>CM073501.1:45173750-50117500 GCA_037074585.1 Biancaea sappan | reverse complement strand
TTTCTCCTTTGTTTTTCTGCACTATCATGCCACTTCCTTGCTGCTGTAAAGGGTGTCTAAATACCCAAGAATGTCACCTTGAGTTGTCCCTTTAACTGCACCTAAAAGCTTCAAAGAAGCCTACAGTTTTGGATTAGAAAGATTGGAGAAGAACTCACGTGTTTAGCTCTCGGTTTCTACCCAAACTCACAACTTTCTCTTGTTCTCCTCGGGTTCTCTCTTTGTGCAGCCAAGAAGGAAGCTAAAGGCTATATAAAACATGGATATGCTTCACGTGGCTGCCCAGCATAAAGAGAAAGTCAGATTACCTATTCCCCATAAACCTCTTTTCTTCATTTCACATATGCTCAGCTTACGTGTTGTGATGTGCCCTTCATATTCTCGAGTTCCCTCTAATTTTATCTAAGGAAAGAGAGACCTTTATTCATGTGAGAGGGTGCTGGCCGAGGTGCTGTCTCAATTCTGCAAAGGAAGGAAAGAAAAGAAAAGAAAATGGAAGTGCAATGGGTGCTCTTGAAGGAGTCCGTGGCTACACATCTTAAAGACAAGTCACCTTGCTTTCCACAGGTTCACTTTGTAGCATCCTCACGTGGCTACCATGGCTTGCACTGGATGAGATTCTACTGCATAAAGCTTTGTGTTGCTGCCCAAGAAGATGTAGCCAAGCTTTCCATGCCTTAAGTGTTCTCTTCATTCCCAAACCCCTATTTCTTATATTCCCATCCTTTCTTTTTCAATTGCACAACCTTCTGCCCTCACATGATGGTATATTCCTCCTGTAACAAGGAGAAAAGCTGGCCAAACTCTTAAGCACGTGAAGGCAAGCACTCAAGGAGAAAGAGAAAGAGAAAAGAAGAAAAGAAGAAAAAAATTGAAGTGGCCCCTCTTCTTGTTGGTTCAATGCTATGATTCGGATGAGGAAGAAAATATGTAAGCATTGCATGGTCTCCAACGTGTCTATTTCCATCAAATTTTGTATAGCTAAAATTCTAGATAGGCCATTCACAATTTTTTTGTATTTACAAATAGGTCCTTGGTGTAAATGAAAAAATTTTATTTATTGCCAAAATTTATTTTTGATATTTCCTCTAGCTTTTCTTAGAAAGAAAAAAAAAAGAATTGCTTTCTTTCCATTTATAATTTTCCTCTTAAACTAATATCATTATTTTTATTATTATTATTTTCATTATAGTCCTTCAGACACTATATTGCCTAAGAATTGGGATGTTACAGTTATTACCTCCCTCAAAAGGATTTTGTCACCAAAATTCAATTTTCCACATAATTCTCATGAAAAAGAAATATCCTAAATGTGCATAGCTCTTAATAGAACTTACCAGAGTCAAATAATTCGGGGAAGTGCTTCTTCATACGGTCCTCCGTTTCCCAAGTAGCCTCCTCTTGGGATTGCCCTTTCCAGACCACTTTCACCAATGGAATTTGTTTGTGTCGCAATTTCTTCATTCGAGTATCAATGATTTTATATGGTCTCAAATCATAAGTTAGATTATCCCGTAAATGCATATGTTCATATTCAATTACGTGCGATGGGTCTGGAATATATTTTCTTAATTGAGAAACATGAAACACATTATGAATGTTTGCCAAGTTTGGTGGTAGAGCAATTCTGTAAGCTGTAGTCCCATACTTATCCAAAATTTGAAAAGGGCCAAGATACCTAGGACTGAGCTTTTTAGATTTTATAGACCTTCCTACTGCTGTCAAAGGAGTTACTTTGAGAAAGACATGTTCACCAGTTTGAAATTCCAAGGGCCTTCGCCGCTTGTCAGCATAACTCTTTTGTCTACTCTGTGTAGTGAGCAAGCGATCTCGAATGAGCTCCACTAGTTTGGACGTTTGTTCCACTATCTCAGGTCCTATAAGTCTCCTTTCTCCAGCCTCTACCCAACAGATGGGGGATCGACATTTCCGACCGTACAGAGCTTCATATGGTGCCATACATATGCTGGAATGGTAACTGTTGTTATAGGCAAACTCTGCATATGGCAGATACTCATCCCAATTTCCCTTAAATTCTAAGACACATGCCCTTAACATATCCTCTAGAGTCTGTATCGTCCTTTCTGATTGCCCGTCAGTCTGTGGGTGGTATGCGGTACTAAAATTCAGCCGAGTACCTAATGCATATTGTAAAGATCGCCAAAATCCAGAGGTGAATCTGGGATCTCTATCTGAAACAATATCACAAGGGACTCCATGCAACTTCACTATTTCCTTGATATAAATTTTTGCTAATTTATTCAGTGAGTCTGTTGACTTGATGGGAAGAAAGTGTGCAGACTTGGTGAGTCTATCCACAATAACCCATATCTTATCATTGCCTGCAAAAGTTCTTGGAAGTCCAACTATGAAGTCCATAGTGATGCTATCCCATTTCCATTCTGGGATCTTCAATTGCTCTAGCATTCCTCCTGGTTTTTGATGTTCTATCTTAATTCTTTGACAAGTCAAACATCTAGCCACAAATTGTGCCACATCTCGTTTCATACCTGGCCACCAAAAATTTTTCTTTAAGTCGTGGTACATTTTGGTTGTCCCAGGGTGAATGGTGTACTTACTTTGGTGTACCTCTGAAAGAATCTTATTCCTAAGATCCTCATTAGCAGGTATGTACAGTCTGTTCTAAAATTTTAAAATCCCATTTTCTGAGAGGCTTAACTTGGTTTCTTTTCCTCTTCGTATCAATTCTTTAGCCTCTTTGAAATAAGGATCGTTGGACAATGCTTTTTTTACCTGTGCTTCCAAATTACTTTGAATTACAAGCGCACAAACTCTTAAACTTTGAGGATTAACCGCTACATCTAAATTTAGGTTTCTAAATGCTTCCAACAGTTGACCTTCTTTAATCATCATAAAAGCCACATGCACGGTTTTTCGGCTCAGAGCATCTGCAACTACATTGGCCTTCCCAGGGTGGTATTGAAGCTTATAATCATAATCTTTAAGAAACTCTATCCACCTCCGCTGACGCAAGTTCAATTCATTCTGATCGAACAAATACTTTAAACTCTTATGGTCTGAAAAGATTTCAAATGTTGCTCCAAATAAGTGGTGCCTCCAAATCTTAAGAGCATAAACGACGGCAGCTAATTCCAAGTCATGAGTTGGGTAATTTTGCTCGTGTGGTCTTAACTGCCCAGAGGCATAGGCTACCACTCTCCCTTCTTGCATTAAGACACAACCTAATCCCTTAAGAGACGCATCAGTGTAAACTACAAATGGTTTCAAAGGATCAGGAATGGTTAGTACAGGAGCAGATGTCAACCTCCCTCTTAACTCTTGGAAACTGCTATCACACTTGTTGTCCCACAAGAAAGGCTGGTTCTTCCTTGTTAACTTGGTTAGAGGTAAAGCTATCTGGGAAAAGCCTTTTATGAATTTTCTATAATATCCTGCTAATCCTAGAAAGCTTCTCACCTCTGTTACCGTTTTGGGTCTCTCCCAATTCAATACTGCCTCAACCTTACTAGGATCTACAGACACACCCTCCTGTGACACAACATGTCCCAAGAATTTGACTTCCTTCAACCAAAATTCGCACTTACTTAATTTTCCATACAATTTCTTTTCTCTAAGAATTTGTAACACTACTCTCAAGTGATGTTCATGTTGTTCGAGGGTCTTAGAGTAAACAAGGATGTCATCTATGAAGACTACCACAAATTGATCTAGGTAAGGCCGAAAGATCCTATTCATGTAATCCATGAATATAGCAGGTGCATTGGTTAAACCAAATGGCATGACTAAGAACTCGTAATGGCCATACCTAGTTCTGAAGGCTGTCTTAGGCACGTCTACCTCTTTAACCCTCAACTGATGATAACCTGATCTCAAATCAATCTTCGAGAAAACAGATGCTCCTACCAATTGGTCCAGAAGGTCATCTATCCTTGGCAAAGGGTATTTATTCTTAATGGTGACTTTATTCAATTGCCTATAGTCTATACACAACCTAAAGGATCCGTCTTTCTTTTTGACAAAAAGAACAGGAGCTCCCCACAGTGAGACACTAGGTCTAATGAAACCCTTTTCCAATAAATCTTCCAATTGTTTCTTTAACTCTGCCAACTCGGTTGGAGCCATCCGATAAGGAGTTACAAAGATAGGACCTGTTCCAGGCATTAGATCAATAGAGAATTCAACTTCTCGTTCTGGGGGTAAGCCATTTATGTCATCTGGAAACACATCAGGATAGTCCTTTACCACGGGGATGTTCTCTATCCTGACCGCCTCATTTACCTTAGAAGAAAAGAGTACTAGATACCCTTGGTGACCTTTGCCAACATAACTCTCAGTTTTTGCAATAGATGCACAAGTTAGCTCAGTCTTAGGGCTTGGTGATGGTATACTGATAGGTAAAGAGACTACTTTACGAGAACAATCAAGTATGACATTGTTTCTAGACAACCAGTCCATACCAATAATCACATCAAAATCGTGCATAATCAAACATACCAAATTCAAAGTAGTCTTTTTGTTGTCTAGTTCAACAACGCAATTTAAACATACTTGTGAAGTAAAAACTTGACCACCAGTTAGCATAATTACGTTTAAATCATAAGGTAACATACTCAACTTTAGACCCAAATTTTTAACGCAAGCAAATGATATGAATGAATGGGTTGCCCCACTATCAAACAATGCATTTACAAGAATATTTTGAATCAAAATTTTACCTCGAATGAGATTAGGTGACATATCAGCCTCTCGTTGCGTCATGGCAAAAACCCTTCCTTGATTTTGTGGCCTAGTCGGAGCTGTTCCCTTCGAGGTTGGGCATGCTCGGGACATGTGACCGGGTTGTCCACAAGTGTAACAAGTTATGGTGCAGGGAGAATTTCCATGACTCTTGGCACCACATTTTTGACATCGAGGGGTAAAGGTCTGATTGGGGTTTCTCATCTGGTTCCTACGAAACTGCTCTTTATTTCCTTTGAACTTCTTCTTCCAACCACCGTTTCTTCTGTTGTTAGGAACCCCGCGATCCTCTCTTTTCCTCTTTTCACTCGCTTCAACCTCTTTCTCTAGCTTAGCCTCTTGAATGTGGGCTTCAGCTATTCGACATTTGTTCACAAGTTGAGAGAAGTTTGATATCTCAAAAGTCCCCACTATATTCTTTATCTCATATCTCAAGCCTCTCTCGAAGTGGCTTGCTTTCCACGCCTCATAGTGCATGTTGTTAAGGTATGAAGAAAATTTGGAAAGCTCTTCAAACTTGGCCTCGTATTCCCCTACTGTCATTGTCCCCTGTCTTATGTGGAGGAATTCAGCTTCCTTCTGTTTCTTCACCCTGTTTGGGAAGTATTTGTTGAATACAGTGAGTTGAAAATTTTCCCAAGTGATTTCTTCTCCCTTTGATTCAAGAAGCCTCTTTGCCCCTTCCCACCAATATTCTGCTTCTCATTCCAATTTATACACTGCCAAGGCAAGCCTTTGAGCTGGGGTGCAATTCATTATCTTGAATATTTTTTCTAATTGTTTGATCCAATTTTGTGCCACAGCTGGATCATGTGTTCCTGCAAATGAAGGGGGATTGGCCTTTCGGAATTCTCCAAGTACCCTTGTAAAGGAGTTGGCATCCTCAGTTTCTTCACCATTGCCTCGGTGCCTTTCTTCATTCTGGTCCCTTCTCCCATCACCCTGCAATCTCCTAAGGATATCAGCCGTTACGGCCTGAGTATTAGCCTGATACCTCAACTGTGTCACTATTTCTTCTAGGATTTCAGTCTGAGTTCTCCTTGCAGCCATATTCTGAAAATAGACAGTTAGATTATTTCAAAAATAACCTAAAACATGGAGATAGGGTTCTAAACTACCCATGCTAACCCACTTAGTGCCTAGGACCGTGCTCTGATACCATTTACAATGTAACACCTCAAAATTTTCATAAAACTATCTCCAGGATAAAAGATTTTTAAGATAAGGTTCTTTAGTGAATAATTATGGCAATTCTCAAACTTTAAATTTCAAAGATCTCAAGTCCATAATTAAAGACAACTAGGAGCTATTAACATCACCATCATTTCGACATATATACATATCACTGGAGATTAAGTCTTAATTATTTTACAAAAAAAAACTATAAAATCTAGGCTGCAGCTACTGACTCCCTGCTGCAACCCCGCTATTCTCATTTTGATTTGCACCTGGAAATAGTTAATACAATACAAAATCATGAGACATAGAAACCTCAGTAGCCAGTAGTTAATCTTGAAAACAAGAACCATTCCCAGTCATAAAAGCAAGTTCATAACACCATTCATAATTTAGTTCAACTCATCTATGCCACTGTCATGCAGAGATTATCCCTAGGTCTTAATACCACAAGAGTCTGTTTCACCTCAAGTGGTGCCAAGGGTCATCACTATTCTCAGTGCCTACCACCAAGGTCTGATTATACCCTGTGACCCAAAGGTCAGCAAGACTGACACTAGCATCGTCATGCATAGCTGTTTCTGCCCTAACCATGGCAAGTCTTATACTGGTGCGTACCGTCATACCCCTGATGCTTAGCGTACACTGCCTTAGCACATGAGTATAATAATAATACATATACATACATAACAATGCATAGAGTTGAATATCACATAATTCATCAATAAATCATTTTCATCACATAATTCATAATTAAATCATTTTCAGTATAAAACAATTTCAAAATATATGAACAGTGCTTTTATGAAATGTAACTGGCTACCTGAATTTACCGTCTCATACCGATTCCACTCGAAATTATTCCAAGGTGCTGATAAAATAAATTAGCTATTAAAATCCTAATATGGAATATTTAAAAATACTATTCCATTTTTTAAATGCAATTTCTATGTACTAAATACTAATTACATATTATTCACAATCTTATTTCTAATCCCAAATTTAAATAAATATAATCAGCTAAAATTTCTTCTAATTTATTTCTCAAATTCCACTCTATTTCCTTTTCTTCAGAAACTTTGAATTAATTCACTTTGGTCCTTAATTCAAACTTTAATCATATAAATAGCCTTCAAATTTTGGTAAATTCCATCAAATTTTAACTAAAATCCCATATATACTCAATCTGGACATTTTCAGAATTTTTACTCTTTCCTTCCAACTTTTCATTTCATTCACTGAGGTCCTCAATAATTATTTTTCCCTTATCTTTTTCATGATCTAAGACCATACTTAGTTTCATCTAAGTCCATAGGTCACAAATATATCTTGTTTCGAAATTATAGCTATTCCTACAAACTTTTGATTTTATTCATTTTAGTCCCTGTCATGGATGCATACCTCTAAACTCCATGTTTTTCCATTCTTCTTGCTGCATGGCTCTCTCAAACTCATCTAGGGACTCTCTAAGACATGTTTAATCATTTCTTAAACAAAAGCGAGCCTAAAAAAAGGATTTAGAGTTTACCCAAGATTTCCGAGCTTACTTTTCTCCTTTGTTTTTCTGCACTATCATGCCACTTCCTTGCTGCTGTAAAGGGTGTCTAAATACCCAAGAATGTCACCTTGAGTTGTCCCTTTAACTGCACCTAAAAGCTTCAAAGAAGCCTACAGTTTTGGATTAGAAAGATTGGAGAAGAACTCACGTGTTTTGCTCTCGGTTTCTACCCAAACTCACAACTTTCTCTTGTTCTCCTCGGGTTCTCTCTTTGTGCAGTCAAGAAGGAAGCTAAAGGCTATATAAAACATGGATATGCTTCACGTGGCTGCCCAGTATAAAGAGAAAGTCAGATTACCTATTCCCCATAAACCTCTTTTCTTCATTTCACATATGCTCAGCTTACGTGTTGTGCTGTGCCCTTCATATTCTCGAGTTCCCTCTAATTTTATCTAAGGAAAGAGAGACCTTTATTCATGTGAGAGGGTGCTGGCCGAGGTGCTATCTCAATTCTGCAAAGGAAGGAAAGAAAAGAAAAGAAAATGGAAGTGCAATGGGTGCTCTTGAAGGAGTCCGTGGCTACACATCTTAAAGACAAGTCACCTTGCTTTCCACAGGTTCACTTTGTAGCATCCTCACGTGGCTACCATGGCTTGCACTGGATGAGATTCTACTGCATAAAGCTTTATGTTGCTGCCCAAGATTCCATGCCTTAAGTGTTCTCTTCATTCCCAAACCCCTATTTCTTATATTCCCATCCTTTCTTTTTCAATTGCACAACCTTCTGCCCTCACATGATGGTATATTCCTCCTGTAACAAGGAGAAAAGCTGGCCAAACTCTTAAGCACGTGAAGCCAAGCACTCAAGGAGAAAGAGAAAGAGAAAAGAAGAAAAGAAGGAAAAAAATTGAAGTGGCCCCTCTTCTTGTTGGTTCAATGCTATGATTCGGATGAGGAAGAAAATATGTAAGCATTGCATAGTCTCCAACGTGTCTATTTCCATCAAATTTTGTATAGCTAAAATTCTAGATAAGCCATTCACAATTTTTTTTGTATTTACAAATAGGTCCTTGGTGTAAATGAAAAAATTTTATTTATTGCCAAAATTTATTTTTGATATTTCCTCTAGCTTTTCTCAGAAAGAAAAAAAAAAAGAATTGCTTTCTTTCCATTTATAATTTTCCTCTCAAACTAATATCATTATTTTTATTATTATTATTTTCGTTATAGTCCTTCAGACACTATATTGCCTAAGAATTGGGATGTTACAATCCATCAACCCCATAAGAAACAATCGGGACATCTCTTTAGAGGGATAATTTTGCTTCGAAATCCAGCTTTTTTTGTGAAAAAATGTTTTTCAGAACTGAGTGTCAACCAAATTTCGATACCACTGTGTAGTTCAACACACGCAAGCTTATCAAGCAATGGGGGGCAAATGCCTTTGCAACACACAAGGTTGGGAAGTCATGGCCATGCCAATGCCCACTAGTGAGTGAAGATAGTGATAACTCATGAATAAGGAAGACACTCGAGAACATAAAACTTTTTTGACTGAAAAACAACCACCGCCCTCTTTTGAAAACAATTTTGCTTGGAAATCCATGCTTCAGGTAAAAAACATTTTTGAAAACCGATTGAGTGTCAGCCAAATTTCAATACCATCATGCAGTCCAATGCACGCAAGCTTATCAAGCAATTGGGGTTGAATGCCTTTGCAACACATGAAGTTGGGAGGTCATGGCCACGCAAATGCCCGCTAGCGAATGAAGGAAGTGATAACTCATGACTATGGAAGACACTCGAAAACAAGAAATCTATTTTGATTGGAAAACAACCACGGTCCTCTTTTGAAAACAATTTCGCTTGGAAATCCATGCTTCGGGTGACAAAGTATTTTTGAAAACCGATTGAGTGTCAGCCAAATTTCAGTACCACAATGCAGTCCAACACACGCAAGCTTATCAAGCAATTGGGGGTGAATGTCTTTGCAACATATGAAGTTGGAAGGTCATGGCCATGCAAATGCCCGCTAGCGAGTGAAGGAAGTGATAACTTATGACTATGGAAGACACTCGAAAACAAGAAATCTATTTTGATTGGAAAACAACCGCCGTCCTCTTTTGAAAACAATTTTGCTTGAAAATTCATGATTCAGGTGAAAAAACATTTTTGAAAACCAATTAAGTGTCAGACAAATTTCAGTATCATCGTGCAGTCCAGCACACGCAAGCTTATTAAGCAATTGGTGGCGAATGCCTTTGGAGGTCATGGCCACGCAAATGCCTGCTAGCGAGTGAAGGAAGTGATAATTCATGTCTATGAAAGATACTCAGAAAACAAAATCTATTTTGATTGAAAAAAGACTGCCACCTTCTTTGGAAAACAATTTTGCTTGAAAATCAATGCTTTAGATGAAGAAAAAGTGTTGAAAATGATGATTTTGGTTTAAAAAAAAAAAGGTTGTGTTGAAAGCCAATTTAGTTGAAAAACAAATTTTGGAGGGATCTTGAAAAAAAAAAATTCGGTCGCCGGTCGGCCGGTGATCATATGTGACCAACAAATTATGTAAGGAAATAGATGTTTTCCCATGATGACTCATTTTCTGAATTTCGGCAAGTCAAAAACTTGATCCTGACTTAGTTTTTAGCACTTTAGCAAGCCAAAAACAAGGTCAGGACTCTTGCTTCATGAGTTTTTGGACTTAGAGATCGAATTTTTGCACAATTTTTTGTAGGCTATCTAGGATCAACATGAACTCATCACCATCCAAATTTTAGACTTTTTGACAAGCACAGAATTTTCCAAGAATTTTTACATTTTATGGGTTCAAAAAATCATATAAAATCACACTTTTTGAATTTTGACCTCAAATTTCGTGGGGAGCTTCCTTGCAACACATATTTCAGTTTGGTACCACATATGACTGACAAATTATGTGAGGAAATGGGTGTTTTCCATGATAACTCGTTTTCAGAACTTCGACTAGCTAAAACCAAGGTCGCGTTAACGCTAGGACCTAGAGATAGAATTTTAGCATGATTTTTAGAGGGATATCTAGGAACAACATGATCTCATCCCCATCCAAAATTCGTTATTTTTGGACACCCACAAAATTTATTATTCAATTCAGTTAGTGCAAGTGAAGGGAATTTAATGCTATGTTTATTTAAATTTTAAACCATATCATAGGGACTTTAATGCTGATAGAGTTGAGGCTAACGAGGCTAAGTCCAACTAAAAATTGTTGCTTTTTCTATTCCTTATCTCTCCAAAAAAAAAAGAGAATTTTGTTATTGGTATTATATTTAAATAACATTTAAATAAATTAATAACTATGTATATTTTAAGAAAAATTCATAAAAATTAAAAAATAGATTATATATTGAATAAAATGTTCAAATATCTAAAGTAAAAATTATCCATTAAACAAATAATTAATGGATTAAAACTTTTTATTTTATCAAGTGGTGCTTAACTTTAATATATATATATATATATATATATATATATATATAAATGTTCACAACTTCACATACAAATTTAAAGACGGAGCAAGAAAACTAAAAGTAAAATAAATAATATATATTAAAAGTTTTAAAACTTGTAAAGAGATTTGACCTATTAAAATGTATTTAAAGTGCAAGTTGACTTCAATGCTAAAGCAAATTTAAATTTTTACTAACTAGTATTGTAACCCGTGTGATACACTGATAAATCATAAATCTAAAAATTTTTGTAACTTATAAAAATAATAATAATTACAACTAATTTATATAAAATTTATGAGTCATGACGCATACTTTCTAAACATAAATATTTTGAATTGATTAATCAATTTCATAATCAAATCTATTTTACCTACTCAAACTTTGATTTGAATTGATTTATTTATTCAATAGAGTAAATTTAAATGAATAAAAAAGATAAATTTGTTAGTTTGCGAATTATTTGTTATTTGTTATAAATTATTTGTTGCACAGATTGATGATTAATTGGATATTGATTTCATCTTTACTTTTGAATGCGTCTTTTTTTGTTTCAATAGGATTCAAAGAAGAAAAACACTGCAGGTTGCTGCTACTTTTAGATTGAATCTCCAGGTCTCAAATTTCGTCTTTCAAGAATTTGATTTTCATCTTTTTCTTCAGTCAAGAGATTATGATTTAAAGATTCATATCTCAAACTTTGATTTCTATTAAATTAAGAACTATTTTAGAAAGAAATCAAAATAAAGTCAAATAAAGCAAATTTTTTAATTCACATATCAATTCTACAATCAAGTTTATTTTACCTACTAAAAAAATTATTTAATACACCACAGTAGTCAAATAATAAAGATAATTATTTTTCAATTTTAATTCAAATCATTTAAATCAATTCAATTCAAATAATTAATATTATGTGATGTCATTAATTTACCAAAATTATCAAATTTATTAATTTACCTAATTTATTTATTCATTCAAATCAAATAAAATAATGAAATTGACTAATTATCAATTTCACTAATTTCACTAATTAATATTTAATATATTATATGGGTTATTGTTAAAATGAATAGCATAATATATTTTTATCATAATATATTATCATAATTATTAATTAGTAAAATTGATAATAATTATGATAATATATTTTGATAAAAATATATTCTAGTCATATATGTGTATTTCAACAATTTATTATGTATATATTTCAATCTATATAATAGACTAAAACAATTCCACTCTAAGGCATTAATTGTCGGTAGGTCATTAAATTATTATAATAGAATAAATTTAAATGAATAAATTGGGTAAATTAATCACATCACATTAAATGAATTTAAAAAAATTAGGATATATTGCTATATAAGTGCTATAATTGCTATGTAATTAGTTTATAATTGATATAATTGGTATATAATTGGTATGTAATTGCTATAATTGCTATGTAATTGATAAATTAGGTAAACTTTTCAATTGAAATATAATATGTTATTATTTGATAAATTAGCATTTATTATATATAAATAATCAAATAATTAATTGCTATATAAAAACTAACATACAAGTGTTCATATTATTTATTTCTCTTCTTAAATAATTATAATAAAATTTAAAATTACCTCCATCAAATCAAACTATAATAATAAATTATCACTCATTTTTCTTTTTTCTATACAAGCATGCTAGATTTCTTTATTGTACCATCATCAATGACCAATCTCCTATCTTCATGTAGAGGTTTTTAAAAGTGACCATCACTATTGGTCAATTTGGAGGCTTTTCCATTTTTCAAAGTTAAAATTTTAAAATTCAAAATCAATGTAGATATTTATATATATTTTTCGAATATCTCATCTATATTTGCATATATCTTTCTTTCATACAATTTCCCTTCTTTTTTCTCTTTGATTTTGCTTCTTCTTCTCATACATGAATGAAGAACAACAATGACGATTTATAATCAAAGCTTTAAATTGATGTTTCTTTCATATCATTTGGTATCATAGCTCAGTTTTCTTTTTATTTATTTTTTCTGGTCTATACAGTTCATGTACTATTCACATTCACGATTACTGTTCATTTGATTGTGATTTTTGATTTTCTGTTTCTCTTTCGTTCTCTGCTTTTTTTTTCTACTTTCTTCATTTCTATATTAGTTCTCTGTTGTTATTTTCTGTGTTTCTGGTTCATCTATGTTTTTTTTTTGGTCTTCTGATTTTTTATTCATGTCTGTTGTATTTCATTTTTGCATTGTTTTTCTTTTTTAATTCCAGTTTCGCTTTGTTGTTTTTGTCATTACGTTTTCTTTATTTGACTTTATTTTGATTTCCTTCCAAAATAATTTTTAATTTAATAGAAATCAAAGTTTGAGATATTAATCTTTAAATTATTATCCCTTGACTGAAGAAAAAGATAAAATCAAATTATTGAAAAGACGAAATCTGAGACCTAGAGATCCAGTCCAAATGTAGCAGCTACCTTCAATGTTTTTTTTTTATGGATCCAATTGAAACAAAAAAAACGCATTCAAAAGTAAAGATAAAATCAATATTCAATTAATCATCGATCTATGCAACATATAATTTATAACAAATAACAAATAATCCACAAATTAACAAATTAATTAATTTACCTGTTTTATTCATTTAAATTTATTCTATTAAATAAATAAATCAATTCAAATCAAAGTTAGAGTAGGTAAAATAAATTTGATTATGGAACTAATAAATCAATTAAAAATATTTAGTTATTTACATTTAAAAAATATATGTCATAACTCATAAGTTTCATATAAATCAACTGTAATTATTATTATCTTTATAAATTACAAAAGTTTTTAGAATTATAATTTAACTATGCATTACACGAGTCACAATACTAGACTAAGATCCATACTTCTTGAGATTTTTGGAGGGCCTGAGGAAATTGACATAGACCCATCTCAGAAAAAACGCAGAAAATTTCAGGATGGAAAAAGAACCCAAAGCGAAAAGCAAAGCAACCCAGAAAGGCTGGGTTTTGAGCTTCTCAACAATACAGGATTCCATATTCGAAGAGGATCTAAATGTTCAGTTCAATGGAGAAGACGATGGATTGGAGGCGGAGTAACCAAGAGGGTATCGATGTGTGGGCAATGAACATTAAAAGAGCATCGTATTTATGGAGTGAGTAAATGGAGACAGCGAGGAGTTGCGGGTGAAGTAGATGAGCGGAAAACCACCAGATTTATGAAGAAATCGCTGCACGATGGACACATTGATTAATGACATGGTGGGTCAGTTACCAATAGAAGAAAATGACATGTTTACGTGTAAATTAATCTCTTGAAAAAAAAAAGTAATATTTTTCAAATTAAAAAAAATGTCCAAACGTTTTTAAAGATAATATTATTTTTATTAAAAATATAAGTTGTTAATTATATTTCTTATTATTTTAAGTTAAATTATGATTTTAATTCTTATATTTTTTATAATTTTTAATTTAATTCTTACAGTTTAAAAAATTTTAATTGAAGGAAAATGGAAGAAGAGCATTGTCAAGTTGCACCAGTAGATTCAGAGAAGGAAAATAGACAAGCATGATAGAAAATATGACTCTATAGTTTATCGATTCTGAAGATAGATATATAACAATTAATTATTTGATTATTTGTATATAATAAATGCTAATTTACTAAATGACAATATATTATATTTCAATCGAAAAGTTTACCTGATTTATCAATTATATAACAATTATATACCAATTATACATTAATTATAGCAATCATATAGTAATTTACCATAATTTTTTCAAATTCATTTAATGTGATTATATACTAATTATATAGTAATTTACTCTAATTTTTTTAAATTCATTTAATGTGATATGATTAATTTACTTAATTTATTTATTAATTTATTCATTTAAATTTATTTTATTATATATAATTTAATGACCTATTTATAATTAATGTCTTAGAGTAGAATTGTTTTAATCTATTATATATATTGTCCAATTGAACGATTGATAGTAGATATTATTGCACGAATTTCATATATCAAAATATATGTATCGTTTTAGAATGTGATATGCTAAGTAGAGAAATAGGATTGCTGACAACGGGACTAAGCCTAACTGAAAGTTGTTGCTTTCTGTATTTCAGGCCTTTAGTCCCTCCTCATCTATCAAAAAAAAAACAAAGAAAAAAAGAAGAGAATTTTGTTATTGGTTATTATATTTAAATAATATTTAAATAAATTAGTAACTATCCATATTTTATGAAAGAATTAGAAAAAGTAAAAAAAATAGATCATATATTGAATAAAAATTTCAAATATCTAAAATAAAAATTATCTATCACACAAGTAGTTGATGGATTAAAAATTTTCATTTAGTTTGACTTTAATTAATATATATATATATATATATATATGTAAATTTTTACAAAGTGAAAAAGCCAAAAATAAAATGAATCATACACCTAAAATGTTTTAAAACGTGTAATAAGATCTAACCTCTTAAGATGAATTTAAGCCAATTTAGAATTTAAAAATAAAAAATAAAAAACAAACACATTTAATGATTTTATATTTAAACAAGACATATTTAAACCTCTATTAAATACAAATAAATGCTACCGTCAATTTATATATAAATAATAATGGCGGCGAGTACATTCAAAATAGAATGGAGGTGCTCCTGATGAATGCTATAATGCAAATTCCGTGCATAAGAAGCTTCATATGATTATATTTTTCTTAATATTAAATTATAAATGTTGACTAATTTAAATTTGAGTCAAATAAAATTACAATAGGCGTAAAATTTTCTTTACTAAATTTTAATGTAACTATATTTTTAAAAATTTAAACTTAATACCTCTAATTAAATTAGTATAAATTCTTATCAATTAATTTACATGCGTATGATTGTACTTTTAAGGCACTGTAATACCTACGAATCCAGATTTGCTGCTGATTAAAACCGTTGCTATGCTGCTTTTCACTTTCAGCAACGATTTTTACCGTTGCTGAAAATTTTGGCAACAAACAAAACTGCTGCCATAACTTTTAACAACGGTTTTAAAGTGAAAAGCAGCAAAAACAACGATTTTGGTCAGCAACAAATCTGGACTCAGGCGGCCCAATGAAATTGGACAGTGCACCTGACTTCTCACTGGACATAAATTTTGCTGATTCATTGGATGGATGACGACCACACACTCCCCGCCCCATAAAAACAAGCCCTACTTGTTAGATTTTTTTTTTTTCTAATTTCTGTCCATTAATTTTTTACATTCTCAATATTACTGCACGGATTTCATTTATGGGAAAATATGTAACATTTATAGTATTGATTTTTTCATACAGCTTTAAATATTTTAGAATTCTTATTATCACTGTTATTACTGGTTAATTCTAAAATCCAATAAGAAAATGAAAAAAATTAAATTATGAGACAGAAATGTGTCTCTAATTCGTCCAAATAAAAAACAAGCATATATATTTTGTTTCTAATTAAAGATAAATTTAGAGACCGATTTTCTATTCTTAAACAAAGATGAAAATTTTATCTATAATTTGTCTTTAATTTTACATATGCATAAGTTTTGACATAATTTTTTTTTTTAAATTTTGAGATGAACTTCTCAATTTAAGACAGAAACATTTTGTCTTAAATTTCAGTTACGGATATTTTTCAATTTAACAATCAGTAACGTCTATTTTTGAAAAGAAATATTTTTCATAACATTTGAGGCAAAATTATTCTTTCAAAATTTCTTATAACGGATGCTCACAGTCTCACCTTATCGACAAGCACAGAGATAAAAGAAAGTGACAAACAGAAGATCCATCCCCTCTAAATTGTGTGTTAGACTTTTTAGTCCCAGACAAGCATCCTACTGCAACACTGATACTGTCATCTATATATGTGACATGAATGCAATTGCCACCGCAATGAATTATCTTTGTACTATTTGATGTCACATAAAGGTTTTAAATGCAAACTTTTGTCATAACTCTATCTACACACATAAGTAATTATTTTTTGTCTAAATATTAAATTATAAATGTCAATTAATTTAAATTTAAGATAAATAAAATTAAAAATAGGTGGTAAAAATTTTTTTTTTACTAAATTTTAATACAATTATATTTTTAAAAGCTCAAACTTAAAAAATAGGGTATAAATGGATCAAACTTAAATTCATTCTTTGTTAGACACAATAAATTTAACACCGTGTGGGCTCCACAATACCTATAGAGTCCACCAACATTGGATGCTACTGATGAATCAAACATCTGGCAATAAGACATCAGGTGGATATCGTGACTGCTGATGCCAGAAACAGATTCAATGCACGATTATACGACTAATCACCTTTTTGGTTTTATTATGACATGACGCTCTGACGCTCTTATGCCATCGTGTGTGTGTGTGTATATATATATATATATATATCTCCTTTGAATTGAATGATCAGAAGCAGATTCAGTGGATTTCCTTCGTAAGCCAGCTAATCTATCAGCTTCCCCCAGAAAGCAGGTCATGGATGTTGAAGCTTCTGATTTCACCAGAAATTGTGTCAATCATCATCCTTCCATTTGGGGAAATCATGAAAATTTAGTTGGAATTTGTTAATTTCTTACCGATTTGCTACTGAAATGGATCAGTTGAAAAAATCATAGTCGCCAATCAATTACTGACAAATTAATAATTCTTAATACTGTTTTATGTTAAGCCACTGAAAATCAACTGAAAATTGCATGTTCTTTTTCCAACTGAAACACAACATCTTATATATATATATATAAGTTTATGTGAGGCTCGAGCCTCACTTTTATCATTATTTTTTAAAAGGTTTTTGGCCCACTGAAATTCAATTGGTCAAGAGGCGTTTTAAAAAATATGAATGGTACTTGAGTACCATTCATTTTCTTTTTAAATTGAATGGTTTCTAGTGTCATATCCATTTTGATATTAAATGGTATATTTTGAATAACTAAAATAATTGTGAGTATATTATATTTCAAATCATAAATAGCTATATTATATTTTAAACCATACAGAAATTATAATTCAATACAAATTGAATGAAATAAAATGTATTAATTTGTTACATTTCATATTTACACAATATTCACATAACATAATATTTACATTTTGGATCACACAATATTCACATAAATCTTATTCTTTACAATGAAAGTAATATGTTAAATTGAATCTCTTTCTTTAGATAATCCTAATCTTCCATCCTATTAATTGCAAAAGAAAACACAAAAGATTAGAAGAAAATAATTTTTTAGATAATAAAAAATAACGAAATAAATTATAATACTACAAGATAAAATCACCTCATGGCTCTTTGAAACTTATTATCCTCAAATAAAATAACATATATTAGAATAACAAAGGAAAAGAGAAGAATAAAACAACAAAAACAACTGAAGAGAAAGAGAAGAGGAAAGGAAACAAGAAATACCTGAAATCATATACTTTCAAACTTGTTTGGAATAAAAGAGTAAAATAGATTAGAAAAATAGAACAACAATACAAATATATATATATATATATATATAACAATATTTAGTCTGAGTGAAGAAAATTAAAGTGAGGATAAAAAAAAAAAAGAAGAAGGTTGCCACGAAGAAAAGAATAGCAGAAGTCAGAATATAAGTTAAAGACAACTTTTTATAATGTTTTCCTTAGAAGCCACACTAAATTTTTCTTTCTCCCGCCATAATTAATTTTTGACATCAGGTGATTCAACTTTTCATTCTTTCCATTAGTTTCGTATTTCATTTAATCAAATGTCGTTTCTTAACTTTAGTAATTTAAAATTACTCATCACAAATATTTGTATGAAATTATTTAGGACAGTGGTGAGCCAATACAAAGATAACTATAAAAAGTTCAAAAAGGCACATCATGTTGTGTAAAATCTTTCACATTCAAACTATTAAAATTATTAAAAAGTAAAATTAGTTATATTTTAAATTACATAAAATTAATTTTAAACTTTATTTTTTAAAAAAAATTGTTTTAAAACAATTGGCAAAATATTATGAGATAAAAAATATATATAGGACAAAAATATATAATATATTATATAATGTGTATATATATTATGTATATTTTATGGTAAATTATCTTTTTTATCTTTTGTCACAATTTTAACTGTGGCTAATAAGTAATTTTTTTCCCCCTACTTTCCAATGCCACAAGGTCGCCTCACATTGGTTCGAGGAAACCCTTATGGCCTTATGTCTTTTTTTAATATATAATATATATATATATATATATAGATGTATTAATTATCATATAAAATTATTAATATATAAATACTTTATTTATATGTTAAAAACAAAATATACGTATATATATACATATATATAAATAAAATTTAATATACACACACATATATATATATATATATCTATTAATTATTATATAAATTATTAATATATAAATATATATTTTATTTTATTTTTTATAAAATACTTTATTTATATGTTAAAAACAAAATATACGTTGATATATATATATATAAAGTATATTTAAATATAATTAAAATTTTCTAAAAAACTTTGAAAATCATTTTAATTAATTTAAAATATAATTAGTTTTATTTTTTAATTTTTTTAATTTTTAATGTAAAATATTTCACATTACAAACTATATTTTCCTTAACTCATTTTGCTTATACATCTATTGGCCTACTACTAGTCTAATAATTTGATAGAAGTATTAGTGATGAATATTGTTGAATTATTAAGGTTAAGAGCTACAGATTATAAGTGTTTTTATGGGTTTAAAATTTTATGGTCTTAAGATTTTAAGGTTTATGGTTTTCAATAAATAAATAAATAAATAAATAAATATATATATATATATATATATATATATATATATATATACTCTTCATTTGATATTTGTTCTATGTATTTTGTATTCTTATTATTTATATGTAATAAATAGAAAAAATTTAATATGTTGAAATTTGAAAATTAGATTATAAAATTTAGAAATATAATTACTTATTGATATGCAAGATTAATTTATGTATAAACTATTAAATTAAAAAGGTAATACAAATATTTTAGATTATAAAATGAACTTAAGAAAAAAAATCTCATAATAATAATCCAAATATAAGTTATTTTAAAGTTACTAAACATCAACATTTCTATGAAATTGTTATGGCAATAGTGTGCAAATTGAAAGAGAATCAAAAGGAGCTAAGGAAGACATACCTTGTTACTTGAAATATTTCACATAAAAAGCATTAAAATTTAAAATATTAGAAGTTAAAACTAGTTATATTTTGATTTACTCAAAAATAATTTTGAACCATATTTTCGAGAAATTATTTTAGGAAAAAATTTTAACAAAATATTTATAGACAAAATAAAATTTATAATATTAAAAATATTTTATTTATTTATTTATATATATTAAGTATATTTAAATATAATTAATTATCTTCAAAAAAAGTTTAAAATTATTTTAAGTAATTTAAAATATAATTAGTTTTAAATACATTTAATACTTTTTATGTGAAAGATTTCATACAATAAAATATCATTTTTAAATTTTTCTATTGACCCACCACTACCCTAATAGTTTTATAGAAGTAACAGTGATGAATAATTTTAAATTACTAAGGTTAAGAATTATAGACTATGAATATTTGTATGAGTTTAGAGTTTTAAGATTTTAAGGTTGATGGCTCTCAATATATATATATATATATATCTTCATTTGATTTATTTTTATTCTTTATATTATTTATTAATTTTATGTGATAAATAAAAATATTTAATAAGTTAATATTCAAAAATTGTAATTTTTAAATTTAAATAGTCGTTATATTCATTATATAATAATTTATTGATATACAAATATTTAAATATACTTGATATTTAAGTATATTTAAATATAAATAATTACCTTTAGAAAAATTTTTAAATTATTTTAAGTAATTCTAAATATAATTAATTTTACTTTTTAAAATAATTTTACTACTTTTAATGTGAAAGATTTAACACAATAAGATATGTTTTTCTTAATTTTTTATTAGTCCACCACAACCCTTATAATTTTATAGAAATAATGATGATGAGTATTTTTTAATTACTAAGGTTAGGGTTATAGAGTTTTAGGATCTTAATTAGATTTTAAGGTTTAGGGTTCTCAATATATATATATATATATATATATATATATATAATTTTATTTTTTTCATTTTGTATTGAAATATTAATAAGTTAAAAATTAAAATCATAGAATTTTTGAATTTAAAGAGTCATTACATTCATTATATAATAATTTATTTATATACAATATTAATTCATGTATAAACTATTGAATTAAAAATTTAATATCAATTTGTTGGATTAAAAAATGAACTTATGAAAAAAAATTAATTAGTAATCCAAATACAAATTATTTCAAAATTACTCATCAACAATACCTTTATGAAATTCTCTGGGCAGTGATGAACCAATAAAAGAATAACCAGAAGAAATTAAGAAAGACACACATTTTCGTATGAAAACTTTTTGATTAAAAGAATGAAAAGTATCAAAAAGTAAAATTAGTTATATATGAAATTACTTAAAATAATTTTAAACTTTGTTTTCAAGAAATTATTTTAAGAAATAATTTGATAAAATATTTATGAGACAAAATCATATATATATATAAATATAATAAGGTATGAATATAGTTATAATTATATATATATATATATATATATATATATATTAAAAGAGTAAATTTACTTTTTGATACTTGAAAGTGTGTCTTGGTGACATTTTAATCTGTAAAAAATAGTCACCAACTATTACAAAAAAAATTGCATATTAATAAATTGTATATATATGGTGTTATAAAATATATATTTATATAAATATATTGACACATCTTTTTATTATATGTTATATTATATAAATATATATATTCTATATAATAAATAAACTATTTTTTTAAAAAAAAAAAAGAAAACTAACTATATATTAAAAAAGGAATGCATTTTTTATACAAGTTCAAGCTATTTTTTTTTTAAAAAAATATGTATAAAAATACGAAGCTAAATTAATTTAAATATGTAGCACTTCAAAAAAAAAGTACAATGACTCCATCTTTTTCAAGATGTGGAAAACAACATGGAGCTGTAGACTAAAGTTGAGCAACTGAAAGAGGAAGTGAGGAAGATGTTTGTCTCTCAAGGGAATGACCTCAAGCACAAACTGAACCTCATTGACTCTATTCAACGGTTGGGTCTATCTTCCCATTTTGAAGTAGACATTGAAGAAGCATTGGCTGAGATTCTCAACAATTGCACCAAGAACAATAAAATCATCATCTATGAGAACCCCAATCTTTACTCTCTAGCTTTACTCTTCCGATTGCTTAGGCAACAAGGATATCCTATTTCTTCTGGTATATTTTACAGAGAAAACTTTAACTTTGACTTTGAGAATGACGAATTTGATTTAATTTGTCATTGTCTTGATCATAACATAACTATCTCATAATTTATGTGTTGGATGAATGAAATAGAAGTATTTAAAAAATTCAAGAATGAGGATGGAAAATTCAAGGAAGAAGTGGCCAAGGATATTGAGGGAATGTTGGCTTTGTATAGAGCTGCACAATTAAGAATTCATGGAGAGGATATACTTGATGAAGCTCTTCATTTCACACATACTCACCTGAAGTCCTCCATCAAGAACGACCAATTGAGCCTTTCTCTGGCAGCCCATGTCAACCACTGCTGTAATATCTCAAGAATTTATATGAATATTTAAAGTCTAATTTGAAATTTAGTGAAAAATTTAATTACGTGAAAATGTGCTTTTTGAATTAGTGAAGAAAATCTGGGAATAGAAATTTTAATTTTTAATTTAGGAAATTTTTACAAATTCTCAAGGACTAAAGTGAAAAGAAAAGAAAGTATAGAGGACTTTTGAGAAATGACCAAATAAAAACCTGAGAGGAAGAATAAAGCTTATGAGAATGAATTATGAGTCCGGTACCGAAAAGATGATGGATTCGAGGTTAAAGTGGTATTTGAGACATCGAGAGGGATTAAAGTGAACAAATCTTATAAGCTAAAGTGGCTATGAGCGATTTTAACGAAAAAGAAATTAGTGGGGCCCACACATACAATTATTAGTTTTTCTTCTCCTTCTTCCTCCCGAGGCTTCATGTTCTTCGTTCATTTCCATCTTCCCTTCTTCAATCATTTCTCAAATTTTCATCCGGCGATCTTGTATTTTCTAACCATACTTCCGATTCTCAGGAGTTCTAGAGGTAAAGAGGTAAGTTTTATCTACTCTATTTCTCTTTTTCTCCATTTTCGGACCTATGGAAGAAAATTAAGATTTTGAGTTTTAATGGATGAATTTAAGTGTGGATGTTAATGTAAAACATTCTTAGGTGGTTTATGATGTTATTAGAACAAGAAATTTCGTAGAATTTGGATATTTGAAAAAGTTAGTGTTCTTGATGAAAATTTGAGATTTGAGCTTGGATTGTTGGTAGAAATTGGGGGTTTTGGTGTTAAAATACTCCTTAGACATTAAGGATGAAAACCCATGGAAGAAATCAAAAGAAATGTTGTTTTAGATATGATTTTAGGATTTTTGGATGAAGAACACGAAGAACATCGAAAATTTTCCCCAGAAATTACTGTTCACCGAGAAAATTTTTTCAGATTTTCTCGTTACTGTAGCGTTGACTCGGTCAACGTTATTGTAGCATTGACTCGGTCAACGTTACTGTAGCTGCGTTGACCGTTGACTATTACTGTAGCATCAGCTTTTTTTTTAATATCGTTGAAAAGCTCTTTGAGTCTAGTTTCCAATGGTATAAGTGTCATTTAGAAATTCATTACCGGTTAGGAGTTATGACTTAAGATGTGAGTAAAGGTCGAGAGTAGTGATAGGAAATTTCTCTATTTTGTAACCTTAATGGTTTTTACCTGGTTACAATAGGGATGATTGGGGCGCAAGGTGGGAGCGCCGAGAGCGTGGAATCCAGGTGAGTAGGCAACCTTGCAAAATTAATTTAATAAATTAGTCAAAGCACAATATAAATCCCATTTGCGTTATTTGTGAAATTGAGAAGATTATCAGTGTGTGTTCAGGTTGAGAAAAAGTATAATATCATTGGAAGGTATTTTATTACCTTTGAGAATTGATTTCTCTAGTTGACTAAAGAACTAGATGTGATTGTTCCTTGAATAAATTGAAACATTTTGTAAGTGAATAACCTTACTAAACTAATGTGATCTTATTAGATAAGGTACAATACAAGTCTTGTTTATAACATTATTGAAGTGAGAAATAATCAATCTCGCTGTTGATAATATATGATGATTGTTATGGTTGATGATAGACATTCAAGGGAATAAAAATATGTGTAAATTCATTTATTTCATAGTAATTATATTGTGATAAATTCTCACTATTTTATTGATGAGCAAAAGATCTACGAGATCTAATACACGAGTTTGAAAGGGTTAGAGTCCCATACTACTCGGTGTATAAATGTGAAAATCTATGCACGAGTTTGAAAGGGTTAGAGTCCCATACTACTCGGTGTATAAATGTGAAAACCTATGCACGAGTTTGAAAGGGTTAGAGTCTCATACTACTCGGTGTATAACTGTGAAAATCAATACACGAGTTTGAAAGGGGTTAGAGTCCCATATCACTCAGTGTATAAATGTGAAAATCTATGCACGAGTTTGAAAGGGTTAGAGTCCCATACTACTCGGTGTATAAATGTGAAAACCTATGCACAAAGAGTTTGAGCGTTAAATTCCCAAGTCACTCAGTGCAAGTATTTATGGCATATAATACTATAATTATTTAAAATAAATGATAGATTGATTGTATTAGTAAATGTGGTGTTTGTGCTTATGATATTTTCATGTACAGTTGTTTACTCACTGAGTTATGATAAACTCACACTCTCCATGATTATCTTTTCAGATACAGTGGTTGAGGAGAAGAATTTATAGCCTTTAAGGATATACTCCACTTTTGTCTGGTAAACAATTGGTAAGGATTAGGAAACGCTCTGTAATCTAGTAGGTCACCTAGGCTTGGGAGGTTGTATAGTACTGTATAGTGTTTGAAAGTTGAACATTTTCTGAATATGTATACAAAATATCTTTCTTGGAATATTTATGATTCACATAATTATGGATATTAAGAATGTTCACAGAGATTATGGGGTACCACGGAGGTACACCCTAGGTATTTTATGTTTATATCACATGTAAGTTTTGGGATGTGACAACTGCCTAAGGCAACCTCTCCATAAGACATTGCAAGGGATAGGGGCAAGATATTACATATCATTCTACCACCAACATCCCTCCAATCCACAATGACTTGCTCAACTTTGCAAAACTAGAATTCAATATGCTCCAAAGACTGCATCAAAAAGAAGTTGGCAATCTCACCAAGTAAGTATTGTAATCGACTAATCCTCTTGCTGAAGTTCAGGCCAATCTATGTGTATTGTTTTTGTCCAACATATAGAATAGGCCTGGGTTTAGGTTAGGTCAAGGTCCAAAGTAGTTAGATGGATCCAAGATCATTCATGTAATCACTTATAACATTTTTAAATTTCTTTTTGGGTTATTAATTGGTCACTAATTTATTTTTTAAGGATTAAACCTAACCTACCCATTAACCTAGCTATTTGTTAATTATTTAATACATTTAATTAAATTTTTTGCATAACTGCCACATTAATAATCATTAGTTTCATTGACAACTAAAATAAAAACAATTATATATAAAGAAAACTTTTACATTTAATTTAGGAAAAAATATAGGAAGTACCTTCAAACTTTGGGTGACTTCCAAATAACCCCTTAAACTTTTAAAACTAACAATTAGGTTCAAACTTTCTCATTTAAACAAATAGGTTTTTCTATCTAATTTTTCTTTTTTCATACAGTACTAACTTATTTCTTGTCTCAAACTACTCACATATAAGAATTATAGTTTCTAATTATCTTAGTGATCTCATAGCTAGAGTATAGAAATGGCAAATGAATTAGCACTAGTGTATACATTATTATTTTACATGTGCAATATTTATTACACAACCTATTATATAGCAAGGTCCATAAAATCCCTAGTGCTTGAGCCTCCCAATCAAAGTATGATGCTCCAGCAAGCAAATGAAATTTGAATTAAATGCGTAAGCATGGGTTAATCTATATAATCCCAAAAAATATGGGTTAAAATGTTATTAATCAAATTTGACCTAGGGTCAATATAGTTGGATTAAATTAAGGTTGAAAGGCAGTTGGTTTTGTTTAATTAAATGGGTTTAAATCAAAATTATCATGCATCGGTTTTGGCCCATGCAAAGAACAAATTTGTTAACTTTAGATTAAGTGGTTATCTATCAACGATACATGTTGCAGATGGTGGAATAAGTCAGAGTATGTGAGAAAGATCCCTTTCGTTAGAAATAGATTGGTGGATGGCTATTTTGTATCTTTGACTACGACCTTTGAACCACAACACAGCACTGCCAGAATGATAATGACCAAACTGGTTTCTATGATCTGCTTTCTTGATGATACTTACGATTCCTATGGCACTGTTCAAGAGCTTGAACTCTTCACAGAGGCCATTAACAGGTTTCACTAATTAACATTCATATCCAACTGAAAAGTCACAAGTTTTCTTTTTTAAATAATTCCTTTCTATTTGATTTGATCTTTCAGATGGGACGTTAGTCCTATTGATTCTCTCCCCGAATGCATGAAAGTGTTATTTGAGGCTGTTCAAGAAGTATACAATGAAATGCAGTTGGTGATCACTGCAGATGACAAAACATCAAGTTCTGTGATGCCACAAATCAAACAAGTTGTAGGATATTAGTACTCTTAAGTCTAGATATTGTGTTATGCTCTAACTTAATGTGATGGATGCTCAAGTCTTAACAATTATGTTGTTGATGACTTGTAGATTTATGAGATGTCACGAGCCTTCTTGGTGGAAGCAAAGTGGTGCAGTGAGGGGTACATCCCAAGCTATAAAGAGTATAAGAAGAATGGAGCTATATCTTCTTCTATTCCAGTTGTGCTAACTTCGCCTATTGGCCTTTGCAACTTTGGAACCAAGCAAGTGTTTGATTGGATTTCCAGATATCCAAAAGTCATAAGAGCTCCGTCTCTTATTGGTAAACTCATGAATGACATGTCTACTCACAAGGTACAATCAAACACAATTAATTATAATGCATCTTACGATTGAAGAAATTAAATCAGAATAAACCACTCTTATATCTCATTCTGCCTTCAGTTTGATATGTAGTTTGAGAAGGAAAGAGTGCATGTTGCCTCAGGGGTGGAATGTTGCATGAAGCAATATGGAATATCAGAAGAAAAGGCCTATGACATACTCCTCAACGATGTCATAAACTGTTGGAAGGATATTAATGAAGAGTGTCTCCAACCACATGTTGTCCCAAAGCCTGTGCTTGATATTTGTCTCAGAATGGGACGAATGTGTGAGTTTGTGTATGAAAACTTTGAAGATAGGTTCACAAATGGGGATTCGTTGAAGCAGCATATTGTGGCACTCCTTGTGGATCCCATACACTGAGCATCACAACTATTGTGGCTTTAACAGCATATCTTGGTGTGTCCTTGTTCAATAATATGTGATTGTTAAATGTATTTAGTGTGAAATATGTGTATGCTCTTCTTAAATAAAATGCATCTGTAATATATTTTACAGGTATAATATATAAGGGGCGTTAATTATGTTCAGTTCAACTAGTTAATGCTATATATTAAGCTATAAGTTCAAATAGCACAAACTAAAAGTTAATATGTATGTGTCAAGGTGTGTCCTTGTTCAATAATATGTGATTGTTAAATGTATTTAGTGTGAAATATGTGTATGCTCTTCTTAAATAAAATGCATCTGTAATATATTTTACAGGTATAATATATAAGGGGCGTTAATTATGTTCAGTTCAACTAGTTAATGCTATATATTAAGCTATAAGTTCAAATAGCACAAACTAAAAGTTAATATGTATGTGTCAAGGTGTGTCCTTGTTCAATAATATGTGATTGTTAAATGTATTTAGTGTGAAATATGTGTATGCTCTTCTTAAATAAAATGCATCTGTAATATATTTTACAGGTATAATATATAAGGGGCGTTAATTATGTTCAGTTCAACTAGTTAATGCTATATATTAAGCTATAAGTTCAAATAGCACAAACTAAAAGTTAATATGTATGTGTCAAGTGTTCAAATCCCTCTTCCTGCTCCACAGAAGAAAAAAAATTATGTTGAGTTAGTAAAGTTGTCTTGTTGATCAAGCAAATCACATAAAATAAAATATGTATTTATAACTATAAAAAATCAAATAAGTAAATATAGTAGAGTAAACCTCTCTTCTAATTGCTTATCAAACATTACAACAAAATTGTAATTATTAATTTAATTAAGAAGATAAATTATATAACAATTAAAAAAATGTTTATTAGATAAGTATACCATTACTATATATCTTTAACAATATAGGAAGAGGGACTTATTTGAAAAGATTTAGGGGTTGAAATGAAAAGAAAAAAAATCGAAGGAGCGAGAGACACATGGTGTAACGAAATGCATAACTTAACATCTTCACACAAGATTTAGGGACATAATAAGATTATATAACTCTATTATCATCTAAATTAAAACACTTATTAGGCCAATAATAATGTTGTCGCAATAGTATACTTCTCCACTTTAAATTTGACACCCACAACTTTGATTTGTTTTTATTTGTAATTTGGTCATTATATACTTTATCTAGTTATGAATTTTAATATCGATCATCACTGGTGATGCTAGAAACAAAGATTCAAGGCACGAAGTTCCAAATAAATAAATGGAAATGCGTATTCTTCTACGCAATGTAATGCCCTTAAATTGAAGGAGAGGCAGTTGATGTATCTCCTTCATAAGCCATGCTCTGTTGGAGCTTCAGACTTCACCAGAAAATGTACCACTTATCATCCTTCCATTTGTGGAAATCATTTTTTTAATTATGCTTCCCCAATCAGTGATATATCATATATACTCTTATCTATATGCAACTGCATATATTTAGTTATGATCTAATCTATCTTCTTTTAAATGTATGAAAACTTATCTGTATTTAAGTTAATCTAATTTTAAATATAAGGCTAACACCAAATGATTTCGTGGACTTTAGCTCATATCTGGCATAACTTGACCCTTAAACAAGCATAATTATATGTTATCATAAGAAAACGAATAAAAAAACTATATTAACAATTTAGTCCATGAGAGATTGACAATTGTTCAATACCTAAAAGTTAAACTCTACAAGATTTAATTCTTGAATCTTATAGACTTGTTACACATTATTATTAATTTAGTCTCTTAAAAACGAATAAATATACAATTTATTCCACATGGATTGATTTGTTCAAATTCCACAACTTACAAGGATTAGGAAAAAAGTTACTATACGTCCCTAATGTTTACCCTGATTTTTATTTATGCTCTTAAAATTTTTTGTCCAATTATGCCCTTCATCTTTCAATTTTTATCATATATGCCCTAAAATGATGAAAATACCCTCTATCCCCATCTCTTTTTTTCTCTCTCCTTCTCTCTCTCTCTTCATTTTTTTTGCCTGAATCTTCAGCTTTCAATAAAAAAAAATGACAGCAACAATACTCTTTGTCCTCAATCTCAATTTGCATATGTCTGCTCTTGTTACCATTCTTAAAGCTCTCTATAATATGACCAAATCTATTGATCAGCCTGATAACATCTAAAACGCAATAATATTATTCGTAAAAAGTTAGAATTAACAACAAATAAAAACTACATAATCTACAAAACAGAAAATAAAAACTAAGCTATTAAATAGTTTTCGTCGGCAATACGATTTAAAATATTATTAAATGGACAAAACTTGAAGATAGATTTTGGAATACTCAAATCATCTTCAGCTAGTTGGACATTGGTTGAAAAGCGAAATTCAAGCATGAATGGATGCTTCATTGTACAATACTCACTATTATATTTAATTACACCAAATATAAATATTATATAAATATTTTCCTCAATTATTTGATGCCTGAATTTATTCACAAATGATCTATTCACATGATCGTATATATAATCACCCTTAGAAGACAAAAATAAATATAACATAAGCATAATGAATAAAATAATACATATAAAAATTTTGAATATAATAAAATTAAATTCACATGAGAATCTTGCAAAACCGTATTCAGACCAAAAATCTTCTTAGGCACATTGAACGATAGAACTGTCCACAACCTCACTTCCTAAACTTTAATCCTCCAATCATTCCTTGATTCATTAATATTAGCAATGTTAATAAATTTAGCCATATTTGAAGCATAAACAGAAGGAAAACTAATTCTGCAGGAAGATTAAATAATACAAACACGAGAATAATATATGACAGTTAAAATGACCCTTTATTTATATAACAAGAACATTGAACGTAATAAATTGAATTTAATAAATGATGATCATAATAATAATAATAATAGTATCAATTATTAATTATTAATATACCTAATAAATTATGTATATATAATTATATAGCACACTACAAGAAAATTGACTTTCAGTGGCGACTATTATAGTCGCCACTAAAAGTCGACTTTTGGTGGCAACTATAGTCGCCACCAAAAGTATTTTTTAAAAAAAATAAAAAAAAAAGTCAGATTTTTTAAAATAAAATAAAAAATTAGACTTTTTGTGGCGACTATAAGTCTTTTTTAAAAAAAAAATAAAAAAAGTCAGATTTTTTAAAATAAAATAAAAAATTAGACTTTTGGTGGCGACTATAGTCGCCACCAAAAGTATTTTTTAAAATAAAATAAAAAAAAGTCAGATTTTTTAAAATAAAATAAAAAATTAGACTTTTGGTGGCGACTAAAAGTATTTTTTAAAATAAAATAAAAAAAGTCAGATTTTTTAAAATAAAATAAAAAATTAGACTTTTGGTGGCGACTATAGTAGCCACCAAAAGTCTTTTTTTAAAAAAAATAAAAAAAAGTCAGATTTTTTAAAATAAAATAAAAAATTAGACTTTTGGTGGCGACTCTAGTGGCCACCAAAAGTCTAATTTTTTAAAAAAAATTAAAAAGTCATTTTTTTACTTAAAAAATTCAATTTTTTTTATTTTTCTTAATTTTATTTAAAAGAAATTTAATTTTTTAATTTTTTTAATTTTTTAATTTTTTAATTTTTTAAAAAAATTAGATTATCAGTGACGACTGAAGTCTATTTTTTTAAGTGAAATCGTTTTGTTTTATGAAATTAGTTGAAGTTGGACTTTTGTAGTGACTCCAATAGTAATAATATATTTGCTTTTTGTTAAATTTAATATTATTTTATTTTTATTTTATAATATTTTTGACCTAAAATATTTTTAACAGATTATATATATAGATATATATAATATTTTGCACTTACATAACACAAATGAAGCAGTGGCAGAATGGCAAGACACACATGGCTGCATTGCACACAAAAAAATCGAGTCAGCTCGGGATAGCGAGTTATTGGATTGGCCAAGACCCACACGAGTCGAATGGATCTCGGGTCGACCTTCCGGGCCAATCCGGATCTAAAAAGATGACGAGTGACTTTTGGTGGCGACTAAAGTCGCCACCAAAGGTAGTTTTGCTGACACCAAAAATCATTTTTTTCACGAATTTTTTTTTTTGCAATAAAAATGACTTTTGGTGGCGACTAAAGTCGCCACTAAAGGTAACTTTTGGTGGCGACTTTCAAAGTCGCCACCAAAAGAATCAGCCACGGACTTACGCCAACAACTTTAGTCGCCACTAAAAGTCGCCACCAAAGATTTTTAGTGACGACTTTTAGACTTTTGGTAGCGACTTTAGTCGCCACCAAAAGTCTTTTTTTTTTTGTAGTGGCAATCATATATGAACATTTGACGACGACAATATGTTAGTTTTTATATAAAAAATATATAACAATTAATTATTTGATTATTTGTATATAATAAATGTTAATTTATCAAATGACAACATATTATATTTCAATCGAAAAGTTTATCTAATTTACCAATTATATAACAATTATCACAATTATAGCAATTATCACAATCATAACAATTATAGCATTAATATGAGAGTGATTATGAGCTCTCCAACAGTGGAAATTATAGCAATGTGATTATAGTATACTTATAGTAATTTATAATTCAACGCTATCCAACCCAGGTTTTCTCCCTTGTACATTTCATTTAATGTGATTATATAGCAATTATAAGGAATGTGACTATGTAAATTCAACGCTTTACAACTCGTATTTTCTCCCTTGTACTTTTTATTTAATGTGATTATATAGTAATTATATAGCACCTTACCCTAATTTTTTGAAATTTATTTAATGTGATGTGATTAATTTACTAAATTTATTAATTTACCTTCATTAAATTTATTCATTTAAATTTATTCTATTATACATAATTTAATGACTTACTAACAATTAATGCACTAGAGTAAAATTGTTTTAGTCTATTATATAGATCAGGTTTAATTCCCTATCTACTAACTTTCTTAGATAAAAATTCTCTATCTACTAAGTATTCAAAAGTTATTCCCAATATACTATTAGTTTCATGCAAATTGATCAAGCTCTGGTTGATTTACATTGTTTTTTATTTTTTATTTTTAAAAAATTGGTGGAATCAGATCAAACACTGATCAGATTGGACAAGCAAACTTCCGCTTGTCCTCAAAATGCAACGTTTAGCGTGCAATCTTTTTTCCTCTTTGTAGCAAGTGATGGTTTTTTGGTTCTTGTGAAATTGGAAGACAAGCCATAACTGATAATTAATAGGCCTGCAGTCTCGATGGGCAAAGGAAAAAGTCATATATGCATAATCAAGTTTATCAAAGCAAACTATACTGATTAATCTCTATTTAAAAATTAATTAAATTATATTTAATATTTTTATTTTAAATGTATCCTTCCACTTTAATTTCCTAGCAATATTTCATATATGTTAAAATTTTTCTGTTTATTCACAAGGTCACTGGTCCAACCTTCATGTCACTAGGTTAATTGCTATCAATACATATTCAGTACATATTATAAAAAGTATTTCATTTCATTTAATTTTTATACAACATAACACTATAATTTTATTTTGACAAAAGAGTACTATATGTCCCTAACGTTTATGCCGATTTTCATTTGTGCTCCTAAATTTTTTTTTGCCCGATTAAGTCCCTATTCTTTCAATTTTATTATATATGCCCCAAAATGATGAAATTACCCTCTATTCCTCTCTCTTCTCTCTCTCCTCTCTCTCTCTCTTCTCGCTAAAACTTTTCTATTTATTCACCTAAGTCCTTAGCTAAGATTTTTCACTACAACAATAACACTTCATACCTACAGAGGGTCCAATCGAAAATATATGGATTGCAGTAGGAAACTAAGATTTCCTACTAAATTTTTGCAGTCGTAACATGTACAGTCGCTAATTAAATACCGACTACACTTCGATTGAAAAATATTCTTACTGCAGCATTCTTACTGTATTTTCAGTCACAAATATTGGAGACACTATATATATATATATATATATATGTTTAGTTCCAATTTTTAATATTTTGATACTACTTTTTAATATTTTTAAAAATAATTTATAACTAAAATAAATTATCTGAAATAGTGAGGTCCACGACCAAGCCAGTCTATTTTTGACATATGTGACACAAAGGGCTTCATATGAAGTGGCTAAAGTGGTGCAGGGAGGGGGAAGCCTCTTGCGCCACATTATATTTTGATATCCTGTTACATTTATAATTTAATTATTATTTATTTAATAATTAAAATTTATTATAATTATTTGTGATTAATTTTATATGTATTTTTTTGTAGTTAACAAATAATTATCCATGTGTTACATATGTACATTCTGTATTTATTAGCTTAATTATTTTTTAATTCATAATAAAAATTTATTATAATTATTTATGATTAATTTTATATCTTTTTTTTTGTAGTTAACAAACACTTAAATTTAGAATTTATTTAAAAGTAAATTTGCATGATTATAAATTTGGAAAAGATAAGTGATGGATGAAAAATATATACCTATATAATTTTTTATTTGAATCGATGAACTATAATTCTACAATTATTTGTAGAGCATATTGGATTATTAGTTTATGCATTGTTGATCTTTCAATCAATCATCAAGAAAATGCAATTTTGTAAAGGATAACAACAGATTGATTAGTAATGAATAAAATTATTAAAAAATAAACTTAAAAAAGGAAAAAATTATCACAAGTTGATTTTCAAAATCCATCTAGAAATGAAGTAGTTCCCAGTAAAACATATTAAGTTGATTTTGAAAATCCATCCAAAAATGAAGTAGTCCCTCATGTAGAACATATTAAAAAAGAAAAATGATATTAGACACTAGCATATAAGTTGTTTCAATTTAAGATTAGAAATAAGTAAAATACATCAAAAAAAAAAAAAAGAGACAATGTGAGGAGAGAAGACAAGAATAGAAAAGCTTTGAATAGAAGGGGAAAAAGAATTACATACCAGATAAGAGAGAACTAGCAACACAGAGAAAGAAGAATCACAGAGTAGAAGAAGAAGAAGAGAGAGAAGGAAATAAGAGAAGTATAGCGGATGGAGAATTTTATATAAACGCATTTTCAAGGGAACTAAATATTTCGAAATCGCACCAAAAATTTTGAGAACTGGAAACGAAATATGTGACAAGTTAGGCTATTGGTGGTTTCATGTTTTATATTATTTGTATGTTATTTTATATTATTTTTTGTTATTAAATAATTTGTTATATATTTTATACTATTTATATATTTAGAAATAAGAATAAACAAAAAGTTGAATAAATTCTATTAAATACTTAATAATAATAATTATATATTTAAAAATAAGCATATTAAATTGTATTAAATAAACAATAAAAGAAAAATAAGTTATATTAATCCAAATAAATAACAAGATATTTGTTCAATACAAATATTTGTGCTTCGTGATCATTATCTCCATCCTCATCATTCTCTTCATCTTCATCTTCATCATCGTTGTTTCTATTTTTAAGAATATCGAGCGGAATATAAAAATTTGTTGAATTATTTAGAGAAGTCATTTCTGGTCGATACACTTCTACATCTTCTGGTTGACTTGAACTTGCATGAAATCCATGTGGAGGTGGATGTAGTGGACAAGGTTCTTGAAATGCATTTAGTCTGCTCTCTATAGTAGTAATTTGATTACTTAGTCCTCTCATCTTTTCCTCGTATTTTTCAACTCTTCTTCTTAAGATTTACTTAAACTTTTAACAAATTTTTCCTTTAAAACCTGTTGAAATTCTTGGGAGCGAGTCTAATCAAGCTCTGATGAGCTTTCTTGTATATGATATCTAGACATCGTAGTACCAATAATTTTTGTTGCCTCAACTTCTAAACCATATATCTGTCCCTTTTTTTTTTCCTCTAGCTGCTTTCATCCACAGATCAAGATCCAATAATTCTTGTTTAGAGCCAGTTAAAGATTGTAGCCTTTGATATTTCACCTTAGAAGAAAATAGAATTATATTAGGTTCTATTATGAAATATATACAATGCATATACAGTTGTACACAAATTAACACTTACAAATATTGCTTTTGATTTTTTATCAACCTATCTCTGATTAGTCATATTTTGATGAGTTCAGAGAAATAACTCAGATGCAGTAGATTCTCATCTTAATTCTTTTGTCTGTGGTGTATAAAAAATAAATAAGTTTTAGATATAATAATGAAATAGTAAATTAATATATTTTATACAAAAATTAAATCAGTTACCAATCTTTTCTTATGCTCAGCCATTGAAATAGAGCCTTCAGTGTAAAGAAATGAGCCAAACCCATCAAGCCAGAAGATCTATTTTTCTTCTTTTGCTCGCTAATTTATTTAATTCTATCGTTCCCTATTTATCACACAGCTGATTCCACACAGATTCCCATATCTAGTTTGGTTTTTTATTATTCTTATGCACTGTATATATCAAATCCTTTAAGTGCATTTTAACACAATTTTTCCAAATTTTGTGAATTCTATCACCATGTTGTAGTAACCAAGTATAATATTTCTAAAAAAATAGATAGTTAATTAACAATAAAATATAAAGAAAAGAAAAAAATTTTAAATAATGATAATGAAATTGTACTTGAAATTCTATCCAATAGAAGCTTCGTAGGGATTTGGCTACATCTCTCCAACAAGTATATGGTTCATCATATGTTGCTTTAATGATAGACACGATTTGATCTCAAACCTTATTATGCTTTAGAGAAAACTTGACTCAAAGAAACTCAAAATATGCCTACATAATTACTAATAAGAAGCTCACATACCACTACCTTCAATGATCTAAGAAGAAGCTCATTTCTGATATAACTTCACCAACTTTGTCACCCTATGAAATCCTCTCTATTAATTACTAATCATTTGGAAAATGAACGTAACTACTCTTCTTTGACATATCCCTTGGATATTCCAAAAATGTTGACAAAAATGGATTCCTCTCTTACTGTAAAACACTCACATGTGATTGATTTTATCTCAAGTGAAACTGGAAATTGAAGATATTAGTGGATTGTTTTTTACTGAGGTATTTCATTGATCTAGAGGTGTATCTTGTTCTTGAAAAATTTGCCCAAGGGTTCTTACACATCACAACAAATTCTTTCGTGCGTGTAGTTTAGATTTTTTTTCCCATATATCATCATATATATATATATATATATATATATATATATATATATATATATTGACATAAATATCATATATATATATATATATATATATATATATTTGACATCAATATCATCATATATCTGATTGATTTGTCCTTGAATAAACTGAATCCACTCTCTATAAGTTCAACCAGCTTTTTTTTTGGGAGAGAATGGAAATCATTTTCATTAAAATAGCACCAGATCAGGGTTACATAAGTTTTTACAGAGCATAAAGATAAACAAATACAAATCAAGTCTAAACTTATAAGAAAAGAAGATATCTAATTTAGAGCAACACACCCTAATATCTAATTTAGGGCAACACACCATAAAAACAAAGCCTAAACCTATACAACAACAATAACCAACGAACATGGCCATGAGAAGACCTAGATTGAAAGAGGTCATCCCGAGACTAGCATCAGTGGCCGGTATCTGAAGCTTCTTCTGATATGTGTTTGGCGACCACTAGACAAGATCTCTACCTTCTTTCATCTCTACCTTCTTCCGGCACCTATTGGACCAGATCTAAAAGACAACTTGAAGGAGAAAAAAACTAGATCTGACAAAGAATACTGTTAGGTCTAAGGGATCCCAAAAACGATTTTTCAAAGAAAAAGCTCTTCCATAGAAGAGGAGAAAAACTTCCACAATAGAAAAAAAAAATCCTTCCATACTAGAAGAGGAAAAAACACCCACAAAAGAGAGGGGATAAATGAAAAAGTAGAAGAAACAAGATGGGAGGAGGGCCGCCTGAGGCAGCCCTTCCCTTGATGCGGCGGCGTGAAGAGCCCTAGCATTGGAGAAGAGCTACGACTCTATTGGTGGCTTTTGGTTTGTTGTTTGAACCACTCAACCTACCTTTTACACATGGGTTTAAGTAAAATGGAATTGGGCTTCAACCTAAACCTAACAACTAGAGCTCGCTGGAATGACGTGGGTTCTGAAAGAAATTTTGCACAAACATAGGCCAAACAGTCCAAAAATATAGAAGCTCAAATGCAAAAAATTCTTAAAATAAGAACATGAATGTTCTAGTTATAATTTTACATTTTGTTGGTCTTGATAAGCCATAAGAACACATTATGAAACAGAATGATAAGAGCATACCTTGATTCATTATAACCAAAAGATTAGAATTATAAGTAGGCTCTTCTGGGAGATATGAGAGGTTCTCTGCCTCTCTCTTACAAGTTTTTTCATCATTAATTACAGGAACTTCCTTAGATGCATATACTTCATATTTGCTAGCTGTCAGTGCTTTGGCATATAATTTATTTCTTTTTAAATAATTATAATAAAATTTAAAATTAAATCAGAGTCAAACTATAATAATAAATTATCACACTATAATAATGAATTGTTACGCATTTTTCCTTTCTTTATACGAGCTAGACACTAGACTTCTTTATTGCGTCGTCATCAATGGCCAATTTGTGAAATTTGCATCTTCCTTCCTATCTTCATCTGAAGGTTTTTAAACATGACCATCATTATTGACAAATTTAGAGGATTTTTCATTTCCCAAAATTGAAATTTTAAAATTCAAAATGATATCTATATATTTTCTTTGAATATCTCATTCATATCTGTATATCTCTTTCTCTCACATTTCCCCTCTTTTTTCTCTTTATTTTGCTTCTTCTTCACTTTAGTGAATAAAGGACAACATTGGTGATTTATCATCAAAGCTTTACGACGATATTTCTCTTACTTTTTGAATCTAGAAGATAAAAGCCATGCACAAAGAGAAAATATTTAGATATAGTAGGTAATCAAATCTCTTCTCTTGAATTTGAATCGGTGAGGAATGCGAATGGTTGCTTTTACTTAGCGTTCTTTATTGCTCTTACATCTATTTCTTGCATCTATATAATAGAATAAAAGAGTTCCACTCCTTAACATTAATTACATGAACCTTTTTAAATGTATACACTTCATATATATTTGCTAGCTCTCAGTGCTTTGTCATATCATTTATTTCTCTTTTTAAATAATTATAATAAAATTTAAAATTACCTCTGTCAGAGTCAAACTATAATAATGAATTGTCATTCATTTTGCCCTTTTCTATATAAACTAGACACTAGACTTCCTTATTGCAATGCATCAATGGCCAATCTGTGAAATTTGCATCTTCCTCCCTATCTTTACATGAATGTTTTTAAAAATGACTATCATTATTGACCAATTTAGAGGACTTTTCGTTTCCCAAAATTGAAATTTTAAAATTTAAAATGGATATTTATATCTTTTTTTCGAAGACCTCATTCATATCTGTATCTCTCTTTCCCTCACATTTCCCTTTTTTTTTTTGATTTTGCTTCTTCTTCCCTTTAGTGAAAGAAGGATGACACTGGCGATTTATCATCAAATCTTTACAGCGATGTTTCTCTCTCTTTCTGAATCTGAAAGCTAAAAGTCATGCACAAGAGAAAATATTCAGAAATAGTGAGTAATCAAGTCTCTTTTCTTGAATTTGAATCGGTGAGGAATGTGAACGATTGTTTTTTCTTAGCGTGCTTTATTGCTTTTGCATCTATATAATAGACTAAAAGAGTTCTACTCCTCAGCATTAATTACAGGAACTTTCTTAAATGCATACACTTTATATATATTTGCTGAGAAATTCTTCTGCGGGTATAAACCTAATATCTCAGTCTTAGGCACAATCAATCAAATATTTATACCTAATAAAATAAAAACAGAAAAAACTATCTGTAAAAGAAGAGAAAAAGACTCTTGAGTTTCTTTCCTCTCTTTTTTTTCTTTTCTTTCTCCTCATTTGCCAACTATGTCTCAGATTTTTGTTTCACACACTGGCCATTCAGCCACAATTTTTTTTAAATAAGTCAAATTAAATCAATCAAATCATAATTAAATCAATCAAAAGAATTTCTCTTGAAAGTAACCACAACCACAATGAACTTCCTCCTTTTTTTTTTTAAATCTTTATACAATCTCATACCTATCACAATTTACACGGCCACGGGTACGTGATTCTCATGAATACCTTTTAAACATAAAAAAAGTTGAATTTCTTAAATAGTTAATTTTTTGTTGTCAATATTTTAAAATTTGTATAAAATATTTTTTAATTATTATATATAAATATTTTAAAATTATTTAATAATAAAAAATTGATTATTCAAGTTTACAGAGTTTTTCTCTCTTTTTTTATTGAAGTTATATTTTTACTCTTTTAAATTTATTGAATATAAATGGTAAAAAATATTTCAAATTAGTATTTCAAAAAATCAAACTTCTACTATTTTTTGAGATTCATATCGTCATGACTCTTTTGATGAGTCAGTATTTAGTTAAATTACGTAAATTTGATTGAGTTATATTAGATATATTTTTTAAAATATTATCAAATATGTAATTTTGTATTATTCATTATTAATATTAATTAGACTTATTTAAAAAATTTGTGGCAGAATGGCCAATGTATGAAAACTAAGAGACAAATGACGTGAGAGAAAAGAAAAAGAGAGAGAAGAAACTCAAGAGTCTTTTTTTTCTTATTTTAGAGGTGACTTTTTCTTTTTTATTTTATTAAGTGTAAATATTTGTTTAATTGTGCCTAAAACTGAGGTATTAAGTTTGTGTCCACAGAAGAATTTCTCATATTTGCTAGCTGTCAGTGCTTTGACATATCATTTATTTCTCTTCTTAAATAAATATAATAAAATTTAAAATTTCGTCCATCAGAGTTAAACTATAATAATGAATTATCACTCATTTTTTCTTTTTCTATACGATACTCTAGACTTCATTATTATGTCGTCATCAATGACCAATCTGTGAAATTTGCATCTTCCTTTCTATCTTCATTTAGAGGTTTTTAAAAACGACTATTATTATTGCCAATTTAGAGGTCTTTTTGTTTTCCAAAATTAGAATTTTAAATTTCAAAATCAATGTGGATATTTATGTTTTTTCTTTAAAGATCTCATTCATATCTACGTCTTTTTTTTCCTCACATTTCCCTTCTTTTTTCTCTTTGATTTTGCTTCTTCTTCCCTTTGGTGAATGAAGGATGACATTGGCACAATATTCCTTTATATGTATTTTAATAATTGTCCTTATTTATTTGATAATAAAAAATTGTGATATTTGCATTAACTCGTACATTGCACGGGTCACTAGTTAATATCTAAATTTTACTCTTTATTTAATCTAGTCTTTTAAAAAATAAAGTCTCTTAATTTATTCTCTCCATTAGATAAAGAGGGGATCCCAACTCCCAAGTGGTCAGTCACTAGATAATCTGACTTGTTGAGACGTTCTTCCCTTCTTCAAAATTATGCTATTTTTGTATTAAAGAGTCCATAAATAATTTCTACTAGGACTTTTACATTTTGGATGATCAAATTGATTAATTGAGATTAATTTTTGAGAGAATTAATCATTCATTTACTCTTAATTAGTTGAAACCAACTATGTTACACTCACAAAGTGATTTATGTGACTCTAAATTAATATAAAAAGTATTAAAAAAATCAAAACCTATCTCAAAACTTGTGATGACATTATAGTTAAAAGTAAATATTTTCTGCAGGGGTTTTACCTACAATTTATAATCTTAGGTAAAAGCAATAACCTTGTGTAAAAAGATTAGTTAATATATTAAGAGTTAAAAATTTGGAATTAATTTAGCCTTAAAAAATATAAATAAAATTTCATTTATAGATAATTATTGTTGGAAATATAAGACCCAATATTAGTGTATAATCTTATATATACTTACACAACACATTCTGTCACGTCCCAAAATCTGAGCACGTGACCGGCACAGAAAGTGAATTTCATTTCACCTCCATAAGCTTATCTTTCTCTTAAGCATCATACCATTCTTTTTCATGCAACCAAACCGAGTTCTCTATACGCACTATAGTCATTCACATTACATCACTGAATGAACCTACCCGATTACAGAGATTTCTAGATTTATACAACTTAGAATAAGACTTAACTATTATACCTTTATCCTGAACAAATGAAAAGGTAATCGTGGGCTAAGGATCCATAATTCCTTGTACAGATATTTACCTTCAGCTGTCAACTCTGAAAAAAATGTTAATAAGAGGGGTATGAGCAAACCACGTGCCCAGTGAGCAGATAACACAACACTATGACAAAAAAAATATCATGCATCATAATGATAACATGCAGTAATCATACGTAATCGATCATAATATAATATAATATAATTCATAATACTTCACAACAATATCCAAGTAAATCAAATACATTTCAACATAATTCACAACAGCAAACAGTGAAATCAATTTCACACATTTCCCGTACCAACCGAGTCGTCCATGGTACCTCTGGATCGTTGCCCGCGGCCCCCGCCGCATCCACCCTTATCGCTCCATTTATATTCTCCACCCTTATAGCTTCACATAGATTTCTCCATGGGGTGCACCACCATGCCTTTCCTTTCTAGTCAAACACAATCACAATCACATTTAAGAGCATCCTCAATCATAATCATGAGCCACATACACAACTCAGTCATTTACAATTCAAGTCACAACATAATCAATATTGTTCCAGCAACATAGCATGTATACAATATAACCCATAATATAGATCAATTATTCAACAATAACATACTTCAACTATCCGCATATGGATGAACTCAATAATCAGAGTATGACACATTTCAACTCAGTTCACATGCTGTTCACAATCCATCATATAACCTCCATTCATGAGAAAATAAGAATCACCAGGCAAGTTCCATAATTGTTTATGTCTCATTGTCCCATTCAAGCACAATATAATTTAAACATGTAAATATATATTTGAGTCATCATCCTCTTCAAACTTGGATATACAACATATTTTCACTATGATGCATAAAGTCCATAACAAAGATATTTAATCATAGCAAGTATTAACACACTCACCTGGATTTCACGCTCTCGGCAGTCCCACCTTGCACCTTGACCATTCCTATTGTAACCAGATAAAAACCATCAGGGTTACGAAATAGAAAAATTTCCTACTACTATTCACGACCTTCACTTACTTCTCAAATCATAACTCCTAACTGGTAATGAATATCCAGATGAAACTTATACCATTGGAAACTAGATTCAAAGAGCTTTTCAACGATATAAAAAAAAAATTGATACTACAGTAACGATCAACGGTCAACGGTCAACGCAGCTACAGTAACGTTGACCAAGTCAATGCTACAGTAACTTTGACCGAGTCAATACTACAGTAACGTTGACCGAGTCAACGCTACAGTAGCCGAGAAAATTTGAAAAATTTTTTTCCGATGAACAGTAATTTCTGGGAAAAATTTTCGGATGTTCTTCGTGTTCTTCATCCAAAAATCCTAAAATCATATCTAAAACAACATTTCTTTTGATTTATTGCATGAGTTTTCATCCTTAAAGTCTAATGAGTATTTTAACACAAAACCCCTAATTTTTACCAACAATCCAAGCTCAAATCTCAAATTTTCATCAAGAACACTAACTTTTTCAAATATCCAAATTCTACGAAATTTCTTGTTTTAATAACATCATAAACCACCTAAGAATGTTTTACATTAACATCCACACTTAAATTCATCCATTAAAACTCAAAATCTTAATTTTCTTCCATAGGTCCGAAAATGGAGAAAAAGAGAAATAGAGCAGATAAAACTTACCTCTTTGCCTCTAGAACTCCTAAGAATCGGAAGTATGGTTAGAAAATATCAGATCACCAGAAGAACTTAAAGAAAGGATTGGAGAAGAAGATGGAAATGAAACGAAGAAAATGAAGCCTCGGGAGGAAGAAGGAGAAGAGAAACTAATAATTGTACGTGTGGGCCCCACCAATTTCTTTTTCGATAAAATCGCTCATAGCCACCTTAGCTTATAAGATTTGTTCACTTAGGTCCTTGAGAATGTATAAAAATTTCCTAAATATCGAATCCATCATCTTTTCGGTACCGAACTCATAATTCATTCTCATAAGCTTTATTCTTCCTCTCAGGTTCCTATTTGGTCATTTCCCAAAAGTCCTCTATACTTTCTTTTCTTTTCACATTAGTCTTTGAGAATTCGAAAAAATTTCCCAAATTAAAATTTTGAAATTTCTATTCCCAAATTTCCTTCACTAATTCAAAAAGAACATTTTTCATGTAATTAAATTTTTCAATAAACTTCAAATAGATTTTAAATATTTATAAAAATTCTTGGGATATTACACATTCACAATCCTATTTGTCGGCAATCCTACTTCTTATAGATGTAATTTCATAAACGGTAATCCTAAATTTTAATTAGCAATAGTTATTTAATAGAATGCATTGTATTGAAAAGTATTAGTATATAAATGGAAAAAAAAAAGGTTACTTACGCAATTAAATTTTCTTATAACATTTTTTTTCTTATTTTTGACAAGGAAGGATTTCTTAATTAAAATTTCACAATCGTTACAAGGTTTTATTAATTTGAATATCAAATCAGTTAGTACAAGTGAAGGGACTTTAATGCTAAGTTTATTTAAATTTTAAAACTTAATGCTGATAGAGTTAAGCACTATCAGCCTATTTAAATTTAATGCTAACTTTATTTAAATTTTAAAACTTACAAGGTTTTATTAATTTGAATATCAAGCCAGTTAGTACAAGCGAAGGGACTGTAATGCTAAGTTTATTTAATTTTAAACCATATCATCGGGACTTTAATGCTGATAGAGTTGAGGCTAACGAGGCTAAGTCCAACTAAAAATTGTTGCTTTCTCTATTCCTTATCCCTCCAAAAAAAAAAAGAGAGAATTTTGTTATTGGTATTACATTTAAATAAATTAATAAATATGTATATTTTAAGAAAAATTTATAAAAATTAAAAAAATAGATTACATATTGAATAAAAAGTTCAAATATCTAAAATAAAAATTATCCATTAAACAAATAATTAATGGATTAAAACTTTTTATTTTATCAAGTGGTGCTTAGCTTTAATATATATATATATATATATATATATCTCTAAATGTTCACAACTTCACATGCAAAATTTAAAGACGGAGCAAGAAAACTAAAAGTAAAATAAATAATATACTAAAAGTCTTAAAACTTGTAAAAAGATTTGACCTATTAAAATGTATTTAAAGCGCAAGTTGACTTAAATTTTTACTACAGTAGACATTATTGCACGAATTTCATATATCGAAATATATGTATCGTTTTAGAATGTGATATGCCTAAGGAGAGAAATAGGATTGCTGACAACGGGACTAAGCCTAACCGAAAGTTGTTGCTTTCTGTATTTCAGGCCTTTAGTCCCTCCTCATCTATCCAAAAAAAAAAAAAGAGAGAATTTTGTTATTGGTTATTATATTTAAATAATATTTAAATAAATCAGTAACTACCCATATTTTATGAAAGAATTGATAAAAAGTAAAAAATAGATCATATATTGAATAAAAATTTCAAATATCTAAAATAAAAATTATCAGCCACACAAGTAATTGATGGATTAAAAATTTTCATTTAGCTTGACTTTAATTAATATATATATATATATATATATATATATATATCTAAATGTTCACAAAGAGAAAAAGCCAAAAATAAAATGAATCATACACCTAAAATGTTTTAAAACATCTAATAAGATCCAACCTCTTAAGATGAATTTAGACAATTCAGAATTGAAAAATAAAAAATAAAAAACAAACACATTTAATGATTTTATATTTAAACAATACATATTTAACCCTCTATTAAATACAAATTAATGCCACCTTCAATTTACATCTAAATTTTGTGTTAGACTTTTTAGTCCCAGACAAGCATCCTATTGCAAAACTGATACTGTCATCTAGATATGTGACATGAATGCAATTGCCACAATTATCTTTGTACTATTTGATGTCCCGTTTTAAATGCAAACTTTTATCATAACTCTATCTACACACATAAGTAATTATTTTTTGTCCAAATATTAAATTATAAGTGTCAATTAATCTAAATTTTTTGTTAGACTTTTTAGTCCCAGACAAGCATCCTATTGCAACACTGATACTGTCATCTAGATATGTGACATGAACGCAATTGCCACCGCAATGAATTATCTTTGTACTATTTGATGTCACATAAAGGTTTTAAATGCAAACTTTTGTCATAACTCTATCTACACACATAAGTAATTATTTTTTGTCTAAATATTAAATTATAAATGTCAATTAATTTAAATTTAAGATAAATAAAATTAAAAATAGGTGGTAAAAAAATTTTTTTACTAAATTTTAATACAATTATATTTTTAAAAGCTCAAACTTAAAAAATAGGGTATAAATGGATCAAACTTAAATTCATTCTTTGTTTGACACAATAAATTTAACACCGTGTGGGCTCCACAATACCTATAGAGTCCACCAACATTGGATGCTACTGATGAATCAAACATCTGGCAATAAGACATCAGGTGGATATCGTGACTGCTGATGCCAGAAACAGATTCAATGCACGATTATACGACTAATCACCTTTTTGGTTTTATTATGACATGACGCTCTGACGCTCTTATGCCATCGTGTGTGTGTGTGTATATATATATATATATATATCTCCTTTGAATTGAATGATCAGAAGCAGATTCAGTGGATTTCCTTCGTAAGCCAGCTAATCTATCAGCTTCCCCCAGAAAGCAGGTCATGGATGTTGAAGCTTCTGATTTCACCAGAAATTGTGTCAATCATCATCCTTCCATTTGGGGAAATCTTTTCCTTCAATATGCCTCCGACTCCATGGTATGTTTTAGAGTAAATTATTAATTTAGTCTCGTAAAATATAATTCTCTCAATTTTTGTTTTAAAAGATTAAATATTTTAATTTAATTAATTTTTATAAGATTGTATTTATTTCTATTTTGTCCCTCAATTTGTCAATTGATTTTTGACAACAAAAAATTGAAGTTTGGCAATGATAAATCCAATAATTTAACAATAAAAAACAACAAATAATATGGTTTAATAACTTTAAACCAGCTTATGCGTATTTGGATCCAAGCATTGGGGCTGGGGGACCAGTTTCCTTTCATTTGATTTATATTCTATGATACTTATATATTTCTGTGCGTGCATAAATTATAGTATCTATATCAATACAAGAACGTTCTAAATTACTGACGGACATAAGAGTAAGAAATCATGAAAATTTAGTTGGAATTTGTTAATTTCTTACTGATTTACTACTGAAATGGATCAGTTCAAAAAATCATAGTCGCCGATTAATTACTGACAAATTAATAATTCTTAATTCTGTTTTATGTTAAGCCACTGAAAATCAATTGAAAATTGCATGTTCTTTTTCCAACTGAATCACAACATCTTATATATATATATATATATATATATAACTTTATGTGAGGCTCGAGCCTCACTTTTATCATTATTTTTTAAAAGGCTTTTGACCCACTGAAATTTAGTTGGTCAAGAGGCGTTTTAAAAAATATGAATGGTACTTGAGTACCGTTCAATTTCTTTTTAGATTGAATGGTTTCTAGTATCATATTCATTTTGATATTAAATGATATATTTTGAATAACTAAATAATTGTGAGTATATTATATTTCAAATCATAAATAACTATATTATATTTTAAACCATACAGAAATTATAATTCAATACAAATTAAATGAAATAAAATGTATTAATTTGTTACATTTCCTTAACTCATTTTGCTTATACATCTATTGGCCTACCACTACTCTAATAATTTGATAGAAGTATTAGTGATGAGTACTTTTGAATTATTAAGGGTAAGAGCTACAGAATATAAGTGTTTTTGTGGGTTTAAAATTTTATGGTCTTAAGGTTTTAAGGTTTAGAGTTTTCAGTATATATATATATATATATATATCTTCATTTGATATTATTTCTATGTACTTTGTATTCTTATTATTTATATGTAATAAATAGAACAAATTTAATATGTTGAAATTTAAAAATTAGATAATAAAATTTAAAAATATAATTACTTATCGATATGCAAGATTAATTTATGTATAAACTATTAAATTAAATAGGTAATACAAATATTTTAAATTATAAAATGAACTTAAGAAAAAAATCTCATAATAATAATCCAAATATAAGTTATTTTAATGTCACTAACCATCAACATTTCTATGAAATTGTTCTCGCAATAGTGTGCAAATTGAAAGATAAGCAAAAGAATCTAAGGAAGACACACCTTGTTATTTGAAAATTTTTACATAAAAAGCATTAAAATTTAAATTATTAGAAATTAAAACTAGTTATATTTTTAATTTCTCAAAAAATAATTTTGAACCATATTTTTGAGAAATTATTTTAGGAAAAAATATTAACAAAATATTTATAGACAAAATAAAATTTATAATATTTTTACTTTCTATATTTTTTAAAAATTTGAGGACGCTAGAGCAAAATTTATTAAGTAACGTATGTATATATATATATATATATATATATATATTATAATTATAACAAGTATATAGGTATATAATATATACCTATATATATATTAAATAATTATAACATGTATATCGATATATAATTTATATATATATATATATATAAACCAAAAGATCACTCGAGCCCTTATGTTTTTTTAATATATATATATATATATATATTTATATATATATATACACGTATGTATGTATGTATGTATGTATGTATATATATATATTATTTATTAAAAATATTTTATTTATTTATTTATATATATTAAGTATATTTAAATGTAATTAATTATCTTCCAAAAAACGTTTAAAATTATTTTAATTAATTTAAAATATAATTAGTTTTTAATACATTTAATGCTTTTTATGTGAAAGATTTTATACAATAAAGTATGGTTTTTTAATTTTTTCTATTAGCCCACCACTACTCTCATAGTTTTATAGAAGTAATGGTGATGGATAATTTTAAATTACTAAGGTTAAGAGTTATAGACTATGAATATTTACATGAGTTTAGATTTTTTATATTTTAAGCTTGATGGTTCTCAATATATATATATATCTTCATTTGATTTTATTTTTTTATACTTTATATTATTTATTAATTTTATGTGATAAATAGAAATATTTAATATGTTAAAATTCAAAAATTATAATTTTTAAATTTAAATAGTTATTACATTCATTATATAATAATTTATTGATATAAAAATATTTAAATATACTTAATATTTAAGTATATTTAAATATAAATAATTATGTTTAGAAAAAAGTTTTAAATTATTTTACGTAATTCTAAATATAATTAATTTCACTTTTTAAAATAATTTTAATATTTTTAATGTGAAAGATTTAGCACAATAAGATATGTTTTTTCTTAATTTTTTATTAGTCCAACACTACCCCTATAATTTCATAGAAATAATGGTGATGAGTATCTTTGAATTATTAAGGTTAGGGTTATAGAGTTTTAGGATCTTAAGGTTTTAAGGTTTAGGGTTCTCAATATATATATATATATATATATATATATCTTCATTTGATTTTTTTTTTTGCACTTTGTATTAAAATAATAGAATTTTTGAATTTAAAGAGTCATTACATTCATTATATAATAATTTATTTATATCAATATTAATTCATGTATAAATTATTGAATTAAAATTTAATATCAATTTGTTGGATTAAAAAATGAACTTATGAAAAAAAATTAATTAGTAATTCAAATACAAATTATTTCAAAATTACTCATCAACAATACCTTTATGAAATTCTCTAGGCAGTAGTGAGCCAATAAAAGGATAACCAGAAGAAATTAAGAAAGACACACATTTTTGTATGAAAACTTTTTGATTAAAAGAATGAAAAGTATCAAAAAGTAAAATTAGTTATATATGAAATTACTTAAAATAATTTTAAACTTTGTTTTCAAGAAATTATTTTAAGAAATAATTTGATAAAATATTTATGAGACAAAATCATATATATATATATATATATATATATTAAAAGAGTAAATTTACTTTTTGATACTTGAAAGTGTGTCTTGGTGACATTTTAATCTGTAAAAAATAGTCACCAACTAGTACAAAAAAATTGCATATTAATAAATTGTATATATATAGTGTTATAAAATATATATTTATATAAATATATTGACACATCTTTTTATTATATGTTATATTATATAAATATATATTCTATATAATAAATAAACTATTTTTTTTTAAAAAAAGAAAACTAACTATATATTTAAAAAGGAATGCATTTTTTATACACATTTTTTTATACAAGTTCAAGCTATTTTTTTTTAAAAAAATATGTATAAAAATACGAAGCTAAATTAATTTAAATATATAGCACTTCAAAAAAAAAAGTACAATGACTCCATCTTTTTCAGGATGTGGAAAACAACATGGAGCTGCAGACTAAAGTTGAGCAACTAAAAGAGGAAGTGAGGAAGATGTTTGTCTCTCAAGGGAATGACCTCGTGCGCAAACTAAACCTAATTGACTTTATCCAACGGTTGGGTGTGTCTTCCCATTTTGAAGGAGACATTGAAGAAGCATTGGCTAAGATTCTCAACGATTGCACCAAGAACAATAAAATCATCATCTATGAGGACCCCAATCTTCACTCTCTAGCTCTACTCTTCCGGTTGCTTAGGCAACAAGGATATCCTATTTCTTCTGGTATATTTTACGGAGAAAACTTAAACTTTGACTTTGACAATGACGAATTTGATTTAATTAGTCATTGTCTTGATCATAACATAACTATCTCATAATTTATGTGTTGGATAAATGAAACAGAAGTATTTAACAAATTCAAGAATGAGGACGGAAAATTCAAGGAAGAAGTGGCCAAGGATATTGAGGGAATGTTGGCTTTGTATGAAGCTGCACAATTAAGAATTCATGGAGATGATATACTTGATGAAGCTCTTCATTTCTCACACATTCATCTGAAGTCCTCCACCAAGAATGACCAATTGAGCCTTTCTCTTGCAACCCATGTCAACCACTGCCTAAGGCAACCTCTCCATAAGACATTGCGAGGGATAGGGGCAAGATATTACATATCATTCTACCACCAACAGCCCTCCAATCCACACAATGACTTGCTCAACTTTGCAAAACTAGAATTCAATATGCTCCAAAGACTACATCAAAAAGAAGTTGGCAATCTCACCAAGTAAGTATTGTAATTGGCTAATCCTCTTGCTGAAGTTCAGGCCAATCTATGTGTATTGTTTTTGTCCAACATATAGAATAGGCTTGGGTTTGGGTTGGGTTAGGGTCAAAAGTAGTTAGATGGATCCAAGATCATTCGTGTAATCACTTATAACGTTTTTAAATTTCTTTTTGGGTTATTAATTGGTCACTAATTTATTTTTTAAGGATTAAACCCAACCTAACCATTAACCTAGCTATTTGTTAATTATTTAATACATTTAATTAAATTTTTTGCACAACTGCCACATTAATAATCATTAGTTTCATTGACAACTAAAATAAAAACAATTATCTATAAAGAAAACTTTTACATTTAATTTAGGAAAAAATATAGGAAGTACCTTCAAACTTTGGGTGACTTCCAAATAACCCCTTAAACTTTTAAAACTAACAATTAGGTTCAAACTTTCTCATTTAAACAAATAGGTTTTTCTATCTAATTTTTCTTTTTTCGTACAGTACTAACTTATTTCTTATCTCAAACTGCTCACATATAAGAATTATAGTTTCTAATTATCTTAGTGATCTCATAGCTAGCGTATAGAAATGGAAAATGAATTAGCACCAGTGTATACATTATTATTTTACATGTGCAATATTTATTATACAACCTATTATATAGCAAGGTACACAAAATCCCTAGTGCTTGAGCCTCCCAATCAAAGTATGATGCTTCAGCAAGCAAATGAAATTTGAATTAAATGCATAACCATGGGTTAATCTATATAATCCCAAAAAAATATGGGTTAAAATGTTATTAATCAAATTTGACCTTGGGTCAATATAGTTAGATTAAATTAGGTTGAAAGGCAGTTGGTTTTGTTTAATTAAATGGGCTTAAGTCAAAATTATCATGCGTAGGTTTTGGCCCATGCAAAGAACAAATTCGTTAACTTTAGATTAAGTGGTTATCTATCAACGATACATGTTGCAGCTGGTGGAATAAGTCAGAGTATGCAAGAAAGATCCCTTTCGTTAGAAATAGATTGGTGGAGGGCTATTTTATATCTTTGACTACGACCTTTGAACCACAACACAGCACTGCCAGAATGATAATGACCAAACTGGTTTCTATGATCATCTTTCTTGATGATACTTACGATTCCTACGGCACTGTTCAAGAGCTTGAACTCTTCACAGAGGCCATTAACAGGTTTCACTAATTAACATTCGTATCCTATTGAAAGTCACAATTTTTCTTTTTTAAATAATTCCTTTCTATTTGATTTGATCTTTCAGATGGGACATTAGTCTTATTGATTCTCTCCCCGAATGCATGAAAGTGTTATTTGAGGCTGTTCAAGAAGTATACAATGAAATGCAGTTGGTGATCATTGCAGATGACAAAACATCAAGTTCTGTGATGACACAAATCAAACAAGTTGTAGGCTATTAGTACTCTCAAGTCTATATATTGTGTTATGCTCTAACTTAATGTGATGGATACTCAAGTCTTAACAATTATGTTGTTGATGACTTGTAGATTTATGAGATGTCACAAGCCTTCTTGGTGGAAGCAAAGTGGTGCAGTGAGAGGTACATCCCAAGTTATGAAGAGTATAAGGAGAATGGAGCTATATCTTCTTCTATTCCAGTTGTGCTAACTTCGCTTATTGGCCTTTGCAACTTTGGAACCAAGCAAGTGTTTGATTGGATTTCCAAATATCCAAAAATCATAAGAGCTCCGTCTCTTATTGGCAGACTCATGAATGACATGTCTACTCACAAGGTACGATCAAACACAAATAATTATAATGCTTCTTACGAATGAACAAATTAAATCAGAATAAACCACTCTTATATCTCATTCTACCTTCGGTTTGATATGTAGTTTGAGAAGGAAAGAGTGCATGTTGCCTCAGGGGTGGAATGTTGCATGAAGCAATATGGAATATCAGAAGAAAAGGCCTATGACATACTCCTCAATGACGTCATAAACTGTTGGAAGGATATTATTGAAGAGTGTCTCCAACCGCATGCTGTCCCAAAGCCTGTGCTTGATATTTGTCTCAGAATGGGACGAATGTGTGAGTTTGTGTATGAAAACTTTGAGGATAGGTTCACAAATGAGGATTCGTTGAAGCAGCATATTGTGGCACTGCTTGTGGATCCAATACACTGAGCATCACAACTGTTGTGGCTTTAATAGCATATCTTGGTGTGTTCTTGTTCAATAATATGTGATTGTGAAATGTATTTAGTGCGAAATATGTGCGTGCTCTTCTTAAATAAAATGCATCTGTAATATATTTTACAGGTATAATATATAAGGGGCGTCAATTATGTTCAGTTCAACTAGTTAATGCTATATATTGAGCAATAAGTTCAAATAGCACAAACTAAAAGTTAATATGTATGTGTCAAGTGTTCAAATCCGTCTTCTTGCTCCACAGAAAAAAAAAAATTTATGTTGAGTTAGTAAAGTTGTCTTGTTGATCAAGCAAATCACATAAAACAAAAATATGTATTTATAACTAAAAAAAATCAAATAAGTAAATATAGTAGAGTTTACCTCTCTTCTAATTGCTTATCAAACATTACAACAAAATTGTCATTATTATTTTAAGAAGATAAAGTATATAACAATTAAAAAAAATGTTTATTAGATAAGTATACTGTTACTGTATATCTTTAACAATATAGGAAGAGGGACCTATTTGAAAAGATTTAGGGGTTGAAGTGAAAAGAAAAAAGAATCAATGGAGCGAGAGACACATGCTGTAACGAAATGCATAACTTAACATCTTCACACAAGATTTAGGGACAAAATAAGATTATATAACTCTATTATCATCTAAATTAAAACACTTATTAGGCCAATAATATTGTTGTCGCAATAGTATACTTCTCCACATTAAATTTGACATCCACAAATTTGATTTGTTTCTATTTGTAATTTGGTCACTATATACTTTATCTAGTTATGAATTTTATTATCGATCATCACTGGTGATGCCAAAAACAAAGATTCAAGGCACGAAGTTCCAAATAAATAACTGGAAATGCGTATTCTTCTACGCAATGTAATGCCCTTAAATTGAAGGAGAGGCAGTTTATGTATCTCCTTCATAAGCCATGATCTGTTGGAGCTTCAGACTTCACCAGAAAATGTACCACTTATCATCCTTCCATTTGTGGAAATCATTTTTTTAATTATGCTTCCCCAATCAATGATATATCATATATACTCTTATCTATATGCAACTACATATATTTAGTTATGATCTAATCTATCTTCTTTTAAATGTATGAAAACTTATCTGTATTTAAGTTAATCTAATTTTAAATATGGGGCTAACACCAACTGATTTCTTGGACTTTAGCTCATATCTGGCATAACTTGACCCTCAAACAAGCATAATTATATGTTATCATAAGAAAACGAATAAAAAAACTATATTAACAATTTAGTCCATGAGAGATTGACAATTGTTCAATACCTAAATTGTAAACTCTACAAGATTTAATTCTTGAATCTTATAGACTTGTTACACATTATTATTAATTTAGTCTCTTAAAGACGAATAAATATACAATTTATTCATCATGGATTGATTTGTTCAAATTCCATAACTTACAAGGAATAGGCAAAAAGTTATTATATGCCCCTAATGTTTACCTTGATTTTTATTTATGCTCTTAAATTTTTTTTTTGTCCAATTATGCCCCTCATCTTTCAATTTTTATCATATATGTCCTAAAATGATAAAAATATCCTCTATCCCCATCTTTTTTTCTCTCTTTCCTCCTCTCTCTCTCTTCATTTTTTTTTCCTGAATCCTCAGTTTTCAATCAAAAAAAAAAATGACAGCAACAATACTCTTTGTCCTCAATCTCAATTTTCATATGTCTGCTCTTGTTACCATTCTTAAAGCTCCTATAATATGACCAAATATATTGATCAGCCCAATAACGTCTAAAACGCAATAATATTATTCTTATAAAGTTAGAATCAACAACAAATAAAATATAATCTATAAAATAGAAAATAAAAACTAACCAACTAAATAGTTCTCATTGGCAACACAATTTAAAATATTACTAAATGGACAAACTTGAAGATAGATTTTGAAATACTCAAATCATCTTTAGCTAGTTAGACATCAGCGAAATTCAAGTATGAATGGATGCTTCATTGTACGATACTCATAATTATATTTAACTACACTAAACATAAATATCACATAAATATTTTTCTCAGTTATTTGACGCCTGAAATTACTCACAAATAATCTATTCACATAACTGTGTACGTAATCACCCTTAGAAGACAAAAAATAAACATAACATAAGAATAATGAACAAAATAATGCATATAAAAAATTTGAATATAATAAAATTAAATTCACCTGAGAATCTTGTAAAATCGGCTCCGGACTAAAAATCTCCTCAGGCACATTGAATGATAGAGCTGTCCACAATCTCACTAGTTAAACCTTAATCCTCCAGTTATCTCTTGATGCATATTTGTCACATCCCAAAACTTACATGTGAGATAAACATAAAATACCTAGGGTGTACCTCCGTGGTACCCCTTAATCTCTATGAACATTCTTAATATCCATAATTATGTGAATCATAAATTTTTCAAGAAAGATAATTTGTATACATATTCAGAAAATGTTCAACATTCATACACTACACAGTACTATACAACCTCCCATGCCTAGGTGACTTATTAGATTACAGAGCATTTCCTAATGCTTACCAAATCTATATTTATTTGTTTACCAGACAAAAGTGGAGTATATCCTTAAAGGCTATAAATTCTCCTTCTCAACCACTGTTTCTGAAAAGATAAATATAGAGAGTGTGAGTTAATCAAAACTCAATGAGTAAACAACTGTACATGAAAATATCACAAGCACAAATTTATCATTTATTTAAATAATTATAGTTTTACATTTGTCTGAATTTGCGTATGATTTCTTGGGTGATCAACCCTCAATCACTTTGCATTATGTGCCATAAATACTTGCATCGAGTGACCTGGGAATTTAACCCTCAAACTCTTTGTGCATAGATTTTCACAGTTATACGCTGAGTAGTATGGGACTCTAACCATTTCAAACACGTGTATAGATTTTCATAATTATACACTGAGTAGTATGGGACTCTAACCCTTTCAAACTCGTGCATAGATTTTCACAGTTAGACACCGAGTAGTATGGGACTCTAACCCTTTCAAACTCGTGCATAGATTTTCATAATTATACACTGAGTAGTATGGGACTCTAACCCTTTCAAACTCGTGCATATATTTTCACAGTTAGACACCGAGTAGTATGGGACTCTAACCCTTTCAAACTCGTGCATAGATTTTCACAGTTAGACACCGAGTAGTATGGGACTCTAACCCTTTCAAACTCGTGTATTAGATCCCGTAGATCTTTTGCTCATCAATAAAATAGTGAGAATTTATCACAATACAACTACTATGAAATAAATTAATTTACACATGCTTTTATTCCCTTGAATTTCTATCATCAATCATAGCAATCATCATATATTATCAATTGAGAGATTGATTGTTTAACATTTCAATAATGTTATAAACGAGACTTATATTGTACTTTATCTAATAATATCAAATTAGTTTAGTAAGGTTATTCAATTACAAAATGTTCCAATTTATTCAAGGAACTACCACATCTAGTTATTTAGTCAACTAGAGAAATCAATTCATAAAGGTAATAAAATGATTTCCAATGATATTGTAAATTTTCTCACCCTGAACATACACTGATAATCTTCTCAATTTCATAAATAACGCAAATGGGATTTATATTGTGCTTTGATTAATTTAGTAAATTAATTTTGCAAGGTTGCCTACTCACCTGGATTCCACGCTCTCGGAGCTCCCACCTTGCGCCTCAACCATCCCTATTGTAACCAGGTAAAAACCATTAGGGTTACAAAATAGAGAAATTTCCTACCACTACTCTCGACCTTTACTCACATCTCAAGTTATAACTCCTAACCGGTAATGAATATGTAAATGAAACTTATACCATTAGAAACTAGACTCAAAGAGCTTTTCAATGATATAAAAAAAAAAACTGATGCTACAGTAACGGTCAACGGTCAACGCAGCTACAGTAACGTTGACCGAGTCAATGCTACAGTAACAAGAAAATCTGGAAAAATTTTCTCGGTGAACAGTAATTTCTGGGGAAAATTTTTGAATGTTCTTCGTGTTCTTCATCCAAAAATTCAAAAATCATATCTAAAACAATATTTCTTTTGATTTCTTCCATGGGTTTTGTTTCTCAATGTCTAATGAGTATTTTAACACCAAAACCCCTAATTTTTACCAACAATCCAAGCTCAAATCTCAAATTTTCATCAAAAACACTAACTTTTTCAAATATTCAAATCCTACGAATTTCTCCTAGTTTTCTCCAAATTTCTTGTTCTAATAACATCATAAAGCACTCAGGAATGTTTTAGATTAACATCCACACTTAAATTCATCCATTAAAATATTCTACAAAAATTTTGCAAAAAGATAACCAAGGATTTGGTCTTGTAATAAGAGGAAAAAGAAGAAGAACATCAACTTACCAATCATCCTAACTTAAGCCTTGGCATGGATGGAGGTGAAGAAGAGAATTTTGAGTCCTTGGCCGAGAGCTACGGGAGGAAGATGGAAAAATGAATAAGAGAAAGTGAAATCTCGGGAGGAAGAAGGAGAAAAGAAACTAATAATTGTACGTGTGGGCCCCACCAATTTCTTTTTCGCTAAAATCGCTCATAGCCACCTTAGCTTATAAGATTGTTCACTTAGGTCCTTGAGAATGTATAAAAATTTTCTAAATATCAAATCCATCATCTTTTCGGTACCGGACTCATAATTCATTCTCATAAGCTTTATTCTTCCTCTCAGGTTCTTATTTGGTCATTTCTCAAAAGTACTCCATATTTTATTTTCTTTTCACTTTAGTCCTTAAGAATTTGTAAAAAATTTTCCAAATTAAAATTTTGACTTTCTCTTCCCAAATTTCCCTCACTAATTCAAAAAGAACATTTTCTACGTAATTAAATTTCAAAATAGATTTTTAAATATTCATATAAATTCTTGGGATATTACATTCTTCCCCCCTTAATAGAATTCGGTCCTCCGAATTCAAAACTCACCTCAAGATTGAAACAAAGGTAGATATTTCATCCATATCTCATCCTTCATATCTCTTTCAGTAAAAAAAAATCACTTCAACATAAGAAGATCCAAATTTCTAGTACATAACTTACAGATAACAAGCTTAACTTGATTTACAAAATAGATAATTTTAATACATGAAGCTTAAATCAAATATCAGCTTTAGGTACAAACAAAAGAAAGAATAAATTAAGGACGAGGAGTCTTTTGAAATACAGAAGGTGCTCGAGGTCTAAAAGAGGAAGGTGCTTCAGACCTTAAGGCGTAAGCTAATCGTTGCAGCCTAGAAAGAGTTTCTGGAGGAAACGTCTGGGAAATTTGGCGAAGTGCAGAAGTCACTCCATTCATACAGTCAATACATTGCGCTTGTTGGTCACGAAAATTTTGAGTTGCAAACATAGAATGTCTATCAACTCTATTCGCCAATTCCCTAAAATGACGATTCAAAAGCTTCTCTTGTTCTGCAAAGAGACGATTTATCAATCTCCCCTGGTCCTCAAAGTGGCGGTTTATCAATTTTTCCAAGTCCTCTATCTTTTGTTTCATAAGCGCAAGCTCATTATTAGAAGATGTTGCTGTGCTAACATCCTCTAGCTCTACTACATCCCTTTTTCTTTTCTTAGCCTCTGGTGACTCTTCCATGGATCTCTTATTCTTATAGTTCTCCAGGATAAGATTTAGATCCAGCTCTACCTTGTCAGCCTCAAAGTTTAAATTGAAAGATTTATTGCCGGCCATATTTTTCTGAGCTATAAAGGTTGTATGGAATGAGAGGTTTGATGCAAGAAGGCTTACAGGTAATGAACTCTTAATGTAGTGGGCAGTGTAATGGGGCATCCATTATATATAGACGAAATTTAGGGCTACAAAACCTTTACATCATACTCTAAAGATAGCCTACAGACCTTATCCATCGCAATGCCAACGGTCTATGATAAGCATGCCAGAAAATAATAAATATGATCTAATGCAAAAGATTTTCTCAAAAATTTCGGCTAACTTTTGACTCTTACTCAAATTATTCAACTAATCGCTGCTTCAATCTATGACTTCCTAACTCTGTATTTGTTTTATCCAATAATCCTAGATCGAGATATTACTCCATGAATGGGTAGCTTCATACTAGCCTTATCTAGGTTTCTAATCCGTGGCTTTGCTCTAGGCTTACACATTTTCAAAAATACATATTAAAATAAAAAATTCTCACATTTACACACATCAAGTGTTACCATAAAGTGAGAAATTTTTTTTTTTACCTTTCACTTGCCTCTACGAGCATATATGTATGTATGTATAAACATGGAGATACATCATTATCTATATATTTTCATCTATTCAAGTCCTTTTAAATTTCAGACTTCTCATTCTCTGAATGTATGTGGAATCATTACATATTATTTCTGGCCATAACAAATAGCCTTCACTCACTATGCATGAATAACATACATTACATATGTTTTTAGATACATGTAATCACAGTATGATTCAATCAATCATCTATATTATACACAACTGCTTAAAAACAACACAATAAAGCAGAGAAATACATTTTAGTTCATCATAAAAGCATGCAAGGCAATCATTAATGGCTATATTGTCGACTTCTTTGAATTTCAGAAAATGCCAACCAGAGAAATGGAAAAACCAAGTATAAATCGGCCGCAAATCCACCGAATATTGACTTTCGTGATTTTGCCATTAATGCGACGCGTTGTTGGTGTGCATGCGTACCCTAGACTTCTGGCTTCCAGCTTGCATAAATCCATAGGTTGAGCGTGTAGGGGTGCGGCGAAAAGATATCTTCTTTGGCTCTAAGTCATAATTTTCTCTCTATAAAGACTATCCCAGAGTTCTCAATTACCACACTACAAAGAGTATTCATCTCTGAGCCTACAACTTCCTGACATTCCTCTTTCTTCATACTCCTATAGAAATTTCTAAAGTTTCCAAACCATGGCCACAAGAAAGTTCATTGATCTCACAGTAGAGGCCAAGGAGGAAGAGCTCGACTTAAACTTGAGTTTAGGCAAAGACAAGGGCAAAAGACCTTTGGAGGGATCTCAAGAAAATCGAAAGAAGAAGATGAAGATCGAAGAAGCTGAGGAGATTAGCACTGGCCACACGTCAGAAGACAAAATTGCTTGTCTAGAGCAAGAGATGAAAAATCTGAAGAAGATGGTAGAAGACCTGGAGAAGTTAACTGTCACGTCCCAAAATTTGAGCACGTGATCGGCACGGAAAGTGAATTTCATTTCACCTCCGTAAGCCTATCTTTCTCTTAAAAATCATACAATTCTTTTTCATGCAACCAAAACGAGTTCTCTATACATACTACCATTACTCACATTACATCACTGAATGAACCTACCCGATTACAGAGATTTCTAGATTTATACAACTTAGAATAAAACTTAACTATTATACCTTTATCCTGAACAAATGAAAAGGTAATTATGGACTAAGGATCCATAATTCCTTGTTCCGATATTTACCTTCAGCTGTCAACTCTGAAAAAAATATCAATAAGAGGGGTATGAGCAAACCACGTGCCCAGTGAGTAGATAACACAATACTATGACAAAATAAAAATCATGCATCATAATGATAACATGCAGCAATCATACTTAGATTGATCATCATATGATATAATATTATTCATAATACTTCACAACAATATCCAAGTGAATCAAATGCATTTCAACAAAATTCAAAATTCACAACAGCAATCGATGAAATCAATTTCACACACAATTCCCGTACCAACCGGGTCGTCCAGAATACCTCTGGATCGTTGCCCGAGGCCCCCGCCGCATCCACCCTTATCGCTCTATTTATATTCTCCACCCTTATAGCTTCACATAGATTTCTCCATGGGGTGCACCACCATGCCTTTCCTTTCCAGTCAAATACAATCACAATCACATATAAAAACATCCTCAATCATAATCTTGAGCCACATACACAACTCAGTCATTTACAATTCAAGCCACAACATAATCAATGTGGTTCCAGCAACATAGCATGTATATAACATAACCCATAATATAGAACAATTATTCAACTCGGTTCACATGCCATTCACAATCCATCATATAACCTCCATTCATGGGAAAATAAGAAAATATAATTATATACATTACCAGACACGTTCCACATTTGTTTATGTCTCATCGTTCCACATCATCCTCTTCAAACTTGGATATACAACATATTTCTACTATGATGCAAAAAGTCAATAACAGATATTTAATCATAGCAAGTATTAACCCACTCACCTGGATTTCACGCTCTCGGCACTCCCACTTTGCACTTTGACCATTCCTATTGTAACCAAACAAAAACCATCAAAGTTACGAAATAGAGAAATTTCCTACCACTACTCTCGACCTTCACTTACTTCTCGAATCATAACTCCTAACTGGTAATTAATATTCAAATGAAACTTATACCATTGGAAATTAGACTTAAAGAGCTTTCGAACGATATAAAGTTTGCCCAAAACGGAGTTCGGATGAAGAAGTTATGGCCGATTGAAAAATAAACTAAAATTTCCCGGTACACCTGGAGCCTGGGCGCCACCCATGCCTGGCGCCTGGGCGCCAATTCCTTCTTCTTCCCATCTCACCTTGGCGCCTAGGCGCCACACATGGCGCCTGGGTGCCACGATCGCGACCCCTTCGCGATTTTCTCTCGGTTTTGGCCCAAATCTGGCCAAATCTTCACCGTTTTTCATGATTTCTTCCATGGGATCTCACCCTTAATGTCTAAGGAGCATTTAGACACCAAAATCACCAATTTTAATCGAGAAACGAAGCCGAAATCTCGATTTTACCTCAAACACTCTTAAAACTAGAAAATAGAGAAAAGCTTAAGAAATAGAAATTTCTACCTCGATTCCTTGCTTTCCCTATGTTGCTTGGCTTCTAGAGGCTCGCCCCGTAGCCCGAGATCCACCCTCCAAAGCCCGGTTGTAGAGTTGGAGTGTAGAGAGAGAAATTAGAGAGAAGGAAGAGAGAAGGAGAGGAGAGAAAGTGAAGAGAGAGAGAGAAAAGGAGAAAAATGAATAAAAAATAGGTGAGGCTACCTATATACTCGCCCGGGGTGAAATTATCACTTGCTCTGCAATTGACCCTCAGTCAAGACTAGCAAAAGCAAATTCATAAAATCTCACCTCAGGTGTTTCTAAATCCTCGGTGCCCCACAAATTTCCTTATTCACTTTAGTCCCTCTCAATATCTCAAACTCCACTTTAACCTCGAATCCATCATCTTTTCGGTACCGGACTCATAATTCATTCCCATAAGCTCTATTCTTCTTCTCGGGTTCCTACTTGGTCATTTATCAAAAGTCCTCTATACTTTCTTTTCTTTTCACTTTAGTCCTTGAGAATTTGTAAAAATTTCCTAAATTAAAAATAAAAATTTCTATTCCCACATTTTCTTTACTAATTCAAAAAGAAAATTTTTCACATAATTAAATTTTTCACTAAACTTCAAATCAGACTTTAAATATTCATAAAAATTCTTGGGATATTACATTAACTAAACGCAATAATTCGACAATGACTTCAAGAATAGACAGGTTTTTCTATTGGTCTACCCAATGCTTCTGCAATCAACAACAAAGAAGTGTTGATTGTATGAATGGAATTTACACTACCCTCCGTGACATTGCTCTGTCTCTTGCTCCAAGAAATGGCCGAGGGGTGATGATTCAATACAACCCTCCTAATCCGAGACCACCTCGCCTGTAGATTACTCATGAATGAGTAAACTTTTTTTTTTGAAATGTAATCCTTCAATTTTTTTTAATATCAATGGTTTCTTTTACTAGATGGTACTCTAAATAATAATAATAATAATAAAATAAAGAAAGAAAAAAGAATATAATCACACAAAATCAATAACGAATTCAGCTTATAAAGCCAATCACATAAAAAAAATTTAGTGACCCTATAAGCTGACACAGAGACAAACAGAAGCTCTATACAAGTCTCGTTGTCTTTCCTCTTATCATACGGGAGTAGATGAAGGCATCTCGTGTAGATCAATTGAACTAGATATTATGCCCTCGAATTGTCATGAACTCTTGTTTGAGAGCCTCGACTCGCAAGCTTTCCTTAAACTAATGCTCTGAGGCACGAACTACTATAAGAATGTCTTTCTAGACCATTCCAATCATACATCACTTTTAACAATTATAAATGTTCATACGCCAACAGTCTACCTATAACATGCTCTAATTGTTCCAATGTTACAAAACTTCTACATTGTATTTTTTTTTTGAAACACTTCTATCACATAGTACCATCATGCCAATCCTTAACTAAACAAGTGCAACTTTGGCGAGTCGCCCCTAGAGAAGACTTATAGCTTACCCCAATATCTCTTATGTTAGGTTCCATTTTACCGTAGTATCTCCCTTAGGAAAAACTACCTAGCTCACATCGATTTTCTCAACCAAGCTTTTATCAAGGAACATATTATTTAGGACTTACATCTTCTTCCATAAATCACATCTATCTGGTATCTATCAAAATCAAATCTTTGATCTGCCTCTCAAGGGTTCTTTCTCATTCCTACATCAGTAATCTGCGCTATATACTTTTGCAAAAATCTTTCTTGAACTCTAGCCCATGCCTCATAATCAACTTTACCCCATCTAATACATCACTCTTAGCCCAGCCCTCAAGCCATATTCTGGCAACAACAAATCCTCAGCTTTGAGAGTACACTACAGAGCTATGTTCCCAATTTCTAAAAAAAAGAAAAATTTACCACAGAGGTCACCTTTTCCATCAGTATAAGGATCATGCCTCCAACAAGTTCCAAAGTTCTACACATGAAATCAATCACTTCTTATTGTAACAAAATTATCTCTAACTAACTCCATCAAAACTTAAGTTACAAAAAGAACACTCAAATCTACAAGGTCTTTTATGTAACCTAATCTCATGGTCATGCCGCGGTTCATGACAATGAAAAAGGGCCCACAAAGAACACTTTGCTCTGTAATCTATGGGGGACCTAAAAACCACCTCTGATACCAATTTGTCACATCCCAAAACTTACATGTGAGATAAACATAAAATACCTAGGGTGTACCTCCGTGGTACCCCTTAATCTCTATGAACATTCTTAATATCCATAATTATGTGAATCATAAATTTTTCAAGAAAGATAATTTGTATACATATTCAGAAAATGTTCAACATTCATACACTACACAGTACTATACAACCTCCCATGCCTAGGTGACTTATTAGATTACAGAGCATTTCCTAATCCTTACCAAATCTATATTTATTTGTTTACCAGACAAAAGTGGAGTATATCCTTAAAGGCTATAAATTCTCCTTCTCAACCACTGTTTCTGAAAAGATAAATATAGAGAGTGTGAGTTAATCAAAACTCAATGAGTAAACAACTGTACATGAAAATATCACAAGCACAAATTTATCATTTATTTAAATAATTATAGTTTTACATTTGTCTGAATTTGCGTATGATTTCTTGGGTGATCAACCCTCAATCACTTTGCATTATGTGCCATAAATACTTGCATCGAGTGACCTGGGAATTTAACCCTCAAACTCTTTGTGCATAGATTTTCACAGTTATACGCTGAGTAGTATGGGACTCTAACCCTTTCAAACACGTGTATAGATTTTCATAATTATACACTGAGTAGTATGGGACTCTAACCCTTTCAAACTCGTGCATAGATTTTCACAGTTAGACACCGAGTAGTATGGGACTCTAACCCTTTCAAACTCGTGCATAGATTTTCATAATTATACACTGAGTAGTATGGGACTCTAACCCTTTCAAACTCGTGCATATATTTTCACAGTTAGACACCGAGTAGTATGGGACTCTAACCCTTTCAAACTCGTGCATAGATTTTCACAGTTAGACACCGAGTAGTATGGGACTCTAACCATTTCAAACTCGTGTATTAGATCCCGTAGATCTTTTGCTCATCAATAAAATAGTGAGAATTTATCACAATACAACTACTATGAAATAAATTAATTTACACATGCTTTTATTCCCTTGAATTTCTATCATCAATCATAGCAATCATCATATATTATCAATTGAGAGATTGATTGTTTAACATTTCAATAATGTTATAAACGAGACTTATATTGTACTTTATCTAATAATATCAAATTAGTTTAGTAAGGTTATTCAATTACAAAATGTTCCAATTTATTCAAGGAACTACCACATCTAGTTATTTAGTCAACTAGAGAAATCAATTCATAAAGGTAATAAAATGATTTCCAATGATATTGTAAATTTTCTCACCCTGAACATACACTGATAATCTTCTCAATTTCATAAATAACGCAAATGGGATTTATATTGTGCTTTGATTAATTTAGTAAATTAATTTTGCAAGGTTGCCTACTCACCTGGATTCCACGCTCTCGGAGCTCCCACCTTGCGCCTCAACCATCCCTATTGTAACCAGGTAAAAACCATTAGGGTTACAAAATAGAGAAATTTCCTACCACTACTCTCGACCTTTACTCACATCTCAAGTTATAACTCCTAACCGGTAATTAATATCTAAATGAAACTTATACCATTGGAAACTAGACTCAAAGAGCTTTTCAATGATATAAAAAAAAAAAAACTGATGCTACAGTAACGGTCAACGGTCAACGCAGCTACAGTAACGTTGACCGAGTCAATGCTACAGTAACGAGAAAATCTGGAAAAATTTTCTCGGTGAACAGTAATTTCTGGGGAAAATTTTTGGATGTTCTTCGTGTTTTTCATCCAAAAATCCAAAAATCATATCTAAAACAATATTTCTTTTGATTTCTTCCATGAGTTTTGTTTCTCAATGTCTAATGAGTATTTTAACACCAAAACCCCTAATTTTTACCAACAATCCAAGCTCAAATCTCAAATTTTCATCAAAAACACTAACTTTTTCAAATATTCAAATCCTACGAATTTCTCCTAGTTTTCTCCAAATTTCTTGTTCTAATAACATCATAAACCACCCAGGAATGTTTTAAATTAACATCCACACTTAAATTCATCCATTAAAATATTCTACAAAAATTTTGCAAAAAGATAACCAAGGATTTGGTCTTGTAATAAGAGGAAGAAGAAGAAGAACATCAACTTATCAATCATCCTAACTTCCAAGGCTTCCTTCTTAAGCATTTGGCATGGATGGAGGTGAAGAAGAGAAATTTGAGTCCTTGGCCGAAAGCTACGGGAGGAAGATGGAAAAATGAATAAGAGAAAGTGAAATCTCGGGAGGAAGAAGGAGAAAAGAAACTAATAATTGTACGTGTGGGCCCCACCAATTTCTTTTTCGCTAAAGCCACATTAGCTTATAAGATTTGTTCACTTAGGTCCTTGAGAATGTATAAAAATTTTCTAAATATCAAATCCATCATCTTTTCGGTACCGGACTCATAATTCATTCTCATAAGCTTTATTCTTCCTCTCAGGTTCTTATTTGGTCATTTCTCAAAAGTACTCCATATTTTATTTTCTTTTCACTTTAGTCCTTAAGAATTTGTAAAAAATTTTCCAAATTAAAATTTTGACTTTCTCTTCCCAAATTTCCCTCACTAATTCAAAAAGAACATTTTCTACGTAATTAAATTTCAAAATAGATTTTTAAATATTCATATAAATTCTTAGGATATTACAATATTAGTAAGGTCAATAAATTTAGCCATATGCGAAGCACAAATAAAATATGAAAACTAATTTTACAGGAAGATTAAACAATGCAAACATGAGAGTAATACATAACAGTTAGAATGACCCTTTATTTATATAACAAGAATATTGAACGTAATAAATTGAATTTAATAAATGATAATAATAATAATAATTTAGTAATTAATAGTATCAATTATTAATTATTAATATACCTAATAAATGATGTATATATAATTATATAGCAATCATATATGAACACTTCACGACAACAGTAAGTTAGTTTTTATATAGAAGATATATAGCAATTAATTATTTGATTATTTATATATAATAAATATTAATTTACCAAATGACAACATATTATATTTAAATCAAAAAGTTTATCTAATTTACCAATTATATAGCGATTATCACAATTATAGCAATTATAGCATTAATATGAGAGTGATTATGAGCTCTTCAACAGTAGAAATTATAGCAATGTGATTATATAGTAATTATAGTAATTTATAATTCCCCGCTATACAACCCAGATTTTTTCCCGTCCGCATTTCATTTAATGAGATTATATCGCAATTACAGCAACTTAAGGAAAATGACTATGTAAATTCAACACTATACAACTCAGATTTTCTCCCTTGTACTTTTTATTTAATGTGATTATTTAGCAATTATAGCAATTATAAACCAATTATGTAGCAATTATAGCAATTATATAGCAATTTACCCTAATTTTTTTAAATTCATTTAATGTGATGTGATTAATTTACTAAATTTATTAATTTACCCAATTTATTCATTAAATTTATTTATTTAAATTTATTCTGTTATACATAATTTAATGACCTACCAACAATTAATGCCCTAGAATGAAATTTTTTAGTCTATTATATAGATTAGATTTAATTTCCTATCTACTAACTTTCTTAGATAAAAATTCTCTATCTACTAACTATTCAAAAGTTATTCCCAATATACTATTATTTTCATGCAAATCGATCAACCTCTGGTTGATTTGCATTATTTTTTATTTTTTATTTTTAAAAAATTGGTGGAATCAGATCATACACTGATGGGATTTGACAAGCAAACTTTTGCTTGTCCTCAAAATGCAACTTTCAGCATGCAATCTTTTTTCCTCTTCGCAGCAGGTGATGGTTTCTGGTTCTTGTGAAATTGAAAGACTAGCCATAACTGATAATTAATAGGCCTGCAGTCTCGATGGGCAAAGAAAAAGTCATATATGCATAATCAAGTTTATCAAAGCAAACCATACTGATTAATCTCTATTTAAAATTAGTTAAATTATATTTAATATTTTTATTTTAAATGTATCCTTCCACTTTAATTTCCTAGCAATATTTCATATATGTTAAAATTTTTTTGTTTATTCACAAGGTCATTGGTCCATATTATTAAAAATATTTTAGTACATATTATAAAAAGTATTTCATTCCATTTAATTTTTATACAACATAACACTATAATTTTATTTTAACAAAAGAGTACTATATGTCCCTAATGTTTATCCTGATTTTTGTTTATATCCCTGAATTTTTTTTTGCCCAATTAATCCCATATTCTTTTAATTTTTATCATATATGCCCCAAAATGATGAAAATACTCTCTATTCCTCTCTCTTCTCTCTCTCTCTCTCTCTCTCTCTCTCTCTCTCTCTCTCTCTCTCTCTCTCTCACACACACACATCACTAAAACTTTTCTATTTATTCATCCAAGTCCCTAGCTTAGATTTTTCACTACAACAATAACACTTCATACCTACAAAGGGTCTAGTCGAAAATATATGGATTGCAGTAGGAAAATAAGATTTCCTATTGAATTTTTGCAGTCGTAACATGTATAGTTGCTAATTAAATACCGATTGCATTTCGACTGAAAAATATTCTTACTGCATCATTCTTACTGTATATTCAGTAACAAATATTGGAGACACCTTATATATATATATATATATATATATATATATATTGGTTCCAATTTTTAATATTTTGATACCTTTTTTTAATATTTTTAAAAATAATTTATAACTAAAATAAATTATCTGAAATAGTGAGGTCCACAACCAAGCCAGTCCATCTGTGACATGTGTGGCATAAGGGACTTCATACGAAGTGGTTGAAGTGGCACAAGGAGGGGGAAGCCTCCTGCACCACATTATATTTTGATATCTTGTTATATTTATAATTTAAGTATTTTTTATTTAATAATTAAAATTTATTATAATTATTGTGATTAATTTTATATGTATTTTTTATAGTTAACAAATAGCTATCCATGTGTTACATATGTACATACTATATTTATTAGCTTAATTATTTTTTATTTAATAATAAAAATTTATTATAATTATTTGTGATTAATTTTATATCTTTTTTTTAGTTAACAAACACTTAAATTTAGAATTTATTTAAAAATGAATTTGCATGATTGTAAATTTAGAAAAGATAAGTGATGGATGAAAAATATATATCTATATATTTTTTTTATTTGAATCGATGAACTATAATTCTACAATTATTCATAAAGCATATTGGATTATTAGTTTACGCATTGTTGATCTTTCAATCAATAATCAAGAAAATGCAATAATGTAAAGGATAACAACAAAATTGATTAGTAATGAATAAAATTATTAAAAATAAACTTAAAAAAATGGAAAAAAAATTATCACAAGTTGATTTTCAAAATCCATCCAGAAATGAAGTAGTCCTCCTGTAAAACATATTAAGTTGATTTTCAAAATCCATCCAAAAATGAAGTAGTCCCTCCTGTAAAACATATTAAAAAAGAAAAATGATATTAAACACTAGTGTATAAGTTGTTTCAATTTAAGATTAGAAATGAGTAAAATACATCAGGAAAAAAAAAAGACATTGTGAGGAGAGAGGACAAGAATAGAAAAAGCTTTGAATAGAAGAGGAAAAAGAATCATGTACCAGAGAAGAGAGAACCAGCAACGCAGAGAAAGCAGAATCACAGAGTAGAAGAAGAAGAAGAGAGAGAAGGAAATAAGAGAAGTGTAGCGGAGGGAGAATGTTATATAAACATATTTTTGAGAGAACTAAATATTTCGAAATCGCGCCAAAAATTTTGAGAACTGGAAACGAAATATATGATAAGTTAAGCTATTGGTAGTTTCGTGTTTTATATTATTTGTATGTTATTTTATATTATTTTTATGTTAGTAAATAATTTGTAATATATTTTAAGCTTTGATAAATAAGTGATGTTATTTTATATTATTTTTATGTTATTGAATAATCTGTTATATATTTTATACTATTTATGTATTTAGAAATGAGAATAAACAAAAAGTTGAATAAATTCTATTAAATGATAATAATAATAATAATAATAATAATAATAATATATAAATATATTATATATAAATATATTTATAAGTAAGCACAATAAATCGTATTAAATAAACAGTAAAAGAAAAATAAGTTATACTAATACAAATAAATAACAAGATATTTCTTTAATACAAATATTTATGCTTCGTGATCATTATCTCCATCCTCATCATTCTCCTCTTCTTCATCATCGTTATTTCTATTTTCAAGAATATCGAGCGGAATATAAAAATTTGTTGAATTATTAAGAGAAGTCATTTTTGGTTGATACACTTCTACGTCTTCTGGCTGACTTGAACTGGCATGAAATCCATTTGGAGGTGGATGCAATGGACAAGGTTCTTGAAATGCATTTAGTCTGCTCTCCATAGTAGTAATTTGATTACTTAGTCCTCTCATCCTTTCCTTGTATTTTTTCAACTCTTCTTCTTAAGATTTACTTAAACATTTAACAAATCTATCCTTTAAAACTTGTTGAAATTCTTGGGAGCAGTCCAATCAAGCTCTGATGAGCCTTCTTGTATGTGATATACAGATGTCGTGGTACCAACAATTTTTGTTGACTCAACTCCTAAACCATATATCTGTCCCTTTAAACCATATATCTATCCCTTTTTTCCTTTTAGCTACTTTAATCCATAGATCAAGATCCGATAATTCTTGTTCAGAGCTAGTTAAAGACCGTAGCCTTTGATATTCCGCCTTAGAATAAAATAGAATTATATTAGGTTGTATTATGAAATATATACAATGCATATACAGTTGTACATAAATTAACACTTACAAATGTTGCTTCTTATTTTTTATAAACCCATCTCTGATTAGTCTTATTTTGATGAGATCAGAGAAATAACTCAGATGCAGTAGGTTCTCATCCTAATTTTTTTGTCTGTGGTGTATAAAAAAATAAATAAGTTTTAGATATAATGATGAAATAGTAAATTAATATATTTTATAAAAAATTAAATCAATTACCAATATTCTCTTGTGCTCAACCATTGAAATAAAGTCTCCCGTGTAAAGAGATAAGCTGAACCCATCCGAGTTAGAAGATCTATTTTTCTTCTTTTGCTTGCTAATTTGTTTGAATTTTGCCGTTGCCCATTTATCACACAGTTGATTCCAAACAGATTCCCCTATCCAGTCTGGTTTTTTTATTATTCTTATGTGTTGTATATATTAAATCCTTTAAGCGCATTTTAACAAAATTTTTCCAAATTTTGTGAATTCTGTCACCATGTTGTGGTAACCAAGTATAATATTTCTAAAAAAAAATAGATAGATAACTAACAATAAAATATAAAGCAAAGAAAAAGATTTTAAATAATGGTAATGAAATTGTACTTGAAATTCTATCCACCAGAAGCTTCGTAGGGATTCGAGTACATCTCTCCAACAAGTATATGGTCCATTATATGTTGCTTTAATGATAGAAACGATTTAATCTCAAACCTTATTATGTTTTGGAGAAAACTTGACTCAAAAAAACTCAAAATATGACTACATAAATTTAAATAAAATATAAATTATGGTAGTTAGAAAAAAATTACTCTTTTCCATCAAGAGTGATCGGGTCTATGCTAATAATGTTGCTATCTTCATGTTGCAAATCATGAGTTGTTGCCTCTATCGAGACTGGAGAGGATCTAAAGAATGGTCATAATCTATGTGAGGTTGAAAGTACAGGTGGAGATAGAGTTGGTCGTAAATGTGGGGATCGAGATTAAGAATATTACAAAGAACTAGAGTTATTACGATATGTTTAAGGTGTGGGTGGTGAGTTATTTGGGACCTGAGGAGAAGTGGATGACAAATTAGATGTATCATGGTGGGCGTAGAATTGCCATGTGGGCGGTGGTCCAACTAGAGGATATCCGATATGAGCCATGGGTGGTGGTATGTTTCCTTGAAATTGTCATAACATTGGTGAATAAAAGTTTGGAGGAGTTGTGGAGGATATATTTTGTTATGGGTCGAAAAAAGAAGGGTAAGGAAATGACTGTCATGGCTTGGTTGGCATGGCTATATCATTGTCCGTACTGGTGGTGTTGTTGGAAAAAGAAGGATTCTGAGATTGAACAGAAGGTTGTCTTCTTGCTCTTCCTCTAGATAAATTTCTAAGCTACTGTAATGGATCGTCGGACATGTTGTAAAGGAAGGCAAAAATAGAAGCTAGGAGTTGTGAGCACTAAATCGAGATGAAAAAGGAGAAGAAAGAACTAAGCTAAGATCAAAAAGGCGGAGATGGAAAGGAGACAACTAGTATGTAAATATATTTTTTTAAAAGAGAAAAATGTGAGCCTTAATTACCTGTCATGTGAAAAGACGTAGATGAATGTTTCATATCTTAAAATATATATTTATATATACACCTATACACTCCTTATTTTCTGTCAGATCCCAAAAATTGAACATGTGAAAAGATACTACTCATTTGATAAAATTCTCAAACATACGTTATTTACATATATTCTGTAAGGTTTTACATTCAACCTTAATCATTCATTCCACACTACAGAATTATATTCATCTGATAAGCAAATATAGACATACATAGTCTGATGTTTCTATCTCATCACAAGCCTAGGTGACCTATAGTAAGTACAGAGCGTTCCTAGTATTCACATTAATAAATACTGTACTGGTATCCTACCAGACAGAAACAGATAATAACTCCAAGGGGCTTCTAATCTTCAAACGGATACTCTTCTACCTTGTTTTTTGTATCTGAAAAAAATAATCATAGGGAGTGTGAGTTTATTTAAAAACTCAGTAAGTAAATAACTGTACTTTATAAAATATCAAAAGTACAAATACCACATTTACTCATATAATTAATTGTCTTATACATCGAGTAGTATGGGACTATAACCCTTTCAAACTCGTGAATGAGATTTCATAGATATACACCGAGTAGTATGGGACTCTAACCCTTTCAAACTCGTGAATAAGTTCTCATAGATATACATCGAGTAGTATGGGACTCTAACCCTTTCAAACTCGTGTATAGGTTTCATAGATATACACCGAGTAGTATGAGACTCTAACCCTTTCAAACTCGTGTATAGTTTTTCATTGTTATGCACTGAGTAGTATGGGACTTTAACCCTTTCAAACTCATGTATTAGATCCTGTAGATCTTTACTCATTAATAAGATAGTGAGAATTTATCACATAGTACAATTGCCATGAAATAAAATAATTTCTACATACTCTTTTCCTTTGAATTTCTGTAAAAAATATACCAATCATCATATACTGTCATGAAAAATTGATTGATTAATATCCAATAATATTGTAAATGGGACTTATATTGTACTTTGACTGGTAATATCAAATTAGCTTAGCAAGTTTATTCACTCACCTTGATGTTTGTCCAAGTTTACCTTGTTCCACACTAGAATTTGTGTAGGAAAATTTCCTAGTAAAATATATTACAAGAAAACATAAGAAAAGAAACAAAATCACGAAAATACGCAAAATTTTCTGATTGCTACAGTAACGGTTTGCCACAGTAACGGTTCGCTACAGTAACGGTTCGCTACAGTGCCGGTTCACTACAGTTCCGTTGACTGCTACAGTACCGTTGACTGCCGACACTACAGTAACTGCTACAGTAACTCGAAGAAAATTTTTTAGATTTTTTCCGAAATTTCTAGTCACTACAGTAACTCGAAGAAAAATTCCAGATTTTCCAGTTGCTACAGTACTTCGAATTTTGCAGAAAATCTTTCAAAAAATTCATCCTTTCCTTTCTTTTGATTCAAAACCAGAATCTCAACTCTTTTAACCGATTATAACTCAAATATAACTTCTAAAACAACTGAGATTCATGAATTATCATCAAAATTTTCAAGAACAAAACCTTCTCTAATCTTCCATATAAACTGAAATTTAAGGAAAATAATGAGATTAAAGCTTACGTTTGATCCTTACAAAGCTTTTGAACCGAACAAATAATCAAAACTCTAAAGATCAAGGAAAGGATTTGAGAAGAGGATGAAGAAATGAGAGAAAATGCTTTTCTGCCTTCCTTCGGCTGAGTGAGAAAATGAGGGGGTACTATTGAAACTTTATATTAAATATTTCTAATGGGTTATTGAATAACCCATGGGTATCCATAACCCAACATCCAAACCCATCCAGTCAAGTTACAATAAATGGACAAATTGACCATTCTTAAACCACTTTTCCATGAATTTCACCATTCTTAGAATATATCCCACATGGTGCAAATATTTAGTCCAGTCATTTAACTCAATTTTCATAAATAATATTCAAAAAGAACAATTAAATATGAAAATTAAAAATGACTAAAATAAATAACTAAAGTAACGTTGTAAAATTCTAAAATACTCTTAGGCAAATTGTATTTCGACATTAACGGGTATTACATTCTACCACCCTTAAAAGAATTCGGTCCTCCGAATTAAAATATTACCTTAAGTTTCAAATAAATGTGGATAGTTTTTCCACATTTCATCTTCTGCCTCCCACGTAGCTTCCTCGCGAGAATGATTTCCCCAAAGAACCTTGACAGTAGGAATTTCTTTAGTGCGCAATTTCTTGACTTTTCTATCAAGAATAGCTACTGGTACCTCTTCATAGGTGAGAGTTTCATCAAAATGAACTTCTTGGGGTTGAATGACATGAGAAGGATCAGGAAGATATTTCCGTAGCATGGACACATGAAATATTGGATGAACTCCCTCTAGGTCGGAAGGTAGGTCTAGGCGATATGCCACATTACCCACTCTGTCTACAACCTCATATGGGCCAACATACCTCGGACTAAGCTTGCCTTTCTTCCCGAATCTCATTACTCCCTTCATAGGTGAGATTCGTAAGAAAACCATATCACCTATTGCAAATTCAAGGTCACGTCGTCGGTTGTCCACATAAGACTTCTGTCTACTCTGAGCAGTTAACAACTTCTCTCTGATCAGTTTAACTTTATTTATATCTTCCTGTATCATCTCAGGTCCAAATATTTTGATGATATAAAGCCGTCTCCCATATAAAGCCTCAAAAGGTGCCATCTGAATACTGGCTTGGTAACTGTTATTATAAGCAAATTCAATGAGAGACAAATGATCTTCCCAACTTCCACTGAAATCCATCACACAAGCTCTTAGCATATCCTCTAAAGTCTGAATTGTCCTTTTGGACTGTCCATCAGTCTGAGGATGGAATGCTGTGCTAAGATTCACTTTGGTACCCAAAGCCTCTTGAAAGACTTTCCAGAACCGAGAAGTAAACTGAGGTCCTCGGTCTGATATAATGGATATTGGTACACCATGAAGTTTCACTATTTCTTTAACATAAAGTCGAGCAAGTTTTGCTACACTGAAAGTGTATGAATAGGAAGAAAATGTGCTGACTTAGTAAGTCGATCCACTATGACCCATATTGAGTCATTTCCTTTTGTTGACCGAGGTAAACCTACTACAAAATCCATAGTGATCCTTTCCCATTTTCATTCGGGAATATCTAGTTTTTGCATCAAACCAGGTGGTCGTCGATGTTCAGCTTTAACTTGCTGACAAGTCAAACATCGAGCTACAAAGTCAGTCACATCTCGCTTCATGCCCTCCCACCAGTAAACTTGTTTCAAGTCCTGATACATTTTCACAGCACCAGGATGTACAACGTAGGGCGAACCATGAGCTTCCATTAAGATTTCATGTTTCAATGATTCAATGTTGGGGACACAGAGTCTCCCATTAAACCATAAGACTCCTTCTTCATCTACCAAGAAACTTGGTGCTAGACCTTGCCTTGCCTTATCTCTAATTTTGATCATATCGATGTCATTTTCTAAAGTTGCTTTTACTTTTTCAACAAGGGATTATCTAACTGTTAAATGAGCCAAAAATGTACCTGACTCAATGATCTCAAAGAATACTCCATTAGCTTCTAATTCTTGTAGTTCATGTGTTAGAGACCTCCTTATAGTGGCAATGTGAGCTAAACTTCCCATAGACTTTCGACTTAGGGCATCAGCCACCACATTTTCTTTACCTGGATGGTAAAGGATGGTACAATCATAATCTTTCAGAAGTTCCATCCACCTTCGTTGCCTTAGATTGAGATCTCTCTGCTCAAAAATGTACTTAAGGCTTTTGTGATATGTAAAAATTTTACAAGTCTCCCTATACAAGTAATGTCTCCATATCTTTAGGGCAAACACTACAACTGCCATTTCCAAATCATTAGTGGGGTAATGCAATTCATGCTTTTTAAGCTGACGTGAGCCATAAGCTATGACTTTACCATGTTACATCAACACACACCCTAAGCCTATCTTTGAGGCATCACAGAATACAGAGTAACCCCCTGGTCCTGATGGTAGGATTAAGAATGGTGCAGAAGTTAAACACTCTTTCAATTGGGTGAAACTTTTCTCACATGAATCATCCCAAATGTATTTAACATTCTTTCGAGTTAACTTATTTAATAGGAGAGCCGTCTTAGAGAAATCTTTTACAAAGCGACGGTAATACTCTGCTAAGCCAAGAAAACTACGTACTTCAGACACAGTTGTTGGTCTAGGCCATTGTTTTACTGCTTCAATTTTACTTGGATCTACATGAATACCTTCTTGGGAAATAACATGTCCCAAAAATGTTACATGACTCATCCAGAATTCACATTTTGAGAGCTTTGCGTACAACTGATGCTCTCTCAAGGTCTGAAGCACTATTCTCAAATGTTCAGTATGTTCTTCATGACTCTTTGAATATACCAAAATATCATCAATAAATACAATTACAAACTTATCAATGAATGATTTGAACACTCTATTCATTAAATCCATAAATGCTGCTGGTGCATTTGTCAACCCAAAAGAAATCACAAGAAATTCATAATGTCCATACCGTGTACGAAAAGCTGTCTTAGGTATATCATCGTTCTTAATTCGTAACTGATGATATCCAGACCTTAGATCAATCTTTGAGAAGTATTTTGCTCCTTGAAGCTGATCAAACAAATCATCTATCCTTGGTAAAGGATACTTATTTTTCACTGTGACTTTATTCAGCTGACAATAATCTATACATAATCACATAGAACCATCTTTCTTTTTCACAAAAAGAACAGGAGCACCCCAAGGTGAAAAACTTGGGCGAATGAACCCTTTGTTCCACAAATCTTCCAATTGTTCTTTGAGTTCTTTTAGCTCAACAGGAGCCATACGATAAGGTGGAATAGAAATTGGTCTTGTGTCTGGGACCAAATCAATACTGAACTCAATATCTCTTTCTGGCGGTAATCCAGGTAAATCTTCTAGGAACACATCTGGGAATTCATTAACCACATGTATGTGTTCTAACTTCTGTTCTTTCTTTTCTAAATCTTTGATAAAAGCTAGAAATCCCTGACATCCCTTTCGCAACATACGCCGGGCACTTAACATAGATATCATGTTGCAAGGTACATCACTTTGATCCCCTTGAAACACAAAATTACTCCTCCCCGGCATATTAAAGGAAATAACTTTGTCACGACAATTTATAGTAGCATGACAAGAAGATAGCCAGTCTATTCCTAAAATCACATCAAAATCTAACATATTGAGAATCATAAGATCTATCTCAGTTTCCATGCCTCCAACGATTATTTTACAAGAACGATAACATGTTTTAACCATCAAAGTCTCTCTCATCGGTGTGGAAACCAAGAATGGTTCTTTAAGAGTAATTGAATCAAATGCAAATCTCTTGGCAAATAGGGGTGACACATATGAGTGAGTAGAACCAGGGTCAAACAAAATACGTGAAGCAAAAGTATTAACAGATAATATACCTGTAACTACAGCATTGGATGTTTGAGCATCCTGTCGGGTTAAAGCATATACTCTTGCATTTCCTCTGCCAGCAGCTTGTTTTCCACGGTCACCTTGGCCTCTTCCCATACTACCCCCTATTGAAGGGGTTGGTGTTTGAGTAATAGATTGTGGTCGAGATGGCAAAGTAGACCCTTGACCTGGTCTTGTCATGAGCTGAGGGCACTCCCTTATAAAATGTCCTTTTTGTCCACAGTTAAAACAACCTGTACCAACAGTGTTTAACCTGCATTCTCCGAAGTGAAACTTTCCACATTCAGGACACTGAGGTTTCTTCCTTCTAGCTTGAGTACCTCCTCTACTAGAAGAGCTAAAACCACCCCTGCTCTCTGAACGAGGCTTAGCCACACTGGCTGTAGAATAAGATGACTTAGTAGGAGTGGCTGGAGCATGTTGTGATGCAGTAAAGGGCTTCAAAGTCCCTGAGTCTTCCCCTTGATCAAAAGATCTCCTATATCTAGCTTTTTTCTTTTGTCGATATTCTTCTTTATTCTTTGACTTCCTTTCCATAACCAATCTGTAAAACTCCGTCCACATAACTAGCAGTGCGCCTTGAATTCTAGCTTTCTTCCAGTTCCTCCACCATTTACCAACCCTACCCTTTAACTGAAAGGAAGTGAATTCTACCTTTTGAGTAGGAGAACACCCTATAGCATCACAGATTGCTTCACAATCTTCAAGGAAACATTGTGGGTCCTCTTTGGGATCTTCTCCCGAAAAAGTAGGAGGCCTCATTTTCTGGAATTCAGATATTTTCACCTCCCTTACATTACCTCCTCCAGCTAACTGAGCTGGTGGTACAATTTCAGCTTCAACAATAGGAGGATCCACTGGCAGGTTAGCTTGTGCAGCTTGACCTCTCATTTCAGCCTCAAATCGGTCAAATCGTTCATTCATTAAATTAATCACATGTGCAATAGTTGCATTATCAATGTGAGCGTCAGGTTCGACTCTCCTTGCTTGCTCACTAATTGCGCCCTTAGTACTTTGAGCATGTAAACTATCACCACGGTTAGGATCATCTTGTACATGTACTGGTGGAATTATGGTCCTCCTTGGACCCATATGCTCATTATTATTAGAAGATCCTTCTGACATTGAACTGTCACAGATCTACACACATAACAAACAATTTTCAGACATAAACAAAATATCACTTACTAGCCCCACTGAAAATTATCTATAAAATGACGTTATACTCTACAAGGTCTTTTATGGAACCTAATCCTATGGTCATGCCGCAGCTCATGACAATAGGGAAGGGCCCACAAAGATCACTTTGCTCTGTACTCTATAGGGGACCTATAAATCCTATCCTCTGATACCAAATTGTCACATCCCAAAAATTGAACATGTGAAAAGATACTACTCATTTGATAAAATTCTCAAACATACGTTATTTACATATATTCTGTAAGGTTTTACATTCAACCTTAATCATTCATTCCACACTACAGAATTATATTCATCTGATAAGCAAATATAGACATACATAGTCTGATGTTTCTATCTCATCGCAAGCCTAGGTGACCTATAGTAAGTACAGAGCGTTCCTAGTATTCACATTAATAAATACTGTACTGGTATCCTACCAGACAGAAACAGATAATAACTCCAAGGGGCTTCTAATCTTCAAACGGATACTCTTCTTCCTTGTTTTCTGTATCTGAAAAAAATAATCATAGGGAGTGTGAGTTTATTTAAAAACTCAGTAAGTAAATAACTGTACTTTATAAAATATCAAAAGTACAAATACCACATTTACTCATATAATTAATTGTCTTATACATCGAGTAGTATGGGACTATAACCCTTTCAAACTCGTGAATGAGATTTCATAGATATACACCGAGTAGTATGGGACTCTAACCCTTTCAAACTCGTGAATAAGTTCTCATAGATATACACCGAGTAGTATGGGACTCTAACCCTTTCAAACTCGTGAATAAGTTCTCATAGATATACACCGAGTAGTATGGGACTCTAACCCTTTCAAACTCGTGTATAGGTTTCATAGATATACACCGAGTAGTATGAGACTCTAACCCTTTCAAACTCGCGTATAGTTTTTCATTGTTATGCACTGAGTAGTATGGGACTTTAACCCTTTCAAACTCATGTATTAGATCCCGTAGATCTTTACTCATTAATAAGATAGTGAGAATTTATCACATAGTACAATTGCCATGAAATAAAATAATTTCTACATACTCTTTTCCTTTGAATTTCTGTAAAAAATATACCAATCATCATATACTGTCATATGAAAAATTGATTGATTAATATCCAATAATATTGTAAATGGGACTTATATTGTACTTTGACTGGTAATATCAAATTAGCTTAGCAAGGTTATTCACTCACCTTGATGTTTGTCCAAGTTTACCTTGTTCCACACTAGAATTTGTGTAGGAAAATTTCCTAGTAAAATATATTACAAGGAAACATAAGAAAAGAAACAAAATCACGAAAATACGCAAAATTTTCTGATTGCTACAGTAACGGTTTGCTACAGTACGGTTTACCACAATGACGGTTCGCTACAGTGACGGTTCGCTACAGTTCCGTTGACTGCTACAGTACCGTTGACTGCCGACACTACAATAACTGATACAATAACTCGAAGAAAATTTTTTAGATTTTTTCCGAAATTTCTGGTCACTACAGTAACTCGAAGAAAAATTCCAGATTTTCCAGTTGCTACAGTACTTCGAATTTTGCAGAAAATCTTTCAAAAAATTCATCATTTCCTTTCTTTTGATTCAAAACCAGAATCTCAACTCTTTTAACCGATTGTAACTCAAATATAACTTCTAAAACAACTGAGATTCACGAATTATCATCAAAATCTTCAAGAACAAAACCTTCTCTAATCTTCCATATAAACTGAAATTTAAGGAAAATAATGAGATTAAAGCTTACCTTTGATCCTTACAAAGCTTTTGAACCGAACAAATAATCAAAACTCTAAAAATCAAGGAAAGGATTTGAGAAGAGGATGAAAAAATGAGAGAAAACGCTTTTCTGCCTTCCTTCGGCTGAGTGAGAAAATGAGGGGGTACTATTGAAACTTTATATTAAATATTTCTAATGGGTTATTGAATAACCCATGGGTATCCATAACCCAACATCCAAACCCATCCAGTCAAGTTACAATAAATGGACTAATTGACCATTCTTAAACCACTTTTCCATGAATTTCACCATTCTTAGAATATATCCCACATGGTGCAAATATTTAGTCCAGTCATTTAACTCAATTTTCATAAATAATATTCAAAAAGAACAATTAAATATGAAAATTAAAAATGACTAAAATAAATAACTAAAGTAACGTTGTAAAATTCTAAAATACTCTTAGGCAAATTGTATTCCGACATTAACGGGTATTACATTTTCACACTCTAACCAATTGATTAAAGTAAGTCTTGAGATGCCTTGAGTAACATGAGAAAATTATGTTAAAAGATATGCATTGAAATTTAATATATGAGAAAATCTGTCTATAGTAAATAAGTATGTACTATATAAGAAATTGAAATGAATTTATATACTATAAAAATCATAACTTATTCTATGGCTATAAAAAAATATTTACAATATATATGCGTATTAAAATAATTCATGTGACATATGAAATATTATAATAATATAACGTGTTGTGTATATTGATATAAAATAATTTATGCTATATATTATAATAACAAGATATATTATGTATTAAAATTTCAGGTTATATATTAAGAAGTGGTGATTGATTCACCCGTGAAGTGTTAAATTGATACTGCGTGGTATTCGGTTAGGATCTAATGCTATAAAAAAATTTTTTTTGCTTCTTTAAAAAAAGTACTACCATGTTTTACACCTCACACTCTGTTCTACACTTCACACTTACTATATAATCACTACCCACTCACAAAATTAGCATTCTTATATATTCACTACCCACTCATGAATTTAGCATTCTTTTAACATCTTCCCAATCTCTTTCTTCCTACTCATCCTACTTGTTTTAAATTTCTCATCATCCTACATTTTCCAGTTTTTTTCTATTTGTTGGTGATCTTCCAGCTTTTACTATTTGTTGGTAATCATGGCGACCCATGATTATGATATTGCTGGCCCTATAGTTACCATTTTATTATATATGCAAGAACAACATATTTCTACTTTAGTGTGGAAAAATAACCAAGTAGTATTTATAGTTCCAAAATTATTATTTGAAGTTATTAAATTAGTTATTTACTTAGAAGTCAGGTTTGGAGACTTTTTTTTTCATATGATGATTAATTAATTTTTTTCTTAACAATTTATTTTTTATAATTATTAATTATTTTTTTCCACAAAATCATATCCTTAGAACAATGAAATGGACAAATGCTCGTAATCCACCTCTTGCTATCATGCCATTTCTAATATAATCTGGATTTTATGGTGTGTCTGTCGTAGGTATTTTGCCTTTAACTACGCATTAGTTTCTGCCTTTGTTGAATGGTGGCACCCAGAGACACACACTTTTCACACAACTAAGGGTGAGATTACAATTATGCTACTAGATGTAGGATTATCATTGGGACTTCCATGTATGGGAAGACGTAATCCCTGCATATCAAACTTTGAAGAATTATGTATGCAAGTATTAGGAGTTGTGCTGCCCAGATTAGAGAGCGTCTCACAAAGAGTATCATTGAGGTAGCTTGCCAATACATTTGCAAAGATACCTGAAAATGCAGATCAGGCCACATTAGAATTCCATATTAGAGCATGGATTCTACAATACCTTGGTGGATACTTAATTCCAACTAAGTCTAGCAATTTTGTAAGCTTGAAATACCTCATTTTTCTTCTTGATCTCCATCGATGTGGGAATATGTCATGGGATTTGGCGGTATTGGCCTATTTGTACATGGAGTTTTGCTCTGCCGCAATGAAGGACACTAAAAAAAATAGAGGGTACATGGCCCTTTTACATATGTGGATCTGGTGGAGATTTCCTAGTTTTTACCCCAATGTTGTCCAAGAACCAGCTGCATTGCCTACAACTCATGAGTACTGGCCACCTCTAGGTTTCAAGTATGTTTCATTTCTTGACATAATGTAGGTTCACTAATTTGTATTTGCCTAATTAATAATTTGTTACTATTTTCATAGGTGGAAGAGGTCTCGCATACATCTAACTCCCTCAAAAATTATAATAACTAGATGCTGAGAAATGTTGGACATCATGAGTGACCAAGAGGTACACAACTCTACTAATATAATGAGTCTTCGCCAAAGAAAATATACTAACAAGTGTCATGTCGTTGTAGATTATATGAAATCCCTATTTGAGAGTGCCTGGGGCAATCCCTGCATACTGTTTGACTGGGATGGAAGTGGGTCAGGCCAAAGTGCCTTTAATTTGCTTTCATATAGTTGAAATACAACTTATTGAGCATGTAATGTAGCAACTTGAGTTGCTACAAGGAATACCGCCAAGCATACCGAGGGACCAAATGGAAAGTTATCATGCTCAAAAGGCTGAAGGGAGACTTCGCAACCATGACTGGGCGGAGCACCATCAAGAGGCCACACAAACAGAACAACTGGAGACTACTAATCCTACAAGGTGAATTCTCACATGACCCAGACCCAAGGTACTTTGATTGGTACTTTCAGCTCACGCGCTGTTATATTGGTCAAGATACAGCTGTGATGGCTATTGTGGTATAATATTTATTTTATCTTTCATACAATAAATTAATTTTTTTATTTAGATTTATTGATTACATAGTAATTTAATTTCACTGTTTTAGAATGATAACGCACATATAGTAGAACGTGTTTTTTTTGACATATCCCGAAAATTAATTTGATGCGATTGCTAGAAGCCAAATGAAATCAATTCAAAGGAATGTGAGTCAGAGAAACCAGAGACAATTGGAGCGGAGGCAAGCTCAAATGTCACGTGGGTCTGAAACCCAAGATATGGATGCTAGTACTAGTAACACTGCTATTGATTCAAGCCGGAAGAAGAGAATAAGGAGGAGGCAAAGAGCACAAGAAGAAGAACCAGGACTAGAAGGAGAGGAAGTAGGGCCAGAAAGAGAGGGAGATAATGAATATATATTTAACTTTTTGTACATAGATAAATTGTATGATGACTTTTTTTAATTAATTAACATATTATGATATTATTAAATTTTCTAACAATATAATTTTAATAATTAGAATCAATGACTATATATTATGTTAAAGTTAAATTATTTCATTTAAAGTAAATTGTTTAAAAAAATTCTATATAATTTTAATAATTAAAAATAATTATTATGGTATATATATTAAATTTTAAATAATTATTTATACTTATATTTTTATATATAAAATAATATATATATATACAATAGTTATTTAAAATTAAAAAAAAAAAAGAGAAGCCTGCCTTGCACGCTACAACGCCTGCTCTGCAAAAGCCTGTTTTTTAGGCTTTGACAGATTACGCTTGCAAAAGCCTGTCTTTTAGGCTTTCGCAAATCACACTTGTCTTCTAGACTTTGATTTTTTTGTAGCGATATTATTTTTTTCTAAATTAATTGTAGTTTATATTTTTAATTCTGTTTTATTTTTTAAAATTAATATATTTTATTTTAAAAAATTAAAAATACAAATTATATAAATATAATATTAATTTTATTACATACATATAATATCATATATATATATATATATATATAAAATATAAATATAAATATTATATATGTATTATATTATATATATTAATATTATATATAAAACATATATATATATATATATATATATTTATATATATAATTTTTCTTTCTGAATTTAGTTTGCTTTAATGGTGTTGCGTGGGTCCATATGGTGGGTCTATACGACAGCTATAAGCCTACGTGAAAAAATTATGTATATGAAGTAGCGTAGGTGGGATGTCAGCTTAAAGAAAATGCGATGTGTGATTAGTAAAAGATCTAATGGGAAAGAAGAGATATAAGTGTGTGTAAAAAATTTTTGTTCATCTTTTCCTTTTCATTGCTTGGTTTTTTTCTTTTCACTTTTTGACAATGGGGATCCCTTCTTATCGAAGATGGATGTATAATAGAATAAATCTTGGAAAGAAAAGTTAAGCAGAAGAATTTTTGTTTGGTGGAGCAATTTGTTGCCTTTGCTGAAAGACATGCAGTGGATGGACAGATTCGGTGCCCCTACTAAAAACACAAAAATACCACCTTCATGGGCGTTGAGGATGTTAAAGTGGACCTTCATAGAAGAGGCTTTCAACCATGATACTGGTACTGGATATCTCATAGTGAGGTCAGTAGTGAAGCCTCAACTTCAACTTCTGTTGATGTTGGTTGTTCAAGTAGATCGACATTTACTGTTGCCGAAGGGGATGCTCGATATCAAGCCATGATCTTAGATGCAACCAAAGTCGACTTGGATATCCCAAATGACTCAAAACCAGAGAATGAAGATATTGGTAATCAAAGTACCAATAAACCTCTAAATTCGGAAGCTCAGAGCTTCTTTGATTTGTTAAATGCCTACAAGAGACCACTTTGGCCAGGTTGTACCAATCATTTAGAGTTGTCTGCTACAATCAGAATGTTAAGTTTGAAATCTAAAGGGAACATATTGGTGACATCTTTCAACAAGATGGCAAGTCTTATGGGGGAGATTAGTCCTGTTGAAAATCTCGTGCCCAAGAATTGGTACAAGACAAAAAAAATTGGTATCCGAACTTGGTCTGATGTAAAAAAAAATAGATGTTTGTCATAATGGATGCGTGATGTACTATAACAATGATATAGATAAGACAGAATGCAAATTTTGTGGGGCATCTCAATACCGGGAAGATCGACCTAGGAGAAGACAAAGTGTTAAATGGGTTCCAGTGAAAATGATGCACTATCTACCTCTTATTCCTAGGTTGCAGAGACTTTATGCTTTAATGAGTTCGGCTGAGCAAATGTGGAAGCTTGGATACACTTTCACATTGTGCATCCCGACTTCACTAATGAGCCACAATATGTGAGGCTCGGTTTGTGTACAGATGGGTTCACCCCTTATGGTTAACACGGGACACCATACTCATGCTGGCGAGTTATAGTGACATCATACAACTTGCCTCCTAAGCTGTCCATGACTGCACCATATATGTTTCTAGCAACCATTATACTTGGGCCACGTAATCCAAAGGCAGACATTGATGTATACTTGCAGCCGCTCATTGATGAGCTGAAAATATTCTTGGATGGACTATGCACCTTTGACGTTTCCTGATATCAGGCATTTTGATATGCAATTTAGTCTTTATCTTAGTCCTATTGGCATTTTAATATTGTCAACTCTCTAAGATTATTATGTTTTGGATTTATTAGGTGTAAATTAATATAGAATTAATATGGTTCAATTTCATAATTTTGTCCCAGTTAATTCAATTGTACATTTTTTAGATAAATTATTGGAGAGTAATTTGCTGACTTGGAGGCCACCTGGATGCTGACTGGGCATTGACTAGACTGGGGCCCATTGTTATGCACTTTATAGCAGCAACTAGAAAGCAAACAGTAGCTGAAACATGCATCAGAAAAAGTAGCAGAAACCAAAAATGGCAACCATTTTTCTGCACCAGCACAAGAGAGTTTCTACAGCTCTATTTCCATGAATTTGTTTTGCACTTTTGTTGCACTCTTCTGGTCAAAACATAAGCTAAAAAGGACCTAACTAAAAGTTAAATTCATCCTCCTTCCTTGGCTGAAGATGAAGAGCACTTCAGACCACCATTTTTGCTGTTGAAGAGTTTCATCTTCTTCTATTTCCCTTGTAATTTGTAGGTCTATCCCCTCCTCCTTATTTTCTTCTTTGTTTTGGTGTATTTTGGCCTCCATGGAAGGCTAAAAGTGTTGTAATTAGTCAGACATGAACTGGAGCTATGTATCTTGAATCTTTGGCTCAATAACAGATAAGTTTTCTGATTTTAATCTTATTTCATTTCTGTTCTACATTGGCCTCTGATTCTTATGTTTATCTTTGTTCTATTATGACTGAGTTAGGCATAGGTTCAGTTTTATGATTCTTATTTGCGGTGTAACCTTGCTTTAACCAATTGGTGGAGTAAGTAGAAAGAAATGGCTTGCCTTTAGTGATTATCAAATATGATTCGGTTATGGCTTAAACAAATTATATTAGGTTTTGATTATGATTCTAATATGATTTAGTCCTGGAAAGTCTTCTAGGAATTTTAGTTGGAAATTGAACGGTATGATTAAATTAGAGTAAACCAAGGATGAGATGATGATAGATATAGGCTTTGTGGATTAGATGACTGATTACATATTTTGTGTAATTTCATTTTGTTCTATGTTCTGTTAGCTATAGGTTTGTATTCTAATTCTGTTTTAAGCTTTGATTACAAAATTACCCCTGGTGATAATTAGGTAGTTAATCAGTAGGTAATTAGAGTATATTAGTGTTAAAACAATTAATTAGCCAATTTATAAGCAAGGCTCCTTGAGAAATACGACCTGGGATGACTACTATACTGCAAATTGCCACGAATTCAATTCTAGGCTACTTGACGGTTATAGTGGCTCTAACCATTTCCACACAGCAGAATTTTCATATGCGAGCCGCATTGATGTGGACGATAAATGACTTTCCAACGTATGGAATGTTGTCGGGGTGGAGCACCGCAGGTAAGTTCGCTAGTCCTTACTGCATGCACAACTCGAAAGCCTTCACTCTGAAAAATGGGATAAAGAACTTCTGTTTCAATTGTCATCGATAATTTTTGCTTGCTAACCATGCATTTAGGAGGAATAACAATGTATTCATGAAGAATAGAATTGAACATGGTCCCTCACTGCCAAGATTAAGTGGGGAAGAACTGTGGGAAGAAGTTAGGTAGTTTCCTAAGTTTGCTGAAAGTGGTCTTTGTAGAGATCAAGGTTATGGGATTGAGCACAACTGGACAAAACAAAGTATTTTTTAGAATCTCCCTTATTGCAAAGATCTCCTGATCTGTCATAATTTAGATGTCATGCACATAGAAAAAAATGTGTTCGACAACATATTTAATACTGTTATGTATGTCCAAGGCATGACAAAGGACAACATCAAGGTGAGACAATATCTTAAGGTGTATTGTAGGCATAATGAATTAGAGTTAGAAAAGTTGGCCAGTGACAAAGTCATAAAGCCAAAGGCTAAACTTGTATTTACACTTGAGCATAGAAGGGCCGTGTACAAGTGGGTCAAATGTTTAACAATGCTTGATGGATATTCTTCTAATTTCTCTAGATGTGTTGACATGAAGGACGAAAAGTTGTTCAGACTCAAGAGCCATGATTGCCATATTTTCATGGAATGTTTGTTACCCATCGCATTCAGTGCATTGCCAGAGCAAGTTTGGAGGCCTCTCACTGAGATTAACCAATTTTTCAGAGACTTGTGCTCAGCAAAGTTGAAAGTGGATGATCTAATGCCAATGAAACACAATATTCCTATCATCCTTTGCAAGCTAGAAAGAATCTTTCCTCCTGGTTTTTTTGACGCAATGGAACATCTACCTGTCCATCTCCTGTATGAGGCTCGATTTGATGGACCAGTTTGATATCGATAGATGTATCATTTTAAGAGGTAATCAATCATTAATTACTTTTACTTATGTATGTTATTTTAATTCCTATTGATACAAATATGACAAACTATTTTCTTTCATTTTCAAAGGCTTTTAAATAGAATGAAAAAGATAGTCAAAAATAAATCTCAGTTGAAAGGTTCAATTTGCGAAGTATACTTGGCACAAGAGATATTGTACTTTTGTTCTTATTACTTTGAATCACATGTACATTTAATAAGAACAAGAGTTGGTCGGAATGCCTATATGCAAGAGGAGACAAGCCAACCAACAATGTTAACAATTTTTAACCAAGTTGGGCATCCCTCTAGCAAGAGCATTACTAAATATTTAAATAAGAGAGAATATATGACACCTTAACCTTATGTCCTTCTCAATTATGATGAAGTGAAGCTATATCTTGAGTAAGAACACATTGTATTTCCTAATTTTATTATTCAATCAGATATTGTATATCTATTATGTATGCTTAATGAGTTTGCTTTTGCACGACAACAATTTTGAGCAATATCACAGAAATTTAAATCCTCACTACAATGACATAGCTGTTGATAGAATTGTTGAATCACATTTTGTCTTATGACTAAAACTCTTGTAAGTGACCTTTTGATTTAATTAGATTAATTGTATATTGACTCATTTTTTTGTGTTCGGCAACAATCAATCAATTATTCATTGATAACTTTAACTAGGTAAACACTCAACCTCATGTTTTTAATAATCCAAATGTAATGTCCTTGGCATGGGGACCATTTAGAGAAGTTGAGACATGGCCAATGTATTTTGTAAATGGGTACAAGTTTCATACTAATGCCTGGAGCACCGAAAAGAAGACAATCAACAGTGGGGTTTATGTTAGAGGCACTGGAAAACGTGGTAGAGAAAATGATTATTTTTACATCTTTAAAGTAGTTGTACATCTACAATATTTTGGAGAACCTATGAAAAAGATAATTTTGTTTGACTATAACTGGTTTGATCTAGTGTTGAATCATGGAACAAGAGTGAACCCAGATTATGGAATTATAGAGATTAAGCATATAAGAAGATACAAAAAATTTGATCCATTTGTGTTCACATACCAAGCAATATAGGTTTATTTTGTTCCTTATCCAATCAGAACAAGAGAGAAATCTGACTGGTGGGTTGTCATGAAAACTAAGCCTGGAAATCTAGTGGAAAATGAAAAAAGACTTGAAGTTGCCTACCAGAATGACAAACCACATGTTTTTGCTCTTGATATTGATTTATTAAATGAAAATTTAAGGGAAGAAATGAGATATACATAAGAAGCAGCAACAGAAGAAGAAGATCAAGTAGAAGATGGGGAGGAAGAACATGAAGAAGAAGATAATGAGCAAGATATACATATGAATGAAGATGAACAAGAAAATGAAGGTAACACAAAAAGTGACTAATTATTTTTTGTGAAATTCTTTCTACACTTATTTTTTATATAAAAAATTCCTTTCTAATTAATTTTTTAGTAAATATACATATCTCGTCATTGTTATTTTATCTCACATAAGAATTTATATATTATGTTTTTGGAATCGGCCGCTAATTGACCCAGGCTGGCTTCGGGTCACTGATTCAACTTTCAAGTCAATTGATGACTAGAATAAATAAATTAAAAATCATATATATATATATATATATATATACCTAAAAATAAGTAAAATAAATTATTTATATGTAAATTCAGACTTTAAAATCATAAGCATCCATAATAATTCAAATGAAAAGTAATAAATATTCATAAAGTTATAAATAATATCATCCAAACATAATAATATGAATAAGATACAAAAATAAATAATATCATCCAAATATAATAATATCACTAAGATGTAGAATATCAATTTTTCTATAAAACGTAGATTTAATTTTTGACCACACTTAGATTATAAACGTCTAATGTGAAAATAAAAAGTTTTTATATTTTTTGAGTCTAGTTTAATTTTTCTAGAAATAATTTTAATTTAATTATTTTTACCTATCTAATTAAAAAATTAATTTGACTAATTAAAAAAATTAAAATACTGTTTAAAAATAAAACTATAGAAAAAATAAGTTCAATTTTTGAAAAAATAACAAGAGACTATTAGAATATGCCATGTCCCCTGCGCCATTTACATATATATGGCGCAGGGGGTACAATATATATATATATATATATATATATATATATATATATATATATATAATATACATAATATATATAAAATATATATATTAAATATATAATATATAACATGAGTTTTAAAAATGTAGATTTAATTTTTTGGTGAAAATTGTATTATAAATTTTTTTTATATTTTTCAGTTTAATTATATGTTTTCTAGAAATAATTTATTTTAATTATTTTTTTTACTTATCTAATTAAAAAATTGATTTAGCTAATTAAAAAAATTAAGATACCGTTTAAAAATAAAATATATAATGAAAATAATTTAAATTTAAAAAAAAAGAAGCAACAGAATATTAGAATATGGTGTACGGGGCTTCATATGATATATGGCTCAGGGGTTCATATATATGGCCATTTACATGGAGCAGAGTTGGAGTAACACCTATTAAAAAAAATGGTAGAAAATCGTTTAAAGTGGTTTGGATATATTCAAAGAAGATAGTTGAAGGTGCCATCAAGGAGGGTTGAGCAAATGGTATGCAGTCATGTGAAAAAAAGCCGATTAAGACCAAGAAGGACAGTTAGAGAAATTATCAAATGAGAGCTTCTAGTGAATAAGATAATTAAAGAATTGGTCATTAATATAGCTTAATAGCATTGGGCGATCCATGTAGCCAACTACACCTAGTAATATAAGGCTTTGTTGTTATATATGGCACAAAGACTCTATTACGTCATATATAATACATGTATATTTTTTATTTATTAATTTTAAATTTTTAAAAAATTATATATACGTAAATAATATTATGAAAAGAAATGTTTGTAACCAAATAATTTTAAATAAAACAAACAATATTAATTTTAACATATTTAAAATTACACATACCTTTAACTAAATAAATGCTACTGATTTTTAGTCGCCGATATCAATAGGAGTTGGACAAATAATTATAAATAATCATTCCTACAACATTTTAGTAGGAAAACTGTTGAAATTTCTTTCAGTTAAAAAATAATAGTTTCTACAATATTTCAGTAGGAAAATATAAGTATAACAGTCGAAATTGCTTTCAGTATGTTTTAGTCAAAAATTTTCTGTCAGAATTTCGTTTGATTGTTGCAGTGTTTCTTTTGGTCTTGTGCATTATTTAAGATCATATTTAACTTATTTAAGTCTCTTGTTCTAGAATATATTTATTTTAAATTTAAATCGACCCTTGTAAACTTGAGTTTATTCAGTTTTGTCCCTTTCATGCATTAATCGCGTCCATCTGTCAGTTTTGTTTTCCAAATTAGTCTAGAACTTCGTCTTAGATATTTTTAGGACATTTTCAGTCATTTCTATCCCAAAGCAAGGCAAACTATGAATTAAAACTTCAAGGGCCATTAGAGGCATATAGTACCCTTTTGCATTTTATTTTTAACCTAGTAATAAAGTTATTAACATTAATATTCAACTTGAGACTATGAATTTTGTTTTGAAATAAAAATAAAAGCAGTTATTAAGTGATTTTGATTTTAAAAATAAATAATAAATGATGTTTCTTAAATTTCTTGGTTCAGTTTTTAACATATATGAAATATCGCTAGGAAATTAAAGTGGAAGGATACAACAACAACAACAACAACAACATAGCCTTATCCCACTAAGTGGGGTCGGCTACATGGATCGCACGACGCCATTGAGCTCTATCAATGACCAACTCTTTAGATATCTCATTTACTAAAAGATCCCGTTCAATAATTTCTCTAAGTGTCCTTTTTGGTCTTCCTCGACCTTTTTTCATAGGGCTCCAAACTATCTGCTCAACTCTCCTAACTGGCGCTTCCAACGGTCTCCTTTGCACATGCCCAAACCATCTTAAACGATTTTCAACCATTTTTTCCTCAATAGGTGCCACCCCAACTCTACCTCGTATATGATCATTACGGATCTTATCTCTTCGTGTATGACCACACATCCAACGATACATTACGGAAATTAAAGTGGAAGGATACATTTGAAATAAAAAATATTAAATATAATTTAATTAATTTAAATAGAGATTAATTAGTATAGTTTGTCTTCATAAACTTGATTATGCATATATGACTTTTTCCTTTGCCTATCGAGATTTCAAGCCCATTAATTATCAATTATGGCTAGTCTTCCAATTTCACAAGAACCAGAAACCATCATTTGCTGCGAAGAGGAAAAAAATTGCATGCTAAGTGTTATGTTTTGGGGACAAGCAGAAGTTTGCGTGTCTTAGGACAAGCAGACAATCTCTTTTCGATCGAATTTCACTTCTTTACATATATATGTATATATATTATAAAAACTGATTCAGTTGAATCACATTTTCTTTTCTTTTTTTATATATATATTTTTTAAAAAGTGATTCAGTTGAATCAAGTTTTTTTTTAAATATGAATTTATAAAAATCAATTGTAGCTATATTAATAATAATTAATTGATTAATACCCAAAATCAATTCTGATAATTAATTACCGATTTAATACTTACTTGGTAAGAAACCTTCGTCCTCCAAAGAAGCCTCCAAGAAGCTACTAGAAAGTCTTCCTGTCAGTCAAGGAGTGGTCTCTGTCCGGCACGACCGTGGGGTCTCCTCAAAGATCATTGTTGTTTTCTCTGTCGCGTCAGCACCTATGTAACTCATCAAACAATGGCAGACGACTAAGCTAACCGAGAGGTACCAATCAGAGAAGAAAGGGTCCGGTGGTGAATATTGATGAGTCAGACCTACAAGATGGAGTCAAAGTATGTGTGAAAAGCTTGATTGGAAGAATCTTGACAAACAAGCTGATCAATAAGGGAGCTTTGAAGGTGGCTCTGAACAACATTTTGGGGCAACCGGCTGGATTTAAGGTAGAGGAGATCAAACCAAGGTTCTTTCAATTTTTCTTCGACAAAGAGAACGACATGGTAAGAATCTTGAATAGGGGACCATGGTTATTTAGGAATGTCTGATTGATTTTACAGTAATGGGATCAGGGGTTGAAATTTCTTGAAGAGGAATTGAAGATAATCAAGCTATGAATCCAAATTTGGGGGCTTCTGCCACACTTTAAGACAGTAGCTGTAGCAAGAAAGACTATAGAAAAAGTGGGAAGAGTTTTGGATGTTGATGTGTTCACAACAAGAACAAACCAAGGATCCTTCCTGAAAGCTCATGTTGAAATGGACGTGAAGAAACCTCTGATTGAAGGTATCCAAGTTGTTAATGAAAAAGAAGGGGTAGCTTGGGCGGAGATTAGGTATGAGAGAATGGCATTTTTCTACTACTTTTGTGGTATAGTGGGGCATGAAGAAGACCATTGTAAAGAAGCTACTGAAGGCAACAGGGAGTCAAAAAATTTAGGTCCACGGTTGAAAAAAATGAAAATTGGACAAAGAGGCAATACTGCAACTTCTCAAGGAGAAGGAGGAAATCCAAGAAACATTAATGCAATGAGGGGTCAAATGGATACGCAAATTGCAGAAGTCACAAAAAATTTGGCTAATGTTACTGTGACTCAAGCAATGGATACAAATTTGAATACCACTCCAGTAAAGGGTGATGGGTTTGAAGGAAATGGATTCACACAGAGTAAGGAAAAAGAGCAAATAAAGAAGACTGACTTAGCCAATAATCAGAGTCTAGAAGATGCCGAGACAAGGCAAAGAAAAGTGTTGTTAAGTGAGTTAATTGATGGTGACCTGTCTAATTCTGAGGAAAGGAGATAGGGGTCAGGAGAAGACAAAGAGAAGGGATGCAGTGGTGGGTCTATGGATGAGGGGTCATCAAAGGATGGGGATGGGAAAAATGGGAGAACATGGAAAAGAATTGTTAGAAAAAGGGCTTCATGTGTGATGGAGATAGAAAAAACTAACATGAATAAAAGAAAATCAATGGAGGATGTGAATTTTGATACAGAACCATTAGACAAGCCTAATTCAGTGGAGGTCAAAATGAAAAAAGTGAAGAGTGGCAATGAAGACAGCTACTTCCCCTGTATGAATACACTGGTAAGTCTTGGCAATAGCCATGAAAATTGTATTGTGGAACTGTCAAGGGCTTGGGAATCCCAGTGCAGTTCAATCTCTAAGGTTGCCTAAGCGGCAACAAAACCCCAATATCCTCTTCCTTTATGAGACTAATCTAGATGAAAGTGCATTATACAACATCTAGTTGTAGTTGGGATTTGATGTTGTTTTTTGTGTTAATTGTGATGGAAGAAAAAGGAGGTGTTGGTTTATTTTGGTATAATAATACTGAGATTGATATTTTGTCTGCTTCCAAATATTTTATTGATGCAGTTATTAAGGATAAGGTTAAAGGCAAATGGAGATTCATACGCTGCCAAAGGTCAAAGGCGAAAAGCAAGTGCAATGATGACAATATTAGAAAGGAAATTTTCATATTAGAGAATGAGTTGAGAAATGAATAGAAATATTGAATAATTTAATAAAATAAACAAAATTAATTTTATGAAATAAAAATAAACAAAATTAATATGATAATTTTTTAGTTTTTATATTTAATATAAATATATAATAATATTTTTACTAAAAATAAAGATTAATTCTTAATTTATTAATATAAAATTAATATATATATATATATATATTTATTTAAGATTTGATTTGTATTTTAATTATTTTATTGATGCAGTTATTAAGGATAAGGTTAAATGTAAACATTGGTATCATATATAGTAACAACAAATGATTTATTTCTATTTTAATCTTGAATTTTAAGGCACTAAATATACTAGAATTTTAAAAATATTGTACTATGATACACTGTTATAAAACTCGGACTGGATTACTCGTCAAACCGATAACCCAACAACCCAAATCCCAGACTAATCCGAGTGGTCCTATTAGACCGCGTATACAACCAACCCAAATAATACCTAGTTGAATTTCCCTTGAACCAACAACCCAAAAATCAATCAATCTGATCTTATTTGGGAGAAAAGAATTAATCTAAAAATAGAGTGCATGGGCCCAGTCTAAAGACTTCCAGTCACTTTGCCTAATGAGACTCTAATTGCTTCGAATATATACGCAAAGTGAGAGAGGCTACTGTTATACTTCGTCGATGTGGGACTTGTGATAGAGCATAAGACTTTCTCCTCTCCCGAGCTGCAAACAAACTCTTAAATGCATGAAATAATCATATCAGAAAACCATAAGTTTAGAAACATAATTCCACTAGAAAGGTATGCTTCTAGGCTACAATAACCTTTGAAAGTAATTTCCTAATCAAAATATAGATTGAAGAGCCATGAACACCCCAATTATCCTCTATACCCGAGAAGAAGGAAACTTACGTGCAAACAAAAACTGGTTCCTTCACCCCAATCTAAACTTGATGACGCAGAAGAAGAGCAAAGAACATTTTCTTGTGGGTTCCTTCACTCTCGCCCAATTTCACACAAGCCAAAGAAAGAGCCAGTCTAGTCCAAGCATCAATTACAAAACCATTCACAGAAAACAAAAGACCATACTCCATAGAAGAAGCTAGAGAAAGTGAAAAGGCAAGAAAATTAGGTACTAGTTGTCTGGCTTTGGTTCCTCAAATCCTTGCATTTTAGACTATCATGATTATAAACTTGAGTTATATAACTTTGGTCCCCCAAATCTTTTCGTTTTTGTCCTTTTTGTTCTTCTTTCTTTCTTTCTTTTTAATTAAAATTTGACTTTATGTTTGTATTATTATAGATATTTATGACTTTATAAATATTTACATTTTAATAATTTATGAATAATGATCATATTTTAAGACTTTAAAGTGTAAAATTTGTATATATATGATTTATTTTACTTGTTTTTGAATTTATTTGTAAACATATATAGGTGTGTGTCATGGTTTTCAAAACCGGAACGGTCATTGAACCGGTGGAGGCACTGGTTCAAAGTTCAATGGTCGGACCGTGGTTGAACCGCGGTTGAACCGGTGATAATTAAAAAATATTAAATATATATATATATATATATATATATATATAATTTAAATATTAAAATACTTAATATAATTAAAAATTCATATCAATAAGTGAATGAAATAAAAAAGAAATTAATCCATAATTCATATTTCATAACATCAACAATTCATAACATCCACAATACTCAAACAAATCAAAATAACATCCCCAATAAACAAAACCAACAAAATGACATCAATTAATTTATATTAAACCCAAGAGGACCACTGCTATCTCTATCAAATCCAGGCATAAAACAATCAAGTGATTCTTCATTTGGTTGATCTTGATCCATAATGTCCTCTTCATCACCTAAGTAAGAAATAAAGTTAAAAAATACATTACATAACAACTAACAAGATTAATACTCATACATAATTTATCTAATTTGTTTTTTTAAAAAAAAAACTAACCTCCATGAGGTCTTGAAGATTCACCAAGTATAGGAATTGCAGTCTCGTCATAAATATCATTCCGAAACTCATTATCATCAAATTCAGGGGGTGTTTCTTCAATAATCCAAAAATCAATTTTGTCAATAGATTCATAATCAATAGGATCATAATTCCTCTTCTTGTATTGCAACCTAAAATAAATCATGAAAATAACAATGATTTAATTATGAGTCATGACAAAACTAAATGACATACTAAACTAAAAAGAAATCAATATACCTATTCTTTAAACGCAAATTATATGTAACATAAACATGGTCATTTAATCTTTGATGTTCTAATTTATTTCTTCTCTTTGTATGAATACGTTCAAAGAGACTCCAATTACTCTCACAGCCTGAAGAAGATGATGTTTGACTAAGAAGTCGAATTGCCAACTTTTGTAAAGTTGGAGCACTCCCCCCATACATGAACCACCATTGATCTACAAAATCAAAAGATTCAAATCATTAAAATATACTTTATAATCCAACTAAAGATTAAAATAAGAAAATATTTATGTTAAAATAGTACTAACCAGGTCGTATAGTCTTGCTAACCTTATAAGCACTTTCCCGACTAAATGTTCCTTCACGATCATGATATAGTTGGAGTTCTTTAATGGCACCTGATATGTCCTTACATATACTTCTGATGTTAAACATGTCAAGAAGTGCTTGCATGATCTTATTGCTCTCAACAAAAGATGCATCATAAAAGAAGGTAGGATTTAAAAAATAAGCTACTGCATGAAGATTACGCTTCAAGTGCTTATCCCATCGAGCCTTAATGATATCTGTGTAAGGCTTATACATATGCTCCTTATTCTTAAATATTTCTTTTATAGCATGTTTTATCCTTAGCATCCCTTCATAAACATACCCTAAAGAAGGCTGTTCATCTAAATCAACAATCCGTAACAATCGAATTATAGGAGCCACAAGCTTCACTATAATGAAACAATCATTCCAAAATTTACTATCAAGTATGATAGCACTCACAACCTTTCCAGTAGCAGTCTTTGCTAACTTATGACATGTAAAATGCTTATCCACCACCAAAGCTTGCAAATCAATCTTATGATCATGAATGCTTTTCAAAGTAATAAAAAGTGGTGGCAAATCTAGTCACTCCAGGACGCACAATTTCTCTCCAACCTTCTCTTTTTCTGAGCCAAGATAAGAAAACCATATGATTATAAATAAAGACAGTTATCTTTGATGCCTTTGATGCAAGATCTGCTATATGAGACATACTACAAATGTCCTTTAGAAGTAGGTTCAAGCAATGTGCAGCACAAGGAGACCAAAAGATGTGCTCATATTTATCATGTATCAATCTGCCCGCTGCTACATAATTGGCTGCATTATCAGTCACTACATGAACAACATTAGCTGGTCCCACCCACTCAATGATTTCACAAAACAAGTTACACAAGTTAGTTGCATCTTTTACTATATCTGAGGCATCAACAGATTTCACAAAAGCCATGCCTTTAGGACAATAAACTAAGAAGTTGATCAAAGTTCTTTGTCTTTGATCGGTCCAACCATCAGCCATGATAGTACAACCCGTCTTAGCCCAATTGCTTCGATAACCATCAACGAGTAATTGACATTCTTTTTTACAATTTCCTAACAAATTTGTCCTCAATTGATAATAATTTGGTCCTTTATGCCTAGGTCCAATAGCTGCAATCGCATCTAAAGCATGAGGAAAATAAGGAGATTGTATTGCATTAAAAGGAATACATGCATCATAAAACCACCTAGCAATTGCCAAGTCAGCATTATTTATGGCTTCTTTGCTAGATAGTACACTTTTAAGACTCGGTTGGGATCCTGAAGTTGTCCTAGGAGCAAAATAATGGCCTACACTTTTTCTTTTCCCTTGAAAAAGTAATTGTTTTTTAGCTGGTTGAACTTCCTCAACTTCTTGTACATTTTCATTTTTATCAAGCTCATCATATGCTTCATCAATCTCATCATTTGTTGGCTTCTTTTGCACTTGTTTCAAAGACTCAATCATTCTATAGCGAACATCATGCGGCACCTTCTTACAAGAACTAATTTGACCTGTTTTGCCAGCAAGATGTTGCTTCATTCTATTTAAGCCTCCTCCTCTATATGTTGATGAACAAAATAAGCAAGTATACACATTAGTTTTCCCCTCTTTTTTAAAAGCAACATATTCCCACCCCGGATCAGATTTCCCACAAACTGATGAAGCAGAAGAGGCTGCTGTAGATTGATTTTCCCCTCTTTCTGATGATTGATTATTATCCATGACTAAGAATCAATCAATGGATAATTAAATACTGCAATTTCCCAATAAAATAAACTTAATTCATCCAATCTTTTTTCACTTAATCAAACTAAAATTAATTCATGTCTAATAAGGAATCAAAAACAAAAATCAAAAACTAAGAAAACAAAATTGAAGCAATTATAATTCACAAACCACCAGCACCAACAGCAAGAATCATCAACTAAAATCAAGAATCATAAAAACACCACCAGTAAGAATCATAAACAAAAATCTCTCCATATTTCATCAAAAATCAAAAAAAAAAGGCAGAAGAAAGGGAAGGGTTGGCGTCGGGCAAGAAGAACCAGCAGCAGGAAGGCACGGAGGCGCTGGTGGTTCAAGGGTTCGACGACAATCCAAACAAAAACAGCAAGAAGAGGCGACTAATCGACGGTGAACATCGAACTAATCACATCGGAGCGAGACACGGCGGCGACCCAGATGGCAGAGACCCAGACGGCAGTGACCCAGACGACGGCAACCCAGATAGGGTTTTGAGGTTTTCGGTTTTCCACTTTCCCCTTTTAGCTTTTGGGCTCTTTGATCTGAAGTGTGAACCGGCTGCTGCTTCCTGATGCTGAATTCGACCCTTTTTTTTTTCTTAAGAACCCCCCAAAACGACGTTGTTTTGGGGGTTGGAACTAAAATTAAAAAAAAAAAAAGAAGCACCCACCTCAGATTATTCAAAGTGTGTTCACTCTCAGATTATTCAAAGTGTGTACTATTTTTTTTTGAATAAATATATAAATTAGTTTTTTTTAAAAATAAATCTTTTTGTTTTTTAATTTTTTAATAATTAACTATAGAATGTGGGAGGAAGGATGCATAAGGAAGGAACGGAGTGTAGAATGAGGGAGGCACATGAACATAAGTGTAGAATGAACCATTTCTGTGATGGAACAAGTGAAGGTGCAGCAAAGTGAAGGCCACATGTCAACATCTAAAGACACCGAGTGGAGGGATGCGGAGCGCAGGATGCATCTAGATCCGACAGTGGGCACACCAACTATAAAGTGTACTTGGCGTACCTACTACAAACACACCAGACTCAATAATAACCGTCACAGATGGTGGAAAGAATTGGATTGAATGACAAGGGTCCCCTAAGTGAGAGAGAGTTTGGTTGAGTGTTACATTTGGTGTGTGGGCATGTCCTATGAGCCTCAATACAGCCTTGCAAGAATGTTACTTGGCAAATTGGACACTGTTCTCACTCTTGTCGATGATACCTATGACACCTATGGCACACTTCAAGAGCTTTAACTTTTCACTGAGGCAGTCCACAAGTTTATTTTAAGGACATTCACTAAGATTTTTGTTTTTAATGATAATTTTTTAAGAATATCCACAACCTTTTTTTTTGTCCTTTTCAATTTAGATGGGATATTAGTCCCATTAGGTCCCTTCCAGAATACATGAAACTAGTATTTGAGGCAATTGTAGAAGTGCTAAGGGAACTGGAGCTGGTGACTACACAGAAGGGAACAAGTTTTGTGATGCAATATTTCAAAAGAGATGTATATATAGGAGGAGCTATTTATTTAATTTTTAATTAATTTCTTTTTTCTTCAAAAACTATCAATTGATGCTTATATTAATTGATGTTCAAGATTCGCTTAGTTATTTATATATGTTGTTGTGATTTGTATATTTGTAACTTGTTTGAAGCCTACTTGGTGGAAACGAAAAGGCGCAGTGAAAGCCACGTCCCAAGCTATGATGAATACAAGAACAAAGGAGTTTTCATTTCCACCTATCCTTTCCATCTCTCTTTTCTATGGACTGGGAACTTTTTTTTATGAAGAAGTGCTTCATTTTAGTTTTGGCGATTCTAAAATCATTAGAGCTACGTCACTTATTTGCAAACTTGTGGATGATATAGCTTCTCATAAGGTACCAAAACACTACATGCTCAATCGAATTGAACCAATGTTTCTAATGAATTGTTAGGGTTTTGGGATGATAATAATTTTTAAGTGTAAATCACGCTTGGTTATATTACATTTGGTATATTTCTTGTTTTAAATATTGCAAAAATCTCAATTAATCTAGTTTTCTTTGTGTAAAATCAACCACACTCTCCAAAACATGACATTTGTAATTTAATTCTTAATTGTAATGGCAGTAAAAAGAATTAAATTAACGTTGTGTTACCCTAGTTTTAATATATATAAATTAATCTTGTTATCAATATGTATATGAGGTTTTTTGATATTGTTTGTAATGTTTTGTGATATGAATTAGTTTGAGGGGGAAAGAGGATTCATTGTAACGAGAGTGGAGTGCTGCATGAAACAATATGGGATATCAGAAAAAAAAAAAAAGCCTATAAGATTCTCCTCAACGACATGGAAAGCTGTTGGAAGGATATTAATGAGAAGTGCCTCAGACCAGAAGCTTTCTCTCAGGCTCAGCCTGTGATTGATTTTGCACTCAACTTGGCTTGTGTGATTGAGGTCGTATATGAAAGTTTCCATGATCGCTTCACTAAAGCCAAGTTGCTCAAACCTCATATTGCCTCACTGCTTTTGGATCCCATACACTACTAATTAAGCATCAAAACTATTGTGGCTGAATATCTTAGTGTGCTAGCTCTTGTTAAATAATGTGTAACACACACACACACAAAAATATATACATATATGTGTGTGTGCATGTGCATATATTGTGTGTCCTTGAATAAAGAGCATGTCATGTGACTATTCATATATAAACCGTTTTCTATTTATAAAGGTTATTTTTTTTAAAAAAATTTATATAAATACTAATTGAAAATAAGTGCATTGCACTTGTTAATGTGTTGTTATTATATTTAAGTTAAATTATAATTTTAATCCTAATAGTTTTACTAAAATTACAAATTGGTCCTTATATTTTATTATTTTTGTAAATATGACAACTATTGGTCATAAAGCTTGCACAGCCCTTAATAGAGGTTAAGGGCTTGAAGCACGAGGAACAAAGGTTCACAATCCCTAACTGTGTTGTTTTATTCGAAACCAACGACTTTCAAATTAAAGCTCTTTTCATTCGAAAGCCCCATTCCATTTCGTCAATGGCGTGAATGACATGAATATTAGGAACAATGGATGGTTTATTGATATTTGAATGTGAAACTCTAACTCTATTTATAGATATCAACTAAAATTAATGACAAGGGATTCAAACTTTTTGACCCTAGATATTTGAACACACTTCCTGTCCAATCAACAATTTTCTATATCAATGGTGACGACTGACGAAGGAATCCTTAGAGATAGAGTATACCAAATTGAGGAACTGGCAAGGAAAAGCATGTACTTACGTGGAATATGATATCCCTAGGAGAGAAAGCATGGAATCTTTTTCGGCTAGGCTATCGGCAATCCTATTTCTCTCCTGGAAAAAGGATTTCATGCTTAGGATAAGCATGGTGTTTATTTTATGTGATCGTTGGATTTCAAATTTAATGATTTAGATGTTAAGTGACAGTTTTTTTTATTTTTTAAAAAAACATTAAAATATGAACTATTAAATCTCATCCAACAGTCTAGATTAGACAAGCATTATACTTGTCTTTATGAGATCCATTTTTCAACCTAGTTTCCTAGCTAAGTTATGTAAATTTTATCAAAATTAATCCACTATTCAATTTTACTTTTAGTAATCAAATTTTGTTGAAAATGTAAGATTCAATTCAATTATAATTAAAAATTAGTTATGTAAATTTTATAATAAATTATGTAACAAAATATAAATAATAGTTGTATTGAATTATTCAATATAATATGAATATAGGAAATGAATTTTTAACTTAGGGGTGTACCTCTTGAGAGTCTCCTCACTTAGAGCTAGGGGTGAGCAAGGGACCCGCCAACCGGCTTATTTGAGTTGGTTTGGGTTGGATTGGGTTAAAAAAATCTCAACCTACCATCTGCGGTTCAGGTGGCGGGTTGAGACTTTCTCAACCCAACCCAACCCACTAACCTGAACCCCCCATTAATTTTTTTTTAATTTTTAGTCCTATCTTCAGACTCTTCTCCAGTTCTTTAAATCTACCTTCTCCTTTTCTTGACTTCTCTTCTCCTTTGTGATTTCCTTACTTTCATATCCTCTTTCTTCTTCTCCAATCCTTCGCTCAATAGTCAGTATCTCCTTCGAAGGCTTCGTTTGATGTCCGTGGTGGTAAGAAGGTGACTCTGTCTCTTCTCCTCCACTTCATCAGTCCCTCAGCTCGTCTCTTCCACTTTGTCAGTCCCTCAGCTCATCTCCTCCACTCCGTCAATCCCTAAGCTTGTCTCCTCCACTTTGTTAGTTCCTTAGTTTTGCTCATCCTCCACAGCCACGCTCCACCACCCCATCTCCACTTCATCATGCATTAGTTTGTCGTCTCCGTTAAGTATCTCCTCCATGGTTCCTCCTTTGGTTCTTACAAACCAGATCTGGTTCGTATGAATCAGATCAAATTTCTAGTTAACCAGAAATTTCTTCTCCTTTTGATGATAGACTGTGTTGGAATTTCTGGTTATAGAATTTTTTGGTTGAATTTTTGGTTATAGAAATTTCTGGTTAACTATAATTTTTGTTTGTATTTTTTTTTTGGTTATAGAAATTTTGTGTTGGAATTTATAGTATAATTTTGTTTAGATTTTGTAACAGTATATGACTATGACCTATTATTTTTCTTCTTTTATTCATTCCACATTCTATGATGATTGTTTGCCATTTGTTGCTTAATACTTTGATTTCATGTTCTAAATCATTCTTCTATTTTTTAATGCAATTGTTGACAGACTCTGTTTTTCTAATTAATTTTTGAAATTTCCATCATTTGTAGACTCTTAATAGAGACATATAACCCAGTCCATGAAGGCCATAAGAGAGAAAGAAAAGAAAGTAAAAGGGAAAAAAAGTCAACCTGCTAACCCGATCCAAACCAACACGACCGCTGGCAAGTTGGGTTGGTTCGAGCTCAGCTTTTTGGCAGGTTAGGTTGGTTTAGGCTCAACTTCAAAAAAAGTTGAACCTGACCCAACCCAAGCTGTCAGTGTATGGTTGGTTTAAATTGAGATTTACTCTCAACCTAAACTGACCCGACCCGTGTCAAATCCTACTTAGAGCCTAGAGCCCAAGGCTAACAAAGCTAAGTCCAACAGAAATTTGTTGCTTTTTGTATTTTGGGCCTTCAAGACGGAGTGAGAAAGTCAAGTAAAATGAATGATACATCTAACAGTTTTTAAAACTTGTAATAAGGTTTGGCCTATTAAGATGTATTTAGGCCATTTTAGAACTTAAGAAAATTAAAAATAAACACATTTAATGGTTTGAAATTTGAAAGAAGTATATCCAGACTTTCATTAAATACAAATAAATGCCACCTTAAATTTTTAAAAACTTAATCAGTGGTCCAAGACCACCCTATATATATATATATAATGCTTGGTATGAATGATAAAGTTATCGCCTCTATTTTAAATAGGTTTGGCCTAATTTTAAGCCCAACCACTCTCATCTTGAAGATAGAATAGTGGCATATATAATGCAAGTGGTGCATCAAAAGGTTTAAATTATTTCAAGGCAGAAAACACAATTTTAGTCCTTTAATTTTGTCTTAGGTTTCACTTTACTTATTTAATTTTCACTACAGGAAAAACAAAAAATAGCAATGGAATTCTTTTATCTCAAATTTCGTCATTGATATGTCGCAAATTTGAAATTCTGTCTCAAATTTTGTCACTGATGTGTCATAAATTCCATCTCAAATCATTTGCGACTAAAGTTTCACAAATATATTGTTTCTATCGCTTCCATTAAATCAGCGACAAATTTTTTTGTCTTTGATTGCAGTATTTATTGTAGTGTTTGTTTTGGTTCACTTTAGTCCTTAACTTTCAAATACCACTCAAAGTTTTATCCACACCTAACACTATTAGTTTCCCTAACCAAAAACACTGAATTAGAACTCATGCAAAGTCATAAGGATATCATATATAATTAAGATAAACTTAAGTTAAAGAAATAAGTATGTAAGGGACAAACCATTAATTCCTCATTTGCAAAATATAGATTAGGCCACCAAAATTGACAATTCAAGCCACACTTAACTTTCTTGAGTAAATTAGTTTCGTATCTAACTACTATATCGCCTTGGTCATGTGTGTGTGTGTAAGTATGGTTCAATAACACAATCACTTGAGAGAACATTGTAAAGAATTCATCTGCTTCTTCACTCTGATTATAGTTTGCAATTATCATCTTCCCCCAGTAGCACAATATCGAGCCATGTCCACTGAAGCTTCAACCTAAATCAATGCAGTTTCTGAGTTTAAGCGACCTCATGCAAATTTCGATCCACACATTTGGGGCACCAGTTTCCTTCAATATGCTTCAGATTCTATGGTATTACTTATGCATGCATCTTTTATATACATATTCTTATAGGTTCAACTTGTAGCTAACAGCACAGAAGAAAATCTATATATAATGACTCTGCCTATTTTAGGATGTAAAGGACAATGTGGAGCTGAGAAAGTTGAGCAACTAAAAGAAGAAGTGAGGAAGATGTTAGTCTCTTCAGATAATGACCTCACACGCAAACTGAATCTCATTGACTCTGTTCAAAGTTTCACTGTGTCATACCATTTTGGATGCAAAATTGAAGAAGCATTGGCTAAGATTCTCATCACTTGTACTGAAATCATTATCCAGGATGACGACAATCTACATTCTACACTTTCTAGCTTTACTCTTTTGGTTGCTTAGGCAACAAAGATACCCTATTTCTGCTCGTATATATATATATATATATGCTCTAGGATACAATTTTCAATATATTTGTTGTGTTCTCTAAAATGGATTTTTAATCAAGCATATTTATTAATTATAACCTAACGTTATATGATTAGGTCTTTCAAATTTTTGACTTTGCCAATATATTTGGATTAATTAGCCATTCTCTTGATCATAAGGCAAAAAAAAAAGTATAATTTATTTATATTAATTGGATGGATGCAAAAAAAAAGTATAATTTATAATATAAGTAGATACAATTTTTTATATATTTGTGTTCTCTAAAAAGGATTTTTATTCGAGCATATTTCTTAATTATAACATAACATTATATGATTAGGTCTTTCAAATTTTTGACTGTGCCAATATATTTGGATTAATTAGCCATTCTCTTGATCATAATGCAAAAAAAAAACAGTATAATTTATTTATATTAATTAGATGGATGAAACAGATGTGTTTAACAAATTCAAGAGGGAGGATGGAGAGTTTAAGGAAGAAGTTGGCGAGGATGTTGAGGGAATGTTGGCCTTATACCAAGCTGCACAATTAAGAAGTCATGGAGAAGATATGCTTGATGAAGCTCTTCATTTCACATACATTCACCTAAACTCCTCCACCAATAACAACCAATTGAGCCCTTCTCTTACAGCTCATGTCAACCACTGCTTAAGGCAGCCTCTCCAGTCTCCACAAGGGATTGCCAAGGATAGAGGAAAGGTATTACATGTCTTTCTACCAGTAGGATCCTTCACATAATCACATTCTACTAACCTTTGCGAAACTAGATTTCAATATGCTCCACGAACTACATCAAAAAGAATTGGGCAATATCTCCAGGTAAGTTCTTTAATATGAATCCAACCAGTTTTGTACACATACATGCCATATGATACACTTATTAGGGTATAATACAAATAGCCTTCTCTTTATCTGTCATTTAATTTATTGCTTGAAGACAGCTTGATGTGACATATTTGTTAAAAGGGTTAGCGAAAAAATAAAAATGATATTTGAGGGAATAGTAATTTTCAATTTTTGAAGTTGAGGGAAAAAGTTTTCTGCACTTATAATAATGATTTGTAGGATATGTAACATGTTTTTGCATTAATAATTACTCACAGATGGTGGAAGAATTAGACTCGGTAAAAAGGGTCCCATATGCAAGAAATAGATTGGTTAAGTGTTACTTCTTTAGTCAGGCCATGTCATACGAGCCTCTACAGCATTGCCAGAATGTTACTTTCCAAATTGGTCACTGTCGTCGTTCTTGTGGATGATACTTACGATGCCTATGGCACTATTCAAGAGCTTCAACTCTTCACCCAGGCAGTCCACAAGTTTATATTTTCTTAAGGGTCATAAATTGTATCTTTGATTTCGACCAAGTTTATTGTTTTTAATGGCATTATTTTTACAATCAATTAATTTTTTTAATTCATTCCCTAATTTATTTCTCCTATATATTGGATTCTTTGCCATTTAAATTTGACTTTAACTCTTTCTTTAATTGACTTGACATTAACATTAAGAAAAAAGAAGTTGCACTTACATTCCTGATCTTTGGTTCTCGGCCATTATGATATTTCTCTTAAATTGATTATTTTTTGCTATTAAACAGCTATGTATCTATCTCATTGAAATAAACAAATGTAGTTTCGCACACGCCATATAATTTTTATATATTGATATTCATCAAACAAAAATAATGTCTTATTAATGTTACAGTGGAAAAAATAAATTAGAGGGTCAACTACTAACATCAATTTATTAGGAATGATAGTAATTAAGAGGAAAACAAATGGAAGAGAGTAAAGAATTGCTCTGTATTTCAGTCAAATGTGTTCACCAAGTGTCCGATCTCATGATGAACTCTTGCAATTAAGAGTTAAGACTCTTTTCTTCTTTTAATTCAGATGGGATATTAGTCCAATCAAGTCCCTTCCAGAGTGCATGAAATTGATATTCGAGGCTATAGTAGAAGTGTTGAGGGAATTAGAGATGGTGACCACAAAGAAAGGAACATGTTTTGTGATGCCACATTTCAAAAAAGCTGTAGAATGAGCTTCATAATTATCAATTGATGCTTATTTTTGTAAAATATTTGCTTAACGATATATGTTGTTATAACTTGTAGATTTGTGATATAATAAAAGCCTACTTCGTGGAAGCAAAATGGCGCAGTGAATGCCACATCCCAAGCTACGATGAATACAAGCATAATTTAGTTTATAGTTGTAGCTTTCCACTTTTTCTAACTTTTTTCTATGGACTGTCAGGGTTTGTTTACGAAGAGTGCTTCATTTCATTTCTGGGATTCCAAAATTGTCAGAGTTGTGGCACTTATTTGCAAACTTGTGGATGATATGTCTACTCATAAGGTACAAATTAAAATACATCATGGTCAATCTCATAGAACCAAATGTTTCTAATGATTAGGGCTTTGGGTTGGGATGATAATATTTTGAATTATATACAGACATACATATATATATATATATATATATATATATATATATATATATATTTTTATGAATTAGTTTGAGAGGGAAAGAGGGTTTGTTGCAACGAGTGTAGAGTGCTGCATGAAGCAATGTGGGGCATCACAAGAAGAAGCCTATAAGATAATCCAAAACGACATCATAAGCTGTTGGAAGGATATTAATGAAGAGTGCCTCAGGCCATATGCTATTGTCCTTAAGCCTAATCTAGATTTTGCACTCAACTTGGCTCGTGTGATAGAGGTTGTATTTGAAAACTTCCAAAATGGATTCACTAAAGTGGAGTTACTGTGATAGAGGTTCATTAAATAATTTGGAGGATGATAAGCTATTAGGTCCACTCATAGGCCCAAAATCTGGAAGGTTTATTCCAGAAGGAATAAACACGTGGATAAGACAAGGGGAGATTCGGTTATGGAAAGAATTCGGTTATGCATGGGAAGTGAGAGTTATTTGGGGGAAGAGTGGTGAGGGGTGAATCATCTTTGGAGAATACATTGTTTTCTGGCAGACTTCTCTGGAGAGAATTCTGAGGGAGCTAGGGCTGGAGCTCTGGTTCTATTTTTCCTTTAATTGCTTAGTGTCTTATTATTGAGTTCTTGCTGTTCTGTGGATTTATATTTTCAATAAAAGTATTATTCAGAAATATTAATTCCTTTCAATTGGTCCAACCTGCCAGAACCAAAAATGCCATAAATAAGAGCCACGGTAGAGAGAAGTGAAGCTATGGAGGAACAAAATGTAATCCTAGGGTAGAAGGTTTGGAGGTTTCAGTAGAAGAATTACGTGAAATGATGATTGTTTTGCAGAAGAATATGATGATGAAGTTTGAGAAAATACATGGGAAGAAAGTGTATAAAGAACCTCAGGAAAATGCTCCTCATTGAAATCTAAAGCCATCATCTCAGGCGGCTTCTGGTTCAGCTTCTAGGCCTCATTTGGATCCAATGAAGGAAAAGTTGGGATGAATTCAAACTCTCATGAAGAAAGTATAACTGCCAAGATTTTCTGGTATTGACCTAATGGGCCAGATCTCTTAGGCAGGAATGTATATCGAGGTCTACAATACTAATGATGTGATGAAGATTCGACTCTCACATTTAAGTATGGAAGGCAATATAATTCAATGGTTCACTTTATGGTGAGAATCAGAAGATCATCTGACTTGGAGCAAGTTTAAACAAGAATTGATTTGCAGATATTCAGGTTCAAGATATGATAATCCTTATGAAGGCTTGAAAGCACTGCAACAATTGGGACCAGTGGATGAATACATTGAAGTTTTTGAGTTTTTATCTTCTCAGGTACCTAAGATTACAGAACAGTTGTACATCAGAACCTTTATGGGAGCTTTGAAGTAGGAGATTCGGCAAAGAGTACACACTCTATGATCGATGTCATGTAGGCAGGTGATGCAACTTGCACGTGATGTGGAGGTTGAGCTTGAGGGAGATGAACGAGGGAATCATGGAGGACAGTCAGGATTTTACTCTTCGTTAGGGAAGACGAGCAATTCGAATGCCTATAGTGCTTTTGGATCGGGCTGGAAGAAGAATATAGAAAACTCTTTCTCAGGTGAACAGTAGAGGATTGGACCAAGTTGGATTTCACAAGCCTAGAAACGTGGATTAGTGTTAACGGGCTCAATAAGAGGAGGGCCCAACCGAACTGGAACTAGAAATGGGTCATAATTGACCCATTCTTTTGGTTCAAGCACCACAATAATGGGTCGTTTGGCATATTCAAGCAGAGCGTCGAATGCAGAGAAATTCAGAGGAGTGCGACACATCTCGTATAATGAGATGTTGGACAGAAAGAACAAAGGATTATGTTTTAAGTGTGGACAAAGGTATTCTCCCACTTATCAGTGCACTGCGAGATCATTGAGGGCAACCATTTTGGCTGACGATGAAGAGTTGGAAGATAACTCTGTTCACAGTCATGAGATGAATTCAGTGGAAGCAAAATAGAGGGTTGAAGGCGTGGGGTTGGAGTGTCGTCTAATGGACTTAATGGGAATAACATCTAGAAAATTTAGGGACTGTCAAACCATGCGTGTAGAAGCTGAAATTAATGGGACTCCAATCTTTATTTTGATTGACAGTGGTTCCAGCCACAATTTTGTGGCACCATAGGTGGTAGTTTCTTTGGATTTGAAGGTTGACAATTCTTAAAGACTGTCAATGAAGTTGGGAGATGGTTATAAAGTGTGGACTACTAGAAAATGTTCTGACATTCCCTTGCAAGTTGGAAATTTCTTTATGAAGGTGGATGCCTATATCCTGGAGTTAGGAGGAGTAGATGCTATGTTGGGTGTGGCTTTGCTGCAAACTCTTGGGAAAATTATAGTTGATTACAGGGAGATGACTATGACATTTTGATATCAGGGAAATGAAGTATCTCTAAAAGGGACAAATTATGGGTCTAGTTAGAAGCCTTTTCTAAATTATTAGGCTTTTTTTGTACAAGGCGTGAGGAATGAAACTCTTATGGAAGTGGATGGATGGTGTTGGAGTACAGAACTTATGGCTGCAAGTCATGATGAACAGATGCTAAGTACAAAGCAACAAAGAGAGTTAGAGAATGTATTACGAAGGTTCCCTGAAGTTTTTAAGGAGGTGATTGGATTACCCCTTCATATGAATATCGTTCATTCGATCACCCTTTTTGAGGGTACTACACCAATTAGTGTTCATCCCTATCGGTATCCTCACTATCACAAGTCTAAGATAGAGAGGCAGATTAATGAAATGCTATAGCAAGGTATTATTAGACATTGTTCTAGTCCTTATTCTAGCCCTGTAATTTTAGTAATAGTTCTAGTCCTTATTCTAGCCCCGTAATTTTACTAAAGAAGAAGGATAATAGCTGGCGTATGTGTGTAGACTATCGGGCTTTGAACAAGGCCACTATTCAAGATAAATTTTAGATCCCTATTGTTGATGAGCTACTAGATGAATTAAATGGAGTTAATTTCCTTTCTAAGTTAGATCTTAAATCTGGTTATCACCATATTCACATCAAGGATGAAGATATTGAGAAGACCACTTTCTATAATCATGAGGGACACTATGAGTACATGGTTATGCCTTTTGGTCTTATGAACGCACCTGCTACTTTCCAAGTAGCAATAAATTTCATTTTTTGCCCAAATCTTGGTAAGTTTGTGTTGGTTTTCTTTGATGACATTTTAGTGTATAGTTGTGATTGGGAATCACATAAACAACATTTGGAGATTGTTATAATGGTGTTGAAGTCTGCTAAATTTGTGGTGAACAAAAAGAAGTGTCAATTTGGTAAAACTTAGATAGAATACTTGGGACATGTGATATCTCAAGAAGGGGTGGAAATGGATCCAACAAAGGTGATTAGTGTCAAAAATTGGCCAACTTCGAAGAATGTAAAGGGAGTTAGAGGATTTTTGGGGCTCACGGGTTACTATAGAAAGTTTATACAAGATTATGGGAAAACTGCAAAGCCATTGACAGATTTGACTAAGAAAGAGGGGTTTAAATGGAGTGAAGAGGCTAACTTAGCTTTTGAGACCCTTAAGGAAGTTGTAACTACTATTCCTGTTCTTGCCTTACCAGATTTTTCTAAAGTATTTGAATTCGAGTGTGATGCTTCTGGTCATGGTTTGGGAGCGGCGCTAATGCAAGCTAGGAGGCCAATTGCTTTTTACAGTAAGGCTTTATCTCCAAATAGCTTAGCTAAATCAGTTTATGAGAAAGAACTTATGGCAGTTGCACTTGCCATTAAACATTGGAGTCAGTATTTGTGTGAGCAAAGATTCATAGTGTATTCAGACCAAAAGAGTCTGAAACACTTATTACAGCAACCAATTATTAGTACTGATCAACAAAATTGGGTGGCTCGGTTAATGGGGTTTAGATTTGCGGTCATTTATAAACCTGGACTAGAGAACAAAGTTGCTGATGCACTATCTAGAATGCATGAGGATGAGGTTGAGTTATCTACAATAATTTCTTTTCTTACTTGGTCACAAGATGATGTGGTACAGCAAGAGATTAAGGATGATAAGGAGCTACAGGAAATTATTAATATTTTACAGCATCAACAGGAGAGTTTTCGTGGCTTTACCCTTTTTAAGGGGGTGTTATTGCATAAGGGAAGGCCGATGATTTCTGCTAAGTCTAGTTTGATTCCTCATTTATTATAGGAATGTCATAGTTCACCTACAGGAGGTCATTCAGCTTTCTTCCGATCTTACAAGAGGGTTATGGCTAATGTTTTTTGGTTGGGCATGAAGAGAACTATACAGAGATTCATCCAAGAGTGTGATGCATGTCAACGTAATAAGTATGTAGCCACAGCTCCTTATGGTTTGTTACAGCTTTTGTGCATTCCAGATCAGATTTGGGAGGCACTTTCTATGGATTTTATTACCAGACTCCCATGTTTGAAAGGTTATGAAGCTATTTTTGTTGTTGAAGATCGTCTATCCAAGTATGCTCATTTCATACTTTTAAAACATCCCTATTCTGCTAAGAGTTTAGCTGTTTTGTTTGTAAAAGAAGTTGTCAAATTGCATGGACTACCCAAGTCTATAATCAGTGACCGTGACCCCATTTTTGTGAGTTTGTTCTGGAAAGAACTTTTCAAGTTATGTGGAACTAGTTTAAAGTTAAGTTCAGCATATCATCCAGAGACCGATGGTTAAACGAAGGTAGTAAATCGTTGCTTAGAGTCTTATTTACGATGTTTCACTTCTGATCAACCCAGAAACTGGTCAATTTGGGTTTTATGGGCTAAGTTTTGGTACAACTCCATGTATCATAGCTCCATCTACCCTTTTCAAAACAGTGTATGGGAGAAAAGCTCCTACTGTGGAAAAATATGTTTTAGGTGAAGCTAAGGTTGAAGTAGTTACCAGGGAGCTATTGGATAGAGATGAAGCTTTAAATCAATTAAAATTACATTTGCAGAAAGCTCAACAACAAATGTGTAAGTTTGTAAATTAAAAAAAAGGTAACATATGGAATTTCATTTGAGTGATTGGGTATTTCTTAAACTCAGGCCACATAGACAAACTTCTATGACTCAACAAATCTATTCTAAGTTGTCAGCATGATTCTACGGTCCTTTCCAAGTGATCGATAAGTTGGGACCAGTAGCCTACAAATTAGATCTACCTCTTACTTCTAAAATACAACCTGTTTTTCATGTTTCCCTCTTGAAGAAAGCTGTAGGGAAGTCTCCTGTGGAATCAACTTTGCCAGTAGACTTAGCTATTGATGATATGGTACAACTAGCAAAAGTTTTGGGAACTCATTTGAAATGGTAGGAAGGACAACATCTCAAGGAGTTTCTGATTCAGTGGCAACATCTTACAGAGAAGGAAGCTACTTGGGAAGAGATCACTTTGAGGAGTCAGTTTCCTGATTTCTACCTTGAGGACAAGGCAATTTTTTCTGGGGGAGGTATTGATAGAGGTCCTTTAAATAATGTGGAGATGATCAACTATTGGGTCCACTCACGGGCCCACTTAGGCCCAAGATCTGGAAGGTTTATTCCAAAAGGAATAAGCACGTGGATGAGACAAGGGGAGATTCAATTATGGAAGGAAATTCGGTTATGAGTAGGAGTGAGAGTTATTTGGGGGAAGAGTGGTGAGGGGTGAATCATCTTTGGAGAATACGTTGTTTTTTGGCAGACTTCTCTGGAGAGAATTCTAAGGGAGCTAGGGTTGGAACTCTGGTTCTATTTTTCGTTTAATTGCTTATTGTCTTGTTATTGAGTTCTTGCTGTTTTGTGGATTTATATTTTCAATAAAAGTATTATTCAAAAATATTAGTTTCCTTTCACATTGAGACCTCATGTTGTGGCACTACTTGTGGATCCCATAAACTACTGAGCATAACAACTACTATCACTTTAATAGAATATCTTGGTGTGATCTTGTTGAAATATATGTTGTGTGGAATAAAGTAAACCTATCTTCTAGTCATTGAAAGTATACCTCAGTGATAATTTAATTTCTGAAAGATGGTTACTAATCACTTAATCCTTAAATTTTGAAACTATTACACGAAATGGTTCATTCGATTATTACCTCAGTCATGGTATTGACCGGAAGGATCATTTCAAGAATTTTAAAATTGACTAAAGTGGTTAGTCACATGAGATGCCATATCAGATTACGTTACCATCATACTAGGAAATAGCAGTATACATCAACAGATAAAGTTGATTGTGATGCTTATGTTTTGGACTATTTTGTCTAGTGATTTCAAAATGCAAAGACCAAAACAGTCAGTAACCATCTTTCAGAGACCAGACGCCACCAAGGTATACTTTTAGGAACCAAAAAGTTGGTTTATTCTAATTATATGTTGTGTGTCTGTCTTTAAATGAAATGCATGTGTAATATATTTAAAGTGTTCAATTAATGCCTTATAATGTGCAACAAGTTCAAATAACGAAACTCAAGTTTGATGGTCATATGTTTTAAGTCAAATGTTCATTCCCTCTTTCAACCATACCCCAAAAAAAAAAAAAGAACGTTTAGCTGATTAATTAGTTCTTTACTAGATCAAACTGGACTTTAGGGGCTGTATTTTTTTTAAAAAAAAATAGTAATGGTTTTCAAAACAGTCGTTGAATGCAGTGGTCACGACTATTTTAGCAAAAATATTAGCCAACTCTCCTTTTAAGTTTTCAATTAATTAACACCGTACCAAGCCTCACAGTAATTTAGAAGCCATGTCTATTATTGTGTAGACTAGCTAGTTGACCATCATGAGATACGACCTTCATTTTTGTTATTTAATCAACTGATATAGACGATCAATGTATGGCTCAGTTTACGAAATACAGTCCAACAGAATCTTTACTTATATAATTCATATATCAAAGTGCTTAATTAAGAGGACATACTTCAGAACTGAATTAAATCCATGCAGAGGGCTCTATAAATAAGACACTATAGTTGTTCTCAGTTCTCACACTTAGATTTAGGTGTTTTCAAAAAATTTTGTTTTTGAAAATAAGGCAAAAAACGTTGTTGCATTGTTATAAATATGTAAGTTCACTAATTGTATCCATATAAATATAATTTATTTTTTTAAAAAAATATTTTTCTAAAAATAATTTTAACAAATATAGTAACAATTAAAGTCGATGCTAAATGTAATTTTTTTTTTCGAACTTTTTTTCATCTCATCTTTGTAAAACTAATTGTTTTGAAATCTATCTTTAAAAAAAATTATAGATACTTTTTAACTAATTTGGGGTCAATTTATTTTGTCTTATTAAAATTATGAGTATTTTAAATTATTGTGTAAAAAAAATCTTAAAAAATATCTTTGAGTTCTAACCAAATAGAAGAATAGATGTATGGTTTAACCGATTGGATAGAAGAGCTAAAGTTTTGAGAAGACATTTGGAAGGAGAGTGGTGGGATAAATTTTGCACTTGTTACGGATAATACAGACTAATCTCTTGGCCAAAGAAGATGATCAATGATCAACTTAAACTCCTTATCCGCTTGCAACTATACTGTCTCATACACGATCAGTTTCCTTAATTTATTGTCGCAAGCTCATGATCGCACCTCCTCCCTTAGAGCAAGAACACTCTTTTTATTAGGAGCAAGAAACTAAATGGTGAAAAGGAAATAAAAATAGGAGGGAGAGAAGTTAAAGCAAAAAAATAATGGTTTGATAAATATAAAGGTATTGAAGAGGTGTTTGGATCCGTTTCAGATAGTTGGAGTGTCTAACTCTTTTTAACCACAATTTTATAATTTTTAGGCACGATTATAACTGTGATTAAAAAATAGTCATAATTATAACCTTAGCTATAAGTCACAAAACTGTTGATAAAAAGAGCTGAACTCTCCAGGTAGATGGAGTGGATCCGGATCCATTGAAGAGGGGGAAGAGAGGTAATGATGTTATGTAATTATTATTACCATCATCATCATCATTGTCATTATTATTAAATTAATAGAAATAATGAGGAAATATGATGGTGTGTCTAGCCTGTATTTGAGATTTTTTTTTTCTCATAATTCCTTTTATTTTTTTAAAAAATAAAAAGTTAAAAAATTTAGTAACAGAAATTTGTTTGAAAAATGTTTCACTAAATTCAAAACTAGTAATGGAATTTAGAAATGGAAGAAAGTCTGTCACAAAATTATGTAATATAGTGACGAAAATTAGTAATAGAAGCAGTTCGTCTCAAATCATGACAAAAAGTATTTCCCTCCCTCACAAATTTAGTGATTGATTTTATCTTAAGTGAAACGGGAAATTCGGAATATTAGTGGATTGTTTTTTACTGAGGTATTTGATTTGATCTAGAGCTATTGTTCTTAAAAAAATTGCCCTAGGGTTCTTAGTTCTTACACATCAAAACATGTTCTTTTGTGCATGTAGTTTAGATTAATTTATTTTCTATATATCATCATATATACACATATATATTTGATATCAATATCAGCGTATATCTGAGATAATTTGACTTTGAATAAACATGTTATGCATAAAAAACTGTTCATAAACTGAATTCACTCTCTGAAAGTTCAACCCAGCTTTTTACACATGGGTTTAAGTAAAGCGGAATTGGGCCTGAGCCTAAACCCAAGAACTAAAGCCTGTTGAAATGACGTGCGGTCTAGTCAGTTTGGTATATAAACAACTGTATGTACATAAAATAAGATTCCACCTTTTTGAGATTGAATGAAATTTGATTTGTTTTTATTATAGAAAAAAAAAAAAAGCAATTCAGTTTTAGAACTGCATATAATGCAACTCTAATCGTATTTGGTATATAATGCTACTCAGAGCATTATACAGAAGGATGGGGCTATGTTGTTGGGGTGGAAGAACAGAAATTTGATATCAGCCTCAGCATGGCATTGATCATCTGAGACAGAAAACAAAGAACTGATAAGAACATCATGATGGTTTTATTGATTTTATTTAGTAATTGTTTTAGATACACTCATAAAAAGTCTTATGTAGTTGTAGTGTACTGTGATGATTCTTCTATGCAATGTTTAGGTAAATGTACTTGTATCTTGAACTGGTGCTTTGCATCCTGCATAATAATTTAATATTAATATTTTTTTGTGAAATCCGAAATTCTTGCACTCACTGCATAAATATTTTTTTTTTGTGAATTACTAATTTAGCTTTTAAAATATTATTGTCATTTCAATTTAATTCTTGAAAGATCATATGTTTAAATTTAATCTCTACAAAATTTTATTTGTTTCAATTTGGTCCTTCTTTTTCTTAAACACCGAAATATTTTAGATGTAACAATAGTAAATTTTGTGATTTAACAACAAAAATGATTAAATTGAGATAAGTGCAGTATTTAGAGACTAAATTGGTTATTTACTCTTTTTCTTTTGGTTTTCAGTTCTCCTCTTTGTCTGTTCTTGTTCTGTCTGGTGGTAACTAATTATTTTGAATCTTGGTGTATCAAGGTTTGAAACATTCCACATTTGAGCTATTTCTTATGGGTTAACTTGGACTTTTTATGTTTTAAAAGTCAACGATTTTCCTTCAACCAAAAAAAAAAAAGAAAAGAAAAGAAAAGCAAATGGTTTTCCTTCAACCAAATGATTATGGGTATGTTGATTTTAATTTTTTTTTGGATGAAATAGAAAACATTTTCATTAAAATGGCAGCAAAGTAAAATTACACAAGATTTTTTAGGACCTAAAAGTCAACAATTTATTACAAGCCTGAACTTATGGGATAAAAAGATACATGATTTAAGGCAATACACCTGCATTACCAAAACCTACACAACAACACTAAAAGATAAAATAGAGACAACACACCTCTAAATCCTAAATTATAACAAGTCTAAATAGAAGTAACATACTCCTAAATCCTAGATTAGAGCAAGTCTTCTAGCAACGCCGTCCAGTGAATCACCTGAACAACTTCGGTCGTCGGTATTTTTCAAGCTCCCAAGTCACTATAACTCTCAGATTAATAACCTCTTAGAGTTGGATTCCAATTAAAACTTGATCAAAAAATCCAAATTGCAAAATAAATCTTCCAAGGAAGAGGCAAAAAAAGAGGGAAGGAGAAAATGAAGAAGAAAAACCACTAATAAAATGTATCAAATGAAAACAACATATTTTTTTTAATTTGTAATTGACTTAATATATTTGAAATGCTTACCATATCTTGTCTTACTTGAATCTCATTTACTACTCAAATTATTTGTTTTATCTTGATATAAATTAGATGTATTTTTTAATTTATAATTGATTTAATATATTTGAAAGACTTACAATATCTTGTCTAACCAGTTTTTTTTAACGAAAAAAGAAAATTGGAAATTAATTCGTTCCTTTTAATCATCATGATGAAAGAGGTAGATCAAAATCGATTCAAAGCAAAAGCCACTAGGAGTTATGGTGCCTGCAAACTTAGGTTTAGAACAAAATCAATTTTGATACTGTAGAACCAAACAACTCAAAATTTGTGCAAACCAATATTGAAAATTTATGACCGCGCATTTAATATACTAAACGTTTATCCAAACACTACCTAAATCTACTACTGGATGTTTGATTTACATGATGTATGCCAAACAGGCTAACTCACAAACTAGTCCCTTTTTTAATAATTTTTTAATTTTTTATTTTGTTCAAAAAATATATTATTTAGTATAAATAATGTTATTTTATCATATTTCTATATTTTATAACCTTATATTCAATAAATATAATAAATTTAGATATAAAAATTTTTGTAATTTTTTAAAAATAAATATAGAATTTTTAAATTTAAATATAATATAGTTAATTTTAAAAAAAATATAAAAAATTAAAATTATTAATTATTTAAAAACATTAAAAAAAGTAATGTTTTACATGTATAAATATTAATTTAATAAAAAAATTATTAAATTTATTATTAAAAAATTTAAAATTATATTATTTTAATAGTAAAAAAAAGTAACTCATAAGTTAATATGGACGGTCTTGATCTTCAAGACAAATTTATAAACCTAAACGAGTCCGTTCATTTTGACCCATTTATTACTTGGCCGTGGTGCATACGTCCAAATGAGTCTACAATGATGATATCTCATTATGAGGAGGTGGCCCACATTATGTGAGTAGGCAACATGTTTGGGATTTTAGAAATTTTAGTGAGGGACATTGAGGGAATTTTTGAAAAGTTCCATGACTTATGAAGAAAACTCAAAGATTTTCGGCCCTTCTTAAAGCATCCAAGGCCCCTTTTGGTGGAAGAATATCCTCTCCTTCGCGTTTTAGCCACAATTTTGATAGTTTTAGAAACCATGGCAAACTTTATAATTCCTTTGCATTTTTTCCCTTTTAGTATCTATAGAAATTTTGGTAATTTGCAATTCAATGTTTGAAATTTATGAGCTTGTCCATGTATTTTCCTTTTTTCCTTAAAATCAAAGGATTGTCGAATTTTTCTCTTTAAACTTGCAAAATAATTCAGATAAAATAGGGTGCTACAAATTTATGGCAGGTGATGGTAATTTATCCTGAAATATTTTAGTAAAATGTCCAAAAATAAAAATTTTAATATAAGAATATTAATAATTCAAAGAGATAATTTTATATAAATGCCAAAATTTAAATGCTATAATTACAAACAATCTCTTCAATTCAAAATTTCATGAATCTTTTTTTGTCAAAAAAATTCCTGAATCTTTAAAATTAAGCACACAAACTATCTAAATCTATATAACCTCCAAAATAGAATTGAATTCATCTCAGTATTAGAATTCTTTAGATAGAGTTTAACCGTCTATTGAAGCTCATCGTGCAGTTCAAAAATGCATATTTTTTTAACCGCATGTCTTCTAAGTTGCACAATAAACTGTTGATGTCCAAAACTTGTTGAATGGTATTCCCCAACACTTAATAATTGGGTACAGAATTTCACAAATCTAGACACACAGATTAATGATTGATGGGGAGGTTAGAGACAATCTCATTGTCTACATAACAAAACTAATTATTTGAGAACTCGAGAAAAGACACACAAATGCTCTTGAAGCCTTTTCAAAATCCAGAAAGGAGAAGAAATTGACTAAGTTCATCTATTCATTTATTTATTTTGTGCATACTTTATTTTTATATCCGCCAATGTGTTTGAAGCTTTCAAATAAATTGCTATGGCATCTATATTCTGTGGTGGCATTTTTCTTTTTTGGTTTTGCTTTTTTTCTTTCTGACTTACGATGTCTAAATCTCAATGCACATATGATAGTTAAGATATTATCTTTAAATATAAATATTAAATGATTAACACTATTTGTATCTTCAACACCTAAACATATAAATAGTTTATGAAAAATATTATATATTCAAATAAATTAAAAACTAACCATATTAAATTAAAAAATATAATTATTTATTGAATAAAAAGTCAAATAACTACAATAAAAATTATCTCACTAAACAATTAATCAATGGACTAAAATTCTTCATTTAATCGAGTGGTACTTGACTTGAATATAAATTTGAATGTTCAATTGCAAGTTTTAAGATGAAAAGAGAAAGCCAAAAAGTGAAAAGACTGAGTGAGAAACGTCAAAACTAAAATGGAGAGAGAAAGTTAAAATGAATAATACATATGAAAAGTTCTAAAACTTATCATGAGATCTAATTTAAGATGAATTGAAACTTATTAAAAATTTAATAAAAATTTAAAAAACACGTTTAATGGTAAAAAAGATGAACGAGTCAAATCAAACCCTATTGAATGTAAATAAATGCGACCTAAGCTGATGAAAGCAAATTTAGTCTTTTACATTCATTGACGAGAAGAAACTTGACATTAAGGGGAACACATTATTTTAATCACATTTTTTTATTTAGTACAAACGAGAGAAAAACAAAAACAAAACAATGACTGAGGCCTAACGAATATCGTAGAGGTCGTAGAGGTGCAATTAGCTAATAACAAAATAGATAAAGATAAAGGAGGGTCTTCCAACAAATACAAATGAAAGGATCTTTGAGCACTCATCTTAGCAAAAATATTTGCACAGTGATTTGTCTAATTAATATCCTTAATAATAACCCGAACTCATATATGGATGTGTCCCCATTACTTTAAAGGAGTCAAACTCAAGGTCAACAGCCATTTCTTCCAAATCAATTGCATTCATCAACCATTGTAAAATAGTAGCAAGTCCTGTACGCATATTAATAGTGATGCCGATATATCCAAAGAAATCAGAGATCTATCTATCAAGTTCAAGAGAATAGGGATGATTTTGACCCAAAATTAGTTCACGGAGGGAAGTACACGGTGGCAATTAAAATACAACCTTTTCAACATTGAAGAAAGCCAATTTAAAGAAACTGGAAGACAATAAAATGAAAGTGAAAATGGAAAGGCAAAGGCTACGATAAAACATGGACTTTATGATCAGAAAATATAATTGAGTTTCTCCATCCCATATGTCTTCAAGTGAGGTACTGGTTACGATGCTGCTTGACTTGACTTATCTTCTCATAGTCGTTTTCTGTGAGTGACCAATCAAATATTTCCAAATTCTGCTTCATTCTCTCTTTGTTGTAGCTCTTTACTGCAATACTCACCCCTTGCTCATATAACCATCTCAAGCAAACCTATTAATTATACCAAAAATAATAAGATCATGTGCATTGCAAGTAGTCAAATAAAATGTATACTAATCAAGAACAGATTGTAAATAATGGGAAAATGAGGAAATTAATATTTGTTCTTTAAAAGATTATAGTTGTCTAGTCTTTGAATGAAAAAGTATCTTAATTTAATTCCTAGAAGATTATATTTATCTTAATATCTTGTTAGCATTATATATTATGTATATATATGTGTATATATATATATATATATATTATTTATTTTATAAATACTATTTAGAATTAATGCTGACAATTTAATTGAGTGGATTGATATATTAAGTATTGTATATTTCTGCACATTTTGGCACATACGTATGTTGGGTGCTATCGTTAATTAGGTCTGAAATAAAATCTTAATAAATTTGTGTTGAGTGACCTATTTGATATATTCTATAAGTTGGTATGGGGTGTCAACACATATATTTTGTATATAGATACCTAACTCTAAATAATAACAGTAATGGAGTGTTATTATAGAATGGTTGACCCATGAGTATGATGGAAATGGTAGTGGTTCCCTAGCTTTTATGAGTAGGCTCACTTTTGGACTGAGGTTGTTGTCATTTTGTGTTTTCTATCAGACAAAAATAAGAGAGTGCCATTCATATCTTTCTAGAAAAGCCTAATCATTTGATCATATGTTCGAGTTCACGATGGATCAAAGTACGCTCTTGTTATTCTATTAATCAATATTTTTATTACTTATCAAGATCAACAAATAGTAGAATTATACGCATTTGAATTTTCATAATTCTGAACTGTTTGGCTTTTAGTTTAATTTGTAAAAAATTTTCTAACATATCTTTCATCTTTTTGTATATCAAAATAACTTTTAGCAATAAAAAAAATTTAACAATGGTAAATTTTATAAATTAATAATAATTAGACGGACCAAGACAAATTATAAGATCTTTTAAGGACTAAATTAAAACATTTGATATTTCAAAGACTAAATTAAAATAACTTTTACAACACTAATAAAAGTTACACCAAAATAATAACATCATGCGTCGCTTCATTGCAAACAGTCAATTAAAATGCATATTTGAGAACAGATTGTGGATAATGAAAAAAATTTATAGAAAATGTATCTTTTTTTATCCTGAAATTTAAGTGCTTCAACTATAAGATTGAGTTTGGATTACTTTTTAATTTGGAAGAAGCACATTGGTTCAAGCTTCTTTTTTCACAAAGGACTAATAAATAGAGAGGCTATAACTTTTAAAGACTGGACCACGCATGGATAAAATAAGACTTGATGAACAAATAAGTGAACATGTATCTTCATTGGACCAAAAAGTATATTTTCTAGAAAAAAAAAGATGTATGATTTCCAATTTAAAAGAAACTCAAAATTATGTTGGAACGTACCTGAGCAGTTGTTTTCCCATGAGCCTCAGCGATCTCTTTGAGCAATTCATTGTCCAGAACTTGATTGGTACCCCAACTTGCTGCTTTGGCTCCCAAAGGAGAATATGCAGTTATGATTATGCCCTTTGCTTTGCAGTACTCTATTAGGTTCTTTTGTTGCCAACGTGGATTCATCTCCACCTGTATTAATAGTAATTAATGGCATGCGCTCACCATCCAAGACAAGAGATCGAGCAATGGAAAATGATCAAAGTTTTATTAAAAGTAAAAGAATAAATTATAATTTTCATCCTTAGGGTCTCACCAAAATTGTAAATTAGTTCATATACTTTATTTCTATGTAAAATGATTCAAATAATTTTTCTATGCATGTAAGTTAATCTATGTTGTCAGTATGGTTAATTTTATTGTTAAAACGATCCACATGGTAAATGATTCATACATTTGTGAACATGTCAGCATGTTCAATCATTAGTGTTTGTACAACTTAGTTGCCATGTCAACAAAATTTTCATTTTGCCCTTAATTCCCTTTATTTTGGTTAGCGAAATTAGGAATTAAAGACAAAATAAGCATTTTGTTGACATAACAATTGAGTTGGGCAAAAATTAATGAATGGGCATACTGACTTGTTCACAGATGTACACATCATCTACCATGTAGGATCATTTTAATAGTAGAGTCAACCATACTGACTGAAGGGACTAATTTACAAAAATAAAAAAACTATAGGAATTATTTTATATAAAAATAAAAGATAGAACTAACTTATAATTTTGGCGATACTATAAGAACTAAAAATTCTAATTTAACCCAAAAAAAAAGGTTTTTAATATTATATAAATATACACATGCATACACATACACACAGAATTACATTCCCCTCTTTTCTACTATAAAAAGGTATAAAATCTCCTTTTTTTAAACGTCTCATGTCTACGTCAGTATCGATGCTTCTTAGATAATTTGTTTTACCTGATTGACAGTAGGAGGAATGGTGGCGAATGAGAGGATCTTTTCAAGCTCCTCGGTAGAAAAATTGCTGACTCCAATAGACTTTGTGAGGCCCAATCTTTGGCATTCTTCCATTGCTGCCCACACACCCTTTATGTCAAATGGCACTACTTCCTTTTCATCGATTGGAAATTCATACTTCCCCGGCTTTGCACTAACGGGCCAGTGGACCAAATAGAGATCCAGATATTCTAATTTCAGAGACCTGTATCAGTTTAGGGCACCCCAAGGCAAAACTTGTTATTTTCGATGATATTATTCAGTACGTTTAAATATATTTTGGTCTCTCTAATTTCATAAATATTTCAATTTGGTTCTGGGCATTAATTGAAGCGCAAGCAGTGTTTGCTCTTATTCTTTAAAACGATCCAACGTTGTCTCTCTGTTGCACCATTCATCCGAAACATAGCGGCACACTAATTTAGCTGTTTTATATTTACTTGGTATTGTTGACTCACACTCAGGGAGGCAAAATTAGATCACTTAAAAAAAAAACATTAGTTACTTGCTTTTATATTAGAACTACCATTATCCTGAGAACTATTTGGTTCTAATTAATTTGGTTACCGGAAAGACTAATCCAATCCATAAAGATGTACTAGAAAATAAACATTAGTTTTACTTGAGCAACCACCAGAGAAGCAAATACAACAGATACACCAATCTGTAAAATTGATGAAGTAGCAATTGATGCAAAAACAATCAATTGGAAAGCAATAGTCATGTTTCTAATCTTTCAATTTATCAACAAAAGAAAGGAAAGCAATTAATGAGTTGAAAAGAAAGGAAAAAGGAATACTTTTTCAGTCTGACCTGCTTCGTTCAACCTAATATGTATAGGGAAATCAAATTGATTCAAGTTCAATCACATATTAATGTCTTCTCAATTAATGAGTTGAAAAGAGAATTTGAGAAGCAGTATTATATAATATTCTCACCGAAGTGATCTCTGTAAAGCAGGAAGAACATGGTGAGGATGATTATCACTACACCAGAGCTTGGAAGTAACAAAGAGCTCATCTCTTGACTTGATAAGGCCAAGTTGGAGGGCTTCAGCTATGCCTTCTCCTAGAGACTCCTCCGACCCATACAGAGACGCAGTATCGAAGTGTCTATAACCAACTTTGATAGCCTCCACGACTGCCTCTTTGGTGGTATCCTTGCCCGGAGAATCCGCAGCGGTACCGAGGCCGATCACCCGAATACTGCGGCCGTCGGAGAGAATTAGATGTGGGATATTGCTTGCAGACATGGTGTTACTAACTTGTAACTCAGAATCTGATCTATAATTGCTTTGAGTTTATGGTTTGTTGTGGAGGAAATGGAGATGCAAATATGTCCATAAATAGGTGCGGGTTCGTGCTGTACATGTATATATGCATTATCTGGTAGGTTGGTTGAAGGAGCTAACAATTATTCAAAAAAAGTGGCACGCTCAACCGTGTGCAATGACGACGTCGCAAAGTGTAATTGAAGGTAGTCAAATATGATCTTACACGTGTGATTTCTGCCCTATATTTAGAGATGATTGTAACCTGGATTCGATTTGTTTTTAAATTTTAACCAAATAGAATCAAACTAATTGTTTGTACAGAATTATGAAAATTTTTGAGTGGTTTAATTCGATTTTAATTAAATAATTTAATTCGATTTTAAACGATTTTATTTATAATAATTTTTTATTTTTAATTTTAATAAAATATAAAGAAATTAAATTAATTATAAAATATATAAAAATAATTTTATTAATATATAAATATTATATTATATATATATATATTTAAAATATAATTTATATATTTTTTAATCAAATTAAATTAAACTAAATTAATAATTAAATTAAATTAATTAAAATTTATATTTTAAAAATTAATTTAAATTTTTTATCAATTTTTGATCAATTTAATTTGATTTAATTTGATAGATATATTTTGATTTTCAACCCTTAATCGCGAGCAGTGACGACATGAACCTTCAGTAAATTCACGTTCAGCGACCGAGGGGGCCCCATTCCTCGATAATGATACATTGCAACTTGAAATTGAAATTATACGTGGCTGTAACTTGTAACTTTATTTTATTTTAATTCTTTTTTTTTTTTGACTAACATGACACGTTACTTGAATGTAATACACAAAGCCTTCACTGTCAACTGTTTAAAAGGTCAATTTGGTTTAGACGTTTAGCTATCCCATTATTCATTTTTGCAGAAGTATTATTCAAGTTTTTGAATTTTAATTAGATTTTAAAATTTTTATTTCTTATCAATTAGAGTTTATATAATTTTAAAAATTATAATAATGTTACTACAGCTAGCCCCATCTAAATTATGTTTAGAAAAAATAGCTAATAAACTAGTTTATTAAATTACAAGTTTTTGATAAAAGTAATTATTCAATTAGTTGATAAATATAAAATAATAGAAAAAGACATATATCTTATAATCTAAAAATAATATAAATAAACATATCATTTTTATTTTTTAATTAAAATAATTTAAATTATATATATATATATATATATATATATATATATATATATATATATATGATGACAGACGAAGAAGATGATAACGAAGAAGACAGAAGACGATTGACGATGACAGACATTGACGGACAATGACAAACAATGACAAAGAAGATGTAGGGAGCTGTTAATGAGTTATAAGGGTATAATAGTAATTTTTATAAAATACTAAGAGTAAAATAGGAAGAAAAATATAAAGGCTATAAACTATAAGCTATAATTTACTCAAAGTAGCATTTTAAATTAAACTATAAGCTACTGAAATAAAGTCATCTACCAAACTTTTCTAACAAGCTTATAAACTAGTCAAATAAGTTATAAATTAACTTTAAAAAAATTGCAAACACAACCTATATCAGAAAGATTGTTTTGATAGAAAATTAAAGTAACGGATTTTATTTTCAAGAAACTTAAACTAATAAAAAAATTTAAATGACTAATTCATTTGTTGATAGAAAAAGAGGTTCTATAGAAGCTGCAAAGCTTGGTCTCTAGACGAGGCCACCCTAGTGCTTGGGGTGCCAACATCCGTAAGAGCACATCTCTCAATTTTGTTGGGGCTAGAGTTGAATTCCAAACTTGAAAATTTATCCTCTTCCTCTCTACAATCACACCCACCCAGCTTACTTCATAATTGCAGCAAATTAGTTATCACAATTACTCTTAACAATCATAAAAATCATAAAGAAACACCAAAAGCAAGCTATAAATTCACAATTGATCAGAAAAATCAAAACCATCATTTCCACTCACTATAAGAAAATTGACTTTCGGTAGTAACTTTAGTAGTCGCCATAGGTCACCATAGGTCACCATAGAAAGTCAACTTTTGGTGGCGACCTCTAAAGTCGTTATTGAAAGTCTGACTTTTGGTGCGACTTTTGAGAGTCACCACTAAAATTTTGACTTTTCTTGACTTGTGGGTTAGTTTTCGGTGACAACTATAAAGTCGCTACCAAAATTCAAACTTTCAGTGAAGATTCCCAATAGTCGTTACAAAAAGTCAGACTTTTAGTGACAACTTCTAAAATTGCCGCCAAAAGTCTGTCTTTTAGTGGCAACTCCCAATAGTCACCACGAAAGTCAATTTTCTTGTATCACTTTTATGTAATTAACAATAATCAGACTTTCTATGGTGACTCCTAAAGTCTCCATCGAAAATCGATTTTCTTGTACTATTGACTCGAGCTATTTCAGGTCAACGAGTCACTGGTTCAAAGTGAATAATTTGTATACAAATTTTACATTTTAAAGTGTTAAAACCATAATTTTTCTTGATTATATTAGATTATTATATAAATTTTTTTGTTTATGCTCTTTAATTTTTCTTATTTTTAAAATTTTTTTACATTAAGTAATTATATAAATATGATTATATTTTTTCTTATCTCTTAATCTATTAATAATAATATATTTGTTTTTTGTTAAGTTAGATGTTGTTTTATTTTTGGTTTTATGAGGTCTTTGGCTTAAAATAATTTTAATAGATTATATATATATATATATATATATATATATATATATATATATATATATATATTTTGCCCTTATATAGCACAAAGGACATGGTGGCACGATGACAAGACACATATGGTTGAAAGCACAAGACCCAAGATCGAATCTTAAGTATGCATGTGTTTAGCTTAATTTCAAACAAATTTGAATATTTCACACAAAAAAAAAAGTCAAGTCACCCCGGGGCCTCAAGTCAGTGGGCTGGCCAAGACCTGCATGGGTCAACTGGGTTTTGATGGGTTGCTGGGTCTCAGATTGACCCGTTGGGTTAGTTCGGGTCTAATAAAAGTGGCAAGTGGCTTTCGAAGTTGCCACTAAAGATAACCTTCAGTAGTTGCTTTTGGTGGCGGGTCTTGACGGGTTACTGGGTCTCATATCGACCCATTGGGTTAGTCTGGGTCTAATAACAGTGGCAAGTGGCCTTCGAAGTCACCACTAAAGATAACTTTCAGTAGTCATTTTTGGTAGCGACTATTGAAAGTCGCCACAGAAACTTTTTTTTTTGGCAACAAAGATACAGTCGCCATTGAAGGGTCAAAAACCTTTCAGCGATAGACTTTCAGTGGCAACTAGTCGCCACCAAAGACCTAAAAGTCAATTTTCTTTGTAGTGTCTCACTATGACAATGTGTTCAAATAACGACTGAAGATAAATAAGAAAGACTAGAGTGGAAAAGACTGATGGAGTTCATGAAATTGTGGAGGTAGATACTTATAAAGGTATGGCTGTGGAATGTGTGATGTAATAGGACAAATGAAAAAAAAGCCCAAATCATCTAATATTAAATCATATATATTTAATATGGTGAGGTATACTTGGCGATGGGTTTCTTATGTGGGGCAGATTTGAAATTTTTTTATACATACCGTTATATTTTTATTTTATACATATTATTTTTAAATAATTATAAAAATATTTATTAATATATTTTACGAAATATTATTTGTAACAATTATTATTACATAATAACTAATCTTATATTTATATATGCTAGCTATTTTTTAATTTCTATAAACATGATTTCATTTACATTATATTTTTATAAATTATTATAATTATTTTGTAAAGACTCAAACACATTCAATATCTACCTTAATCTATTGGACATAGGATAATAAAATGTATGTAGATTTATATATAAATATATATATATATATATCTTTAGATAGATATGTAAATCCATTCACATATCTTATAAACAAATTTGGCTTCTCAACACTATATTCTTTCTTCTTTATCTTCATCTCTTTTTACTATTTTTCATAACTCCTATCTTCCATTTTTTCTTTTCTACTTAACATGTCGGGTGATCAATCACAGCATACCGAAAATTTATCAAGAGGAAGACTAAGAAGACAACTTTCTATTCAAATTCATAATTCTTCTTCTTCAAATAACATACCAGTACGGACATTGATAATGCCACAACAATAAACCCATGGCACTCATTTCCTTACCCTTTTTTTTCCTACAGCAAAATATATCTTCCATGACTCTTCTGACTTTTTACTCACTGATGATGTCATGGTAATTTCGGTCAAACATACCACCACCAAGGGCTCATTCCGGATACCTCCGGTTGGGCCACCACCCCTATGGCAATTCTACGCCCTTCACTACAACAATCAATCCTAATACCTACAAGAAATTTCCAGCTGCAATTTACTGAAGGAAATTTTGATTGATATATTAATGTTTTCTTACTGAAATATTGTAAGAATCATTATTTGTCCAACTGAAAGGAATTCCAACTATCATATATATGTTTTCCTATTACAATGTTGTAGAAATGATTATTTGTCCAAGTCATCTACTCACATTATCTTACTTACTGATAACAGCGATTAAAAATCAGTAGGAAATCTTTAGTTGAACATGTAATTTTAAATATATTAAAACTAAAAAAGAGTAAGAATTATTTAGTAAAAATATGTAGGAATTATTTAGTTAAACATATATGTAATTTTAAATATATATGTTGAAAGTAATTACAATGAGACATACTCCTAATTTTATTTTTTATAAAATTATTTATATATAAATATAATTTTAAAAGACGTTAAAAAAGTTAAAAATAATAAATAAAATATTTTGAAAATAGTTAAAAAACATAGACATAAGTATACACAGCGCAGGGGGATATTATGCCCCTGCACCATATTGCAACCTATCTTTTTTATTTGTATTTTTTATAATATTTGTTTATATATTTTATTTATTATTTTTAACTTATTCTTATTATATTTTTTAAAATATTCTCTTAATATTTTTAATTAGCTAAATCAATTTTGTAATTCGATAGGTATAAAAAAATTAAATTAAAATTATTTTCAAAGAAAATAAAAATAGATTCGACAAATATAAAAGCTTTTTATAACACAATTTTTACAACAGATATTAGATGATATAAGTCATTGAATGTGGCAAATCAGTGGGAAATTAAATCTCTTCCCTTAGCTTAATTAAGCTTGAATAGGACAAAGTTAAAATCCTTTTTTTTTTTTTTGTAATTTGGCTTTAAAAGGTATCCTAGGTAAAGACCAAGGTCATGAATTTGGTTGACATTGAACGTGAAAGAGGGATATTACATTAGTATTAACTTGCTTAGAGAGCCAGGCTTTTGACTTTTGATTATTAATTTTCATTCCATTGGCCTCACAGAAAATATTGAGAGCTTCATTAACTGCTGAAAATTTTCTTTTGTTAGCTTTACAGAAAATTAAAACATCATCAGCAAACAAAAGGTGAGAGCTGTGAATATTTTTATCTTTGAAAGTGAAAAGTTTCCATTTTTTTTTGAATGGTCTTCTATAACCTTTGTGAGGTATTCTATACAGAAGATGAAAATATAAGGGGAGATGCGATCTCTTTGCTTTATATCTCTTTTTGGTTTAAAGGCCGAGGCCTTTTTACTATTAACAATAAGAATGTAAGTTATATTTTTTAAGTAGGAAAGGAGGAGAAAAATGAAAATTTGAGGGAGCTTATAAAGATTTAGGATTTTTTCTGTAAAGGCCCAGGAGATAATATCAAAAGCTTTGGCTGTGTCTATTTTAAAAACTATCCATCCTTATCTAGTTTTAGAAGAATGCATTGAGTGAATTGTTTCTTAGGCAATCAAAAAAAGATCAGAGGAGTTCCTTTGAGGAGTAAAAGCTCCCTGAAAAAGGAAAATTAGGTTTGGGAGGAAAGGTTTTAATCCACTGACAAGGATTCTCATAAGAACTTCATATATAAAAAGTAATATAGAGACCAATTGGTCTGAAGTATTATACAGAGAAAAGTGTTTCTCCATGGAATAGGAATGGAGAAATCTTTAAAAAATTGCCTAATTTCATGGATTAGTTTATGTTTAATGATGTCCCAGTTAGATTGATAGAAGATGGCATGTAGGTCATCTTCTCCTGGAGTTTTAATGGGACTCAGACTAAAAATAGCATTTTTTTTTTATTTCAGCTTCAGTAGGCATACTTGTAAGATTATGTAAATTTTCATTTTCTAAAGAAGGGAAATTTGGCATTGAGAGATTTCTGTTGCAATTAAGAGTATTTTGGTTTATTAAATTATTATATTGATTTGAGTAGGTGAGTTTAAAAAGATACTCGCGTTTAGGACCGAGAATTTTTACACATGAAAGAACTTATATTTAAGATACAACTGTATATGATATATTCTTTAATACGATAAATATCGAAATCAAAATTTCTATTCGAGCTTCATTTTAGATAATAGACTAACGTAATTAGTCTATAATATGTCAATCATGTATCATATAAAATTTTATACTTAATACATAGTATTATATTAAGATAAACCTATCATAAATAGTATATAAATGTTATAACACTAGTGCATTATACTAACAAACATATTACTGACTTATAATGTATAAATATCATCTAAAATAATTTATACAAAATTAATAAATTTAGAATAGAATATAACATTATAATACAACATTAAAATAAGTATCAGACGTTAATTTAAAAAGTTAATAAATAATTTATATTCCTCATTTGTATTATAACATTATACTAATATTATAAATTTATATATTTTATATAAATATCATTCTCTTAATAAATTTTATATAAATTTCATTCTTTTTTGGAATTAAATTGATCCATTCTCTTACCTCGTCACTTATCATTAGTTCAATCACTTTGGCATGAAACAGATAAGCAACGGGTGCATAACCTAAATCAAGATGAATCTTGTTGTCAATTTAATTGTAAATAAACAAATAAGTTAAAATAAATAATGAAAAATAGTTTTAAAAAAAACTGTTTCTATCAAAGGTTTCGTCAATTTAAATAATAGGTTTACAGAATGGAAAACCGTCAACAAAAGGTTTGAATGTTTAGAAAAGCCGAGAAATACATGTTTCGAGAGATCGAGTCGATTTCCCACAACATGTTCCTTTGTTTGGAGTTCTATAACTGTGCCTGGCATAAATTTTTCCGTGCCTCAAACTATCCAGGTAGTAATTCATATGATGTTTCCCAGTCACCAAATACATTTATCAATGCTTTTTTCTTGGCTTTCGATGCTTTTTTGTAAGATATTCTATATGAAATTTGGCTATGAATCCATTTAACAATCACACTGCTCCAAAACTACCAATTATAGTGAATGGCTACTATAACAGATGATGTTGTAAAGGGAGTTGCCTGTAATCATTTCTAAACTTTATAAATATACAAGTCAGATAGATGGGAGTTCAGTTTTCCTAATATACTTATGAGATATTGTGTTTCTATAACTTTTATATGACTTTGTCCTTATCGCGCTACGTGTTTAAACAAAGTTGGACATGTCAACACAATAATTGCATGCTATTGCTTGTTGCCTGGAATCTTTCATGTATATCTGCTCCATAATTGTGAAGAATCAGTACTGGTGAAAGGCTACTGACGAATACCATGTTTGGATCCTAATTTACCTACATCTTTATTTTGATGTTTAGAATTTTATTTACAATCATTAATTTTCTGCTTTTTTTTTCTTTTTGATTTTATTGACCCGAAGTTTATTTTAGCAGAATCAATCCCAATTAAAATAGATGCAGACACTACAAGAAAAATTGAATTTAGTGGCAGTTTTTATCCACATTTAGTGGCGGTTTTAACCGCCATAAGCATATTTAGTGACGGTTTTCAAAACCGCCACTAAATCATGCGTCACAAGCTTTTTAGTGGCGGTTATAACTAACCGCGGGAATAACCGCCACTAAATACATTTAGTGGCGGTTTTGGCTCCAACCGCCACTAAATCAATTTAGTGGCGGTTTTATCTCCAACCGCCACTAAATCAATTTAGTGGCGGTTATAAAACCGCCGCTATTATTTTAGATTCTTTTAAAAAAAATAGCGGCAATTTCAACTGCCGCTAAGTGTAAAATTTTTTTAAAAAATATATAAATAAATTTTAGAAAATTCTAGATTTACCTGCTACTAATTTTATCTATATATTCTCCACTATCAAATTGTAATTTCTAGTATTTATAATCACTTTTCTAGTATATAACTCTAAATGTTGCATAAAAACTAACAAATTAAAATGGTTGCTAAAAAACATGTTATTAGATGACTATTAAAGCCACAAGAGAAGTAACATGCTAAAATATACTAATTGATTTTTTTCCACTTTATGAATTTAAACTTGTAATAATATGGTAAAACAACAAGGACAGCTAACCTCATTAATGCAACAATGTAGATATTTTAAACATTTAAATAAATTTATTGTAGCATCTAATATTCAATTTTTAAGAAACATTGGTGGTGGTGATTTGTGAACTAAAATAGTATAGAAAAAGTGCAATAACCTTGTGAACAAACTAGGGAATTATAGCTGAAAACAATAACCTTGGGGTCACATTATGGTTTAAGCTTGATAACATAAATTGCCCGGCTAACAGTAACCCTTAATTCTTAGGTTTTGCTATCAGATATTAACATCTTTTACATATCCTTTTTAGGGCCAAAATACTATATTAAGTTCCCTTTTTAACTCATCTTGCACACCTAAAATAGAAAATTAAGTGCCCAAACTCAAGGAAATAAGCATGCACCTAAATTTTGTTTTAAGGTTGATTTTAGCTATGACTTAACAAAAATTCTGGTATTGATTTAGAGTTCCATAATTCATGAAATTTTGTATACGTCCTTATTTATGTATTGGCATACTAGGATAAAAATATCAGCCCAAAAATCCAAGATTGACTCTTCAAATGATCACTTTAGTACTCCTATATCAGAATTTCCCAATTCTGCCATTAGTTCTGTTCTTATGTGCAACAAACCATCTTAGACATATAAAAATGCAATGAAACTTTGGAGATCATTAGAATTATGTCTTGGCTAAATGCCATAAAAATTTTAGGTCAAAAAGAGACCTTTAACTACCATAACCAAACCAAATTCCTAAACTGTTTAGATTTTCCTCTGTACTGGGAAAGTGATGTTCTCATGCCTATTTGACAAGAAAACCAGCATTATCTAGCTTAAAACTTTCCATATCAATTTATTACAACACAAAGAACCTTTCCACAAAGTTTCATGATTTTAGGAGTGGATTTGGTCATTCAAAGACACATAAAACCAGTAACATCAAAAGTTGTCATATTTTCCTCTTATGGCCCCCTTAGTGCAAAATTTTCAGCAGTAAATTAGTTTCAAATGGAACCCAAAAAACAATACAATCTCACATAACTATCCACTTTAATCATTCATACCCACATGTCACAATCATTCTAATTAAACCACATACATACAAGTTTATGTGATACACACATAGATGTATACCATTCACATGCTTGTTTGTTTCTACAAATCAATCATATTAATATCAGGATGTTAATCTTTCTATAATCATAAAAGTAACTCTTACAATACCAACATTAGTTCAACCATACAGCCTCAAATAAATCTCATCATGTTTAAGTGGCAAAGCACTCCTATTTCCCATTGCAAAGATGGGGAATGTGTATGCACCTTTATGTATCATTTTCTATCACATCAACAGGCAATAACATAACTGACAAATATAGCTAAAATATTAGTATTATTAATTATCATTTATTTCTATTACTTCATCAATCAAGATGTTTAACATACTTCATAAAACATAATAACATTGTATTTTTATAATACCAAATACATTCCATAAGATAGAATTTGTTACTTTCCTAAGATTCTATCAACTACCCTTCTTTAAAGTCCTATTCCACATGTAAGACTTAACTTATATTAGAGTGTTATTATAACACTAAATTGTCATTCTATTATTATAACACTAAATTGTCATTCTATCTCAGCCAAAATTAATTCAAAACATTCCACAACAACACTTCTGCAGATGTCACTCTGTTCTCTGTTTGTAGGAAAAAGAAAATTATGCAGTAGCTTAAGTCTGGTTCACTTGGTTTATATCTCTTCATCATGTGTCAAGTTTGTACAACATGATCTGGAATGAAATAGAGGCTGTGTAAAATTAATTCATGCTCAGAAGTTAAATATTATAGCATGTCATTCACCATCCTATCTAAAAAGAAAAAAAAAAAGATCCCAAACAAAATTCTAAAAGCTTTAGTTCCAAAAGGACTGATATGTACAGAAGTAAAAAAGATAAAATGAAGACATCCAATCAAAATTCTTGTGCAGACCAGCAGAAAAATGAATTACAATAGCAAAGAAAAAAACACAATAGCAGCAGAAGTATCACAGCTCTCGGCCAAGCCAACAAAGGTGCCCCTCTCAGCCCCTTTTTCCATGATTTAACTTCCAAAACTCACAATTTTAAGTTAAGACTAATCCCAAAATATCACAGCACGGATTAATTAAGCATTTGACTAGAAAAATCATACTGTCATCTCCATCTGACGCTAGACAGTCCACCAGACCCAAAATTTGTTTTCCCCTCAGTTCTATGGTAAAAATTGATCCCAAAGCTTTAGAAATCATGGAGAAGTGTTAGGAAATCGAAACCAAATTTTTAACTAACCATTTTGGTTCCCAACAATTAGGGATTTTGCAAGGAAGAAAAGAATACCACAACAAATGCAGAACAGAGTGCGTTTCAGCTTACCTCAAACGGAGACACTCTTCCAGCGAGACGACGGTCGTGGGTGGTGGTGACGTCGCCGGAAATCAGGGAGCCTCGTGACTGATGGGGTGACAGGGTAGGGAAAGAGAGAAAGAATATAGAAGACGTGTGTGTTGAATAGAAAATGGCTTAGGGCTAAGAAGAGACAAAAAGAGGGTGAAGTCATGTGTGTCGTCTCGCGGCTGCCACCAAGAATTAATTTGGGGGGAAATGAGATTAGAATTGGGGGTATTAGAAAAATTAGAGGAGGGAATACTTAAAAAAAAAAAGTTGAGGTTTGAAATTTGGGAAGGAAAGGTGAAAAAATAGAGGAAGGAGTACTGGAAATAATAAAATTTAATGAAAAGAATAAAAATTGCAAGAAGTATAATTTATTTTTAGAGAAAAATTATAATTTATTTTTTTAAAAAATAAAAATTTAATGAAAGGTAATTAAATAAATAATTAAAAAATATTTTATCTATTAGTTCTTTGAATATAAAGATATTACAAAAGAAAATTAATAAAAAATTAGTTTGATCCTAATTTTTTTATAATTAATTTTTTATTAATTTAAGATATTTAATCTATTTTGATTATCGATAGAAGATTAAGTCTGTACATGATTCCTCTCTCTGAATTTAATCTTAAGTATGTGTGATTGTTTATTTCTTTTAGTTTGGATTCCTAGATGAACACCACATATTTTTATCAACACATATATCAGTTTGGATTCTGATTCATCAGTATTATATTTTGTTAAGGAATTTAAAAAAATACTGCTAAATCATGTTTTCTTTTTCTAGGAAAAGGCATGAATTTTCTGGGCAAAAAACATGAACTTCCTACACATGTCCTGATGAATGTCAAATATGGCTATATTTTAATTATATATTTTTTAAAATTCCTTTTGATGTTGGAAACCGACGCAGGAGTCATGAATTGTTGTGCCTTTTCCATTGTATTGCCTCTATGTTGTTATAATATATATAATGCTAAAGGAATCACAATCACGTTTTGGCTTTTTGGGTTAATGGCACATATTATATATAATATATATAAAACCTAGTGGAAATAGATAAATAATTCATTAGATACCACTTAATATAACTTAGATGTTGTTTTAATTTTCTATCATTAAATTATCAAATACTAAACATCTATAATCTTGATAGAGGGGTGAACAGCCACTATATAATAATTTTAAATTACATCAATTTAATTTTCAATTAATTTTTTTATAACTTTAACATAAATTGATTATATAATTCATAATTAATTTTTTCCATATCTTCAACAAAAATATATTATATTAGTTATTTCTTGTATCGATAATCGCAAAGCTTATTAACAAAGTACTATCTACTATGTAATCCACAATTAATCTTGTCTGACTTCAATTATTTGTAATCTGGATTATTGTAGCACAACTTAAGATGAATAGTAGCAGTGACAATAGAGAAACACGTACGATCAATGACGGAGGAAGTATATATACGTATAGATTTTAGGGTTGAGGGATTTAACAAGCTTAATAATAGTTTAGTTAAGACTGTCACTATAATCATGATAGAGTATGAGATACCAAAGTCTCATATAGTAGTATGGGCTGCCTGATGGGGTACATAAGTAGCTTGGCTCTCCCACCTGAACAGCTAGCTTTTGGAAACGGGTTCTCCAGACTGATTTGGTAGTGAATAGTGGAGGCAACCATAAAGAAATATATATGAAAATAAAGAGAGAGGCATTAACACCAGGGGTTAAAGATTTAACTCAATACATAGATAAAAATATAATGAGAGATATGCCTCTTGTGTTTTAAGATATTTCTTCTTTATCCCCCCAAAAAAAAAATTTAACAAGATATGTATATACTCTTACAAAAGAGAGCTAAATCCCTCACTTGGATTTCACGCTTACCATTGCATCCCAAAGGTATGGAAGATGCATCAAAGAAGCTATCCTTGCGAAGTAACCATACAAAAATATGTTAGGGTTACAAAATAGAGAAATTTGATACAACTAGTCACAAACTTCACCTACTCTTTTAGTCATAACTCTTAATAGGTAAAGAATTTTCAAATAAAACTTAATCATTCGAAACTAGACTCAAAGAGCTTTCCAACGATATAAAATTTGCTAAAAACGGAGCATAGATGAAAGAATTATAACATTTTCTAACTACTGCAGCAACTAGTGGCGGTTTTGTGTGAACTGCCACTAAATAGTGGCGGTTCACACAAAACCGCCACTATATAGTGGCGGTTAAATAAACCGCCACTGTGTGTTTACTTAGTGGCGGTTTTGAAAACCGCCACTAAATATCCGCCACTAAATAACAGTTTTTTTGTAGTGAGATGATTGGAATTTGGAGTAACCTGTTTATTATTTTTATGTAGTTTTATAATTAGCATCTTATTTTTGGTTTTCAAGTCACTGAATTGTCATTTTTTTCCTCGATTGAATTGCATGAATTTCACTAGCACTCTACTCCAAACTCACACTCGTCTTTAGTGTGTGTGCAAGCACCCCCAATTGCTAGTTTTGATGAATACACCAAGTATCCTAATAGATGGTTTACCCAGCCCTAGAAGAGACCTTTGAGGACTGACATTTAGTTAGTCTTTGGAAACTTTTCAGGGTCCTAGCAGGGTTGATGAGATAAGTAGACTGAGCAAGTGATGCAGATCACTCAAGCGAAAATGCACCTGCTCAAGCGAAATACAAAGTAGAAGAAGAGCTATGCACAAGTCAATAGATTGACCCCACGACGAAGATCACTTAAGAGAAAATGCACCCACTCAAGCGAAATATAAAGCAGAAGAAGAGCTATGCATATATCAGTAAACGAACCTTGTCATGAATATCACTCGAGTGAAATTGTACCCGCTCGAGTGAATCTCAAAGCTAATGAAAGTTAAGGAAGAGCTATCTGTATACCCGTGAACGAAAGTCTTGAAGATCACTCGAGCGAAATTGCACCCACTCGAGCGAAATTGCACCCGTTCGAGCGAATATCAAAGCTACTGAAAGTCAAAGAATAGCTATGCATATATTGGGAAACGAACCTTTCCATGAAGATCACTAGAGTGAAATTGCACCCTCTCAAGCGAACTTCAAAGTTACTGAAAGTCAAAGAAGAGCTATGCATATACCAACAGATAGACCTTCATATGAAGATCGATCGAGTGAAATCACACAAGATCGAGCGAACTTCAAAGCTACTGAAAGTCAAGAGCTATACATATACCAGAAGACATATCTTTTCTCAAGGATCAACCGAGCGAGATGTATCCCAATCGAGCTATAGGAAGACTAAAGAGAAGCATATTGCCTCCATGAATGAAGCTAACCAAGCTAGTAGGAAGGCATCAACACCCAAAAGTCAGATAAGTGTCGAGCCCAAAACTAGCTTGAAACCTTTTGTAAAATAGTAAGTATATGATGGTGAAGTGCTAGCTGTTGAAGTAGATGAAGGTGAAGTGCTGGCCATTGAAGTAGATGAAGATCAAATTGAGTATGCATTGGAGTGTAACACAGTGATGGGAGTTTGGCGGACGATGTTCTTTGGAGAAGACAACTGTGATACGGTTAATAATAGGGATAAAGAAGCGGGATTAAGATTAGGTAATCCGACTCGTTTCTCTAAAACCTATTATCTATTGAGTCCAAAGATTTTGGACGCTGCTAAAGTAAGTAAAAGACAAGCTCAAAAGCTGTCCCGGACGAAGATGAAGCAAAATCTGACCCGATTTCAACCTTTTGATCATGCATTGCATGTGCAAGGTTCTGTGACCAAATTGGCTTTTTTTACTGTATCTTCTTCATCATTTTCTTCTATGGGAAGGATTGAAGGCGTTCATTGTCTATAGTCGCAAGAGGAAAACAAAGGAATTGGGCACTTGTCATACTCAGAGTTAATGGAAGGAATGAAGGACGAAGCCCTCTTGTTATTTTTGTTGCTAGGAAGAGAGGGAATAGGCTAACTAATATATTTTTTTAATTTCTTTTTTTCCTGTTCTAGCCTTGGGGACAAGGCAAATCTTGAGGAGGGAGTATTGTTAGGTACCAGATAGGCCCATTTATGTTAAGGGGTAACTAGGGAATTTTAGGGGCGAGTTTGTTATGAGTGAGTTTATTATAATTAAGTGACAATGGGGTATGTGGGAGATATCAGGGAGATAATTAGTAATGGAATAGGCTGTGTAGGTTGGTGACTATTAGTTTAGGACATTAGCACTGGATGAGGATGAATTCTGGAGTTTTGATCTCATTTGTTGATTATCTGATTATTATTGTTTTCTTTTGTGTTTATCTTTCTTTTTTATGAAACATAGAAGTTTAGTGTTCTAACGAAGTGTCAAGTGTGGGCCTATTTTTATTCACCACCATCTTGCCTTACGCATTGTAGCATTTCATTAGCTTACACAAGTCATTTAAAACTTGCACCATTGTTGAAGTGAAACCTCAAAAAATGGTATTCAAGTTTCTTTTTGCTTGTATAAGCTTACATTTCTTTGGAAGCTCATCTTCAATAAAATAGGCAAAAGTATATATCATATTCTCAATGTTTACCTTGATTTTCATTCATGCCCTTAACGTTTTTTTTAATCAAATATGTTCCATATGTTTCAATTTTTTTAAATATGTCATTTTTTTAATACTGTAAAAAAACTAGCAAAAATGTTGACTAAGCTACGCAAGTGGCAAGTATCATCTACCACATCACTTGCCACATGGAAGGAATTTCATGTCACTTATGTATCCAATAGAATTGTGGCACGTGGTATGTGTTTGAGAAAAAATTAAAAAAAAATGCATATGGGAGGATTCAAACTTAGACCATCAAGCAAGAAGGAGACACCCTCAATTATTGAGTCACTGACGTATATTTAACTCATATATTGTAATATCTGCTAATTTTTGGATCACGTAATTGGCGGTATTACGGTTGTTATATGAAAATTTTCATTATTTTAATGGAATTATCGGGCTAATTTTAATTTTCCATATATAATTTATTTTTTTGAATATTATTTATGAAAGTATAGATAAATAATTGAACCTGGTATTCTATTACGGATAATATTTTTTGAGGATTAAGGAAAGATAAGAGAAAGAGGAAATTTCGTAGAGATAGAGTAGAAAGACAAGGAACAGAAAGAGAGTACTTATGAGGTATAGAGGAAGCTAAGTACCTATGAAGTCCAAAGAGAGACTAAAGTGAAATGAGGAACTAGGTGGCACTTAAGATAGAGGAAATACCCAAATTGGAGAAATTACGGGTTTGTCATCATTAAGGTTAACCAAGAGTTACCCAGGGACAAAATAGTAATTTCACCCGAAGCGGGTATATGTAGGCAATCCCACATCTTTTTCCTCATTTTTCACTTTCCCCTCTCTCTTTTCACTCTCTCTGCTCTCCCTTCTCTCTTCCTTCTCTCTACCTTTCTACCCAAATCCTCAACGAGCTTCGGAGAACCTTTCTCCGGTGGTGGGGCGAGGCATTGGAGGCCAAACAATTTAGGGCAAGTAAGGAATTAAGGTAGGGATTCCAATTTCTTGAACTTTTTTTCTCTATTTTCTAGTTTTAAGGGTATATAGGGTAAAATCGAGATTCCAACTTCATTTCTTGATAAAAATTGGGCTTTTGTGTCCAAATGCTCCTTAAATATCAAGGATGAGATTTCATGGAAGAAATCATGAAAAACAGTGAAGAATTGACCAAATCTGAGCCAAATCTGCGAAGAACTCGCGAAGTCAGAGTCGTGGCTCCCGAGGGCGCCTCAAGCGCCACCTTTGAGTTGAAAGGAGTAGTATTGGTGTCCCAGGCACCATGTGTGGCCCCTAAGACACCAAACACTTGAATTTGGGCAGAAAGTTTAGTGTCTGGCGCTTGGCGCCTCAGGCACTAGTCATCAGACAGACTCCTTGGTCTATTTTCAAATGGTCATAACTCATTTATTCAGACTTCGTTTTTAGCAAACTTTATATCGTTGGAAAGCTTTTTAAGTTTAGTTTTCAATGGTATAAGATTTGTTTAAAAACTCCTTACTGGTTAAGAGTTATAACCAAATAAATGACCAAAGGTCAGGGTTGTTTTATTCATTTATTGATTGTGGTTGGTTCTAGGTGGCTTGGGAGCTTCGTTAGCTTGTCTCCTAGGATTTTGCATGTGGTAAACCTTATCGACATCGAGATGAGTGAATGACCTTGCTAATTATTATTTGGTCAAGCCAATATAAATCTCATTCACACCATAATTAGTAATTCATCAATGAAATTCCCTAATTAGTGGTAATAACTAGACCAAGGAATTTCATTAAATGATTGTGGGATTTACTTTGTAGGATTGAGAATTTTATGTTTAATTATGTTTAAATCGGTGAATTGATTTGGTATGTGTTGTGTGGTGATGGTATGGAAAATGCATTGCATATCATCATCTACATATTTACATTATGAGAAGAGGAAATGTGTGGGAAGCTACCCATTGTGTAATATCCCTGAGTGGTGTCAATGGGTATGCATACGCATTGAGACTAGTCTTCAATGTGGTGTGGGAAAGAGTTGAATAAACATTGCATATTACATTTTTCCACATTGCAAAAAGGAACAGTGGAATAAACCTCTAAATTAACCCATTGAGGGTTGGTCTTCAATGCAACAAGTGTGGAAAGGAAGTAGAAAATGCAAATATACATCATGTATTGCATAATGTATTTTGGAGTAGGTGTTTACTTATACTTTTTATTTGGTTGATGATTGTTTTACAATTTGTTTGTGAGATTGTAGACTCGCGTTAAATTGCGGGTTTTGGTTGTGTGGAAATGTACGTTATATATATATATATATATTATATTTCGTATTGATATGTGTTAGAGATATTTAATTTGATTATGGTAGTAAGGCTGATATTTGTACTTGTGCCTTATTTTACGGCACAATCACTTGCTCACTGAGTTTTTGATAAACTCACGCTCGTATTTGCTGTTTTCAGATTTAGCAACTGAGGAGGATGGAAAAACCGCTGGAGGTTAGCGACTTGGAAATATACTCCATTAGTTGGTGAGTTCTAAATGAACTAATAGAAATACTTTGTAATCCTATAGGTCATTTAGGTCCTTTGGTATTTTAAGGATTTGATTAATTTAGTTGTAAATTACTTTGTAAATTTTATAATTTACAATTTGCATAGTTATAGATATTAGGACAATTTAAGAAAATTATGAGTTACCATTGAGGTATACCATAGTTTGTATGATAAGTAATATAACTAATTTTCGCGACGTTACATACATGCTCAATTTAATATATATATATATATATAGAAACTTTTGTTATTATATTCAAAATTCAAAACAATATGCACCAATTATTATATGTTATAAAACAATAACAAATCTTATAATAAGATAATATGCTATTATTTTACAAAACTCATTTTAAATTATATAAAAATTTTAAAAATTTATAACAAATCTTATAATATAATTTTAATTATTATTTAAACTTAATAAAAATTAACTTTATATTAAAAAATAATTTTACATTATCAAATCTTATATTATAAAATAATTTGAATATGTGTAGCATATTGTTATAATTATTTTAAATCATATATTACAATATCAAATCTTATATTTTTAAAATAATTTTAATATGCATATCATAGTTATAATTATTTTTAATATAAAGTTAATTTTTATTAAGTATGATTTATGAATCATAATTAAATTTATATTATAAGATTTGTTATTAATTTTTTAAAACTTTTTATTATTATTAAAAATGAGTTATATAAAATAATAGCATATTCTCTTATTATAAGATTTATTATTACTTTATAATATATAATAATTGGTGTCTCTTGTTTTGAATTTTAAATACAAAAACAAAAGTTCTTATATATATTAAATTGCTCATATATGTATTAAAAATACTTTAGTGTCTTAGTGGTTGAGAGTGTTTCTTTTTAGCATAATGGTTTGGGTTCCAATTCTCTCGTATGCACTATGTTAATTTTTTCTCAAAACAACCTATACACTGTCACAATTTTATTGTATACGATATAATGTGGAACTCCAGCCACATGCACAGCCCAGTCGGCATTTCTATTAGTTTTTTTAATGTGTTGAAAAAAGGCATATATATTTAAAACAACTGAAACATTTGGAATATATTTGACCAAAAAATGTTAGAGGTATGAATAAAAATCTAGATAAACTTTGGAAACATGACATATTTTTGCCAATAAAATAAATATAGCAGTAGTTTAGTAGCAAACGAAAAGGAAATGGATCTCAATTGTAAAATTTGATAAACTAAATTACTATTACCAAAATGTTTCCCAAACTAACTAGTATTGTGACCCGTGCGATGCACGGATTAATATAAATATCACAATTTTTATTTATCAAATAAATAAAAATAATTAAAAATATATATAAAAGAATACATGTACAAAAATAATAAGACATTTAAGCCATATTAAGATATATAGAAGATGATTCATTAGATACAAATGCCTTGAATATTGAATGTGAATTACGTCAAATGAAAAGAAAAAGATATTACATGAATTACTTTAGATAAATATATTAATTAATGATAAAAATGAGTTAAAATAAAAGTTACTAACCTAATAAGTCTGCTAGGATCAAAATGCTTATCTTCATTTGATTGTTTCTTCTTCTATTTCTACAAATATACATTTGAATTAGCAACAATGATAATAACTATAGGTTTATTGAAATTTAAAACATAACTTACATATCCACAAAATTTTAAAACAACAAAAAGAAGATAATTAAGGAAAATATACATCACATCTCAATTTTAAAATTTAATATTTTAAATTCTAAATTAGCATTCAATCAATCCATACAAATGTAATTTCGGTATTACCTGAAGTTTCTTTTCATAGGGAGGGCTCTGCCCTTTGCTCACAATAAGATTAAAAGGAATTATTCATTAATCTTATTAGATGAGAAAACCAGAAAAAAATTAATTTAAAAATAGTTAAATTATATTGTTCAAACACAAGTAATTACCTCAATGACATCATTTTTTCTTTTAGGTTTTGATCTTTCTCATGATCTGCTTTCCTCAAAAAATCATAATGACAAAAACAACAAAGCAAAATTGAAATTAGAAAACCAAAACAATGCAAAAATGAAATACAATAGACAGGAATAAAAAACCAGAAGACCAAAAAGAAACATAAACAAACCAGAAACACGAAAAACAACAGCAGAGAACGAATACAAAAATGAAAAAAAGTAGAAAAAAGAAGAAGCAAAGAACGAAAGAGAAACAGAAAATCATAAATCATAAATCGAATGAACAGTAATTGCGAATGTGAACAATACGTGAACTACATAGACCAGAAAAAATAAATAAAAAAAAACTGAGCTATGATACTAAATGATGTGAAAGAAATATTACTTTAAATCTTTGATAATAAATCGTCATTGTTGTCCTTCAACCATGTAAAGGAAGAAAAAGCAAAATCAAAAAGAAAAAAGAATGGAAATTGTGTGAGAGAAAGAGATATGTAAATATGGATTAGTTTTTCAAAAAAATATATAAATATCTATATTGATTTTAAATTTTAAAATTTTAATTTTGAAAAATAAAAAAGCCTCCAAATTGGCCAATAATGATGGTCAATTTTTAAAAACCTCTCCATAAAGATAGAAGATTGGCTATTGATGATGGTGCAATAAAGAAGTCTAGTATGCTTATATAGAAAAAAGAAAAATGAGTAATAATTCATTATTATAGTTTGATTTGATGGAAATAATTTTAAATTTTATTATAATTATTTAAAAAGAAAAATAAATAATATGAACATTTGTATGTTAGTTTTTATATAGCAATTAATTATAAGATTATTTGTATATAATAAATGTTAATTTATCAAATAACAACATATTATATTTCAATTGAAAAGTTTACCTAATTTATCAATTATATAGCAATTATAGCAATTACATACCAATTATATAGCAATTATATCAATTATAAACCAATTATATAGCAATTATAGCAATTACATAGTAATATATCCTAATTTTTTCAAATTCATTTAATGTGATGTGATTAAATTACCAAATTTATTCATTTAAATTTATTTTTTATAATAATTTAATGACCTATTGACAATTAATTCCTTAGAGTGGAATTATTTTAGTCTATTATATAGATTGCCTTGACCTTGAATCTCTTCACAGGAAAATTGCCTCCTTCTTTTTTTTTTAAATAAAATATATATTTTAATGAAAGTTTCTTTTATGAAAGACCAATTCGTGGAATGTGGCTTCCCTCCAGAACATGGAGGGAACAACTTTGGATGAGATCATCCAACAATCTAGATTAATCTTGCATTTTTTTAAAAAAATTACATGATTAATTTTTAAAAAAATGAAAAAATATACAAGATACGACCTATAAAAATTAATCATATAATTTAAAAAAAATAAAAAATTAATCTAGACCGTTGGATGAGAACGGAAGTCACTTTCAAATTCTTGTTGAGCATATTGAGCTCTCTAAAAATTGAATTATAATTGAAATTAAAATAGCTACTAATTGCAATTATCCAAACTTTTAATTCACAGGCCAATAACATGATTTATATTGGATTCAAGAAAAACTACAATCTTATGTATAACAGGGGTAGCAAAATTGCAGAGTGTTACTCTACTGAAAGTCTAACAGAATCTAAAGCAAATATTGATACACAATTTCCCTAATCGAGATTCCCATTCCTTCAATTTCTTGCTTCCCTCAAGTCCCGACATAGATGTATCCATTGCTGCCATTTTCTGGTTATACTTTGCTCGAAGTGGATTATTAGGGTCTGTTTGGTTTATAAAAATATTTCTTGTTTTTATTTTCAGTTTTCATTTCTTGAAATACATTTCTTTAAACACTGAAAATATCTTTTTTGTGTTTTCAGATTTACGCATATTTTAAGAAATATTTTCAAAAAAACGTTTTCAGTTAACTCAACCAAATCCATTTTCAAATCCATTTTCTATTTTCAGTGTAAATGAAAACAGAAAATACTCAAACTAAACAAGCCCTTATATGTCCAGAATTGCTGCCATTTTGCTCGAAGTAATAAATTGCGAGGCTCCATTTTTACTGTACATATGTCCTAGTTCAAAAAAAAATATATTCATATGCCCAATAGTAATAAATTGCTAACGGTAGTTTCGGAAATACCAACAGAAGCTCAGCTTCCATTCATCAATTGCAAAGCACCATTTTCACTGTGCATATACCTCAGTTCAAAAAAAAAAAACTATTCATATGCCCAATGGTAATAAATTACCAACGGTAGCTTCAGAACAGGAGCTTAGCCTCCATTCATCCATTGTAAGGCTTTTTAAATTTGATTGCAGTAACAGTAATACAATTCCACTGTTACTAGTTCCACTCTTATTTTTTCTTCAGTTTTTTAACTGAATTCTCAAGGAAGATAGACAAACAGTTGACTTGAAATTGTTGCAATATAATACATAATATCAACATGCAATTCTCTTTGTGTCAAAATTTTGTCATTCCATCACTTTTTCTATTTACGTTGCATAATCTATTTTATTTATGTTTTTTTCTTTTATTTTATTTTTTATAATTTGTAGTAAATGTCAAACAAAAAGTACTAGTCTGGTTTTGAAAAATTAAAAATTTAATTCAAAAAGTTAAAAGTACTTGATTATAAAACTTTGATAAATAATTTTACAGCTCAAAAGATCAAAAGAATAATATAAAAATTAATTATTTATATTATATTAAGTTTCTCTAATAATTTTAACTTAGGCCTCGATATCTCTAGATACGGCCCTGCTCAAAGTGGATCATTATATGTCATTATTCCAATTAGTAGTATCCTCGTTAACCAAATGGGTCCACTTAGTTCTTCCACTGCGATCAAAGTGCTTGACCTGCTTAACCTTGAATGAGATTGTCTTGTCCATTTTATCTTCACCAGTTGGGGAAGAGAAATCACGACTGTAAATACCATTACATCCAACAGTACAGCCCCACATCATGGAATACAACTTTTGTGATTCACGAGGACTCAAGTCTAAGAAATTGAGAATTTAGGATAAAATAAAAATTTTATCGACATAATAGTTGAGTTGTGTAAAATTTAATAACTGAATAAGTTGTCATGTTTATAAATATACACATTAATTGTTACGTAGGATCATTTTAATAAAAAAAGTTAACTATATTAACGGTAGACACTAACTTACATAGAAGGAAAAATTATGGGAACTATTTTACATGAAAATAAACTATAGGGACTAATTAATGTACCATTTTAATAAAATTATAGGGACCAAAATTATAATTTAACATTTTTAGTACGTTATATTTGAAAAATGTATAAATGGATCCTTAAAATACAAGTGTTTTCTGTTTTTGTTTCTGAAATTGTATAAATGTCAAATTGTATATTTACTCTATTTTATATGACTAACTAAGAAAAGGCATGTAGTGGGTTACGAAATTTATGGAACTAATTCTTTTGACATCTAATTTCAAAAGCAAACAATTAAGGAGCATATTTTTGGAGATCAATTAGTGCATCCTCTCAAAAATATTATTACCTTTGATGGTGTTTTAGTTAAAATAGGTTCAGTTCTTATCTATTTTTCAGTTTAAGGGGAAAGTTCTGTAATTTTTCAACATAAAAGAAACGATTATGTAATTAAATCATCTCTTATTTAAGAAAAAGTAATTTATCCTTATTATAAATTATATTACATATTTTAACAAGCATTATAAATTCCAAATTCATTTCCTCAAACTGGAATTTCTAGTGATTGAATCCATTGGTTTATCCTAGTTGCAGTTCCATCCTAAAGTGATGAATCAAAATATTGATTATCATTAAAGTCTGCTTATAATAAAATCCTCTCCCAGTCAATGGTCATAATTCATAAATTATTTCCGTAATTAATTAAAATTATTACTAACTATTGGGGTGCGGTCTAACAATAAAGATCTCGGTATATTAGATTCAAATCCTTCTATATCTCAAAAAGAGAGTTTATTAATTTCTAATTGATTATTAACTCAAATCTTTCCAAATTTCAATATTTGGGGAATTGAAGCACTTTACTTACCTTAATTTCGATATGTGATTGCAATTATGTAAAAGCAATCAGATTTCAAGAATGACGCTATCATTGCAATTAAGAATTAAATTAACATATGCACAATGTGAGGTATAAGTAATCAGAATTAGGAGAAATTTTCGAATTTCCTTATGTGTCATTATATTTTATTTAAAAAAATCCTTAGAGCTATTTTATTATGTAGACAAATCGTCACACTCGATATCAATAAAATTTCGTTTCATCAAATTAAAGGAATGATATATTATTAATCAACAAATGTCGAAGTTGAAGTAAGTGAGATTGGTAATATATTAAAAACTATTCCAAAATAGAATTGCAACATATGAGAATAATCAAAGGCAATCAAAGAAAAAATTCAGTATTAATTTTGAATTTTCACAATTATGTGATTTAAATAAATATGATTGTCATGACATTTTTAATTATTTTGTTTCCTTATACAAATTTTAACACTTTTGAAACAAGGTGAATTAATATTTAATTTTCGAAATTAATACTTACTTATGGAACAAATACAATTTATTTACATTTACTTTCCATTCTAATTTCTTTGCATATTCACAATTGTCAAACTCAACCTTAATTAAAAAAAATAAGTGTCAAATCACTTAACTAATTGGCATTCACGAACAAATATCTTATTCTATAAATGCACATTATTTCCTCTAGGCCTTTGTCTCTCTTCTTTTTTTTTTTTGGGCATCACTAGAATGATAAATAAATTAATTAATTTTTCCTCTCCAGAATTTACTTTCCGACAAATTTTTTCCTCAACTCAAATTAAATATCACACTTTTACAAGTTTTTCCTCCATTTGAAATTCACATAATTAACTAGTAAAAAAAGAACTTATAAATTTATTTTCCCACAAAATTTTCCCCCTCCTCTCAACTCTCAATTAATATAATTCTTAATCACGAAGCATGAGTGTGTTTCCCAACGTGGCCTCTTTCTATTTCTCCTAGGTCAATGCTGCCTCGATTTTGGCTCACGTGCAACTTCGGTAATTGCCCTTTAATTGGAAATAGTCATAATAATCAATTGATCTGATGGGTTTGATATGAACAGTTCCCAAATTTGCTTGAAGGCCAAACGTCTTCATTCAAAGAATTGCTTCACGTATCATCTTCTTTAATGCTATTAATCACAAAGGAAAGTAATAAAAGGCAATTGTGCCTTATAGCATAATCCCGTATACATGTGCAAAGGCGTTTGTTTAATTTCAGTTTTTGTTACATTGAGCAAGTAATTTAGACTATTAAAGAATGGAGGAGATGCTTGGAAGGTCAGGTTGCTCGTTATATTTGCCTCTGGGACAATGCACGTCAAGCTTCGATTTAGAGAAAGCAGTTTGCAACCACGGATTCTTTATGATGCCCCCAAACAAGTGGACTTCATCAATCAAAACCTTACGACGTCCCTTGAGACTTGCAGACTTGAGCACTAGTGTCATCGTCTCTATTTCCCACCCTGCTCACGATGCTAGTGCTCTTCATGTCTTCGTCCATGGAACACAAGATCTCTCCTTACCAGATCAGCAAGCCATATTGGTATGTTATTTATGTCTTCTGGTTTTGTTTGTCTGTATGTATATATATATATATATCATTTATAATTACTTTGACATATAATTTATACGTTTATTTAAACAAGACTAGGAACAAGTTGCTCGAATGCTAAGACTAACATATAAAGATGAAATGACATTGAAAGAATTTCATAAACTTCATCCACCAGCGAAGGACAACGGTTTTGGTCGAATTTTTCGTTCTTCCTCCCTTTTTGAGGATGCTGTTAAGTCCATACTGCTATGCAATTGCGCGTAAGTTCTGCTCTCTATATATATATATATATATATATATATGTTTATATGATTTTATACTTTAATTCTAAATTTTATTTTTGTAATCATCATCGCATTCTTGTATATTGTCACATATAATTTGGCTACATGCAATAAGTGGGACTTTTAGCATTTAATTATTTCGTTGAAGTTGTATTATATATATATATATATATATTCTCACTCATGCAAATTGACACTTAATTAATCGACTTTATCCTTTATTTCTTGCTGTATGTAGCTGTGACAAGTGTACAATTTATTATAACTAATATATAAAAACTCACACTTTTGTGCCCATATAAACGTAGGTTCACCAATTATGGATATAAATGAGATTCATATTCTTCTAAACTTTGTCAAAATCCTTTTCCCTTTTTTCATTCTTTCTGTTAATATATATCTTTTTCTTTGGTAGCTTTTTTTCACTTTTTGTTTGTTCTAATTAACTAAGTTTGCGTGATAATGTCCATAAATAAAGGTGGGGCAGGACACTAAAGATGGCTGAATCGCTTTGTGATCTCCAATCACAACTAAGTAGTGGCTCTCTTATTTTGGAATCAAACGGTGGAGACCAAGTAAGAGTAAGCAAGAGAAAACGAAGAAGAGAGAACAAGGCAACATCTAAAATTAATGACAAATGCCCTAACACTGCAAGCCAACCATTTGGGAATTTCCCTAGCTCTAAAGAACTTGCTAGCTTCAATGAAATTGATTTAAACAGGCACTGCAGTCTTGGATATCGAGCGAGTTACATCATAAAGTTTGCTCGACTAATAGAGAGAGGGACACTCTCACTCAAGAAACTTGAAGAAGAGTGTGACTTGTCATACGAGGAAGTTCATCATAAATTGAGCAAGATAAAAGGGTTTGGCCATTTTACAATCGCAAGCATTCTAATGTGCTTGGGGTGCTATCAAATAGTCCCAGCTGATACAGAAACCGTGAGGCATTTAAAAGAGGTTCGATTGTGTTAATTAGACATTATTTTTAAGTAGCATTATTATATTCTTTTGAAATATATGTATGTAGATTGATTTTTCTTGTAGGTTCATGGAAGGCCCGGCTGCAACAAGAAAACAATTAATAAAGACGTTGAGGAAATTTATAGGGGATATGCGCCCTTCCAATGCATTGCATACTGGTATTGTGTAATTTAACGAATCCTTGTATATTGAACTTCAATTTTAATTTGGCTGTATGCATTTATCACATGAATTGATCCTCTCTTTTTTTGCCTTTTTTCTTTAATTTTAATTTAATTCACAGGTATGAGCTTATTGGTTATTATGAGAAGAGGTATGGGAAGTTGAGCGAGTTAAGTGAAGCAGACTATCATATGATTACTGGCAGTGCTGATAACTTAAGAAAGGTTAAACAATTTTATAATGACTAAATTAACAATTTGTTAGTCAATGTATTATTAGTTCTATTTAGCTTACTCTTCGAAAATTAGAACATGCACCGGTTAGCCTCTAAATCCTTTTGACATATCTCCAATACTTCACAATAAAAATATTAGCGAACAATTTGTTACTTTTGGAGTTTAACATGTCCTGTCACCAACTTTTTATGAGAAATAAATAGGTTTAATAATCTAGAGATCAAATTATAAGATTATTCAATTTATAATTAGGGGTTCACTTGTGTATTTCTTAACTAGATTTGAATTCTTTCTCGTGACATGAAAAGAGAGAAAAAAAAATATTTATGATTATTTCTCTTGACAGACCAACACGTCATTAGAGGATTAAAATTAATTGTTCGATGTTTTGATAACTGATTTTTTTAAGTTATTCAAACAATCTTTAAAATGTTTTATATATAGATATTGATTTAAACTGTTTTATATTTAATTTGAATCTAGCTCAGGATTAATCCGCAAATTGCCAATTTTATTCCTTTTTTTTTTATCCTAAGAATTTTATATTTAATTTGAAGCTATAAGACGTGTCTCAAAGAGAAAAGCCAGCTCAGGATTAATACTCAAATTTCCAATTCGGCTTAATTTTTATCTTTTTTTCATTCCATTTTTTTTTAATATCCTAAGAATCATGTTTGTAAGTGGTAGCTAGTTGCTAGAAGAGTCTTTTGTTATTTGTTATCCGCATGCGACATGCATGGTTGATATAGGTTACCAACTTCATCTATTCAATTTGACTATCTATGTAATGATTAGATAGTTAAGCCGTTCTCCATTAGGACCCTCTATGTGATATATAAAAGTAAAACATGCATCCCATATATTGCATCTAACCATCTTTTGACATGCAATCCATGAAATGAAATGCACGAGGAAATTCCCTAAAACCATAATATGAAAATCTTTAGAGGCAAAAGAAGGCCAGACAAGAAAACAAGCATCGGCGTCCTATTTTCATTTTTCTATCTTTGTTATTGAAACTAGGGGCTAAAACACATTATAAAGCAAAAATTCAATCGCCAACAAGCATTCAAAAAGTATAAAAGAGATAGAAAGAAGGATATAATATGTTATTTATGTCTATAGGAGAGTAGTGTATGTGTTCACACTCCTTTTTCCTATCTCCCTCCTATTGCATTATCTCAATTTTTTTTTAATAAATTGAGAGGACCCTGTTTCTACATAGCCTGCGGTATAACAATTAAGTTTTGGAAGAAGGGTATTGATCCTATTAATCAATAAGGGTATTGATCCTTATAGTCAAGGAGGTCAAGGAGGCCAATAAGTACAAACAACGAATCTCTTGGAGATTAGATCCTCATCACTGTATCAATTTTAGATGACATCCTTTGGTAGCAGCAACAGTTAAATGATGCCATTTGCACTATCACTCAGGCTAGTGAGGCAGGTACACTTAGGGTTGCTTCTGGTCTAGTGGGCACTCATCTTGGGTAGATGAGGCCTCATACTCAACACTGCGATCATTCCTGTAACTGGACAGTCAAGAAGTCTACTGTAATATTCCAAAATTTAGTATTTTATTTAATTAAATTAGGAAGAATATATTAAGAAAATTTCTAAGAAAATTAAGATTTAGGAGAGAAAGTGATTAAGTAAATATAATGCTCTAATTAATTACCTATTAGGAAATTTAATATTTAGGAGGACCACTATTGAGGAAAATTTTAGGAAAATAAAATATGATTATCCTAAATGCCTAATTTAATATTCTGGGGAAAATATTATAAAAGAAGAAAATTTTGAATAATTAGTAATTTTCAATAAAGATTTTACTAATAAAAAGATTTACGAAATGTAGCCCAAGAAATAAAAGAGATAGGATTATAAATATTTGTCGAGGTAAAAGTAGAATTATACCCAAAACACTAGAGACCAAAATGAAAAGAGTAAAACATTTAAAAGGCCTTTTAGTAATTTTAGCCAAACTTCTCTTCTCCATGATTCATTCCTTGTCATGTCTCTCTTGCCAAGCCTCAAGCCTCAAGCCTCAAGCCTATCTAAACTTGTGAAGATCCACTTGGAAATAGAGTCTTTCACGAACTCCCGTGAAGAGGTATGAAGCTAGCTAGAATCAATCTCACTTGGCAGACTATATTAATCAACTTGAACTTCATGCAGTGGAAAAAGTTTGTGATCACTAAGCAAGCAAGTGGTAAGACTTGGGAAGAGTCAACGTCAATGTTATTGAATGATCGGACTAATATCCGAGTTATCGAATCAATTATTGAACTAGATAAATAAATTAAAAAATTAAAAATTATATATACTTATATTTTTTTTTTTACAAATAAATTTAAAACTAAGTACAATAAATAATTTATATGTAAATTTCACATTTTAAAGTCTTTTTTTTTATGAAACACTTTAAAGTCTTAAAACCATAGTCATTAGTAATAAATAATTAAAATCCAAATATTCATAAATTATTTTTTTGTCATAAAATTAAAATAATTTTTTAAAACATTTTATTGTTATTTTTTAAATTAGTTGATTATATAAAATTTTTTGTTTATGCTCTTCAATTTTTCTTGATTTAATTTTTTTACATCAAATAATTATATAAATATAATTATTTTTTTCTTATCTCCTAATTCATTAGTAATAATATACTTATTTTTTAAAAAATTAAATGTCTTTTCCATTTTAGTTTTTATCATCTTACTATATGCACGTTTTGATTTTTGGGTTAGAATAATTTTAGCACCTTATATATTTATAATATTTAACCAATATAAATTAGAAAAAAAATTTGATAGCAAGATGATATGACACACAACTTATTAGTGGAGGAGAGTTTGATTCTTGTTAAACGCATATTTTTTCTAAATTTTTATACAAATTTAAATATCTTAAAAAATAAAATAAAAGAAGTCCAAGTCAACTGGGTTGACCCTAGACGTGTCAAACGGGTCTATTGCACGCCGATCCAAATGAGCGACCCCAGATCAATTTTGCCCCTGGCTCGTCAACACACCGATCTGGGTCCAATAACATCAATCCATGTAACCTTCTTCACCTTTCCCGTCTTCTCCACTAGCAGCTTCATGAAGATTTCTAGCATCATTCTATGAGCCATCATATGTCAGTATAGGCCATCCCCGTAAGCAGGGGGAGAGAGAGAGAGAGAGAGAGAGAGATTCTTATTAAGTGCACATTTTTTCTAAATTTTTATACAAATTTAAATATTTTAAAAAATAAAATAAAAGATGTCCAAGTCAACTAAGTTGACTCTATACAAATGAGCGACCTCAGATTGATTTTGGCCATGGGTCATCGACACACCGATTCGGGTCCAATAACATCGGTCCACGTAACCTTCTTCATCTAAACCCTAAACCGAGAACAGGGAGCTTTTCTGTGAGAGAGAGTATGAAACCAGTGAACGAAAAGGTCTTAATGCTTGTTTGGGAGCACGTGATATTTTGCCCAACCAAGTTTCAATACCCATGAACCACATTTGTGAAAAAATGGGATGTTTGGCAACACTAACAAACCAAGGTAGCATCAAACCTAGTTTGGGAAATGGGGCATGTGTAACGTGGTTAAACCAACTCTCCCCTTGGGTAGCTTTTTCGTTAGCATCAACGTGGGTTGGTGTCGGTCACAAGTGCTAGGCCATTTTGCCCCTGCTGTTAAGTATCTTCTCTGCAGAAACAGAGAGTGAGAACGAGAGGCTTTTCCTTGAGTTTTCTTAAGGCACAAAGAGAAAAAAAAAAGGGAAATTGTGTAAGAGAAAGAGATATGAAAATATGCATGAAGTATTAGAAAAAAAATATATAAATATTTACATTGATTTTGAATTTTAAAATTTTAAATTTAAAAAACGAAAAAGTCTCCAAAGTGGCAAATAATAATGGTCACTTTTTTAAAATATCTACATAAAGATACGAGATTGGCCATTGATGATGGTACAATAAAGAAGTCTAGTATGCTTGTATCGAAAAAAGAAAAATGAGTGATAATTTATTATTATAGTTTCATTTGATGGAAGTAATTTTAAATTTTATTGTAATTATTTAAGAAGAGAAATAAATAATATGAACACTTGTATATTAATTTTTATATAGCAATTAATTATTTGATTATTTGTATTTAATAAATGTTAATTTATCAAATAACAACATATTATATTTCAATTGAAAAGTTTACCTAATTTATCAATTATATAGCAATTGTGGCAATTACATACCAATTATATAGCAATTATATCAATTATAAACCAATTATATAGCAATTATGGCAATTATATAGTAATATACCCTAATTTTTTCAAATTCATTTAATGTGATGTAATTAATTTACCAAATTTATTCATTTAAATTTATTTTATCATAATAATTTAATAACCTACTGACAATTAATATCTTAGAATGGAATTGTTTTAGTCTATTATATAGATTGTTTGACTCAATTAAAAATTAAAGGTTAAAATATTCCCAAGAATTCTGGAACATAAGTAAACTGGGAAGGAACGGTATTTAAGAATATTTTATTATCTAAGATTTTAATTAAGGTTATATGAATTATTTGTCTAGGCCAGGGCACTGTGAACCATCTCTTGAGGGATTGATGGAAAGGATAGTTGAACGAGCTAGGAGTGAGTGACAATCTCAGGTAGTTTAGCCTTCATAAAAGTTATTTTTAATTATTTTTTATGTGGTTTTTCTAAACTATTTTATATTGCTTGATTCTATAAGTTGCCTTAAATTTTTGATATACTGTTTTATGATATACGAAAGAAAAGCTCTATGGACGAAAGAAAGGCCAAGTCATGGCAAAATTTTGTTAAAACGAGAACAATTTTTATGAATAGCCTCGTGAAAAGCAAGTTTCATGAAGGAATGATTTTACAAGAAGTTTTTCATGAGAGCTTTTATCAAATCTAAGTATGACGTGACATGTTTTTAAGTTGAGCTTGGGGGTTAGCCCCATGTCATTTAAGATGAGATTGAGATTAGAGAGTTGCAGACCATATTCTCATGTCTAAGTTGAGCTTGAGTAAAAGATCTACAAAGTGTTCTTTTCATTGTCTTATAAGTTGAGCTTAGATTGCGGGACAATAGACTCCTTTCCATGAAGTTGTTACCAACTTATTGTTAAGATGAGCTTGAGGGGTCAGCCCTCATGTTATTATGTTGAGCTTGCCATTGCTATTGCGAGATCTTTCATACTAAGCCATGATTGTTTTTTCCAGACTCTGTATTTTTTAAATGTTTCAAATACATTGTGTTTAAAATGTTTTTAGATTCTGCTTGATATTTTTATTTAACTTACGCATGGATTGAACTAGACATAGGCCAATCTAGCTGGGGCCATTGAGGTAAGTAGGTAGCCCCTCTTTCTTACCATTCCACGCTTTAATCCAAGCATGTGAAGGGAGTCCAACGCGACTAGGATGAACTTGAAAAACCTCATCCACTGGATCCTATGGGCCTCTTGTAACAGGTGTGGATCCTCTCCTTGGAATTTTTGTGCTTGGAGTTTTAGCAACGGTTTTAACTGTTGCTAAAACTTTCAGCAACACAAAAAACCATTGCTGAAAGTTTTAGCAACAGTTAAAACCGTTGCTAAAACTCCAAACATCCCTTTGCTTATTTTTTTCCAAGCAGAGGATCCACACCCTCTTGTAACATCTCCCGTCATATTAGACTTATCTTAAATTTATATATCTCTATAGGGTTGTTATTGCTTACTATAAATTGCTTAATAATTCTTGTTGGTTCCATTGTGCCTTAAAAGAGTGCTTCTCAAAATATCTTATTCAAGTATATTTTGATGCATATCTTGAATATATTCCTGTGATTAATACATTTTCATGTTTGAAGGAAATCAATAGGATAAATAGTAGCTTTGAAAATTTTCATTTTGCTGGACAGAGGTCAATCAGTTGACTGATTAGTCTCTTTTAATTGATTAGTTGCTCTCTATCTTGAATTTTGCTAACAGTCCGGAGATTGGCCGGTTGATTGGTTGGTCTCTACTTTCTTCTACATAATTCTACCATTTGGTCTTTTTTTGTTTCCACACTTAACCTCTTATGATTAATATAAGCCAAATTGTCTAGACTTTCATTACTTTCACATACATGAATTATGCTTCTTCAGTAAAGATACTGTCATATAAATATTGTTGTTTCTCCATCTATCACTGTAATCTCCTCAGCCACAATCATTACTCAGCTTTCTCATACAAACATAAATCACAAAATTACACAACCATCACTATATCATGAGTTTACACATATATCTTACACAAAAACTCAAATGATTCTTGTTAGGGATAACAACTATCTCAACTATTATGTGCTTCTCATTCTGTAGATCTAACCCTTGAAAATGGTTAGTTTTATCCAAGACAAGGAGATATATATCTCAGTAGCTAGCAAATTATTAAAGTAAAAGAAGACACCATTTTTAGTCATAAAAGCATGATGAATCACAAATAACTTGTCCATGGATACGAGAGTAACATTTATACATATATATCATGCAACAAGACTTCACAATTTGTTTAGTTTTCGGCATTGCACACTAGATTTATCAAGGGGCAATTACAATAGGTGTTTGCAAAAAGTGATTGGAAAGTTGCCAAATTGCTGTGAAAGGATGGAAGGAGGAAGAGTTGTCACTCAAGTTGTCGTATAAAGTTGCTTCTTCAAAACCTTCCAACATATTTTTGACTTCCAATATTAGTTGTTTAACCATCAAAGTGGCCACATCAGCAGCTCTAGTTACACAAAAAAAAAAAAAAGGCCACACCAACAAATAAATGCAATGTCATCAAGAGAGTTAAGTGGGGTGTTAATTTTTCAAATATAAGGACCAAATTGATTGGGGAATGATATTTTGGAGACCAAATTAAAAAAATGAATCTTTCAATGACCAAAACGTTTGATTTTCTCTTTTTATGACATTTCTTGGAACTAGGCTAACCGTGTATTTCAAATGAAAAAATTGATGAAAATATTGAATGTTCATTGGGCGTACGCGTATATATAATGAAACATATTGACAAAAAAAAAAGAGTACATTTCTGTAAAAAAAATTTACACTTTTTTAAAACTTAGTTAAAATTTAAATTTGTATTTAATTATACATCAAACTCTTTAATATTTTTTAACATATATTATAAAAAATTAGTTTAGTTTTATAAATAATATCAACTTTCTGCATAATATATTAGTTTTAAAATAAAATTATTCAATTATTTTAATTACCATAATGAAAATTAAATTACAATCACATATTAAAATTTAATAGCAATTTAAATATCGTATTGTATTACAAAGAATAAAATTGTAGCATTATAATATGGAAAAAAATTAACTTCTTCATGAAAATAAGTTAAGTTTTTTTCTCATGCATTAAATGTCAAAAAATTGAATGGCGATTTTAAAATGAAAATTACATATCTGTTAAATAAATTTTCAAAAAAATTAAAATGAAGGAGAAAATTAGAAGATGGCGGGCAATTTGAAATTTGAAGATTTGAAAGAAATCTAAATTTAGAATTAAAAAAAGAAAAAAAAAAGAGAGAAGGGAGACGGAGAGACAGGCGGGGTAAGTATATAGGCAGTGTATGCGTGACTTGCTTTTCCAGAGAATTCCAAAGGCTGCTTTGAGAGTTGAGACATACACAGAGTTGAGGCACTGTTAGCTTACTCCTCAATGACTTCAAGAAGTGCTTCTGCTTTTGATCAACATGATAATGATCCATCCACAGATTCTGAATCTGAAGAGGAAGCTTCTTCAACCAAAGAAGAAGAAGAAGAAGAAGAAGAAGAAGAAAAAGTCGAAGCGGCAGGACTGACTTCTCCTCCTTTAGCAGCGAAAAAGCCAACGCCTAAGCCCCCCGCTGCACCAGCCGGAGATGATGACGTGAATTCGAAGAAGCCTTTTCAGAGGCTTTGGAGCGAGCAGGACGAAATAGCGATTCTCAACGGCTGGCTTGAATATTCGGCTGAAACAGGATCGGACCCATACAGTGATATGAAATCGTTTCATGGTTTCATCGAGAAGTCACTTCACATTAAGGTTACAAGGCCCCAATTGGTCGATAAGATATACAGGCTGAGAAAGAAGTACGCAAACGGTGCCATAAGAGCAAGACGTGGTGGCAATCCTAAGGTTTGGAATTCCCACGACGAGAGGATGTTTGAATTGGCGAAGAAGGTCTGGGAGAATGCCGCTGAAGGAATCGAACTTATTGGGTCGAAGGATGCTGCTTCATCTTCATCGCTGACCGAAACTGAGATGATTCGACTTCACAAAACTTTGGGTTCATCAGGGTTGAATGAGGATGCTATGAGGATGGGATGGGAATTGATTGGCCCTTCAAAGAGGGCAAAGTTGGAGGACAGGTGGAGGGAACTGTTAGCTGATGAACTGGAGTTGTTTGTGAAACGAGCCAAACTTGTTACCGATCAGGCTAGCTTGATGTTGAACGCTTTAAGGTCATCTGGCTAGAATGAAGTATGTTTTTGGGCTGTCTTTTGATTTGAGATGAGGTATTTTCTCTAATGAGATGTAATACCATATAATATGTTTTAACTCTTTCTCCTTTTTTTTGGGTTTCTTTTATGAGAAAGTTAGATCAAAACTTGTTTTTTGTTACAATTTTTGATTATATTTGACTGCCATGTGGTTTTGTTTGAAGTGAATATGTGGAAATTGTTGCTCAGAATTTTTAGAAAGGTCGATTGAATGGCATCACTTGAAAAGCATGTGGACAAAAAAGTATTCCTATTCATAGAAAATTGAGTAATGCTAATTACGTTCCTCTTTCTTAAATTGAATGGAGAAAGTTCACTGAATCATGGTCCAAGTGCATAGGCACCAGCTTGAGCTGCAAAAGCAATAAATATCTGTAACATCAACTTACATGAACAAATTGTATATATGCTTTCAAGTTCGTCCCTTCATTTGTCACAAAAAGTATCGTCGCTTTATTCCTACTAGTTGGATACAAGGTTCAAAAAGGGCCTGCAAGTCAATTGAGGAAGCTTTTGAGAGTAATCTAAAAATAAGTAGCAATATTTGTTACTTGACATGTTAAAGTAATTTGTAACGGTGTCAAGATTATTTTCATTTCATGATTGAATTAGGTTTGATTCGTCCAAAGTCCTTTTGTTGGGATTATATCATAGAATTGATGACGTAAATTGCGCTATAATACAATTACACCACGGAATAGGGCATGTTTATTATGCAGTAAGGAAAAAGAAAAAAGAAAGAGAATAAAAATAAAAATGAAGTATTTATTAAAATATCTCAGCTTTTCATTTTAAAAAGAATAAATTTAGTATTTTTTAAGAGAATAATTTAGACAATTTATTATCATATTCATATCTCTTTTTCTTTCAACCACCTCGTCACTCTAACATGTATCAAACATGCTGTAAAATTTTAAATATAATTGCAGTGATGTAGAACTAGTCGGAGAAAGGCTGAAAGTGGAAGGAATGAAGAGAAATTGAGAAAAAGTAAAAGATGAAAACTTTGATATTATATTACTTTATTTATTCTTCAAGACTCCACGAAAAGTTTACGGCCAAATCAAGGACTTACAAAAATGCAAAAAAGAAAAATTCATAAATCAATAAAGGAAATACCAATAAAGAGAATCCTTAATAGTTATTACTAAGCATGTTGAAAACAGTAAAGGATGTAGCATTACAAGAAGTCCGTCTTAGAGGGAGGCACGATCTTTAAATTAAGTTGTCAAACTTGTGATTCTAAGCAAACTCATGAAAGGGGATGGACTGATAACGTAAACTTATAAAGTACAATGGTAAAAGTTTACAACCAATAAAAAAAATTATTTAAACCATATTATAAGTTCATAAGTAATAAAATTTTCTCCTATAGTAATTCAAACACAACATAAATTATTCATATTTCAAAATTAAAAGTAGTTAACATAAATTAAAATGACAAGAGTACATTTTATGTCTCTTACGTTTACTTCAAATTTCATTTTGTCCCTATTTTTTTTTTTTGCGTCAATTATATTTTACATGTTTTATTTTTATTTTTAATTATACCCATTTTACTAACATCATTAAATCCATTGACTAAAAAAACTGATTGAGCAATCCACATGACACATTTCAAGTTATACATCATCTGCCACGTGGACTAAAAATTCAAATTCTAAAAATACTTTTCATTTCTCACTCGTCTTTATGTCTCTGTGTCTCTCCCTTGGCTTGGGAATTTTTCTAGGTTTTGGGCCTACTAGTCGATCGACTGCTATTGGCTAGTCAACTGTTTACCTCTGGCAATCGACTAGTTGCACCTAATAGTCAGTTGTTCAGTTCTAAATTATGTTTTTCTTAAACTCTTGCTTTTTAATTATGTTCCCTTACTTCTTAGAGTTCTTTTACACATTAACTCCATAGACTCTTTTCTTCTTTAGTCTTAGGGTGGTGTTTGACTAGAATGTTACACTTGAGTCATCTAGCATAGGTCTTTGTTCTTTATGAGGAATGTCCCCAGAGTAGTATTGAACAATAATAACGAGATATGAGAAAGGAATATTAGAACTAAGGAAATATATAAGGTATTCATTGGTTGAAAGGTTATTTGATGTTTTCTTGTAATTTAGGATTTCTATGAATGAGTTACTTGATTAACAAGGTAAATATTTACGAGGACTAGTTGAGTTATTATTTTTTTGCCTCTCTTGTATTCTCCTTGCTTTCTCTTACCACTATCCTTTCACTTTATATCCAATAGTGGGCAAAAATATTCTCTTAACAAGTATTCTTCTGTTCAAAACTTATACGATGCTTTGAATGAAAAAACAAGCAAGAATTGCTCCAAAAAAGCTTTAATAAAAGCTAAAATATAAAGAACTCATATTACGTTAAAAAAATGTAACATGTAACTAAAGTTGAAGATGTTAGAAAGCACAATAATAATACAGAGACAAATGAGCAACTTTATATATATATATATATATATATATATATATATATATCACTTTTTAGTTCAGCTCCTTTCTTGTGTTTATTTAATTTTGTGCTAACTTTTTTAAAAATATTCTCACAATACTAATTATTCAAAACTATTTCTTAATATACTAATTTTTCATATAATGCGATCAATAATTAGTTGAAATATCTATATAATTCAACTAGTTGTTGACCGAATTCTAATAATATACTATAAAGAATTCGACCAAGAAGTATTGTTCAAATTTTACCCAGTATACTAGGTAGAATTCAACCAAGCACTAGTCAAATTACATAAGGAAATTTCGACTAGTGCTTGGTTGAATTCTTCCCTATGAATTTTTTTTATATATTTTTTTTAAATTTTTGTGTAAATTATATAATAATGTATATTGTTTATATATTTTTAATTTATTAAGAATTAATAAAATATATAAATTTATTAAATTATAATAATGACATTTTTATTTATTAATTATTTTATTTATTAATTATTTTATTTATTAATTATTTTTATATTTGTTTTAAATGATTTAATTTATTAATGTGTAAATAATCAATTATTGTTTTAATAAATATATAAATTATTTTAAATGATTTTCATTATTGTTTTAATAAAATATATCTGCAAAGATAATAATTTTTAATAATTTAAAGATTTTTTATTTTTATAAAATTTTAAGAATATTTCTAATCTTCTATTTTTTAAATAAATGAAAAATATGAAAATACATCAATTGTCATTAAAAATAGGATATTAAATAAATTTTATACCAATTTCAATTGTTATTAATTGAATTGATTGTGAAAATTAATTAAAAATTGAAATTGTGGTAAATTAAATTTATTATTATTAAATGAGTGAAAATAAAAATGAATGTTGGAATTTAATGAACAAACTAATTTTAATTAATGTGAATAAAAATGAATTAATTAAAAAATGATTAAATTAATTTAATTTGAGTGAAAATTAATTTTCCTTTTTGTGACTGAAATCAAGAAAATTACTTGATGTAACAGAGTACTTATTTGAGTCATACAAAAATACAAATTAATCACACATATATTCAATAATAGTTAGAGTCATTTCACAACGGCGTCTAGTGACACATCTCTTTCCGCGACCGAGTAATTGTGCTTGATCCTCCTCTTCCTGATCATTATTTTCAGTTGAATCGCTATTTTCAGTCAAGTCTGAATTTGTGTTGGGTTCACGATATTGTCATGAATTTAGATCTGGGGCCTGATAGACCGTGCTCGGATCGACATCACTACCCCTCTTGGTGCTCAGACCAGCTTCGGATGCCACAGAACGGTCACCACATCTCCCTCGAGCCCTTTTGCCTTGCGCCCTCTTGCTTCGCCTTCCTTAGAGTGGCCTTTCTATGGGAATATGTGGCTGCGGTAAGTTTTGTGTCGAAGGAGTTGGGTAAGCAGTGTCATAGTCTCTGCATTCCCCAATAACTCTAGGATGACGTCACTATTCGTTACGACATATTTTTGACGAAATTTGTGGTTGCTGTAAACTCATTTGGCGCATTGCTCTCACCATAGTAACTTGTAAATAATGCAATGAACAAAAATTATTCTTTAAGTAATATTTATTAAAATAAATAACAAGTAACATATATATATATATATATATATATATATATATATATATATATATATATATACCACAAAGCCATCAAAGTCGTTTGAATGACGAAAACGTCGCCATGTATGGAGCTAAATCCATTTCATGTAGATTAAGTTTGAAAAGAGATGTATCGCTAGATATCGTTGTAGAACAGACATCATTGTAGAACTGACTCTACTATTATTAAATATATGTGTGATCAATTTGTATTCTTGGTAAACAATTACACTTCTATTGTTAATTTTCATTGAAATTAATTAATTTTCACTCAAATAAGTACTCAGTTACATCAATTAATTTTTTTGGTTTCACTCACATAAAGGAAAATTAATTTTCACTCAAATTAAATTAATTATTTTCATTTTTTTAATTAGTTAATTTTTATTCACATTAATTAAAATTAGTTTGTTCATTAAATCCCAACATTCATTTTCATTTTCACTCATTTAATGATAATAAATTTAATTTACCACCATTTCAATTCTTAATTAATTTTCAAAATAAATTTAATTAATAACAATTGCAATTGGTATAAACTTTATTTAATATCCTATTTTCAATTACAATTGATCTATTTTCATATTTTATTTATTTATTTAAATAATAAAAATTAGAAATATTCTTAGAATCTTAAAAAAATCTTCTAAATTATTAAAAATTATTATCTTTGCCAATATATTTATTAAAAATAATGAAAATCATTTAAAATAATTTATATATTTATTAAAACAATAATTAATTATTAACACATTAATAAAATTAAATCATTTAAAATAAATACAAAAATAAATAAATAATAAAATCATTAATAAATAAAAAAAATCATTATTATAATTTAATAAATTTATATATTTTATTAATTCTTAATAAATAAAAATAAATAAACAATATATATTATTATATAATTTACATGAGAATTTAAAAAAAAATACCCAAAAAATAACACATAGGAAAGAATTCAACCAAGCAACGATCGAATTTCTCTTTTGTAATTCGACTAGTGCTTTGTTGAATTCTACCTGATATACTGCCGGGTAGAATTCAACCAACACTTGGTTAAGTTTTTTATGATATATTATTGGTTGAATTATATAAAAAATTAATATATTAAAAAATAATTTTGAATAATTAATATTGTAAAAATTATTTTTAAAAAAGTGTACACGCGAGTAAATATACCCCTTTCTTGTCCTTGCCTTTTATAAAACTTCTTCCTTGACCTTATCTATAGTCTGCATATTAAAACAAAGAAAAGGGGAAAATCAGTACAAAAGGAAATTCAATTATGCAGCGCAAGTCCTAATATGGCAAGGTTCATGATAGAAGGCACGTACCAAACTAGACATACATATTTGCGAAAGAAGAGTGTTTCTTAGGCTTTGAGTTAAGAAACCTCTTTAGCTTTAAGGCCAAAAAGGCACCCAAATCCCATGTTTGCCCATCTTCTGCTGGAGGTTGCAGCATTTCTGAGGTTAGAACAGTACGAGCTGAGTAATCAAAAATCAAATAAATATCATACGTTGAATTTTCAATAGCTTCAGCAACGTAACCCGGATGTGGTTTATATGGTCCTTTTCTTTTTAAACGAGACTACAAAAGCCAACGCGCATGTAATACATTAATTATATTCATCCATCTTTGCAAGTAACGCAATTAAACTTAAAAGACTAACTAGCGTGTAGCTTACAATGATAATAACAATTGATTCATAAGAAAATTTAGATATCTATGTATATAATAATATTATTTTGTAAATTATACATGGGTACCTTATTGTCTCTTCTCTCAAAAATACCCGTAATAGATATGTATGACTAATGAATATCTCAACTCCTGTTCAAGAACTTGTTTGTAATCCAATCCTCTTATGACCCACTCTGTTGTACACTTATTGACAATTTTGTGGTGCATATCCATGTTGACAATCCTAAAATTCAAGGCATTCCAAGATTATTTGTTTAATTCTTTCAATTTTACTGTGACATTCAACTCTCTTTTAATTTTTTTTATCATTGAAATTAACAACACAATAAATATCTCTTTTAGTGAGAATATTAATTTTGTATTTTTTAAGCCATATTAAAAATAAAATAAAAATATTATCATGTTACAAAAAGTTAATTGAATTAATAAAAAATATATTAAATTTATGGAAATGGGGTCAATGAAATCCAGAGATAAGGATGGTTAAGAGAAAACTCCATTTAAAAAGAGACATGAAAGTTACAACTTAAATTTATATAATCATTAAAAAAATGATAAAAAGAATAGTTGCCATACCTAAATATTCTAATTGATTTTGTTATATCAATATGTATATTTAATAGAGTACATTACATTCCTTCAACTATATTTTTAAAATATAAAATTTTTATATTTTAGTTTAATTTTTTATTTGTTATTTAAAAATATATTATTATATTTTTTCATATTTAATAACCTAATAATACATATATTTTAATTAAAACACTTTGTATTAATTTAAGAACATCAACTTTTACAGATTGTTATACAATTTTTTTTTACAGTTAATCAAAGATTAGACATCCTAAGTATTTTATTTATTTTTAAGAAAATTAAATATATATTTCCATTAATAGATGATATTTTAGTTAAAAAAATGGTAATATGTTATTAAATATTAAAAAAAACATACTTTTACAAATTTTTAATAAAAATATAAAATTAAATTAAAATTAACAATTTCATAATTATTGAAAAGAAGAATGAAGAATTTAGAGACTGATGGGGTCAGTGAAATCATATGTGTGTGAACAACACTACTGTTACTTTAAATACCGTTTAAATCATTGTGTTGTGAAAATGTTTGGTTTTGGCTTTCCAACCACTGGTAGGGTCTGGTTTCTGTCATCAAATGGACAACTGAGGCTGGCACTATAAACTTATAAGTTATAAGTTAGTTTATAATTTATTTGATTAGTTTATAAGTTTGTTAAAAGTATTTGATAAATAAACATATTTTAATAACTTATAACTTATTTTGATAAATTATTTTGAATAACTTATAACTTATAATTTATATACTTTTCTTCTCTTTTTACTTTTGGTATTCTATGAAAATCCATTATACCATTCATATTTATTTTACTCTTATATATAAATATAATATATATATATAAATATAATATATATATATATATATAATAATATATGTAAATATATTTTATTATATATAATAAAATATAATAATATATATAAATATATTATATATGTAAAAATATATTATTCATATATAAAATATATAAATATATATTTTTCATGAATTTTTTATATAATAATTTAAATTAATTAAATTAAAAACAAAAATGATATATTTATATTATTTTAAAATTAAAAAATATATTTCTTTTTATGTCATTTTACATTTTTCAATTATTTCAATAACTACTTTTAACAAATACTTTTATTTTTTAAGCTATAAGTTAAAAATTAATTTATAAACTATCAACTAACTTATAAATTATTCGTTAAATTATAAATTAATTTTGTCAAACATAACATAAATTTAATTACAAAATTTTGTTTTGTTTTGCTTCCTTTTTCTTAAGATTTTTCAATTTGATGTCATTTCATGTCTTAATCTAATGGGTAATGCCTTGATTAGTTGATTAGGTGTCTGGGTAAGCATGACAGAATCTTATCCCTCCAACACTCCAAACTCCAAGTTTTTTTTCCTATTCAACATAATTTTATATATATGTATATACACACACACAAACACACAGATAGCAACCTAATAGCTTTTCTTGGTCTGTAATTTTTATTTTTGCATTTTTTTATTTTGACAATTTAGTGTTAAAAGATATATGATCAATTTTCTGCAAAATTCCAGCAATTCTAGCCATTTTAAATAGTACATTTCATTTCTATCATTGACAAAAAAAATTGCACAAATAAAAAACCAACCCGTACTCCATGCAAAGTTGAACTGCAATAGATGACTGAAGGAAGGGGGGCCTTGATTGTGCAGACAGTTGGAAACTTTTTCTATAGAAACGAAGAGGGCCTTCGATTAATAGAGAGAGAGAGAGAGAGAGAGAGAGAGAGAGAGAGAGAGAGAGAGAGAGAGAGAGAGAGAGAGAGAGAGATTACCAGCAAAAAACAGTTAAACATAGAAAAAATAAAATTAGCTTACGGAGGAGAAGAGAGACGCCAAAGAGAGACGCACAACTGAAGAGAAGAGTGAGAGCTACAGAGATGGAGAGAGATGGCCGACATGAGAGGCAAGACGGAGACGAAGTGAATTTCTAAATTTAGAAATTAGAGATTGAGTTAATTAAAAATTAAAGATAAATCTATATAATAAACTAAAATAATTTTACTCTAAGACATTAATTGTCGATAGGTTATTAAATTATTATAATAAAATAAATTTAATAAATAAATATGATAAATTAATCACATCACATTAAATGAATTTGAAAAAATAAGGGATATTATTATATAATTGATATAATTGTTATATAATCATATTAAATGAATTTAAAAAATTAGGGTAAATTGCTAGTATGTAGTTGTTATAATTGCTATATAATCGATAAATTAGGTAAAATTTTCAATTGAAATATAATATGCTGTTACTTGATAAATTAACATTTATTACATACAAATAATCAAATAATTAATTGCTATATAAAAACTAACCTACAAGTACTCATATTATTTATTTCTCTTCTTAAATAATTATAATAAAATTTAAAATTATCTCCATCATTTTAAATTATAATAATTAAATTATCACTCATTTTTTTTAATATGAGTACGCTAGACTTTTTTATTGTACCATCATCAATGGTCAATCTCCTATCTCTATGTATAGATTTTTAAAAAGTGACCAAAATTATTGGCCAATTTGGAGGCTTTTTCGTTTTTCAAAATTAAAATTTTAAAATTCAAAATCAATGTAGATATTTATATATTTCTTTTGAATATCTCATCTATATTTGCATATCTTTTTCTCTCATACAATTTTCCTTCTTTTTTCTTTTCGATTTTACTTCTTCTTCCCTTACATGTATAAAGGACATCAATGATGATTTATCATCAAAGCTTTAAAGTGATGTTTCTTTCATATCATTTGGTATCATAGCGTTTTTTTATTTTTTTTATTTTTTCTGGTCTATACAGTTCACATATTGTTCACATTTGCGATTACTGTTTATTTGATTGTGATTTTTTATTTTCTATTTCTCTTTCGTTCTTATGTTTTTTTGTTATATTTTCTTCATTTCTATATTCGTTCTCCGTTATTATTTTCCGTGTTTCTGTTTCATCTATGTTTATGTTTTTGATCTTCTGATTTTTTATTCTTGTCTGTTGTATTTCATTTTTACATTATTCTGATTTTCTAATTCTAGTTTCGCTTTACTATTTCTGTTATTACGTTTTCTTGAGAAAAACATATCATGAGAAAGATCAAAGCCTAAAAGAAAAAACTGATGCCATTGAGATAATTATTTGTGTTTGAATAATATAATTTGACTATTTTTAAATTAATTTTTTTTTGTTTTCTCATCTAATAGGATTAATGAATAATTCCTTTTAGGCTTACTGTGAGCAAAGGGTAGAGCCCTCCCTATGAAGAGAAACTTCAGGTAATCCCAAGATTACATGTGTGCAGATTGATTGAATGCTAATTTAGAATTTAAAGTATTACATTTTAAAGTTGGGATGTGATGTATATTTCCTCCTTTGATTATCTTCTTGTTATTGTTTTAAGTTGTGGTTATGTAAGTTATGTTTTAAATTTCAATAAACTTATTATTGCTAATGCAAATGTATATTTGCAGAAATAGAAGAAACAATCAAAGGAAGACAAGGATTTTGATCATAACAGACTTATTAAGTTAGTAACTTTTATTTCAACTCATTTTCATTATTAATATATTTATCTAAATTAATTCATGTAATACTTTATTTTTTGTTTTTATTTTCATTTGACGTTATTCACATTCAATCTTCAAGGTATTTGTATCTAATGAATTATTTTATATGTGTCTTAACATAGCTTGAATGTCTTATTATTTTTGTATATGTATTCTTTTATATATTTTTATTTATTTGATGAAAAATTATATTATTCGGTACATCGCAATATATTAAAGATGAGTTAGAGACAAACAAAATTTTACCACTAATTTTAGTCTTTCTTGCAATGAATTTTGAATATTTGGATAGAATTCTTGTTCTGCATTTTTACGGATCGGGGGTGCCTGCTCTTCGGAAAAGAAGAGCAGGCTGCTTTTTTACTTGTAGCAACGGTAAAAACCGTTGCTACAAGTTGCAGCAACAGTAAAATCGTTGCTATAAATATTAATTGTGATATTTTTTTTACAAAACTTATAGCAACGGTTTTTAAACTGTTGCTGAAACTTGTTTATTAGTGTTGGCCACGGTTTTAACCGTGGCCAACAGGCAAAGCTACCTGCTCTTCGGGTACGAAGAGCAGGCACGCCCAGTCCCATTTTTACGTCGTGCTCCATTAGATTAGCAGGGTTAAAAATCCCACTAAGCTCATCACTTTACCTTCACGCAAATTTTCAACAAGTTGATGGAGCCCATTAAAAGAATAATCTAGAAAAATGAAGACAAATAAATGTGAAATACGTAATTAAAATAATCCAAGTATCTAGAATCTAGTAGCTTACTAGCTTGGCTGGTGAGTTGAGATATCGAGATGGAACTCTCTGAAAATCTTCTTGAGGGGCGGAAACTGACACATGAAAGCTATAAATAACAGCATTATGAATGAGCATGAAGCGTTGAAAATTGAAGCAATCATTCCTACAACTCCTGCGTCCAGTAGCCTATGCCCATCTCTTCTCAACGTTTACGTCCATCACTTTTTCTCCCTCTCTTGTCTCACATTTTCGGAAAGAGATCTCATAGTTATCTTTGTCATACTTATTGTTTTAACAATAATTTTAATTGTCACTAAATTATTATTAAATAGACAACCATATGATACCACAATGCCTTCCTATTAATTACAAAAGTTGTCATTACATAATATATTAACGTTTTATTTCAAATTCCATCAGAGCCTAATGGGTTGGAGAATGGGAAAGATTTTAAGAGGAATGCTATTATTAATTTATTTTTATTGGTGTTATGATTTTAGTAATATTTCTTTTCAGGAGTCTAAGGTGTAGTGGATTACTTTGGAAATTTTAGAATACTTTTAATAATATTATTATTCTTAGAACTAAGTTACTTTAATAAAATAAATATTTGGAGAATACTGTTCTTTCTCCTTTTATATGCGTGCAAGGCATGGCAATAACATTATTGAAGTAGACAAACACTACAGTTATTATGATGTTTCTTATCAATCAAATATTGTAATATGTACACTTAATAGTTAATTCCCAAAATTAATTAAGGGGCTTTGATAATACAAAATTTTATGTTGCTGGAGAAGAAATCATGGCAAGAAATTGCTAAAGAAAATATAACTTAAAGCGTGTAATTCGGCTGAATTTTTTTTTAGTGAGGGTGTTATTGTTTCAAAAGAATATTCGTTTATGGTTTTCCTTTTCCTTAAAGTAGAAACTCCACTTTCCCGCTTCTTTCTATCCCCAAAAAAAAAAGATTTTACTATTATTTTAAAAAGTAGCCGTCTCAGCCAAACACATAATTTATTCTTTTTTAAAAGCATTCTTTTTTTTTTAAGATAAAAAGATATTATATGTTTCTAACGTTTCTCTTTATGTTTATTTACGTTTCTAAAGTTTTTTCATATATGCCCATTTCTGTTAACTTTGTCAATTTAGTTAATGAAAATGTTGGCTAAGCTTTCAGTGGCAAAATTCTTTCGCCACATCATTTGTCACATGAGCTTGAAGTTGATTCTTTTGGCGAGTTCAACATAACAGGAAAGAAGTAATATATCATATTTTGTGTTATGAAGCCATGAGCTTGAAGTTGAGTCTTCTGAGCCAAATAGAGTGAAGAACCATATAAATTAAATCAAAGGGCTTCGCAGGCCTATTAATCACAAAATGCCTCTTCACCCTCCTCACATTCCCATACAAACCTTGGTACTGCCACTTTGAAACCCTCTCCAAAATCCCGTTAATCTCTATGATTCTCTCAACTCCAATCTCCAGTGAGAATCTTCGCCAATCAAGCACATCCCCAAATGACAGCGAGTAATTCTTGCAAATAATCATGGGGACACACCCTGCGTATATCGCCTCCACAACCCTAGGGCTTGCCACTTTGTGCCCGCTAGGGCACAAGCAGAACTTGTTCTCACCCATCAATTATGTGTAGTCTTCCCCCTCTGGCAGGTACTCGTAGACTTGGATTTCTATGTCTTTGTGTTTCCAATGTTTGAGGAGTTCCTTTCTGATGTGGCTATGGGCGCCACCGACAAAGGAGGCCAGGATGGGTTGATGGTGAGGGGGGAGGCTCTGGTCTGGTGGGGCCAGCTTGTCGAAGGGGAAGAAGATCTCAGGGATGGAGGCACCTCTAGTGGGTTTGAAGACTTGTGATGTGTTGGCATTATAGAGGGCTCTGATGAAGTTCTTAAAGAGGTTGAGGTTGAGAGAGAGAGAGAGAGAGAGAGTGAGCAGCGTTGAAGAGAAGAATTTTTTAAAAAAAATTATTAGTAAGGGCATTTTTGTAACTTTGGAGTATGGGTACACGTGGCAGGTGATGTGGCAAAAGAATTTTGCCATGTGGGAACTCAGTTAGCATTTCTGTTAACCAAATTGACGAAGTTAACAGAAAAGGTCATATATGATAAAAATTGAAAGATAAAGGACATAATCGAATCCAAAAAAAAATCTTTAGGGGCATAAATGAAAATCAAAGTAAACATTAGGGGCATATTGTACCTTTTTTCCTTTTTTAAAAAGCAATTGATTTTGGTGAAACAATTTTTCTTTTTTAAAAAAATTAGCTATAGTTAGGCCATGCAAGCTCTAAAATAATTTATCAAAACTACTACTGCTAATAGATAAATAACACCATATAGTTGAATATTTTCATAAGAGAAACAACAATTTGCCAACTATGGTGAACAAGGAGTTACCTTTGATTGTATAGTTGCATCATGTTAGTCTCTGTTGCTACATAGCCTTTGGTGCAAGTAAAATAATTGAAGAGGCATACCTAAGGCTGTCCTCCTTCTACATAGTGATGGACTTTTAATAACGGATTGAAATTTGTCACAAATTCTTGTCTTGTCATTTCTGACGGATTTCAGAATCCATCACTATTTTTTTCAACATTTTGGAATTTAGTGACGTATTTCAATCTGTTGCAAAAATTTGTCACTAAATAGTAATGGATTTCATTTCTTCATTAAATTTTATCACAAAATGTGGAATTTAGTGATAGAATGAAATTCGTTACTAAATTTTGTCATTAATTTAGTACTAGATTGTTTTCGTCACTAAAATCCTGGCTAATATAGTCATAGATTGGTTATGCCACCAATTATGTCAGAAAATCACCAAAATTTGTGATGTAATTATTTCATCACTAATTTTTGAAGGATTTTGTTTTTCCGTCACTAGTTCCATCACTAATTTAGTGAGGGATCAATTTCGTCACTAAATCATTAAATTTGTTAGAGTAATGTTTGACTATATATATACACTTATATATTAATTTGCTAATAGAAAATTAATAACGCACGCTCGCCGGCTAGCCAGCCCCTGGGAGTTTATATATTATATCATATATTAAATTAGTGATAAAAATTTGCCACTAAAAAGCCGTTTTCATAAAAAAAAATTTTATTGGTGTTATTTTTAGTGACAGGTTTTGTAAACCAATAATGAATTTTTCCATCACTAATTTACTTTTCTAGTCAAAGGGGTGTCCTCAAGCACCTCAACAAGGGGCCCCTCGCTTAATAACAAGAGTTATTATTTTAACGAAGAGAAGACTCTTTGTAATGTTCCTTGATTCTTGTAGTGATTTTACATTTTTATTCTTTAATCTTAACTCTTATGCTCATTTACCAAAATATTGTAATGGCCTTGCTTATACCTCAATCTTTTAAAATTCTTTGTTGAAATCAACCTAAGTTCCCAAATTTACTTGTTTTCCTTTTAAATTTCAAACTTTATGGAAAACTTTCTTTCCTTATTCAGTAGTAAGATTTCCATTTTCTCAAAACTATCATTCTTAAAAGTTGAAAGACAAAAATCAAAATATAGCAAAATTTAAAAAAAAAACATCTTTATGTTGTTCAGAGGTTAAGCAGTCGATTGCTTGACGTCACCTAGAAGTGAACCGATCGACTAGTATTGGTGTCATGCCCCCAATTTAGGAATATGACTGGCATGGAAGTAGACTCCGTCCACCCCTGTAAACCTAACATCATACTGCCAATGCACAAGAATAATCACAACAAAGATTTCCATTAATCTTAAATTGACAATTTTATTTATACAACCATTTAGTTGTAAAAAAATTCTCTCATAACAACATCATTCATAACAAAAAAGATCAAGAAAGATAAGTTAAAGCATGAAATATAAGTACGTGTAAATCAAATTTCAATCCTTTTCACTATCAATGCAAATCCCCTAAGTGTTTTATTTTACTACAGAGCGACTCAACCCATGCCATAACAACTACCTATACCCACTCGACACCAGAAGAGGTCAAGAACTTAGAGACTCTGCTACTCCTTGTACAGAGACTAGTATTGGAAAAAAAGACCGTGGCTCGCAGGCTAGACCGGGACCACCTGTAAATGGGCGGTCCTGAACTGACCAATTTAAGCCTGTTTAAAAACGGGCCTAAACGGTCTAGCTCATTTAGGCCCATGGGCCACAAAGGTTAGCCCATGGACCCTGCGGGCCTAAACGAGCTTTCTCCTTTTTTTAAAAAAAATTATTTTTTTAAAAATACATTATTTAGTATAAATAATCCCCTTTTATCACATTTCTATATTTTATAACCTTATATTTAATAAATATAGTAAATTTGGATATAAAAATTTTTGTAATTTTTAAAAATAAATATAACATTTTTAAATATAAATATAATATAGTTAATTTAGAAAGAAAATATAAAAAATTAAAGCTATTGATTATTTCAAAATATTAAAGATGTAATGTTTTACATTGATAAATACTATTTTAATAAAAAAATTATTAATTTTTTTACTAAAAAATTTAAATTTATATTATTTTAATATTTAAAAAATAAAAATGAATAAATTGTGGCCCGTAGGCCTATGCAAACAGGCTTGGTCTTCCTAAAAAGACCATGGGCCTAAATGGGTCAGCCCGTTTAACTCTTGGCTTGCGACGGGCCAGTTTGAACTGACGAACCGATCTGTTTAACAGTACTAATGGAGACTCACTAGCTACACTGAAGACTTGCAAGGGGTACAAAAGAAAGGAAGTGAGCAAAAAACTCAATAAGAGGAAAAGCAACCATAGAAGAAACACAAACCAGGCACTCTTCACAGATATAGGACCCTCGAAAGATCCCATATGCCATCAATAAGTTACATTACACACATGGTCAACACAAAATCTACAATCAAAATTCAAATAACACTGCCAACACAATACCACCACTACAGTTCAATATAACCAACACTTTCCACATGAAAAAGTTCATTGCACATACACGAATTACCATAACCAAGGACATAATGTAAATCATACAAGAAGTCCATGTTTCCACACAATAAGTAGTCCTTTTGCCACATGGGCACCCATATTGCCGCCACACAGGGGTTTATGCTTGTCACATTGGCCCCTAATTGGATTCTAGGACTCTTTCCATAATGCACTATCTCAAGTAATTGGGGTCATCTATATCCGAATTGGTCATACAGCCATTAATAATATTTTGGGACTCCTCCTAAAATGACCAGATGACCATCTCTAGCAATTTGGGTCATCCATATTCACCTTGACCACATGCATCATCAAATAAAAGTCTCAATGATTCAAAATTTAAATTTTCAAAGATAATAATCTCAACCAACATGTGATAATATTGCACCATAATGCAGCTAAGAGATCTATTCCCCTATCACAAAGGATCACATTCACCAAGCAATCAATTAGATATGGTTACTTCATCACATTCATCATGCAAATCCCATCAGGAGAATAATTACTTGCATGATTGTACAAATATCCGAAATTATTTATCCAATATTCCCACAAACAAAGGGACACCATCTAACGCATTATGCCCCTAGTAATATCATCATTAGAGAGATTAGTCTAAATTAGTACAACCACATTATACACACTTACATATACAAATATGTCCTCTTAAATTAACATATGAGACTTCTTATGTTTACATGTGTATATATATATGTGTGTGTGTGTGTGTGTGTGTATATATATATATATACCCACATATTCCTTTTTCATATTTCCAAAAGGATAAAAGAATGTATGTGTACATGCTCACTTTTTAAGCTTCCTTGCAATTCATTTAACATATGAATATATATAAGCATATACACATATTTAAAATTTCACACTTCACATCTTTATTCATGAGGGAGTATGAATATTTATATAAAATCACACAAATATCACAATTAATCATTATTCTCCTTAACTTGAATATATTACATGCTTATATTTAAAGTAGTCATTCTTACTCATCCTGGAGCAATGTCTACACTCTCGTACATTTCCAAGCGTCCTATCTTAATAGAACACTAAGGCACTTTAGAATTTTCATTTCAAATTTAAAGAGAAAAGATATTTCCATTAAGATCATTTTCTTGCTTCACTAGACTCAATATAACCACTTAAAACATCACTGAATGAGCCTATTAAAGAATTAAAAGCCATGAGAATATTTCCTTATGCATTAACTACCATTTTTTACTTAGATTAGAGGTAAATCCCTCTTAAACCAATTAAATTTCTCCACATAACCATACATGCTCTGTTTAAAACTAGATTTCGACTTTGGTTTTGTGAATTTACTGGGAAGCCATCATAACTCCAAAATTTATAGAATTTGGTCGGAAACATTCTTAATATGCGTAAAATCATAGATAAAACTTTCAGGAAGAAATAATTTAATTTGCCCCTTCAAAACCATTGTTTCGCCGCTACTACCTAGACTGCCTTTGCAACATGAGGGTCTCAATTTTGCAAACCTTTGACCTACTAAATCAACTCCAAATTCCATGAAACTTGGCAGGCTTATACATTAATGTTAAGAAATCTTTCCATAAAAATTTCAAAGCAAGAATTGATTTTTTTTCCAATCTAACGTAGCATTAAATAAAGCTAGTCAGATTTTTTCACAATTTGAGGTAGGTTCCATTTCTCTATCATTTGGCTTAGTAGTGATTTCCCAAACACTATGAAAATATCCAGATTATGTCTACACATTCCAACGAGTGCTCATAAAAATTTAAAACCAAAAGGACTTGATTTAGATATATTTTTGTCTCACAAATTACCTTAACAGTGAAACTGTCTTGAATATGGTAGCAACATTATTTCAATGTGTTTAGTTAGTTCAAGAAGTTGGATTCTAATAAATTTCAGCAAGCACTTACTTTGACATTAGCACAAGGGGTATACCAAATTTCAAGCCTATTGAAGCTTATTTTATAACTCAAAAAGATCCAAGCTCTAATAGCAACAAAAGACAACAACCACATTAACCAAATTCAATGCCATAATAGTTAACTTTGCATAATTTCTTAGCTTTGGCAACCAAATTAAAATTGAACTCTTTTGCCTTAGCCATTACATCTTTCTATGATAATCATGCCACTTCTTATACCACTACAACCATACATCCCAAGTTTTCACTTAAGTATATAGAGAAAGAAACTTTCCAATCTCACTTTTATATATTCCTCAATCCTTAACATTTCAAACCAGAAATTCCACCCTCAAAGATATATATATATATATATATATATATATGTATGTATGTATATATATATATGTATGTATGTATGTATATATGTATGTATGTATGTATGTATGTATACATATATATATATATATATTGCTAAATTTCTTCCTATCTAGCTCCCAGCACAAGAACAATACAAGATAGACTCTAAAACAGAAAATTTGTAGAAGGAAGAGTCTATGTAGTTGATCCCCTTACCTTTCGGCCAAACAGCTGTATTTTTCTCCATCCTTACAATTTGATCAACATTCTTCTTCCTTCCTATAGCTCTCGGTCATGGTGTTACAGTCAACAAAATCATCCTCAATCACTAATTTTTCCTAAGGAAATGCGACTTAAATGAATATGGAAAGATAGTAAATTACAACCTAGTTCTCATTCATGGATTTCCACTCCCATTCAGTCTAGGGTTCAAATAGCACGAAAGAAATGGAGGGGAAAGAATTTTCAATACCCACCTCTGAATGAAGGTGCTACGTTGGAGAAGAGGGCTGCCGGTGACCAGCCATTCTCGTCATAGCATCCGACCAAGGCTTCTTGCCAAACTCTCGTATTTTCTCTTCTCAGCCACCTCTAACTCACACAAACCAAGTCGAAGAAGGGAAAGGTGATGGAGGAAGGGAACGTCTCTGTCATCGGCAAGGTGGTCGGACATTGTAGCTCTCTCTCTCACAGCTAGGAAGCTCATCATTGTGCTTCTTTTTCTCTCCTTCTCGGTCTCCCCTCCTCTCAGTCGTGCTGTCTATCTCTCTCTTTTTCCCTTCATGTAGCCTCACCAAATAAGGCTTCCTCAAAAAGCTTTAATTTAATCTGATGGAGATGCAAGGGTACACATGTATGGTTTTTCCCATGACACTTGTCATTTCTTTTGGTTAAAATTATAGTGTTACTCTTCCTTAAAAAATTATTCACTATGGTCCTTAAAATTTTTGAATAAAAATTCCCAAGTCACCCTCAAGACCCAAAATTTTTTTTCTCCCTTGACATAATTTCCCAAATAAATCCAAGAGCTCCGCTTTGTCCAATGGTTTCAAACAAGTCTCGAAAATTATTATCATTATTTTTAGTTAAGCCCTTTGTTGAGAATTTATTTGGAAATTTCTCACAACGAAAATTAGAGATTCCAATACTTTTATGGTTTCACTAAATTTCAAATTAGCCCCTACATTTCACATATAAACATATAACAAGATTAACATATTCATCGAATAAATTAAAAATTCACGGGTATTACAACTGGAGTCTTAGTTGATTGTGTGATACCAGAGGAGGCGATGTGGGAAGTGGAGAAGGATATGCAATCTAGATATCCCTCCTTGTTTGCATGATAGTGTGTTATGGAAATTTGGAGACCAAATTTCTTTGAGGGGGTAATATTGTGATACCTATGGTTTTGCTATGCCTTGGTTAATGTAATTATCTTATTATTTGTATTGGTGTAAATTCTTGATTGAGTTGAAACTTTTAAATGAATGACTATGAATTTATGAAATCTTGTGTGTATTTCTCTATCTTTGTGTTATTTCATGTGTGCAAGTTGTTATAGGCACGAATAACGCCTTTGGCTAGTGACTGACTAACTTGAGATGGTTGTGATGGTGAATTATGGCTTAAGGACCCTTTGTGTGAATTTCTATGACATTATGTTGGTTGTAGGCTGTGGTTTTGAGGAGGGATGTGTTAGGTAGATGGATTATTTAATTAAAGGGAACTTTCATTTATACCATTGGACTCAAATTTGAGTGTGTAAGAGTTGGAAGGCAAAATGGCAAAGTGATTGTTAAATGTAATACCCACACACACGTCATATCACAGAACCCTTATGCTAATCTCTCTGTGTGTTCTACTCTTGTTTCTCATTCTCTTCTACTCCTTCATATTCTTAAATCCATCCAATCCTATTCCTACTCAGAATATGATGAAGATCTTACTCTGGTAACTTCTCTCTAGCTTAGGAAGCATAGGATTTGTGGTAAGCTACTTGAAATTCCTCTTTTCTTCTTATTTTCGTGGGATACAAAACCCTAAGATGGGAACCATAGAAATCTTATTGTTTTAGGATGATTTATATCTCCAAACTTCTCCCATATGTATGCTAATGTGTTTAGAAACTCATAGTGTAGGGCATCTGTCACCGATGCAGCAGTGCGAATGGGCAGTGCAGTGGTATGTTAGAGGATTTGGTGGGTAGCTACTACCTTCTGGCACTGCAACACCAAGTTTGGTTGCTACAATGATAGTAGTCAGTAGTGAAACTTCCTTCTCTTTGTTATACTGCTACAGCGATGGGGATTTTGCTATAGTGGCAAAACTTAGTGTTTTTCTTGAATTTTAACAATCCAAATTTTAACAATCCTTTCCACTCTTGTTATCTTGAAATGGTAGGACTTGAACCCTGAAACATCTTGGATGATCTTTCTATTGACCCCATTGCATGTGTTAAAGAAGTTTTGATGACAATAAACATCTTAAAGATTATCCCTTTGGTCTTAAATATTCAATCTTTTAGGGAATTTGATAAAGTCCAAGGCAAAATGTTGAAGATTAAAGAATTTATTTCTTTTTAGCCTGTAGGACATAGGATTTTTATGTAAGAGTAGTTGAATGGCAAGAAAACATTTTTGAACTCTTTGGAAAATGTTTCTTGGACTTCTTTGATTGCTATTAATGGCATTTGAATGATTTTAAAATGTAAAAACATGTTTTCTGGGCCATAAGAGAGTAAGCAGTCAATCATTTGTCTGCAAACAGTCGACCAGTTGCTCTCAAGCAAAAACATTAAGGCCATCAGTGAGCACATAGTCAACCATTTTCCTGCAAACAGTCGACCAGTTACTCTTTGTCAAAAATTTGAAATTTATTATAGAGACTCATTGGTCGACTGCCTACTAGTAAATAGTCGACTGCCTGGTCTGGAGAAAACTTCAATGGCTTTGACAAAAAGAAACTGGTCAACCATCAGGTGGCTACCGATCAATTGCTACCTTATTAAAGGGTACCGATCAACTGTCAAAGGTCAACTGGTTGACCATCAGCATGTTGACAGTAGTAATAATGACTATTTTTGTATCAAAACTTTTGCAAACTTTTTATAATGACTCTTTTACACCTTGGACTATAAATATAAGCTACAATGGCCATCAAATCAACAAGAATACATTCCATTTGTCTTTGATATTCTCTAAAAGAGCTTTTCTTGCCTATCACTACTGAAATTAATGCCTTAATTGTATATTCACTCTATTAAAGAGAGTTGACCAATCATTCCATCTTTATGATTTGTTAACTCAAGGATTGCAGTTCCTTGAGTGGATGTTTGGGAAAAACATAGCATAAGGGGGAGAGAGATCCTTTGAGAGAAAATTTTCTCTAGTTGTAATGGCTCATAAGTGGCTATTTCATAAATTTATGGAGATAATGGTTCACGCCACTACGATGCCGAATCGCCCATAATTGAAATCGTGGCAATTTTGCAATATAGTGATCCTTAGGTTGTATTCACTCAAGGAGCCTCACTTCTAACTATTAACTAATTGTTCTTAATGCTGATTATACTAATTAACTACAAGGGGGGTTGTGACAGTACCAGAAAAGCATACAAACAAAAGTTAAATCTTGCAGTAGCAGAACAGGTTTGACAGTAAACAGAGAAATATCACAGGACATATGTAATCAATCTCTGGTTTTCGTAGAAGTGTAATCATCATTATCCTTTTCTTAAAATTAGTTCTGACTTCATCTATTAGTCTAATCATTAACTAAGTTTTCTAGAAAATCTCCTAGAACTTAAACACATTGAGTCCTAACTGGAATCTTGCCTTTACATAATCGCATATTGGCAACTCAGTCTAATCCTACTTACTAAACATGCATAGCAACTGCATACATACAAGTCTAGCAAGGTTTACCCTCTAATGAAGCAATAAAAACAAAAATAAAACCCATACATCCTTTCTAATTAGAAAAATATACAAAAATGAGAACAAGAGACAAAATGAGTATTAAACTGAAATAGATTAGAGCAGAAATACTTATCTGTTCAAAGGCATTTAGATTACATCTCCTAGTTCCACCAAAGACTAATTATAAAAAATGGTTTTAGCCTCCCATAAGGACTAAAGCGAAAAATACAGAGGAGAAACTACAAAGAACCCTAAACTACAAAAGAAGAGAGGAGGAAGAAGAAGTTGTTCTGTCTCCAAAAACGAAATCTGATGCCTCTTTGTATTTTACCTCAAGAGTGAGACGAAAAATGGCTTTAGACTTGTCCTTTTCTCTTGCTGAAAAATGTAGTTTAGGTCTGGACAAGCTACAACAGCAAATTAGAGGAGGATGGCATGAAAAAGGATGTTGCAGGACTGACTTTTCTACAAGAAGAGTTGACCTACAAATTTGCCATTTTAGGTAAACTTTGGAAAGCAAAAGGAGCTAAATGCATGCTCTGATTCAGAACAAAAGTAGGGCCCACATTAGCTTATCCTAGTCAGCGCCAAATCACCAAAAAGTGTCACATCAACTCCCACATAAGCACCTTCGTCCATGTCATCAATTTAGCTCTCTACTTACGAAATTAAAGCACAATTAGTCCATAATTAAATTACATCCAATTAATTCTAAAAATATAATAAAATCAGAGAGTTCTCATGAAAATATATGCAATAGAACTAAGATAGGGACCAAAATGTATATAAATATGCTCAATATCAGATAGTGGAAAATCTCAAGAGATATCTTGAGAACTGGATGTATTCCTGGGGTTACAAATTGAACCAATATAAATTTGCTGAGTTTGATCTTCTTACTCTATCTCTATTTATTTTCTTGTACTCATTTTTTATTCCTTGCACCCTTACAAGTTCATTTTGATTGATTCTCTATTTTTCTGATAAAAACTTTCTTACAAGCTTTAGCTTTACATTGCAATCATTTAACTTCCAATAAGTTTTAAGAAAAATTTTTATAACCCAATTTGCCCTAAGCTATTTCTATCACTTTCTTGTGTTTTGCAAGTAAAATTCAACTTATTCTATAAGTTGAACTCCAAGTGAGGGACTACCCTACTTTTACTTTGATTGTGTGATGGTAAATGCCTTGTGTGATATTTATTATTCCCTATATGATGAAATTTGTTGGATATAGATCCTTGTATGCTAGAATGCACTTGATATGAACTTTATACGCTACTAGATGTTGGATATATGTATATACACATATTCTGAGTGATCGAAGGAGTTGAACATATCTGTGTGTGTTGGAATTCCATTTTTGTGTTGACTTGTGCTGGATATATATATATATATATATATGTGTGTGTGTGTGTGTGTGTGTGTGTGTGTGTGTGTGTGTGTGTGTGTTGGATTGCGCTGGAAATATTTCTGTGTTGAGATTTATGGATTTTTTATGTATATGATTCTACGACAAGCATTTATGGCTTAGTTTGTGTAACAAATGATGCTTGGGATTAGAGGTGTTCAAAACCAAACAAGCCGAACCAAACCAACCAAAAATTGACCAAAACCTAAAAAATGATGTTCAAATTGGTTTTTGAAATATAAATTTTAATTGGTTTGGTTCGGTTAAAACCAAACCAACTTTGTATTTAAAAAAAATTATATTTTGTATACATATAATATTATATTTATATATTTTTATGTCAATAAAATTATTTTGTCATATTTTATAATTAACTTGGTCTCTTTCTTTTAATTAATGTGGATCTTTATATATATATATATATATATATATATATATATTATTGAAATTAAAAATCACAAATTATTGTAAAAAAAATCGTCTAAAATTGAACCAAATTGCCTAAAATTTAAAATCGAATAGGTCCATTTTTTGGTAAACCAACTAGGTCAGTTCGATTTGGTTCATGCCCAGAACTAAATCGAATCAAGCCTATATACAACCCTACTTGGGATGGTGCATTATACAAAATTTTTGTGGCATAGCATGTTAATGGGTCGTTGTGTGGTGATGTGATCCCAAACCCTCGATGATGTTGTCTATGTAATGGGTAGGTGAAGCACTTCATATTTAAAACACACTTATGAGTGCATGCCTATGAGATGGTTAGGCTTGAGAGATTATGAACACCCAAGAGTGTATAGTGCCTTGGTGGCCTTAGAGCATCTACAATGGTAAATCTCAATTTGGTTCTTATTGTGGGTCCCACAGTACCACATCAGCTAAAGTAACTCCCTACTACTTTAAGTAACTTTTTACTCTAGTGGTGAATCTCTTAAGAACATATAAATGGGTCCCACAATCAATTTTCTATTACTTCAGCATTTATTACTCTTCACTAACTCCACTAACATTTATTGTATGTTGATTATTTATTATTATTTTTTGTATAAGAACCGGTTCTTATATAAGAACTATTCTTATGCGTGGTAGCCAATGTGACGAACTACAATGATGAACTGAAATAAGAACCGATTCTTAAATTTAAAAACCCCTTAAGAACCACATCTGTAGATGCTCTTAATGCCTTTGTGGCGATGTGGATGCTCGTGTGGCAATTTATTTCCTTTTGTGTGTATGTGATAGATTTAAGCTGTATAATTTCCCTGTGTATGTAGAAAACTTGTGATGGTTGTGGCCTAGTACTAGATGTTCATGTGTTATGGCGATGGATGGAACCGATCCCAAGGTTCCATCCCTACAAATGGCACACATTAATGTATTATTTCAGTAGTGTTATATGTCACTATGTGCTTACCCTTTTCTTTGTGTACCTCTTACAAATTTTGCATTACTGGGCAAGTCTCCGCCCAAGTTGTATTGGGGCCTCATCTCGCCAAACCCTTTGCTATGGGGTTGGTGATTTGTATTTTGGTGTATTTGATAAGGTGTTATTGCTCTGTAGTTGAACAGAACACCTAGGACTAGTTTTGTGTATAGAATATCTTGTGAAGGATACTATAGATAATTAATTTGTTATTTTGGTTAACCATATTTTGAAACATTCCCTTTTTGGGATGGATTTCTATTGAGAAGGGAAAGCTTGGAAACATAGATTATATGTGAAACTCAAACTCGACATTGTTATTCCTAAATGACATTATCTTATTTTGTGGTTGGAATTACTTGTCATTTTTACTTTTTGAGTGTAAGTGTGTGACGGCTTAGGCTTACAGTGGTAGTATAGAATTCACCCCGTGTCAGTCACTAACTCGAATTGGGGCATGACACCAAGGGGTGCTTCTCTTTGGATGTCAAAGAGCGCTCTTCCATGGATTCTAAGGGGCATTCCTCCTAGAATGTCAAGGGGTACCCTTCTTACTTAATGAGCAGGTCCCCTTTAGTTGTTGAGATGTTAAGGCGTCCAAAGGCACTCTTTTGGCCAAAAGGAGAGGGTCCGCTTGATTGATTTATAACTTAAAATTTCTAGGGACACCCTTTTTACTAAGCAAGGAAAATTCCCTTAGCTAGTGAAAATATCCCTTTTCAATAATTTAACTTGTTCTAAAAGCCACTTAGAAACACCAATAATATATGCGCCAATAATAATCTTTCTGGCAAATAAAAGGCACATTAGAAATGAATGATTTTCACTTGGGTAAGGAAAAAGGAGAGTTAAAAACAGAAGAACTAAATTATTTTAAATGTTTCCTTTGATCGAGTCATACAAACAAAATTGTAGTATGGTACAAATCTATCAAGTACTCATTAAAATAAATTTGCGCGCTTTTCATCCTAACAGCCTAAATAAATTTAGTGTCCTAGTTTCATAAAAATTTTAATTTAGACCCTTCAGTTCAAATGCAAGCAATTTGTCATTCTATTCTTAAACAATCCATTTTTCCCCTTCTATTTTATTTCAATCTAGAATTTAACACTGAATTAAATAATTTGTTGACTTGGACGCAAAATCTGAGTGCAAGTTAACAATGTTAGTAAATAAATAAGGTCTAATTCAACCAATCGTTAAAATTGACATTAAATTTTATAAGAATTATGTGACAAACAACATAATTGAATTGTTCTAAGTGACAACATTCATTGCCTCTTTATGCACAAAGAGGACAAAAATAAAGCTTTCACAAAACTAGAGGTGCCAAAACTCCATCTCGTCAACCCCAACACTTGAAGAAAACATGCAAGGCAAGTAGATGCTTTATCTACTAATTAATTATCGATGATGTTTGGTAATGGCAGGAATATTAAACTCATCATGATAGATTCTATACTATCGAAAGATCAATTATTCATGACTCACACTTGGATCAGAATATAGTGAATTGCTTTATAGTACTTAAGTGGTTAATCAAATCTTGAGAACCACTACTTGTTTCCAGAAATAAAAAATGAAAATCTACCTATCTGAAGCAAAATACCGTGACAGATATTCCAAATAATAATGGAAAAAAAATGAGTAAAATCTACAAAAGAAAATACCTCAAAATTATTTTACATACACACTTGCACATACGAACGTGCTTGCGTGTGATTACAAATATTCCAAATAATATGGGAAAAATGTGCGTAAAATTTACAAAAGAAAATACAAGTTTCAGGAATAACAAGTCAACATTATTCTACATACAGAATTGCATATACATATGAGGGCGTGTAATCGTGGCATAAATTATAGCCTTGCATTTTTTAGTTCCAGTAGTCTTGACCACCTTTTATCAATGGAAGACTTGTTTTTCCCTGCGTTAACTGGTAACAAAAGAATAAATTACTGATTTAGTCACTAAAAGACTACAGCTGTCTCGGTCCTAAAAAAGTCAAGTGTGTCAATATAATCCTTGAGGTTGCATTAGTTTTAATTTCGTCCCTATTTTTTTTTGCAAAATAGTTTTTAACAGGGGAATTGAGAGTTGAATAAAGTAGATTTTTAGATTTAGCATATTGAAGGAACCAAACTGAGACAAAAATAGTCTTTCAAAAATTAAATTGAAATATTTAATATTTTAAAGACTAAATCGAGATAATTATAATATTTCAAAGATTAAATCAGTAATTTATTCAAAATAAAACATTGCTCCTTCAGCAATTTTCGTTTTATTTTTTAGTGCCCCTATTTTGCTAATTACCCAAAGCAAATAAAATAAAATAAAATAATTGTTACAATCACCAGGTTTTCAATGAATGCTTACTCTCTAATGTAGCCTCAAATTTCTCACACATCTCAGAGCAAGTATCCTGCAAAATCAAATAAATAAATAAATAACTCAATGGAATATGTTACATCAAATTTTAAAACCCAAAATGTAAAAGCATGATTTGCTCTTTTTGATGGCAGATTATCCCCTATCAATTTAATCTTCTTTTCAAGTGTATCATTTAACTTAAACTGCCATGTGGTATTTTCTATTCAAAATTGACACAAAAACAATCAGGTGCATGGCAAACTAATAAACAGTTACAAAGTTTTTTTTGAAGTTATTAACAATCAAACAAACAAATTGGTCATAAATAGTTTATTGAAATTCACATTTTCATTTTTCAAATGTCAGTTTTATATCAACAATAATATCGAGTCACTGAAAAATGACACCTGGCTTTCAAAAATGACCATTAATGGCCTCAACATCCACATTTTCAATTAAAAAAAAAAAAGGATTGCTACTAGTAGTTAAGTGATATCATCATAAATCACAAGAAATTGATTGACAAAAAAGTTAAATTATCAGAAACCAAAGTATTTGCAGATTGAACCATCAAAGTTAAAGTTTAACTAATCCTTTCCATTATGTTATACTTTTACTGGTGTGCATAGCCGGATGGTATCTTGAATGAGAGAATCAAGGTCAGCTTCACATCCTGGTTTAACATATATTACCTGCATTGCATATATGAAATGTGTCAGACCACCCTTAGTTATAGTCTAATAGACAATAACAACGAAGATGAACGATGATGCTACGAGGGTATCCTAATGGTTTCTTTCTCTTCAGCTTCTACTCATCTGATCTCATCGTATCTTCTTTCCTCTGATAATTTCTTAATTTTCGTATTTTTGTCATCATCTTCAAAATCCCGCTCCTATCGTCGGTATTAGAGCTCGAACCAACAATGGCGGACGCCACTCGATCACAGACGGCGCTATGAGAGGTTGGGGATAAATTCGGAGAATTACGGGAGATTACTGGCCAACGCTTCGTGGACGTTAGAGGCGAATCAACGCAGATACAAGATGTGATGTCCCAAATCTCGAGTCAGTTGGTCGAATTGATGCATAAGAGTGTTACACCTCACCGAGAATCATATCAGGCTCTTACGCGATTTACAAAGATGGATTTTCCGAAGTTCATGTGAGAAGTTGTAGCAGGATGGCTGTCGAAGTGTGAGAGCTACTTCAACCTCGACAAGACCCCAAAAGAGAACAAAGTGACTATGGCTAGTCTTGTACTGGACGAATTGGGCTATCGGTGGTTTGACGGGCTCAAGAAAAGCTCCCAGAACCCAATCAATTGGCAGACCTTCGCAGATGGCATCTGTATTCGGTTCAGTACGACCCCTCAATGTCCTCTAGAAAAGCTAGTGCATTTGAAGCAGACGGGACGCTTGAGCGAGTACCAGGAAAGATTTGAAAAGATTTCGTGCAGAATTAATTTGATGAGGAACGTAAGCTTGATTGTTACCTTGAAGGATTGAAGGAGGAAATAGCTTGGGATGTAAGGTTGTTAAGCGCCCAAGAATGTTTCTAGAAGCTACCCGATTGGCCAAGATCAAGGAGTTAAAGCCTCAGAAGCAATTCCAAAAATACTGCTGCTGTGCTAGAAACAAGGAGAGGAACGAATACAGGACAAAAAATTCCAGCTGCCAATCAAGATCACGGGGGAGTGTTGGAAAAACCTAGTTTCAAATTTCAGTCTAAAATGATCCCAGCAGAATTAGAGGAGCACAGAAGCAAGAACTTTATTTTTTTCTGTCATGACAAATTTTCCCCAGGTCACAACTGTTAGCAAAGGCAAAGGACACATATATTTCTTTTTATGGAAATTGAAGAGGTGACTCTTGAGGGTGTAGCAGCTCCTGTGATAAATTATGAAGAGGAGGCTGAGAAGAAGGAGACACTAGTCACATTCTCGATTAATTCACTGATGGGTAATATTGGTAGTGGGTCCAGCACAATGAGGATTAGGGGAACAGTGGGAAACAAGACTTTGCATATTCTACTGGACACAGGGAGTTCACATAACTTTTAAGTGATAGATATAGTAAATTTTTTTCAGGGAAAATTAAAGATATACCTCCCCTGCAAGTAACAGTGGCAGACGGAAGCAAAGTTAAAGGAACCAAGATGCTTCAGGGTTTTTCATGGACTATGCAAGGGTATGATTTTTCTGCTGATGTAATTTTGTTCCCTCTAACTGGGTGTGATTTAATCTTGGGAATGCAATGGTTGGGGACCCTTGGCGCAATCACGTGGGACTGCTTAAATTTAACAATAGAATTTGTACAAAGGGAGCAGAAGATTAAGCTATAAGGAAGGAAAGAATCAATTGCCTTCCAGTGACAGGTTTCAAGCACACCTTAATGAACTGCATACTTACCTCATTCAGGTGCCACCTTGGCAGGAGGAAACCCATTGTTATGCTCTGCAATTGCAAGAAACTTCTACCAGAAAGAAATCTCTCAAATGTTGCTCGAAGAATATCTTGAACTGCTAAGGGGTCCCAAATGCCTACCCCCTCATAGACTGGGTTTTGATCATCCCATTTCACTGCAAGAAGGTGTGAATCTGATCAACCTTAGGCCCTACAGGTACCCTTCTATGCAGAAGGCTGTAATAGAAGGATTAATTGAGGATATGCTTAGCAAGGGCATTATTTAGACCAGCTCATTCGCCTTTGCTTTTCCAGTAATTTTGGTCAAGAAGAAAGATGGTGGATAGAGGTTATGTGTGGGTTACAGAGCCTTGAATAAACTTACAGTGAAGAACAGGTATCCCATTCCTCTCATTGAAGACTTGTTTGATGAGCTCAGGGGAACTACCATTTTCTCCAAACTGGATTTAAGGGCAAGATATCACCAAATATGCATGAAGGCAAAGGACATGCATAAGACAGCCTTCCAAACACACTTGAGGCACTTTGAATTTCTTGTCATGGGCTGACTAATGCACCAAAACTTTTCAGAATGCCATGAACCATATTTTCGAGGCACATCTAAGAAAGTTTGTACTCTTTTTTTTTTTTCCAACCATATTCTCATTTACAGCAGAAATGGGGAAGAGAACCTAGCACATTTGAGAAGGGTCTTTGAGATTTTGAAGGAGCATCAATATGTGGTAAAAAGAGAAAAGTGTGTCCTAGCAGCCAAAAAAATAGAATACCTGGGGCACTTTATCTCAGCATAAGGCGTCTCTACTGACCCCAGAAAAATCCAAGCCATCTTGGACTGGCCAGCACCTAAGAATATAAAGCAACTAAGAAGTTTTTTGGGCCTTGCAGGGTATTATAGGAGGTTTGTGAGAAGATATGGTGTGATAGCCAAACCCCTTACAGAGCTATTGAAGAAGGGAGGCTTTAAATGGGAGAAGGAGGCAGAAGACGCTTTTGCTCAGTTAAAAGAGGCCATGACCACTACACCAGTACTAGCATTACCTGACTTAAAGAAACCTTTTGTTGCGGAAACAGATGCATTACAATTTGGGATTGGGGCCTTTATGATACAAGACCAACATCCTATCGCCTTCAGCAGTAAGACTTTATCGCCCAAGAATCAGTTGCTATCTGTAAATGACAAATAATTTTTAACCGTGGTACATGTAATAGAGAAATGGCACTCTTATATGTCCATACAGCCTTTTATTATTAGGACTGATCAGAAGATTTTGAAACATTTGTTGGAGCAAAGGTTGTCTACTCCTAGTCAGTTTAGTTGGCTGGTGAAATTGATGGGACAAAGTTACTAGATTCAGTACAAAAAAGGAAAGGACAATGTTGTCCCATGGAGAAATCCTACGTATGTCAGTCTCTAGCATATCTACAAAGCTATGGGACCTCATTCCACAAGAGTGGGTACAGGACCTTGTCCTTAGTAAGCTTATCCAGAAACTGCAACAAGAACCCAACCTGCATAAGAAGTACGGATGGAGAGATGGAATATTGACTCGAAAAGGGAAGCTGGTGGTGGGATCTACGTTGTTGACCAGAACCATTATTTTAGAATGGTTGCATTCTTCTCCTGTTGGTGGTCATTCAGGGTTAAGAGCTATTGAAAAAAGAATAAAATCACTATTTTATTAGAAACTAGAAAGGCATGATTAACCATGTCAACGCCTATATTTTGCAATGTGAGCCATGTCTCAGATGGGAGAACAAGACCTTAGCACAACCCGGTCTCCTCCAACCACTGCCAATTCCCCAAGGAGTTTGGCACAGTATAGCTATGGACTTCATTGAGGGGCTGCCCAAGTCGGGAGGGAAAGACATTATCTGGGTTATCATTGATAAACTGAGCAAGTATGCTTATTTTATTGCCCTTGCTTATCCTATACGCAGCTCACCTCGCCCAAGTCTTCATTTATCAAATCTACTGATTGCATGGAGCTCCCGCCAACATTGTGAGTGACAGGAACCCCCTCTTTGTAAGCAGATTCTGGAAGGAGTTCTTGGGACAAGTAGGTGTTTCACAGAGCCTGATTTCAACAAAATTAGTTTTTTATTTCCATTTCCATTGAGTCAGTAGGGATATATGTGTCTTTTTGTATCGACAAAATTAGTTTTTTATTTCCATTTTGACCGCTGACTCCCGCCACAATGTATGAGTCAGGAACCTTGTACAAAAGCGCAGTTTAGAATCCCGTCGACTTTTCTTTCTTTTCCAAACCTCTATGTTACTCTTCTTTCCCTTCTCTATTTCTTTCTCTTCTGCTTCTGCTTATCTGATGTCATCTTTTCTTCTTTCCTCTATGATAATTTCTTAATTTTTGTATTTTTATCATCGTCTTTGAAAGGCCTATACATATATGAGAAGTGTTAACCAGTAGTAATAGAAGCTATAGAAAAATGGCAGCAATATGTATTGGGCAAGCACTTTATTATAAAAATGTATCAACAAAGCCTTTAATACTTGCTGGAGCAGATCCTTTCAACCCCTTTTCAACAATACTTATTTTTATAGAAGAAGAAGAATTTTAGTAGAAGAGAAGAGAGAACAGAATTACAACAAAGAACAAAAATAAAGGAGGACCAGGGATGCTCCAAGAAGAAGAGAAATAACATCAGGGAAGAGCCCTACAACCAAACAAAACAGATTAAAACAACACAGCTTTCCAACCCCTTTGAATATCTGAGAAAGAGCAAGAAAACAAATTCTATCCCAAAGCAAGTGCGCAAGTAGGAATTGATCCTTGAAAACTCTAGTGTTCCTTTCCAACCAAATGCACCATGGGGTACTCTAATGAAATATGGTATTGAGAAGGAAAAGAAAATCATGTTACAGATGCCCCTTCCAAAATTCATCACTCAATGCTAATGCAGATGACTTTATCATGTGTTATTTTTCCTCTTTTATCCTTGGCAACGAATTAAGAAACAAGGACTATCAGAATACCCTCAATTGCATACTATGATTACTAAACTGGCTAATAATCCTCTCTCCCATGCATATTTCTCATGGGATGGACAGATTTTAAGAAGAAAGAGTGAAATAGTTATCAGTAATAGCTCATATTTGAGACAAGGAATTTTGCCTTGGTTTCATTCATCAGCACAAGGAGGCCATTCTGAAATTGTCCCTATTTGTCATAGAGTGAAGGGCTTATTTTGTTGGAAGGGATTGAGGAAAGAAGACAAGAACTTCATTTTAACCTGTGAAGTATATATGCAAGAGACAAACTATGACACCTCAAACTATCTTGGACCTATCCAAGCCTTGACAATTTCTAGATGTGTGTGGCATAGTATATCTATGGAATTCATTGAAGGCTTACCTAAATCTATGAGCAAGGGGACTAATTGGATCATGGTAAATAGATTCAGTAAATATGGGCACATTTATTCCATTATCTTTTACTAATACTACAATGGCTGAACTCTTTAATATTCACCTTAGAAGCTGCATGGAGCAGTTAGCGAGACCCTATATTTGTTAGCAATTTTTGGAAAAATCAGAAATCTAACTACATATCTCCCCTAGTCAGATGGCCAAACTGAAGCAAATGCTTGGCTATGTGCAAATCCACATATTGGTTTCAATGGCTTCCCTTGACTAGATGGGGAAATAATACCACATATCATTCTTCCATACACACTACTCCTATGAAATATTCCATGGGCAATCACTCCTTATTCACTACTTGTATTTACCAGGTAAATCTAACATAGATGCTATTGACAAAAGTTTTATTGTAAGGGAATAGATGCTGATCTCTCAAACATCATCTGATTAAAGTTATGAACGTAATAAAGCAACATGCAGACCAAATTAGAAACAAAAGGAATTTTCAAGCAGGTAACTAAGTATATTTAAAATTACAACCTTTTAGACAGACAACTGTAACTAACAAAGGCGATCAGAAGCTAGCTCCTAATTACTATGGCCCATACCAAGTGGAAGGGAAGGTGGGAACAATTGCTTGTCATAAAATTAGCTGCACACTCCATCATCCTATTTTTCATTCTTCCTTAATAAAATCATGTCCAAACCCAAAGGAAGTCATCCTTATACACCCACCTGATAGCTGGCTTGAATCAACACCAATGCAAGATTTAATTCTTGAAGCCATTTTCTAAAGGAGGTACGTCAGAGAAGGAACAAAGCTGTTACAAGAGTAGCAGTCAAATGTCAAGGCTTATGCAAAGAAGAAACCACATGGGCTTATCCAAAGAAGAAGCCACATGAGAAATATGTATCAACTCAAGCAGGATTTCCCTAACTTTACTGAAGATCCAACTTCACAAACTGGTGGACTAGGATGCCTCAAAGGGGGGAAGTATTGATACAGTACCATACTTACAATAGCAGTTTTGTCAGTTATGTTAGCTATTTATCTAATACTTAATATTTCATTTAAAAATTCACTATCTTTCATCCTCCTAGAAGTCACCATAGCCCTTCCTATACTATCAAAATCTTTCTTCCATGGTTGAAGACATCAAAGATGAAGCTTGTACCAAACATCACCATATATATTTCTTAACATTATTTCTAACATCCCTAGCCCAAAATAAATTAAGAAAATAAATCAATTGAGTTTAGAAACTTAATGAAGGGTCATCGCCGATTTCGGGTAGTTGTATCTTGCGATTATGTCTACTTGCCAAGAGAATCCACACTTTAAATTTTGTGTCAATCTGTACAATTCAGAAGAAGGCAGTCACAATCCAAATTAAATATACTAATAGCATACATCAAAACGTAACTAGCTTTGATAATTTAGGTGATATATATTCAGCAATATATAAATTTGAGTATGATATCTCCCACGTTAAACAGTCATCAAGATTTAAAATGGTAGCTTTTGTTCTAGTGAGTTGGACACCTATAAGCTTTGAATGAAAACAAGCACCCATACTTTGAGCTATAAGAAATGCCCAAAGCAAAAGACTAACTTGTTGGCACGAGAGTCTTGACTTGGCTATTATTATCTATTCATCATACCCATAAAAAATATATATATTGCCTACTTTGAAAGTCACAAAGAAATAGATTATATACTCATTACTTAAATTTAAAATCCTACTTGACCATTATTAAAAAAAAATTACATAGCAAAACAAAAATGAGAATATAAAGTCTGTTTCATAGAAAAATTTCTTTTTAGCTGCTAAAGTGTTACTTCTGAAGAATATTTGCGTTTGGGATCAGCTTAAGTACATGAATGTTTTGTTTCTGCTTTCACAAGTTTCTTTTTTTTTTTCTTTAATGAAAATAAAGTATGGAAATGGTTCTTTTGGAGTTTGCTTTACAAAATAATTTTCTGAATTGGTTTTTAAAAATAGAAAAACAATAACAACTCTAACATTTTTTTATAAAATGACCAAAAAAAAAAGTGCTTTGAAAACGCCTTTTTTGGGTGGCCTTTTAGTAAGCAGAAGTATTCATAATGAAGTTATAGTAATTATCGACTCTATTACTATGAGAAAAACTTAAGTGTAATTCTTATATATCTGCTATCAAATTCTCTAATCAAAATGTGACAAGTGTACAACTCTCTAATAAGAACACAACAATTGCATAATCTTCAAAAAATATCTTTATATTTTGACAAAAGTATACTTCATGTTCCTAACATTTATATCGATTTTTATTTATGTCCCTAACGTTTGTTTTTTATCGAATGTGTCCCACATGTTTCATTTTTCTTTGCAAATATGTCCTTTTTTAACACCATCAAAGAAACTAACGAAAAATGCTTACTGAGCTATCATGTGGCAAATATCATCTATCATGTCACTTGCTATATGGACTCATTATCTAAAATTACAAAAATACCCTTGATAACAATTTAAAAAAAAAAAAGGCATTCTCCACGTTTCTGCAGCTACTCTCTTTTTAGTCATATCCCCTACAGCAAATCACCATCCAGTTCCACGGGTAACAGACAGCCTCTCGGTTACCTAGCTTTGTTCTACTTCACCATTCTTCCAGCTCTCGGCCTTTGTACTAAAATCATGAATATTCTCTTCTGATCTCAATTTTGCCTAATGCTTCTACTATCATACTCCATTTATTATTTTTCCTTGTTATAGGAAAGAGTGATCGAACGCAGGTTAAGAAGTGAGAGGAGTATTTCTGAGAACCTATTTGGATTTATGCTAGGACGGTCTACTATGAAAGCTATTTATCTACTAAGAGGGCTGATGAAAAAGTACCGGAGTAATCAAAGAGACTTACATATAGTTTTTATTGATCTAGAAAGAGTTTACGATCGAGTATCCAGAGAAGTGTTGTGGAAAGTTGTGAAAGAAAGGTTTTCGTGTTGAAAATATCAGAGCTATAAAGATATGTATAAGAGGGCTACAACTAGTGTAAGAACATGTAGAGGGAAGACTAAAGACTTTCCTATAAAGATTGGTCTGCATCAGGGATGAGCTTGTTTGGCTTGTTTTTAGATATTTTGATGGAGCACATCCAAGAAGAAATCCCCAAATGCATCTTTTTTGCAGATAATATAGTTCTCATGACAGAGTCAAGGGAAGAGATTAACTCTAAACTCGAATTATGTAGATATACTTTAGAATCGAAGGGTTTCCGTCTGAGTAGGAGTAAGATAGAATATATGCACTGCAAGTTTAACAAGCGAAAAGTCCAAAATGAGTTGGAGGTCAAAATTAGAGATCAGGTTACACTACAAGTGTCAAAGTTCAGGCATCTGGGATTAGTAGTATAAGATGATGTTGAAATTAATAGAGATGTTACACATATGATACAAATTGGGTGGTTGAAATAGAGAAAGGCATCAAGAGTTATTTGTGATCAGAAAGTAGCTAACAAACCTAAAGGCAAGTTTTATCGCACTGCTATAAGACCGGTAATATTATATAAGAGTGAATGTTGGGCATTGAAAGGACAACATGGACAAAGAAATTGGGGTAACAGAGATGAGGATGTTAAGATGGATGTGTGGTCATACAAGAAAAGATATGATATATAATGAGTATATACGAGGTAGAGTTAGAGTGGCACCTATTGAGGAAAAAAATGGTAAACAATCATTTAAGATGGTTTGGACATATTCAAAGAAGACAGTTGGAGGCGCCAGTAAGGAGAGTTGAGCAGATGATATGGAGTCCTATGAAAAAAGGCAGAGGAAAACCAATAAGGACTCTTAGAGAAGTCATTAAATATGATATTTTGATTAATGAGATACCTAAAGAGTTGGTTATTGATAAAGTTCAATGTAGCCGACCCTACCTAGTAGGATAAGGCTTGTGTTGTTGTTGTTGTTGTTGTTTTCTTCAAAGAAGGTGCAGATGTAGTAGAAGTGAATAGCTAATCCCATTAAGAAAATAAAAGGGTGAGAGTATTTGGATTGTGGGAGAGTTTTGGGAGGTAATAGCAAGAACCCATTCACCAAATTGTGCTTGTCAAGAAAAAGAGAAATAGCTGAGGGAACATGATTAAAGATATTATTATGGGATTCATTTGATTGATTAGGGAAAGGGAGTTAAGGCAAATATTGAGTGTGTATGTCTCTGTGAGAAATATAAGTGATGAATGGATGTGTGTCAGAGAAATATGAGTGTGTGAGAGAGAGAGAGGAAGAGAGAGAGATGCCTTTTTTCTTTTTCTTTTTTAAATTATTATTAAGGGTGTTTTTGTAATTTCATATTATGAGTCCACGTGAAAAGTGACATGGCAAATGATATTTGCCATGTGGCAATCCTATCAGCGTTTTTTGTTAGTTTCTTTTGGCGATGTTTTAAAAAAGGACATATTTGCAAAAAAAAGAAACATATAAGATATATTTGACCAAAAACAAATGTTAAAGGTAGGGGTGGGCACGAGTCAAGTTGGAAGAAAATTACAACCCAAACAACCAAATATAATCAGGTCGGGTTGGTATAATTTTAAGAATGGACTCGAACCAACCCAACCCTTACTCTAATAGGTTGGATTGGGTTGGGTTGGCGGGTTATTATTATTATTTTTTTCTATTTCCTTTCCCTTATTCTTCTGCTTCTGCTTCTCTTCTTCTATCTCTCTCTCTCTCTTTCTAGTTTATAGAATTCATACCACTGGTTCTCTTCGTATGAACCTATGTGGTCGTGATGTTCACTTTTAGTCTCTCACTTTGTCACTAGCCATCGCTGGCTATTCGATCTCTCAATCCCTTACTGCTATTGTTCATTGCTCACCTCGCCAATCACCTCGCCTCACCAGCCTATCACTCACTTTTAGTCTCTCGTCCGTTGGTTCAGCCTCGACGTCACTGTTCGCGGGTCACCCAAGCAGATCTGACCAACTAGCATGAGGGGCGATGGACGGAGGCGAGGAAGAGGCGATGGTGCTGAATGAGACAGAGATCCATAATGCCATGCCATAGTTTTTGTGTGTGTGTGAGATTGTCACTATGAGTAGTGATGGAGAAATGAGAAGTGCAGAGTGAAAGACTGTAGTCGCATAAAGTACAGAACGAGACAATAGTCGCATGAGCCAATGAGTTTGAATGTTTGATGTGTGAACCCTAAACTATATATATATATATGACCATCGAGTTGGCTAGTTGGGTTGAGTTGGGAAATGAGAATTTTTGACCCAACTCAATCCAAACCAATCCAAATGTGCAGTTTAGGTAGAGTTGGACATGTTATGCGGGTTGGTGCTCACCCTTAATTAAGGGCATAAGTGAAAATCGGTGTAAATGTTAGGGATATGAAGTATATTTTTGCCTTATATTTCTTACAACTTATCATTGCATAATTGATCTTTTAAAAAACTTATTACACATGTTTTATTTTGAGTAGAAAATCTAATAGCAAAGATGTAAGAAATCGTATATAAATGTTCTCCATTGCTATGAATAACAATATCTTCATTTCGATGTAGACATGATCACAATTTGCAAGCCATGCTTTGAATATTTTTTTGGGACTAACTTCCTACTAATCACTAAGATATATTCTATTTTTCATAGTTATAAGACTAGGATTGGCCCGACCTAACGGGTTGACTCAGGATCTAGCGATCTAAGGTCGAAACTAGTTTGAGTCACGTGTTTTGGCCTGGGTACAAGTGACCCTAATGACCTGCCCGGGTCAAGGCTGACCCAGGCTTTAACCTGGCTGGGTCAACCAGTCCTCTTTTTTTTATTTAATTTTTTGAAAATTTAGAAAAATATGCATTTACCTAGAATCAAATTCTATCCTCATACCTGTTTGTTGTGTATTTTACCATCTTCCTATCAACTTCTTCTTAATTTATATGAGTGAAATATATATATATATATATATAATGCTAAAATTATTCTAACCCAAAAAACTAAAATGTGCATATGGCAAGATGGCAAAAATTAAAATGGAAAAGATATTTAATTTAATAAAAAATAAGTATATTATTACTAATGAATTAGGAGATAAGAAAAAAATAATAATTATATTTATATAGCTATTTGATGTAAAAAAAATTAAATCAAGAAAAATTGAAGAGTATAAACCAAAAATTTTATATAATCATCTAATTTAAAAAATAACAATCAAATATTTTTAAAAAAATTATTTGTAATTTTATGACAAAAAAATTATTTATGGATATTCGTATGTTAATTATTTATAACTAATAACTATAGTTTTAAGATTTTAAAATGTGAAATTTACATATAAAATTATTTGTTTTACTTATTTTTAAATTTATTTGTAAACAAATATAAGTGTATATTTATAATTTTTTAATTTATTTATTTGGTTCAGCAATTGACTTGCCTGGCGATTGACCCGGTGACCTAGAGGCCAGCCTCGGTCAATGACCGGGCCGATTCTGATAACACTGCTATTTTTTATTTAAGGTCAATGAAAGGGATGTTCAAGTTTTTTTTTTAAAGCCCAAGTTCAAGTTTGTATGAAAACCTGTTCAATTTTTTTTAATATAAAATCATACACACGTTTGAACAAGGACCGTTCTAGAAATTTTGGTTAGTGAAAATAAGAAATAATCTATAAATATTTTTACTAAAAAAGATATTATAAATATACATAATCGATAAAAAATGATATAAAATACATAAGATATAAACTTATTAGGTGGTGCCATGATAGGGTACAACTAATTTTTAAATTCAATTTTAAAAAGATTATTGGATGGGTACTCTTAATAAGATAAATGATCATGATCATATGGGGGTAACATTTAAATCTTTTTGAGGACCAAAAAAAATTATTATATATATTAATTAAAAAAAATCCTTGCCCCCACATCCTATCATCTCTACTTTTGAATACTACATATCTAAAAAATGATATTATAAGCTCTCATTTCAATACTCCAAAATTTTTTTTTTTCAATTTCGTCCTCACCTCAAGCCCCATGAACAAATAATTAATATACGAATTGATCATTAAGTAATTATTTGGCATTGAAAAGTGGCATCAAATTATGAATATTTTACAGCACATCATTTTGAGTTGCTCTAAAGCCATCTTTCAGAGTCAAGTAACCACTTAATAGCCATTTAATTTCACATTATATATCACAAAACTGATCGCTCTGAACTATTTGTTAATAGAACTTATCTGAGAACAAAATGGAAAATTAATACTCTTTAGAGGACTAAAATGAAATGTTAAAATTTTAAGAGACTAAATTGAGAAAAAATTACCTTCAAAGAACAATGTCTATTCACTTTTAAATTTATAGATTCTATTAACAATTTAATCACTAAAAAATACATAAGTCAATTATTTAGTCCTTAAAAATTTAATTCTACACAATTTAATTTTTAAATATTATAAACTTCTTACATGCTATTATTGAACTAATTGCTCAAAGATAAGTAAACATAAAATTTAATCAGGACAAATTTTGTATTGAGTTGGTAATTTATCTTGTTCATTACTCAAATTTATATTATATACGTAAACTAAAATCAAAAGACAAGGTAGTCAACCGAACTGAGATTCGGTGGGACAAGTACAATGCTTAGCCTTTAGCAATGACTAAAATCATTACCAAAAAATTTTAAGCAACGGTAGTTGCTAAAAATTTTAAAAAAATAAAAAAAATTAATTTTTAGCAACAATTAAAATCCTAAACCCTAAAATTATTGCTAAAAGAGAAACATGATGCTTGTACAAGCACTAAATCGCATTTCTAGTCAAGCCGGCCGATTATTTTTTAAAACCCAAGCGTGACATGATGGCAGAAGCTCTATCACAAATGGAAACTTGGACCTCAAATTAATTTCTGCCTAAATTAATTTCTTTTCTTTTATTTTTTGGTAAAAAATAATTTCTTTTCAAGTGGGCAAGTAGCTATCTTATTATCATGTATATTCCATCATATGTTTTTCTCATATGGATTTCTCAAACATGTTCCAAAACAATTATCTAACTGCATGTGTTTTCTGTTTTCTTAACTTTCATAAACTCTTATCTTATAGTATATAAATATACCTTTTCTTTCTCGGTGAGTAATAAAAATAATTTCTTAAAATGAAAAGAAAAACGCTTTATATACATTGGACGGACTTACATTATTAACAAACCAAGCTACGAAATTTTTATTTCCCACTGTAGGACTCAAATGAGCTGAGAATTCTCTTCATATTATAAAGAAAGAAAATTTCAGGAAAGAAGTCATAGTTAAAAGATCGAATTTGCTGTTTTAATGAAATGAAACAAAATACCTGTCTGCAATATGGTGAAGAACAGCTACTGCATTTACGGGTGAAGGATGTCCTGATTCTTCCATCCACAGATAAGCCAAAGCTAGCATGCTGATATATAAGATTGGGTAAACAATTTAATTTGAAATTTAAGATATAAATTAGGATAAATTGAAACAGAAAATTCGCTTCATCTTTTTTTAAAATATTAAAATAATGTAATTTTAATTTTTTTAAGTAAAAAAATTTAATAATTTTTATTAAAATAATATTTATACATGTAAAACATTACTTGTTTAATATTTTTAAATAATCAATAACTTTAATTTTTCATATTTTCTTTTAAAATTAACTATATTATATTTAAAATTCAAAATTCTATATTTATTTTTAAAAAAATTACAAAAGTTTTTATATCCAAATTTACTATATTTATTAAATATAAGGTTATAAAATATAGATATATAAAGTGAAATTATTTATACTAAATAATATATTTTTCTAAAAAAAAAAGGAGAGGCCAACCGATGGGCTGGCCCACTTAATTAGTTTTTAAACGGGCTTAAACTGTTCAAATTAAAATCGTCAATTTACAGACAATTCCGATATAACCTGCAAACTACGAGCTTTTTTCTAGTACTAATTAATATGCTATCATAAGCTTTCATGGAAACTATGAGATGACCAAAAAGAGAAAGGATAAATTCAAAAGCTAAAGCATGTATAAAATATTCTATGCAATAAACTAAAGAAGTGAATAAAAAGGTTTCCCAAAAAATGAGAAGAACCTTTTGGACGGTGACATTGATCAATACTTGTGCATTTTTATTTTTGTGTTCTTCAACTTCAACCAAATCCTGTAACTGTAGGTCTTGCAAAGACAGTAGGTAGTCACATGTCCAATCCCCATGCCATTTTCCATCACCAGTTGAGATTGTGATTAGGCGACGAGGAACCCTACAAGTCTTCCCAATCTGTTTTTGGATCAATACCAAAAATATAATAATAATAAATGTCTCTATTTATCATAAAATATTATATTTATTTTAGTTTAGTCATATTCATTGCTAAATAACAAAATTTACTATAATTAAATTTCAAAATTTTTTGTCACCAGAGTTGAATTGAAATAGACACAAATCTTTCAAAGATTAAATTGAGAAATTAAATTTTTAAAGAACTAATAAAAAATTCATTGTAATTATATTTTGAGCTTCAAATTAATAATTCACTAAATAGGTTACTACCGTGGGTGACAACTTCTTGTCACACCAGTAAAGAGTTTTGTTGGAATTTATTACTATAAAATATCAAATAGAAATGTTCTAAATATAAACGTTGCTTCATCATATCAACCATCATTTATGTTTTGGAACGTTGCTTCATATTGTTTTAATTCATTTGTTACCCTCAGTTTAATGAGAATCAAAAGCCTTTATCATCATATCAATGTGGCCAACGGATCTTTTTAGAAGGAACACTGTATGTATGTGTGTGTCTTTGTGTAATTGAAAGTGTAATAGAGAAATTATAAGCATAGATGATGAATATATATATATATATATATATATATATAATGGAAAATACATAAGAGATATATATACTTGTGTAATATTTGAGATAGAGAAGATGTATGAGAAGAAAAATCATATCTACATTCTTTGCATAAGGATTACAAACCAAACCTACTGGTCCTAGCCTGTCTACAAATTTTAGTGGCGAGATTGTAATAGTGTGTATGATATTGTAGTTTCAAGTTCAATATATAATAGGCAATGTTGTACAACCCAGATCAGCGTGGCCGGGTCGACCCGAGAACTAGTGACCTAGGGCCTAGCTCGGTCCGAGTTAGTGATTTGGACTGGTCTGCACACAGTTCAACCAAAACCCGGCCATGTTTTGGTCTACCCGGTGACCCGGACCCAGATTCCCTTTTTCTTTTGAATGATTGATGACTTTATACATTGTTATAGATGTTTAAGACTTTTAATGTATGAATTATTATGTTTGAATGATTTTATTTATAACTTTATGAATTATTATGAATATTTATAACTTTATATTTAAATTATTATAGATGTTTATAAATTATTATAGATATTTATGACTTTAAATTGTGAAATTTGCATGTAAATTATTTATTTTATTTATTTTTAAATTTATTTGTAAAGTACATATATATATATATATATATTTTTTAAAAAAATTTTTTAATATATTTACTTGGGTCAACAATTGATTCGATTACCTAACAGTTGAATCAGTGACCCGAAAGTTTGTTCAGGTCAATAACTGGGTCAGTTCTGACAATATTGTAACAGGAACTATACCATCTAATGTGTATGATATGTGGTAGGAAGAGGAACTCCCTCTGATTGAATTCTCGAGGTCATAAAAGAAGCATATTTTTGGTAATTTTTTTAATAACATAAAAATGTCAAGTACTAATTTACTATTTTATGAATTTGGACACCTTCAAGGGTCATTGGGAGAAGTTCCCTTAAAGATCAAATCTAAAATGGTCTAAATTAATTTTTTGTTTTTTTTTTCTCTTTTTTTTAACTTATATGATTAATTTTTAAAAATTGTTAATATGGTCCAGATTATTTTTTTATTTTTAAAAATTAATCGTATAATTTTTTAAAAAAATTAAAATTAATCTAAACCGTTAAATAATTTTATTTATCATTCAAATTTGGTGACTCAAGGGAGATCCAAATCCCTATTTTATAAAGTGATATGCAAACCCACTTCATTAATGCCAACAAAGTAGCCCCTGGATCCGCTACTAGAACAAGTAATTCCAGTAGGTAGCCACCGATAAAATCGTAATTAAAAAAAAAGTGTTTTTTAAAACACTTTCAATAATGATTTGAACTATTATTAAATTTTTAGCAACGGTTTGAAACGTTGCTAAAATCTTAAACCGTGATCCATTCGCAACAAAGTGAGTCCAATTAGAGATGGCAATGGGGCGGGGCGGGGGCGGGGGTGCCTCCCCCGTCCCCATCCCGGCTCTCAAAATCTGTTCCCGCCCTCGATCTCTGCCGGAGAGAAAAAATATTTCCCATCCCCATTCCCCGCGGAGAACTAGGACCCGCGGGGACCCCGCAGGGTTATTTAAAAAAATTAAAAATATAAAAAAAAATAGTACATATTTTAATAAAAAATCTTGTCTTTTCTCTTCTAGGTTGGGGAACAATTAGGAAAATTTAGTACTCATGCATGCAAGACCAACAAAATCAATCAATTTTGAGGGAATGAGATTATGATTTTATTTTTTATTAAATTTATTTTAATTATTTTGAATATAAGATGACTAAAAGATCTCTAATATTATATATATATATATATATATAAATATTAGGGATATTTTGTAAATTTATTAAAATACTATTCGGGGACGGGGACCCCGCGGGGCCGGGAGTGTGATCCCCGTCCCCGTCCTTGTCCCCGTTTAACTTTCGGGGGAATTTTTTCCCTGCCCTTGTCCCTCTGGGAAAAAATTTCCCGCCAACGCAATTCCGAATGCGGGGATCCCAGCAAATTTTTTCATATTCGGGTCCCCATTGCCATCCTTAAATCCAATTAGCAGGTGGATTGGCTTAGTTAACCCAATACAACCATTGTGTTTAATTAAATGGGAATCCCCTTGCTGAACATTTTAGGGAATTAAAGGAATTAGCAAATAAAAGAGATAAGATAGTACCAGTTGGGGTTGGGGATGCGCGTCCTTGTTTTTGGTAGAAGCAGAAGCAATCGCATTGTTATTGCAAGGTTGAATCTGCCACGACAACCAGAGAGTGTTGGGTTTGGCTGCTGGGTGGTAGGATGGATTGAAAATTGGGTTGAGATTTCTCGCAGATACCAAATTTGCAGATTTCGCCATAGCTCTTCACCGCCGAACAAAACCTTTTCTGAGAGAGGGCGAGATAGAAGGGAAAAGTTCATATTTGTTTTTAGTATAGCCTTATCTTCGCGTGTGATGCTGCTTCGGCCTCGTAGGCAAAAATGAGTCCCCGGAATCACACTTATTCTCTCACGCAGTGGCGTATTCAGGATGATTAGGAGAAAAAAATTTTATTAACTTTTTTAAATTTGATGACAATTTTTTAAATTAATTTTAATTTATTGTCCATGATAATTTTTTTTAAAAAAATATTTTCATTATAAAAAAAATATTTTTCTTTTTAAACCTTAATTGCATAATCAATCAATCAGTTTGATAAAATTAAACCTATGTGTAAAAACTTCAAATTTTAAACTTTTACAAAGAGGTCCCTAATAAGAAATTAACCATCACAAAAAAAAATTTATGAAATTAACTTCACAAATATGTTACTCATAATCCTAATTATATAATCAATCAACTAATTTGATAAAATTAAACCTATGTACAAAAGCTCCAAATTTCAAGTTTTTACAAAGATATCCCTAACAATCAAATGAGAAATTAACCATTTTCAAGAAAAAATTTCATGAAATTAACTTTACAAATATGTTACTCATGATCTTAATTACAAAATAATCAACTAATTTGATAGAATTAGACCTATATACAAAAATTTCAAATTTTAAATTTTTATAAAGAGGTTCCTAACAATCAAATGAGAAATTAACCATATTTAAGAAAAAATTTCATGAAATTGACTTCACAAATATGTTACTTATGATCCTAATTACATAATCAATCAATTAATTTGATAAAATTAGATCTATATATAAAAACTTTAAATTTCAAACTTTTATAAAAAAGTTACTAACAATTGAATGAGAAATTAATCATCATTAAAAAAAATTTCATGACTGTAAATAGCAAGGACTGAGTCATTAAAAATAGTTCAAAAAAATATTAAAGGGTTAAAAAAAATAGGAGAGGCAAAATAAAAAAAAAATTATATGCAAATTTGTAAAATTTAGCTACACCTCCTCAACTATATGCACCTCCGCCCCTACTCTCATGTGGATTATTGTATAATTTTATTTATTTTAAATTTATTTTTAAGATACAACTATACAAGTCCATAAAAATATTATTAAAAAGAGGTAAATATGATGGAGGGTTGAGGTCAAATGGGAAAAGTCAGGCGGTAATTAATATTATATGAATGAGGTATTTTTTGCTTAAAAATTTTTCTACTCCGACTTTTGCATATAAACTACAAAGAGACGTCTTAATTTTTTTTCTTTCATTTCCTTTCCACTGTAATTTTTTTTTTGGTTATAACTCGAACAACTTTTTTAAGAAAAGATTTTGGAGAACTCAGATTTTTTAAGAGTTTAAAATTTAGGGTTCGTTAAAATATTTTTTATTTTTATTAATAATTTTTTTTTAAAATTTAAGTTTATTTTAAGAAATATTTTTAAAAATATATTTTTATTAAACTCAACTAAATATATTTTTAAATTTATTTTTTATTTTTAGTAAAAATAAAAAATTAAAACAAATGTTGAATTTTTCACTTTTGAGTTACTCTCAAATTTTGTATCTATGATAATAAAAATTAATATTTTACATAAGTATCAAAAAGTGATTTAATAGACTTATCTTTATAAAAATATAAGAGTAAATTAATGTTTTGATTCTCAAAAGGGTGATTCTTCTCAATTTAGTCTTTAAACAAAAAGTACATCTACCAATTTAAATTTTGAAAAATTCACCCCCAATTTTTTGGATTGGCCTCTCCATCTACAAAAGTTAACTGCTGGCGTGGAATTTGAGATGGAGTTGCCGCCATGTCTTGTGGTCAAATCTTCCCTCTTTTGGCGGAGCTATCCTTCACTGGCCACATAAACGAACGCCAAGCACAAATTACAGAGAAAACTCATTTTCTCCTCCTTAATTCGAGGACTCCATTGAAACTACCTGTGAAGAGAGAAGCCAAGCAAGCATGAATCAGAGAAAAGCTTAGCGAAGCTATCCATGAGCATCGCATGTGGCCAGTGAGATCGTCTACTCCCTTCATCTTCTCTCACAACAAATCCCACTTTCTCTTTCACTCCCTCGCTCATTAGTCTTCTCTTCCTTCAAGTTCTTGTCTTTGTGAAGTTCGAATCTTCAGCACATTAAGCTCAAAAACCCTTCTCTTACCTTGAAATCTAGACTTTTTGCACACATTGTTGATGATTCAGTAATCCCGCTTCTTTCAATAAGGTGACATGGGGGTTTGCATCTCCAAGCCACAAAAAGTGGGGGTTTGCAAATAAAAAAGTGTTTTAAAATCCCATCTTTTATATTCATGAACATTGGCATTTGGAAGCCTGTTTATGTAACATCCCGACTAAAGCCTGATTCGTGCTAGCCGTGAAGAACCCATCAGGAAAAAGAGAGAAAATTCTGCATCTTCATCCCTGCTTCCCGTAAACCTCCTTCCCTTCATCCCTGTGAGTGAGCAACAGAGAGAGAACTCGAAACACAGTTTTGCTAGCAGGAATCAAGGAACCCTTCTCAGTGAGACTGAGTGCGACCGAAGAGAGAATTTCAGCAGTGGAAATCTCTGGTTTTCGGGTGTGCTGTAGCAGTCCTTTTCTCCTGAAGCTTAAACTAGAATTTGGTGGAATTGTTGGCCGAAATTGAAGCTTGAAAACAAAGGGAGAGAGGCAAAACAGAGAAGGAAAGCGTAGAGTACAGAAACAGGGTGGTCGACGTCGAGAGGTAAGAGAATTAAGGGTTTACTCTGTTCTTCCTGATTTGGGTAGAGCTGATTAATTGTGTTATAATCTAATTAATTCGAATTTTTGGGGCTGGTTAGGAAAGCAAAACCGAGAAGGAACGTGAAGTGCAGAAAAAGAATAGAGTTGGACAGCGTCGGTTAAGCTACGAATTTCATGATGTTTGACGCAATTTGTTCTTCGACTTTCAAGGGGGGTGAGCTGAAATTATGACGTTATAATCTAGGGATTTAATCTTATTTTCCATAGAAAATATGAGGATTCAACTAAAATACTGGTTGACATATTTTCCTGCAAGACTGTGATCCGAAAATGTGTAAATGGGCCAAAGCAAAAGAGAATGCTGTGTACTGAATATTATAAAGTGTATATTACAATATTTTTCTGTTTTGAAACAGATGGATATCAATTCTATTAAACTAGCACCAAGACAGGATTACATAAGATAAATTATGCTTAAAAATCATCAAATACATTAGAAGCCTAAATTTATGGAAGAACAATATATGATTTAAGGTAACATATTTTAAAAATTAATACTAGGCTTATACAACAGAAAAATGAAACTAAACAGAAGCAACACAACCCTAACCCTTAATTAGAGCTAGTCGTCTAACAATCTAAATAAAAGATACAAGCTATCACATATGCCAACAATCTTATCCAACAAGCCATCCAAAAAATAGACCAAGAAAAGAAAAATCTAAAAAGAATAGAGGCACGCCTACGTCGGCAACGGCTCCTGAATCAAGCCCATGTGTGTCCAACTGCAGTGACGACGTAGGCTCCAAGAAGTCGGCTACAACTTCCAACCCAGCAAAAATATTATTTTTATTTCTATAGAGAAAAACTAAGCCTGGTCTATTTTATCGCATCGTAGGCAGGCAAATCGAATAATTTGCACTACATTGGCCGGGGATTGTAAGCACGCGAACTCATCACTTCCCTTAGCTTTTTATAAGTCCACTAACACATGTTAGTATATAAAGCTTCTTTCCCTCCTTGTTCTAAACAATGTGGGACTTAACTCACTCTTTTGAAATATAAAGCCTTTACAATGCTATTTTTTTTCACAACAATCCTCCACATATTCTAAAAGACATTTTGAAAAAACTTTTTGGGTTACATACATGTGTATAGATGCATTAATCCGGTGTCTCTTTTTAAACTATGAACCTGATCTAGGCAATTAAGATTTAACTCACAGAGTAATTGATGAAGCATATAGCTTCTATAAACCAACATATTCTAGTTGTAAGCTAGGGATCTTAGTAGTCACACCTCACCCCCACAATTTTTGCTATGAATGCCGTTGTGCTCGTTTTTTGGCCGTGTGAGTGCTTGGTGTTCATGAATACTTTAGAGATTTCGCCACTAGTTCATAGGAGTGACCCCACTTTATACTCATATAGTATAAGTGATTTCATTAAGTGTATTTGCAATGAATACACCGCCCTCAACATAGGGCTATGAAAATATTAAGAGCTTATGCTTAACCCACTAATCAATGCATTCTAGCACTTTCATACTTAAAACTATAGGAAATGGACTGAGAAAATAGTGATATTAGAATTAGCAGATGACTTGTTATTACCCATATGAACCTTATTCATGGGATCTCCAATCATAAAGGTTAAGTTACCGTCACTACTAATTTTCTATTGGCTTAAGTCCAATTCCCCTTAATGTCTTATTAATTAAATTTCTACCCAAGGGTTTAGTCAAATGATTGGCTAGGTTCACTTCTGACCGCACATAATCGATCGATATTATTCCATCATTTAGCATTTGCTAGACCACATCATGTCTAAAACAAATGTATCTACTCTTTCCTTTATAAATTTTAGTCTTTGCAATGGCTATTGTCACTTGGCTCATAAAACAAAGACACAGATGGTGTTAGTTTCATACCTAATGGTATGTATGCCAAGAAGTTTCTCAACCACTCAGCCTCACTATCAACTAACTCTAGAGCTATAAACTTTGACTCCATGGTGGATCTAGCCATAAGGGTTTGTTTAGCTAATCTCCATGAAATTGCTCCACCACCAAAGGTGAACAAATATGCACTAGTGAATTTTGTCTTATTTGAATCTAAGATCCAGTTAGCATCACTATATCCTTCTAATACAATGAGAAATCCACTATCCTCAATACCATGACTTATAGTACTACTTAGATATCTCATGAGTTTCATGAGAGCACCCCAATGGTATTTACTGGGATTATGTGTATACCTGCTCAACCTACACATAACATATGCTATTTCAGGACTACTCAACCTATACACAACATATGCTATGTCAGGATGGGTGAAGGTCATCAGATGTAACAAACTCCCAATGATCTATGCAAATTCTAATTGAGCAACAGGCTTACCCAAGTTTTTCCTCAGTTGGGTGCTAGAATTATAAGGAGCTATCACTGGTTTGTCATCAAAATGACCAAACTTTTTGAGTAGTTTTTGAACATAGTGTTCCTGTGATAGTAAGATACTATCACCTTTTCTTATGATTTTAACTCCCAAAATCACACTTGCTTCACCCAAGTTCTTCATATCAAAAATTGATGTTGAGAAAATCTTTTGTCTTATATATTATATTCATACTAGTACCAAAAATTAGCATGTCATCCACATAAAGATTGGTAATCACACAATTAGCATCAATTATTTTTGTATACACACATTTGTCTACTTCAACAAAAGTAAGGCCGTCACAAATCAACACATGATTTAATTTTCCATGCCACTGTTTAGGTCCTTGTTTTAATCTATATAGTGATTTAAGAAGTTTGCAAACTTTTGTTTCTTTACCAGGTAGAATACAACCTTTAAGTTGTTCTATGTAAATTTCTTCCTCTAAGTCACCATTTAAAAAAATTATTTTGACATCCATTTGATGAATATTAAGTTTATATACTGAGGCTAAAGCAATTTAAACTCTTATAGATGATATTCCAATAACAGGAGCAAAAGTATCAAGATAAACAATCTTTTGTTTTTGTGTAAAACTTTTGGCTACTAATCTAGCTTTGAATTTGTCAATAGACCCATATGGGTTATATTTTCTTTCTAAAATCCATTTGCAGCCAATGGTTTTTACTCCTTATGGTAAATCAACCAACTCCCAAGTTTTATTTTATATTTTTTATAATTGAATCTATTTCAATTTTAATTGCTTCCACAATTTTGCATCAGGAAATGCAACAATCTCAAAAAAAGTTCTAGGTTCATCATCAACAGCAAATGTATAAAAATCATCTCCAAAAGAAGTTGCCTTCCTTTGTTGTTTGCTTCCTCTTAAATCCACATGGACATTCTCATATGAACTTAAATTTTCATATTCAACTTCATTTTCAAAGTTTTGCATAGATGTACTTGGAAAATTCCTATTTTTCAAAGGAAAAACATGGTCAAAAAATTATGCATTTTTTGTTTCAACAATAGTATTACAATCAAGCACATCACTCTTCAAAATAAGAAATCAATAAGCAGTGCTATGTTCAACATATCCAATAAACATGCAGTTAGATGTCTTAGAGACTAACTTCCTTTTCTTTGGGTCAGGCAACATAACTTTTGCTAGACACCTCCACACTTTCAAATATTTCAAATTGGGCTTATAGTTTTTCCACAACTCATAGGGTGTTCTACTAGACTTTTTATAGGGAATCCTATTTTGTATATAACAAGCAGACAATAAAGCCTCACCCCATAAATTTTTTGGTGCAGAAGAACTAACTAGCATGACATTTATCATTTCTTTTAAAGTCTTATTTAGACTCAAGTGAATAGGGAGGAGTAATCTCATAAATTATTCCTTCCTTCTCACAACAATCAATAAAGATTATATATTCACCTCCTCTATATGATATAATCCTTTTAATCCTTCTATTTAACAGGTTTTCTACTTCAGCTTTATATATGAGGAAAGAATCAAAACTTTATCTTTTCTCCTAAGAAAATATATCTTAGTATATCTAGATTAGTCATCTATAAAGGTCACATAATACTTTTTACCTCTTCTAGTTATGGTTTGTTTCAAGTCTTCCAAGTCTGTATGAATAAGACTTAACATCATTGTTTCTCTATGTATACTATGAAAAAGTTTCCTAGTTAACTTTGATTCAACGCATGTTTCACACTTATTCATGTTCACGTTATTAAAACCATAAATCAAATTAGTTTCAAGCATTTTCTTGATATATGAAACATTAACATGTCTTAAACTAAAATACCATAATTCAATAGAGTCAATCAAGCAAGCAAAAGATGCAATCTTTTCATTAGCAACATTCAGTATAAAGAGTCCTTGATTACAATAGCCTTTGCCACAAAAACATTGTTCTTTGTCATTATGATCTTGTCAGACTCAAATGACAGACACTTTAACCCCAACTTTTCCTAACAGAGCTACAAAAATCAAGTTAGCTCTAATGTTAGGCACATATAGGACGTCATTAAGTGCCAAAGTTTTGTCAGATGTGAGTTTGAGAATGATTTTTCATTTCCTAGGAACATTAGTGGTGCTAGAATCATCAAGGTAAACATATTCATCTCTATCCTTGACTGGAGTGTATGTTGTAAAAGCATCTTTTTTTGCACAAATATGTCTGTTATCCCCAAAGTCTACCACTCATTCCTTCACATTGGTAACTAGAAGAGCCTTAGAAATGACCGCAACAATAATATCATCTCCTTCGACCAAGTTTGTACTTGGCTTAGGAGGATTGTCATTTCTTGCTCTTTTTCTACATTGCACTGCATGATGTGCCTATTTTCTACACACAAAGCAGTTATCCTTTTTCTTGAAAGTGGAGTTAGATTCTCTAGGCTTGTAATCAATCTTCTTATTCTTATTTTTTGTTTTTATGACTAGATGTACCTTACACCATGTTAGCTTTTGACATCAACTCCTTAGCACTTGCTGTGTCCTCAATGATGATGTGCGTAATCAATTCCGAGAGTACCAACTGTTTATGTTTATGTTTGCGTTGTTGCTTGTAGTTTTTCCAGCTTTCAGGCAGTTTCTTAATCAAGACTCCAGTAACGAACTCATCGGGTAGATTGATCTTTTCTACACGAAGGTCCTCTAACAGCTTATAGTATTCATTTATTTGGACCTTGATGTCCATCATTTCACATTGGTAAAAGTGATCGATGAAAAATTTCTACTTACTGGCATCTTTTATAGTATATTTGAGAATCGTAGGTTCCCAAATTTTATTTGTTTCCTTGTAGGTACAGTATACATCAAAGATATCATTAGATAAAGTACTAATGGTAGTGTGCCTACATACCTTATTAGCATAACTTCATATATCAATTCTGGTTTGGTCAGCAATGGGCAATAGTTGTGTTTTTGTCAGTGCCACACCAATTCCATGCATGTCCAGAATAGTATGAACACGTTCTTGCCATCACCGAAAATTCTAACTGTTAAAAACTTCTATTTTTTGAAATATCTGGGAATGGCTTGGAGAATGTCACAGGGGGCATGACGGGTATAGTGATAGTGGCAGCATTGGATGGAATAGTAAGAACAATAGTTGTAGGAACAAAAGTGTCACCAGCAGTAGCAGCAGCATTGGTTTCCATAATTTTGCTTACGATTGTTATAAAATATGGAAACCATCACAATAATAATCTGAGTCACGTCTATAGGAAACACTGTCCTTAAGAAAAACTATTCCACGACCGCAGAAATAATTCTACGTCTACAAAACTTTCTCCAAGATTAAACAAATTCTTATGAGATATTCTCAAGACACAGAATAACAAAAATATTAAAAGAGTAACCCAGAAAGTGAGAGAGAGAAGAGAGAAAACATAACTTCTGACTATGTGAGTGTGTAAAATGAGGGGGAGGGGAGCCCTTTTCATAGTTGCTGAATCACAACAGAGGCAAACAAAAAATTAAACAAAATTAAAATACAAGTACAAAAAGTAAAAGCTAGTTATAGGAAATTTATGGGGAATTTTGAAAATATTAAAAATATTTGAAAACAATGAAACCAAAATTGTCATCCCTTAATTTCTTGATATTGACCAAGTTAATTTTGTAACAGTCAAATATGCCTCTGTTCAGGTAAGCAAATAAAAATAAATAAAAATATTATCTTTATTTCTATAGAGAAAAACTAAGCCTGGTCCATTTTATCACATACGCAGGGGCAAACTTGATGATTTGCATTGCACTAGCTTGGGATTGTGAGTACGCGAGCCCACAACTTCCATTAGCCTTTTATAAGCCCACTAACACATGTTATTATATAAAGCTTTTTCCCCTCCTTGTTCTAAGTAATGTGGGACTTAGCTCACTATTTTGAAATACAAAGCCTTTACAGGGTTATTTTTCACAAAATAAATAAGGAAAGGCCTAACAATAACAAAGCCCATAACACACTAAACAAGATTGGGCCTTTAACTTATAAATAATCCAAGACAGACCAAGACTAAGAATCTTAATACCTCCTCAAGTTGAGGCCTGGTAACAGTATAACAGGTATCAACTTATGAAAGCATGGTGTACTAAGGCCTTTAGTCAGACAGTCTACAATCTGATTTGAAGAAGAAACATGGAAAAGAGAAATAAAGCCATTCTTGTACTGATTTCTGTTGACCCTAAGGCTTTATGCCATAAGTTTTGATGATGACAAATGTATTTGAATTGTAGCATTGATATATATAAAGATTAATTATCATATATATGCTACAAGTACTTAAGCATGATTATGTTATTTAATATGTTTGTTGCATATATTGAATCATGCTATTGAACTAACAATTGGGTTTGCAAGTAAGATATGTTTTATAGGTTGGTTCAAAACAAGAAGAGTAAGAATTGTATTGAAGAACAAGGAAAAGTAATTTCATGCTTCACTCAAGGAAAGCAACATACAAGGACAAAGCTCCAAGAAATGAAGAATTAGAAGATTTGAAGTCTTGGAAGCTTGGATGCATCAAGATAGCCTATGTGTTTACATTAGGTATATTTTATATAGGCTAGTATACTTGTGTAACTCAATGATTTAGATTTGCATACATTGGCTCAAGCATTTTGAACAAAAAGATAATGAGATATGAAGTTTTACAAAAGTTAGTTTTTGACCTTTGGTCACTCCTTATATCATATCTCATAACAGAAAACTCGGTTTTTCAAATATTTTAATCTCATTTGATAGTAGACTCAAAGATCTTTCCAACGGTATATTATTTATTCAAAACGGAGTCCAAATGAGAAATATATGACTATTTAAAATATAGTTTGAAAAACTGAAAGTTGATTTTACTGTACTCAAAAAATTATTCTGTTCTAACCTATAGTCAGTGTTTTGATTATATCTTTTAAATGAAAATTATTTTTTGAGTAAAACTTGGCTCATTTGAAACTAGACTCCAAGAGCTTTCCACTGATATATTATTTGTTTAAAACGGAGTTCAAATGAGGGAGTTATGAATTTTTAAAGAAAGCTCAAAATCTATATTTCGCTACTGCTAGCCGGTGGTCGACCACCCTATCCACACTGGTCGACCAACGAGCTTCAGAAACAAAGATTCTTGAAGACCATAAGCGTTGGTCGACCACCCCATCTACACTGGTCAACCAACGTGACTGATGAATCACTTCTGGACTACACTGGTCGACCAACGTGCCACACTGGTCGACCATGGTCGACCACCGACATCAGAAAATGTGCTGTAACGGCTAGTTTTTGCTGACATCATTATGGAACCACTTTGGATTTGTCTCCAAAGGTCTTATTTGTCCTTGGGCTATATATATCAACCTTGGGGGCTATCAAAACAGATGTTAGAACACTTCTATTGCTGAACTTCATCTGTAAATTTTCTCTTGAGCAGATTATACCCTTGTGAACTTATCAATGTAACATATACTCTGTTTTTAGAGAGTTTCTATGTAATTGTTGATTTTGATCAACACAAATATTATCTTGAGTTGTATTATCAAGGAGAGTATTCCTTGATAGAGTATTTATTGAGAGAGCTTTCCTTTGGGTTGTAGAGAAGCCAGTTTAGCAGAAATTCTCCGGAGGGTTGAGGAGGAGCCCGGATTCACAAATTCTCCGTTGGGTTGTGGAGGAGCCTTGGCTAATGAAATTCTTTGTAGTGGTTTGCAAGTACCCAGATCAAACTTGCAAGTATAGTGAAAATACTCAAGTGACTTCTTGAGGACTGAATGTAGGCTTGAGATTAGCCGAACCAGTATAAATTTCTGAATTTGCTCTCTCTATCCCTTACTCCTTTATTTGTTCTTATTGGTATCTATTCTTTATTTCCTTGCTCCTCATAATTATTCATAACACATGGATTTTCTGTGTTGTATTTATTATCCTAAGCATTGTACTTTTATAGAAAATCATTTTAACTTCCAATAAAGTTTTGTGAAAAAGTTACAAAACCCAATTCACCCCCCTCTTGGGTTCTAACCATTACTTTCAATTTCTAACAATGTGATAGTCAATATCTAAGTGCTTCGTACTTTCATGGAAGTCCAGGTTCGTGGTTATGTGCATAGCAGCTTGATTATCACAACACAAAGGGATTGAATCTAAAACAAAGATCCCCAGTCTTGAAGATTGTACGAGATCCATTGCAACTCATATATGGTTGCTGCCATGGCTCTATATTCTGCTTCAGCTCAGGACTTAGAGATGATGGGTTGCTTTTTTGTTTTCCATGAAACCAGTGTTGTGCCCAAAAATATGCAATATCTACTCAATGATCTTCACATATCTACGTAAGAACCCCAATTTGCATCACATAAGCTTTTAATTTGAAAGCATTAGTTGCAGAAAAAAAACACCTAGAGACGGTGTGTTCTTAATATATCTCAAAACATGCATGACTACTTTCAGATGACTAGTCCTAGGCTTTTGAACAAAATGACTTAGCTGCTGAGTAGCATAGGTTAAATTTGGTCTAATAAAACTAAGATACAAAAGTCTTCCTATAAGACGTCTGCTGTTAAGCAAATTGGCAAGTGTACCAATCGCACAAGTAATAAAGAGTAAGTAAGATTATTGTTTTCCATGAGGACTAACGTGCTAAGTGAAAGTAATGGTTGGAACCCAAGAGGGGGGGTGAATTGGGTTTTATAAATTTTTCACAAGAATTAATTAGAAGTTAAAATGATTTTCTGTAAAAGTACAATGCTTAGGATAATAAATACAATACAGAAAATCAATGTGCTGTCAAGATAAATAATTATAAAGATCAAGGAATTAAAGAATAGATATCAATATGCACAAATTAAAGAGTAAGGGATAGAGAAAGCAAACTCGGAGATTTATACTGGTTCGGCTAATCCAAGCCTACATCCAGTCCTCAAGAGACCACTTGAGTATTTCCACTATAATTGCAAGTTTAATCCGGGTACTTGCAAACCACTACAACCACGCAAATTCGATCCGGGTATTTGCGAAACCACAATAGAGAATTTATGAATCCGGGCTCCTCCTCAACCCAAAGCAAGTTCTTCCAACACCGGTACTTGCGAACCTCAACTCAGAATAATATATGTGTTGATCAAAATCAACAATACAAAGAAACTCTCTCTAAAGAGTATATGAAAACAAATGAAGCTCTAATAACTCTAATGATAGAGAATATGCAAGATTTGGCTCAAGAATGCTTTCCTTTCTCTCAAAGATGATAGAAGAAGTTAATATCACATTGTAGGACTTTGTTCTTACTCAAAATCGTGTATCTAAGGTCATATATATAAGATTTTACAAAACTAGCCGTTATATAGCCGTTATATAGCCGTTACAGCACTTATAGTGCAGTCCAGATTTTGAGCTTTCTTTAAAAATTCATAACTCCCTCATTTGAACTCCGTTTTAAACAAATAATATACCGTTGGAAAGCTCTTGGAGTCTAGTTTCAAATGAGCCAAGTTTTACTCAAAAATTATTTTTATTTTAAAAGATATAATCAAAATATTGACTATAGGTCAGAACAGAATAATCAACTTTCAGTTTTTCAAACTATATTTTAAATAGTCATATATTTCTCATTTGGACTCCGTTTTCAATAAATAATATACCTTTGGAAAGATCTTTGAGTCTAATATCAAATGAGATTAAGATACTTGAAAAAATGATTTTTCGTTTATGAGATATGATATAAAGAGTGACCAAAGGTCAAAAACTAACTTTTGTAAAATTTCATATCTCACTATCTTTTTGTTCAAAATAATTGAGCCAATGTATGCAAATCTTAATCATTGAGTTGCACAAGTATACTAACCTATATAAAATATACCTAATGTAAACACATAGGCTATCTTGATGCATCCAAGCTTCCAAGACTTCAAATCTTCTAATTCTTCATTTCTTGGAGCTTCATCCTTGCATGTTGTTTTCCTTGAGTGAAGCATGATATTGCTTTCCTTGTTCTTCAATACAATGCTCACTCTTTTTGTTTTGAACCAACCTATAAAATATATCTTACTTGCAAACCCAATGGTTAGTTTAATAGCATGATTCAATATATGCAACATACATATTAAATAACATAATCATGCTTAAGTACTTGTAGCATATATATGATAATTAATCTTTATATATATCAATGCTACTATTCAAATACATTTGTCATCATCAAAACTTATGGCATATAGCCTTAGGGTCAACAATCTCCCCCTTTTTGATGATGACAAATCACCACAGAAAAATATTTATCACAAGATAATGAATGCAATGTTATAAGCATGTATACATATTTTTCTATTGTTTCTTCTCCCCCTATTTGACATCAACAAAAAGGTGTAAGGAACACAATATATAGAAGTTAAAGCACATACCTTCTTTAAGTCAGGATGTCAGAAGATGTCAATATAGTATGGGGTAAGGATACATCAAAACTTATCATTGATTTCATTGACATGTAAAAAGAAAATTTTAGAAAAATTTTTCTCATGTCAAATGAAATGAGCCAAAAGATAAAACTTGAAAGAGTTTTAGGCTCCCCCTTAAACCTTGCATAATTTGAAAAAGAATAATGAATAATGAATATCGAAGTTTTCAAGATATATTCTTTTTCAAAAAAAATACATTCAAGTGAGACAAAGCTCCCCCTGAATTTCATAACATTTTTCCTTTGAAAGAGATTGTCCAAATCATTATAAAGGAAATTCAGTTTTTGATTGCAGAAGTTTGAAGTAAGATTTTTGAAGAAATTTCTGCAATATTTTCATTGAAAATGATTTCTGCTTGTTTATGAAGAGGCATTTTTAGTAAATAGCAGAAAAATTAAACTCTTTGAAAAAAAAAACATCATTTGCTGTCATATGATAGAAATATTTACAGCACACAGCAGAAGTATGATATATGGATTAGCAAAGCATGATATAAACAAGAATATTAATCATAATCCATAAATCGAATAATAATATTTTTCAAGATTTCTAAAAAACAATTTCTGCATATATGCATAAAATTATTTCAACATATAGAAAAAGTGATTTAAAATAAGGATACTCAAATCCTTTTTTTTTCAAAACAGATAATGCTTCAATATGGCAAAGCAATTTCAGCATTGTGGAAGCAATTCAAGAGATTCACGATATTTTTCTAAAACATTTTGCTTCGAAGGAATTTAGAAACGTTTCATCTAATGAAGCAATATATATGGATTAGTGTAATAAGATATATTCAAGCATATAGTTCATAATCCATATATGAAACATCAATATTTTTCATCCCTTTTGTTATCTACAACAAAAGAGATCTTTAAAATCTTTTCTTTTTCAAAAAGAATATTGCTTCATATGATAAAACATATTAACATAACAGAAGCATTTTTAAAGTCCTTTTTCAAAACAAATTTGCTTCATAAAGGATAAGATAAATTTCAGCACAAAGGAAGCAATTTATATACCCATTCAAAATGAATTTATATATGTATCTTGAGGATGAGTACATGTAAAAATTTTGACAGCTCATTTTGTATGAGTGCATGTGGAATCATGAAATATTATTCTTAGCCATAGCCTTCGCTCATGATGCATGAATAGCATACACAACATATGTTCTTAGATACATATAATCACAGCATGATGTAATCATGTATGCTCTCAAGAACAACACAACAAAGCAGAGTGATACGGTTCTGAATATCACCATTTTATTAATCCTTAAAATTTCTAATCAAAACAAATTAAATCAGCCGCAAATCCACCGAAAATTGACTTTCGTGGTTTTGCCATTAATGTGACGCGTTATCGGTGTGCATGCGTACTCTAGACTTCTGGCTTCCAGCTTGCAGAAATCCATAGGATGAGCGTGTAGGGGTGCGGCAAAGAGATATCTTCTTTGGCTCTTAGTCATAATTTTCTCTCTATAAAGACTGCCCCAGAGTTCTCAATTACCACACCACAAAGAGTATTCATCTCTGAGCCTATAACTTTCTGACATTCCTCTCTCTTCATACTCCTACAAAAATTTCTGAATTTTCCAAACCATGGCAGCAAGAAAGTTCATTGATCTCACAGTAGAGGCAAGGGAGGAAGAGCTCGACTTAAACTTGAGTCTAGGCAAGGACAAAGGCAAAAGACCTTTGGAGGAATCTCAAGAGAACCAAAAGAAGAAGATGAAGATCGAAGAAGCTGAGGAGATTAGTACAGGCCATACGTCAGAAGACAAAATTGCTTGTCTGGAGCAGGAGGTGAAGAAACTCAAGAAGATGATAGAGGACCAGGAGAAGTTAGCTAAACGCAACAATGCGGCACTGACTTCAAGAATAGATAGGTTCTTCTATTGGTCTACTCAATGCTTCTGCAATCAATAACAAAGAAGTGTTGATTGTATGAATGGGATTTACACTACCCTCCGTGACATTGCTCAGTCTCTTGCTCCAAGGAATGGCCGAGGGGTGATGATTCAATACAACCCACCTAATCCGAGACCACCTCGCCTGTAGATTGCTCATCTATGAGCAAACCTTCCCTTTTTTTTTTAATGCAATGTAATCCTTCGGTTTGTTTTTTTTTTATTTTAATGCAAGTGGTTTCTTTCAGATGACGGTACTTAAAAAAAATTATAATAATAAAGAAAGATAAAGAAAATCAGCCGCACAAATAATCCATAAACAATGGTTCATAAGTTACAGCTTATGTAAAAGAGATGATATGTATAATGCTCAAACCATGATGTATTAAAAAAAAATAATTTAAGTATTTAACATATTTTTATATGTCATGTTGTGATCAAGTATGTAAGATGTCAGAAAACAATATGTCATTGCAATGAAAGTATGACAAAAAAAAATTTGCCAGAATGTACAATTGAGATCAACGAGTATCATTCAATTAAATAATGAAGAAGTAAAGGATAGAGATACTCATCAATTTTGGCAAACTTTTGTTGCTTCTTGAAGTTCCTCTTCAAGATTTTGATATCCTTGTTTTGCTCATTGCTCTTCTTTTGATCGATCCTGTCTTCTTACAATTTTAATGATCTTAATTGATTGATTATTTGCAAGATCTATCAAGCATTGGTTCAATGTAGGCTTCGTTGGTCGACTACTGATAGGAGCGTTGGTCGACCAACCAACTTCAAAACTATAAATCTTACTGATTTCGGAGAGCAGAGGAAAGAATGTGCTTTAGAGGATAATTTTGAGGATTAACTCCTGCAAAACACTTTTGGTGGAGCACTTTAATGTTCAAATAAATCTCGAGCACTAGGAGCAACATTATGTTCAAGATATGCCATATTAATAAAAGTGCTATGCTTCCATGAAATGCAATTTTGCAATAAATTTCATTTCATTGAAAATATTTAAATAAGATTACAGCAAGGATAAATACTATGGGTAGGAGTAATCTTATTGTTGTGAAGACAAGAAAAATGTGCGTGTAATGGAAGCAAGTTTTCATGATGCGGCAAAAAGGATAGTTTGAGCAAAATTTGGAAGAAAGATTTTAGCTCAAAACAAAATTCGAATCTATAAGCTGCACACCTAACAATTGTTTTCAGATATAGCATGCATGAGTATCAAGGATAGATGTAATGCATATTAGAGAACAGACAAAAGCATTAGAGAGCAGTAAACATATCAGTCAAATTTCTTACAATGCATTCCAGCTTATATGTTTACTTATCCATTGCCTCCTTTTGATGCAAGAGAGTGGAGTTTGAATGATGTAGCCATTGAAAAGTTATTTCCGCTCCTTGCTTCGAGGCAAATCTGCAAATTAATCCTTTGTCTTTGATACCCAAATTTTTTTGGGTTTGCCTGGGTCATGAGGTCCTTTTTGAACCCATTTCATTTTTACTCCATGAACAAGATTTTTCTTATAAAAACAGGAGTAAGACTTGTGTCCTTTCAGTCCACAATAAAAACAAGTGCAAGGTGGACTTTTGGACATTTTTGTAGGAACAAAGTAGTTTTCGAAATATTTCTGATTTGACTTGTTAAGAACAAAATCAATTTTGTTAAAGCTACTACTTTGTTTCTCAACAGAAGAGTTTTGAATTTCTCTACCTTGAGAAAGTTTTTTAAGTGTGTTTTTAAGATCCTCATTCTCCTTTTTCAAGGAATCACACTTGGTACAAAAGCAATTTTTGTTGGTAGAGATATTTGCCTTTAAAATCAAATTCTCTTCTTGCAAAGTTCTGTTTTGATTTTCAAAAACAAAATTCTCTTCCTTGGAAATAGAAAATTCGTTTTTCAATGTTTCCAACTCATTTTCAAGAGAAGAGTTTTTCTGTTTTGAAATATTTAGTTTCTTTGCAAGCATAAGAGATTCTTCATGTAAATCATCAAAGGCATCTTGTAATTCTTCAAAAGAGTAGTCAAATGAATTTACCTCATCTTTATCTCTGGCCACAAGACAAGTGTTGGCTTCTTCATTTGTGTTCTCCTCATCGGAATTGCTATTTCCCCAAATGGAAGATAGGTAAGCTTTCTTTGATGATTCAATTTTTGGTTGTGGTTTCTCTTTTTCTCCTTTTTCTTTTTCTTCTATCTCCTTGGTGATTTGAGATTTTCCTGTAAGTTCAACACCAAGAGCTTGCAATTGATTAAGCACAAGTTGTATCTCATTAATGGTTTCACAATTTTTCATTTGAGCGATATCAAGTTCATTAATGAGATTTCTAGACTTTAATTCCATTGCAACAAGATCTTCCTCATATGCAACTTCTAAAGTTTCCCACATTTCCTTAGCAGTTGCACAATTGGAAATTCTAAAAAATTCATCTTGACTCAATGCACAAGAAATAATCAATTTTGCCTTAGCATTGAGTTGCACTAAACTTCTTTCAGTATCATTCCATTCACTCTTGGGTTTTGGAATGTATTTTCCTTGTTCTTCCTTGACAGGCATATAAAAACCATTTTCTATAATTTCCCAGAGTTTATGGTCTACTGAAATTAAAAAAATTTTCATTTCATACTTCCAATATTGAAAATGATTAGCATAAAAAATTGGAGGTTCTGTGAAAGAACAATTTTCAGACATAAACCACTCACTAGATCCAACCATATTTACTCTTAGACGGTTAAGTCTTAAATCAAGAGCCTAAGCTTTGATACCAATTGAAAGTAATGGTTGGAACCCAAGAGGGGGGTGAATTGGGTTTTATAAATTTTTCACAAGAATTAATTGGAAGTTAAAATGATTTTCTGTAAAAGTACAATGCTTAGGATAATAAATACAATACAGAAAATCAATGTGCTGTCAAGATAAATAATTATAAAGATCAAGGAATTAAAGAATAGATATCAATATGCACAAATTAAAGAGTAAGGGATAGAGAAAGCAAACTCGGAGATTTATACTGGTTCGGCTAATCCAAGCCTACATCCAGTCCTCAAGAGACCACTTGAGTATTTCCACTATAATTGCAAGTTTAATCCGGGTACTTGCAAACCACTACAACCACGCAAATTCGATCCGGGTATTTGCGAAACCACAATAGAGAATTTATGAATCCGGGCTCCTCCTCAACCCAAAGCAAGTTCTTCCAACACCGGTACTTGCGAACCTCAACTCAGAATAATATATGTGTTGATCAAAATCAACAATACAAAGAAACTCTCTCTAAAGAGTATATGAAAACAAATGAAGCTCTAATAACTCTAATGATAGAGAATATGCAAGATTTGGCTCAAGAATGCTTTCCTTTCTCTCAAAGATGATAGAAGAAGTTAATATCACATTGTAGGACTTTGTTCTTACTCAAAATCGTGTATCTAAGGTCATATATATAAGATTTTACAAAACTAGCCGTTATATAGCCGTTATATAGCCGTTACAGCACTTATAGTGCAGTCCAGATTTTGAGCTTTCTTTAAAAATTCATAACTCCCTCATTTGAACTCCGTTTTAAACAAATAATATACCGTTGGAAAGATCTTGGAGTCTAGTTTCAAATGAGCCAAGTTTTACTCAAAAATTATTTTTATTTTAAAAGATATAATCAAAATACTGACTATAGGTCAGAACAGAATAATCAACTTTCAGTTTTTCAAACTATATTTTAAATAGTCATATATTTCTCATTTGGACTCCGTTTTCAATAAATAATATACCTTTGGAAAGATCTTTGAGTCTACTATCAAATGAGATTAAGATACTTGAAAAAATGATTTTTCGTTTATGAGATATGATATAAAGAGTGACCAAAGGTCAAAAACTAACTTTTGTAAAATTTCATATCTCACTATCTTTTTGTTCAAAATAATTGAGCCAATGTATGCAAATCTTAATCATTGAGTTGCACAAGTATACTAGCCTATATAAAATATACCTAATGTAAACACATAGGCTATCTTGATGCATCCAAGCTTCCAAGACTTCAAATCTTCTAATTCTTCATTTCTTAGAGCTTCATCCTTGCATGTTGTTTTCCTTGAGTGAAGCATGATATTGCTTTCCTTGTTCTTCAATACAATGCTCACTCTTCTTGTTTTGAACCAACCTATAAAATATATCTTACTTGCAAACCCAATGGTTAGTTTAATAGCATGATTCAATATATGCAACATACATATTAAATAACATAATCATGCTTAAGTACTTGTAGCATATATATGATAATTAATCTTTATATATATCAATGCTACTATTCAAATACATTTGTCATCATCAAAACTTATGGCATATAGCCTTAGGGTCAACACTAAGTACTCCAGAAATTTAAATGCATTAGTCAGACAACCAATTTGGATCAAATGTAGCTCTGATTAAAGAACTAGGAAGTAAAATCAAATTACAATAAAATTAGATGAAAATAATTCAATTAAAAAGCCTAGAGTTACTAATCCCCCTCTTTCGTCCTAGGATTTGCTAACTCTCCCTAACACTTGTGATTCAAATCAATTATACACATTAATCTTAGGTTTTTAAATGGCTTAAAGTGATTCTCCCGAACCTAAGTTAAGCTACTCAACTCTAACATAATCCCTTATATGAGTTTAAGCCAAATAAACGTAAACCTAATGTGATTAAGCGAGATCAAATAATATCCCTACTAATGAACAAGCTAAAAACCACTAAGGTTCAACTACTCGCCCTAATCACTCAGTGTTCTTCCAACACCTCCCTCTCCCGAGTTCGATGAAAGCAACAAATAAATCATAAAGTGGCCAATTTTATAACAAGTTCAGTAATATGAATGATAAGTATGTATTAAATTGAAAAGAATCACAAGTTCAAAGAGAAATACAAAATCCTAATATGAAATTGGGCTCATAGTAACCCTATTTTTCAAATTTTTATAATTAGCAAAGTTTTTAAATAACATCTCATAGGGAGTTTGCCAATCAATAACAATACTAGGCAATCTATTCAAAAGATAAGTAGCATGCAAAATACCTTCTCCCCAAAATCTGACAAGGAGATTAGCTCCAAAAAGAAGAGATTTAGCAATTTGAACAATAGACCTATGCTTCCTTTCAACCTCACCATTTTGTTCAAGAGTATAAACGCATCTTCTTTGATGTAAGATACCAAAATCACATGATAAGTCCTAAAAAGTCATCAAATAATGCCATCATATATGGGATTTTCTTCATCTCTTAGCCTTATTTTGCTATCCTTTTGCACTCTTTCATCTTAGTTTTAATTTAGTTTCTTTGTGCTTTGTTGTTTTCTTATTTTTCTTGTTTTATTTCCCCTTTGCTTGCCTTTTTAATTTATTTTAGTTGTCTTTTGTATGTGCAATTTTGGGGAGGAAACAAGAGAAGAATAAGACTCCAGTAGCTTGCGCCCAAGTGCCAAGTGCACGAGCAAGAAACAGCCTTCTGCCCATTTGGCGCCCAGTCGCTAGACGTGGCGCACAGCCTCTGAACTGCATTTGAAGCTGTTAGACTTGGCGCCTAGGCGCCAAGTCACGAAACTGACAGTTAAAAGCCTCTTTTGGGGCTTTTTGCCCTAACTTTGGATTGGGAGAATTTTGGGGAGCTTGGAGGTAGCAAAGGAGCATCTTCTAGAACTGGTTAGGGGGGAAGAAGGCCTTCCCTATTAGGATTGGTCTTCCTTCCCCCATCTCTTCTCTTTTCTCTTCATTTTCTTCTCTTTTCATGTTGTATTTCTCTTGTATTATATAGTTATAGGTAGTTTGTAATTCTAAGATTGTTATGAGCCCGATTTTAGATTAGGCTTTGTGTAATTTCTTGAACTCTTGTAATTATTGATTAGTTAATACATGTTTATTTATTCTAATCTTAATGCTTTCCTTTGATTTGGCCAATTATTGGGATGATTTGGTGTTTTTACTAAAATTGGGAAAATGAGGTAAAAACTAGACTTAAGGAATAAGTTGTATGAGTTCTTGAACCTTAAAGGAGAGGAGATTGATTCGCTAATGTCATAGGAATATAGATATTAGCCTCATATAGTCAAATTAGGGTTTGCTCATTTAATTAACTTGATTTTCACATAAGGAATTATGGAGAATTAGGTTTTCTCTTAGTTGAGGTTTGAGAAAATCCTTCTAGGAATATTTGTGCCCTAGACTAGCATGTAAAATTGATAAAAGCAAGAGTAAGAGGATGATAATGGAACCTATGAAAAATGAAAGGCTTGGTGGTTGATGTAATTTAATTTCTTATGAAGTTTTGTTGTTGAGTGATTCTTTTTAATTACATTTCGTATTTTGTTGGAGTGGATTTTACCGAATTGAGTTGCTCTAAAAATGCTTGATCACCACTTTTATGAGTTTGGGGTTTTTATCTATGCTAGGGATAGCTAGATATTAACTTAGCCCATTGTAGCTTCCACCATAAATCGGATTAATCTAGGAATATATTATCTTATTTATGTGGTTTTGTTGAGAACCAACATCAAAAGGATTTGTAATTAAATCAAATAATTCTTTAACAACTCAAAGACTAATTTGTCTATGAATTAGTCGGATTAAGAATTAAGTGAAGTCAATCCCATTAACTCTAGGTTATTGTCATTAGGAGTATCTTAGTTTTAGGTTTTAGTTAGTAGCTTTAGTTTAATTTGTTAGTTTTAGATTTATATTTCTGTTTAATGATTCGTTTAGACATCATTTAACTTTAGCTTTGCAGGTACTTGGCACCTCAATCCTCGTGGGAACGATACTTTACACACTTTATATTACTTGTACAATTGGTACGCTTGCCAAGCCGTCAACAAGTTTTTGGCGCCGTTGCTGGGGATTAATGGTTGTGCCAATATTCAATGGAGCTGAAGTGGTGCTAGTTTAGACACTTTTGTTGTACATTCTCTTGTACCCTTGCAATTTCCATTTCTTCTTTTGTTTATTTTATTTCTGTGGTCTTGTTCTTACGGTGTTCTTCTTTGTTGTGTGCATGATATGTGGTCGCTCTTTCTTGCTGGAGAAACATTGAAGATGAGAAGGACCAAGGAAGGAGACATTATTTAGCAAAGGACACCGATAAAGTCTGGCTAAGGATTATAAACGTAGCGCTCTTGGGAGGCACCCCAAGTTTCTTGACCTTCCATCGTTTTAATTATGTGTTGTTGGTTGTTCTTAATTTTAATTCAGTGATTGTTGGTGTTTAGTATGATTTTGTTGAAAGTAATGGTTAGAACCCAAGAGGGGGGTGAATTGGGTTTTATAAATTTTTCACAAAACTTTATTGGAAGTTAAAATGATTTTCTGTAGAAGTGTAATACTTAAGATAATAAATTCAATACAGAAAATCAATGTTCTGTCAAGATAAATAATTATAAAGATCAAGGAATTAAAGAATAGATATCAATATGCACAAATTAAAAAGTAAGGGATAGAGAAAGTAAGCTCGGAGATTTATACTGGTTCGGCTAATCCAAGCCTACATCCAGTCCTCAAGAGACCACTTGAGTATTTTTACTATAATTGTAAGTTTAATCCGGGTACTTGCAAACCACTACAACCACGCAAATTTGATCCGGGTATTTGTGAAACCACAATGGAGAATTTATGAATTCGGACTCCTCTTCAACCCAAAGCAAGTTCTTCCAACACCGGTACTTGCGAACCTCAACTCGGAATAATATATGTGTTGATCAAAATCAACAATACAAAGAAACTCTCTCTAAAGAGTATATGAATACAAATGAAGCTCTAATAACTCTAATGATAGAGAATATGCAAGATTTGGCTCAAGAATATTTGGATTTCTCTCAAAGATGATAGAACATGTTAATATGTCATTGTAGTACTTGGTTCTTGTTCAAAATCGTGTATCTAAGGTCATATATATAAGATTTTAAAAAACTAGCCGTTATATAGCCGTTACAGCACTTATAATGCAGTCCAGATGTCGATTGGTCGACCAGTTGGGATCACCTGGTCGAGCACCCACTGACAGTAGCAAAATATAGCATTTTCAGGACAACTGGTCGACCAGTCGGAAGCTGCCTGGTCGACCACCGGCTGGCAGTAGCGAAATACAGATTTTAAGCTTTCTTTAAAAATTCATAACTCCCTCATTTGAACTCCGTTTTAAACAAATAATATACCATTGGAAAGCTCTTGGAGTCTAGTTTCAAATGAGCTAAGTTTTACTCAAAAATTATTTTTCGTTTAAAAGATATAATCAAAACACTGAATATAGGTCAGAACAGAATAATTTTTTAGTACATTAAAATCAACTTTCAGTTTTTCAAACTATATTTTAAATAGTCATATATTTCTCATTTGGACTCTGTTTTGAATAAATAATATACCGTTGGAAAGATCTTTGAGTCTACTATCTAATGAGATTAAGATACTTGAAAAACAGATTTTTTATTTATGAGATATGATATAAGGAGTGACCAAAGGTCAAAAACTAACTTTTGTAAAACTTCATATCTCACTATCTTTTTGTTCAAAATGCTTGAGCCAATGTATGCAAATCTAAATCATTGAGTTGCACAAGTATACTAGCCTATATAAAATATACCTAATGTAAACACATAGGCTATCTTGATGCATCCAAGCTTCCAAGACTTCAAATATTCTAATTCTTCATTTCTTGGAACTTTATCCTTGCATGTTGTCTTCCTTGAGTGAAGCATGATATTACTTTTCCTTGTTCTTCAATACAATGCTTATTCTTCTTGTTTTGAACCAACCTATAAAATATATCTTACTTGCAAACCCAATGGTTAGTTCAATAGCATGATTCAATATATGCAACATACATATTAAATAACATAATCATGCTTAAGTACTTGTAGCATATATATGATAATTAATCTTTATATATATATATCAATGCTACAATTCAAATACATTTGTCATCATCAAAACTTATGGCATAAAGCCTTAGGGTCAACATTTGTTTGATCGTTTTTGTGATTGATTGTTGTTTTAGTTGATTTTGTTGTTTGATTTTGTTTAATGTTGAATCTGAGTGTTTTTACTGTGTGTATATGTTGTTTTGGGTGTGTTTTTATGGATCACAAACCTTAATTTCGTGGGTCATCAAGTTCTGGTGCTGAAGCTGCTGCTGCTAAAGGAGAAATATGTTTTTGTCAAGATGGCGCCTAGGCGCCATGATGCTGAAGCTTATTTGCTCTCTGTCTCGTTGGCACACAGGCGCCAATGGTGGCGCCCAGGCGCCCATTGTCTGATTTGTTGGGGTTCGAGATGTGGCGCCCAGGCATGAAGGTTTTCTCCACTTCCTTTCTTCATTTTTCCATATTCTCATCCCACATTGAACCTCCCTCACCATTTTCTTCCCATTTTCTTCCTTTTCCATCGATTTCTTCCCCCTTTTTCTTCATTTCATCGTCTTGTTTGCGGTTTGGGCTGGGTTTTCGAAGTTGGTGGTCCTCCTCCCCATTTTTCTGCAGATTTTGGTAAGCCTCTTCTTCCCCACTTCATTTTCTTTGGAATTTTGAAAAAAAAAGGGGTTTTTGAAATTTGAATTTTAAATTTCAGTTTTCTTTAAATTTTTGTTTAGGATATTTTTAATTCCTATTTTCTGATGTTGCCCCTTGTTTTTATTTTTTTCTGTTAAAAAAATTTCAGATTTGGGAATTTTGGGTTTAGGGTACTATTTTGAATTTTTTTTTTGAATTTTATGAAACTTTTAGAATTGAAATTTTAGGTTCTTAGAATGTTTATTTTATTTTCTGAAATCTTAGGAATTTTTAAATTTAGTTTTTCTTAATTCTCAGAATTTTTCTTTTACTGAATAATCCAATTTTAGAGTTTTTGAAATTAAATTTTTGCTTCTTGAATGTTTAGGATCAGTACTTATCTGCATTATGTCTCACAAACATTCAAGGAAGCAAAAGAAAGCTGAATCCTCCTCTAGTAGGGACTTTGATGCCTCTAGGTTTAGGAATTTTGATTGTAAAATTAAATTTGATGAACTTGAACCTAGGGAGTTTATTAAAGAGAGAGGGTTTGATCTGAGAGCTAATCAGTACCCCAAAATTCAGGATAGAATAAGAGAGTAGGGATGGGAGACCCTTTGTAGGCCAGCTACAAGATAGTGCCCCGAGGTTGTAAAAGAGTTATACGCAAATGCATTTAGGGGGAGTAATGAGAGCATTGCGGACAGAAATACTTCTTTTGTTAGGGAGAAAACAATTTATTTTACTTCATACAATATCAATAATCTATTTGGTCTGAGATATGGTCCTGATGCTGATACCGAATATGCTGAATGAATGAGGTTTAGGCATTTGAGATCCAATACTCTTATTGACACTCTCTGTAAAAAGGGAGTGAGGTGGGAGTTGGATGCTCAAGGGAAAGAAATCCCCAAAGCGTGGTGCACTTTCGTCCAATCCAACCTCCTCCCTACTTCGAACCGTTCTGAAGTAACTATAGAAAGAGCGGTGGTTATTTATATGATTGTTACAGGGAATATCTTTAATGTTGGATCTCTGGTATCCCAAAATCTAGATAAACTAATTCAAAAACAATTGGGATATCCTTGCCTTATTACTAACCTCTGTCAAAAGGATGGGGTGCCTATGATTAATGATGTTTTTCGTAATCCCGAGGGCCCTATCACTGTCACAAGTGATAAATTCTATGTCACCACATGATAGAGCCCCTGCAGATCATCCTCAGGTACCTATTCTGATTCCTCAGGCACCATCTAGACCACGTGCTGCACCTACACCTCAGGGACCTCATATGTCGCAGTGGATTATTGATATTGAAAACTCCTTGAATGAATTGAGAACGTCCCACAATGCTTTTATTGCCTCCCATGATGTATTTGTAGGAACACAGAATGAGCACAATAGGGGCGTAGCTCAGGCTCTGTATGCCATGGCTAGGCATTGGGGAGTGAGCACAGAGGGTTGGACCTTGCAGGATCTCTCTTACGATCCAACAAATGACATCAATTTTGATCCTGCAGTCAACAGTGGAGGAGCTGGTAGAGATGAAGAGATGGGAGAAGAAGACGACGCTGATGATACGGATTGAGGCGTTGTGATTCATTGTTTTTGTTATTTTTATTTCTTTTATTTATTGTTCACGTATTGTACTTCTCATTTGAGAACTTTATGTTATGTCATTTTTATGTATTAAGTGGAGTTCTTGTTGGATTTTGTTGATGTTTTGTTTATTGTGATGGAATGGTTAAGATTCTCATTATTGTTCGTTCTCTTTTTATTTTGATTCTTGTTTCATAATTTTTTGTATTTTAATTCTGTATTGTTGTTGTTGATGGTTTATTTTTAGTTTATAAGCATTCATTTTGATCCCGCCCCTCCCTTTTTTTGTTGATTGTCCCTTCTTGGATGCTCAAACCTTATTTTTGTGGTTGGTTTGACATTGAGGACAACGTCTAGTTTAGGTTTGGGGGAGTAGAGTGGTTTTAGGTTTAGTTTACCACTAGCTTTTTGTTGCGCTGACCCATTTTTGTTAAATAAGAATGCATTTCTTTTTGTTGAACCATCGTATTTTAAGATTTTTCTTGATATTTTGGAAATTGCTGTACAGGTTTTAGATTATGCCAACATTGATTGAATTCATGTCGTCATCTTATTTAAAATCAAGCTAAGTTATGGATTTTTAGAATTTATTGATTAAAATTGGAAATTTTCAAAAATTCTTAAATAAAGGTTGTAGGTGTTTTTAATTTTCTTTAAATACTCCTCAAATTTTTAAAATTTTTTATTCTTATTTGTGATGCATATTTGCTCAATAAGGGAATTCTTATTTAAAAAAAACAACAACAACAACAAAAATAAAGAAAAAAATATATATATATAGAATAAGTGTGATTTAAGTTGAGGAAGTGTAGTGTGGATTAGGCGCATAATACTTTCTCCAACCAATGAATCATATCTTAATAAATAAAGGCGACGGATAAGGCATTGTTGCGTGGATTAGGCGCACTGATGATTCTTTGTTTCCTTAGCCTATTAGCGGATACTACCTAGATTGAGGGGAAGATGTGTGGTTAGGCGCACAGTCTTCATTTCGATCATAAAAAAAAATGGAATTCCCTTTACTGAAATGTATTCTGATAGAGCTAAAAAAGAAAAAAAAAATCCTCACAATAAGGTAAATTCTTTTAAACTTTTGAAGAAGTAATTAGAGAGAGTTAAGGGTATCTATGATTTTAATTTTAAGGTTAATGAAATCTTTCAATTCATCTATCAATTCAAGAAATTCATTATCTAGTTTTGCTTTATTTAGATGAATGCATGAATTTAACTTGTTTGACCATAATCTTTCAAAGTTGTTCAACACTTCCTTTTTATCATGAATGATCCTTTTGTTATGTTTGTTTGGTGTGTTTAGTGTGTTAGGTAGTTGTTTGCTTGAGGACAAGCAATGATCTAGGTTTGGGGGAGTTGATAAGTCCTAAAAAGTCATCAAATAATGCCATCATATGTGGGATTTTCTTCATCTCTTAGCCTTGTTTTGCTATCCTTTTGCACTCTTTCATCTTAGTTTTAATTTAGTTTCTTTGTGCTTTGTTGTTTTCTTATTTTCTTGTTTTATTTCCCTTTTCTTGCCTTTTTAATTTATTTTAGTTGTCTTTTGTAGGTGCAATTTTGGGGAGGAAATAAGAGAAGAATGAGACTCCAGTAGCTTGGCGCTCAGGCGCCAAGTGCACGAGCAAGAAACAGTCTTCTGCCCATTTGGTGCCCAGGTACCAGACGTGGCGCCCAACCCCTGAACTGACATTTGAAGTTGTCAGCCTTGGCACCCAGGCGCTATAACCAGCGCCCAGGTGCCAAGTCACGAAACTAACAGTTAAAAGCCTCTTTTGGGGCTTTTTGCCCTAACTTTTGATTAGGAGAATTTTAGGGAGCTTGGAGGCAGCAAAGGAGCATCTTCTAGAGCTGGTTAGGGGGGAAGAAGGCCTTCCCTTTTAGGATTGATCTTCCTTCCCCCATCTCTTCTCTTTTCTCTTCATTTTCTTCTCTTTTCATGTTGTATTTCTCCTGTATTTTGTAGTTATAGGTAGTTTGTAATTCTAGGATTGTTATGAGCCCGATTTTAGATTAGGTTTTGTATAATTTCTTGAACTCTTGTAATTATTGATTGGTTAATACATGTTTATTTATTTCAATCTTAATGCTTTCCTTTGATTTGGTCAATTATTGGGATGATTTGGTGTTTTTACTAAACTTAGGAAAGGGAGGTAAAAACTAGACCTAAGGAACAAGTTGTATGAGTTCTTGAACCTTAAAAGAGAGGGGATTGATTCGCTAATGTTATAGGAATATAGATATTAGCTTTATATAGTCAAATTAGGGGTTGCTCATTTAATTAACTTGATTTTCACATAAGGAATTATGGAGAATTAGGTTTTATCTTAGTTGAGGTTTGAGAAAATCCTTCTAGGAATATTTGTGCCCTAGACTAGCATGTACAATTGATGAAAGCAAGAGTAAGAGGATAATAATGGAACCTATGAAAAATGAAAGGCTTGGTGGTTGATGTAATTTAATTTTTTATGAAGTTTTGTTGTTGAGTAATTCTTTTTAATTACATTTCGTATTTTGTTGGAGTGGATTTTACCGAATTGAGTTGTTCTAAAAATGCTTGATCACCACTTTTATGAGTTTGGGGTTTTTATCTATGATAGGGATAACTAGATATTAACTTAGCCCATTGTAGCTTCCACCATAAATCGGATTAATCTAGAAATAGATAATCTTATTTATGTGGTTTTTTGAGAACCAACATTAAAATGATTTGTAATTAAATCGAATCATTCTTTAACAACTCAAAGACTAATTTGTCTATGAATTAGTCGGATTAAGAATTAAGTGAAGTCAATCCCATCAACTCTAGGTTATTGTTATTAGAAGTAGCTTAGTTTTAGGTTTTCGTTAGTAGCTTTAGTTTAATTTGTTAGTTTCAGATTTATATTTCTGTTTAATGATTTGTCTAGATAGCATTTAACTTTAGCTTCACGGATACTTGGCACCTCAATCCTCGTGGGAACGATACTTTACTCACTCTGTATTACTTGTACGATTGGTACGCTTGCCAAGCCGTCAACATCACACAACATTTGACCACATTCTTTATTAACAAATTCAAAACCATTATCACTCCTAAGAGTTTTAACACTCATTTTGAATTGATTTTGAATCATAATTAAAAAAATCAATATGGAAACACTTTGTGATTTAGTCTTCATTTTAAAAAGTCCAGGTTGTTATGCTCGAATATCAACAACAGTTAGAAAATAAGAGGCTTCAGTAAGGCTTGGTTACCTATAACTTCCTTAAACATCAACATGTATAAGATCGAAAAGATCAGATGAAGTATTATTGCTACTTTGAAATGGTAACCTAGTTTGCTTAACCAAAGGGCAAATTGAAAGTAATGGTTGGAACCCAAGAGGGGGGTGAATTGGGTTTTATAAATTTTTCACAAGAATTAATTGGAAGTTAAAATGATTTTCTGTAAAAGTACAATCCTTAGTATAATAAATACAACACAGAAAATCAATGTGCTATCAAGATGAATAATTATAAAGATCAAAGAATTAAAGAGTAGATATCAATATGTACAAATTAAAGAGTAAGGGATAGAGAAAGCAAACTCAGAGATTTATACTGGTTCGACTAATCCAAGCCTACATCCAGTCCTCAAGAGACCACTTGAGTATTTCCACTATAATTGCAAGTTTAATCCGGGTACTTGTAAACTACTACAACCACGCAAATTCGATCCGGGTATTTGCGAAACCACAATAGAGAATTTATGAATCCGGGCTCCTCCTCAACCCAAAGCAAGTTCTTCCAACACCGGTACTTGCGAACCTCAACTCGGAATAATATATGTGTTGATCAAAATCAACAATACAAAGAAACTCTATCTAAAGAGTATATAAATACAAATGAAGCTCTAATAACTCTAATGATAGAGAATATGCAAGATTTGGCTCAAGAATATTTGGATTTCTCTCAAAGATGATAGAACATGTTAATATGTTATTGTAGTACTTGGTTCTAGAACAAAATCGTGTATCGAAGGTCATATATATAAGATTTTAAACAACTAGCCGTTATATAGCCGTTGCAGCACTTATAATGCAGTCCAGATGTCGACTGGTCGACCAGTTGGGGTCACCTGGTCGACCACCCACTGGCAGTAGCAAAATATATCATTTTCAGGGCAACTGGTCGACCAATCTGAAGCTGCCTGGTCGACCACCGGCTGGCAGTAGCGAAATACAGATTTTGAGCTTTCTTTAAAAATTCATAACTCCCTCATTTGAACTCCGTTTTAAACAAATAATATATCATTGGAAAGCTCTTGGAGTCTAGTTTCAAATGAGCGAAGTCTTACTCAAAAATTATTTTTCATTTAAAAGATATAATCAAAACACTAACTATAGGTCAGAACAAAATAATTTTTGAGTACAGTAAAATCAACTTTCAGTTTTTCAAACTATATTTTAAATAGTCATATATTTCTCATTTGGACTCTGTTTTGAATAAATAATATGCCGTTGGAAAGACCTTTGAGTCTACTATCAAATGAGATTAAGATACTTGAAAAATCAATTTTTCATTTATGAGATATGATATAAGGAGTGACCAAAGGTCAAAAACTAACTTTTGTAAAACTTCATATCTCATTATCTTTTTGTTCAAAATGCTTGAGCCAATGCATGCAAATCTAAATCATTGAGTTGCACAAGTATACTAGCCTATATAAAATATACCTAATGTAAACACATAGGCTATCTTGATGCATCCAAGCTTTCAAGACTCCAAATCTTCTAATTCTTCATTTTTTGGAGCTTTATCCTTGCATGTTGTTTTCCTTGAGTGAAGCATGATATTGCTTTTCCTTGTTCTTCAATACAATGCTTACTCTTCTTGTTTTGAACCAACCTATAAAATATATCTTACTTGCAAACCCAATGGTTAGTTCAATAGCATGATTCAATATATGCAACAAACATATTAAATAACATAATCAAGTGGAAACTATTCTCTGACGAGGGTGCAGGTCTCCGGCAGCCAACCACCACCGGAAGGGCAAGGATTTGAGGTAGGCATCTCATTTTTCCCCTTTTTCTTCAGATTTAAGGGGTTTTGGGTAGAAAATTTGATGATTGGGGCTTGGATTGTTAGAAATTATTGGGGCTTTCAATGTCTAAGCACTCCTTAGACATCAAAGATGAAATCTCATGGAAGAAATGAAGTTAAATAGTGAAGATTTAAACCCAAAATCGTGAAAAACTGAGAGAAGGGCGAAAAATCGTGAAACAGGGGGTGGCTAATATTACTCGTCGCTGCAATGGAAACCATCGTGGCAACGCTGAGTGCTGTAAAGCCAGCGCTCAGCTCTAGCATGATAAAGAAAGGGTTGGGCGCTCAGCACCAACCTTTAAGTACCCAGTGTGGGTGCTCAGTGCCAGTCAGGGAGCTTAGTGATGGGACTCTGCATGAAATTTTCCAGAATTCGAATGGTCATGACTCTCTCATCCAGACTCTGTTTTTAGCAAATATTATATCGTTGGAAAGCTCTTTAAGTCTAGTTTCTAATTATATAAGATTATTTTGAAAATTCTTTACCATTTAAGAGTTATGATCAAAAGAATGGGCAAAGATTGGGATTAGTGGTAGCGAATTTTTCTATTTTGTAGTAACCTTGACATGTTTTTGTATGATTACTTTATAGGGATGGTTTCTTCGATGCATCTTCCATACCTTTGGGATGCAATGGCAAGCATGGAACCCAGGTGAGGAATTTAGCTCTCCTCTGTATGAATATGTACATATATGTATGTATATTTATATTTTAGGATTTATTTTCCTAAATTGCTTTATATACATTTAATTATTAAATATATATGCTTTATGTGTTTTGTGGGGGTTGTTTAGGATCTAGTTGGCACAATTGAGGATGGTATGAGTACTACCACTTCATTCGAATGTCAACTATAAAATTTGGGGAATGTATGCATCTCGTAATCTTATTTACTAGTATGTATACATCTATATCTTTGGTTTATAATATATCTGGCGTACATATTATAAACGGAGGGAAGTCCTAGGGCATAATTGGAAATGGTATGAGTGCTACCATTTCCAAGTAATGTCCAATGCAAAGTGCTGATACATATTATAATATGTACTCAGGCAAGGGATGTAGTAGGAACCAGCACAAAGGGGGGTTATGCATACTTGTATTATTTGTGTGTGATACATGTTATGATTGAGGGCATAACCAGAGAGACTTGATACTTGTTATGGCTGAGGGTATAATCCGAGAGGCCAGATGCATGTTATGGTTAGGGCATTACCCAAGAGACTAGACACATGGCTTGGTTATTCCACGGGAATGTAGACCCATGGGGGATGAGGCCTAGTGGTGCACTCCTAGAGTCATAGCTGGTAGGTGTCGTATTAGGGCATGGGATAAGACTTGGAATAAGAATCGCACCACAAAGTTAGTGGACATAGTGTCCACATGGTAGCTTGTGGAAATGTAGATCCATAGGTAATATTTTGGCGATGAGTCCATAGGAATGTAGACCCACATGACAAGACTCTTGAGTGATAATCTGTGGAAATATAAACTCATGTTGATGAAACTCTTGAGATGTGGCCTCATGGGAATGTAGACCCATGAGGAAGGATGTGTGTATTTAGTGTGAGGTAGTATGTGTGTGTAGGATAAGCATAATTATGGGAGTATATGACGGGATGCGTGGTGGCATTCAGAGTATGCTCTATTAGAGCTAGAGACGTAATACCATATGCATGCGTTTAGGCAGCTTAGTGTCACACGAGATGAATTTCCAAGTGTATTTTATATATAAATATACGAAAGGATGGTCAGACGTGGGCTCACGAATTGAGGGCTCATGGATCGAGGATAAGGTAATTTATAATTATATTATTTCTCTAATATGTTATATAATCAGATAGGCCATCTAAGAGATAACATGTACGATTAGGGTTAATCAGAAAAGAACTAGGCTTGTAGCAGTGAGGATTTTACATCTGTCCACATCGGTCACGATTTCAGTTCCTGAAGTGATAAAACTCCTAGCCCGACTCTGGGTCATGAAAGTATCAAATGTAAGGGTCCAACAAGGATCTAAGAGTGAGATATAATTGTGGATCCTGATTAAAATGGAGAAAAGAAAAAGAAAAAGAAAATTACATGTCCTGTGATAGTTGACCATTGCAATATTGTATTTGGATTTTGGCAGACGTTGTGACAGCCGCTAAAAGTATTTATTTATTTTTTATGTTATTTTTACATGAATATCATTAATAAACTTATTTAATTATTAAAATGTCACCTCATTTTTTTAAAAGTTTTCAAACTCATCTTTTCAAAAGCAAGTAAAACATATATATATATTGTTTTTAAAAATAGATTTCTAAAAACAATGTTTAGAACATAAATTTTAAAAATCATATAAAAAAAAACTCAGGCCATTGCAATTCTTTTCTCATCATAACGCAATTGACAATCCCTCTCCTACCGTATACCGAACCTCCAGTTCTTTCGTTTTTGTGTGAAAGCAAAAGCAGAAACAACGACGGCACAAATGGCGACTTTTACTAGTGGGACTGGCTCATCGGATCCGTCACCTTCTCCCAAAATCCTGCTAGCAAAGCCTGGTCTAGTAACCGGTGGGCCTGTCGCCGGAAAATTCGGCCGTGGCGGCGGCGTTGGCGAAGACGAATCGGCGCAGTTTCGTTCTCGTCTTCCTTCTGTGGCATCCCTAAACCTTCTCTCTGATTCCTGGGACTTTCATATTGACCGCTTTCTCCCTGTAATCTCTCGCAATCTGTTGTTTCGTTTTAAATTTTTGTTTCATGGTCATTTGTCTTCTATTATTGTGAGAAAAGGTGTGGAACAAAATGCCATCCTTGGTAGCTTGGTATGTGTAATAAAGGCCAAAGATTAGATGAATGAACAAATGGGGCTTTGTATAACCGAATAAAGGATATCATGTCTGGTTGAAGTTGTTGAGTTTTCCGTTTGTCGATATCTCTTTATTCATTTTCTTAGGCATCAACTCTAATTTATCGGTGTGTTTGTATGTTTGATTCAACCTTCTTCTGTCCCCGTTCCGGAAAACGGAAATTGTGCTGACCATTCTCATATGACTCACTGTATAAGTCATTTTATATTTTGGATGTACTGATATTCACAGTTACGTAATTGCCCTATAGCTGCAATTGAGCATGCTAACGAGATCGAAAATAATTTTGATTAGTTCTTTAATGTTGCAGTTTTTGACTGAAAATACTGACTTCACTGTGGTTGGAGTGATTGGGCCACCTGGAGTTGGCAAGTCGACCATTATGAATGAACTCTATGGTTTTGATTCAAGTTCACCTGGTGAGTTATTGATATCATCTTCCTATGCTGATCATAGAGATAAGATATAAACAATTAAGTGAATCTGCGAGAAAAACTGATTTATAAATAATGACGACCACCATCTTTATCTTCCTATTGCATTTAGAAAAAGAACTAGTAAATGCACAAAGCAAACTTTATATCCTCTTGCGCACTTTCTTTGATTTAAAAATTTCTCCTCATCTTACAAAGCCTTCCTTGTAAACATAAACTCTATCACTGCTCCCACCAATTTATCCAAGGTTTTATTAAGTGAAAAATGGAAACAAGCTATGAATGAGGAGATGGAGGCTTTGGAGAAAAGCTAAAATTGGGAGTACACTATTTAGTATAGAGTTAATGGATCAATTGAAAGGGGTGCTAAAGGCTACACTTAAACCTATGGAATTGAATGTCTAAAAAGTTTTGTCCCAGTTGCAACAATGAACACTGTTAGAATTTTATTATCTGTTGTAGCTAACTAAGGGTGGGAATTGCAACAATTTGATGTCAAGAGTACTTTCTCCACGGTATGGAAAGAATTTGGTTATGAATACCATTTGTAAACTAAAAAGAAGCATTGTATGGCCATAAGCAATCTCCATGGGCATGGTTTGGGAGATTTACAGGTGTGATGATAGCCTACACGAGTCGTTGCCTTTTGAAAAATCGCTTTGGAAAGTGAAGGTGCCCTTAAAGGTTAAGGCCTTTTTTTGGACAACTGTTCTTAATAGAATTAATACAAATGATCTTTTTCAAATTAGGAGGCCTTCTAAGACTTTATCCCCTAATGTTTGTGTGATGTGTTGGAGGAATGTGGAGACAAATGGCCATTTGTTCTTGCATTGTGAAGTAGCTTAGGATATTTGGAACAGGCTATTTGGTCTCTTTGAGGAGAGATGGATTTGTTCAAGTGACCTTGGTGTTTTCTTTGCCACTAGCTTCATTGGTTTTGGGATGAGAAAAGAGAACAAGGTCTTGTGGAAAGCTGCCGTGTTTGCAACTGTGTCTTGCTTGTGGATGGAAAGAAATGTAAGAGTTTTTAAGCAACGGTTCCTACATCCTCACCTGTTGTGGGATAGAATCTGTTATGTTGCTTCCCTTTGGGTCATGGCTAACAAGTTTTTAGGGGGGGGGGGTCTTGGATAGATGTTCATTGGGATTAGAGGGCTTTGTTGTATTAACCTTGTTTGCGGTTTTTGTTTTCATTTTTTTGTACTTTTTCTTGTCTTCTCTAGGAGGATATCTAGTGATCCTCTTTGCTTGTGTTCCTTTTCTTTTCTCTGCATCTTCTTCTCTCGTTAATAATATTTTTTTCGATAAAAAAAATAAAAGATATGAGGCCATGCATTTCCAGCAAATGTGTATGACCATCATAAGTCATGAAATTGATTAATCTAAAATTGTTAAATGATTGCTTTTTGTAAGTTTGACTCTTGTACCTCCATATAGTAACTTTGATGCCTAAGCCTGCAGGGATGCTACCACCTTTCTCCATAGAGTCTGATGATACTAGAGCAATGGCAAGGCATTCTTCGATAGGCATTGAGCCAAGGATATCTTCTGAACGTATTATTCTTCTTGATACCCAGGTATTGCACTAGATATCTGGATTTTTGAATAAATTACGGCATTTGTCTTTCCTATCGGAGGTCATTCATGTGTAGCTAATGCTTCTGTAATTATGTTTTATCATTTGAAATCAGAATGTTAATGATTCATTCAACTGCAATCTAACCCTAAATCCAGTTTGAGGACTACACGAGATGAGGAGATAGTATAATAAGTTTGATGCAATGAACTTTGTAGAGCAACCTCCATATGGTGGCTAAACTGGAAAATTTAGATTGCTGAAATTATGGGCTTTACAGTACCAATTAAACCAAGGAATTGCAATGAAGTGGTTGGGATAGCAACTTAATTGTAGTCTTCAGACAGATTTGAGTGCATGTTGTGTACCACAAGAAGCAATGCAACAATTGCAGTGTTATTTGGTTGTGGACTTGTGATTATTGAAAATATACCCCCCAAAAAAAATTAAAAAGGGAGATTTGGCATCTCTACCTTTAATAGTTCCGAAGCTCAAACTGTTGAATTGTTGTATATCCACCTTATATTAATTAATTTGATTTGGCACAGTACTTGTGTTCTTTGTTTGAGGATTTCTTATCCTTAAACATTTTGAGTTTAGTTCTTGTCCTAATACCAATTCTTCTTTGAAAAGGAATTGAATGTGCTAATCTTATTTGAGAAAACCAAAGAGATAGAGGAGGAAGAAAGAGTTAACCTAGATGAAAAAGCAGAGGACTTACATGAAGAGGAACTCAATTGTGCTCCAATGGCTTTGTCAAGGGATTCTGATAGGTATCATAATATAGAGGATTTCTGTTAAGGGGTAATTAGGTAATTTACAGAGAGTGAGTTGGTTATAAATTGGGTAGTGGTGAAGGTGTAAGGAGGACTGAAAAATATTCAGATGCCTTTGGGTTGTTAGGAGGAATAGTATCCTTTGGAGGAGGCCTTGAGTCTCTGGAGTCTCCGGACTAAGTCTAGCTTTCTATTACTGCTTCTGTTATCATTTTAGTTCATTCCTCTTATGATCTTTGTTCTTAGTAATTTATGAGTTCAGAATTGTAGTCCTCTTATTATATTAAATAAAATCTGTCTTTTGGTTATTTTAATTCTGGGTTCCTATCATCTGGTCCGACCTGCCGGATCGAAGTGAGAGAGTTCTTTTTCTTAATTAGCTCATGCTTCAAAAAAAAAAATGAATGATCGTATGAATGCGATGGAGGCGAAGTTTGAGGGGTTGAGAGGAGAATGGGTTGATTTTAAGAAGGCCATGTTGGAGGAAGTTCGTCGCCGCATTAGAGAAGAAATTGGACGAGCTCTGCAAAAGAGGGTAATGAATGGAAGTCCTGAAGAAGATGGCAGTGGACATTCATTCGGAAGTAATGAGCTGCGAAGAAGTGCGGAGATGACAGAAAAACTGAATGAATTTCGTCTGTCTGCGAAGAAGGTGGAAGGCGTAGGAGCTCGGTTTCGATTCCTCAGAGGCGTAGACGATGAAGATACTGGGAGAATGGGTGGCCGAATCGATTCAAGGACAACACAAAAGGGATCGAAGACTTTGCCTGGAGCTTCGACTAGGTCAACACAGACGGTGGCGAGAAACATTGACGCCGAGTACAGTGTGCTTAACGATGAAGGAAGCAATTTCAGAAGCCTTCCAATGGCGGCGACAACACAGAGCACGTCGGCGAAGGGTTTTGTGGGTGACGGGAAGAGGAAGACAAAGGGCATCTCGACAGTGAAGAAACAAAGAAAGATGCAGAAAGAGATCTTGGCGGCCATGAAAAAACGCCAGAGAGAACGGCTAAGCACGAACGCAACAGTGGGAAGCTCAAAACAGCAGACGGCGAAGCTTTCTGAGGTTGAAGGAAGAGGAAAGATGGAAAGGGATGGAGCTACTCATCTGTGGCTGTGGAGACGAGATTCACGTACGGAAGAGGAAGATAGTGAAGAAGGCAGACTGAAAAGAAATATGTGGATCTTGGCGGATCTTACCTTGGTGAACCCGACCCAGCTACTTAGGGTTCAGTCTGCTATGGGCCCAAGTCCAACAAAAGAGGCCCAATATATATGGACCTGTCTTTTAAGAAAGGGAATAGGCTGATTTATTATTTTTTTTTTCCCTATTTCAGTCTTGTGTAATAACTGGTACTGATACCCAAAAAAAAAAAAGAAAAAAAAAAGAGAAGGAAGTTTACTGCAGCCTTGAGGACAAGGCTGTTTTTAAGGGGTGGGTAATGATAGGTATCATAATATAGAGGATTTCTGTTAAGGGGTAATTAGGTAATTTACAGAGAGTGAGTTGGTTATAAATTGGGTAGTGGTGAAGGTGTAAGGAGGACTGAAAAATATTCAGATGCATTTGGGTTGTTAGGAGGAATAGTATCCTCTGGAGGAGGCCTTGAGTCTCTGGAGTCTCCGGACTAAGTCTAGCTTTCTATTACTGCTTCTGTTATCATTTTAGTTCATTCCTCTTATGATCTTTGTTCTTAGTAATTTATGAGTTCAGAATTGTAGTCCTCTTATTATATTAAATAAAATCTGTCTTTTGGTTATTTTAATTCTGGGTTCCTATCAGATTCAATAGTGGGCACCACCTAAAATAAGATGATGAAGCTGATTGGAAGGGTTGAAGGTGAGCGGGTTCTAGTTTTAATAGATAGTGGGGCTTCTCGCTTTGGTAAGTGAAGGTGCTCTTAAAGGTTAAGGCCTTTGTTTGAACAGCTATTCTCGATAGAATTAATATAAATGATCTGCTTTAGATTAGGAGGCCTTCTAAGGATTTATCCCCAGATGTTTGTGTGATTTGTTGGAGGAATGCGGAGACAAATGACCATTTGTTCCTGCATTGTGAAGTAGCTTAGGATATGTGGAACATGTTATTTGGTCTCTTTGTGGAGAGATGAGTTTACCTGGTGACCTTGGTATTTTCTTTGCCACTTGAGAAAAGAGAACAAGGTCCTGTGGAAGGTTGTCATGTTTGCAACTATGGTGCCTGTGGATGGAAAGAAATGCAAGAGTCTTTAAGCAATGGTTCCTACCTCCTCATCTGCTGTGGGATAGAATTTGCTATATTGCTTCCCTTTTTGTCTCGGCTAACAGGTTTTTTAAGGGGGCGCCTTTGATTGATGTTCATTGAGATTGGAGGGCTATGTTGTATTAACCTTGATTTGGGGATTTGGGAGCATCAGGTGGTCTTTTGGTGATTTGGGACACTTGGGTTTCTTCTAAAGTTGATGGTTTAGTGATTCTTAGAAATGTCTTGAATGATATTAGTAAGAAAGGAGAGATTAGTTGGCGTCAGAAGAGCAGGGTTAAATGGGCTGGGTAAGGAGATGTGAACACTAGTTTTTTCCATAAGGTTGTCAACGAGAAGAGGCGTCGGAGTTTTATTAAAGAGTTAGGTGGAGTGAGGTAGAGTTGTTAGGGTCAACAAAGTGATTTTGGAGGAGGTGACTATCTTTTACAAGGAGCTTTATAAGGAACAGGTGCATGAGAGGCCGTTTATTGAGGGCTTGGATTGGTCACCTCCAGATAGTTCTAAGGGTGGTTGGTTAGAAAGGCCCTTTGAGGAGGAAGAAGTTAGGGGTGCCATTTGGAAGATGGAGAAAGAAAAGGCTCCTGGGCTTGATGGGTTTAATATGGGTTTTTTCCAAGCTCGTTGGCCGATTGTGAAGGAGGACTTGATGAAGGTGTTTGAAGAATTTTATAACAATGGTTGTATATCCATTAGTATGAATTCTACCTTCATTGTACACGTCCCTAAAAATGACAGGTCGATTAAGGTGAGGGATTTTAGGCCTATTAGTTTGGTTACTAGCATATATAAGATTATTGTCAAAGTGCTCTCAGTGAGATTGAGTGAGGTATTGGGGGATACTATCTTTGAGAATCAAAATGCTTTCATTGCTGAGCGAAAAATTCTTGATGCTAGTTTGGTTGCTAATGAGTTAGTTAAAGACCTCAATTGTAGAAAGCATAAGGGTTTAGTGTTCAAGTTGGATTTTGAAAAGGCTTATGATAGGGTTAATTGGGGTTTTCTGGATAGGGTTTTATGTTGGAAGGGTTTGGTGATAGGTGGAGGTGTTGGGTTAGGGGTTGTCTTTCTTTGGTGGCCTTTTCAGTTATTGTCAATGGCCAACCTAAATAGTGGTTTAAAGGGCAATGCGGGATAAGGAAGGGTGACCCCTTGTCTCCTTTTCTCTTTACGCTTGTGGTTAATGTGTTAAGTCGTATGTTGAGAAGGGGCTCTGATAGAGGGATTATACGTGGTTTGTTGGTAGGGGTGGATGGGTTTCATGTGTCCCATTTGTAGTTTGCAGATGATACTATCCTTTTTTCGCCTAATGATAGGCAGAATTTTTTTCATCTGTTGATGAACTTATAGGTTTGAGTTGGTGTTTGGGCTTCATATCAATTTAGGTAAGATTGGTCTAGCTGGTATTAACATTCAGGAAGGTTCCTTGTGTGAGTTAACTGAGTTAGCAGGCTGTGAGATTTTGAGTTGGTCTCTTACCTACCTTGGTGTTCCATTAGGTGATAATCCTCATGTGGAGTTTTTTTGGGACCTTGTGGTTCAAAAAATTTCTAGGAAGCTTGATAGTGGGAAAAGGGCTTGTTTGTCTTTGAGAGGGAAAATTACGTTAGTTCAGGCCTCCTTATCTAGTGTGCTTTTATATTTTCTGTCCTTTTTCAACATTCCGATTGGGGTGGCTAATAGGATTGAGAAGATTATGAGGGATTTTTTATGGTCAGATGGAGGGGAGAGTAAAAGGGACCATTTGGTCAGTTGAGAGATGTGTAGATTGAAGGAAGATAGGGGTTTGGGTCTTGGTAATGTGGTGTCTAAAAACATTTCCCTTTTTGCTAAGTGGTTATGGTGTTTCCCTTTGGAGCCTAATTCCCTTTGGCATAAGGTAGTTAAAGCCAAGTTTGACTTACATCGGAATGGTTGGGATGCAAACTCGGGGGGTGTCGCTACACATGCAAGTCCTTGGAAAGTAATTTCTTAGGTATATCATTTTTTTTGTTCAATGTTGTCTTTACATGTTGAAGATGGGTCTTGCTTTTGCTTTTGGGAGGATTATTGGATTGGTCATTCCCCTATCATGGAAAGGTTCCCTTGACTATATTCTTTGTCTTCTTTGCATGAAGCCCCCATTGTTGATTTTTTATGTTCTCAAAGGGACCAATTTTCTTGGAATTTTCATTTTTCCATAAATATTAATTATAGACTTGTGTGTGAACTTACTTTGGTGCTGGACATTTTGGATCTATTCTGCATCTCTTCTTTCCCTGATAGGAGGCTGTGGAATTTGGATTCCTCGAGCTCATATTCTTGTGCTTCTTTTTAAAATTTATTGATTCGTAACCCACATGGTTAGTTGCCTTTTAAAAAGTCGTTTTGGAAAGTAAAGGTGCCTTCAGAGGTGAAGGTCTTTGTTTGGACTGCAATATTCAATAGCAGTAATGCTAATGATTTGCATCGGATTAGACGGTCTTTTATGGCTTTATCTTTTGATATTTGTGTGATATGTATGAGGAACTCAGAGACAAATAATCACTTGTTCTTACATTGTGAGGTGGCTTGGGATATTTGGAATATGTTATTTGATCTCTTCTAGGAGAGTTGGGTTTGTCCAAATGACCTTGGTGCTTTCTTCGACACTAACTTTATGGGTTTCAGAATGAGAAAGGAGAATAAGGCTTTGTGAAAGGCGGCTTTGTTTGCAATCGTGTGGTGTCTTTAGATAGAAAGAAATGCTAGAGTTTTTAAGTAGCGGCTCTTGCCTTCTCATTTGATGTCAGATAAAATTCGCTACATTGCCACTCTTTGGGTTTCGACTAATGGGATTTTTAAGGGGGTTTCCTTGAAGACGCTTTTAGGGATTAAAGGGCTTTGATGTATTAGCCTTGTTTTCGGGCTTTTGGATTGGTTTTTTGTTTGTCTTTTGTTTTTTCTAGGAGGATATCTAGTCTTCATTTTGTATTTTTATTTTCTTTTTTCTTTGTATCATTCTCTCTTCATTAATAATATTTCTTTTTCGATTAAAAATACCCTTTTCTATAAAGTAGTTTGGTGGGAGGTTTACAATACCTCACTAACACATCTCATTTGTTGTTAATCGACTTAGTCAACAGCTTAGTTCTTCAACTAATCTTGATTGGCAGAAAGCAAAAAGGGTGTTGAGATACCTGAAAGGTACTAAGGATACAGGGCTACATATTAGATCTTCTTAGGACCTCACACTTGTAGGTTATTCGGATGCTGACTGGGCTAATTGTGTGATTGACAGAAGGTCAATGGGTGGTTATTGTGTTTTCTTGGGAGAATCCTTAGTTTCTTGGTCTAGCAAAAAACCAAGTGCAGTCTCAAGGTCCAGTGTAGAGTCAGAGTATAGGGCCCTAGCCTCAATAGCAAGAGAAGTATTGTGGCTAAGGTCTCTATTGCAGGAGATTTTCCTATCCTAAGAACACCTATCCTATGGTGTGACAACCAGAGTGCTAAAGCAATTGTTGTTAACCCTGTGATGCATTCTAGAACAAAACATGTGGAGATTGACATCCACTTTGTGGGATACAAGGTGCTGAGCAAAGAATTGACCATTGGCTATGTTCCTTCCTCAGAACAGCCAGCTCATATTCACCAAGCCACTATCTGGTTCCAGATTTGCCTATCTATTTGACAAACTCGGTGTGGTTTCAACACCCTCTTGTTTGAGGGGGGGCAGTTAAATGATAGGGCTCTGTATTGCAGCGTTTTATGTTGTTTCATGTATCATTCTGTTTATGGTCAGTTCTCTGTCTATTACGTGGTTCTTTAAGTTTGTTGGAGTCAGTTATATTAGTCGTTTCAGTTGTGCTGTGGTCTGGGTTCTTCTCCGTATATAAGTTGTGGTGTTCTGTACAGAGAACCAATCAACAATAGGAGAGAAAGTGTTCTTTGCCATCCAGTCTCACTTCCTACATTTCTTTCCTATTTTTTCACTTGCAAAGAGATAGAACAGCTGTATTGCAATTCTGAGTTTTCTAGGCTCTTGTTGCGTCTTCCTGTTTTTGAGCTTGTTCTTCTCATCTATAGTTCGTGGATATCTTTTGAATTTCTATACTCAAATCCTTTTGTATTTAATTTCTTTTCTTTATTCTTTACCATAAGTTTTCTTCACATTTATAGGATTTTTTTCCCCTTTCTAAACTCATGCAAGGGGATTGTCGTTTCCAGTTTCACTTACATCATTTATGTTTTACTTCTTTGATTTGTAGCCTGTATTTAGTACATCTGTTTTAGCTGAGATGATGAGACCAGATGGGTCTTTAGTAGTTTCAGTTCTAAGTGGAGAATCCTTGTCAGCTGAGATGGCTCATGAAATAATGGGTATTCAGGTAAACAGTTATTCCAAATCCAAATGCAACTTTTTATTTTTTCCGTCATTTTCTTCAGTCCTATCTTTGTGTAACTTTTCTAGCTTGATTGCAATTAATCCTTTTTTTGGTGCTGTATGTCTGCTGATTTGGACTATATTGGGATGCTGCAAGGAATCTTTCTAGCTTGCTGTTCTTCTAGCATCTGTTTGTCATATTCTGCTGGTAGTGTCAGAGGGAGTTCATGACACTAGCATGTGGCATTTGATGTCTACGGTATATGCTTTAATCTAGTTTGTTGATTATGTGTGAAGATACTTCAAAAATTGTTCAGTGATTATCTTGTACTGTGAAAGTCTTGTTTTTTTTGGGAGAATAGCTATAACTGGATTCAATCTGTTATTTGAATGCTTCTTCCTTGAATTTGATGCTGAAAGTAAGAATAGAATTCATTGTCAAAGGGAAACAATACTTGAAATCAAGTTGTTTAAGATCCATTTCTTCCTCTTACAGTGATTATTTGAAATGAGTAGTTACTAGTTGATCACCTATTAGCAATATTTTGTATTTCAGACTGTTGGATTTGACAACCTCAACATGGAACCAATTCATTATTAAAATAACTATTCTTTGGTGGCTTCTAGGTTTTTCATAACAACTTCAAATTTCAGTTCATCGTTTGATCTTGGCATTTTTTGGTTTATCATTTAATTGCATTGACAAAATAACTAGTAAGTAGTAGCCACTCTTAGCTTTCTTTTTTTTTAAAAAAAAAAAATTAGAGAAATGTGTTTGATGCAGAGCAGTATTGGGAGGATGAGAGAGGAGGGAGAACCAAAAAAAAAAAAGGAGGGAGAAATAGAGAAGAAAAGAGGGGGAGAGAGAAGAAAGGGATGGAGGAGAATAAATTCTGATATCAACAATTCATTCAAATTTAAGCCTACTACAACCATATAGAGGATCCCTTATATAGGGAGCCAAGATAGAAAGGAAGTAAATACATATAAAAATGATATTAGTTAGTTAATAGTTCCTAGGTGAAATAACTAGTTAATAGTTCCTAGGTGCATTTATTAGGATAGTAATTCCAATATAAACTAATTATTCTAATATTTCCAAGATCTTCTATCTCCTAGGGTATTTATTATACTGATGGAAAACCATTAAAGACCTGTTCTAGGCGTAATAAAATTTATAAAGTATGTATTTTTCAAAAATACTAGTTCCTAGAAATTTTATTATGCCTAGAATAAAATTTTTGAGATGTACGGTGACCAATAGCAGACATTTTATTTTGTTAATTATATCTAGTCTCAGTAGTACAATTGCCTTCATTTTGCATGACCTTCGTGACTTGTACAACAAACAAAATCTTTTTGCTGGCAACTGCTTGGGGTAAAAGTAACAATGGAGCAGAAACTTCAAATTTTCCAAAATAGAGTGGACTAACTTCAAGAGAAAATTATGGCTCGTGATGAGTCTGTGGACCAATGTCTTGAAGAAATTATGAATTCATTTAATAGGAAGACAAATTAATGGAAAGACTGTTGAAGGCTTAGCTGGGATATCAAGGGATCAATTTTAGAATAGGGAGGATGACACTATTAGGGATGAAAACTTAGCAACCCATAACCCCCCTTTACCTGTAGGTTCTAACAGAATCCATTGTCACTCCATTAGTCGTGACACCAAGAATGCTAGGAGAACTACTTATAGGGTCTCTACTGTGACAACTTCAGTTAAGGGAAACTTGAGGGGATGAGCGGGAATTTGAGCGTCACTTTGCTAGATGTCATGAATTAGCTTCTGATAATAGACAAATATACAATGTCTTAGGTGACATCACAAGAAAAGTTAAGGTTGAGGCTCCTAATGCCTTCTTAGATTGGTTGTATGGTAGAGAAGATTACTTTGATTGGTACGACATGAATGATGTCCAGAGAGTCCGATTTGCTAAAATGAAACTTGTAGAGTCTGCCAAAAGATATTGGCAAACTGTCCAAAGAAACCTAGAGTGCCATGAGATGAAGATGAAATTAAAAGAAAAATATTTGCTCACATATTACAAGAGCCATTTGATGGATCAATTTTTCTCAACCTTAGGCAAATCTTTAGTGTTTCTGAATATATGGCTTGTTTCGATGAACTTGTTCTTAGGTGTGATTTACAAGAAGAGCCATGGGTGACAGTCACTAGATTTATTAATGGACTCCGGTTAGACATTCAAAGGGAACTTAAAATCAATTTCCCTAAGTCTCTTGAAGAAGCATTCCATAAGGCCCTTGAGGTAGAATTTTTGTCTAGATATCCATCTATTAGGCGCTTTACTTCGCAAGGAACAGAGTCAAGGCATACTCGCATCCCCATTCCCATTGATCACTCTATTGGAGCATCACCATTTAGAGCCCAATCTATGTTGCCTTCTAGTCAAGTTTCTGGCTGTAGAAACACTAAGGATAATGAATCTATAGGCTCTAGTTCACGCCCTAATGGTTCTATCATTGAATGTTTTCCTTGTTACTCTAAGGGACACATTGCGTCGAGATGTCCACATCGCACCTTGACCATTGAACACTAGACTGAAATTCTGGATGAAAATAAAGAAGCAAATGTAGTAGAGCCCATTGACTGCCCTTCTGATATTGAAGAGGATTCCATGATAAGTAATTTGAATTAAACTTCTGAGCATCTTAGTGTTACGAGATGCATTCTTTATGTCCTTCTTTCTTTTCCACACTTCTGTAAAATGCGGGGATAAAGTGTGTAAACTATTTATTGATGGGGGTAGCTCAAGAAATTTGGTTTCTTGGTAGTTTACTTTGATGACATCTTGATTTATAGCAGGTCTAGGGAGGAGCATTTAAATCATATTTGTCTAGTCTTCCTCACTCTTCATCAAGAGAAGTTCTACGTTAACCTCCAAAGTGTTCATCTTACAAACTCAAGTAGTTTTCCTCGGATTCTTAGTTTCTGAGCAAGGTCTAGCTGTTGATCTTGGAAAGGTCAAGGCTATTAAACAATGGCTTGAACCTACATCGATCCCTGAAGGCCATAGCTTTCATGGTCTAGCCTCATTCTATAGGTGTTTCATTAGCAAATTTAGTACCATCAATGGCTCTATTACAGATTGTCTTAAAAGAAATAAATTTCATAAGACTCCTGTAATTGCTCAAGCATTTGTAACCACTAAACAAAAGCTTTTTGAAGCTCTTGTTTTAGCATTACTAGATTTTAAGAAACCTTTTGAAGTTGCTTGTGATGCTTATGGGGTAGGAATTGGGGGAGTTCTTTGTCAAGAAGGTCATCTTATAGCCTTCTTCAGTGAAAAACTCAATGAGGCCAAGCAAAAATACTCCACCTATGATAAAGAATTCTATGCCATTGTTAGAACTCTTAAACATTGGCAATTCAACCTTCTTCCCCACGAATTTATTCTATACTCTGATCACCAAGCTTTTAAATTTATTCACTCAAAGGAATCTGAATTCAAGGCATGCAGAATGGGTTGAATTCCTTCAAAAATTCGCTTTCGTGGTCAAACACCAATTTGGAGTTGAGAATAAGGCAGCTGACGCATTAAGCCGAATGTCACTATCTTACATTCCATGAGTGTCAGCATTATAGGGTTTGATGGATTTAAAGATGACTACGCTAGGTGTCTTGACTTTGCCACTATCTTTCAAGAAGTTAGTAATGGAAATCGTTGTGCCTACGAGGATTTCTTCATCAAAGATGGCTATCTTTTTCATGGGACTAGGTTGTGCACACCTCGCACATCCTTAAGGGATTTTCCTGTTTGGGAGTTACATGCTAAAGGGTTAGCTGGTCACTTTGTAAGGATAAGACTATAGCTTTAGTAGAGGATAGATTTTACTGGCCCTCCCTGAAACGTGATGTTGCTTGAATTCCATCTCAATGTCGAACATGCCTGTCCTCCAACGGAAAGAAACAAAACACTGCCTTCTATACTCCCCTGCTTATACCTCATGAACCTTGGAAAGATCTCAGTATGGACTTTGTTTTAGGACTACCGAGGACATGACTCTATCTTTGTTGTCGTTGATAGGTTTTCCAAGATGGCTCATTTCATTCCTTGTAGTAAAACCACAAATGCTTCTCATTTGGCTAACTGTTCTTCTGTGAGGGAGTGCATTTGCATGGCCTACCCTCTACCATTATGTTTGATAGGGATGTTAAGGGTTTGTTTGGTTTGTGAAAACATTTCATGTTTTCATTTTCAGTTCTCATTTCCTGAAACACTGAAAAACATCTTTTTAGTATTTTTAGATTTAGGCATATTTTAAGAAATATTTTCGAGAAAACATTTTCAATTAACTCAACTAAAACGAATTTTCAAGCCTATTTTAGTTTTTAGAGAAAATGAAAACTGAAAATGCTCAAACTAAACAAGCCCTAAGTTTGTCAGTTATTTTTGGAAATTCCTTTGGAAGCTCTTTGGCACCATTTGAAATTTTCTTCTGCATTTAATCCTCAGACAAATGGGCAAATTGAGGCTACAAATCTTAGCCTTGGTGATTTGCTTAGAAGTTTAGTGGGAACAAACCAAGAAATTGGGACTTGATTATGCTAATAGCTAAGTTTGCCTATAATAATTCGGTGAATCGGTCCACAGGCAAGAGCCCTTTTGTGATTGTCCAATGATATACCCCTCACCAACCCATTGCCTATTCCTCTATACCTTTGACTTAGCAGAATCCTTTGCCCAATACATCCGTGATTTGCATGCTGAGATTAAACACAAACTCACGTTAAGTAATGAACAATATAAATTGTCTGCTAATGTTCACCGTCAATCTCTGAATTTTAATGTTGGTGATTATGTCATGGCCTGTATTCGACCTGAACGTTATCCTAAATATTCCTTCAAAAAGTTACATGCTCAAGCTTTTGGGCCTTTTTGCATAACTAAAAAACTTGAACCTAATGCATACTTGCTTGAATTACCACCTCATATAGCCATTAGCCCTCTTTTCAATGTGGAGGAATAACTAAAAAACTCCCCCTTTATTTTCTATTGGCATTGCAAGTACTTAGTCTCCTCACAATCCAGTGCCCACCTTACCTTCTGTGCCTCTATACATTGTAGCCATTGATGTAGTTCTTGAAGACCAAATTGTTTTTTCCCCACAATCTCCTTCACCGCTACCTTATATGATGCGAAGGCCGCTCTTATTTGTGATGTTACTTGGATCACTGAGGACGAGTTTCTACGCCTTGATCTTGACTTATTGGAATCTTACCAAAATTCTCATTCTCCTGAGAATAGTTCTCCCCACCTCGAGGGAAATGATGGAAAACCATTAGACGTATTCTAGGCGTAATAAAATTTTTAGGAACTAGTATTTTAGGAAAATACATACTTTAGAAATTGTGTTGCATTTATAGGCTTTGGAGCTACTCATGCATTTATTGTTCATGCATTAAATTCTGTAACCGGACTCTCTATAAAGGGTCTCTCATATATTGTAATCAGACTAGGAATGAATTAAATGTTAAAGTTTCTATCTCCTCCCTCTTTCTCTGTTGTCTCTTCTCCCTCCTTCTCTATTTCTCCCACCTTTCTTTCTGTTTCTCTCTCCTCCCTCTCTGTCTATATCATATACTCATAATTAAGTACCCATAATATTGACAATGTCACTTCAATTATTTTTTTCCCATTCTCCCATGGTTGGAGAAAACTCGTCCTCGAGTTTTGAAATGTGAGAGTAATAGAAAAGTCCAATTTGAAGCATTGGGCCAAGCAATGAGTAAGGATGGAAGAAGGGATGACAAAAGCAATTTTGGACACTTAAACTCTTCTTGAATAACAAATTTGACATGGCATAGCTCATCAATTGGTTGAACTTGAACTTCTGCCACTTGGAGTTTGTTTTGCCCACTCATCATCTTCAAGAAAAATCTCCAAATGTTCAAGGTCTTTGCGTTCTTCACATTTTCCCAAATGTTCTTCAAAGTTTATGATACCATCATCGTCAATATCAGATGGGTACTATAGGGTTTCTACAATATATCTTTTGGCTCTTTGACAACTTCTATTACTTCATAATGTTGATAATATTTTTCTTGCTCAACATTGGAAGGGGCATGAGTTTCTTTTTGAAATTTTATGTAAGAATAATGAGGAAAATCTTCCATATTTTGACCATTAATTTGCCTTGATATCAAGCAAATAGGATTCAAGATTTCATCGAAACGTCGATCCACATACTCCTCAAAAATCTTTTGTTTAGCAGCCAATTTGTTCAATCTAGTTTAGAAATTTTGAGTGCTTGGTTCCATGGCTATCTTGGCATTTCAAGGGCCAAAATAAGTAGAAATCAACCCCAATTACTTCTAGATGTCTATGGTTGCAACCCAGATTGACAAAAGGTGAAAATCTGGTGCAAAAATGGTGGGGTAGCAAGATCTGCTACTCTAGTGCGTGCAGGTGTGTGTAGGCGTGTGAGGCCACACACAGGGGAGTCTGCTGGCGCATGTAGCTGTCTCCAGCAGTTGAACTTTGGGGATAGGTCTATCAGGGGCTGGCAGAGGCAGTGTTTTTCTGGTTTCGTCACTGTTGGTGGGTGATTGAGCTTACGTAGTAGCAAAATTCATAGTTTTGATGGGTTTGGGGTGACATTTTGGAGGTATTTTAGGCTGTAGGGAGTCAATGGAGCGAGCAAAGTGATGTAGAATAGTAAAGGGAGGAGAAGAGAGGAGGAGCGAGAATCATAACGAAAGGAGGGAGAAATAGAGAAGAAAGGAGGGGGAGCAAGAAGAAAGGGACGAAGGAGAATAAATTATGTTATTATCAATTCATTCAAAATCGAGCCTCTTAAAACCATGTAGAGGATCCCTTTGTATTGGGAACTAAGAAAGGAAGTAAATACATATAACAAGTTTCAATTGATATTAATTAGCTAATAGGTCCTAGGTGAAATAACGAAGCTAATATTTCCTAGGTGCATTTATTAGGATAGTAATTTCAAGATAAACTTATTATTCTAATATTTCCAAGATCTTCTATTTCCTTGGGTATTTATTATGCTCATAATTAAGTACCCATAACATGGACAATATCACCTTAATTATTCTTTTTTCATTCTCCATCTTCTTTGCCTTCCTTTGACAAATTAAAATGATATAGTTACTTGATTAATCTTTAGTTTACTTTGAACTTTGTAGATTATGATATTCTTTTACATGGACAAGTCTATAATGCAGATCCTAGAAAATAAGAAAATAATAAAACCACTTGCAATGCTTTCAAATTGGCAGAAAAGCTGTTTTCAAGCTTCGTTTTTCAATTTAGTATTCCTTTTATATCTTGTGAGGATAATATTATATTTGGTTATGATACATTATATTTCATGCTGTAAAGACTTGATATTTTTCCATAACGATCATGCTGTGCTTGCTATCATGTAGGTTGACTTGTTGAAGCATGGCATATCAGATCCATCATCTGTGACTTCATCCTTTTCACAGAACTCTAGTTTGGGGCTTGAGAAAGATAACAAAATTCCAGAAAGAGAAGAGTACATGGCTACTCCTGTTTTTGTGCATACCAAGTAAGATGTCCTTCTAGCTTGTTCTGCATTGTAAAAGCTTGAAGAAAGATGAGAAAGGAAAACTGATACTGAATTATTCTTTCTTGCATTATGTTGGTGGTAGATAAATAGGGGAAAAGAGAGACAAATATCCACAGAATTAAGCTGGAAATTATTTCCTAAATAGGATCCTTAATGGTCAACTATTCTAAAAAAGAAAGAAAATAAAACTAATAGGGAAAGAAATAAAACCGAGTAAATGCAGAATATTCTCAGTAAAAGCACATTAATATCAGCAATAAGAGAGGAAACAGAACAATTAGGGATCTTTGAACACTGCCCCTCAAATTGGGAGGTAAATATTGATCATCCCAGCTTGACTTCAAGTTCTTCATGTCTGGTTATGTTCAAAGCTTAGTGAGAATGTCAGCAACTTGATGTTTAGATGATGTGCAAATAAGGTCAAATATACCTGAATTGACCTTTTCTTTGATGAAGTGTCTATCTCTTTCAACATGCTTAGTTTTGTCATGTTGAATAGGATTTTTCACAACTGCTTGATTGTCACAAAACATAATTATAGGAGCTTCATACTTAATCTTCAATTCTGCCAGCTTCCTTCTTAGCTATAAACCTTCACTTATCCCTTGGGCTAGGGCCATACTTGGCTTCATCACTACTCCTTGTCACCATCGAGTGCTTTTTACTCCTCCATGTTCCTAAGATTCCCCAAACATAGGTACTGTAATCTGAGGTGGACCTTCTATTTGTTATAGATCCATCCCAATAAGCATCATATTAAATTTTTGTTGCATGGCTTTCACTCTTCTTGAATAGAATGCCCTTCCTTGGACTCATCTTGTGGATAGCCTCCATGGGAGCTTCCGTTGGCTTCCTTATAAACTGACTAACAGCAATGACTGGAAAGTTGATGTCAGACCATGAGTGTGTTAAGTTGAAGAATTGCTATTCTCTCAAAAATCAGAGATTTGTAAGAGGTAGCCTAGGACTTATATGCATCTAGCTAGAGTAATTAAGGGAGGAGAATCCTCCACAATCCTAGGGATACAAATCGATTCCATTAAATACAAATAATTGTATTTATAGGGGATATTATAAGTCAAGAAATTAAATTGTACTAATTCGGTCATGAATCATATCCCTAAATTTAGCTACTGATAACAAACAATTGTATCCGTCATTCTGGCACAAACAAAAGAAAAAGAAAAAGGAAAAAAAAAAACTTGTGGCAGTGAATGCCACGCAAAAACAGAGTTATGTAGGCCACTAAGAGAAAAAAAAAAAAAGGACAATGAAATCCCTGAAAATTCTTGATAGAAACAAGCTAAGGCTCTGATACAATGACTATTATGGTCTGAGTGATCAAAGAAGAGTACGTAGCTATTTATACAATTATGAGTGCTATTCTAGGAAATAAAGTAAATGGGCCTTGACAAAATCTCCTAATTTGGGGGTCAGAATATAAGATCAAAAAAAATTCTGGGGTCAGAATATCTACTAATAATTGCTAATAATCATTAATAAACTCCAAGAATTACACAGATTTCCCTAATTCTAACAGTTTGCATTCCCTTTATCTATGTCTTAACCAGAATTTTAAACACGGAAAATATCGAATCTTTTCATCCTTGTAGTTGAATGTTGTTTAGGATTTAAGTAATTAATGTCTTAATGAATTGATGCCTGTATATGTTGTCTTGCAGAATTGTGATTTGTTTATTTGAGTTCTAGAATAAAACCATTCTGTGTTATAGCTTAATAATGATATACTGAAAGCTTCTGTTGTTAGATTGTTCCACTTTGACCGACAAGTACTAATCTGTATTTTCTTTTTGACTTGTTTAGGCTGCAGGATCAAGATCTCAGTCCTCAAAATTTTATGCTGTTGAGGAAGGCACTTTTGAAGTATTTCAAGACGACTTCATTTGTGAAACATTTCCAAAAAACCATGCCTGAAGAGCACGTCTCTTCTGTATTTCATAATAACAATCTGGATTCTAACATGCTAGATTTGCATTTGATCCCATTGAAGAAAAAAGATGAAAATACAATACCTCAGCAGGAGAGCTTCATCTCTGCGTTGTGGAAATTGCGGGATCAGGTCTCTCTTTCCCCATGTTACACGTCCTCTTCTTATGGAGTATAAAACTGTTTTTGTTGGTTAAAATTTGGGACATGTGCAAGTTGTCTTATATCTTCTCTATGTCAGATTTTATCCATGAAGTGTCCATCTTTCACGAGGCCTGTATCTGAACGTGAATGGTTGAAGAATTCAGCCAAAGTATGGGAGCAAGTAAGGAACTCCCCGATAATATTGGAGTACTGCAGAACACTTCATCATTCTGGGATGTTTAGGAGGTAGCAAATTTGCAAGATTCAAGTCTTCCAAGTTGTATTGCTACATACAATTTCCTGCACTTTTTTGCCAGCTATTAAATCATGGCTTATAGTTATCAGTATTAATTTGTTTTACTTGTGTTCATAGTGCATTTAAATTGAAAAATAGACATATTTTATGTTCTTAACATGGTTGCTCCATATATTGGTCTTCCTTGGTTGCTGATTGTTGTTTTTAATTAGATCATAACATCATATGAAAAGCATAGTAGCTACACTAGTGCCCTAGCCAGTTTGGAATTCATTGATTTAAACCCTTAAGAAGATTGTTTTACTGGACCAAAGGTAGATATTTGAGAGATGCAGTTCGGGAAAAATGCAATTGAGCTATTTGTAATCAGTAGGTTAATTCCTGTATAGTTGGTAATGCTCAGTGCTTTTCTTTAGTATGTTCTAATGATAGCTTCTTATTCAAAATATGCTTCTGCAAGTGCCTTTCAAGATAGAAGCTGTTTTGGTTTTGCGGCCATGTCGATCTTGGATGAATAATTAATGTGAATAGTGTATGGAATGAATTGATGGCAGGTTCTTGGAAACTGATCTCATGTTTGTCCTAACAAAAATGGTGTTTGTTTTATTTAGGCTGTTGTATTTCAGATCCAACAGCTCAGATGTCAAGACGTACTACAAAGATGACTTTCTTTATTCACACCTATCTATTCTTTACCCCAATGAATTTTGGGTTCTGAAAATTCTTATATTAACTCTGCATTTACAAACTATAAATTTTTTTTTCCTATGACTTTAAACTAGCTATAAAAAAAAATTTTTTCTGCCCATAGCGTTCGGAAACGGTTCCTTATTTGTTGCACTAAGCCATCCTGCACTAACAGCGAGATCATAACATTCGAGGGAAACAGAGACTACCAAAAAAAAATGCAAAAAAAAAAAGAGTGAATCAAACGAGTGTGGATTCTACCGTGGCTAATAGGGAAAAAACCATGGCTAATTTTCACCAAGAGATAAAATTTGTTTTTGAACATTGTTTTTGCTGCAATACTTTTAGCACAAGTTTTAAAATCGTTGCTTCAACTTTTAGTAACAATTTTTCTTTTGTATTGCAAAAAATTAGCCACGATTTGTTTTAATAGCCGTGGTTAATAGTACAAGCACTATGTTTGTTCCTAGAGGATCCACACTTGAATCAAACACATTTTACTCGACACTGCAAACAATTAATTAGCCCATCTCTTATCTTTTGTCAATTGCTTCAATCTCCCGAGTCGGTCTTTAGGTACTAGTTGCCCCTAAGAATTCCTTGCTCCTATATCTTCCGCAACTTCATTTCTATCTCTTCGAACCCATCTATAGCCTGCACAGGGGATTTCCTTTTTCGGGTAAAGCAAATACGTAAGAAGCTATTCAATTTTCCTTTCTTCTTCCTTCACGCTGGCTTCAATCAAAACGTGCAGTCTGATTTTGAATAGAGCCTTTCCCGTTTCCAGATTTGTTGCAAAATTTCCCCAAGATAGCCTCAAGCTACAAGTCCCCAGTAATTATCACTCCATGCCCTTCTAATGCTCCTATCTCTCCCCTTTTATAGCAGTTTGAAAGCATAAAAATAATCAAGAAACTAACAATAACTAACTACTAACCAGAACATAACCCAACTAGGATACTAACTAATCATAACATAACTGTCACGTATGAAGATTTGTGGCATTGAAATGCGCTTCGATCATGGCCTCTAGCATAGGAAGACTTGACCATTTCCCTAACCAGATGACCCGTGTGATCCCGCATAATAGCTGCAATGAGGCATTCCAATTTGTGTTCATCGAAGGCTGATATTAATCTTCATAACGTCCTTTGGAGGAGGTTCCCGAGCCAGTGAGCTTCCACCGAATGTATCTCTGTAGGTTGATCTTTTCGAACCGATTTCTCTTAATATTAGCATATTCCATACATTATGCACTTGTGAGATAAATAATTCATGTCGCACTTGAATGCAACACAAGAAAACTTTACAAAAATTACGTTTAGAAAATTGGTTTTAAAACCATATTTGGTCAGGGAGGAGCTAGTATACATGAGGAAAGCGTTAGGCAATCATACAGCATCTAACTACTTCAAAGTTGTGCAACTTTTAAATATGTCATAAAATCCCTAAAGACACAGACAAGAAAAAAATATTATTAATGAAAATTAGAGCACCCAAAATGCAGAAATATGTACAGAAGGCATACTTGATCTAGACAACATCATGGTCTTATGTACTGACGGTCGGGATCATAATCCACCTACACTAATAGAAAAGTCAACATATCAGCAATTAAAAGTACTACTACAAACAACAAAACCTGTTGCTAAATGTTATACCATTTTCCTTGATTGTGACCGTTAAATTAAGAATCGTCGCTATATCCTTGTCAAGATATATTTTTATTAACAAATATTTAACTGCTGGGATACAACTATTTTTTGCTAACAATAGCACAAATGCCACCTTAGAGTAAAAAACTGTCACTAAATAGTACTTTTGTGACATCAAATAAGCTATCATAGTATTAAAAAAATTAAAATTCTACTAAATCTTTTGTGACGTTAATATGTGCTACCATAGTATGAAAAAAAATGCTACTAAATTTTGCTTTTGTGCCATAGTATTAAAATAATTGCTACTAAATCTTGCTTTTGTGACATCAATATATTCTGCCATGGTATAAAAAAATTTACTACATTTATTTTTGTTATTAACTACTGTTACAAATGAAGTCATAATGTTATGCAATGATATGAAACTTCAATATAAGCTCAAGACTAAACTCAAAAGTAGCCGTAGAGAATTAGATAATTTCTATTATCAATGTGGTATAGAAAAAATTCAAGCCCCTTCATCAAAATATAAAAAGCATAGAAGAATAGAAAAACATAAAGTTTATAGGAAACAATATCATAGGTACCCTGAAAAACCTATTAGGTCATTCCAAACAAATAAAACTCATCAAAGTTCCAAAAAATTTAGGAACAAATATTCAACAAAACATCATAGACAAATTATAGATCACAAACATATAGTTTGTTTTAAATGTGGGAGGTATGGTCATATATCAAAACACTGTCAATTGAAAAAGAAGAGCAATTTGTTGGAAATAGATGATAAATATAAGCAGAGTTTAATGAGTACTTTATTAGAAGATCAAAATTTAGATTCAGAATACGATATAGATAATAGTGATGTTAATGAAATTTATCAAATAGATCATCAAAACAATTCATTAGAAATTGTAGAATCTAAAAAAGATAGTGAATCAGAAGGAATAGGAATTTGTAGTTGTCAAGACTGCTCAAAATTAGTTGTTCAAAAATTGTTAATGTTATCAACAAAGATAAGATCCAAACTCTAGTAGAAATAATAGATAAGATAGATAATGAGGATATAAGAAAAGAATATTTAATAAAATTAAAAGACATAATCGATTCAGAAGAACCACAGCCAAAACCAGAAATCAAACCTTATAATGTTCAAGAAATAATTCATAGATTTCAAAACAAACCAGCTGAAGAAAATGTTACAATAAAAGAATTAAAAGAAGAAATCAAAATAATTAAAGAAGAAATTCAATTATTAAAACAAAAAGATGTAAATTTATCCTTAGATATATTAAGTATAATGGCTAAAAAAGATGTTAATCAAGATAATGATAAAACAGAAATAATAGAAACTAGCTCAAAACCTAGTGATAATTATTTAAATATAATCTCTAGGATTCAAATTCAAAAATGGTATTGTCAAGTTACCCTAACAATCGATAAAGAATATAGTTTAAAAACAATAGCTTTAATGGATTCAGGAGCAGATTTAAATTGTGTTTAAGAAGGATTAATTCGTACTCAATATTATGAAAAAACCACTGAAAGCCTTAGTGGTGCGGGAGGAAATCAACTACTCATGAGGTATAAGCTGTCAAATGCTAAGATATGTAATCAAAGAATGTGTTTCAAAACAACCTTTGTGTTAGTTAGAAATTTAAATGAACCAATGATTTTAGGAACCCCTTTCTTAACTTTAATTTATCCTTTCAAAGTTTCAGAATTAGGAATTTCAACAGATATATCAGGAAAAGAAATCTGTTTTAAATTTTTAATCCTTTAAAAACCAAAGATGTTAATTTGTTAAAATCATTAGCTATCTCAAAACTAAATTTAATAACTAGGAAACAAAATCACATAAAACTATTAAACAAAGAAAGTCATTACAAAAAGATAGAAGAACAAGTAGACAAATCGATCATAAAAGATAGGATCAAAATAATTCAACAAAAATTTGAAAAAGACTTATGTTTAGAACATCCAAATGCATTTTGAAATAGGAAGAAACATGTAGTCTCATTACCTTATGAAGCTAATTTTAAAGAAGAAAATATTCCAACAAAAGCTAGGCCAATTCAAATGAATAAAGAAACTTTAGAATATTGTAAAAAAGAAATTCAAGATTTGTTAGATAAAAAGTTAATTAGGCCAAGCAAATCTCCTTGGAGCTGTTCAGCCTTTTATGTTCAAAATCAAGCTAAAATAGAAAGAGGAGCCCCTATAATGGTCATTAATTACAAACCTCTCAATAAGACGTTAAGATGGATTAGGTGTTCAATCCCAAGCAAAAGAGACTTAATATCTAGAATTTAACAAGCTTCTTTATTCTTAGAATTTGATATGAAATCAGGACACTACCAAATTCAAATAGCCAATCAAGATAAATACAAAATTGCATTCATAGTTCCCTTTGGTCATTACAAATGGAATGTAATGCCATTTGGATTAAAGAATGCCCCTTCAGAATTTCAAAATATTATGAATGACATTTTCAATCCTCACACCCAGTTCACAATAGTATGCATAGATGATGTTTTAGTGTTTTCAAGATCAACAGAACAACATTTTAAGTATCTGAATCAATTTTATGAAATAATCAAGAAAAATAGTTTAGTAGTATCTGCTAATTATTCCAAACTAAGATTAGATTTTTAGGTTTTGATGTCTATCAAGGAATGATCAAGCCTATAAGGAGATCAATAAAATTTGTTGACAAATTTCTAGATGAAATCACAGATAAAAATTAGTTACAAAGATTTTTAGGATGTCTTAACTATGAGGTAGATTTTGTTCAAAATTTAAGAATTATTTGCAAACATTTGTATCAATGACTAAGAAAGAAAGTCCCTACTTGGGACGATTCAATGACTAAAATAGTCAAAACCATCAAAACTAAGATCAAAAGCCTTCCATGTCTAGGAATTCCAGACCCAGATGCCTTCATGATAGTCGAGATAGACGCCTCTGACTTAGGATGTGGAGGTATTTAGTTCACGTCACTACGATGCCGAATTGCCCAGAATTGAAATCATGGCAATTTTACAGCATAATGGTCCCCAGGTCGTTTTCACTCTTGGAGCCTCACTTCTAACCACTAACTAATTGTTCTAAACACATAAACACTAATTAAAAGCTAATTAAGACACGGGGGGTTGGTTGTGACAGAACAATAAAAATTTGCAATTAAGGACAGTAACAAAACAACAAACAAGACAGCAGATAACGGATTTGAACACAACAGAAGAATGCAACTAGCCTTGATTTTTCCTAGAGATGTAACCTTCCTAGTTCTTGTTCAGATGCTAAGTTTCATTCATTTATTATTTGATTCTTAACTAAAAAGTCCAGAAAATCTTCTGATATGGATTACACTAAAACATACTCAAAGAAAATCTTCTCTGACTACATATTGTTGTAACCACAGTAAACATAATCAAATCATGTAAGAAGATCTTCATTACATGCCATTTTCATCTCTTTCTACCATTCCAATCAGTCATGATAGATAAATCCTCATATGAAGCAATAAAAACTAGCTGTTAAGTCTATGAAACTCTAACCAGAAACATTCATAAACACAACAACACAGAGGCTTAAAGAAACAAATGAATGATGGAATAAAGTGAATAAAACTTATCTTATAAAGCATGGGAACTCATATTACAACATCCAGTTTGAACCAAGGCTGATTACAACAGATTTCAGCCCTCCATGAGAGCAAAAACTAGAAAAACAGAAGAGAGAAAGGAGGAGGGAAAGTGGTCTACGAAATATGTCTAAGTTACAGAACAAAAACAAAAAAACTGAAAAGCTAAAGTCTGAAACTAAACTAAACTAATGCCCAAAAAGCTGATGATGGAAACTGACTCTGCCCCTTTCTTTCTTTTGATTTCTGTCATGGAAGACATGCTGCTGCAGAATGGTGGTTGGCTTTTTCAAAAAATGGTATGGCTGCTGCTTCTTTCAGCAAGGTCAGAGGAATGGGAGTAGAAAGTTGGTCTGAAATGTTGCAGCCCTGGGTCCCACATGTCCATGTCATCAGACAAATGGAATAAGCTGCCAAGTCATCCAAGAATGTGCCATATCAGCGTCCAGCTCATCAGGAATGCCATGTCATCGCCACATCATCAAGAAATCTCCAAAAATTAATTTTGAAAGTTACACAAAAAGGATTAAATTGAGTCTTAAATAATTTAAGTTCTAAAAGATGAAAATAGTTCATTTTCCATCTAAAATTAATTTAGACCCAATGAAACACAAAGTGTAATAAAGTTGGAGAAATTCTAAAGATGAAAGTGTAATTAGACCAAGATAGTGGTTAATATGTGTATAAAAATGCTAGATATCAAATCTCCCACACTTTGTCTTTTGCACTCCTGGGCAAAATCAATTAAAAGCAACAAAGGCACCAAGGGAACACCGAAGAAAGTATGCAATTATAAAATAATTCAAGTTTGAAAAGGTTTAACGCTCGAAGAAAACTAATCTTAAATTTCTAAAAAGTTCAAGTGTCATGGCAATTTTGTTGACAAGAATGAATCCGAGTAATAATCCACTCACAAGGGAAAGTGTATGTGCTCTATTCTCTCAAGTGTTTAAGGTAGTGCACTCACCTTTCAACCTATCACAAATTCACTACCATAAGCTTGTCAAGAATCTAAATCTCCACTACTTAAATCACATACATGCTCGAATTATTAGGACTTTACTATGGATGTAAGGTGGGAAAAAGAATGACTGGAAGATGGGAGAAATGCAAGAAACAAGGTATACAAAGACTTAAAGAATTGAAGAGCATCAATCAAGTCATAAGAAATTGAACCATGAAACTTGGGCATAACAATGCTACTTCTCTCTTCTTCTTTTTTTCATTCTTTCTTTTTTTTATGCTTCTTTTGTTTTTACTTTTCGAAGTATTTATTTATTTATTTTCTTCATATAGCATATTTTTCATGAAGAATTGTCAGAATTTTCTTTTCTTTTGAGTAGCAAAACTAAGTTTCAAAACAGCCCACAAATTCTTCTTTTTGCACATGCTCAGTCTCTTTTTTTTTTTTCAAAAGAATTTTCTAAAGCTCTTCAAATCCTAAGTTTTAGGGAAAAGAAAGAATTTGTTTTAAGGTGGAAAAGGGGTTGGAAACATAAGAAAGAAAGGTGGAAGTAAGGCACAAAGTGGTACACAATGGAAACAATGATAATGGATGGCTATTTGGTTGAAAGTGTGTAACAAGAAACAAATGCCTAATTCATTTTCAAGCATGCACATATAATGTAGCCTCAACAAATATTCAAGACAAATTCTAGAGTGAAAATCATGATAGGGAATACTTACAACAAGAAAGAATATTCTTTTGCAATAAAGGCTCAAATTCTCATGGTTTAAAGACTACTACTAAAAATTCATTAAAAACAACGCCATTGCCACTTTACTTGAGTTCCTTAGGAAAATAAGATCAATTTCTTTTCATGCTAAATCAATTCACACACTTAAGCTATTTCATCATGCATGCTTTCACACCAAAAATCCATCAAATTATTCAAAAAGAGAGCATTAAATTTCGGACAAGACAGTGCAGCAAAATTCTGCACTGCAGAATTTCTGGCGGCTTTGCTTTACCGACACAAAAGTGCATCAAAACGGATCCAAAAGACACCAAATAAAATTCTACAGCTAGAAGACATATAAAGCTTTAAAAACATGTAAATAAAGTGGCAAAATTCGTAGCCAAACAGTACAGAAAATTAGTGCAAAACAGTGCAAAAAAAATTGGACAGAACTGGGAAAAATAGAGAAAACAGCAGAAAAATTTTCAGCAACCAATATTTTCTCCAATTAAATTCTCTCCCCCCCACACTTAAATATTGCATTGTCCTCAATGCAAATCAGCACTAAACATCACATAAAATACAGAGGACATGAATTAAAAAGGAGGGAAAGAAAATGGCCTTATCATGGAGCCGGTATACTGTAGAGTTGGATTTCCTCTACAGTTTCTTCTTGGAAGCCCTCATATAACTTCTTCAATCTTTGCCCATTAACCATGAATTGTTTGTTGGTGGCCTCATTTTGAATTTCTACTGCACCAAAAGGAAAGACATTAGTAACAACAAAAGGGCCAATCCATCTAGAGCGAAGCTTACTGGGCATGAGCTTGAGGCGAGAATTATAGAGAAGGACTTTGTCTCTCACTTGGAATTCTTTCTTCTCAATTTTCTTATCATGTAGAGCTTTGGTCCTCTCCTTGTAGATGCAGGCATTCTCATAAGCCACTAGCCTTAGTTTTTCTAATTCTTAAAGTTGTAATTTCCTTTCTTTATCGGCTAGGGTCATGTCTATATTGCATTGCTTGACTGCCCAATATGCCTTGTGTGCAATCTCTACCGGCAAGTGACATGCTTTACCAAATACCAAGCGGTATGGAGACATGCCGATGGGAATCTTGAAAGCGGTTCTATAGGCCCAAAGTGCATCATCAAGCCTCTTACTCCAATCTTTTCTATTGAGCTACACAGTTTTCTCTAATATGTGCTTTATTTCTCGGTTGGAGACTTCCGCTTGCCCATTGGTTTGGGGATGGTAAGGTGTAGAAGTTTTGTGAACCACCCCATATTTCTTCAACAACCCTTGCATGTTTCTGTTGCAAAAGTGTGATCCTTGATCACTGATTATGGCTTTGGGGACACCAAATCTGCAGAAGACATGTGAACGAAGAAAATCTACAACAACAGAAGAATCATCAGTTCGGGTGGCTTTAGCTTCCACCCACTTCGACACATAATCCACAGCAACTAGTATATACATGAAGCCAAATGAAACTGAAAAAGGACCCATAAAGTCTATACCCCAAACATCAAAAATATCACAAAAGAGAAGATATTGTTGAGGCATCTCATTTCTTCTAGACACATTTCCAGTTCTTTGACACCTAGAACAATTTTTACAGAAATCGTAGGCATCCCTAAACAAAGTAGGCCAATATAAACCAGAATCTAACACTTTCCTAACTGTTCTTTGGGGACCAAAGTGTCCACCACATGCAAGAGTATGACAGAAATTCAGCACAGATGCAAATTCATGATTGGGAATACATCTCCTAATAATTTAATCACTACAAATCTTCCACAAATAAGGATCATCCCATATATAGTACCTAGCTTCACTTTTTAATTTATTTAATTGATGTTTGTTTTGATATGCAGGTAATTTAGATGCAACAAGATAATTTACTAAATCAGCATACCAAGGCTCACTAGTACCATGCAAAAGGGAAAAACACTCATCTGGGAAGTTGTCTCTAATAGGGAGATGCTCCAAAGGAAGCTCCGAAAGCCTACTCAAATGATCCTCTACTACATTCTCCGCTCCACTCTTGTCTTTGATCTCCATATCAAATTCTTGGAGAAGTAGCATTCATCTAATCAATCTCGGCTTTACATCCAGCTTCTTCAGCAAATATCTCAATGCTGCATGGTCAGAAAACACAATCACTTTAGAGCCAAGCAAATATGATCTAAATTTATCCAAAGCAAAGACAATTGCTAAAAACTCTTTTTCTGTGGTTGTGTAATTTGATTGAGCTAAATCAAGGGTGTGAGAAGCATAAGCTATGACATGCAACTTCCTCTCTACTCTTTGTGAAAGGATCACTCCCACAACATAATTGGAGGCATCACACATGAGCTCAAAGGAGAGCTCCCACCGTGGAGGTTGGATAATAGGAGGGGAAGTGAGTTGCTTCTTCAACTCATCAAATGCTAACCTGCAAGCATCATCAAAAATAAAATCAGTCTCTTTTTGGAGGAGTTTGGAAAGAGGTAGAGCGATCTTACTGAAATTCTTGATGAAACTCCTATAGAATCCTACATGGCTAAGAAAAGAACGAACTTCCCGCACAGAAGCAAGGTAAGGCAAAGAGGAGATAACATCAACTTTAGCTTTATCTACTTCTATGCCACGGGATGACACTATGTGGCCTAGAACTATCCCTTGCTCTACCATAAAATGGCATTTCTCATAATTCAAAACCAGATTCTTTTCTATGCATCTCTCAAGTACTCTCTCCAAATTTTTCAAGCATGCATCAAATGAATCTCCATAAACAGAAAAATCATCTATGAACACTTCCATGCAATCTTTTAACAATTCAGAAAATATACTTACCATGCATCTTTGAAAAGTGCCAGGTGCATTGCAGAGACCAAAAGGCATGTGTCTATATGCAAAAGTGCAAAAGGGACAGGTGAAGGTTGTCTTCTCCTGATCTTCGGGGGCAATATGAATTTGGAAATATCCAGAAAAACCATCAAGAAAACAGTAGTGAGACTTTCCAGCAAGTCTCTCAAGCATTTGATCAATAAAAGGAAGAGGAAAATGGTCTTTTCTAGTAGCTTGGTTCAACTTCCTATAATCAATGCAAACACGCCAACTGTTTTGAACTCTAGTGGGTACAAACTCATTATTTTCGTTTGCTATAACAGTTACCCCGGTTTTCTTTGGCACTACTTGTACCGAAATCACCCACTTACTATCAGAAATAGGGTAAATAATGCCAGCTTGAAGAAGTTTAATTACCTCCTTCTTGACCACGTCAAGAATCAAGGGGTTGAGTCTTCTTTGGGGTTGTCTCACTGGTTTCGTCTCTTCTTCAAGAAGAATGCGATGCATGCACACCGAAGGACTAATCCCAGGAATGTCTGCTAGAGTCCACCCAATTGCCTTCTTGTTCTTTTTCAACAAACTTATCAATTTTTTTTCTTGATCAGGCTTCAGATTGTTCGCTACAATCACTGGAAGTTGGTCTCCTACTTCCAAGAAAGCATACTTGAGGTTTTCTAGTAGAGCCTTCAACTCCAATGCAGGTGGTTGGATGGAGGATGGAATCAATTTTTGTGGAATCACATCCAAGGAGGCACCTACAAATTCAGTTTGCTCAAAGACAGAATCTTTGGCTAAAAAGGAGGAAGGGTCAGCAGCACAAAAAGAAAAAGGTGAAGAATGTACAACATTACAGTTTAAATCACTATTACTACAACTACAACTACCTAAAACAGAAATAGAATCAAAGTCTAAGCTAGAGGAAATTACAGAATCAGATTGTAACTCAGAATTGTCAAGACTTAGAAAATTCTCAATTTCAGTACAAGCATGACAAAACTCAGAACCAGCAGCACAATTGCACTCAAAGGCATGAACTAAATCAGAGAACTTAGGAAAATTAGAAATTAAATCAGCTTGGAATTCATCACATGCCTCATCAACTAAATAATCCAGAAAATTAACCACATGCACATTTGAATGATTTTCCATAGGATGTTTCATGGCATCTAAAATATTAAAGTCAATCTTGTTGCCAGAAAACTCCATGGATAAAGTCCCTTCATGCACATTGATAATTGTCTTTGCAGTTTTCAGAAAAGGCCTACCAAGTATCAATGGTGCACGACCAGGAATGTTATCATTTTCCATATCTAGCGCATAAAAATCAGCAGGAAAGATTAAATCTTTAACTCTTAGCAAGACATCTACCAGAACTCCTGCTGGGTGTGCTGTGCTTCTGTTGGCAAGTTAGACAATCACTCTAGTTGGTGAAAGGACACCAATCTTGAGGCTTGAGTACACTGATTTGGGCATGACATTGATTGAGGCTCCCAAATCTAGCATAGCATTGGAGAACTCCATATTGCCTATTGTGCAAGGGATGGTGAAAGTTCCAGGGTCTTTACACTTGGGTGGCATGGGTGGCTGGATGAGTACAGAAACATTCCTCCCCAAATTCACTCTCTCATTACCCCTTAAACGCTTCTTGTGAGTGCACAGCTCTTTAAGGAACTTGGCATACTTGGGGATTTGCTTAATTGCTTCCAAAAGTTGAATGTTGACCTCTATTTTTCGAAGGTCTCCATGATTTCTTTATCCATGTTAGATTCAGAAGCTTTTCTTGATTGAGTTTGTCTATTAGGGAAAGGAAGAGGTATTCTCTGAACCATTTCTTCATCCTTTTTATTTTGCTCATTGGGTGAGGATGAAGGAGCACTTTGCTGCACATTTGACTTGCTGGTTTAGATTCTGGAGGTGGACCATCTACTTGCTTGCCACTCCTCAAAATGATGGCACTAACATTGCCTCTTGGATTAATCACTGGTTGAGATGGCAAACTCCCTGAACCTTGACTTTTCATCTCATTAATTATTGTGGCTAACTGACCAATCTTAGTTTCCAAATTCTATATATTGGTTTCTGTTCTCTGCTGAAATTGAAGGGTGTTGGCAGTCGGCTCTTTCATTAAATCTTCCAGACTAGTCGCAGGCTTCTTGGGTGCTGAATGAGGTACATGGCTAGGTCCAGGTTGGTTGTATCTTACATGGGGTGGCTGGTAAGGAAGGGGGTTTGGATTTGAGGTATTTCCATACTTGAAGGCTGGATGGTCACGCCACCCAGGATTGTAGGTGGAAGAATATGGGTTATATCTCTGTTGTTGTGGCTGCATAGGTCTACTAGGGAATATGCCAGCACATGACTCAGTTGAGGTCTCTTGCAGATGAGGGCATTGATTAGTATGATGGGTATTCAGGGCACAAATACCACAAACTGAAGGAGGAGGAAGGGCTGGTTGTGGTGTTCTCTGGTTTAATGCCAATTGCCTCACCATTGAAGCTAAATCTTCTAATTTATTTTCTATCCTTTGTTGCTCCATGGGAAGTGTCCTCACTTCATTGACAGTAACTGCCACCGGTTCATTCAGTCTAGTGCCAAACTGTTGTGCATTTTGGGCCATCTTGGCCAATAATTTAATGGCTGCAGGAGGGGTCTTGTCCACCAATGCCCTACCAACAGCTGCATCAACTATGTATTTGTCCATAGGCAATAATCCCTCATAGAAATACTGGATGAGAAGCTACTCTGAAATTTGATGGTTTGGACAACTTGAACACAGCTTCTTGAATCTCTCCCAATACTCATGCAAAGATTCACCACCTGTTTGTCTAATCCCACTGATATCTTTTCTGATTGCTGCTGTTCTGGAGGCTGGGAAGAATTTCTCTAGGAACATTTTCTTTAATTCATCCCATCTTGTGATTAAGGCAATTGGCAGGTAGTAGAGCCAATCTTTGGCTGCCCCATCCAAAGAGAAGGGAAAGGCTATCAATTTGATCTATTCTTCTCCAACTCCATGTGGTCTCATGGTAGAGCAGACAACATGGAATTCCTTCAAGTATTTGTGCGGATCTTCTCCTGGAAGGCCATGAAACTTAGGCAGTAAGTGGGTTAGACCAGATTTCAGTTCAAAATTAGCATCCAACTCAGGATAATTTATGCACAATGTTTGATAATGCACATCAGGTGCAATCAACTCCTTAATGGATTATTCACGCCTATTTTGAGGCATTTGTGCATTTTGATTATCCATCCCAGTTATCCCAGCTGACTCAAGATCAATTGATTCTAACACAATATCAAACTCTGACTCTGACTCTACTTCTACACTATTAACAGCAAGATCAACAATTTTAGCAAGAATTTCAGAAACTATACTAGTCCTAATGCTATTGGTTCTTACTAGTCTATGGAAGGTCCTATCAATTTCAGGATCAAAAGGTGGTAAGTCCATGTTATGAAACCTTCTCATACACTAGGAAGGGCAAAAATCACAAGAAAACACAATAAACACAGAAACCAGCAAAATCAACACACAAGGCTCCAACTAAGGAAAATCACCAAAAATGAAGTATCTAAGAAAAATCTGATTTTTCTTGGAAAATTCCTTCACCAATTGGAGGCACAAAATCAACAAATAGAACTCAAAAATAAGGTCTACAAAAATCAAACCAAAAATCACAATTAATTGGAAAAATAAGTAAAAAGATTGTAAAATGGAAAAAGTGGTCTAAACGTTTGAATTTGGCCGAGATAGGGCGGTGCTCCCGAAACGGTCATATTTAGTGGACTACCAATTTTCAAGTCAATCCAATTTAGTTTTTTTGCTGATGAATAGTGGCTGAATTATAACTAGGAAACTTGAAAATTTGACTTGAAGAATTTGTAATCACTTCCAATGATACCAAGCCACTTAAGATCAAACAAGAACACAATAGAACAACTAATTAACAACTCAAAAATGAATTGGCTCCCTGGCAACGGCGCCAAAATTCTGGTTCACACCACTACGATGCTGAATCGCCCAGAATTGAAATCATGGCAATTTTGCAGCATAATGGTCCCCAGGTCGTTTTCACTCTTGGAGCCTCACCTCTAACCACTAACTAATTGTTCTAAACACATAAACACTAATTAAAAGCTAATTAAGACATGGGGGTTGGTTGTGACAGAACAATAAAAATTTGCAATTAAGGATAGTAACAGAACAACAAACAAAACAGCAGATAACGGATTTGAACACAACAGAAGAATGCAACTAGCCTTGATTTTTCCTAGAGATGTAACCTTCCTAGTTCTTGTTCAGATGCTAAGTTTCATTCATTTATTATTTGATTCTTAACTAAAAAGTCCAGAAAATCTTCTGATATGGATTACACTAAAACATACTCAAAGAAAATCTTCTCTGACTACATATTGTTGTAACCACAGTAAACATAATCAAATCATGTAAGAAGATCTTCATTACATGCCATTTTCATCTCTTTCTACCATTCCAATCAGTCATGATAGATAAATCCTCATATGAAGCAATAAAAACTAGCTGTTAAGTCTATGAAACTCTAACCAGAAACATTCATAAACACAATAAGACAGAGGCTTAAAGAAACAAATGAATGATGGAATAAAGTGAATAAAACTTATCTTATAAAGCATGGGAACTCAGATTACAACATCCTGAACCAAGGCTAATTACAACAAATTTCAGCCCTTCATGAGAGAAAAAACCAAAAAAACAGAAGGGAGAAAGGAGGAGGGAAAGTGGTCTACGAAATCTGTCTAAGTTACAGAACAAAAACTGAAAAACTAAAGTTTGAAACTAAACTAAACTAATGCCCAAAAAGATGATGATGGAAACTGACTCTACCCCTTTCTTTCTTCTAATTTCTGTCATGGAAGACATGCTGCTGCAGAATGGTTGTTGGCTTTTTCAGAAAATGGTATGGCTGCTACTTCTTTCAGCAAGGTCAGAGGAATGAGAGCAGAAAGTTGGTCTGAAATGCTGCAGCCCTGGGTCCCACACGTCCACGTCATCAGACAAATGGAATAAGCTGCCAAGTCATCCAAGAATGTGCCACATCAGCGTTCAGCTCATCAGGAATGCCATGTCAGCACCACATCATCAAGAAATCTCCAAAAATTAATTCTGAAAATTACACAAAAAGGATTAAATTGAGTCTTAAATAATTTAAGTCCTAAAAGATGAAAATAATTCATTTTCCATCTAAAATTAATTTAGACCCAATGAAACACAAAGTGTAATAAAGTTGGAGAAATTCTAAAGATGAAAGTGTAATTAGACCAAGATAGTGGTTAATATGTGTATAAAAATGCTAGATATTAGTATTCTTAAGCAAAAACCCAAAGATAGTCAAAAGGAACAAATAGTTAGGTTTTATCCAAGAATTTGGACCGAAGCTCAAGAAAAATATTCGACGATCAAAAGAGAAATTTTATTTATAGTGCTATGTATCACAAAATTTCAAGAAGATTTGTTTAATAAAACTTTTCTTTTAAAAATAGATTGTAAAGCTGAAAAAAATGTTTTAAAAAAAATGTTCAAAATTTGATTTCAAAACATATTTTTTGCCGTTGGCAAGCCATACTTTCTTATTTAGATTTTGAGATTCAACACATCAAAGGAAAAGAGAATGCTCTACCAGATTTTCTCACAAAAGAATTCTTGCAGGGAAAATCAAAGAATGGAGAAGAAAAAAACAAAAGAAATAACTAGAGATCAATATGGATCATCACTGGGTTCATCAATATCTTCAATATTGGCTCTAACACCGCTCAATACTCACCCTTCCGGCAGTGGCATTAGGCCACAAGGCATTAGGCCTTGTGTAATATTTGTAATTATGTAATATTTTAACTATATATTTTATTTAACTTTATGAATTATTATAAATATTTACGACTTTATGTCTGAATTATTATTTTTGTTTATGACTTTAATGTGTGCAATTTACATATAAATTATTTATTTTACTTGTTATTCAATTTATTTGTATATATATATATATAATTTTTTAATTTTTAATTTTTTAATTTATTTACCCAGGTCAGTAATTGACCAGGTAACCCAGCAATTGAACCAGTGACCCAGAGACCAGTCAGGATCAATGAATGGATCGATTACAATAACATTGGTTACAAGTGTTGATGACATTGTAAGGTGGGTTATGTTACCGTAAGGTGGGTATATGATAATCTAATATGGGAAAATGATGACCATAAGTGAACATACGGATGTGATGGTCACCATGAGTGACCGATATGAGGCGGGATATTTGAGGAATATTATGAGAGTCAAGATGTGCCCCTAGAGGTGGTGGAATATGTTGATAGTCTTGTCTTTATGCATATTGGGTTCATGATCTCTTTTATTAAGCTTTATGTTTTAATGTTATAATTATTTAACGTTAGTAGTATAGTAGATTCATTGAGTGTTTCCCCCACCCCTCTTTTCTTAACCTTTTCAGATGGCCCCATAGAAGAACATTTGTAGAAAGAATAGCTAAATTTGTGGTCGTAAAGAGCCCCATTTTTATTTGAGGGGCATTTCTTCGTATACAACTCTCGTTGATTTATGTTATTCCAGAGGTCGCTCTGTAATCTTGTAGTTAGGTTCTAGTTCTTTTTTATTATTGTTTTGTGTGGGATTATATAGGGTAAGCCCTGTTGTTGTATTCTTTTGTTGAATGGTTATTTGTCGATATTCCAGTCTTCTAAACTCTTATTGTTATGCTATTAGGTAGAATTCTTATAAACAATTATGAAGTCTTTTGTGTAAGATGTTATTGAATCATTAATGAAATGACCTGTTTGGTTTAGAATATTGTGTGTTGACGTATTATATTGTGGAATGAAGTGTTTGGTTATAGAATGGTAATTGTTTGATTGTTGTATGGTGTTTTAGGTTGTTAAGTGTTAGGCTTAGTATGGTGAGGATAATGTCATCCTCCGTGCTAGTCACACTCTAGGTTAGGGGCGTGATAGAATGTAGGGAGATTAAGGTGAATAAATAATGTTTGTTTCCCTTTCAATTAAGAAATATTTTGATAGTGTTATGTGATGTGGTACTAATATATTTGAACCATATTTTGTTGGAATGATCTTGGCAATATGATGGGCATGTTATCCATCATGGGTTCAAGAATAGGTACTCCTTTAAGAAGAATGATTGACATTTAACTCCTTACAGTAAGAGCGTGTTTGATACACAAGAAAAGGAAGGAAAGGAAAGAAAAACAAAGATGAAATGGAAAAGAAAAAAAGAAAAAAAATATGTTTAGTATGAGATAAAAAAGAATAAAAAAAATAGGCTATATGTGAGATAATTTTATTAAATTAACCCTTGATTTGAAATAGTTATTTGAAAAAAAAAAAGGAGAAGCAGACCAAATTTACTTTGGACAAAATCACAACAGAGGGCATTAATTTATTTCCTAATCGGTTTGTTGTCAACCTCTCAATCCGAATTTACTCAAGAATTTTTCTTGTCATTTCCACTTGTATTTAAGAAGTTGTCGAAAGTTATGGATGTTATAATTATAAGTTGGAGGAATTTACATTGATTAGCCTACACAGTTCTGGACCCAAAAAAAAATTATACAACACCCCATTATACAGTAGAACATAATTCATTATGCAGAAAATTACATCAACCATACAGCAGAAAATTATCCATGGTTTTAGAGTGTGTTTGGAAACTCGTTGAGCAAACCTAGGTTTGAGTAGAATTGATTTTCATAATTAATTTTGGGCAAAATTAATTTTACATAAATGTGATTTATGTTTAGACACTATTATCAGCAAAGTGAATTTGAAAAATGACTTTCGTTTGGGTATTGGTTAGCAGAAGCACTTTTGAATATGTAATTACCAAAAAAAAGTATGAATATTATATTATTTTATTTCATTTGACTATTAGTACTAATATTTGATTTATAAATGTTGTAATGAAATAGATTTATTTATTTTATCTCCAAATTTGATTAATTACTTTTTAATAATTATTTAAAAATTACTCTTGGAGTTAGTAAAATAAGATCAACAAACTAATAAAAAATAATACAAGTAAAGTAAAGATTAAATTAAAATTTAAATAGAAGTATATGGTCTAAATAAAGTATAAATAATTGTCAATTATTCTACATATATTCTACAAATAGATCACGAATAGCATCTCGAACATGATCAATTTGTAATGAAGATACTATGTTTAGGCTTCGCAAGAAATCTGAATAAAATATCACTAACTGATTAGTTATTCATCACCTAAATAAAAATAATTAACTTAAAGTATCACTAACTAATTAGTTATCCATCACCTGATTAAAAATACTTAAAATTTTACTAATTAATTAGTTATTCATCGTCTAAATAAAAATAATACCAAAGTATATGGTGATTAATAACTAATAAAATCAATTAATTCAGAATATTTCATTATTATTAATTAGGTGATTAATAATTAACAAAATTAATTAGTTATTAATCACCTAATTAAAAGTAATTAATTTAATGCACTATTAATTAATCAACTAATTAGTTATTAACTAATTATGTATTAACTAAAATTAATTAGTATTATCAGAGTAAAAAAAATAATGTGATAATAGTTATTCGAAGTCAGTAGGCATTAATATTAAAGCATGAATAGTTAAAGTTACATACAGTAGCCATTCAAAATCATGAAACATGAACACACAATTTCAGAAATGAAGGAAGCTACACAGTGCATGAACAAATGAAAACAGAGCATGATGGAGGAGAACAGACATGACCCATGCTCCACGGAGGAGACGCCTGCGTGGTGCGCCTCTCCGTTCTTGGTGCCGATCGCAGCTCTTCACCACCGAACAGACACAAGGAAGCAAAACAGAGCACCACATAATCATGATAGAAACAGGGAACAAAAAGCATGATCAGTTGGTGATGAACATAATAGAGAATGGATGAAATACCTCGCCGAATTCAAGTAGAAACTAAGCCAACAGAGAACGCGGGACAAACAGGTGAAGAGTAGTGTAAATTTTGAAATGGCAACCTAAGCATGCATTAAATGAACTACCAAGGCAAATAGAGGGTAGGAGGGTAGTAGAGGAAAAAAACAAGCTGGCAGAGGAGCAATGTGCTACTAACCAAAATCGATTATCTAAGAAGCAACCCCAACATGCGTTAAATGAAACATGCGTTAAGGTTGAATAATCGGGCTTCCTCTTGAGCAACACAAAACCAAATAGATGCTAAATTGGTGCAAAATGGCTTCTACACTGACTAACACGCCTTAAGTGATATCTGTCGTGGAACCAAACAGGCACTTAGTCTCCATTTCATCAACCATACAATGGAAATACCATTCTTAAATTCACATTAACAACAACAATAACAAAGCCTTATCCCACTAGGTGGGGTCGACTACATGGATTGCACGATGCCATTGAGCTCTATCAATGACCAACTCTTTGGGTATCTCATTTACCAGAAGATCCCATTCAATAACTTCTCTAAGTGTCCTTCTTGGTCTTCCTCGACCTTTTTTCACAAGGCTCCAAACTATCTGCTTAACTCTCCTTATTAGCGCTTTCAACGGTCTTTTTTGAACATGCCCAAACCACCTTAAACGGTTTTTCACCTTTTTTTCTTCAATAAGTGCCATTTCAACTCTACTTCATATACGATCATTACGGATCATATCTCTTCTTGTATGACTACACATCCATCACAACATCCTCATCTCTGCTACCCTAATTTTTTGTTCTTGTTATCCTTTCATCGATCAACATTTACTTCCATATAAAATTGTTGATCTTATAGCAGTACTATAAAACTTTCCTTTGAGCTTATTAGACACTTTTCAATTACAAACAACTCTTGATGCCATTCTCCACTTCAACCACTCAGCTTGTATCCTATGTGTCACATCTTTAATAATTTTTCTGTCATCTTATATAACTGATCCCAGATACCTAAACTTTGACACTTGTGATACAACATGATATCCAATTTTAACCTCCAACTCATTTCTAACTTGTCACTGGTTAAACTTACAATGCATATATTTTGTCTTACTCCTGTTCAGACGAAAATCCTTCGATTCCAAAATAGCTCTCCATAACTCAAGTTTAAAATTAATCTCTTCCCTTAACTCTGTTATGAGAACAATCTCATTTGCAAAAAGCATGCATTTGGAGATTTCTTCTTAGATGTGTTTCGTCAGAACATCTAAAACCAAATTAAGCAAATAAGGGCTCAAAGATGATCCCTGATGCAAGCCAATTTTAATAAGGAAGTCTCTTGTCTTCCTTTCAGACGTTAACTCACATTAGTTGTAGGCCCATCATATATATCTTTTATAGTTCTAATATACGTAACCCGTACACCTTTCTTTTCCAAGGCTTTCCACAACACTTCTCTTGGTAATCAATCATAAGCTTTTTCCAAATCAATAAATGCTATATGCAAGTCTTTTTGTTTACTCCGATTCCTTTCCATCAACTCTCTTAGTAGATAAATAGCTTCTATAGTAGACCGCCCTAGTATGAATCCAAATTGATTTTCATAAATACTTGTCTCAATTCTTAACCTACGTTCAATCACTCTTTCCCATAATTTCAGAGTGTGACTCATAAGCTTAATCGCTCAGTAGTTTGTGCAGTTCTGGATGTCCCCTTTGTTTTTGTATATAGGCACTAAAATGTTTTTTCTCCATTCTTTAGGCATTTTCTTAGACCTTAAAATCTCATTAAAGAGTTTAGTTAGCCAGATAGTACCCTCCTACTCTAAACACTTCCAAACTTAATAAGAAAACCATCAGGACCAATTGCTTTACCATTGTCCATTCTTCTAAGCTTCCTTGACCTCATCAACCTTAATCTTGTGATAATATGCCAAATTTTGTTCTCTTTCTAGGGTTGTTAAATCTTCCATATCACTAGTCGACCCTGCTCCGTCATTAAAGAGTTTGTAAAAGTAATCTTGCCATATGTTTTTAATATTTCCTTCTGTAATCAAAACTTTTCCTTCTTCATCTTTAACATATCTTACTTGATCCAAATCTCTAGATTTCCTTTCTTTAGTCTTCGCAATCTTGTAAATCTTTTGTTCCCCTTTTTCGTTCCTAAGTCCTTGTAAAACTCTTCAAACGCTTTAAATCGTGCTTCACTTATTGCTTTTTTAGTCTCCTCATTAGCCTTTTGATACCTTTCCCAATTTTTCATGTTATTGCACAAATGGATAGCTTTAAAGCATTCTCTTTTAAATTTGATCTTCTCTTGAACGGTCTCATTCCACAACCAAGATTCCTTATCTCTTTGTCCAAAACTTTTTGATTCTTCTAAAAGTGCTTTAGCTACCTTTCTAACCCTCTTGGCCATCTTATCCCACATGATGTTAGCATTTTCTTGAAACTCCCAGGATCATTTCTCCAACAGTTTTCTCTTGAAAATCCGTTGATTCTCCCCCTTTAGTTGCCACCACTTGATTCTAGTGTTCATCACTTGTCGATACTTTTGTTTCCGACCCTTAATAAGCACGTCAATGACCAAAACCCTATGTTGAGTTGCCACGGGTTCCCGAGGAATAACTTTACAATTTTAACAGATTTTTCTATTTGGATTCCTTACCAAAAAGAAGTCAATATGTGACCTTGAGGCTCCACTCTTATAAGTGATTAAATGCTCCTCTCGCTTCTTGAAGCAGGTGTTGACAACCTTGAAATTATAAACCATTGAGAAATTAAGTATAGACTGTTATTCCTTGTTAAGCTCCTTAAAACCAAAACCACCATGAACCCTCTCATACTGTCTTGCTTCTTTCCCTACGTGGCCATTAAGGTTCCCCCCGAAAAAAATCTTCTCTTCTAAAGGTATGCTTCTGACTAACCCCTCCAAATCTTTCCAAAACTTTTCCTTAATATATGTATCCGTCCCTACTTGGGGTGCATAGACACTTATGATATGGATAATATCTCTTACAACAATCATTTTTAAGCAAAGAATCCTATCCCCAATCCTTTTTACCTCCACTACATTTGGTGTCCATTCCTTGTCAATCATAATACCTACATTATTCTTTGTGCTTACTTTTCCCGTGTACCAAAATTTGAAACTTGAACAGTCAAACTTTTTAGCCTTTTCTCCAACCCATTTAGTCTCTTGAAAGTACAAGATGTTAATTTTTCTCCTCTTTATACTGTCTACAACCTCCATGGATTTCCCTGAGAATGCAAAAATTACATGAGAAAACTAATATAAAAGACAGAAAATTGCACTAGAAATTTACACAAGAGAGAGAGAGAAAGAGAGGGGGGAGTGAGATAGAACTGAGAGAAAGAGAGAGACAGAGAAACAGAGAATGAAGAAGGATCAACTCACTAGTGAACTAGAGTAGCATATACAAAAAGCTTCGTTCAAATGCTCAACGAGTGGTGCTATAGAATAGCGAGATAAGCATGGTTCGAATGCGAGGGCTTCAACATAGACAAGCGTGGAATTACACACATGACATAGGGCAATTTTGACATCAACCTTCCTGCTCCCTTTCTATCAACATTTTCCATCGGCCAAAGGAAGGAAAAAATCTATATCATTAAAATGGAAAACATAATCCTTCCATTTCATCAATACATTACCAAACGGAGAGAAGAAAAACAGTACGAAAAATCTATCTTCGATTCCTTTGACCCAGTGCATACAAAACACACGGTAAAAAGGAAAGGAAAACAAGGAAAGAAAAACATAATTAGCTACTTACATTGAAAAAAAAAAAACATAAAGAAAGAAAGAGAAACTGCAACTCTGGGTTAAAACTAATATAGTTAGTGTATTGAGAGATATCTAACAGGAGCGCCAACAAATATATAAGAACAATATGATCCTATTTTAAAAATAAATTTAATTAATTAAAAAATATTATTTAGTTTCGAAACTGATATATTTATCAAATATATATTTATTTTTTATCATAAATATTGTGATTTAAGTGTGCTAAAATTGAAAGTAAAGTTATACATCTTTTTATAATCGTCGTTCCTGGCTTGGGGTAAAGAGTCATCAAATTTGACATACACTGGTTGCTATTTCCGTATCGGAGAAATATGATGCTTGATTAATAGCTATAAATTTATTGTGATTCCTCTTGATTTCTTGATTCAGTGCCTATTTGATTCCCTCGGCAGGCAGCTTGCGGTCTTGTAGTTCTCTTCTTTGTTCGTGTCTGGGTTACAATGAAGAACGCCATGGGTCCTCCACCGCCTAAAACCCCTAATTTAGTTACAAGGCCGGAAGTCGAACCCGCGAATGAACTCGCTTCTCCTTCGTCTCTGTCTCCTTCTTCTGGAGCAGTATCAACAACTAGAGAGAAGTCTGCTATGGATCCTCCTCCTCCTCCTAATCTCGACACTTCAATGCCGGACTCAGTCCAATCCAACATGTATATTGCAGAAGGCCAACTGCAGTCTGATACGGCCAATGAACCTATCGAGAAGAACCCCGAAAGCTCTTCGCCTGACGTAAGTGTGAAGCCTTCGACTCCAAAGCACCCTCAAAGCGTAACGGTTCCATATAAGATTCCTGCTTGGAGTGGAGCTCCATCCCATAAATTCTTTCTTGAGGTCCTTAAGGACGGTTCTATTATCGATCGATTTGATGTGTAAGTTGTTGCATTCCTCTTTAAAGTTCCTGCTTGGATTAAAGCTCCATACCATAAATCCGTACTTTAATGAATTATGGTTTCTTACTAAAATATTGCATTTCTTGATTCTTAATAGAAATGAGAAAGGGGCCTATATGTTTGGCCGACTGGACCTCTGTGACTTTGTACTTGAGCACCCAACTATTTCTAGGTTTCACGCAGGTAAAGTATATATTGAATTCTTTAGTTTATCAAAACAATGTATATACATATTACATATATATGTGTATATTTATTCTGTTGGTTTTTGACCTCACCGAAAACAACATTTGTTGTCAATTTTAATATTCTCTTCTAGTGTCACTAATTTGTCTAATTGAGTTTAATCAGCTAAAGACAAAGTGACTAATAAATTGGTCAAAAATTTGGCAACAAGATTACAAGCTACTAAGGTTTATTTTTGATCTGTCTAGTTTGCAATATGGCATATGCCCTATCCCTATGTGAATTTACATATATAAAATTATTAGGATTGATTGTCATAAACTAGTTAACCGAGAAGCTTGTGGCTTCAAACTTTGTTAACTAACAATTAATAAAGCTGGATGACTCTGGCATTGTCTGCATTACGTGGCTATGATAGGGCTGTCTTTTTAAACAGTCTAAAGTTAGTCTGTTTTTGGAGGGTTTTCATAGAAAGATTTGATAGTTCAGCTATGCCTTTTTAGTGTTATTGTTTATATATATATATATATATATATAAATATTTTCAGAATATCCTTGTCTGAATAGCAAAGATAATTGAAAAATAATTAGGAATCTGATAGAACCCCAAACAAAACTCTTGGATTTATGAATAAAACACTGATTTATGCCAATATAACAGCAAAACAGATTCAATACTACCACTGGCAGAAAAGCCTTTAAACAGAAAAAGAAATAAAATGCAGAAAAACAGAAAAGTAAACAAAGGTACTAGCTTTTGAGAGGCTAGTTCTGTCTCAAGTCCATTTCATAATTTTCCAAACCCCTTTCTTTCTTAGCCTTCTCTATTTATAAAAGATGGCTTTATTGATAAGGTCTGTACGGAGAGGACTAGTCTCCCAAATACAACTCAAATCATTAATCACCCCTCTACCTACTGACAGCTAATCTATTTATAGATAACTAACAGACTGCTAAAGATACGAAGTAAGGGATAATGACAAAGTTATTTAAAAAGCTAGATAATAAAGATAATCCTGATAAGACTTAATAATAAAGATACTGATAACTATAAAAATGCTACTTACTAATTAGATAATGCTGACATTTAAATAATTAATAAATAAATCTACTAACTAATTGGATAATGCTAATTGATTTAAAATTTAGATAATAAATAAATCTACTAAATAATCTTCTGCTGCTGCTATCTTCGTTTCCTCTTCTTTAAATATATTTTTAGAGGTGCTGTATCATCCTCCCTCAAGCTTTCCTTTCACCTGCTCTCCTGCCTGTATCTTCTATAAGATTTCGTGGGTCTATCATTACCCACCCCTCAAAGCTTTACATTGCCCTCAAGGTGAGAATTAGAAGTTGAGTGCGATGGTTTCTTTCCTATAAAATTTTGTTCTTGCTTCCTTAAGAGCCCAACCACCATCACTTTATTCCACGTTTGCTCCGCTAATTCCAATAAAAAGAAACCATGCACAATCTAAATTCCCCCTTTTTGAATTCCCTTATGACCTTTTAGCTGGTTATTGAAGAAGGAAATACTCCTTTCAATTCCAGCAATGTTGGTCTTCTTTACCCTTATACCCTGTCAGAAGTGTCATAGTAGGATTGAAAACACGCTTAGTATGACAATTGAGGATCCCAATTCCTAATAAAGTATCAGAACGTGATTATCATTACTATGGACATACTTGTCGATGTGAGCAAATCCTGAGTGAACATCTCAGAGTAAAATCATGTCCAGAATTGCTACTGCACTATTCTTTCGATCTTCCTTATTTTTGAAAAGCCAACCATTACGAGAACTGCCACTTGGAAAATCTGATGGGATAGTTGTCAACTTTTCTTGATCATGGCCAACACTTAAAAATGCATTAACAAAAATGGCAACTAGGTTCTGTCTAGCTGAATCATCACTTGTACCAGCAGCAGCCCGAGCATCAATCAAGTGTGCCTTGTATATCATGAGCTAGTGCCCGATATCCTTCACTCAACTCTCTGTTGTTTATGATGTCCTGCAACATAAATTTGTCGGCATCTTTTTCGGCCTCATTTTCATCAAGCACCCAATTATTCCCCTCCTTAGTTTGAATTAACTTCCCAAGAGTCCCCTCCTTTTTATCTTCATTGTCCTCATTCATGATTAGAAGCCCAGATAGAATATTCATGCCCCTTAAGGCTCCTTGAAACCTCTCAGACAGGATAGAAAACAATTCCAATCTCACTTCTTGCCTTCTTGGCATTGGGCGGGGCATGTTTTTCTTATGGTTTGCTCAACATTACTGTTGCAACAAATTTTGACCATTCCCTAGTTCCACATTGTGTTTCAGCAAGCTGAAATGGGTCATTACTCTGGATTGTGTTCATGGGCTCTAGAAGTTGGGCAACGAAAATAGTAATCAGGGAGACCCATAGGTTTACTGAGCCCAAAATCATATGGGCCTTTGGTAACAATTTTCTGAATGAATATGGGTCGGGTCAAGATTATGGGTTGGTTCAACCATACCTTTCCTCTTATCTCCTCCCTGAAACCTCTGCTGTCATTTTTCAACCCATCATGTGAGACTATATCAGTTGGTGCAGCCAGCAAATCGGCATTCTTCCCTTTGTTGTCTTCTTCATCTCCTTTTGCCATTAATAATAAGGAATTGACCCTTGGCTTGTTCATTGTTGTAGCTTCAGTTGATAAGGAAACCTTTGCCTCTTGCGCAATGGCTAGGGTTTTTTATATGGAGTCAGAAATTTGAGTTTTAATAAACCCAATTCTTTTGGCCCCTTATTTAGATCATTCTTTTTGGCCCTTTTTGTAAATCAGATTTCTTTTGTTCTTTTTATCGGCCAAATCTAATAATTTTTTCGGATTATTGTAATAAAATGGGTCAAGTGAATACTTTGGGCCACTTGAGTATAAAAAACAAGGAGCCCAACCAAATGTTCTTTCCCCTTTAGTTTTGGGCTTCTTACCCACTTAATAACCGTAGCCTGATCCAAGATCCTCTTATACTCCTTTCCCTTTAACTTACTGTCATGTGCTCTGGCAACACTAGTCGATGTTGACTCTTTCTTCATTGATTTGCTTGAGACCTTTCTTTTCTACTGTGAAAACACTCCAGTTCCATTTTCATGGATTCTTCCATGTCAGATGGGTAGTATATTCCCGCTGACTGGCTCAAATATGAAGCTGCAACTGAAGTCATCATCTCACCTTTTTTCTGGTAAGCTTGTGGGATTGACAGTGAACTGAAGACCTCTACTGCTACTTTCCCTTCTTTCGTGCAGCTGTTGATGGAAGCATTTGATATTTCATCCAAAAGCTTAGATACAACCTTCAATTCCTCAGATTTCCTTTCCAACCTAGCTTCATTCCTCTGTGAATTCAAATCTCATTAGTTTTCAATTTGGCTGGATCATAAATTGGAAGAAGCACTGGTTGGTATTGGGCAGTATCCTTCTCTACTTCATTCTCCTTTTTAGCCTGATTCATCCACCATTCTTCTTAAAATCATCTCCATCCCCTTCAACATTTCATTCATCTCTTCCACATACCTCCTAAACTTCATCCTCTTCCACTCAGCAACTTCCCTTTTGAATCTTGCTTCTATTTCGTCCATTCTTGCTGCTGTCATCCCCTTGACTTCCCTTTTGAACCTTGCATTTATATTCCCCATTTTGTTGCTGCCATTCCATGAAAGGAATCGTTCTGATACCAAAATGATAGAATCCCAAACATAACTCTAGGAATTATGAATAAAACACTGAATCATGCCAATATAACAGCAGAAGAGAGGCAATCTCACCAATGGCGGAAATGCCTTTACACAGAAAAAGAATTGAAATGCAGAAAAACAGAAAAGTAAACAAGTGTACTAGCTTTTCAGGGGCTAGTCCCAAGCCCATTTCATAAATTTCCATATCCCTTCCTCTCTTAGCCTTCTCTGTTTATAAAACCTTCTCTATATAATTCTCTCAGGAAGACCCTACCAGAAGCTAACACGTGTCCACTCTCTAGATCCTTCCATAGTAATGGTTTGCTGTCAAGATTATATACACATCCTCCCCCATAGTTTGTCTTACATTTTCTCCCTTGCCTGCATCTTCTATAATATTTCGAGGGTCCATCAGAATTTTAATTTCCAATGATAATTGAAAAATTATTAGGAATTTAAATTTCTTGTGGTCAGGTTGGTATAGAGAAAATTCAATCATTTTCTTAATTTTTTTTTTTGGGGGGTGAACTCTAGGAATTTGAGATGTCAGGACCCTTATCAACATTACCCAGTGAGTATCTCGAAATCCTTTTAACTACATGCTTCCTGCTAGTTTCATGCTTGATGGTTCTTGCTCTCTTCTAGCTTTGTAGTTCTCCTCATCCCTCCTTAGAATTCAAAGAACACTAGGTTTATCTCTTGACAGCTATTGTGTTATGTTTCTGAGCTGTTTTTTCAAGAGTCAAGTCATTCTTTCAAAGAAAAATGGATTAATATACTGAACATTGATCACTTCCCACCATACTGATAAAAGCCCATTGAATCTGGCTTCTTTGTCTCTTTTTTTTCCCTTTCTTTTTTTAAGTAGCCATTGTATCTTCATAGAGCTTGGTGTGCTTCAAAGTACAGAGATCTTACTGGCTGAGGAGGCGTGATTTGTTTATTTTCTTAAGATCTCCGTGAAATATCTTGTTTTGCAAACATCTATAAGTCATGTGATAGTTATGCATGACTTTGCTGATAACGTAAATAAAATTGACCACGGTTGTTGCAGAATTCAATACTCACTTGGTTTGTTTGTGAATCTTACCATGTTTCCACTTTTCTATGTTAGTAATCCAGTTCAAGAGAAGTGGGCATGCCTATCTCTATGATCTTGGGAGTACTCATGGTACATTTTTGAACAAGAATCAGGTATTGCATTGCGTTTCTCATCCACATTTTGATAATGCATTCTTTTTGGCAGTTGAGACTTGTGGTCCCATTGATAGTGGGCTCATGGGCGAGAATGGTTGTAGATAGTTTATGAAGTAGTTGCTTCTTGAAACTGAGTGAAATAGTAAAGGTGTCAAGTTCTAATTCAAGTCACAGAATTTAATTATTATTTATAGATAACGTCATTGTGGTAAGAATTGAATTACCACAAACCCGAATGCAAAACCTTGAATTAATTGACCTAAAATCTTGAGTTGAGTCCCTACCTAAAATATTATAAGTGCCTAAAATTAGATTAACAACTAAGATTGAGAAAATAAACAAGAAACAATTGGATGTATATTGTCATTGTACACTGGTTTGACATTCACAACATTGTGTTCTAATTTTTTTTTTTTTTTAAAGAACTTACATCATCAAGTAGGTGTGATGCTCTATTTGATTTGTTAAAAATACTTGGGCCTGGCTATTGGGAGAAATATCTGTATATTTAAGGGATCCACTCTTTCTGACATGCAAAGTGTACTAATGTGCTTTGTTATCTTGTTCTGCTTTGAGATTTTACTTGTTCTCTAGTTTTAGGTTTCTAAAACTTCAACAGTTTGTACTCTCTTCTCTTTTCTTGTCTTCCATAATGCAATTTTGTTTTCTTTTTTCTTTATTAAAATAATTCTTTGTAGCATCAGCTTCTTAACTAGTTTTCCTTTCCCATTTAATTAGGTGGACAGTAACACATACATAGACTTGCATGTTGGTGATGTCATTCGGTTTGGACGGTACATATCGTATTTTATTCATTTTTTTCTCTTTAATTATAAATTTTCTGTGCTTCATTTTATTTTCTTTTGTCTGTCATGATATATCATCTTTTTAATAGTCAAGAACCAACTTTCATAAATGCTTTAGCTTTCGTAAAAGACCTAATAGTGGCTTAATTTAGGATTTTAACACTAATTTTATTTACATGTTGTGATAACTTTATTGATTTTTATTTATATCTGGATTTGTGTATTGAGGATTGATTGAGACCTTTCTGGTTTGAAAGTATGTGGTTACAAAACCACTCTATTTTGGACAAGTTTAAGCTTGGTGGGAAGAATGCCTGGCTGTAGGTTGGGAAGGCTATAAATTTGTGAAAAAGCTAAAATATAGGAGAGAAGCTTAAAATTTGAAATTGGGAGGTTTTTGGGGACAATGGGATTAAGAAGAGGGATATTCATAAGGAGCTAAAAGCCATAGATAAGGTTGAGAGTAAGGTGGTTTATAAGAGGCTCAGTATGCTCAAAGGGTGACATTGAGAAGCGAGTTGTAAGAGATCCTTAAGAGGGAAGAAATTAGTTGGCATAAGAAAAGTAAATTAAAATGGGCAAGGGATGGGGATGCAAATTCTAGTTTTGTTCATAAGACTTCAAATGGGAGGAAGAGAAGTCTAATAATTTTTTGCAAATTCTAGGTTTTTTATTATAATCTCTAGCAAATATGATTTCTTTTTTCCATATTTCAAAATTGCTTCATTATTACTTTTTGTTCCATGAGCAGGTCATCTCGTTTGTTCATTTTTCAAGGACCATCTGAGTTGATGCTTCCAGTAAGATCTGGATTTTTTTTTTTGGTTTTATTCATTTTTCTTGTTTATTTTTACCATATAGTATTTGCCACGTTGTCCATGTAACCATGCTTGAGCACACATTTCCTTTCTAATGATCTCTTCTTGGAAGTAATTGTAGTATTTCTTTCCACTATTTACTGCCTGTCTATACGGTTATTGATATGAGCAGTTACTTTCTGTACCAAGTGTACAAATTCTTAGGTGGTACGACTAGCCTTTAAAAGAGGAGCTATGAATAGAAAAAGAGACACTATTAAATTTGTTTAGGTTATGCTTTTTGTTGTTAACTCTCCACTCAGGTTATGGCTTTTGTGGCCATATTTTAATGCACACATTCTCGCTAACCAAGTAAAACTTTATATTGGAGTTATGCATTCATTTTTGGGCGCTTAATGTTAGGTGTTGTTCCAGTAGTGTTTCTAGTAACGGATAAGAATACATGATCTGGGGTTGACAGAAAAATGGTTGACGATGCAATTTGGGTATGCAGTGGTAAAAAAAAGTGCGTCACATGCTCTCATGCACCGATGTGTGATTCTTGTGTTAGGCATGCTGTGGTGGCATGTGACGGCCTATGCTGTTGGCCAGAGACTTCTTATCACTGGCAAAATGAACAAAAGGAATAAAACCTGGTTGTAGTGAAGGCCACAGGAAAATAAGTCAATGACAACCACTAGAAAATAATGGCAAATAAGGCCATGAAAACTACTGGAAGAAACAAGCCTAAGGCTCTGACATCATGACAAAAGGTCTCATATATTTTGTTATTGATAAAAGAAGAGTACATGGCTATTTATACAATTATGAGAGTGCTATTTATACAATTATGAGAGTGCTTGTAACAACTATGTTTGCTGACAGCATACTCATGGCAAAATATAGGGGGATTGGCATAGAACAGCAATAGAATAGCATCATTCCATATTGTTGCCCTTGGGTAGTTAACATTATTTATTTCTGTTTCTTCTTTAGTTTTATGATTTCGGGCTTTGTTTAATTGTTTTTAATATGTTTTAATTATGTTTCTAATATGTTTTTATTTTAAACAGCAGTTATTAGGAGTAGTTTTTGTCATGTCCATATTTCATGGGGGAATTTATTTAAACTCTTCTGGTTATTAATGAAAATGTTCAAAAAAGTTGTAACAAATTTAGATTGAGATCTTGGTTCTCTCTTCTCAACAAACCTAAAGAGATTTTGGTTCGCTTTTACAAACAATGAACTAGTACCCAAGCCCCATAACCAAATACACAACTAGGGACCTTACCTGTAAAGTGCTATTCTAGGAAGTAAAAAAATAGGAGACAAATTTCTGAAGTTTAGGTATTAACAGATTTTCCATTTTTTAGGGTCAGAATATCTCTTAATAATTTCCAATGATCACTAATAAATTTCAATAATTACATGGATTTCCCAAATTCTATCACTCTTAAAGCTCAAGTATGCCAATGTGTCTGAAGAATGGCTTATGAGAGTCTGTTTACAGTGGAAAGTCTCACCCGTCAGTTGAATGACATGACAATCATGGTGTAAGGATTTAGCCACCATCATGCAATTGAATAAAAACGAATGCCTTGTTTATTATGAAATAAATTCTTGCTAGAGCAGTCATTGTTAGCATATATTTCAATTCTTCCAAGCAACTCCCTAAGATTATTCCAAAAAAAGAAGGGTGAAGACCACTCTTCATGGCATTCATAACCTTGTTTAAATTGGGTGCCATCCATAGCACTTGGCTTGTGCCAAACCTTCTCTGGGAGTGTTACTTTCTTGTGATGTCAGAATAACCTTGAGGTGGTGCTTCTCAGGTCAACATTGCCCTCTAACTTTGAGAGAGGGCATGATCCCATCACACTTTATTTTACTCCGAGCTTCTTAAGAGGTGGAGAGGGTGGTGACTTGTATAAGGGACTGATTCACTATGCTGTCTTGAAAACTTAGCTTAGCAGAGTGTATCATTGGGGGCATATGCTAAAGGCACTTGGTGCCAAGATACTATTCCACAAAGATTTGGTGGACTGAATTTTTGGTGAAATGTCACTAGGCTCTATGCACCTTAAGCATCTATACTGTTTAAGGGACCAATTTACAGGATATTGTTAAAGAGGGGATGACCTTTCTTTCCTAATTGACTCTTTCTAATATAATTATAAGGCAACAATTAACAATTAAAATAAGAAAATAGAAATAAGAGGAAGTAGAGAGAGAGAAAGAGAGGTTGAAGGAAAATAATGCAAGGATCTTAAACAATAATTCACTTCAACCAAAGTTAGTTTGTATGGAGAGGACTAAAATCCACTTACAATCAAATCTGAATTAACCTCCATGCCCCAACACAGAGAACAGCTATCCCAATTAATAGACTAGGATCCTAATTGAAAATATCTGCCATGATTACATTAAGCAAATAAATAGGAGATAATGCTAACCAACTAATAAAGATAAAAACAAACTGATATGGATATGAATAATGCTGTTAGTGCCATGGATAATGTTGACCGTGCTATCCTGAAATAACTCCTTCTGAAATTTTAACCACCTCTTTACTGCGTCTTGGGCTAAGTCAAAAGGCCATATGGGATATCTCAGCTTCACCCACCTTCTTCACACATGTCCTTATTCTAAAATATGTCTTCATAGGTAGCACTGTATCAATACTCCCTCGCTGGAAAATGACCTTGTCTTCAAGGTGAAAGGACGGGAATTGTTCAGTGAGAAGATCATATTCTTCCCAACTAGCCTCCTGTGTAGGCGATGTTGCCATTGAATTAACAGCTCCAATGTAGGAATGCTCGTATTATGGTTTCAGCAATGAGCTATAACATGGTCAGGTTCCACCGTCAGGTTCCAATCGGAGTTTATAGGTAGAAGAGGAGGTTTGGAATTTGAAAAAGTCCCTTTTGCAGGCTGGAGCAGAGATGCATGAAATATTGGAAGGACTTGAGATGATGGCTGACGCTGCAACTTATAAGCTACAGGTCCTGCTGTGTATGGAGCAAAATAACGAGGGGAAGGCTTATGATAGGCTCTTTTTGCTAGTGATTTCTATTTTTAAGTTTGAATTTGAAAGAAAACCAAATCAGCCACTTCATAAGAGATATCACGACATTTGGAATCAACTTGGGACTTCATATGAGACTGTGCCTTCAATAAATTTGAATGTAGGACCTGCAGCATTGTGTCACAAGCCATTAGTTGCTGTTCTAACTCAGCAATCTTGGTTGCTCCTGGAATAAAGGGCTGTTGTGTCAATGGGTCTCTACAATACAATACAACAACAACAACAACATAGCCTTATCCCACTAAGTGAGGTCGGCTACATGGATCGCACGACGCCATTGAGCTCTATCAATGACCAACTCTTTAGATATCTCATTTACTAAAAGATCCCGTTCAATAATTTCTCTAAGTGTCCTTTTTGGTCTTCCTCGACCTTTTTTCATAGGGCTCCAAACTATCTGCTCAACTCTCCTAACTGGCGCTTCCAACGGTCTCCTTTGCACATGCCCAAACCATCTTAAACGATTTTCAACCATTTTTTCCTCAATAGGTGCCACCCCAACTCTACCTCGTATATGATCATTACGGATCTTATCTCTTCGTGTATGACCACACATCCAACGCAACATCCTCATCTCCGCCACTCCAATTTTATGTTCTTGTTGTCCTCTACAATACAATATTTAAAAAAAAATGCTGGCAAAGGATTGAAAGCCTGTGTTGTATGAGTATGCATCCCATGGTAGGAACTTAGACCATCATTTAGGCTGTTCATAAGAGAAATAACACAGATAAGTCTGTAAATCTCCGTCTGCCCATTGGATTATGGATGGTAAGATGATCCCATGCGTAATTGAGTACGGCTAAGGTAGAAGAGTCCTTGCCAAAAAGGGCTAAGGGAAATAACTAGTGTTCAGAGAAGCTGATCGAATCGATTGGTTCAACCGAAAAACCGGTGAACCGGTTAGGTTTTTGGTCTGGTTTGAACCAGTGAATCAGTGGAAAATTGGTCGACTTGAACCAGTAAAACTGGCCAAGTCAACTGGTTCCTTTTTTTATTTTGAATTTTTGAATTTTTTTAAATTTCTATTGAATATTATTATATATTTTTAAGAAATCTCAAAAAATTTAAGTTATTAGGAGTAGATCTAGGATTGGAATAAATATATATTTTTGTAACATGCCCGAAATATTTTAATATTTATAGCATATATATTGTTTATATATTTTAATATATTTTAAGTACCATCAGCTTGACCACGGTTTGATCATTGATCTTTGAATTGATGCCTTGACCGGTTCAGTAACCAGTCCGGTATTCTCAATCTTAGAAATAACATGTTTGTCTGAAAGGATTGATTTGGGGATACCATGGAGACATACAATTTCCCTGCAAAATAAATTAGCCACTGTCTTGGCAGTGTAGGGGTGACCTAAAGCAAGTAAATGTGCATACTTGATAAATTGGTCAACCAACCACTACTAATATTGTATCATAGACTTGGAAGGCCAATAATGAAATCTAAGGAGATGTCCTCCCAAATCTGTTCAGGTATTGGCAGAGGTTGAAGAAGACCCATCGGTGCAATAGTTTGGTATTTATTTTGCTGGCACGTTGAACAGTTCTGCACAAATACTTTTAGATCTCATTTTAGATTCTACCAAAAGAGATTTGTTGTTACACGCTTTGGGGATTTTAGGAAACCACCATGCTCCCTTATGAGCTCCTATTAATATCTTTTCCTTTGAGGAAGAAGAGTTGGGAATGACTAATTATTACTTGTAGAAAAGATGATTTACAGCTACTTGAAAGTCAGAACTGGCCGAGGGGTTTGCTGCAATTTGTTCCATGATCTGCTTGGTGTAGGGGTCAGCCTGAAGCTCGGCTTGCAGATCATTGTAATTCAGAGATTGGTCTGGCTATTGTAAAAAATCAGTATGTTATGGTTTGCAAGAAAAAGTGTCAGCTCCCTTATTTTCGCTTCCAGATTTATAGGTGATAATCAAGTGGAAGAAGCTTTAATAAAAGCCGCTGCTGCTCATTAGTTGAAATTCTCTGCTCAAGAAGGAACTTCAAACTATAGAGGTCAGTTTTAACATAAAAATGCTTACCCATCAAAAAATGTTCCCATTTTTGTAGTCCAAGCACAAGTGCCAATAACTTCTGATTGTATACGGATTTATTCTGATTGGAGAAATTAAGACCCAAACTGAAATATGCGATTGGATGCTGGCTCCAATACCTTTGGAAGAGGCACCACACTCAATCTTAAATGGTTGCAAAAAATCTGGCAAGCATAATATTGAAACTGTAGTTAATGTCTCCTTCAATTGATTGATTGCTTTTTTGGCTCTGAGGGACTAATGGAACACATCTTCCTTGGTCAATTCAGTTAAAGGGCAATCCATTATGCCATAATTTTTGATGGAGCGTGGGTAATGACGTGTAAGCCCCAAGAACCCTCGAAGTTCGTTGGCATTTTGTGGAATGGGCCACTTTAATAATGCAAAAGTTTTGTCAGGATCCATTACAATGCCTTCTTGAGAAGTAACATGTCCTAGGAATCCAATTTGTGGCTTCCCAAAATACACTTCTTTGCATTTGCAAATAAAGAATTTGAAAATAGCAACTAAAATGTAATTCATGAGTGTTCCTGATGTAGCTACACAGTCGGACTATAAATTAGAATATCTTCAAAGAAAATGAAAATGAACTTACAGAGATAGGGTCGTAACAAATTGTTCATGGTTGCTTGGAATGTTGATGGGCATTGGTGAGGCCGAAGGGCATCGCTACAAACTCGCATTGATTGGAGTGAGTGCGAAAACCTGTCTTAGGAATGTTGGGTGGGTGTACCTGAATTTGGTGATATCTTGATTGCAAGTCAATTTTGGAAAATACTATTGCCTTGAGTAATTCATCAATGAGCGCATTTAAATGGGATATCTATTTGGCATAGTGATTTTGTTCAGGCCACGGTAATCCACATAGAGCCTCCAAGACAAGCAGTGATCTAGCCAATTTATTGTCTTTGCAGCCTCTTGTAAATTCTTGCCTGTTTGATGTTACATAGGTAATCATCAGGGTTTTGAAACTTAGTTGGTCCACAACTCTCCTACAAGGCCTTAACCAATTCTTCCCAACATACTACTAAAGTTCTTTCACGATTAATCCACGCAAATAAATCAAGTACATCACTTTTAAGAAACATGGCTGCCATGTTGATTGTAAGCTCCTACGGTGTTTGATATTAACAAAAATATTTTTCTGCCTTTAGAGTCCATCCATGTGTGTTGCCTCCTTTGAATTTTGGAAATTCCGTCTTAGTGTGTAGATGTCGTGAGGGGTTTTTTAGCCACCATGGAGAATCATAATCTGCATCAACGTCATCCTCCCAATGAGATCTTCCTCGATGCCATATGCTTGAACTCGTCTTCGTTGCCTTACCCTTGTCTGGGGTGTGTCCATAGGTTGTGGTTGGCTGGCTTGGGCCTTGAGTAATGCGGTATTGGCTACTAATGCATCAATTACATTGAGTCGACATGTAATAGAGTTTAATTATTGTAAAATAGGATCATTGGTGAATTATTTGATGGATTTGGAGGTGGAATAGTTGATTTGTAGAGCGAGGAGGATGTTCTTGTATTCACCTTGTTGGCCAACCTGGCTTTGATACCTACGGAAATTTATTTTATTCTGTTCTTATTATTATCAGTTTATTTCCTTTTCTAGAAATATTTGTTTTTGATTTGTTTTCTTAGGTTTAGGCTTGATTGATTTGTATTTAGTAGGTTTGATGTATCCCTAAGATTGTGGAGGATTCTCCTCCTTTAATTGCTCTAGCTCGGTGTATATAAATCCTAGGCTCCTCTTATATATCAAAATTTAAGTAAATAACAATTCTTCATAGTATGAGAGTCAGGTTCTCTAAAATACCTAGCTTCCTCCACTCAAAATCTCTCTCTCTTTCTCTCTCTCTCTCTCATTGTTGTGCCTCTTTCACACTTCTTCCTCCCTTGCACAAGTCTTGGCCAAACCATCCTAGGGTTCACCTCAAACGGTCCCCACCGATTAGAGCACCTTCAACCATAGCACGCTCTGCCATGCCATGCGCGGCTTCAAATTTTTACAGCATCTTCTCACGCGCCGACGTGTGAAGGCATATCTCTAGTATCAAATTTTTCGGTCTTCATCTCTGGCCGCCATAGACCCTTGCCCAGCCTTGCTCTAGTTCATTTGGGTTTTGTTCGTGGTGTTCCTCTATTATTTGATAATATTCAACCTCTTTTTGGTATTGTTTTTGCCTTAACCATGGTTTTGTGGCTTGTGCTTCAGTACCCTTCTCTAGGTCACCCTTGAATGCTCAAGTGGCTATATTGCATAGCCGTCTTTAGATTAAATCTGAAGATGCTTCAATATGGATCGTTGATTGAAGGGCGTTGAATCATATGATTGCAAATGCCTAGTTACTTCTTGAGGTCAAACTGTGTAATAAAAACCTCAAAGTAAAAAATTGCCAATGTATCACTCTGTTGTCATTGGTGTTGGAAAAGCGCCAATTTCTAATTCTTTCATTCTTGATCGAGTCTTTAAGTATAACTTATCTTGCAATTTACTAACAATTAGAGTTTGTTTAGTTTGTGAAAACATTTTTTATTTTTATTTTCTGTCTTCATTTTGTAAACACTGAAAATATCTTTTTGGTGTTTTAAGATTTGGGCCTATTTTAAGAAATGTTTCGAAGGAAACACTTTCATTAAATTCAACTAAACATATTTTTAAGCTCATTTTCTATTTTCAATGAAAATGGAAACAAGAAATGTCTAAAACAAACAAGCTTTTAGTAAATTGACAAGAGACATGAAATCCATTGCTAAGTTTTCTCCCTCAAGTTGTTTATTTTGGGATTTGGATTTGGGAAGGACGATTATCAATGCTAAGGAGGTTGATGGGTTGTATTACAATCAAGCCAACAATAGAGCAACATTGACGTGTCATGTTGCTAGTAGCCTTGATAGCTTAGAATGTGATAAAGGGATGTTATGGCACCACCATCTTTATTCACCAATAAGCATCCAAAGTCTTTAAAATGTGAGGTATGCCAATTATCTAAGCATTGTTAAAGCACATAGCCCGGCCATACATATAAACCATCTCATCCCTTCTCTTTCATTTACAATGATATTTGGGGCCCATCCTGCATTCCAAATCGATTTGGGGCATGTTGGTTTATTTCTTTTATTGATGATCATACTCGTGTTCCTTGGGTTATCCTTATGAAAGACAACTTTGAAGCTTCAAAATTTTAAAAATTTCTATACAATTAGTCAAACCCAGTTTCAAACAAAAATGCAATTTTTTCAATTTGACAATGGTAAGGACTACTTCAATTCAGTCCTTAATATTGCTAAGGACTACTTCAATTCAGTCCTTAATATTTTTTTTCTTGAGCAGGGCATTTTGCATTAGAATTCTTGTTCTTATGCCCTTTAACATAATGGGATTGCTAAACGTAAGAATAGACATCTCCTAGAAGTGGCTCCATCCTTACTGCTTACCCATAATGTTTCAAAGCAAGTATGGGGAGACTTCCTAATGGCCACCTACTTGATCAATAATATTCCATCTTGTATCTTGAAATTTGACACTATGTCAAGTCCTTTCTAAACACTTTCCTCACATAGTAGTCTCTGGAAATAATGAAGAGGTGACACACATAAAGGAGTTCTTGAGCAAGGAATTTGAAATCAAGCATTTTGGTCCTTTAAAATATTTTCTTGGGATGGAAATAGCACAGTCTAGTAGAGGGATTTTTTGTTTCACAAAGGAAGTACACTCTAGATCTTTTGAAGGAGACTGGGATGCTAGGGTGTAAACTTGTTGACACCCCCATGGATCCGTTCAAGAAAATTGGCTCGAAAGAGACCTTTAGACTTGTTGATATCTAGTGTTGTTGATAAAGGGATGTATCAAATACTTGTGGGAAAACTTATATATCTCTCTCGTACTAAACATGACATCAGTTTTGCAGTGTGTAGCAAGTTAATATATGAATAATCCTATTGAAGAACATCTCAAGGCTATTAATGGGGTGCTCAAATACTCGAAAATGACACCGAGGAAGGGCCTATTTTTTAGAAACATATTCAACAAAAGTATTGGAGTTTTCTTTGATGTTGATTGGACTAGCTCCCTAAATGATAGGAGGTTTACTTCAGGATATTATACCTATGTGTGGGGAAATCTTGTCACTTGGAAAAGTAGGAAGCAGTTTGTGGTGTCTAGGAGTAGTTTTGAAGTAGAATTTGTGCTACAACACCTGGAATTGTGAAGTAATATGGTTAAAAAGGGTTTCCAAATCACTGCCTCCATGAAACTCCAATGTGACAATCAAGCAGTGATTCATAGTGCAAAAAATCTAGTCCATCATGATAGAACCAAGCATGAGGATATCGATAGTCATTTCATCAGAGAGAGAAGTTAGAGTATACCAAAGCTATTTCTAGAACTTAGTTTGACAATCTATTGTCCACGCTGGGAATGATTTATATTTACTCCCCACCTTGAGGGGGAGTGCAGGATTCTTTTCTATTATGATATTATTACTGATATATTTCCTTTTTTTTTTTGTAAATATTTGTTTTTGGCTTTCTATAGGATCAAACTTGATTGATCATGATGGATTTGTATTTAATAGGTTTGATTGTATCCCTAGGATTGTGGAGGATTATCCTCCTTTAATTGTTCTAGCTAGCTGTATATAAACCCTCGGCTCCTCTTGTAAATATCAGATTTTGAGTAAATAACAATTCTTCAATACCAAAAATTGATATAATTGTAAGGCAGCAATTAACAATAAAAATAAGAAAATAGAAATAAGAAGTAGAGAGAGAGAGAATGGTTGAAGGAAAATACTGCAAGGATCTTAAACAATAATTCACTTCAACCAAAGTCAGTCTGTATGGAGAGGACTAACTCCACTTACAATCAAATCTGAATTAACCTCAATTCCCCCAACACAGAACATCTATCACAATTTATAGACTAGGATCCTAATTGGAAATAGCTTCCATGATTACATTTAGCAAATAAATAGGAGTTAATGCTAACCAACTAATAAAGATAAGAACAATGCTGTTAGTCCCGTGGATAATGCTGATTGTGCTATCCTGAAATAACTTCTGAAATTTCAGCCACTAGCCTCTGTATGAGGTCTTGGTCCAGTGAAAGCCTGTATGGGATATCTCAGCTTCACCCACCTTCTTCACACGTGCCCTTCTAAAATGGTCTTCATAGGTGGCACTTTTTCACTTTCTTAGCTGGCAAGACTGCAAGAGGCACTACTTGAGTGCAAAGGAGGGAGCTCCCCTTCTTGAGGTGAAAGAGGGTGCCTTCTTCACTAGTAGGAGGGGCGCTCCCTGAAAGAGGCACTATATCCCAAGTGGGGAGTGTGCATGCTCCCTCTGCCTTCTTCACTAGGAGGAGGGGCGCTCCCTGAAAGAGGCACTATATCCCAAGTGGGGAGTGTGCATGCTCCCTCTTTCATGGAAGAAGGCATCTCTTCTTGAGTAAGAGGGTGCTTCATCTGGAATGGAAGGAGAGTAGCACCCTCTTGAGTGTTAGAAGAGTCACTCCCTCTCTCGAGTAGGAGTTCAAGAGCTCCCTCTTTAAGTGGGAGGGGGTCTGCTCCATCTCTTCTGTGGGAGTAGGTGCAACCCCTCTCGGATGGGAGGAGGACATTCACTCTTCTATAGGAGAAGATGTGATTCTTAATTAGTGGAGGTGCCCCTACCTTGAGGTGTCTGGGTATACTTCTTCCTTTCAGTTAGGGATCCCTCCTGACTAATGAGGTATCTAGGGGCACCTCTTAGGAACTAGGTGGAGCCCCCTCTTGACTAATAAAATCCTCTTAAAAAGTGGAGGTACCCTCCTTGGCCAGTGGGGTATCTCCACCAACAATTTGACTTTATTAAATAGATAATTATTTATATTGAAATAAATGTTTACAGGAGAAAGAAATTATACATTATGTATTAATGCCTACAATAAATATCTTGAAGCATGTCCTACCTATGAGATTTGAACCAAGCAATTTGATGTACCCATGTTTTCTTTAGTCTATATAATAGTGAGCTTGTACTTATTGCATAGCTTAAATTCTATGCAGTTTTAAAAATTAATTTTTTTAGTGTATTGTCTCTAGGGGATTTTGATGTCCTTGCTTAAAGGAAATGCTAAGTAGTGGAAGAAGAGTCTTTTTCATTTTTCACCATTTCTTAATGGGGAAATAATTTTCTTTTAAAAAGTTATTACTTCAATTGGCTTATATAATTTTGTATTGCATACATGCATATTTTGCTATAGCTGTTTTTGTTTGTTTTATTTTGTAGGAAACTGACTTGAAAACTTTGAGAGAAGTGAAGATGCGTGAGAAAATGCTAGATCGGGAAGCTTCACTTCAACGAGCTAGATTGGAAGCATCCCTTGCTGATGGTATTTCATGGGGCATGGGCGAGGATGCTATTGAAGAAGATGAGGTTTGTATAAGTCTGCAGTCATGCCATCTAAAGTATATTATGATCTATATAGCTTCTCCGGCCCTTTTGAACTCTCCCTTTATCTTGTTAATTTTGTATGTTTAAAACCTTCATTTTAACATTTTTTTGGGCTGACCAATTTTGTTTTCTTGCTCAATGATATGGTGGATTCAAATGTCAGGATGATGCTGATGAAATAACATGGCAATCATATAGAGGACAGCTTACAGAAAAACAGGAGAAAACTCGTGAAAAAGTAATAAAAAGGATGGAAAAGGTGAGTATTTCTCATTGTTAATTTGCTGTCCTTTACTGTGTTTTTGTAGTATAATTCACTACAAAATTAATCAGCATAAGCAAGTCAGAATTTTATGTGGAACACATTCCATTAGTTCATTTATGGCATCACAAGTGTCGTACTAAAGAGCAAGCTGAAAAGCAGTTTTGTTCCTATAAAGTGCTGTAGAAAATCAGCTCTAGTGCAAACTTCATGGAGCTGTTTCTTGTGCAAAATTACATGTGTAATTTCTGCTCCGCCCTACGTGGTAGTCTGTCCACTGTGTGATTATGCCAGCCTGCAACAGCAAGTACATAGGCTGTGGGCAGTTGCATTGAAGAAGGTTGATTCTGGAATAAAGTTGATTTTCCAGGGTCTTTGCATTGGACATTTGTTTTCTTCTTTTAAAACTGGGATAAGGATGCTGGAGCATCATTGTTTATTATCTGTATCACCATTAACTGAAAATGGCAGTGTACACATGTAGCAGCTGCACGGTGTAAAAATAAATAGCTACTAACACAACAGTTTATTTGATCTTATTAAGCATTTCAGATTAAGTGAAAGCCTTCACCTTAGATGAATCACATATTATTTGCTGAAATTACCTGAAGCCATGCAGAATATGATTTCAGAAGAAACTGCCTTAACCATTTGTTAGTTAAGGCAATTTTCTTAGGCAGAAAATTTTGATGTTGATTTTTATTTTTATTTGTTTGGCCTGTGGAAGAAGTAGCACCACCATTATAGTTGCACATCTGCTCAAACAGTTTTAACATTTCTTTCTTTCATATTAGCCTTACTAATTAGATACATTCTCCACATACTTGTGCCACTTTTCTTGGTGCAGATTGCAAACATGAAGAAAGAAATAAATGCGATACGTGCTAAAGACATCGCGCAGGGGGGACTAACACAGGGTCAACAGACTCAAATTGCCAGGAACGAGCAAAGAATAATTCAGGTAATTTTGTATAAAATCAAGAACACTAGGACTTTCTATCTCTTTCCCCTCCCCATATTTTGTGTTAGTTATAGGTTTAAGAATTCATTTCTGTATGTTCCAAATAAAATTTGTTATACATTATAAGTAGGCAGGCTGATATTTATGATGTATTCTTGCTCCAAATTTGGATAGGTAATGGAAGAACTTGAAAACTTGGAAGAGACACTGAATGATAGCATTCGAGAAAGTTTAGGTGCACGTAGTGGAAAGATGTCTCATGGGAAAAAGAAAGGTGCAATTGAAGATGAAGAGGAATATTTGAGGTATGCTATTTTCTTTATTTTGCACATGATATTGTTATTGGGTAAACTGATGAAGGATAGCTACAAGATTAGACTATGAAGGTACTTAGTTCTAACCACATTTGATGGTGGTGCAACCATCTGTTACCCTTGTTTAAAATTGAGTAGAAAACAGACACGCAAGCAGTCATGTTTCTCCTCTTTATAATCATGCAGTTCTTCTTTATTTTTTGTTTCAATCTACTTTTTGTAGAAAGATGATACTCAATGTGTGTATGTGAATTGCTTAGGCTCATTTATCTTGATTGAACCCTCTGCAACCATTTTTTTGTTTGTTTGTTTGTTTTTTTTTTTTTTTTTGGTGGAGGGGGGAGGGAGGAGGGAGCAAATGAAATGTTTATATTAATTGCTTCTCGCTTTGCCATATTATCTCTGTAAAGGCATACACCAAAACCAAAATGCTAGTGCCATAATGATTCAAATTAGCAATTGGTTTTGATCAATTTCTTTGGAGTTGTTCTGTTCTATTTTTTTTTTTTTTCCCCTATCATCAACCTTTATAAACTTGCCTTAAATTTTCACCTTGTGGCTGTTACTTGTTCAGTGATGATGATGATGATGAATTTTATGACCGGACAAAGAAAAAACCTTCACACCGGAAGGGCAGTGACAACCAATCAATTGAAACTGCTGATACTCTTCTTGATAAAAAAGAGGCGATCATCAAGGAAATGTGTGAAAAGAAAGAGTTGCTTTCCATTGAGAATAACAAAATGCCTTCAGAAGGTGACATACAGGATGAAGTTGGGGATACACTTGATGCCTACATGTCAGGGCTTTCATCTCAACTTGGTGAGAGTTTCTAATTACATGTTACGTTTACTGGTTTTTGTAGTTTATTTTGAAGTATACTCCTGGTAGATTCGGCACTTAGCTTGCTTTTATATGTACATAGCTGTCAAACTGACATAATGTATGATTACATTTTATCCTAGCAAAGACTAGTGTTTCATTTTTACACATTTCCCATACCATTTCTACGCAACATTGATGGTAAATTAGAGCAGCACAGAAAGAGATTTGTTCAGTGCACTTCACCTCACTTTATTAATTATTTCTTTCAGTACATGATAAAAGTGTGCAACTTGAAAAGGATTTGTCACTGCTTCAGTCTGAGCTGGATAGGATATGCTACCTGTTGAAGATTGCTGACCCATCAGGGGAAGCTACCAAGAAAAGGGAGTTGAAAGCACAAGAAGCCAAGCCAAGCAAAGCTGAGGAAGCTACCTCTATCATTAATAAGAAACCACCTGCAGAGTCCCTGGAAGACTGTGAACCTTGTGCAAAGGCTGATAAGAAGAAACCAGTTTCAGAGAACCAGAAAAATTATGAGCCTTCCGCAAAGGCAGATGGCTCCAGACAAGGAGGGAAAACTACAGAAGCAACTGTGAGATTGGACAAGTCAGAAGCTGGCTCTGACAGAATTGAAGCTGAGAATGTCATATATAATGTCCCAAAGCCCCAGTGGCTTGGAGCTGTAGGGGATAGGGTTACTAACGACACCCAACAACCTGCAGATAATCTGGATCTGCATGAGTTGGAGGGATCCAATCAATTTATTGATTACAAGGACAGGAACAAAATTTGGGGCACTGGTGGTGATGGAGAGGCAATGGTGGAACCTAAAATTGAGTCTGCTGCTCCTGGTCTAATTTTAAGAAAACGGAAGCAAGATGAGAAAACTGGAACAAGTAGTCAAGATGCCTATCAGCAATCAGCATCTTCCTCTATGGGTGCTGAACTTGTGGCTGAAGATGCTGTGGCACTGTTGTTGAAGCACAAAAGGGGATATTATGCAAATGATGAGGAGGAAGGATATGAAAACCAAGATGCATCAAAGAAAAATAACTTGGTTAAAGAGAGTAAGAAGCCTAAGAGAGTTCTTGGACCTGAGAAACCATCGTTTTTGAGTGGTGATACGGATTATGAATCATGGGTTCCTCCTGAAGGTAAGGACTATCATTTTCAATATGCTGTAATATTATGTGTGAATTTGCAATTTTCGTTTTGGGGATAATCATGTAACGTACTATTTTGCACAGGCCAATCAGGTGATGGACGGACATCCTTGAATGATAGATATGGCTACTGAGCTAGGGCTTTTTCAGCATTGGCCGTTTCTGTAATTGCCATTGGGCTGCGTTTGCCAATATTTAATCAGTGATGAAGGTTGGCAGAATCTGATGAACATTTGTGGACATGGGTACATAGGCTCCTTCTAAGACCCTTACTGACTCATGCTGCTAAAAGGATTGCAGTAATATCCTTATAGACATGGCGGAGTTGCATTAAAGTCTTAATAGACTTGACAGGTTGACACCTTTTATGTACATACAGCCACATGATGCGATCAACGGCAGACTTCGGTTCTGTAAAAGGTTTGTGGTTAGATCTCTAGATTCACTAGTTTTAGAACTAGCAAGGAAATTCTACCAAAAAGAAAATGAAAAGCAAATTAGTGTAATTCTGTGTGCTGGCGTCCTTTGGAAAAATTAAAATTAAAAGTCTTTTTATGCCCTTTCTCTCTTTTTAATATATAAAATCGTAGAGTATATGATAACCTATATCAGGTCAGTGACAGGCATTGGATTTTTCATCAGCCTAATTCCTACATTGGCTTGCTTATCCTCATAAAATATCTGTAATATTGAAAGTTGAAGGGGCATTATAATGAAGCAAGCTTTGATTGAAAAGATAGTAGTTGAAAATTAAGGGTTCTGGACGCCATTTATGTATTGTTTCAGATTTTGTTGAGGCTTTGTATGACAAAGTGTTTGAAAACTAGTTACAAAAAATTTAGGCTAAAATTCTACTTTGGTTCCTTGAAGTATCTTTTGCTCTAGATAAACTCAAGTTCGTTAAATTTTTCTTAATTAGGCTCAATCATTAATATCGCTAAATCACCGCTGTGAACTCTTCTTTCATTTGGCATCTTATATGGTATTATCTTGTACTTGCATAGCATTTATTTTGACAAACGGGCATCCTAGTGAGTAGTCACAAGTCCTCTTCCTCTATTTTTGCTCTTTACCAAAAGGTACCCTATACCTGTCTCTCTCTCTAATCTGCCTTGCCGCTCTCTGGGAGACCAAGGAGATAGAGCAAAGTTGGCCAATAATTTAAGAAAAAATCCAGTAATTCTAATAATGGGAATTCTTTTTGCAGCTACAGGCGTTTCAGCTTCCACCGTTTTATACTCATTTTCTATGATAGTCGTAGAAGAAAATTTGGAGGAGGGTTAATAAGTTGTTTATTGAGAGTGTTACAATGTCACATCATTATTTTTTATTTTAATTAACTCTATTACTTTAAACAACTTTAAAAAATTGACAAATGAAGCTTACAAGTTATTTCATGTCTTTATACTTACAATAAATTCGTTACTCTACTATGTTTACTGTAAGAATTGATTTTTACATGTAATAGTTATGCTAACACGTTTTAATGATGAAACTTACTAAGAATAATTTTAAAAATTATCATTGGAGATACTCTAAAGTGCTTGGTTCGCACTTGCAAATTCCTCTTGTCCTTTGATGCGGTGACTCCACCAAACATAACCCATAATAATGGCAATAATGAATGGTTCCCATCTCTCCAATGTTTCTGTTTCAGCTGTCTAATAGTTAGGAATCCGGATTTGCTGCTGTTCGAAGTCCCTTCTTTTGCTGCTTTTCACTTTCAGCAACTGTTTTTACCGAAACCGTTGCTGAAAGTTTTGGCAACAAAAAAATTGTTGTTATAACTTTTAGCAACGGTAAAAATCGTTGCTAAAAATGAAAAGCAACAAAAGTAGCAACATTGAACAGCAGCAAGTCCGGACCCCTAATGTTAGTAAGTCAATAATATACTGTCCAGAGTGGTGATGGGCCCATGTTAGTTCTTGTTGGTGGGAAAAGTAAATGTTTTTTAAAATAAACGGAAACTATTTAATTTATGTATTTATGAAAAATAATTTTAATATAACTGATCATAATAAATTTTGATTTCATGTATCAAATTTACAAATATAAGTGAATTAATTTCAATATTAAAAAAGCACTATATATGATATGATATGCAAATTTACACAATAACAAAATGAATTATTATTCTAATAACATAATAAAACTTAACTATGACATGATAGAATTCCAATCCCTTAAAGAGAAACAAAAATATTTTATGATATTGTTAAAAATATATAATCTTATAATGTAATACACAAGTTTCAGTTACTGAAGGATGCTTGCAGTTTTACGCATAAGTTGAATGTTTATGAATTGGGACAAAAGATATGTATTTGGTAATTAATTTTAATAAATTAGTATTCCATCAATTATTTAAATTTCATCTAACAAATTTTAAAATTACTTTTTATAAATGCACAAATAAAATTAAATAGTTTTCGTTTATTTTCAAAGACATAACATTTTCAGTCAATAAAAATTAGACACAATAGAACGTATATATTTGAGAACATATGAACACCACTTTGAATCCTAGTGTCGTCATCGCCATTCTCGTTTTCAATATTTGGGTTCTATTCACGAACGTGTCGATTATTCTTCATTCAGCTGGAAAAGTGAGATACTTGTAGTTTCGATTCCTTATCAGAATTATTGGAAAATTGCTTTATTAAAGTGCCAAATTATTGGCCAACTCAGCTCTCTCTCCTTTGATAGTAGAAAGTGTTGAAGTAACAACTTGAAAAATAAGAATAAACATAAAAATTGAAGAATTGAAGATTAGAATTAAAAATAACTTGCGTGATATTAGGTTAAGATCTGAGTATTTTAACTTTCTTTAAGGTAACTACACGTCTCTTACGGTTTGATTTTGTCATATCTCCTGGTGTAGAGGTACATAGAAATATCATCTTTATGATACAACAGTCTAGAACATATTAAGATCCTCTACCTTAAGGCATATTTTCTATACATTGTGGACTATTGGATCAATGTGGGGCCCACATTGGGAGGTGGGACCCACACCAATCCGACGGTCCACAAAGTTTGGCCCTTCTACCTTAAGGCAGAGGATCTACTGTTGTCCAGAATTCACATTTTTACACACTTTCTCTACTCAAAGTATCACATAAGTATGTAATATATATATATATATATAATATTCACGTTAACACGTATTCCTTTATACATATAGTTGTGATAAAGAGAGGTCCGTTGGCAACACACAGGATTTAAAAGCTTTGATTGTAAATTAAAGCACAATGCCAAACGCATGAAACGCACAAGGGAGAGAATGAATGTACAAAGCCAAGCAGCAGTTTTCAACATGATGATGCCAACGTATAAACTTTAGGTAATACCAACATTGAAACAACATAAAAGGATGCCAACGTCTATACAAATAAAAACAATCTTAATGTGAATGATATTTTATAATAATAGTAATATCCAACAGAAGAGAACAACGAAGGAAGAAGTGAGAGAATGGAACGAAGAAATCCATCTTCTTGGCATGGCAGAGAGGAAGGAAAAGGAAGATGACTTAATTCACTAGGATGTCAAATTGTCAACTTAAATTTGTCACGTATAATACCAAGTGGGAGTTTACAATGGTGACTAACAAACTCAAAAATTAGGGACCACGATTTTCTGTCATACAAAAAGTATGGCAGAGTACAATATTACTTTTAACAATAGTTTTTTTGTTGCTAAAAGTTTTAGGAATAGAATCTATTACTGAAACTTTTAGCAATAGAAAAAACTGTTGCTAAAAGTTCAGACGGAAAAAAATAATACAGACAACCCATATCGAAAAATTAAGACTCGCTTGAAACAATTTGGAAACTTGTGCATTCATTTGAACCAAAAAAAAAAAAAAACTTACCGTTTCAGAGTGAGATTTTGAAAAACTTTGAGTAAAATAGAGTTTTAGCAAAAAAATTGAAGTTCGAGATATATAAGAAAATCAATAATATATTTTTGATTGGGATGGAAAAAAAACTTCAGGATATATAACACTGAAAAAATATTATTGGATAGTTTTTTGTTTTCTTCAATATGATTTTTTTTTAAAAAATAAAACTGAGTATTACTACTTATGATTGCTCCTTCAAATAACTGACCCCACTGTTATATATGATAATATTGTTCTCTGATTTATTATAATTGTAACATCCCGACTTTTTATTTTTTTAAAAAATAATAATTTTTTTCTAAATCGGTTTAATAGATAATTTTTTGAATAATTTCTTTTCAAATAATTATAAATATTACTATTCACAAATTTTACTATTTATGTAAATAGTAACCTCACAGAAAAATTGACAAGATTCTTATAAATTATATATGAGCTTGAATATATACAAAAATAATTTAGATAGTTTTTGATATTCTCTTTACATATTTGAATCATAAACTATCATAAAATATATTTCTACACTTCAATCTCGTCATTAATATCATCAAAGTCTTCCCTTTTTGCCCTTTTCTTGAAATGATTAATTTTCTAAAAGTAAGATATAAAATATCTCAATATCTAGTCATTTATTAAAAACATGTAAATACATGAACAGATCATTTCAGCTATAAAAGCATAACATCACACTGATAAGAATTAAATTTCTCTTGTTCACTATGTAGAACAAGATTTATAAATAACATTCTGTAAAAATTGATTGTGCACATAGATATCATAAATTATAAATAATCATACTTTTATAGAAGACTAACTAACTTATGAATAACGAGTCTTAAATACGAATTTAAATCCATTCTTCCTCTAATATTTCCATCGTTTTCTCTCTTCTTCTTCTTTTTTTTTCTATTTCGTCTCTCCTCTTTCTTTTCTCTGTCTCTCTGTCTCTTCTCTTTCTTTCTTCTTTCTCCCCCGTGCACACACACACACACACACACATTTTATCCTCCTCATTACCCCACATGTCTTCTCTTTTTTTATCTTTTTTTTCTCCCTTTTTTTTCCTCAGTCCACTACACACACCTCACACACATCACTTTCTCAATTTTTCTTTTGGTTAAAAATAATAAAAAATCTCAAATCTTTTTATTCTATTCAAATAGGTCCCTACTCAATGGATAAAATTTTATTTATATCTCTTGCTCATTTATTTATTTAGCCTTATTTTCTAAGGTAATTAAATTTGGGATATCACATTCTTCCCCCCTTAAATCACTTTGCATTTGTACCGTAGATTTGCATATAATTTCTTGGGTAGTCAATCCCTCAATCACTTTGCATTATGTGCCATAGATACTTGTATCGAGTGACTTGGGAATTTAACTCTCAAACTCTTTGTGTATAAATTTCCATAGTTATACATTGATTAGTATGAGACTCTAACCTTTTCAAACTCGTGAATAAGATTTTATAGATGTACACCGAGTAATATGAGACTCTAACCCTTTCAAACTCATATTTATGATTTCATCTATTTACACCGAGTAGTATGAGACTCTAACCCTTTCAAACCCTTTCAAACTTATGTATTAGATCCGGTAGATCTTTACTCATTAATAAAATAGTGAGAATTTATCACATAGTACAATTACCATGAAATAAATTAATTTATACATACTTTTATTCCTTTGAATTTTTATAAAAATATATCAATCATCATATACTGTCATCTGAAAGATTGATTGCTTAATATCCAAATAATATTGTAAATGGAATTTATATTGTACTTTGACTAATAACATCAAACTAGCTTAGTAAGGTTCTTCACTTACCTTGACTTTTGCCCAATTTTACCTTGAACCATCCTTGAAAATGTGTAAGATAATGAAAAATGCATCACAAAAGCATTCAAGGCAATCTTTTTTTTGTTTTTAGTTCTAATTTTATTTTCTTGTGGAATTTAATTTCTATTATGAAACATATCTTCACTTGTTTCATAATACATCATAATCATACATACTTTCTTCTAACTCAAATTCTCTCTATATAATTAAGAATTATTACATAAACATAGATATGTTTATACTAATAACATATATAATCATAAATATGGCATGTAATAAGAATTCCATATCATTTTTGTAAAATTTCATCTTCAAAAATACTTTTAGAGAGAGAACAAATACATGGATAATTCATATTATCATAGGAAATATAAGCTTTATTTATAATTTAATGTACACTTCACTAGGTACTTAATTTTATAGAGATAAATATCTCTAATATGTTTATCTAGATTATCACACTTAAAGTAAATTCTAATTCAACTTCGGCATACCTTTCCTTTTTATGAATTTAGGCTATAATAATTTTTTATATGTAAAATATAATGGCCAGACATACGTTACAAATAAGACTCCATTATTTTCTTTATTCATCAAAAGATACCTAGTATGTCTTTATTCATATTTAATCAATTCTCTATATGACTTACTTTTACTCAGATATTGTTCTAAATCTCACTTAATCATAACAAGCATTCACAGCAATTCAAATACAAACATCATAAAAATAGTACTTTTAACAAATTAAACAATCACATGTAAGTATTTTCCTTTTCATAAGATGGTAAGACCTTTTCTTTTGATATCATTTTTGTAACATCCTGACTTTTTATTTCTTTTAAAAATAATAATTTTTCTCTAAATCAATTTACTAGATAATTTTTTGAATAATTTCTTTTCAAATAATTATGGATGTTACTATTCACAAATTTTACTATTCATGTAAATAGTAATCTCACAGAAAAATTGACAGGATTCTTATAAATTATATCTGAGCTTGAATATATATAGAAATAATTTACATAGTTTTTGATATTCTTTTTACATATTTGAATCATAAACTAACATAAAATATATTTCTACACTTTAATCTTATCATTAATATCATCAAAGTCTTCCCTTTTTGCCATTTTCCTGAAATGATCAATTTTCTAAAAATGAGATATAAAATATCTCAGTAGCTAGTCACTTTATTAAAAACATGTAAATACATGAACAGATAATTTCAGCCATAAAAGCATAACATCACACTGATAAGAATTAAATTTCTCTTGTTCACTATGTAGAACATGATTTATAAATAACATTCTATAAAAACTAATTGTGCACATAGATATCATAAATCATAAATAATCATACTTTTATAAAAGACTAACTACCTTATAAAAAACGAGCTTTAAATATGGATTTAAATCCATTCTTCCTCTAATATTTTCATCATTTTCTCTCTTCTTCTTCTTTCTTTTCTATTTCGTCTTCTTCCCTTTCTTATCTCTTTCTTTCTTCCTTCTCCCCCATGCACTCACATAACAAACACACACACACACACACACACACACATATTTTATCCTCCTCATTACCCCACATGTCTTCTCTTTTTTTTTTCTTCCTTTTTTTTTCCTTCTATCCACTACACATCACTTTCTCACTTTTTTTTGGTTAAAAATAATAAAAAAACCTCAAATCTTTTTATTCTATTCAAATAGGTCCCTACTTAATGGATAAAATTCTATTTATATCTCTAAAAAATTTCTTAATAACTATTTTATCCTTATTTACTTACTCATTTATTTATTTAGCCTCATTTTCTAAGGTAATTAAATTTGGGATTTCACAATAGTTTTCCTTCATTTCTTCATATCTGATTAAGGACAAAACACCAAGTTAGCTAGGACCAATTATCAAAATCCGACCTCATTGCTTGATCTATTTGGATGTTAATTAGAACAGAAGAAAAGAAGAAGAAAGGGAATGTTTGATCAAGATATTTTACCTTTTTCTTCATTGGATAAGAGAGGAAAAAACTATCATTTAATTATCGATTATTCTTCTTTAGAATATGTTTGAAAGTTGGAACAGAAAGGAAAGGGAAGGGATATAACATAAGTAGAAGAGAGAAGGGAAGGCAGGGTAAGGTATCCACTTTCCAATAACAGAGGGAAGGTGATTGTTATACAATAATTGATTTTTTTGGACTAAAATCTCATTTTGGTTCTTTATAAATGTCTCTTTTTTCAATTTGGTCCTTCACTGATTTTTATTTTCGGTTCAATCTTTCATAGATCCAAACATTCTCAATTTTATCCCTCTACATGACTCTCAATTTCATTGTCAATTTCATTAAATTCTCTTATATTACACATCATATTAGCACAAAGAAAGAGAAAATTATATAGCATCCACATGAATGAGTTTATTGTCAAATCATTCATTAAACTATTTAATAGCAGCGGCATAGAGAGACCAAATTAAAAATATTTAGATATGTGAGGGACTAAATTAAGAAAAGAGACATCTATAAGGGACTAAAAAGAGGTTTTAGTCTTCTTTTTTTTTTACTTGTAAGTTTAAAATTGAGAGGAATTTTTTTTTGGAGATCTGAAAAATAGGTGATGTTAATTTGGTTCTCAACTAATTATTTCTTTCCACGAAGTTATTCAATCGTTTAAATATACTCTTGCTTTCTACTTGCAAATTTCAATTAACACCAAACCTTATAGACTGAAATGTTATTCTGCATCATTACTTGAATCAGATATGTCATTTGACGCTCCACTTGGATAAATTTATGAAGTAATTAATCTTGTTTAGCTAAATAATCTGATTTTAAAATTTAACTAAGTTGCGAACAAATTAGTTAGTCACAAATAATATATTATAATTTATATTTATACACTACCAAAAAAAAATTTGCTAGTTAGTAATGGTTAAAAAGTCACTTTAGTGGCTGTTTCAACCACCACTATCCAATTTATCATAATCAGGCGCCACAAGCTATTTAATGGCAATTTGCACCAACAACTGGAATAATCGCCACTAAATCTAGCTCTTGGCAATTTAAACAAAATCTTAACTAAATAGTGACAATTTGATTAAAATTGTTAAAACTACCACTATTAAGTGGCAATTGTACTAACCGCCACTATTTTATTGTTTAGTGACAATTGTTTTTGTTGACCTCATTACATGTGATAAAGAAGTTTTGATGACATCAAACAATTTAAAGTATTCCCATTGAAGTTAAATTATTAAACTTTTAGGGAACTTGAAGGAAATCCAAAGGAAAATGCTGAAGCTTGGAGACAATTTTTTTTTTTAGCCTTGGGACTTAGTTTTGTTATGTAAAAGTATATGAATGGCAAGAAAACTATTTTTAAAACTCTTGAAAAATGTTATTAGATTGTTGGGATGTTGTACTAATGGCCTTTATCTATTTTAAAATATAAAAAATTTATATCTTATCCATCAGTGGGCAAGTGGTTGCCATTTTCTCTCAGGGCAAAATATTAAGGCCATCAATAAGTAAGTAGTTGACCATTTGCCTGCAAACAGTCGACCAGTTATTTTTTGTAAAAAAAATTTGAAGTTCACTCAAGTAGCTTACTGGTTGATCGCTTACTAGCAACCAGTCGACCATTGGTCTGGAGAAAACTTTAGCAACTTTGATGGTAAGAAACCAATTGATCGACACTTCATAAAAAGGTGTAAGTTGACTTTCAAAAGATAACCAATTGACTGCCAGCATGCTAACATAAGTTATAACGGCTATTTTTTTATCAGAACTTTTGCTATCTTTTTCAAACATTTCTTTTACATCTTGAGCTATAAATATAAGTTACAGTAGGCGTTAAATCATCAACAAAACATTCTATTTGCCTATGTTATTCTCTGAAAAAGCTTTTCTTACCTATTACTATTGAAATCGATTTTTAAAATATAACAATCGAATGGCTTGGTTTGGTTTGGTTCGATTTGGTTAAAATTGAATCAAACTGAACCTTATGTATATATTATATTATTTTACATTACATCATATTATATTATATTATATTATACATAATATATTAAAAAAATCTTATATACTAATGCACCAATTGAGATATATTGTTGCAAATTTATATACTAATAATAATATATTAAGTTATGATTTGAATTATTAATAAGTAGTTTATGGAGAGAAATATGAAGTTATAAAAAGGTTAAAAATATGTGTTTATTGTGTTCGTAAAATAATATGTTACAAAATAATTCTTTGAAGTATAATAATGAAAGACTTTAAGTTTTATCAAAAAAATTTATGGTATTTTTTTCTCTAAAACCAAACCAAACTGCCCAATAAAAAATAAATAAGTCTATATTTTCACTAAATTAATTGATTTAGTTCGGTTTAATTTTAACTCAAAATTAAAGCAGTTAAAACAGGACTAACCTGTCGGGTTGGGCCCATTTAGACTGCCTAAAAGGAAGGCCAGCCCATTTAGGACTGGGCCGAATTGGTCTAACCAGCCCAAGCTTGCTGGTTGGCCTTTTCTTTTATCTTTTTTTAAATTTTATTATATATACATATATTTATATTAAATATTAATAATATATGTTAATTAAAGGGAGTAAAAAACATCATTTGAAGATAATTTCATATTAAATTTGTATAATCATTTGATCCTAATTATTGAAAGAAATGGTTGGATCCTAAGAGGGGGGTGAATTGGGTTTTATAAAAATTTTCACAAAACTTAATTGGAAGTTAAAATGATTTTCTGAAATTGGATAATGTTAAAGATAATAATTTAATTCAGAAAATCAAAATGTTTATCAAGATGAATAATTTTATAGTGCAAGGAATTAAGGAGCAAATATAAATCTACACAAATTAATTAATACTTGAGGTAGAAATCAAATATAAACGCAAAGCATTAATTAATTAACTTCAAATGTAAATAGAGTAGGGATAGAGAAAGCAAACTCGGAGATTTATACTGGTTCGGCTAATCCCAAGCCTACATCCAGTCCTCAAGAGACCACTTGAGTATTTCCACTATAATTGCAAGTTTAATCTGGGTACTTGCAAACCACTACAACATACTTTTCTCCCTCAAGGGTGTCTCTCCCCCTTACAACGTGTTTTCTCTCAAACACTAACTCAAGGAACCAATCCTTGAGAAACTAAATTTAAAGGCTTAAGGAAAATAATGGTAAACACTCTCAAAGTGTAGATAACGCAGAAATTAAGCTCAGAATATTTCTCTAGCAATTTAGAGAGAATGAAACTCAAGATAATATGAGAAATGAACAATTGAACCTTGATGCAAATGGTGTTGTAAAGTCCCCTTTATATAGTGAAACCTTGCTGCTACAGTGACTGCTTTAGTCAAAAATTGCTACAGTAAGCTTTATCATCATTTTTCAACCTTTCTACAACAATCAAAAAAACTTTATCAATCTTTTTCAACAATCAATATTCTTTTTCAAATTTGCTACAGTAAAAAGTATTCTTTTTCAAAGTTTATTACAACAACCAATAAACTTTATCATACTTTTTCAACAATCAAAATTCTTTTTCAAAAGTGCTACAGTAAAAGATATTCTTTTTCAAATTATATTACAACACCCAATAAACTTTATCATACTTTTTCAACAATCAAATTTCTTTTTCAAAAGTGCTACAGTAAAAGATATTCTTTTTCAAATTATATTACAACACCAAATAAACTTTATCAAAAATCAATTTATATTACTATATATAAATATATAAAGCATTAAATATATTTGGGCCAAGAAAAAATGAATCATGCATTTGGGCCAATAAGATTAAATCATACATTTGGGCCAAGAAAATTAAATCATACTATTTGGGCTAAGAAAGATTAAATCATACATTGGGCCAAGAAGATTAAATCATACTATAATTCTCACATATTTGTCATCATCAAAACTTATAGCATAATACATTAGGGCTAACAATCTCCTCCTTTTTGATGATGACAAATCACCAAAGAAAAATTTGTTACAATGTAATAATCATTATACAATATACACATATTTTTCTTTCCATATCCTTCTCCCCCTATTTGACATCAACAAAAAGGTATAAGGAAGGCAATATATAAAGGCTAAAGCATATTCCTTCTTTAAGCAAGAATATCATATGACGTCATGGGGTAAAATTTCATCAAAACTTATCATTGATATGCCAAAAATATATAGTTAAGGAAAACATTGCATATCATATAAAGTGACCCTAAAAATATAGAGCATTTAAGTATAGATTAGGCTCCCCCTCAATCAATGCATATTAAACAAATGTAATTTTCAAGATGTATTCATATATGTATCTTGAGGATGAGCACCTGCAAAAAATTTGACAACCACTCCGATGCTTAAGTTAGTAATGTAAATCAAGGATTAAAGGCAAAATTAACTGCTTACGGTCGCATGCATCAAGCATTATCATAATGCAAGGAAATCATTGCCTTTCATTTGCCCACAAAAGCATTATATGTAAGTATGTGTAACTATGAAGATGTATTATCCTCTACACATTTCATTTTATTTAAAAAAATTTTTTTTTGACTTCTCATTTTCTATGAGTGCATGTGGAATCATGACATATTATTCATAGCCTTCGCTCATGATGCATGAATAGCATACACAACATATGTTCTTAGATACATGTAATCATAGCATGATGCAATCAATCATGTATATTATACTGAAAGCTCTCAAGAACAATACAACAAAGCAGAGAAATACGGTTCTGTTTATCACCATTTTATTAATCCTTAAAATTTTTAATCAAAACAAATTAAATCAGCCGCAAATCCACCGAAAATTAACTTTCGTGGTTTTGCCATTAATGTGACGCGTTGTTGGTGTGCATGCGTACCCTAGAGTTCTGGCTTCCAGCTTGCAAAATCCGTAGGATGAACGTGTAGGGGTGCGGCGAAGAGATATCTTCGTTGGCTCTAAGTCATCATTTTCTCTCTATAAAGACTGCCCAGAATTCTCAATTATCACACCACAAAGAGTATTCACCTCTGAGCCTACAACTTTCTGACATTCCTCTCTCTTCATACTCCAAAAAAAAATTCCAAGCCATGGCAGCAAGAAAGTTCATTGATCTCACAGTAGAGGCCAGGGAGGAAGAGCTCGACTTAAACTTGAGTCTAGGTAAGGATAAGGGCAAAAGACCTTTGGAGGGATCTCAAGAAAACCGAAAGAAGAAAATAAAGATCGAAGAAGCTGAGGAGATTAGTACAGGCCATACGTCAGAAGACAAAATTGCTTGTCTGGAGCAGGAGGTGAAGAAACTCAAGAAGATGATAGAGGACCAGGAGAAGTTAGCTAAACGCAACAATGCGGCACTGACTTCAAGAATAGATAGGTTCTTCTATTGGTCTACCCAATTCTTCTACAATCAACAACAAAGAAGTGTTAATTGTATGAATGGGATTTACACTACCCTCCGTGACATTGCTCAGTCTCTTGCTCCAAGGAATGGCCGAGTGGTGATGATACAATACAACCCTCCTAATCCGAGACCACCTCGCCTGTAGGTTGCTCATGCATGAGCAAACTTTCCCTTTTTTTTTTTGCAATGTAATCCTTTAGTTTGTATTTTTAATGCAAGTGGTTTCTTTCAGATGACGGTACTTAAAAAAAATTATAATAATAATAAAGAAAGATAAAGAAAATCAGCCGCACAAATTTAGCACAATAGAAGGATATATATATTTTGAAAAATATATATCTATTTTAAAGATAGAAAGAATTTTCTGACATGGATATATATATCATCATTTCAAAGCAAAAGCAAGTTACATACTTACTCAAGATAAAACATATTATAATCAGAGTATGTAGTAACATAATTGAGGTAATATGGATTAATAAGATATAATCAGATATAAACTATAATCCATAAACAATGGTTCATAAGTTACAGCTTATGTAAAAGAGATGATATGTATAATGCTCAAACCATGTATTAAAAAAATAATTTAAGTATTTAACATATTTTTATATGTCATGATGTGATCAAGTATGTAAGATGTCAGAAAACAATATGTCATTGCAATGAAAGTATGACAGTAAAAAAAAATTTGCCAGAATGTTCAATTGAGATCAAGGAGTATCATTCAATTAAATAATGAAGAAGTAAAGGATAAAGATACTCATCAATTTTGGCAAACTTTTGTTGCTTCTTGAAATTCCTGTTCAAGATTTTGATATCCTTGTTTTGCTCATTGTTCTTCTTTTGATCCTGTCTTCTTGCAATTTTAGTGATCTTAATTGATTGATTATTTGCAAGATCTATCAAGCATTGGTTCAATGTAGGCTTCGTTGGTCGACTACTGATAGGAGCGTTGGTCGACCAACCAACTTTAAAACTATAAATCTTACTGATTTCGGAGAGCAGAGGAAAGAATGTGCTTTAGAGGATTAACTCCTACAAAACACTTTTGGTGGAGCACTTTGATGTTCAAATCAGTAATGTTCAAATAAATCTCGAGCACTAGGAGCAACATTATGTTCAAGATATGCCATATTAATAAAAGTGCTATGCTTCCATGAAATGCAATTTTGCAATATATTTGATTTTGTTGAAAATATTTGAATAAGATTACAATAAGGATAAATACTATAGGCAAGAGTAATCTTATTATTGTGAAAGAAAAAGAAATATGCATGTGATGGACGAAAGTTTTCATGATGCGGCAAAAAGGAGAGTTTGAGCAGTATTTAGAAGAAAGATATTGGTTCAAAACAAAATTTGAATCTATAGGTCACACACATAAGAATTGTTTTCAGATATAGCATGCATGAATATCAAGGATAGATGTAAGACATATTAGACAACAGACAAAAGCATTAGAGAGCAGTAAACATATCAGTCAAAATTCTTACAATGCATTCCAGCTTATATGTTTACTTATCCATTGCCTCCTTTTGATGCAAGAGTGGAGTTTAAATGATGTAGCCATTAAAATGTCATTTCCGCTCCTTGCTTCGAGGTGAATCTACAAATTAATCTTTTGTTTTTGGTACCCAAATTTCTTTGGGTCCGCTTGGGTCATGAGTTCCTTTTTGAACCCATTTCATTTTTACTCCATGAACAAGATTTTTCTTATAAAAGCATGAGTAAGATTTGTGTCCTTTCAGTCCACAATAAAAACAAGTGCAAGTTGGACTATTTGACATCTTTACAGAAACAAAGAAGTTTTTAGAATGCTTTTGGTTTGATTTCCTTTTAGAAACAAGACCAACTTTGTTAAATCTTCTTCTTTGTTTCAAAACTGAGGTATTTAAAATTTCTCTACCTTGAGAAAATTTTGCAAGTGTGTTTTTAAGATTATTATTTTCCTTTTTCAAAGAATCACACTTGGTACAAAAGTAATTTTTGTTGGTAGAGATATTTGCTTTTAAAATCAAATTCTCTTCTTGCAAAGTTTTGTTTTGATTTTCAAAAACAAAATTCTCTTCCTTGGAAATAGAAAATTCGTTTTTCAATATTTCCAACTCATTTTCAAGAGAAGAGTTTTTCTGTTTTGAAACATTTAGTTTCTTTGCAAGTATTAGAGATTCTTCATGTAAATCATCAAAGGCATCTTGTAATTCTTCAAAAGAGTAGTCAAATGAATTTACCTCATCTTTATCTCTGGCCACAAGACAAGTGTTGGCTTCTTCATTTGTGTTCTCCTCATCAGAATTGCTATTTCCCCAAATGGACGATAGGTAAGCTTTCTTTGATGATTCAGCTTTTGGTTGTAGTTTCTCTTTTTCTCCTTTTTCTTTTTCTTCTATCTCCTTGGTGATTTGAGATTTTCCTGTAAGTTCAACACCAAGAGCTTGCAAATGATTAAGCACAAGTTGTATTTCATTAATGGTTTTGCAATTGTTCATTTGAGCAATTTCAAGTTTATTAATGAAACTTCTATACCTTAATTCCTCAGCAATAAGATCTTCCTCATGTGCAACTTCAAGAATTTCCCACATTTCTTTTGCAGTTGCACAGTTGGAGATTTTGAAAAATTCATCTTGACTCAATGCACAAGAAATAATCAATTTTGCCTTAGCATTGAGTTGCATTAAACTTCTTTCAGTATCATTCCATTCACTCTTGGGTTTTGGAATGTATTTTCCTTGTTCTTCCTTGACAGGCATATCAAAACCATTTTCTATAACTTCCCAGAGTTTATGGTCTACTGAAATTAAAAACATTTTCATTTCATACTTCCAATATTGAAAATGATTAGCATAAAAAACTGGAGGTTCTGTGAAAGAACAATTTTTAGAAATAAACCACTCACTAGATCCAACCATGTTTACTCTTAGAAGGTTAAGTCTCAAATCAAGAGCCCAAGGTCTGATATCAATTGAAAGAAATGGTTGGATCCCAAGAGGGGGGGTGAATTGGGTTTTATAAAAATTTTCACAAAACTTAATTGGAAGTTAAAATGATTTTCTGAAATTGGATAATGTTAAAGATAATAATTTAATTCAGAAAATCAAAATGTTTATCAAGATGAATAATTTTATAGTGCAAGGAATTAAGGAACAAATATAAATCTACACAAATTAATTAATACTTGAGGTAGAAATCAAATATAAACGCAAAGTATTAATTAATTAACTTCAAATGTAAATAGAGTATGGATAGAGAAAGCAAACTCGGAGATTTATACTGGTTCGGCTAATCCCAAGCGTACATCCAGTCCTCAAGAGACCACTTGAGTATTTCCACTATAATTGCAAGTTTAATCCGGGTACTTGCAAACCACTACAACATACTTTTCTCCCTCAAGGGTGTCTCTCCCCCTTACAACGTGTTTTCTCTCAAATACTAACTCAAGGAACCAATCCTTGAGAAACTAAATTTAAAGGCTTAAGGAAAATAATGGTAAACACTCTCAAAGTGTAGATAACGCAGAAATTAAGCTCAGAATATTTCTCTAGCAATTTAGAGAGAATGAAACTCAAGATAATATGAGAAATGAACAATTGAATCTTGATGCAAGTGGTGTTGTGAAGTCCCCTTTATATAGTGAAACCTTGCTGCTACAGTGACTGCTTTAGTCAAAAATTGCTACAGTAAGCTTTATCATCATTTTTCAACCTTTCTACAACAACCAAAAAAACTTTATCAATCTTTTTCAACAATCAATATTCTTTTTCAAATTTGTTACAGTAAAAAATATTCTTTTTCAAAGTTTATTACAACAATCAATAAACTTTATCATACTTTTTCAACAATCAAAATTCTTTTTCAAAAGTGCTACAGTAAAAGATATTCTTTTTCAAATTATATTACAACACCCAATAAACTTTATCATACTTTTTCAACAATCAAATTTCTTTTTCAAAAGTGCTACAGTAAAAGATATTCTTTTTCAAATTATATTACAACACCCAATAAACTTTATCATACTTTTTCAACAATCAAATTTCTTTTTCAAAAGTGCTACAGTAAAAGATATTCTTTTTCAAATTATATTACAACACCCAATAAACTTTATCAAAAATCAATTTATATTACTATATATAAATATATAAAGCATTAAATATATTTGGGCCAAGAAAAATTGAATCATGCATTTGGGCCAATAAGATTAAATCATACATTTGGGCCAAGAAAATTAAATCATACTATTTGGGCTAAGAAAGATTAAATCATACATTGGGCCAAGAAGATTAAATCATACTATAATTCTCACATATTTGTAATCATCAAAACTTATAGCATAATACATTAGGGCTAACAATTATTAATTAAAGAGAAAAGATAATATTGAAGAAAAAAAAGGAAAGATAATTCAAAAGAAAGAAGAATGATTTTGTTTTTAATTTTTTTTAGTTCTGAATCTCTAAATCTATAATTTTTTAAGCAAATGATTATTTGTTATGAGTTTTTATTTAAATCAAAAAATAAAAAAAAAGTTAATCCACATCTAGCAGGCTGGATCAACTCGCAGTCTGTTTCGAGTTAGTTCGATTTGACATCTATAACCAAATATAGAACCATTACGGAACTTTTAACTCCCCTCTATAATTTGCCCCATGAGTCTTCTCATGAATTCCGAAGTATGGATATATTTTGTTTTCTACTTGTTTAGTATGTTACTATAACTCCTCTTTTTTTTTTCTTCCTTTGTTATTATTATTTTTTGCCCTTTTTGGACGAGGAAGAGAAACACGGGAAGGTCAGCTGGTTCTCCTACGTTCGAACAACATTAGCATATTGTTTGGCTAGAGAGAATGGAGAAGAAAAAAAAGGCATGGGAGAGTTTTTTTTTTTAAATGATTTTGTTTGGTTCAATAAGTTAGAAGAAAAGAGAGGAAAAATAAAAATAAAAATTTTTTCATTTCTTCTCATTTTTTTCTTCTGAAAATAGAAAAATTTTTAAAAAAATTGTAACAACATAAAAAGATAAAAATATCCTCAATAATTTTTTAAATATTAAAATTACCTTTCTAAACCTAATAACAAAGTAACTGAATATTTCTCTATCTCAAAAGTCAAGATTGTTCTTCACCTTTTATCGTCCAAAGACTTCCGGCTATTTTCCAGAAGTCAAGATTCTTCTGGCGTCGCCGTCTCCCTGATTCAGCCATTGTCTTCATCATCGTAGACTCCTACCAAAGACTTCCGGCTCCTTCCAATAATCTTGCTACATTTTCACGTTCTTTGCATGGCTAATTTAATTTGTTTGTCTTATGATATATTGATATTCCTCAAACAATACGTTACTGGTACTCAATAGCACTAGGAGGAAGCTCTCCATTTTTCCCTGTTGTGTTTATAGCAATAATTAATCATCGAGTCATATATATAGACTATAAGTGGAAAAATCGAATAGTAATAAAGGGAACAAAAAGAAAAAACAAAAACTGAAATCTACAATATAGTCACCTAATAGAAAGTAGGTAAGAATAATCCATTATTTCCATATAAATATATAACAAAAAACAATTGATGAAAGCAATTGCAATATGAATTAATAATGCGTACCAATTAAATGAAATATTATATTATTATTATTTTTAATTTAATTTTTAATATTAAAATTTATACAATTAACGTCAATACATCACATTTGTATGCTAATTTAAACCTCTCCTAAACTCACTAGCCCAATGCCATTATTCTAATGAGTTTTGGTATTAACAAAAAGAAAAAAATAAATAAAAAAAGAGCAAAAACTTTAAACTTCTTATTCTTCAAGTGTCCCGGTGAAGAAGGTTTATGGGTTTTAAGCAATCTCTGCCCATTAGCAAGGTGGCAGATGAGGAAGAAAGGGAAGGGTCCCTCTCTATGTTGCGGATGCTCCCTGTCATACAGATTAGGGATTTCGAAAATGGTTGTAGGGATTTTAAAATTGTGAGTAATTCAGAATATTCTAATTTTCCGGCTATGTCGCGTTTTGCTGCTTCTATTTCTCCATCTCTGTTAGTATACTCAGTCAAGAAAGTTGAATCTGCAGAGTAGAGGTTGCAGAGTAGAGATTTGAAAATTGTTACTTTATTATCTCTGGGTTTAAATTTATCTCTTTCTCTCTCCATGGTATCACTATCTCTGTATATTGATTCAAGAATTCAGCAAAGATGTAAACGAAAGGTTTTACAAATGTTTCTTTTGTTATAATCAGTAGATAACTCGTTGCCTACTTTCATTTCTCTCTCGTCTATCTCTACCTCTATCTAAAGATTAAAGAATTATGCAAATTTAAACTGCAGGGACCAACTGTATAATTTAACTTTCAAGTCATCTATTGGGCACGGGAATACATGAAGTAAATGGGAAAATGAAAGGTAGGTCATTTTCATTATTCAGATGGTCTCCTTATGATTTTGCTTTATGGTTGCAAAAATGCTTGAAAGGAAAAGCTTTAAGACCAGGCATGCAGGTCCATTGCATATTATTGACAAGTGGAATAGACATGAATATTTTCTCTTTGAATTCAAAACTTGTTGGTATGTATGCTAGCTGTGCTGACGTGAAATCAGCAAAGCTTGTATTTGGCCAAATACAATACCCGAATGTCTTTGCATTCAATTGGATGGTTTTGACTTTGGCATTTAATGGGTATTATGAAGACGCACTTGGGTATTTTCATTCAATGCGTGAACTAGGGCACAAAGGCAATACCTTCACGTTTTCAATTATTCTTAAAGCATGTGTTGGGTTAATGGATATAAACAAGGGGAAAGAAGTTCATGCAATGGCTTACAAAATGGGTTTTCACAACGATACCTCTATTGCTAATGCTTTTATTGATATGTATTGTAAATGTGGAAGAGTTTCTTATGCTTCTCATGTGTTTAACAAAATGACTGAGAGAGATGTTGCCTCATGGACATCAATGATTTGTGGATTTTCTAATCTAGGGAAAATTGAGCAAGCACTAGTGTTGTTTGAGAAGATGAAGTTGGAAGGGTTGCAGCCAAATAATTTCACATGGAACACGGTGCTTGCTGGCTATGCCCGGTTAAGAGATAGCAACAAAGCTTTTGAGTTCTTCACAAGAATGAGACAAGATGGTTTTGTTCCTGATCTGGTTTCATGGAATGCATTAATTTCTGGCTTGGTACAAAATCATAATGACATGAAAGCCTTTAAGTTGTTTCGGGAAATGCTAGTTTCAAGGGTTCAACCTAATTGTGTTACTGTTGCAGCACTATTGCCTGCATGTGGATCAATAGGTTCAATTAAATGGGGAAGAGAATTACATGGATTCATATGTAGGAAGGGGTTTGATGTCAATGTTTTCATTGCAAGTGCTCTTATTGACATGTATTCAAGGTGTGGGAGCTTAAGATGTGCCCAAAATGTATTTGACAAGATTCCAAATAAGAATGTTGCATCATGGAATGCAATGATTGATTGCTATGGGAAGTGTGGCATGGTTGATTCTGCCATTGAACTCTTTGAAAAAATGCAGGAAGAAGGACTCAAGGCAAATGAAATTACTTTCACATGCCTTCTTTCGGCATGCAGCCATAGTGGTTCAGTAGAAAAAGGGTTAGAGATATTTAGATTAATGAAAGAATATTATGAGATTGAAATCAGCTCTGAGCATTATGCTTGTGTTGTTGATATCTTCTGCCGTTCAGGGATGATTGTAGAAGCATATGAATTTCTCAAGGCCATGCCAATTGAACTTACAGAGTCAATCCTTGGAGCTTTTCTCAATGGGTGCAAAGTCCATGGAAGAAGAGATCTAGCTAAAATGATGGCTGAGGATATGACAAGAATGGAATTAAAAAGACCTGGAGGCTTTGTAACACTGTCAAATATATATGCTGCTGATGGGGAGTGGGAAAAGGTTGGAAATGTAAGGAAGGTGATGAAGGAAAAAAAGGTCCAGAAGAAGCCTGGTTTTAGTTGGCTCGAGAAGATGGAATCTATTCTTGAAGTGAAGAGAAAGAAATAAGTAATGGGATGAATGGATCAGGTATGTGACATCTTTTGATGAGTGATCTAGTCGTTCACATGTTATCTGCATACATATCGCTGTTCTGTAAGATGAATGATTGTATCTTACACCTACACTTAAATGAAGTATAGTTGTTAACTGAAAAAAAAAAAGAAAAGAAAATAAAAATAAAAATGAAGCATGTTTATGTGAATTAGAAATCTTTTTTTTTTTTTGGGGGATAGGAAAAGAGGCAATTGATTAAAGAAGAGAACGAAATACAAAAGGGAAAGAAACAACAAAGGAAAAAAGAGGACAAGAGATCCTACTAGGGGAAACAAAACTCAAAACAAATCAACCCAAGAAGTCCAACAAGGGACTAATACAACAAAGCCCTCCAATCCCTATAGAAATCTAAAAGGGACACCGCTTGAAAAAGCCCATTGCTAAACCAAAAGGGAGCAACAAAGAAAATCCTATCCAAGTGAGAATTGTGAAGGGAGGAATTGGTTCTTGAAAACTCTAACGTTCCTTTCATCCAAGGATACCACAAAATTGCAAATAGTGCTTCTCTTTGCAATACCTTATTCTCCTTCCCCCTTCCAAAACCCATAAAACTAATGGCTAAAAAGGCTTCAAGGTCAATCTGACATACTCACTCTTCTCAAAGAAATGAAATAACTTATTCTCGGTTGCCCAGGCCACCTCACAAACAAACAACAACAACAACAATATAGCCTTATCCCACTAAGTGGGGTCGGCTACATGGATCGCACGACGCCATTGAGCTCTATCAATGACCAACTCTTTAGATATCTCATTTACTAAAAGGTCCCGTTCAATAATTTCTCTAAGTGTCTTTTTTGGTCTTCCTCGACCTTTTTTCATAGGGCTCCAAACCATCTGCTCAACTCTCCTAAGTGGCGCTTCTAACGGTCTTCTTTGCACATGCCCAAACTATCTTAAACGGTTTTCAACCATTTTTTCCTCAATGGGTGCCACCACAACTCTACTTCGTAAATGATCATTACGGATCCTATCTCTTCTTGTATGACCACACATCCAACGCAACATCCTCATCTCCGCCACTCCAATTTTATGTTCTTGTTGTCCTTTCATTGCTCAACATTCACTCCCATATAAAATCGTTGGTCTTATAGCAGTACGATAAAACTTTCCTTTGAGTTTATTAGGTACTTTCCGATCACAAATAATCCCTGATGCCATTCTCCACTTCAACCACCCAGCTTGTATCCTATGTTCTACATCTCTAATAACTTCGCCGTCATCTTGTATAATTGATCCCAAATACCTAAACTTTGACACTTGTGATACGACCTGATCACCAAGTTTAACCTCTAGCTCGTTTCTAGCTTGTCGCTTGTTAAACTTACAATGCATATATTCGGTCTTACTTCTGCTCAGACGAAAACCCTTCGATTTCAAAGTAGCTCTCCATAACTGAAGTTTAGAATTAATCTCTTCCCTTGTCTCTTCTATGAGAACAACGTCATCTGCAAAAAGCATGCACTTAGGGATTTCTTCTTGGATGTGTTTCGTCAGAACATCTAAAACCAAGTCAAACAAATAAGGGCTTAAGGATGATCCCTGATGTAGGCCAATTTTAATAGGAAAGTCTCTAGTTTCCCCTCCAGACGTTCTCACACTAGTCGTAGCCCCCTCGTACATATCTTTTATGGCTCTAATATACGCAACCCGTACACCTTTCTGTTCCAAGGCTTTCCACAGCACCTCTCTTGGTACTCGATCATAGGCTTTTTCCAAGTCAATAAATGCTATATGAAGGTCTCTTTGTTCACTCCTATACCTTTCCATCAACCCCCTTAGAAGATATATAGCTTCCATTGTGGACCGTCCTGGCATGAATCCAAATTAATTTTCAGAAATACTCGTCTCGATTGTTAACCTACGTTCAATCACTCTTTCCCATAATTTTAGAGTGTGACTCATAAGCTTTATCCCACGATAGTTTGTACAATTATGCATGTCTCCTTTATTTTTGTAAATAGGCACTAAAGTGCTTCTTCTCCATTCTTCAGGCATTTTCTTAGACCTTAAAATCTCATTAAAGAGCTTAGTTAGCCAGATAGTACCCTGCTCTCCTAAACACTTCCAAACTTCAATAGGAATACCATCGGGACCAACAGCTTTACCATTATCCATTTTTCTAAGAGCTTCCTTGACCTCATCAACCTTGATCCTGCGATAATATGCCAAATTTTGTTCTCCAAGGTTGTTAGATCTTCCATATCACAAGTCGACTCCGTTCCGTCATTAAAGAGCTTATGAAAATAACCCTGCCATCTATTTTTAATATCTCTGTCTGTAACCAGAACTTTTCCTTCTTCATCCTTAACACATCTTACTTGATCCAAATCTCTAGATTTCCTCTCTCTAGCCTTCGCAATCTTGTAAATCTTTTGTTCCCCTTTTTTCGTTCCTAAATCCTTGTAAAACTCTTCAAACGCTTTAGATCGTGCTTTACTTACTGCTTTTTTTGTCTCCTTATTAGCCTTCCGATACCTTTCCCAATTTTCCGAGTTATTGCACAGATGGATAGCATTAAAGCATTCTCTTTTAAATTTGATCTTTTCTTGAACAGCCTCATTACACCACCACGATTCCTTATCTCTTTGTCCAAAACCTCTTGATTCTCCTAAAAATGCTTTAGCTACTTTTCTAATCTTCTTGGCCATTTCTTCCCACATGGTGTTAGCATCTTCTCGTAACTCCCAAGATCCTTCCTCCAACAATCTTCTCTTGAAAGTCAGTTGATTCTCCCCCTTTAGCTGCCACCACTTGATCCTAGGGTTCATCGCCTGACGATGCTTTTGTTTCCGACCCTTAATAACCACGTCAAGGACCAAAACCCTATGTTGAGTTGCCACGGGTTCTCCAGGAATAACTTTACAATTTTGACAGATTTTTCTATCTGGATTCCTTACCAGAAAGAAGTCAATTTGTGACCTTGAAGCTCCACTTTTGTATGTGATTAAATGTTCCTCGCGCTTCTTGAAGCAGGTATTAACAACCCTGAAATTATAAGCCATTGAGAAATCCAATATAGACTGTCCTTCCTCGTTAAGCTCTCCAAAACCAAAACCACCATGGACCCTCTCATACTGTCCTGCTTCTTTCCCAACATGACCATTAAGGTCCCCCCGATGAAAATCTTCTCTTCTAAAGGTATGTTTCTAACCAATCCCTCCAAATCTTCCCAAAACTTTTCTTTAAGATATGCATCTGTCCCTACCTGTGGTGCATAGGCACTTATGATGTGGATAGTATCTCTTACAATAATCATCCTTAAGCATAGAATCCTATCCCCAATCCTTTTTACCTCCACCACACTCGGTGTCCATTCCTTGTCCACCATAATACCTACACCATTCTTTGTCCTTACTTTTCCAGTGTACCAGAACTTGAAGCCTGAACAGTCAAATTTCTTAGCCTTTTCTCCAACCCATTTAGTCTCTTGAAGGCACAAGATGTTAATTTTCCTCCTCTTCATAGTGTCCACAACCTCCATGGATTTTCCTGTCATGGTTCCAATATTCCACGTAGCAATCCTGATTTTGTTCTCCTTGACTAGCTTCTTTACCCTCAACCTTCCAGGAACATGCTCTTGTGACACTACAATCGATCGACGATGCAGTGGCTCTAGCTCATTTGACACTGTACTCGAGCCATACAGCGCGTTGCTTCCGGGCAACGACCTAGTATTAGTGGACCCTTGCTCATTTAACACTACATCCGGGTGCCGATGCAGCGGCTCTAGCTCACTTGTCACTGTACTCGAGCCATACAGTACGTTGCTTCCGGGCAACGTCCTAGCATTAGCAAAATATTGTCGTTGATCCATGTTTATGAGAGATTCGACACAGTTTTACGTTGGCTGTCGAGGGCCTAACACAACCCTCCTCCTTTCTCCGGGCTTGGGACCGGCTATAAAACATTGGAGGATATGGCCTTAGTGGGCTGTAGTTCAAAGCAAATCATTTGTATTAATCCTATTGAGAACTACTATCCAAACAAAAACCTTCACCTTTGTGGGCATCTTAACCTTCTAGAGAACTTTTTTATAGGAATGGAGGCTTGTGGATTAAAGTTAAGAAAGAAGTGCAAGAATATGAGCTTGAGGAATCCAACTTCCGCAACCTCTTATCAGGTAAGAAGGAGATATGGAACAAAGCCAATGAGTCCAACATCAAAGCAAGATCATACACATGCCTATCATTTAGAGTTCTAGAGAAATGAAAATTCCAGGAGTATTGATCCCCCAGGGAGCATAAATAATCAACAATTAAGTGACAACATATACTCAGATGCATGGCTTTTTGATCTTAGGTACATCAAATACTTTCAATGGTTTCATTTTCAGATTTATTTAGTAGTGATGAACAATAAGTGACAACAAATGAGGAGCAATAAGCAAACAAATGTGCCTCTTATACTGTAGTTCTTGGGTAGGTTAGTGTTTTCTTTGGCTTTTGAATTATATATTTGAACATTTGCATCAAACTATTATATTTGTCTTGTTCTTTCTGAAAATGTTACAGTGGAGAAGGGTTGTCAAAATTACTTTTAGATATAGTCTATGGCTTTTGGTGGTTAATGAAAGAGGGTCAGGCACTTAATTCCTCACACTTAACTAGTTTTCCAATAGTGTAATATGTTTCTTGTCGCTTGTTTTGACATCTTTCGCACTTACATGTTTGGCCTTGAATTTTTGAGATAGACATCTTATATTTCTGACTACAACATATCCTCTGCATGGTACTCTCTTCTCATCAATTGTTTACTAACTTTGTTCTGAGAGAGCTTCTGAATGCTGCTGACTTCAGGATTTACTGGAGTTGGAGGAAAGGCCGATTCATTGGTAATAATGGTATGATTGGGTTGATGGTAGTTGTTATGCTAACCTAAATCTGTGGGATTCAGAGTTGGCCACTAGCATCAAGATTGGGAATGAGATGATCATCCATTAATTCCTCCTGAAGGTTATTTTCAGGATCACAGGGGATCCAAATTTGCCTCTGTTCAGCTGGTAATCCCTTCAGAGTTCTCTCTCTTTCTTGCTCAAACACATACAGAACTGTTTATGACGATTCCAATGATCTACAAGGAATGATCATAATGCAATTAACACTTCCAGCATTGCATCCTTTGATATATCTTATTCTTCTATTTTTTTGTCTTTTTTCCATTGTATTTGGAATATTGAAAATTTGAAATCTAATTATAGAATTCAAGTCTATTTTTGAAAAAAAGAAAAAATGCATTTCTGTACAAATAAATGGATTGATAATCATTTCTAGACGTCCTTCTGCTTTTATTAATTTTCTGATTCATTTTACTTTTTATTTTTGTTATGTTCTTGGGCAACCTATCTATAGCTGTAAGATAACTTTGACATTATTAAAATAATTATCCAACTTTCTATGGTTTCTCCCTTCTCCTTCATTCCCCTTTTTTATCTCCATTTTTCTCCTTTCTTCCCCTTTTCCTCTACTGGTTCTGCATCAGATAGTTATGTTTACTTGGTCGTATTCCTTGAACTGCTTCATTATGTGATAAAGTCAACCGTTTACCAAGATTCATAGGTATTCTATCCATTTCTTTTGCTTCTTTGATATTTTTGTTAATAATTGTCATGTAGCAAGGCAATTGGTTTCTGCACCATGCAACTCTTTTCCTAGTATTATAATTCAATGAGTCTGAAATTCACGTCTAGCTCTGGAGCTCTAGATGTTGCATGGTTTGGAGAAAGGCATTATTCTTTGAAATAAGCTTTATCCGGTAAACCAAGTCTAAGGACTCTGTTTACAAGCTCATATTCTTTTATCAAAATTCATTTTGTTGTTACCGAAGACATGGTAACGACTTTAAGATTTACCAATGAAGCAGATGTCTCTAATACTCAGTATGCTGGCTTCTGATCATATGCTTTCCGACATGGCATTAGACGGGTTTTATTTTTTTGTGGGGTACATTACACTTACCTCCCTTGAAATTTAGCTAAATTAAACAACTAGAAATTAAACAACTAGATGTCTTTTGTTTCAAACATTGCACTTGGTTCCTCCTCTATTTTTTTTTTTTTTTGGGTAATTATAGTTAACTTTCATCACAATATTCATTCTTTCCTAAAATAAAGTTACTTAAAAAGTCTTTACTCTCATACTAAGAATTTTTTTTTGATAGAAAGTCTCGTACTAAGAATAAAACCGCAGCTTTATATTAGAGCTCAGATCAATGTAGCTTTTCTATTATATTAAGGATAAAATACTAGTTTATGCAACATGCATAAAAAACTAATGGTAGACAAGTGTAATATTTGAAACAAAGATGGTATCAATTGTAATTTAACTATACTTTAGGGGAGCTTAGTGTAATTTACTTCTTTTTTTCAGTCACAGCTAACTGTTCTGTTCCTAAGGTCTATATATGTTGTTCAATGATAGAAATTTAGAAAATTTTGATTAGAATATTAATTTTCTATAGTTTTAATTTTCTTTTTAATATTGTGTAAGAATTACCTATTATTTGAAAAGTGACCCTCCTAGTTAAGTTCTGTCAATTGTTTGTTTATTTGACGCTAAGGTGGCTAAGTGTAGACAGCGTATTTTGTTTGGGTTATTTTTACTTTGAAGAAATTCGAGACTAAAGAAAATGCATAAAAATAACATTTAAAAAGGCCACTTATTGAGATTTTCAATAATATTTGTTGTGTTTTGGTCCCCAAAACTTTTCGAACTCGAAAAGTTTCGAAAAGTTTTGGGGACCAAAACACAACAAATTTTAAAAGGGTCAATTTTGATATTTCTAAACATTTTTAAGTAAAATAATTTAGAAGATAATTTCAGAAAGGGCTGTTTGTGGAAAATCTCAAAGTATTGGGGTCAAATTTGGAAAGAAGAACTATTTTGAAAAACCCCCAAATTTTGGGGATTAAACTTGAAAAAGATCAATTAAGAAATTTCTTAATTTTGAAATCCCTGAAGTTTTGGAGCCAAATTTTGATCAATTAATCAAGTTTCTAAAGTTTTGGAGTCAAATTTTGAAAAAGGATTAATTGGTGAAATCCAAATATTCTAGGGTTAATTATTAAAAAAAAGCTAATTAGAAAAATCTAACATTTTGGAGTCAAATTGGAAAAAGGACCGATTTTGAAAATCTTGAAGTTTGAGAGTTCAAATTTGAAAAATAATTAAATTGCAAAATTTTAAAGTTTTGGAGTCTTTTTTTTTTGTAAAAGGATTTATTTACAAACCCAAAAAGCTTAGGGAGTTGAATTTGGGAAGGGGGAACAATATGAAATCTCAAAATTTTAGGGTTATATTTGAGAAAGGGACTATTTTGATATTTTCAAAAAGTTTGGGGACCTTTTTGAATTTTTTTTTTGCGACTTTAAGGGTGAAATGTGAAAGCCAAAATAGTGGGAGGGATTAGATTGAAAAGGATTTCCCTAAATGTAGCCCAAAAGGAATTAAAGCAAAAAAGAAAGATAGTGAAACACATTTCGTTAAAGCTAAGCAAAGCGCTAGCCGCTGGGTCATAACTTCGAAGTCTTCAGTTCACTTAATGACTTATAAGTGAAGGTCACATCAATTTTTTTTTGAAAAAAAAAAAAAGCTTATTTGGTAGGCCAACAAGGTAAGGCCTTGAAAATGAGCAAATATTTTAGATGACACGGTAGAGGCAAAGCAGGCACATCAAATTGATTCGGTTAGATACACTCGAAGAATAACTTGTTGACTATCTTGATAGTCTTCTGGTAAGAATATGAAAAATCGTTCATGATAAGCCTCAATGGCTTAAAAACTTACACGATCTATTGATTAAATAGCATAATTGCATTTAGGGACCCCTTGATGCGAAAACAATGTTTTCTCACCCCTAAGGACAAAATTATGTAATTTTAAACAAAAAAAGGAAAAAAAAAGATAAGAAAACTCACTGTTTTGCTCACACCAAACGGGCATTTTGGGTGTCATTTAGCAATGTTAAGACAAAAAGGGACAAAAAGAGTGGAAGTCGAGAGGGAAAATAGGTGGAAAAACATAGTTGCGACTGCACTTTTATTTTTGGTTTTTTCTAAGGGTCTCTTGGGGTTTTTCTTGGTCTTTTGGAGTGCGGGATGAGAGAAGGAAGTATAAGGGACTAAGTGGAGGTAAAAAAGCATAAAGAAAAAGCACACATACTATCTAGAAAATCCACTTGAATTAAACCTGTATTCCAGATATGATTGTCCCTTCATTTTTTATGCACGCCAACTCAGCTGTTTTGGAGTTTCCTAGGTTTAGTTCAAGAGAAAGATGTGTGAGAAGAGTTGAAACCAGATACGTGCTTATCCTACTTTCAGTCGTCCGATCATTTGATCAGACAACTGGAAATGGAGAAAGCAAAAATATTATGGCTGTTGGATCTGTTCAATCCAATGACAACGATTCTGGGAGTGAAACTCACTGTTTCACTTACCTAGTTTTTTTTGTTTAACTTCTCCCATGTAATGACGAGATGCCACATGGCTAACCACTACCCGCCCCTGTTGAATTGGATCCAACCCATTGACCTGTCTTCACCCCCAATTTTTATTTTGAGGGCTTCATCTCTATGGCTCCTTCGTCTTTTCCCATTGGCCGCTCATCGGAACCCTGCCACATAATCCATTCCTTTTCACCGTCTTAGTTGTCAAAGCTAGTGGATGGCGGCTCGACAGAGAACCCGCAACTCCAACTTCTTAGGTTCTCTCTCTTCCTCTCTCTAGTCTCCCCTTGAACTTTGGATTAGGCAATTTTATTTATTAACTTTAATATATTGGTCTGTTGCTTGCAATCTCCATATTTGTGTAAAATTTCTAGCATTTTGGTACATTGGATTTCATCAGAAGGTGTAACTAAAAGTTGTAATTCTAGAATTCTGTGAAGTTCTTAATTTGTTGGTCGTGGCTTGTTTGGTTGAAGGCTTTTGATCTATGAGAACTGTAGTAACGGATCACTGCATGATGCACTCTTGGATTTGCTAGTGTAGTAACCATTAATGCTAAAGGACCTCTCTTGGCTTTGTTAGTTTGTAGCTTACAGTGACATAAGTTTTGAATTTCAAATTTTGGTTAGCTCTGCTTGCATTTCCAAATTTAACTTTGTGGATTTATTTGATCATGTTAACACTTTACAAGTTGCTAAAACTTGTGTTTTTGGGCATTAATTGTATTTAGATAATATGCTCAATCTCCAAATCACATAATTGTAAATAAACATAATCATTTTACACTTTCCAGTCACAACCCTTTGATTATGAGTTTCTGTCATTTGTTGTCCTTCCATTTTTATTTTATTCCTTTTGTCTTCTAGTTTTAGAGTGCTATTAAGTTGGTTTCTTTGAGTTCAATCATATTTCTGCCTATGTTCATGTGTGCTTGTTGTAACGCCCCGAAAAATGGGCATGGGAATATATATACATTATAGGGTGTACCTCAGTGATAGCCCATAATTTTTCTAAATAGTTCTAATATACACAATTATGTAAATTGTAAATTACATAATTTAAAAAGTAAATTACAGCCAAGTAAATAAAATTTCAAAAACATCGTAAGACCTAGTTGGCTTATTGGATTATAGAACATTTTTATTGGTTCATTTAGAACCCTCCAGAATAAAATGTAGTATATCTCCAAGTGACTAACCTCCAACGGTTTCCAATCCTCATCAGCTGCTAAATCTGAAACTAAACTCAAAGAGCGTTCTAATGATATAAAGTTTGTTAAAAACAGAGTTCGAATGAAGGAGTTATCACCATTTGAAAAATGGACCAAAAGATTCTTGAAATGGCTGACGCCTGGGTGCCAGACCTTCTTCTTCCTCAAATCCTCTAAAACCAGGTGCTTGGGTGCCACGATTGCATTCTTCCCGATTTCTCCTCAAATTTGGCTCAGATCCAGCTAAATCTCCATCGGTTTTCATGATTTCTTCCATGGGCTTTCATCCTTGGTGTTTAAAGAGCTTTTAGACAACAAAAGCCCCAATTTTCATTGGTAAATGAAACCAAAATCTCAATTTTACCCCAAATACCCTTAAAACTAGAAATTAGGAAAAAGTTTGGGAAATCAGAATCCCTATCTCGATTCTTTGCTTTCCCTAGATTGCTTGGCCATCGATGACTTGCCCCACCACTGGAAAAAGGTTCTCGTTGTTGGAGGATTTGGAGTGGAGAGAGTGAGGTAGAGAGAAGGAAGAGAGAAAGAGAAAGAGAAAGTGAGAAGAGAGAGAAAAAAGTGAGAAATGAGGAAAAGACGTAGGGCCGCCTATATGTACCCCCATAATGAAATTACTATTTTGCCCCCAGACAATTCCTGGTTATTCTTAATAGCGGCAAATCCGTTATTTTTTCAATTTGGGTATTTCTCACACTCTAGGTATCACTCTAGTTCCTCATTTCTCTTTTGTCCCTCTCTGGATCCCGTAAGTACTCGACCTCCTCTATGCCTCATGATCACTCTCTCTCTCTCTCCATCCCCTATCCCCTAATACCATTTCCATAAAATTTCCTTTCCCTCTAGTCTTTCTTCAACTCTCAAAAATATCATCCGCAATAAAATACTCGATCCAGTTATTTATTTCAATTTCCATAAATAATATTCATAAAGAATAAATTAAATATAGAAAGTTAAAAATAACCAAATAATTCCATTAAAATAAATGAAAATTTTCATTATAAAAATCGTAATATTGCGAATCACGTGATTCAAAATTGGTAGGTATTACATTCCACCCCCTTAAAAGAATTCGGTCCCTCGAATTCAAAATTCACCACAAGCCTTGAAAGGCATCATGACAGTCGATGAGAAGCAACTTTCCCCACCTTTCGTCGAAAACCAAAGTATATACACTGCCACTCACAAAACCCTACGTTCTCCAAAACTAAGGCCAGAACTGGGATTTCTAGTTGTTATACAGCTCTGATATATTGTGGAGCACTATAACTTCCCTCACTCATGGATGAGCATAAATTGCTCCAATGATCGAAACCTAAAGCACAAAGCCTCTCATATGAAGCCTCATAAGGCATCATATTTGTGCCGTTCTAGTAACTATTACCACAAGCAAACTTGAGGAACTTAGGGTGGCCTAAGTACCTACCACACATAAGTTCCTCTACCACTCAACCCCAAAGCACCCACATATAAATGCATAAATATAAAAATGCCCTCGGGATAATTATCCCACACGATATCTGGTCTCCTCGGAAACAAATGCACGATATGGTATCTTGCTTGCAGCTCACGCAAAGCGTACTTTGATACCATTGTATATTACCTCTCATTTATTAACCTCATCAATCCTACACTTTACCTTACACATACCACAAACACAAACCACCTGTATATCTCACAATAATATAAAATATATGCACCATGCCCGAAGGGGCGTCAGTCCACTTATAGGTGATATCCCTCTCATGGGCGATGCCTCGCCCGAAGATGTCACCCCATGATTAGAAGGTTGCCCTTAGGAGTCAAGCTCAACTCGGGCTTCCATATTGCCATCATATCCACTATCCACAGCCACAACAATAAAATAAATTGTTCGAACTAGAACCTATGCTATCTTATACATAAAGCCATATACACACACTATACAAATAGTCGTCCCATAGATCTACGATCCTATGGGATTCACACTTAAAAATCTTGTCACGTGAGTCTGTGATCTCACAGACTAAATATCCCCACAGGGATTTCCTTGTGAAGTATACATCCCCATAAGCCTATTCCTCAACCCTTTTTGTTTTTAGGTGCATCCCCTTTAATCTTTGCCCTTACGCCCCACATTAGTGAACGCTGGTTTCAAACCTCAAGAGTACACCTGAACCATTCCCATAATACTAACCGATAACTATCTAACCAATACAAATCCCGTAAAAGGCCGGTTCTAATTTTCTATCCCTTTTTGGACATCAGCACCTGGCTTTCCATAATGTCAAGTAGCTATAGTCATTGGAATGACTACCCTGGAAAACTAAGTTATGAGACGAGTCGCTCCATTGACTTTTTTTTTTGGGCAAAAACCTCCACGATGTGTCTCATTGGACTCTTGTGTGCATTAAGCTTGTCCCATCTTTCGGTCTCTTGGGTCATGTTTGTGACCAATAACAGATAGAAACAAGCCCGCAATCGCAACACAATAACCTACAGGCCAAGGCCTTAACCCCAATCCATGAAACTAATACTAAGCCCACTTCTATATTTTCCCAAATAAATTCATATTTTGGATCTTATGTATTTATGCGTATACACATTGTAACATCCCAAATTATTATGGAATAAATATTTAATATTTTTTTATTTTAATTTTTGAGACTCTAGAAATCTCTTGAATGTCCTTGATGAATCTAGATTGTTCTAGAGGAATCTTGTATGTTCTAGAGATATCTTGTATATTCTTGAATTTCCTAGATAAGTGTAGAATGTTATAGAATGGTATAGATAATTCTAGAAAATTCCAGGTTAGTTATGTTCTAGAGATATCTTGTATATTCTTGAATTTCCTAGATAAGTGTAGAATGTTGTAGAATGGTATAGATAATTCTAGAAAATTCCAGGTTAGTTATGTTCTAGAGAGATATCTTATATATTCTTGAATTTCCTAGATAAGTGTAGAATGTTGTAGAATGGTATAGATGATTCTAGAAAATTCCAGGTTAGTTATGTTCTAGAGATATTGTCACATCCCAAAACTTACATGTGATATAAACATAAAATACCTAGGGTGTACCTCCGTGGTACCCCATAATCTCTGTGAACATTCTTAATATCCATAATTATGTGAATCATAAATATTCCAAAAAAGATATTTTGTATACATATTCAGAAAATGTTCAACCTTCAAACACTATACAGTACTATACAACCTCCCAAGCCTAGGTGGCCTACTATATTACAGAGCGTTTCCTAATCCTTATCGATTGTTTACCAGACAAAAGTGAAGTATATCCTTAAAGGCTATAAATTCTTCCCCTCAACCACTGTATCTGAAAAGATAATCATGGAGAGTGTGAGTTTATCATAACTCAGTGAGTAAACAACTGTACATGAAAATATCATAAGCACAAACACCACATTTACTAATACAATCAATCTATCATTTATTGTAAATAATTATAGTATTACACTTGTCTGAATTTGCGTATGATTTCTTGGGTGATCAATCCCTCAATCACTTTGCATTATATGTCATAGATACTTGCACTGAGTGACTTGGGAATTCAACCATCAAACTCTTGGTGCATAAGTTTTCACAGTTATACACTGAGTGGTATGGGACTCTAACCCTTTCAAACTCGTGCATAGGTCTTCACATTTATACACCGAGTAGTATGGGACTCTAACCCTTTCAAACTCGTGCCTAGGTTTTCACAGTTATACATCGAGTAGTATGAGACTCTAACCCTTTCAAACTCGTGCATAGGTTTTCACATTTATACACCGAGTAGTATGGGACTCTAACCCTTTCAAACTCGTGTATTAGATCTCGTAGATCTTTTGCTCATCAATAAAATAGTGACAATTTATCACAATATAATTACTATGAAATAAATGAATTTACACATACTTTTATTCCCTTGAATGTTTATCATCAACCATAACAATCATCATATATTATCAACAGCGAAATTGATTATTTCTCACTTCAATAATGTTATAAACAAGACTTGTATTGTACCTTATCTAATAAGATCACATTAGTTTAGTAAGGTTATTCACTTACAAAATGTTCCAATTTATTCAAGGAACAATCACATCTAGTTCTTTAGTCAACTAGAGAAATCAATTCTCAAAGGTAATAAAATACCTTCCAATGATATTGTACTTTTTCTCAACCTGAACACACACTGATAATCTTCTCAATTTCATAAATAACGCAAATGGGATTTATATTGTGCTTTGACTAATTTATTAAATTAATTTTGCAAGGTTGCCTACTCACCTGGATTCCACGCTCTCAGCGCTCCCACCTTGCGCCCCAAACATCCCTATTGTAACCAGGTAAAAACCATTAGGGTTACAAAATAGAAAAATTTCCTATCACTACTATCGACCTTTACTCACATCTTAAGTCATAACTCCTAACCGGTAATGAATTTCTAAATGACATTTATACCATTGGAAACTAGACTCAAAGAGCTTTCCAACGATATAAAGTTTGCCCAAAACGGAATCCGGATGAAGAAGTTATAACTGATTGAAAAATAAATTAAAATTTTCCGGTACACCTGGCGTCTGAGCGCCACCCATGCCTAGCGCCTGGGCGCCAATTCCTTCTTCTTCCCATCTCACCTTGGCGCCTAGGCGCCACGATCGCGACCCCTTCACGATTTCTCTTGGTTTTGGCCCAAATCTGGCCAAATCTTCACCGTTTTTCATGATTTCTTCCATGGGATCTCACCCTTAATGTCTAAGGAGCATTTAGACACCAAAATCACCAATTTTAATCGAGAAACGAAGCCGCAATCTCGATTTTACCTCAAACACTTTTAAAACTAGAAAATAGATAAAAGCTTAAGAAATAGAAATTTCTACCTCGATTCCTTGCTTTCCCTATGTTACTTGGCTCCTAAAGGCTCGCCCCGTAGCCCGAGATCCACCCTCCAAAGCCCGGTTGTAGAGTTGGAGTGTAGAGAGAGAAATTAGAGAGAAGGAAGAGAAAAGGAGAGGAGAGAAAGTGAAGAGAGAGAGGGGAAAGGAGAAAAATGAATAAAAAAATAGGTGAGGCCACCTATATACTCGCCCGGGGTGAAATTATCACTTGCTCTGCAATTGACCCTCAGTCAAGACTAGCAAAAGCAAATTCATAAAATCTCACCTCAGGTGTTTCTAAATCCTAGGTGCCCCACAGATTTTCTTATTTCACTTTAGTCCCTCTCAATATCTCAAACTACACTTTAACCCCAAATCTATCATCCTTTCGGTACCGGACTCATAATTCATTCCCATAATCTCTATTCTTCTTCTCGGGTTCCTACTTAGTCATTTCTCAAAAGTACTCCATACTTTCTTTTCTTTTCATTTTAGTCCTTGAGAATTTGTAAAATGTCCCAAATTAAAATTTTTGAAATTTCTATTTCCAAATTTCCTTCACTAATTCAAAAAGAACATTTCTCATGTAATTAAATTTTTCAATAAACTTCAAATATACTTTAAATATTCATGAAAATTCTTGGGATATTACAGATATCTTGTATATTCTTGAATTTCCTAGATAAGTGTAGAAATGTTGTAAAATGGTATAGATAATTCTAGAGAATTCCAGGTTAGTTATGTCCTAGAGATATCTTGTATATTCTTGAATTTCCTAGATAAGTGTAGAATGTTGAAGAATGGTATAGATAATTCTAGAGAATTCTAGGTTAGTCTAGGTTTATCTTGAGTTATCTTGAGTTCTCTAAACATTTCTAGGCTTTAGAGAAATGTTGTCTCCCCTTTTTAGCTATAAATAGCAACATCTTCCTCCCCTTTCCTTGCACCATTCACAACCGAGAGAGAGTGAGAAAAAGAGAATCCAGTAGCTTGGATTGAAGCAGAAAAATATTCTCTGTTTTTTCAACCATAAAATAGAGGTTTTTGGAAGAAGCAAATAGCAACGTTAAACTCGATTTTTCTGAGCTACTTTGAGGAGATTCTTCTATTACTAACCCACACAAGTGCTAAGGGAGAAGTGGCAGTGAATAGGAAGCAAAAATCAGAACCAAAACCAGTGCAGACTACCCCACGGTCATAGGTCAAAAATCGTGAAACGAATTTCAAGACAGATTGAATAGCTATTTGAGCTAAAAAAAAAAGTCAAACTACAAATTACAGGTAGCTTAGCAATTCATAAAAGCTTGTTTTAGTACTTGAATATTTTATGTCCATGAAGTTTTATTTAAAGTGAAATATGTTTTTCATGATGAAATTAGCATGATATCAGCTTGGAAGTTTACTTCCATGTTCAGCTTGGGAGTTCTGCTTCCATGTCAGCTTGGAAATTTTATTTCCATGTCAGCTTGGAAATTATATTTCCATGTTTTAGCTTGGAATCTTTCTAGCTTGAGTTAAAGGACTGCAGTAGCCTTTCTCTCATGTTTAGCTTGGAAAAAGTAGTTCTGCAGACTATCTTTTCCATGTCGTTGAGTGTGCCACCAACTATTCTTGATTCCATGGTTTATTTATATATCAGCTTGCTAATTTTTCATCAACCTATTACACTGAACTGAGAATTTATGTTACATGGACTGATTTTTATGATATAAGTGCTTTTATGACTGAAATGGTATATTTATAAATGTTTATAAAATTATGCTAGCTACTGAGATACCCTTATCTCACCTTTTTGTGCTTTTCCAACTGACCATTTCAGGGGCTGAGTATAAGGGGAAATGTGTAAAGATTGATTGAACACTTTTAGAGCACTCAAGTTTATTAAGTATTAGAATTATAGATTATTTTTTTTAAGTTTAGATATCAAATTACTATGTACGACAGATTTGTAATTTATTTCAAACGAATGTAAAATTATCTTACGTTTAGAATTTCAATTATTATGTATAACCAATTATGATTTGTACTGAGAACAATTGTAGAATGTTCTTTTTGAAGATATGAGTATTAAGCATTAGAATTTTAAAAACAAAATTTCAGATTTTAGTATAGTAAAATAAGGACGTTACAAAATTTGGTATCAGAGCAAAGATTTGGGCACCTTATGGGTAGAATTAGGATATTTTGATGATGTTTGCTATATGTTTGATTAGCTTGTTTCTATGATTTAGACATACAATCTTTTCAGTGTTTTGTAGAAATGGCCTCATCTAAGAGAACCCAAACCGAGATCTTGGAAACCCTTACTCAGAACATAGAACACTTGGTGGCTAGGGCAGATCGACAAGAAGACAATCAGGCTGCTACCACTGAAGTTCTAAAACTCTTGACTGATGAGTTAAAGGGTAGAGGAAAGAGAAAGGAAGGTGAAACTAGCAACTCAATTAACCGGATTCTAGGGGAATTTCGAAAAAATAACCCTCCTTCATTTAAGGGATCTTATGACCCAGACGTAGCCCAAGAGTGGATGGATCAAATTGAGAAAATTTTTGGAGCAATGATTGTTAGGTCTCCTAGTGATTACAGAGCAAGGTAACCTTAGTAGGACCTCCTCTATCGTTGTGAACCCGGGCACAACTATAGAGAGACGCTCTACTGAAGGTCATGTAGGATATTTTCATTTCCTCTCCATCCGAGACTTATATTTTCTTAAGAATTATGTTCTTAGTTTTAGTTTTAGATATATGTAGCTACACTTTTGAACTTAGTCAAGGAAAAGTTGTTATGTGTTTTGATTCCGTTGCTGTCGGATCAAATTTTTATATGGTGGGTTTTATAAGCTGAATTCAAGATTGATATTGTGTAGCTATATTATTTTAGGGTACCAGCCAATAAAAGAAACCACTTGCATTAAAAAAAACTGAAGGATTACATGGCAAAAAAAAAGAAGTTTACTCATGCATGAGTAATCTAAAGGCGAGGTGGTCTTGGATTAGGAGGGTTGTATTGTATCATCACCCCTCGACCATTCCTTGGAGCAAGAGACAGAGCAATGTCGCGGAGGGTAGTGTAAATTCCATTCATACAATCAACACTTCTTTGCTGTTGATTGCAGAAGCACTGGGTGGACCAATAGAAGAATCTGTCTATTCTTGAAGTCATTGCCGCGTTATTGCGTTTGGTTAACTTCTCCAAATCCTCTATCATCCTTTTCAGATTTTTCACCTCCTGCTCTAGACAGGCGATTTTGTCCTCTGAGGTATGACCCGTGCTAGTCTCCTCAGCTTCCTCGTTCTTCTTCATTTTCTTCTCCTTCTGCTTCTCTTGAGACCCCTCGAGAGGTCTTTTGCCCTTGTCCTTGCCTAAACTTAAGTTTAAGTCAAGTTCTTCTTCCTTGGCCTCCACTGTGAGATCAATGTACTTCCTTGTGGCCATGATTTGGAGAATTTAGAAATTTATGTAGGAGTATGAGAAGAGAGGAATGCTGGGAAGTTGTAGGTTCAGAGATGATTACTCTTTGTGGTGTGGTAACTGAGAACGCTGGGAAGGTTTTTATAGAGAAAAATTAGGACTTAGAGACAAAGAAGATATCTCTTCGCCGCACCCTACACGATCAACCTATGGATTTCTGCAAGCTGGAAGCCAGAAGTCTAGGGTAGGCGTGCACACCAATAGCGCGTTGCATTAATGCCAAAACCATGAAAGTCAATATTCGGTGGATTTACGGCCGATTTTACTTGGTTTTCCCATTTTTCCTGTTGGCATTTTCCGAAATTCAAAGAAGTTGATGATATAGCCATTAAAGATTGCCTTGGATGCTTTTATGATGAACTGAAATGCATTTCTTTGTTTTATTGTGTTGTTCTTAAGAGCCTTCAGTTGAGTATAATATACATAATTGATTGAATCATGTTGTAATTACATGTATGTATGTTATTCATGCATAATGAGTGAAGGCTATGATCAAGGAGAATATGTGATGATCCTACATATACTCATAGAGAATGAGAAATCAAAAGGACTTGAATAGATGAAAATATATAGATAATGATGTATCTCTATGTTTATACATATATGCTCGTAGAGGCAAGTGAAAGGTAAAAATTTTTCTCACTTTATGGAACGCTTGATGTGTAAATGTGAGAAGTTTTTATTTTAATATGTACGTTTGAAAATGTATAAGCCTAGGGCAAAACCACGGATTAGAAACCAAGATAAGGCTAGTATGAAGCTACCCGTTCATAGAGTAATATCTCGATTTAGGATTGTTGGATAAGACAAATACAGAGTTAGGAAGTCATAAATTGAAGCGGCGAATAGTTAAATAATTTGAGCAAGAGTCAAAAGTTAACCGAAATTTTTGAGGACATCTTTTGTATTAGATTATATTTTGTTATTTTCTGGTATGCTTATCATAGACCGTTGGTATTGCGACGGATAAGGTTTGTAGGCCATCTTTAGAGTATGATGTAAAAGTTCTGTAGCCCTAAATTTCGTCTATATATAATGGATGTCCCATTACACTGCTCACTACACTAAGAGTTCATTACCTATAAGCTTTCTAGCATCAAACTTCTCCTTTCGTACAACCTTTATAGCTCAGAAAAATATGGCCGGCAATAAATCTTTCAATTTAAACTTTGAGGCTGGCAAGGTAGAGCTGGATCTAAATCTTAGCCTGGAGAATTATAAGAATAAGAGATCCATGGAAGAGTCACCAGAGGCTAAGAAAATAAAAAGGGATGTAGTAGAGCTAGAGGATGTTAGCACAGCAACATCTTCTAATAATGAGCTTCCGCTTATGAGACAAAAGATGGAGGACTTGGAAAGATTGATAAACCACCACTTTGAGGACCAGGGGAGATTGATAAATCGTCTCTTTACAGAACAAGAGAAGCTTTTGAATCGTCATTTTAGGGAATTGGCGAATAGAGTTGATAGACATTCGATGTTTGCAACTCAAAATTTTCGTGACCAACAAGCGAGATGTATTGACTGTATGAATGGAGTGACTTCTGCACTTCGCCAAATTTTCCAGACGTTTCCTCCAGAAACCCTTTCTAGGCTACAACGATTAGCTTCCTCCTTAAGGTCTGAAGCACCTTCCTCTTCTAGACCCGGAGCACCTTTTACATTTCAAAAGCCTCATCGTCCTTGATTTATTCTTTCTTTTGTTTGTACCTAAAGCTATATTTGGTATAAGCTTCACGTATTAAAATTATCTATGTACTAGAAATAAAATTTAAAGTTTATATTTAGATCTTCTTTGTTGAAGTGATTCCTTTTACTGAAAGAACTTGATGAATGAGAAAATGTTGGACTTGTTATATTTCATATTTGATTATGGAAATTCTAAAGCAGAGTATGGTAATATCTTTTTGACTGAGCAGAGTTACTAAAATGATATTTTATTGCACTTCTGAGCTATAGAGAGAAGCACACCAAAGTAAGTATACTATTCATCCAGGAACAACAAAGATGTATCATGACCTAAAAAGAAATTTTTGGTGGCCTGGAATGAAGAAAGAGGTAACAGAATTTGTTAGTAAATGTTTAACCTATCAAAAAGTAAAAGCTAAACACCAAAGACCAGGCGGTTCATTGCAACCTTTAGAAATCCCAAAAGGGAAATGGGATAGCATCTCAATGGATTTCATTGTAGGACTACCTAGAACTTCTTGTGGCCATGATTCCATTTGGGTAATAGTAGATAGATTGACAAAATCAGCACATTTCTTGGCTGTCAATACTACCTATACCCTAGATAAGTATGCTGAGTTATACATAAAGGAGATGGTCAGATTGTATGGTGTTCCATGTGGCATCATATCAGATAGAGACTTAAGGTTCACCTCTAGATTTTGGAGATCTTTACAAGATGCCATGTGTACAAAATTGAAGTTTAGCACTGCTTATCATCCTCAAACAGATGGTCAAACAGAAAGGACAAACCAGACCTTAGAGGATATGTTAAGGGCTTGCGTGATTAAGTTCAAGGGGAATTGGGATAAATTCTTGCCATTAGCAGAGTTTGCCTACAATAACAGTTTCCAATCTAGTATCAAGATGGCCCCATATGAATTTCTATATGGAAGGAAGTGTAGATCACCTATCTGTTGGGTTGAACTAGGAGAAAGAGCATTGATAGGCCCAGAAATAGTAGACCAAACTTCAAGGCAAATTAAAATTATAAGGGATAGATTACTTACAGCTCAAAGTAGACAAAAGAGCTATGTAGATAAGAGAAGAAGGCCCTTAAGTTTTGAAGAAGGTGATCATGTTTTTCTTAAAATATCACCAATTACAGCAGTTGGAAGATCTATGAAGTCAAAGAAACTTAGTCCAAGATACTTAGGCCCATTCTAAATCCTTGAAAAATTTGGCAACACTGCTTACAAATTAGCCTTACCCCCGAACTTGGCAAATATTCATAATGTTTTTTTTCATGTGTCTCAACTTAAAAAGTACATCCCAGATCCTTCACATGTCATCGAACATGAGAATGTACATTTACAAGAGGATATGACAGTAGAGATAAGACCATATAGAATCATTGATACACGACTCAAATCATTGCGAAATAAGCAAATCCCTCTAGTTAAAGTAGTCTGGAGAGGATTATCCCAAGAGGAAGCAACATGGGAAACTAAAGAACACATGAGAAGACATTATCCTGAGTTATTTCACCAGGTAATTAAAATTTCTAATGTACAATCCTTTTAACTATATGCTTACCGAAGTTTGAGGACAAAATTCAAATTTTAGGGAGGGTGAGTTGTAACATCCCAAATTATTATGGAATAAATATTTAATATTTTTTTTTGAGACTCTAGAAATCTCTTGAATGTCCTTGATGAATCTAGATTGTTCTAGAGGAATCTTGTATGTTCTAGAGATATCTTGTATATTCTTGAATTTCCTAGATAAGTGTAGAATGTTATAGAATGGTATAGATAATTCTAGAAAATTCCAGGTTAGTTATGTTCTAGAGATATCTTGTATATTCTTGAATTTCCTAGATAAATGTAGAATGTTGTAGAATGGTATAGATAATTCTAGAAAATTCCAGGTTAGTTATGTTCTAGAGAGATATCTTGTATATTCTTGAATTTCCTAGATTAGTGTAGAATGTTGTAGAATGGTATAGATGATTCTAGAAAATTTCAGGTTAGTTATGTTCTAGAGATATCTTGTATATTCTTGAATTTCCTAGATAAGTGTAGAAATGTTGTAAAATGGTATAGATAATTCTAGAGAATTCCAGGTTAGTTATGTCCTAGAGATATCTTGTATATTCTTGAATTTCCTAGATAAGTGTAGAATGTTGAAGAATGGTATAGATAATTCTAGAGAATTCTAGGTTAGTCTAGGTTTATCTTGAGTTATCTTGAGTTCTCTAAACATTTCTAGGCTTTAGAGAGATGTTGTCTCCCCTTTTTAGCTATAAATAGCAACATCTTCCTCCCCTTTCCTTGCACCATTCACAACCGAGAGAGAGTGAGAAAAAGAGAATCCAGTAGCTTGGATTGAAGCAGAAAAATATTCTCTATTTTTTCAACCATAAAATAGAGGTTTTTGGAAGAAGCAAATAGCAACGTTAAACTCGATTTTTCTGAGCTACTTTGAGGAGATTCTTCTATTACTAACCCACACAAGTGCTAAGGGAGAAGTGGCAGTGAATAGGAAGCAAAAATCAGAACCAAAACCAGTGCAGACTACCCCACGGTCATAGGTCAAAAATCGTGAAACGAATTTCAAGACAGATTGAATAGCTATTTGAGCTAAAAAAAAAAAGTCAAACTACAAATTACAGGTAGCTTAGCAATTCATAAAAGCTTGTTTTAGTACTTGAATATTTTATGTCCATGAAGTTTTATTTAAAGTGAAATATGTTTTTCATGATGAAATTAGCATGATATCAGCTTGGAAGTTTACTTCCATGTTCAGCTTGGGAGTTTTGCTTCCATGTCAGCTTGGAAATTTTATTTCCATGTCAGCTTGGAAATTATATTTCCATGTTTTAGCTTGGAATCTTTCTAGCTTGAGTTAAAGGACTGCAGTAGCCTTTCTCTCATGTTTAGCTTGGAAAAAGTAGTTCTGCAGACTATCTTTTCCATGTCGTTGAGTGTGCCACCAACTATTCTTGATTCCATGGTTTATTTATATATCAGCTTGCTAATTTTTCATCAACCTATTACACTGAACTGAGAATTTATGTTACATGGACTGATTTTTATGATATAAGTGCTTTTATGACTGAAATGGTATATTTATAAATGTTTATAAAATTATGCTAGCTACTGAGATACCCTTATCTCACCTTTTTGTGCTTTTCCAACTGACCATTTCAGGGGCTGAGTATAAGGGGAAATGTGTAAAGATTGATTGAACACTTTTAGAGCACTCAAGTTTATTAAGTATTAGAATTATAGATTATTTTTTTTAAGTTTAGATATCAAATTACTATGTACGACAGATTTGTAATTTATTTCAAACGAATGTAAAATTATCTTACGTTTAGAATTTCAATTATTATGTATAACCAATTATGATTTGTACTGAGAACAATTGTAGAATGTTCTTTTTGAAGATATGAGTATTAAGCATTAGAATTTTAAAAAAAAAAATTCAGATTTTAGTATAGTAAAATAAGGACGTTACACACATACCTTATGCATGTTTATACGCAAGTAATTACGATTTTACACCCTTTTGCATGCATTCCTCCTAGAACTAACAATTATACCACCCAAACATTCGTTATAACACAGGGGGAATTTAGGTTTAACCCAAACTCATCCCAGGCCAAGTTCATGGCACCATTTCCTTACCCTCAACGTAGAACACCCTCAATGCTAACTCCACTAACTTACATCCTTCATCTGAACTGGTTGTATGTAAACACCTAGGCATCTGACATATCCACTGACGTCTACACATTATAGACACATAGGCCCTCTTATCATAGAAGAGTGGGCCAAAGCTCCCATTAATCTCTGACATCATGCTCCCACCATCACTTCTACACAACTCAGATGGCACTCATGCCATAAACCTACCCACGACACACTCAGACTATTTTAAGGTCATGAGGTTCCACACTCTCACTGTGATAGAAACTCTCATAAACTACCCTCTACCTCATCTGACATTTTCAGTGTAAGGACCTCATGCATCCTCACACCCCTCCCTTACTGTATCCTCACTCAATGGCTACTGAGAACTTGTCTCGTGAGTCTTTTCTTCTTTCCCAGACTAATCCCACCTACCTAAACACACTCACCACATAGTATTACCACCTACGAACCCCCAATTAAACAGGTGCAACATAATCAAGTTGCCTCAAAAGATTTAAACTCACCCCAATCACCCTTATGTCACCTTCCACCTTACTAAGGTGTCTCCTTTAGGAGAACTATACAATCTAAATTGGACCCCTCAACTGAACCTCACTGCTAGATTTTTTTGGGATACATACTCAAGTATGCATCCCAACTTTAACAACTCACATTCTCTCCTCCAAATTCCTCTTAAGGCCTACCTTCTAGCCCTAAAAAAAAAACAAGCTTAGCCTACTGCCTACTAATTATACTCACTTAAACAGAGTCTCCCGCATTCAACCATCAAGATCGCCATCTTCTAGTTGTGGATCACCCCAACTAGAAGAACTATAACCACCTCAACTCTCAGGATAAAATTTCTAACTTAGCCCTCATCTCATCTCACATGAGCATTTTCCCTTCTCATACTCCTTTCTTCCTAATGTCTCCTTTACCCATTGACCTCTATTATCCAACTTCAACTCAAAATAACTTTCTTGAAGTACCTACCTACACACGACCCATCTAGAATGCCATCAACACTTAGGAGAATAGACTATACACCCATCCATATAGGGTTGATTCACAAGATTCCAAGCTCGTCCTCTACTTAACCAATCACCCAAGTCATAAAGAATGCCCACACACCTCATGGGTATCCATTTCCTACTCACAATAATATGCATAACAATACATGCATACATGTAATGTATTTAGGTTATATATATACTATAATCATTCCCCACTTTTCTCCTAACAACCTAGTTTCCATAATTCATTAAAAGATATTAATGAAAATTTGTGCAAAATATAGACAAATGACCACAATAAGAAATCCCAACAAAATTTTTCTCAGCTTGCAAATATATAAATGTATTCATAAAACCACTACACATTGACAAGTCTTATCATACCCTTCCAAAATAGTAACTGATATCTCGGTTTCCCACTTACCACTTACAACCCCCATATAGATACGTATATGAACATATACATACCTTCCAATAAACAATTAAGTTTACTAACCACAACATACCAAATCAAAAAATAAAGTATCATAGATAGTTGTACACCACATGGAAATCTACATAACCACACACGCACATACATGCTGATAAAAAATATTTACAACCACCTCGGTGGTAATGTAGCAATGCTACATCTAAGTGAGCTCGTGAGCTCCTAATGCTCTAAGGATTTCTCCTCTATCCAGAGCCAAAAGCCTGCACATAAGAACCAATACTTCTTATGTTAATAAAATTATTTCTGACTCACTCCACCGAAGAGTAAGTCACAAAAGAAAACTCAACATCCTATGGTACCTTTTATGGAACCTAAACCCATAGTCATGCTACGCAGTTTACTATAATGGGGAAGGACTCACAAAGAACACCAAGCTCTGTAATCTATAGGAGACCTAAACACAACCTCCCCTCTAATACCATTCTGTAACGCCCAGAAAAATGAGCACGAGAATATACATACATTATACTGTGTATCTCAGTGGTAGTTCAGAATTTCCTTGAATAGTCTTAATATGCACAACTATGCAAATTGTAAATTACATAATTTACAAAGCAAATTAAAACCAAGTAAATAAAATTCCTAAAACACTGTAGGACCTAGGTGGCTTATTGGATTATAGAGTATTTCTATTGGTTTATTTAGAACCCTCCAGATTAAAATGGAGTATATCTCCAAGCCACTAACCTCCAACAGTTTCCCATCCTCCTCAGCTGCTAAATCTGAAAACAGCAATAGAGAGCGTGAATTTATGAAAAATCAGTGAGCAGGTGACTATATCGTAAAATAATGCACAAGTACAAATACCAGCATCACTACTATAATTAGAATAGATACTACCAACATATATCAGTACGAAATAAAATATATTTATAATGTACCATACCATGAAACCAAAACTTGCGTTTTGATGCGAGTCTACAATCTTACAAAATAATTCGTAAAACAATCTTTAATCAAATAAAAGTATAAACAAATACATAATTCAAAAAATATATGCTATGTATTTTCCACATCTTCTCACGCTTACCACATTGAAGACCAACCCTCAATGGGTTTATTCAGAGGTCCATCCCTTTGTTTCCTCTTGTGATGTGGATATACAAATGCAATATACAATTTTTTTGCACTCTTACTTATTGAAGACCAACCCTCACTGAGTATATTCCAGAGGCATACACCTCTGAATATCCACCATATACAGAAGACCAACCCTCTATGTTCCCACTCATTTCCATGTATATTCTAAGTGTTATGAATGGATGCAATAATGCCAATACATATCACACTACATCACAATAATAATCAGTATTCTACACATTATCTCACTTTAAGTATAACTAAACATAAAACTCCTAATCCCCACAAAATAAATCCCATAATCATTTAATGAAATTACTTAATCTAGTTATTACCATTAACTAGGAAATTTCATTGATTTAATTCTAACTATAGTGTGAATGTGATTTATATTGAACTTGGCCATGTAATTTATTAAAAACTTAAATGGCAAAGTCATCCACTCATCTCGATGCCAATAAAGTTTATCGCATAAGAAGTCCCAGGAGACAAAGCCAATGAAGCTCCCAAGTCACATGTAATCAACCAAAATCAATAAATAAATAAAATAAGGAAAATCCTCACTACTGACTCTGACCTTTGTCAATTCATTTGGTCATAAATCTTATCTAGTAAGTAATTTACAAATGAAAATTATATCATTGGAAACTAGACTCAAAGAGCTTTCCAACAATATAAAGTTTGTTAAAAAAGGAGTCTAGATGAAGAAGTTTCGACCATTTGAAAAATGGACCAAAGATTCCCAAAATGGCTGCCTAGCACTTGAGCGCCAAACCTTCTTCTTCCTAAAATCCTTTGAAACCTGGCGCCTGGGAGCCACGATCACGTTCTTTGTGATTTTTTCTCAGATTTGGCTCAGATCCAGCCAAATCTCTACCATTTTTCATGATTCCTTCCATGAGCTTTCATCCTTAGTGTCTAAGGAGTGTTTAGACATAAAAAGCCCTAATTTTCATTGGCAAAGGAAGCTAGAATCTCAATTTTACCCCAAATACCCTTAAAACTAGAAAATAGGAACAAGTTTAGGAAATTGGAATCCTTACCTTAATTTCTTGCTTTTCCTAAGTTGCTTGGCCACCGATGACTCGCCCCACCACCGCAGAAAGGCATTCCGAAGCTTGTTGGAGGATTTGGAGTAGAGAGAGTGAGGTAGAGAGAAGGAAGGGAGAAAGAGAAAGAGAAAGTGAGGAGAGACAAAAAAAGTGAAAAATAAGACCCGTGGTGAAATTACTACTTTTCTCCCAAGCAATTTTTAGTTAATCTTAATGGCAACAAATTCATAATTTCTCCAATTTAGGTATTTCTCACACTCTAGGTATCACTCTAGTTCTTCATTTCACTTTTGTCCCTCTCTAGACCCCGTAAGTACTTAGCCTCCTCTATGCCTCATGATTACTCTCTCTCTCCGTCCCCTATCCCCCAATACCATTTCCATGAAATTTCTTTTCCCTCTAGTCTTTTTTCAACTCTCAAAAATATCATCCGCAATAAAATACCTAATCTAGTTATTTATTTCTATTTCCATAAATACTATTCATAAAGAATAAATTAAATATGGAAACTTAAAAATAACCAAATAATTCCATTTAAATAAATGAAAATTTTCATTATAAAAATCGTAATACCGCCAATCACGTGATTCAAAATTGGCAGGTATTACATTCCACTCCCTTAAAGTAATTCGGTATCCCAAATTCAAAATTCACCACAACATGTCATTTCTCTTTATAATGATGATTTATCGAAGGACCTTTCACTACTCATTACTTGCAAAGTGAGAAAGGGGATATAATAAACAAATGAAATATGGTGTTTTTAATGATCACATTAAACTTAATGATTAAGTAATGAATTTATTAAACTTAATATTTCACATTAGGATTTCTAGAACTAACCTCAATAGTTTAAATGAGGAGAACTTGGACCCAATTGCAATGACTCAAGTGAGGGTATTGAATGATCAATGGTTGCCTACGTTAAGAAATAGAACATATTAGTACAATTAAAAGATATTACTGTGAAATACGCTTAAAAATGAGCATTAACCATTATCATTTTGCGAAACTCATTTCTAAACCAGGAACTTGAGGTGCCGGAGGTGCAGAGCATGATAATCCACCTTGTGCTTCATTTACCTACATGAGTAATGCATAACAAATGTCAACTCAGATAAATATGCATGAGAAAGGTGAAATCAAATAACAAACCCTAAATGCAATTTACATACTCTCTTCGATGCTCTCTTTTTTTCTTTCTCTGAACTTCAACACAACTTATATATCGCCTCTTAGTTTTTAAGCCCTATTTCTACTTGAATCCTATTGGCTATGATAAGCATTGAGGCGTGGAGACAGCGGTGGCATCGAAGTCTGTATCCAAATCTTTCCCCGTCGAATGGAGAGCAATGCAAACTTTCTTACTCATATTGTCCAACAAGTCATTCATCACGAATGATACATCCATAGACCTAGATGGTTTGAATGCAATCCTCATTGCTTTTCGAGTCAACTCCCTAAATTGATGCATAACGTCTAGTTTAGGGTCCTTCACTATATCCTTCCCTATAGCATCAGATATCACACTAACCCTTTCCTCCTTCGTCCACTGACGCATGATGTACTGTGCAGGGAGAACTTTGACATCATTATGGTAATACACCCTTAAGGCATGGTAGTATAGAATATCGAAGCTCTCAAACTTCATGCAGCTACACGTGATCGTGCCATCTGAATGATCAAATGATACTCTATATTCTCTCTTATTATTACAAAGAGAAATCACATATTGTCTCGTAGGCTAAGTTTCATCCTTTTCCTTTATACATGCCTCAACAATCTCATCATACTCAGCCTGGAATAAGTTAAAGATAGGTAAAGTATAATTCTCCAAAGCTTGTTTTAACATCTGTGACCTCAGGTTTTTGACCCGTGGAAGTTTCTCTCTCCCATCAAACTCAGCCTTTGCTCATTATATCGTTTCTCATCCAATACCCATTCAAATTGGTTGAAGAATCGAATGAGATCAACATTTGGGTTCAATAACTCTTTCAAGTCAGAATTTAGACTTTCAGTCAATTGTGCACTTCTCATACTGAGTGTCAAAGCCCCTTTTTCATGAAATAAGCGGCCCATTTTTCTCTTATGTCATACATCAATGCTAGCCATGAATTTTCTTGAACATTGTGGTTTATTAACATCTTGCACCAAGCTGTCTCAAACTCATCTTCATTGACTAGTCCATACATGCACCAGGATAATTCTTGTAACATATGAGATTCTCCCTTAGGCAAACGAGCCAAATATTTCGCAACATTCTGCATCAAGTACCATGTGCATAATCCATGCACCGTGTCTGACATCGCCTCTCTCAAAGCTGTTGCCATTGTTACATCTTGGTCCATGAAGACTGTGAGAGGATACTTGTGTTGATGAGCTACTAGAAAAGTCTCAAATAGCCATCTAAAAGACTCGGCTATCTCATTCTGCAATAATGTTGCCCCGAATATCACTATTCTCCTAAAGTGGTTAAATCCACAAAACACAGTAAGTGGCCTACCCTTCTTGTTAGTGCCAAATGTGGTGTCAAGTGTGATCACATCTCCAAATAATCCATAGTCAATAAGCATCATCATATTGGCCCAAAAGACATTTGTAATTTGCTCATTGGAGTCAATCTGATATGCGTGAAAGAACAATTGGTTCTCAGATAGTTGCTTTTGGAAATATTGCAAGATCACACTGGTGTCCCCATACTCGATGTTTCATTGCCTTCTAGATCTCAGATAATTCTTGGCATCTAAACATGTATATCCTACACTAGCTCTTCCCTCCGTGTGCTTTCTCACCAAATCAAAATAGGCTTTTTGCCTAAGGCCAATATCCTTAGCCAACTTGATCATATGCCTATGCTTCGGTAATTCTCCGTTGTGATGGAAGAATGTGACTATTTCTTTCATGTGCAATTCATGATTATGCTCCTCTATAAACGTGCACACTTTATATTTTCCACCATCATGTTTCAACCCCAATTTGGCCATACATCCAATTCTAGTCTCCATGCGAGGATTCTTAATGTGTGCACCCTTTCTTTTCAACTCATAAAAACCCTCTTTGGAACAGACATATCTCACGAGTGTCATGATTGTCTTATCCTTTTTGCTATTGGTGTGAGTATCCTTCCTTACTCCAAACCCAACTTTCCTGCTATACTCCTTCCAAAAGTTCCATGTGTCATCCAAATTATCAAATTCATTCCAATGTTGGGCTTCGAAGTTGCCTCCATTAGTATTCCCAAAAAGTTGTCTGAAAAAAAAAAGATAATATTAGATCGTACAATCAATAAACTTTCTCACAATTATATTGCGATAATTAGAACTATATGACATTTATTTTTTCCCCACATGGTTAAATATTTATTTATTTATTATCATTTCTTTTACAATTTTCTTCCTCTTTAAGAATTAAATTAATGAAAAGATTATATATGTGGCCTAAAAAAAATAACTATCTATATATCTACAATTTCCTTCCTCTTTTACAAAATGAGGAAAGGATAAGCCAAACAACATTCAATACAATATGGTACCAATGTATAATAGATATATAAACTAACATAATAATTGTTTTAAAAAAATTCTATTAATAATTGTTTCACTTGGTTATATGGTCAACATCAGATCACATCCCACCAAATTAAATGACAGATGAAAATGAAACTAAATGTATTATAAGAAATCCATAAATTTCATGTGACATACATATTGTTATACTAGTACTATTGAAGATCCCACCAAAGTTCTGTAATTCTTCTTCAGCCATATCTTACATTCAAATAACCAATTAGTGCAACTTCTTTTATGGGGAAAAAAAGAAATGATAATAAACTTCTTTTATTCCTGGAATATTTGGACAGAACATCTGTTGTAGTTGTCATAACCCTAGCCTTGATTCTCATGTTAAGTTGTATAAACTTATACTTGAAATATTACATAGTCATTTGGAAGTTGTTATTTTTGGTAGAAGGGATCATACAATCACAACAACATATGGAAACTGAAGGGGGAAAAAAAAGAGGAGGAAGAGCTTCTCCAATACCCAATGCAATGATGCAGGAATGAATGTGCTTCTCCAAAAACAAAAATGTTGTAGAGATGAGCGTGGAGACTCGACAGAGAAGCTAACGTCGTTGACAACCAGAGGTGCAGGTGGCTGCCGTAGACGTGACAGAGAAGATGACAAGGAATGACGATGGAAGCAAGGGAAAGCAAAGGCAATATCTCACGTTGCAGGAATACACAAATCGACGACACCACTAACAACAGGAAACGACGATGGATACTAGATAGACAATGCAAAAACTGGAAAGGAAGAGAAATTGAAGCGCGGGAACGGGTATCACATTTTTTCATACATCACGTTAGTCCTTATTTCATGCGAAGAAGACAGGGGTGAAGATGGGTCAACGACTCAGATCCGGGTCAACAAGGGTAGGTAGTAGATGGCCACATGGCATCTCATCATTGGATAGGAAAAGTTAAACGAAAAAAAAATGTTGGCTTCGAATCAAAGCATAGCATAAACGTTGGCTTTCTATGGCTTGCATGTGGATTTTTGGAACTTTTGTCTCACAAGAATTGTTTGTATAGATAGTTAGGATATGCTATCTTTGGATGTTTGCGATATGTGGAAGATTTTAATTATTCAAAGAGAGAATAAAGAATAGGAATATATGTGTATACAAAATAATTCAAAATAAAATAGGAGCAAAGAAAAGGCTAGAGTGGGTTTTTTCTTTCTTCCCTCTTTTAATCATTGGAATATCATGCATATGTGGTAGGCTTCCATGCTTGTTTGAAACTTGTTTGGTACATAAGCCATGTATTCATATTTGCAATGGATAAGGATTTAAGCTTCAATTTATACATGACATGTGTGGATTGAGAACTCTTTATAATTGATTATATTTTCTTATGAATTGCTAGTTCACGCCACTACGATTGTTGAACTGTTCAAAATTAGAGTCTATGGCTAATTTCGCAGTATATAGTGATCTCCATGTTGTATTCTCTTGTAAAGTCTATGTTTTTATCACCAAATTAGATGTTTGACACTTATGTACACTAATTACAGACTAATTACACATGGGGGAGGAGAGGTAATACAAAAATTCAACGACACACAATTACACTAAAAGTAGTGAAATAGCAACAACTATAATAGTAAGTGCATAATCAGTCATAAGATCTCAAGAATTATATCTATCATCATCCTATTCCTATATTTTTGGTTGAGTTCTATCATTTGGTTGTCAAGCTAATGTTTCTAGAAAACCTTCCAGAACTAGACTATATCATATTACGGTCAGGAAGACTTTCACTAACTCATAACCTAACGCAATCTGATGAAGCCCTAACCAAAATCATGTTCAACCGCATTCATATATGCATAACAAGTTTCATCCTCAAATGGAGCATTTAACATAGAAATTATACCCAGACAAGTCATACCAAAGCAAGTATAAACATAATAAAAATTGGCAAGAATAGAGTAGAAAATGGAATAGAAACTCAATCAAAATACTTATCTATTTAGCCAAAGGATTCGAGTACAACTTCCAATTCATATGTGACAGATTACATAAGAGTTTCACCTTCCATAGAGGCAGAAACAAAATTACAACGGAGAAATAGACAAAGAAATCTAACCGACGTTTTAGTCCTAGTCTTACCATACAATCGGTTCTAGTTTCAAGTCAAGGCTTTTTAGTCTTGACATCTCTTTTGTTTGGCCTTTCAAAACCCTTTTGGCAACAAAGAAATCTAACCGATGTTTTAGTCCCGTCTTTTGGGTTTTTATTGCCATACCCTTTCCTCACTCCAAATCTGATCATTCCACCGTATGCAACCCAAAAATTCCATGCCTTCCCATAGTTTTGAAATTTCATTCCAACTTTCAGCTTTAAATTTGTATCCATGACCAGTTGAACTAGTGTTTAAAAATTAATAAAACAATGAACTAAAAAAATAATAAAATTAAATAAAATGAGAAGAAAAAAAAGAAAAAAGAAACAGGGGCAACCAAAGCTTGGGGAATGGACCAACAATATAGTTATATAAACTATACAGATAATTTTACCCATTTTAAAGTCATTAATCATTGTCAGCCGGTTGTTCCTATACTTCATAGTCATACATGCACACCTATATTTCATAGTCATACATGTACACCTATATTTCATAGTCATAATGTAGGTTGTACGTACTGATTTGGACTCTAAATGCCCATAAGTAAACACTGAGATATAAACTTTGAAGTGAAAAAAGGATTGTGATACAGCACTAGAGTTTGTTGGTATTTGTAGTCCTATCCATTTGCCAGATCAGTATTCTTTGAATTCAACCCAAAAAGCCCCCAAAATGCACTATCATTATTGTTGACACATTCACTAACCATTACCCAAACAGTCTTTCATGGAAATCTATCTATTGGCCCAATGAAGTTTATGGCTGCTGTTTCAGCTGATAATGATGAAGAGAGGCATTCTATATTTGTGGCTGATTCATTAGGCAAGAAACAAATGGTTTCAGTGTCGAAGGATCCTCATGATCAGGGGAAAAGCGTTACTAGTTTGCGCAAAGATACATCTCAGCTGGAAAGTTCTGTTTGGACTGAGGGATTGAGTGGTGTTCAACAAATTATTTCAATTACAACCCATGGAAATGTTATTGCTTTTATGTTGAAAGACTATATTCTCTAGCAATACAATATTAGGAGAGATTTCTTTTGTGGACAGTCTTTTATGTTCTGATGGGCATTCTACTCAAGCACATGCGACGGGGGGCATGTTTCTTGGAAGGACTAAAATCTTATTTTGGTCTCTAACAGATACCTTTCTCTCTCTTTTTTTTTTTTTAAAAAAAACATTTGGTTCTTCATAGGTTTTCATTTTCAATTTGGTTCCTTACATATTGATATATTACCAATTCAGTCTCTCTAAAATTTTTATTCTCAATTTGGTCTTCATAAATTGATATGTTATCAATTTAGTCCTTTACTTATTTTCATTCTCAGTTTCTCTGACAAATTGATATGTAATCAATTTAGTCTAGCTGGCTATAATTTTTTATGGTCATAACTTTTGATGAAGGGACTAAATTGATAACATATAAATTTATGACGGACCAAATAGAAAATGCAAATATGAGTGACTAAATTAATAACATATCAATTTGTGAGGGAATATATTAAGAATGAAAATCTATAAAAAACAGAATTGATAACATATCAATCCATAAAAGACCAAATTGAGAATAAAAATTTGTGAGGGATTAACTTGAGAAAAAAAAAGGCATTTGTGAGGGATCAAAATAATATTTTGCTCTTTCTTGGAAGTGATGGGTTGGGGAATATGCTGAATACTCATGAAAACGGTTGCTCGACACCGGAAAATTTTGTTGTGGAATAATAGAGGTTATGCAATTGTCTATAAAATGTCTTATCAGAATGACATTTTTCAATGTGAGCCTCATTCTGAGATTCCCGCCGCATATTATAAGCCTGAAGTGAGAGTATCCATTTTTCAATGTGAGCCTTATTCCATTTTTCTTACCTTTCTTCCAAATGATGTGGAACGCAAGAACAAAGTAAATGCACTTCTTACCATCCTAAATTAGGTGCGTACTGTAATGTTACTGGCAAGACTATCTATATGAGTTGAAAGAAGGTTAAACACATTGATGATAGAAATTCCAATAGAATATGAGTTCAACAATTAATTTTAACCTTTTGTTTTAAAAGGGTGAACGCTGAAACATTGATGATACTGATATGTGACAGTGCAATAACAGAAGCAATCAAAAGAACCCATCAAGTGTTAAATGAAAACTAAGATACTGAAACATTGAATAATTAGAAGCTACACTGAAACATCGAATATTATGGATATACCAATAAATGAAAGTTACAAAAGCCGAAAAAAATCCAAACCAGAAGCAAGAGGGCTGCAATCCAGACGGAGGGAAAGAAAGAGATGAAGCCAGCAAGATGGTGGGAGACAGCAACGACATATCTTGCAGCACAAGGAGAGAAGAGATAGAACGAGTGCAACAATGGAGAATGAAAGACACGAAAATGAAAAAGGTAGAACCCTAGGCCACGTGACTAACTAAAGCGTGTCGGATCAAGCGGATAGATGAGGTAGCTTGAAGAAAATCAGAAAAAAAAAATGACCAGATTAATAGATTCAACTGCATGTACGACCAGGATTCAATAGAAGAAATTATTTAAAAAAAAAAAAAGATCCCCTGAAACGCACCATTTGATTTAAGTGAAACAGTGCATTTTGAGGGGTGAAACAAGTGCGATGAAATATACCATGCGTTGCAGCGAGAAAGGGGTAATGGGGCTTGATCATATGTCTGATATTGCAACTATATAGTGCATTTCTCGCGACGAACTGCATCGGAGCCGCAAGATCAGAGAGTCTCCTCAAAATGTAGTCTGCTTCTGGAAGGAGACACTAAAGGTGAGGGTAGGTGAGGTCTCTTTTGCATAGGTATTGCATCATCTGTCAAGAATAAATTACTTGGATTGTAAATGTAGCTTTTGCATAATTAAATTCGTTTTTTGGAGCGGAAAAAAATTCATAGCATTCGTGCGGTCACAGAAACCTGAGTTCATCTGCCCCATCATGTAAGATACTCTGTTTCCAAAACATGCTTCGAGACAAGCCATATTATTCTGCCCAAGCTATTAACTTTTTGGACCTCCAAGCTCTCTTCACTTATGATGATATTGGATAGATAGTAAACTTTTCAATACTAGTATTTTAATTTTTCCAGTATTTAAAAATTTATTATAAAATTTCAAGCATAAATAAATAATTATATAACAAATTTTGAAAACTTCCATATCTATTGCTTACAGACATTTTATGAACTTAGCTTAGTGCCTGTCTATAATTTTTCGTTTTCTTTTGAGCATTGATAGTTTTATCTTTTATTAATTTCCTTTTTCCTTTTTGTACATAAAGATGAGTAGTGAAGGAATGATGTGTACACCTCGTGAAAGATGGGTCATTATAATTGCTGAGTGAACGGTTTGTTTCTGCAAGAATAGTTTATCAATATATATCTATATATATATATATATATATATTCAGTGTATCCTTATATAATCTAATATCACATATAGTATAAATATGTTTCGAGCAGTGTACTCTCTACAATTTTACATGGCACTAACCATCTCAACTAATCGTTGACCCTGCTTGCTTCTTCACCATAGCAGCATGTTTCTGGCCAGTAAGGTGAGAATTATAGACCGTTTCACTGTTGCACACTACATTGCATAGAGTGCACAGTTTAACAGAAGCTGCTGAAGTCTCAAAATCCTTTTCTGGAGCCTCTAACATGACAGCATTCCCTGGCTTTTGAGAATTTATCTCATCTTGTTTACTAGGATCTGGCTTTTCCTGTGGCCCATTTACTGCGTTCGTTGCATGCTGCAAAACATTTGCAGTTGGGATGGCTGCAGTGGCACCAGAACCAGCATCATTACTATCTGATTTTGATAGTTTCTCCAAGTTCCTCATGTGTTTCTTCCCAGATAAGTGTGCAATATATACATCATTGCTATTACAATTGATATTGCAAACTTCACATTGAGCAGGTTGAGCAACCTTGATTTTCTTTGGACTAATCCCTTTATTGAATATCAAGTCATGAACCTACAGAGTAACCAACAGAGTTCAGTCATCTTAGAAACATAGCTGACGTCAATAAAAGATGCCACTAACCAAAATGAAGATACGGAACTAAACAACAACTTAATTGAGCAATAGAGATGAGCAATGCTGCAAATCTAATATGAATCTAAGGCCTCGGGACCGAAGAAAATATGAAGTGTGTTGAGCCAACCAGCCTGAACAAGTATTACTTAATTCAACTAATTTATATTATAGAAGAATATAAGGGTCATATTATTAGCGCCAAAATATGAGAGGATCTAAATCCATCAATGCTAAGGATAGAATTATAAGAATTGTCATAATCAAATTTACGAGTTATTAGCCCCAGGTGAAAGAAATATTGAGTTTGGCTGCACAACACGAGACAGCATATAAAATATATTTTTTTTAATTTTTAAAATTTGTGTATTTTATATGCTGTCTCGTGTTGTGCAGCCAAACTCAATATTTCTTTCACCTGGGGCTAATAACTCGTAAATTTGATTATTTTTAAAATTTGTGATAGAGCCTCAAAACAAGCAATGAAAGTAATCGAAAAAGATGTAGTAAATAGGCAGCAGAATCTTGATTCAATACTGATAAATCTCTACCAGTGGGGTAGAGAGAATTACTAACAATCAACTCACTGGAACAGCAAAGACTCCTCTGACGGCCCCTGATATATGTTAGTGTGTGTTTGTTGCTCTTCTTTAATTGGTGTTATAGCCTATAAACACCATTTCTATACTATTTTTTGCTACAATAATATCATATCTATTCTGCATTTCTTTTATTCTGGTTGTGGGCTCTATCATTTGGTATTAGAATGAGGTTACAATCCAGGAAAGGTCTAGGGAGTATGGAGAACATAAATACAAGATTCAAAAAGGAGTATGATGAGTGGAAAGGAGAGAAGTTCAGAAGGGCGATGGATGAGATGAAGATGACGACGGCAACAACAACAAAGCCTTATCCCACTAGGTGGAGTCGACTACATAGATTGCATAATGCCATTGAGCTCTAACAGTGACTAATTCTTTAAGTATCTTATTCACCTGAAGATCCTATTTAATAACTTCTCTAAGTGTCTGTCTTGGTCCTTCTCGGCATTTTTTCATAGGACTCCATATCATATGCTCAACCCTCCTTATTAGCGCCTTATTTGAACATGTCCAAATCACCTTAAATAATTTTCTACCATTTTATCCTCAATAGGTGCCACTCCAACTCTACTTCGTATACAATCGTTACGAATCATATCTCGTCTTATATGACTACACATCCATTGCAACATCCTCATTTTCGCTACTCTAATTTTTTGTTTTTGTTGTCCTTTCATCACCCAACATTCACTTCCATATAAAATTGCTGATTTTATAGTACAATAAAACTTCCTTTTGAACTTATCAAGTACTTTTCAATCACAAACAACTCCTGATGTCAGTCTCCACTTCAAAAACCCAACTTGTATCCTATATGCCACATCTCCAATAATTTCGCCGTCATCTTGGATAACTGATCCCAGATACCTAAACTTTGACACTTGTAATATAACCTGATCTCTAATTTTAATCTAACTCGTTTCTAGTTTGTTGCTTGTTAAATTTACAATGCATACATTTTGTTTTACTCCTACTCAGGCGAAAACCCTTCAATTTCAAAGTACTTATCCATAACTCGAGTTTAGAGTTAATCTCTTCCCTTGACTTTACAATGAGAACAATATCATCTGCAAAAAACATACATTTGGGGATTTCTTCTTGGATGAACTATGTTAAACAAATACGAGCTCAAAGATGATCCCAGATGCAGGCCAATCTCAATAGAAAAGTCTCTTGTCTCCCCTGTAGACGTTCTCACACTAGTTGTAGTCCGCTCATACATATATTTTATAGCTCTAACAAACTTCAACCACCCAACTTGTATCCTATATCTCCAATAATTTCGTCGTCATCTTATATAACTGATCCCAAATACCTGAACTTTGACACTTGTGATATAACCTGATCTCTAATTTTAATCTAACTCGTTTCTAGCTTGCCACTTGTTAAACTTACAATATATACATTTTGTCTTACTCCTGCTCAAGCGAAAACCCTTCGACTTCAAAGTACTTCTCCATAACTCGAGTTTAAAATTAATCTCTTCCTTTGACTTTGCAATGAGAACAATATCATCTACAAAAAGCATACATTTGGAGATTTCTTTTACGAACTCAAAGATAATCCCTGATGCAGGCCAATCTCAATAGGAAAGTATCTTGTCTCCCCTCTAGACGTTCTAGCACTAGTTGTAGTCCGCTCATACATATATTTTATAGCTCTAATAAACTTCAACCACCCAACTTGTATCCTATATGCCACATCTCCAATAATTTCACCGTTATCTTGTATAACTGATCCCATATATCTAAACTTTGACACTTGTGATATAACATGATCTCTAATTTTAATCTAACTCGTTTCTAGCTTGCCGCTTGTTAAACTTACAATGCATACATTTTGTCTTACTCCTGCTCAGGCGAAAACCCTTCGACTTCAAAGTACTTCTCCATAACTCGAGTTTAAAATTAATCTCTTCCCTTGACTTTGCAATGAAAACAATATCATCTACAAAAAGCATACATTTGGGGATTTCTTCTTAGATGTGTTCCGTCATAATGTCTAAAACTATGTCAAACAAATACGAGCTCAAAGATGATCCTTGATACAGGCCAATCTCAATAGGAAAGTCTCTTGTCTCCCCTCTAAACGTTCTCGCACTAGTTGTAGTCCGCTCATACATATATTTTATAGCTCTAATAAACGCAACCCGAACACCTCTCTTTTTCAAAGCTTTCTACATCTCTTTTGGTATTCGATCATAAGCTTTTTCCAAATCAATAAAAGCTATATGCAAGTTTTTTTGTTTACTCCGATACCTTTCCATCAACCCTCTTAGTAGGTAAATAGCTTTCATAGTAGATCGTCCTACCATGAATCCAAATTGATTTTCAAAAATATTCGTCTCAATTTTTAACCTACGTTCAATCATTCTTTCCCATAATTTCATAGTATGACTCAAGCTTAATCCCTCAATAGTTTGCGCAGTTCTGTATGTCCCTTTTGTTTTTGTATATAAGCACTAACGTGCTTTTTCTCCATTCCTCAAGCATTTTCTTGGACCTTAGAATCTCATTAAAGAGTTTAGTCAACCAGATAGTACTCTCTTCACCTAAACACTTCCATACTTCAATAGGAATGCCATCAGGTCCAACAGCTTTACCATCATCCATTCTTCTAAGAGCTTCCTTAACCTCATCAACCTTAATCTTGCGATAATATGCCCAATTTTGTTCGCTCTCCAGGATTGTTAGATCCTTCATATCACTAGTTGACCCTGCTCTATCATTAAAAAGCTTGTGAAAATAATTTTTTCATCTGTTTTTGATATCTCTATCGGTAACCAAAACTTTTCCTTCATCATCCTAAACACATCTTACTTGATCCAAATCTTTAAATTTCTTTTTTCTATTCTTCGCAATCTTGTAAATCTTTTGTTCCTCATTTTTCATTCTTAATTCATTATAAAACTTTTCAAACGCTTTAAATCATACTTTACTTACTGCTTTTTTAGATTCCTTATTAGCCTTCTGATACCTTTCCCAATTTTTCGTGTTATTACACAAATGTATAGCTTTAAAGCAATCTCTTTTAAATTTGATCTTCTCATGAATGCTCTCATTCCACCACCAAGATTCCTTATCTCTTTGGCCAAAACCTTTTGATTTTCCTAAAAGTGCTTTAGCCACTTTTTTAACCCTCTTGGCCATATCATCCCACATGATGTTAGCATTTTCTTGTACTAATGGATTCGGGTCCATAACTATGGGTTCCAATGTACGAGGTCTTGTAGCACTTACCAATGAGGCCCAATTCATTCTGAAATAAAAAGAAATAAAAAAATAGAAGAAATCATACTTTCATGCAATATCTTAATTGAATTATATGTAATGATCAATAATTTCAGTTTAATTCTATATCTACACGTATTAAAATTCTAGATCTCCCAAGACGCTTCCTCTGACAGTTTCCTCTTAAAAGTCTATTGTTTCTCCCCCTTTAGCTGCCACCACTTGATCCTAGGGTTCATCACATGAAAGAAAATTTGATGAGTGTAAGGAGAATGGCAGCTGAATCAAGAGGTGAAGAGTGTAAAAAGGTGGCCAACCAAAAGTCGACCATTGGAGCTTCCTCTATTTTCCAATGTTTTAGCCAAGTTAGAAGCTAAGAAAGCCATATTCTCATATGAACTCAATCAGAGAGCAAGAACAAGAAGTGAGTTTTGTTGAAGTTAGGAAGGAAAAACATGAAGTTGCAAAAGACGTTCTAGTCTCAGGATAAAGTTTTCTAACACTATGGTAGAATCAAAATATGGAAAGGAAGAAAATCCTCAGCTATTCCAACTACTTGGAGAAGACGCTACTAAGGATTCTTCAAACTACACTTTGGGGGAAAGATTGAACGAGAAGGAAGAAGAGATCCTCAGTTCTCCAACATCCTTGGCAACTTATCCGGATATTGAGGAGAAGGAGATCGCCATTGCAGTTACAGATTCAAGCCAACCAGAAGGTATTTGCTGCCCATTCAACATTGAAGAAACCATGAGAACGAAATTGGAGTATGCAGAGAAGAGAAGTCAAGAACAAATTTCAGTAGTGGGAAGCAACCACTGATTTGGTTAACGAAAACAAGATGATGTTGAGGGAATAAGGAAGGAATACAAGTAGGTTTTGAATCAGGCTAAGGTTATTAAATGAGGAAGAAGGAAAAAAGTGAATAGAAAAGAGAAATTTGTTGGGCTATTTAATTATTGTATTTGGGTGACTTAGAATATTGGACCATCTCATTCTGGTCTACTAAATAGACCCATAACCTTGACAAATTGGGCCTATAAGAGAGAGAGGGAAAGTTAGGCTTTAGAAAAATTCATTGACTTAGTTGTTCTAAACTATTGGGCCTTTCTTTGACATATTTTCAAGTTACCCTAAGCCAATGTAAGAGAAAGGCCCAATACTCGATGCATACATCTCTAACTCAAACGGTTGTGTAAAGTCAGGCATAGCTAGTACCAGCACAATCATCATCTCTCTCTTCGATTCTTCAAATGCCATTTGGGCTTTCATCTCCCCATTTTAAGGCATCTTTCTTCAACAAAGCTATCAGAGGTGCAGTAATTCTGCCATAATTACGAACGAAGTGCCTATAGTACCTGGTTAAGCCCAAAAATCCCATCAAGGCCTTCAAATCTCGAGGTACAAGCCATTCTACAATGGTTGGATCTTGGCTAGATCTACCTTTACCCCTTATACTGACACAACGTGCCCGAGGTACTCAAGTTGTGTCTTCTGGTATTAATCACCAATTTGTGCTCTTGAAATGCCTTCTTTAAGTGTTCAATATGAGTTGCATAGTCCAGCCTATAAATCAGTAGCTCATCGAAGAACACTAGAATGAATTTCCATAGATGCTGTTGAAAGATCTCATTCATCAGAAATTGAGAATTGAGAAGTGGAGGGTGCGTTTGTAAGTCCGAAGGGCATTACCATAAATTCATAATGGCCTTGATGAGTCCAGAAAGCAATCTTAGCCTCGTCTCCCTCTTTAATCCTTATTTGATGGTAGCCTGATTTCAAGTCTAACTTGGAAAAAACCGTTGCACCCTTAAGCTCATCTAACAACTTATCTATCGCTGGAATGGGGAATTTGTCAAGAACTATAGTCTTGTTCAACGCTTAGTAGTTCACACAAAATCTCCAACCATCATCTCTCTTCCTCACCAACAAGACCGAATTAGAAAAAAGACTGCTGCCAGGCCTAATCAACACCGCAATAAACATTTCATTAACTAATCGCTCTATCTCTGCTTTTTGTTAGTGCGGATACCAGTGAGGTCTTATACTCAAGGGTTGTTTTCTAGGCTTAATTTCTATGGCATGATCGCAAACCCACCTCAGAGGTAATCCCTTAATGAGTTCCTGCACTTAGGGAAATTGCTCCAATAATTGTTGCACCTCTCTGGGTATTTCTTCACCAACCTCCTCTACAATCATTCTCCAAAATTCAACCAAATACCCTTGTCGTCCTTTCTTTAAGTTCCTCATCATTGCCTTCAGAGATACTAAAGTTTTAGCCAATGATGAATATCCTTATATACATCGCTCCTCTTCTCCAATTTTGAATTTCATGTTAAGCTGTTCCATATTCATCTTCACCGCTCCCAGCTATCTCAACCATTCTATCCTAATAGGATCTTTAGGTGCCTTCTTAATAAATGGTAATTGAACAAAGAAGAATAGGCGGAAGAGCAGGAGAGAAAGTCATTAGAGAACCTAATAGAAGATAAATTCAATACTGAGTTCGTATGGAGTGGACAATCATCTATAGTACAACCAATTCAATGTATTCTAGTCTGCCTTCTACTGCTCCTGTACCTCTCCCTAACTAATCTTAATGACATGATAACTATAAAAATAGAAATACTACTAACTAATTAGATAATGCTGACATTTAAATAATTAATAAATAAATCTACTAACTAGTTGGATAATGCTAATTGATTTAAAATTTAAATAATTAAATATACTAAATATTCTTCTGCTGTAATCCCATATTTGACCAAGTCAAACCTATGTATTCCCTTGTTTCCTCTTCTTTGAATATATTTTTAGAGGTGCTGTATCAGTATACCCTCCTTGGAGATTAGCCTTGTCCTCAAGGCTAGATAATGGACGTTGCTCCGCTTGCCAATCGTTGAAATCTATTGGAACTGGAATGGCATATGCCCTAAAATCTGCATGCTATGGCTGTCTAGAGGAAGAGTCCATCCTTTTATTTTCGTTTCCCTTCTTATAGAGAATGGTAAAATCAATGAGAAGCTTTCGTGGTAACTGTTGCTGCTCATTGGATGAGATAGGTTTTAACATAAAAATGCTGCCCAAAAGATAATGTCTCCTTTTTTGTAATGAGTACGAGGGCCAATAACTCTCGATCATATGCCGGCTCTATACAATAGGGAAAATAGGCCCCCTTACTAAAGTCGGCCAAGGGGTGCTCCTGTTGAAATAGGATAGCGCTTATAATTTTAGACAAGGCATCCCACTCAATTGTAAATGGTTGGGATAAATCTGGTTCAATAGCCATGTTCGGAGAGATAGGTTCGTTGGCTCTACTTGAGCGAACCTTCTATTACTTGCATTGGCTACCATTAAGGTGAAAGTTGTAAGAATTGTAGGCATCCTGTTAGAACCCTCCCCCCAGCAGAATACAAGAATACCCAATGACAAAGAAGGAAAGAACCGAAAGACAATAATTCCTCCAATACTTTATTAATGGAAAACAATAAGATACAAGTCGAATACCCTATCGATGAGGTCTTAAACAGAGAAAAACCCAATCACCCACATTAGACAATTTTTCCAATCTCTTTTTATCTGCTTAAGCTTTCATTCTCACTTGGGCACGCTGTAAGTTGTACTTCAACTGTCTAATGGCTTCATCCCGATCCTTTCATTCTCTAGCTACAGCCTCAATATGTGTTTCTCCTTCTACAAAAGTGCAACAACGTTTTTTTTTGGGGGGGGGGGGTCTCCCATAGACAACTTCAAAAGGAGTCACTCCTATTTACACATGATAAGTGGTGTTATACAACAACTCTACCCATGACAGCCATTGGGACCAAGTCTTAGGTTGCTCTGAGGTGAAACACCTCAAGTATGTTTCTAGACACCGGTTAACCACTTCAGTTTGCCCATCCGACTGTGGGTGATAGGAGGAGCTCATATTAAGCTTAGTCCCCTGAAGTCTGAATAATTCCTTCCAGAAAATACTCACAAATAAAGGGTCTCGATCACTGACTATTGAGTTGGGAATCCCATGCAATCTCACCACCTCTTCGGCAAAAATTTCTACAATTCCCTTAGCAATATAAGGATGTTTCAAGGGAATGAAATGGCTGTACCTTGATAGTCTGTCAACCACTACTAAGATAGCATCAAAACCACAGCCTCTTGGTAGACTCACAATAAAATCCAAGGAAACATCATTCCAGATCTGTTTTGGAATTGCTAAAGGTTGTAATAGCCCATAGGGGCTCATAGCCAAATACTTCTACATTTGACAAGTATCACAAGCCTTGACAAATTCTTGAATTTGAGATTTCATACCTCGCCCATATAGATTTGTTGCCAAACTGCGATATGTCCTCAAAAAACCTGAGTGACCGCCACTAGGAGAAGCATGAAATTCGTATAAAAGCTTTGGAATAATAGAAGAGCTTGCTAGAATTACTAGCCTTTTTTTGTAAAACAACCTGCCCTTATCTATAGAATATCCAAGCCATTTTGTAGTGTCTTCCCTTAACTCATTTTTTATTTGCTGTAGCAGTGGATAATCAGCAATTTCCTTTTCTACTGCTGTCCATTTGCGCCAAACGAATAAGAAATAATGGAATTACACTCAGCCCTCTCTTGCTGCCTTGAAAAAGCATCTGTAGCTTTATTTTCCTTCCTAGCTTTATAGATTACTTCAAATTGAAATCCCATGAGTTTCCTAGCTTTATAGATTACTTCAAATTGAAATCCCATGAGTTTGGCAATCTATATATGCTGGTTCTCTGTTGTTAGTCTTTGTTCCAACAGATATTTTAGGCTTTTCTAATCTGTACAGATGATAAATTTTCTCCCTAGCAGGTATTGTCTCCAGTGCAGTGTTGCACTGCTAGGACTAAAGCCATTAGTTCTTTTTCATATACTAACTTCATCAAATTAGTCCCTAAAAGTGCTTGACTGAAAAAAGCAATAGGTTTCCTTTTCTGATGCAAGACTGCCCCTATGGCTTTTCCACTTGCATCACACTCAATTTCAAAGGGTTCATTGAAATTGGGCAGCTCCAACACTGGTGCTGATGTTATAGCATCTTTCAATCTCTCAAATGCCTCCTGGGTCATTGTATTCCAATAAAAACCCTCTGTTTTTGTTAGCTTAGTCAGTGGTTTTGCAATATGGCCATAATTGAGGACAAAATGCCTATAGTATCCTGTTAATCCCAAAAAACCTCTCACTCCCTTCACATTTCTTGGGACTGGCCAGTTCAGCACACTTTGAACCTTGCTAGGGTCCATAGTAACTCCTTTGTCTGTGATTATATGACCCAAGTATTCAATCTGTGTCCTTTTGAAACTGCACTTCTCATTTACTACAAATGTGTTCATCTGTAGTACCTTGAAAACAACCTCTAGATGTTGCAAGTGCTTCTCCCAATCACTGCTAAAGACCAGAATATCGTCGTGGAAGAATACCAGGACAAACTTCCTAAGATATGCCTTGAAAATCTAATTCATTACTGCTTGAAAGGTGGTTGGAGCATTTGTTAAACTAAATGGCATTACAAGGAATTCGTGATGCCCTTCATGTGTTCTGAATGCCGTTTTGTAGATGTCGTCATCTTTCATTCTAATCTGGTGATAACCAGATTTTAAATCTAATTTTGAGAAAAATTTGGCTCTATACAATTCATTAATTAGTTCCTCCACTACCAGAATAGGGTACTTGTCTAGGATAGTAGCTTTGTTTAGGGCCCAGTAGTCTATGCACATTCTCCAAGTTGTGTCCTTCTTTATGACTAATATTATAGGGCTAGAGAAAGAGCTGTGCTGTTTCTGATTATCCCTTGTTCCAGCATCCCTTTTATCTGCCTCTCAATGTCATCTTTCTGATACTGAGGATAACAGTAAGGTTTGACACTGACAGCTTTTTTGTTGGGTTGCAAAGTGATGGCATGAGTTCTACCCCTCAAAGGAGGTAAACCTTTGGGTTCACAGAAAATCACAGAGTAATTGTCAATCAACTTCCCCAATTCAATCTGTTGAGTTTCTGTCAATTTTTATCTCGGTTATTTGCTCTTCTTTTTCTAAAATCCACAACAATCATTCCATTTGCTGTGATTTTTCTCCCATCACACTACAGTGATCCCAAATTACTCCTGTGATCTTTTCTTTTAGGCCACTCATTGTACTGTTCAATTTAATCTCTTCTCCACCCATACTAAGACATAGCCATATTTTTCCAGTACATAACCACCTTACCTAGCGTTTTCAGCCAAATTACTCCCAATATTAAGTCAATATCCCCCAATTCCATAATATAAGCCTCCACATCACATTCCAACTTATCCAACTTCAGTTTAACCTCTAGACATTTTCCTTGAGTTATGATTTTATGGCCATCACCTAATTTCACCCTCATTCGTTGTTTACCATTATTTGTCAGACCCAAAATAGATACCACTATTGGTGATATGAAATTATGGGTTGCCCCAGAATCTATCAAAACTACCAATGGAATGCCACCCATGACTTCACCAAATTTCTCACCTCTAACCACTGGTACCAATTCAACGATTTCCCTTCTAGGCAAACCACAGTTGCCTCCAACTTCTCCGCTTCGCCGATAGCGTTTATAGAAAAATAATGCTCTAATTTGAATAACCAACCAATTGGTTCCTCGCCGTTGAATAATGGAATCTCCAACATTCTAAATCTCGTTGGGTCTTTATCCATGCGTGTTACTCGTTCCTCCAGCATACCTTGCTACAGTCTCACTATTTTCACCTTGAGGAGCTTCATTTGCATTCTTCTCATGGCCTTCGATTTTGGTAAGAGAGTCCCTCACCTCCAACATCCACATTTTTAACGTTTCCATATCTCCCTTCATCGTTGTAAATTCATTCTCCAAATTTTCTACTCTCCCTTCCATTCTTGTGTTCACCATTCCCTTGATCTTGACCCGCTCTGATACCAATTTGATAGAGCCTCAAAACAAACAATGAAAGTAATAAAAAAAGATGCAGTAAATTGGCAGCATAATTCTAATTCAATACTAATAAATCTCTACCAGTGGGGTAGAGAGAATTATACTCTAACAATCAACTCACTAGAACAACAACAGACTCCTCACAGAGATAGTTACACACAACTATCACACTCACAGAAATGAAAAAGAAAATGCAGACAATACATGAAAACAGAAAAGACACAGTAAGCAACACTGATGGATTTCGAGAGACTAGCACTCTCCAAAGTCCACTCCAATGTTCTCCATGCCTTCTCTCTCCTCTCCACAACTTATTTCAGCCTCCTCCCCTTCCTTCGTGCCAGCTCAGGAGTTGTTATGTCGTACTGTCCCTTTTTCCCCCTCAATGGTCCCTTAGTTCTAATACTTAGGCCCATTTTGCCTCTTGTAGTGTTTAAGGATTATAGGCCCAACATTTTGCAACTTAGCACTTAGACAGAACAAATTATAAAACACTGTGTGCAGTAAGATTCAGTGTTCTAACATCCTTACTATTGGAACCCTGGTCAACGGTTTGGGCAGTGATTAAATAATCAACTATCCTCCCATGCAATGTTCTGGTAATTCTATCAGGACAAGCTAGGTTTAATAAAAGGAATTATGCCAAAAGCACTTAGAAAACTCAACTGTGGATCGCAATAATAGAAGATAAACACTAAGAGTATATGAACAATGAAATAAATGCAAGGGGAGAAAATATCTGAAATACATAATCTCAGGATGGCAAGTAACCCATAGAAAATCTGATAAATGCACAATTCACCTTAGCAGCATGCTTTTTTCCAGCTAGATGTGTGCTCAGTACTTCTTGACTATTGCAAGCAATGTTGCATACCAAGCAAACCTGTACTGAATCAACTGATGCACCACCACCACTCAAAAGCTTCAGTTTCTTAGACTCTAACCCCCTGCCTACAGCAACAAATAAATCATCTCCTTGGACCCCTCTAGTTTGGATTTGTGAACTCATATAAGAGGTTCCTGATAATACTGTATCAGTGCAATTATTCTGCAACTGCATATTTCTCTTGTGTTTCTTTCCTGATATGTGCTTTTCAAAAACACTCTTGCTATTACAATCAATTTTGCAAACCTCACATTGCATTGATTTGTTGGATTTTGTTTGGTTTTGGAACGTCACTGGGGTTTCATTAGGCAAAAGTTGATGTACCCAGCTGTCACTCCACGCAGAGTGAAAAATTGTGGGCACGTCTGAAGTCTCATGAGAAGTTTTGGCATCCTGCATACCGGAAGAAATATAAATTATAATAAAAAATAACAGTTTAAATCTGAAATTATTAAATCAATAATAGAAAAGGATACATCCACCAAAGCACTCAAGACTTTCTTCCCTAAAATAAACTACGTAAAATTTGCAGACAGATAATAATAATAATAATTGAAATATAAGATTAAATGCAAGAGTTTCAACAAACTACTTCATATGTTGCAGGGCGAACTTGTTTGATGATCCAATTCTGAACATTTGCGTTCGAGTCAAGGGAATTTGCTGTCTGGCCTCCGCAAGCAGAAGGGTTGTACGATAGTGCAGAGGGAAGCGCTGGTTGAGGTAAAGATAAGAAAACTGTGTTGGAAGAACAGGTGGAAGGATGGAGATGAGCGCACATTTGGAGGGAAAATTGGGAAATCGTGGGCTCACCAGTCTCGCTGCTAGTAGTTGCCGGTCTCTACCTCGCCGCCAGTCGCTGGGCCTGGTCGCTTGCGGATCTCTGTGACTGTATCTTGCTGCTAGTAGTTCGTCCTCCTCAGCTCATGCAGTGCTGGTCGTACTCACTGGACGCTAGCTTGGCCTGGTCGCTGAAGAGTGAAGATAGTGAAGGAGAGAATTAGAGAAATGTACATTTTAAAGCAAGCATGAAGACAAAGGGAGAGACCGAGTGCGAAATTCAGGAGAAGACTAGGGCTTCAATTAGCTTATGATGAAGTAGAGGGTAAAGGATGCGACGTTGGAATTGATAATGAAAATAAATTGAAAATAATTTTTTGTGAAATTTGTATTTATAAATTTTTTAATTATAGAAATAATTTATATATAAATTTTTATATAATAAATATTTATTTTATAAGTACATTATTTAGTTGGTTATAGACTCTTTGGAAATGTTAAATAATTTATTACATATAGTTTTTTATTTTTTATTTTTTTATCTTTATTTTTTAAAATATTTATTATACCTTAATCTTATTATAACTTAAATTTTTAAATTTTTTATTTGTTTGTAAATAATTTTTATTTTTATTTTTATTTTTATCTTTAATTAAATTTATGTATATAATATATTATATATAATAAAATATATATAAATATATTACATATAATAATTTAAAAATTAAATATTGATATGTTTATTTATATTATTTTAAGATTATAAAATATATATCTTGTTTATGTGTTTTTAATTAGTGTTTGAGTGTTTAGAACTACTAATTAGTGATTAAAAGTGAGGTTCCTTAAGTGAATACGATTTGGAGACCATTATACCACAAAATTACCACAAATTCAATTCTGGGTTTCAGCATCGTAGCGGCGTGAACCAAATACCTAGGGTTTTGAGGTGCATTGGAGGATGTGTTATTTTATTAATTTTATGGATATAATTTGGGAGGCTATTAAAAACCTAAGATGTAAGCTAAAAAAGGGAGAAAATTTCAATTAGAACCTTGGCGAGGGACTAACTTGAAAATAAAATATCAATAATAATAATTTCAGGGGCTTATTTGAAAACTTTTGGTCAAAAGAGAACTTTCAGATCATTGGGAGAAACAAGGCAAGGGAGTAGTAAGTTAATTCTAAATATTTGGGGTAATTGGGATTAATTTTTTAAATTTACAAGGGACTTGAGTGAAATGGAAGTTTAGGGAAGAGCTATCTTATGAGAATTAATTGAGGATAGACATGTGGCACAATGAGAACCACACATGTGTCCTCTCTTCCCATTAGTATTTTGTGGCTTCATGAGGAAGTTGTGTTGTGCCTCTTGCGTGCATGAGTAAGGAGATCGAGTGGGAAAATGAAGATAAGACAACGGGTGAGCATGTAAGTTAAGCTAGAGATGTTGTCATCGTATGCCACCGTGAGCTCCCTTGCCAAAATCTTTCCTCCTTCCTTCTCCTTTTCCATTCATTTTCCTACAGCTCGAGACAGAGCTGAGTGATGAAAGGAAAGGGTGAGAAGGATGAGCTGTGATAGTTACTCCCACTACTTAGGTTTTCTCGACTAGCATTGTCTGGCTGGTTTACCATCAGCCATTGATCTTTCTGCTAGCCACTACTTGTTAGTTGGTGGAAAGTCTGAATAAAACTGATTGTGATTTGGATTTTTTGTCTCTCTTTCTTATTCGTGCAAGAAAGGAGTTCAATCGAGAGAGAAGAGTAATTTTATTCTTGGCTAGAGGGTTTTTGGTCTGGGGAATTAGGCAAACAAGGATGGGGAAGTGATTGGCAATCAATGGCTACTATGTTCGAAGGCTCAAAAGGGGAAATCCACAACTGTATCGTGAACCTGAGAAGTATGGGATTAGTTCGTGGCTCTCGTATGCTAGTTTAAAAATCTCTTAACCTTTCTTTTTTTTTTTAAATCCTTTCTTTTTCCCGTGTTTGAGTAATTGAAAAAGAACAAGAATAGAGGCTAACCAACATTTTAATAAGAATTTTGGATTGAGAATATAGAAAAAGAGAGAGAGAGAGAGAGAGAGAGAGAGAGAGAGAGAGAGAGAGAGAGAGAGAGAGAGAGAGAAGAAAAAGGGAAATTGGAGTTGTCAGCAAGAAGAACAATGGTGACCAGACCGAGAGGTAAATGCCCAAATTGACAATTTCATTTTTTGTAACTATGGCTTAATTTCATAAATCTATTGCAGTGATATGTTGTGTGTTGGCCAAAAATATATCTGTTATATAATTACTCATATATGGAATTTTTGTTTGGAAATGAATTTATGTTGTTTGGGGAGACTTTGAAAAAATGATTAGATGTCAAAATTTTAGTTTTGGGTTTGATTGGTTGAGTAACATTGGGTCTATTAAAACAAAAATGAGGATATGTGGATGGTTTCTAGACTTGTTCTATTGATTGTGAACAGTCTTCTAGTTATTTTAGGTGGAACTTTGTGTAAATTCCATGGTGGTTGAGTGGTTGGTTTTAGTTTGGTTGAACTCTTAAGTGATTTTTGACTCATTCTAGTTGTTTTTGTTTGTTGTGGGATGAATGGCATTATAGTTGATTTGGGGTGCATTTTGATCATCTCTCTATGGTTTTAATTTCATTTCTCATCCTTATGGCTAAAATCATAGATTGATCAACATCTGTGGAATGGAATCCTTGTGGATTAGCTTTATGGCTTTCACAGTTGAGTAGGTTTGGCTTCCTAATCAAGTGAGTAGCTAGTCCTACTCTTAAACTATTTTTATTTCTACATATTGAGCATGCTCTATGAGTGAATGATGGATATATACACCTAATCCCATAAGTGTGGGACTTACTATACCTACATCTTGATTGTTCTTTGATCTATTTTCATATTCTTGAAGATCTTACAACTCGAATGCTTGCAAGAAGTATAAAATTACTCTAGTTAATAGGCAGGCAGCTTGAAACCTTAAAACCTCTTAAATATAATAGTGATGGGCAACATCCCTTCTAGTCTTAAGTCTATCCCATTGTGATGGATGATTATTAGTGCATTTGTGGTAGAATTGATAACAAATAAACAAATTATCATTTCATGTATGTTTGTGATTGATAAATGCCCAATCTTGTGTGGGGCATTCGTTATGTTCAGGTATTTCGGTAATTATTCCTTTCCCACTAGCTTGAAAATTCATGGCATATACATATTGAAATTATACTTGAATAGGTTGGATTAGAACGAAATTTTCATGATTAAATGTGGTTATTGAGGATTAATCCTACTTATACCTTGTTTTGTATAGGTTAATACTGATATGTGCTTAATGTTATGTGTCTCATTGTATTCAAATGAAACGAGCCTTAAATGGCTTGGGAATTAGTTTATGTAAAAATTATTGTGACATACAATGGATTCCTTATGTCATTATAATTCACACACATACTTATGATATGAGTACTAGAAATTGGAAACTAAACTTTATTTGTTAAAAAGGGGTTGGGGCAATTTTGTGTGCTATCTTGTGTTTGTTATACTTATAAGAACATAATTGTGACAGATGTTTGAGAAAATATTTCACATCGGGAGGTGAAACTGTGTTAATAATCTCAATCATACCCTAGTGAAGGGAAGGATGTTCACTTAAATTCATTGAGGTAGAAATCACTAATCCTAATTTAATACATGATTAAATTTATTCCCTTACAATTTAAGATGCTATGATATGAGACAAGGTCATAGTTGGAATTGTGTTAACTGAGATGACATTTATGGGAAAAAGTTAGTGAGAAGCTTAACTCTATCCATAATTTGGTTTTATGAAAGAGTTGAATTTTATTTTCCTTGATAATTGTATATAGTGTTAGTGTTGTTATAGAATGGCATGGTATGATGAAATCTTATGTGAGATGACCCCAGTGTGTTGACAAGCAGTGTTATTATTACTTGATACTATAAATTCTATGTTGAAGGGGTGAAGATTTCGTAGTGTAACTCCTCTAGTGTTGAAAAAGTGTTGGATGAACCTTCATGTGTTGAAAACACTCCTTAGTTGCTATATATGCTAGGTTCCTACACATACATCTATATATATCTAGATATATGTAATATCCTGGATTTTAAAAGGGTGTAGTGGATCTTCAAAATTTTTTTAAAAAATAAAATAAATTAAAAAATAATAATTAAAAGAAAATTATTAGGAATTTAAAATTTTAAAGTGTGGATATATTAAGGATTAATTTGCAATAAGAAATAAATAGTAATAGATTTCTTAGGACTTATTTGAAAATTTTCTTAATTTAGGTAGGAGAATTAAATTCATGGAAGAAGGTGAGACAATGAGTGGTAAAAATATAATTTTTTTTAAAACTTTGGGTAAAATTTGGAACTTTATAAAAGTTTTAAGGACTCATATGAAAATTTAATTTGAGAAAGGTTGTCTTGTATAATTTAAGCAAGAAGGAGGGATATGTGGCATTAAGAGATAGAGCCATGTGTGCCATTTTCTCACTGTCATATATAGAAGCTCTTGGATTCTTTAGACATACACACATATTCAGACTTAGGGGCAAGGGAGGAGGATAGACGAAGAGTAATGGCGGAAGTGCTGTGGTGGCCACCACCACCGTCATTGTTGTTGGAAAAGACCCTTCTTCTTCTTTCCTCCTTCTTTTCAAACTCCCATGTCATTCAAGATGAAGAATAAAGCTACCATGAGAGAAGAGGATGTATTGGAAATCAAGGAGAGGAAGAAGGAGATCGTTGGATGATACCATCATCGCTGGCCATCACCATGCTGGACAACCTCCCTCCCATCATCATCCTCTTCCTCCTTTGACTCCTTTTGCTGCGAAACATGAGAATGGAGTTGTGAGCACAGGAATGCCATGAAGGAGAAATCTGAAACATTAAGCAATTATGTAATTTGAACCTTGCTATCTGATGTGGTGTTCTCGGGTTTGAATGTTAGCATTGATCTCAAAATTTTTGGAAGGTAAGCATGGTTGGACCCTTCTCTTCCATTTCCTTTGTTTTAACTCAAGAACTATTGTGCTAAGCTGCTATCCAAATCTAGTTCTTCTTGGTTAGGTTAGTGTAGGTTTTGTATGTTGGCTTTACAGATTAAAAACATAATCTAGAAAGTTGTTAGCTGAATTAAATCTTTGGTCAAGAAAAACACTGAATAAGGGCTCTGTACTACTTGAATTTTATGCAGAAAAAAAATTGGAAATCGAGAGAAAGATTGATAGGTGTGGGAGCTTCATTTTTGGGCCATATGTAGTACTAATATAGAAAGCTGGGTTTGAGTCATTTATGCATGCTTAATATTATTCAAGAGCTATTTATATTACTTCATTATGAGTTTAAGGGTTGAGAAATGGGAAATATAGTGGAAGTTTGGGTTGCTTGTTGGTTTTCCTTTGGGTCTAAAATACTACTGTAGTTAATTTACTAAAGGGCCATAAGGGGAAATATGACAACTTTGAATGTTGTTGGTTTTATGTGTTTTTGGATAACCAAATCAACTTCTAAAATCATGAAACTTTCTGGAGATATTCTTTATATTGTATAATCTGATTTAGAAAGTTTCAAGTTCATAAAATTTGGTTTACTTGTTCAAATAAGCATGGGAACAACACTTGTTTAGTGTAGAGTAAAGCTTGAGCAGTTTAGGAAATTGGGTTTGTTTTGAAAGCTAAAGGTCTCTTTTTGACCTAAAAATTCTATGGCACTTAGACAAGACATAAATCTAATGATCTGCTGAATTCATTGTATTTGAAAATGGTTAAGGTGGTCTATTGCATGAAAGAATAGAACAGATAGCATAATTGAGCAATTTTGACATATGGGTACAAAAGTGACCATTTGAGGGGCCAAATGGTGAATTTTTAGGCTGAAATTTTTATCCTAGTATATTAACACATGAATAAAGATATATTTCAATTATCATGAGTTTTGGAGCTATGGATTGATACTAGAAATTTTGTAAAGTTTAGTTTGGAATTTACCAGAAAAACAGAACAATGTTGAATGCTTGGTCACTTAAGTTCTAAAATGGTGTTGTTTCCTTCTTGGCTTATTTTGTAGGCCTCCTATGAGTTCTTTGGTACATTCCTTTGGTTTAAAGTGTGGAAACCTTGCTTGGATTTGAGGTGAGTGGTTTAACACTTCCTATGACCAAGTATTTTTTGTGACTTTTTGCATCATAGTGAAAACATGTAGTATATCCAAATTGAAGAGAATGGTGATTAAAATATATAATGAGCTATAAATAATTGTGACACTTGTGAAGTTATGTATATACAATTATATTATCTCATTTTTTTTTATGAATGGAGATGTGAAGGGTGAAATTCTAGATGCGTGTATATGCCTATAGAAATTCATCTATTAAATTGAGTCACAAGGGAATTTAGAAAGTGTGTATGTACGTATACATTCTACTATTCTTTTGGAAGTGCAAAAATGAAATACATATATTTAGATATATACACACACATGAAGCTTTATGTCTTAAATTGAAACAAAATGCATGTGTGTGCATATATATATATATATATATATATATATATATATATATATATACTATATAGACATGAGGTGTATGTACATATACATATACTATACCCATTTTATAGATACTTGTTTGGAAGGTTTAGCTCTGAAAAATATATAAGCATATACATACACCAATGTATCTTAACCTTGTGATTGAAGTAAGAAAGCTATGATTCTTTTGTGTGTTAAGTTTGTTATTATGTGATGTATTTGCATGTCGAGATTATATTATGGTTTGTGAGTGATATAGGAATTGTATTGAGATGTGGTATATTTTGATGGGTGAAGTTATTCGTCCATGGATGGTTGAGATGTGTTATGTATGAATAATTGTTTTATGATGTGAGATTTTGATATTTGATTATGCTTGTGTTTGAGAACGAAAGAAAAAGTCATGGTGGTGCACCCCATAGGAAATTCTACAAGGAGCCATAAGGGTGGAGATTTATATATAGTGCGATAGGGGTGGATGCAATGGGGGCCACGGGTGACGATCTAGTGGTACCTTGGATAACCCGGTTAGTATGGGAAAATTTGTGCAATTGATTGAACTATTTACTATTGTGAATTGTTTTGAATTATCTTATATTGAATTATGATTGGTTTAGTTGGATGTTGCTGAGAGCTATTTTGAATTAAATTGTACCATGTTATAATTGGTTATGAATGATTGATACATGTTATCATATGATGTTTTATTAATTGTTTTTTGTCGTAGCATAGTGTTGTCTTCTCACTAAGCACCATTTTATAAACATTTTTTTAATTGTCAGTTGAAGACAAGCTTCATGCAAGAGGTAAAGGATCCATAGCTCAAGACCCCACTTGAACCCAGAAATGGCTAAACTCCCATTATTGTGTCAATTGTTTTGCTACTCTAGAGTTGCTTTGTGATTGTATAGGTAGCCTAGGATTTGGATCACTGTCAATATGAATTTATAAATAATGTATAAAAATGATACAATGATCATGAAAATTATGTTCTTAAACCCTATATTTATTAACTTGTTATGATAGTTACAAAGGTATGAAAGAATGATTTCTTTAACTGATTATCTTTATTTATTTTATTTATTCATTTTCAAATATTGTTTACGTTGGATGGATAAAATAAATCAGGTTTCAAGATGAGAATAAGCTCATTCTCATGCCGGTCACATGAATTTGGTGGGACATGACAATATATATGTATTCGTATATCTACCTGTGTACACCCTATGTGTTGTTTTAAATTGGAAATATCTTTGTGTATATAATTGTGTTGGAATGATCATTGTGTGATAGACATACTTTCATGCGTAGTGTTTATGAATTGCTTGGGGTGACCCATAAAAGAAGTCGTGTGGCTAACCCAGTCTGTGTGATCAATAATGCTGGGATGGTGCATTACTTGAATTGTCAGTGGAATGGTCTAACATTAGGTCGTTGTGTAGCAAGGTAACCCTAACCCTCGAGGATGCCACACTCGAGGATGCCGTCTGTGTGATGGTAGGGTGAAGAAGCTTTTGAGATGGTAAGCTTATGTGAATGGTGCTTCAATGGCACTACTATGCCATTGTGTTGGAATGATCATTGTGTGATAGACAGACTTTCATGCGTAGTGTTTATGAATTGTTTGGGGTGACCCATAAAGGAAGTCGTGTGGCTAACCTGGTTTGTGTGATCAATAATGCTGGAATAGTACATTACTTGAATTGTCAGTGGAATGGTCTGACAATAGGTAATTGTGTGGCAAAGGGACCCTAACCCTCAAGGATACCACCTGTGTGATGGTAGGGTGAAGAAGCTTTAGAGATGGTAAGCTTATGTGAATGGTGCTCAATGGCACTACTATGCCAATATGGTAATGTAGTGGATGCCTATATGGCAGTATAATGGACATGTACATTTATGTGTGATACAAAATCTTTAATAATCATGTGTGAGATTTAGTCTATGAACTCCTGGTGTGTATGGTATCTTACACTAGCCGTATGGAAAGGTGAGAGTTGATTTTGTTATAATGGCATTTAATCTTTATACCTATGTTGGGTGTCGAATGTGAACTCTTTTGGTGCATGCATATCCTCATGTTGGATGTGCATGTTCTGTTGGTTATGTAGTCTTGTGGTGGAGCATGGGATTGATACTAACTTCCCATCCATGTGGGAGGTACATCGTAAGGTGTATTTATTTTAGTAGAATTATAACTCACTGAACTTCTTTTGGTGTACTCCTTACAGATTCTATGTTAGCAGGGCGAGTCTCTATATGAAGAGCAGTGGAGCCTTCAAGTTTTTGACCCTATTAGCTGGGGTTAGCGGTATGGTATTATAGTTATGATGGGTTAGTTGCTCTATATTTGAATAGAACACTTGGAAAATTTTGTGAAGGTTGTGCTAGAGGTTGGTGTATAATTAATGATTCATTTTATCGTTCGTGCTTTGAATGTTTCATTACTTGAGAAATTTTATAATAGAAAGGAAATTTCATTATTATACAATGATTACTAGAAAACTTTTATATCATCCTACATTGACATTTGCTTGTTATATTCACTTTGTGTTCTGGAATGTGCCGGTGCTAGGCTTATGGCGGTGGGGTGGGATCCACCTCTATGCCGGTCATGGTTCTAGATAGCGGCATGACAATCTTGGTTGCGGTCTTTTTTCATAATGTTGAACTAGTTCTGATAGCTAGAGTCGAGTAGTATTATGCTTGTTAGGCAAGTAACTGATTTGTGATAGCATAGTTTTACCAAAAATTGATTTCACTTAGATGAAATTCTTTTGATTAAACTTCTTTTTTTTCCTTTTAAGTTTTCTCTATTATAAGGAATGTTGGTACAATGATTTATACTATTTAAGAATCCCTTTTACAATGTTTTCTCTTTTCAGGACTAAGGTTATATGACATGTTTATTGATCTAAACTCACCAGTTTATGCTCTTTCATGGAAGTTTCTTTACAATTGGTTTTATGATGAATGGTTTATTGGAGTTACTATAAGTGATTTGAACTCTCCCTTTGACTGATTACCAATATGGTGTCATGACCCCCGTATTGGGTTCATGACTGGCGTGGTCAGTGGCTTGACCACATTGCCGTAAGCCTAATATTCAACAACTCGAAACCCTTTTATTAGCTTAAAAATATGTTTCATAAATTAAAATTACATGCTCAAAGTACTGCTCTCCAATAATTCCAATTATAAACATTACACGACAACTTATTAACACAACATAAGGTGGTCTACCCAATTATAGAGCCTTTCTAGAGAATTCTAACTACAAACAAATAAAAAGGAACTACCTAAGGGGATACTATACCCTGAATAAGGGGAAGTCTTTGAGTACAAGCACCTTTGGATAGTGAAAACTACCATACCTAAAACTATGAGGAGGCAAGTCCAAACCATGAAACTCACCTTAAAACCCTATCTAACCACAAATACGAGACAAATATGCTACAATAATAAAGATTACGGTAACATAAAATAAAATCTTATGCAATCAATTCATCACATATTCGTAATCACTCTTAATAGGTCACATGCAATATACATCATATTTCCTTGTACAATACAAGGAAGACATTTATAACATTTAATTCTTACCCAAATCCAATCATTTATCAATCAGAATATAACTCTTATTCATAGTATGATCACACATCCCATAGACACAAGGTCCACACACAGGTTAGAGCTAATCGATTCCTCAGCAACTCAATGATCACATAGCATGTGCGTGTAGTAACTGGTTCACGCCACTACGATGCCAAATCGCCCAGAATTGAATTCGTGGCAATTTGCAGTATAGTGATCCCCAGGTCGTATTCACTCAAGGAGCCTCACTTCTTAATACTAATTAATCGTTCCAAACACCCAAACACTAATGAAGAGTACATAAACGTGGGGGGGGGGGTTTTGTGGCAGTACTATAAAAAAAATAGAACATCAACCAAATAAATACAACAACAGCAGCAACAAAATTTGCAAGGAATTGACAGTAAAAAGACTATGTAATCAGCCACTAGGATTCATGGGAGTGTAACTATCATTACCTAACTCATTGATTCAGTTTGGTTCTCATTCCATTGTTTGTTTCTTTATGAAAATGGTTCTAGAATAACATCTAGAATTTAATGCTACTAATTATAGTCAAGAACATCTCTCTACTATAACTAGATGCATTCATTGGAAAATCTCAACCAAACCAAGTTAAATATATCATCTAACTAGTCATTTCGCCTCCCTCACTTTCCTAATCAGTCAAGCAAGGTTATATCTTAAATATATAAGTTAGTTTATGTTACATTCTCAAGCTCTAATCAGAATATGACAGCAACATAAACATAACATCAAAACAGAAACGAAATGAGATGAAAATGGAGAATAAAACACTTAGCTTGCATTCTTAGTTCAAGCTACAACATCCCAATGGTCTAGTGACTAATTACAATGAAGATTTAGCCTTCCATGAGAGCAAAACAGCAAAAACAGAAGAGAAAAACAGAGAGGGAAAGAAAGCTGCGAATTTCCTAAGTTACTCCCAATCAAAGTGTCTTCTCCTTTTTAAAAATGATACCCTCAATGCCTTGGGATATTCTACCCTAGATGCCTCCTTGGATGCCTCCTTGGTTGCTTTCTTCCATGATGTGGGCAGAAAAACAGCAAACAGCAGCAGAAGACAGCAGACAGCAGCAGAAAAACAGCAAAATAGCAGCAGAAAAACAGCAAAACAGCAGCAGAAAAACAGCAAACCAGCAGCAGAAAAACAGCAGAACAACAGCAGGAAAATATGGCAGGAAAATAGCAAAACAGCAGCAGAAAAACAGCAAACCAGCAGCAGGAAAATATGGCAGGAAAACATTAAAACAGCAGCAGAAAAACAGCAGAACAGCAGCAGGAAAATATGGCAGAAAACATGGAAAAGGGAGGTGCATAATTAATATTTCAACCATACTTTTCTGACCTACAAAAAGTAATATTTCTGTCCAAAAATTCTGACTACATGGCATTAAATAAGAGTTCAAATGGGCCCCATATCCAGCACAACCTAGTCATCACCTAAAAAGTGCCACATTAGCATCCAAATCAGCATCTTTGTCCATGTCAGCACTTTTCTCTCAAAAATTAAAATTTGTAGGAATTAAATTGAGCATTTTACAATTCAAGTTCTAAAAATATAAAATTGAGACACATTCAATCCATAAATAGTTTATACCCAATAAATTCCAAAACATAATAAGATTAGAGAATTGACAAAATTAAAGAGGCAAAAAGGACTAAAATAGGGACTAAAATAAATGGAAAAATCATGTTATCAAATCCCCCACACTTAGCCTTTTGCACTCCTGGGCAAAATAATATTCGGAACACCAAAAGACATCAAATGAAAAGCGTGGAAAGCATGCTGGAATGGAATAGTTAAAATTTTGAAAAGATTTAGCACTTGAAGAAAATTATTCTTAAATTTCTAAGATTCCAAGCATCATGGCAATTTAATTTGATACGAATGAATTCAAGTAATTAGTCTCCTCGCCAGGGATGTGTTTACTCTCTATTCTCTCAAGTGTCTAGGGTAAATCACTCGAAATTCAACTTATCACAGAATTCACTACCATAAGCTTGTCAAGAATCTAAATCTCCACTACTTGAATCACATACATGCTTGAATTATTAGGACTTTGGAAGGGTGTAAGGTTGGGTGAAGGAATGATTGGGAGGTAGAAAGAAATATACAAAACAAAGTTTAACGAGAACTTAAAGAATTGAAGAGCATCAATCAATAAGGTTACAAGAGATTGAACTTTGAAATTTGGGCTCAACAATGCTACTTTTCTTTTCTCCTTCTTGCTCTTTTGTTTTGTTTTGTTTTTTTGTTTTTTTTTTGGTTTTTGTTTTTTTGATCTCTTTATGGTATATATATATATATTTTTTTTTTGAGTAGCAAAACTGAAATTCAAAACAGCCCACAAATCCTTCTTTTTGCACATGCTCAATTCAATCTATTTGCAAAAGAAAGAGGTTTCTAAAGCTCTTCAAATCTTAAGTTTGGGGAAAAGAAATGATTTGTTTTAAAGTGTAAGAGAGCTAGAAAACACAAGAAAGAAAGGTGGAAGTAAGGTACAAAGTGGCACACAATGGAAACAACCCATAGGATGGCTATTTGGCTAGAATGGTTACAAGAAACAAATGCCTAAATCATTTCTAAGCATGTACATGTAATGTAGCCTTAACAAAGATTCAAGACAAGTTCTAGAGTAAAAATCATGATAGGGAATACACACAACAAGAAAGAATATTATTTTGCAGTGAAGGCTCAAATTCTCACGGTTTAAAGACTATTACTAAAAATTCATTAAAAATAACGTCATTGCCATTTTACTTGAGTTCCTTAGAAAAAGAAGACTGAATTCTTTTCATGCTAAGTCAATTCACAACTTAATCTATTTCACCAAGCATGCTTTCACACAAAAACTTCATCAATTGTTCAAAAATAGAGTATCAAATTCGGACAGAACAGAGCAGCAAAATTCTGCACTGCAGAAATTCTGGCGATGCAGCTTGACTGACACATAACAACCTCAAAACAAATGCGAATCACTCCGAATAAAATTCTATAACTAGAAGACAAATAAAGGTTTAAAAACATGTAAAGAAAGTGGCAAAAACCATAGCCAAACAGTACAGAAAATTCATGCAAGACAGCTCAAAAATTCTGGACAGAAACAGAGAAAACAAAGGTGACAGTAGGAAAATTTTTTTTTTTTTTTGAAAATTAGCTCCAATTAAATTCTCTCCCCCCACACTTAAACATTGCATTGTCCTCAATGCAAATTATTACAAAACATCAAATAAAATGAAGAGGACATAAATTAAAAAGGAGGGGAAGAATACAGCCTTATCATGGAGCCGGAACATTGTAGAGTTGGATTTCCTCTACAGTTTCTTCTTTGAAGCCCTCGTAGAACTTCTTCAACCTTTGCCCATTTACCATGAACTTCTTGTTGGTGGCCTCATTTTGAATTTCTACTGCACCAAAAGGAAAGACATTAGTAATAACAAAAGGGCCAACCCATCTAGAGCGAAGCTTACCGGGCATTAGCTTGAGGCGAGAATTATAGAGAAGGACTTTGTCTCCTACTTGGAATTCTTTTTTCTCAATTTTCTGATCATGTACAGCTTTTGTCCTTTCTTTATAGATGCGTGCATTCTCATAAGCCGCGAGCCTTAGTTCTTCTAATTCTTGAATGTGTAACTTCCTTTCCTTACCGGCTAGGGTCATGTCCATATTGCATTGCTTAACCGCCCAATATGCCTTGTGTGCAATCTCCACCGGTAAGTGACATGCTTTACCAAATACCAAGCGGTATGGAGACATGCCGATGGGAGTCTTGAAAGCGGTTCTATAGGCCCAAAGTGCATCGTCAAGCCTCTTACTCCAATCTTTTCTATTGGGTTGCACAGTTTTCTCTAATATTTGCTTTATCTCTCGGTTGGAGACTTTTGCTTGCCCATTGGTTTGGGGGTGGTAAGGTGTAGAGGTTTTGTGCACCACCCCATATTTCTTCAATAGCCCTTGCATGTTTCTATTGCAAAAGTGTGATCCTTGATCACTGATTATGGCCTTGGGGACACCGAATCTGCAGAAAATATGTGAACGAAGGAAATCTACAACAACAATAGAATCATCAGTTCGGGTGGCTTTAGCTTCCACCCACTTCGACACATAATCCACAGCAACTAAGATATACATGAAGCCAAAAGAAACAGGAAAAGGACCCATAAAGTCTATACCCCAAACATCAAAAACATCACAAAAAAGAAGAGGTTGTTGAGGCATTTCATTTCTTTTAGACACATTTCCAGTTCTTTGACATCTAGAACAGTTTTTGCAAAAATCAAAGGCATCCCTAAACAAAGTAGGCCAATATAAACCAGAATCTAACACTTTTCTAGCTGTTCTTTGGGGACCAAAGTGTCCACCACATGCAAGAGTATGACAAAAATTCAGCATAGATACAAATTCATGATTTGGAACACATCTCCTAATAATTTGGTCACTACAAATTTTCCATAAATAAGGGTCATCCCATACATAGTACCTAGCCTCGCTTCTTAATTTATTCAATTGATGTCTATTTTGGTATGCAGGCAATTCAGTTGCAACAAGATAATTCACTAAATCAGCATACCAAGGCTCACTAATACCATGCAAAAGGAGGAAACACTCATCTGGAAAATTGTCTCTTACAGGGAGATGTTCCAATGGAAGATCAGAAAGCCTACTTAAATGATCGGCTACTACATTCTCTGCTCCACTCTTATCCTTGATTTCCACATCGAATTCTTGGAGGAGTAGCATCCATCTAAGCAATCTTGGCTTTGCATCCGGTTTCTTCAACAAATATTTTAGTGCTGCATGGTCAGAAAACACAATTACTTTGGAGGCAAGCAAATATGATCTAAATTTTTCTAAAGCAAAAACAATTGCTAAAAACTCCTTCTCCATGGTTGTGTAATTTGATTGAGTTGAATCAAGGGTGCGGGACGCATAGGCTATGACATGCAACTTCCTCTCTACTCTTTGTGAAAGTACTGCTCCTACAGCAAAATTTGAGGCATCACACATGAGCTCAAAGGGAAGCTCCCACCGTAGAGGTTGGATGATAGGAGGGGAGGTAAGTTGCTTCTTCAACTCATCAAAAGCTGACCTGCAAGCATCATTAAAAATGAAATCGGTTTCTTTTTGGAGGAGTTTAGATAGGGGTAGAGCGATCTTACTGAAGTCCTTGATGAATCTTCTATAAAATCCTGCATGGCCAAGAAAAGAGCAACTTCCCGCACAGAAGTGGGGTAAGGCAAAGAAGAGATAACATCAACTTTGGCTTTATCTACTTCTATGCCACGTAATGACACTATGTGGCCTAGGACTATTCCTTGCTCTACCATGAAATGACATTTTTCATAATTCAAGACCAAATTTTTCTCTATACATCTCTCAAGTACTCTCTCCAAATTTTTCAAACATGCATCAAATGAGTCTCCATAAACAGAAAAATCATCCATGAACACTTCCATGCAATCCTCTAACAAATCAGAAAATATGCTTAACATGCATCTTTGAAAAGTGCCAGGTGCATTACAGAGACCAAAAGGCATGCGTCTATATGCAAAAGTACCAAAGGGACAGGTGAAGGTAGTCTTCTCCTGATCTTCAGGTGCAATGTGAATTTGAAAATATCCAGAAAAACCATCAAGAAAACAGTAATGAGACTTGCCAGCAAGTCTCTCAAGCATTTGATCAATAAAAGGAAGAGGAAAATGATCTTTTCTAGTTGCTTAGTTCAACTTCCTATAATCAATGCAAACACGCTAACTGTTTTGAACTCTAGTGGGCACTAACTCATTATTTTCATTTGCTATAACAGTTACCCCGGTTTTCTTTGGCACTACTTGTACCGGACTCACCCACTTACTATCAGAGATAGGATAAATAATACCAGCTTGGAGGAGCTTACTTACCTCCTTCTTGACCACATCAAGAATCATGGGGTTAAGTCTTCTTTGGGGTTGCCTTGCTGGTTTCGTCTCTTCTTCAAGGAGAATTCGGTGCATGCACACTAAAGGACTAATTCCTGGAATGTCTGCTAGAGTCCACCCAATTGCTTCCTTGTTCTTTTTCAGCAAACTTATCAATTTTTGTTCTTGATCAGGCTCTAGATTGTTGGCTACAATCACTGGAAGCTGGTCTCCTACTTCTAAGAAGGCATACTTGAGGTTTTCTGGTAAAGCCTTCAACTCCAATGCAGGTGGTTGGATGGAGGATGGAATCAGTTTTTGTAGAGTCACATCCAAGGAGGCACCTACAAATTCAGATTGCTCAAAGACAGAATCCTTGGCTAAAGAGGAGGAAGGGTTAGCAGCACAAGAGGAAAGAGATGAAGAATGTTCAACATTACAGTTTAAATCACTACACCTACAACTACCTAAAACAGAAATAGAATCTAAATCTAAGCTAGAGAAAATTGCAGAATCAGAATGCACATCAGAATCCAAATCACTATGCAAATCAGAATGCAACTCAGAATTGTCATCATTTAGAGAGTTTTCAATTTCAGTGCAAGCATGACAAAATTCAAAACCAGCACAATTGCATTCAAAGGCATCTACCAAATCAGAAAATTTAGGAAAATCTGAAATTAATTCAGTTTGGAAATCATCACATGCCTCATCAACTAAGTAATCCAAAAAGTTAACCACATGCACATTGGAATGATTTTCTATAGGATGTTTCATGGCATCCAAAATGTTAAAATCAATTTTGTTACCACCAAACTCCATTGACAAAGTCCCTTCATGCACATTAATGATGGTTTTTGCAGTTTTCAGAAAAGGTCTACCAAGTATTAATGGTGCATGGCCAGGAGTATTATCATTTTCCATATCAAGCACATAAAAATCAGCAGGAAAAATGAGATCTTTGACTCTTACCAGGACATCTTCTAGAACTCCTGCTGGATATGCTGTGCTCCTATTGGCAAGTTGGACAATCACTCCAGTTGGTGAAAGAACACCAATCTTGAGGCTTGAGTATACTGATTTGGACATAACATTGATTGAGGCTCCCAAATCCAGCATAGCATTGGAGAACTCCATGTTGCCTATTGTGCATGGTATTGTGAAAGTTCCAGGGTCTTTGCACTTGGGTGGCATAGGTGGTTGGATGAGTGCAGACACATTTCTCCCCAAATTGATTCTCTCATTACCCATTAAACGCCTCTTATGAGTGCACAACTCTTTAAGGAACTTGGCATACTTGGGGATTTGCTTAATTGCTTCCAAAAGTGGGATATTGACCTCTATTTTTCTGAAGGTCTCCATGATCTCTTTATCCATGTCAGCTTCAGAAGCTTTCCTTGATTGAGTCTGTCTATTGGGGAAAGGAAGAGGAATTTTCTGAACCACTTCTTCATCCTTTTTATTTTGCTCACTGGTTGAGGATGAAGGAACACTTTGCTGGACATTTGATTTTTCTGGTTCAGATTTAGACGCTGTACTGTCTACTTGCTTGCCACTCCTCAAGATGATGGCACTCACATTGCCTCTTGGGTTGATCACTGGTTGGGATGGCAAACTCCCTGAACCTTGACTTTTCAGCTCATTGACTGTTGTGGCTAACTGGCCAATCTTAGTTTCCAAATTTTGCATATTTGTTTCTGTCCTCTGTTGGAACTGAAGAGTATTGGCAGTCAGTTGCTTCATTAGATCCTCAAGACTAGGCTCAGGTTTCTTGGGTGCTGGAGGAGGTGTATGGCTAGGTTCATGTTGATTGTATCTTGCATGGGGTGGCTGGTAAGGGGGGTTGGATATATTCCCATACTTGAAAGCTGGATGATCACGCCACCCAGGATTGTAGGTGGAGGAATATGGGTCATATCTCTGTTGTTGTGGCTGCATGGGTCTACCAGGGAATATACCAGCACATGACTCAATTTGGGTCTCTTGCAGCTGAGGGCACTGATCAGTATGGTGGGTACTCAGGGAACAAATACCACAGACTGAAGGAGGAAGGGGTTGTTGTTGTGTTCTCTGATTTAATGCCAATTGCCTCACCATTGAAGCTAACTCTTCCAATTTATTTTCTATCCTTTGTTGCTCCATGGGAGGTGTCCTCACCTCATTGACAGTAACTGTTGGATCACTCAGTCTGGTGCCAAATTGCTGAGCATTTTGGGCCATCTTGGCTAACAATTCATTTGCTGCAGCAGGAGTCTTATCCACCAATGCCCCACCAGCAGCTGCATCAACTATGTATCTGTCCATAGGTAGTAATCCTTCATAGAAATATTGGATGAGAAGCTGCTCTGAAATCTAGTAGTTTGGACAGCATGAGCAAAGCTTCTTAAACCTCTCCCAATATTCATGCAGAGACTCACCATTCAACTGTCTAATCCCACTGATATCCTTCCTGATTGCTGCTGTTCTGGAGGCTGGAAAGAATTTTTCTAAGAACAACTTCTTCAGCTCATCCCATCTTGTTATCAAGGCAGTGGGTAGATAGTAAAGCCAATCCTTGGCTGCCCCATCCAGAGAGAAAGGAAATGCTATTAATTTGATCTGTTCTTCTCCAACTCCATGTGGTCTCATGGTAGAGTAGACAACATGGAACTCCTTTAAGTGCTTGTGCGGATCTTCTCCTGCAAGACCATGAAACTTGGGCAACAAATGGATTAGACCAGATTTTAGTTCAAAATTAGCATCCAACTCAGGATAATTTATGCACAATGGTTGATAATGCACATCAGGTGCAATCAACTCTTTAATTGATTGTTCTTGCCTATTTTGAGGCACTTGTGCATTTTGGTTATCCATCCCAGTTATCCCAGCTGACTCAGAATCTGTATACTCCAACACAATATCAGATTCGGAATCTGATTCAACTTCTACACTGCTGACAGCAAACTCAACAATTTCAGCAAGAATTTCAGAAACTATACTAGTCCTAATGCTATTACTTCTCACTAGCCTATGGAAGGTCCTATCAATTTCTGAATCAAAAGGTGGTAAGTCCACGTGACCAGACCTTCTCATATACTAGAAAGGGCACAAATTCACAAGAAAACAACAAGAAAACAATAAAAACAACTAAATCACTACAAAAGACTCCAACCGATGAAAATCACCAAAAATTTAAGTATCTCAGAAAAATCTGATTTTTCATGGAAAAATTCTTGACAAATTGGAGAGACAAACACAAAAAACAGAATTCAAAAATTCAAACTACAAAAATCACACTAAAAATCACAATTAATTAGAAAAAATAAAAAAAAATTAAAAAAATAGAAAATGAGGCCTAAACGATGGAATTTGGCAAAATGGCCGCCCGAGAAAATTGATGAAAATCACCAAAAAAACTTGCTTAGAATGTCGAAAACTAGTGGTATACCAAGTTTAAGGTCAATCGGGGGTAGTTAATTTTTTTGCCTATGAATAGTAACCGATAAAAACTCAAAAACTTGTAAACTGTTTCAACAATACTAGATAACTTAAAATTAAACAAAGAAACACTTAAACAACTAATTAGATAACTTGGAAGTGAATTGGCTCCCCGGCAACGGCGCCAAAATTCTGGTTCACGCCACTACGATGCCAAATCACCCAGAATTGAATTTGTGGCAATTTGCAGTATAGTGATCCCCAGGTCGTATTCACTCAAGGAGCCTCACTTCTTAATACTAATTAATCGTTCCAAACACCCAAACACTAATGAAGAGTACATAAACGTGGGGGGGGTTTTGTGGCAGTACTATAAAAAAAATAGAACAGCAACCAAATAAATACAACAACAGCAGCAGCAAAATTTGCAAGGAATTGACAGTAAAAAGACTATGTAATCAGCCACTAGGATTCATGGGAGTGTAACTATCATTACCTAACTCATTGATTCAGTTTTGTTCTCATTCCATTGTTTGTTTCTTTATAAAAATGGTTCTAGAATAACATCTAGAATTTAATGCTACTAATTATAGTCAAGAACATCTCTCTACTATAACTAGATGCATTCATTGGAAAATCTCAACCAAACCAAGTTAAATATATCATCTAACTAGTCATTTCGCCTCCCTCACTTTCCTAATCAGTCAAGCAAGGTTATATCTTAAATATATAAGTTAGTTTATGTTACATTCTCAAGCTCTAATCAGAATATGACAGCAACATAAACATAACATCAAAACAGAAACGAAATGAGATGAAAATGGAGAATAAAACACTTAGCTTGCATTCTTAGTTCAAGCTACAACATCCCAATGGTCTAGTGACTAATTACAATGAAGATTTAGCCTTCCATGAGAGCAAAACAGCAAAAACAGAAGAGAAAAACAGAGAGGGAAAGAAAGCTGCGAATTTCCTAAGTTACTCCCAATCAAAGTGTCTTCTCCTTTTTAAAAATGATGCCCTCAATGACTTGGGATATTCTACCCTAGATGCCTCCTTGGATGCCTCCTTGGTTGCCTCCTTGGTTGCTTTCTTCCATGATGTGGGCAGAAAAATAGCAAACAGCAGCAGAAGACAGCAGACAGCAGCAGAAAAACAGCAAAACAGCAGCAGAAAAACAGCAAACCAGTAGCAGAAAAATAGCAGAACAACAGCAGGAAAATATGGCAGGAAAACAGCAAAACAGCAACAGAAAAATAGCAAACCAGCAGCAGAAAAACAACAGAACAGCAGCAGGAAAATATGGCAGAAAACATGGAAAAGGGAGGTGCATAATTAATATTTCAACCATACTTTTCTGACCTACAAAAAGTAATATTTCTGTCCAAAAATTCTGACTACATAGCATTAAATAAGAGTTCAAATGGGCCCCATATCCAGCACAACCTAGTCATCACCTAAAAAGTGCCACATTAGCATCCAAATCAGCATCTTTGTCCATGTCAGCACTTTTCTCTCAAAAATTAAAATTTGTAGGAATTAAATTGAGCATTTTACAATTCAAGTTCTAAAAATATAAAATTGAGACACATTCAATCCATAAATAGTTTATACCCAATAAATTCCAAAACATAATAAGATTAGAGAATTGACAAAATTAAAGAGGCAAAAAGGACTAAAATAGGGACTAAAATAAATGGAAAAAACATGTTATCAGTAACATAAGACCAAGGTTATCATAGTCCAACTATACCACAAATACACAGGGGTCAGAAGCTAGTCAATACCTCAGCAACTTAATGACTACAACACATGGGCCTTACTGTGTGTGTAACAACATGAGAATAAGAATATCGAAGCCTAACCATCTCACAAACCATCATAAATACAAACAAGTACACATTATCCATTTCATTTTGTTGTAATTACTTGTCACATCATATGAGTCAGTCACAATTGTATGTTCACTTCATAAGGTTTTAATAAATGACGATCACATAACCCATAGTGCAATTGGATATACATAGTTTACACATAAGCTCTTATTGGTGTGACATGCACCATATTCATTAAGGGAAGGCCATATTCTTGATGGGGCTCTTTAATGATTTATCTCAAGCAAAAACACTATATAGAAACCATGATACAAAATAAATGAATAGCATATGTACATAAATATATAATCATACATATTATTGACCTGGCATCTCACATGCACAGTTATTTCTGTATGGGCATTTCTAATTGACTTTCGATAGTAGACATTGGAATTAGTCCTAGAGATTCAGTTCCACCCCTTCCTTACACTTAAGAAAGGAGAACCACATATCCATACACATCTTTAGTTATCTACACTTAATTCATACTTATAAGAGTCAATACATGAATGAATACATTCATATTCATTTGACAATAAATTAAGCATTTGCTATTTATATATCTCTACAATATGCGAGGAAAGTTGTATTGGCTTTTACAAGGTCCTTCTTCAACTTGATCACACAACAAATACAATGAGGGGAAATTACTTACTTTAGTCATTCCTACATTGACATCACTAATTGTTAATACATGTACTTCTAACCCAGCATGCATGCTTCATAGTAGTTGTAGAGAGATATACTTAAGAAAATTTGATATTTGTCTCTTATTTTAACACATTTATAGCATTTGTAGTTTTGGGGAACTTAATTCATAACTAATTCGTGATGACCTAACTTGGTTCAAGTATTCACAAATACAAACAAATTCAATAATATTTACACAAACAAGCACATAAGATAGGAAAGGTTCCCTCACCTTTGCTCAATCCTTCCTTACTAACTTCACTTCCTTTAGGTGGTTTAGCAAGCTCAAAGATGTCCCAATCAACTCCAAAGCATCAACCAACACCTAAGAACCCAAGAGACATGAGAAAATAGATCAATTCAACTTTTTTTTGGCAAGGTTGTAGGTTGTGAGCCTTTTAAGATGAGTTGGTGCCTTAGGCACCTATTCTGGCACCCAGGGCACCAACCCTTAAACTTATGGGTACAGGGCCAGCCCAGGGCACCAATGCTGGTGCTTGGGGTGCCCAACATTGGGCTGTCGTAGCTCCTTATGATTTCATCCCAAAAATGATCCAATCTCAATCCTATTTGATTCCAACAACTCATAAGTTCTTCTAGGATGGCAAGACAAAAGCTCTTTAAACAGTCCTAAACTCAGAAATTAAAGCAACAACCAAGAAGAAGAAATTCAAGAGAACATCTCCAAAGTCATTTCTTCCATCATCCGAATATCTTCCAATGATTCTACCATGTCTATCGATGGTTTTCATCTAATATTTCAGTTTGGTACCACATATGACTGAGCAAATATGTAAGGAAATGGTAGTTGTCCCATAATGATGTGTTTTTTGAACTTCGGTAAGCCCAAATCAAGGTCTTGTTAACGCTAGAACCTAGAGATGGAATTTTTGAATGATTTTTTGAGGGATAGCTAGGACCAACATGATCTCATCCCCATCCAAATTTCATGATTTTTGGACACCCACATAATTTATTATGAATTTTTACTTTTTATGAATTATTCAAAAATTCATATTCTTGAAATATGGACTTCAAATTTTATGGAGAGCTTCTTTGTAGCTCATATTTCAATTTGGTACCACATATGACTGACAAAATATGTAAGGAAATGGGTGTTTTCCCATGATGACTCGTTTTCAAAACTTTGACAAGCTAAATAAGGTCTTGACTCAGTTTTCAGCAATTCGGTAAGTCAAAATCAAGGTCCTTACTCAGTTTTCACTTGACCGATCTTTATCGCGGTACTTGCTTATGATTTTTTGAACCTAGAGATCAAGTTTTTGCACTATTTTTTGTAGGCTATCTAGGAGCAACATGAACTCATCCCCATCCAAATTTCATGACTTTTGGACACCCACAGAATTTTTCATGAATTTTTACTTTTTATGAGTTCAAAAAATCATTTTTTGAATTTTGACCTGAAATTTCGTACAGATGTTCCTTGCAACACGTATTTCAGTTTGGTACCACATATGACCAAGCAAATATGTAAGGAAATGGTAGTTGTCTCATGATGATGTGTTTTTTGATCTTCGACAAGCCAAAATCAAGGTTGTGTTAATGCATTTGAAAATTGATGCTTTAGATGAAGAAAAAGTTTTGAAAAATGATGATTTTGGTGAAAACACATTGTTTTGACATATACTTTAGTTGAAAAACAAATTTTGGAGGAAAGAAAAAGTTTTAAAAATTTTTTCTTTTCTAGTCATAGGAATCTGGTGGCCGGTCGATGGTGCCAGCCACCACTGTGGGTGCATGCTCTTGAGACATCTTAGTCATTGGCAATATTGCATACACGTCTTGCCTATGGACTGTCGAGAGGGCATGCATGGCACTCAAACTCACTTAGTAGTCCCCCCTATAGAGCTTAATGAGCTTTTTCCTTCATAGCAGGAAGAGATATTAATTTTGCCCAGCTAGCATAGGTTTTTTTTGGACCTAGAGATGGAAATTTTGCATGATTTTTTTAGGGATAGCTAGGACCAATATAATCTCATCCCTATCCAAATTTTATCATTTTTGGATACCCACAGAATTTATTATGAATTTTCACTTTTTAAAATTCAAAAATTAATAAAAAAATAGAATTTTCGGAATTTTGATCTCAAATTTCATGGCCTAGGATTTATATATCATGTTTCTTAGTTAGTGAAATATCAAGCTTGCAATGGTGTAGGTGACACGCCATCTGCACCAGGCATAGCCCCCGGTCTGAGCTGTGACATAGGATTGAGTTTCTTTGTTTTCATTGACTTGCCTACTTCTGTTATTGGGATGATTATGAGAAAAACGTGATCTCCCACATTCAATTCCAAGGTTTTTTTCTTTTATCTTCATATCTTTTTTGTCTAATTTGGGTTCTGAGTAGGAGATCCTTGATAAGTTCTATCTATTTTGACATCTGGGCACAAGTTCAACCCAACAGATATGTGATCTATACTTCCTACCATAAAGGGCTTCATAAGGGGCCATCTAAATACTAGAATGATAACTATTATTGTAGGAAAATTTAGCTAGAGGTAAGAACATATCCTAGTTTCCCTCAATTTCAAAAACACATGACCTTAACATATCCTACAAGATTTGGATTGTCCTTTCAATTTGTCCATTAGTTTGAGGATAATAAGTTGTATTAAATCTTAATTTTGTGCCTAATACCTCCTATAGGGATCTCCAAAATCTAAAGGCAAATCTAGGGTCTCTATCTAAAATAATACTGCTAGAGGTGCCATGTAATCTTATTATTTTCTTAACATTTTCTTATGCTAATTTATCTAGGGTGTAGGTAGACTGGATAGGTAGAAACGTGTCACTTTGTTTTTCTGTCTACTACTACCCATATTGTATCACAACCTAAAGAAGTTCTAGGTAAACCGACTAAGAAATCCATGGATATAATATCTTATTTCCTTTCAAGAATTTCTAAGGGTTGCAACATTCCTATAGGTTTCTGGTGTTCTATCTTTACCATTTGGCATACTAGACTCTTACAAATTTTGCAATGTCTAGACTCTTACAAATTTTGCAATGTCCACTTTTATTCTAGGCCACCAGAAACCTTTCTTTAAGTCTTAGTACATCTTGGTAGTCCTTGGATGGATAGTGTATTTGCATTGGTGTGCCGCAGGGAATCCAATATGTGAGAAGAGAAGAATTTAACCTCTTGCTTGGTCTTGATTTCTTGGAAGATACAATTATGATCTATTGCCTTTTTCTTTGTACTTTCTTATAAGTTTATGATGTTATTTGGTTGGGAGCATTATTAAACTTGTTGGTTGTCTAAATAGAGAGATAAAAGTCTGAGTAGAGCAAGAAAGGTTGAGTTGAATGCGAAGAAGGGTATGTTGCACTATTACAACGACAGTTTGGCTGTTGTAGTAGCCATAAGCTGTAGTGGTGCAGCATTGATCGATGTATTGTAGCAGTCCTTGGCCGAAACTGTGTGGCCTCTACCACTACAGTAATAGTCTTAGCTGTTGTAACAATACTTACTCGAGAGGAAGCCGTTTTTCTGGCCCTCCACCGATGTAGCAGCTAATCTTTGAGAAAATGGGACAAGTCTTGATCTTTTCTTCCTTTTTCATGTTACTTTAAGGTTAGGGTAATCAAGAATCTTGGTTACGGTCATTTTTCATCATGTTGAACCGATTCTGATAGCTAGAGTCGAGTAGTATTATGCTTGTTAGGTGAGTAACTGATTTGTGATAGCATAGTTTTACCAAAAATTACTTTGACTTAGACAAAATTCTTTCGATTAAACTTTTTTTTTTTATGTTTTCTCTATTATAAGGAATGTTGGTACAATAATCTATACTATTTGAGAATCCCTATTTATCCTTATGACTAAGGTTATATGACATGTTTATTGATCTGAACTCACCAGTTTATGCTCATTCATGGAAGTTTCTTTAGAATCGGTTTTATGATGAATGATTTAGTTGAACTCTCCCTATGACTGATTACTAATATGGTTTTATGATCATGTAAGATTTCTATGATATGATTGAAATTGATAAGTGAATTTTGAGATGTGTTGGTGCCCAATATGGGAGGAACCCTTTCGAAATGATGCTGCTACAATAGTACTATAGTCATTGGCACACCTTGGTGTAAACCTTAGCTAGCAGAGGTTCGATGATGCTAGCTCCATAACCAAGTCCATTCATGGGTAAGAGTTCAAAAATTAGTTGAGAATTGGATGCGAGGGTCACATTGGGTGACCGAATAGGAACACAGTGATTATGGAGATATGGATGAGAAATTCTTTTAGTGGTTCCTCTTAGGAAAATGTTATTTATTCAATCTTGATTTTCAGCCTGAAATTATGTTTTTGAGCAAGCATTTTCTTCAATTTTAATGATGCTCCGAGTTGCAAAGAAACTTGTATATAACTTTCTTATGTATTAATGTTGGAAAGCAATGTTTTTTTTAATGCTATTATAGATTAGTTGCTCACTAAGCTCATCACTCACCCCTTTCTTCTTCTTTTTCCTCACAGATAGCAAGCATGGTTCAAAGGTTCTGTCACGCCCCAAGTTGGGGACATGACTAGCACAGAGGTGGACTTCGTCCACTACCATAAGCCTATCAACATACCACCAACGTACCAAAATAATCACAGTAGAGATTTCCATTCTAACACAAATTGATATTTTATTTATACAACCACTTAGTTGTAAGAAAGATTCTTTCATAACAATTTCATTCATATAAAAAAACATAAGCTAAAATATGAAATATAATTAAAATTATGTATGCATTACATTCCAGTCCATTTCACTATCAATACAAAACCCCTAGGAGTTCTATTTTACTACAGAGTGACTTAATCTATGCCATAACAACTACCTATACCCACTCGACACTAGAAGGGGTTAAAGACTTAGAGGGAATGAGCATAAAACTCAATAAGGGGAAAGAAACCATATAATGAATACAAACCAGGCATTTTTCACTGCTTTAAGATCCTCGGAAGATCCCAAATGCCATTCGTGGCCAACATGAAATCTACAATCATAATTTAAATAACACTGTCAACATAAGTTATAGCCTTGCACACAATCATATAAGAGAGTCTACATAACCACATGAACAATCAATCATTTTGTCTCACAGTCATCCACATAATTTATCATATAAAATATACTTACTATATACATATCTAAAGAGAGTAACCAACCCAATGGCATCCAAAGTCTCACACATTAATTAAAAAGGATAACCAATCAGTGTATCCAAGAAGAACACATAAACATAAGCTCACAAGTTGTTACCAATTATCCAACATTCACATAATTAACCATATGCTATAAACATTTCATAAGATCTCCCATAAAAGGGTCAAGTGGCACCATCACCAACCTCTTGCCCATATTGATATAAACATTTCACAATATTTACCATAAAAGGGTCAAGTGGCACCATTACCAACCACTTACCCATATTGATATAAATCGAGAATTCCTTACAGTGCACTGCCACAAGTAACCTGAGTATTCTTATAAATCAAGAATTTCTCATGGTGCACTGTCACAAGCAACCAACGTATTCTTATTAAAAAAAAGGGGCAACACAGGCTCCTAATCCATCTCTTGCCATCACAATTATTTTCCAATTAATCAATAAATGTAACTTCCTCAATTCACTCATATATCACAAATAAACCAAACAAGAGAATCAATTCCCACCTTTATATCCACTAGGATTTCCATTATATATATGGCACTTACAAAGAGTAATAAAAATGATACCAATAAGTTCCATCATCCAATAAATTTAAAGAATCAAAAGCATATGTTTAGCAATTTAAAATACACATCGCATAAGCAAATGAAGTTGATCCATCACTTTTTTAGGTTTCCTTGCAATTCAATTAACATATGAATGTATGTATAAAAATACACACATACTACACCCTTCACATCTCTATTTATGAGAGAACATGGGAATTTATATAAAATCACACAAGTATTTCACTTAATTATTTTCCACCACTCCACAAATAGCAATATAACTTCAACATATCTTTGTAAAAATTAATCATAATTCTCCTTAAATTGAATATATCACATGCTCAAATTGGAAGAGAAAAAATATTTCCATTAAGATCACTTCCATGCTTCACTAGGCCCAATGTGTCATTTAAACATCATTGAATAAACCTATTATGGAATTAAAAGCCATAAGAATATTTCCTTATGCGTTATATACCTTTTCCTACTTAGCTTAGAGGTAAGTCCCTTCTAGACCAATTAAATTTCTCCACATGCTGTATCTAAGACTGCATTTTGGACCTTGGACTTTGTGAATTTATTGGGAAGCCATCACAAGTCCAAAATTCATGCAATTTGGTAGGAAACATCATTAATATGTCTAGAATCTCAGATAAAAATTTCAGAAATAAATATTTTAATTTGCCCCTTCAAAACCATTATTTTACAACTGTTGACCAGACTATCTCTACAGCATAAGGGTCTCAGTTTTGCAAGCCTTTGACCCACTAAACCAACTCCAAATCTCATGAAACTTGGTAGGCTTATACTTTGAGACAACTCTCTCTAAGGAACTTAGAAAAATAACCCCATAACTTCGGGAAAAGGTGTGCCTCCTCACAAAAGGGGTTATAGTGACCAGGCCTACCAAGTCGTAAGACCATGCATGGAGGCTGACGCCTGCCCAGTGCCAAAAGGTCAAGGAATTTGGTGACCAGATGACAAGGGAGCCAACGACTGAAGCCCTGGTGAATGGTGGCCATAATTATAACAATCTGAAGGTAGTAAAATTCCTTGTCGGATAAGTTCTGACCTGCACGAAAGGCATAATGATCGGGGCACTATCTTAGAGTAATGTTATGACATCCTTCCATAAAAATTTCAAAGCAAAACATGACCATTTGAATAGTATAGCACAACTTTAAATAAAATTGGTCAGATTGTGCTAATTTCTGAGATAGTCTTGGTTTCTCTATTAATTGACCTAGCAAAAACTTCCCAAACAATATGAAACTATCTAGTTCATAACTAATCAGTGAAATTAGGAGGTTCAATGAATTTGGATTCCAATAAACCTTTGTAAGAATTTTCTATGATGTCAATACAAGAAGCATACCAAATTTTATATCAAAAGGAGTTCATTTTATGGTACAAATAAACCAAAACTTCCATAGTAGCAAAAATGATAGCAACCCACTTTAGCACCTCAATCCCATAATACCATCCTTGTCTAACTTCCTAGCTTTGGCTACCAAATCAAGATAGTATAATTTAGGCTTAGTCCATACTCTTCCTACGAAGTTTTCAATCACTTTCTTCCACTACCAATGCCTAACATCCCAAATTTCCTTACTTAGGCACATAAATAAACTTTCTCAATCTTACTCTCACATATTCCTTGATTTAATGATTCAGAGTAAAAATTTATACTCAGATCACATTCATTCTAGGTTTTATCTTGAACAACACATATATGCATTTTTAAATCTCTTCCTACCCAGTCCTAGCACAAGAGTAAAACAAGACATACTTTAAATCAGAAAAAGGTGTACAAAAAGAGGTCAAAGGATCAACCCCTTACCTCTTAGACTTGACTCTCCATTTCCCTTCATCTTTGTCTTCTTCTTTTTTCTAAAACTTTTGCTATGGACCTTCACGCAATGCCTCCCCTTTCTTTCTTGCTCAATCCGTATCTCTCAAACTTTCTCTCTTTCTCTCTTTAGTGAACCAAAGGAAGAAAAAATTGGGGATCAAATTTGTTTGGTGCCCTTCATCCAAGTATGGAGAATTGAACATATGTCTTCATCTCCACATGCCATATGTTTTCCTATTAGTTTAAATTTCATAAAACACCTTTTTAATCATTATTCACCTTGGTCCTTATGATTTCCAAAAATAATTTCCAAATCACTATCAAGGTCCAAGAATTATTTTTTTTTCTCTCTTCGTTGTCATACTTTCTCGAATAAATTTAAGAACTCCACTTTGTCAAACAGTTCTAAACAAGTCCCAAATATTATTATCAATAATTTCAATTAAGTCCCTCATGGAGGATCTTCTTGGAAATTTCTCACAACAAAATTTAGAGATTCTAAGATTTTTTTTCTTATGTTTTCACTAAATTTCAAATTATGCCTAAAATTTCACATATAACCATATAATAAGATTAACACATTCACTATGTGAATTAAAATTCATGGATATTACCTCTGATCGAGTAGCCATAGTTTGTAGTTATTTTGCAGAAGCCTAACTCATGTCATAGGCCAGTATAACTTTTGCAATCTTGCTATGTGTGTATGTTCTTAACTGTAGCTGGAGATTTGTAATCCTATATGCAGGATCCTTTACCCTATGATGTTGGCAATCTGTATATTGATCTTATATGAATGTATGGTCTTGTATAGGCTTTGTTATTGGATATCTCCCTAAATCTTTAAGTGTATGATGCTTTATACGAGCATATAAAAGCATATTTATTTGGATGTCAAATTAAGGATATACATATATATATATATATATATATGTGTGTGTGTTGTTTATGATATCCTCTTAGGTTTTAAGCTTACAATTACGAGGCAATCCCATTCCATGATGGTCACACTTCCTAATGGGGTGTGAGACATAACGGGAGACATTAAGAATGTGGTCCCATGGTTTTCCACCAATAGAAGGCTATAATGGATTTCCTTGTTCATGTGGGGACACTACTAAGAGCCCAGTCTTCCCGTTATGAGGGGTCCTTGAAACCTTCTTTGAACATATGGTGTTGTGAGGTAGGTGTTAAAGTCCTAATTTAACACCATTTAAATGCATTTTACCTTTGAATTTTAACTTTTATCTTGCCCAAATTTGCATTTTCAGCCTATGTTTTGATTAGCTTTAGTAACTTTAGGATTTTTAGAAGTTTTTGTTGATTGAGTAGTTTTATGACCATTTGTTGCGAGTAATTTATGCTTTGTTGCTTTCTTTTATAGGTGTGAATTAGTGAGAAGCATGTGAAGGAAGAATGGCCATGGTGGAAACCAACTTGTGAAGTTTAATATGCCATTCATTGCTGTAGCAGCGGTCCTGTGCGTTGCAACGATGAAGCCTTTAACCTGTTGATGCATTTTAGCTCTAAAGAGTACATTTTAGCTCTCCAGCCCATAAAACAAGTATTCTTCTCTATATCTTACTACTTTAATGGTGAGAAGTACTACTACAGTAGTAGCTCCTGAAGCTTGAAGAAATTTCTCCCTGTTGATGTCCATAGCGCCCCCTGGAAGCCTGAACCAAGAACACACTTTTTTGCTTGCCACCGCTGTAGCAGTGAATTACTTCACTTGCCATGTGTTCCTTGTATAAATAGAAAAGGGCAACATTTTAAGGTCAGAGCACGGGAGAGGCTAGGAGTACCTTTTTTGCTGAAAGAAGAAGAGGAATCAAATTTTGGAGCATCTTGAGACTAATTTCCATCATTCCAACCATGGATTCATGGCTTTTTCTCATCTCTTCATTAATTTATGTTTTTAAAACACTATTTGTAGCTAAATTTCTTATCTAGTGTAGCTTTGAACCTAATTTTAGAATAGGATTATGAACTCTCTCTATACTTATGTTCTTTATCAATGAAATTCACGCTTATTCATTTATTTATGTTGTGCTTTCTATATCTCTGATCAATTTATAGTTTGTATGGTGGTCTTTTCTAAACTTTGGCAAGGGAGGAGAGAGTAGACCATTGAATGAGTAAAGTGAGTCATTAATCTTAAAATTAAGAGAAGTGATTGGTTAACAATATGGGAATATATTAGTTAACCTCATTTAATCAAGAATAGGGTATGGTCTGTAATTGACCTAGCAAACATATGGAATTGTGATTGTTAGGGAGTCTCAGCTAAGATTTAGGAGAATTCCTTTAAGCAAAATAGACTCCTTAGATTAAATTGTAATTCTTGCTAAAAACATAAATGAGAGAGAGTTAGCATACCTAGGAAGAAAGAGGGGGACTAGCAACCCTAGGTTTTTTTGACTGTTTGCTTTTGATAATTCATTGCATTGCATTTACTCTTGTTGTTTTTGAAATTTAAATTGTTAGTTCTTTAATTAGAGTTGTCATTAATCCAATTACACCATATAATTAGTAAGATTTTAGTTTCTCGAGTACTTAGCAAGCCAATCCCTAAGGAAACGATAATCAACTCATCATTTTACTACTTGCATAACTGGTATACTTGCTATGTCTATTTTTAAACAAAAAGTGTTTTTTATGCTGTTGTAGGGGATTGACGACTGTGTCAATATTCATAAAGGTCGAAGTGGTGCTACTTTAGATACTTCTTGTTCTTGTTTCACTTTTTCACTTTTTCATTATAATTCTCTCTTTTTAGTCTAGTTGTTTTATTTTTAAAAAATAAAATATATTTCTCACAGTGTTCTTCTTTGATGTGTGTGAAGTACTATTGATCCTTCTTCCTTGGTGTATGAGCCTAATGCTAAAAGGCTAGCAAGGAAAACTAAGAAGGAGACAATTCTAAGAAAAGGACACTAGTAAAGTCTGTGTAAAGACTATAAACCTAGCGCTCTTGGGAGGCAACTCAAGTTTTCTCAACCTTATACTTTTATCTTTTCGTTTTATTTTCTTTTGATGTTTCTTTAGCATAATAGTTTAGTGTGGTTTGAATTGTTTGATGTTATCATGATTTATATTATTGTGTTTCTTTTGTTGTTTCTTGATAGGGTTTAAGTTGATTTTGATGATGGGAAATTGTGTTGAATTAGGTTGATGCTTATGAATTTGCTATGTTGGTCAATTAGGGATGAATTTCTACATTTTGTGGTTTTTTGCTTAAGAATAGAAATTCCCCACTTTAGCAATGAATGTGAATATGATATTGATTGTATGGTGACATCTCGCTTAAGTGAAGAAATTTCTCACTTTAGTAGTGTACACAATTTTTCGCATAAGTTTAAGGGTGACACCTTGCTTAAGCAGAAAGATTTTTCACTAAAGTGAATTAGTTCTCATGGTAGCGATGAGAAATGAATTGTCTTCTTGACTGATTAATGCTAGGATTCCTTCCTGATTGATTTCTAATTGAATTGAAATTCCTTCCTAGTTGAATTCTAATCAATACCCAAATTCTCTCTTAATTGAAATTCAATTAATTCAAATTGATTGAGCCTTAAATGATTGCTTAATTAAAACTAACTCATTCTTAATTGATTTTAATTAATCTCATTTGGCTTATAATTAATGCCTAACTAATTAATTGATTTATAATTAATCCCAAATTTAAACCTAATTGCTTGCCTAATTAAAGTTGATTGAACCCTAATCCATATTAAAGTCATTTTCAACTAAATTTCCTTCCTTGTTCAGCACCATCTTTAACCCTAATTCCCCTTTATCTTCAATGCCATCCTCCATGATTCTTGCTCTATTTGTGTGGTCCTCAACTTGTTCTATTTCTAGTTAGGTTTGTCATTTTTATTTTTTATTTTTTTAGTTAGTTGGTTTGTTTGGGCATGTAATCCTCTTTTGACATTTTGAATGTTATTTTTGTTTTTCAAACAATGTGGAGTAGGGAACTAAACTTCATCCTGTATTCAACGTTAAGTATTTACTACTTCTTTGTGCAACCATATTTATCTCTCTTGCTATTCCTATGTTACTTGTCATTGCTATTTTATTGTTTTAATGGCTGGCACTCACCTTCACATTGAGGACAATGTTCAATTGAGGTTTGGGGGAAGAAGGTGAGGTGTGTTTTGTTTTTTGGTATTTTGCTTCATTTGCCATTGAGATTTCCAAAAGGAATGGGCATGGGCATGTATTGTAATGTTTTTATGCAAATGATTTTATAATTTAATTTTTGTAAGATGTAAAGTTGTGAAAGGAGCCACTTTATAAAAATGAGAAAGGATTTTATAATTTATGTCATTTTTTAAAGTCTTTTTCACATTGGTAACCCTATATGTAATTTTAGTGGTAGCCTTTTATAAATGCTAATTTAGCCATTTGTGGACTCTTCGTGCTTTAGGCATGTTGTAATTTCATGAAGTTTTAATCTCTCAAAAAAGTTCAATAAGGGGATATGATTTAAAAAAGAAGAAGAAGAAGAAATATATCAAAAATAAAGCTAAGCCCTTGAAAACCAAAAAAAAATAATGGTGAGATTTGGCTTCAAGTTATGGCAAAATGTTAAGGGATGCCAAGGATTTACAAATTGTTAGGCGAGACTTCATTTAAAACTATTTACTATTATTCCATGTTTGGTTACTTTCATGTTAAGAAAGCTTTAGTGGTGTGAGTTTATGGAGTTCTTTGATTTGGTATCACTGTGAGTTTATCTTGTATAGATTTAGTCTTTTTCAATCACTAGATGACATTTTCTTATGTTTGCAGGTGTTGCCTTCCTTTTTGCCTTTTCCCTGAGTGTGTGGAGTTGTCTTGCTTAATGGCAAGCAAAATTTCAGGCTTAGGGGAGTGTTAATTTCCTAATTTTATGAAATTATGATCATTTTTCTCTTAAATTTTTGATCTCTTAATTGCATCATTGTTGCTTTTTTAGTAAAGTTAACTTTGATTTCCTTAGAGTGTTTATTGTTGTTATTATTTTTATTATTTTTAGATTCTAGTATTTTAGCTTTGAATTTTGCTAGTAATTGTTGTGTTTGTGTACTTTTGTAGGGTTGAGTGTTAACATGGGGAATGCTCAAGAGATGAAGATCAAATTCGATCCCTATTGAAAAAGAATGCTTGCTATAGAGTTTTTCACTTTAAGAGAAGGCTTATGCATTAAAGCAAGAGCATTCTAGCTGTAGTGGGAATTTCTCTACTACAACAAGGCGAAACAGTAAAAGTTACAGATTCTGCACTATAAATAGGTCCTTTAGAGACTTTTTAGAGGATTATAAGTGGGGAAAAGAGGGAAATGTTGTTCTTGACCTTAGAGCAATGGAACTTGTCTTTCGAGCACTTTTGGAGTTGATTTCTACCATCCCTAATATGAATCCAAATACCAAGCTAAAGGGAAAAATTCATAATTTCACATCACTATAGTTGAGATCCATTTTTCCCTATGATTTGGTTGGAAAGAGCTAATATGACATGAAATATGACTTGAAGATATATGGCTTATCTTTCAAATGAAGCAAGAATCATCAAATCAGATTGCTTACCTTTTTTTAGGAAGCTTTTATTATTTGATTTAGGCAATTTGATTATTAGGAAAGTTTACATTTTGATAATTAGGAAAGTTCCTATTTTGATTATTAAGAAAGTTTTTATTTTGCTTATTTTTCATATCTAGTTTAATTCTCTATGCATATGGGAATTAGGGTTTTTATTTTTACTTATAAATACTATATATAGTGCAAGGTGAAAGATATACAGGAATTCTAAATTTTATTTATGAGCAATTCACTTTTTGGTTATTCTGAGAACTTGTCTTGTGGCGTTCAATTAAGACTTATCACTCACTTTCTTCCCCTTTTCTTGAGTGTGACATCCAACTTCCTTTCTTATACCAAGGTTTGTACTTCTAGTAAAGTATTGGGTCGAGGTCTTTTTTGAATCTAAATTTAGACTTTCCGAGTTGTTTATTCTTTTTCTCTTTTTTTTTCTTGTTGCATTACATCAAGGTTCATATCAATCCCTATCTCAGATTCATGGATCTTTCTCCTTCTTTTTTAATGTTTGTTATTTTTACTGAGTTAAATAGTTAAATTCCTCCTCTAGGGTTGCTATGAACTCTAGTTAGGATTAGTTTCATGTAATTTCGTGAACTCTTATAATTGTTGGTTGTTTAATACATATTTACTCATTCTGTTCCTAATAATTCCCTTTAACTTAGCCAATTATTAGGAATATTTGGTGCTTTTACCTGTCATGCCCCTCATTTAAGGAACATGATTGTAATACCCATGATTTTTGGGTATTATGGAGGAAATTTTTCTTTACGTTGGCTGGAAAAATATGAGGTTTAGAAGTAGCAAGGTTGTGGAATATTGAGTGGTAGGGTCAAGGAATGTATTGGTGGAACCAAGGGCACCGAAGTAGTTAGGAGATAGGTTGAATATAAAGAGGGACTAAAGTGAAATAAAGAAAACTGTGAGGCAACTAGGATTTAGAAACACCCAAGGAAGGATATTATGGATTAGCTTTTACCAAGCCTGAACCAATGGTCAACTCGAAGGCAACATAGTAATTTTACACTAGGCGAGCATATATAGGTGCCCTCGCTCCTTTTTCCTCATTTTCTCCTTTCTTCTTTCTCTCTTCACCTTCTCTCCTCTTTCTCTCTCCCTTTTCACTACTCTTTCTCTCCACTCAAATCCTTTAACCGAGCTTCGAGGGATGGATCTCAAGTGATGAGGCGAGCCTTTAGGAGCCAAGCAACGTAGGAAAAGCAAAGAATTGAGATAAAAATTCCTATTTCCCAAGCATTTCCTATTTTATAATTTTAAGGGTATTTGGGATAAAATCAAGATTATGGCTTCATTTCTCGATTAAAATTGGGGCTTTTGGAGTCTAAATGCTCCTTAGACATCAATGATGAGATTCCATGGAAGAAATCATGGAAAACGGTAGAGATTTGGCCCAATCTGGGCCAAAACCGAGGAGTTGTCATGGGTTCAAAGCCGTGGTGCCCCAGGCGCTAGGTGTGGCACCTCAAGTGCCAAGCAAGGCATGGTGCCTTAGGAGCTAACCATTGTGAGGGAAATCTTGGCTGTTAGCTGTAACTCTTTCATCCAGACTCCATTTTGGGTAAACTTTATATCATTGGAAAGCTCTTATAGTCTAGCTTCTAATGGTATAAATTTCATTTGAAATTCATTACCAGTTAAGAGTTATGACTGAAGAAGCAAGTAAGGATTAGGATTAGTGGTAGGGAATATCTCTATTTTGTAACTCTGATGATTTTGCCTGGTTACTTAATAGGGATGTTCGAGGCATAAGGTAGAAGCCGAGAGCATGAAATCTAGGTGATGGATCTATTTAGCTCTCCTTTATACAGATATGTACATATATGTGTATGTATGTTTATATTTTAGGAGTTATTCTCCTTAATTGTTTTATATACATTTATTAGTAAAATGTATTATATGTGGGATATGTAGTGGGATTACTTAGGATGTGTGGATGGCAATAATGGATTAGTTGTTGTGTGGTGTTGGTGTGGATACTTTGCATATTATCATCTACATATTTATATTATGGAAAGCATGAAAATAGAGTAGGAAGCGTATCCATTGAGTAATACCGATTGAAGGTGTCAATGGTATGCATACACATGGAGGGTTGGTCTTCAATGTGGTGTAGAAAGAGCGGGATAATCATTGTATCTCATTTATCTGCATAATTTATATTGTGTGTATGGTGGTTTATTTGGGTATGGGATATATATTCTGGATAAGGGCATAATCTAAGAAATTATATGTATGTTATGGTTATGGATACGACCCAATAGACCAGATACATAATGGGATTTCTTGCATGATAATATGTGGGAACATAAATCCATATTGATGAAGCTCTTTAAATGTGAAATGGGAGCATGGACCTTTGAGTTGGGTTATATGTGATTAATGTGTGCAGTGTGTATGTATGTTTAGCTAAGAATATAATAGGTTGTGATACCATATGCATGCCTTCAGGTAGCTTGGTGTCCTGAGGGATAAATTCTCGATTGGGTGTATATATATTTTGTATATATGTGTAGTGTAGGGCTAACATTGATGAGTCTATGGTTTAGACTCACCCCCTCACAGTTGCAGGTATGCAGGATGGTCAGATCGAGGGCTCGCAGGTCGAGGATGCCTTCCAATTGTTCGGAGTAAGGTAATTTATTTTATTATTTTTCTCTATTGTACTATGTAATCATATAGGCCATCTATGATCTTGCAGTGGAAATTTAGACTTGCAGTAGTATTGGTAACACACTATTTGTGCTGATCACGAGTTTGGTTTTGGGTCGTGGCAAAGATGGTATCAAAGATGAATAGGTTAGTTTAAGTCTGATACCAAAGATGGTACCAAAGTGGTTAGGGAAAGTTAGGTTTCCTATTGATTATAGAGTAAGGTAACCTTAGTAGGTCCTCCTCTATTATTGTGAGCCATGGTACAACTACAGAAAGATGGCTCCACCAAAGGTCCTGTAGGATGTCTTCTTTTCTTTTGTATCTTGTTCCTTTTTAAAGGATGATTCAAACATTCACATTTATTGTGTAAATGTTTAAGATGCATCCCAAGTAGTGTGAGGCACGAGTATTTCTAAGCAATGAGGGTGGACATGGCAAGATAGAGGGATGGAGAAGTGATGATAATCTTTAAGAAAGTAGAGCTTCAGGGGTATGCTTTTGGTAGAAGCTTAGTTGAGCCAAGAAGAGAATGAGGAAGAATGGAAAGGCTTGATAAGAAGTAAAAATGATGAGGGTAGAATCCCATAGAGGAATTTGGTTGATTAGCATGAGAGATACCAATGGAGGAAATGGGTTAGTAAGTGCAGAAATCATGCTCCCAAAGTACAAAGACTACACAAACAATTAATTGAAATACATGGGAGATCAGGTTTGTCCCCAGTGGGAAATGGAGAATTTATGGATGGGAGGACCAAGTGAGCAATGGCAGGATCCTAGATTCTTACTTGAGGGATAGGAATGGTTCAGGAGGAAATTCTTGAAACAGTTCTCGAAAGATTCAAGCACTGCATTCAAAGAACACCGGCATTTATACTATAGGTGCCTCCTCATGACCTTAGCTTTGTGGAGTGGGTATGCGTAGGATCATGAAAGTAGATATTATTAAGTCAATCACCCCTGGGGTTAGCCAGTAGGTTGACACTCGATGTGGGGTTGGTACTGGTAGTTAAGGTTTGAGGTCATGGTTTAGGAAGCATCTGGATTGTATGTGAGGTGATCCAGAATGCGAGATAGGAAAATCTCTGATAAAGGAAACCCCTGATTGTATCAGAGTGGCACAGTAGAAGCGTGGTGAGTAGGGTGAGTGGGATGTACCTTAAGCATGGCTAAAAGCCAACAAGGGGGGAAGTTTCACAAGGACTTCACTACCCTTTTCCAAGGTGAGAGAAGATGTGCTGAAGGATAGCAGGAGTGGTATAGTCCTATCCTTTTAGAAGGATGCCCTAGTTAGAGAAATGTTCTTGTGCAGTCAAAAGAGTAAAAGACTTCCTTACTTTGTTCCTTTGGGGAGTTTTATCTATGAATATATAGTGAAGCTCCTTGAAGAGAAAGCAACTGCACAAGAACCAATAATGATGAATATTTGTTTGATATCATCATATCTAAAGCTTTGGCAGGAAAATGATGTAAAAAGCGTAGGTGTGGAACCACGTAAGGTTTGGCCCATAAAATAGTTGCCAATACACAAGGGAGATCCATGGTAGGCCATTATTTTAAAAGGATGTTGAAATTTAGAGACAAATTTCTAAAAAGGGAAAGAATGTAATACATGTGATTTTCAGGTATTATGGAGGAAATTTTTCATTGCATAGGCTGGAAAAATATGAGGTTTAGAAGTGGCAAGGTTATGGAATATTGAGTGGTAGAGAGTCGAGCAATGAATTGGTGGAATTGAGGGTACCAAAGAAGTTAGAAGACAGGTTGAATACAAAGAGGGACTAAAGTGAAATAAGAAAAACTATGAGGCACCTAGGATTTAGAAACACCCAAGGTGGGATATTATGGATTTTGCTTTTACCAAGTCTTGACCAAGGGTCAACTGGAGGGCAACGTAGTAATTTCACCCTAGGTGAGTATATATAGGTAGCCCCGCCCCTTTTTCCTCATTTTCTCCTTTTTCCTCTCTTTCTCTCTCTCTTCTCTCTACTCTCTTTCTCCACTCAAATCATTCAACCAAACTTCGAGGGATGGATCTCGGGCAATGAGGCGAGCCTTTAGGAGCCAAGCAACATAGGAAAAGCAAGAAATCGAGGTAGGAATTCCTATTTCCTAATTTTTTTTCCTATTTTCTAATTTTAAGAGTATTTAGGATAAAATCGAGATTCTAGCTTTGTTTCTCAATTAAAATTAGGGCTTTTGGTGTTTAAACACTCTTTAGACATCAAGGATGAGATTCCATGGAAGAAATCATGGAAAATGGTGGAAATTTGGTCGGTTCTAGGTCAAAACAGAGGAGGAGTCGCAGGTTCAGAGTGATGGCACCCCATGCTCCAAGTAAGGCATGGCGCTTCAGGCGCCAAGGCTAGTGTGGCGCCTCAGGTGCTAGCCATTCTGAGGAAAACCTTAGTTATTCTTCAATATGTTGTAACTCTTTCATCCGGACTCCATTTTGAGCAAACTTTATATTGTTCGAAAGCTCTTTGAGTCTAGCTTCTAATGGTATAAGTTCTATTTAGAAATTCATTATCGGTTAAGAGTTATGACTGAAGAAGTATGTAAGGGTCAGGATTAATGGTAGGGAATATCTTTATTTTGTAACCCTGATGATTTTGCCTGGTTACTTAATAGGGATATTCGCAAGGTGGAAGCCATGAGCTTGGAATCCAGGTGAGGGATCTATTTAGCTCTCCTTTATATGGATATGTGCATATATGTGTATGTATGTATGTTTATATTTTAGGAGTTATTCTCCTAAATTGTTTTATATACATTTATTGTTAAATGTATTATATATGGGATATGTAGTGGGATTATTTAGGAAGTGTGGATGGGAATAATGGATTGGTTGTTGTTTGGTGTTGGTGTGGATGCATTGCATATTATCATCTACATGTTTATATTATGGAAAACATGAAAATAGAGTGGGAAGTATATCCATTGAGTAATACCGATTAAAGGTATCAATGGGTATGTATACACATTGAGGGTTGGTCTTTAATATGGTATGGAAAGAGCAAGATAATCATTGCATCTCATTCATCTATATAATTTATATTGCGTGTGTGGTGGTTTATTTGGGTATGGGATATATATTCTGGATGAGGGCATAATCCAAGAAACCATATATATGTTATGGTTATGGATACAACCTAATAGGCCAAATACATAATGAGATTTCTTGAGTGACAATCCATGGAAACGTAAACCCACGTCGATGAAGCTCTTGAAATGTGAAATGGGAGCATGGACCCTTGAGTAAGGTTGCATGCGATTAATGTATATAGTGTGTACGTGTGTTTGGGGAAGAATATAATGGGATGTGATACCATATACGTGCCTTCGGGTAGCTTGGTGTCATGTGGGATAAATTCCTGATTGGGTATGTAATATAGGGCTAACATTGGTGAGCCCATAGTTTAGACTCACCCCTTCACAGTTGTAGGCATGCAGGATGGTCAAATCAAGGGCTCGCAGGTCAAGGATGGCTCCCCATTATTCGTGGTAAGGTAATTTTTTTTATTATATTTCTCTATTGTACTTTGTAATCATATAGGCTAACTACGATCTTGATGTAGAAATTTAGGATTGTGATAGTGTTGATAACACACTGTCTGCGTTGGTTACGAGTTCGATTTCAAGTAGTGACAATGACATCATGGTGGTATAGACACCACCACTATAAGCCTAACACAAAACACACTTCACACATAAGGATAGAGGAAATATGAATATTCCATTCCAAAATAATATGATAAAGCATTAATAATCTATAAAGTTCCATTCACAACATTCAACTAGAACCCTAAGAGTTCTATTCACTTTAGAGCGACTCAAGAATCCCACCATGACAAGAATTACCACCATCAGCCCAAAGCAAGAATGAGTTATGGACACAGAAGCTCCACTACTTCTCACATAGAGACTCACTGACTATAAAAACCTACAAGGGTATACAAGAAAAGGGTGAGTATGATAAGTACTTAGTGAGGGAATAACTTATCCATAAAAATTACCACCATGTACTGCTCACAGGGATGGGACATAAAAGTAAGATCCCATCCACCAATACTAGACCAAGAGTCTTATTTTACATAACCTGCATAGTCAAAAAAGACATTATACCATATGCACACAAGCATCACTAAGCCACACCTCACAAGTGGATTACAAAGTCCATTCCATCACAAAATTCAATAACACAAATTTAATATGCAAACATCAAGCAAACACATGATCCAAGATTTTCACCATGATCACAATATGCAATATATTGCCACTTGACGTTTGAGGGCCACCAAGGCATCGTTGATATAAATAGTTATTTGACAATTTCCTTGCCTTTCTTTCACATAGGCAGAATCCTCGAGAGTGGCATACTCAAGGGGTAAGGTCGCTTTGCCATGTCGCAACTAAGCTTTCCATCACATAAGCTTCTTCTCCTTTCCAACACATAGGCGGTATTTCAACATTTCACCATGCTAAGCAATGCTAGTCATTTAAGACACATTAGCCATATGGGCTTGATGCACATAGCTAGTCCATTAAATTCCATCATGTAAGACAAAAATAGTACGTTCAACTCAAGATAAAGTATTATCATGCATTCTCCCATACATTGCATCTCATAATTCATATTATATGTAAACATGTGTATACATCATCCACACTAGTTCTTGACAATAGTTCCAGCTCATCGAGAGATAACCAATGTAATTCCAACATAGAAGGGCACATTATGCATATAAAAACTCAATGAACATAAACCATCATTCAAAACACGAGGTTAGGCCAACACACAAGGGAATGTTATCAAGAATTCATATTTAGAAGTCCTTATGCTCAATATGATATATGGCATGTATACAATATGTAATATTCTCTATTTTTGGATATTAGTTTATTGGAACTTTCTAAGGAACTTTTCAAGAGTAGGGAAAATTTTTGTTTTTGCTGAAATGGAAGGACTTATGTAAGAGGATAATGGGTGTATTCAAGGACCTTGTAGGGGATGAACATCATGAGGATGAAATTATGAATCTGATACTTTAAAAATGTTGGATTGAGACTAGGGCAGTGTTGAGACACTGAGAGGGACTAAAATGAATCATTTGAAATCTTAGTGTTTTGGTGAGAAATGTGTTGTGAAGACAAATGTCTATGTGAAAGTGTGGTTGGGTGCCTTACTTGTGAACTAAAAACTTTATCAACTCTTTTGCAAGTCCCAGTTCAAAATTTACCACTTAGAGGGACCAACTTGAAAGAGGGACTATTGGGCCCCACACATACAGTTACTTATACTATTTATCTTCCTTTCTCCTGATTCAATTTCCTCCTTCCCCTCTCATGTGTCTCTCCTTCCTTTCGACTAACCAATGCCCATTCAAGGCCTTAGGGATTTTTCTTCTTTCTCTAATCATCTTAATCTTCCATAGAGGTAAGGTTCTCTTCTCAAACAACTTCTCTTTTTCATTTTCTTCTTTCAAAAACACAAAGCTCTACATGAAGAATTTGGGGAAAGCTCTGTTGAATATTCATGTAAGATTGTGGTGTTAAAATGTTAGTTAATGAGGAAAGAACAAAGATAGGAGGATGATTTTACAAGGAATGAAATCAAAATGGTTTAAGTGTTATTGGTCAAAGTTAGGGTTTATGAGGGGCATTAGATGATTCAAGCCTATATAGTTGGTTTTAACTAGAGAAATTAGTGCCAAAGTAATCATAGAACATTAGGAATGAAAAACCCATAAAGAAATTTGGGGGGAAATGGTGATTGTTGGACTGAAAAACGCATGAACCTACAGTTGTGTTCGAAGGTCTGCAGCTTGGCATCTAGGATGCCTGACCTAGCGGCCTAGGTGCCAATGCCACCAAGACTTGAAGGGCTGGCACACTATGCTAAGTATGGAATTCTGACTCTTTTCTTTTGCAGCCTTGATCCTTAGGTAATGGATGGTGTCCTTAACATTCTTTGGGCACTTTTAGAACTTTCAAAGCCACTCTTAAAGAGATGAACTTCTTTAAGGAGCTTGAGCTAAGGTGAGGGAATCTTTATACTCCTGATACCTTTTTTTTTGTGAATGAATTGTATATCGATGAATTTACATATTTCTAGTGTTATGGAAAGAGAACAATTCAAGGGGTCTTTGAGATGAATTTTCCCTTCTTTAAAATTATGGTGATGATAAGATTCATGTTGATGGTAGGATGAGAAAAGGTCCTAAAACCCTTCTAGGGTTGTGTAGGCTGATATGATTATTGTGAATAGTAGTTATATTTTTGGGTAGGAAAACATCAATTTATCTTAATGCATTAAATTTCTATCTCATGAGTTAACAATGTTCTTTGATAATAGAGCAACTAGAGATGGAGAACTCCAATGAAATCTTGTGACTGCACGTATGTGATGGACCATATTAAATCATTCTTGCTCCTAAATATTTATATCTTTTCATTTTATTATTATTTTTGAACTCCACTATTAACATGAGCATGTGTACATTTGAGCCTATGGAGGGGTTGGTGCACAACTTACCTGATATTGATAAATATGCTATAATTTACTTGAATAAGTGATTTCCCCATAATTGCAAACTATGTTATGAGCCCACACTATTAGCTAATAACTATTAGCTTAGGCTACTACATTACAACATTGAGTAAGTATTATGTGGCGTGTTGTATAATATGGATGGAGGGCTCTTTGTCGTGTTACTTTCATTCATGTTTTATGATAGTCATATTTATATACTTAAAGTGTGGACGTGTGCGAGTATCACCTACACAGTTATTTTCTGACTTTATGTTGTGATGGTTCAAAGTGAATTTTATATACTTTCAATTGTAGACCAGTGTGGTCATTATGAATATGGGTGATCTGATTGCTAGAGAGGATGCATTGAGGGAAGAGTCCTAAAATATTATTAGAAGCCAATGGGGCCAAATGAGTCTAAGAGACCTAAGACACTGGAATAGTGCATTAGTAAGTTGTTAGTGGAATGGTCTAGCAACAAATCGCAATGTGGCTAAGCGACCTCATTCCTCGGGAGTGCCACATTTGAGGATGCTGCCTATGTGGAGGAAAGGCGATGAATATTAAAATCCTTATGTAAGTTAATATGGAGGCTTGTGCGGCCCATATTAAAACCCTGGTGTAGAGCAATGTGAATTGGCTTTAGTAGCCTTCTTTGTGAATTGGCCTCGGTGGCCCCCTTTTCTCATGTATAAAAATTTATTGTTGGAATAATTGAAAATTTTATATGTCCTGAGTGTATACATATATAGTCATACTTTATTTGGTGAGTGATGATTATACATAATGTTGTTGATGTGGTCGGGTTACTTTTGACTAATCAAGTTGACTGTGTAGTGAAGGATCAGGTTGGTCTGGTGGTTTATATAAGTGGGATACTATCCAAGTTCCTACTCTTATAAGTGATGCATATGGTACTATTTCTTGGTTGGAGTTATTCTCCCTCACTGAGTATCTATTGCACTCACCCTTCTTTTTAGTGTACTCTTACAAGATGATAAGTGAGTCTTCGTAAGAGGAGTAGCAGAGTCTTTAAGTCCATGACTCACTTTATTTGGGTTAATAATGATGTTTTTAGGTACGTTTAGATTATCGAGTCATTCTGTAGTAAATAGGACTCCTAGGTCTTTGGTGAATGTTGTGATAGGGTTTTAAAGATCAATTTTATATTTACTTCTGCAAATAATACAAAAGGAAATGCTTCAATTTTTATAATCTATTAAAGTTGTGTATGCTGGTATGTGTGATGTCAAGCTTATGATGGTGGTGTAGATCCCATTGCTGTGTTTTCATGTTCCCAGATTTTGGGGCATGACACAATCAACAAATCTTGGCACTCGAGATTTAACCCCAATACATAATAATCCAACCAACATACTATACTAACCATAGTAACTACATCCATAAGGGTAGTGTGAGTGAAGAATTAATTATCCTATTGTGGTTAGGATGAGGGTAGAGTTAGATCTCTCACTCTATAAAGGTATTAGTTTAATTGTAAGTTCGAATTACAATTCATAATTTCCTCAACCATCATTAATTTAGGTGGGGGAATGTCCCTCTATCTTCATTAAGGTATTTTACAACCATGGTCATTATCACTAGTTTTAACTAGCAAAGCACAAGACCTACTAGTATCTCCTAAAGAAATAGCTTTGTAATTACAAGCACCACAAGGAAGTCCCAAGGTTCCCTATACCACCATATTACGAATTTCATGTTTATGTATATATTTATATACATGTTTTATGGTTGACAAAAGACCCACACAACACTACCAATGCAAGTATGCATATCCAAGTCTATTCCTAAGCCACCATAGACTTAGTCCATATGAATATCACTAGGATAATCGCAATAGTAGACAAAGGAATTATAGATCTAGGAGCGTGAATGGATATATATAATCCACCACATTCACATGCATTCACAAGGATACATTACCAATTTTCCATCTCTAGATATTCCACAACCCAAGGACACCATCACCACATAGCATAAGAATTCAATGCATATGAACTAATACAAAGTACACATAACCAAGAGTTTAGGATGGAGTTTATACTTTACCACCATATTCATAATTTGATATAATAGTCTTTCACATAATTGTAATTGAAGTCATTCACACATAAATTTGTAAATTTTTATTTTAAGGATGTTCTCAACAATACAAGACTATATGTTTGGGGGGTTCCAAAGACTTGCAAGATAATTTGATGAGCAAATAAAATTTCGTGACTTAAGAGATCAAGAAATATCCCTCACCTTGTTTCCAAGCTAGGTTTCTACACTATAGCCTAAATAAGGAAAGCCAAAGATCACAATGAAGGCCTAGAAAACAAATCAAGCAAGAAATAACACCACATCATAACATAAGCCACCAATCAGCCATCTTTGTTATGTTTTGTGGCTAGTTTTGTGTCCAATACTTGGAAAAATTTTTGGTATTAATCTATAACTCCAAAAATTATGAAACTTGACACATAACTATTTTTCATATGTTAGCATGCTAGAGTAAAAATTTTAGATCAAAATCTATCTTTTTCACCCTTCTAAAGACCAAATTAGTGACCGCAGGTTAGAAATGTCTAATCTCCCTATAGATTTTGTTTCTCTACTTAGAAATCCTACAAAAACTTAACCAAAGGTTATGAAATTTGGTAGATAATTAGTATGATGTATTATCTAGGTGCCATAAAAGTTTCAGATTAAGATAAGGTCTTTTAGGTAGTAAAATTGAGCCAAATTTCCATCCTACCCAAATTTGATTTTTCATTGAATAAGGTGTTGTTTTCATGATTTATCTAACTAAGCAAAACACTTCAAAAAAAAAATTTCAAGGTCTAAGAGCCTTATTTGATCACCCAAAATACATAAAGTCAGAAGCATAAAAGTACATTTATGTTTCCTTCACAACCTCTCGTCTTACATAAGTTTATTTTCAACCTAAAGTCCTCTATTTTCACTTTTGATCCAACAACACAACATTTAGCCCTTAATCCTAACAATTAGACCATAAATTCTCTACTCAGCACATTTTCTTGCACACATATGCAGAATACACCATCGTGATATATCCCTCACATAGGTTCACTCTCGGCCAAACTGAATTCCAACATCTTCAGTCATGCTTTCATGTTTAATCATTACTAAATCTTTCCCATAGCCCAGCAAGTAGCACACTAACAAGCAAGATAAAGGATTAGGTTTGATTTAAAAGAAATCAGAGAATGCATGACTCACTCAAAGCTTAGCCATTGTTTCTCTTTGCAAAGTCATTGGCCAAACATTTCTTTGTTTCCCCTTGTTCAACTTTATCGCAGTATCTCTAACACTAATCCCTCACCATTTCGTTATCCCTCAGTCAGCAGAGAAAGGCAAAAAAGAAAAGAATAGACATAAGAGTAGAAAAGGGGGAAGCTTATCGTCGACAAGTGGAGGTGGCCGGTGGTATAGCTAGTCATGGTAAAAACCCAACCAGATGACACTGGCAATATGGCCAAGGGTGGTGGTTGGTAAAGATTGACCCTCACACATTTGCATCTTGCCTTACTCACCCTCGGACAACTCTGTTTCTTGCATGGGAAGGAAAAGATAGAGGAAGAAGGAAATAGGAGATGGCCTACAGTGAGATTTTGACTGAAAAAATGGTGAAGACCATGGTGATCCATCAGTGCCCCTCACTCACCTTCACTCTCCTTCATAATTGCAGCATCTCATGGGCTCAATTTGCACAACATAGGGGATTTGGCTTCTTCAAGAAACCTAGAAGAAAAAAATATCTGATTGGAGAATGGGGGACACATGTATCGCTCTCCTTGAGCCACATGTCCACCCTTTAGTTTAATTTCCATAAAACAACTTATTCTTAAATTACCATTTCACTCAAGTCCCTTATGAATTTGTATATATATTCCTAATCACCCTCAAAGGTCCAAATTAATTTTTTATTTCTCCCTTGTCATATTTCTCCCAGTAAATCCAAGAGCTTCACTTAGCCCAAGGGTTTGAAATAAGTCCCTAAAAACTATTATCATTATCTCTAGTTAAGTCCTTTGTTGAGGATTTATTTGGAAATTTCTCACAACAAAATTTGGGGGTTTCAAGATTCTTATTTTTCACTGAATTTCAAATTTTTTCACACATAAACATATAATAAGATTAACACACTAACCGAGTGAATTAAAATTCAAAGGTATTACATTGTTGAGATTGGGAAGAGGGAAGCAAAAACTAGGCCATTGTATGAGTAATATGAGTTCTTGAACCTTAGTGTTGTAAAGGGATTGATTCATTAATGTTATAGGGATATAAACAATAATCTCATATAATCATATTAAGGCTTGTTAGCTAATTTAACATAATTTCACATAAGGGATTATAGAATGTTAGGTTTTATCTTAGTTGAGGTTTGGGAAAATCCTTCTAAGAATTTAAATGCCTTAGACTAGCATGTAAAGCCGACGAGACCAAGAGTGAGAGAAAGATAGTGAAACCTATGAAAAATGAAAAGGGATTAGCAACCCTAGGTCTTTAATTTTGATAATTTTATTTTGTTTAGTAGAGATTTCTCTTTCTACAATATTTTGTTGCATTTTGAATTAAGTTTTTAGCCATAGAACTACCTTCAATTCAAATGACCATCTAGATAGTACCTTACTTTAGCTTCTCAAGTACTTGGCACCTCAATCCCTGTGGAGACAATACTGTTATTCATCACTTTATTAATTGTATGACCAGTATAGTAAGAAATCAATTATTCCAAGAAACTATTATGTGAAGAAGTCATTGGTTAATCGCCTATACTTGTTAGAATGGTGGGTGTGGCTTGACTAAGAATGGGATCCAAGAAATTATTATGTGAGGTGCCCATCTCTTAGAAACCAAAACATGATTGGAGAGAGCATAAGAGGCAAATCAGTAAAGAGTTATTTACCCCTAAAAGTCCATATATCCAAGAAACTATTATATGAGGTTGTAGTGGATAAGTAAGGGAGTTTGATCCCTATTAGAAAAAAGTGTCTTTTTCATAAGTATTCATTTTTTGGGTATACATATTTTGAAGAAATAGTGGGATTTATCATCAGATGTATAGACCTAAAACTAGTGGTAGATAATAAACAACTCGATTAATAATTCTTTTTGTTTTTTAGATAACATGGCTAGTTTCAATGTTTTGTCCAAAGTTGTTTATGAAAACAAGTTGATTTGGCCTAACTTCACCTATTAATTACATAATATGAGAATAGTTCTCACAATTTAGTAACTTCTTTATGTTCTTGAATCCCCCTCTCCACAAGAACCCAATGAAACCTCATCTAATAAGGATACGACTAAGTATGACAAGTGGAAGAATAATGATACACAAGCTAAGTTCCTTCTTCTCATTTCTATGTCAAATGAGTTACAAAGGCAATATGAGCATTTGTCCTTTGCCTTAGACATATTGCTTCACTTACAAGAGTTTATATGGAGCATAGTTGTCACGACCCACTACTCGAGCCCATGATCGGCATAGTAACAACACTCCTCATTACTATAAGCCTTACCCTTATTATCTACGCATTCGTTTTTAATCTGTTAATTTATTACATACACGAGATAAGCACAAAGGTTCAATAGTTCAATCCATACACAACATTACACAATCGTATACACAATCAAAGTAAAGAAGGAATTCATACATGGAATCCACGCTGCTCATAGTTTAGATCAAATTAAAGCAAATAACACATAGACAAAAGATACTCACACTAGGGAAGATTTGTACTTGGTCTCCATACCACATGCAAACACATACAGAGACTAAAAAAGAGGCATACCTTGATTCTATGCCATCTTGCATAACATTACATCTCACATTGAAAAATAAAACATACCATCGTGCGATATGGTCTTAATATCCTACGGTGGTCCATTCATGCCACATTAATATTTTGAAAATACCTTTCTTAAATTTACCTTAAACATGTTTATATTAATTAAGTAGGTTTAGAAATTTCATTAGCATGTTATCATGCTTAACATTACCCATGCATAAGTAGCACCCACCTTCCCCTTTTTGTAAATGTTTTAGGCTGAATGAAAAATCCTTCTCTTTCAAGACAAAGTGTAGAGCAACTTCAGAAGAACTCCCTTTTTTTGAATAAAATAATCGATATAAATAAAGAGTGATTAAACCTTTGTTACTTTCCTCCTTTTCATAAAAATAGGTAATTCAATTGTATCTTCTTTTCAATGGGAATATTTTATAAAAGTCCTTTTTAATCAAATTTGAAAATTCACGAAGGTAATGCTACCCTTACCTAACACGCATACAATCCATCACATGCAAACAATTAAACCGAAATCCTTTCTTCATATAATAAACCTCATATAGTAATTTCTTTTAAAAGGTGTTCATGCTACCTATTCAAACATACAACATTCCTAATATTCAAATTGAATCATACAAACATGAAAACATGTTGACAAGTTGTATTTCAAGTCCAATTCCAAATGTTTTCATAAAGATAGGACCAATCATCCATGCTTATCAAATTATCAAGTCCAATAGGCATGAAACATATCATGCCAAAAAGCCCACAACTCCAACTAGAACACAATCCATAATGCCATATCATATAAACTCCATAACATTATGCCACATTGAGGTCTATAATGCAATAGCATATAAAGTCCATATCGTCTGAATAAAACAAGTGCAGGAATAATAATAAATAAATAAATTGAAAAGTCTCCAAGTTCCCTCCTAAGTGTCTTAGATGACTACAGAGTGACCCTAAACCATAAATTGTAAATACCAACTATCGTCTACCCGACAACAAGAAGATCACAACACAAGTCCTGCTACTCCTTGAGCGGGTGCCCCCTCAACAATCAGATCTGTAAAGAGAAATAGGAAAATCATGAGTTATAAAATTCACTAAATGGTATGGTTTCACCATAATAAGATTCTAACATGTCAAATATCACAAGAATGTACGTGGAGCCAAAATTCAACACAAATTATAAGTAAGAAACATACCATCTCAATTGGCATCCAAAAGCATCCAACTAGTGACACTAGTTAGAGGTAAGGCACCATCGGGAGTTACACTCGCCCGGCCACCCTCCTTACCCTAACATATGGTCACCTCACTAGTTAAGGTGCCAATGGGAGTCAGACTCACCTAGCCACCCTCCTTGACCTCGCAATGAGGGTTGTCCCTATTACTCATCGGTCAAGGCCCCATCAAGAGCTAAGCTCACCCAGCCACCTTCCTTGACCTCATCGTGAGAGGGAGATGTCACTAATACCAATAAGCAGTAATAACAGTGTATACATGTTATCATAATAATTCGACATCCAAAATCATGTTAACACAAAATATTCACAAATTCCAACATATTTCAGATATACTTAATATTAAATTACGCTTGAACCATTTATTACATCCAAACGCCCAACCAAAGTGTAATACCTGTGATTTTCGAGTTTTATGGAGGAAATTTTTCATTGTGTAGGTTGGAAAATTATGAGGTTTGAAAGTGGCAAGGTTGTGGAATATTGAGTGGTGGAGAGTTTAGGAAGGTATTGGTGAAACCAACGGCATCAAGGGAGTTAAGAGACAGATTGGATACAAAGAGGGACTAAAGTAAAATAAGGAAAACTATAGGGCATCTAGGATTTATAAACACCTGAGGTGGGATTTTACGGATTTGATTTTACTAGTCTTAATCAAGGGTTAACTAAAGGGCAATGTAGTAATTTCACCATGGGTGAGTATATATAGGTGGACCTGCCCCTTTTTCCTCATTTCCTCCTTTCCTCTCTCTCTCTTCACCTTCTCTCTCTCCACTCAAATCCTTTAACCGAGCTTTGGGGGATGGATCTCGAGCGATGGGGTGAGCCCTAGCAGCCAAGTAACATAGGGAAAGCAAAGAATTGAGGTAGGAATTCCTATTCGTAAGCTTTTCCCTATTTTCTAGTTTTAAGGGTATTTAGGGTAAAATTGAGACTCTGACTTCGTTTCTCGATTAAAATTAGGGCTTTTGGTGTCTAAAGCATTTAGACATCAAGGATGAAGTCCCATGAGCAGATCACAAAAGTCACGATCTTGGTGCCCAAGTGCCAAGTTTCAAAATATTTAGGAAAGAAGGTAACCTTGGCATGCCAGGAATGTTGTGGCACCCAGGTGCTAGCATCCTAAATGTCCTTTGGCTATTCTTCAAATGGTCATAACTCTTTCATCCAAACTCTGTTTTAGGCAAACTTTATATTGCTGTAAAACTCTTTGAGTCTAGTTTTCAATGGTATAAGTTTAATTTTGAAATTCATTACCAATTGAGAGTTATGATTGAAGAAGTGGGTAAAGGTCAGGATTAGTGTTAAGAAATTTCTCTGTTTTGTAACCCTAATGGTTTTGCCTAGTTACTTAATAGGGATGGTCGAGGCATAAGGTGGCTGCCAAGAAAGCGTGGAATCCAGGTAAGTAATCTATCTAGCTCTCTTGTATGTGAATATATACATATATTATATATGTATGTATATATGTATATTTATATTTTAGGATTTATTTTCCTAAAATTATTGTGTGGAATGTGGATTAGTTGGTTGTGTGGTGATGATGTAAGTGCATTGCATACTATCATCTACATATTTATATTATGAAATGAGAGGGAAATAGAGTGGGAAGCTATCCATTGAGTAATACCGATGAGTGGTGTTAATGGGTATGCATACACATTGAGGGTTGATCTTCAATGTGGTGTGGAAAAGATCGAGATAAACATTGCATCTCATTAATCTACATATATATATATATATATATATATTTGTGTAGCTATGGCTATATTGTTTGGTAGATGGGATATATGTCCTGGCTAAGGGCATGATCTGAGAGATCATACATAAGTTATAGTTATGGACATGACCCAATAGGTCGGACGTATGATGGGAATTCTTAAGTGATAATCTGTGGGTACGTCAACCCACGTTGATTAAACTCTTGAAATGTAGTATGGGAGCATGAACCCTTGAGTAGGATTACGTGCTTTGGAAGCATGGATCCTTATGAAAGGATGCATGCATTTAAATGTGTAATGTGTATGTGTATGTTTAGGGGAAAGGTATGATGAGATGTGATGCCATAAGCGTGCCTCTGAGCAGCTTGGTATCATACGAGATAAATTCTCGATTGGGTATATAAATACATATATATTCTATATATCTATGTAGAATAGGGCTAATACAGGTGAGTCTGTAGTTTAGACTCACCTCCTCAAGGTTATAGGTTTGGCAAGATGATCAACTCGAAGGCTTGCGGATTGAGGATGCCTCCCCATTGTTCAAGGTAACGTAATATATTTTTATTATATTGCTCTAGTGTACTCTGTAATAATATAAGCCACTTACGATCCTGTGGTATAAATCTAGGCTTGTGGAAGTGTTGGTAACACACTATCTACGCCGGTCACGAGCTGAGTTTTGGGTCATGACAAATATGGTATAAGAAGGTGGTTTAGGGTTTAGAGTTCAGGTCTCCTATTAATTACATAGCAAGGTAACCTTAGTGGGTCATCCTCTATTGTTGTGAATCTTGGTACAATTATAGAGAGACGACTCCACCAAAGATACTGTAGGATATGTCTTCCTTTCTTTTCTATCAGGTTCCTTTTAAAGGATGCATTTAAGTTCGCGTACAATTCAAACATTCATGTTTATCGTGAATATGTTTTGAGACGCATCTCAAGTGGTGTGAGGCACGAGCATTTTGGGGCCACGAGGTCAGATGTGACAAGATAGCAGGATAGAGAAGTGATGATAATCTTGAAGAAAGTAAAGCCTTGTGGGTATGCTCCTTAGTGGAAGCTTAGTTAAGCCAAGAAGAGGATAAGGAAAGAATGGAGAGGCTTGACAAGTAATAAAAACCATGAAGGTAGAATCCCATGGAGGAATTTGGACAATTAGCATGAGAGACTCTAATAGAGGAAGTGGGTTAGTAAGTGTAGAAATCGTGCTCCCATAGTACGAAGACTACACAAACAATGAATAGAAATACATGGGAGATCAACTTCATCCCAATTAGGAAAGGAAGAGTTGATGGTTGGGGGGAACGAAGTGAGTGATGGCAGGATCCCAGATTCTCACCTGAGGGATGAGAACGATTCAGGAGGAAGTTCTTGAAACAGTTCCTGAAAGATTCAGATACCGTATTTGAGGAACACCGGCAGTCGTACTATAGGTGCATCCTTATGACCTTAGTTTTGTGGAGTGGGTATGTGTGGGATCATGAGAGTAAATATTATTGAGTCAATCATCCTTGGGGATTAGCTAGAAGGTTGACACTCGATGTGGTTTTGGTACAACTAGTTGCTATCCATGACCTCGTAGTGGGAGGCTTGAGGTCATGCTTTATGAAGCACATAGATTATATGTGAGGTGATCTAGAATGCGAGATAGGGACATCTCTGATAGAGACAATCCTTAGTTGTATCAAAGTGGTGCAGTGGAAGCATGGTGAGCAGGGTAAGTGGGATGTGCCTTAAGCGTGGCTCAAAACCAAAAAGGGGGAAAGTTTCGCAAGAATTTCACTACCTTCCTCCAAGGTAAGAGTGTCGGAGGATAGCAAGAGTGGTGCAGTCTTATCCTTTTGAATGGATGCCCTGGTTGGAGAAATGTTCTTGTGTAAAGGGAAGCTACTGCACAAAGAATTGATGGCAATGATTATCTGTTTGATATTGGGAATAATATCAACAGTAACATTACTCTTTTGTATAGCTATTATATGATTATAATCGAGTAATCATACCTAAAGCTTTAGCATAAGAGTGATGTAAGGAGCTTGGGTGTGGAATCGTGTGAGGTTTTGCCCATGAAATAGTTGTAAAATGGAAGTATGATGGGAAAGTTTTAAGGGGTGTTAAAATTCGAAGACGAATTTCCAAAAAGGGAGGAAGAATGTAATACCCGTGATTTTAGGGTATTATGGAGGAAATTTTTTGTTGTGTAGGCTGGAAACATAAGAGGTTTGAAAGTGGCAAGGTTGTGAAATATTGAATAGTGGAGAGTTGAGGAATGTATTGGTGGAACTGAAGGCATCAGGGGAGTTAAGAGACATGTTGGATACAAAGAGGGACTAAAGTGAAATAAGGAAAATTGTAGGGCACCTAAGATTTAGAAACACCCAACCTGAGATTTTATAGATTTGCTTTTAGTAGTCTTGATCAAGGGTCAACTGGAAGGCAACGTAGTAATTTCATCATGGGTGAGCATATATAGGTAGCCCCATCCCTTTATCATCATTTCCTCTTTTCCTCTCTCTCTCTCTTCACCTTCTTTCTCCTTTCTTTCTCTCTTCCTTCTCTCTATTCTCTTTCTTTCCACTCAAATATGTCAACGGAGCTTCGAGGGATGGATCTCGAGTGATGGGGCGAGCCTTTGGTAGCCAAGCAATGTAAGAAAAGTAAAGAATTGAGGTAGGAATTCCTATTTCCAAGCTTTTCCCTATTTTCTAGTTTTAAGGGTATTTGGGGTAAAATCGAGATTCTGGCTTCGTTTCTCAATTAAATTAGGGCTTTTGGTTTCTAAATGCTCCTTAGACATCAAGGATGAAATCCCATGAAAGAAATCATAAAAAACGGTAGAGATTTAGCCAGATTTGGGCCAAATTCGAGAGCAGATTGTGGAAGTCACGTTGTTGGCACCCAAGCACAGGTTTTAGAAGATTTGGGGAAGAAGATGACCTTAGCGCCCAGGCACTAGCATCCCGAGTATCCTTGGGCTATTCTTTACATGCCCATAACTCTTTCATCCGGACTCTGTTTTGGGCAAACATTATATCGTTGAAAAGCTCTTTGAGTCTAGTTTCAATGGTATAAGTTTAATTTGGAGATTCATTACCGGTTGAGAGTTATTATTGAAGAAGCGGGTAAAGGTTAGGATTAGTGATAGGAAATTTCTCTATTTTGTAACCCTGATAGTTTTGTCTAGTTACTTAATAGGGATGGTCGAGGCATAAGGTGGCTGCCAAGAGAGTGTGAAATCCAAGTGAAGGATCTATCTAGCTCTCCTATATATGGATATATACATATATATATATATATATGTATGTATGTATGTATGTATGTATGTATGTATGTATGTATGTATATTTATATTATAGGATTTATTTTCCTAAAATTATTGTATAGAATGTGGATTAGTTGGTTATGTGGTGATGATGTGGGTGCATTGTATACTATCATCTGCATATTTATATTATGAGATGAGAGGGAAACAGAGCGAGAAGCTACCCATTGAGTAATACCGCTGAGTGGTGTCAATGGGTATGTATACACATTAACAGTTGGTCTTCAATATGGTATAGAAAAGAGCAGGATAAACATTGCATCTCATTCATCTACATATATATATATATATTGTGGCTGTGGTTGTATTGTTTGGTAAATGGGATATTTGTGCTAGCTAAAGGCATGATCTGAGAGACCATACGTAAGTTATGGTTATGGACATGACCCAATAGGTCAAACACATAATGGGAATTCTTGAGTGATAATCCGTGGGAATGTCAACCCACGTTGATTAAACTCTTGAAATATAGCATGGGAGGATGAACCCTTGAGTAGGGTTACGTGCTTTGGAAGCATGGATCCTTATGAAAGGATGCATGCATTTAAATGTGTAATGTGTATATATGTGTTTGGGGAAAAGGTATAATGGGATGTGATGCCATATGCGTGCCTCCGAGCAGCTTGGTATCATGCGAGATAAATTCCCGATTGGGTATATATATACATATATATTCTGTATATCTGTGAAGAATAGGGCTAATACAAGTGAGTCTGTTGTTTAACTCACCCCTCACAGTTGTAAGTGTGGCAGGACGGTCAACTTAAGGGCTTGCAGATTAAGGATGCTCCCCATTGTTCGAGGAAAGGTAATATATTTTTATTATATTGCTCTAGTGTACTCTATAATCATATAGGCCACCTACGATCCTACGATATAAATCTAGGCTTACAGCAGTGTTGGTAACACACCGTCTGCGCTGATCACGAGGTAGGTTTTCAAGTCATGACACAAAGTGTTATGGCCAAATTGCTATAACATATTATATAAACCAATTTAATCCATTAATACCCCTTTTCAACATAGGCCACACTTATTTCATAAATAACAACTCAATTCGAGATTGAGTAACAATATCCCACCAAGAGTGTTAACGTTATAACCTTATAGTTAATTGAAAGAATTTCCCTACGTCAAACTTTGTGATGTCTGACACTAAAGCCAACTTGAAATGGAGCCAAACCACTCACCTGGATTCCAACGACTTCTTCATTGTTACTCGATCGTTAATCGGATATGTGAATGTGATTATGGGATTACAATTTGGTGTTATTAAATTAAGAGAATAATGTTAATATCATTGTTTGATTTAAGTTTATAAATTTTGTAAAGCTAAACCTAGTCCAAATGATTTTGAAAGAGTTTCATGAACATACCTTGTTTCAGATTTATCTCCCCAGAAATGTTTTCTTGAAGTTCATGTTAGTGGAGGCAAGTGTGTATGAAGTGTGTGAGTGAATGTGCCAAATTGTCTTTGTGTTTAGGTTAGCTTCTAAAGTGGGAGAGAGTAAAAGGGACAACTAGTTGTGTGTGTTCACTTGGAGGGAGTGTGTTTAGAGTTTCATAATGGGTAAAGTATGTAGGGGCTAAGGTTGCACACCTAGGGTTTCTCCAAAGGGTGGGCGTGAATTTAGGTTCACCTTTAATTTGAATTTCACCATAATTATCTTCTTCTTTTTATTTTTCTTAATTAATTAGCCTAAGTGGTTGCTAATTTATTCATTTAATTATTTGATTTGCTAGCTAAATCTTTGACTTAGTCTTCTTATCTTATTTAGGTGATTGTTATTCCATCATCTACTATGGTGCATGGCTAAAGCCCTTAGTTTAAATTTGGAAACAAATCTTCCTATATCTTCTAGAGTATTATCTTCTTATTTCCCTTAATAATAATCTTATTTAATTAATCATATCTATTTCAAATTTATCCACACGCCTAAAGTCTTATCTTGCCTTATTCTTTATTTATAAAATCTAACCATGTCTCAGTTATTCTAATTGTTTTCTAATTAAGTTAATTCATCATAAAATTTTTAATCTACACCCTATTATAGGTTATATTTTAGTTTTGTTCATTTATTCATTTACCATAATTTAGTTTGAATTTTTCTTTTTAAACTTAATTGATTTAAATTTGAATTGTCTTGTATTTTATTTACCTAGATTTAATACTTATTAATCCTACTTAAATATTAAAGAGTGGCACCTAAAGAGTAGGGAGAGTGCATTATCTCCTGTTTTGTTTTATTAATTTTTTATATCATTGTTTTATTAATGTTATTTTTGTTTTAAACTTCTTTCCTATCTTAATCCTATTTCTCTCTTATTATTATTTTTATGTTATAATATTATTTTACTTAATTCAAATTAAGCTTCACGCCTAACCTATAGTTTTCATTATTTATTATTTTTATTATTCAATCCTACTATATTATAGTTTATCTAAGGGAGTTATTTTCTTACTTTTCCCTACATTTAATTTTCTTGAATTTTAAACCTTTAATTAACCCTTTGAGCCTACATTATTTTTTTTATTAAATTAATCCCTACCTAGTGGTTCTATTTTGAGTCATTTCATCCAACCCTAACAAAGTTTTATTTTTCATTTTAGTCCCTTACTTTTATTTTTTGTTTTAGTCCCTCATTTTCCCGAATCACATTTCACATGTAGGATAAACATCACATTATATAGAATCCATCATACCACACAATTCATGCAAACTGAATGTGTAACCCCTGCTTTTAACTAGCACACATAGACAAGATGATGAAATTCACATAAGCACACAGAAAAATTAAATATAGATGGAATTTTAACCACAGGGTATCACAATAGTCGCAGCTAGATACAAGTTGTCTAAAGAACTATGTGGGGCAAAAATGACTATGGTCAGTTAGTTATTGCACACGTCTTAAAGATGATTGGGTTGATTGAGCGCCTAGTTTCTCTTGGTTTTTGTATAGATGAAGAACTATGTATTGACCTATTTTGCAATCGCTACTAGCTCATTTTCCCATTTCATCATACCTTTACCATGAATAGGATGGAAGTCCAACTTCATGAGCATATTAATAGCTTACCAAGGCAGAAACTAGTATTAAGAAGGAGAAGGGTCAAGAACTTGTGGAGGGAAACCCTAAGTTTCCTAAAAGGAAGAAAGGGACGAAGAAGAATCAAGCCCTCAAGTCAGAGGGTGGGATCAAGAAGAAAAAGAAGAAATTGGAGAAGAAGAAAGGCAATAGTGAAGAAAAATATAAATTCCACCATTGTGGTAAGATGAGGAATTGCAAGGTCTACCTTGGAAGCTTCAAGGATAAAGAAACTGAAGGTCAATTAAGTTTATTCTTATTGAGATTAACTTATCAGTTAATTATGTTTCTTCATGGGTATTAGATACTAGTTGCATTTGTAAAAAAAATGCAGTCACCACAAAATCAAGAAAGCTAAACAAGGGTGAAGTGTCCTTTGGAGTTGGCAATGAATCAAGTGTTGATGCCTTAGCCATAGGAACTTACTTGTTAAACTTGCCTTGTAATCAGTTACTAGAACTAAAGAATTGTTATTATATTTTGGTGATTGTAAGAGATATTATTTCAATTTCTTTTCTTGATAAAGGAAGCTTTCAACGCTTGTTCAAAAATAAAAGGTGTTTTACTTCTTTGAATAATATTTTGATATGTACCGAAAAATGTAACAACGGTCTTTATCTTCTAGAACAAGAAGTAGCATTTTGAATGTTGAAAGTACTGTAAATGTTAATCTTAAATGGAAAAGAGATGAGATAATTCAAGCCTATTTGAGGCATCTAAAACTTGGTCATCTTAATGTTGAACGACACAAGAAGTTGGTAATTAAGGAAGAGAGCCTTCCCTCACTTGGAAATGAGGAGTATCTAAATTGTGAGTCTTGCATCATTAAGAAGATGACTTGGTCTCCATTTATTGGAAATGGAGTTAGGGCCTTAGGCAAGCTTGAGTTGATCCATACTAACATATGTGGGTCCATGAATGTAACATCCGAGTTCTAGGGGTATGTGTTTTTTGTGTTTACCCTCGTGTGATAATTGTGGTATTTAAATTAATGAATTTTGGTTATTAAATTTTGTCGTGTGCCTAGATGTCTAACATATGGAATTATTGTGATATGTGATATTTTAATCCATCTAGATGTCTAATATCTGGAATTATTGTGATATATGATATTTTAATCCAAATATGGCTAAGTGTTGAGATGGTTGACTTTGGGAAGAAAGGGTCAAGGGACATGGGGGATTATTATTATTGTCGCTTCTTAAAAATTCCCTCCTAAAGCATTTTCCATTCATACTTAATCCCTCCATCCTCCTTTCCCCTCCATGGTCACCGACACATTCTCCCTCCTTGAACTCTCCATCTCTTCCTTTTCTAAGATACGTGGTGGTGGCATTTCCTCTTCCCTTGAGTGAAACTTGAAGATTGGTAAGTGTTCTTCTATATCTTCTCCTCCCATTTTCTCAACTCATGAACCCTAGGTGGGAAGTATGGGATTTTCTAAAAATGGGGAGTTAGGTATAGTTTTTAACTCTTTCATTGATATCATGCGAACCTTGGAGAATGTTTTTATGAGGTTAATGGTGGGATAATCATGTTTTGGGTGAACTTTTTACAAATCTGAAAATTTGGGAAATTTTAGGAATTCTTAGTTATTAACTCTTATGTGGTGATTATTTTAGCCTTGAGTATGTATTTTCTATTCCTTGGGTTGAGTATAATTTGCATTAGAGTTGGGTTTCAAGTTGGAATGATTTGGGATGAGATTGACAAGTTTTGGAAATCTATGTTTCAAAGTCTGATGGAAACCAGTCGACTGTCATAGGGAGACCAATCGACTAGCTACCTCTAGTGTGTTGTCTAGGTTTGGCAGAGATGCACTAGTTGACTGGTAAGGGATCACCAGCAGGTGACCACCAGTCGACCAGTTGCTTTCTAATTGGCTGCTATTTCTTTCTAGATGCACTAGTTGACTGGTAGGGACCACCAGTCGATCGGAAGGTGACCACCAGTTGACCGATTTCTCTTTGTTTGGCTACCCAATTTCATTTAGAAATGAACTGGTCAACTGGAAAGGGTCAGTTAGTTGACTGGCTGTTTTCTATCAGGAATCGGTTAAGTCCAACCAGTTGATTGCCAGGTAAGTGGCCAGTTGATTGCCAGGTAAGTGGCAGTCGACCAGTTGCTTACTATCATGATTGGCTAAGTTAAGCTAGTCAACTACCAAGCAGAGGGCAATTGACCGGTTGGCACCCAAAAAGTAATTATGGAATGGTAATTAATTCCTCCTTTTTCATACGCTTGATTAATAGGGTGCGATCCTAATACCTTGGGACTTCTTTGCCTTCCGATTCATCATATCTTATAGTAAATTATAGCTTGGAATCAAGGTAAGTAGAACGACATTATCTCTTTAATAAGGGAGTTGTGCATATAATCCTAATGAGATTCAAAAGTACTAATTAATTGTTAGTCGGTATGTCCACTACTTGATTTACTAAATAGTAGTTTCCAATGGAAACACGAGATTAGCAGTGTTTTGTGTTCTGGTAATTATGGTGATATAATTGTAAGGAAATCTTTTAAATTTTTGACTTGTTTGTTTTGAGGTTTTGAACTTACCATCGAGGTATGGTACACATCATGCTTAGATCGTGCTAAGGTATGGCACTTGGTATAACTATTTGTGTCGTGGTATGGCACTTGCTTGTTGTGTTGATTTCTTTCTAATGGCATGAGTTGGTGGTTATTTAAGTGATTGTTAATATGAGAGAAGCATGAGTTATCCCTTATTATTATGCTTATGTTGTTGCCGTTGTTACTCACTAAGTATTTGATTACTCACACTCTTTGCTCTTGAATCTTTTCAAAGTCCGTAGCCGAGGCAGGTGACACATTTAAAGAATAGTGAGCCCCTGTGTATACCAACCTCTTTGAATCCTTAGGTTGGTCTTTTGTTTGAATCTTGGTAATTTATTTTGGGTCTCTAGATGTCACTTTGTGACTATGTAGGTAGCCTAAGACTTTTGTATGTATTTTGAGATGCGATCCAGGGTTATGGATACTTTTAGAGAAGATCGATGGGATGTCATCTATTCTTTTGTATGAAACAATAAAGTTCAATAGATGAAATGAAATAGCATTTTTATGTCTCTTGTGGTGGGCAATATAAAGTATTTTTATTTATATATTAAAGAAGATATTGTGGTTATGTTGTGCTTCTTAAGTTACGTTATTAGGCTTATGGTGTAAGGGTACCACTATGCCTGTCACAAGTTGTGTTTTTGGGATGTAACAATGAGCATGAATGATATGGGTGGTTACCCTTACTTCATTAACTTCATGGACAACTACTCAAGGTTTGGATATGGGTACTTGATGAAGTACAAGTTAGAAGCCCTTAAAAAGTTCAAAGAGTATAAGAATAAAGTAGACAAATGAATCAACTTATCTATTAAGGCCTTAAGATCATATCAAGGAGGTGAATACATAAGCAATGAATTCATGGATCATCTCAAAAAGAATATGATTCTCTCGTAACTCACATCTCCAGGAACTCCATATTAGAATGGGGTTTTGGAGAGGAGGAACTGAATGTTAATGAATATGGTTCACTCCAAAATAAGCTTCGTTACTCTTTCAATATCCTTTTGGGGATATGCCCTAGAAACTATAGCCTACATTCTTAATTGGGTACTGTCTAGATCAATGGCTTCAACACCTTATAAGATGTTGTATGGAAAACCACCATGTCTTAAGCATGTTAAGATTTAAGGTTGTCCTTTATACATTAAGAGTCTTAACATGGAGAAGCTTGTTTGGAAGGCAGACAAGAGCTTCTTCATGGGATATCCTAAAAAGAGTTTAGGGTTTTACTAACAAAAAAGGTTGTTGTTGCAAGAGATGTTATCTTCCTAGAGAGGGAGTTCATGTTAGGAGAGGATAGTGGAAGTAAAATTGAACTTGAGGAAGTTCAAGAGCTACAATAAATAAAGGAACCTAAGATGGTTGAGAATGTTGAACCTATAGTCACACAAGCTCTGCATAAGTTAAGAAGGTATCTAGGCCTCTTGAAAGATATGGGTGTCTTGTCGAGAACGACCTAGAAATATACCTAACAGAGGATAAGGATCCTTCAATATACGAAGAGGCAATGTCCAACATTGACTATTAGAGATGGCTTGAAGCAAGTATGAGTTGACTGAACCAGCCCATACAAAATTGACTGGTGGAGTTCTTCACTAACATGTCAACAGTTGGTCTTGGTTGGATGTTATATAACCTCTTCTGACCTGAAATGACCATTGATTCCTTACATATATTGGCATCATGCTTTGACCATCTACCAAGCCCCAAGCCAAGGCTAGACGTTGGGTATAGTGTTGCATGTGTGAAGACATATAAGTGCATTATCAGGGATCCATTACTCTCATTGAATAAGTGAGATGCTTTGGATGGTTATAAACATCAATAACTCCGAATTGGATCAGTTTCTCCTCAACAAATAAGTGCTTGGGTCATGATATATTGCTAGATGTCACTCATGATCTATAGGCTTATGAATCGAATGATTCAAGAATCAAAAGGAGTTCTAATTAAACTAAAATCAAAAGGAGTTTTAATTATGTAATAGTTACAACCTACTACTAGCATAAGTTGGACTTTAGGGGTTACACACAACAAGGAGACCATTATGAGTATATAGAGGCCCAATGGTAGATGGGCCTAGGCGCCACCTACTACCAAGCCCATTAGATGGGCTAGGTGCCTCTATATAAGGACTAGTGAAGATAGGAAGCTAGTACCATAATCTTTCCTCACTAACTCACTTTCATGCCACACACACATTCTCTCTAGTGTTCACTTGGGTGTCCTTGAGGAATTCTCTCCTCTCCTTTTGGTCTTGCCCTAATATGGATAAATTTAGAGGCAAGACACTTGTGTTGCTTCCACAAGTCTTTTGAATCCTTTTGGGTTCAAGACTTACAAGGAAATAGTGTTCTTGTGAAACTCTCCACCACCTCCTTCATTGCCAATGTCCACCACCTCTTCTTCCATAATCTTAGACATGTTTTGGATGATCTTGGGGCTGTTTCACTTATTGGAATTGAATTCCAATCAAGTTTCACCAATCATTTGGACGTGCTCTTGGAAAACTAGTACAATTCTTGGAAGGTGCAGCTCTCTGTCATGGTTGCATGTGTTTAGAGACACTTTTTGAAGACTTCTAAAGGGCTAAAAGCAAGTGATTCTCTAACCCTTATATTGAATGTTCATAAAAAACAAAGGCGATTCTACCAATTATGGTTTTTGTTTAAGGGTTTTTCTTAAAATTCATTCAATAGAAGGAGTTTTTAATGGATTTTTGTGCCCAAAACCCTAGTTTCTTTAAGGGAAGATGAGGGCTGATATGATCATCCTAAGGGACCTCACCTTCCTCATGATCCTTAAATATAGAATGATTCATATTTGAGGGATCAGCTGGAACTACAACAGCTTTGATCCATTTGAAGTTAGCACATGGCTACGTCCTCTTCATGATGATGAAAGTGGAATACCCTATGACATTGATGTCGTTGACACTAAAAGTAGCATGTGGGTATTCATTGTAAGTATGAGTTGACCTAAATGATCTAATTGGAATTGATTGATGGACTTTTTTACTAAGTCAAAAGTCAAACTTAGTTGAATGTTTTACTACTTCATTTGACCAAAAATGACCATTAATGCCTCATGTGTGTTGGCATCATGCTTTGACTCTAGTAGTGGATCCACCAAGACTCGAGCTAAAACTAGAGATTAAGTATGGTGTTGCATATATGAAGATATGTAAGTATATTGTCAAGGATCCATTACTCTTAGTGAAAGAGCGAGATGCTTAGGATGGTAAGAACAAGACTAGACAAGTCTATAGCTATAGCATGAAGAAAGGCATAGAAAAGTAGTTTTCTAGTTTCCTCAAGGATAGTCTTGGTCCAAGAAAACATGCATGTCTAGAACCTAAAGGGGTTTAACATGTATCCATACTTAGCTAGGTCCATGTAATGGCATCATGTATTGGAAGGATAAGTTACATATGCATTCAACAAGGTTTAGAGGATTTGAAAACAAATCCATCACATGCTAAAGGTCATGACACATTGCTAGATGCCACTCATGATTTATATTGTTTTTCAATCATACCACATGGTTCATGAATTAGAAGGAGTTCTAGTTAAAGGAAAGTCAAAAGGAAATCTGACTATAAGTAGAAGGTTACTACCTAATACTAGCATGAAATGGTCCTAAGAGGTCACACATAACAAGAGAGTTCTTAGGGGTTTATGGAGGCCTAAGGATTAGTAGGCCTAGGCACCTCATGATCTTCAAGCCCATAAGATGGGTGAGGCATTCTATAAAAGGACATGTACGGAGAGGCGACTAACACCATAATCTTTCCTTACAACCTCTCTCTCTCTTTCTCTCTCTTCTTGTGTGTGCTTTGAGATGTCCTAGAGGATCTCTACTCTCCACTAGTGACTTTTCCTTGATGTGGATACACTAAGAGGCAAGGCACTTGCATTGCTCTTCCGCGAGTCTCTTAAACCTTCCATTTCTCAAGGTTTGAGGCTCATAAGGAAGGAGTCTTTTAGAGATCCACCTTGGACATTCTCTCTCTCCCTCCATGGCGTGCTCCTCCTCCTCTCTTCTCTTTAGATGTTGGTGCAACCCTTTCCTAGAGGTGTTCACATTTTGAAAGGGCTTTCTATCCCTTTCTTCTGATTGGTTTTTTCTTCTTGGTGATTGGTGACAAAGGTGGTGACCTTTCTTAGGGAATCAACATCTTTTCTTCCCTCATGGACGTGTTTGGTGGTTGACTTTGAAGAATCCTAAGGCATAAAACATCAAGTAAGTGCTTTCCTTTGTTCTATAGAAGATTCATGAGAAACAAAGATGATCTAGATGATTAAATTGTGTTTTTGGTTCTTTTGCTTCCGCTGCATGATCAAGAAAGTGTTCTTAATGGTTTTCAAAGCCAAATCTCTCTTTTCTTACAAAAAAATAGTTAGCACTTGATTAAGAGGAATCAATTAGAGAAATGTCTAGAAAATTAAAGCCTATAATAAAAATAGCTCCTATTGACCACATCATTCTGAATTTATGATCTAATAAAGCTATCAAATATTACAGTAAGTTCCAATATCAAATTTAAACCATTTAAGACCTTATCATCTTCTTGACTGTTTTACAGCCTACATCACCATATCTTTAAATATAGGTCCATGCTTGAGTTGGTCTAATAGAGCTTATTGTTAGTAAAAATATTTACTAACTCAATTTATTGAAGTGTTTATATATCTAATTTATTGTATGGTAGATGTTATCCTTTTAAATTTATTGAATATTGGTTGGCACTTAATGGCTTATTCTGTGTAATTCAATGAGAAAAACGCATGGCTTGTTGATTATATTGGTTTTGTTTGTAACTCATCTGTATAATAAGTGTTTGTTTTGATTCTCAATAAATTGTATTCTTAAATTATTATTTTATGTATGACTTGAATTAACATTTTGTGTAATGACAATTATATTATGATTTTCATATTTTTTTAAAAAAATATTTATAGTCATTAATAAATATTTTAATTTTTTTTATAAAATTAGACTTTTAGCAACAACAAAAGTCACATTTAAAACCTACTGCTACAGATACAACTTGAGCTAGTCCACAATGACTGCATCACATGCACCTTCCAGCTACTACCTATGTGCTACTAGCTATGAACCCATTTTTCTCTCCTTGCCAGCTACCTGTATGCGCATGCCCATGAGCCCATGTGCTCACACTATGTTTTTCTTATCTGCCCATATTTTCTTGTTCCCTTAGAACTAGTATAAATAGGATGTCAACTTCAGTATAATAATCATCAATGAGTAGAATTTCATATTTTCTTTCTAAGTTTTCAACTTAGAGATTTCCTTAGTTCTCCTTCGTTTACTTTGCCCCTTATTCCCTGAGCCGTATTTGGTATCAGAGCAATGTCTTAAAGAAGAGGGAATGCCTGAAACCAAGCCAGAGGTTCACTTTCGATTTTTCAGCGACGTCCATTCTGCCCATCATAAAAAGTCCCATCTCCTGTCATTTTTCAGGGAAATTGACGTCTCCATCGTGTTCAGAAAGCAAAACCTTGGACTGGAGAGTTTCACCACCGTCAGAACAGTGCCTCCATGGGCCATCGCCATGAACCCAATGTGGCCACACGTGCCTGCCAAAGGATGAAGACAACCACGTCATCCTATCATCCAATCAAAAAAAGCCATGTGTCTATCGTGCCACATCGTCAAGCTGAATCATTTGCCAAGTCATTTGTCCATGTCATCACCAACAGCCATTCACCAACTGCCATATGTCACTAGTAGTCGAGTCATCAGCCACATCACTACGCATCAGCCAATCAACACCTACCACATGTCGAGCTTCTGCCACGTCATCTTTCTATATACTTTCGCCCCTGACCTTTCCAAAATTACATTTTGGCTAGAACTTTCCATATTTATATTTTGGCCTCTAAACTTTCTTTTATTTTCATTTACACAGTTAATCTTTCCTTAATTTATGATTTGACTCCCATCTTTCTTTAAAATTCATTCTGACCCCAAAACTTTCCAAAATTACAAAATAGCCCCAATTTTTTTTTTGAAATTTCATATTTTCCCCAAATATTTTCAAAAATTATTCATCAACTCTAAAAAATTTTCAAAATTTCAATCCCTAAATTACACTTGAACCCTAAAAATTTTCCAAAAATTCATTGCAATCCCTCAATTTCCTTAAATTTCTCATCATTCCTATGTGCTACTAGCTATACATCCATTTTTCTCTCTTTGCCAGTTGCTTGTATGCGCATGCCCATGAGCTCATGTGCTCACACTATGTTCTTCTTATCTACCTATATTTTCTTGTTCCCCTAGAACTAGTATAAATAGGATGCCAACTTTAGTGTAATGATCATGAGTAGAATTTCAGATTTTCTTTCTAAGTTTTCAACTTAGAGATTTCCTTAATTCTCCTTCGTTTACTCTGCCCCCTATTCCCTGAGCCACTTGCATTTAGTGGCAACTAAGAAAAGTGGCCACAAAAATTAATGCGGTAACTAAAGAGTCACCACTAAAACTAAACAATTTAAGTGGCAACAAAGGTCGCCACTAAAGCTAGCTTTTACTGGCGACATTTCTATGTACAAAGAAAGGTCACCACCAAAACTTTTTAGTGGCAACTTTGTCGCCATTGGACAAGAATTATTAACTTTGTTGTGACAAGAATTACCAGGTTTAGTGTGGCCCTGAAAATTTACTTTTAATGGCAACCATTTTGTTGCCATTAAAAACTTTCAATGACATTTGCATCAGCCACAACTTGGTGGGGACCCAAATGTAGCCACTAATGACCTTTAGTGGCAACTAGCACTTTTAGTGGCAAAAAGTCACCTCTAAAAGGCAATTTTTTTTTTCATAAGATGGCCTCAAAGTATCTATATGACTCTCATTATTTATTAATTAATGAGGTGAGGAAACTCAAAATATATTGGAGGAAATATATAATCACCCTTTGGCTCTGGGGCTTCCATTGAAGTGCAAGAGAAATGTGAAAGCTTTACTCGAAAGCAGCAGATGCAGGAGGTGGGGGGTCAACCAGAAACAAATCAAGGAGTTGATCAATGGAAGTGTAATTATAATCAGGATACATCTTTGAAGCCTCAATGTAATCTTCTTCCAGCTCTTTGTTCACCAGATCTCCTCTCACAAATATGCTGTGAATGATGGACATTGGTATATTATGTGGAGCTGGTAAAGCTGCAGTATCATCACAACTCACAAGGGTTTAATTACTATCAACTTATTAGTAATTAATTATTATATGATAATTCGACAGCATATAAGTTAGTAGAGTTATTTACCCAATTTAGTAATTAAACCTTGTTTCAATGTGAGAAACTTTTCTCTGAATTAAAATGAAGCACAAACTCTAATAGTGGACATCTTAATTTTGGGTAAGATATCTCTAGGCACAAATGGTCTTGTTAATAACCCTTATCAATTATTACTCAATTGCAAATTCCAAATTTTTTAGTCAATAATTACGAAAAATAATAAGAAATAGTTTTTCTCTGTTATCCTGCATTAATGCAAAAAACCTGAAATTGATAAGAGATTCCATGCTTCACAAGTATTTAGGATTACAGAAATGCAATGTTATAAATATGCTTGTGTATTGAGTAAGGGCAATTAACTTTAGCATTCATTAATATATTTAATCTCATATATTCTTAACTGAAAATAACAATGCACCAATAATTTTATTTCATTTTATCTTATTCTTGGACAGAATTATAATATAAAAGGTTGTGCCAGAGAGTCAGTGAAAGTCTTACTTTCAGAGAGCTCGACAATGTCTTTTTCAGGAACAAAACTCTAATTGAAACTCCGACCAGTCTTCTTCTCCCACAGTGATATCAACTCATTTTGCGATAAAAAATTCTGGGGGCAGCGATATAAAACGATGCGATTGCATGCTCTTGGATCATTTGCCACTTTGATGGTGTACATGGCAATGTCTTCTTCATAATTTAGTATTGCTATGTACAGAATGAAAATTTCACAAGAAATTACTATCCAAAAATGCAAGTGTATTTTTTCAAAAGAAAGCAACAATTTTATATTTGTAAATTTAAAGGAACTTATATTCTTGTGACATCAGATCCATTAATCTTTCCTCTTCCAGACACTCAATATATGCCTGATCCAATGAAACAAGCACAAACAAAAACACACGTGTATATTTGTAGTTCATTAAATTTACCATAATGCTTCAACATATTCAAAATAAATAAAAGAAGTATGTTCTTACGTAGCCTTCATCTCATAAAAAAAATGTCTTAGAAAAATGATTGTAAGAAAAAAAAAATGCATCAAAACACCCAACGGAATGCATTATTTTAATTAGTGAAGAATCATCTATTGTGCAATGCATCAAAACTCCCAATGGATTCATCTTTTAGATAGTAAATTAAGCTAGCTCACTCTAGTCCTCTTAAGAAGCTTAAGGCAATATTTCATAGTGTGATGGGATCATTCTATCCCTTAGACTTGATGTAGTGTTGACATAAGAAAAATCACGTGCTTAAGTTATTTTGACTTTGTGAGGAAGCTACCGTCTCCAAGTGGATAGAGCAGGCCAAGTTCTACTCGTGACACTTAGATACAATTAAGGTCAAGAGTATCGTGAAAGAGTAATTCTCATCCTCTTTTTGTCTTGGGAATTAACAATATTTGGGAGGGATTGGATATGTGACTCCATTTCTTCCCTCCAAATTGAATTTAAATCCCAGCTAATTTTCTAATACTACTCGATTATATACTAAATTCAAGTCAAGACATGCATATTCATAAAACTTTGAAAAGAAAGAAAAAAAAAAGGTCAATATATACTTGTTTACTTAAGTAATTGAAAATTTAGAGGGACAAAGTTAGAAATACAATGGGAAAAGTTATCCATTTTTTAACAAAATAATAATAATATAATGGCAAAGTGCTAACGGTACAAATCATAAAGACACTCAATTATCAAATTTTAAAATAAAAATAAAAATTATGACCAAATTGATCACATAAATTGGCAAAATAATTACCCTTTTTTATTTTCATTAATTATATATATATATATATATATATATATAGGTTAATGGGAATGAATACCTTTGGTTTCACCAGAGCCATAGACAACAACGGTATCCTTTTTCTCATATGGACGAAGCAGAAAATTGACGAAATAAGCAGCAAAGCAATTTGCTGAGACGAAAGTGTAAGGAATTGCAGCTGCCTCTGTCGCCCTTCTGATTCGTCTTTTTCTATCAAGGAAAGCTTCAAACGGGGGAAGAGGCTTTACTTTATCCTCTTCCACACCAAAATCTGATGGAAGGAATCTCTGCAATTCACATTCATAGTTACAAAGTCAAAGATATAGTGTCATTCAATTGTAATTCTATTTTATATCCGTATGGAATTAATTATTATTATTGAGAGATAATTTAACTATATTACCCTCCTTTTTATTATGCAAGTCTATACTGTTTTCCCTTGAAATTAAAAGATACCCTATATCAATTTATTAATGTTGAAAATATCCATAACTTTTCATCATTAGACATCACCAAACGAGTAAAACACAAGGCCAAATATAATGTGGTTTTTATTTTTATTTTTATTTTTTTTTGGTTGACTAATGGTCTGGTCTCTTGAGTTGTATTTCTTTATGAAAGATGGCTACGAAGGAGAATCTGACACCCTCTTTAGAATTGCGTCTAGCGTTTGTGTGCCACATTTGCCAATTGAATTTTACAATGTCAACTACTATGGAAGATTGATAATCCGATTGGGAAGATGATAAAAATTGATCTGGCCATGTCTCTAACAAGAGGGAGGTTTGCAAGGATTTGTATTGAAATTAATCTCAGGAATACACTATTATCTCAATCTTAGAGTTGTTAGTACCATCTAGCATTAGAGTTGTTAAGTTGGGTTGGGCTTATTTAACCCACTAAAAAAGTAGGTTGGGATGGCAATAAGCCAATCAGAATAAAATTGGACCAAAATAACATTGTAAAGTAGAAACAGGGAGCTCAACAACGAAAGAAGATTAAGATAATGTAAATTTTCCTTTTCCTTTTCCCTTTCCCTTTTCCTATCCATTTTCCTTTCCAGTCCTACTCTTTCTTACGAACCAAACACACTGAAGAGTCTTTCACTTTCCTGAGTCCTTGACCTTGTTGGACCCCAGCATAGCAACAAGCCACACCACAATTGACAGTCACACACCAATGGCAACACAACATGGATCAAAATCAAGAGAGGTTGAGAGGGGAGACTACAGCAACGACGACAGCCATTCAGCAATAGCCACAAAGTGCCACCACCCACCAAAGTCCAAATCCAACCTCATCTCTCTCGTCCAACTAGCCACTATCCCTCTCCCTCCCTCATCCAAACTCTAGATCTAGCATGGAAAATTCCAACCAAAACTAGACACCACTTCAACTAAGAATGAAGATCCCTCTCTCTCTCTCATCTCTTATCTCTTCCTCCTTCAAAATTCAAATCTCTCCTTTCCCTCAAATCTCGCTTCTCCTAAATGTTGGGTTAGCCCATTTAACCTGTACGCCTACTAATAAGAGGGTTGTGTTCTTTAACTACTAGCTCATATGAAAAATGGGCCAAATCGATGTTTATAGGTTAGCTGTGGTGGGCCAACCCAAACAAGTCAAGTTGGCCAGTCTTGCCACTTCCAGTTAAAAAGATTTTTTAGCCTTCTTGTAAGTGCCATAAAGATTAATAATACCTTTTTGGTTCTCAATTTTAAAGTTGATGCTCTTGAAACTACGAAGGATATTGAACCCATAAGCTTGTTGTGTAACATTGTTTATAAGTAGTGGCAACGATTATTGCAAATAGAATTCACGTTCTTAATTATGCCAACTATGATCTCTCCTAAGCAGTGCAATTTTTGTTTTAGGTGGACAAAGTACGGACAACATCATTCTCGCCTAGAAAATTATTCATAGCATGCGGACTACGGAGGGAAAAAATGGCATCATAGCTATCAAGATAGACCTCAAAAAGGCATAAAATAGATTGAGATGGGATTTTATAGTTGATATTTAAATAATATTGGTTTTAGCAGACAATTCACTAACCTTTTTTTTTTTTCATGTGTCTCTACCTCTCTTACTTAGATTTTGTGGGACGGTGAAAAAGCTAGGAGCTTCTTGGCATCTCCTTGGAGTTACGCAAGGAGACCCCATGTCTCCCTATGTAATCCCGTGAAATCTTATTCTTGGTGGGCAATGTAAATCTCTTCTATGGTGCGTGTTATGTGTGAGCTTCATAAAAAGTTGGTGGTTAAAAGTAGAAAATTTTATTTTTGTGTGTGTCATCAGGGTACACGATGATTTTTGGAAACTTTGTAGAGATGTAATAAAGTGAGAAAATTTCATTTTAATTCCCCAATTTTTACATAATCTCTCATCTCTCACACTTAATCAATTTCTTATCCACACCCTCCCTTTTTCGACCATCCAAATCGTCCTTCGGTGGTTTTGTTTGTTCACACGACTCTAATTATAACTTGACGGATATTTTATTTAAATAGCTTAATTTATATTCCTATATATCTAAAGAAAAAATATATTTAATAACATCTGCATTTCTTTTTCACTCACTATGCTTTTTTTAAGTTGAATTTTGTAATCGAGTTTCTTATTATGAAATCATTTTGAAATCTATGTATACAATAAATGAAAAAATTAATCAACATATTGAAAGGTGAAGCTACCGAAACTTCACTCTTTTCAGTGCATCATGTGGCCCATTTGTCCACATTATTAAATTGTGGACAGTGATAGTTTGGCGATTTCCGGCTAATAGCTACGTATCATGTTACATTTTATTCATCAAAACATTTTCATAGCAACGTATCAAATAATGTTGAAGTGAGAAATGATATGAAAGAAGGGAGAGAGAGAGAGAGTATGGTTAGTGGACATAGAACATGGATTCTCTTTTCGATTTATAGGCCAATGAAAGTTCTTAACTATCTATAATTGTTGAATGACTGTAAGCCTCACACATACAGTTAGAACTTACAGTTATCCAACGATTATGGACAGCTAAGAAGAATCTCACCAAAAAAAAAAGTATCTCCTTCCGTGGACCGTAAGAGTTAGAGAGAGGCAATGTAGGAAAGTAGGAATGATTACTTGACTTTAATGCCTTGCCGTGGTTCACCGAAATTGGAGCGAAATTGATTATATGTAATGGAAAGTGAGAGAAGGAATTTCTCCCATGATATGCTTCAAAGAATTGGTGAAGCTTCACCAAAAGTTGTGGATGCTGATAATTTGGCTTTTTCTGATGAATGATAGGTATTCACCGGAAGTTGCCCAGACAAAAGCGAGTTGGAAGTTCACACGACTCTAATTATAACTTGACGGCTGTTTTATGTAAGTAGTTTAATTTATATTCCTATATATCTAATGAAAAAAATATATTTAATAATATCTGCAATTCTTTTTCACTCTATGCTTTTTTTAAGTTGAATTTTGTAATCGAGTTTCTTATTATGAAATCATTTTGAAATCTATGTATACAATAAATGAAAAAATTAAACAACATTTTGAAAGTGAAGCTACCGAAACTTCACTCTTTTCAGTGCATCATGTGGCCCATTTGTCCACATTATTAAATTGTGGACAGTGATAATTTGGCGATTTCCGGCTAATAGCTACGTATCATGTTACAACTGTTTTTGGCGTAAGAAGGTGTTACTGTTTGACTTGCAGAAAGGACACAAAAACGTGTAATAAAAGTAAATAAAAGGACAATAATACAAAAGAAGAGAACATGAAGAAAAAGAAAATCATAACAATGAAGAAAGAATAACAAATAATCAAAAGGAGATTGTATGACTGCATCCATACCTTTATATTACCAGCAACTTTGATGGCGTCTATGATCTTGAGCTGCTCCAGGACTTGAGGGAATGCCAGTGTGCAGATTACAATGTCTACTTGCTTAATTACTGGTAAAATCTGGTCATGCTCAAGTTCTCCCTGCACTTCCATTCAAATGAATAAATACCTTCCACCACAACTGTAAGAGAGAGAGAGAGAGAGAGAAACCTGGACAAGGTTGACACCCATGGATTTGAACTGCTCACAAAGTTGCAACTTAGAAGAAGGAGTCTGGGAATTGAGAGGACGGGTATAAACAAAGGTGGGATAACCCAAACAGATGCTTGCCTTCACCATATACTGTCCTATATATCCAGTTCCCCCAAATATGAGGATCCTGTTCTTCTTGCTCTCCATATTCTTCTCTTCCCACTTTCGTCTCTACTCTGCTATCGCAAAACCCTTCTTGTTGCTGTGTACTTCTACCTTCACTGTATATATATAATCTGTTAGAAATATAGAAAATAGAAGGGAAAAATACACAAAAGAAGTGGAATATTTAGAACCACAATTTACAAAAGAATCAAAATATAACCTATACATCCATTTTCGTGAAACAATATCCACAAACCTCCTAGGTGTGATAGCCGTGGCGAAGATTCCTATGTATGGTTCATTTTCTGTTTGCATGTCATTTTTGCATGAACTGTGTGGGACCATGGATAATGATGCACTGCTTGTTTCACGTGTGAAATTGTGATTTGGACTGGTAAGGAATTTTGATGAAAATCAAAGTTTGGTTAGGGACTTATCTGAAATTACCAAATTGGTGATGTGTGGATCAGGGAAAAATTTTAATATTAATGCGGGGCTCTGGAAGAATTTAGTGTACAAAAAAAAAAGAAGAAAATTGAAATAATTTAGATAATAGACTTAAACAATTTCACTCTAAGACATTAATTACATAGATGTCATTAAATGTTATAATAAAATTAATAAATTAAAATAAATATTAAATTAATAAATTATAAAAATTAATAAATTCATTCTAATCATTCTAATTAAATACTACATTAAATGAATTTGCAAAATTAAGATAAATTCAAAGCAACCTTTTAAAATGTGATTAGGTATTTCCTATCAATGTATATTCCTAGCATTATTGATTTTAAACTTTGTGAAAATTACAACTGTCATGCAAATTAGAATTTGATTATATAATTACATTCAAATGAATTTGAAAAAATTGTATTAAAATTAATTTGAAAGAAAATTATCCTTATTATAGTAAATTCAAAGCAACCCTTTTGAAATGTAATTAGGGCTCCCCTATCAATGCATATTCCTAACATCCTTGAATTTAAATTCCATGAAGATTACAACTGTCATGCAAATTGGAATTTGATTATATAATTGTATTCAAATGAATTTTCTATCATTCCTAAGTCCCTTTTAATGTAACAAAATATATCTTCAGATAAGGGTTTTGTAAATATATCACCAAGTTAGTTTTCAGTTGAAATGAACTTCAGGATGATATTTCCTTTTTAAACATGATCCTTAAGAAAATGATGATGAATTTCTATGTGTTTATTCCTTGAGTGTTGAACGGGATTTTTGGAAATACTCATAGCACTAGTATTATTACATTTTACAGAAATGTGATCAAAGAATAGTCCATAATTACATTCAAATGAATTTGAAAAAATTGCATTAAAATTAAAAATTGCAATAAAATTAATTTTTAAAAAAATTCTCCTTATTAGGATAAATTCAAAGCAACCCTTTTGAAATGTAATTAGGGCTCTCTTATCAATGCATATTCCTAACATCCCTAAATTTAAATTTCATGAATATTGCAACTATCATGCAAATTGGAATTTGATTATATAATTGCATTCAAATGAATTTAAAAAATTACATTAAAATTAATTTGAAAAAATTGTTTTATTAATCACACCGCATTAAATTACATATATTAAAATTAATAAATTAAAATAAAATATTAAATGAATATATTATGTAAATTAATAAGAACATTCTTATTAATCACTACATTAAATGAATTTGTCATGAATTGTGGTAATATATCTTTTCATATATGATTGTTCCATATATCAATAAAATATATAATTAATAATTTTAATAATTTAATAATAATTTTAATGATAATTAATAATAATTTACTACATTTATAGCATTTAATATAATCAATTAATTATGTTCAAAATTCATGTTATATTAAATAAAGAGTCATTTCAACTATCATATATTCCTCTTGTTTGTATTGTTTATTCTTCTTGTAAAATTAGTTTTCATTCTGTTAGCACTTCCCATATTGCTAAATTTAGTGACGTTGCTGATGTTAATACATCAAGCGATGATTGAAGGATTAAGATTCGAGTGTTGAGCTTGTGGACAGTTCCACCGTTCAATATACCTGAGGAGATTTTTAATCTGAATATGATTTTGCAAGATTATCAAGTAAATTTAATTTCATCATATTCAATTATTTGTGATTTATTATTTTGTTCATTATGCTTATGTTGTGTTTATTTTTTACCTTCTAAGGGTAATCATATACACAGTCATATGATTAAAGAGGTCATTTGTGAATAATTTCAAGTGTCAAATAATCGAGAGAAATGTTTATGTTTGATATAGTTAAGTCTAACGGTGAGTATCATACAACAAAGCATCCTTTCATGTTTGAGTTTCGTTTTTCAACTGATGTCTAACTAGTTGAAGATAATTTGAGTATTCCAAAATCTATCTTCAAGTTTTGCCCATTCAGTAATATTTTGAATCGTGTTGTCGACAAGAACTATTTAGTAGGTTAGGTTTTATCTTCTGTTTTGTAGATTATGTTTTATTTATTGTTCATTCCAATTTTATACAAATAATATTGATATGTTTCAGATATTATTGGGCTAGTCAATAAATTTGGTTCTATTATAAAGAGCTCTAAGAACTATAACAAGAGTAGGTGTATGAAAATTGAGATTGAGGATACATAGTATTGTTGTTGTCATTTTTTCTTTTCATTTTGTATTTTGATGATTCTTTTTTTTTGTATTTATTACTTTATTTTGTTGTATATTTATTATATTTTTTTATTAGTGTTCTCTTTTTTTTTTCCCTTAGGTGGACAAAGTACGAACAATGTCATTCTTGCCAAGGGTGTTTAAAATCAAACTCAACTGACTAAAAATTAACCAAAATCAAAAAAATGAGGCCTAATCAATTTTTAAAATATGAATTTTAATTAGATCGGTTCTGTTGTCGGTTTGATTCGATTTAGTTTGATTTAATTAAAATCGAACCAAACTAAACTAATTTTATATATATAAAAAATTATATGTTGTATATATGTAATATTATATTTATATATTTTTATGTCAACAAAATTATTTTTATAATTAACTTTATCTCTTTTTTAATTAATTTGATCTTCTTTTTAATATTTATTTATATATTACATTAAAATTAAATATTACAAATTATTATAAATAAAATCAACCAAAATCAAATAAAATTGACCAAACATTAAAATCAAATAAATTCATAATTTTACAAAACTAATTAACTTTAATTTGATTAAAATTTAAAAACAAGTCAAACCTCAATAGACACCTCTAATTCTTGCCTAAAAAATTATTCATAGCATGCATATATAGAAGAAAAACAATATTAAAAAAATCTAACCACACCGACTTGTCCAACCAATTAAACCGATGACAGAACTTTAATCCATTCCAAACTTAATTAGAGCCAGCAAAAATTGATCAAAAACTGAATTTAAACAGTAATTTTTTAGAACAATGGGTCATTCAAAAAAGGGGTCCTTACTAATGACGAGACCATTCACTGAAATTACCACTGAAGCCACAATATAAGAGTCAAACTTTGAAAAATATTATTAACTCGCGTGGGCCCTTTGATCAGACGAACCACTTGCGGCGAAAAGGCATGGAGGGGTCATTATTTATAGAGAAAGTGAGAGGCTTCGCTATTAAAACTCGCGTGGGACTTGGAAGTTTGAATATCATGTACACGTTACTTTCTTCTCTTATTTTGAGCTGCTTTCGTCTCCTTTCTTTTTTTTTGTACTTTCATCAACAAATTTCAAATGTGCTTCATGCACACCAAAATGTCAACAACCCCACTCTTTTCCTTTCCTTCTATTTGTTATTTTCATGGGTTATATCCATGAGCTTCCATTTCAGATTTGTCACAAAATTATTATGTAAAGTTGTGTCCTATGATCTCTCTGGGATGTATTTTTCTCCTCTAATTTTATCTTGACTTCCAATAAATATTTGAATTAATATATAGACACATAGATTATCATATAAAACTCTCAGAAATCTACAAAAATTGTGAAAATATAATAACAAAAATATTAATTTATATTTAATTTATATCAATTTGAACACAATTTATTTATTAATTTTTAAAGCGGTACTTCGATAAATTTAATAATATATCTAATTTTTTAAACTTAAAAAAAAATACATGCTATCAACATAGATATCAAAAAGCATATAATAGCTGTCACTCTTTTAAGTGCATCACGTGGCCCATTTGTCCACATTATTAAAAATTGTGGACAGTGATAATTTGGCAATTTCCAGAAAGGCACACATAGTAAATGTCACATTTAATTCAAGTCAGAAACATCAACGGCAAGAGAGAATGCTTGACATAAGAGAGGGAAACTTTGCTTTATCATTAATTAATCTGATTATGAAATTTTTGGCTTCCATAACAAGTATGCACATATTGTAAAATTAACAATAATATTTTGAATCCATTATGGCATATGTTTCATTTTATTGCCTGAATATTCAATGGACAAAAAAAATGTTACAATAGTTTTTGGAAGAAAGTGTTATTACCATGGTTTTTAAAATTAGACCGGTTATTGAACCAGTGAAATCACTGGCTCAAAGTTCAATGGTCAGACCGTGCTCGAACCGTAATCAAATCGGTGATAATTAAAACAAATTAAAAATATACATAATTTAAAATATAAAAAAAATATAATTTAAAATATTAAAATACTTAATATAATTGATAATTCATCACAATTCATAATATCCACAATTTTAAGCTAGGTCTTATTGTGAAAATAGCCATGTAAAAGTCTTTGTATTTCAAAATAGTGAGCGAAATCCCACATTGCGTAGTTTTTCTTCTCTCTGGATTACATTTTTGTTTCTTTTTATTTGCTTACATGAACAAGGACATATTTGATAGTTGCAAAATTAACTTTTATCTGCCTCATAAAACCATAGACAACAGCAAAAAAGAAAAAAAATCTTCCCCAGGAAAAAAAAAATCTACCCCTAGAAAAAAAATACACAAAATAGGTTGAACCACCCAACCAGCTGGTTCGGCTGGTTTTCTCGGTTCAACCCTGATTTAGCTAGTTTAACTCCTAGCTGATTTTTTAGCTGGATCGGATCGGACCACCTTCCGGTTCTCAGTCGGACCGATCAAATTAGCCGATTCAGTCCGATTCTACAATCTATGGTTACTACTTGACGTGCAGAAAGGACACAAAAAAGTGCTATAAAAGTAAATAAAAGGACAATACACAAAAGAGGAGAAAATGAAGAAAAAGAAAAGCATATCGATGAAGAAAGAATAACAAATAATTAAAAGGAGATTTTATTATCGGTGTTATTGGATCCGGACCGGTTCGACGAGTCGACCTAAGACTGGAACCGGTCTGGTCATCCTTTTGGACAGCTATGCAAGTGGCTCGGATGACACAGTCTGGTCTCAGTCAACCTGCTGACCCAGCAACCCCGGTTGGCTAAGTTCAATATTTTTTAAAAAAAAAATTTGCCATCCCCTAATCCCTTTCTCTGGACTGCCATGTCCATCGCTGGTCTGTGCGCAGTAGGTGCTATCAGTGTTATCAAACCCTTGTATCAGTGTTATTAGGCCGTTGAAGAACAAAAAGATCATGAAGAAGAAGAAGACGAAGAGAGTGAACTCTGAACTAGGGAAATCAGCGTTGGTGAAGAGAGAAAAGGAAGAGTCTGAACTGTAGAATAAAAGTGGAAGAACTGAAGAGACTCTGAAGTTTGAACCGGAGAAGAAGAATTGATGAAGAGTGACTAAAAGGACAGAGAAACCAAGATGATTGATGTAATGGTGGCAGTTGGTGTGGTGGTACTACTAACTGAATCTACAGCACCTATTATGTGTATTAGTGTATATGACTGTATGTGAATAGCATTCTGCCTATTAAGTGTCTTAGTGTATATGTGAATTTATTGTTCAGTACATAATAATAATAATAATAATAATAATAATAATAATAATAATAATAATATTTTCAAAGAGTAAAGTTTACATATAAATTATTTATTTTACTTATTTTTAAATTTATTTGTAAATATATATATATATAATTTTTAATTTTTTAATTTATTTACCCGATTTAGTAATTGACTCAAAGACCCGACGGTTAAACCAGTGACTCGATAATCCCGAAGACTAACTCAAATCAATGATCGAGCCGAGTTTGATAACACTGGTATGTATCCAGTGCCTTTATATCACCAACAACTTTGATGGCGTCCAAGATCTTGTGTTGCTCCAAGACTTGAGGGTATGCTAGTGTGCATATTATAATGTCTACTTGCTTAATTACTGGTGAAATATGGTCATGCTCAAGTTCCCTTTGCATTTCCATTCAAATGAATAAATACCTCCCACCACAACTACGTCTGAGAGAGAGAAAGAGAGAAAGTGTGTGAGAGAGAAAGAAAGAGAAGAAGAAACCTGGACAAGGTTGACACCTATGAATTTGAACTGCTCACAAAGTTACAACTTAGAAGAAGGAGTTTGGGAAGTGAGAGGATGAGTATAAACAAAGGTGGGATGACCCAAACAGATGCTTGCCTTCACCATATACTGTCCTATATAGCCAGTTCCCCCAAATATGAGGATCCTGCTTTTGTTGCTCTCCATATTCTTCTCTTCCCACTTTGTTTGTCTCTACTCTACTATTGCAAAACCCTTGTTGTCGTGTACTTCTACCTTCACTATTTATATAATCTATTAGAAATATAGGAAATAAAATGACTTTGGCAGACCCTATCTCTTAAAGAGTTTTTGTCTATGTATAGGAAAATCACAGACTCTTCCAAAATACAATAAAATCCTTTTGAAACTTTTGTCTAGATGTTTTCTATCCATGTTACCTATTGTAGATTTTCAACAGAATATAAATAGAGTTCAAACGATTATATATATTTGTTCAATTTTCAATAGATATATCTGTTCAATTTCCAATAGACGTGTTTGTTTGATTTCCAATAAATGTGTTTGTTTAAATTTAATCAACATGTTTATTCGAATTTTAAAATGAATTTAAAATTCAACCAATATTGACACATCATTTTAAATAAATTAAAAAAATATTAATTAATTGTATAGGAAATCCCTGCTCGAAGCCCCAAGTCGAAGTCCAAGTCTTTTATATATATATATATATATATATATATATTAATATTAATATACTATATTAAATTAATTTAGACTAGATAAAAGGAACATTACTTAAATACCTTTACATCCTATTCTATCAACGTGAGACTTTAATTGTACTTTTGTAATTTCTGTGACTTTGCTAAGGTTTGAATAATGTGTTTGTCCCCTTATATGTATATCTGTACATAATTCTAAGGACCGATTTGAAAATCTATAGAATTGCTAACACTTGTGAGTTTGTGAGGTTGTGTTTAATGTGTCCTCATCTTGTGTGCATATATGTGTATGCGTGAATGATCGTGATAATGAATAAAAGTCATTAATGGATGGTTTGTTACCATATGATGCTTGTGGTTTGGGAAATTTTGCAAGAGGACCTTGTGTAGGGACCAAAGTGAAAGGGTTGAGAAATTCTTGTGTTTTTATGGAGGGGTCTTGATGTTGGAGACTTTGCTATGCCTCAACCGGAAGCTCTTCGGCTAAGTTAGGCTCTGAAAAAAGTTACACAAGAATAGGGTGAGTATAAAACTCAGTGAGTAGATAACTTTACAATATAAGTGAAATCAAATTGCATCATCCTCAAATTTGCATATATGAACATGTCATTCACATATGCAATTAGTTCAATCAATCATACATATCTCTGGTTCAAGCAATCCATACATATCATGACTTCCCTAACCATCCCATGTCATCCACACTACCAGCGGCCACTACCCACGGCCGTAGCCGCATTCACCCATATCACTCTATTTAAATATCTCCTCCCATGCAACTTTTGTATACAATCTTGCCACACAGACATTTTTGAATCTAGAAGCCATGGGGTGCACCATCATATCTAACCTTCCTTTCTTATGCTCAAGCACTTTCACAAGCACAAGACAATTACAAATAAATATATGCCAAATACTCATGGTGTGCAATACAACTCACACATATATATGGTGTCATACAACTCATTATTCATGTTTTCACATTACTCATATTCCAATCAAGGCACAAGACCATGTTACCATTCACAAGGTATACATTCACCTTTCTACATCATCCAATGGAAGGGGGTGATGAGACTGGGGTGATGAGACTGGAGAAAAAAAGGGGAAGAAGAAGAAGAAGAAGAAGAAGAGAAACACACAGTCAATGGAAGATGACAATGAGACTAGAGAAAAAAGGCGTGTATGTCTCCAAAACCTCCCACTGTATACTGGGCCCACATGCTAGAGGTGGATCCAATCAAAAACTAATGCATGTGTGTAGACTAGGATAATAGAGTCCGGATTTGCTGCTGATCAAAACCAGAAGAAGAGAAACACACAGTCAATGGAAGATGACAATGAGACTAGAGAAAAAAGGCGTGTATGTCTCCAAAACCTCCCACTGTATACTGGGCCCACATGCTAGAGGTGGATCCAATCAAAAACTAATGCATGTGTGTAGACTAGGATAATAGAGTCCGGATTTGCTGCTGATCAAAACCAGTGCTTTTCATGCTTTTCACTTTTAGCAATGGTTTTTACCGTTGCTAAAAGTTATGGCAGCAGTTTTTTTTGTTGCCAAAACTTTCAGCAATGGTAAAAACCGTTGCTGAAAGTGAAAAGCAACATCAGCAGCGATTTTGATCAGCAGCAAATCCGGACTCAGGATAATAATGAGTGTTTTAGTCCTTCCATTTCCTTAACTGATGCGTGCGTGTGTAGAGTAGGATAACACTAAGCTTCAATTCAACAACGTCTCTTAACCTTGTCCAATCGTTCCACTATTTCAGTCCTTCCTCTCCCTTCTCAGAGTAGGATAATAATGAGTGTGTGTGGATATAATTGATAATTTTGCATATAAAATATATTTTTTTCTAAATAAAAATTTATGTTTTAATTTTTTTAGCATAATATGTATGTATATATATATATATATATATATAATATAATATAAGTTTATTAAAATTAAGTATAAAGATGTTTATTAGCTTATTATATTATATATTTTTAATATAAAGAATTAAGAATATATATTTAATTATTATTAGTTTGACTACGATTAGACCAATGAACTATGAATTAGTGCCTCCACCAGTTCAATGATCGATCTGATTTTTAAAATACAAATTAATTTATATATTATCTATCCAAGCTTTATCTAATCCAACAAAAGGTCCAAGTAGGTTTCTGTCTTTCATCTTAAAAATTATTAAGCTTTATGAACCATCACTTTACATGAAAAATTTCATGATTAAAGGAATATCAAATTGGGTGCCTTATGTGACATCCATGTAATTTTTTCTTTCCTACTTTTATGAATCAAGCTTGTTCCTTCTAAAAAAAATAAAGTATGTTAACATTCTTTTTCTTCTTCTTCTTTTTTCATGGTTGTGGAATTACGGTGATAAAAAGGGGAGAAAGGTTGCTTGATTCATGTTAGAAATCCTGAAAATTTTGTTGTACTGTCTTTTTTGGACAGACTTTATACAAGTGATAATCCCTCTTTCTAAGCTAGCAAAGAGGAAGAAAGGGTTATCACAAGCTAAAAATTGTATATCAGTCATCGACATGATGAGGTGATGGAGAACAAAGCTATACAAGGGGGAGAACTTATGAGAGTGATATAATTAAAAAGCAAACACATCTAGAATGCTTTTAGAGAACGAAGCGGAAACAACAATTTTTTAATTTTTTTTTTGCTTTTTTAAACCTAGGACTACTTTCAAAATTATACTAGAATCATAAGAAAGGGTTAGAGTGACATACATGATGGTGGATCACATTCGTAAGGTCAGTGTAACACCCCGAAAAATTGTGTGAAAATATATATTTTTTATGTGGTTTGTGCTGTGTTGCTATAATAGAAATGTGTGGATGGGTTTAATGCTCGTACATGCACATAAATATGATGTCTAAAATAATGGAAAATTTTCCATAGTTATGTGTGATGAATTGGAAAGAAATAGTGTAACTTGGATAGGTGGGTGAAGGATTAAACTGAAAAGATGTTAAAATTTGGGGCAAAGTGGTAATTTTTGAAAATGGGATGTTGGATTAGTGATTGGGGTGTTAGGAGGGATAATTGCTAAGTATGGGAAAGAATTGGAAAAGAAAAGTGATTTAATTGGTCTTAGATGAAAAATACCTAATTTGCACCAAGACCCCCACTCAAGATTTAATAAAGGATTAGATGAGGGGCTAAGGTGCAATTTCTAAAAAAGAAAAAAAAGAGGCCCTCCCCATACTTAAGTAATAAGATCTCTTACTCTTATCTCATCCCTCTCTCACGAGACCTCTCTCTTTTTCTCTTCTTCTTGGTGCTTCAACTCCCATTCACCCAATGTCCCAAAAACCTTGCTCTCTCTGGTGGATGCTCAAATTCTGGTCACTGGTGGCTCATCCTTATGGTGGAAGTGTAACATCTATGATAATTTCTTGCAAGAATCATATAAAAAGATAAACTTATAGGTGAGCTTACGTACGCTTTAAGCCGAATTCTACTAAAATTCTTTTAAAAAATATAATTAGAAGAAATTCAAGAGAATTGCAGAGCATTAAAAGCTTAAAAATCTCATAGAGGACAAAGAGTTATCAGTAGACTGCTTGACTTAAGCCAGTTGGCTGGTAGCTTGCTGACTTGAGTTTTTTCAAAAATTATACAGGTTGCCAGTCGACTGCTAGAGATGTAGCAGTTGACTGGTAGCTTGCTGAATCTCTGAAATTTACATACAATAATTTTACACATGAATAGTCCTCTTATTATTACAAATGGTCTATCACATGTACGATACATAACATATTTCTTTTGGATACACTATTCTCAAAAACTTTACATATATTCAAAAGTGTTTACTACTAATGAACATAACTAAGTTTGCTACTTTTCTTTCCTTTCAACTCCATCACCTGAAATGGTTAGTCATGACACAATATATGAAATATATAAAATCTCAGTAACTAGTATATCATTATAAAGCATGAACAACCATTTCCGACGTAAGAATATCTTAAATAATCATAATCACTTCCAAGAATATCAATCTTTTTCATAGGGCAAAATATCATTGTTCTTACTTTAGTACACCACAAGTCTACTGATTTCATAAGGGTTTATAATACAACATAAGTCTATCCACCATGAGGCTTTATATTGCACTATAAGTCTACCATCTATATGGGTTTATAATGCAAAAGAGTCTACCCTATATATGGGTTCTTGATGTGCTATGAGTCTACCTAACACGAGTTTGTAATGTACTACTTTCATTACGTACTTCCTTATATGACTAACTAGGTTTCTGCCTTTCATCTAAAAAATTATTAAACTTTATGAACCACCACTTTACATGAAAAATTGGACTATCAAACAAATATCAAATTGGGTGCCTTATGTGACATCCACATAATTTTTTCTTTCGTACTTTTATGAATCAAGCTTGTTCCTTCTAAAAAAATAAAAGTATGTTAACATTCTTCTTTTTTTTTTGTTTTTGGTGGCTGTGGAATTACTGTGATAAGAAGGGGAGAAAGGTTGCTTGATTCATGTTAGAAATCTTGAAAATTTTGTTGTACTGTCTCTTTTGGACAGACTTTACACAAGGTGTATCTCCTTTGTTTTTGATGTGATACAGCCATTGGACTTTAATAAGTGGGTTCTTTGTCACTTGCACACACACGGGCACTTTAGTCTAGTGTTGTTCTTTCTTTCTTTATCTTCGGTTTTCTATGTTCATTGTGTGTGTTAGAAATAGAAGTGTGGTTCTAAGTTGGTAGGTTATTAGAATAGTTGTAAAACATTAGATTATACATAAGACAAACATGAAATAAATAGAAGGATAGACTAGCTGTTTCCCTTTCCCTTTCATATGTAGTTCCTTTTAGATTTAAATAGGTAGATTAACCATGGTAGTGTTGATGGCTTGTTGATATTTAGAAATAAGGATTAGAGGTAAAAAAATATAATAACATCAAAATATGTAGGAGAAGCATCCTTTACCCGTTACTTTTAGAACTTCATAGTTTTCTATGTTTTTGATCTCTCTCTTTTGCAAAGTTTTTTTCTTTTTTTCTTTTAGGATACAAACTTTTGTTTCAAAACTTTCTCCTCTTCTATTCAATCCTTTCGAAAAATTCCCAAAAAGATATGTGCATCTCTTTCATAGTTTTTTAAATAATTCTTTTATAATAAAAAATTTCTTTTTCAAAAAATCATAAACAACAAAAATTGCAATGTTTTCTCAAGCTTTATTTTGAAAAATAGAATTACTTTTCACAATCTTCTCTACTTTTCTCATTTCAAATCTCATTCCTTTCCTCAAAATTTTATGTAAAATAATCTTTCAAAATAAATCAAATAACTTCTCTTTGTAAGAATTTCTTTCCAAAAATCTTTTCCAAAAAAATAAGAAAAATCTCAAAAGTTTTTTTTTTTGGGAACAAAAAGTATCTCTCAAAATAAGCGGAGTTCCAGTATCACTAAGATTTCAAAATTCGTTTCAGAATGTGTTTCCAAAAATATCTTTCAGAAAAGAATCAAAATCATTTTCAAAATGTATAAAACATACCTTTTCTCCTCTTCCTTTGACCAACCTATTCCATCATCTTCAAAAGTACAAAAAGGTCCATTGGAAGAATAGTATTTTTTTTGGTCAAAATTTGTTTTCAAAATCTACTCATATGTTCAATCTATTTTTGAAACAGAACTACGTTAGACTTAGGGTTCGTAGGATCCTTAGATAATCATCTAAGATTAAGTCTCCTAATTTAAAAAGATTAAATCACTTAGGTTTATTGTTTAGATGGAGGAACTAGGATGCTTAACACCTTCCTTAGAGTCTAAATAAATTTTTGAACCCTTTGAATTTGTAGAGGCTTTATCCTACTTTTCAGAGTAATTCTTAATTTTTACCCTTAGATATAAAATTAAGTGGTGGCTCCATTAGGTTTAACTTTCAATTAGGAAGGTAGGCCTAGTTAGTTTTTAGCCGACAAAAATGAGGGTTACAAAACTCCTTTTAATTCATGAATCACAAATTGAGTAATTTTCTTTTTCACACATTATGAGTGACAACTAGCAATATATCATGACTCATAATATAATGTGAATTTGTTCATGAAACAATGAACCTTTTCTTATTAATGATTAATGTACAATTACATCTCTCTATTACGTAATGCTTCTCCAAGAACTTGATCGGGTACGAACAACATGTCAAACCCTGAGAGTGTCATACTCTTTTTAGCAACAGTTTTATTTGTTATTAAAACTTTTAGCAACAGAGCAAATTGTTGTAAAAGTCCAGGCAAAGAAAAAAAAAAGCATGGCAGAGAACCCACGCCCCTGTTTCAGTCCTTCTTCTTCCTTCTCAAAGTAGGATAATAATGAGTGCGTGTAGAGTAGATATCAGACATAATTTATAATTTTGCATATAAAATATAATTTTTTATAAATAAAAATTTGTGTTTTATTTTTTTTAGTATAATATGTATGTGTATATATATATAATGTTATATAATGTAAGTTTCTTAAAATTAAGTATAAAAATGTTTATCAATTTATTATATTATATATTTTTAATATAAAAAGTTAAAAATATATATTTAATTATTACTGGTTTAACCTTGATTCGACTATGATCAAACCAATGAACGATGAACCAGTGTCTCCGCCAGTTCAATAACCGGTATAATTTTTAAAACATTGCTAATTAATTTATATAGCATCTATCCACGCTTTATCTAATCCAACGAAAAAGTCTAATTGGGTTTCTGCCTTTCATCTAAAAAATTATTAAACTTTATGAACCATCACTTTACATGAAAAATTGCACTATTAAACGAATATCAAATTGGGTGCCTTATGTGACATCCACATAATTTTTCTTTTCATACTTTTATGAATCAAGCTTGTTCCTTCTAAAAAAATAAAATGATGTTAATATTCTTCTTTTTTTTTTTGGCGGCTGTGGAATTACGGTGATAAAAAGGGGAGAAAGGTTGCTTGATTCATGTTAGAAATCTTGAAAATTTTGTTGTACTGTCTCTTTTGGACAGACTTTATACAAGGTGTATCCCCTTCTTTGTTTTTGATGTAATACAGCCATTGGACTTTAAAAGCGGGTTCTTTATCACTTGCACACAGGGGCACTTTAGTCTAGTGTTGTTCTTTCTTTCTTTATCTTCGGTTTTCTATGTTCATTGTGTGTGTCAGAAATAGAAGTGTGGTTCTAAGTTTGAAGGTTATTAGAATAGTTGTAAAACATTAGATTATACATAAGACAAACATGAAATAAATAGAAGGATAGACTAGCTGTTTCCCTTTCCCTTTCATATGTAGTTCCTTTTAGATTTAAATAGGTAGATTAACCATGGTAGTGTTGATAGCTTGTTGATATTTAGAAATAAGGATTAGAGGTAAAAAAATATAATAACATCAAAATATGTAGGGGAAGCGAGTCCGGATTTGCTGCTGTGCATAAGGGTGCTTTTTGCTGCTTTTCACTTTCAGCAGCAGTAAAAACCGTTGCTAAAAGCTATTGTGGCCATTGCTTTGTTGCCAAAACTTTCAGCAGCGGTAAACACCGTTGTTGAAAGTGAAAAGCAGCAAAAAGCACCTTTTTGCACAGCAGCAAATCCGCTCGCAGGGGAAGCATCCTTTTCCCGTTACTTTTACTCTTCTATACAATTCTTTCGAAAAATTCCCAAAAAGATATGTGCATCTCTTTCATATTTTTTTAAAATAATTCTTTTATAATAAAAAATTCTTTTTCAAAAAATCATAAACAACAAAAATTGCAATGTTCTCTCAAGCTTTATTTTGAAAAATAGAATTACTTTTCACAATCTTCTCTACTTTTCTCATTTCAAATCTTATTCCATTTCTCAAAATTTTACTTAAAATAATCTTTCAAAATAAATCAAATAACTTCTCTTTGTAGGAATTTCTTTCCAAAAATCTTTTCCAAAAAAATAAGAAAAATCTTAAAGTTTTTTTTGGAACAAAAATTATCTCTCAAAATAAGCGGAGTTCCAATATTACTAAGATTTCAAAATTCGTTTCAAAATGTGTTTCCAAAAATATCTTTCAGAAAAGAATCAAAATCATTTTCAAAATGTATAAAACATACCTTTTCTCCTCTTCCTTTGACGAACCTTTTCCATCATCTTGAAAAGTACAAACAAGTCCATTGGAAGAATAGTATTTTTTTTTTAGGTCAAAATTTGTTTTCAAAATCTACTCATATGTTCAATCTGTTTTCGAAACAGAACTATGTTAGACTTAGGGTTCGTAGGATCCTTAGATAATCATCTAAGATTAAGTCTCCTAATTTAAAAAGATTAAATCACTTAGGTTTATTGTTTAGATGGAGGAACTAGGATGCCTAACACATTCCCTAGAGTCTAAATAGACTTTTGAACCCTTTGAATTTGTAGAGGCCTTATCCTACTTTTCAGAGTAATTCTTAATTTTTACCCTTAGATATAAAATTAAGTGGCGACTCCATTAGGTTTAGCCTTCAATTAGGAAGGTTGGCCTAGTTAGTTTTTAGCTGACAGATATGAGGGTTACAAAACTCCTTTTAATTCATGAATCACAATTGAGTAATTTTCTTTTCCACAGATTATGAGTGACAACTAGCAATGTATCATGACTCCTAATATAATGTGAATTTGTTCACGAAACAATGAACCTTTTCTTATTAATGATTAATGTACAGTTACATTTCTCTATTACGTGATGCTTCTCCAAGAACTTGATCGGGTACGAACAACATGTCAAACCCTGAGTTTATGACATGCATGTTTTTGCATGATGATTAAGATGAGGAAATTAGAAAACCCCCATTTCTAATTTCTATTCTTGTTACTATGGCCATAAAATTTGTCTAGTCTCATCTTTAACAAATGAAGCATCTCTCTCTTTTATTGAGAGTGATAGACCCTTGACTGATGCACTCACATACCTTCATACATGTGACATTATATTCAATAACTACCTTTAGTTTGTTTCATCATTAGAACCAATACCCAGTAGCATCAAAACATAATACACAATATGCATGAGATATCAATGATGACTCAGGTCAAAGGTGAATTGTACTAAATTAACTAAGAATAGTTATTGATAATATCACATTGTCAATAATGTTGATATAATGCCAAAAGTTTGTTGATAATAAAATGATAATTGTCATTGATTGCCTTTAGGATATTTACACTAACCAAGAGAAGAAGAAGACATTCTCCTTTACAATAAAAAGAAAGCCAAAGTAAGCACTATGGTGGGGGCAATGATGGATGAGGTTATTGATGAATTTGAACATGATAGTGTAGGAGTTAATTTAAAAAGAATTGAATTTAGAACCTCTATCGGGAACAAAAAAGATGGAGGAATGCTTTCTTGAGAGGATTGGTGAACATCAAACTGTATCATACAAGGAGTAATTAATCGGATCCAATCGAGGGAATTATGCACCGCTGAAACACTGATGAAGTTGACTTTTTTGAAGAGAATGAAGATGGCTTAGACAAAGAAGGCAATATTCATTCGAGCACGGATCTGTTGCCTGGACAGGCAGTGTGCCTGTCCTTTTACCAGCAGAAAATACCGTTGCTGAAAGTATTTCAGCATTGAAAGTATTAAATGCTTTCAGCAACAATTTTTTTCGCTGCTAAAAGTTTTAGCAACGGTTTTTACTGTTCCTAAAAGGAAAGGCATATTGCCTATCAACAGCAGATCCAGTGCCATATTCGTTCTATCAAAAAATCAGAATCATGGTCAATGAAAAAAGAGTTTAGTGCAAGCCTTGGTAATCTTGTCTAATATCAAATTGCTAGGGAAGAAATTAGGCATAAAGTTTTCAAGGTGCAGGATTGAAAAGATATGGTGCCCTCAAAGGAGGATATATCTAATTGATTTGGAAAACAAATACTTTGTAGTACATATTGCAAATAGATCAAATTATGATTCCGATCACTACCTAATGTTCAAAGGTGAAGGCTAGATTCCTTTAATGATGAGTATTAAAGATTATAGTTTGGGTAAGGGTCCAGGACTAACGGTAAAGTTTTACAACGAGTCTTTTCTTTAAAGGCTTGGGAATTTCTTTAGGGGAACATTGAAAGTTCATTCATCAAGGAAATAAAGAGTACATTTCTGTAATTTAAATTATTGGAATTATTTTAGGAACCCAAAATTATAAGAACCTACTTTTATCTACCAAATTAAAATCCTACAAGAATTGTTAACCTTAGAACTGTTAAAATAGGCATTAGTGTAAATTAACTCACTCAAATTATCAAATTGCCAAAACACCCTCCACCTACCCCCATTAATTCACTACAGGAAAAACATAAATTAGCAATGGAAATTTTTCGTTGCAAATACTGTCGCTGATTTGAAATTGCAATATAGGGAATCTATGACGAAAAATTTTCATAGCTGATTGAATTTCCGTTGCTAATATTAGCGACTGATTTTGTTGTACCAAAATTTTTCGCAAAGTACTTTTAGTTTTGTGACAGAAAATTCCATCACAAAAGTCCATCTCAAACATCTTTTCCGTCGCTAAATTTTGTAGCAAATTTTTTTCCAATGGAATTTTTCTATACCAAAATTCTGTCCCAAAGTATTTTTAGTTTTGTGATGAAAAATTTCGTTGCAATGTATTTTTAGTTTTCGGATAGAAAATTCCGTTGCAAACAATTTTTCGATCGCTAAATTTCGTAGCAGACATTTTTTCCATCTCTTAAATTAGAGACGGAATTTTTCCATATCAAAATTCTATCGCAAAGTATTTTTAGTTTTTCGATGGAATCATCGTAAATAAAAAAATAGTAATTTTACCTAAAAAATTAAGAATTTATCTCTAAAAAAATTATTATTCTTATAATTATTATTCTTTTTTTTGAACTTTTCTTCTCTAAACATCTTTTAAATTTATATCAATTTGTCTAAACTCTTCTCTCAGTTTTTTCCTCCCTCTCATTCTTTTTCTCATTTCCCCTCAATTGTCAAATTCCTTGAAAATGATAAATATTAATAAAATAAATTTAGGGGCGTTTTTTCTAAAAGTGCATATGTCTTGCTACCTAATAATAAATTATAATAAAAAATATGTATGATATATATAAAGAATATGATAAAATATATATTTTAAATTAATTATATATATAATAATTTAAATTAATTTAATTAAAAAAATCCTAATCAAATCATTTCAGAAAACCACTTATATATATAGCGTCGGTTTTTTAACGTCAGTTTTAAAAACCGGCATTAGATTTCCCTCCAATATCTCAGCTCACACACCTCTTTCATATTTTAGTTTCATGCCTCTCTCTATTTCAACTTCCCTTCAATATTTTCCCCAATACCCGCCTCTTGACCTTTATCCCTCCAGTAGTTTTATTTTTAACCCTAATCCCTAGCTTCTCATTGTGTGAAGTGTGAGAGTGGTGGAGAGAGTAGCAGCAATATTAGGTCAGACTGAGAGAGAGAGAGAGCGACAACTAGAGGAGGAATGGTGAAGACAAGGCATCAACATAAGGTGGTCTCTTCTCACACTTCATAAATTTTCGACCCGTTTCTTCCTTATCATGATTTCCTAGCACCTCACGCGCTTATATTTGCTCAGATTTCCCGGTCTCTTCTATATGCGTCCCCAAGCATCTTATCCCTTTTTTTAGTTGCCAAACCAAACCCCACCAAGACCTTTACAAAACACGATCTACTACCACTACAAGAAAAATGACATATGCCTACAGTTGTTTATATTGACAATAAGTAAATCATAGGTATACATTGTTTATACCTACAGACAAACTAAAATGTAGTGTAGGTATAAGTAGTTAATATATTTACAAAATATTTTTGTTACAAACATAGATAATACATATTCTAAAATTACTTTTTCAATCTATAATTTATAAGATAATTTCAAATTTTTAATTCTTATTTTATTAGTTAATTTTTAATAGGATTATTATCTTTACTAATAATTACAAATTTAGATAAAAGTAAAAATTATGCCTCCTAAAAAAATTAAGTTTATTTTTAAAACAAATTTTAATATTTTATTTTATTAATTTAATATTTATACAAAATTATTATTTTTACCTATAGTATTTATAGTATTAGTGTGTGGGTAGAAGCCTTGTAAAAGTTTTTGCTTCCCTCCAATCACTTTCACCCGTTCCCAATTTCGCCTCTATTTCACTCATTCCTAATTTCACCAAAAAAATTCCCCCTCCCCCAATTCAGAGAAAATTTTCCATCTGAATACATGAGACCCTAATTGAGAACCTCGACTACACACACACACATTGCCTTTGTGTGAATGCGCAATCCATGAATGCCCAACTGATTCCATGCCTCTTTCTTCGACAGCTCCATCTTTTTCTGGTCTCTTGGTGACGATGCTACTAGTAAGGGTTCCTCGTTGTGCAGCCTATTGGAGGGAAGCTTGGGAAGGCATTGGGTGGTTGTAGCAACGAGTAAGGTAAATGCTCCATTTATGAGTCACTCAAGGTCTCGTATCTCTCGTTTCGTCCCTGTTCTCGAAAAGCCTTCATCGTGCTGGCCGTAGAGATGAAGGCTCACGACAATGAAGGTGTGGCAATAGTAGGGAAGAGAAAGTCTATCTTCGAAGCACTTTCCCTCTCCATCTTATCTCTCCATCATGTTGTCACCTGTTTGTGGTGGTTTTTCACCGTGCAAGCTATCGGAGCAATAGGTCACGACAACGAAATCATGTAGCAGTAGGTAAGAACCATAAATTTTAGTTTCTTTTCTTCTGTAACCCAAACCCAACTCCCTTCCCCTCTTTAATCCTAAGGCAAATAGTTGTTTGTTTGAAAATTTCCATCCCTTTTCATGCGAGAATGGGCTATGAAGGGAAGAACAGAGCAACCTAGAGGTATGAGATTCAAAAAGATTATTTGTTGATTAAAATTGCTGGAACTGAGAGCTATAGGTAGCATTAGAAACAGAGTAGTCATGGAGTGTCGGGTAAGTGAGTAGACTAAACTCGATTTCTTTTCTACAAAATCTCAGTTTGATCATAGTCTGTTATATCTTGAATTTATACTGTGTTGTGGTATTTCTAATGTGTAGACTGAGAGATGTAAGTAACAAATTTTTCTTCTTGTTCTCTTTTGCAATTTTTAGTCAATAGCATGTTAACCAAAAATTTCCTGGTTCATGAACTAGATTTCTAGTTCACAAACTAGAAATTCTTGTGGTTCAAAATTCTTGTGCAGTAGGCATAGGAAAGCAAAATGTAGGAATCTCAATATCTCTGGTAGTACGTGATTCTTCGAGAACAACTTTGTCATGCCCCAAAACTAGGCATATAAGCATGAACAATCCTAAATATCCACAACTAGCAATCCTAATATCTACAACTATTCAACAAACCATCCATGTTCATAATATTTTCATAAAACATGCAAATGTATTTTTAAGTCTCATAACAGCGAAAATATAACTAACAGTGTACAAATAATAAATTATAGTTGAATTTATCATGTACAACACTGTTCATCAAGCCTAGGTGACCTATTAGACTACAGAGCATTTTCCTTAAGCCTTTCACAAAATTTGATTCCAAGAATCCACCGACAAAAATGGAGTATTTCTCCAAGAACCTCTATATCTCCAGCAAGTAGTCTTCTTTATCGAGTTTTGTATCTAAAAAAAATAACTACAGAGGGTGTGATTTTATCAAACCTAGTGAGCAAATGACTATGCAAAAGAAATAAAGCATAAGTACAAATACCAACATCACTGCCAATACCAGGAGGATATAACATAAGCATATAAAGGTATGAATAAAATATGCATGGGTGAATTATGCAATAACTACATGTCTTCTTACTCGTGAGTCTACATCCTCACATATATCTCATTGAGTTTTCATCGAATGGCAGTGTGCTAAGGGTCTACGTTCCCTTAGACTTTTAATCCTCGAGGTTCATCACAAGGAACTTGGCTAAATTCTGGACTACTACTCAGCTACACTTATGGGTCTACATTCCCATGGTTTCCTTTTTACAGGCATTTTTCCACACAACAATACATATTAAATGTACATATATATGCATTTCCATAATCCCACCTCTACACAATCATCACATTTTTGCACATATAAAATCAACCCTTATAAAATTTAATAAAATTTCATAGTTTTGTTAACATCATAAACTAGAGGGATTTCATTAAATAATTTTCTCTTTGGCATGAATGGGATTTATACTCTACTTGAGCAGTTTTAATAAAAACTAGTAGCAAGGTCACCCACTCACCTTGATATTTGTCTAACTTTATCTTCCTTTCTAGAAGACATGAGAGATGGTGGGAGCAAAAGCCCCTAAGAAAGAGACCACAAGGCAATATGAGTGAAGGAATAATTTTAAATACAATAAAATAAAATTGTTGCTAAGCTGCCTGTCATTGCAACGATGGGACCTCCAAAGAGCATCGCTTTCGGGTCCTCTATCGCTGCAGTGACCATATGCTCCTCATCTATCACTACAGTGATGGGTTCATTGCTACAATGAATGAACTAACAAAGAGCCTTGCTCTCTGGTACCCTGTTATTGTAGCTACTCAAAATAGTCGCTATAGTGATCACCACCATGAGGGGTAGCTGAATAAGAATTCTACAGAATTGCCCTTACTCTATTTTTCATTCCACCAACTGATTCTTGGCTTCACCTCTCATGGGATCAAAATACACAGATCCAAGATCTCCTAAACATCACTTGCCATTCCCCTACTTCTTATTTTCCATCTAAGAAAAACAAAACTCAAAATCCACAATAAACCCAAACCCATAATTACACTATGCATAAACCTTTGCTATTATTTCTCTCCCAAAGACTTTAAGGTGTTTCCTATTATTTCAACAAGAAAACCAAGAGAATGAAGCTCAAAAACATACTTTCAGCACATGATCCTATTGTTCATTCTTTCCCACTAGGGCATTAGCTACCACCAACAAAAGAGGAATAGAACGAATATGGAGCTCACCTCTTACTCTAGTAACTTCAATGAGACAGAAAGCAACTGAAAAACAAGAAACCATTGTAGAAAATGGAAGAGGAGGCTAAAATCAATGAGAGGAATTAAGGAAGAATTTTTCTCTTCTGGCCTTTAGATATAGAGATGAGAGAAAAGTGATCAGGAAAGAGAGAAAATAACCTTTAAATGAAAATAAGTTAGATAAAGATTCACAGGTAGCTACACCTAAATGTCTAAAACCCACTTAACCAAAATAGGAAAATAACATAATTAATTTACAAATTAATTAAATTAAGTTCCTTTCTTACAAATACCACAATTTATTGAAAGACATCATACAACATTAAAATACCCAGTTTAGTCATTTCACATAATTTCCATAAATAACATCCAAAAAATTAAATTAGATATGGAAAAAGATAAAATGACTAATTAGATCCATTTATTTTAATGTTGTAATTATTGTAATACCCTCAAACCCAACTTCCCAAATTTGGTGGGTATTACAAGCTTTGTATCTCTGAATAGCTTCCTAAAACAATGTTATTTATATATTAGTTTTATTGTGAATCAGTGAATCAATGATGCTAATGATACCTAAGTTGTGGGTAATAAATATACTAATCACTAGATGACTTTGTTGTTTACATACTAGTTTTGTAGCCTACTTAAAAAATGACTAAAGTTGTGGGTAGTAATACTCTTCTATCTATAAACAATAACATAGCATTTTTCACAAATGATTGAATTAAAGAGATAGAGAGAGAGAGAGAGAGAGAGAGACTTATCGTGACCACATGTGATTTAAATAAACATTGCTGCATATGGAATGAATTAATGATCAATGCTTTTCTTTGGTTTGACAAATTCAAATTGATCAAATATTTATTCAACATGATTGATAATAAAAACTGATTTATTAGTTAGGTAGAAGTTGCATAAAATTAACTAAATCGATTTGGTTTGAGATGAATTCTATGGGGCCAAGACTAGATATTCTCTACTCTTGACTCTTGAGCCATCATGAGAGAGGGGCAAGTCCAACAGAGTTTTATTGTGAATGATATTGCTTTCGTACATTATAAGATAGAATGATATTGCCCCATTCTCATGATTGTTGTTTTATATAGCATGAAAGGCTGGGTCTTCAGCTTAGTTCGTTATAGTTCTAGGCTTTCTGTATAACCTAATCATAATTTTATTTTGGGAACTTGCTTTCTTAATTAAATGTTGGTTAGTTTTTCACCCTCTCATAATATCGTTTATTGTTATACTTAAATGTTGCATTTTTTATGTGAATGATTTTCATTTCTTGCTGATTATTATTTTATTGCTTTAGTATTTTATTGCTTGTGGTTTTCCTAACTTTGTAGCATCATCAGTTCTAATTGTCTAAGTTGGTGATTAGATGTATTGTGATTGTGTAGGGATCTATTGTAAACATGATATGGTTGAGGATAATTATATGCATATGCCTACATAAGCCATTGAGTCAAGGTAAGATAATGTGTTGATTTGATTGGAATTATGACATGTGTGATCAACAATATAGTCTTGCATCTTTTTTTTTTCTATATCCAAAGTATGTTTCATTTGGAGGTCTCTTTAATAAACATTTAAAAATTGGTAAATTTTTATATTAATAAATTTATTTTGTAACTTACAATTATATAATTTTATTTTTTCAGGGAGATGTACGTCCATCATTATCATCAAGCTATGCTCCATCTTCAGATAGTTAGAGAATTAATTAACTAAGATTTCCGTTGAATAATAATGAACATGTCATGTATAGCTTTTAGAATATTGTATGACTATTCTTTTAGAATATTTAATACACTTTATTTGTACTCTGAATCTGTAGGACTCTTTCAGTAATTATAATAAATATAATCTTTCTACTATTGTAATAATTTAAATAAGTATTTAAATAATATTTAAAAATATAACATATTAAATAATTAAATAAGTATTTAAATAATATTTAAAAATATAACATATTAAATAATTTTTAAAAAAATTAAAAAATATGATCTACGACAGAATTTTCCATATCTAATTTTTTCACAGATCAACGATTAAATTAGCGACGGAAATATCCGTCCTTGATTTGTGACAAAATTTTCCATCTCTAAATTTGTTGCAAATCAGAGCGGATATTTCTATCACAAATTTGTGACAGAATTAGAGATGAATTTTTCGTCTCAAATTAGTGACGAAACATTTTCTGTCACAAGTTACTAAATTTTATTTGCATCATATTTTCAAATTTGCGACGGAAAAATTCCATCGCCAATTTTGCGATGGACATTTTACATATGCATTTTTTTCCATTGCTAAATTTATTGGTAACCTATATGCGATGAAATTTTATTAAATTAGAGACAGATTTTTCTGTCACTAATTGATGTTTTTCTAGTAGTTATTCTTATTAACCAATAAAATATTTCACCAACCTCCATTAACAAATAGTTGGCTAGATACACACACCCACTTAACTAGTTTTCACTCCCTTCCATGCCAATTTCTCTACTTAGCTGGGAAAGTAATACAAAAGAGGAGAAACACTTCAAGAAGGAGAAAAGAAAAAGGAAAAAAGAGAAATCAAGGTAAAATCCCTCCACCCTAGGCAAATCTTCTTCCTAACTTAACATTATTCTTATCTTCTCCATCCTTTTCTACATGCATGGAGGAAATGCGGTAGGTGGTGTGAGAGGAGCAAGGAGAAAGTACCCAAGTAAAAAGGTAAGTTTTTCCAAAATTTTGACAATCAATCTTCATATTTGGCATCCTTAAGCTTATTAGAGTTGTTTTCCTTGGTTCCATGTTGAATTCTCGTATAGGAGGGAATGGAATTTTTGCTCAAATATCTTTAAGAGAAGGAGAAGCCATTGAAAATGAGAAAAAGCTTGCAAGAAGGTAAATTATGAGAAATTTAGTGTTTCTAGTAATTTTCCCTTATTTTCCTAGAAACTTTAGATGAATTAGCCTTAGGTTTTGATCATTTATGGGCTGTAATGAAGGTTTCATGATGTTAGAAAATTGTTACAAAACATAAATAAGGATTTAAAATATGCTAGAAAATTAGTTTGAACTAGAATGTATAGAATTTCTAGTAAATTGGAAGTTTTGGTAAATTTGAGTAGTACAAGGAATGTTTTGAAATTCAACTAAATTTCTAGAGTTTTCAAGCCACGGGAGAGCTCTTGGATCATAGAAAGAAGCAAGGGAAAGTTCTCCTTAAAAGGTAGCTAGTGATTTTTATGACTGCATGAAAATGTTTTGATGCAAATTTGAGGTTTTCATGATTGAACTTGGCCAGTTTATATGTATGGCTATGTGAGATTTTTGGCATGTTGAGCTTTAGTATTTATTCTCATGATTAAGCTTGGAACCTTGTCTTCCATGGTTATGCTTCTTGAACTTGGAGGTTGTCCTCCATGGAGCTCGGGAATTCTACTTCCATGGTGTTTATGAACTAGGGATTTTTCCATGGTTTGAGGCTTAAGCTTGGAGAGGTAATGTATAACCTCTTTTCCGTGGTTGTTATGTTGCCACAACCTAGTATAGAACCTTTGCAAGTCATGAATTGCTTTGCCAAAAATTTTATTAATGATTGATTATTACATAACCTAAAAATTATTAGCACATTTGATATAGCGTGTAGGGTGAAGGAGTGGTTGAAGGAAAATGGGAGATAGTGAGAAATTGTCCAAATTACCCTTTTCAAAAACAATAAACTTATTTTATTAGAATAAAAAAATGAGATATTTTAGTAAAATACTCCATTTCATTCCCATTCCCATTCTTTTACCCTTACTGCATACCAAACATACCCATGTTTTGAGAAAAGTGTGATATTGCATTGTTAGCATGAAATGTTTTCTTCTTGTTTATCATTCTTTTATGCTAGAAAATAGGATTTTGAACTCACAATGCTAGCTATTGGTATTTGTATCTCATTTTGGTTATCCAAACTAACCATTTTCAAGGTAATCAAGAAGCTAAAGGCCTACAAGGAGATTGATAATATCATGCATCATAATTTTGGGGAGATACTAGTGGTTATACTGTATAAATTTTCATAAATATCTAGTTGCTATATTTTGATGGATTTGAGAGCTTGTACTAGTTGTAAATATGATATTTTGTGGTCTTGGATATGTATCTATGCATCTTAAGCTTGTATTAGTGTTTTAAATGTGGCAAGTTACAAATTTCAGCTTAGAATACGTGGTTTTCCTATCATTTATTGCTAATAATGTTTTAGATTGTTAGAGGTATGAAATAAGCTCCAATGGCCATAAAAATTGGTATTAAAGTAGAAATGGTGTCTAAGAATGTGCCATAAAAGTTTCAAAATTTTATAGGCTGGGTTGGTACTCTTAATGCACTTAGACAGTAGCTGAAATTTGAAAATGGGTAAAGCAAGACTAATTTGGCATGCTATTATTTATGTGTATTTTGAACGACCAAATTAAGCCCTAAATCCTGAAAAGTTTTTTATAAATTAGAAAGTTACATGATTTTTAGAAGAATTTAACTTGTTCAAATACCAAAGGAACAAAACCATATTCAGTATTGAGACAAATCTAGATAGGTTGGAATTTGGTTTTGTCTTAGCGGCCAAATCACCTTGGACCTAAACTTTTGAAGGTTCTTAGCTAAGGCGTCACTCTACTAGCCTGTAAAATTTTGTAGCAATTGAATATGGCTTGTTTGGCCTACCAAGCAGAAAATAATACCTTTGTAGATTTTAGGCTGTTCTAATACATAATCATTATTATGGTCTTTATATGGGTAAAATAATGGATTTTATATTAGAAATATTTTGCTCTAGAATGTTCGCATGCTAAAAAGGATTTGTGCCAAATTTCATTTGAAGCTATAGTTTATCCCTAATTTTTTTCTAAAATTAGGACATAAAATCATCCTAAAAAAATAAAACCTTGATAAATAAAGTGTAACTTGTAAGTTTGTCCCAAGCAATTAAACCTCAAAACCATCATGGCAACTATGGAACATCTTCACATGTGTGTATGAAAATTGAAAGGAGTGGTTGGAATCTTAACCATGGGGAGATTACTAAAGCAAGTGTTTTGTGTTGACCTGTGTAACATGGGATAAATGTGGTATCGTGTGTTATCAATGATTATATATGTGTGATTTCGATGTTTTGTGATTGTGTTTAAGTAAGGCCTAGTGGTGCACTCCTGAGGCTAGACCGATAGTTGCCAGATGTACTTGGGGTCAAATGATGAGGCCTAGTGTGTAATATCCCATGTATTACTAAGTAGTTAAAAATGTATATTTTCGTGTAAGTGAAAATTTTTTCTCGAATTAATGAGTTCTTGAGAAGGAATAAGGGTCCCAAAAGTTTAATAAGAAATTAAGAGATGCACTCAGCAAGTGAAATTTACAGGGAGAAGAAATACAAAGCTGTAATTGTAGAATAACCATTTAGGGACCTAAGTGAAAAGAAAATAAACATCAAGTTATTGTTAAGAAAAGGGGTTCAATAGGAATCCTTGAGGAGGATTAGACCTTATAAGGTTGAGTCAATGGAGTAGGTGCTATAGAGATAATGGAAATAGGACATAGAGGTGTATGGTACACTGAGAGGAACTAAAGTGAATAAATATAAAATCCTTGGTTTTCTGATGAAATATAAGTTTTGGAGTTTGGAACTTGGCATGTGTATGGAGGTTTTATTTTCCAGCGGTGTTGGCACCTACACGAAAATTTTAAGAACTTTTGGGGCTCTTTTCCAAATTCTCCAAATTAGACTTGAGGGACACCATGATCATTATGAAATCTTTATATACTCTTGAACTCAATTTCTCCCTCTCATTCTTTCTTCACTCACGAACACTCTCTTCTCCAGCGTCCAAAACGTGGCTTCCCTGCCCACTCAAAACCAACTTTTGTTTAAAGGAAAACCATGATATCTTGGGAGAATTGGTGAATGGAATTTTCTTCCCTACTCCTCTTCTCCCATTTTCCCTCGTCTCTTCTTACAAGGTGTAACCTAGGTTTTAGGAGAAATTCTTAGGGCAGATCTTTATAATCTTGAACGGGTTTTTGGTTTTGGATTATAATGATTGATGATATGAAAATCGTTAAGAGGACCTAATTGTTATGCATATAGGAATAGAAGAGGATTTAAGCAACTATTGAAATGGATTTGATGAAGTCTTCTTGTAGGGTTCTTGTTTGATGTTATGCATTCAAATCATGAGTTTTTGGGCTGCTTTAAAGTGTTTTCAAACCACCAATTCAAACCTAGAAATGGTCCTTGAAGCATTGAAACCATGAAAGGAGGATTAGGAGCATTTTAGAGGTTGGTTCATACACCAACCATGGCTGCCCATCCATGGGTGCCCAAGGCGCCCTTGCTTGGGTAACACCTATGGGCTTTAATGGTTGGCGCCTTAGGTAGAAACTTGGAGGGTTGGCATCCAAGGCGCCACCACCTGTAACTCTCCCCCATATTGTGAAATTGATATCTTCTCTCATGTTCCTTTGGTCTCTAGGCTTGGGTGAAGTCTCGGAACCTTTTTCCTCTTCTTCAAGACTTGCAAACGTACTCCAAATAAAGGAATTTAGTAAGACAAAGCTTAAACTAAGGTGAAGAGTCTTCTAATCTATTTTACTTTTTCTTATGAAGATAAGATCCCACACTCACACATATATATATATATATATACATACCACTACTCCTCCAAGTAGGAGTCTTATGCAATCGGATCCCAAGGATTTATTTGGGAATACTATGATCCTTAAATCTTAGTTGGAAGAAAGGAACTTGAGGTATATTCATAACTATAATTCTTCAATGTAGGTAATCTTCTTGCCTTACATCATTAAGTGTAATATATTATGGTGTTGAGTTGTATAAGGTGAATGAATTGGATGTGTTGGCCCCTTTTGAGTATAATGAAAAAGGTGGGCCAACTAAAGATGAATATGTATGAAAGATCTTTTATTTTAAATGTTAGGAAAAGTGTAGAAGTGTTGTCTTAAAAAATTTATCTCCATTAATGTTGCCATTGCTTAGATTGTAGAATAATAGCACATTGACTATTGAAGTTATATGGTGGAAAGATGATAAAGTTTAATAGGTCCTTCAAGTCCTTATTAGGAGACTTTCATGACTTTACCCTTGCATTCACATAAGCTATAGTAATGATAGCTAAGTGACAATTTCATTAACAAATGACAATGGCTAGTGTGTGAGATTATCTGCTAAATTTAGTGTTGGTTGTGATGATTGAGTACATGATATCGATGTAGTATATAAATTATTGATTATTGATTGAGAATGCCCAATTGTATATGATGGTGAATGTAAGATGCACGGATATATATATATATATATATATATATATATATATATATATATATATATTCTTGTGTCATTTATTGTGCTCTATGGTTCCACAAAGCCACTTGAAGGTGGCAGATGCCATTTAGTGAAAGAAGCAGTTGGCTTTCATTGTCCTTGGTCACACATTGCCGTAAGCATGAGTAGGGCCACAGGAGAGGTTGTGCTTTTGCAATCGTGAGTTGCTTAGGAATGATTGGCCTACCATCATATGATTTATTACTTATGATGACAATATGGCAAAATGATTTTTATTATTGATCATACGAAAAACTTGCATGCATACCCATGATGTGAGGGTGAGACGGGGAGACTTTTATAGGATAAAGTTGGACGTTGGTCACTGCTGTGGCCTCATGATATCATGTGCATGATGAGTAGGATAACAGGGATTTTTCCATGCCATTGATAATTCTTGAGTGCAAGGAGGACCAATACGAGTGAATTACATTCTCATGCACTTCATTAAAATTTCATCATTTACTCTTATTCTTCGTTATGATAATTCCACAACTTTCAATGTGTATTGATTATATAGAAATGCATGAACATCATTATGAACTCATTAGAGCCTATGAGTAAACTATGGTTTCTCTAAGGTTTTTTAACTTGAGATAAATTGATGAAGAGTCCCTCACAAAGAACATGAGTCTTCTTTAATAAATGTAGTGAACATCATATATATGTAGGTTTAATTTTTCATTGAAAGAATATGAGTATATATATTTGCGCTTGCACATGTTCACCTAATTATCCTTAATGTTGTTCTTATGTAGTGGTAGGGTAGTTCATCCTCACTGAGTTTTCAACTCACGCCCTAAATTTCAAGTACCGCCAAAGGCTGAATAGTCGATCGGACTTCATTGTCGCTCTCTTGATCGAGGCCTTGCTAGCTGTAAGAAAAGTATTAGTTGGAGGAGTATGATTGCTTCATGCACTACCCTTGGTTCCAGGTCAGTGCCCATGTCATGTTCCATTCACATCCTATCTATAGGTCACCTAGGTTTTAGGGGATATTAATGTAAAATGATTGTTAATTAAAAGGTGTATTTCTTCTTGGAATTTTTGTTTCTTAAATGCCAAAGGTTTTTCTTCGATTACGAAATTTTCATTTTTACATGTGAAGATAGATATATATCTTGAGCCAAGTATTATCATGAGTACTTAATACTTTTAATGTATGTTATTAAATAAGTTCAGTGAAATGTTATGATCTATGTCTATAAGGCTAAGTCTAGGCTTACAGGCCTAAGGGGTATGCCCTTGGACCAGTTTGGTCTTATGCCCAGTTGGGGTCATGACATAGTGGTACACTCCTAGGGTCTTGTACTTAGAATGGGAGTTGTACCTAGGGGCCAAGATCCATGGGAGTACCCCTGGGGTTAATAGCACAAGTTGCCAATATGGACACGAGCTATAACCCTTAAGGGACATATCTATGATTTAGTTCTGGTAGATGCCGAGTTGGTATGAGGATTGATTACGAGGAATGGGCCAGGATCCAGGAGAGCTTCCTGGAGGTCAATAGTGCAAGTTGCCACTGTGGGCATGAGCTAGAACCCTTGAGGGATAGATCTAAGATTCAGTTCCAATAGATGTTGAGCTGGTATAAGGTATGCTTCGTGGAGAAAGCTGTGAATGCCTAATCATTGTGCGACATTATGTGTTGATTGAGTATAAACTTTTTCTATGTTGTGTTTGATATGGTTACAAGTTATGCTCAGTGATGCACCCTATTGAGTTCGGTATACAATGATATGAGAAGTTGTGATATTAATGTATGATGTTCAAGTATATATGTATATGTAAAGGTAAATGCATGTGTTTGTTTGGTATTTATTGTTGATGCTTTAATTTTTTCGTACGGGTTGGAACATTTATTAGGATGCATATGGGGTTCCTGTGCACACTTTGCTAGTTATATGTATTTAATTAAGGACTACTTAATTGATCTTAGACTTGTATTGGTATATGTTTATGTAAAGTAGAGTTTTTAGGTGAGTCAGTGGATTAGACTCATTCCCTCACAGTTTCAGGTATTGAAGAGGTTTCATTTTGGTGGTTCGAGTAGTGAGGATGCCTTCTCATTGCCGAGATAAGGTATTGTCTTTTATGTTTAAATTTAAAATTTTTAGCATGCTTTATAATCGAGAAGGCTACCTAGGAATTATATATCATGTTTGGGTTGGTTGGTGAAAAATCAGGCTTGAGATAGTGTGGGTGACAGGCCGTCCTCTGGGTTGTGACATAGGGTTGAGTTTCTTTGCTTTCATTGACCTGGCTACTATTGTTATTAGGGTGATTATGAGAAAAACATGGTTTCCCACATTTAATTTCAAGGGTCTTTTTCTTTTGTCTTCACACTGTCCCTGATAAGTTCTATCTATTTTGACAGCTAGTCCAATAGTTCATATTCAACCCATTTCCTACCATAAAGGGATTTATAGGGGGCTGTCTAAATACTAGAATGATAACTGTTATTGTAGACAAATATAGCTAGAGGTAAGAACATATCCTAATTTCCCTCAAATTCAAGAACACATGACCTTAACATATCCTACAAGGTCTACATTGTCCTCTTAGTTTGTCCATTAGTTTAAGGATGGTAAGCTATACTAAATCTTAATTGTGTGCCTAATGCCTGCTATAGAGATCTCCAAAATCTAAAGGTAAGGTCTCTATCTAAAATAATGCTGCTAGAGACACTATGTAATCTTATTATTTTCTTGACATTTTCTTATGCTAATTTATCTAGGGTTTAGGTAGATCAGATAGGCAGAATGGTTAGTTTGTTATTTTGTCTACTACTACCTATATTGTCTCACATCTTGAAGAAGTTCTAGGTAAACCAACTAAGAAATCCATGGATATACAATCCCATTTCCCTTTAGGAATTTCTAAGAGTTGCAACATTCCTACAGGTTTCTAGTGTTCTATCTTTACCTTTTGGCATAATAGACTCTTACAAATTTTGCAATGTCCACTTTCATTCCAAGCCACTAGAAACTTTTCTTTAATTCTTGGTACATTTGTTAGTCCCTAGATGGATAATGTCTTTGCTTTGATATGCCTCGGTTAAAGGGACCTAAAGCTAGGCAGGGAATCCACTATGTGAAAAGAGAAGAATTGACGTCTTGCTTGGTCTTGATTTCTTGGATGATACAATTATGGTCTATTGATTTTTTCTTTGAGCTTTCTTGTAAGTTTATTATGTTATTTGGTCGGGAGTATTATTAAACTTATTGGGTGTTTGAATACAGAGATGAAAGTCTAAGTAGAGCGTGAAAGCTTGAGTTGAACGCTAAGAAGAGTATGTTGCACTATTGTAGCAGCGGTTTGGCTATTGTAGTAGCCAAAAGCTAAAGCAGTGCAAGATTTATTGATGTGCTACAATGGCCCTTGGCTGAAACTATTTGGACTCTATTGCCGCAACAATAGTCTCAACTGTTTAGCGGTACTTACTCGAAATGAACCATTTTTCTGGCCCTCCACCACTGCAGTAGCCAACCTTAGAGAAAATGGGACAAGTCTTGATCTTTCCTTCCTCTTTCATGTTGTTTTAAGGTTAGAGAAATCAAGAATCTTGGTTGCGGTCCTTTTTCATAATTGTGAACTGGTTCTGATAGTTAGAGTATAGTAGTATTATGCTTATTAGGTGAGTAACTGATTTGTGATAGCATAGTTTTACTAAAAATTGATTTCACTTAGACGAAATTTTTTCGATTAAACTTCTTTTTTATGTTTTCTCTATTATAAGGAATGTTGGTACAATGATTTATACTATTTGAGAATCCCTCTTTACAATGTTTTCTCTCCTCAGGACTAAGGTTATATGACATGTTTATTGATCTAAACTCACCAATTTATGCTCTTTCATGGAAGTTTCTTTAGAATTGGTTTTATGATGAATGATTTAATGGAGTTACTATAAGTGATTTGAACACCCCCTATGACTGATTACTAATATGGTTTTGTGATCATGTGAGATTTCTATGATATAATTGAAATTGATAATTGAATTTTGAGTTATGCCGGAGCTCAGTATGGGGGGAACCCTTTTGAAACGATGTTGCTACAACAATGCAATAGTCCTTGGTGCACCTTGGTGTAAACCTTAGTTAGCAAAGGTTCGATGATGCTAGCCCCATGACCAAGTCCACTCACAGGTAAGAGTTGAGAATTGGATGTGATGGTCTCGTTGCATGGCCGGATGGGGACACAATGATTATGGAGATATGGAGGGATGATACCAAAGGGTTATGAGAAATTCTTTGAGATTCCTCTTTGGAAAATTTTATTCATTCAATCTTGATTTTCAGTCTGAAATTATGTTTTTGAAAATGCATTTCTACAATTTTAATGATGCTCCTAGCTATGGAACATATTACTTTTATGACTATCTTATGTATTAATGTTGTAAACCAATGTTTTATTTTTTTTATGCTATTATCGATTAGTTGCTCACTGAGCTCATCACTTACCCCTTTCTTCTTCTTTTTCCCCACAAATAGCAAGCCTGGTTCATAGGTTGTCATAGTTTGTAGTTATTTTGCAGAAGCCTAACTCATGTCTTGGGTTGGTATAACTTTTGTAATCTTGCTATATGTGTATGTTCTTAACTCTAGTGGGAGATCTATAACCCTATATGTAGGATCCTTTACCTTATGATGTTGGTAATCTGTATAGTTGATCTTATATGAACGTATGATCTTGTATAGGCTATGTTATTGGATATGTCCCTAAATCTTGAAGTGTATGAAGGTTTATATGAGCATATAAAAGCATATTTATTTGGATGTCAAGTTAAGGATATACATGTATGCATGTGCTGTTTATGATATCCTCTTACGTTTCAATCTTACAGTTATAAGGTGGTCCATTCTATGTCGATCACACTTTCTGACAGGGTGTGACTTAATAGGAGACATTAAGAATGTGGTCTCATGGTTTTCCACTAATATGAGGCTATAATGGATTTCCTTATTCACGTAGGGGACACTGCAAAAGAGGGTCTTCTCATTATAAGGGGTCTTTGATACCTTTTTTAAACATATAATGTTGTGAGGTAGGTGTTAAAGTTCTAATTTAACACCATTTAAGTGCATTTTACCTTTGAATTTAACTTCGAGCTTGCCAAAATTTGCGTTTTCAGCCTATGTTTTGATTAGCTTTAGTAAATTTAGGATTTTTAGAAGTTTTTGTTGCTTGAGTAGTTTTATGACCATTTGTTGAAAGTAATTTCTACTTTGTTGCTTTCTTTTGTAGGTGTGAATTTGTGAGAAGCATGTGAAGGAAGAGGGCCATAGTGGAGTTGAATTGATGGTGAAGAGTGGTCTAAAAATGAACAAAATGTTGTCTACCTTTAGCTGTGGATTGTCACCGCTACAGTGCCAGAAAACCAACTTGTGAAGTCTTCTCTACCATTCACTGCTGTAGCAGTGGTCTTATGCACTGTAGTGGTGAAGCTTGGAACCTGTTGATGCATTTTAGTGTTGAAGAATATAGTGCACTACTGTAGTGCTCCAGCCCAGAAAACAAGTATTCTTCTCTGTCTTTCACTATTGTAGTAGTGAGATGTGCCACTACAGCAGGAAGAAAATTCTCCCCACTGATGTCCATAGTGCCCCACTAGAAGCCTAAACCAGGAAAACACTTTTTGCTTGCCATTGCTGCAACAGTGAGTAGTGCCGCTACAGCGATGAGTTGCATCACTTGCCAAGTTGTCACATCCTGCCTTGGACACGTGACCGGCACGAGAGTGAGTCTAGCATTACCTCAGAACCTAATCCATTTTATTGGACTAACATGCATATCATTCTTAAAATAGACAACAAAAATAAATTGTCATCTAAAGAAACTTTTCTTTTGATTATCCATGAATAGTAATATACAACTAATTTATCACCACAAACATATTTTATACATCCCATCATGACAAATGAATTTAAGTAAACACTTAGAATCAAATCTTTAATATAACTAAATCATTCATATACATTATTTCTCAACTTAAATGACAGAATTCATAGGTTACCTAGGTGATCACGGAGCAAATCTAGATTGTTAAAATAAAAAACACAAGGATATGATTTAAATTACCCCTGGAATCAAGTGAGGTCTTGAACTGAGAATCCATTATTCCCTGAACGAATACTTGCCTTCAACTATCAACTTCGAAAAAAATGTTAATAGGAGGGTATGAGCAAACCACTTGCCCAGTGAGCGGACAATACTACACTACAATGAAAAATAGTTATCAAGCATCATAATGATAATGTGCATCAATAATTTATAACCCAACAATAACATGATACAACATAATCCATAGTAGTTCTCAATAACATCCAATTAAATGAATAGTATTTCAATATAACATAATTCAGGATAATTCACAACATTAAGTAATTCAATCAATTGTATAAATTTGTTGTACCAACCGGGTCATCCAGGGTACCACTAGATCATTGCCCGCAACCCCTGCCGCATCTACCCTTATAGCTTCATTTATAGATCTCTACTTTTACGGCTCCTTGGAGAACACCATGCCTTTCCTTTCTCTCTCAAACACAAACACATTCACATATTAAAATCTCATATCATAAAATAATTATACATACACAACTATGCATCAACCATCCATAGATGAACACATTCAACAATTCTATCACAGCATAACGCATATTACAGAACAATTATTCAATAATAGCATACTTCAACTATCCGCAATTAAATGAATTCAGCAGTAAAAACTTATCGCATTTCCACACCATTCCCATATCATACACAAATCATAATATGATCTCAATATTCAATACACATCGCTTACTCGAGAGTTTTCATCTACTCTATATATATTTTCAATATATCATACCTAACTCACTTCCATATTTCCATCTCAAGTTTAAGATGTCCTTGTGTCTTCATATGTTTATGTATACATTCATTAGAGCTAAACCTTCCAAACCATACCTTACAAAGTGGATATATATATATGTACATACATCTCATGATTAACTTTATGTATATATATGTATATATATGCACATGCATGTATTTCTTTATATTTAAGACATAGAGCTTTATAAGTTTCCATGTATCTATATACATATTATTTACTTTTTCACATCTCCAAAGGGTAAAGAAAAGAAGTATATACATACATAATTGCTGAGTAGTCTTATGCACCATTTTAACACATGAACATATATATACATATATACACACATCTAAAATTTTACTCTTCACATCTCCGCTCATGAAAGATCATGAATATTTATACATAATTACACAAGTATATCAATTAATTATTTTCCATCACTCCACAATAACAATATGACTTCAACATATTCTTGCATAAATTAATCATCATTCTCCATAAATTAAATAGATTACATGCTCTCATTATGATGCAAGGGTTATAGAAGAAAAACACTTAGTCATAGGAAGTATCAAGCCACTCCCCTTGAATTGGTATTTGAATTATCAATTAAATATTGTTTACTCACATAATTTATGCTCAAAGATGTCTTCAGATCTGATTCCTATAATTAGATCAAAATGGAATGAAAAGAACTAGTCAAAAATGGAAATTAAGAGGAATTTCTATCTATTCACTCAGATCCTTGGTCCAAAATTTTATTTTATCTTTTGCATGATTTAAGGTCACATTAAGCTTTATCTAGGTTTCTAGTCCCATAATATATTTTGTTAAAAAATTAAATCAAACCCTATAAACTTTTAAGTTTATTCAGTTTAGTCCCTATCACATATATAACATATCTATCTCTCATTTTGCTTCCCAAACCAGTCTAGAACTTCACTTTTAGTCTTATTATGACATATTCCATCAATATTTAAATCTTGTTACGTCTTTGATCCTTTACAAAATTACAAGCTATGAATCATGTCATCACATAATATGTAGAAACATTATACTTAATACAAAAGTCATACGTTCATGACTTTAGCTAGCTACTTTTATCAAGTTTCCTTTGTTTCCTCTTGGAAAGTCTCTTCTTCAAGCTTTCCTCAAGCATATACTACTTTCTCTCCCTAAGGTTTTCTTGAATTTCTCCCTCTAGAATATCTAACCATACAAGGACATAAAAGAGACTACTAGATGAAAATTATAAAACTAGAGAGAAATTTTTAGGTTGAAACACTTAACTTCAAATTTTTCTAATATTTCTATGACTTCCTCTCTCTAGAGTTCTTCCTTCTCTTTCTAGAATCTCAGTATTGATGGGCTAAAAATTAAAATTATAATTGGAGAATACGAAACTAGAGGAGGATTAGAAGATTACCTCAAGTTTTCTTCAAGATTTTCTTTCAATTTTGCCCTTATCTTCCTCTTTCTCTTCATCACATGAACTCTCTCTCTCTCTCTCCCCTTTCCATTGTAAATGGCCAATATGCTAAAAATGATAATGAAACAATTCATTTGATTGCTTCTTATGTGATGGCCGACTTAATAAGAGCAAGCTAGGCATTTTTGGAAATTTTGGGACATAAAGGGAATTTAGGAAAAATATTGGGGGACCTAGTGGGAATTAAGGGAAAAGGTGTGGTCAATATAGGAATCAAGTTATTTGGTCAAGAAGGAGACACTTGTCACAATTTGCTTCATTCTTGTAATCCTCTTTTACTAATTTTAGGCCTCTCCCTTATTACATAATTTTATTTGATTTGGTCTCTTCTCTTTTCACAATAATCCTTCTAAATATATTAAAACTATATTTCACCATAATTATTTAGTTTGAATATTACACATGTCGCCATCTCCAAATGCCACATCTCTTCCCTCTTGATAAAATTATACAACATAACCTTCTTTAAATTAAGTTTTCATATGGGTCCTTTACAATTTTATAAAAATTCCAAAATTTACCTTAAATTCCAAAAAATTAATCTTTTACCATTCTTAGCTTGACCTTTCCCATTCAATTAACTCTCCAACTAAAAGTAAAAATTTTTAAATAAGTCCTCAAGAATCTTTTATTGTTTTTTATTGCAATTAAATCCTCCAGAAATTCAAAATTTGAATATTTGATCTTCAAAAATTTCCTTTTTAAATTTAGAGGTTCACTATACTATTTTAAAAACATGGGATACTACACACGTGTTCCTTGTAAAAATAGAAAAAGGACAACATTCTAAGGTCATTTTGAGCATGAGAGAGATTGGGGAGTGCCATTTTTCTTGAAAGAAGAAGAGGAATCAAATTCTGAAGCATATTGGAACCGATTTTTGTCATTTCAACCCCAAATTCATGGCTTTTTCTCATCTCTTTATTGATTTATGTCTTTTAAACACTATGTGTAGTTAAGTTTCTTATCAAGGGTAACTTTGAACCTGATTTCATAGTAGGATTATGAACTCTCTCTGTACTTAGATTCTTCATTAATGAAATACATGTTTATTCATTTGTTTATGTTGTACTTTCTATATCTCTGATCAATTTGTAGTTTACGTGGCTCTTGAATGAGTAAAGTGAGTCATTAATCCTAAAATTAGGAGAAGTGATTTGTTAACAATATAGAAATATATTAGTTAACCTCATTTAATCAAGAAAAGGGCATGTTTTGTAATTGACCTATCGAATATAAAGGATTGTGATTTGTAGGGAGTCTTAGTTGAGATTTGGGAGAATTCCTTTAAGCAAAATTGAGTCCTTAGATTAACTTGTAATTCTTAATGAAAACATAAGGCAGAGAGAGTTAGCATATCCTAGGAAGAAAGGGGAGGATTAGGGACCTCAATTTTCTTGACTGTTTGTTTTTGATAATTCATCACATTGCTTCTTTACTTTTGTTGTTGTTTTTGAAATTTAAATTTTCAGTTCTTTCATTAGAGTTATCTTCAATCCAATTACACCATCTAATTAGTCAGATTTTAGTTTCTCGAGTACTTAGCAAGTGAATTCTTGAGGAAACAATACTCAACTCATCATTTTATTACTTGTATGACTGGTATACTTACCGTGTTGGATTTTTAAACAACAAGTGTTTTGGCACCGTTGTTGGGGATTAATGATTGTGTCAATAGTCATAGAGGTCAAAGTAGTGCTACTTTAGACACTTTTTGTTCTTGTTTCACTTTTTCACTTTTTCATTATAATTCTCTTTTTTTCTTCTATTTTTTATTTAAAAAATAAAATACAAATAACATAAAATAAAATAAAATATATTTCTCATAGTGTTCTTCTTTGTTGTGTGTGAGGTATTGTTGATCCTTCTTCCTTGCTATACAAGCTTGACACTAAAAAGCAAGCAAGGAAAACTAAGAAGGAGACAAGGGTAAGAAAAGGACACTAGTAAAGTCTGGCTGAAGACTATAAACTTAATGCTCTTGGGAGGCAACCCAAGTTTTCTCAACCTTACAATTTTATATTTTCACTTTATTTTCTTTTGATGTTTCTTTAGCATAACAATTTAGTGTGGTTTGAATTGTTTGATGTTATCATGATTTATTTGCATTTTGAAATGTGATTTTGTAGAATTAGATTTAGTGTGCTTATTATGTTTCTTTTGTTGTTGCTTGATGGGGTTTAAGCTGATTTTGATGATGGGAAAATGTGTTGAATTAGGTTTATGCTTGTGAATATGTTGTGCTAGTTAGTTAGTGATGAATTTCTGCATTTTGTGGTTTTTTTGCCTAAGAGGAGAAATTCCCTGCTTTAGCGGTGAACACGAATATGATATTGATTGTATGGTGATGTCTCGCTTAAGTGAAGAAATTTCTCGCTTTATTGGTGAACACAATTTTTGGCATGAGTTTAACGGTGACGCCTCACTTAAATGGAAAGATTTTTCGCTAAAGCAAATCAGTTCTTGCGGTAGTGATAAAAAAAATTGAAATAAAGAGAGAGGGGTAACAAAGTGTCTTCATGACTGATTAATCCATTCCTAATTGATTTTTTAATCAATCCTATTTGATTCCTAATTAATGCCTAATTGATTCAAATAATTAATCCCAAATTGAAACATAATTACGTACCTAATTAAAGCTTATTAAACCCTAATTCCCTTCCTTTTTTAGCGCCATCATCAACCCTAATTCCCTTCTATCTTCAATGCTATCCTCCATAATTCTTGCCCTATTTGTGCGTACCTCAACCCATTCTCTTTCCAGTTAGCCTTGTTTTTTTATTTTCTATTTTAGTCAGTTTGTTTATTTGGGCATGTAGTCCTCTTTGGACTTTTTGAACATTATTTTTTATTTTCAAACATTGTCGAGTAGGTAATTAAACTTCATCCTATATTCAAAACCACATTTATCTCTCTTGCTATTCCTGTGTTGCTTGTTATTTCTATTTTATTATTTTAATGGCTGGCATTCACCTTCACATTGAGGACAATGTTCAATTCAAGTTTAGGGGAGGAAGGCGAGGTGTGTTTTGTTCTTTGGCATTTTGCTTTATTTGCAATTGAGATGTGCAAAAGGAATGGGCATGTATTGTAATGTTTTTATGCAAATGGTTTTATAATTTAATTTTTCTAAGACTTAAAGCTGTGAAAGGAGCCACTTTACAAAAACAAGAAAGGATTTTATAATTTACATCATTTTTTAGAGTGTTTTTCACATTGGTAACCCTACATGTAATTTTAGTGGTATCCTTTTATAAATGCTAATTTAACCATTTGTGGACTCTTCTTGCTTCGGGCTTGTTGTAATTTCTTGAAGTTTTAATCTCCAAAAAAGTTCAATAAGGGGATATGCTTTAAAAAAGAAAAAGAAGAAGAAATATATCAAAAATAAAGCTAAGCCCTTGAGAACAAGAATAAACCTAAGCCCTTGAGAACAAAAATGGCTTCAAGTTATGGCAAAATGTCAAGGGATGTCTAGGATTTGCAAATTGTTAGATGAGACTTTATTTAAAATTGTTTACTATTATTCCATGTTTGGTTACCTTCATGTTAAGGAAGCTTTAGTGGCTTGGGTTTATGGAGTTCTTCTTTGTTTTGGTATCACTGTGAGTTTCTCTTGTATATCTTTATTCTTTTTCAATCACTAGACGGCATTTGCTTATGTTTACAGGTGTTGCCATCCTTTTTTCCTTCTCCTTAAGTGTGTGGAGTTGTTTTGCTTCAAGGCAAAGGAAATTTCAAGTTTAGGAGAGTGTTAATTTCCTAATTTTATGAAATTAGGATCCTTTTACTCTTAAATTCTTGATCCCCTGATTGCATCATTGTTGCCTTTTTAGTAAAATTAACTATGATTTCCTTCGAGTGCTTATTGTTGTTATCTTTTTTATTATTTTCAAATTCTAGTATTTTGGCTTTGAATTTTGCTAGTAATTGTTGTGTTTGTGTGCTTTTGTACGATTCAGTGTTAACATCTGGAATGCTCAAGAGATAAAGATCAAATTCGATCCCTATTGCAAAAGAATTCTTGTTGTAGAGTTTTCTGCTTCAAGCGAAGGCTTCTGCATTGAAGCAAGAGCGTTTTCACTGCAGTAGGAATTTCTCCGCTGTAGCAAGGTGGAATAGTAAAAGTTACTAATTCTACACTCTAAATAGGTCTTTTAGAGACTTTTCAGAGGATTTTGAGTGCGGAAAAGAGGGTGACACTGTTCTTGACCTAAGGAGCAAGAGAACTTGTCTTTGGAGCACTTTTGGAGCTGATTTCTTCCATCCTTATCTCTGATTCATGGATCTTTCTCCTTCTTTTTCTGGTGTTTGCTATTTTTACTTATTTAGGTAGTTAAATTCCTTTTCTAGGTTGCTATGAACCCTAGTTTCGATAAGGTTTCATATAATTTCTTAAACTCTTGTGATTGTTGGTTGTTTAATGCATATTTACTCATTCTGTTCTTAATGCTTTCCATTAACTTGGCCAATTATTGGGATTTTTTGGTGTTTTTGCTAAACTTGGGATAGGCCATTAGATGAGTAGTATGAGTTCTTGAATCTTAGTGTCATAAAGGGATTGATTCAGTAATGTTATAGGGATATAAACATTAACCTTATATGATCATATTAAGGCTTGTTCGCTAATTTAACCTAATTTCACATAAGGGATTATGGAATGTTAGGTTTTATCTTAGTTAAGGTTTGGGAAAATCCTTCTAAGTATTTAAGTGCCTTAGATTAACATGTAAAGCCAACGAGACCAAGAGTGAGAGAAAGATAGTGAAACCTATGAAAAATGAAAAGGGGTTAGTAACACTAGGTCTTTAATTTGGTAATTTTATTTTGTTCAGTAGCAATTTATGTTTCTACAATATTTTGTTGCCTTTTGAATTAAGTTTTTAGCCATAGAACTACCTTCAATTTAAAGCACTGTCTAGATAGTACCTTACTTTAGCTTCTTGAGTACTTGGCACCTCAATCCCTGTGGAGATGATACTCGTATTTATCATGGTATGACTGGTACAGTAAGAAACCAATGATTCCAAGAAACTATTATGTAAGGAAGTCATTGGTTCAATCGCCCATACTTGTTGGAATTGTGGGTATAGCTTGACATAGAGTGGGGTCCAAGAAATTATTATGTAAGGTGACCATCTCTTAGAAACCAAAACATGATTGGAGAGAGCATAAGAGGCAAATTGGTAAAGAATTATTCACCTCTAAAATCCATATAGCCAAGAAACTATTATGTGAGGTTGTAGTGGATAAGTAAGGGATTTTGATCCCCACTAAAACAAGAGTTCCTTTTCCTAATTATGTATTTTTAGGGTATAAATATCTTGAAGAAATAGTGGGAGTTACCACTAGATTTATAGACCTAAATCTTGTGGTAGATAATAAACAACTCGAATAATAATTCTTTTTTGTTTTTTAGATAGCATGGCTAGTTTCAATGTGTTGCCCAAAGTTGTTTGTGAAAACAAGTTGATCAGACCTAACTTCATCGATTAGTTATATAATATGAGAATAGTTCTCACAATTCATCAACTTCTTTATGTTCTTGAATCTCCCTTTCCACAAGAACCCAATGAAACCTCATCATATGAGGATAAGGCTAAGTATGACAAGTGGAAGAAAAATTATGCACAAGCTAAGTTCCTTCTTCTCATTTCTATGTCAAATGAGTTGCAAAGGCAACATGAGCATATGCCCTTCACCTCAGACATATTGCTTCACTTACAAGAGTTTTATAGGGAGCATAGTTGTTATGACCCGCTATCTGGGCCTATGACTGGTACAGTGACAACTCTCCTTGTTACTATAAGTCTTACCCTTATTATCTACCCCTTTGTTTTTAATTTGTTAATTTATTATGTACATGAGATAAGCACAAAGGATCAATAGTTCAATCCATACATGACATTATACAATCCTATACACAATCAAAGTAAAGACGAAATTCATACAAGGAATCCACGCTGCTCATAATTTATATCAAATTGAAGCACATAACACATAGACAAAAGATACTCACACTAAGATTCGTACTTGGTCTCCATGACGCATGCAAACACATACAGAGACTAAAAGAGAGACATACCTAGATTCTACACCATCTCGCACAACATTGTATCTCACACAGAAAAATGAAACATACCATCATGTGATATGATATTAATATCCTACGGTAGTCCATTCATGCCACATTAATATTTTGAAAATACCTTTCTTAAATTTACATTAAATAGGCTTATATTAATTAAGTAGGTTTGGACATTTCATTAGCATGTTATCATGCTTAACGCTACCCATACATAAGCACCACCCACCTTCCCATTTTTTAAAACATTTTAGGCTTAATGAAAAATTCCTCTCTTTCAAGACAAAGCGTAGAGCAACTTCAGAAGAACTCCCTTTTTTTGAACAAAATAATCAATATAAATAAAGAATGATGAAACCTTTATTACTTTCCTTCACCTAACATGCATACAATCTATCACATGAAAACAATTAAACTGAAATTCTTTCTTCATAAAATAAACCTCATATAGTAATTTCTTTCAAATGTGTTCACGCCACCTATTCAAACATACAACGTTCCCAATATTCAAATTAAACCATACAAACTTGTAAACATCTTGACAAGTCATATTTCAAGTCCAATTCCAAATGTTTTCATAAAGATAGGACCAATCGTCCATGCTTATCAAATTATCATGTCCATAGGCATGAAACATATCATGCCAAAAATCCCACAACGCAAACCAAAATACAATCCATAATGCCATGTCATATAAAGTCCATAACATTATGCCACATTAAGGTCCATAACACAATACCATATAAAGTCCATATTGTACGAATAAAATAAGTGTGAGAATAATAATAAATGAATAAATCAAAAAGTCTCCAAGATCACTCATAAGTGTCCTAGATGACTATAGAGCGACCCTAAACCATAAACTGTAAATACCAAACATGGCCTACCTAACAATGAAAAGGTCACAACACAAGTCTCGCTACTCCTCGGGCGGGTGCTCTTCAAAATGAATCTGTAAAGAAAAGTAGCAATAGCATGAGTTATGAAACTTAGTGAATGGTATTGTTTTATCGTAACAAGATTCAAACATGTCAAATATCACAAGAATGCCCGTCGAGCCAAAATTCAACACAAACTGTAAGTAAGAAACATACCATCTTAATCGACATGCCAAACCATCCAACTAGTGACACTCGTTAGAGGTAAGGCACCATCAGGAGTTACACTCACCCAACCACCCTCCATACCCTAACGCACGGTTACCCCACTAGTCAAGGCACCATCGGGAGTCAAACTCACCTGGCCACCCTCCTTGACCTCACTATGAGGGTCGTCCCCACTACTCACCAGTCAAGGCACCATTGAGAGCTAAGCTCACCCGGCCACCCTCCTTGACCTCACCGTGAAAGGGAGGTATGACTAATACCAACCAAGTAGTAATATCAATATATACATGCTATCACAATAATTCGACATCTAAAATCATGTTAATACAAAATATTCACAAATTCCAACATATTTCAGATATAATTAAATTTAAATTATCCTTGAACCATTTAATACATCCAAACACCCAACTTAAGTGTTATGGCCGAATTGCTATAACATCCTATATGAAACAATTTAATCCATTTATACCCCTTTTCAGCATAGGCCACGCCTATTTCATAAATAACATCTCAATTCGAGATTGAGTAACAATATCCCACCAATATTTTTAACATTATAACCTTACAGTTAATCAAAAGAATTTCCCTACATCAAACTTTGTGATGTTCGACACTAAAACCAAGTTAAAACAGAGTCAAACTACTCACTTGGATTCCAACGATGTCTTCGTCATCACCTGAGCGTTAACTGGATATGTGAATGTGATTACGAACTACAATTTAGTGTTATTAAATTAAGGGCAAAAGTATACCTAATGTCCCTAATGTTTACCCTGATTTTCATTCATGCCCCTAAGTTTTTTTTTTGGGTCAAATTGTCCCATATGTTTTAATTTTTTTCGAATATACCCTTTTTTTAACACTATAAAAAAATTAAAAAAATCCACATCATTAGCTGACTAAGCTACCCACGTGGCACATATACTCTGCCACATGAAGGAATTCCATGTCACCTAACATAGCCAATAGGATCGTGACATGTGGCATGCACTTTGGTTTGAGAAAAAAATTCACAAAGTGCATATGGCATGATTCAAACTCCAGATCTCCTTGCAAGAAGAAGAGAGCCTTAACCATTAAGCCACTTAAGCTTGTTTGACATATATGTGCGCTATTTAATATATATATATATATATATATATATATATATATATATATATATATATATATATATATATATATATATATATATATATATATAGTAACTTTTGTTATTAAAACTTAAAACAATATACACCAATTATTATATATTATAAAACAATAACAAATCCTATAATAATATAATATTCTATTATTTTACATAACTTATTTTAAATTATATAAAAATTTATAACAAATCATATAATAAAGTTATTTTATAATATAAGATTTGATATTATAATTTTTAATAATAATTAAATTTTATAATATTTAACATAGAATATTGTTATAATTATTTTTAATAACATTTAAACCTTATTAAAAATAATTATAACAATATGCTATGCATATTAAAATTATTTTATAATATAAGATTTGATATTATAAATTTTAATAATAATTAAATTTTATAATATTTAGCATAGCATATTGTTATAATTATTTTTGGTAATACTTAAATATTATAAAATTTAGTTATTATTAAAATTTGTAATATCAAATCTTATATTATAAAATAATTTATTATATGATTTGTTATTAAATTTTTATATAATTTAAAATAAGTTATATAAAATAATACAATATTAACTCATTATAAGATTTGTTATTGTTTTATAACATATAAAAATTGGTGTATATTGTTTTGAATTTTGAAACATTAACAAAAGTTATTATATATATTAAATAACACACATTTCTGTCAAACAAGGTTTAGTGGCTTAATGGTTGAGTCTCTCTTCTCATTTCTACAACTTGAATCATGTCGTATGCACTCTGTGAATTTTTCCTCAAACAAAGTGCATGCCACGTGTCACGATCCTACTAGCTATGTCATGTGACGTTGGAATTCCTCCACGTGGCAGGTGACGTGACAGAGTTTATGTGTCACGTGGCCAGCCTAGTCAGCCAATGACATGGAATTCTGTTAGTTTTTTATGGTGTTAAAAAAAATGGTATATTTGAAAAAAATTGAAAGATATAGGACATATTTGACAAAAAAAGTTTAGGGGCATGAATGAAAATTAGGGTAAACATTAGGGACATCAGATATACTTTTGCCTTAAATTAAGATGATAATGTTATATCATTTTTTATTTAAGTTTATAAATTTTGAAAAGATAAAACCTAGTCTAGAGGATTTTAAAAGAGTTTCATGAACATATGGAGGCAAGTGTGTATGAGGTGTGTGAGTGAATGCACCTAATGGTCTTTCCGTTCAGGAGAGAGAAAGTTCCTTGCTAGAGTTCTTGGTGTTTAGGTTAGCTTCTAGAGTGAGAGAAAGTTAAGAGGATGGCTAGGTGTGTGTGTTCACTTGGAGTGAGTGTGTTTAGAGTTTCCTAATGGATTAAGTATATAAGGGCTAGGGTTGCACGCCTAGGGTTTCTTCATAAAGTTGGCATAAATTTAGGTTTCATGGGAGAGAGAGGTGTCATTTAGTGATTTAGGTTAGATCTTTTCTTCTTTAATTTGAATTTCATCCCAATTATCATCTTCTTCTTTTTGTTAATTAATTAGCCTATGTGTAGCACACCTACTACTTTGCTAATTTATTCATTTAATTATTTGATTTGCAAGCTAAATCTTTGACTTAGTCTACTTATCTTATTTAGGTGATTTTTATTCCATCATCTATGTATTTGGATCCCCTCTAAGTCCTGGAGGGAACAGTACCCTCCATGACCAGATCTAGACCGATGGATGAGATCATTTAACAGTCCAGATTAATCTTGCATTTTTTAAGTTACATTATTAATTTTTAATATGTCTAATCCTATATTTTTTTCATTTTTTAAAAATTAATCATGTAATTTTTAAAAAAGAAAAAATAAAAAGACGTAAGATTAATCTAGACTGTTGGATGATCTCATCCAATTATCCAAATCTGGTCCTGGAGGGTATTGTTCCCTCCAGGACTTGGAGGGGATCAAATTCATCTTCTACTAGAGTGCACGGCTAAGCTTTTAGTTTAAATTTGGAAACAATTCTTCCTATATCTTCTAGAGTTGATTATCTTCTTATTTTCCTTAATAATAATCTAATGTAATTAATCATATCTATTTCAAATTGATCCACCCATCTAAAACTAGGTAAAGTCTTATCTTGCCTTATTTCTTTATTTACAAAATCTAACCATATATTAATTATTCTAATTGGTTTCTAATTAAGTTAATTTCTTCATAAAATTTTTAATCTACATGCCTATTATAGGTTATATTTTAGTTTTGTTCATTTATTCATTTATCTTAATTTAGTTTGAATTTTTCTTTTTAAACTTAATTGATTTAAATTTGAATTGTCTTGAATTTTATTTACCTAGATTTAATAGTTATTAATCCTACTTAAATATTAAAGAGTGGCACCTAAAGAGTAGGGAGAATGCATTATCTCCTTTTTTATTTTATAAAAAAAGTATATCTTGTGTCCCTAACATTTACACGTTTTTTATTCATGTCCCTAAACTTTTTTGGTATCAAATATATCTAACAGCAGTGCTGACCGGACTTCTTACATGGCTGCCACGTCACCTGCCACGTGGAGGAATTCCACGTCACATGGCATACCCAATAGAATAGCAACACGTGGCGTAGGCTTTATTTGGGGAAATTTGAGCAAAGTGCATTTGAAGAGATTTGAACCCAAGATCTGAAAGACAAAGGAAGCACCCTTAACAGTTGAGCCATTGAAGCTCCTTTGTCATACAAATGCGAAACATAATATATGTAAGAACTTCTATTATTGTATTCAAAATTCAAAATAATATAACCAATTATTATATATTATAAAACAGTGACAAATCTTATAATAAGATAATATGCTATTATTTTACATAACTCATTTTAAATTATATAAAAATTAAAAAAATTAATAACAAATCTTATAATATAAATTCAATTATTATTTATATTTAATAAAATTAACTTTGTATTAAAAATAATTATAACAATATGTTATGCATATTAAAAAAAATTTATATAAGATTTGATATTATCATTTTTAATAATAATTAAATTTTATAATGTTTAAATCTTGTTAAAAATAATTTTAAAAAATTTTGATATAAGATTTGATAATTTAATTTTTAATATGCATAGCATATTGTTATAATTATTTTTTAATATAAATTTAATTTTTATTAAGTATAAATAATAATTAAATTTATATTATAAGATTTGTTATTAGTTGTTTTTAATTTTTATATAATTTAAAATGAGTTATGTAAAATAATAGCATATTATCTTATTATAAAAGTTGTCACTAATTTATAATATATAATAATTGATTATATTATTTTAAATTTTGAATACAATAACAGAAGGTCCTATATATATATATATATAACTTTTTGCAAATATATGACAAAGTAGCTTTAATGGCTCAATAGTTAAAAGTGCTTTCTTTATCCTTGAGGTCTTGGGTTCAAATCTCTCTAAATGCACTTTGCTCATTTTTCCTTAAATAAGGCCTACACCACGTGTCACCATTTTATTAGGTACGCCATGTGATGTGGAATTCCTCCACATGGTAGGTGATGTGGCAGCCATGTGGGAAGTCCAATCGGCATTGTTGTTAACTTTTTTACGGTGTTTAAAAAAAGGAAAGGACATATTTGAAAAGAAAATTGAAACATATGAGATATATTTGACACAAAAAAAACTTAAAAATATGAATAAAAATGTGTGTAAACATTAAGGATATGAGATATACTTTTCCCTTATTTTATTAGTTCTTTATATATATCATTGTCTTATTAATATTATTTTTGTTTTAAACTTCTTTCCTATCTTATTCCTATTTTCCCTTATTATTATTTTTATGTTATAATATTATTTTACTTAATTTAAATTAGGCTTCACGCCTAACCTATACTTTTCTTTATTTATTATTTTCATTATTCAATCCTACTTAAATTATATTTTATCTAGGGGAGTTCTTTTCATACTTTTCCCTACATTTAATTTTCTTGAATTTCAAACCATTAATTAACCCTTTAAGCCTCACATTATTTTTTATTAAATTATTCCCTACCTAGTGGTCCTATTTTGAGTCATTTCGTCCAACCCCAACTAAGTTTTATTCATTTTAGTCCCTCATTAGCTCGAATCACATTTCACACATAGGATAAACATCACATTATATAGCATCCATCGTACTACACAATTCATGCAAATTGAATGTGTAACCCCTGCTTTTAACTAGCATACACATAGATGATGAAATTCACATAGGCACACAAAAAAATTAAATAGACAAGAAATTTTAACCACGGGTGTCATAATATTTGCACAACTAAATACAAGTTGTCTAAAGAACTGTGTGGGACAAAAATGACTAAGGTCAGTTAGTTAGTGCTCATGTCTTAAAGATGATAGGGTTGATTGAGCAATAGATCAAGTGTTAATGATCAAGTGTTGATGCCTTAGCCATAGGAACTTACTTGTTAAACTTGCCTTGTAATATGTTACTAGAACTAAATAATTGTTTTTACATTTTGGTGATTATAAGAAATATTATTTCGATTTCATTTCTTGATAAAGAAGGCTTTCATTGCTAATCCAAAAATAAAAGGTGTTTTACTTCTTTGAATAATATTTTGATATGTACTGAAAAATGTAACAATGGTCTTTATCTTCTAAAATAAGAAGCTAGCATTTTGAATGTTGAAAGTACTATAAATGTTAATTTTAAATGGAAAAGAGATGAGATGAATCAAGCCTACTTGTGGCACCTAAAACTTAGTCATCTTAATGTTGAAAGACTTAAGAAGTTGGTTAAGGAAGAGACCTTTCCCTCATTTGGATATGCGGAGTATCTAAATTGTGAGTCTTGCATCATTAGGAAGATGACTCGGTCTCCATTTATTGTAAGTGGGGTTAGAGCCCCAGGCATGCTTGAGTTGTTCCATACTGACATGTGTGGGTCCATGAGCACAAATAATAGGGGTGGTACCCTTACTTCATTACCTTTATGGACAACTACTCAAGGTTTGGATGTGGGTACTTGATGAAGTAAAAGTCAGAAGCCTTTAAAAGTTTAAAGAGTTTAAGAATGAAGTAGGGAAACAAATTAGCTTATGTATTAAGGCCTTAAGATCATATCAAGGAGGAGAATACGTGAGCAATGAATTCATGGATCATCTCAAAAAGAATGGGATTCTCTCACAACTCACATCTCCAGGAAACCTAAATTAGAATAGGGTTTTGGAGAGGAGGAACTGAACATTAATGAACACGATTCACTCTTGAATAAGCTTCGCTACTATTCCAATATGCTTTTGGGGTTGTGCCCTAGAAACTGCAGCCTACATTCTTAATTGGGTATTGTCTAAATTAGTGGCTTTAACACCTTATAAGATGTGGTATAGAAAACCACCAAGTCTTAAGCATGTTAAGATTTAAGGTTGTCCTTCATACATCAAGAGGCTTAATATAGAGAAGCTTGTTTGGAAGGTGGACAAGAGCTTCTTCATGAGATATCCTAAAAAGAGTTTAGGGTTTAACTTTTATCTCCTAACTGAACAAAAAGGTTGTTGTTGCAAGATATGCTATCTTCCTAGAAAAGGAGTTCATGCTAGGAGAGTATAGTGGAAGTAAAATTGAACTTGACGAAGTTCAAGAGCCACAACCAATAGAGGAACCCAAGATGGTTGAGAATGTTGAACCTATTGTAACACAAGCTCTGCGTAAGTCAACAAGGTATCTAGGCATCCCCAAAAATATAGGTGTCTTATCGAGAATGACTTGAAAATCTGCCTAACAGAGGATGGGGATCCTTCAACATATGAAAAGGCAATGTCCGACATTGACTCTAAGAGTTGGCTTGAAGCTATGAAATTCGAGATAGAGTTCATGCACCACAACCAAGTGTGGACTTTGGTTGAACCACCCAAAGGTATAGTGCCTATTGGTTGTAAATAGATTTACAAAAGATAGATAGTGATGGACAAGTGGAGACCTTTAAAGCAAGGCTAGTTGCAAAGGGTTATACTAAAAGACAAGGAGTTGATTATGAGGAAACCTTTTCACCAATAGTCAGGCTTAGATATATTTGGATTTTTGTTGTAATAGCTGATACCATGATTATGAAATCTGTCCAATGGATTTTAAAACTACCTTTTTGATTGACAACATCCAAGAAGAGATTTATATGCAACCAAAAGGATTTGCATCTAAGGATAAGAGGGTAGCCAAGCATAAAAGATCCATAGATGATTTGAAGCAAGCCTCTAGAAGCTGGAACATCTATTTTTTTGATGAGGCAATCAAAGGGTTTGGTTTCTCTCAAAACGTAAATGAGCCATATGTGTACAAGGGGACGAATGATGTATGCTACTCATTGGGAATAATGTAACAATGTTGCTAACTATCAAGATATGGCTCTTAACAATGTTCTCCATGAAGGACTTAGGGTAAGCATCCTATGTCTTAGGGATTAGACTATATAGAGATAGGTCTAAGAGGATGATAAGATTGACCCAATGCATGTACATAGACAAGGTGCTAAAGAAATTTAGTGTCGAAAATGCCAAGAAAGGGTTCTTGTCATTTAAACATAGAGTGTATCTTTCCAAAAAAAATGTCATCTAAAGAGGATAAAGATAGGGAAGATATGATAAATGTTTCATACGCTTCGACTATAGGCAACATAATATATGTTATGCTATGTACTAGGCTTGATATAAACCATGCTATTAGTGTGACTAGTAGCTACCAAGCTAATCCAGGTTTAGAACATTAGATTGCCATGAAACATATCCTTAAGTACTTGAGAAGAACTAAGGACATGTTTTTGGTATATGGCAGGGGAGAACTAAAGGTTGAGAGTTATACTGATTTGAACTTTATTTTGGATGCTTATGACAAAAAGTTGAACTCGAGACAAATATTCATCCTAAATGGGGGAGCGATTAGTTGGCATAGCAGCAAACAAGGAATTAAAAACTCTACCATAGAAGCAGAATATATCGATGCCTATGAAGTAGTCGAGAAGCTGGTGTTGTAGCGCAAGCTAAGGAACTAAGGTCTCATCAAAGATCTAAACACACAGAAAGGCATTTCTATTTATTTAGAGAAATCATTGGAAGATGAGATATTTGCATGGAATGAGTTAGTTTGATTGAAAATGTAGACGACCCCTTCACTAAGGCTTTAACTCAGAAGTTGTTTGAAAAACATCTTTAGAAGATAGGTATAAAATATATGCATGATTGGCTTTAATGCAAGTGGGAGATGTTAATATGTCGGCCCTAAAGTGTCACATCCCCAAGAATGTGACCTACATGATAGTGAATTTCCTTCACATCGTGAACCTAAGAGACACAACAATTTATGAAAATCTTCGAAACTACGAATTTCAATCACCTATACACGTTGTTCCAAGTCTTAAAACTAAATTCTCATTATTCAAGCATTTATAAATATTCCATATTCCATATATAGTATTCCAACTATTATCATAACAAAATAAGGAAATAAATAAGTTTGTAATATTTATAAATCAAAACATCACCAAGGTTTTACTCTTCATACAACGAAACTATAAGAAAGTAAAATAAAGCGTCATATTTCCACATAGCCCATCCACGAAATCATAAGAGGCTTACGTGATAATAGAGCGATGTTTAGAGTTTAACAAAGCAGATAAAATACAAAAATGCCAACCCAAAATACAAGGGGAATGGTATAAAGTAAGCTCGCTACTCTTCGGGACAATCCCCTGCATCAGCTACAGACTCTGAAATGTTGTAGAATAATAGGATGAGTAATGGAATACTTAGTGAATGGATAACATCATCTATAAAACTAAATTTAACGCATCTAGCATCATAGAGATATTAACAACTTAAAAAAAATTCACACCAATTACAGATATAAATAAAAGTATAAATCATACACTACGTATCACAAGTGCCGTACCAACTGGATCGTCCGTGGTACCAATGGATCGTTGCTCGTTACCCCTCCCGGCTGCATCCACCCTTATCTCTCCAAGAAAAAGAAATCTCCTCCCTTATGACTCCTTTAATTTCTCTCGTGGGGTGCACCACCATGAAACCAAGCACAAACAATATTCAATACCATACCATGGTTCCAAATATAACATACATCCATATTTGCAATACAACAAACAATAAAAGCATCAATCATCTTGGTCTCCAATTAACATCATCACCAACACATAATTGTCCCATGGTATTTTTCATCATCTAAAATTTCAAAACATAAACACTTAACATAATGAAGTCATTTAAGCATGTAAGACTATAGGCACTTAAAAATAAATTGAGGAAACATACTATCCAAATTTACCTCTATGATGCATGATGATAATATTTTAAAAAGGAATAAATGAGATAATGTCATCACACTCATCTCAAATGTAGCACTAACTACCTTTGTTTTTGCAAGCTAAAAGTATAGAAAGTGCTAGGAAGGACTCCCAAGGATTCCCTAAAATACAAATAATAATGGAGATAAAAGATCACACCAAAGCTAAACCTTCTTATAAGTAAAACAGAACATAAAGAGAGAAAAATTTCTGCTATCATGACACTGAAATTCTACTGTCATAACAGCAGAAATTCAATTCCCATTGCAACAAAATGAGCTCCTACAATTGCAAAAATTCTGCTACCATAATAGAGAAATTTTTTGCAGAATTTCCCTTGTTGTTTAGCAGTAAAACAGCAGCAAAACAGCAGCAGAACAGTTGCAAAAATTCTGGAAATTTCTGCTAAACTTTGCTGCTATACTTTCTAGCAAAAATTCTACAGAATTCTATAGAATTCTGTAGAATTTTCGTGCAAACAGTAACCATGACAGCAACATATTCAGCAGAAATTTATGCTCTATTTTCACTCCAATTCTGTCTATTTTTCACTCCAATTCTGTCTACCTATTTCTAGCAATTACCAGCTATTTTAATACTCAGCATTAGGTCCTTTAAGTCAGTATTAATCACCTACAACACCCTTAAATCAATTTAGAAACAAAATTAAACCAAAACAAATTTGTTCTCCCTTTCTTTCTTCTTTTCGATTTTCAGGGCCAGACAACAATTTCCCCTAATTCTTTTCTATCAACTCCACTTAAAATGCTTCTAAAGGTTTAAAAATCAAGAACCAATAATGTTGGAACCATTCCCTTCCTTCTTAGCACAGAATTTCATATACCCATCCCCCTAGGTTCTCGGCTACGGAAAAGGAGAAGAAGAAAAGAAAAGAAAAGAAGAAAACCTACTTACTTATAGCTCCACCGAAGCTGAAGAAGCATCCTAGTAGCAGCAAAAATCATGAAATGCTGGTTGAAACCCAACACAGATAAGTGCTGGAAACCGAAAAGGGAAAAGAGAAGGAAGAGATGGATAAAATGAAATTGCCAAAGGAAGCTTCAGGATTTTGGAAGAAGGTACTGATATATTAGATTAAAAGATGGAAATTCCTAATGTGTCCCTTTGACCCACACTTTCGGTCAACACCTCCCCCCTTTTTTTTATTTTATTAAATCACATCAATCCTATTATAAAAGAAAGGAAAGAAAAATCTACGTGTATATTGATAAAATTTCACAAAAACATCAACATAATTCTAACTCAAAACACATAACAAGATATTCCACATCATCACTTCAAGTAGTAACAACAATATAAGGTAGCAAAATAAATTAACAATTTAAAATAATAATTTTTTTTTTCACACTCCAAAAGTAATAACACCCCGAAAGACTAGGATGTTACATAAAGGCAACGATATAACATTGTATGTTGTTTTATATCAACGATATGAATGACATTCTATCTTCATTTGTGTTACAAATAAGATATTGTCCTTAGATTTGTTGGAATGTATGCCTTAAAGGCAATCATCTAACATTGTACAATTGTTTGTTATCAATTAAACCTTTGGCATTCTACCTACATTTATATTAAAAATGAGATATTATCCCTGGACTTAGGAGTAATGGCAGATTAGGGATTATATGATCATCTCAAAGGACCTTACATTCCTTATGATTCCTAAGTCTAGAATGGTTACTAACCAAGGGATCAATTGGAATCGGGCAGTTTTGATTCATTAAGTTTAGCACATGGCTATACCCCCTAATGAAGTTGAGAATGGAATATCTTATGACATTGGTGTAGGTGATACTAAGGATAGCATATGGGTTCTCATAGCAAGTATGAGTTGACTGAAACGACCCATACAAGATTGACTAGTGGAGTTGGTCGTGGTTAGATGTTGTCTAACCTCTTCTAACCTGAAATGACAATTAATGCCTTATATATGTTGGCATCATGCTTTGACCCTAGTAGGACATGGGTCCACCAAGCCCTAAGCCAAGGGTCAATGTTAGGTATAGTGTTACATGCATGAAGATATATGAGTGCATTGTTAGGGATCTGTTACTCTCATTGAAAAAGTAAGATACTCTAGATGGTAAGGACAAGACTAGACAAGTCTGTGGCCACAACATAAGGAAGAGCATAGAAGAATGGTATTCTGGATTCCTCATTCGATAGTCTTGGTCCTAGAAAACATGCATGTCATGGACCTAAGGGTTTGACATATATCCATGCCTGACTAGCTCCATATAGCAGCATTAGATAATGGAAGAAAGAGATATACTTACATTCAACTAGGTTCAAAGGATTTGTGAACAAATCCACCTTATGCTAGGGGTCATGGTATATTGCTAGATGTCACTCATGATCTATAGTCTTATGAATCAAATGATTCAAGAATTAGAAAGAGTTTTAATTAAACTAAAGTCAAAATGAGTTTTGATTATGTAATAGTTACAACCTAGTGCTAGCATAAGTTGGACCTTAGGGGTCACACACAATAAGGAGGCCATTAGGAGTATATAGAGGCCAAATGATAGATGGGCCTAGGTGCCACTTACCACCAAGCCCATTAGATGGGTTAGGTGCCTATATATAAGGGCTAGTGAGGAGAGGAAGCTAGTACCATTATCTTTCCTCACTAACTCATTTTCACACCACACTCTCTCTGTAAAGTGAAGAGAAAATCTATCCTTATGTTAAATGAGAAAATTCGATTTAGGAGATAATAATGGGAGTGCCAGGCAAAGTGGTTTAGTGTACCAAGTAAGGATATGTGTGGTGAATAAATTAATCGGATATTCAATTTTACTCTAAACCCCCAACTTTCATAAAGGGTGGTAAACTCATAAATTTTTATCATCAGATTAAGAGGCTTATACACACACATAACCCTCCTTAGTCACAATACATGCCTCCCTTTCCTATTTCACCTTCTTCCTTCCCTTCCCGACAGCACACCACTAACACCCATGGCCATGGCAGTTTCTAGCGAGTTACTGAGCTCTAGTGACCTCCTCCATCACCGGAGAAGAGTTTGCGTTAAGGTAAGGAAAAGTTTGCTGCTTTTCTTCCTCAAATTTGTGCTCCTTAAACCCTAAGGCAAATATTGGTGAAATCTTGAGATTTAGGACATCTAATCCTTCCAAACATTTAATGCTTCCAAATCACCTTCTTTTCTTTTCTTAAAGCTGAGGAGTGAATTTTTGGGAGAGGAATGAGTTTGAAAGGGGAGAAATCTGAGTGGGAGTTTGTTAAACAAGGAAAAAGTTTAAGTTTGAAATTGATTTTGGCAATTTCTATTTTAATCTTGTTTGATGCTTGTTGAGATATGTTTAGAAAGTATTGGAGTGCCTAATCTTGTGTATACATCATATTTGAGTTAGAATGAATTAAAGGATGGGTTTCTGGAGTTTGGAAACCTATTTTTTGAAGTCTATTGGCAGCCAGTCGACCATCGTGGGGAGACTAATCGACTGGCTGTCTCTGGTGTTCTCTGTCTAGACGTGATCGAGACGTACCGGTTGACTGGTAGGATAACACCGATCAATCGTCAACTTCTGGGATGGAATGGCAGATCTAGCAGTGACGCACCGGTCAACCAACATAGTGTCACTAGTCGACCGGTTGCTCTCGGGTTAGAGCTAGATGAGTTGAACTAGTTGACTGCCAATAAAAAAGGCAGTTGACCAATTGCTATCAAACAACATTTGGTATGTTATCTGCTTTCTTTCCTTGTCTTCCATTCCAATTGGCTAGGATTCCTCTCCAAAGGATTCAAACAAGGTTTACAACCAAACACCAAGTATTAGGATGGAATCGATAGCTTGGAGTTGAGGTGAGTAGATGACTTCAATTAACTTGGACTATAAGTTAAATTATTGTATATCATTTCTTGTTGTAGTACAAGTATCTCTGTGAACAATGTGTATAGTTATGAATGCTAGGCATTATGATGGAGATACCATTGGAAAGGAGATATTATGGTAGCAAGGACAAAATGAGTCTTGTCATTAGAAGTTGTTCATTAACTTTTGATTAAAAGCATAATTGTGTTTATATTGTGCAATATATATATACATATATGTGGATGTTTATATATTGCAGGGCAATAACGATAAAAACGAAGAATTGTATCGCCTTGTGCTATGGAGATTACATGGCCTAACCATAAGGATTGTATGGTCTTAAACCTTGAAAATGACACGGCCTCGAGCCAAGGAGAAGTAAATAAATTAGCCCTCGGTCTTGGAGAATTTGGCATATGATGCATATTTCGAAATAGGTGTCATACTTTTATTGGTAACATATAAGTTATATGGTTATGTGATGATGGAGTATAGAGAACCTTCTACGGTGATTGCGAATACCGAGGTTTCTTGTTTGGAGTTAGGATGATGCACTTCATACGCCTATCGAATGATTGTGCATTAGCTTGTAAGCACACAACTAATTTAGAAAAGTTATCCACTCTTTGAGTTGGTTACACCGTCCTAGGTGGTGGTGAGAGAAACTCCACCTTTAGGCAAAGGCAAACATGGAGTGTCACGCCCCGAAAGGTAAACCTATGCAATAATCGTGAATATTTCACCACATCAAACACTCCTAACTATCCACAACTAGCAGTACATAAGCCAATCATTTTTATATAAGAAGAATAATATACATAAACATATGTATAGAAAATTCTACAATATCATAACGCAGCAATTTTAGTACAACAGTAAATTACAGCTGAGTTTATAATGTATAATTCCCGACCCAAGCCTAGGCGACCTAACCGACTACAGAGTGACATTCTAAGCTTAGCAAAATTTGGTTCCAAGAACCCACCAACAACAAAAAAAGTATATCTCCAAAGAGCCGCTAACACTCCAGTAGGTACCCCTCTTCCCCAGTCTCCGCCTTTGAAAAGAATAACCATAGAAGGTGTGAGTTCATCAAAACTGAGTAAGACTGTGCGAAAAAATATTTATAATACACAAGTATAATTACCGAACTCACCACCACCAATGAAAGCTATCAAATACAAAGAAATATTAAATAATAGTGACAGATTATAATTATGCAATCAACCATATGAATGCTTGCCATATTTTACCTCGCTACCCATTGAAGACCAACCCTCAATGAATGTATTCCAAAGGCACACACCTTTGAATATTCACATCCTGTAGAAGACCAACCCTCTGCTTCCCACGTCTATGCATTTTGTGTCATGAGTAAATGCAATGATTCCAGAACACAACACAGTATAATGTAATCTTAATAAATACACCACTTAGTATAAAATAAACATTTCATCTACCGTTCCATTCTAATTAATATGACCAAATAAAAATAAGACTAACTTATCTTTCATAAATGAGGGAGGAGGGATTTACACTGTACTTGAAATAAAATAAATTTGGCAAGATCCACCACTCACCTTTGCCTCACAAGTTTTACCATTCACAAAGTCTCGAAATAGAGCCAATTAATCCTTTCAATGCACCTAAAAGAATTACCAAAACATAGGCCTCAAGAACCCGTTGAAAACCCATAACGAAACACTTAAAATCCTTTTTCAGCTCTAAGGGTGCCTAGGCGCCAGCACCTAAACTCTCTGCCAGAGTTTATGGACTTGGTGCCTGGGCACCACACAGGGTGTCGAGGGGCCATGCCCTAAACTCTCTACCCAAAATATTTCTCTTGGCGCCGAAGGCGTGGTGCCAGAACCCAAAACTTCAGTTCTTCGCAATTCATCACAGATTTTGGGAAGAAAACTCCTAAAAATCTAGATTTTCCCCCTTTCTCTTCTTCCTTTGAGTTCCCAAGTCCAAATAAGGTTCATGAAACAATTTAGAACATTTAAAACATAAAACAAACGAATTTCATGAATTTCCTCACATTCTCTTGAAATTTCTCAAGAATGTGCTTGAGTTTTAATTCGTGAAACTTGTTTGTTTTACCTCCATGAACTAGATTAAAACATAATCAACCAAACAGAAATCTAAGAGGCAAAGTTTTCATGAAAAACTTCCAAAACTCCTATTAACCCAGGGCAAAGGAAAATTCAAGAATCTAAGAGAGATTAACAAAATGTAATCTTACCCATAGTCCTACAATAGTCCAAAGATGAAGAAAACAACCAGAAATCCAAGATTGATCGTTGAAAAGATCAAGTTAAGTGAAGAGAGAGAACAGAGAATGGAAGGGTTCAACTTGGCCAAAATACTCTAAGTGTGAAAATGAAGAAGAAAAAGTGAAATGAGGCCATATATAGGTGGTGGGTCATGGGTTGACCCACAGGCCCTACACCTAACCCACTTCTACAAAATCATAATTAAGCCACATAAATTCCTTGTTCGTAATTTCCCGTATATAACGTAAAATTACTACAACACCACACATCACCCAATCCAATCACATAATATTGAATCCATAAATAAATTACCAAAAGTATTCCACCAATTTATGGAAATTAAATGATTGGAAATAGAAAATTAAAGGCAACGCTACAAAACACTGTAATAAAAATAACGCCAATTTCACAAAAGCAAATAATTACTGTAATACCATCAATTATTATAAAAATAAAATTGGCAAGTATTACATGGGGCCCTTGGGCAAGGGTGCTTTCGTACCCTAGACTATAGGAGTGTAATGAAATTAAGTATGTAGATACTCACATAGGGCTTTAAGGTATTTGAGTCATTTATGTGTAAGTCTATATAGTGAGGGCAATGAACATGGGGTGATGTAACCGCACCATTGGAGATCATTTGTCTCCGAACACAGAGATTGATATGCCATCAAGCATGGAGCTAATATCGGCCTATGAGCTGGGAGATAGTATCGGCCTATAAGCAGGGAGATAATATTAGCCTATAATTCGGGAGATAAATAGTGCTTTAATGGAGTTAACTCACCTACATGTAAGGGGATTAAATTGTCTTCGGGCAATAAAAATTAAATTACCTTCGAGTAATGGAGATTAAATTGCCTTTGGGCAAGTGGAGATTAATTTGCCTACGTGTAAGGGGATTGATTGCCTTCAGGCATGGAGATTAACTTTCCCTTAGGCATGGAGATAATATCGGCCAGGAGATAAATGGAGATTACCTTCCCCTTAGGCATGGTGATAATAAGAGTCGGGAAACACTATCGACCTATAAGCCATGAGGTAATATTGGCCTATGAGATATTGGCCTACGGGCCAGGAGCTAGATATATATATATATAAAGGTCCTTGACTGGGAGATCATTATAGCCCTCTTTGGCTGAAGAGTATTATGGTCTTTAGGACATAAGGATGTTGTCTATATTGGAGTGTAATGTATAAATATAAGTATTAACCTGTGTGGTTGTAACGGAGTACCATTAGCATGTGTTGCTTGAAGTAGTCAGTGACCTATGGGTTTGTGTTGTCATTAGCCTAATGGCTAATAGATATTGATTGATATTCAGAGTAAGAGTAGGCAAATTAGCATGTGCTTGGAGATGTAGATTCGATGTCAGCATGTATGAGTGAATATTGAGGAGTCACTATACTGGAGATCCAGATTGCGTTGAGCAATCTAGCGTACTAAGGATGCTTACATAGAACTACTACCGAGTTGTTTTACACAACTGGTTAGTATGTGTATCGGGATGAGACTTACCCAAATCAACTATTATTATGGAGCCAACAAGTTGAGCAGAGGTAAGGAACTATTATTATGGAACCAAGTTGAGCAGAGGTAAGGAAAAGAGATTGTCTACTCACTAAGATATTTATCTCACTCTATTGTTGCTTTTCCTTGCAGGTTGTGTTAGCCATGACACCGTCGCCCGAGGAGTAGTTGAGGTTTAAGGCTTTTGGTCTCTTCTTGTTTAAAGGTCAAAGATCAGCTGTCGGTATGTCATTATAAACTCTATAGTCAATTAGGAAACAAAGAAGGGAGGGCTTGCATGTAGGGAGTTGTTGTCATGTTACTTTTTACTTCTGTATATTTAGTTAATTATTTATATGATCATGCACGTTATATGTTGCATGGGAATTGGAAGTGAGGAGACTTAGGCTTACGACATAGAAAATAACATTACGACATAGAAAATAACACTATGTCGTGCCAGTCACGTGCTTGGTTTTTGGGATCATGACAAGAGGAATCAATTAGAGAAATGTCTAGAAAATTAAAGCCCATAATAAAAATAACTACTATTGACCACATAATTATGAATTTATGATCTAATAAAGCTATCAGATATTACAATCAATGCCAATATCACATTTAAACATTTAAGACCTTCTTATCAGCTTCATGATTGTTTTGCAACATGCATCACCATATCTTTAAATATATGTCCATGCTTGTTTTGGTCTAATTGAACTTATTGTTAGTAAAAATATTTACTAATTCAATTTATTGTTTATATATCTAATTTATTGTATGGTAGATGTTATCCCTTTAAATTTATTGAATATTGGTTGGCACTTAATAGCTTATTCTGTGTAATTCGGTGAGAAAAACTCATGGCTTATTAACTCATCTATATAATAACTGTTTGTTTTGATTCTAAATAAATTGTTTTATTAAATTCTTATTTTATGTAATGACTTGAATTAACATTTTGTGTAATGACAATTATATTATGATTTTGGTATTTTTTTTAAAAAAATGTATAGACATTAATAAATATTTTAATTTTTTTTACAAAATTATACTTTTAGCAACAACAAAAGTCATCTTTAAAACCTGCTTTTAGTGGCAACTAAGAAAAGTGCCACAAAAATTAGTTTATGTCACAACTAAAGAGTCACCACTAAAACTAAAAAATTTTAATCGGCAACAAAGGTTGCCACTAAAGCTAGCTTTTAGTGGCCACATTTCTTTGTACATAGAAAGGTTGTCACCAAAATTTTTTTTGTGGCAACTTTCTCGCCGCTGGAACTATAGTTTAAGTGGCGACCTCGTTTAGCACTCATTTATTAACTTTTTTGTGATAAGAATTACCTAGTTTTAGTGTCACCACAAAAATTTGCTTTTAATGGCAACTTTTTTGTTGACATTAAAAACTTTCAATGACGTTTGCATTAGTGGGGACCCAAATGTTGCCACTTAAGACCTTTAGTGGTGAAAAGTCGCCTTTGAAAGGCTTTTTTTTTTTGGTAAGATGCCCTCAATGTATCAATATGACTCCCATTATTTATCAATTGATAAGGTGAGGAAACTCAAAATATATTGGAGGAAAAATATAATCACCCTTTGGTTCTGGGGCTGCCCATTGAAGTGCAAGAGAAATGTCAAAGCTTCACCCGAAAGCAGTAGATGCAGGAGGTGGGGGATCAACCAGAAACAAATCAAGGAGTTGATCAATGGAAGTGTAATTATAATCAGGATACATCTTTGAAGCCTCAACGTAATCTTCTTCCAGCTCTATGTTCACCAGGTCTCCTCTCACAAATACGCTGTGAATGATGGACATCGGTATATTCTCTGGAGATGGTAAAGCTGCAGCATCATCACAACTCACAAGGGTTTAATTTCTATCAACTTATTAGTTAATTATTACATGATAATTCGACAGTATATAAGTTATTTACTTAAGTTAGTAATTGAACTTTGTTTCAATGTGAAACTTTTATCTGAATTAAAATGAAGCACAAACTCGAATAATAGACATTTTAATTCTGGGTAAGATATCTCTGGGCACAAATGGTCTTGTTAATAATCTAAAGTATTAATAATTAACCCTCATCAATTATTACTCAATTACAATTTCCTAAGTTTTGAGTCAATAATTACAAAATAAATTAAAATAATAAGAAATAGTTTTTCTCTGTTATCCTACGTTAATGCATGAAACCTGTAATTGATAAGAGATTACGGAAATGCAATGTTATATAAATTCTTGTGTATTGAGTAAGGGCAATTAACTTTAACATTCATTAATATATTTAATCTCATATTCTTAACTGAAAATAACAATCCACCAGTAAGTTTAGTTCATTTTATCTTATTCTTGGACAGAATTATGATATAAATGGTTGTCAGACAGTCAGTGAAAGTCTTACTTTCAGAGAGCTCGACAATGTCTTTTTCAGGAACAAAACTCTTATTGAAACTCCTGCCAGTCTTCTTCTCCCACAGTGATATCAACTCATTTTGCGATAAAATATTCTTGGGGCAGCGATATTGAACGATGCGATTGCATGTTCTAGGATCATTTGCCACTTTGATGGTGTACATGGCAACGTCTTCTTCATAATTTAGTATTGCTATATATAGAATGAAAATTTCACAAGAGATTACTATAAAAAAAGATGCAAGAGTATTTTTTCAAAATAAGGTAACATATTTTTATTTTAGTAAAATTAAAGGAACTTATATTCTTGTGACATCAGATCCATTAATCTTTCCTCTTCCAGACCCTCAATGTATAGCCTGGTCCAATGAAACACGCACAAACAAAAACACACGTCTATATTTGTATTTCATTAAATTTAACATAATTAATGCTTCAACATGTTCAAAATAAATGAAAGAAGTATGTTCTTACGTAGCCTTTTATCTCATGAAAAATGTATTAGAAAAATGATTATAAGAAAAAAAAAAATGCCTCCACTAACCAAAACAAAAAAAAAACCAGTGGCAAGGCAAGTCTTACACCGCACACAGTTTCTCTATTTTTCTCTACTTGTCTCTTCTTAATCCAACGGCCACCAAAGCTTTCTTTTCAGATCCACAGCTGCCAAAGTTTTCTTTTCTTCCTTTGTGCCTGCTTTGACCTTTGAGGGACCCATTTGAAGGAAAAATTTTTAGATAGGTCCCAATGCTTTTTCTTTTTATTTTTTTTCATTGTTCCTACTTTCTAGAAAGGAAAAATTTTCGTGGACAAATGCTTTCTTTTTTTCCTTCAAATAGGTCCTGGAAAGCCATGGAACTGAAAGACCAGAAAACCAGTGAACCAGCCACTTGTCCAGTCCGGTTGAGCCCTTAAAATCGTGTAGCGTTTAAACCGGTACCGGCCAAACCGGCTGATTCTCCGGTTACAGCGGTTCAAATAAATTTTTTTTTGGGAACAGTAGGGCAAATGACGTCGTTTCATTCAATTTTTTTTTATGTTAATACAAAACGACGTGGTGTGGGTGCGGCAACTCCCAGCCAAAACCCACACTTGCATCAGATCTGATTCATTCACCATCTTCATCCTCCATATCAGACCTCAACCGCAGGCAACTTCAAGAGTGACCTGCACACGCCTCACCATCGTAGTGGCGCCTTGCCACTGCTCTATCGCCAGTGACGTACACCCAACCCACCCCATGGTGCTTTGCCTCTTCCTCGCGATCATCAGGACTCGCAAGTCGCAAGTCATAGGTCGCGACTCCAAATTCCAAAACCCATCATCCTCTTTCTAATTCAAGGTACAGTGAGCTGTGAGTTTGTGATTTGTTTACTAATTTATATTCTCTAAACATGTACATATTAATTTCATCAGATCTGAGTTCTTTCTAACAAGTAAAAAATTAATGATCAGATTTAGGTTTAAAATTTTTAATTAGCTTTGAAAGTTCATGTATTAGTAATTACTAATTACTCATTTTCATCCTCATTCTCTCCTTTTAGTACCCAATTTTTTTATCAAAACCCCAAAAATCAGAAACCCCCCTCCACAAAATTTTCATACTTTTTTTGTGGCCTTAGCTCGCTAAACGTAAGAAAGCCACTTCTCCAATATTCAGAGTTCTTATGATTTTAATATGTAGAGTTCATATTTTTGCTGAATGTATTTTTGCTGTGGTTTTATTATTTTAATATTTAGAGTTCTTATGATTTATTTTTAATCAAATTGTGCATTTATGATATTGTGGTGTGAACTAAATTGTGAAATGGCATGTTGGGAAGCTGATGGTGAATTTGATTACATGGAATGCTTGATGATGTGCTATGCTTAGATTTTTGTTATTTTCATTTTTCAAACCCTCATAGTCTCAAACTTTTTATTAGAATTTATAATGGATACCAATGTGGGATCATCAAACAAGCAATCAACAGCTGCATCTAATACACCTAGTCATAGGAAAACCGATCCGGCATGGGATCATGTTTCCCTTAAGAAAGAAGGAAAGACCAATGTGTATACTTGCCTCTATTGTTCATTAGAGTATAGAGGAGGAAGCATATCGTATGAAACAACATCTTGCCAGTGTATCGAGTCAAATAAGTTCTTGTAAGAAAGTGCATCCTGATGTTCGCCACAAAATGCTAGAGTTACTTAAGGAAGTACAACAGAAGAAACAAAATGTAGATATTGATGAAGCATATAGAGGAAGTGAAGGTGGAATAGAAGGTGAGGAAGTTCAAGTAATCCCAAGTGTTAGAAAGCAAATACTTGTCAAGGGAAGAGAAAAGCCACAGATATTGGAAATTATTTTGCTCCAAGGACAAATCCAGGTTCCCAACCAACTTTGAAAAAAGTGTATTATCTAGTAAGGAAGTAATTCATAAGGCTAAGATGGTAATTTCTAGATGGTTTTTTGATTGTTGTATTCCATTTAATGCAATTCAATCTCCTTACTTTCAACTTGTTGCAGATGCAGTTGCATCTGTAGGGCCTAGGTTTAAAGTCCCATCTTATGATGAATTAAGAGTCAATTTGTTAGGGGATTGTAAGAAGGAGTGTCAGCTACTTGTTGAAGGTTATCAAAAAGCTTGGGGGAAATCTAGATGTACAGTCATGGCCGATGGTTGGACCGATCAAAGACAGAGGACTTTGATAAATTTTCTAGTTTATTGTCCTAATAGGTATAACTTTTGTCAAATTTGTTGATGCTTCGGATTTTGTTAAAGATGCTAATACCTTACTTAATTTATTTTGTGAGGTCATTGAATGGGTTGGACCTGAAAATATTGTGCATGTAGTGACTGATAATGCATCTAATTATGTAGCTGTTGGCAAGTTAATGCATGAAAAATATGGACATATTTATTGGTCTCCTTGTGCTACACATTGTTTGAATCTTCTTTTGAAAGACATTGCTAGCATGCCACATGCAGCAAATCTTGCATCAAATGCTTCAAAAATAACCATTTTTGTGTACAATCATATGGTGTTTTTATCTTGGCTTAGAAAAAGAGAAGGTTGGAATCAAATTATTCATCTTGGAGTGACTAGGTTTGCTACTACCTTCATTACTTTGAAAAGTCTTTATGATCACAAACATCATTTGCAAGCTTTAGCTATGGATACACACTTTTTGAGTCATAGGCTGGCAAAGACCAATGCTGGAAAAACTTTTAGTGCTACTGTCTTGGATAATAAATTTTGGAATGATTGCTTGATCTTGGTGAAGATTACGGGTCCTATCATTCGGTTGCTAAGAATTGTAGATGCAGATGAGAAGCCTTCTATGGGTTATGTTTATGATAGCATGCAAAGGGCCAAAAATGCCCTAAAGCAAATGTTTAACCATAGGGTTCACTTGTGTAAGCCTTACATAGATCTTATTAAGGCTCGATAGGACAAACACTTGAAGCGTAATCTTCATACAGCTGAATACTTTTTAAATCCCACTTTCTTTTTTGACGATAAGTATACTAAAAAGAGTAGAGTGGTGAAAGCACTTCTTGATTTGCTTGATGTTAAAAGCATTTGTAGTGACTTGTCCAAAGCTTTGAAAGTGATGCAAATGTATCATGAGCAACAAGGAAGTTTCAGATGAGAAAGTTCTTATAAGGTGACGAACACAGTACGACCTAGTAAGCATTAAGTGTTGTTTTATACTTAATTATAGTCTTGAAATCTTAATTCAATACATTTACTTTGTATTGAATATTTTTTCTTTTAAATCTTATATAGATGAATGGTAGAGATGGTATGGTAGTAGTGCTCCAATTATGCAGAGGTTGGAAATTCGTCTTCTTAGCCAAACATCTTCTTCTTTAGGATATGAGCGAAATTGGAGTTTATTTGAACGTATCCATACAAAGAGGATAAATAAATTGGAACATCAAAGATTAAGTGATCTTGTTTTTACCACTTACAACTTGCATTTGAAAAATAGGTAATATTTATATTATTGATTTTTTTTTATTCTATTAAATCTTTCTTTGATATTTTAATGTCTTATTGTAGGATGCATTACAATAAGAGAAATTATGACCCCATTGATTATGAGTCCTATAGATAAGGTTGATTTTTGGATAGTTGAAGAAGAAATGCCTCCAAAATTTTGTGAAGAAGATCTTGAGAATGAAAAAGCTATTTATCAAAGTAATGCAATACCTATACTTGGTGAATCTTCAAGACATAATGAGGGTAAATATTTTTAATAATTTAGTATGTTATATCAAAGTTTTAAAGTATTAATTTCATTTATTGATTTTATTTTTAACTTTGTTCATTTTATAATTACTTAGGTGATGAAGAATTTAACGTCACATCACAACAAACTTTGGAATCCTTTAATGATATTGGACCTAATGCTAGTGTTGGTGGAGATGAGGGTGGCAATTTTGGTGATGCTAGTACATTAGGAGATCCTAGCTTGGATATGAATGATTGTTATGATAATTTATTAAGATGTACCTTTGTTAGTTGTTAGTTTGTTAACTTTTGCTTAATGAATTTACCTTTGTGAGTTTGCTGATGTATTGTAAACTTTCTTATGATGATTGATAATGTATTTTTGCTAGTTTGTCAACTTAATGAATTTAACTTTATTGTTTTGTAATTTATATGATGAGATATTAAGTCTTTTAATTTAATTTGTAGATTTGTAGATTTATATTTATGGAATATTTAATTATTTATGATTATATATATAATTATATAGTATTTATTTATTTTTTAATATTTTTTAATGACTACTGATTCAACCACGGTTCATTCCAGTTCAACCATTAACCCTTAAACTAATGGTTTCACCGGTTCAATGACCGGTCTGATTTTCTGAACCACACTGAAAGTAGACACAGAGAAAAAAATTGGAACCTATCTGAAATTTTTTCCTCAAATAGATCTCTAAAAGCAGGAACAAAAAAAAAACATTGGGACCTGTATGAAATTTTTTCTTCAAATAGGTCCCTGAAAGCAAGTACAAAGAAAAAAGAAAGAAAGCATTTGTGATCATTGGATCTAAGAGACAGGCAGATCAATCTCCTAGACGCCTCTCTTTTCTATGGCATCTAGTCACTACATAACTTTTTTAATTAGTGAAAAATCATCTATGCAATGCATCAGAACTCCCAATGGATTCGTCTTTTAGATAGTAAATTAGGCTACCTCACTCTTGTCCTCTTGAGAAGCTTAAGGAGATATTTCATAGTGTGATGGTATCATTCTATCCCTTAGACTTGATGTAGTGTTGACATAAGAAAAATCACGTTTAAGTTATTTTGACTTTCTGAGGATGCTGTTGTCTCTAAGTGGATAGAGCAAGCCAAGTTCTACTCATAACACTTAGATAAGGTCAAGAGTATCGTGAAAGAGTAATCCTCGTCCTCTTTCTATCTTGGAACAATATTTGGGAGGGACTGGATTTGTGACTCCATTTCTTCCCTCCAAATTGAATTCAAATCCCAACTAATTTTCTAATTCTACTCAATTATATATACTAAACTCAAGTCAAGATATGCATATTCATAAAACTTTCAAAAGAAAGAAAGAAAAAAGGTCACTACATACTTGTTTACTTAAGTGGCACTTAAACAAGTATATAATAATGATGGATTAGGAAGGATTTCTTAATTTTCCTTGTTTTACCCTCTCCTATAAATACTTAGATATTGTTTGGTTAGAGGGGAATGGAGGAGAGGGAGGGACTTTTTAAAATTGATTTGTTTGTTTCAATTAGTTAAAGGGGAATGGAAGCAAAATAAAGGTGAAAAATCTCTCCCTCCTTCATTTTCTTTCTCTCTGAAAGTAGAGGAATTTGGAGGAAAAGAAAACTGTAATAATATAAAAGACATAAGTGTGCTCAACAATTTTTCTTAATAACAAGATTACCCTCTAACTTACTTTATTTTATTTTTTAAATAATATATTATTAATATATTTGTACAACATATTTGGACTATATTAAAGTTTTTTTATTATTATTATTATTATTATTATTATTCATAGTTAATATATTATATGTATAACTAAATAATAAAGGATAACCAAAATAATAATCATATTAAAAATAAACTAAGTGAACTAATAAGTTAGTTAAATTTTACTTAATTATTTTTTTTAGTTTCCTTTAACAATAAAATTATTTAGTTTCTTTTTTTACTACAGTAAGTATAAAATTAAAATTTTATATGATTTTTAAAATATATTATATATTTAAGATATTTTTTAGACAAATCAAATTAAAACTGTTAAAATGTTATATTATTTCACTATAATAAATGAGTTAACTTATTTGAATATAAGTGGTAACAAATTTATCATATTCTACTAGCCATACAATCAAAGGGTTATAATAGTCATTTTGTTTTATTTTTTCTCTCTTGCTCTTGCAAACCAAACAAAAGAATATTTATTTTTATTTTCCTCCCCTCCCATCAAACTAAATCAAACAAAAAAATTTTATTTTTCCTTCTCTCCCTTCTCTTTCATTAAAATCCCTCGCCTCCCATTCCATACTCTCCGTTGAATCAAAATTTTACCTCTTTGAATCAAAATTTTACCTCTTCTTTATTTTCAGTAATTTTATATAATAGGTTAATGGGAATGAATACCTTTGGTTTCACCAGAGCCATAGACAACAACGGTATCTTTTTCCTCATATGGACGAAGCAGAAAATTGACGAAATAAGCAGCAAAGCAATTTGTAGAGAGGAAAGTGTAAGGAATTGCAGCTGCCTCTGCCGCCCTTCTGATTCGTCTTTTTCTTTCAAGGACAGCTTCAAACGGGGGAAGAGGCTTTACTTTATCCTCTTCCGCTCCAAAATCAGATGGAACGAATCTCTGCAATTCACATTCATTGTTGCAAAGTCAAAGATATAGTGTCATTCAATTATAATTCTATTTTATTTATATCCGTATGGAATTAATTATTATTATTATCATTCAATTACAATAGTCTATACTGTTTTCCCTTGAAATTAAAAGATATCCTATATCAATTTATTAATGTTGAAAATGTACATATAAGTAGAATTGTCAAAATAAGCTAAATTTATTGAGTCAGTCTTGTCTGACTCTATAAATAGAATTGGATGAGCAAAAAATTTAATAGTTCATATTTAATAATAGATTTTTAGCCTAGCCCATTTAAACCCATAAAGATGAGGTGGGCTAGGTTGGGCCAGCTGTGATAGGCTTTTTTTTTATAGATTGAAAATTAATTTATTTAAGAATTATTTTTCCTTCAAGAATTATTGAAAATTAGTTTTTTCAGGAATTCTTTGATTCTAAGTTGACAGATTATAGGAATTTTATTTTTCATTTTCCCTTTCTTTTTACATATTGTGAATGTGGTATATACAATATAAGAGATTATGTGGGATCCCAATAAACAATAATCTCCCTTAATTTTTACCATAAAAGCTACAATTTCTTTTTGAATATTTGACACTAACGAATGTTTCTTTCTTATTGTTTGAGCTTTATTAAACAATGATGTTATGTATAATATATTTTTATTTTGTTATGTATTATATTTAAATTTATAATATATATTTAAATTATGGATAAAAAATGTTTTTTAATAAAAAAAGTGAGCTAACCCAACCCAACTCATTGCCCTTAAAGAATTGAGCTGGACCATGATTTTTAACTCATTTACCTATTTAAGTCAGACTCAATCCGGTCCTTGTTTATTATAGACTCTACATGACTTAAACTAACCCAACCCAGCCCATCTCTTTGACACCTATCCATAACTTTCGCCATTAGATATCACCAACCGAGTAAAACACAAAAATGTGGGTTTTTTTTTGGTTGACTAATCGTTGATCTTGAGTTGTATTTCTTTATGAAAGATGGCTACGAAGGAGAATCTGACACCTTCTTTAGACAACGAGTACTTTGCGGTGTCATTTGAATCTAAGGAATTGTTTAATCTTGAGTACCAAGATGGCCTTGGCTAATAGCATATCACTATTTTGTATTTGAAAATTTGGAGACCGAATTTTGATCAACGGAGTTAGGATAAACCTACAAGAATTGCGGCTTGGGTTTGTGTAGTAATAACGTAATAAATATAAATATGTAACATATCTTGCATATTTTAATATTTTAATATTATATACTATATATTTTTAATATATAAATTGGCCCTCTCCTTTCTCATTAAGTGTCAGTGATGTAGTAATAACGTAATTCTTTTTCCATTTAAAAAAAAAAAGAGAGAGAGAATGCTTGAATAGGAGAAGGTCAGAGGGAAAACTTCGCCTTATCATTAATGAGGCTCAGGGGAAAAACTTTCCTTATCATTAATTAATCTGATTATGAAATTTGTGGCTTCTGCATCAAGTATGCGTATATTGTAAAATTAACAATAATATTTTGAATCCATTATGACATATGTTTCATGTTATTGAATGAACATTCAATGGACAAAAAAAAAATATTACAATTGTTTTTGGCGTAAGAAAGTGTTACTGTTTGACTTGCAGAAAGGACACAAAAACGTGTTATAAAAGTAAATAAAAGGACAATAATACAAAAGAAGAGAAAATGAAGAAACAGAAAAGCATAACAATGAAGAAAGAATAACAAATAATCAAAAGGAGATTGTATGACTGCATCCATACCTTTATATTACCAGCAACTTTGATGGCGTCTATGATCTTGAGCTGTTCCAGGACTTGAGGGTATGCCAGTGCGCAGATTACAATGTCTACTTGCTTAATTACTGGTAAAATCTGGTCGTGCTCAAGTTCTCCCTGCACTTTCATTCAAATGAATAAATACCTTCCACCACAACTGTAAGAGAGAGAGAGAGAGAGAAACCTGGACAAGGTTGACACCCATGGATTTGAACTGCTCACAAAGTTGCAACTTAGAAGAAGGAGTTTGGGAATTGAGAGGACGGGTATAAACAAAGGTGGGATGACCCAAACAGATGCTTGCCTTTACCATATACTGTCCTATATATCCAGTTCCCCCAAATATGAGGATCCTGTTCTTCTTGCTCTCCATATTCTTCTCTTCCCACTTTGTTCGTCTCTACTCTGCTACCGCAAAACCCTTGTCCCTTGTTGCTGCCTATATAATCTGTTAGAAATATAGAAAATAAAATAACTTCAAAGTATGACCGACGTTATCTCTGAAAGAGTTTATATCTATATATTGATTAATCATTGACAAATTCTTCCAAAATATAATAAAATCTTTTTGAATTTTTTGTTTAGATATTTTCTATCTAAGTTATTCAATGTAAAATTTCAACTATATATATATAAAATCTAAACAATTATGTTTACTCAATCTTCAATAAATATTTTTGTTTAATTACCATTAGATGTATCTATTCAATTTCTAACAAGGGTGTAATGTGTTTATGCTCTTATGTGTATTTGTGTAATTCTACGAACTGATTCGAAAATCTATTGAAATGGTAACACTTGTGAATTTGTAAGGTTGTGTTTGATGTGTCCTTATCTTGTGTGTATATATGCGTATGCATGAGTGATCGCGATGATGAATAGAAGTCATTAATTGATGACTTGTTACCATGTGATGCTTGTGGTTTGTGAAATTTTGCAAGAGGCACTTATGTAGGGACCAAAGTGAAAGGGTTCAGAAATTCTTGTGCTTTCATGGAAATGTGATGGAAAATGGCGTGTGGATGCATGTTTTGATGAGTTGTGGGACCACTTGTGGTTCCATTGTCGTGTGCATTTCGTGTGTGAACTAACTATTTTTAGAAGACTTCCAAACTTTCCCTTACGCTCATGACTTTCGTGTGTGCATTTCGTGTGTGAACTAATTATTTTTAGAAGACTTCCAAATTTTCCCTTACACTCATGACTTTATTGGGCAAAATTGTCCATGTCCACATTTGTATCTTAAAATGTTCAGCTTTCTCTCTTGCACGCCACATTTGTAAAGCCTGTGGTTAAATTTTCTGTCCGTTAAACTGTATTTGTGCCAATGTGAATTTCATCATCTTGTCGGTAGGTATGTTAAAAGCACGTATCAAACATTTATTTTGTATGAAATGTGTAGCGTGATGAATTCTATTTAACTCGATGTTTATTCTACAGTTGAAAAATGTGATTTGATCTAATGAGGGACTAAAATAAAAAATAAAATTTATTTAGAGTTGGACAAAATTACTCAAAATAGGATCATTAGGTAGGGATTAATTTAATAAAAATAATGTGAAGTCTAAAGGGTTAATTAAAAGTTTGAAATTCAAGAAAATTAAATGTAAAAAAAAAAGAAAAAGATAATTCCCTTAAATATGTATAATTGAAGTATAATTAAATAATAAAAGTAATAAATAATGAAAATTAATTTAAATAAAATTAGATAATATAGTAACACAAAATTCCTACATTTTAGGCGTGTAACCTCTAATAAAATAAATAGGAATATTACCAAGAATAACAAATATTAAAATTAAGATAACTAAAACACAATCAAAATTCAAAATGATTAGAATTTAAGATTTAAACCAATTTAAAGATTCCTAAGATGAATGAAGTGAAAAAATAAAAAGAGAGAAGAGAATTCCTTTTAAACAAAAAATAAACTTAAGTAGGATTAAGTGATAAAAGAAATAAATAAATATTGCATAAAATAATAATAATAATAATAATAATAATAACAACAACAACAATGATGGAAAGATAGAATTAGAATTGGAAAAAAATTAAAGATTAAAAACAATATAAATTAAACACTGAGATAAGAATCAAATAAATAATGGAAAAAAACATACCTCCCTTTAATTAAGTAAAATATAATTATAAATTTCAGATAAATGGCACAAGCAAATTTAAACTTTATTAATTAAAAGATTTAAATTTAAAAAGTTTCTAAAAATAAATAATTTATTAAAATAAAATAAAATTCAACTCAATTCAAACTAAGATTTATTAAATAAATTTAATAATTTGACAAAATAAAATCTTATTTAAGTACCTAAGACTAGGTCTAGCCTAAGCGAACACTCCCTTCTCTCTCTTCCTAGAGCCGCCACTCTTCAACATATAAACCAAAACTTCATGCCATCTCTTCCACAATCACGTCACTTCACACCAAAATCTTCAGGCCATGTACATTCCCACGCAGACTTTTTGACTGTCCATATCTATTTTAATTTTGAACTCTTTGAGTATATATATATTTTTTATTTTTCGATGTATCTCATTTTTACAGTTTAAAGAAACGTGACACATATTCATCATCTCTTTTTTCTCTCTTTTGTTTTTTAAAAAATAAAATATGTATATTTTTTCAAACTCTTTGAAAAATGTTGTTCTTACACTCTTTTTTAATACACTTAAATATCTTTATATTTTTAGATTTTTTAATTTTTGACTTTTCAATTAAAATATATTACTTTCTTCCAAACAAAAAAATTTAAATTAATATGAGAAAAAATATTTTATAAAATATATTTGCTCTTCGTGCCAATTTCACAACTTTTTACATTTATTAATTGTTTTTTAATATTTTCTCTCCCTAAATTAATATGATAAATTAATTGCTTTTTAATATCTTTCACTTTTCACAACTTTTTTTAATATTTTAAAATTAATATTTAAAAAATATATTTTATAAAATAGGATTGAAAAATAAGAAATAAAAACTGAAAAGAACAAAAGAGACTTTGTGTTATGTTGATCAAATTAGAAAATTATTAATTTATTTAAAAAAAATTAGAAAACGTAATCGATCTACATAATCAACCAAAACATGGCATAGTTGACAAAATTAATTTAATCTTTAAGAAAATAATAAAAATGGAACTTAAAGAAAAATATAATAATAATGAGTTTTTTTCCAAAAAAATAAAATAAAATAGAAAACATCTGAAACACTGAATAAAAAATTTGTGGAATAAGAGTAATTTTTTTTTGAAATTTTAACATTCAAGCTTATTAAAAAGTAATTAGTAAAAGTAAAAAGTTGTGAAATTCATAGGGAGATCAAATATATTTTTTCAAAATATATTTTATCATATTAATTTAAATTTCTAAACAAAAAATAATAATTTTAACTAAAAAGATTAAAATAAGAATATATAAAGAAGAGAGAAACAAGAAAAGAAAGACAACAAAATACATTAAAAAAGAGTGTGAGAGCAACTTTTTCAAGGAGTATGGGAAATGTGTATGTTTTATTTATTTATTTTTAAAGCAAGAGAGAGAGAGACAAAAAGAAAATGAGCATGTCTCGCCTCTCAAAAGGCCGAGGGGTGACACAAGTCACACTATGTCTCGCCTCTAATATGGGTAACACACATGTCAAACGTTTATTTGTACAATAAAAAAGAGATACTTCAAAAAAAAATACCTAGAATGTAGATAAACCTTGTTTGAAATTTTATCTATGTAGATTAAGGAAAATTGGAGTGGAAACTAAACAATAGAAGGGACTAAACAATATTAATGAATTGAAACCCTAGAGAATTGGCGTAAACTACTAAATGGACTAGTCGTTTGACTAAACATTTGGTTGAAACTTATTTTCTAAATTGTGGAATATTTTCCACTTTGCAAGATATATGTAGTTTGAATATATGTAATGTGTAAACGTGAAGCAAGGAAGCCAGACACATACGTTATTGAATCCTACTTGTGTGTGCTAGCATGCTTGTTGTCGTAGTTAGGATACTTTGAATAAATCAAGTAAATTTACATGTACGCTTCTACTTAACTGAATTAAATGAGAAAAAAAAAAGGGTAGTGGGTTCAAATAGGCCTATAGTGAGGACTAAAACATAAAATAAAATTTAGTAGGATTGGGAGCCTCTGTTTTTCAAGCATGAAGAATAGAGTATTTTTTTATCATTTAGACCGTTAGATGAGCTTCTTTGGTGATCAAAATCTATTTTTTAAATAAATTTTAAAAGATATATTTTTTGTAATTGTTAACTTTAAAAGATATTAATATTTTAAATTTTATTAATAAACATTATTTAGAAGTATTTGGACCATCAAAGTAGCTTATTCAATGGTCCAAATGATGAAGAGCACTTTGCTCTTTATGTTTAAAGAGTAGATGCCCCCCAATCTAACTTAGTCGGAGTTAGACGAAATTACTCAAAATAGGACCATTATATATGGATTAATTTAATAAAAATAATATGAGGTCTAAAGGATTAATTAAAAGTTTTAAATTCAAAAAAATTAAATGTAGGAATAGAAAAAGAGAATTCCCGTAAATAGGTATAATTTAAGTATAATTAAATAATAAAAGTAATAGATAATGAAAATTAATTTAAATAAATTTAGATAATACAGTAACACAAAATTCCTACATTTTAGGCGCGTAACCTCTAATAAAATAAATAGGAATATTACCAAGAATAACAAATATTAAAATTAAGATAAATAAAACACAATCAAAATTCAAAAAGATTAGAATTTAAGATTTAAACCAATTTAAAGATTCCTAAGATGAATGAAGTTAAAAGAGAGAGAGACAGAGAGAGAGAAGAGAATTCCCTTTAAATGAAAAATAAAATTTAAGTAGGATTAAGTGATAAAAGAAATAAATAAATAAATATTGCATAAAATAAAATAATAATAATAACAATGAAGGAATGATAGAACTAGAATAGGAAAAAAAATTAAAGATTAAAAACAATATAAATTAAACAATGGCATAAAAATCAAATAAATAATGGGAAGACATACGTCCCTTTAATTAAGTAGAATTTAATTATTAATTTAAGAAAAATAGCAAAATTAAATTCAAATTTTATTAATTAAAATATTTAAATCTAAGAAACTTCTAAAGATAAATAAGATAAAACACAATTGAATTCAAACTAAAATTTATCAAATAAATTTAATTATTTGACAAAACAAAATTCTATTCAAATGTCTAAAATTAAATCTAACCTACATTTTAACCTAAGCCACACACATAACTCTCGGCGAACACTCCCGTCTCTCTCTTCCCAACTACCTCGCCGCCACCCTTATACATATACACGAAACCATGCCATCTCCACTCCCACAATCACGTCATCTCACACCAAGGCCTTGACGCCTTCTACACTCCCACACACATCTGGCCATCTATCTTCGTAAACCCACCATCACGCCATTTACCAATCTACACCAAACATAAGCTCCCAAATCACGCCACATCTCTCTAGCTCTCCTCTCCACCCATCGTCCCCACACACACACATCCGCCACACCTTTCTCAGTCATATACAGACACTCATAGCTAAGCATCAATCCTTTTGGAAACCACTTGGTAAAGCATCTGTCGGATTAATCTACACGACATCATTCGGGTTACGGAATAGCTGAAGTTTAGATGAGTGGAACAACTGTACTTTAATATGATTCTAGTGTTAAGTATTACAATGGGTGACATAGAATAGTCTCACAGAATTATTAGAACGGACTAGGCATGACATGTGGATTAAAGGCCGTTGTTGTTTGAGTTGTGTTATGGTCTAGCTGTAACATTCACTGAATTTTATAATTACTCACACTCTTATTATTTTCTTACAGATCCCGTTGCCCACGAGGAACATTATTCGGGTAGGCCGTTGTTATTTTTAGTTTTGAGTTATAGGTTGCTCTTTAGTCATTAAGACCCTCAGTGAGTGAGTACAAGATATTCATTAGACTTAGTTGGACGTTACATTTAAATAATAATGCTTTTGTTTTTAAATATTTATTATTATTGGACTTTTATTATTATATTTAAACAGTGTTACGATTGAACTTTCACATTCGTTGTTTAAAGTATTTTGGAATTTCTATGACGATATTTGACTATCAAACTTGTTCAAAATTTTACTATGATGCTCGGATTCCTAAAATGCAGATTAATGCAAATTGGAATGGAAACTAAACAATAGAAGAGACTAAACAACATTAATGAATTGAAACCCTAGAGGGTTGGCGTAAGCTACTAAATGGACTAGTCATTTGACTAAACATTTGGTTGAAAATTATTTTCTAAATTGCAGAATATTTTCCACTTTGCAAGATATAGTTTGAATATAATGTATGGACATGATGCAAGGAAGCCAAGTACGTATGTTATTCAATCCTACTTGCATGTGCTAGCATGCTTGTTGTGGCAGTTAGGATGCTCTTAATAAATCAAGTAAATTCACATGTATGCTTTTGCCTAACTGAATTAAATGAAAAAAAAAAAGGTAGTGGGTTCAGACAGGCTTACAGTGATAGGACTAAAACGAAAAAAAAACTTAATTGGAGTTGGACGAAATTACTCAAAATAAAACCATTAGATAGAGATTAATTTAATAAAAATAATGAGGTCTAAAGGGTTAGTTAAAAGTTTTAAATTCAAGAAAATTAAATGTAGGAATAGAAAAAGATAATTCCCGTAAATAGGTATAATTTAAGTATAATTAAATAATCAAAGTAATAAATAATGAAATTTAATTTAAATAAATTTAGATAATATAGTAACACAAAATTCCTCCATTTTAGGCGTGTAACGTATAATAAAATAAATAGGAATATTACTAAGAATAACAAATATTAAACTTAAGATAAATAAAACACAATCCAAATTCAAAATGATTAGAATTTAAAATTTAAACCAATTTAAAGTTTCCTAAGATGAATGAAGTAAAAGAGAGAGAGAGAGAGAGAGAGAGAGAGAGAGAGAGAGAGAGAAGAGAATTCCCTTTAAATAATAAATAAAATTTAAGTAGGATTAAGTGATAAAATAAATAAATAAATATTTCATAAAATAAAGTAATAATAATAACAATGAAGGAATGATAGAATTAGAATAGGAGAAAAAATTAAAGATTAAAAACAATATAAATTAAACAATGGGATAAGAATCAAATAAATAATGGGAAAACATACATTCCTTTAATTAATTAAGTAGAATTTAATTATAAATTTAAGATAAATAGCACAACTAAATTTAAACTTTATTAATTAAAAATTTAAATCTAAGAAGCTTCTGAAGATAAATAATCAGTTAAAATAAGATAAAACACAATTCAATTCAAACTAAAATTTATTGAATAAATTTAATAATTTGACAAAAACAAAATCCTATTCAAATATTTAAAATTAAATCTAACCTAGATTTTAACGTAAGCCACACACATCACTCAACTAGTACACTTCGGCGAACACTCCCTTCTCTCTTTCCCAACTACCCGCCGCCACCACTTCATGCCATCTACACTCCCACGCCATCACATCATCTATCTACACCCACGATCACGTCATCTCACACACCAAAACTTCATGCCATCTCTCCCATGATTACGCCATCTCACACCAATAGCTTCAAGCCGCTACACGCCCACGCACATCATGTCATCTAAAGGTTTGTTTAGTTTGAGTATTTTTTACTTTTATTTTTATTAAAAATATAAAATAAATTTAAAAATTTATTTGGTTGAGTTAAATGAAAATATTTTTTTGAAAATATTTTTTAAAATATGTTTAAATTTGAAAATATTAAAAATATATTTTTAGTGTTTCAAGAAATGCATTTCAAGAAATAAAAATTGAAAATGAAAACAGAAAATGTTTTCATAAACCAAACAGACCCTAAGCGTCACTCCCTGTGGAAACTACTTGGTCGAACATCTTTCAGATTAATCTATCCACATTACATCATTTGGGTTATGGAATTGTTGAAATTGAGGTGAGTGAAATGACTGTACTTTAACGTGATTCCAATGTCAAATATTACATAGGATGATGTAGACTAGTCTCTCAGAATTGGTACTATAGAGTTTGGCTTCAAAAATTAAACATTAGAACAAACCAGGTATGACATGTGGATTAAAGACCGTTGTTATTTGAGTTGTGTTATGGTTTAGCCATACCATTCACGGAGTTTTATAACTCACACTCTTTGTTATCCTTTTCTTACAAATCCTGTTGCCAACGAGGAACACCCTGCTTGAGGAGTAGCACGATTCGTGGAGGACCTTCCTCGTTGTCAGGTAGGCCATTGTTATTTTCAGTTTTGAGTCATAGGTTACTCTGTAGTCGCTAGGACACTTAGGGGGTGAGTATGAAATATTCATTAGACTTATTTGGACGTTACATTTAAATAATAATGCTTTCATTTCTGAATATTTATTATTATTGGACTTTTATTATTACATTTAAATAGTATTACGATTGAACTTCGATATCCATTGTTTAAAGTATTTTGGGATTTCTATTATGATATTTGACAACCAAACTTGTTCAAAATATTACTATGATGCTCAGATTCCTAAAATGTAGATTAAGGCAAATTGGAATGGAAACTAAACAATAGAAGAGACTAAACAACATTAATGAATTGAAACCCAAGAGAGTTGGCGTAAGCTACTAAGTGGACTAGTCATTTGACTAAACATTTGGTTGAAAAGTATTTTCTAAATTGCGGAACATTTTCCACTTTGCAAGATATAGTTTGAATATATGTAATGTGTGGATGTGATGCAAGGAAGCCAAGTATGTATGTTATTGAATCCTACTTGCGTGTGCTAGCATGCTTGTGGTAGTTAGGATGCTCTAAATAAATCAAGTAAATTCACATGTATGCTTCTACTTAACTGAATTAAATGAAAAAAAAAAAAGGATAGTGTGTTCAGATAGGCTTACAGTGATGGGAGGTATCATTACTATGCCTGTCACAGGCCTGAATAGTGGGTCATGATAACATTGGTCCCTCACTCATACTCACTCCACTCCTGTTACACATCTCTCACCCTTCTTCCCTCACTCAAGCCTCCAACCTTTCTTCCATTTTTTTTTGATAGGTCTACATTCTCTGGCAACGTCCTCTTCCACAGTGTTGCCCTTGGATTGAGGTAAGATTAGAAAATCCCCCAATGTTCTAACCTTTACACCCATTTTCATGAAACAATATCCAAAAACCTCCTTGGTGTCCTACACGACTACATAGCACTCTTAAGATACAAAATCAAAATAAGATATCCAAAATGAGACCAACCCCAAGAGTAAATAAGGGGGTCTTGACGCTAAGGACTCCACTACACCTCAATCAGAGGCCCTTTGGCTAACTTCGGCTTTGAAAAAAGGTTATACAAAACTCAATGAGCAGATAACTCTATAATATAAGTAAAATCAAATTGCATCATCCTTAAATATGCATATATGAACATCAAACACATTCCAACAACATGAAGCCATGTAATTCACATACGCAATTAGTTCAATCAATTATACACATCTCATGTTCAAGCAATCCATTCATATCATGAATTCCTTGACCATCATCCACACTATCAGTGGCCGTCACCCATAGCCCCAGTCGCATCCACCCATATCACTCCATTTAAATATCTCCTCCCATATAATTTTCGCATACAATCTTGCCATACAGACACTTTTCGATTTACATCCCATGGGGTGCACCATCATGTCCAACCTTTATTTCTCATGCTCAAGCACATTTACAATCACAACACAATTACAATCAAATAAATGCCAAATACTCATGGTGTCCAATAAAACACACATATATATGGTTGTCATACAACTCATTATTCATGTTTTCACATTACTCATATTCCAACAAGGCACAAAACCATATTACCATTCCTAGGGTATAAATTCACATTTCTACATCATCCAATCAATGCACTTAGCCTTTAATTAATTCATATAAGCATGTATATATGATGCATTAAAATGAAAATCTTGTAAAGTCATACTTGAGTAGGGTTATCTTCTCACCTAAAATCCAAGCTACGATTATACTTATAAATCAAAGGAGAAACACCAAAAGTACTCACTTGTCACCTACAAAACAAGCCAAAAGAGAAACAAATTTCAAGTCAAACCACTTTAAAAGACCGCAATTATAACCCTCGAAAATATGGATGCAGGTTGTGGCACTTTGGGCTCCAATGGCCAAATCTTGGTTAGTATGCTGCAGGCCATGGTACCAGCCTTGAAACCTTGGGCGCTAACCCATAAACTCTTGGTTAACCAACGCATTGGACGCGGGGGCTGTGTAGGCCGTCCATCCACGGGAAAACACCCATAATTCCACACTTTGGTCCCAACTCTTTACCTATGATCTAGCCACTTGCTTTGGGCATCAAAACACATATTTGACCAGCTAAAATTCTTTAAAAATTAAACCCCAAAGGCAACATTGATTCAAGATTCCACAACTCAAGTTTTCTTTTGAAAAGAATTTCCTTATCTCACAAGAAGTCATGTAGAACCAACCCTTCCAACGATTCCCAACCCACAACAAGCTTTAACATGCAACAAATCATCAAAAAGAGGCCTTGGAAACAAGACCCAACTACCTACTTCAAGTTTTCATCAAAAAACCAAGTTAGGATTCCATATGTGTGAAAATAGGGATGATTTAGGGGATTCTCTAAACTTACCTTGAATCAAGAAGATTTCAGAGGAAAGGGTGGTTGCCGGAGGAGGAACACTCACTAGAGAAATGATGAAGGCAAGGTTTGGAGATTTTAGTGAGAAAGGGAAGGGAGAAGGGTGCACAAGGAAAGAATATGTGTGGGATCTAAAATGTGGTGTGAAAAGGGAGTAAGAAAGGATGGGTTGGTTTTATAGTATGTGTATGTGTGTTCATTTGACAATTTTTCCCTTCAACCTAAAAATAAGGTAATGGGTCCAAGGGAAAAATTGGAAATCTTTCAAAAAAAATTATTCTATTCATTCAATGCACAGCACACTAAAACCACAATGCCACAAATGGTTCCACAACTTGCCAAAACATCAACACAACAATTTTCACTACATTTTCATAGAAATATGACATTTCCACATTTCTTTCACTTTGGTTCTTCATAAGGACTTAATCACACATATTCAATTCTACCAAGCATCAAACATTAATAAATCACATTTACACATGCATATCATGATACTCAAGCATACACATTACTCAAACACCACATAACTCATTTCTTCAAAACCTTTCAACAAATCCATATGCACATCTGCACAACTAGGAAAAAACACATCATCAACATTAATGTAAATCCTATAGTATTACAGTTGAGAATGGTAGAACTTATATGATATTTGACAAACCCAAAAAATTGAACAAATAGGAAAAAAAATGAGGGAGAATGTGGGATGAAGAAACAATAATTCACTCTTTAGCAACTAAAATGAGAGAGAATGTGGGTTTGGGAGTAGAAGAAATAAAAAGTAACTTTTCTCTAAGTGTATTGGCGACATCTTGTTTTGATCTAGGTAAAATGTAAAAATGTTTTTAATATTAAAATAATATATACAATGCAATAAAAAAATTGTAGAGTGGTTAAAATAAGGTGGCATGCATCTCATAAAAAAATCAATGGTTGGGATGCTTGACCTCAAAGAAGGTCAAGCTAATAGTGATGGAGTCATAGTGAACACACATGTCACGCCCCGAAAATTGGGCACATGAGCTAATACAAATTCTAAGGTGTACCTCAGTGCTAGCCCATAATTTCCTTGAACAATCCTAATATCCACAACTATGCAAAGCGTAAATTTTCAAAGAAAATTTAAATTACATAATTTACAATGTAAATTATAGCCAAATAAAAATAACAACAATAGGACCTAGGTGGCCTATAGGATTATAGAGCGTTTTTCCTAGGCATATAGTCCAAAAATCAATTCTAAGAACGCTCCAAATAAAAATGGAATATATCTCCAAAGCTGCCAAACTCCCAGTGGTTTCCCAATCTCCTTAACTGCTAAATATAAAAAAAAAACAACCATAGATGGTGTGAGTTTATCAAAACTGAGTAGTAGATGACTATTCAATAAAATAAGGTACAAGTACAAATACTAGAATCACAACCATAACTTACATAAATAAATACCTCTAGCACGTACAGGCACATACAGATGCATAAATACTAGCATACCTTATCATGTAATTGTAACGTGCTATCCCCTCACGAGTTTACACTCGTTCAATTTCTCATTAAATCACGTCAACACAACTTTCAAGCATGTACAAGTGTAAATAAATTTCATACATAGAGTATGATTATGCAACAACCACGTGCCTTCCTACTTGTGAGTCTACGTTCTCACATATACCTCATCGAGTTTTCACCTAATGGCAATATGCTAAGGGTCTACGTTTCCTTAGACTTTAAATCCTTGAGGTCCATCACAAGGAACTCAGCCAAATCCAAGACTACTACTCAGCTTATGCTTATGGGTCTACGTTCCCATAATCAATCCTTGAGGTTCATCACAAGGAACTCAGCCAAATTTAGGACTACTACTTGGCTCTAACTTATAGGTCTATGTTTCCATATTCCTTTTTTTTTTCTTATTGGTCTACGTTCCCACTATTCACAGGATGCAATATTTCACATACAATAACCAACAACCAGTCCACTATTCCCATACACATTCCACATAACAATCTCATAAATCACAATCAATATTCCATTAACTAGTGAACATAACTAACTAGAGAATTTAATGAATTTAAGTTCAATCATGGCGTGAGTAAAATTTATATTGTACTTGAGCAATTTAATTAAAAATACACTCAGTTAGTAAGGTCACCCACTCACCTTGATGCTGACAAGGTTTACCATGAAAGAATTCCTGAGAAACCAAGCTAATGAAGCTCCCAAGCCATCTAGAAGAAACTAAAATCAATAAATAAATAAAATAAGGAAATCTTCATCACTAATTTTGACATTTGCTCACTCATTTGGTCATAACTCTTAATCAGTAAGAAATTTCCAAATGAAACTTATGCCATTGGAAACTAAACTCAAAGAGCTTTCTAACGATATAAAGTTTATTAAAAATAGAGTCCAGATGAAAGAGTTATAGCTATTTAAAAAAAGGTACAAAAAAACACTGAAGTCTGATGTCAGCATGAGATTAGCATGACTTCAACATGCTTGGCACCTGGGTGCCATTAGCGCCTGGATGCCACACTTGGCGCCTGTGCACCATACCTAGCACTTGGACACCATGGCCTTCTTTTACCTTTCCCTTCTAAAGTGTGGCGCTTGGGTGCCACGATTGTGTCCTATGTGATTTGGCCTCAGTTTTAGGTCAGATCTGGCCAAATGTTCACCGTTTTTCATGATTTCTTCCATGGGTTCTCATCTTTGGTGTCTAAGGAGCATTTAGACACTAAAACCTCCAATGTTAACTTAATCCAACCCCAGCCTCAAATTTTACCCAAAAGCTCTAAAACTCAAAAATAGAGAAAAGTTCAGGAAATTAGAATTTCTATCTCAATTCCTTGCATTCCTACGTCGATTAGTTGTCGACGTCTCACCCTACCATTGAAGAATCGCTCGTTGGAGCTTGGTTGGAAGATTTGGGTGGAAAGGTTGAGGTAGAAAGAAGGAAAAGAGAAAGAGAAAAGGGACAGTGGGGAGAGATAGAGAAAGAGAGAGAGAGAGAGAGGTGAGAAAATGAGGAAAAAAGGGTAAGGTAGCCTATATATACCCACCCATAGTGAAATTACTACTTTGCCCCTAGGATAACCCCCAGTTAACCTCGATAGTGGCAAATCCATAATTTCTCTAATTTGGGCACTTTCTTATTCTAGGCACCACCCTAGTTTCTTGTTTCATTTTAGTCCCTCTCTGGACCATGTAGACATTTGGCTCCTTTTAAGTCTAGTGATTGCTCTCTCTTAATTCCTCATCCCCTAGCACTATTTCCATAAAATTTTCTCTTCCTCTTGTCATTCCTAAAATCTCAAATTGTCATTCGCAATAAAATACCCAGTCCAGTCATTTATCTCAAATCCTACAAATAATTATTCAAAATGAATAAATTAAATATGGAGATTTAAATGACTAACTAAATCTTAATTATTTTACATGGTAAAATACCGTAATACCCCCAAACACATGACCCCAATTTTTGGTGGGTATTACAACACAAGTAATATTTTGTAGTGGTGGTGGCATCTTTGTTACAATGATGAAAGTGGTACTGCCAGACATTATACTGTGATATTAGATAGACTTTCTATATTGGTAAATAAAGGAAGGAATATATCTTTTATCCAATACTTTATACAAGATTTTTTTTATTAATATTTATCTCACTCTCTTTGAGTGTATATAATATTTTATAAGTAATATTGTGTGGTGGTGGTGGTGGTATTTTTGTCACAATGATGAAAGTGGTGGTGTTGAAAACTGTGATAGTAGATAGACTTTCTATGTTAGTAAATAAATAAAAGAAGGAATATCTCTTTTATCCAATCATCTATACATGATTTTTTAATTAATGTTTATCTTACTCTCCTTGAGTGTATATTTTATTGTACTATGATAGCCATATATAAAATAAAAAAATATCATATTAAACTAAGTTACAAATTTACAATGTTTAAAAATCAGACTAGACTTGTCACAACCCAAAACTCAGGCACGTGACGAGCACAAAATCCAGGGATGAACCCTCCCAAGACCCATAAGCCTAACTTACCACATGCTATTACATTACAATCATGTTCCAAAGTGAAAGAAATAATTTAAATTTTATTGCAAACTAATCAACATTATGCATGAATAAGTTTCTCATCAGTATGATTACGAATCTGATGAAGTATTACCATTACAACATTCATCATCTGACTACAACTTTACAAGCAACCCAAGACCTGGTGACCTATACTACTACAAAGCATTTTAGACAAAAATAAAAACAAAGTCCTTAATTCGGGTAAAGCAAATAGAACATGGTAAAGCAGATAAGGAAATTCAAAGACCTTAATTCAGTGTGCACATAAAGTATAAAAGTACAAATATGAGTATGGACACTTTTGTAGATCTATAGCCTTGTATCCAAGTCCTTAATCTGGGTGAGCCTTAACCATGAACCTACGGTTCCCATCCCTTCACATTGGGTACACAGCATAAACGATACCACAACTGATACCTTAATTGCATCATAATGAACATGCATATCATATAAAATATTTGAAATCAAGACTACACTCAAACAAGCTTATACATAGGATTGAGTTTATACATTACGTTTTTTTAGAATTCACTCTCACATCACAGTCCCCAATGAACATACACTACAAAATTAAGCAATACCATAATGCCACAACAAGTTAACACACCTGTAATATCTGTAGTTTTATGATACTTTGGATGATGTTGTAACACCTGTAACGTCCCAAATTTCTGAGTGTTACTATTTGAGAGATATTAGTATGGATGTCAAAAAATGTGAGAAAATTTTTTCGCTTGCTTAAGATGAAAATGGATGTATGTAATTGAACTTATTGCTTATTCATATGCATGAATATGTTGTTTAATATTATGAAGGATTATCCATAGGATATGTGTGATGAGTCGGAGAAATTTGACTCTTAAAAAAAAATTTAAGAGAGGGACCTATGTGAAAGAATTTAAGGTTTTGGAGAAAAGTTGTAAATTTCGAAATTGGGATGGTGGGTGAGTAATTTTGTGGTATTGGAAGTGATAATTTCTAGGTATGGGGAAGAATTGATAGAGAAAATTGATTTAATTGATCTTGGATGGAAAATACATAAATTTCACTTAAGACCAACATTTAATATTTGAGAAGGGAATAAATGGTGGACCAAAGTGCAATTTTTGAAATTTCTTCTTACCATACTTAAGTAAGTCATATCCTTCACTCTTATATCATCTCTCTCTCATGATATCTCTCTCTTTTCTCTCTTTTCCTTCTTCTTCCATTGCACTCTTCAACTCCAAGTCACTAAATCCTCCAAGCTTAAGCTTCTTAAGTGGTTGTTGGTGAATCTCTGGCTATCAATGATCCACCATCATGAGGGAAAGCATCAAGAACCAAGGTAAGCACCACAATTTCGAAAATACCCTTTTATTTTCAAATCTTAAAACCCTAGGTGTTGAAAATTGGTTTTAGGAGAGATTTGAGTGTGATCTTGGAGTGTTTGTGCAAGTATGGTTTATCAACCTTCCTTCACTCAACCATAGTTGTTTTGGGCCAATGAAATGAGTGGAAAATCTGAGATTCATGATAGATTGGTAGCCATGATAGAAAAATTAGAAATGGAAAACTTTCCAACGATTCTTGATCGTTTTCCATGCTTCTTCTATGGGATCTCATCTTTGATGTCTAAGGAGCATTTAGAGACCCAAAAACCCTAGTTTTTATCGAGAAACAAAGCCAGAATCTCAATTTTACCCCATATACCCCTAAAACTAGAAAATAGAGGAAATGTTCTGTGAATCGGAATCCTTACCTCGATTCCATGCTATCCCTAGGTAACTCTTGGTTAACCTTGATAATGGCAAAACTCAGAATTTCTCCAATTTAGATATTTTCTATATCTTAAATGCCACCTAGTTTCTCATTTCACTTTAGTCCCTCTTTAGACCTCATAGGTACTCGGTCTTCTCTTTACCTTACGATTACTCTCTTTTTATTCCTTGACTCTCAACTCTATCTTCACGAAATTTCCTCTTTCTCTTATCTTTCCTCAACTCTTAAAAATATTATCCGCACTAAAATACCCGATCCAATTATTTATCTCCACTTCCATAAATAATACACAAAAATAATAAATTAAATATAGAAAATTAAAATTAACCTAACAAATCCATTAAAAAAAATGGAAAATTTCATTACAACAACCGTAATACCACAAATTACGAAATTCTAAAATTGGCGACTATTACAAAATCGCTAACACTAAACTGTCTTATTGTGCTGGAGTTATTGGAGCCTAAGTTATCTACACCATATTGGAGTAATTAGCAATTGTTATTATCTTAAATTTGGGTGAGAACTTTACTTGCCATTGGAAATTATTGGTCAAATTATAATCATGGAAATGATATTGTTAGGTAAGGTACTTTACTTTGACTTATTTTGTCTCTTTTATGTATTGGTATGATTGAATAAGGATGGATATTTGTCATTATAAATTGATTTGAATTGTGGCATATTGTGATGAATTGGTTGCACTTATGATTCCTTAGCTTAAACAAACTATATAATGCTGAGGTGTAGCATTGGCCAAACCATATAGTAATAAGGTGGGACACTTAACAATTTTATTCCTTGCTATATTGTTACACTTACTATGAATTGCTTGTAAGATTATGTACTGCTAGGTTGTGGTTTTCCTTATAATGTAGAATTACTTATGTGTCAGAATATATATATATACACTTGGCATGTGTAAGAATAAGATAGGTGGAAATGATGGTATCGGGAAATCAAGGACACGTGGTATAGTATAAATGGATCATGATTTGTTAAAAAGAAGTGATGATGTTCTTCATGGGGTGCTATGCACACTTTCTGGTTATAATCATTTAGTTTTGATGTCTTTAATTGCTTTTAAGTTCATATGGATGTAAGATTATGCCAGGTAGAGTTTTATCGGTGAATCGTGTGAATTAGACTCATTGTCTCACAATTTCAGGTTTTGGAGGCATCTTGATTCGACAGTTTGAGTAGCAAGGATGCCTCCCCCTTTGTCCAGGGTAAGGTATTTGTCTTTTATTTTCAATATTAATCTTTAGCATGCTCGATAATTAGGTGGGCCATCTAGGTTATTATATATCTTACTTGTGTTAGTTGGTGAAATAATAGGCTTGCGGCGATACGGGTCATAAGCCATTTGTGCCAGTCACATGCCTAGTCTTGGGATGTGACAACACTTGAGGATCCCAAGTATTACTGTAGGTGAAATATTAATGTGTATGTGGAAATACGAGGAAAATTTTCTCTGTTTAGATGGAATGAAAATGGCATGAATGAGTTTGATATCTTGTGAAATCTGATGAGTAGTAAGGGATGAGGAAGTAGTTATGGCACGGGGGATATGAGAGAACCATAAGTTGATGGAGGGCTTAAATTGAAAAATAATTATTCTCTGGTACCCTTCAGTAGAGAGGGAGAAAATTGGGGATTTGAAAACTTTAGATACAAAAATGAGAAGTGAATGGTGGATCTGTGTAGCACTTTGAAAATGTGGGGAAATATCTAAGTTTAGGAAATTACAACTTTACCCTCACTTAAATTTGACGTACGGGTGACCAAGGGCATTTTTGTAATTTCTCGCCCCTATATATGTGTATGTGTATGTGTGTATGTGTGTGTGTGTGTGTGTGTGTGTATGTGTTTTCACGACACTCAGTGCCTCAATCCTTCCCATTCTTCATGCTCTCTCATCTCTCACGCCTTGATGTCCTTCCCTTCACCACCCATCACCCAAACCACTAAGCCACACTTCCCCAAGTCTTAGGCCACCGTTCTCTGACGTAGGTCTGAGTCTCTAGCAATCAACCATCACTAGAAAAGAGCAAAGTTGAGGTAAGTCCCATATCCTCTCTGTTTTTGCATAAATTCGGACATGAGGGATGTTGGACTAAGATTGGGTTGAAATGGAATGTTTGAGCTTGGGTATTAATCATAGACTTTCCCTAATGTTTGATAATGAAAATGGAACTAAGGATTGGTGAGAATTAGGACAAAAGATTGGATTTTTGTGGGTTGAAAATCATATCAGATTTTGAGAGAAAATGGTTAGGGTTTGGGAAGGACATTGATGATTTGGGGTTAAATCCTTGAAAATAACTTGAATTTAATGTTTAGAAAGGTTTTCTAACATCTAAAATTGAAATTTGATGGAAAAATCATGTAAAATGATCAAGAATTTAGTTGGGAATGAGAAAAAACCAAAATGGGAAGTGTTTTCGTAAATTTGGGGCTACAGGTCTGTCTTGCATAGTGGTGTCGTTGACCCTTTGCAACGGTGGTCGGTGCAGTTTTGGGCACTGTAGCACTAGTTGCTAGAATATTAACTGTTTTCTGATCAACTTCAAATTATCATAACTTTCTTATTTGAAATCCATTTTTAGCAAACTTTATATCATTGGAAAGATCTTGGAGTCTAGTTTTGAATGAGATAAGTTGAATTTGAAATTTCCTTACCATTATGGAGGTTTGACCAAAAGAGTGATCAAAGGTCAGAACTAGTAGTGAGAATTTTCCTATTTTATGAGCTTGACATGCTTTTACATAGGTATCTCATAGGGATGGATTCTTTGATGCATTTTGAGACTAGCCAAGGTAGATAAGTGAGGAGTTGAGGTGAGGGATAAACACCACTTTTAAATTGATTGTGTGATTTTATTATTCCTAAAAGTGTTGAATTTCTCATGACATATGATGGTAGCATGAGTGGATTAGTGTATAACTTAGTAATGGAAATTATTATGGTAAAAGCTTAAATGTTAGAGGCTAATTCCACTCTTACATTTTTCTTGCATGATGTTGGTTTTCGAATGATCTTCACCTTGGGTTTCACTCTATAGTATTTACATCATTCTATTTGTGTGTTGAGTTATAAAAATGAGTACTTTCTAATTAGACCTTGGATGACGTGTGTGACATGGATATTTCATTCTTGTGTGAACAAATGGAAAACAGATAACCTTGTGTTAGTAACTAACTTTTATAACATAAATGTGTTAAGATATTTATATGTGTTGGGATTGTTTATTGTTTCTAGTTACAAATGGTAACCTACTAGGAATATTATTGGACACCTGTATGGTCAATTTGTGTTTGAGTGACCCAATCGCTAGGGATAATGCATTGTGGGAAGAACCCTAGAAAAATTAATTGAGATGATTATGTTATGCAGTGATTTTCTTATCATGTGATGGTGATGTATTTTATTCCTGACAACATGACATGTGGTGAATTATATGTTGAGATGAGCATCACATTGTATATGCATAGCCTACGGGCATTTTGTGGGGTGTTTCATGAGTTGAAATTTGCTTATGTATTGACATTACATATTGTTGGTGATTGTCAATGGTGAACATTGAGTATTATATGAAAAGCCTGTGTGGCATGAGTTGAAATTTGCTTATATAGCCCTCTCTAACATAAAGGGTGAGACTATATTGAGAAGCCTGTGTGGCCCTTTCTATTATAAAAAGATGATAATACAGTGAGTATGTTGAGAAGCTTGTGTTGCCTTCTCAAATTATAATTGATGCACATATGATGAGAAGCCGTATGGCTCTCTCTATTACAAATGATGAAAACATGGTGAGAAGTTTGTGTGGCTCTCTTAATTATGAAAAATGATAACATAGTGAGATGCATGTGTGGCCCTCTCAACTATGAAGGATAATAATATAATAGAAAGACTGTATGGCTCTCCTAATTACGAATGGTGATAACAAAATGGAACCCTCTATGTGCAATATTGTGAACACCCTTGTGGCGAAATGGAGGATGGTTTCTGTGACAATTATAATTTACTATTATAAATTGGTGTAATGATTCTATTGCTTTTAGTTTGTGTATGAATCATCTATCTTGTGAAATTGTGTACTAGTGTTGTACTTATATTGAAGTATGTTAGTGTGCTATCTTGGCAATATTGTATCGTGTAGGCTAGTTCTAATTATATGTGTGACGATCATGTGTGAGGTGTGATTATGGTGAAGGATAGCTGTACCCGATTTGTATTGTACCTTTGATTAAATTATCTTTCACTAAGTTTCTTTATATTCACTCTCCCTTTTGTGTACCCTTGGAGGTTCTCGTGTATCTAGTAAGTCTTCGTATAAGGAATAGTTGAGCCTCCAAGCCTTCAACCCTTTCAGCCTCAATTTGTAGGCTTGTCATGGGTAAATAGTGGGTTGAGTCACTCTATAGTTAGATAGAACACTTACAAATCTTGATCTTTGTAGTGAAAGGATTTGGAATGTGTTGTATATTTTAAATTATTGTGCATATATATTAATTACTTGGAATGAATAATATTGATATAGGAAAGATATTACTCTAAACAATGTGGTTGTTTAAATAAAGTTATCATTTCATGCTGAAATTATATATGGTATTATATCTTTTCTATATGCCGGTTATGTGTTTGTTAGGTTTACGATGGTGGGCTCTAGTCATGTTCTCGAATTAGGGCATGCAAAAGACATTTCAGGCCATATGATGTGACATCATCGAACCATGCTCACTCAACTTACAAGGAATCTACTAAACCATATAAGGTAGTGTCACCATATCATGATCACTCAACTTGCAAGGAGCATCCTAGTCATAAAAGGAAAGCCCATCATATCATGCTCAACCACAATCACAACATAGTATGACATATAATCACAACGTACATAATCTCATATGCATATCTTTCCTCATGCATATAGGTTGATATTCCGCAATTCAAACACTTTTAGGTCATACAGAAGTTACATTACCAGTTCTTGAGTCTCTGGGACTCCCACTGTATGTATGCATGACATTGTGATCAAATGAAACAAATTAAAGTGAGGTTACCCTCTAGCATCATCAGAAAGATCATAGAATAAAATATTCTAGTCTAAGCATAACATATTTCATGCATCTCAACCTAAACAATGTATGATTACGCATACTTGAGTTCATATTTTTTAGCGACAAGATATCCATGTTATCTGTACATACAAAGTTTCGTTTTGTAATCATAAAAGCACCAAGGCATCCATGATACTAGCATTTATCTTAAATATATGAACTTTAGTCTCCCTTTATGAACAACAAGAGCACACCTTACTAATTATGACATCGCCCATGTGTGAGTTCACTTCCAATCAATTTATTACCATACATTATCCTACCATATTACCCGACCTCTTTCGTGAGGTATTATCCTATAAGTACACAACTCTCCCACCCAATAATTCATACCTTTATAGTTTGCGGGCACCTAGCCATACCCAGTCCCTTGAGCCAAATACACTCTCAGCAATTATCCACTATGTGGATTACAACAAGCAACACATACATGACATCTTGGGTTACTTACCCCATTCACATAACTTTAAAGCAAGAGTAATTTAGACATTGGTTTTTCCATATTACCTCCCGAGGTCTTGCCTCTTATCATACATTGAGCAAACAATGTATCATATCAATAGCATTGGTCTTTCCATATTACCTCCCGATGTCTTTCCTCTTATCATACATTGAGCAAATAATGTATCATATCAAGCATCGTAAGTGTTTAAGTAGAGTTAACTACTTACCTCATCTCCAAGCTAACTTGAACAAAGAGGAGGTGTCCCAACATGATTTGGATGCAACCCTTAACAATTCCCCTATGGAAAGATGCAAAAACACGTCAAAAAATGAAAAGTCTATAGAATTTATCGCTACAGCACTACGGGGTAACAGAACTTGTTTTTCCTCTATGGCCTATCACTACAATGATGGCCATTTGTAGCAAAACATGAACCAGTTTGGTTTTCAATGCTTTTTTTTTTCCAAATCAATTTGCAACAGCTTTAAACCATTCCAATCTCAGTTCCCAACATTTTAGGTCATCAAACAAGTGTTTCCAACTACTAAAACCTTCTAAAAACTTAAGACAAAGTGGGCATCAAGATTCAAACCCTATTTTCCCAAAAATGGCCTTGTTTTCGTGTTTGCTAAAATAGCCTCAATTTCACCATGAAAAATCAGATTTCTTATTAGTTTAAGGCAACCACAATGTTAAGGAATAAGGGTAGCAATGATGGGGAGCTAGAAACACCAAGTTTGAAGCAAAATACACTCCCAAATAACCTAAACAACTTAATTTTACAACAAGGGCTCTATGTATGAAAATAGAGAGTTTTATCAAAAGACATGCCCTTACCTTGTTTCTTTACTCTTCTCAACATGCTAGAGGAGCACTAGTGACCAAAGATGCGCCAAAGACCAAAGAGAAGGCAAGATTTGAGAGGTTGGGTGGTTAATGTTTTTGGAGGCTCCAATGTGGTGTTAAGGTGTTGTGCGTGAGGGTGGAAGAATAAGTGCTGAAGAATGTTTTTATTTGTTTAAGTGTGGGAGTCTTCCTTTTCTAAATTACCATTTTTCCCTTATCTCTCCTTGTCTTTAAGTATGAGACTGAGGGCACAGTAAGTATGTTTTAATTTCCAAACATACCTCACACTTAAGCAATAATCACCACTCACACAATTAACAATCCAAAATCACGTTTTAGCAAAGATACTACAATTTTTCCACATCCTTTTAATTTGGTCCCTCATCCAACTTACTCAAGTTACATTAATTTTTCCCTCGACTCATCACACATAACTACGAATTAACTTTCCACTAATTACAACATCCTATGCACGCATATACACAAGAAAATGGTATCCCAAGTTCTTGAACATTATACAATATTCAAGTTTTTCATTCAATTTAGTCCACCATGAGGACTTAGTTCGCACTAAAATACACAACATGCAAATCATATTTAAAAACATTATGGCCTATGTAAACATAGCACTATCACAAACGTATGCATGCCCCAAGGTATTGCAAAGGAAAAATTAAGCATACACACATGGCCAAAGCCACAGGCATTACAAGCTTATTCGTACAAACTCCACACTTGAAGTTTTAAAACCCTCCAGCTTTCCTCAGATACACATATGCGACTGAAAATTTTTCACTTGCATCAAAATCAACATCCTTATCCAACCATGTAACACCTTGGATGTTACAAGACCGGCTGGTTCGACCGGTCGGACTCGGAACTAGCCATTGGTCCAATTTCGTTCGGTCAATCAATTGAATCAGTTTTACTAAAAATTGGTATGGAACTTGTTAAATCAGCCAAAGCAACCGATTTTATAGGTTAACCGATTCAATGATTATTACAAAGCCATAGTTAAATTGGTCCCAAATTGATAAAACCTACCAAATCGACCAGTTTTATAGGTTGACCGATTCAATGATTATTAAAAAAAACCCATCTTCAGGCATCTCCTGTCGTAAGAAGAAGAAGAAGAAGAAGAAGAAGAAGACAGCCAGTGGAAAAGGATGATGAGATAGGAGAAAGAAGGTTTTCAATTGTTTTTAGGGGAAGAGGACAGAAGAAGAAGAAGAAGAAGAAGAGGAAGAGCAACACGGTTTTCAATTGGTTTCTAGGGCAAAAGGACGAAGAAACTGGAGAAAAAAGGCATGCACATCCCAAAACCTCCCATTATATACTGGGCCCACACTCCATATATAGATCCAATCAAAAACTGATGCATGTGTGTAGACTAAGAAAATAATGAGTGTTTAAGTCCTTCCACTTCCTTAATTGATGTGTTTGTATGTGTGTAGAGTAGGATAACACTAAGCTTCAATTCAACAACTCTTAACCTTGCCAAATCCTTCCACTATTTCAGTCCATCCTCTTCCTTCTCAGAGTAGGATAATAATGAATGTGAGTAGAGTAGATATCAGACATAATTTATAATTTTGCATACAAAATACAATTTTTTAGTATAATATGTATGTATAAGTTTGTTAAAATTAAGTATAAAATGTTTATTAATTTATTATATTATAATTTTAATATATATATATATATATATATATTTAATTATTGCCAGTTCAACTCTAATTTGACCACGGCCAGACCAATGAACCGTGAACCAGTACATCCACCGATTCAATTTTTAAAACATCACTAATTTATATAGTATATATCCAAGCTTCATCTAATCCAACAAAAAAGTTTAAGTAGGTTTCTGTCTTTCATCTTAAAAATTATTAAGCTTTATGAATAATCACTGTTACATCCCATCAAGGGTACGTGACTAGCACAAGAGTAAGCCTAAACTTACCTCGAAACCTAGTCTATTTTATTGAACCGACATGCATAGTATTCTAAAATAGAATTATCCATAAATAGCTAAATACAATAATTACACCACCATGTATATATTTTATACATTCAATCATGACAAAGAAATTAAATAAGTAAAGTATTTAGAAGCAAATCTTTAATACAATTGAATTACTCCTATACATTATGTCTCAATTACAAAAACAAAAATCTCAATTCTAGGCTACCTATATGATCACGGAGCAACTCTAGAGTATTAAACAAAAGATATAAGGTCAAGCTTTAAATCATCCCCGAAATCAAATGGGGTCTTGAACTGAGAGTCCACTACTCCCTGAACAAATACTCACCTTCAATTATCGACTCTGAAAATGTTAACAAGATGGTATAAGCGAATTACTTGCTCAGTGAGGGAACAATACTACACTATGACGAAAAAACATATATACTGCATCAAAATGATAACATATGTCTATCATCCGTTAAACCAATCATATCATAATATAACGCAATTTAATTCAGCTCATAACAATAATAAACAACTTAATCACCCAATTTTCATATCAACCGGGTCATACGGGGTACCACTAGATTGTTACCTACGGCCCTCACCACATCCACCTTATCTTTCCATATATAAATCTCCACCCTTATGATTTTGTATAGATATTTTCCATGGGGTGAACTGCCATGACTTTCCTTTCATTCACAAACACAAACACATTTACAAGCATCACAGAACAAGTATTCAGTAACAATATGCTTTAACCATCAATAGAGGAATAAATGCAATAATCAAGATATATCATATCTCAACTTGGTTCACATAACATTCAAAACTCATAATAAGATCTCAACATTTAACACACATCAGATATATGGAAAATTTTCAATTATTCTATATAAGACTTTCATCACGTCATGACAAACTTAATATACAAAAAAATCACAAATTTCTTACTTCACTCACAAAGTTTGGGTGTATATATGTGTATATACATTCATATATATTTTTCTAACTAAATCTTTAAACCAAGTATCTTACAAATGGTACATGAATATATATGCATGTACATACTCCTAATGACTAATAATTTTATATATTTAATGTATATATATATAGATATACACATGTCTTCTAAAGTTTACTTGAAGTTTCTTGTGTTTACATATGTATATATATATATACATATATGTTCTTTTTCTTTACACTCTCTAAAGGATGTTGAAATGTATATGTACATACTAACTCTCTAAGTTTCCTTACAAATCAATTTAATACGTGAATGTATGTATATACACATACAAACATTTAGAAATACACCATTCACACCTTCATCCATGAAAGAACATAATTATGATATGTATTACCACACAAGTCTCTAAACTAATTATAGCATATTATTCCATTCAAGCACAATAGCATCATGAATTCAACATACCATTACATATCGATCATTCTACTTTTTAAATTAGATATATCACATGCTCTCACCATGATGCAAAAGAGCCTTAAAGAAAACACTAGTCATAGGAAGTATCATCACACTCACCTTAACTCTGAGCTACGTTTCTACACTTTGAATAGGAGAAGGATGCCAAAGATATCATTGAAGGCCTAGAGGACAAGTAAAACAAGAAGAACACTAAATCAGAACAAAAACTACCAAACACTTAACCATGTTCTGTTTTGGGGCCACTTTCGGGTCCATTATTTAGAAACTTTCTGGTATCAATCCATAGCCCCAAAAATCATGAAAATTGGTACAGAACCTTCTTTATATGTTAACATGCAATGGTAAAAATTTCAGATTAAAACTCCCTCATTTGCCCCCTCTACAGACCTCATTAGTGACCCTAAGTCATAGCTGTCAGATTTTCATATGGGTGTTGTTTTATGATTTTTAGACCTAGCTAATCATGTTCAAATGCAATGAGATTTTCAAGAAGATAAAGAAATGTCTTAGCTAGGAGTCATAAAATTTTTAGGCCAAGAAAATATCATTTATTTGCCCAAACAAAGCCAAACTCCCAACCTGCCAAGTTTTGTTCTGCACAGCATAAGGTTTTATTCTTGTGTAAGTTCACCAAGCTAAACTCTTCTAAAAATTTTGAAACTTTCTAGTTTGATTAAGTAATATTTCAAGAGTCCCTCTTGAAAATTGCTAGATCTAAAAGCTTCATTTGGTCACCCAAAATGCACAAAATCAGTGGCATGATAGATCAGTCTCGTTCTTCCTTTTACAAATTTCAGCTGATGTTCTAAGGACATTTAGGGTACCAAACCAGCCCACAAAATTTTGAAACAATTTTGACACATACTTGGACACCATATCTAATTACATACCAAATTTCATGACCATTTAACTTTATTTCATACCACAAACAATCTAGAACATCAATGGCAACAAATGACAACGGACTTGATTCCACTCCACTATCCTTTTTCTCATTTTTCTCTCTTATGAATTACAACATATGCAAAGGAAACAATTTAGAACTTGAAGAAGAGGACTAAACTAAACTGTCATTGATGAAACAAGCCAAATATCCCCTATAGACTAAAACAAAGCCCTTTTTCCTCGGTAAATCATCTCAGCCACTTAAGTAACTTAACAAAATTCACTTCTACTCAACAAAAAAGGGATGACAATACCAAATTCTGAAAAAAGAGTAAATTTCAAAGCTCTCTCTCTCTCGGTTCTGTACTATAAAATTTAGAACCCTCATATTCCATAAAAACCAAATTTTCACTACCAATTTGTGTCTTAAACTAACTTAGAACTAAAACAATGCATTGGCAACTTAAACCTCATCAACAACTAAAGCCCTCTTTCAGTTTTCCTCCCTAGGGTTCCAACCAATGTGCAAAGGAAGAGAAAGAAGGGGAACACTAAAAGTGGAGAAGGGGAATTAGTCTTAGCTCAAGAAGAAGACAAGGTTGCCAACGGTAGTGGTGGTGGCTGATGATGGCCCATATGGCTCGAAATGAGTGTGAGTATGTGTTTGTGTTTCTATCGAGAACTCTCTAAGAGTTATGATAAGAAGAGGAAAAAAAGAAGGGCACACGTGGCTTCATTTGGAAATGCCACATCTTCCTTGTTTTTTTTTAAATTATGCAAATCACTCTCTCTTAAAATAAGTATTCATATGGATCCTTAGAGTCTTGTAAAAATTTCTAACTTTTTATCCAAAATTCACAAATTATATTTACCATTATTTGTCTCACTCCTCTCACTAAATTAACTCTCTTACAAGTTAAGAGATTTTTAGATGAGTCCTCAAAATCTATTTTTATTTCATTTCCTAATGCAAATTTATCCTCAATATATCCAAAATTTAGAACTTTATTCCCTAAAAAAATTCTTCTTTCAAAATTTAAGGGCCTACCATATACTTCTAAAATTTGAGATATTACAATCTCCTCTCCTTATAAAAATTCGGTCCCCGAATTTTAATACTCTCCATTCAAAAGCCAATAATTGAAAACAATATTTCCAATTAATATTATCTTATCAAGCTTCTCTTCAATATGCAACCGATACAACAAAATGATTATTTCCTAAACCGAGGTAAACCTCATATTCTTAATCAACACACACGACCCAATTAACCTACCCAATTACAGAGCCATCCAAAGGAATCAGAAGGAAAGAAAAAGACAGGATCGTACCATAACTCCGAACAAAGGAAACCCAACACCAACACTTGTTATCCCCGTAAAAATTTCTTCGTACAATATCGTACTGTAATACCATTGCCAATTCCAAAAATGATACCACACACCACTGCAATGCACAAGCCAAAGTATTCCCTACACAACCACTAGTATTATCAAGCATCGAGATTCACCATGTAAGTTCTACTTATAGCCTTATTACACAATCAGGACCATACATGAGTAATTTGTAAGCTCAGTGAGCAAATAACATTATCAAATATACGCATTCAAGAATAATAAACATCACCAAAGAAGCTCCCTTACTCTCAACCATATATGTAGCCAATCAATTCATAACATAAAAGGAGAAACTTTTTTAGATGAAATTAATCAAATTGATATATGACATACAATACAGGGACTTTGACTCTACACCTTTGATGTCACTAAGAGCCAGCACCATGGTTTAATATCATCGCTTTGAATGCCATAACATAACATGAATATATAACAATCGCAAAGGCCACGCCTCGGCATTTTGACTTTATCTCGAATGCCACACCACAGCACATTATAATCATGACAATAAGGCAATGAATTTATAACTATAACCAATTCAATATGATCAATGATATTTTAGTCATTTTGGAACCCACACTTCCATTGGAAACTGAGATTTTAAGCAATTCAAGGGATGAACATATCAGTCTAATGTTCAATCGATGTACTCTTGAATCTCATTAGTCATGATGTTCACCAAACACATGGAAATAATTATTTAATATAAATGGAAAGAGGGAGTTGCTTTACTCATAGTACAATGCGTTAGTTCAACCGCTACGGTATTTATCCATTGTTCGTTCAACGATCATATTTCATGAATGATAACATCCACACACTCACCACGCCATTACAAGGTTCCTCTCAGGTGTCATTAATAGCAAATTTACATAGACGAGAGCTCATGAATTCCTTACAATTATGTATATACTCTGCATCTCAACTCATCCCTAGCACAATCAACAATTAATTCAAGAATTTAACACAATGAGGTCTCAATAGTTATTATTATTTATAACACTTTCATCATGTCATAATGAACTTAATATACAAAGAAACCACAAATTTCTTACTTCACTCACAAAGTCAAGGTGTATATATGTGTGTATACCTTTATATATAATTTTGTAAACCAAATCTCTAAACTAGGTATTTTACAAATGATACATGAATCTATATGTAAGTACATACCCCTAATGACTAATAATTATTATATTTCATGTATATATATATAGGTATACACATGTCTTCTAAAGTTTACTTGAAGTTTCTTGTGTTATATATATATATATATATATACATATATATATGTTCCTTTTCTTCACATTTTCTAAAGGATGTTGAAATGTATATGTACATACTCACTCTCTAAGTTTCCTTATGAATCAATTTAATACATGAATGTATGTATATACATATAGACATTTACAAATACACCCTTCACACCTTTATTCATGAAAGAACATAATTATGATATGTAATACCACACAAGTCTTTAAACTAATTATATCATATTATTCCGTTCAAGCACAATAGCATTATGAATTCAATATACCATTACATATTGATCATTCTTCTTTTAAAATTAGATACATCACATGCTCTCACCATGATGCAAAAGAGCTTGAAGAAAACATTAGTCATAAGAAGTATCATCCCACTCACCTAAACTCCGAGGTAAGTTTCTAAACTTCAAACCGAAGAAGGATGCCAAAGATCTCATTGAAGGCCTAGAGGACAAGAAAAACAAGAAGCAACACTAGATCAAAACAAAAACTACCAAACACTCAACCTTGTTTTGTGTTGAGGCCACTTTCAGGTCCAAAGTTTAGAAAATTTTTGGTATTAATCCGTAGCCCCAAAAATCATGAAACTTGGTCCAGAATATTATCTATATGTTAACATGCTATGGTAAACATTTCAGATTAAAACTCTCTTTTGACCCCTTTACAAACCTCATTAGTGACCTTATGTCAAAGCTGTCAAATTTTTGCATAGGAGTTGTTTTATGATTATTAGACCTAGCTATCATGTTCAAATGCAATGCAATTTTGCAGGAGATAGGGCAATTCTTAGCTAGGCGTCATAAAGTATTTAGGCCAAATTAATATCATTTAGGTTTTAAAATAGAGCAGTTTCCCAACCTGCCCAATTTTGTTTTGCACAGCATAAGGTTCTATTTTGGGTAAGTTCACCAAGCTAAACTCTTCTAAAAATTTTGAAACTTTCCAATTTGATTAAGTAATATTTCAAGATTTAAAAGCTTTATTTAGTCACCCAAAATACACAAAATTAGTGGCATGACATATCAGTCTTGTTCTACTTTTTACAAATTTTAGTTGTTGTTTTAAGGACATTTAAGGTACCAAACCAGCCCACAAAATTTTGAAACAATTTTGACACATACTTGAACATCATATCTAATTACATACCAAATTTCATGACCATTTAACCTTACTTCATACCACAAACAATCGAGCACATCAATGGCAACAAATGACAACAGACTTGATTGGACTTCATTATCTTTTTCTCATTTTTCTCTTATGAATTACAACATATGCAAAGGGAACAATTTAGAACTTGATAAAGAGGACCAAACTAAACTGTCATAAATAAAATAAGCCAAATATCCCCTATAAACCAAAACAAAGCCCTTTATCCTTGGTAAATCATCTCAGCCACTTAAGTAACTTAACAAAATTCCCTTCTACTCAACAAAAAAGGGATGATAGTACCAAATTCTATAGAAAGAGTAAATTTCAAAGCTCTCTCTCTCTCTCTCTCCTTTATCAGATCCAGTTTGCGTCTTTAGCCAAAGAAGACGGAGCAACGGTGAAGGTGGATTTGGTGAAGGTGGAGCTGAGAGCTTGAACTATTGATGACACATTTTTTTCCTTAGATGAATTACAAGAATTAATTGAGCTACAACTGACTCTACAGCCCCTCTCTAATTCTTTCTTTGTCTGTAGATAAGGATAATTAACGTTAGTCTTATTTATCAAAACTGACTCTTTCTCGGATGACTCCATGGATTGACACAGTTTACTTCCTTCGTTTTCAATAATGGATCCAGTAACCTCCTCATAGTGCTTGATATGCTTTTGCCGGTATCAATAGGTTTATTATTACCGAAGTGTTTGATTTGATGAAGGCAGATGGCTTCTGCTAGGATGCAGTTAGAATCCTTTTTCATTATTAAGGGCATAAATGTAAATGTAGTGTTGTTTCCATCAGGAGAGGTGGGATTCCATTGCTTTTGAGGAGGAAAAAGTCGTACATTAAAACTAGTAAACAATGTAGGAAGGAATGGAACGTATCCAGCTATGGAGGCTGAACCAAAATAAAGAGAAGTTCTTGTACATTGGAATTCTCTTTTCCTTTCCAGTACAATGTACGAACCAAACATGCCATAAAAGTTCTGATAAGAAGAAGACAAAAAAGAAAAAAAAAGAGGGGCACACATGGCTTCATTTGGAAATGCCACATCTCCCTTGTTTTTGTTAAAATTATGCAAATCACTCCTTAGAGTCTTGTAAAAATTTCTAGCTTTACCTAAAATTCACAAATTATATCTACCATTCTTTGTGTCACCCCTCTCACTAAATTAATTCTCTTACCAAGTCAAGAGATTTTTAAATAAGTCCTCAAAATCTATTTTTATTTAATTTCCTATTGCAAATTTATCCTCAAAATATCCAAAGTTTAGAACTTTATTCCTCAAAAATTCTTCTTTCAAAATTTAAGGGCCCACTGTACGATTTTAAAATCTAGGATATTACAATCACTTTGCAAGAAAAATTGCACGATTAAAGGAATATCAAATTGGGTGCCTTATGTGATATCCACATAATTTTTTCTTTCCTAATTTTATGAATCAAGCTTGTTCCTTCTAAAAAAATAAAGTATGTTAACATTCTTTCTTTTTGTTGGCTGTGGAATTATGGTGATAAAAATGGGGGAGAAAGGTTGCTTGATTCATGTTAGAAATATTGAAATTTTTTTTTGTATTGTCTCTTTTGGACAAACTTTGTACAAGGTGATAATCCCTCTTTCTTAGCTAGCAAAGAGGAAGAAAGGGTTATCACAAGCTAAAAATTGTAAGTCACTAATCGACATGCTGAGATGATCGAGAACAAAGCTATATAAGGGAGAGAGCTTATGAGAGTGATAGAATAAGAGAGCAAACACATCTAGAATGATTTTAGAGAACGAAGCGGAAGCAAACACATCTAGAATAATTTTCGAGAACGGAGCTTCTTTTAGAGAACCAAAATTTGATCTTTCTTGCTAGATTGATGCGGCAACCTTTGAGATTCTACCAAGATATATTGATCACTTTTTTTAGCCCAAAAGATCTTTTTAATCTTTTTTTAATCCAAGAATAAAGTTCTTTATGATTCACAAAATCAGCACATGTGTCTTGCCTCTAAGTGTATCCACACTAAAGCAAAACCAACAAAATTTTAGACATCAAATCCCTAGGATAAGATAACTCCTCTTAGGGTTTCTAAGAAAGAGAGTGGAGGGTAGAGAGTGCTAGCTCTCTATTAATCCTTTCTTTACATAGAATGCTAACCCTAATCTTATTAGGTTTTAGACAAATTACCAATTTACCCTTTTGCAATTAAGTCTCTCTTGTTTTGCCTTGTACCCCTTATGTTCATATTATATTAGCAATGGGAATGTAACTTTTTTGCATTTATAATTAAATCCTTTAATTAATTTGGTTAAAACTCCTTCTATTTCATGAATTGCATTTAAGTAATTCTCTTTCCCAGAGATCATGAGTAACATCTAGTAATATATCATGACCCCTAATATAATATAAATTTGTTGGCAAATCAATAAACCTATTTCTTATTAATGTTTAATGTACAATCACATCCTTCTATTGAGTGATGCTTCTCAATGAACTTGATCGTGTATGGATAATATGTATGTAAGCATTGTATTTTATTCGGACCCTTTTTTGAAAATTCAAAAATTTTTAAAAAGTTTTCAAATAAACAAAATAAAAAAATTTCCAAAATCCAAAAAATAATTAATTCCCAAAAATAAAATCTAAAATAAAAAATAAATATTAGGAAGCCAAAAAATAAGAAAATGAATAAAAAGCCTAATTCTTTTTTTTTTGAAACTTTTTTTGTTAGTCCACAATGCTCAAACCCGGTCCATGATTTTGACTGAGCTCTCCAACCTACCTTCTTCCTTCAAAATGACCCAAACCATTTGATTCATAGCCTTTGTCATCCTTCGAACCTAGCGCTATCAAAAGGGCTTAAACAGGACACTTTTCAGTGCCCAAACCTACTCACACATGATCCATGGGCCTAAACAAGTTAGCCAGCAGGTCACTCTTTTTTAACATTTAAATAATATAATATTAAAACATTTTAGTAAAAAATTCAATAATATTTTATTAAAATACAAATTAAACATGTAAAGCATGATTTCTTTAATGTTTTTAAATAACCAATAACTTTAATTTTTCATTTTCTTCATTAACTAATTATATTTAAATTTGAAAATTCTATATTTATTTTTAAAAAATTACAAAAGTTTTCATATCCAAATTTATTATATTTATTGAATATAATGTTATAATAAAAAAATGTGAATATAATGTATACCTTTTATGTTTTCTTGCATCTCATGTGCTTGTAACTTGGAAAGTGGTTTTCTAACGTGCTACCCCTGCAAGTTTCACCTTCGGAGGACACTGGCTCCACTTATCCCTTCCTTTGGGAGATGTTGTCTTTGTCATATCTGGATATTCTAATAGATGTGTTTCTCTACTTCATTCCTTGCTTTGGAGATAGTGTCCCTGATGTATCCCTTACTCTTAGGGACACTATCCTAGTCACCTTAACATTCTATGAATTTAATTTTTTTTTCGTAAATCTTAGACATTCAGCATTATAGGAGCCTTAGCATCTTTAAGCATTGTAGGGTTCCAAGCATCCAAATTATTCGTATACTTCTCATGTAATACCTATAAATTTTAAATTCACTCGATGAATGTGTAAATCCTATTATATGTTTATATGTGAAATTTTGGAGTTAATTTGAAATTTTGTGAAATCATAAAAATCTTAGATTCTCTAAAATTTGTTGTGAGAAATTTCCAAGAAAATCTTAACTGAGGGACTTAACTGAAATTGATGATAATGATTTTTGGGACTTCTTTGCAAGCATTAGGCAAGTTGAACTCTTGAATTTATTTGGGCAATATGTGAAGAAAGGATTAAAAACAATTTTGAACCTTGAAAGTGAATTGGGAATTTTTATTTGCAATTTATAGGGACCATAGTGAATAAGATTTTAGAAATGGGTGGTTCCTTATGATTATAATAAAGAGAATGGACAAGTGGCACATGGAGAGCCACACATGTGTGCACTTTCTTCCAATCAAAATAAAGCCCTAAATCCTTCTACTGGAAGCCAAACCATGAACTCCTTCATGAGTGGTAGCTGAGAGGGAGAAAGGAGAAGACAAAGATGGAGACCATCGTGAATGTCGCCATTCTTCGGCCAAAATCTCACCAATGGCCATCGCCCCTTCCTTCCCTCTTTCTCCTTTTCCTCTTTTCTTCTACTTCCTTCACAGTTTATGACAAGGCAGGGCAACTTGAGGGAGAGATAGGGGGTGGGCTGCGAAGGGTACTTCCACCACCCTTTCTTGTTTGTCTGACATGGTCTAGCCGGTGTCAGCCACCATGAGATGGTAAGAAGGTAAGCCCTCCCTAACCCTTCTTCCTTCCATTTACGGCATAACCTCCCAAATCCGATGTACCCACGAACTCTCATCACCTAAACTATATTTGGGACTTAATTCCTCTCAATTCCTTTCTGCTTTGTTGGATTTAGGATTTGGTTTGGGGAAATCCTAATGAATTCCTTGCTCAACTTGAGAGAGAAATGTAGATTGAGAGGTAAAGGGGAATTGAACCAATCTTATGAATGTTCTTCTGTAAATATTTCTAATATAAATACTCTCCTGTATTGTTCTTGTGCTGGAGTTGGATAGGAAGAAATTTTTGTAATATGTACATGTGTGTTTGTTCAAGCCATATGGTGAATATATGTATATTGAATCTGAAATTCCATTTTGAGCTGTCAAACCATGAGGAATATGTGAGAATCACATGGAGAAAACTTATTTGTGCAATTAAGTAAGAGAATTTGGAATTTGCTTGGTGTTATTACTGTCAATGTTGCTGTTGAACTTACAGTCTGTAAGCGGCACTAAAAGAGTTCCAACATGTATAAATTTTGGTTTGCCTCTTGTTTTGGTATCATAGAATATCCTTACAAAGGTTTGTTGGAATTGAACTCCATTAAACCCCCCCCCCCCAATATATTTTGATTAGCTTAGTCGCCCAAAATCAGAATTCTTTTCTGTGGGTATACTTTCTAAGGTAGAAATATACCCAAATCAAGTCCTTTTGGCTTGAAATTTATATGAAGCATTCCTTGGCATGTGTAGTTAACTGGACGGTTTCATAGTGTTTGGGAAGTCATTGCTAGGTCAACCTCATAGAAACCAAAGCTACTGAAGAAATCAGAATAATCTGATCAGTCTTAGTTAAAGCTATGCTAGATTGTCCCAATTGTCATATTTTGCCTTGAAATTTTTATAAGAGGATGTCATAACATTAAATTATCTGTCTACTAAGTTTCATGAGATTTTGAATTATTTTAGTGGGCGAAATGCTTACAAACCGAGACTACAAAAGCTGCAGAAGTAGTCTGGGCAGCAGCTGTATTTTGGTGATTTTGAGGGGGCAAATCAAAGTATTTTCTTTTGATATTTTTATCTAAGATTCTAGACATATTAAGGATGTTGCCTACCAAATTTCATGAATTTTGAAGTTTTGATGACTGCCCAAAAAATTCTTCAAGTTCAGGGTTTGAATTATAGTCTTAATCAGAGCATAGGTGATTATTTGTAGAAATTTAATTGATTTAAAGGGGATTGACCTCTAAGCTTTGTAGGAAGAAGTAATCAACACATAAAGGATAGTCTCATGGCTTTTACCTCCTAGATAGGTTCATTCAATGGTGATTTAATTGGTTACACTGAGTCTAATGACACAATAAAGTGATCCTAATGGAAACACCTATCTCTTCATTTTGAAATGTAATTTTTGTGTCTTGATACCCTCTTAATGATTGAACCTTGGTAAATTATGAAAGTGAAATAATCAGTCTTGCATGAACAAGAATGAGAAATTACTTTATTCTTGTCTCTTGTTATCATTTTGTGTATGTGGAAATCGTTACTCTTCCTAATGTATGTGGCAGATATGCATATATATACACATAAATAAATGTGTATGTGTGTGTCTTAAGGGAGTTGCCAATACTATATTGTAGGATATGTGTAAGTGAGGGATAAATGCCACTTTCGCTTTATCTCGTATAATGTGTTCATAATTATTTTACTAATGTTTAATTAATAATTGATGTTGTATACTCGGAATCATCTTATATGAAAGGTGAACCTTTAAGGTACAATTTTCATGTAAGAAATTGAATTATTTGCCTCTTTTTAAGAAATGAAACCTTTATTGGTATTATGATTAAGGCTCAGGTTGAGCTTGACTCCCAAGGGGCAAATGAGCTATGATGGCAATGTGGGAAGCCCGGGTTGAGCTTGACTCCCAAACAGTGACTTATTGGTATTATGATTGAGGCCTGGGTTGAGCTTGGCTCCCAAAGGGCAAATTAATTATTTATAATCTCTGTCCTAAAATGGTAGATGAGATCCCATTTAATTATTTATAGTCTTTGCCCTAGAACGGTGGATGAGACCCTATTTAATTATTTATAGTCTTTGTCCTAGAATGGTGGACAAGACCCAATTTAATTATTTATAGTCTTAGTCCTGAAATGGTGGACGAGACTCTATTTATTTAATCATAGTTTTAGTCCTGGAACGGTGGATGAGACTCCATGTATTTAATCACAGCCTTTTGTCCTGGAATGGTGGACAAGACATTATTTATTTAATCATCGTCATTATTAAATTAAATATCCTAGAATGGTGGACAATATTAAAAATAATAAATGTATGTGCTTATCTATGAGTATTCTTCTTGTGGGGACTCTAATCTCAATTATATAAATAGGTGTGTGCCTACTAATAATCTATTCCGGAACGGATTGAGATGAGCTTAGTAATCCACTTATGATGCATGTTTTAAGGGATTCTTGTCTATGTATGGTAGGACTTTTTACTTGACTTGCAGATTATGTAAGGTAAGTCCTTGGTCTTATATTGGTGGATGGGGTCCCTCTTTGTGCCCCAACCCTGTGAGCGATACACAGGTCATATTTTAATTTCTGAATTTTTTCCTTACTGAGTATTTTCATACTCATCCCTTCCTTTGTGTACCCCTTATAGGTTCTGTGTTAAAAGACGAGTCTCCGTATGAGGAGTCGCAGAGCCTTTGGGTTTGTGTTCCTCTATCTTGGAATGCTGGTACATCTAATAGTTGAGTGTCTAAGTCGCTCTGTAGTTAGATAGAACACCTAAGGAATCTTGTGTTGGTTGTAAAAATGAACCTATATATATTATATTTATTTCATGTGTTAATGGCTTAAGGTTAGGCTTATGGTGGTGGACAGAGTCCACCTCCATGCCGGTGATGTTCCCAAATTGGGGCATGACATCTCAGCATCTGAAGCTCTTTATACTCTTATGTAACCCTTAGGCTCCTGGACCCTCAAACCTTGGTCTCTTTTGCCTTTCTTGCATTTCTTTGAAATTCGATACTTATCAATATCCTCTTAGGTTGATGGAAGTAAGTCTCTCTCAATATCTGGTGGCAACTAGTATCTTCTAGATCCTACAATAATGGGCTTTCTCTCAAGTTCGATGATAACTAGGCCTTCTTAACGGTACAACAATAGGAGTTCTATTAGCGTCCATTGGCTCCCGGCATCTCCTAGTTTTTATGGTAATATGTTTATCTTGCTTAAGTTCTACATCAACTAGTGCTTTCTCAAATCGACTGGCTATTGATATTATCACGACCCGCTACCCAAACCATGACCAGCATAGTAATGGTACCCCTGTCATTGTAAGCCTACCTAATATCTTTCTCTATCCCATTCATTTAATTCAATTATGCAAAAACGTAAATGCTTAATTTCTCTACCATGACATGCATGACATATATATTATGTTAAATTCCATTTTAAGCGTATCTGACTTCCTTCGCAGCTTACATATTATACAAATATTTAAGCAAATAGACAAACACACTCAATTAAGTTTTCAAGAGAAGGCGTACCTAATTTCCTTGTAGCCCCATTCATAATCATACATTTTGCCAATACACAACATCTTACTATTCATTTTTCTTACGTATAAATCTTAAAAAAATTAAAAAGAATATTTTTAAACTAGGAGTAAAAGCCCCATGATTTCTCTTGAATAATGCCTATTCGACTAGTATAGATTTGAAACTAATGTTACATTTCTTCTCTGTTCCCTTAGTGTACCATAAGAATAATAATAATAAATATTTAGTAAAAATAATTTCATAAATAATTAGATAGAAATGAGATAATGGGTTTTTAGTAAAAATATCTCGTTTTAGGAAAATATGTTTCCAACCAAAATAATTTCTATAATCCTTTTATGATCTTTTACCTATTTACCTACTATTTATTTATTTATTTATCTTCCTTCTTAATTACCGTGAACTACATTTTTTTGGTTTTCACTCCATTGATTCACTCATCTACTCACCTATGATACTCATCCAATAATTGTAGCACTTCCTCGGATATGGGCTGGATAATATATGTGTATATATTTTCTAAACAATTCAGAAGAATTAAATAGTTATCATAATGCCTAGATTCTGTCCTAATTTCAAAGCATGTGTACTTAGATAAGGAGTTTCATGCATCACGTTAATCCAAAGAAAAAACGTTTCTTCCCAAAGTTCAATATTCGTCTTCCACCATATCCTCACGTAATCTTACAAATTCCTATTTTCATCCCCTGAACATGCTTTTAACGCCACCGTTTATTTAACTCACATATGAAATCAATTTGTAAATGAAATACATATAACATAAAATAAAAGTCAAAATAAGATAGCATATGGTCACATCATTAATATTATAATTTCCAAAATACTCATGTCAAGGATGATGCAATTTAATGAATATAATTAATTAATCTCTTTCCTATAAAAATGCCCAAATAGTAAATTAAAGTATTTAAATAAATATTTGGCTAGTACTCCCAAAATTTTCTAGATGTTCTAGTTGACCACATAGCAACCTAAACCTAAATACTCAAAACTGAATTACTTGGGATCCACCCAACAACAGGAAGAGTCCACAGCCTCTACTTTTCTTGAGGATAATCCTCATCTACCACTTGATTTGAAAAATGTGCAAAGGAAAGCCTGAGATGAAAATCTCAATGAGCGAGTTAATCCTTGCCCTTATAAAATCCAAATATGTTAATAATATAAAGCATAACCAAAGGCTTTCATCATCAAACACAAAGGAAAGAAAAAATACATACCAGAGAGAATGGATGGTTTGGAGGAATAATAACAAAGAAAAACTATTAATAGTGAAGAAGTGAAGAAAAATAGAGTAAATGTAACTTTGAAGGATAACAATTGGGCATGCAATTCCAATAAAAGTCATGGAGAGTTAGAATCCTACTAGCATGAGAACAAGATGGAAATAGGTATCTAAAATGATAGAGCCTTCGAAATATTAAGTAAGTGTTTCCTTCTTTAGTCATAAGGACAAGGTAAATACTGGTAGTGACAAAATTCGTTGAAAGAACCTAATACAAAAATAAATGAATTATGAGTAAAGAATATTGAAGCAACAAGTCAAGATATTTACTTTGATAATAATTAGAGAGTGGACAACAATCTATCTTGAGACTCGAGAACTGAGGGCCTTGATCCTTTATTTCTCTATTTTGTTGTTAAGATTAGCATTCTGAGTTGGAATTGTAGCAGAACTACACTTAAAGCTTTCCTTGGAACTGATATAGAGTTAGTCGTTGGATAGAGTGGAGCTTCTTTCATTATTTAAACCTAGAATAAGTGAAAAGAGGAGTGAACTTATTGTTAAGAAATGTGGCTAGAAACACTTTTGCTATGTGGAACCTCAAGGGTTTTTTCAGAGACATTTGGGTTTGCTGAGATGCAATGTTGTGAAGGTTGAAACTCTTTGCTCTTTGAAGCAAGTTGTCCATTTTAAAGTCACTCTTTTTTAGTCTAATTATGAAATGTTTGTTATGCTAGTCTAACTGTACAAGTTATAAGGATTTTGTGGGGCTTTGAGAAATAGATAGCCAAGAAGACCAATGAAGCTTGGATTCTCACAAGAATTTCAACACTTACTTGAGTAGTGAGGAAAAGAAAGAAGGTGCAAGATCAAATTGGTTTTGTATGAGAGATTTTCAACAGTGTGTTCAAGAGTGCAAGCTAAGTGACTTAGGCTTTTTTGGTCATTCTTTTGCCTGGTCTTAGGATGATTGTGGTGGAAAGACATGATAGGTCTCTGTAATGTTGAATGACAAATGAAGTTTCCCTTAGGCTCATGTTAAACATCTATCTTTGTACAAATTTTATCATCACCCAACTTTTATTGAATCTAGCAGCTAAAGTTTCCTCGAACCAGCACCAATGACCTTGTAGGTTCATCATAACATGGCTACTTGACTCTTTTCTCAAGCATGTGGTTTCAAATGCATAGAAGAGAAGTGATTGGAAGACAACCTCTAAAAATTTCTCACTTGATCAAAGACAAGAATAAAAAATTTTTTGGGAATATTTTCCATAGAAAATTAGATTATTATCAAGACTTAATGACATTGAAAAAATGCTTGCTTGTAGATGTGATATTATGGAGTTATTGAAAAGAAACCTTTGGACGGAATATGAGTTTCTCTTACTACTAGAACAAAATGTTAGCTGTAAGATTTAAGTTATAAGTTTTGATGATGACAAAAGTGTGCTAATTGTGTTTCAAATATATCTCTTCTATGATATATATGCATAATTATTATCATTAAAATGTAATACTTCATACTTAAATCATGCTTTATCCTTTAACTATGAGATCTTCTTGTTTATAATATAACCAATAGGTTTGGTGAAGTTTCGCGTATAAAAATTGGATATCTAGCTACAACATCTCATATGCATATAAAAATTGTATTATACTATGGAGTCATGCATATTTTTAGACGATATATTCTCAACTATGAATTGGATTAACGTTGGATGATTATTTTAAATAAAAATATAATATTTATATTTGTTAGACAAATTTGCTTGATCGACAAATAATTGTCCTCAGTGTTGCAACAAATTGGTGCCAATTGTTAAGTAAATCTAGCACACTCAACCAAGATCAACAATTCGACAGAGAGGAAGTCAACAGAAGGGATAGATAGACACCTTCGTGACAACACTTATGCACATATGTTAAAGTTGTCAAGAGCTTGTAATTCGACAAGCAAGTTTATACATGGTCGATGAGCAAGTCATCTATGTCGAAAGATGAAGGTATGCTATTTAGACGTAGTTCATTTGTCGAACATTGAAGACAAGGGAATTTGTTGGGTTGAAGTGTCCAAAGGCAACTACCATCTGATGGCTAAGGTAGTTTTGTCAGACCTTGTAAACTGCTATATATGTAGGTTTAGGTAGTTATGCTAATGCAATACGATTGTAAACCGTCATGTACGTGGCGAATAATTTGATAGGCAGTTACTTTGATAATTTTCCTATAAATTGTAATACCCATGAAAAATAAAATATAAATGCATGTTTTCAAACTACGGTTACTATTTCAGTATATAGTACTATTCACCTATATAATATATTACGTATACGGTACTGTTCACTTATACAATTGAAATGTCAAGTACTAGATGTAGTTTGGTCATAAGAGAAAACTAGAAAGAAGTTTGTAGAAGAAAATGATGTTTTATATGTAAAGATACCCTCTGGGACTAAAATGAAAGGACTAATTTGAAAAGAATCTTAAAGGTTTAAGGTGAAAGGATAGTTTTTCCTTTAAGTTTCCAATAGTAACCAATAATTGAAGCCGCCATCGTCTTTCCACGTTTTGCACAGTAAGTTAAATTATTAAAGTGCACAGTAAATTGAATTATTAGAAATGTCATTTTTATGAATAGTAAATTGAATATTTTATTAGCGCATAATATCAAATAGTACCCTTGACTTTTCCTATAAATAGGCTCTTGCATTTCACTTCTAAACTCACCTTCAACTTCTCTTCTTCTCTCCTTAAGTTTCTCTTGCTCCCTTGACTTTTTAGCTTAAGTAAGGATACTATGCTTTTTCTATGTCTTTCAAATTTTAGAAGTTATTTTCTTAAGTATGCTCTGTGGTTGCGGCTTTCGCTAATCTTCCACATCAGAAAAACTGTCCTTAACTATCTATATGTTATTTTGATTATCTGATTACCGAAATAGAATGTAAACTGTGAAGAATACATATCTAGGAAAGTTCTAGCTAAGAAAAGACCTAGTTTTTAAGTGTGTCCATTGTGACTTTCCACTCTTTCTTGGAAACTTACCTGGTATACTATTTTACAGATTGTATTCTCTATTTTTGGTATGAATAGTACCCATACGTATGAATAGTAACTGTATGTATGAATAGTGAATGTACATATGAATAGAAACCATATGTATGAACAGTATCTATACGAAAACAATCCTAACTTGTTTTCTCGAATCTTTCATGAAAATCTCAGTAGCGGAACATTGAAATTCATCTATGTACTCTTATCCGTAACAACTTAGAGAAGTGATACTCGTACAGAATCCAGGTGAGTGGAACGACCCCGTTTTAATAGGTTTTTAGCATTATTGGTGATAAAAAGTATGTCGTAGGACACTCCCAAGATTCATAGGGGTAAACTGGATTCAAAGTAGCAAATTTGGGAAAATAATTAATCCAGAAATATGAATAAGATGAAATAAGTATTTCCTGATGATGTGAAGTTTGAATCTTTTCAAAAACAGTTTAATTGTTATCTTGATTTGTGGTTTATAAACCTATAATATAGTTATATGCTATACTTATTATATGAATGAATATTACACTGTACTTCTAATTATGATATGAAATACTGTACTATTGATTGTGATTGAGCGGGACAGTACTCCCTCTCACGGCAAGGCGGCAAACCCGGTTTAAAGGGTATCTTGACCAACAAGTGTGGAGACAACGATTCCCTCAGTAGGGATATAGCCCGGATCGGTAACAGATCCATGAGGCGTCCTAACTAAGAGGATGAGGTTGTGCATTATGGCGAAAATATACAAAATTGGTGAGTCGGCCTATGTGCCCTCTCCGGGATATATTGCCATTGATGAGTACTAGTAACGTTTGTTGAATTGGATGGATTTTTATCTTATAGTATGTAATTTCTGACTATGTCTTTTGGTTGAGTTTGAGCCTTCGGATATACTTGCATGATTGGTGATGTATTTGAATTTTATTAACGCGAGGCCGATTTGCTCATTGAGTTTAAAAGCTCACACTCTCTGTAAAATCTTTTTGTTCAGATCAGATTGCCGGTGAAGAATATCCGCTAGAAGAGTAGATCACTTTGGATCTTCCCACTGTCGGGTAGGCCCTTCTTTTGTTGTAGATTATGTTGCTCTGTAATTGCCTAGAACATCTAGGTCAGGGGTTTGGTATTTGGCTTGTATTTTAGTATGATAATGTATTTTATATTGAGGATCTATTATTATATGCAAATCATCGTTATGATTTTCAAATAAGAAAATTTGTTATATTTTCTTCATATTTATTAAGGAATGGTTATGTTGATAACATAGAGATAATAACTAAATAATTTAACTCATAGGTAAAATTTATCGAAAGGCTTACAGTGATGGGATATTCATCATTGTGCCGGTCATGTACCTACAAAACGGGTCGTCACATAAATACTTGTTTAATCATTGTAAAAAGGGTTGGCAACTCTTGACCAAAAATCTTAACATCTTAAACAAGCATATTAAAGGATCAGGGTCAAAATATGCTTTCCACATTACATTTCAGTCAAATTTAATTCAAACTTTCCAGTCCTTTACTTGCTTTCATTTATCTTCCAGCAATTTAATCACTTTCATTTAAATGACTTCATTTAATCCCTTTTATTTACATTTGATACTTTAATTTTCTGCTCTTTACATTTTTTCACTTTACATTCTACCATTTACTTTTTGCCGTTTACTTTTTACAGTTACTTTTCCCATGTACTTTACATTCTGCAACTTACTTTCCTGCAATTTCACCATTTTCATTTAACTTCTACAAAAAAAGCTTGTTTTCCAGCCTCATGATCTTTCATACAAAACTTGCCAAAGTATTAGCACTCAACACATTTGCTCATTTAAACAAGATTACTGCATAACTTTGAAAACACAATTGCTCTCGATAGAATCAAGTATTTGTTATCAAATTTGGCCTTTGACCAATGACCCCTATAAATAAATTGGCACATAGCCAGTTTATCACCAAATTTGGTCAAACCAAAAAACACTGTAAACAAATTGGCACACCTAGTGGAATGAGTTCAGAGTAACTCGTTACATGTATGCAATTGAGAAGTGGTAAATCCATACCTTGTTCTTCTCACACTCACAATTCTGAAATCATGAGTAATGCAAACGGCTCTAATCAAGTGACAAGTTCACTAAATGTCGTAACCATGGCAAACGTGCCAACAGTTACCATAACTACTAACCCTATAGACGTTGCACCATTATTTGAGCAAGTGTCCGAATCGACACTAGTGTCACCAAGTCCAGTAGGCAGTCAAACAATAAGGTTTTCACCTCAGTATGGATTACCCAAGGGTATGTTCCTCTTGTTATGACTCAACTTGGGATTGGAAGTCAGTTAGCCAATCCCACGAGTCAAATGACTCAAAGCCAAGCAATGAGTTATGCATTGGCAAACATAGCAAGGACCAATACTCCCATTGTGTTCTGATAAGAAAGATTGAATTTGGGACCTGTATTCCCAAACATGTCAAGGGACATGCCCAATTCTGTCGCCACATCCACTATAGGTTCATTGGCTAACATTCGACAGCAAATGGATGAAAGTAATCACAATATGGTGAGTATGTTGACACAACAAATGGGTGTTGTATTGAAACCCTTAATGGGAAATACCAACAATGCATGTAATACATCAACATTACAAATGGGTAGATTAACTCAGGCCTTGGGTATTGTTATGCCTAAAAATGCCCAACCAGAATAAGTGATTATGGCCCAAGATCAGGGCCAAAATCAACTAAATAACGTAATACAAGGGCAAGACCAACTTCAGCCATAGTTGAGACATGGTCAAGTATAGATGTTGTGTCAGAATGAACCATAGGTAAATAATGCCGTAAGAAAGTTTCGACAAAACCTTACAGGGAACCAAGTCGAACACAATGTAAACCAAGTCATTGAACAAGTCCTTAATAAATTTGATTTCAATGTAGGCTATACCAATTAGCCTTATTTCACCTCAGCATTCCTTAATTGTGTTCAACATGCAGAATTACTTAGAGGAATAGTTAAGATTCCTAAATTGTCCAAGTTTACCGGGGAAAATGGTGAATCAACCGTTGAGCACATTACACGGTACATCATCGAAATAGGAGATCTAGCGGCAGATGAAGGGCTTAAGATGAGATTCTTTCCTAGTTCCATCATGAAAAATGTCTTTTCCTAGTTCTCGACACTAAGACCAAACTCTATTAATTCATGGGCACAAATGGAGAGAAGCTTCCATAACCAGTTTTTCAAAAGGAACCTGAAAGTTGGTCTGACAGATTTGTTTAATGTTAAAAGAAATAAAATGAATCTATCAAAGATTATTTGGCAAGATTCAGGCAAATGAGGAGTAGATGTTTTACTCCTATCCTTGAGGCCAAAATTGTCAAAATGGCTATCGAGGGCCTATATTGTCAATCAATATGTAGTTGATCTTGCCCAATTGGGATGCAAAGTTTGACAAATAGAATAATTGAAAGCTGAAAAAATGCAAAAGCAAAAGAAATTCCTTAAAAGAGAAAAAGTAAATTACGTCAGAATGGAAAAATCCAATGAAGATGATGTGGACGAAGATTACGAAGTAAATCTTGCCGAATTGAAAAGTGGACCTCCTTATGTTTGTCAGGCTATAAAGCTTATAAGGGCCAAAGAAAAAAAGAGTTATGTTCATAGAAAAGTATACACATTTGACATTACCAAAGCTAAACAAATTTTTGACGTTTTATTGAAAACATATAAAATTATTGGATAATCATAGGCTTTTAAAGCCTGATGAAATTAAAGATCAAAAATATTGTAAATTTCATAATGTATTCGATCATGTGACTAATGAATGTGTACATTTTAGGGACTTAATCCAAAAAGCTTTGTTTGAAGGTAGATTGAAGTTCACTGACTAAAAGATAGATATGAAGATTGACACTGACCCTTTTTAGACAAATATAGCTGAGATGGACAGCCAAATTCCCCTAAAAATTGGTATGGTAGATGTAAAAGGGAAAGGGAAGACGCATGCTAAAGTAGACTTAGATAAGGCACATGATGATGATGACCCTATGGCAGATGATTTTGATATATATCAAAAGCCATGGGAAACTTATGAAGAATTTATGTTTAGAAAGAGAGAAAAAGTAACAATCAAAATGTGCCCGTGATGTGTTTTACTATATGACCCAGAGGTAATAAATGCATGTTAGAAGGCAATAACTCATTTTAGGTCATTGGAAGATCAAAAAAAAGATAGGCCTTCCCATCATTAGCCAAAACCATCCCATATACGAAAAACTCGACCACAACATATGGCTAAGCCGAATCTTAGTGGCCAGTGGGCAGAAAACCCGAAGGAGTAAGTCAAGAGTAGTAATCCAAGTTCCTGAGACCACATCCGACATGTCAGAACACGAGTACCACCTATAAATATAAAGGTTGGCCAGTGGGTTAAGAACTCTGCGACAGCAAACAAAGATTATGCCAAGAGGAGTAAATTCCAGAAGGAATAGCCTTTCTGGAATGAAGATTACCAACATGGCAAGATAATGCCATTTGGTCAAAGAAATCCTAAAATATCTAGCTAACTATTGTCGAAGAGCCAAAAAAGAAGGTTACAAAGATATAGACAAGCATAGAAAAGACGAGCATTGGCAGATGCACTTCAAATCAAAGAGGAACCATCAGGTTCGAGGAAAAAATGTTTGGTAGTTGAAACTAAACCAACAATTTAGGAGGCAATTCGACAAGAAACTTCAAGCCACAAGAGGAGATTGCACGGCCACAGTCGAACCTTTTGAGTGTATGGCTTGAGGTAGAGATTGCAAAGGTTTAAAAATCAATGCAGTCGACGCCTCTGAGATCAAAAGTTGACAAGAATATCTCTTCCCAAGAAAAGCTAGCCAATCGAGCTGGTAAAGACTGAAAAGGCCAGATGTGATAAAGGGAAACAAGTGGCCATAGCAGATATACAAGGGAAAGACTTTGAAGATTGGTCTCACAATGAGGTCAAGGTGATCTTGGAGGATCCCACAACTAACATGGACCAAAAGAGAGAAACCTTATCTAAGGTTAAACAAAAGGGCAACTTGTCGAGTTCAAACCTAAATGTCATGTAACTGACATGGATTTGTCGGCTGATGAGGTTATTGAAGCCCTTAATGATCCTAAACACCCTTTGTGTCTCAATGATGAGGAAAATTTTCATCTAGACTATGATATATATAAAGATCTAAATGACATGATCATGGCTATGGGAATTACTTTGTCAAAAATAAGATTAGATGACGACCCAGTAGATAAAGATTATTTTAAACTTGGGATTGTCACGAATGAACTTGGACTTTTCATGGACGAAGAAGACTGGGACCTAATTCAAGAGAAATTCAAAGATACCAAAGAAGACGTCAAGAAAAAAGAAGGTGTAGACGAGCATCCTATCAATATGAGTCTTAACCTCATTTCTATCATTCCACTAGAATATAAAGCCCATTACAAAATTTATGTGGCTGAGAATGAGGAAGATTTGGAAGATCTGTCAGAAAATTGGTTATTTATAGAGGACGATATAATTTCAAGCTTCGACAGTCTACATGATGACTGGGAAGACGAACTTGACAATTTGGCTAAGTTTGAAGAGCCAACTGACGTATAGAAGGAACATTTACGCCCTTTGCATATCAAGGCCTCATTAGAAGGAAAGCCTATCAAGATGGTCCTAGTAGATGGCATAACCATGCTGAATATCCATGTCAGATCAGTTGAAAGAGTAACCCTGTTTATAGTAATTCCCTCTACATCCAGTTATAACATTTTGTTGGGAAAAGATTGAATCCATACCATTGGAGCAATCACATCGATAGTGTATCAAAAGTTAATCCTTTAGAATAATGAGGGACAAATAGAGGTGGTTGAAGCATATGATAGCCCTTGCTATCTACAGCAACTTCATGTCGACTTCAGAATCTATGCTCTGAACGTCAGACCAGTCGCAACAAAGGATGGACTGATCAATAAGGAAGTTCTTGAAGTTTTCCTAATGGACCAATTCAGTGTTAAACTAATGAACAAAGCCAACAAAAATCAGCCAAGTGTAGAGAAGGCTGACAAGAATTAGCCAAGTGCTAGCCATGAGTCATAAGACTCAAATAGACAAGTTGTCAGCCTACCTGGCTGACAAAGCAGTCAACAAAATAGAAGTTATGTTGTCAAACTACATTATAGATGATGGTGCTTTGGGATTTGAAAAGGGGCCCAATGAAAATATGTGCATCGAAGCAGAGGATCCTTTGGAAGAAGTGAACTTAGGCACTAAAGAGAACAAGAGACCAATTTTTGTCACTTGTAATGTTAATCACAGAGTACAGAGACTACTTCGCCTGGGGTTACAATGAAATGCTTTGTTTAAGTAAAGACATTGTCGAACACAGACTACCACTCAAGGAAGGATGTAGGCTTGTCAAATAGGCAAATAGAAGATTTTCCCCTAAAATGGTATAAAAAATCAAAGAAGAGGTTAAACATTTACTTAAAGCTAAGTTCATCAAAACTACTAGGTATGTCAAATGGCTCTTTGATGTAGTTCAAGTTATTAAGAAAAATGGCAAGTTAAGGGTATGCATTGATTTTAGGAATTTAAATCTGGCAAGTCCTAAAGATGAATATCCTATGCCCATAGTGGACATGTTAATAGATGCCACGCTTGGGCATGAAATCTTAAGTTATATGGATGATCATGCAGATTATAATCAGATCTTCATAGCTGAAGAGGACATGTTGAAAATCGCTTCCAGATGTCCAGGAGCCATTGGGATATATGAGTGGGTTGTCATGCCTTTCAGTTTAAAAAATGCAGGGGCCACCTATCAAAGGGCAATGAATGCCATCTTCCATGATGTCATAAGGAAGTTTATGGAGGTTTACATCAACATGTCATTGTCAAGTCGGAAGATGTGCAAAACCACTTGGCACATTTGAGGCAAGCTTTTGAAAGAATGCGAAAAATAGCCTTAAAATGAATCTAGAGAAATGTGCTTTCAGAGTATTGGCTGCTAAATTTCTAGGATTCTTAGTCCATAAAAAAGGCATCGAAGTAGACAAGAATAAAACCAAGGTAGTTTTAGAAGCCACTGCACTGACATATAAGAAGGAATTACAATCCTTTTTAGGGAAGTGAACTTCTTAAGTAGGTTCATATCTAATTTGTCGAGAAGAACCAGAGTCTTTTCACCTTTGGCCAAGTTGAAAGCTAAGCAAGAGTTCGTCTGGGATACCTGTCACCAAGAGGCTTTAGACTAAATCAAGCATTATCTGACAAACCCTCCGGTTATGATGTCACCAGTAACACGACAGCCATTGAAATTATATATTTCAGCTTCAAAAGAGACTATAGCATGTTTACTGGCTCAAGATGATGAAAATAGTGTTGAGAGAGCCATTTACTACCTTAGTCAAGTTTTAAACGACGCTGAGACAAGATATAGTGCAATTGAGAAACTATGTTTATCATTGTATTTTTCTTGTACTAAGCTGAAATATTATATGATGCTTTGTAATGTGTTTGTCATATCAAAGACAGATATAATAAAAGTCATGTTATCCAATCTTGTTCTTAATGGACACATTGGCAAATGGACTACTGCACTGTCAAAATTTTCCCTACAATACGTTCAAGCAAAAGCCATCAAAGCCCAAGCATTGGCTGACTTTTTAGTCGACCATCCTAGCCTAGATGTAGATAATGACATAAATTTTGTCGAATTAAGACCATGGCATCTTTATTTTGATGGATCAAGGCACAAAAAGGGAAGTGGCGTTGGGGTTTTAATAATTTCCCCAAAGGGAACTCTGATGAGTCCTCTATTTTGGTTAATTTTGTTTGTTTCTTTAGGGTTTTTTCCTCTCCTTGATTCCATTTTTGTTAGCTTTTTGCTTGCTTTGTCCTTTATTTTGGCTTTCCTCTTTGTACATAGTTGTTGCTTTGCTTTATCTTATTTTAGTCTCTTTCCTTGCCTTTTTATGCTTTTTGTTGTACATTCTAGTAGGCTTTCCATTCTGGTCTGGAACATGGAGAATCTGAAGTTCTGCTGCTCATCTGATGGCTGGCGCCCAGGCGCCACGCAGGGCGCCTGGAGGCGCCAGCCCCTCAACTCTCTGCCAAAGAGTCAGAACGTGGCGCCCAGGCGCCACTCCTTGTTTCCAGCTATTTTCCATTTCCTCTTTGTTTTTGCTTGGCGCCTAGGCGCCCCGGTTCTGCACCTGTGAGTTTTCTTGTATATATTGCTCTTTTGCTGATGTTTTGTGGATCTTTAGGTTGGAGGGCAAGGGAGCTCTGCTAGGGCAAGGATGGAGGAGCTGGGAGACCTCTTCTCTACTGAGTTTGAAGCTTTTCTTCCTTTTTCTCCTTCCTCTTGATCATATTTTGTTGTGTATTTGTTATGTATTTCTTCCTCTTGTAATAAACTCTAGGGTTAGGGGATTGATGTATATTAACTACCTATGAAGCTTTGTTGTTGGATGCTTAAATACAATTACTTTTCTGATTATTGGAGTAGTTGTTATTGGTTTAACTGGTTTTAGGTGATTGTGATCATTTCACTTAGATGAATTTGGGGTTTGTATTAATGCTAGACATAGCTTGATATAAACATGCCCTTGTAACTTCTATCGTGAATCGGGTTAGTCTAGACATAGATAATCTTGTTTGCGTGGTCATATGAGTTCTTGAACTTAAACTCCGAACCAATTAATTGGACTAAGACATTAGCTAATTATTTTGGCTAGGAAGATTTGCTCACCAAGACATTGGGTTCAAATATTTTCGTGAACTCGACCAACATTAAATGGAATCTGTGAATGTTTCTAAGCATCCTTTAACGATTCAAAGATTGGTTTGTCTATGAATTAATCGGATTAGGAGTTAAGAAAGTCAATCCCCTACCCGTTGTGTTTTGGCGTAGTTCTTCGTTTGGTGTTTAGTTAATTCCTTGTTGTTAGTTTAGTTTATTTTCGGTTTATCTTTACATTTTTCCTCTGTCCAAATATAACTTGATCTAGTGAAATTGGTAATTGTTAAAGTCAATCCCTGAGGACGATAACTTTTTCTCATCACTTTACTACTTGTGCGACCCGATACACTTGTCGGGAAATAGCGCATCAAACTCCAACCAAATTTATGTTTGAACTAAAGTACTCTTGTTCTAACAATGAGGCTGAATACGAAGCTTTAATTGTCAGGTTAGAGATACTTTGTCAAATGAAAGCACAAAGGGTGCATATACTTACAGATTCCCAATTAGTAGTCAAACAACTTACTCAGGAATATATATGTGTTAATCAAATTTTGATTAAGTATTGTGCTGTGGTGACTAAGTTAATGAAAAAGTTTGATGAAGTAATTGTCTAACACATTCCTTGGGAATCAAATGAAGAAGCTAATGACTTAGCATAAATAGCTTCTGGGTATAAAGTTTCTCAACAAGTTCTATCGGATCTTATAGAAATTAGAGAATTTTTATATCCTTTAGAGGAAAGGGATGTGTTACAAAATGACGTTCATAATGATTAGAGAAAAGTAATCATTGAATATTTAGAGAATCTAAGTTCTGACGTAGAACGGAAACTTAAGTATCCAGCGTTAAATTTTGTGATGTCAGGTGGATAATTATATAGAAAGATTGTCGACGGACAGTTGGAAGAGTACTTGAGTAAGTAGGAGGCATACATTGCCTTTTCGAAAGTCCACAAAGCCACTTGGGGAGCTCATTAAGCAGGTGAAAAATTGAAGTGGATCATTCGATGACAAAGATTTTATTGGCCAACACTAGTTAAGGATTGTATAATGTTTGCCAAGTCTTGTGAAGAATGTCAAAGACATGGCCATGTACAAAATATTCCAACTGGTGAGTTACATTCAGTTGTTAAACCTTGGCCATTTCAGGGAATGGGCTTTAGACTTAATTAGCCAGATACACCCTCCTTCGTTTAAAGGACATAGATATATTTTAGTTAGGGTTGACTACTTCACCAAGTGGGTTGAAGCAATTGTGCTAAAAGACGTCACTCAACAAGATGTGATCAATTTCATTAAAAATCACATCATTTGCAGGTTTGGGATACCTCAAACTTTAACAACCAATCAAGGTACAGTTTTCATTGGACAGAAAGTTGTCAAATATGCTAACTCTAGGGAGATAAAATTAAATACGTCGACACCATACTATATGCAGTAAATGGCCAAGTAGAGGCCAGTAACAAAATACTTATAAGCCTGATAAAAAAACATCTTGGCCAACAGCATAGAAATTAGCACAATACACTTGACCAGGTTCTTTGGGTGTATAGAAACTTGCCAATAGAATCGACAGTCACATCACCATATAAATTAGTTTATGGTCATGATGCCATCTTACTTGTCGAGATTAATCTCCAATTAATTCGTATTTAGAAACAGGATGAATTACCAATTGAATGTTATTGCGATTCAATGTTCAATGAGTTGAACAAATTGACTGATGAAAGATTAATTGCTTTAGAAAATTTATTTCGACAAAAGGAACGAATTGTAAAATTTTATGACCATCGAGTTAAATTTAAAGCTTTCAAGTTTGGCGATTTAGTATGGAGAGTAATTTTACCTATTGAGAAACATTGCCGAAAATATGGTAAGTGGTCGTCGAAATAGGAAGGACTATTTATAGTTACACAAGTATTTTCAGGAAATGCTTATGCTCTCGACGAGGTTAGCACTGGTTTGAAAGTAAAGTCAATCAATGGCAAATACTTAAAACCATATAGGCCATCAATGTGTGAAGTAAAAATTGAATGAATCTTTATTGCAATAAGATTTGCATTACATTATCGAATATAAAAAAAAATGGGATGAATAAAATTTGTTGGATCAAAAAGACCGACAATACATCAAATAAAATCTATCGGATAAGTTTAATCGACACCACTACATTTTGAAAGTAATGGTTGGAACTTAAGAGGGGGGGTGAATTGGGTTTTATAAATTTTTCACAAAACTTTATTGGAAGTTAAAATGATTTTCTGTAAAAGTACAATGTTTAGGATAATAAATACAACATAGAAAATCAATGTGCTATCAAGATGAATAATTATGAGGAGTAAGGAAATAAAGAATAGATAACAATAAGCACAAATAAAGGAGGAAGGGATAGAGAGAGCAAACTCGAAGATTTATACTGGTTCGGCTAATCCAAGCCTACATCCAGTCCTCAAGAGACCACTTGAGTATTTCCACTATAATTGCAAGTTTAATCCAGGTACTTGCAAACCACTACAACCACGCAAATTCGATCCGGGTATTTGCGAAACCACAATGGAGAATTTATGAATCTGGGCTCCTCCTCAACCTAAAGCAAGTTCTTCCAACATCGGTACTTGTGAACCTCAACTCGTAATAATATATGTGTTGATCAAAATCAACAATACAAAGAAACTCTCTCTAAAGAGTAGATGAATACAAATAAAGCTCTAATAACTCTAATGATAGAGAATATGCATGATTTGGCTCAAGAATGCTTTCCTTTCTCTCAAAGATGATAGAAGAAGTTAATATCACATTGTAGGACTTTGTTCTAGCTCAAAATCGTGTATCTAAGGTCATATATATAAGATTTTACAAAACTAGCCGTTATATAGCCGTTACAGCACTTATAGTGCAGTCCAGTGTCAACTGGTCGACCAGTTGGGGTCACCTGGTCGACCACCCACTGGCAGTAGCAAAATATAGCATTTTCAGGGCAACTGGTCAACCAGTCTGAAGCTGCCTGGTCGACCACCTACTGGCAGTAGTGAAATACAGATTTTGAGCTTTCTTTAAAAATTCATAACTCTCTCATTTGAACTCCGTTTTAAACAAATAATATATCATTGGAAGAGTCTAGTTTCAAATGAGCCAAGTTTTACTCAAAAATTATTTTTCGTTTAAAAGATATAATCAAAATACTGACTATAGGTCAGAACAAAATAATTTTTTGAGTACAGCAAAATCAACTTTCAATTTTTCAAACTATATTTTAAATAGTCATATATTTCTCATTTGGACTCCATTTTGGATAAATAATATACCGTTGGAAATATCTTTGAGTCTACTATCAAATGAGATTAAGATATTTGAAAAATCGATTTTTCATTTATGAGATATGATATAAGGAGTGACCAAAGGTCAAAAACTAACTTTTGTGAAACTTCATATCTCACTATCTTTTTGTTCAAAATGCTTGAGCCAATGTATGCAAATCTAAATCATTGAGTTGCACAAGTATACTAGCCTATATAAAATATACCTAATGTAAACACATAGGCTATCTTGATGCATCCAAGCTTCCAAGACTTCAAATCTTCTAATTCTTCATTTCTTGGAGCTTTATCCTTGCATGTTGTCTTCCTTGAGTGAAGCATGATATTACTTTTCCTTGTTCTTCAATATAATGCTTATTCTTCTTGTTTTGAACCAACCTATAAAATATATCTTACTTGTAAACCCAATGGTTAGTTCAATAGCATGATTCAATATATGCAACATACATATTAAATAACATAATCATGCTTAAGTACTTGTAGCATATATATGATAATTAATCTTTATATATATATATCAATACTACAATTCAAATACATTTGTCATCATCAAAACTTATGGCATATAGCCTTAGGGTTAACAATCTCCCCTTTTTTGATGATGACAAATCACCAAAGAAAAATATGTATCACAAGATAATGAATACAATGTTATAAGCACATATACATATTTTTCTACTGTTTCTTCTCCCCCTATTTGACATCAACAAAAAGGTGTAGGGAACACAATATATAGAAGTTAAAGCACATACCTTCTTTAAGCCAGGATGTCAAAACATGTCAATAAAGCATGGGGTGAGGATACATCAAAACTTATCATTGATTTCATTGACATGTAAAAATAATTTTCAGAAAAATTTCGCATGTCATTGATCTTCGGTCTGTTGAAGACTTCTCTGGAGCCAAAAACGGAGGGAGCTGGGTCACTCGACAGAAGACTTATTATTGCATCTAGGTCCAAATCACCAATACTCAAACGAGAAGAAGGTCCTACTTAATTTGTTGGATGAAATGGACTAGATGTAGGAGACATATGAGGTACATTAGCCATCCAAGCCTCCATGTCAAAATTATCCCTGATCACAAGTGACAAATCACCTTGTAAAGGCAGGTCGACAATAGTATGATTTTGATCGGACTGTTAAGAACTAGAGGAAACAAGATCCTTCCCGTGTTCATCAAGAGGTGGAGGTTGTAGAGGCGAAGAATGAGCAACTACTAATTCCTTGGCTAGAAAAGCCTCTGTGGCATTAACAGCAGGCTTTTCTTGAAGTGTTCCATCAAGTTGTTCCAGGGCAAGTGGCACTATTAGAGCTTGCATCTAAAGTGTGTCGACATGAGAAGCCTTAGTCTGAGGAACTTTAGCAGATGTTTCAGTAGTTGGTGCATCCTGGACAGCTCTATCAGATTCTTCAGCTGTCAGAACTGCTTCAGCAGCAGGATCTTTACCCTGGAAAGCCTCGACAGATTCTTCATCAATTAGGCTCAAGACCTCTCGACCCAGGTCCTAAAACAAATTTGTATAAGATAGTATACATGCTTAATGTAGAAACAAACTTTTGTCAAGGATTGTACTCTTTGGGTTTGAAGGTCTAGTTCATCAAATTCTGTAGGCAAAGTTGAGTGTTCAGGAGTAGACTCTTTGTCCTGTCAAAAAAATGAAGTGAGTACATTTCATTTCAACAAATCATAACACCCGACAGATAAGCATACCTAAGACTCAACAGCTAGGTCAGGCGCTACCAGGCCTTTACGTGCTTTGGATTTTTTGGTAGCCTGATCAGCATTAGAAAAGACTATTTTTCTTTTGGCTGGAGCCTTTGGTTTAGTAGTGGCTTTCGATGTGTTAGGTTGAGGAGATGCAACAGCTGGTCGATCACTTGTTACTGTTATGGATTAGTAACTCGCTTTGACCAATCTTCTACTCCTCTATTGAAGAGGTTAAGAATCTGCTTCCTCTTCCTCTGACTTGACAATAACCACTTGTCCTGCTGGTTGCTTGTAGATCAAAGGTGCAAGCAAAAAATTGTATCAGTGGTCAGAAACTATCTTTGCCTTCGAACAAAAAAGATTGAATACCTTGGGGAAGATCGTTGGTAATCGTCATCGCATTAGATTGTTCAGAAGGAAGGGTAAACTGATGAGTGAAAGTAACCTCATCATTCTTTGTTTAAAAAAGATTCATAACAAACACGTATCTTTCAACAACTTTAAAGTTACCTACTTTCATCAGTTCCCCAACAAATACATCAACCAAACCAAAACGAACACAAGGTAAGGGCACTAGGTTTGGAAAAGGAACTCTTTTAATAAACTCTTGTGGAATTTCGACATCCAAAAATTCTAAATATTTGAACTCATGTCGAACTCTATGCTCTTGTTTTTGTTTAGCTATGATCTCCTCCACATTCAGAATGATCCAATGGTCATAGCGAAGATCTTACTTTATCTTGTAGTATTTCTCGAAGGCTCGAATTTCCTCTAAATGCTTACCTTTAGTTTTCATCGTCAGATTACATCCCTGCATAGGAGAGTCAACAATGATGTCAAAACAGGTTTCAATATTTGACGAAATGATTGGTAGTATTTTGACCACCAATCGACAAAATATTTTAACATTCCTTGTGAAACTAAAAAAAGACAAGCTCGAAGCATTGGCAATGTTTGTCATTTTCCTTTATCAGTTGCCTAACATTCTCTTCTTTAGAGATATAGGTGTCAACAAAATGATCTTATGGCACAGGTGAGTAAGGAGCTAGGATTGATTAACAGAGGCCCATTTCTCAAGCAACTGTGTTGGACAAATACACATAAAAACTGGCATCTTCTATGTCGAGAGCGCCTCTAAAGATGATTTACTAATAGAGGAATTTCGAATAAATTAAGACACTTTCCTTGTCAGATGTTATTGGTTGAATAAACCATCTTGGACCCTTCTAGCGCTCAGTGAAAGAGGAAAAGTTTATTTTTGTTGAACCCTCAGCAATTGAATGAAAAATTTTGAAGAAGTAGTAAAAGTTTTATTTTTCATTCTTGGTGAAGGAATCACAAACCATATAGCAAAGCTTTGGTCAATATGAACCAGACATATATCCCGTCATCATGCACAGGTCGAGTTAATAGGTGTGGCTCTAAAATAGCATTCAATCACAGCTACAGTAACTAGATGGGGCCTCCGACATTTTTCTTCTTCGTCTGAACCCTGATGTTGTCAACCATTTGACTCATACTTTGGAAGAGATTAGCAAGGAGCCATTGGTTCAGGGCCAGTCGAGTACCTTCATGGATGAGGTTGGCCAGGGGCTAAAGTGAATTGGCTATAGTTACAGACTTCAAGCCAAACGCATAAGCTGACAGCCAAAGCAGAAGGAAGGCAACATGTTCTTCATCCGATACTTCGTCTAAACTTTTATGGTGGAAGTCCATAAAAGAAGAAAAAGAGGTATGTTTGGAAGAATAAACCTCTATATTTTGACGAGGTCAAAGGTACGGTGAAAGACCTTCCAATCTAGTTGAAGGCCCATGATAGCTGCTAAGGAAAATGGAAGTTGTTGGTGGTCTTGTTCCAAAAAAAGACTAAAATCCCACCATGGCAAGGTCGATTTTGATGGTGTGTCAGGAAAGTTGGATGAAATCAAAAATGCCCATCTTTTTCCAAAAGTTTCCTTTCTTGGTCTGTACTCTGTTAAGCTAGACGTGATATCCATCAACTCAGGAAGATAGAGTCTGAAACATCCTCTGAGCCTTTTTGAAGTAGTGAATGGGTATTGACGAGCCCAAGGTCCTAAAGCAAGAATAGCCTTATTAGGAGTCTTGCGAAAAACTAATCAGAGCCTCACTAGGAAAGTTTCTGGAGACAGCACAGGTCCTAGAAAAGCAGATGGAGGAATAGAAGAAGAATCAACGACAGGGATTATTACCTTTGATTTCAACCATATCTCTGAAGGATATACAACTGGGTCACAAATCGTGTTTTTGTTCCTGGAAACAGCAAATTATTTAGTAGAAGAAGAAGTTCTTGCTTTGGATGAAGAGGCCATTATTGAAATTAACTTGGGAATGAAGGTTTTTGAGAATGCTAAATTGAAAAGAGGAACAATGTACAAATAGCGCGAATAGCAGAGTAAGTGGCTTAATGACTAGGGTTGAGGGTTTTAAAGGCTTGGGGTACACGAAACGTCAAGAGTGCAGTGCTGATTCACGTGTAGATAAAAGGCTATCATATTAGGGATAATCATGATACTGATCCAAATCCCTAGAAATCTGGTGTCAGTTATGAGGCCCTTTAAATTTTAATCCTCTTTGTGTCTGTCGAGAACAAAAATTTGGGTGGCATATGTTGGACAATTATTTTAAATAAAAATATAATATTTATATTTGTTAGACAAGTTTGCTTGATCGATAAATAATCGTCCTCAGTGTTGCAACAAATTGGTGCCGATTGTTAAGTAAATTTGGCACACTTGACAAAGATCAAGGATTTGACAGAGACGAAGTCGATAGAAGGGATAGATAGACACCTTGGCAACACTTGTGCACGTATGTTAGAGTTGTCAAGAGCTTGTAATTTGACAAGCAAGTTCATACATGGTCGATGAGCAAGTCAACTATGTCGAAAAATGAAGGTATGTTATTTGGACGTAGTTTGTTTGTCAAACATCGAAGATGAGGGAATTTGTGTAACATCTCGATTTAGTACTCAGTAAATCTTTAATTTTTTTGATAATTATGAGAGATTATTACTAAATATTAGGTATTCAATATTTAGGAGGAAATTTTTTATACAAAAGAAATTTTTAGGACAAAAATATTTGACTAAAAAGGAAAATAAAATATTATTAAATATTCAGTATTTAATATTACCTTATTTTCAATTTAGTCCCTAGTTAAAAAATTATAAATATAAATTAAAAAAATAATTATAATATAATAATTATACTAATCTATATAGGTCTTGTGCATAAAATAGTTTTGGAGCTAATAATAATATGCATATATTATAATGATACATATATAAATATATATTAGTTAAATTAACTATAATATATATATATATATATTATAATAAATGAGAAAGGAAAAGATAGCTCACGGTTTTTAAGAGCACTTGACAGCAAAATGGAAGAAACACAATAAACAGCACATGCACAGCAAAATGAATAAGCCTCCATGCTCTCGACTAAGAAAAGAAAAGTTTGACAGCAAATCCACAAACCTCCAGCTTCAAACTTTTCGGCTAAGCATAGGTAGTAAAATGGAATTCAAATACGCAACCCATGCAAGACAACCCAAGTGGATCCATGATAGCTAAAATTCTCCAACTTAATAGCAGAAATTTTTGACTCTTGGTTAATCACCACTTGCCTCCCATCCCCTTCTATAAATGGGCTAGTTTCCATCCCTTTTCCACATACCAAACCGAGAGTGACAAAGGAAGAGATTTAAACCGAGTCAGAATTTCTTCTGCTGCAATTCAACTTTTACTGTCAGAAAACCGAGAAAAGAAAGTGAATTGTTTTTGTGTCTTTCTTTGCCCAAATCACAACAACTAGGACCCTCAATAGTGAACCAAGTTCTACAAGCCAAAAACGTGTTCTTTCTTGACGAACCAGTGCAAAACCGAGAGCCAATTCACTCTTTTCTGCACCCAAAATAGAGTAAAAATATCAAGAGAAGAAGAGCCATTTTTCCTCAATTTTTCTAGGTATTTTAGGGAGTTGGTTGACCGACTAACTTACCCAATATTAGGGGAAAGAGCTCCAGTAATATACAGCAAAAGCCAGAAGGAAAAAAAGTCCAAATGCCCATTCTTTCACGTGAAGTCACAATATATTTTGGAAAAAATTGAGTTTTAGTTGTAATTACCTTTTTAGCTTATTTTATGGGTATAAAAGATTACTTAGGTCCAAAAAAACCTAAGAAAGAAATCTGGGCAGGTTTTAGCTTCTAACCCACAAGCAAATCCATGAAACACAAAGAAGGGACCAAACTGAAAGAATCAAAAAGTTTGTATAGGCTGTTTTAATTTTAAAAAAATATATTCTAGGACTAGGGACCTAGAAAAAACTAATTATGAACTTAGATCTTGCAAAGGAAAAAGTGAAAATATTGCAAGAGGGACCTAGGTGAATAACATAAAAGTTTGTAATTACTCTTTAAAGAAATTTAAGAAAAATCTAGTTTTAACTGAATCTAATTCTATGTAATATGTTAACTAAAAACTAAGTTATTTTAATTAAATTAGCTATTTATATCATTATGTGAAAATTTATAAAATTATATCTATACTAGTATCTATATCTTATACATGAATAAATATATATATATGTAGTATATTTTATATGTCATTAGTTATCTATATTGCACCTCTATTTTTATATGTCCATCTAAGTATACTCATATATGAGTATATGTTCACCAAAATTTATTTATATACATAAGTGTATACGTTGATTTCATAAGATCATATATATATATATATATATATATATATATATATATATATATCTATCTATTATTTACAAATTTATAAGCATTTGATTAACTAAGCCATATACTTTAGATATAGATAATTAAATATAGCTATATGATACACATATATTTTTATATATCCTTATGCATAGAATATTTATATACTAATATATATATATATATATATCTATTATTTACAAATTTATAAGCATTTGATTAACTAAGCCATATACATTAGATATAGATAATTAAATATAGCTATATGATACACATATATTTTTATATATCCTTATGCATAGAATATTTATATACTAATATATATATATATATATATATATATATATATGTGTGTATATTAGATACATAAGTGTATGTATTAACTTTATAAGATTGCATGTATACAAATTATTTACAAATAAATAAGTATTTGATTAATTGATTAAGTTATATATTTTATATATATGGATAATCAAAGTTAGTTATGTGTACATGTAAATATATATACACATATGTGTTTATTTTTAGAAAGTTAACTATGTATAAATATGATCTTTTAGATTAAGTTATATATATATATATATATATATATATAAGTTATTTAAATTAATGATATATATATATATATATATATATTTATACACATCATCTCAAAATATTATGAAAAATATTGGTTTGAAATGAGATTACACTAAACTCTATGAGTAGAAATTTGGGATAGAATTAGAAATTTAAGAAGATCGGGGAAATATGATATTTTAGAATCTTTTCATTTAAGATTTTAAATAAAGTTATATATACTATTTGAATAGTTCAGAATTCGTGAAACGAATTTCAAGGAGGAATAAATAGCATTTAAGCTAAAAGTCAGACTGCAAAGTCTAGGTAGCTTAGTAATTCATAAAAGCTTGTTTTTACTACTTGAATATTATATATGTCCATGAAGTTTTATTTAAAGTAAAATATGTTTTTCATGATGAAATTAGTATGATATCAGCTTGGAAGTTTACTTCCATGTTCAACTTGGGAGCTCTGCTTTCATATCAGCTTGGAAATTCTATTTCCATGTCAGCTTGGAAATTATATTTCCATGTTTCAGCTTGGAATCTTTCTAGCTTGGGTTTAAGGACTATAGTTGCCTTTCTCCCATGTTCAGCTTGGAAAGGTGGTTCTGCAGACTATCTTTTCCATGTTGTTGTGTGTGCCATCAACTATTCTTGATTCCATGGTTTATTTATATATCAGCTTGCTAATTTTCATCAACTTATTAAACTAGTTGAATTTCACATGTTTTATGAGATAGCTCGCAACTGAGATTATCATGGACTGATTTTTATGAAGTTATGCTTTTATGACTGAAATAGTACATTTTAAATGTTTAAGAAAAATCATGCTAACTACTAAGATATCCTTATCTCACATTTTTTGTGGTTTTCCAACTGACCATTTCAGGGGCTGAGTTTAATGGGAAAGGTGTAAGGAATGATTGAACCCTAGGTGTATCATCTTGGAACACTTTAAGAGCCCTCAAGTTTAAAAGTCAAATTATGTATGGAAAATTTCAATTTGTAATATGAACAATTGTAGAATATTCTTTACTATTTAAAGAATGTGTACTTCTTCAAGTACAAATCTTAAGCATTAGAATTTGATTTTAAAAAAATTTATCTCAAATTTTAGTACAATAAAATAAGGATGTTACAATTTTTGGGGTTGAAGTTGCCAAAGACAACTACCATCGGATGGCTAGGGTAGTTTTGTCATACCTTGTAAACTACTATGTACATGGGTTTAGGTAGTTATGCTGATGCAATACGATTGTAAACCATCATGTATGTGTCGAATAATTAGATAGGCAGTTACTTCGGTAATCTTCCTGTAAATACTTGTTTAATTATTGTAAAAAGGGTTGGCAACTCTTGACTAAAAATCCTAACATCTCAAACGAGCAGATTAAAGGATCAACGTCAAAGTATGCTTTCCACTTTACATTTCAGTCAAATTTAATTCAAAGTTCTTTATCTTTCCAGTCCTTTACTTGCTTTCATTTATCTTCTAGCAATTTAATCACTTTCATTTAAATGCCTTCATTTAATCACTTTCATTTACATTATGTGCTTTAATTTTCTACTCTTTACATTTTTGCACTTTACATTCTGCCTTTTACTTTTCGTAGTTTACTTTTTGTAGTTACCTTTCCCATGTACTTTACATTTTACAACTTACTTTCCTGCAATTTCACTGTTTTCGTTTAACTTCTGCAAATCTTGTTTTCAGGCCTCACGATCTTTCATACAAAACTTGCCAAAGCATTAGCACTCGACACGTTTGCTCATTTAAACAAGATTATCGTATAACTTTGAAAACACAATTACTCTCGATAGAATCAAGTATTTTGTTGTCAGATTTGGCCTTCGACCAACAACCCATGTAAACAAATTGGCACATAGCCAGTTTATCATAGGATCTAGTCAGACCAAAAAAAACACCATAAACAACTAACTATTTGATTTGCAAGATAAATATCTTTTATGTAGGATGATCCAAAATAAGAAAATTAAGCCTTGGACTAGAGAGAATTGAATATCAATATTGTGCTTTACTCAGAAATAACAAGCAAGAAAAATGTTCCAAGAATTGGAAAATTAGAAGATTTTAAATTTTGGAAGCTTGGTTACATTAAGGTATCTGATGACTTGACTATGTACACTTATAATAGGCTAGAAGATTTTATATGAAGATCAATGATTTATATTAGCATATTTATTAGTCCAACATTGCTTGTTTTAAAAACATATGTGTTTAGTTTAAAAAGATAGCGAGATATGAATTTTTACCAAAACTTAATTTTGAACTTTAGTTAGTATTTGTACCATATCTTATAAAAAAGTGCCATATTTTTTAATGCAAATTGTTTTATTTGAAAATAGACTCAATGATCTTTCTAACGATAAGGCATTTGCTTAAAATGAAATTTAAATGAGAAAGTTATGACTATCAAAAGTGAATTTCAAACCTAGAAGTCAATTGTTAGTTTGCCTGAGTGTGGCTAGTCAACTACTCAACTGGACCAATTCATTTGTCACTTGGAAAATTCAAATAACAATTATAGTTAAGTTGATATTCGAATGGTACACCTCAGTAATTGATTGCCTAGTGTATGAATTGCTTTTTCATAGTGTATAATTACTCTTTTATGCTTTTAACAACTATTTGTCAAGGAGCCTTATATATATGGCCTTCAAAACATATTTTTATAAGAGATCCAAGTTTTATAATGTAATTGTAACATCCCGATACCCTGGGCTGTTACTTTTTTCATACCCGACGTGTGTTCACGGGAGGAGCAAAAAATTTTCTTTTGTAGTGAGGAATTTTCCATGCAATTGTATGGCTTTGCTTCTGGCCTAAGGAAATTAGGCATGCAGTGGGTTACAAGTGTTGTTAGGAAGCCTGCTTAAGTGTCTTAACCATAGAGGGACTAAAATGAAAGAGGAAGAATTGGTATGGCTTTATGTTAAGGGTGAGTAAACTTAGAAGGGTTAAAAATGGAAATAATCTTGAGAGGTCTAAATATGAGAACTTGGTTAAATGTAAATTATTATTGCGAGTATGGCTGAGAAATGGGAATATGGAAATTTTATTTGGATATATGTATATTATATATATATATATCTATATATATATATATATATATATATATCTATATATATATATATTTAGCTCACTCTTTCCTTCCTATCCATTTTTCTTTTTCATGCTCATGCTCTCCCCTCTTATCCTCAATTACCTTGTGCACCCAAATCCTCTTCAAGCTCTCCATCCCATGAATCTCTGGCATAGGCCCACTACTTCGGTGACCTCCCTTCACTGCAAAACTCAAAATTTGAGGTGGGTAACATGATTTCTCCAAAACTTTCTTGAATTTTCATATACAATAAACCTTAGACTAGTTTGGATGGAAATTCGTCTAAGAAATGGGTGGGTGGTTTTTCCTTATCATCTTTCATGTGATTTGAGCCAATTGAATCATACTATAGAAGAGATTAAGAGGAAAAATGTTGGTTTGGACTGAAAATGGGTTAGTGCAGAAAATTTAGGGATCTAGGGTTCTTATGTTGCAAGGTGAAATCTTGAATGATTTTAATTGAGTTAAGATGAGTCTTTAAGGTGTATGATGCATTAACCTAGAGCTATATGTGTTTGGGAAGAGATTTAGGAGGCTACAGATGATTTAAAGGGTCTTTAGGGGCTTGAGACGCAAGAACAAAGTAAAAACTTTATCATCAGCCCACTTAGGTGTGTGTATGCATGCTTAAGCACGAGGAAGGTAAAAAGGGTAGCCCTCTGCCTACTTAGGTAGGAAAATTGCCTGCCTAGGTGCACAGGTGATAGAAGGCTACCTCAGCTTCTGATCTATTTTCAATTGGACATAACTTTCTCGTCTAAACTCTATTTTTAACAAATTATATGTCTTTGGAAAGCTCTTTGAGTCTAGTTTCATATGGGATAAGATTCATTTGAAAATTGGCTACCTTTTAGAAGATAGGATTCATCAATCCGTCTATGAAAATTCATTTGCAAATGATTTGAGACAAAATTTATGACAGATTAGTGACAAAATTTGAGATGAAATTTGTGACAGACCAGTGACAAAATTTGAGATGGAAGAATTTCATTGTTATCTTTTTGTTTTTCTTGCAGTGTAAGTACTTGATACATCAAGCGATGTCGTAAGTCCATGAGCGAGTGGCAGAGGCTTAGGATAGAGCTTAAGACTGCTATTGAGAGAGGGAAGTGAACAAATCGAACCATGAATCGAAGTGATGTTGCTGGAGATAGAATGGCAAGAGTTCTTCATCAAAACAATGGAATCCATCGAGCCGATGAGGTCACGGCTACAATTGCCCATAAGCTGCTAGAGCTCCTCCTTCTTATCTCCAATATGCTTCCTTATGCTCACCTTTACATTTCAGATGGAGACAAGCAAGAGAGAGAGATATATATATATATATATAGCAGACAGAGACAAGGAGGAGAGAAAGAAGGGGAAATTTTTAATTATTATTAAAGATATTTTTTTGTAATTTTAGATTATAAGTATATGTGGTAAGTGATGTGGCAGATATTTTTGTCACATGGTAGTCTAGTCAGCAATTTTCATTAAATGATTTGACAGTGTTTAAAAAAAAGGGCATATCTAACAAAAAATGAAACATATGGGACATAAACGGTCAAAAACAAACATTAGGGGCATAAACAAAAATCAATGTAAACATTAGGGACATAAAGTACCCTTTTGCCTAAAAAAAATTCAATTTTTGATCCCTTTCTTGATGTGTTTGTTCTCCTAGGTCCTTGGGTAACCCTTGGGGCTTTCCCAACCATCTCAAACCTTGTAAAACAATTAGGATTTAAAGCATTTAGTAAGTGATGTTCAAGGCAAAGGTGAGGAATGATTTCTACTCTCACTTAATTTGTGAAATTTATATATCTTCTAACTTCTTGGAATCCTTTAGTTTTTTGTGGATGTATACCTTTTGGGAATGGTATTCAATTGAGAAATTGAGTCTTACGGTTAGACTCTTGAATGTGCAATTGATGCTATATCTCTTCATGCTTACTACATGGTTGAATCTTAAAATTATTGAGGTAACTAGTGAAGGGAAATTTCTAACTTCATGCGGAATCTATTGAAATTATTTAACTTAAATTTGGGATAGTGCAATGGTATGGCCTTTATGGATAGTTTTTTATGTTACATGGTTGGTGTGTAAGGAATCAATACTATTTATCTTTGATTGGACTATGTGTTACTATGTGTAATAACTAGATCATGTGTAATGATTATTCTAAAGGGTATAAGCCTAAAGTGGCTTAGGAACTCATTTTCATAATTATGATTGTGATGTGAAACAAAAATTGATATTGGTCATAACTTATATTTAGAAACAATAATTGTGTGTTGGAACTCGATGATACTACTTCAAGCTAGCCTTGTTGGTTTGCTACATGTGCTAGATACAATTTTATGCCTACATTCAAATATATGTTCCTTAATTGTGATCAATTTGAATATGGGTGACCCTAATTACTAGAGACAGTGCATTGTCAGAAGAGACCTAGAATATTTGTTGGATACCCATGTGATCAATTTGGATTTGGGTGACCCTAATTGCTAAAGATGGTGCAATGTGGGAAGAGCCCTAGAATATTTATTGGAGATGATTATGCGAGGTAATCATTTATCTTATAATGCAATGATGATACACCTTATACTTGATATATGGGATGTGTGGTGATTTGCATGATGGAATGTATGTTGTGTTAGATATATTCTTGTATACTCATTATAATGCCTCTATGATTTAGGTGTATGGGAACTACTTCTAGGTGCCAACATGTGTGGTTATGCATTTGTTGTGCATGTTGGTTGTGTTGGAAATTCTTTGATGTGCTGGGTATACTTTCTTGTATTAAAATTTATGGTTTGTATTGAATGGGGAATCTATGTAAAGCCTATATGGCTAATTTGTCTATGTGACCGGTAATGCTTGGATGGTGCATTATTTGAAATGTCTATGGCAATGCGACTTCGACCCTCGAGATTGCAACCCTCGATTATGTTGCCTATGTGGTGGAGAAACAAAGAAAATTGTGTAATAATATATTGTAAACATAAACCTATGAGATGGATATGCTATGGGAATATGAATTATCATGTGTGTATATAGATATTGTGGTGGTTATGACCATGTGAATGGATATGTATGGATTGTAATGCCTAGATATTGATATCGTGAGAACCTGTGTTTATGTGATGGGCTGACTTGTGAAATTTCATTGTGTATACAGGCAACATTGTGGTGGATGTGATCAAGTGATGGTTGTGCGTGTTTGTGATGGTTACATTGTGTGTAGGATTTTAAGCCATTTGTGTAAGTTGTGCAATGGTTTTCTGTGGTTGTGGATTGGACCCATTTGAGGTCCTATCCCTGCGAGCAGTTCATGGTCTGTATTTTATTTTGGTAGTAATTATTTCTCACCGAGTATTGTATACTTGTCAAGCTATTTTCATACTATAGCCAGTTTCTTAAAATTCACTTAGCATACAATTTTCCATGCTACTTAAATTCACATTCACAATTGGATTCACCCAAACATACCTCATGGATGAGGGGTTTCAAATATATATGTACATACATTCACATTGCCATAACAAGGTAACTCATTTCCATCATCAGCAATGCTAGGAAATTAATATTTGAAAGAATGAACAAGCAATGAAAGGTAGAGATCCCCTTACCTCTACTCCAAGCTAGCTAATCCATCTCAAATCTTATTGATTGGAGGAGAAATCATTGTTTGTATCCTTTAAAGAGGCATCCTAAACAATTGGAATGGAAAACACATGAGAAAAGACATGAAAAATCATGTTTGGGAGGTTTCCCGACCGCTACAGTACTTAGCACAGTGCTATAGCACCAAAAATTAACTTAGCTTCTACCTCCACCGCTGCAGTGGTGATCACTACAACACCACTTAAAATCCCACCACTGCAACGATATTTTCCAACACTGTAGCGGTAACTCACAAAACCCTCACCCCTGTTTCACAAAAATGAACTCTTACTCGATTTTTCTTGATACCCAACTCGATTCTTGACCATTTTTCATGATTTTTGGTTCAACGTCACACCTCTAATCATTAGGAATCATGCCCAAACAAGAAAACTCAATCATAACCAAGATTCATCAACAAATGACCCATTTTCCTTACTCAAAACCTAGGGTCTGTTTGGTTTGCGAAAACATTTCATGTTTTCATTTTCAGTCTTCATTTCCTAAAATGTATTTCCTGAAATACTGAAAACATCTTTTTGGAGTTTTCAAATTTGGGCCTTTTTTAAGAAATGTTTTTAAGAAAACATTTTCAGTTAACTCAACCAAATGCATTTTCAAGTCCATTTTCTATTTTCAGTAAAAATGAAAACAGGAAATGCACAAACCAAACAAGCCCTAACTTTTCTAAATTTTCAAATTTCATGCATCTCGGTCCCAAAACTAGAAATTTCCCCTTGGTTTCCTCAAATTTCTTGTTCCATTATCATTATCAAACATATAGGAATGTTTTAAACCAACACCACACTCAGATTCATCCATTTAAGCCCCAAATCAACCTAAAATCCCTTGAGTCCAAAAATAGGAAGAAAATAGAGGAAGTTTGGAAATCTTACCTCACTCAAGTTTTTCTAGTACGGGTTGGTCTTTAGAAGGCCACTCCCATGCTACAAGATGATGGCCAAAGACTCCAAGGCATGAAGTTCTATGGAGTTGAGGGTGGGAGACAAGAGAGAGAGAAAGATGGCATAAGAAAAGGGAATGGGATTTAAGAAATGGAAGGAATGGGGCTAAGTAGTATGGGGAGTGTATATATAAACATGTGGGTGGTAAATTAAAAAAATACCTTTGGTCCACCCACATGGTCACATTCTTAGTGAGGTTAAAATCGTAATTTCCTAAGCTCAAGTATTTTCCCCACACTTTTAGAATGTCACATAGCTCCACCGTTCACTTCTCATTTCACAACTGATATTTTCAAATTTTTTTTTCTGAATTTCTCCCTCATTCTCTCCTTGCCTTAATTTCCTTCTCATCCCTCCCACTCATCGGATTTTCCCAAGGTACCAAACTCTTTCATGCCATTTTTTTCCCATCTAAACAAAAAATTTTCCCTCGTATTGTTGACCCCGTTGCTTATGAAAATTAATATATCATGTTTTGATGATTAATAAACAAATTAAAATGAAATATTTTGTGTGCTTAATGTTTTATCATTTCAAGAATTCATGGATCAAGCCGAGGCGTCAAGAACAAGAGAAAAGAAAAGTTTAAATTTATCTTTCATAGCCTTAGGTCTTAGATTCTTGTGCAAGAGTAATTTTATGGCAAGAAAGAGTTTTTGAACTTATTGAAAACTATTTTGAAAACTCTTATTTAGTTGGAAACATTTTTACAAAAGATGGATGAGGTTAATGAGTCTTAGAAACTAATTTTCTAGGTCCAGTAGCTACTAGTTGGCCGAGCTACGGGACCCAGTCGACCGATTGCTTTCAAGTTCAATTTTCACCATGTCTCAATAAATCTACCAATCGACCTCTTGTCTGTAAGCAATCAACCGATGTATCTCTGTCTAGAATTAAAATTTAATTCCAATAATTACCAGTCAACTGGTACATGGGTGTCAATCGACTGATAGGTTCTAGAACAGTTTTAATCTGGGTAACATAGTGTTACTTGTCAACTGCATAGCCACTGGTCAATTAGTGTCTTACTAAGAGGTACCAATCGACTGTCGTGGTGCTAGCAGTTGACCAGTAACAGGCCAACATCAGTAATAATGGATAGTTTTTCAAAAAAATCAGCCAATATCTTTTGTAAAACTTTCTCCAATGGATCTATTTCGATTGGGCCTATTTATATGATTTATGGCCAGTCTAAAACTCAAGAGAAGAGGCAAAGATTTCATGTCATTACTCTACAAATTTATCTTGCCAATCAATTGCTTATTAGTGAGCTTCAATTGTAATATCTACTATTTGAAGAGAGTTTTTATCTTTTGATTTTTATCACGTATCTTTTATGAGTTGTATTCCTAAGGTGGTTAAAAGCCTTAGAAGAGTGATAGAGGGTTATCACTGGTTCGGGTATAGAGAAGCCTAGTTAACAGAAATTCTCCAAGGGTTGAGGAGGAGCTCGGATTCATATATTCTCTATAGGTTATAGAGGAGCCTTGGTTAACAAAATACCCTAGTGGTTTCAACAAGTATTCGGATCGAACTATGGTTTAGTAAATTCTTAAGTGGTTGTCTTGAGGATTGGATATAGGCTTGGGATTAGCCGAACCAGTATAAATCTCCTATGCTAATTCTCTCTTCCCTTGTTCTTTAATTTGCACATATATCTGTTATTTAATTTCTTGCACTCTAGAATTATTTATCTTGATAGCACATTCATTTTCTAGTTTGGTTTAACTATCATAGTTTTGTACATTTCCAGAAAAACTTTTTTAACTTCCAAGAAGAGTTTTGTGAAAATTTTATAAACCCAATTCACCCCATCCTAGAATCCTACATTACTACCGGCATGATCTCTACTCTCATTGAGCTATGGTCCTCAACTAGCATGTTTACTGACAACCACACTAACACTGAAGATTCCCCCAAGGAATCCTACCCTTGCTTTTTTTCCTCTTTTCAGTAATTCTCTTGCACTATTTTCACGATCTGCTCTTCTCTACCACAGAGTGTTCCCACGAGCCTCTATAATCTATGGGTATATTCACACTAACTCTAGTCTGCTACCTTGCCACGTCCTCCATTGTGGCCTCACGACACAGATACCTCTTTATAGCTAAGAGTGTCACATCTTCAATTTTCAGATGTTAATATATTTTCATTTTAATAAGTAATTGGAATATAGGGGAATTTTTTTTTGTTGCTTAATAAAGAAAAGTGAGATTAAGGAATGACAAGGTGTGTAAAATAATGAGTGACGGGCAATTGAAAAGTGCAAATTTGGTACCTAGAGTATGAGAAATAGTTGGAAGGATCATGGATTTGCCATAGAAGGGTATATATATATATATATATATATATATATCGAGGGTCATACCTCTCCCACCTCATTTCTCTCCCTTGCTCCCACTCACCTCCCTTCTCCCTCCCATTTCTCTCTATCTCCCTTAAATCCTTCCACTCAAATTCAAGCCCCAGGCTTCCAGCAACCATTCTCTGACAGCAGGTTAGGTCTCCAGTGACCAACCACCACCAAAAAAGTAAGGAAATGAGGTAGGCATTCCAATTTTCCCATTTTCTCTTTATTTCCAAATTTAAGAGGATTTGAATAGAATTTGAGGTTGTTTTGGATTTTTGGAGTTTGGATGATATTTTAAAACATTTCTTGATAATTAATAAGCAAATTAGAAGTAAGGATTGATGGGAAAAACAAGTTTAGAGATGAGAATTAAATAGGGAAAGCTAAGAAGGGAAGGTTAGGGTGTTTAGTGAAAATTCTTGACTGAAGCTTGAATACTTGGAATTAATTGGGGCTTTTGATGTCAAAACATTCCTAAACATCCCTAATGAAAACCCATGGAAAGAATCAAGAGTAAAAATGGAGATTTCGATGATTTTGAGCCAAAAAATCAAGGCTCCTCGCGGGTATTTTCATATCTATTGGGTGACCGGTCGACCATCGCGTGCAGAACGGTCGACTAGTAGCCTCTAGTGATCTATGCCCAAACCTAGCCAAGACGCACCAATTGACTGGTAAGATGTCACCAGTCAATTGGTTGCTCTTAGGTTGGGCTGGGAATCCTTGTCAAGGACAAACTGGTCGACTAGTAAGGTGTCACCAGTTGACTAATTGCCCTCGAATTTAGCTGACAATTCTTGGCAGAGATGCACCAGTCAACTAGTAGGGTATCACCAATCGACCAACTACTCTCGAGTTTGGTTAGCTATACCTAGCTAGTCAACTACCAGTTAGAGGGCAATCGACTAGTTGCAACTCAAACAATATTTTGGATAATCTTGTACTGAAAATTATGATTAGTGTCCCGTAGGTTTGGTTATGGATCGAGATTTGACCAAGGCACTACAGGAGCCGAGAGAGCTTCAAATCCCAAGTGAGGGATCTAGCCCTACTTTGTGTGGTTTATATTTTTAGGTTTGTCTTCCTAAATCTAATTAAATTATTATGTCCCACCTAGGGTCAGCACGAGAGCAAGCCTGGCCTCACCTCAGAACCTAGTCTTATTTATCAAAACGACGTACATAATATTCTAAACTGGGCAAATAAAATAAGTTTCATCTATGGAGAATTGGCTTTGATTGTCCACAATAGTTAAATACAACAATTGTACCACCATGTATATATTCTATACATTTCATCATGACAAATAAATTAAATAAGTAAAATATTTAGAAGCAAATCTTTAATACAATTGAATCACTCCTATACATTATGTCTCGATTTACAATAGAAGAAATCTCAATCCTAGGTTATCTATACGATCACGAAGGAACTCTATAGCATTAAAACAAAATATATATATATATATATATATATAAGGTCAAGATTTAAATCGTCTCTGTAATCAAATAAGGTCTTGAATTGAGAATCCCTACTCCATGAACAAATACTCGCCTTTAAATATCGAATCTAAAAATGTTAATAAAACAGTATGAGCCAACCACTTACTCAATGAGAGAACAATATTACACTATGACGAAAAAACACATATAATGCATCACAATAATATCATCTGTCTATCATCCATTAAAACAATCACATCATAATATCACACAATTCAATTCTGCTCATAACAATAACAAATAACTCAATCATACAATTTCCTGTACCAACCAAGTCATCTGAGGTACCACTAGATCATTGCCCCCGACCCCGCCGCATCCACCCTTATCTCTCCATATATAAATCTCTACCCTTATAACTCCATATAGATATTTTCGATGTGGTGCACCACCATGCCTTTCTTTTCCAATCAAACACAATCACAATAACAAGCAAAGATCTCATAACACAGAACAAGTATTCAGCAACAATATGCCTTAACTATCCATAAAGGAATAAGTACAATAATCAAGATATATCACAACTGAACTCGATTCACATAACTGTCACATATATGGAAAGTTCAATTATTGTACATAAGACTTTCATCACACCATAATGAACTTAGTATACAAGGAAGTCATAAATAATTCACAATCCTTAACACAACCTCATCATTCATGAAAGAACATAATTATGATATGTAATACCACACAAGTCTCTAAACTAATTATGTACTACTATTCCATTCAAACACAATAGCATCATGAATTCAACATACCATTACATATTCTTCTTTTTAAATAGATGTATCACATGCTCTCACTATGATGCAAAAAGCCTTAAAGAAAACACTTAGTCATCGGGAGTATCATTCCACGCACTCAAGTCCATGCCAAACCTATGCCTTAAACAGGAGGAGGAAAGCCACAGATCTCACCGACGGCCTAGAAATCAAGTTAAGCAAGAAATATGACTAAACCAAAACATAGGCTTCCGATCTCCTAATCTTATTCTATTGTGATGCTAGTTTTCTTATCAATTTTTTTAGAAAACTTCTGGTATTGATCTACAACTCCAAAAATTGTGAAATTTGTCACTCAACCTTCTTTATGTGTTGACAAACTAGGATAAAAATTTCAGATTAAATTTTCCTCATTTGACCCCTCTCCAGACCTTAGGCCAAAACAGACAGATTTTCAGATAGGTTCTGTTTTCTATTTACTAAACCTAACAAATCTTAGCCAAATGCTACAAAATTTGGTAGATACTTAGTATAATGTTTTAGCTAGGTACCATAAAATTTTCAATTCAAAATAATGTGATTTGGCCATCGAATAAGGATTAAAATCCAATTCTGTTCAAATTTGTTTCTGCACAGAATATAGTTATGTTCTTAAGCATTTCACCAAGCTAAACTCTTCCAATTACCATGAAACTTTCCAGTTTAAGCCTTTTATATATTGAGAGGTTGTCATAAAATTACAAAGATTTTAGAGCCTCATTTAGTCATCCATAATACACATAATTAATAACATCTCAAATCAATCTTGTTTTCATATTCTCAAATTTTTAGCTTCTGTTTAAGGTGCATTAAAGATACCAAACCATTTCAAAAATTTCTGAAATAATTAAGGAATATTCTTGGACACCATACCTAATTTCATGCCAAATTTCATGACTGTTGAAATTCATTTCATACCTCAAATAGTCCAAAACAGCTTTAGCAGTAAAATGACAGCAAAATAGGATTTAATTCCAATTATCAAATTTTCATTCTATTTTTTTACACTACATTCAGCTAAATCTAACCATGCTTAGACCATTATAAAGTCGTTATTTTCAACTTAAAAGCATTACTCAACATTAAGCACCTAGCAAAGTTTTCCTTCTATTCAAAACAACCCAAAGGTTCAATACCTAAATTCTGCAGACCATTCTTTCTTTCGTCCTTCTTCTCTCTCATTTTCATCTTCCTCTTCCCTCCTTCCTTTTCAATTTCTATTCTTTGTTCTTTATTCTTAACCAGCTCTTTGAAATATACATTTATATCTTAAATGGTGAATTTCAGAGTTTTATTCACATATGAGAAAAATTATGAGGAAGAAAATTTTTCAACTTTGTTCCTTACCCTTCAATGTTCTGCTGTCATGACCTTTCCTTAGAAAATCTTCATAATAAATTAATTCTAACTTCAATAATTCTCTTACAGATTAAGAAAACAATTATTGTTAGAGAACTCATGTTTCATGTCCGGCATGCTCTGTTTTCTGCATCATATACTATTTCTAGCTGTTGCTTTCAGTTTTGCTTGTTTATTCAGTTCTTAGATTCATTCCTACATGAAATTATATGTAAGAAATAGAAGGTCTAAGCTTACCTTATTTTTTTGTGCTTCTCCTTTTCAGTTTCCAGCTAAGATTTGAAGAAGTCCTCTATTTTTCTTTTTTTGTGCAAAATCTCTCTCTCTCTCTCTCTCTCTCGATTTTGCTTACAGAAATGGAAGAGAGGAAGAAAGAAGGTTCACGAAGAGGAAGGAGAGAGAAAGTTTTATGAAAGCTAAATGGAGTTAAGACATCCTTTTCCTCCTAAAGATTGATGTCGGTCAAGAAGAATGGAGAAAGTAAGGTTCACGTGTGTGATTATAAAGATTGCCAACCAATTTCTTTTGGTTTAAATATTGAAAGGTTCCTCCCTATTCTTTTTCCTTTCAATTAGATCCCTAATTTATTAGGTAAAATTCTATTTATGCTTCTCAAAATTAGTTTATGATTCTTTTCTTCCCTTTTATCTACTTATTTATTTATTTACTACTTTAATTCATTTCCTATTGCAAATTCATTTTTTATATATCCAAAATTTAAAATTTTAATTCCTCAAAATAATTTATTTATTTATTATTTTTTTAACTTTAGAAAAATTCACTGTACTATTTAAAAAAATCTGGGATATTACATAAATGCATTTAATTGTTTAATTTTTATATGCTGAACATAAGAGAAAGGGAACATTGCATGATTATGAATAAGCATAATTAATTGTATGTGAGGTATATATGTATAATGCACTCGTGAGTATAAGTGTATAGGTAGAAAACATTAGTAGCTAGAGATAACTCTTAGGATTAATATCCTAAGTGTGTGTTGGGCTCAAGTAAGAGTCTGACTTGAGGATAGTAAATGGGGTGGGATTGGTTTATAGCTTTGATTTGGGATTGTGTGTGTGGTATAGTAATAGGATGTCTGAGTTGAGGGGGCCGAGGTGGGCTATATGATCCTCACGATGGGCAATGTTGCAGCAAAGGGAGGTCCTCCTTGAAATATACCTTAGTAGGCTATTAAACTTCTAAAGAGGCGACTTGCCGACAACGTATCCTTTTATGAGGGATCCACCATAGTCGGGTGGTTGTTTGATTAATGTGTGTTCATGATTGTGCTTGTGTTTGGATGACTCAGTGTGCACTCCTGAGATTGCATACTGATGATTGCCAGGATAGGGCATGAGCCAGGACCAAGAGGGATGTACCTAGGATCAAGAGATGAGACCTAATGGTGCACTCTTGGGGTCGAATGCTAGTAGTTGCTGGGATAGAGCATAAGCTAGGACTCAGAATGGGAATTGTACCATAAGGTCAGTGGACATTGAATCCACAGGTTACTCCATAGAGATGTAGATCAATGGGATGCTATCTCGGTGATGAATATGTAGGAACATAGACCCACGTTGATGAAACCTTGAGAAACATATTATGGGAATGTAGACCCATGTGACAAAGCTCTTAAGTGATGAATCCGTGGGAACGTAGACCAATGTTGATGAAGCTCCTTGGTAGTGAACCCATGCGAATGTAAACCCGCAGGGAGGATGAAATTGTTGGATTCGTGTGGATGTTCATTGTATATTTGTGCATGGGTATATTTTTAGTTATGAATATTTTCTTTGTATGTATATTTGAATGATTGTGTAGAGTAGGGCTATTTTTTCGGGTGAGTCTGTGGATTAGACTCACCTCCTCACCATTATAGGTACGGAAGAGTGATTAGTACAACAGCTCATGGATCTATAGTACCTCCCTATTGCTCAAGGTAAGGTAATTTTGATTTCTTTTAAACTATTACTCTAGTATGTTATGTAATCAGACGGGCCACCTAGGATATAGTGTATGAACATCCATAGTACATAATAATAACAGCATAATAGTACGAACAGCCATAGTTGTCAAGCTCAAGATCTTATGTAAGATCAAAAGGGGCACAGGATAGAATCGAAAATCGTAAGATCCTATCAAAAATATAAAATAATATATATATATATATATATATAATGATATAAATTCTGTAAATAATACAAAACCATCAAAGTCTCATCATATTTCAATAAAACAAGCTCAAATGTCATACAATTAGTAATGAGAAAAATATAGAGCAACCTCCACTTTCTATTGTATTTAGAAACCTCTTTTTTTCTCACCAAATAAACATTTTCTTCTTCAAAATTTATAATATTATACTTTATTGTCAGCTTTCACTAAACTAAGTTAAAAACTGAATAAATTATGAGTGATAAGACTATAATTGTATATTATTAGTAAAGACTAGTTAGTTTAATAATTTTTTTCCATCCCAATTGACTTAATAGATTAGAAACATATTAATAAATGAAAAAATGACAAAAATTCAAAATGTTATAGGATTGATAAAATCATAAGATTTTAAGATTTAAATCAAGATCCTACTAAGATTCTAGCAGATTTAGATCTTACAAAGGATCAAGATCGTTAGGGTTGTTTAAAATCGTAAGATCTTAAGATTTAGATCAAGATCTTTACAACCATGCAAACATCCAGATCTCATCTTCACACTTACCGCCTTCGATCCACTTTTATAGTATGATGCGCTCTCAGCCCCCTAATATAGTCAATCCCACATATCTTATTCATCCACAATTTGAAGTATACATATATATATATATATATATATATATATATATATATATATATGTAAAAAAAAAACACACACACACACACATATATATACATTGCTTATCAGAAACTAAGGGTCTACCCCAACCAAATGTAATCGATGAACATCTTATCCTAAATAAGTGAGCCAACCCCCCCAAAATAAACCTCATCCCATATAACAATACATCGAATCCAGAAGAGGATCACACAGATCACAAAGTGCGACTAATTAGATCATAACATAAGAAAAGATCATACTCAAGGCAACAAATCTAAACATACAGTGATCGTGCACTCTTGGCCCTCTATAAATCATAGGATCATCTAGGAAACTCCAGTATCTGATCCTGGATACGTCTCCCTAAGACTTTAGCCAGTACTCCATTTTGGCATTTGTTGACTATTGTCCCCGAGAACGTGTCCCTAGCCCTGGCCCATGCCCATATCCATCACTAGCTATCCCCTCAAGTGCAACCCCCATTTTGAGTCATGTACCTCAAGGGTGCGCCACTAGCCACAACCACATCATCATTGGCTATCCCCTCAGGTACAACCATTTTGATTCCAGAACCTCAGGGATGCACCACTAGCCACAACCATAAACACAAACACTGCAACCATATACAATTATCATAACACACAAAGTCTATAATCAAAGTATACCACACTACCACAACAACATCACATATCGACCACATAATTCACCTAACCATAAAATTAACCATCCACACAATTCATGTAAGACAAAGGAACCATCATTGCTCATCTATCACGTGGACATCTACCATAATGCCATATATTTACCCCAATCCACACATGCCATATAAATCCCTAGTCCACATATGGACCTGTTCCTCTCACCCTTTCATAAGGGTGGTGAGGTGGTGTCTATAGGTGTATATACAAATATGTTCCCAAAACTTGAATGTAAGAGAAATTTACAAAACTCCAAAGTAAGTGTACGTATAAGTGTGCCTGCGATGATAATTCATAGATTGACTAGACCCCATATATGCCCACTTTACGAGTGTGAGAGGGTCCATGCAAGTACACACACTTATTTGGTATTTTTGTACCAGTATGCCATGAATTTATACATATACCTATATACACTTAACAAAGTCATATGATGGTGCTAGAAACACATCTTAATTTGTAGCTGTAGCCTTAATTCAAAATTCATACAACCAATGCACATATAATCACCACACAATTACAACATCCATCATCATATGTATATATAGGGCATTCAAGTTATTTTCATACTATAGCAAATTTCTTAAAATTCCACTATTATACAACTTTCCATGCTACTCAAATTTCACACTCACAATTGGATTCACCCAAACATATCTCATAGATAAGGGGTTTCAAATATATTACCATAACAAGATAATTCATTTCTAGCATCAACAATGTTAGGAAATTAACATTTGAAAGAATAAACAAGCAATGCAAGGTAGAGATTCCCTCACCTCCACTCCAAGCTAGCTAATCCATCTCAAAACTTGTTGATTGGATGAGAAATCCTTGTTTGGATCCTTTAAAGAGGCATCCTGAGCAATTAGAATGGAAAACAAATGAGAAAAGACAAGAAAAATCATGTTTGGGAGTTTTCCCAGCCACTACAGTACTTAGCACACCACTGCAACACTAGAAATTAACTTAGCTTCTGCCTTCCACCACTACAGTGACCAAAGCCACCACTGCAATGATGGTCACTATAGCGCCACTTAAAACCCCACTATTGCAATGACAGTTTCTAGTGCTGCAACTGTGACTCACAAAACCCTCACCTTTGTTTAGCAAAAACAAACTGTCACTCAGTTTTTCTTAATACCCAACTCGATTCTTGACCATTTTCCATGACTTTTCGTTCTAAGTCACACCTTTAATCATTAAAAATCTGCAAACTAGAAAACTCAATCATGACCAAGATTCATCAAATAAATCACCTATTTTACTCACTCAAAACCTAACTTTTCTAAATTTTTGGATTTCATGCATTTCAGTCCCAAAACTAGAAATTTCCCTTGTTTTTCCTCAAATTTCTTATTCCAATATCATTATCAAACATGTAGAAATGTTTCAAACCAACATCCACACTCAGGTTTATCCATTCAAGCTCCAAATCAAACCAAAATCCCTTGAGTTTGAAAATGGTAAGAAAATGGAGAAAATTTGGAAATCTTACCTTGAGCAAGCTTTTTCGGTTGGGGTTGGTCACCAAAAGGTTGCTCCCATGCTAGAGGATGATGGACGAAGACTCGGGGGTGTAAGGTTCCATAAAGCCAAGGGTGGGAGACTCGAGAGAGAGAGAGAGAGAGAGAGAGAGAGAGAGAGAGAGAGAGAGAGAGAGAGAGAGAGAGAGAGGGAGGGAGATGGCATGAGAGAAAGGAAGGGGATTTGAGAAATGGAAGGAATGGGGCTGAGGGGTGTCTGGAGTGTATATATAAACATGTGGGTAGGAAATTACAAAAATGCCCTTGGTTTGCCTACACGGTTACATTCTTAACAAGGGTAAAATCATAATTTCCTAAGATCATGTATTTTCTGACACTTTCAGAATGTCACACAGTTCCACCAATTACATCTCATTTTGAAAATAATATTTTCAATTTTTTTATTCCCAATGTCTCCCTATTTTCCCCTTGCCTTAATTTCCTTCTCGTCCTTCCCACTCGTTGGATTTTCCTAAGGTACCAAACTCCTTCGTGCCATTTTTTTCTCCATTCAAATTTAAAAATTTTCCCTCGTATTTCCATATACACATTACTATTTCATCTACAGTAACACTCAGGAACCCCAAGTGTTATAATACTCATCCTCTTTGTGTGCCCTTTACAGGTTCCTTAAGTAGCTGGCAAGTCTCCATGTAAGGAGTAGCGGAGTCTCTGATTTCACAACCCTTCTAGGTTTGGGTTAGTGTTTTTGATTCATAGTATTGATGGGTTTGAGTCATCTATAGTTAGATAGAATACCTAAGCAATTTATGTTGGATGTGAAGAAAATTTGTGTATCTCAATCTGATTCATTATCCCATTCATGTGTTAAATGTTTTCTTAATGGATAGAATTGTGACGGAAGGTTAGTGATATATATATATAATACCCTGGGAGATTTTTATTGTGCACGTGCGCATGGGAGAATTAATTTTCTTTTCTATGGTTTTTTATTTTAATTATACGTCTTTGTGTTGATGTTATTTTATTGCTATGATTTTGTTAAAATTGATGCAATGGGATTAGGGACATCCTATAGCAATTATGTAGGAGGGAGATTCAATTTCTCCTTGATTAGGAGTTAATAAAGATTAAAGGGAGAAATTATTAATTATTTCCTCCTTGTGTTGATGAATTTAAGATGTTTATGCTAAATGCTTTATTGTAAGGACTAAAATGAATAGACTTAGCCTTGGGAGTTTATAACTTTAATGGTGTTCTAGTGTGTGTGCTTTTGAGATTTTAAGAAGACTTCAGATTTATTTTCTAAAATTAAGTGTAGGAAAAGAGAGATGGCATTTCAAGTAAAAGGGTTTAAGGTAATTTGCCTTGGGAAGACAAAGGGCATTTTTGTCCATCTTGGACCAATTGTTTGAATCAAACCATCTCTCCTTTCTTTACCTCACTCACGGCCAAAATGCACACACATTGGAGCTCCTAAGTTTTCTTCTCCTTCCATACACACAAGCTCCTAGGTGTTTTTAGGAGTTTCTAAACTCTTAATTGGATCTTTTTTAGCCTTTAATTGTCGAGCCAGGTGAGTTAACAACCTACTCAAGTATGTGAATTATTTCATGTGTTGAAATGTGTATTGTATAAAATTTGCAGGTGATGGAACATGGAATAAAGGAGATGAAATTTTATAATTTGCATGTTGTGATTTATGATGGAGTGTGTTCTGGAGTTTAGATTCTTATATTGATAATTGTATATATATATATGAACATCATCTATGTATATGTTTAAAATTCATTAGAGTAATTGTGCCTTGAACCTTGATGGTTCGGTGGGAGGATTATGGATTAGACCCATGGAAGTCATGGAGAATAATTGCTTGCATGTAAGGGAATTGGAATGCCTTTGGGCATGGAGAAATTACTATTAGGCATGGAGATATAATCACCTTTGAGCATAGAAATTTAATTCCCTTGGGCATCAAGATTTAATCGCCTTTAAGCAAGGAAGTTTAATTGTTCTTAAACATGGAGATTTAATTGCTTTTGGCAAGAAGAATACAACAATGCCTCCAGGCAGGGCGATGTAGATGCTTAGTGCTCCACCACACTTTAATTGCTTTTGTTTGGTTTTACTCACTAAGATTATTATCTCAAGTTGTTGTTTCCATGTTTCAGAGTCTGTGAAGTTGAAGCACATCTGTACAAGGTGTAGCAGAGGTTTGAGTGACCCAACCTGCTTGATTCTTGGGTTGGTAAAAACCTTTTTTTAAGTCCCCCTATGAAATTCTTTTGTTTAGTCACTATGTAGTCCAATAGGACCAATTAGGAGGGTTATTTATTCTTTGTATATGTTTCAGTATATTCCTGGTGTTATTCTGATATATGAATAGATAAAAACATAGGAAATGGTCATGTTGTGGCTTATTTATTTAAAGTTATGTAACATATGCTTTACATTATAGTTATGGAGTATTTCATGATCTTGCATGTATGGAGTATTTCATGGTCTTGCATGTGCAGAGTAGAGTATGGTGAAATTCACCCTTTTTTTATTCTTGTTTTTGTTATGTGAACTGGAACTAAGAGTTAGGCTTACATTCGTGGGAGGTACCCACGTGTCATGTCAATCACGTGCTCCAAAGTTGGGTCATGACAAAGTTGGTATCAGAGGATTGGGTAAAAGGTGTCCTTATTGAGCCCTTCTTTATTATTGTGAACCATGGCATAACCATAGGGTAAGGTCCCATTGAAGGCCTTATAGGAGTCATCGAGTCTATTTCTTTCGTGTCTTACTTTTCAATTGTGGCCTAAGTTAGGTGATTCTTGTGTTCTAAGTTTTTTGTTGGTTTTGTAGATTCTGAGTTTTTTGAAATGTCACAAAGGTTCCGAGGCGGGCTCGGCATGATTGCCTACACTTTTGAACAAGCAATGTGTGGTTTTTAAGCTCACTCGTGATAAGGGGGAATCAGTTGGGAGGCCTATGCTAAGAGTTGAGGTGCTGCCTTAAGTGGATGCTACATTGGTCATGGAGATGATCAACACCTTTACCACTCATCTTGATAGCTTGAAGGCCATAATTGTGAGGCAATCAACTGTTAACAATCCCCCTACAACACTTATACCATAACAAGTTATACCACCACCTCTTCCCTCTCCTTAAGGGAGGGAATGGTGAAGGATATACACTTATCTAAATTCTTGAAGCTTAAGCCCCCAGTGTTCTCAGGAGAGACAACGAGTAAAGACCTGATGTGGTTTGTGGAGGACACGATCAAAGCGTCCAAATCTTTGGGATGTTCTAGTATCCATATGGTTAAGGTGAGAATATATAATTTGCAAGGGAAAGCAAATCAATTGTGGAAGAATTGGATAGAGTCAAGGGGCCCGAATTCCCCACCTCTTGAGTAGAATGAGTTTCAAAGGAGGTTTATGGAGCATTTCATTCCACAAAGCGTTAGGTTAGCTAAGGCTCAGGAATTTGAGACCTTAAAACAAGGGTCCTTATTGGTGGAGGAGTATGATACTATGTTTGATCGTCTATCAACCAATGCTCCTCACATGATTCCTGATGAGAGGAAGAAGATTCGAAGATTTGTGTTGGGACTTGTTACTTTATCCAATAGTTGGTGAAACTTCAAATAAAGACATACCTCTTATATGAAGTCATGGTTGATATGGCAAAGTTAATGGAGATGGATGAAAAATATGACAATGATGCCCTGAAAAGGAAAAGGAAGCGGGGGAAAAAAGGAAGATCTTTTGGCTATGGAGGTGCTTCAAGGGTGGTGCGTATAATTTATAGCACATAAAATATTCCAGCAAGTATACTGGGTCGCAACAAGTAATAAAGTGATGAGTAGAGTATCGTCCCACAGAGATTGAGGTATCAAATAAAATTCAATTAGGCTAAGTGAAATGCTATTAAGACTTATGAGGGAAATTTCAGAAATTACACAAAAAAGGGGGGGTGATGATTGAAACAACACAATATAAATAACTGAAATTTAAATAACTAGATAGAAAACAAAACAGAGAAAAGATGTGGATTGGTCACAAATTTCATGGAATTGTACATCATCATCATTTCCTTTGAATATTCTTGGCTAATTCTATTATGTAATCTTCAATCTAAAATTCTCAGAAAGTCTTCTAAGACTGAATTATATTAAAATTATAGTTAGGAATATCTTCACTAATCTATAACTCAAATATAATCCGATGAAGTCCTAATCACATCAATGCCCCGCAATCGCATATGACATGTTATCTCTTGTCCTACTCGTTACAAATACATAGCAAACGCATGCATGTATAAATAACAAGCTTCATAGAACAATAAATAAAATAGAACTTTGGCCAAGAAAATACTCATTGGTCCAAATGAATTAAAGTACAATTTCCATTTCATCAAATGACCGACCACACAAGAAAATGAGATTGATTTCGTTGATCTAATCCGATTAATTCATAGACAAATTAATCTTTGAATCATTGAAGAACAATTCAATTAAATTACAATCCATTCAATGTTGGCCAATTTTCTAAAATATGATTGAATCCAAAAGCTTTGAAATTACAATCTAACTTATCCAAAATAATTGACTAAAATCTTAGATCAACCATTCAATTAAGTCATGAAGCTCAAGAAAATTATTCAATCCACATAAATAAAACTATCTATATCTAGATAATCTAATTTATGGTGGAAATTACAAGGTCAAGCTCAATATCTAGCTAACTCTAGCATAGACATAAAAATCCCAAACTCATTGAAGGTTCATCAAACATTCAAGAGGAAGAATAATCAGTAAAATCCATTCCATTAAACGAAAATGCATTAAAATCGAAATTGTTCAGCAATAAAACATCATAGAACCAAACTACATCAATCCTTAAACTTAGAAAATTACATGGAAGAGAAGGAAAAACATGACAGAAAACAGAAAATACAACAGAAATCTAAGAAACTATGAAGGAAAATGCAAGAAAAGGAAGGAAAATGGGAGAAGGAGAGCCATTCCCAAGTGGGAAGGCTTCCTTTCCCTCTAACCAAGCTAGAGAGTTGCCTCTATGTTGCTCCCAGCCACTGCTGCCCAAGGAAGGCAGAAAAATGGTGCTAGGACTTCACATCAGAAAAATGACTTAGCTTCCTTAATAAATTTCGATTTTTGCAAATATAAAACTGATCTAACACATGCCTAAAGGGATATTCTGCCCTAGATGCCTCCTTGGATGCCTCTTCCATGATATGGCAGCACTTTGACAGAAAAACAGCAGCAAAATTAATATTTCTGCAGCAGCAGAAAAGTATGGCAGCAGCAGCAGAATTAATATTTCTGCAGCAGAAAGTGACAAACAACAGCAGAACAGCAGCAGAATATCATGGCAAAATTAATATTTCAGCCATGCTTTTCTTGACCTACGAAAATTAATATTTCTGCCCAAAAATTCTGACTACATGGCATTGAATAAGAGTTCAAGTGGGCCCCACATCCAGCATATCCTATTCAGCATCTACATCACCCAAAAAGTGCCACATTAGCATCCAAATCATCATCTTTGTCCATGTCAACACTTTTCTCTCCAAAATTAAAATTTGTAGGAATTAAATTGAGCATTTTACAATTCAAGTTCTAAAAATATAAAAATTGAGACACATTCAATCCATAAATAGTTTATACCCAATAAATTCCAAAACATAATAAAATTAGAGAATTGACAAAATTAAAGAGGCAAAAAGGACTAAAATAGGGACTAAAATAAATGGAAAAAGTATGTTATCAAATCCCCCACACTAGGCCTTTTGCACTCCTGGGCAAAATCAATTAAATACAACAGAGAATCCCAATAAGCACAGCAAGAAAAAGTGTAGAAAATATACAACAATGAAATAATTAAAATTTAGAAAGATTTACATTAGGAGAAATAAATCTTAAATTTCTAAAAAGTTCAAGCTCCATGGCAATTATTTCGAAAAGAATGAATTCAAGTAACAATCTCCTCACAAGGTAAGGTGTTTATCCTCTACTCTCTCAAGTGTTTAAGAGGGAATCACTCAAAGTCGTCCTATCACAAATTTCACTACCATAAGCTTGTCAAGAATCTAAATCTCCACTACTTGAATCTAATACATACTTGAATCAAAAGGACTTTACAAGGTTGTAACGTGGGTAAGAAAAATAGTGGGAAACAAAGGGAAAGATTGAACAATGAAACAAAATATGGTAACAACTCAAGAAAATGAAGAGCATTTACAAGTGAAATATAAGAGACTGAGTATAAATAAATTTGGGTCTCAATGTTCTATCTGCTCCTCTTTTTCATTATCTTTTTCTCTTCTTTTTTTTTTATTCTTTCTTTCTTTCTCCTTTTTTTTTTCTTCTTCTTGACTGGCCAGTCTTTTTCTGTTGCTTGAGAGGAAGTAGAAGAAATATAGTTCAAAACACCCCAAAATTCACAAAATTTTTCAGCATATCAATCCCTTAAAAGAATTTAAAATACTCCTCACATCTTAAGTTGGAAGAAAGAAAAAAAAATATTGTTGTAGGCAGAAAAAGTGGTGGAAGAACACAAGAAAGAAAATGGATAAGGCACAAAATGGCATACAATGGAAACAATGATAATGGATGGCTATTTGGCTAAAAGTGGTTACAAGAAACAAATGCCTAAATCATTTCCAAGTATGTACAAGATATGTAGCCTCAATCAAAGATTCAAGACAAGTTCTAGAGTGACAATCCATGATAGAGAACACACAACAAGAAGAATAACATTTTTCACTTAGGCTCAAATCCTCACAGCTAAGACTATTACTACAAATTCATTAAAGTCAACGTCATTGCCATTTAACTTGAATTCCTTAGAGAAATAAGAATAAATTCTCTTCATGCTAAGTCAATCTACACTTTAGCTATTTCATCATGCATAATTCCACACCAAAACTCCATCAAAAATTTAAAAAGTGAGCATCAAATTCGGACAAAACAGAGTAGCAAAATTCTGTAGTGCAGAATTTCTGGCGACACGGCTTTACCGACATAGAACGACCCCAAAACGGATGCGAATCACTCCAAATAAAATTCTACAACTAGAAGACATATAAAGGTTTAAAAACATGTAAAGAAAGTGGCAAAAACCATAGCCAAGCAGTACAGAATATTCATGCAAGATGACAAAATTTCTGCCAAAACAGAGAAAACAGAGAAAAAAAATGGGCAACAGAAAAAGACTAAAACAAAATTAAAATTACGAAAGAAATACAAAAACAAAATTAAAAAGAGAAAGATTAGAAAAACATGGGTTGCCTCCCAAAAGCGCTTGGTTTAAAGTCCTTAGCTAGACTTTATTTGGTGTCTATGCTTAGCGTCGCTTCTTCTTTGTTTTCCTTACTTTCTCTTTGATTTTTTTTTTTTATTTCCTTCGTCAAGGAAAATGATCAAGTACCTCACATGCAACAAAGAGAAATAACATGAGAGATATATCAAATAAGCAAGGTAACAAGAAGAAATCAAACTAATAAAGACACTTGAAAAGCTAAAAACACTTGAAATTGTAAAAACTAAAACAAGAAAAGACAATGTCTAAAATAACATCACTTTGGCTTAAAAGAAAAATCAATTTGACAACCATCAATCCCCGGCAACGGCGCTAAAAACTTGGTGCGTATAATTTATAGCACATAAAATATTCCAGCAAGTATACTGGGTCGCAACAAGTAATAAAGTGATGAGTAGAGTATCGTCCCACAGAGATTGAGGTATCAAATAAAATTCAATTAGGCTAAGTGAAATGCTATTAAGACTTATGAGGGAAATTTCAGAAATTACACAAAAAAGGGGGGGTGATGATTGAAACAACACAATATAAATAACTGAAATTTAAATAACTAGATAGAAAACAAAACAGAGAAAAGATGTGGATTGGTCACAAATTTCATGGAATTGTACATCATCATCATTTCCTTTGAATATTCTTGGCTAATTCTATTATGTAATCTTCAATCTAAAATTCTCAGAAAGTCTTCTAAGACTGAATTATATTAAAATTATAGTTAGGAATATCTTCACTAATCTATAACTCAAATATAATCCGATGAAGTCCTAATCACATCAATGCCCCGCAATCGCATATGACATGTTATCTCTTGTCCTACTCGTTACAAATACATAGCAAACGCATGCATGTATAAATAACAAGCTTCATAGAACAATAAATAAAATAGAACTTTGGCCAAGAAAATACTCATTGGTCCAAATGAATTAAAGTACAATTTCCATTTCATCAAATGACCGACTACACAAGAAAATGAGATTGATTTCGTTGATCTAATCCGATTAATTCATAGACAAATTAATCTTTGAATCATTGAAGAACAATTCAATTAAATTACAATCCATTCAATGTTGGCCAATTTTCTAAAATATGATTGAATCCAAAAGCTTTGAAATTACAATCTAACTTATCCAAAATAATTGACTAAAATCTTAGATCAACCATTCAATTAAGTCATGAAGCTCAAGAAAATTATTCAATCCACATAAATAAAACTATCTATATCTAGATAATCTAATTTATGGTGGAAATTACAAGGTCAAGCTCAATATCTAGCTAACTCTAGCATAGACATAAAAATCCCAAACTCATTGAAGGTTCATCAAACATTCAAGAGGAAGAATAATCAGTAAAATCCATTCCATTAAACGAAAATGCATTAAAATCGAAATTGTTCAGCAATAAAACATCATAGAACCAAACTACATCAATCCTTAAACTTAGAAAATTACATGGAAGAGAAGGAAAAACATGACAGAAAACAGAAAATACAACAGAAATCTAAGAAACTATGAAGGAAAATGCAAGAAAAGGAAGGAAAATGGGAGAAGGAGAGCCATTCCCAAGTGGGAAGGCTTCCTTTCCCTCTAACCAAGCTAGAGAGTTGCCTCTATGTTGCTCCCAGCCACTGCTGCCCAAGGAAGGCAGAAAAATGGTGCTAGGACTTCACATCAGAAAAATGACTTAGCTTCCTTAATAAATTTCGATTTTTGCAAATATAAAACTGATCTAACACATGCCTAAAGGGATATTCTGCCCTAGATGCCTCCTTGGATGCCTCTTCCATGATATGGCAGCACTTTGACAGAAAAACAGCATCAAAATTAATATTTCTGCAGCAGCAGAAAAGTATGGCAGCAGCAGCAGAATTAATATTTCTGCAGCAGAAAGTGACAAACAACAGCAGAACAGCAGCAGAATATCATGGCAAAATTAATATTTCAGCCATGCTTTTCTTGACCTACGAAAATTAATATTTCTGCCCAAAAATTCTGACTACATGGCATTGAATAAGAGTTCAAGTGGGCCCCACATCCAGCATATCCTATTCAACATCTACATCACCCAAAAAGTGCCACATTAGCATCCAAATCATCATCTTTGTCCATGTCAACACTTTTCTCTCCAAAATTAAAATTTGTAGGAATTAAATTGAGCATTTTACAATTCAAGTTCTAAAAATATAAAAATTGAGACACATTCAATCCATAAATAGTTTATACCCAATAAATTCCAAAACATAATAAAATTAGAGAATTGACAAAATTAAAGAGGCAAAAAGGACTAAAATAGGGACTAAAATAAATGGAAAAAGTATGTTATCAAAGGGTATCTCAACCCCAAAGGAAGGGGCAATCTATACCTGTGACATCTTTAGGATAGACTTTTTCCATGGCTAGTACCCCTCGAACTGGTTCTCAATTGAAGCATGACAAGCCCCGTTGTGAGGAAATGTAGGAGGTACCATATCGACACATACTTTAGAGGAAGCTTAGCTTGCTTTCACTCTGGTCACATGGGTCACTTCAAGCGTGAGTGCTCACAGTTAGCCCTGGGATCCAGTCAAGGATCCATTCACCCTTCACATGCTCATACGGAGGTAGCATTGATAGTTTGGGCTCCTTCCACATCAGTTGGAGGTAATGGTATGGGAAGAGGTTTAGGCAACCACATGGTGAGAGACTTCAATAGGGGAATTGGGAGAGGCCAGGATGGGAAAGGCCAGCAAGCCCAAGGCTATGGTATAGCCAGAGTTTATACCCTTACCAAATAAGATGCCCAAGCATCCAATGCCATCATCACAGGTATTGTCTCTGTTTGTTCTTATGATGCCCATGTGCTATTTGTTCTGGGTTCTACGCATTCTTATGTGCCCCATGTTTTTGCAAAATACTTTTTGTTTAACCTTATGGGTTTGAATGATCCATTTCTTGTATCCGCTCTGGTAGGGAAAAACTATTCTTGTAAATAAGGGGTATGTGGGATGTCATGTTAAAGTAGGTAAATTAGAGACTTTGGCTACCTTGTTGATTCTAGACATGACAAATTTTGATGTTATTCTGGGTATGGATTGGTTGGCGGCATGCCACACGACTCTTGATTGTTAAGAGAAAGCGGTGAAGTTTGCCATGCCAAGAGACCTGTCTTGATGTTTCAAAGGGATATGAGTGATGTGCCGTGTAATTTCATCTCTATGATGAGTGCTCAAAGGATGCTAAGGAAGGGATATCGAGGCTTCCTAGCTTTTATTCGAGATGTAGAGAATGAGGATGTGGACTTAGGTGAGGTGCTAGTGGTAAGGGAGTTTTTGGATGTGTTTCCTTAGGACTTACATGGGTTACCTCCAGATAGAGAGATGGAGTTTGGTATAGAATTGGCCCCTAACATGTAACCTATATCCATCCCACCTTATTGCATGGTACCAACTGAGCTTAAAAAGCTTAAGGATCAGTTGCAAGACATTTTGGATAAAGCGTTTGTGTGGCCAAGCGTATCGCCATAAAGAGCCTTGGTTCCTTTTGTGAAAAAGAAGGATGGGTCAATGTGGTTATGTATTGACTATCGGCAGTTGAACAAAGTGACAATGAAGAATAAATATCTATTACTATGGATAGATGATCTCTTTGATCAGTTGCAAGGCTTCTTGCTTTTCAAAAATCGATTTGAGATTGGGGTACCATCAGCTTAAGATCAAGGAGGAGGATATCCCTAAGACTGCTTTTAGAACCCGATATGGTCACTACGAGTTCTTAATGATGTCTTTCAATTTGACCAATGCACCAACAGCATTTATGGATCTTATAAAATGTCTGTTCAGACCCTTCCTAAATAAATTCATCATTGTTTTTATTGATGACATCTTGGTTTATTCAATGAGTCCAAAGGAGCATGAAAGGCATCCAGATTATTCTGTAAACTTTAAGGGAAAACTAGTGATTTGCTAAATTTTCCAAGTGTGATTTTTGGCTTGACCAAGTGGCATTTTGGGAGCATGTGATCTCCAAAGATGGTGTCTAAGTGGATCCTAGTAAAGTAGAGGTAGTAAAGAAATGGCCCTGACCCACAACTGTAACTGAGATTCGTAGTTTCTTGGGGTTAGTGTGTTATTATCATCGGTTTGTTCGAGATTTCTCGAGGATAACCTCACCTTTCACTCGGTTGACAAGGAAGAATGTAAAATATGTATAGGTTGATAAATGTGAGGAGAGCTTAGAAAAGTTATAGGAGTGTCTAACAACGGCTTTGATCCTCACCTTGCTTACAGGACCAGGAAGGTACAATGTATATTATGATGCTTCAGGAGTAGGATTGGGTTGCTTCCTTATGCAATGTGGTCGAGTAGTGGCTTATGCATCGAGACAACTCAAGCTTCATGAACAAAACTATCCCACACATGACTTGGAGACTGCAGCAGTAGTTTTTGCCTTAAAAATCTGGAGGCACTACCTTTATGGGGAGACATGTAAGGTGTATACCGATCACAAGAGTTTAAAGTACATCTTTAATCAGTTGGACCTAAACTTGAGACAAAGGAGGTAGATGGAACTTCTTAAAGATTATGATTGTACTATTCTCTACCATCCCGAGAAGGCAAATGTCATGCCCAGCCCCTGGAGTCGATAATCCATGGGAAGTGTAGCACACTTTGCGTTGTTTTGGAGACTGTTATCCTATGAGGTTCACGGGCTTGTGGCTAGTGGAGTGAGATTTGAGGTCTCAGAAACTGGAACATTGTTGGCCCATATTCAAGCTCAACCATCACTTGTAGAGGATATTAAAGTGGCTCAAGTAAAGGATCCTAAAATTTCTAAGTGGAAGGAGGAATTAACGGAAAAAGATACCAATACTCTTGATGAGGAAAGCGTCCTTCAACTTGAGGGTTATTTGTGCATGCCCATGGATGAGGTAATTTGAAGGATAATTCTTGATGAGGCCCATATGTTTGTATACACTATGCATCTAGAAGCGACCAAGATGTACCACGATCTCAGGCAACTATACTAGTAAAAGGGCATGAAACATGATGTTTTAGAAGATGTATTGTGATGCTTAACTTGCCAAAAAGTTAAGGGAGAGCACCAAAAACTGACAGGCCTACTTTAAGAGATTAAACTTTCAAAGTGGAAGTGGGAGAAGATGGCAATGGATTTTGTTGTCAGATTACCTTGTTCTCCAGTGGGGTATGATTCCATATGGGTGATAGTGGATAGGCTAACTAAAATGGCTCAGTTCATCCCTATTAAGACCACTTATAGAGTTACCTAGCTAGCAAAGATTTACCTTAAGGAAGTGGTGAGGTTGCATGGAATGCCAGTTTCAATTATTTCTGATCAAAGCCCACAGTTTACCTCTCGATTTTGGAGTGTTCAAGAAACATTGGGTACAAGGGTGGATCTGAGTACATCTTTCCATCCCCAAACCAATGGCTAGTCGAAGAGAACAATTTAGACTCTAGATGACATGCTTAGGGCATGTGTAATGGATTTTGGTGGAAATTAAGAAGGCCATTTACCCTTGATCGAGTTTGCCTACAACAATAGCTTTCAAGCAAGCATTCAAATGGCTCCATTAAAGCCTTATATGGGAGATGATGTAGATCACTGGTTGGATAGTTAAGGTCGGCGAATCCAAAGCCATTAGATCCGATTTCATGCAAGATACCTTCGATAAGGTTAAGATAATCCGGGAGAGGCTTCTAACAGCTCTGAGTCGATAGAAATCCTATGCAGATAACCAGAGATGATATCTTGAGTTTGCAAGACATGGTTTTCCTCAAGGTGTCACCTATGAGAAGGACCATGAGGTTTGGTAGGAACAGGAAGTTAAACCCTAAGTATATGGGTCCATTTAAGATCTTAAAACGGGTAGGCAATGTGGCCTACTGGCTAAACCTTTTGGGAGAATTAGTGGGAGTGCATCTGATGTTTCATGTGTCCATATTGCGAAAATATCTTCTCGACCCATCACATGTGATCCATTCCTAAGGTGCAATTAGATGATACCATATCTTACAAGGAGATGCTGGTAGTAATCCTTGATACACAAGTCTAAAGAATCTGCTCCAAGGAGATTCCGTTGGTAAAGGTGATATGGAGAAACCACTCCCATTAGGAGGCGATGTAGGAAGTTAAGGAGGACATACAGTCCAAATACCTTCATCTCTTTATGGATATAAGACATTAGTGTCTTAAAAAATTCGAAGGATCAAATTTCTTAAGGAGGGGAGATTGTAATATCCCAGGAGATTTTTATTGTACACGTGCACATAGGAGAATTAATTTTCTTTTTTTTTTGGTTGTTTATTTTAATTATGCATATTGTGTTGGTGTTATTTTGTTCCAATGATTTTGTTAAAATTGATGCAATGGGATTGGAGACATCCTATATAGAAAGGAGATTCAATTTCTTCTTGATTGGGAGTTAATAAAGATTAAAGGGAGAAATTATTAATTATTTCTTGCCTCCTTGTGTTGATGAATTCAAGTGGACATTTATGCTAAATGCTTTATTGTAAGGACTAAAATGAATAGGCTCAACCTTAGGAGTTTATAACTTTAATGGTGTTCTTGTGTGTGCTTTTGAGATTTTGAGAAGACTTAATATTTATTTTCTAAAATTTGCCTAAGTGTGGGAGAAGAGAAATGGCATTTCAAGTAAAGGCCTTAGGAAGACAAAGGGCATTTTTATCCATCTTGGACCAATTGTTTGAATCACATCCTCTCTCCTTCCTTTCCCTCACTCACAGTCGAAATGCACACATATTGGATCTATTAAGTTTTCTTCTCCTTCCTCACACCAAACACACAAGCTCTCTCCCAACACCTTCCTTTCCTCTTGGCTGGCTGGACAATCTGAATGGGTAGGGGTTTGTGGGCTTTTGGCTAAAGCTTGTAGGTAAATAGAGATTTATATTCCCTCTCTTAGCTTGTTTTCCTCCTAAACTCTAGATCTAAAAAGTAAAGTTGGTTGAGTGGTTTTATTATATTATATTATATTGGCTTTATTCTAATTCTTGGCTTGAAAAGCTCATAGGTTACTCAATGGTGATTTAAAAATGGTTGGAGTCATAAATTCTCTTGAAGGGGAAACCTTTCCCTTTATTGTATAAGATGCAATTTTCGGTTCCTTGAGCTTATGGGTGGAGTATCTGGTAGTTTTTTGCAATTTTTGAAGCACCCATAAGGTCATAAAACCCTCCCTTTATGAAGCTTTGCAAATAGAGAATCAAAGAAGCAAAAATGGCATTTTTTTTCTTGCTACTACTATCACAAGGCGCCCAGGTACCAAGTGGACAGAAAGCGTGTGCTGCTCCCTGGCCAAGGCGCCCAGGCACCAAGTGGACAAAAGGGTTTTGGGGTAGGCATCAGGCTAGGGTGCCCAGGCACCACCACTACCACTCAGGCGCCATCTTGGTATGGCGCCCCAGGCACCAAGGTCCTAGAGTTCTTGATTGTGATGGAAATTAAGTGTGTGCTATCACATGTTTGCGTAGGTGTTTCCAGGAGTTTCTAAATTCTTAATTGGATCTTTTCTAGCCAAGTGAATAAATAACCTACTCAAGTATGTGAATTATTTCATGTGTTGAAATGTGTATTGTGAGGAATTCACAAGTGATGGAACATGAAATAGGGGAGATGAAATTTTATAATTTGCATGTTGTGATTTATGATGGAGTGTGTTCTGGAATTCGGATTCTTGTATTGATAATTGTATATATATATATATATATATATATATATATATATTAACATTGTCTCTATATATTTTTAAAAGTCATTGGAGTAATTGTGCCTTGAACCTTGATGATTCGGTGGGAGGATTTTGGGTTAGACCCATGGGAGTCATGGAGAATAATTATCTACATGTAAGGAATTGGAATGCCTTTGGGCATGGAGAAATTGCCATTAGGCATGAAGATATAATTGCCTTTGAGTGTAGAAATTTAATTCCCTTGGGCATGGAGATTTAATGGCCTTTGAGCTGGGAGGTTTAATTGTTCTTGAGCATTGAGATTTAATTGCTTTTGGGCAAGAAGAACACAACAATGCCTCCGGGCCAAGATATATGGATGCTTAACGCTCTGCCACACTTGAATTGCTTGTGTTTGATTTTACTCACTGAGATTATTATCTCACACTATTGTTTTTATGTTTCAGAGTCTGTGGAATTTGAAGAACATCTGCATGAGGAGTAGCAAAGGTTCGAGTGATCCAACCTACTTGATTCTTGAGTTGGTAAAAACCTTTTTTGGAATCGCCCTAAGAAATTCTTTAGATTTGTCACTCTGTAGTCCAATAGGACCAATTAGGAGGGTTGTTTTGGAAGAATATTCTTTGTATATATTTCTGTATATTCCTGGTGTTGTTCTGATAGAGGAATAGATAAAAACATAGGAGATGGCCATCTTGTGGCTTATTTATTTAAAGTTATGTAACAGATGCTTTACATTATAGTTATGGAGTATTTCATGATCTTGCATTTATGGAGTGGAGTGTGGTGAAATTCACCCCCCCCCTTTTTTTTTTAATTCTTGTTTTTGTTATGTGAACTAGAACTAAGAGTTAGGCTTACGTTCATGGAAGGTACCCACATGTCATGCCAGTCACGTGCTCTGAAATTGAGTTGTGACAATATATATATATATATATATATAGATATAGATATATATAATTATTTTAGTTAACCATCATATCGTTCTGAGATAAAATCTTCATATTATCATTGTGTTGTGTGTTGGCTTGTGATTAGTGTCAGGCTTACCTTGGTAGTAAAGAAATCATAACGTGCCGGTCATGATCCTATTTTGGGGTGTGACAACCCAACACTATTTTGGTGTGGGCATATATTGACAAACTTGTTTTATTATGAATTGAATTTTATACTCTATCAGTAGCTCCATATATCCATAAGTATGTTTCGAATACTAAAGTGAACCTTGAGAGTGTGTCAAATCTTAAAAGTTTAAAGAGCCCAACACTTTTTTGGTGTGGGCACATTGAGAAACTTGTTTTATTCTGAATTGAATTTTACACTCTATCCGAAGCTCCATATATCCAAATGCAGATTTTCCTCCATAATTTTTATGTGTTAATAAGAGTGGAGAGCTCTCTTTGATTTTTCTTTTTCAAAAAAAAGTAATGGTTTGGGCAACTTGTAAAACTTTCAGATGTCCTAATTTTAGAGGACATTTCGCTAATTTTTCTTCAAGATTGTTAAAAACAAGAAATGGATATGTAAAGTTTCTTGAAAAATTGTTAAAATTGTCATAGAAACATATTCCACAGTTATTTTGCAACACTTTGCATATTAATTTTGATCAGTAAATTCAAAACTTTCTAAGTTTGGTCCCCTTGGTACGAAAGTTTAAATAAAAATAAAATTAAGGTTAAGAGTTAATGCTTACGAAATATTTGTAAAAATTAAAAAATGCATTTCTCACCACAAATTGATGTACAAAACAAAAACAAAACAAAACGATGTACAAAACAAATTAAAAAATGATGGTAAGTAATAAAAATTTAGATATACAAAAATAAATTGAGACCAAAATTGACAACCTATATGTAGATAACAGATTTCCACACGGTACATTTAATGTACCTTAACAATAACTCCTTCTTAAATACTAACCTCTTTATATCAAGTGTCTACCTCTCAAACTATTATTAGTCCATGTGCTAGAGTTGTACGTAGGTTTGGTTTGGTTCGGCTTTGAATATGAACCTAATTGAATTAATTTAGTTGGTTTATCAAAAAATTAGATTTATTTAATTTTAATTTTTAAACGGTTTTGTTCAATTTTAATTTAACAGTTTAATTTATAATAATTTGTGATTTTTAATTTTAATAATATATATATAAATATTAAAAAAATAAATTAATTATAAAATATACAAAAATAATAATTTTTTTGACATAAAAAATATATAAATATAATATTATATGTACACAAAATATAATTTTTTTATATATCAAGTTAGTTCAATTAAACCAAACCAAATTAATTAAAATTCATATTTTATAAACTAATTTGAACCTCATTTTTTTTTATCAGCTTGATTCGATTTTGAACACCTCTAATGTATTTCACGAGAAGCCATATCTGCTACATAATAGACCAAACCCTTCTTTAATTGATATATTTTCGCATTGGGAACTCATGCCAACCGTCTTTTATTGATTTACTTTTGTCTCCATTTGCATTGGAATTCTGCAGTGGTTAATGCAATGCTGCACTGGCTAGTCGTTAATGATTTCGTAGTGTACACATTTCTTTTTCAAGAACAAAATTTCTAAAGTCGTATTTTCAAATTGCTAAACCCTCAATCCAACCTTCTCACAGTATATTACGCACAATCAGTGTGATTCAAAATGGTCTGGAGTGTAGATCAAAATTACCCATAAATAGATGGTCCTATGTTGAGTAGTTTAGATTCGTTTAAAACGAGCTTTTTATTTTTTTATATTTTTTTTAGAAAAAATATATTATTTATTATAAATAATCTCACTTTCTTACATTTATATATTTTATAATCTTGCATTAAATAAATATAGTAAATTTAGATGTAAAAACTTTTGTAATTTTTTAAAAATAAATGTAAAATTTTCAAATTTAAATATAATATAGTTAATTTTAAAAGAAAATATAAAAAATTAAAGTTATTGGTTATTTAAAAATATTAAAAAAATAATATTGTACATGTATAAACTCTATTTTAATGAAAAATTATTGAATTTTTTATTAAAAATTAAAATTATATTATTTTAATATAACTAAATAAATAAAGTGGCTTATGGGCCAACCCGTTTAAACCCACGAGTGGGTTTAGGTTGAGTAAAGAAGAGTGCTGACTTATGACAGTCTAAACTGACCCGTTTAATAGTATTATGCACAATTCATTACTGGGTGACTTCTAAGATTCTCCATCTCCTTCCATCCAACCTTATAGCATTTCAACCATAGTTTAATAGCTATTTGTAACAACATCAAACATTCTCTCTTAGATGTTTTTTAGGTTATACCTTTGAATAGTCATTCATGTAGCTTTTTGGAGATGAATTTGGTGACTTCAACTCTACCCTCACTCGGTTCCCCAAAAAAAAAAAACCCTACCCTCAAGTTTTCTATTTTCTCAAGATGTGTAAATGGAAAAATTAAATTAATTTATCATTAATAGCCGTCTTTCTTTTACTTCTTTTTTTAACATGTTTAATTTATAATTGATTTATAGCATTTTTCCCATTGTCATTTTTTTTTAAATATGTAAGCATTGTAAGTAATATAAATATGGTCTAAGCTATTAATTTGTGTTGACTATATCTTTGGGTTTGTCTTTTTTACAGTATTTTTGCGTTATATTTAATACTTTCTAATATATTATAGACAAACTAAAGGGACTAAGGACACTTAACAGCAAACATCTGTTTTTAAAAAGTTATTATATGATTTCTTATTTGCACATTTAGTTATTCCTAATATTTTTGCTCCAACAATCAATAAATATGATGCATACTATATGAAAAGTTTAGAAGCAAATTAAATCCAAATTCCAAATGATGTCATCATTAAATTAGAAATTAATCCTATAACTGAAATTATTAAGTGCACCTATCCTCAACTTCTTGAAAATGTCACTAAACTAAGCTACTTTCAAGGCCATATTGACATGAGTAGGGATTCTCTGCTATGCAAACTCTGTACTCTGCATTTTTTAGCAACGATTAAAATTATTGTCAAAAGTGTTGTATAATCAGCAATGATTTTAACCATTGCTAAAAGTATAAAATCATTACTAAAAAATGCATAGCATAGAGCTTGCAGAGCAGAAAGATCCGGTCTCATATTGACACACACACTATGCAAAACGTTAATGCAATTAATGAATATGATATTGTTAATTCCATGATTAATAGTTACTTCATCTTACGATTATCATTTAAGTTTACACAAAGACAATTTTCTATCACTTGCTGTTTTATATTGACTATTAAAATAAATCAGGGTTAGCCTTTGTTAAATGTTAGAATTTACTTGCCTACTCCAGTTTTTTCACATGGTTAGTTTTATGTTGTCATTTCTAGAGTAAAATTAAATTTTGGAAATTTTAACTCTTGGATTAAAAAAAAAAAGCAAAGTACAAATATTGTAACTAACATAATTTATCAAAAAAGTTTTTTTGAAAATCATTACAATGTTAAACTAATTACAGTACCATAAAATTCTATTTACCATTTTTTTCTATTTCAATTTGTTTTACTTATTCAAATTTAATTGATTTAACCTTATTCCATGTGTTTTATTTAACAATCGTCCAATTCTAGTTAAGGTCTAAAGTTCACGCATACCTAAGGAAAATATGAACACATGACGTAGAGATAAGGGTAATTAATTTTTCCGAGATAAAGATATATCTTCTAATTTACATAAACATTTAGACAATATTTGACAAAAATAGCTCGATTCCTGCTTGGATTTATGCATGCTTGGATTTTTAACAACAGTTTTTACTGTTGTTAAAATTTTCAGTAACAGTTTAACTATTGTTAAATTGTTGATAAAAGTTTTTAGCAACATTTAAAACCGTTGCTATTGTCCCAAGCAAGCACCTGCTTGTATTTACCCAAAGCAGAAAATCTGCATGAGTTAGCTAAAAGTTTATAAGTTAATTTTTAATTGATAATTGACAGTTGAAATCTGTTAAACTAACTTATTGAATAAAAATATTGGTAAAAAAGCAATTGTTAAAGTAGTTAAAAACTGTAAAATAATATTAAAAAAAATATTTTATAATCTTAAAATAATACAAATAAATATATCATTTTTTTATTTTTTTAATTAAATTAATTTAAATTATTATATATAAAAAATTAATTTATATATATATATATATTACATAATAAAATATAATAAAATAGAGATAAATACAAAAATAAAAAAATAACCACCATTCGAAAATAAGGTTATAATGATTAAGACAATAAAAATATAATGAATATTTTAATAAAATAATAAAGATAAAATAAAAATATATATAAAAATTGTAAACTATAAATTACTTAAAATAATATTTTTAAATAAGATATAAATTATTAAAATAAATATATTTATTAAATACACAAACAAATTTATAAACAAATTAAATAAATAAGTTATAAATTAAATTAAATAAATTATAAATTAGCTAAGTCCTAAACTAGTTTATTTTGTCAGTGAATAAAGGAAAATAGACAGCAGAAGAAAAGAAAAGTGATTTGGTCGGTCTTTTTTGACATTCGAAGAAAGAAATGTGCACGCGACAAAAATCAAATAACCTAATAAATAGCAAAAGAGAGTCCAGATGCATGAATTTCCGGGTTTGGGGTCCGCGGTGAGTCGTTGACTATCTTAGACTTCAAAAGATCTGTCTCCATGAAATATGGTGGTAACTGGTAAGCCCTTCTTCTCTGTCACCTCACAAACAAGGGATTCATCGAACTTGACTGCTTCAAGCAGCTTACTTCTGTTGATTTCTTCTTGCTTCTGAAATCGTCGCAGCTGAGGCCTCCACTCTGGTAAGGTTTTCACTCTTTTTTGTCTTATTCTTTTCGCGGATGTCTGATAGTAGGTGGTAGAAGGTATCCGTGTATTTTTATTCCACAGAATTTCAAGTTTTTCCTCTAAATTTATTTTATATTTTCATTCGATGGGTTTTTTCTCCCAAATTCTCATTCGAGTCCTTATGTGAAACCTATTATCGACTTGGAAGTATTATCCTCGTATCCCTACATAGTGCTTGTCCGAAATTGGTCTGCAGAGAAAACCATCTAGCTCGTTGTAAGCGTTCAATTTAGATTAAGGCGGTTGACTGTAACACGAAGCAGCTAAAGAAATGTTTGAACATCCTAGGGCAGGGACCTGCATCCATGTAAACTCGTTGATTGTAACTGTAGAAATTTTCAGGCTGCAGTTAATGAATATATATGTAAAAAGAAAATTGCATCGTTGCATAATTATGGAGAATTCATCCTTCAAATTTGCTAAAACAGAAGGGAGGCTTTAAGGTATGTACCGTGTTGCATAGTGTGAGATCGTCCTGAAGCTTCAAGTCAGTATTGGTGTACGTACTTTCAAATTAGATGGTATCGCTGGTACTAATTACGTTAGATGTTGCTGCCTTCATTAATAAGGATGGTTGGCATTTTTGGTTCTCTATAATAGTGTTTTTGGTATGGCCTTATCGTCTATTCTCTTTCCTCTGTCATCTCTATGCTGCAACATATTGCTAGAAACTATCAGTGGAAAGTGGAAAACTGAATGTTGTGTTATTAATATACGGTACTAGTTTTATTCGTTGTATAAATATTATTATTATTTTTTATTCCATTTCCATGTCTTTTGATGCTAATTTTTTACATATTCAAATGCAGTTATGTGAAAAAGGAGAATTTTTCTGTGGTTGATTCACTATGGAATCCTGCAACTGCTTTGAGCCCCAATTGCCAGCTGAAGATTTATTGATGAAATACCAATATATTTCAGATTTCTTCATTGCCCTTGCTTATTTTTCTATCCCTTTAGAGCTGATTTACTTTGTAAAGAAATCAGCTGTATTTCCGTACAGATGGGTCCTCGTTCAGTTTGGTGCTTTCATAGTTCTATGTGGAGCAACACATCTAATTAGTTTATGGACTTTTACGATGCATTCAAGGACTGTGGCAGTAGTAATGACCACAGCTAAGGTTTTAACTGCCGTGGTATCATGTGCAACTGCCCTTATGCTTGTACATATCATTCCAGATTTATTAAGTGTTAAGACTAGAGAGCTATTTTTGAAGAATAAGGCTGCAGAGCTTGATAGAGAAATGGGCTTGATTCGCACACAGGAAGAAACTGGTCGACATGTTAGGATGCTGACTCACGAAATTAGAAGCACTCTTGATAGACACACCATACTAAAAACAACTCTTATTGAACTTGGTAGTACTTTGGCACTGGAAGAGTGTGCATTATGGATGCCAACTCGTACTGGCTTGGAGCTTCAACTGTCCTACACATTGAGACAGCAAAACCCAGTTGGATATACAGTACCCATACATCTTCCTGTGATCAATCAAGTATTTAGCAGCAACCGTGCAGTAAAAATTTCACCAAATTGTCCTGTGGCTAGATTACGGCCTGCAGGGAAATACATGCCTGGGGAGGTAGTTGCTGTTCGGGTCCCCCTCCTACATCTTTCTAATTTCCAAATATATGATTGGCCAGCGGTTTCATCAAGAAACTATGCTTTGATGGTCTTGATGCTTCCATCAGATAGTGCCAGACAGTGGCATGTTCATGAACTAGAGCTAGTCGAGGTTGTTGCTGATCAGGTAACAAATTTTCCATTCATTTTCTTCAGGTTCTCTATTATGTTTGCTATATGTCATTCATCTTTGTATTTCTTTTCATGAACAAGTTTGTTAATTATTACATTTTAGTATAAGTTTATACATTTGTAGAAATGTAACTAGTACTTTTTGTGTGTTATTATAATATGCATTTTGATTTGACTAGCTAAACAGTTTGATAGGTTACTTAAGGTCCATTTGTTTTATTTTGGTTAAATTATAATTTTGGTCGGACTACATCAAAATGGTTGGGATGCAAATTCGGGGGTGCCGTTACACATGCAAGTCCTTGGAAGGCAATTTCATTAGTGTATCTTTTTTTTTTCTCCTATGTTGTCTTTACGTGTTGGAGATGGATTCCATTTTCGTTTTTGGGAAGACTATTGGATTGGTCATATTCCTTTCACGGACAAGTTCTCTCTCGTCTTTATTCCTTGTCTTCTTTGCATGGTGCACCCATCGCGGATTTCTTATGTTTTTATGGGGACCAACTTTCTTGGAATTTCCATTTCTTTAGAAATTTAATTGATAGACTTGTGCGCAATCTTACTTTGATGTTGGAAATTTTGTCTCCATTTCGCATCTCCTCTTTTCCTCTTCTCCTGATATGAGGCTGTGGAATTTGGATTCCTCAGGCTCTTATACTTGTGCTTCTTTTTATAATTTTTTGATCCGTAGCCCACAAGAGTCGACGCTCTTTAAAAAATCATTTTGGAATGTAAAGGTGCCTTCTAAGGTTAAGGCCTTTTCTCTGAACAGTGATATCTTAGGTATACCATTCCTTTTCCCCAATGTTTTCTTTACATGTTGAAGATGGGTCCCGTTTTCGTTTCTGGGAGGACTATTAGATTGGTCATATTCCTTTTAAAGATAGGTTCCCTCGTCTCGTCTTTTCTCCTTGTATTCTTTTGCATGATGCTCTCATTTCTATTTTTTATGTTTTCAAGGGAATCAATTTTCTTGGGATTTCCACTTTTTTAGAAACATAAATGATCGACTTGTGGGCAATGTAACTCTGATGTTGGACATTTCGTCTCTGCTCCGCATCTCTTCTGCCCCTGATATGAGTTTGTGGAATTTGGATTCCTCGGGCTCCTATGCCTTCTTTTATAATTTTTTGATTCGTAACCCACAAGAGTCGTGGCCTTTTAAAAAGTCGTTTTGGAAAGTGAAGGTGCCCTTGAAAGTTAAGGCCTTTGTTTAGACAATTGTTCTCAATATAATTAATACAAATGATATGCTTCAAATTAGGAGGCCTTGTAAGGCTTTTTCCTTAATGTTTGTGTGATGTGTTGGAGGAATGCGGAGACTAATGGCGATTTGTTTTTACTATGGTAATCAAGATAAAGATTTTGTAAAGGATCGAAAAGGCCGATGAGATTAAATTGCAGGAGTTTAAGATCCTATGCAATTTTAAAATATAAATATAAAAAATATTTATATAATTTTCTAAATATAAAAAATATTTAAAAATAAGTATAATTTATCAAAATATCAAAATATTTCCATAAAACATCTCATATTTTCATAAATTTACAAGTTATTTTCATTAAAAAAATTTGAATATCAAAATATTAGGGAAAAAAAATAATAAAACCAAGTGTTAGGATCTTAAGATCTTGTACGATCTTATACGATCCTGTACGATTTTGTAAGATCTTAAGATGCAAGATTTAGATTCCGAAAGATCCTGATGCAAAAAAGATCTTACATAAAATTTTACTCGATTTTGTTATCAAGATCTAAATCTTGTGCGATTTTACGACCAAGATCTAGATCTTGATTACTATGGTTTTTACATTGTAAAGTAGGTTGAGATATTTGGAACAGGTTATTTGGTCTCTTTGAGGAGATATGGGTTTTCCTGAGCAACTTTGGTGTCTTTGAGGAGATATGGGTTTTCCTGAGCAACTTTGGTGCTTTCTTTGCCACTAGTTTCCTCAGCTTCAGGTTGAGAAAAGAGAACAAGGCTCTGTGGAAGGCGGCCATGTGTGCTATTGTGTGGTGCCTGTGGATGAAGAGAAATGCAAGAGTTTTTAAATAATGGTCCCTGTCTCTTCATCTAATATGGGATAGAATTCACTACATTGCTTCCCTTTGGGTCTTGGCTAACGAGTTTTTTAAGGGAATGCCTTTGGTAGATGTTCAGTGGGATTGGAGGGTTTTGTTGTATTAGCCCTATTTTCGGACTTTTTTGTTTTTTGTTTTTTTGGTTCTGTTTTAGTTTTCCCCTGGAGGATATCTAGTCCTCCTCTTTGCTTGTGTTTCCTTTTCTTTCCTTCGTATTTTTTTCTCTCTCTAATAATATTTTTTTTGATTTAAAAAAAATCCTTTGCATTGTCAGAAAGGAATCTTTGTATTCCCAGCCCAAACTGAGTTTTAATCATATTGTAGAAAATAAGAAAACCAAAGCTTACATAAGATTATTGTTTCAAGAAAAGAAAATTCTAAGTCACATGAGTGTAATTTTTCTCCTTAGCAAGTCCAATTATTTGGTTTGTGCCCTGTTCCTGAAATACACTAGAAGTAGGGGAAAAAAATCACTCTACAATTCGTGTCTAAGGTGACTTTTGGATGGGAATAAGGTCAATGCAAAGTTTCAAAACATGAAGAATGTTTTCAAAGTAAGGCAATCACTTAAATAGGTATCAAATGATCAATGGTTCAAAGTTGATGACCTATGAATGCAAGGAAACGTCATTCGAGATATTAAAGAAAGATGAAGTTTGGGAGGAAATATGGAGAATGCCAAAGAACATATACTTGCAATAGAAGTTTTGTCCAACGACCCCAATAAGTTCTTCAACTTCTCAATCTCCTCTTTGTTGAAGTCAACCAAAATGGAATTTTCCTCATTACTAGAATTAGTAGTTACCATATGAGTTTCCCCTTACCCCTTCTTCATATTTGGAGGGAGGGGAGTTTCCAACATTTCTTTGTGTGACATGGCTACTTGCAATAAGTAAACACAAGGAGTCTTTGTTGGATTATTTTGATTGATCAGCTTGTCCATTGTTTCTATTAGAACATTGTAAAATATTTTCAGACACAAATGCCAAGCTCTCCGCTCATTGAACTTCTATCATCATAGACCCCATTGTCCTTCTTCCGCCAACACAATAGCAATTGCTTCATTTGAGGAAGGTAATTCTTCCCTTCCTAATTCTGGACATGTACAACATCAAACTCAACGTTCAATCCCACAAGAAAATCGTAAATCTTATCGTTCTCCACAAACTGCTTAAGAATAGCCACATCCTTATTACAAATCATCTTAATGCACTGATAATGATCCCTTTGCTGCCAAATATTCTTTAGTACATTAGATTACTAATAGAAACTCAAATACTGAAATTATTCTATTGATAAAAAGAGAATTACAAGATGGCAATTCCCTCCTAGAGCTATTGCTCCTACAAAAATACCTTCCTAGAGCTATTGCTCCTACAACAATACCTTGCTACCCAAACACTACTGACAACTTTTCCCAAACGTATCTCACACACACTCCCTTGCTACTACTAATACCTCCACTACAGACAACAACAACAACAACAGTCTTATCCCACTAGGTGGGGTCGGCTACATGGATCGTCCGACGCCATTGAGCTCTATCAATGACTAACTCTTTAGGGATCTCATTTACCAGAAGATTCCTCTCAATAACCTCTTTAAGTGTCCTTCTTGGTCTTCCTCGACCTTTTTTCACAGGGCTCCAAACCATCTGCTCAACTCTCCTTACTGGCGCTTCTAATAGTCTTCTTTGAATATGTCCAAACCATCTTAAATGGTTTTAGTCAATCCTCCACTACAGACCATGCATGTAATTACATAACAGCCCCTATTCCTCTCCTCTTTCTCTCATAAACCTTCCAGACCTTGGGCCCATTCCCTTGGTCCAACATCTGGCCCAAATCCTCACTTGGGTCATGGTCCCTATCAATACCCACCAATGCATCAGCAACCTTGTCCTCAAGGTTGAGGAAACTGACTTTTGAGGAAAAACTCCTCCTCCCAAGTTGCATCTTCAGGTGCTAGTCCTTCCCATTGGATAAGGAACTCACGAGATCTATATCCTGCTGCATGTTTGTCTCTAACACCAAGCACTTGCGCTCGAGCAATCACTTCTTCCTCCTCCATATCAGTAGGTAGTTCTGCACTTGCTGTATAATCTCCAATAGCACGTTTGAGTAAGGAAACATGAAAAACTGGGTGCACACGAGAATCAGGTGGCAGCTGGAGTTTGTATGCTACTTCCCCAAGCTTCTCAATAACTTGAAATGGTCCATAATACCGTGGTGACAGCTTAGAATAAATTCTTTGAGAAATAGAAGCTTGTCTATGAGGTCTTAATTTTAAGAAAGCCCAATCCCCAACTTCAAAGGCAACTTGCTTTCTTTTCATGTCAGCATAAATCTTCATTTGTTGTTGGGCTTTACTAAGGTTAAACTTAAGCTGTCTCAGTAACTCATCTCTATCTACAAGCTCTCTAGCCACTGCTTCAACCTTCGTTTCTCCATTAAAATATCTCACAATGGTAGGAGGTTGACATTCGTAGACTACCTCCGATGGAGTAGAGCCTGTGCTTGCATGAAATGCTGTATTATACTATAATTCAGGCCATGATAGCCAAAGAGACCACTGCTTGGGTTGTTCTGAAGCAAAGCACTGCAAGTATGATTCCAAGCACCTATTAACCACTTCAGTTTGACCATCCGTCTTCGGGTGGTAAGCAGAGCTCATTTTTAGTGATGTACCTTGCAAATGAAACAATTCCCTCCAAAAGGCACTAATAAAGATCGGATCTCTATCACTAAGAATGGATGAAGGGATGCCATGTAGTTTGATGATCTCCCGAGCAAACAGAATAGCAATGTTCTTTGCTGTATAGGGGTGTTTCAAGGACAAAAAGTGTGCATATTTTGACAGTCTATCAACAACTACTAAGATAGCATCATATCCTTTTGATTTAGAGAGTCCAGTGATAAAATCAAGAGAAATCTCATCCCAAACCTTATTCGGAATAGGCCAAGGTTGAAGTAATACACCGAGTAAAGTCGTTGCACTCTTCATTCTTTGGCAAACAGCACATGATCTAACGAATTCCATGACTACCCTTTTCATCCCAACCCAATAAAGATTGGTAGCAAGTCTTCTGTAGGTCCTTAGATAGCTCGAATGACCCGCGATTAGTCAAGAGTGGAACTCTTGCAATAATTGAGGAATTAATGCAGAATTTGCTGAAATCACTAACCTGTCCTTAAAGAATAAAACACCCATGTGCAGCTTATAACTAGGTTTACTGTCAGGATCAACCTTAAGTGCAGCCACAATAGTTTGAAGGTCAGGATCATCGTTCACCTCATCCATCAAATCACGGCCTTGAAGCCACACCGGGTAAGAACACATCACAGCTAATTCTCCTTCCATTGGCAGCCTAGACAAGGCATCCGCTGCTTTATTCTCGGGACCCGGTTTATAGACCACTTCGAACTTATATCCCAAGAGTTTAGCCATCCAATTTTGCTGGTCTGTGGTTATCACCTCTGATCAGAATGAATAAACAGTAAACTCTCTCCCCATCAAATAGTGTCTCCAATGCCTAATGAGAAGGATCGAACTTATATCCCAAGAGTTTAGCCATCCAATTTTGCTGGTCTGTGGTTATCACCTCTGATCAGAATGAATAAACAGTAAACTCTCTCCCCATCAAATAGTGTCTCCAATGCCTAATGAGAAGGACCACTGCCGTAAGTTCCTTCTCATAGATAGACTTTGAAAGATGATTTGGTGAAATAGCCTTACTGTAATAGGCTAAAGGCTTTGCATTAGAACAGCCCCAAACCCCGCTCACGAAGCATCACACTCAATTTCAAACGGGTTGGAAAATTTTGGAAGAGATAATACTAGGGCTGTGGTAATAGCCTTCTTCAAAGTCTCAAATGCTTGTTGTGCTTCCACTCCCCAATGAAAGGCATCCTTTTTAGTCAAATCTATGAGGGGTTTAGCTATTTTGCTGTAGTCCTTGATGAACTTCGGGTAATAACTTGTTAAACCCAAAAAACCTCTTACTCTACGCACATTGTGGGGAGTAGGCCAATCCAAAACGCTGCAACTTTTCTTGGGATCTACTGAAACTCCTCCTCTCAATAGAACATGTCTCAAGTATTAAACCTTATCTTGCCCAGAATTGCATTTCCTTTGATTGGCCACAAATTTATTCTCCTTGAGCACTTGTAAAACCACAGCAAGATGCTTTAAATGATTCTCCCAATTTTTACTATGCACCACTATGTCGTCAAAAAATATTAGGACAAACTTACACAAATAAGGCTTGAAGTGTTTATTCATCACGAATTGGAATGTGGCAGGGGCATTCATTTATCCGAATGGCATCACCAAATACTGAGCCAAAAGCGATCTTAGCCACATCTTCTTTCATACAAATCTAATGGTATCCAGACTTAAGATCCAATTTTGAAAAAAATTGAGCTCCATGTAGTTCTTCAATGAGTTCATCCACCATTGGAATTGGAAATTTATCTTGTACAGTAGCTTTATTTAAAGCCCTGTAGTCAACACATCCTCGAAGATTCGTCCTTCTTTACCAAAATAATAGGGCTAGAAAAAGGGCTATAGTTGTTTCTTATGATACCCAAATTTAACATCTCCTGTACTTGACGCTCTATCTCATCCTTTTGATGATGAGAGTATCGGTAAGGTCTCACATTAATAGGTTCAATGCCCTCTTTCAACACAATAGAATGAATAGTGTCTCTTTGAAGAGGTAAGCCTGATAACTCAGCAAAAACATCAGGAAATCTGGCCAACAATCTTTCTAATTCTTGCTTCTGCTCATTAGGTAATTGATTATTTCATTCACCTTCAATTCGCTCCCCATGCTCCAAAATACCGCATCCACCAATTTTGTGGATTTATCCATCACCTCCAAAAGTGAGTCAGCATTCACCACTTGCTTCTTGCCTTTATTATGCACCCCTTGAAGCTTAACAGTAGCTCTTGCAGAGTTAAATGACATAGTCATAGCACTCCAGTCCATTTCTACCTTTACCAATGTCTCAAGCCAAGCTACACCCAAGATCATATCAACTCCACCCAAATCAAGAACAAAAGCATCCACCACAATTTCATTGTCACCCACTTGAATTGGTAGCCCAGTACACTTCCCTTAGCAAATACTCTATGTCCATCTCTTAACTGAACCCCAAATCGTTTGGAGGAATCAATAGGAATATTCAAACTTGTCACCACTTGAGGGGCTACAAAATTATGAGTAGCTCCACTATCCACCAAAACCACAATTGGTACACCTTTCAAGTGTCCTTCCAACTTCATTGTGCTCAAAACCAACACCTCTGGTCCCATGGCTCCCAACAATCCCATCAGTTTGCATTCTAAGCCTTCCCTTTCTGTATTTTGTTCAACCTCTAAAGCTAAAATATCTGTTTGTCCTTTGTCATCTTCCTCTCCCATAATTACAAGCTTCAATGATTTCTCTGGGCATTGATGTAGGGGATGGAACTTTTCCCCACAACGAAGCAAAGCCCCTTGTTCCTTCTATCCATGAGCTTCTGGTAAGATAAATGCCTCATTCCCCTAGCCCTCTCCGTAGGTGGACGCCTTTCTTGCTCCCATTTCTGAGAGACGTTGGTCCATGTCAACGCAGATGAGGCCTTCGTAGTTGGAAAAGACAATGCTGCACTACCAATGATATGCGACGCTGTTCCACTCGCATTGCTGGTATTGGGCTTAAGTGACCCAGTCGAATGGGTATTAAAGTCCATGGGCCTTCGATTTACAGCTGACCCAATAACCCGACCCGTTACTGCTCCACCTTGGTTCATTCTCGCCCGAAACGCCGTGACTTCAGAAGTTTGCACAATTCCTTCAATCTCCCTCTCCATATTTAGTGTGACTTGCATAGCTCGCCGGCGACTCTCCAGGTGGTGTGACAGCACTCTCTACCTAATATCGGTCGTAACCTCCTATGAAGTACCGCACATATTGAGCTTCAGACAACTGTGGGACAGTGCAGAAATGAATTCGAAATAATCTATATACTCGTCTACTATTCCAGCCTGGTGTAGCATAGATAATTCTTTAAAGGGGTTATCGTAAATAGTCCCTCCAAACCTCAACAGTAAAGACTGTCGAAGCTTCTGCCATGTAAGTTGGTCATCACCCTCACGCAACGTGAACCAATGGATGGTGTTGCCCTCCATACACAGGCGCGACAGCTTTACCTTTAAATCATCCGGCGTATTGTGCACTTCGAAGTAAGCCTCAGCCCTTTGAATCCATCCCATAGGATCAGTCCCCTGAAAATCAGGCAACTCGACCTTCTTCACAGACATTTTGTATTCATCCCAACCCTCTTGCTTCATTCCTGTTGTCGGAGGCTTTACATTTTTTCTGACTGGACCTTCAACTGAAGGAGAAGATTCATCAATAGGGATGGTACTCCCTTGTGCACCCTCAGTTCTTTTCTCCCCTTTCTTGCTCAACTGTTTCAGTAAAGCTTGTTGCTCCATCATTAGGTTCTGCATTTCCATTTGAGACTTCTGCATCTCTACCAATGCTGTTCTAAACTCATTCATGGACCCTTCCACACCTTCTAGCCGTGGACCCATAGCCTCTAGATTAGCCAAACGTGCCTCCATGGCTTCCCCTTTTTCCGATGGTTTCAGCGGCATCGATCCGGCAGTTCGGACCAATTGATAGAAACTTTGAAATTATTCTATTGATAAAAAGAGAATTATTTTTTTTTTGATAGAAAAAGAAGTATTATTAAGGAGAAAAGAGAGATACAAAGGGAATGGTTACAAAAGGTGGAGGACAAGAGATCCTCCTAAAAAAACAAGAACATAAAGTAAGAAAAACTAACAGACAGCACAGACACCCCACATAGCCCCTAACAACGTATTAATGCAATAACGCCCTCCAATCCCTATAAACATCAGATATAGGCATCCTCTTGAACAGCCTATTGGCTGAAACCCACAGTAAAGCCACGTAACGAATTCGATCCCATAACATCTGAGTAGGCATACACCGATCATTAAAAACTCTGGCATTTCTTTCCAGCCATATGCACCACACAGTTGCGAACAAAGCCGTATTCCAAAGAGTTCTGTTGTCCTTCCTATGGCCAAAGCCAATAAAATTGGTCGCAAGGAAATCACCAAGGTCCTTTGGGCAAACTCAACTCTCGTCAAAGAGAATTATAAGATGGCAATTCCCTCCCAAAGCTACTGCTCCTGCAACAATACCTTGCTACCCAGGTATGTTGCCCAAACACTACTGACAACTTTTCCCAAACGTACCTCACACACTCTCCCCTGCTACTACTAATACCTCCACTATAGACTGTGCATGTAATTACATAACAGCCCCTATTCCTCTCCTCTTTCTCTCATAAACCTTCCAAACCTTGGGCCCATTCCCTTGGTCCAACATCTAGCCCAAATCCTCACGTGGGTCATGGTCATGGTCCCTATCAAGTACTCAATATTGGACTTACTTCCCAACTTGGTGTAGGGAATCTTGGGTTTTGATCTCAGATCTGTGCAGCATCCTGTACTTTGGGACAACTTTGTTGAATAACATCCTAAATTTCCTTAGCCTAGCCCAAAAACATTCGTATATCACTAAATTTGAGTGCCATTAAATTCCACAGTTAGGACACTATTGTGGAGTCTTAATTCATCCCATTCATCAAATTTTAGGATCACTTAGTTTAGGACCGATGCTGGGGCAAATGACTCAATTGGGACCATTTCAAATAATTTTTGCTGCTCAACTTGTATGTTGCTTGAATATTTTGCAAATTGCTGGTGAAAGCACCAATCATAGCAAGTTTGGCATTACTAGTTATGTGGACATCAACATGATTGGGGTGGCTTAGGTGGTAGTTGGCTAGGTGTTCGAGAGGATTTTTCCTGCACCAGCAGGTGAAACTTGCACTAGGGGAAAAAAAAGAATGGCGTGTGGGGGTGCATATGGCATCGTTTCGTTTTGAAAAAGAATGATAGGCTGACTAATGGGTTTTGACAAGTTTTGAAGGTGTTTGGACTAAGGACATGACGAGGTTAGTATTTAGTACCCTTGTGGTAGTGAAGGCCACTGATGAAAATGGAAAGGAAAAATAGAAACGCAGGCCAAACTAGAATTAAAATAAGGAACCCTAAGCCTCTGATACCATGATAGATTGTCTGATTTTTGTTATATTGAAAAGAATATGTACATGGGGTATTTATACAATCATAGAGATTCTACTCTAGGACAGAAAATAAATAAGGGAGACAAACCCCTAAAGGGATTGATTAATCCCTTAAACCATCCCTAATCCTTAGGGCAAGAGAATCAATCTTTTTTTTTTTTTGATAGAAAAAGAATTTTGTTAATGAGAAGAAAAGGAAGAGAATACAATAAATGATAAGGAGTCCTCCCAACCAAAACAAAATCTAACACTCTTTGAAACTAATTCAAAAGGGCCTTCCAATCTTTCTAAAGGTCCACAAGAGATACTCCCTAAAATGACCATTAGCAGAAGCTCACAAAGAAGATACAAACATAATCCTGTCCCAAATTAGATATGGTGGAAGATGATGCTGATTAAACACTAGCATTTCCTTCTAGCCATATACTTCATAAGCTAGCATATATTATACATTGCCATAAAATTTTATTCTCCTTCTTACTCCCAAAAGAGAATCAATAAAATAATTTCCAACAATACATTTAATTACAATATTTATTTATAATTCTAACAAAATTGTATATCCAATGCCAGGTAGCTGTTGCTCTTTCACATGCTGCAATCTTAGAAGAGTCAATGAGGGCAAGGGATCAGCTCATGGAGCAAAATGTTGCACTTGATCTGGCAAGAAGAGAAGCAGAAACTGCAATTCGTGCTCGCAATGATTTTTTGGCTGTTATGAATCATGAGATGAGAACTCCCATGCATGCAATTATTGCACTCTCCTCTTTGCTACAGGAAACAGAGCTGACACCTGAGCAACGTCTGATGGTTGAGACAATACTGAAAAGTAGTAATCTATTGGCTACTCTCATTAATGATGTTTTAGATCTTTCCCGGCTTGAAGATGGCAGTCTGCAACTTGATTCAGCAACATTTAACCTTCATTCTGTGTTCAGAGAGGTAAAGTGACTATCTTAAATCCTAATGTTTAAATCTCTCCAATTGACTTGTAGCTTGAAGATCTGGAGTATCTCTAAGAGCTTGATATGTTGAAATCTGCTTTTCTGGCTGCAGGTCCTTAACTTGATTAAACCTGTTGCATCTGTCAAAAAGCTGTCACTCACTTTACATTTAGCTCCAGAATTGCCAGTTTATGCTATTGGTGATGAAAAACGTCTCATGCAAACTATTCTTAATGTTGTTGGTAATGCTGTGAAGTTCTCAAAAGAGGGCAGTATCTCCATTACTGCCTTTGTTGCAAAAGTTGAATCCTTTAGGGATGCTAGATTTCCTGACTTTATTCCAGTGCTAAGTGATAATCACTTTTATTTGCGAGTGCAGGTTTGTCCCTTCAAGCTTAATTAGTGCGCTTCTGCATTGGGGGATTTTATCCTTTGCTTTTTTATTTCTATTGTGAAGTTTGTTAATAAATAATAATTCCTCATTTCAGGTAAAAGATTTAGGATCAGGAATTAATCCGCAAGATATACCTTCGTTATTCACCAAGTTTGCACATACCCAATCATTAGCAACAAAAAATTCTGGTGGAAATGGACTTGGCCTTGCAATTTGTAAGAGGTACTTTATCTTGTATACATACCCAATTTGTAGGATGCAAAGGATAATATCTCCATTATATTTGTTAGAATGCCTGTTTGAGAGTTTAATGTTGTTTATGCATTATTTTTTACACGTGACTAGGTTTGTAAATCTTATGGACGGGCATATTTGGATTGAGAGTGAAGGTATTGGTAAGGGATGTACAGTTACCTTTATTGTAAAACTTGGAATCCCAGATCGATCGAATGAATCTAGACCCCCTTTTGCACCTAAAGTTCTGGGAAGTCATGGCCCAACCAACTTTGCAGGCCTCAAGGTTCTTGTCATGGATAATAATGGGTAATTGACATAGCTATATTTTTATACTCGAAATTTATTTTTATATCAAATACATAATTTTTATATTAATTCGAATAGCTTATTTTATGTGACTTCCTAGACTATGGTCAATGATTCAACAAGGAAAGTTTATGAATGGTTGGTAAATGTAGAATTTTACTTTAGATTAACTTGTCTGTTCTTGATTTTCGACCGTGGTTCCACTATTTAGTTGAATCAATTTATCTATTCACACGGTTCTGTGTCTCAGTTTGTGTTCTTCAGCAGCTGCTATATGATCAGGTTTTCTATTAATTTTTTCTGATTCAAGTTCTATTGAGCTGTTACTGTTACAACTTAATTTATCTGTTGTTATTGTTGTTTTGACAGTTTTAGAGAGGGCTATAGTTTGTATTACATATATGCTGATGTTCAAGTGTTACCCTCTATGGTTTAGGCTCATACTCGAGTTCAATTCAATCAAAAACTGATTTCATTTTATAGCGAAGATGTCAAAGCATATGTTAGAATCCAGAAATCTTTGTATTAGTGATTTTTGTATTTAATGGTGACAGTCTGACCCTAAGGATTTGTCAATCTCTAATTTTTTGGGATTTGTCCTCTTAGAATAGCTCCCTCTTCATTGTAAAAACGCCCACATAAAAAAGAGAGGGAAAAAAAAAAAGGATTTTCAGACCTTTTGTCATGGAAGCAGAGACTTGGGCTTTTTTTTTTTTTCTTTTTTGGTTTCCTTCAAAATTTCTGTGGCCTGCATTACTCCTATTTCTCTCCCAAACACCTTAGGGTTCTTCTCAAAACTTGCCGTTGGCATTCCCCTGGTGACCAGATACCGCTAGACACTACCAAGTGCCATTGGAGCATTCCTGGTATGAGTCTCATGCTGGCGCGTAAGAGCACATGAAGCACTTTTTTTGGTAGCTTTTTGTCGAGATTGGGTTGTCAGCCTCCGTAATGTCTAGCCTTGACCATGTCTACATCAACAATAACTAGCAACCATGCTATAACAACCCTAATCAATACCCAAACTGCTTCAGTGGGTGAATTGCCAAATATTTAGAAAATCAAGAAGAGTAAGCTTGGGAAGATTTCTCCTTTCTCTTATTCTTCTTCTCTCTTTCCCCTTTTTAAGCTGCACAATTTCAAATTCTTTCTCTTCACGCGCCAAGCTAATTTATTGAAAAAGGGGGGGGGGGTATGCTTTTACAATGGTTTGATGATGAGATGTCCAAAGGATAGTAGGGGGTATGCTTTTACAACGGTTTGATGATGAGATGTCCAAAGGAAAATAGGAAATGTCCCATTTATGAAAACCTAAATGGTGGTAGGTAGGAATTTAGCATTTAGACAATGCATAATAGAGATGTCTAAAGGGTATGCCTTAGATGGGTTCTCGGATAAAGAAACACTAAAAGTTACTGAATAACACTATAATGATAGAAATCCACAAGTCTGAATGGGATATATCCCAAAATACAATATAGTGACAGAATTACTTGGATTCAATGCTGATAAATCTCTACCAGTTGGGTAGAGAGAATTACAATCTAATTTCTATCACAAAAAAGAATTGCAATCTAATAAACAGTTCTGAAATAACAAAGATACTTCACACACTGATGAACACACAATGCAGCAGCACACTACTCATAGGAATAACAAGAAACAACAGGAAATACCCAAAGCAGCAAGAACACACAGTAGAAAACACAAGTTACTAGACTTTCGAGAGGTCCAGCTCTCTCCCAAGACCATTCCAATACTCTCGATACCCTTCATTCTCCTGCCTACCTCCTTTTAAACCTCTCTGTACTTACTGGTCCCCACCCATTGAACCTAAGTTGAACACGTCTCACCTCTTTTAACCTTATCCAATCCATACCTTGCTGTCACATGTTTTTCTTCCCTCACCCCTTGCCTATAATTTGCACCGGTTCTATTATTACCACGCCCTTGAAGCTTCACCTTGCCCTCAAGGTGAGAAATAGAAGTTGATATTGGTGGCTTCTTTCCCATGAAATTTTGTTCCTGTTTTCCCAAAGAGCCCAACCATGCATCTCCCAAACACATCTTGTCAATCAACTTACGAGTTAAGAAGTACTCTGGTTTAAGTTAACCCGGTGTTCCCTTTACCACAGTAGACACATGAGCAGGCACAATTCCTTCAAAATCTAGAACTGGAGCAGGCCACAAAAATCCAAAATCAGTAACTTTGGCTGAGAATCTAGAGTCCAATAATATGTTACTGGCCCTGACATCTTGGTGGAATATTGGAGGATCAGCTTCCTTGTGTAGGTAAAGAATACCCTTAGCTGACCCTAGTGCAATCCTCAATCTCATATTGAAACTCTAGGTTCTTTTGAAGCAGAAGGATGATCCCTTAGTGTGCCATTTGGCATAAATTCATAAACCAGCATCTGTTCACCTTCTTCATCACTGTAGCCAATCAAAGACACGAGCTTGTGATGATGTAACATTGATAATAATTGTATTTCTGTAAGGAACCCCCTCTAACCTTGCAGTGATCCCTCCTGTGCACATTTTATGGCAACAACAATGCCATCAGCAAGAATACCTTTATAAACCTTGCCATATCCCCCTTGGTCAACTTGAGTGGAGTCATGAAAAAAATCCGTAGCTAGGGCCATTTCTCCGTAACTATCAATTTTTATTAAGATTGATATCGTTTTGAAAGTGCACGATATAATGTAAATGCACAGGAAATTGCCCCTAAGATGATGTCAGCCAGTGCACCCTTGCTTATCCCTGCACTTTGAGAGGTGACAATCACTCTATTTGCTTTCTTTGTTTTGTCGCAAATAAATTTTGCAAGTGCAAGGGTAACTTCTGTCTTAGCTTCAGATTCCAAGGATAATCCACCTTTGATTATTGTTTCCTTTAGAATCGACAGCTGCAACCATGTCACACGGGCTTCCTCTCTATAATTTTCAACCCCCTCTGCAAAAATCATTAATTGATGTCGTCTGCCCTTAATCATGAGTTGCAGTGTTTTTTACCTCTAGGTCGTCCATCTTTAAGCTTTTGCCTCGGTCCCAAACCTAGGTGCTTTCCTCTCCCACCATTATTAATAATTGCAGTCGAATTTTCTTGCTTCAACATTTCTCAGCATGGCTAAAATCACAGCTCAACTTCTTTTTATTGCCTCTGCTGCTTCTTGCAGGTGGGAAAAATTGATTTTCATTGATGTTTCTGGTGCTGCCATGAACGGACTTGGCTTCCCACTACTTGCGCTCTGTAGTCTGAAGTTGACTGTCCAAACCAGCGTTTGTAGAGTCATTTTGGGTTTAGGAGAGAAGGTAATCCAAACTAGGCTATTATTTTTTTGCCTTAGTCCAGCAATCCAAACCATTTTCTTGCCCACTTTAAAGTCAGACTTCTATTTTCTTTATGGGCCTTTTCTAGATAGTGTTTTTGGGCAATAACAGTGGTTAAGTGAGTGTGTTGGGCCACTTGAGCATATGAATTAAAAAACCCACTGAAATTACCATCCCAATTCATTTTCAGACTTCTTGCCCACTCAGCAACCCTAACCCGCTCCAAGATCCAACTCCCCTTATCCCATTTACCCTTGTCAACACTTTCTTCTACCGTCAAGTATTGTTGCTGCGTCTTGGATGCCCAGAACTTCTCACCACCATGGAAGAACGCTTTCCATACTTCGTTCTTGCTTTTTCAGTGTCGAACATGTTAGGAATTTCTTCTCCTTTTTTTTTTTCCCCTTCTCTGAATCCTTTCTTGAAGACAGCTACCACGTCCTTCTTGCGTTCTTTGACTGAGCCTTGTTTCTAGTCTTTCGGTAGGTTATCTTTGTTCAATCAACTTGAGCTAGTAGAAGGTATGGTAATGGTAGATTCCTTTTTAGTTTCTTTTTCCATTGTTTCACTCTCTTTTCTGAATTTTCCATTCCTCTCTCTTAGTTCTTCCAAGAGTGCCTTCAAGTCAATGTTTGTTCTCTTCTCATCCTGCAATGTCGTCTTGACTTCAGCCTTGTTCTGCAATGCCGGCTGAGCTCCACCTTTTCTTTCCAATCGCGTTATGACATCTTAGTTCCCACACTTGCTCTTTAAGGTCCTTGACAAATTCCTTTAGCATCGTCATCTCTTGTACCACACTTCCTATTCTACTTTCCATCTTCATGTTCATCATTCCGCTATCATGACTTGGCTCTGATATCAATTTGATAAGCACCCAAGCAACTTAGGGAACCCTCCCTTGAAAGCTAGTTGTTAAGAGAGGAGAACCAAGTCACTTAAATACTCCATTGGTTCCTATCAAATTGTCCATTGGATAAAAGTCTAAGTGGTGGTATTATGTGGTCATGAGATTGTGCTAGGTGGCATGTGGATGTGGTCTCCCCTTAATATGTTATATGTGTTTACTTATTATTATATGTACATATTTTTGTCATATCTAGTTATTTTATTTATTTATTTTTATTTGATTTCATTTTATTATTATTACTATTGTTTTTTTTACAAATTTACAATATACTTCTTTCACTTAATAAGGGGCCGTTTGGTATGCTCGCGGAAGTGGGAAAGGAAAGCGCCTTTCCAACACTGTAGCGTTTTTCCGTCGTTTGGAAACGGAAGTGGGATTTCACTCTTACTTCAAAATAAACTTTTTGGCTTCCATCGCATTGTAGATGGAAAACCGGTCATTTTGATGGAAAGCAAAGTAAAATTTCCGGCTGGTCGGGTGTCGGCGACTGCCAGGCGCCTGGCAACCGGCCGCTGCCAAGCCAAGCCAGTCAGTCGACTGGCTGCTACAAAGCATAGCAGCCGGTCAACTAGCCCTACTGAGGGTTTAAGGGTAAAATAGTAAATTATTTTTATATTTATTTTTTATCTTTTAAAAAATATAATAATCTTATTTTTTTTCCTTTCTTTTCCAATGCATATCAAATAAGTTTTTTTTCTTTTCCTTCTCCTTTTTCTATTCTCTCTTCCTTATCATTTATCCTTCTCCTTTTTCCATTCTCTCTTCCTTATCATTTTCCTATTTCCTTTTCATTCCTATTCTTTTTTGGATACCAAACAGCCCCTAAGTTTGGGCTTGATCATAAAAGTAGAGAGAGAAAAAAGATGTTGGATGTTACAGTTGCTAAAAGCCTAAAACAATCCCCAAGACTAGAGCATGGCTTGGGAGATTTACCAAAGTCATGGTTGGTATCGGACACAAACAAAGTCAAAGAGATTGTGCTATGTGGATGAAATCATAGTCACTGGAAACGACCTGGATGGAATAAAGTTGTTAAAAGGACGAGTGTGGAAGGAGTTTGAAATCAAGGAGTTAAGCTAAAATGCTTCCTTGATATTGAAGTCAAGGAATTTATTTCTATAATAAATAATTAATTAATACTAATAGCTTATTTTATGAGACTTCCTAGCTATTTGTAAATTATGGCCAAATGATTTGATAAATGTAGAATTGTAATTAAGTTGTTCGTTTGTTCTTGTCCACTTTTGTGTTTCCAATAGCAGAATCAATTTATTTATTCACATGATTTGTATTAGTTTGTATTCTTTAGGAGCTGGTCCCAGTTTTCAGTTATTTTTTGTTGATTCAAGTTTTGTTGAATTGTCATTGTTGGTTATTGATAGAGCTGAATAGCGCCGTGCGATCCATGTAGCTGACCCCACATTGTTGTTGTTGTATTATTTTGGACAGTTTGAGAGGGCTATAGTATGTATTAATTGATAGTTATGGTGATGGATTCTCAAGTATCCCCTATGTGTTCTAGGCTCATACTTGGGTTCAATTCAATCAAGAACTGCTCTTATTGTATAGCCAAAATGTCCAAGCACACTGTTAGAACAGTAAAGTTGCATAATTAATCTGCTGCTTAAGATGAAGACATTATAACGTGTTTTCATGATTTTATGATGGCAGATTGACATAATTATATGATGACATTTTGTGATGAAATAATTTGTCTAGTCTTTGCACCATTTGACTCAAATATTATATTCTTTTTGCACAGATTATTCTCACATTAGTAAGAATAAAACTTTTACATTTAGCCTAAGACTTCAAGTCATAATTGATGGATTCTTATCAGGTCTTGTGAGGATTTTGGGTACAGTTTACAGGTCTCTACTTCTTTCCTCTTAGCATAATATTCCTGTACAAAGCTTTTGGTCTATTTAGGGTGCTAACTGCTCTTGGAACTCTCACTTTGAAGGGATCTTATTGATAGGGATATTCATGAAGTAGAATCCCTTCAGACTTCCCTGTTCTTATCTGTCCTTCTCCCACTTCAGATAGGATAGTTTGGAATCTTGATTCTTGTGGTGTATATACATGTAAGTTCTACTTACATTGCTATTATCCTACGAGGGAAACTTTTCTTATTGAGTAGTCCATTTAGACTCTGAAGTTCCATAAAGGTCAAGTTGTATATTTGGACAACAGGACTCAATAAAAGTATTGCTGAAGACCAGTTGATTTGTAGACCAAACAAAGCTCTTCTCCTAATTTAGATCATTTTCTCTTGATGGGACTTGGGGAGCATTTGTTTGCACCTAATGAGTGTTTGAATTTTCAGATTTAAGACCGTTAAGTGCATTTGCTTTTAATTTTTATTAAGTGTTTAATAACTATAAATGCATTTTATTAAATCAGATCTCATGAAAAGTTTTAAATTTTTGTAGACATTAATTGCTCTGTATATAAGTTTTATTAACATGTATTTAATGTGTACAAACGTTGAAAAAATAGATAGGCTTAATTATTTAGTATTCAAATTTAAAGATAATATTTTAATATTCAAATATGTATCGAGGTTCAGATCTCTTAAAAAAAAAAAACTAATGCCCCCTTAGAGGGTTTTGGATGGAAATTGGATGGGCAAACATTTTGCAAAAGAAGTGGTTATCACTTGTCACTGGAGGTAAGTCTGAACCACGGCATCCGTGATGGATGTGGCTTAGCTACAAAAGCATTGATGGGATACTGCCCTCTTCAGAACTTCACAAGTTCACAACATTACCAACAGCATTCAGCTTGCTTGTCCGACTGGTTTGCTGGATCCACTCAACTTTAAATTGAGAATTATTCAGTGTTGGTGGTACTATTTAATTTGATGCTTATGGTCTTAATGTCTTTATTTTGTTTTCTCATATGTCAAGATTATCACTCAAACAGCTTCTGTGTATTTTGTTGAAAGTATATCAAGCTACTGAAGTTTACAGCTCTACATTCTTTTAATTGGATGTTGAAATGCAGGGTTAGCAGAAATGTAACAAAGGGACTTCTTGTGCACCTAGGATGCGACGTTACTACAGTAAGCTCAGGCGAAGAATGCTTATCTGCTCTTTCCCATGAACACAAGATTGTCTTCATGGATGTGTGTTCGGGAATAGATGGTTATGATCTTGCAGTACATATACATGAGAAATTTGCCAAACGTCAAGATAGACCCCTCATTGTTGCTCTTACTGGAAACACCAACAAGTTCACTAAAGAGAACTGTATGAGGGTCGGAATGGATGGCCTCATATTGAAACCTGTTTCTGTGGATAAGATGAGGGGTGTTTTATCTGAACTGCTAGAGCACCGGGTTCTATTTGAAGCCATTTAAGAAGCTAGAATGGCTTCATGTTATAAAAGCAAGCTTATTGTTCTTGTGTACATAACCCAATGAAATTTGGAGTATAACATATATATGCGAGGCAAATGACATGAAATTTGGAAAGAAAGGTTTTGTATTCTCAGTGTTGTTATGTGTTCCAGGCAAAAGGAACATTATTGGACGAGGTTGATATAATAAAATTAAAACCATTCTTTGATTTTACCGAGAAAAAAAAAACCCACTCTTGGTTAACTGAATTTTATTTGTTTTCTATCCATCTTTAAAGCATTTCAGCCTATTCATGTTTTTTTGTAAAACTGGAATATGTTTGTATGTTCTCAATGAATCTTGAAGATAGGTTTTGATAATGTGGATAGGTTTTCGTAATTTGGCTGCTTGGGATACGACTTTTACTGTCATAGAAAATTTATAGTGAAGAAAGGCGAACGCGTAAATGAAAACAAGTAGGATATGATATGAACTGAAGGAGCCGAAAGTCAGAGCAGTAGACCTGAGCAGCCCAAGAAGTGATGGAAAGAAGACAGTGAAGAGAAATTAAGTTAAGGGATAATTCTATAAAAAATTCAGGGATTAAGTATTTATATTGTTAGATCATTTTAAAATTTGTATAAATTATTTTTTTTATTATCATATACATAAATTTCAAGATAATTTAATGGACTTGTCCATAAGTTAAACTGACTGGAGACAGCTGCAAAGTACACAAGTTAACACGCAGAAGGGAAAAGAGTTTTCTTTGTTTTTGGTTCTGCAGGGAAAAGATAGATATGGAAGCAGAAACAAACAAAAATCATATTTCCCAATGGGTATCTGAAGGAGTCGGCCCAATCCAATATTGACTTTTTCTTTTTGCGCAATGACATACCTGACACTTTGGGCTTATTGAGCCTCAAGTTGTTCTAGAAATACCAAGCCAAGACGAGAACGGAGTCAGGAGAAAAGGCAAAGTATAGGGTTAGAAGACCCAAACAATTTTGATGTATATCTCTCAGAAGCCCAGATTAAAAAATGCGAAAATGGTTTGAACAAAGCCCAGTTCTATGAAAACGAGATCATAGGAGTGCAATTGAAAAGGAGATATAACGTGAATTTAAGCAGAGAAGGGAAAGAATATTATGGAGAGATGCCTTCAAACGAGGAAGAAGATTGGGAGGATTACAGTACTCAAGAAGGAAAGAATGCAGAGAAGATGAATGAATTCCCAAAAGCTTTCAAATTAATTCCAAGTATCAAACGAGGCACAGAATCACACATAATGAAACAAGAACAAGCTCAGGAGTGGTCTTAATTACACAAAATGAAGAGAGAGGGAATGGTCAAGAGGAAAAGAAGCAAATGAAAGACCCAAAACAACAAAAACAATCTTACCCCAAGCCCACCCCTTAACATATGTTGGAATTGTTGAGGCATGGAAAAAGGCCACGATAATTAGTAACCTCAAACAAAGTAAGACTTTGTTTAGATAAACAGTTTATTTAATTATTTATTTTTAGCAGTTTATTTTTAGCATAAAAATTTATAAAAATAAATTAAAAATAATTTATTGACATGCCATAACTGTGCATAAGCGTCTTACGTCATAAAATAAGTCAAATAAGATCAAAATAAACTTTTTCAAACAGGGCCTAAATCCATCTACAATCCTGACCTTTTGTTTCTAATGGAGACTAAGGCGGAGAGTAAGAGGACAGGAAATTTAAGAAGGAAATTATCTTTTGATTTCATGCACTCAATAGACATTGATACGTTTATTATGGAATAGCAATGTGGATGTAACAATTCTTTTGAGTAAAACCAATGTTTTCAAAACCGAACCGGTCATTGAACCGGAGGAGCTACTGGTTCAAGGTTTAATGGTTGGACCGTGGTCGAACCGTGGTCGAACCGGTGATAATTAAAAAATATTAAAAATATACATAATTTAAAATATTAAAAATATATATAATTTAAAATATTAAAATACTTAATATAATTGATAATTCATAACAATAAGTGAGGGAAATAAGAAAATTAATCCATAAATTGATAATTCATCACAACTCATAATATTCACAATTTCAAACTAAGTAAAATAGCCTTGTAAAAGAGTGAGTAAGTCCCACATTGCTTAGAACAAGAAAGGAAAAAAGTTTCATATACTAATATATGTTAATGGGCTTATAAGAGGCTAAGGGAAGTGGTGGGTTCATGCGCTCACAATTTCAGGCCAATGTAGTACAAATTGTCCAATCTGCCCCCCATGTGTGTGTGATAAAGTGAACTCGGCTAGTTTTTGTTTTTCTTTTTGTTTTCTCTCCTTTGATTTTCTTTTTTATTTGCTTATGTAAGTGGAGGCATATTTGACAATTGCAAAATTAACTAGGGTTATCATATGTTTTTTTTGTTCACTTTCCCTCTACATTTTTCCCCCTTCATTTAAAAAAAAAAAATTTTTGACCAGAAAAAAAAAAAAAAAAAAACTTGAACCGGTTCAACCTTCAAACCGGCCGGTTCAGCCGATTCAACACCGGTTCGGCCGGTTCAACACCGGTCGAACCACCGACCAGCTCAATGGCCAAACCGGACAGGTGACCCCTCCGGTTTCCGGTCCGACCGGTCCGACCGGCCGGTCCGGTCCGATTTGGTGAACTATGATAGAAATTACACACACACTTATATTGATGCTGTTGGTGTAAATGTTGCTTTCCATAGCACCGTTATTTGTGGTAATTGCGTTTATCATAAAAAGGAAAAAATTGTGGAATTTTCTTAGAAGCATTAAAGTCAGTATTGGGGAAGGTTGGTGATGTGGTGGAGACTAATGAAATACTCAGCTTGTCAAAAAGACAAGAAGGAAAGAGTCATGGTCAGAAACAAATGCTTGAATTTAAACCGTGCCTGCAAGATTGTGGTTTGTGTGACCTTATAAATGGGTGTAGATTTACGTGGTCAAACAACCATAAAGATAGCCTGTGTTAGTGCAAGATTCCCCACGAAATAATTTTTTTTATTAATGCAATCAATAGGATCCTGATGCAGTGAACAGTTAATGCTCCAAATAAGTTAAGAATGTGTATTAATGCTGACAAATTAAATGAGGGGCCAATAAGGAAAATATCTACCAAATGAAGTCAAACATGGAAGCAATAAGGAAAATACTCGTTACACGAAGCCAAATATGGAAGCAACAAAAAAAGAATTGTCAATTAAGAAAATATCTCCTGTCGCTGACTTGGAAGATACTCGCAATCAAGAGTATCAAGTCAAAGACATATGAGGGACCAAATTCGCATACAAAGATCAAGCAATTAAAGAAATTGACAAAATGCATTTAAGAGATTAAGGAAATAAATATAGGATAAACATCACATTATATAGCATCCCTTCTACCACACAATTCACGCAACATGAAATGTGTAACATATGTTTTTAACTAGCACAAAAAATTTTAACCACGAGTATCACGTTATCACCCCCTATAAAAATTCGGCCCTCCAAATTTTTGTTATTTCTAGTCATGAATAAGTGCAAATATAGGGGATGAGTCAAGAAGGTACTTGTATCGTCGGCATTGAATGCTAGTGCTTCTTGTTAGGTCAATGAGTACACCCGAACAATTCCTCGGCCTGTTGATGTCTGACCCCAACCTCCTTGGCCTCTCTCAGAGTTACCGCCCCCGCCTGTAGGTGGTGGTGCCCTACTAGCGAGCATGGTCTCCGACTATGTGTGTGCGGAAAGACTAGCTAGGGATAGTCTCTCTTAAAATGGCTTGCCTGTCCGCACTGGTAACAAGTCTTTATATAACAATCCTAGTAGTGACGTCTACCAAACATGAGGCATTGAGGATTGTGATTGCCTCCCTTTCCATCAAACTGGGGTCGGGGATGCATTAACATGAGAAGGTGCACATCTAGTGGATACAGTCGGTGTCGAGTTCCCACCATAGCTAAACGATCTGCAATCATGCCCCCTCTTTTGCTTGTTTTTCAAGTCTTCCTGTTTCATACTAGCATAAGACGGGAAAGTCTCCATTTGAGCTCCAACCTGAGAAAACAAGGAGTCTTTAAGACCCTCCACAAATCTTCTGATTCTCTCCTCCTCGTTTGACACCATGTGAAGGGCGTAGTACGATAGCTTCACGAACAAGGCATCATACTCATCCCATGTCCAAGATCCCTGTCTCAGATGATGTGCCTAAAAGAGGACACAATCTGTACCACAAGGAAAATAAAGAGAAAAAAACCAACTCAACTAAATTGATAAGCCTATGGCGCCACAATCAAGCTAAGATGGGTGAAATTCGCCACACCCCAGATTAGAGAACAGAATGGGAGTGATAAGAATTCTGAGATTTTCTCGCCACACTAACACAATTGTTAGATAAGAGAAGATAGATGTGCACAAAGCAATCTGAAAAAATAATTCACTCAAATTTGATTATCTTGCCACAAGGGGGCAAGTTCCCTTTTATAGATAACAAAAACCAGCTGCCTCATTAATGCAACCACAGCCACCTCATTAATGAGCCTACAACAACTATAGTCAACCTATAGCCACCTTATTAATGAGCCTACAACAACTACAGCCTCCCTATAGTCACCTCATTAATGAGCCTACAACAACTATAGTCAACCTACAGCCACCTCATTAATGAGCCTAGCCTATAACAACTACAGCCACCCTATAACCACCTCATTAATGCAACAACAACAACTACAACCACTTGGAAAGCTAAATGACACTACAGCAACTCTGAAAACATTAAATTACATCAGATTTTATATCCCAAAAAGTCATGCACGAAAATTATTAAAAAAGTAAGAAAAATTTGTAGTTCTTTTATTCTTCAAAGTCCAAGCTTCTGATTTGGCCCAGCCCATCATTGCACACAAGTAAAGAAACCCAAGTCAATCCCATTTGATGCTTCTTGGCCCTTGAACGTGTTATTGGCCCAAGTATAGATTCAGCCTCTTCTTCTTCAAGGACAGCCTTCATGATCACATCATCAGAGTCTCGAACTCCCACCTTCAAGCATCTCGTACGCTCTTCAAGATAAACTGGTCCCGAAAAGCCTTCTAGAACTCCTCCCATCCAACAGGTGTAGCATCACAAACTCGACCCTTCTTCCAGATCTTCCACTATTTGTCTGCTCTACCCCTCAGCTGATAGCATACGAGTGCTACCGCTGGGAATCAGAACATCCCAAAGCGTCACACAACTTCTCTGAATCATCTAACTTCCAATCACCACTTCCATAAAACTCCATTGTGATAATCTAGTTACTTGGAGAAATAAAAGAAATCTGTGCTGTAGTACCGTTGTTCTAAAGAGTTCTCCCATTCAATAACATTCATCAGTTCAAACATCTTTTCAATACAAGGCATTAAACATTTCAGTCATACATTGCAACTTTCATAAACATGACATTTCATCATATCATTTCACATAGTCAAGTTTCAAGTCTATATATTGTCCCAAAGGAGTTATGAAAAGAAATGGTCAAAAAATTTGATTCAGCATGTTCTTTCTTGAGGCTGTAAACAACTAGAGGCAAAGAGACAGTTTACAGAAGGAATTTTTGTAAAAATCCATTTCAACTTCAAAAAGTTTAACATGAAAGAATCTTTGTAGCATGTATTAAAAAAAAAATCAGCAAAAGAGAACCATTTAATATAAGGAGTCAAATTTAAATCGTAAGTAGTATCGTTTACAATTAGCTACTCACCTTGAGGGAATTACAGTCTAATCTACCTATTTGAATTTCTTCCAAATTGTAGGAATAATGTACGTGACCAAGGATTTACTTAATTCAACCTAAACAACATAAAAGATCAAGTATAGAGTTCATAAACTATGATAGAAGGATGCATGGTGAAGGTATTCTCTCGACCAGAACTTGATGTATTTCAAGATTCAAGGCCCTTTCTTTGAACCCACTATGCACCAGCAATTCCCAAGAACCCTTTTTGTTTCACAAGGGTCATTCTACTTCATGTAATAACAAAACAGAAGATTTCATTTATTAACAACCATAGTCTTGTGACCTGTGTTCTTCATTCATTATAACAGAGCAGTACAAAATAATCATTCCATACCGCCTTTACAGCTTAGGATTCCACCATAAAGGTTTAAAACTTAAAGAAATCACCACATTGACTTAATCTTACAGATTACTATTCCCATGGCTACGTGGCCTCTATCAAAACGCTGCATATCTTGAAACTAACTTTAAATTTCTGATTTCCTTTTTTTTTTTGGTTTTAGAAACCACCATTTCCATACCAATTTCAAGCCTAACATGTGAAACACCCCTTCCAATCAGATTTTCTTCCCACTCGTTTCAGCCTACAAATTTTCTCTTTCGTTCAGCGAGTTCAGGGACGAGAGAAAAAGGGAAAAGAGAGGGAAAAAAACACCATAACTTAATTGAAATTCTCACCAAGTCAATCACCATTTTTTTTTTTTTTGCCCAGAATTTGCCGACGTCCACAAAGAAATCACACACGTATAGAAACGAGAAGAGAGGGAAAGCAAGAATAATGTCGGTGGACCTAGAGCTCTCGTGATTCAAATAGAACATCCTGAGTCCAAACACACATATGAATAGACAACAAGGAGTCACGTGAGCTGCACACCACAAAAGAAAATAACACACTCATTACTTTGTGGAGTCCTAAAGAAAAAATAATCTTTATAAGTCATGATTTTAATTGTGATTAAATAATTTAGTTATAATTATAATTATAATTAATAAAATTATAGCTAAATTTTTAACAATAATTTTGTTAGTTATAATTTTAATTATAGCTAAATTTTTTAGTCACAATTAAAATCTTAGTTAACATTTTGCTTTTTAATTCAAAAAAGTCGGGACACTTAATTTCCCTCTCTTGTTTTTTTTTGTTTAATTTAAAATTTCATTTAATTATAACTTTTTTAAAAATACCTCATTAATCTCCAAATTTGCCTACCGAGGCCCACTTATATAACATTATATATATATATATATATATATACACACAAGAGAAAAATATAAAAAATTTAAAATCTCAAAATAATTATTTAAATTTAACATTAAATATTAATATTTTAAAAATTAGATCAATTATTAAATTAATAAAAATATTAATTTAAAGTTTAATAATTAAATTGCGGTTAAATTTATTATATTTAAAAAATATTAAAAAATAATATAATATATATTAATTATATTTTTACGAAAAATATAATATATATATATATATATATATATATGTATATATATTATATGTAGTACATCTATTTGCCTATTTCCCGTATTTATGAGCCCATTCCCTGACGGCCCCACCTCTCTTGTGTAGTACCTATTCTTTCTTTGCATTTCACGAGTGATTTGAATATACTTTCTCCTCCAAAGAATTTATTTACTTCTCATTTCATCTATTCGCAGTTCCGCACAACGGCCACAGCCCACAGTGTCCTTCAACTTTTTTCCTCCATGGATTCGTTCGCTATAACTTCTACTGTCTTCACTCACTGCCATGGATTCGCACCATCATCTTTGTAACTTCTTCGCCACTACCATCCTCTCTCTCTCTCTCTCTCTCTCTCTCTCTCTCTCTCTCTCTCTCTCTCTCTCTCTCTCTCTCTCTTATTTTTCTTTGTCGTCGCCGCCATTCTCCCTCTATTTTTTTTTTCAACCGGTTACATTGGTTGACCGGCCAATTTTGTCAGTTGGAGGCTAGTTTAACTGTTCTATACCAATTTTTTTTTTGGGTCCAAATGTCTAATCAAATCAAACCCCTTTTCAATCACCGATCAGTTCAATCTAATTTTTTAATCAATGTTAAATACCATAGTCAAACAATTGGATAAAATAGAAGTCTAAGTAAGTAATAATAATTCAAAAGAAACCAAAAATAAAGTTCAATTAAAACCTCAAAGACCAATATACAAAATCACAAGCTTAATAGAAGAACAAGCTAGAAAGATTAATTTAGGAAAATCTTCAACAAATATGATAAAAGAAATTACAAAAAGAATAGACGAATCAAATGTAGGATAAAGTAAGAATAAAGGATTAAGGATAAATACAATATTTCACAACCCAGACAATGAAGAAACCTCAAAGATAAATAAAATACAACATAAAAACCCTCTTCCAAAAACAAGAAATTATTATCCAAGACCAATATCCTCTGATACAAAAATGGATCTAGTACTTATTTTATAAGTGCTTATCCTTATTTGGATCGTTTAATTTTATATCCAATGGTCTAGATTTCAAATGGTAGTTTTGGTAATTTTTTTTAAGAAAAAAAGACAATGAAATCTAGATCGTTAAATTTCAAATTCAACGGTTCAGATAAGAACAAGCACGGTGTTTGTCCTTATAAGACAACCACAGGATCCATTTTCCCTTGACACTCAATATGAAAAAAGAAATATGTTTGTAGAAAAAGAATATTCCAGAGAAGGAATATTAGAATGGAATATAAATGAAGCAAGTGAACATCAAATATTAAATACAATACAAAATATGTCAATGAGTGCCACAGCTTTTAAGGTTAAAAAATAATGGTGACAAAATATAGCAAAAATATTAGTAACAGGATTTACACGACAATCAAAAGGATATATAATGGGATAATTATTTAACAGATACAGAAAAAAAAAGTTATATATTAAATGCAGTAAAAGAAGAAATAAGAGATGATCAAATAGTTTTAGTAGAAGATTCAGTTGCAATACTTATTTATGCAATAACAAAACATTTTATAGGAGACCCAATACAATTTCAAGCAAGAATAGGAGAACAACTAATAAATCTTACATGTCCAACAATATTAGATTTTAGGTGATATAAAGATATGTTCCTAACTATACTAGACCTAATAGTAATCCAGACTTTTAGAAAGAAAGATTTATAGTAGAATTACCAAAGTTATTTGTAAAAAAAAGTTAGAGAACAAATTAGAAAATTGAATAATAATACAATACCTTACAACGATATAACTTTTGGAAAATTAATTAATTTTATAACCAATGAAGGTTTATCAATTTGCACTGATATGAAACTTCAATATAAAATTAAATCAGAGTTAAAATAAAGTAGGAGAGAACTATGAAGCTTTTATAATCAATATGGAATAGAAAATATTCAAGCCCCTTCCTCAAAATATAAAAACCATAAAATCCACAAAAGATATCAACACTATAAAAAATAATATAAAAAATTTAGACAAGACTGTAGACCTTAAAAACCATATAAAAAACATCATAAAAGACATCAAAACAAAGTACATAAAAGAAACTAGAGACAATAGAGAAATTAGGGATACCAAACAAATAGTTTATTTAAATGCAAAAGGTACTGACATATAGCAAAAAAATTGCCAACTTAAAAAAAAATCAACTAGAAATAGATGATAAATATAAACAAAATTTTATGAGTATTCTTTTAGAAGATCAACAATCTGATACTAAATATGAATCAGAAAATAGTGTAAGTGATAATGAAATTTATCAAATATATAATCAACCTAATTCTGAAGAAGAAGAAGAAGAATTAACAGACAATAGCAAAGAATGCGTAGGAATATATAGTTGTAATAATTGCTCAAAATCTATTAATTTTATCTCCAGAGGTAAGGTACAAACACTTGTAGAAATTGTAGAAAAAATTGATAATGAAGAAATTAAAAAAGAAGATCTTACAAAAGTTTCTTATCCTAGCCACAATTTTTAAATTCTTTATTATATTTAAACTTTATCTGTCATTTTAGTCCTTAGGTGTAACATGTGGAGTTCAAGACTCTAGCAGGTTCTATCTTAATCTGATGGGAAAAATCCACAAAGCATCAATGCCAACGAAATCCCAAGAAGCAAGGAAGTGAACCCGCCAACATGATCCAAGTGAAGGGGATGGCTTTGACGGTGGAAAGAAGAAGATAGACAGAGAAGAGTGAAATGGCAAGAAGAAAGACACCTTGGTTTTTGAAGATCTACACACTGGAAAACCCTAACCATAAAAAGAAGAACAGAGAGAGGGATTTTGAAGCAATAAGAACGAAGTTGAATGATTCTCTCAAGTGATTAGATTAGGATTTTGTTTTCTAATAAAATTAATTTAAATTATTATATATATATATATATATCATATTTTTTGATTAGACAGCAAGACTTATACACTTTTTGTAATAACTCCCCCAAAATTATTTTATTGATATTTATCTTTTTCAAAGGATTTGACAATTGGAGGGAAATGAGGAAATTTTAGACAAATTGATATAATTTAAAAAGATGGAATAGTTAAAGAAGACAAATTAATGAAAAGAATAAAAATTATAAGAACTATAATTTTTTATAGAAAAATTATTAACTTATTTTATTTAAAAAATAGGAATTTAATGAAAGGCAATTAAATAAATAATTGAAAAATGTTTTATTTATTTTATTTAAAGAATTACTAAAACTTTAAAAAAATTAATTATTTTATTAGACCTGAAATTACGAATTTCAAATCCTGAAAAACTCTATTTTCTTAGTTTAATAGGTGGCCGATGGGAAGACAAGTCGCTGGCATGACAGCCAAAGACAATGTCTGATGATGGCTGACCCTCACACATGCCCATAGCTTCGCTTCTCTCGCTGCGACCAACTTTGTTCACCATTTAGGTGGCAAAGGAGTTTGAAGGATAGGAGAGGACAGAATGGAGAGGTTTTTCGGCGTGGTGGCAACCGCGATGACCACCATGGCAAAATCTATCTCTTGTTAAAATTATACAAAACAACCTTTCTCAAACAAGTTTTCATTTGGGTCCTTAAGAGTTCGTAATTAAAAAAAATGCTAATGTTTAATATTTCACCCCAAAAAAAAAATTTCATCACCTTATATCCCATCTTTTCACTAATAAAAAATATCTCTATTCAACTTAATAAAATTTTCAAGCAAGTCCTTAAAATTTTCAAGCAAGTCCTTATTTTCATTTGCAACTTAGTCGTTAACTTTTTTTTTAATTAAAAAATTTAAATCCTAAAAATTTCTCTTTAAATTTCCAATTTCCAATTTAAAATATCTCCACACGTTAACCAAGAACATGTTCCCTATATTTAAACAAAATTTTGGTATGACAAAATTTCGTCTCTAATTTTGACGTATTAAAAAGAAAAAAGCAACAGACTTCGAGTAAGTATTACAACTACATATTCGTACGCATTCTTTACTATTGTTTGAGCAATTATTACAACCACATGACAAAATTAGTCGCTAATATTGGAGACGAAAATTCAATTAGTAATGAAATTTTTTGTATTAGAATTTGTCGTTGATTTTCTTTATTCCAATTTCAAATTAGGGATGAAATTTGTGACAGATCAACAACAGAATTTGAGATAGAAGAATTCTGTTGCAAATTTTTGGAATATTAAAAAACGAAAAAAAATTAGCAACATTTTTTGTCATGGAAGAATTCTATGTTAGATTTTTCATATGGACTACCATAAATCATATTTATCTATACATATATTTATTTATTTATATGTATTATCTAATTTTAATAATAAGTTAATTATAAATTCTTTTATAAATTAAACAATCTATATTGAATTGAAACTGGGCCTTGTGTGGGCTGACTAATGATGGGAATGTCAGCCCATTAGGGTTTTACAAGGAAGGGTCTCTACTCTCTGCCTATATATGTGGTGTAGCAGTCCCATTGAAGTAACACCCTCTGAAAGCATATTAGGCCAAGAGAGCAGTTATACTCTCCTTAATTATTTTCTCTTTTCTTCTATGTTATTTATACTCGATTATCAATTATCATCATCAGTTTCGTTGCTTTCCCAGGTACGCATATTTTTGTTATTATTCATATATGCTATAGAACTATTTGCAATACTTATATATAGGAATTGTTCACAAATTCCTTCAATTGATATCAGAGGCAAGTTGGCAGATTGTTCTACGGCTGTATGAAATATATCAAATTTGATTATGAGTATATGAAGTATATCAAATTCTTAGGTTTTATCATGTAATTGATAAATTCATGTAATTCACTTTGACGATAATATAAAGAATTGATTCAATTTGTATACATATAATCTATTGAATCAATTTGTTAATCATGTTAGGATTATATATATTAAAATATATATATATATATATATATATATATATATATATATATATATATATCGGAATGATGAGTTTTGAAGATGACGTTGACTACAATCATATGGGTATATAAAGGATTGCAATGGTTGTTTGTTTCAAACTATGTGATCAACTTTAATCCTCAAAAGAAATAAATTTGTTTTAGTTCCTCTTGTGATCAAAATTGAGCTTGAATATGCCTCGGTTCTAGTTAGAGACATAAGCTTGTATTACTATCCTAAGCACACTCCAATTCTAGCTTTAACAATTGTTGATTAATGAGTAATCAAGTTCTGTGTTTCAAATCTGAGAAGACATACCTCGAAAGGTACTTTGAAGCCATTGCATAAGGCGTTCTGTGTTCCTAATTCTTGTGGCTTGATCTGAATTTGTATAATTACTGAGACTCATATACATTTTGGGATTGAATATGTTGAACCTTATTTTATATATAAGTGGTTTATCACAATCTGGGATTATGTAATTGCAATTTGGGATTTTTTGGTCAATTTTTCAAATCCTAAATACGGTTAGTTTCTCTATATATATATATATATATATATATAAATCGACGTCAATTTTTCCTTCAATTGAGTTGTGATATGTATTCATTATTATTGTGAATTAAAGTATATTTGGGATATATCAAATAAGTATGTAACATAAATTACTCCCAAATTAATATGCATACTTTAATATACTTTTAGTGATCGTGAATATATGATGTATTGAGAATCGATAATATATTGGTTATATATTAGTTATATATGTCATTCTATATATATATATATATATATTTTATATATTTGATGGACATAAAGATAATCCAAATAATATCAACTGATTATGTGAATTGTTTAAATTGATTACATAATCACTTGTAATCCCACATATCAAGGAGGTTTTTCCTTTGGGGTGAATGAACATGCGAAAATCAAGTTATGTGGGATTACGTTGATTGAAAATTCAATCAAATAGATATATATATATATATATATATATATATATATATATATATATATATATATATATATATATATATGTTTATTGAAATCGATAAATCAGTAAACATATATATGTGAAATTGTTGGATATATATGAACCAGTAATTAGTTTTTTATACTATTTTAAAGATTGATTAAATGTTTTAAATAATTTGAAATGACGTTAATTATATAATTTGAGATTCCAATTTAATTCCCTTATTGATTATTCTGATTTGGAATTCTGAGATTTGGAATTTGGGATTAAATCATTAGATATATGTATATTCAAGTTCTCAACTTTGATTAATTATTCAATTAACGATAATCATATATATTTGAGATTGAATTATATATATATATATATATATATATATATATATATATATATATGTAGATATATTGATTACGTCATTCATATATATATTTGAACTATATGTTAAAATAATTTTGATCATAAGTATATTGATCAAAATTTTGAGTTATCTTAGTTTTGGGTTTAAATATGTCAAGAATCCTAGTTTGGATGATGTATTTTCTAAAATTCAATCGAAAAATTTTGAATATTATTGTCTATAAGATATCTCTCACATTCCCCTAGTAGCATCGTTTTGTATTTTAGATATAATTTGCAATTATTTGATTACTTAAATTATATTGTTTTATTATAAATTGTTTTTAAATGATAAGCCAAATTATTTTGATATCCAAAAATGTTGTTTGGATAATTTTGTGAGGTTGTAAGCTCGCCTATCATGAGTCCAATCTTTAATGTTATTTTTGCAAATATATATATATATATATATATATATATATATTTCTTTATTCTTTCCAAATAATTATGGCTTGAAAAGGAAAAAATAGCAATTATGGTGACAATAAATAATTTGTTTTGAAATATCATTAGTGTACACACCCTATCGAAGTGACATTAATGTACGTTTCTTGTGATAAATAATTTTTTTTGGTGTTTTCTTTTGATATTTTTGTAATATAAAAGGATTGCGAAATCACCTCAGGTACACATCACTGATCTATTACTCTATATCATGTGTACTATAATATACTTTGATATTGCATCTATCCTTGGATTGCATATTTCTCTTAATTAATTATGCTTTTTCATATTCATTATTTTTTATGTGAAATATGAGCTTTTAACGTGTATGATCTACTTCCCTATCGGATACTATTTCTGCATCGTTAAAACTTATATTTCTTGACATGTGCTATAATTATAGTTGTTATTTTAGCCTTAATGATTATTATATTTTAATAATTGACTATTGCTATCCAAGTGAGAGAATTGTTAAATTTTAATACATATATATAAATATATATCCTATGTGGATTAACATCACTAAATTATTAAAATATTTTTTAAATCATTAATATATCAACTATATTAATTGTGTTTTATAATATAGCATTTTAATTAATTCAATGAATATTATAACTGAATTGAATCAATTTGGTTTATATTTCTCCTAATTCTTGGTGGCTCTTTTGACCTAGAGCTTCACCAAATAGTTGTTAAAACAACATTCTTAAATGGTGATTTTTCAAATCATGTGTACATGGATCAATCTGATATTTTTTTTTTTGAAAAAATATGATCAAAACCATATAGTATGCAAATTAAGAGATCCATATACGTTTTAAAATTGGCCTTGAGGCAATGATACCTAAAATTTCACCATGTTGTCACTTTGATCAACTTTAAGGAGAATATGTGTCTCATTAGTGTTTTTACATGATGACTAGTGGGAGTAAGTGATGTAATCAATGATAACCCCATTGCAGCCCAAGAAAGGGAGAACACTTCAATTGGGCCTCTAACTCGTTCAAGGGTTAAAGAGTTTGGACTAATTACATCCCAAGAAAGGGAGAACACTTCAATTGGGCCTCTAACTCGTTCAAGGGCTAAAGGGCTTGGATTGGGCTTAACCACATTGTTGAAAGTGGAAGAAGTGTGAAAAAGATTGCATGTGGGATAGTTGCATTTGTTGAATATAGTTGTAGTCTATTACCTGTCTTTGACATTTAGGTACCTATGCATTTATTGTCTTTGAAATTTAGCTACCTATACATTTATTGTCTTTTACATTTAGCCTACACTACTTGACTTTTAGTTGATACATTTAATGCATTAGTTGGAGTCTTTTGTCTTTTTGTTTTGGAGACCCTCTATGTAATACCCGTTAATTTCAGAATATAATTCGCTTAAGAGTATTTTAGAATTCTACAACGTTACTTTAGTTATTTATTTTGGTCATTTTTAATTTTCATATTTAATTGTTCTCTTTGAATATTATTTATGAAAATTGAGTTAAATGACTGGACTAAATATTTGCACAGTGTGGGATATATTCTAAGAATGATGAAATTCATGGAAAAGTAGTTTCAGAATGGTCAATTAGTCTATTTATTGTAAATTGACTGGATGGGTTTGGATATTGGGTTATGGATACCCATGGGTTATTGAATAACCCATTAGAAATATTTAATATAAAGTTTCAATAGTACCCTCTCATTTTCACGCAGAAGGAAAAAAGCTGAGAAGTGAACAGTGACTTTGTTTTCTCTCGTTTCTTCATCCTTTTCTCAAATCCTTTCCTTGATCTTCAAAGTTTTGATTATTTGTTCGGTTCAAAAGCTTTGTAAGGATCAAAGGTAAGCTTTAATCTCATTATTTTCCTCAAATTTCAGTTTATGTAGAAGATCAGAGGAGGTTTTGTTCTTGAAGATTTTGATGATAATTCATGAATCTCAGTTGTTTTAGAAGTTATATTTGAGTTATAATCGGTTAAAAGAGTTGAAATTCTGGTTTTGAAACAAGAAAGGAAAGGATGAAATTGTTAGAAATTTCTGCAAAAATCGAGTTACTGTAGCGACCAGAAATGTCAGAAAAAAATCTGGAAAAATTTCTTCGGGTACTGTAGCAGTTACTGTAGTGTCGGCAGTCAACGGTACTGTAGCAGTCAACGGCACTGTAGCGAACCGTCATTGTAGCAAACCGTCACTGTAGCAATCAGAAAATTTTGCGTATTTTCGTGATTTTGTTTCCTTTCTTATGTTTCCTTGTAATATATTTTACTAGGAAATTTTCCTACACAAATTCTAGTGTGGAACAAGGTAAACTTGGACAAACATCAAGGTGAGTGAATAACCTTGCTCAACTAATTTGATATTACTAGTCAAAGTACAATATAAGTCCCATTTACAATATTATTTGGATAATAAGCAATCAATTTTCATATGGGAGTATATGATGATCGGTAGAAATAAGAGTATGTAGAAATTATTTTATTTCGTGACAATTGTATTATGTGATAAATTCTCACTATCTTGTCAATGAGTAAAGATCTACGGAATCTAATACACGAGTTTGAAAGGGTTAAAGTCCCATACTACTCGGTGTATATCTAAGAAAGCTCATACACGAGTTTGAAAGGGTTAAAGTCCCATACTACTCAGTGCATATCTATGAAACCTATACACGAGTTGAAAGGGTTAAAGTCTCATACTACTCGGTGTATATCTAAGAAAGCTCATACACGAGTTTGAAAGGGTTAAAGTCCCATACTACTCAGTGCATATCTATGAAATCTTATTCATGAGTTTGAAAGGGTTAGAGTCCCATACTACTCGATGTATAAGAAAATTAAATATATGAGTAAATGTGGTATTTGTACTTTTGATATTTTATATAGTACAGTTATTTACTTACTGAGTTTTTAAATAAACTCACACTCCCTATGATTATTTTTTTCAGATACAGAAAACAAAGAACAAGAGTATCCGTTTGAAGAATAGAAGCCACTTGGAATTATCCTCTATTTCTGTCTGGTGGGATACCAGTACTTATTAATGTGGATACTAGGAACGCTCTGTACTTACTATAGGTCTCCTACGCTTGCGATGAGATAGAAATATCAGACTATGTATGTCTATATTTGCTTATCAGATGAATATAATTCTGTAGTGTGGAATGAATGATTAAGGTTGAATGTAAAACCTTACAGAATATATGCAAATAACGTATGTTTGAGAATTTTATCAAATGAGTAGTATCTTTTCACATGCTCAATTTTTGGGATGTGACAATTTGGTATCAGAGGCAAGGTTTTATAGGTCCCATATAGAGTACAGAGCAAAGTGATCTTTGTGGGCCCTTCCCTATTGTCATGAGCCGCGGCATGACCATAGGATTAGGTTCCATAAAAGACCTTGTAGAGTATAACGTCATTTTATGGATAACTTCTCAGTGGGGCTAGTAAGTGATATTTTGTTTATGTCTGAAAATTATTTGTTATGTGTGTAGATCTGTGACAGTACAATGTCAGAAGGATCTTCTAATAATAATGAGCATATGGGTCCAAGGAGGGCCATAAATCCACCAGTACATGTGCAAGATGATCCTAACCGTGGTGATAGTTTACATGCTCAAAGTACTGAGGGCGCAACTAGTGAGCAAGTAAGGAGAGTCGAACCTGATGCTCACGCTGGCAATGCAACTATTGCACATGTGATTAATTTGATGAATGAACGATTTGACCGATTTGAGGCTGAAATGAGAGGTCGAGCTGCACAAGCTAACCTGCCAGTGGATCCTCCTATTGTTGAAGCTGAAATTGTACCACCAGCTCAGTTAGCTGGAGGAGATAACGTAAGGGAGGTAAGAATGTTTGAGTTCCAGAAAATGAGGCCTCCTACTTTTTCAGGGGAAGATCCCAAAGAGGACCCACAATGTTTCCTTGAAGATTGTGAAGCAATCTGTGATGCTATAGGGTGTTCTCCTACTCAAAAGGTAGAATTCACTTCCTTTCAGTTAAAAGGTAGGGCTGGTAAATGGTGGAGGAACTGGAAGAAAGCTAGAATTCAAGGCGCACCGCTAGTTATGTGGACAGAGTTTTACAGATTGGTTATGGAAAGGAAGTCAAAGAATAAAGAAGAATATCGACAAAAGAAGAAAGCTAGATATAGGAGATCTTTTGATCAAAGGGAAGATTTAGGGACTTTGAAACCCTTTACTGCATCACAACATGCTCCAGCCACTCCTACTAAGTCATTTTATTCTACAGCCAGTGTGGCTAAGCCTCGTTCAGAGAGCAGGGGTGGTTTTAGTTCTTCTAGTAGAGGAGGTACTCAAGCTAGAAGGAAGAAACCTCAGTATCCTGAATGTGGAAAGTTTCACTTCGGAGAATGCAGGTTAAACACTGTTGGTACAGGTTGTTTTAACTGTGGACAAAAAGGACATTTTATAAGGGAGTGCCCTCAGCTCATGACAGGACCAGGTCAAGGGTCTACTTTGCCACCTCGACCACAATCTATTTCTGCTTCTATTACTCGAACACCAACCCCTTCAATAGAGGGTAGTATGGGAAGAGGTTCTGGAAGAGGCCAAGGTGACCGTGGAAAACAAGCTGCTGGCAGAGGAAATGCAAGAGTATATGCTCTAACCCGACAGGATGCTCAAACATCCAATGCTGTAGTTACAGGTATATTATCTGTTAATACTTTTACTGCACGTATTTTGTTTGACCCCGGTTCTACTCACTCATATGTGTCACCCCTGTTTGCCAAGAGATTTGCATTTGATTCGATTACTCTTAAAGAACCATTCTTGGTTTCCACACCGATGAGAGAGACTTTGATGGTTAAAACATGTTATCGTTCTTGTAAAATAATCGTTGGAGGCATGGAAACTGAGATAGATCTTATGGTTCTCAATATGTTAGATTTTGATGTAATTTTAGGGATGGACTGGCTATCTTCTTGTCATGCTACTATAAATTGTCGTGACAAAGTTATTTCCTTTAATATGCCGGGGAGGAGTAATTTTGTGTTTCAAGGAGATCGAAGTGATGTACCTTGCAACATGATATCTATGTTAAGTGCCCGGCGTATATTGCGAAAGGGATGTCAGGGATTTCTAGCTTTTATCAAAGATTTAGAAAAGAAAGAACAGAAGTTAGAAGACATTCATGTGGTTAATGAATTCCCAGATGTGTTCCCAGAAGATTTACCTGGATTACCGCCAGAAAGAGATATTGAGTTCAGTATTGATTTGGTCCCAGACACACGACCAATTTCTATTCCACCTTATCGTATGGCTCCTGTTGAGCTAAAAGAACTCAAAGAACAATTGGAAGATTTGTTAAACAAAGGGTTCATTCGCCCAAGTTTTTCACCTTGGGGTGCTCCTATTCTTTTTGTGAAAAAGAAAGATGGTTCTATGAGATTATGTATAGATTATCGTTAGCTGAATAAAGTCACAGTGAAGAATAAGTATCCTTTACCAAGGATAGATGATTTGTTTGATCAGCTTCAAGGAGCAAAATACTTCTCAAAGATTAATCTAAGGTCTGGATATCATCAGTTACGAATTAAGAACGATGATATACCTAAGACTGCTTTTCGTACACGGTATGGACATTATGAATTTCTTATGATGTCTTTTGGGTTGACAAATGCACCAGCAGCATTTATGGATTTAATGAACAGAGTGTTCAAATCATTCCTTGATAAGTTTGTAATTGTATTTATTGATGATATTTTGGTATATTCAAAGAGTCATGAAGAACATACTGAACATTTGAGAATAGTGCTTCAGACCTTGAGAGAGCATCAGTTGTACGCAAAGCTCTCAAAATGTGAATTCTGGATGAGTCATGTAACATTTTTGGGACATGTTATTTCCCAAGAAGGTATTCATGTAGATCCAAGTAAAATTGAAGCAGTAAAACAATGGCCTAGACCAACAACTGTGTCTGAAGTACGTAGTTTTCTTGGCTTAGCAGGGTATTACCGTCGCTTTGTCAAAGATTTCTCTAAGACGGCTCTCCCATTAAATAAGTTAACCCGAAAGAGTGTTTAACTTCTGCACCAGTCTTAATCCTACCATCAGGACCAGGGGGTTACTCTGTATTTTGTGATGCCTCAAAGATAGGCTTAGGGTGTGTGTTGATGCAACATGGTAAAGTCATAGCTTATGGCTCACGTCAGCTTAAAAAGCATGAATTGAATTACCCCACTCATGATTTGGAAATGGCAGCTGTAGTGTTTACCCTTAAGATATGGAGACATTACTTGTATGGGGAGACTTGTAAAATTTTTACAGATCACAAAAGCCTTAAGTACATTTTTGAGCAGAGAGATCTCAATCTAAGGCAACGAAGGTGGATGGAACTTCTGAAAGATTATGATTGTACCATCCTTTACCATCCAGGTAAAGCAAATGTAGTGGCTGATGCTCTAAGTCGAAAGTCTATGGGAAGTTTAGCTCACATTGCCACTATAAGGAGATCTCTAATACATGAACTACAAGAATTAGAAGCTGATGGAGTATTCTTTGAGATCACTGAGTCAAGTACATTTCTGGCTCATTTAACAGTTAGATCATCCCTTGTTGAAAAAGTAAAAGCAACTTTAGAAAATGACATTGATATGGTCAAAATCAGAGATAAGGCAAGGCAAGGTCTAGCACCAAGTTTCTTGGTAGATGAAGAAGAAGTCTTATGGTTTAATGGAAGACTTTGTGTCCCCAACATTGAATCTTTGAAACATGAAATCTTAATGGAAGCTCATGGTTCGCCATATGTTGTATACCCTGGTGCTGTGAAAATGTATCAGGACTTGAAACAAGTTTACTGGTGGGAGGAAATGAAGCGAGACGTGACTGACTTTGTAGCTCGATGTTTGACTTGTCAGCAAGTTAAAGCTGAACATCGACGACCACCTGGTTTGATGCAAAAACTAGATATTCCCGAGTGGAAGTGGGAAAGGATCATTATGGATTTTGTAGTAGGTTTACCTCGGTCAACAAAAGGAAATGACTCAATATGGGTCATAGTGGATCGACTTACTAAGTCAGCACATTTTCTTCCTGTTCATACCACTTTCAGTGTAGCAAAACTTGCTCGACTTTATGTTAAAGAAATAGTGAAACTTCATGGTGTACCAATATCCATTATATCAGACCGAGGACCTCAGTTTACTTCTCGGTTCTGGAAAGTCTTTCAAGAGGCTTTGGGTACCAAAGTGAATCTTAGCACAGCATTCCATCCTCAGACTGATGGACAGTCCGAAAGGACAATTTAGACTTTAGAGGATATGCTAAGAGCTTGTGTGATGGATTTCAGTGGAAGTTGGGAAGATCATTTGTCTCTTATTGAATTTGCTTATAATAACAGTTACCAAGCCAGTATTCAGATGGCACCTTTTGAGGCTTTATATGGGAGATGGTGTCGATCTCCTATAGGTTGGTTTGAACTTGGTGAAACCAAAATATTTGGACCTGAGATGATTCAGGAAGATATAAATAAAGTTAAACTTATTAGAGAGAGGTTGTTAACTGCTCAGAGTAGACAGAAATCTTATGCGGACAACCGACGACGTGATCTTGAAATTGCAATAGGTGACATGGTTTTCTTACGAATCTCACCTATGAAGGGAGTAATGAGATTCGGGAAGAAAGGCAAGCTTAGTCCGAGGTATGTTGGCCCATATGAGGTTGTAAACAGAGTGGATAATGTGGCATATCGCCTAGACCTACCTTCCGACCTAGAGGGAGTTCATCCAATCTTTCATGTGTCCATGCTACGGAAGTATCTTCCTGATCCTTCTCATGTCATTCAACCCCAAGAAGTTCATTTTGATGAAACTCTCACCTACGAAGAGGTACCAGTAGCTATTATTGATAGAAAAGTCAAGAAATTGCGTACTAAAGAAATTCCTACTGTCAAGGTTCTTTGGAGAAATCATTCTCGCGAGGAAGCTACGTGGGAGGCAGAAGATGAAATGTGGAAAAACTATCCACATTTATTTGAAACTTGAGGAAAGATTTTAATTCGGAGGACCGAATTCTTTTAAGGGGGGTAGAATGTAATACCCGTTAATTTCAGAATATAATTCGCTTAAGAGTATTTTAGAATTCTACAACGTTACTTTAGTTATTTATTTTGGTCATTTTTAATTTTCATATTTAATTGTTCTCTTTGAATATTATTTATGAAAATTGAGTTAAATGACTGGACTAAATATTTGCACAGTGTGGGATATATTCTAAGAATGATGAAATTCATGGAAAAGTGGTTTCAGAATGGTCAATTAGTCCATTTATTGTAAATTGACTGGATGGGTTTGGATGTTGGGTTATGGATACCCATGGGTTATTGAATAACCCATTAGAAATATTTAATATAAAGTTTCAATAGTACCCTCTCATTTTCACGCAGAAGGAAAAAAGCTGAGAAGTGAACAGTGACTTTGTTTTCTCTCGTTTCTTCATCCTTTTCTCAAATCCTTTCCTTGATCTTCAGAGTTTTGATTATTTGTTCGGTTCAAAAGCTTTGTAAGGATCAAAGGTAAGCTTTAATCTCATTATTTTCCTCAAATTTCAGTTTATGTAGAAGATCAGAGGAGGTTTTGTTCTTGAAGATTTTGATGATAATTCATGAATCTCAGTTGTTTTAGAAGTTATATTTGAGTTATAATCGGTTAAAAGAGTTAAAATTCTGGTTTTGAAACAAGAAAGGAAAGGATGAAATTGTTAGAAATTTCTGCAAAAACTGAGTTACTGTAGCGACCAGAAATGTCAGAAAAAAATCTGGAAAAATTTCTTCGGGTACAGTAGCAGTTACTGTAGTGTCGGCAGTCAACGGTACTGTAGCAGTCAACGGCACTGTAGCGAACCGTCATTGTAGCAAACCGTCACTGTAGCAATCAGAAAATTTTGCGTATTTTCGTAATTTTGTTTCCTTTCTTATGTTTCCTTGTAATATATTTTACTAGGAAATTTTCCTACACAAATTCTAGTGTGGAACAAGGTAAACTTGGACAAACATCAAGGTGAGTGAATAACCTTGCTCAGCTAATTTGATATTACTAGTCAAAGTACAATATAAGTCCCATTTACAATATTATTTGGATAATAAGCAATCAATTTTCATATGGGAGTATATGATGATCGGTAGAAATAAGAGTATGTAGAAATTATTTTATTTCGTGACAATTGTATTATGTGATAAATTCTCACTATCTTGTCAATGAGTAAAGATCTACGGAATCTAATACACGAGTTTGAAAGGGTTAAAGTCCCATACTACTCGGTGTATATCTAAGAAAGCTCATACACGAGTTTGAAAGGGTTAAAGTCCCATACTACTCAGTGCATATCTATGAAACCTATACACGAGTTGAAAGGGTTAAAGTCTCATACTACTCGGTGTATATCTAAGAAAGCTCATACACGAGTTTGAAAGGGTTAAAGTCCCATACTACTCAGTGCATATCTATGAAATCTTATTCATGAGTTTGAAAGGGTTAGTGTCCCATACTACTCGATGTATAAGACAATTAAATATATGAGTAAATGTGGTATTTGTACTTTTGATATTTTATATAGTACAGTTATTTACTTACTGAGTTTTTAAATAAACTCACACTCCCTATGATTATTTTTTTTCAGATACAGAAAACAAAGAACAAGAGTATCCGTTTGAAGAATAGAAGCCCCTTGGAATTATCCTTTATTTCTGTCTGGTGGGATACCAGTACTTGTTAATGTGGATACTAGGAACGCTCTGTACTTACTATAGGTCTCCTAGGCTTGCGATGAGATAGAAATATCAGACTATGTATGTCTATATTTGCTTATCAGATGAATATAATTCTGTAGTGTGGAATGAATGATTAAGGTTGAATGTAAAACCTTACAGAATATATGTAAATAACGTATGTTTGAGAATTTTATCAAATGAGTAGTATCTTTTCACATGCTCAATTTTTGGGATGTGACACTCTATAAAAAGGGTCCTTGCCATATGTTGTAAACCATCTTTGAATCATATATGAGATATTGGCATTTTGCTTTCAAGAGGATTCTTGAGTTCTTTCTCTTATCTAACTTGTGTTAGTGGCGAGAGCAACTAGATTTCTTATCACTCACGTTCTTCTTTCTTGAGTGTGGCGAGATCAACCCATTTCTCTTAGTTGTGGCGCCCTTTGGCTTATCAATTGAGTGATTTGGTTTCATTTATTTGTTTCTTTCAACCTATCCAGAAAATCGATCAAGTGTTTTCCCTCCAGAAATCACATCATATTGGTATCAGAGCCACTTCAATTCAGGTTCTATTATTTGTTTTGTGTTTTGCTCCTTCGTGGAAAGTTTAATTTTATTGCATTTTATTCTGTGTTTTGCCACCTACATGGAAGGTTTAGTTTTCCTTATTTTATATTCTGCCACCTATATGGAAGGCTTAGTTTTTCTTATTTTGTAATCTGCCACCTACATGGAAGGCTAATTTTCTAGTCTGTTTATCTTTGTTTTTATTTCTATTCTTGTGTTGTTCTATTTTATTCCAGCTTTTTTATTAAAAAAAAATCATCGTTACTGTTCATTGTTCATCGTTACTGTTCATTGTTAATCCGAGTGTAAACACTTAGAGAGTGAACCTACCCTTCACCAAACTCAAACCAACAAATTACAAATCACAATGACAGGAGAAAATAGTTCTGAAGTTCCTTTTAGGCTTAGCCTACAACAAGCTCAAATTGTTGGCCTACAAAGAGGTCAAGAAGAAATGATGGAACAAATAGCTCAACTAACCACTCAAATGGCTAGATTTATGGAGCTACAACAACAACAACCAAGAAGAGGAGCTTATGTTGAACACCATAGAGAAGAATCTGAAACTGGAGAAGGTGATCGACCTAGGCAAAGAAGGCAGCAGAGGGAACGTGATGCCAACATCAAAATGAAGATTCCTCCATTTAAGGGAACAAGTTCTCCTAAAGAATACTTGGAGTGGGTGCAACGAGTAGAGAAGATTTTTGAATATCAAGAATATTCAGAAGCTACCAAATGCCATCTTGCAGCCCTTGAATTCACTGATTATGCAAATTTATGGTGGGAAAATTTGAAGAATCAACGAAGAAGAGATGGAGAAGAAGAAGTTCGAAATTGGAGATTGATGAAAAGACTCATGCAGAGGCGTTTTGTACCTGATTACTACAAGCAAGAGCTTTATTTTAAGCTTCAAAGCTTGAGGCAAGGAGGTATGTGTGTTGAAGATTATGTTAAAGAATTTGAAACTTTGATGATTCGGTGCGAGCTGACTGAACCCCAAGAGCAAACCATAGCTCGATTTCTGGGTGGTTTGAACAAAGAAGTTGCTGACTTAGTAGAGTTGCAGAATTATGTCTTCTTAGAAGATGTAATTAAATTGGCAATTAAGGTGGAGAGACAAAAAAAGAGAGTTTATGGAAGAAACAATGGAGTATCTAAACCATTGAGGAGTAAACCTTCCCAAACACTTTCCCAAACCTCAAACACTACCAAAGGAAGTAATAAGGAGATATGGAAGAAGGAGCCAAACAAAACTGAAAGTTCTAAGGGGAAGGAGAAGAGAGAAGACAACCAACCATCTAAAAGAAGCCGAGACATTAAGTGCTTCAAGTGCTTAGGTCATGGCCATGTAGCATCCGAATATCCTAATAGAAGAGTAATGATCTTGAAGGAGAAACAAGGGGAAATAGAGAGTGAAGATGAAGATATTGTGGAGGAATGTGAAGAGGAAGAATATTCTGACGAAGAAGAAGTTGTTGAGTATGCTGATGAAGATGCTGCCTTGGTTATTAGACGTGCCTTGAATATCCAAGCCAAGGTAGAAGAAGAACAGAGGGAGAATATTTTTCAAACAAGGTGCACTATCGGAGGCAAAGTTTGTAACGTGATAATTGATAGTGGGAGCTGCACTAACGTTGCTTCAACCACCTTAGTTGAAAAATTGAAGCTACCTATCATCAATCATCCCCGTCCATATAAGCTGCAATGACTAAATAATCATGGCGAGATGAAGGTCACCAAACAAGTAAAGGTACCTTTTTCTATAGGGAAGAATTACAAAGATGAGGTATTGTGTGACATAGTCCCTATAGATGCTAGTCATCTTCTACTTGGGAGGCCCTGGCAATTTGATAGAAGAGCACTACATGATAGCTTCAAAAACACCTACGCTTTCGAGAAGGATGGAAAGAAGATTGTGTTGGCACCCTTAAAGCCAATACAAGTACAGCCGAAGGAGGATGTAATCGAGGAGAAGAAGCCTAGTTGTTTTGCTTCTAAGAATGAGTTAAAGAAGGCAATAAAAAGGGAAAACTTTGTATTATTGCTAATTCTCAAGGAGCTAAATCCAGAACTTGCAGAAAAGCTTCCTAAGCTTGTGAGGGAGTTGATAGAAGAATTTGCGGATGTCTTTTCGAATGAGCTACCTAAGGGATTGCCACCCTTAAGAGGAATTGAGCATCAAATTGATTTGGTGCCCGGTGCTGTCTTACCAAATAAGCCAGCATATAGAATGAATCCAGAGGAGGCTAAGGAGCTAAAAAGGCAAGTTGATGAGTTGATTGAAAAGGGTTATGTAAGGGAATCCATGAGCCCTTGTTCTGTGCCTACATTATTAGTCCTTAAAAAGGATGGCTCTATGAGAATGTGTGTGGACAGTCGTGCTATAAATAAGATCACCATCAAATACCGCTACCCAATTCCAAGATTGGATGACATGTTGGATGAGCTGAATGGTTCCAAGGTGTTTTCAAAAATTGACTTGAAGAATGGCTATCACCAAATCCGAATGAAAGAGGAAGACGAGTGGAAGACAGCCTTCAAGACAAAGCATGGACTTTACGAATGGATGGTAATGCCATTTTGGCTATCTAATGCCCCTAGCACATTTATGCGATTGATGAATCATGTGCTTAGATCTTTCATTGGAAAATTCGTTGTGGTATATTTCGATGATATTTTGATCTACAGTCAAAGTTATGAGGAGCATGTGCAACATTTGAAGGAAGTCTTGGATGTGTTGCGAAAGGAGAAACTCTATGCTAATCTAAAAAAATGCTACTTTTGTCAAGACCATGTGATTTTTCTTGGCTTTGTAGTATCTCAGCAAGGAGTGGGAGTTGATGAAGAAAAGGTGAAAGCTATCAAAGAATGGCCCGTTCCAAGAACCATATCTGAAGTAAGAAGTTTCCATGGGCTTGCCTCTTTCTATAGAAGATTTGTAAGGGATTTCAGCACCATCTTAGTACCCATAACTGAATGTATTAAGGGAGGAAAAGAGTTCAAATGGAGTGATGCAGCCCAACGAAGTTTTGAGCTTGTCAAAGAAAAATTGTGCAATGCACCCATATTGGCTTTGCCTAATTTTTCTAAGACTTTTGAGATTGAATGTGATGCTAGTTGAGTAGGAATTGGAGCTGTACTTCTTCAAGAAAAGCATCCTATAGCTTATTTTAGTGAGAAGTTGAATGGAGCCAGTCTTAACTACTCTACCTATGATAAGGAGTTCTACTCTTTAATTAGAGCTCTTGAGACATGGCAGCACTACTTGTTACCAAAAGAATTTGTAATTCACACAGACCATGAATCACTCAAACACTTGAAAGGTCAGAGCAAGCTGAATAGAAGACATGCAAAGTGGGTGGAATTTCTTGAAGCTTTTCCTTATGTGTTGAAGTATAAGAAGGGAGAAACCAACATTGTTGCAGATGCCTTATCAAGGAGATATGCTTTAATTTCCATGATGAATGCTAAATTGTTGGGATTTGAATCTCTTAAAGACCATTATATGGAAGATTCGACACTTGCTTCTATTTATCTCGCTTGTGAGAAAATGGCATATAAGGGATTTTATAGATCTGAAGGTTTTTTATTTCGCTTGGGGAGACTTGTAATTCTAAACTGTTCTATAAGGGAATTACATACACGAGAAGCTCACGGAGGAGGATTGGCTGGGCATTTCGGTGAAACCAAGACATTGGAGATGCTGAAAGAGCATTTTTATTGGCCTAACATGATTAGAGATGTGCATCATGTGATTGAAAGGTGTATTGTTTGCAAAAAAGCCAAGAGCAAGGAAGCAGCCCATGGACTTTATACACCTCTACCTGTTCCAGATCAACCTTGGACTGATGTTAGTATGGATTTCGTGCTAGGCTTACCAAGGACACAAAGAGGTAAAGATTCGGTCATGGTTGTTGTTGATCGTTTTTCAAAAATGTCTCATTTTATTCCATGCCATAAGACCGACGATGCTGTGCACATCGCCAATTTATTTTTCAAAGAAATTGTGAGACTTCATGGCATTCCAAAGAGTATCGTGTCAGATTGTGATGCCAAATTTCTTAGCTACTTTTGGAAGACTTTATGGAGAAAGCTGAGAACAAAGTTGCTCTTTAGTACTGCCTGTCACCCACAAACTGATGGGCAAACTGAAGTGGTGAACCGAACGCTTTCTACTTTGCTAAGAACTATCATTGGCAAAAACTTGAAAAGTTGGGATGAATGCTTGGCCTATGCTGACTTTGCTTACAATAGAAGTATACATGGTACTACTAAACACTCTCCTTTTGAAGTAGTTTATGGATTTAATCCATTGAGCCCACTTGATTTAGTACCATTACCACTTGAAGCTCGAGAATGCATAGAAGGAAAAATGAAGGCTGACATGATAAAGAAGTTACATGAAAACATTAAACAGCAAATTGAGAAGAAGAACTCCATTTATGAGAAGACTGCCAACAAGAGAAGAAAATTTATTCAATTAAGTCCTGGAGATTTAGTGTGGGTTTATTTTAGAAAAGAAAGATTTCCAAACCAAAGGAAGTCCAAATTAATGCCAAGGGCAGATGGTCCTTTCCGTATCATAGACAAGGTAAATGATAATGCATACAAAATTGATTTGCCTGAAGACTATGTTGTTTCTACTACTTTCAATGTGAGGGATCTTTCTTCGTACTTAGAAGATAAAGAGGACTTGGATTTGAGGACAAATCCATTTCAACCAGGGGAGGATGATGTAATCAAGGATAACCCCATTGCAGCCCAAGAAAGGGAGAACACTTCAATTGGGCCTCTAACTCGTTCAAGGGTTAAAGAGTTTGGACTAATTACATCCCAAGAAAGGGAGAACACTTCAATTGGGCCTCTAACTCGTTCAAGGGCTAAAGGGCTTGGATTGGGCTTAACCACATTGTTGAAAGTGGAAGAAGTGTGAAAAAGATTGCATGTGGGATAGTTGCATTTGTTGAATATAGTTGTAGTTTATTACCTGTCTTTGACATTTAGGTACCTATGCATTTATTGTCTTTGAAATTTAGCTACCTATACATTTATTGTCTTTGACATTTAGCCTACACTACTTGACTTTTAGTTGATACATTTAATGCATTAGTTGGAGTCTTTTGTCTTTTTGTTTTGGAGACCCTCTATAAAAAGGGTCCTTGCCATATGTTGTAAACCATCTTTGAATCATATATGAGATATTGGCATTTTGCTTTCAAGAGGATTATTGAGTTCTTTCTCTTATCTAACTTGTGTTAGTGGCGAGAGCAACTAGATTTCTTATCACTCACGTTCTTCTTTCTTGAGTGTGGCGAAATCAACCCATTTCTCTTAGTTGTGGCGCCCTTTGGCTTATCAATTGAGTGATTTGGTTTCATTTGTTTGTTTCTTTCAACCTATCCAGAAAATCGATCAAGTGTTTTCCCTCCGGAAATCACATCAGTAAGTTTGTGATTTTAAATACTGTACTCTCAGTTTATGGGCTTGAAATTTTATGAGTATTCCTTACTCTCTGCTAATGGCACCTTGGTATATCATACTTTCTCTATTGATGTGTCATAGTTAAGGAATTAATTTTTTTAATCCATATGTGAATTGAATAATTTCATTAGGCATGATATATATTTATTATATTTTTTGAATATAATTGTTGATTATTTGTATAACTGTAACCTCACCTATGATGGCTAAAATTATACAAATTTTGTGAATTGAATGATTAAATTTTTTTAATCATTATTTTATTACATTAATAATAATTATACCCTATCGGTGTGTTATCGTTAATGTAATTTGTTGTACAATGCACTGTTAGTTTTATACTTATATCAATTATCTTTCGAATACCCTATCGGTATTAGAAACTTTGGTGATATAAGATTTGTGCATTATAATTACTACATTTCTCATTTATTATGGTTTGGGACCTTTAGGCCGGACCATCATAAGTAAGAAAATTTTTTCTAAAGGGCATGATTGGTTGTGTATAAGGAACTATTTAATTTTCTTATTGCATGATTACATCGTGTAAATTAAATGTTCCTTTTGTTGTTATAATGTCAACCTTCTTTGTCTATGCTTGACTTTTGTCAAGACTTTGAATAGGACCATTTTTAAGGACTTAAAATAAAATAATCTCTGGATCTCTATTTGGCTATCACTAATATGTATTTGGCTTTGAGAAAAGAAGAGCTCGGTGCTCTTATTGTCTCGTCCACTGCTGTTGAAAAGGCTTCTTGTGAAAAAATAAGAACACTCAAACATGATGTGTCTCACGGTGTTGAAATACACTATGAAGAAGTCAATTAGATATACCATTCCAGAAAGCAAAAAGGTCTCGTATGCTTCCGCTGATTAATGTACGCTCAATTTTGTACTCATCCCGATATTGTTTTTGCTATTAATGCTTTAGGGATATATTTAAGCAACCCAAATTTAGGTCATTTAAAGCCGTGAAAAGGTCATAAGAAATTTGCAGGGAACTAAAGATCATGTGTTGACCTATAAGAAGTATGATCAACTTCAGGTCATTAATTATTCTGATTCTTATTTACCATGGTTGCCCTGACGACCGAAAGTCTACTTCCGGCTCTATCTTTTATGATGACATGAGTAGCTATATCTTGGAAAAGTGTTAAATAGACTCTTACAGCTACTTTTACCATGTAGGAAGAGTATGTCGCTTGCTATGAGGCTACTTGTCAAGCCATGTGGCTGAAAATCTTAATCTTTGGCTTTCATATTGTTGAAAGCATTTCTAAGCCAGTTGTGACATATTGCGACAATACTGCTGCTGTGCTTTTCTCTCAAAACAAAAGAAGCTCTTCTCAATCAAAGCACTTTGATATTAAATATTTTTTTTGTTAGAGAGAAAATTCTGGAGTTTCAGACTCGTATTGAGCATCTTGCTACAGAAAACATGTTAGCAGATCCACTAACTAAAGGCTTAACTATTAGAGCTCTTCAGAATCATGTAGCTCATTTGGGTTTAGTTAAGTCTTTTGATGTTTTGGGTTAGTGGGAGTCTAAAATTTAATATTTATTTAGTGTCATTCTTATGAGATATGTTTGTGATGATGTCACTTATACTATCATATCTCTTAGAGCATTTTCAGATGCTTGGACCATTGGTCAGGATTGCACAAGGATCATATCCTTGTAATGTATGTTCTGACACCAGTTTCACATATTATTCAAATCTTTTGTTGAGGATCTTGACATGTAAGATGCCCCCCTATTGGACATGGTTTTTGCATTGTCAAATACTTATTGCCTCTTGATTTGACTTGAGGATTGTTAATTTATAGTGACAACTCATAATTGACATGTCTATTTTGTTGTATTATTAATTCTGAAAATTATTTATCTTTTAAACTAATGATTTATGTTGTCCAAGTGGGAGATTGTTAGATTTTTCATATGGACTACCATAAATCATATTTATCTATACATATATTTATTTATTTATATGTATTATCCAATTTTAATAATAAGTTAATTATAAATTCTTTTATAAATTAAACAATCCATATTGAATTGAAACTGGGCCTTGTGTGGGCTGACTAATGATGGGAATGTCAGCCCATTAGGGTTTTACAAGGAAGGGTCTCTACTCTCTGCCTATATATGTGGTGTAGCAGTCCCATTGAAGTAACACCCTCTGAAAGCATATTAGGCCAAGAGAGCAGTTATACTCTCCTTAATTATTTTCTCTTTTATTCTATGTTATTTATACTCAATCATTAATTATCATCATCAGTTCCGTTGCTTTCCCAGGTACGCATATTTTTGTTATTATTCATATATGCTATAGAACTATCTGCAATACTTATATATAGGAATTGTTCACAAATTCCTTCATTCTATCGCTAATATTAGCGACGAAAATTCAATCAATGACAAAATTTTCTGTATCAGAATCCATCATTGATTTCCTTTATTTCAATTTCGAATCAGGGATTAAATTTGCGACAAATCAACGATTGAATTTGAGGTGGAAGAATTTCGTAGCAAATTTTTGGAATATTAAAAAATGAAAAAAAAATTAGCTATGATTTTTTGACACGAAAAAATCCGTCACTAATATTAGCAACAACAATTCAATTAGCGACAAAATTTGCAACGCGTCAACAACAAAATTTGTGAGGAAATTCGCCGCTAATTTCTGTTTATCTAGTAGTGAGATATTGCTTGCACAAATTGCTCTACTGGAGTATATGTTGTTAGTAATTTACCAATAAAATATTGGCTGAATAATGAAATCGTTTCCATAAAAGGTTCTAAATCCTCAAAATTAAGGGGGGAAAAATGGCACGAATGATCTCCCCACAAATGTTGTGCAATTCTAATGTAACAATAAAGTAAGGCTAAAACTCAAAAACTTCCTCTCAATTTAAAAAATTGTGTAATTCACTCTTCTAACCTTAAAAGATGACAATAAACTTTTATAAACTTTCAATTTCGTCTAAAATTTTTAAATTCAAATTAATTAAATACATTTAACTTTCCCTAAAAAAGTTTTTTACTGTGAAAATGAAGAAAATATAAAATATAAAACATAACAGAGAATTAGTATGCACAAAATTAAAAGTTTTAAAAAATTATTACCTAGATGCATTAACTCAAATGAAACATTCCTACACATAAATTCTAAGAGATTTTGATGGTTGAGAGTTTGATATGTAGAATACTCTTTTTTTTTTTACTTTTTTTTAAAAACTTTGTATTTCCTTTGTAAGAAAAAAAAATTATCACTAATTTTTGAAATTGAAAAAATAAATTATATAATTTTTTAATTGAAAAATTATTTGTATTTTGATACGAAAGTAATGTGCAGAAGTAGAAATTAGAAAGTGATGACTTGTTAAAATTTAAAAGATAATTTATAAAGAGTTCAACCTCTAAAGAGATTGAGTTTTCTACTGTTAGATCAGCTTAAGATTTATGTAAAATAATTTTTAATTATCATACATACAAATCTCAAAATAATTTAATATTGATCTAATGGTTAAAAAAAAAAACTCTCCATGGACTTTTCCAAATTTAAAACAAAGAAAAACCAGCCATACCTCTTCTAGCGTCCATTGTAGGAACATCATAACATAAAAGGCCTGAGAATGGCATATCCAAAATCCTAATAGATAAGTCTATAAAAAATTCAATTTTTCAAGAGGTTGAGTATTTATATCATTAGATTATCTTGAGATTTGTGTATATGACAATAAAAAAATAATTTATATAAATCTTAAGATGATCTAATGGTAGAAATGCTTACCCAATTCTAATCCTACTGTGTGAAGCATTTATTTTCTCTCCATAAACCTCGACCCCACAGATCACAAAAAATATCACTAGCTTCACTCTTCCCTAGACACTAGCCTTTGAAAATTTTTAAAGTTTAGGATTTATTAGACAAAATTAGCTTATAATCTAACTGATATTTTATAAGTTAATTTTTAACTTATAGTTTATACCTGATGGCTTATAATCTAATTTATTGAATTAAAAATATTCGATAAAAGTATAAAATGACATAAAATAGTATATATATATATATATATATTTTAATTCTAAAATAATATAAATAAATATATTATTTTTGTTTTTTAATTAAATTAATTTAAATTATTATATATATAAAATTTATTAAAAATATATATTTATATTTTTTATTATATTTTATATATGAATAATATATTTTTACATATATAATATATTTACATATTTTTATTATATTTATATATAAGGATATAATAAATATAAAATAAGAATATAATAAATATTTTTATCAAATAATAAAAAAATACATGATTTATAAATTACTCAAAATAATTTGTCAAAATAAATTATAAATTATTTAAATAAATTTATTTATTAAATAATTTATGACATTCAACACAACTTTCAGCGATCGTCTCTCAACTTTTTCTCTTTTGGCTTTTGGCAGATTTCGAGGTAACTGCCCTCCACTTGTCCCAGTATTTTGTCTCTACCTACTGCTACTAGTAAATTGCATTGTCAGTGTCTCTCCCTCTCTTTAATTCTCTTTCTGTCTATCCCGGTCCTGTATCACTGTATCCTGTATAACGGACAGCTCTCCTCAACCACCCCCACCACCAATTTCACTTTCAAACTTTGCTCCCACTTCCCTTCTTTCTGTTTTTCCTTTCTGCATAAATACATAAACTCATAGCAACTTCCCACTTAGATTCCCCACAAAGTAATGTAAAACTGTAGCTGACACAATATATCCCTCCCAAATCCCATTTCTTTCCTCCTCTTGAAACAACCAATTCTCATGATTTCTGAGAAAGAAAACCTTCCTTATTTTCTCCACAGTTTTCTCTGAGGAGAGAATCCAGAGGAAATCAGATTCAGAATCAGCTTTTAGATCGATCTTGAGGTAAGTTTACTCTCTCGCTCCTGAAATTTATATTCTTCTTCTTCTTTAGAAAGTTAATTTTATCTATTCGATTCTCCGTTTAATCCCCTTGGTTTCGAGTGGTTTATGAGGAACCATTTAAAAGAGAACCGAAAGATGTAAACAGAGTTGGAGTGATGGTATATTCCAGATGAAATAAAGCTGCTTTCCTAAACATTAATTAACTCGTGATTAGATATTCCCCAAAAAAAAGTTATTATTCTAAAATGTCCGTGGTTGTTAGTAAGTAATGATGAAAAAATAATGCTACTTTTGTCATAATTGGATGTTGTTTGCTTACGGAGCAAATAAGTTAGATTTAAAGCCATCATGCAAAAAGATGCAAGGGAGTGGAGTGAGTTTCAAGCTTGATTATTTTCTTTGATTAGAATTACAGTAATGACAGTACAGTAACTCTCCCAGCTAAAGACAAAATTGACGTTTCAACGTCACCTTTTGTTCTTTCTCACTCTCTCTCTCTCATCTCGTTTCTTTTATTGATGCATGCTTTATTTTATTTATTGTATTAGTGAATGTTTTCAGTTTTTGTTACCTGCTGCTGAGCTGTTTAGACTTTACAGGATGCTGACCCAGACCCATTGCTAACAGTAGTCCCTTGATCATTCATTCACTTCCAGCACCAGCACCAGCACCAGCACCAGCACCAGATAGGCATATTCCAATTATTTCTACAGTGACTCTACAGTTTCGTCCCAATAATGGTCCTTCTCTTTGCAATGTTCTTCTTCCTTTACCACTCTGTTTTCCCGCCCTGTACGTGCCTGACCACGGATACACAGGCTCTCCTTCAGTTCAAGACACACTTGAAGGACCCTTTGGATTGTTTGGGTTCTTGGAAAGAATCTGAGTCTCCATGTGAGTTTCATGGAGTTACTTGTGATCCATTTTCAGGGAAGGTCACAGGAATCTCACTGGAAAATGAGTCCCTCTCAGGGGATATTTTCCCCTCAATTTCTCTTCTCCAGAGCCTGCAAGTTTTGTCACTCCCATCAAATCTCATTTCTGGGAAGCTTCCATTTGAGATAAGCAATTGTGCCGACCTCAGAGTTCTGAACCTTACAGGGAATGAGATGGTTGGGACTATTCCAGACCTCTCTGCGCTGAGAAACCTTGAGGTTCTTGACCTTTCTGCCAACTACTTCTCCGGCAGCTTCCCGGGCTGGGTCGGAAATCTGACCGGTTTAATTTCACTGGGACTCGGTGAAAATGAATATATTGAGAGTGAAATTCCAGAGAGTCTTGGCAATCTGAGAAACTTGACTTGGCTTTATCTCGGGGGTTCACATTTGAGAGGGGAGATTCCAGAATCCATATATGAAATGCAGGCTTTGGAGACATTAGATATTTCAAGGAACAAGATTTCTGGCAAAATCTCCAAGTCGATTTTGAAGTTGAGAAATCTTTACAAGATTGAGCTTTTCTCAAATAATTTGACCGGACAAATCCCAGCTGAGCTGGCAAACCTGACCAAACTGCAAGAGATTGACATTTCTATGAACAATTTGTGTGGTAGGCTGCCAGAGGTGATTGGTAATATGAAGAACTTGGTAGTTTTTCAGCTATATGAAAACAATTTTTCTGGAGAACTTCCTGGTGGGTTTGCAGATATGGAACATCTTGTTGGGTTCTCAATCTATAGAAACAACTTCACTGGGATAATTCCAGAGAATTTTGGCCGGTTTTCGCCACTCGAGAGTATTGACATATCAGAGAATCAATTTTCAGGTGATTTCCCAAAGTTCTTGTGTAAAAAGGGCAAGTTGAAATTCTTGCTTGCTTTACAAAACAATTTCTCAGGTGAGTTACCTGAGTCTTATGTCACATGCAAATCTCTGGAGAGATTTAGGATCAGCCAGAACCGCTTGTCAGGACAAATCCCAAAGGAGCTTTGGGCACTTCCAAATGTGAAAATAATTGATTTGGCTGAAAATAATTTTGTTGGTGATATATCTCCAGAAATTGGGTTTTCATTCAGCTTAAGTCAATTGCTTCTGATGAAGAACAGGTTTTCAGGTAAGCTGCCACCAAAAATTGGGAAGTTAATGAATTTGGAGAAGCTACATTTGAGCAACAACAATTTCTCTGGCGAAATCCCACCTGAAATTGGAGCTCTAAAGCAGTTATCATCTTTGCATTTAGAAGAGAATTCATTAAGCGGGCCAATACCAGCACAACTGGGCAATTGTGTGAGGCTAGTAGACTTGAATCTTGCTTGGAATTCTCTAACCGGAAATATCCCCGAGTCCGTTTCGCTTATGAGCTCGTTGAACTCTCTTAACCTATCTGGAAACAAACTTACAGGTTCACTCCCAAAAGGTCTAGTGTCAATGAAACTAAGCTCAATTGATTTTTCCAGAAACCAACTTTCTGGGAGAATACCATCTGCTCTTCTAATTAGTGGTGGAGACAAAGCTTTTGTTGGAAACCAAGGACTTTGTATTGACGAAAACTCGAAAACTCTCATGAATTCTGAATTGAACATCTGTGCAAGAATACACGGTCAGAAAAATGTCTTTGCTGATAAAATTGTCTTACTTTGTATCATTGCTTCTGTCTTGGTTCTAGTTTTGGCTGGAATGCTGCTTGTGAGTTACGGAAGCTTCAAGCATGGTGAAGCCGACGTAGAGAAAAATTTACAAGGTCAAAAGGAAACAGATCCAAAATGGAAACTTGCATCTTTCCACCAAGTCGATATCGATGTCAATGAAATAAGTCATTTGGATGAAGATCATTTAATTGGAACTGGTGGTACTGGAAAGGTTTATAGAGTTGAACTGAGGAAAAATGGCGCCACTGTGGCTGTAAAGCAACTATGGAAAGGAGATGGTGTAAAAATTTTGGCTGCAGAGATGGAGATTTTGGGGAATATTAGGCACAGAAATATACTTAAGCTTTATGCTTGTTTTCTTAAACAAGGATCAAGCTTTTTGGTGCTGGAGTACATGCCAAATGGTAATCTCTTTCAAGCTCTCCACAGACAGATAAAAGGTGGGAAGCCAGAATTGGATTGGTACCAGAGGCATAAAATTGCACTGGGAACTGCAAAAGGAATTGCCTATTTACACCATGATTGTTCTCCACCTATTATTCACAGGGATATCAAATCCAGCAACATTTTGCTTGATGAAGATTATGAGCCGAAAATTGCTGATTTTGGTGTTGCAAAGTTTGCGGAAAAATCTGATAAGCAGTTGGGTTGTAGCTTTCTTGCTGGCACACATGGTTATATTGCTCCAGGTGAGGCTTTCTATTGAATAAACAAAAAGATTTATTGTTCTGTTTTTGCTTTACAAGCATCTCCTGTTTGTCAATGTCAAGTTGTTATTTGTGAGTTGTGGAATCTAGTCACTGCTATTTATGACATAATCTGTTGTATAGTTTGCTGCATAATTTTCTTCCCCCCTGAATTGCAGGTTTGCTTTGCTGATTCCTCATTTATTTTAATATTGTGATATTATGCTATTAAATCCAAGTCACTGTGTCAATTCTAACCATATTTAAGTACTTATATCTGTATTGGTTACTGGATGACTGAAAGTTGTGATTGGATTTAAACAACATAGCAAAAAGATGTTAACCTCTGAATTATTATTTTTTTTTGGTTGACCTGAATATGCAGTCTAGAAAGTGTGGTAGACTCAAATATGCATGTAGGAGTGGTACTTTTTTATATCCCACTTGCTCAAATTTCTTAGAAATGTGCAGTTTAATGATTGGGTCTATGGAATGAAAAGTCATAATCTGGTTTTGGAGAATTTCTAGTCGCCTTTTGTCATTTGTATGGTCATTCTCTGAATATTACAGATTCTTACACTACTAATTACAAAGTGCTATATTATAAGCAATAATTACTATTGCTTTTGTTTTGTGGATGAGTTCAGTGGAAATATTGATTCATGGTACATGCGCTACAAACCGGTTTCTCTACTTTTCTCTCTCTCTCTCTCTCTCTCTCTACTTTTCTCTTCTTGGCCGATTTTTTTTTCTTTTGTGGCTATTTTCAGGGATTTATTTGAAGAAAAAAATTTTAAATACGTCAGAATAATTCTTTTTTTTTTTTGGCACAAAGAGGAAAAAAAAATTGGAACCTATCTGAAAATTTTTCCTTCACATCAGTCCCTCAAAACAAGCACAACACAAAAAATAAAATATTGGTGGTCATTGGATATATGATTCAAGGGCCAAGAAGAGAGAAGCGGAGAAACCGGTTACACATGCACCATGTCTAAAACATTCTTGAATTATTTCTAATAGTAGTGCTAAACGAACTGGCTCAACTGGTTCATTTAATTGCAGGCATAGGCCTGTTTTTATATTACTGTAAGTCCAAGTCTGCCCAAAATACAAGCAGACATGAACTAGCCCGTCAACATAGACCTATTTTGATGTGGGCGGGCATAAACTAGCCCGTGGACATTGGCTCGTTTTGAAATAACTACCAACACTTGTACACTTCTTTGCAGAGCTGGCTTATACACTTGAAGTTACTGAGAAGAGCGATGTATATAGCTTCGGAGTCGTGTTGTTAGAACTAGTTACTGGGAGGGAAGCCATTGATGAAGAATACGGAGAAGGCAAGGATATTGTGTACTGGGTGATGACTCATCTCAATGACCGTCAAAGTGTTGTCAACATTCTGGATCATAAAGTGGCATCTGACTCTGTTGAAGATGACATGATTAAGGTATTGATGATTGCTATCGATTGCACAACTAAGCTCCCATCTCTACGCCCTTCCATGAGAGATGTTGTCAAGATGCTTATCGATGTTGATTCTGGCACATTTCAACCTTCGGAATGTGATTTTCACAAAGATACCAAGGGTTTTATGTAGTGATTTCTTATGGGAAATAATAAGTAATCGTTACTACACTGTGGTCCAATTTATAACTTTGGTTTACAAACTTTAAAAGCATAGCACTTAAGTTTTGTAAATTATCGTTTGGAGGAAAAATGTTACATGCTGATTAAAATTAACGTATAAGAGTATATGATTGCCGCATTGCTGATGCAAGTTGTGAGGTTAGTGTTTGGAAAACAGTCGGATAAATTTGGGTTTTGATAAAACTGATTCTTTGATTTTGGATAAATTTATATTTATATTAACGTGATTTATGTTTAAAAATTATTATTAAAAAATTAATTTTAAAAAATAAATTTTATTTAAATATTAGTTAGCAGAATAATGTGTAATTACTAGAGAAAGTATGTATTTTATATTACTTTATTTTATTTATCTTTATTTAATTTTTCTCATAAGATTTGTTAATAAGTATAATAACATATTTTGTTTGGATATTGATTAGTAGAAGTACTTTTGTTTGTTCTTTTTCTTTTCAATTTTATTTCAAATGATTTTATTTATAATTATTTAATAGTTAATATTTTATAATTTTACTCAAAAATAATTTTAGTCCCTATATTTTAAAAGTAATAAATTTAGTCTGTATAATTTTAAAAATTATAAAATTAGTTCTTTAAGTTAGTTATAAGTTAGTCAATATTTTAATTAATACACGACGTTAACTATGATATTAACATTAACGTTAGAATTCATGTCACTACTAAACGTGTAAGATTTACACTGACACGACGCTATAACAGCTTTTTTTTTGTCTCCCTTCTTCTTCCCTCTTGACATGTGAACTTTTCTTTTTCACCAATTTTTTTTCTTTTTCTTAATTTTCTCTTATCTCTTATCTCTTTCCTTTTTCTCATTCTCTTCCCGTGGCGCGTCGTCTCCTCTGTTGTCGTCTCTGTTGAAGCTCCTTCTGTAATAACAGGAACAGAAATAGTTCTGATAATGAAAATATTTTTGATTCAGTTAAATAGATTCAGTTATTTAAAGGAAGTTTGGAGACACCATGAGTAGACATTTGATTTCCAAAATATAGTACCTATATATCAACGAGACAGAGGAAGGTGTGAGCTTTTAATATTAGAGGCTTGTGGTGCAGCAATTTGAGAGACATCAATATCATCCAGAATATCATGCAAGACAATTCATTAAACTAAATAATTCTTCGAGAAACACTAAAAATCAGATTGCACTTGTCAGAACTTCTGTTTGAAATCTGGAACAGAAGGAGCTTCAACAGAGACGACAGCAGAGGAGACGACGCACGGGGGAGACGAGCAGGGAGGAGAATGAGAGAAAGGAAAGCAAAAAGAGATAAGAAAAAGAAGAGAAAAAAAAAAAGACAAAGAAATTGGTGAAGAAGAAAAGCTGAAACGTGTGTGCTAAGAGGGGAGAAGGGTTGGAAAAATTGAGGAAAATTGTTAGTAAACAAATTTAGCTTGAGTCATATTATAAGTGTTAAATTTTTTCTCAGGATAAAATATGCTTATCTGGATGAAAATTAAGGTAACAGGACAGTACACTGAGCAAAGTTATACAACCTAATAAGAAGAATGTTAGGTTAGAAACCCTATAAAATAGAGGTGGAGGATTAATATTACAAAGAAGAGATAATTAATTTTATAATTAAATTCATAAGGATAATTATAATCAAACATGATAAGATTATGGGGTGTGGTCAATTGATAATATTAATAAATTAGATTAAACAAATAATTAATTTGAAATAGTCAGTGATTCTAGAAACAAACCATATCAACATGTAATTAACTTAATCTTATCGTGTTCAGATAAGTATGAAAATAACTAAATTATTTTTCAAAAATATTTTCATAAAAATTTAAAATATTCTTTTTGAAATACTCCATTTTTCACAATAATCCCCCACATATTTCAAAAAAAATTGTTAAATGAATACGAATTTTATGTTACATATTATAGATGTTTCGAGTTTGGTATCTTTTACACTATGAATTAGATTTAGATAAATAAGATATAACTCACAAAGTCAGCGGAGAAACATATAATTTCTATGAACCATCAAACTCTTATCGTAAGTTAGAGGTCTTACCAATCACATCACACCCCACAATTCCTACTGTTAACTCCGTTGTGCGCCTTTACGACTATGCGTGTGCCTGATTTTCATGAGTACTATAGAGATTTTGCCACGATCTCATAGAAGCAGCTTCACTTCACACTCGTATAGGTAAATTCATTAAATGTATTTGCAATAAATACACTGCCCATAAGAGCTATGAAAATTATTAAGAGTTTCACTCAACTTCTCGATCAATGCATTCTAACACTTTCACACTTACACCATATGAAAGAGACTAAAATAGTAATGCTAGCAGAATTAATAAATGACTTGTTATTACTTATATGAACCTTTTTCATGGAGTCTTCAATCACAAAGGTTAGGTTATTGTCACTGTTAATTTCAATTGGCTTAAGTCTATTTCTTTTTGATGTGTGAAGAACTAATTTCCTTCCTACATGTATGTTTAGTCAAAGAATTGGTTAAATTCACTTTTGACTTAACATAATCGATCGATGCACTTCAATTTTTTCTTTTTGTAGCTACTTAGTAAACTTTGTATAGCAAATACAAGTGTCTGGTCTTATTATTGAAAGTTTTATCCTTTACAATGGCTATTACCACTTAGCAATCACAATACATAGACACCGATATCATTGGGCTCATCCCCAAAGAACATGTTCTAAGAAATTTTTTAACCACTTAGTCTCATTTTTAGCCAATTCTAATTTTTGAGTAAGTCTATAAATTTGTTTGGCTGCTTTTTGAGATACCGTACCACCATCAATGGTAAAAACAAAACCACTAGTGGATTTTGTCTCATTTAAATAAAAAATCTAGTCAGTATCATTGTATTCTTCTAATACAATGAGAAATCAACTTTACAAAATAACATAATTGATGATAAATCTCAATTACTTTATTAATTTGACCAAATCATCTCGAATGATCATTATTAGGATTGTGTGAATATATACTCAACTGACTCAATTCTGTTTTCTTTAATTGAGTGTTAAAATCATAATAAGTATTTACTAGTTTGTTATTAAAATGATTAAACTTTTTAAATTGCTTTTGAATTTAATGTTCTTGTGACAGCAAAAACACTATCACATTTCTTATGATTTTAACTCCAAAATCACATTTACTTTACCCATGTCTTTCATACCAAAATTAGATGCAAATAGCTATTTGTCTTATGTATAATATCTGTGCTTATATAAAAAACTAACATGTCATACATATACAAACAAAGATCTCACACTTATCATCTATTAATTTTGTATACACACATCAATCTATATTAATAGTGAAAATGTCACAATTTAATAAGTAATATACAATTTAACAAGTATAATTCACAATATTATTTAGCAATAAAAACACTATAAATAATTTAGGTAAAACATTTTAAATTTATAAAATTCTATAGCCCCACATTGATGGCTATTGTGTCATTTTCAAGAATTTTACAATTTTTTGTTCACCTGAAATATAATATTGTTATAAAATCTTTTAAGATATCACATATAAAATCAAAACTTAAATATGTGAAGTTATTCCAGGCTCACACACACACACACACACACACACATATATATATATATATATATATATATATATATATATATATATATATTCTCTAAGATATCTCACAAATATATGTATATATAGACATTTTTCCAAAGCATAATTATATTTCACATAGCTTGTACATTATGTATTTCTGGACAAATTAGGGTTGAGCCATAACATGATGTCAAATATGTGAACTCAAAAGAAAAAAAAAACTTTATATGCTGGGAAACCAAGAATCAACTCACCCATTTTAAATATATATATACCTCAATATACACACACAGACATATACCCATTATTTATATATATATATATATATAAACGTGTACGCACTCATAGATGGACCCCCCACGCACACAAATATATGTATATATTTATATATATAACTTGTACTGGACCCCCCACACACAAATATATGTATATATTTTTATATATAACTTGTACACGCACACAGATATGCGCGCACACCCATATATATATATATATATATATATATAACTGACATATATATAAGTAATAAACACACACCGATACACACACATATATATTAGATTTAACTATTGCACGCATATGTATTAGATTTTAATACAAATTAAACTTTCAAACTAAAACCCATAAAGATCACAAGTCAAAATGATCATTTACACACTTAATTGGAAACAGATTTCCATCCAACTCAAAGCCCAAAGTACAGTCTTAACATCACTCCCAGATTCCTTCAAATTGCAGAAATATAACGTTTATATACCTTCTCAGAATTTTCACACACCAACAGAATAAAAAGTAGAATGAATTCTCATCATCCATTTGGACGGCACATAAGTAGGAACAGCAAAAATTCATCAACGTCAATCCCACCGTGAACATTATAACAGAACAAATAAGTGAAAAGTTATGTAACCCAATAAAAATGTTAGGCTAGAAATCGTATAAAACAGAGTTGGAGGATTAATATCCGAAGAAGACATAATTAATTTTATTATTAAATTCATAAAGATAATTATAAACTAATATAATAAGATTACGAGGTGTGTTCAGGTACAGATAATATTAATAAATTAGATTAAACAAATAATTAATTTGAAATAGTCAATGATTCTAGAAACAAATCATATTAATATATAACTAACGTAATCTCATCATAACTAAAAATGAAATTACGGGCTGAGTTGGAGGACCAAACCATGAGAAAAAAGTATGAAAGTAAAGAACCAGGACTAAAGTGAACAAGCTAAAAACTTTGTAGAGGATGATTTTGACAAAAAAAAATATTCTTAAACTAGGGATCTAGAAGAAGTAGAAGATTAGTTTATATAAAAAATTAGACAAAAGAAAAATTTTGACCAAGGACCTAAGTGAATAAAAGGTAAGCTTTGAAACTTGAATTTTAATTAATTTTTTGTATTGCTTTTAGGTAGAAATGATAGATTAAATCATATCATGACTAAAAATAAAATTATAAACTGATTTAGAGGACCAAATTGTAAGAAAAAAGCAAGAAAATGAAGAATATGGGTTGAAGTGAACAAACTGAAAAGTTTGTAAGGATAATTTTGACAAATAAAAAAATATATTCTTAAACTAGAGACCTAGACGAAGTTGAAGATGATTTTATATAAAAAAAACTGGACAGAAGGAAAATTTTGACCAATGACCTAAGTGAATAAACTGGAATTTTTTTTTTAACGAGTCCATTGTGGCTAGTCCGCGTTAGCATAAGTGGTACACAGTTAGCACTGAAATAGATTTTAATATTGACATCAACATCCCAGTCAGTATTAACTAACAGTTGACTAACCAAAAACTAGCTCTGGAGACTTATTTCATGGTTTTGAAAATTATAATGATTAAATTTAGTGTTTTTAAACTATAGAAACTAAAATTATTTTTCAATGAAATTATAGGGACCTCAATTATATTTTAGTTTTTTTTATATTCTTGAAAATTTGACATTCTTATATTTGATTTATATCAATATTCTTGGCAATCTTCTGGAATTATCCCTACTAATTTTTAACATATAAAGAAATTATTGTTAAATTAAGTCGACTTGATAACATATTGACAAAAGTACATTATTGATAACTTCATGTTTTGTTAAAACAATGCCATTTGCATAATCCATAAGAAAAAAGAGTGCATCCAATTCAAAATCTTATACAAAAAGGGAAAAAGAATGACAAACTCCATTTTGACCTCTCGTAAATTTTTATCCTCAATTTGGTCCTTATATTTTTAGATGTTCTTATGTTGGTTCTTTACAGATTTTTATTCTCAATTTGATTTCTTAAATATCCAAACATTCTTAATTTAGTCCCTTTATGCGATTACTGTTAAATAAATTAACGAAAGTGTTAATTTGATAGTTAATTCATTGATATGGATGCTACATAATTTTTTCTTCTTTTTTTATACTTATACAATGTATAGTGTTAAGGGATTCAATGAAATTGAGAAAGAAATTGAAAGCCACATGGAGGAACTAAATTGACAATAATGAGGGGCCAAATTGAAAAAAGGGACATCTGAGGGACCAAAATAAGATTTTGGTCAACCAAAAATTGTAGGACAAATGGACAATAGGTGAAAATTGAGACTTGTATCCCAAGCATCCATGTACATGTGAAGACAGTAATATTAACATTATTTTCATATATAACATTTATATAACTACATTATCACATAGCCAGTCTCTCATCATCATGAAGGCTTGCTCTGCATCTGCATCTTCCTCAGGAGATCCAGGCCTGTGGGCAAATCCATGGCCTCCACCTTTGAATATCACTACTTTAGACCCTTTACCAATTTTCTTCTCAATATTCTCAACATCTTCCACAACACAAAGTGGGTCATTGTCCCCCACAATAAACAACACAGGAACTTGTATATCAGAAGCACCCACAGACTCCATCCTTGTACCATAAAAGGACACTCCTGTTCCAAAAACAGCACCCTTGTCTTGGGCTAGCACATCCAACACTCGACCACCTCCGAAGCAGAATCCGATGATGGCGAACTTCTTCGTAATTCCGGCAGCCGTGAATTCATCAGCCATCCATTTGGTCCACCTTGAAATGTCCTCAGCAATCCTCTCAGGGTTTTGTCCAGCAAGCCATTGTTCAAATATAATCTTTGGCTGATCCTTTGACCATGGGTTTCCACGAAATAAGTCTGGAACTAGAATGCTGCAATTTTGTTCATAACAAAAATAAGGAATAGGCTAGTAAAGTTCTTACAATGAGAACACACCCAGCTACAGTTAAAAGTAAATTACCTAGAGTCATTTTGCCTCGCATGGTTTAAATTTTAAAGCGTTTCATTCAATCCTTTTTGGTTTGTTTTGTTACCACTTAAGTCACTGGTAGTATTTTTTGTCTTATATATGTGATTGAAAGTCAAAATGCTGAACAATGCCATTGTTGAAAGTATCCACTACTCATATCTTAAGCAACTTCATAGTCTTTTAAGGCTATTAATAGGATTATGCTGACAATTTGAAGTTGAAAACATTTACTTAATTCCAAAATTGTCCTTGAAACACTGAAAATATTCAAGATATCTATAAAACAAAAATAGACATTTAACAATGCAAATTAACATTCATGTCATTATTTTCAACAAAATTTTGATGTAAAACACCACATTATTGTTGAATGATAATTGAACAAACTATGAAGATGCTATATGACACACATTAAACTATAGTGACAAACTAATTTGAAAATTATAGGTTGATGCTAACTAGTGTTTGAGGAGCATACTTGTAACCATTGCAAGCAACACGATATGCAAAATCTCTGGTGAAAGAATCCTCAAACCCGAAAATATCTGAAAGAAGCAATATTCCAGTTCCATTATTATTTTTGACTGCCTTAAAGAGATAAGCTTGGATGCTATCTTCACCCTCCCCAAGTGATAGATCCACTCCGTTGACTAGTTCACATGCTTCATCATTTAGATCATCTTCCAATTTCAGTAAGCTACATGCTATTTTTCGGTTTGCAGAGTTTCGAACTGATTTTTGAAGATTCAAATTGCACTTTCTCTGAAAACAAACTGAAGAATTACAGTAAAAAGGTTGGATATTTAAATGCTGCAAAACGGAGTTTGTTAAGCATAAAGCATTTTTTTAAAAAGATGAAGACTAACTTATTCAGATGGAAACCCAAGCTTGAACGTGATTTGAATATGGTATTTGATCACTTTCTAAATGCATTTCCTCAAAAATTAAAGAAAATCAGAGAATTCATATAACCATTCTTTCAATGGCTATGGAGTTAAATTCTTCAAAATTCCTCAGTCAATTTCTTAGAACTTCTAAGAAGAAATCCTTGGGATACAACACTAATTTGATGAGGGAAACAGTGCAACTACTAATTTAAATCTAGCTTGATAGTCTTATTATCCGTTAATTGGACCAAGGGAAATTCTATTCATCAACTAGTAAGGTACCCAACTGCTATAAGCTAATGTTGACTAAGTCCAGATTTGAAGTCTCAGATTTAATTTAAAAAGAAAAAAATCATGTAGTTTAGCCATCTAAAAGTTGAAATGACATAATTTTGTTCTGTTCAGAGGCTATTTTTTACCTTTTTTTGGAAGCGTTATAATAGTTTGAGAAAAGTGTCGACTACCTAGTTATCCTAATTCTTACAAACTGTAAACTTATCTTCAGCAGCTAAATGCTCAAAAAATGAAAAATTAAGACAAGCACAACTAAATGCTCAAAAAATGAAAAATTAAGACAAGCACAAGCATAAGAATCTGCAATCCCAACCCATTTTACTTAAAAACAAATGTGGCTAAGCTAAATCGTCAAAGGGTAATAAACCCTAACAATTTTTGTTACAACTATAATATTTCGTAAACTAATTTTTACCAACTAAATGGTGAACGACAATATAGAGAAAGAAGGGGACGAAGAACCTAGTGAAGAGGAAGCGAAGGTAGAGAGGAAGTGAGAGTTATAGTGTAGAGGCCTTGTGATATTTATAGGAGCGCAAACTGAGTCTAAGCTTACTGATGCTAACCCCATCTTCTTCTTCTTCTTCTTCTTCTTCTTCTTCTTCTTCTAGTGGTGGCTTCCAATGAACGGCAGCCTTAGAAATACAACGAGAAAGAAGGAAATATCTCAGCTCTTGTCACATCTAGGCTCAATTCCTTCAAGGAAGTGGGACCCAATATAGATAAGATAAAGATAACATTGATAATGTTATATCCCAACAAACTACCTAAAATAATATAAAGATATCAAAGCGTGATATTATTGTTATATCCTAAAAATAGAAAAAAAATAAACTTAAAATTAAATTTAATTTTAAAATTTGTAGTTGTTGAATCACTTTATCCAACGCTATCCCTTGGCTCTAGAGCTACAACAAGTTCTTTTTTTGGGTATATATTGTGCTTGATGTGCAAGTTTGTTGTAAAACTTCTTTTTATCATCAACATATAGAATATTCCATTGCTTAGTATCTTGTAATGTATTAATCAAGGTTCAGAAAATTGATCCAATCATTGAAACAATCAAAGTACCGGTTTAAGGGTGGATCATGGTCGAATTACAGTTAAACCGGTGATACTTCAAATATATTAAAATATTAAAATATATAACATTAAAATATTTAAATCATGTTACAATATATATATATATATATATATATCAATTTTAAATCTTTTCGTACTAGATTAAATTTTTGGAGATTTCTAAAAAATAAATAATAATATTTAGTAAAAATTAAAAAAAAAGAATCAGTTGAATCGTCAAATCGACTAGTTTGACTAATTCGAGACTGGTTTAACGTTCATCAGTTCATTCGTTTAAATTAAATCGGAGACCTAGCCAGTTCACCAATTTTCTGATCAAACTAACTAGTTCGATTCGGTTCGGTTCTCTGAACAATAACATTAATTGAAGGATTTGGAACTTTGGTTTGTAGTCTCAAGGCAAAGCTTTTTCCTTTCATTTTTACTTTGGACATATCTCTGTCTTTAGCATCCTCAATCCCACAAATTTTGTCTTCAAATAACACATTGAAGCTTTTCTCTAATAGTTTCCTAACACTTATTAAATTTTGATTAATTTTCGACACATACAAAACATCAGTAATTAATTTTGTACCTAGAGCACTTTCAACCGCTATTGTTCCTTTACCTTCAACTTCAATGAACTCGCCACTGCCAACCTTAGCTTTGGAAATTTCAGTTTTATCTAACTCTATAAAGAGCTCTTTATCATGAGTCATGTGATTTGTGCAACCACTATCCATGAACCGATTTTTTGAATCGTTGCTATCAGCAAAGCAAGTTGCCACAAACAATTCATCTACGTAGTTTTCTTCAATTGAAGCTTTGGCTTTGTCTTAATGTTGTTGAGCCTTGCATACCTTATCTATGTGGCGATGTTGACCATTCTTGTTGCATTTTGCATCATGCCTCCACTAACACTTCTATTGAGGATAATTTGTCTTTTCGCAATATGGGTAGGGTGAGTAATTTCCACCCTTGTTGTTGTTGTCATTGTTGTCGTCGTTGTTGTCATCGTCATCGTTAGAACTTGAGTCTAGTTTTTTGTTCTTGTTTGTTGCTTGAAAGGCAACTTCAAAGACTTGAGGGGTTATTAAAGGAATATTATTGGCTGCTATTTTGAGGTGAGGTTAAAATAGATTTTGATCATATATCCTCTAAGATCAACTTAGGCTTTAATACAATTGTTGTGATTTTTTATAAGACACAGGCTTAACAAGAACAAGAAAATTTTAGACTACAAGATCTTTTTTTTTTTAATTGAAACTAACAAATCAACTAAAAATAGGATAAAGATAACGTTGATATTATTATGTCCCCCCAAACTACCCAAAAATAAGATAAAGATATGAATTAAAGCGTTGATAATATTGCTATATCCTAAAAAAAAAAAAACTTGAATTTGAATTTAATTTTAAAATTTGTAGTTGCTGAGCCACTTTATCCAACAAAGAGAGACTGAGAGAGGATGATGAAACATGAAGATATTAGAGAGCCGCATCTTTTGTGTCACCATCAAAATGAATCAATTTTGAATTTATTGTAGTTTAGTATTGTAATACGTTCCATTCAATACGACTCATTTATTAATATATAATGTGCAAGCTCACTTATTGTTGGCTGCAGGCCTCTTTTATATATTTTTATTATTTTTTTGTATTTAAACAATTAAGTATTAAAATTTTTTTGGTAAAAATTGTTAACATTTTTTTTAATAAAAGATTACTTATACTTGTAAAATATTAAATAAAAACTATTTTTATTAAAAGTTTAATATTAGCTTTGTATATTGATAGCCTTGTTATCTACTCTAGGGGTGACAAAGATGAGAATTAAAACCCATTTAATGTTGCCTGCAGTGGTGGAGAAGCATAAGGACAGATGGGGGTATACTTCCTTCAAAAAAAATTATTTAAAATATGTTTGCTGGAAATATTCCCTTAAAAAATGAACATTATTCAAGATATGCTCACATTTGAAAATTAATCAAAACTGTTATTCAACTATCCAAGAATCACAAATTTGAGTCATTTTCATTTAGCTGCTATGTTTGTCCGTTTTCCTATATCTATTGAATATAATAATATAAAATATAAAATATAAAATATAATCAAATAAGATTTTAATTATGTTTCATATTGTTCAAGTACCTCAAATATTGCTCAAAACATATGTTTGCCACCCATGAAATTTAGGAGCATTTTTTCGCATGTTATTTATTTTAGTTGCGTATACAAATGGACATGGAGGGGTTTGTGTCATATTTCTTGTGGTAATTTTTTGTTCCTTTAAAAAGTGTCTTTGGGAATTCTAGATTTTGATTTGTGCATTGTATCTCGCATGATAATGTTGATTGAACTTAGATATGTTCTATGTAGTTGGAATTGGTGTGAGTTTTGGAAACCTGCGCTATGAATAATTTCTCTAATTTTTAGGATTGCATATTATGATGGAAACCAAAATAATTCCTAGATTTCAGTATCCAGGTGTTATTTGTTGATTGTCTAGCATGGTTTGTTCGATGATTGAACCTCTGGAATGAATTAAATGTGTCTGTGTTATATATATATATATATATATAATCAGGTTTCTTAGTATCTTATATGCTGAGTGAGCCTAAGACTGAGTTAGATGAAAGGAGGCTAGAAAGGTGACAGATAAGTATAAGACGTGGTGGATTTTCTTGATTGTTTGGAAATCTGGGACTATTGTGAAATGATTTATAGTAAAATTATTTTTCCGATGAGAGAACCAGATTGGTATGTGATGATGTAGAAACAGTTAAGGATGAATGTGATAAACGAAGTAGAATAAATCAGGGAAGTCTATAACTGGTATTAAGACTCAGATGATATGCCGAGCGTAAGAGAAAGTTATCTGCATGGGCAAGCGAAGTATCGGGGGAAGGACCATCCACAATAGGATGTAATAAATGATCTGATTAAGATATGTTATAAGCTTTGAATGCATTTTAAATCATCCGAAGAAACCCTCTTTGTACGACTGTTAGGAGAGAGTTTATGTTCAAGATTATTAGACATTTGTGGTTAGTGAAGGTATCACTATAGATTCTAAGGTCATGTGAACATTCAATCTGAAAATATCTAGTTTGGAATCCAGATCCAGTGCTTGTCATTAAAGAGAAGCACTGTGCTTGTTTGCATAAGAACCGTTGGATTTCAGATCCAACGATCCAGATTTCAGTGTCTTTTTTTTAAAAAAAAGAAAACTATCAAAAATACTATTTGAAATATAGACCGTTAGATCTGAAATCTAACAGTCCCTGTACACACAAGCATCGATCCAAATTCATCCACTTTGAAAGTGAAGGTATTAAGAGTTTGGAAAACAACCTTTCGGTCACAATCATCAAAAGTGTTAGGTATGTGTTAAGTTACGTGGGAGTCATGAAAGCTCTCAAGTATGTGACTTTATCCTGGGATATGCAAGGATTTGTTACAATATAAAAGTAGTTTGAATGTCTAAGGTTGTCACACCTTAAACCCGGTTATAAAACCAGCATGGATGGTGAGCTTCACCTCACCTCCGTAAAATTGTCTAACATAACTATATTCCTTATTTCTGTTAATTTGCAAAATCAATATATAAATATGCTCACAAATAACTATCAATTTTACATTTTATTGACAAAATTAATTATACAAGATCTATGATTTATCAACATAGTTACTTTTCGGTAAGTTATGTTTTTCCATTCATCAGTGGACCACCATCACTATAGGAGCATCAAATCCAAGGTAACCACAATCCCAAGAATCCCTTGCATTTTCGGATTTATGCCCTAAGTGCTGAAAATTTGGAGTTTTGGAGAGATTTGGGTACAATCTTAGGAATATTTTGTTAGATTATAGTTTCTTAACCTTCCTTCTCTCAATCCCAATTGTTTTGGCTAACCAAAGGGGTCGAAAGTTTGAGATTCATGGTGGATTTTGAAGCCATGATAGAAAAAAATTGCAATGGAAAGAGTTTTGGAAAATCTTTGGTTGATTCTTCAAATTTATTGTAAAAACAAGTTGATAAATGTAGTTTTGTGGATTGAATACTTATTTGGGTGGCCAAAACATTATAGAAATGTTTGATTTTGGTTTTGGGGTGAAGGAGGCAGGTTAAAGGTTGCAGAAGACCTAAAATCGTGAAAACAGGGGGCCTGGTTCTGTGATCCACCGCTATAGCGGTAAAAAACATCACTATAGCGGTGGGAGGCAGAACCTTCGCTGCTTTTTAGCTTGATTTTTAAACGATTATAACTCTCTCATTCAATCTCCGTTTTAAGCAAATTTTATATCGTTGGAAGGATCTTTGAGTCTAGTTTCTAATGAAACAAGATTCATTGAAAAATTACTTTTATTTTGGGAGTTATGACCAAAATAATGACAAAAGGTCAGAGTTGGTGCCAAGTATTTTCATCCCTTGTGTCCTTGATGTGTTTTTGGCATGGTTTTCTCATGGGATTAGACTCTTTAATGCATATTCCACACATTTTGGGATGGAATGGATAACTTGGAGTTAAGGTGAGGGATTTCTTTACCTTGCTCTTGTTTATTTCTCTTCATATTATTTTCCTAGCTTAACTGGTGATTAAAATAAATTGTCTTGTTATGACAATGTGAATGTGGGAATGCATATATGTTAAAACTCCACTTATGAGGTATGCTTGGGTGAATTCCATTGTGAGTGGGTTGATACTTCTTATGGTTAAATGTTTTTCTTTAATTATCATTGGCATCCTTGTGGGAGCATGTAATGCATCCAGATTTAAAGAGAGGGAGGATCAACTTATACAAGGTATTTTGTAATATTGTAATCATGTTGTTATCATGCCATGAATGAAATGTAGAAATATGTATAATTGTGCAACTCGTGTGATTACAATGAAGTCTCTTGTTGTAGATTTAAGAGAATATATGGATGCATATATATATATATATATATAAAGGTATACTTGCTTGGTCATGAAATACATGTACAAATATTGAGTGACTTAAGAGGAAATGATTCTACCAAGTGGTGGAGATTATTAAGAATGAGTGAATAGGTAAAAGGAAATTTTATGGTGGAAATTAATGGTAATGAATTAATGATATTATATTGTGCGTATGTAGTGGATTTATCTTTATGGTTTTTAAGATTGGTTGTGCTTTACCATTGGATGATGGCGTTATGTTTGCCCAATTTGGAGTATAAGTTAATTAGTCCTATTACTTTAATTGGTAAAATTTGTTGTAGGATAGGTCTTTTGAGTGTACTATGACAAAAATGAGATATGCCAGAGTTCTTAGCATTCATTCTTATTCTATTATACCAGAGTTATTGGCACCCCAAACTATTTTTGTGCCAGAGTTATTGGCACCCAAACTATTTTTGTGTTAGAGTTATTGGCACCCAAATTACTTTTGTGCCAGAGGAGTTATTAGCACCCCAAACTATATTTGTGTTGGAGTTATTGGCACCCAAACTATTTGTGCCGGAGTTGTTGGCACCCAAACTATTTTTGTGCCAGAGTTATTGGCACCCAAACTATTTTTGTGTTGAAGTTATTGGTACCCAAACTATTTTGTATCAGAGTTGTTGGTACCTAAACTATCTTTTGTGCCAGAGTTATTTGTACCTAAAATATCCTTATTGTGCCAGAGTTTTTGGCACCTAAAATATCTTTATTGTGCCGGAGTCATTGGCACATGAACTATCTTTTATGCTGAAGTTATTGGCATCTAAACTATCTTTACTATGTCAAAGTTATTGACACCTAAACTATCTTATTGTGCCGGAGTTATTGGCACCTAAGTTATTTATACTGTATTGGAGTAATTGGCAATTGTTGTGATCCTAGATTTGGGTATGAGCTTTACTTGCCATTGGAAATTATTGGTTAAATTGTAATCATGGAAATGATATTGTTGGGTAAGGTACTTCACTTTGACTTATTGTGGATAAGCATGATTGAATAAGGATGAATATTTGTCATTATAAATTGATCTGAATTGTGGCATATTGTGATGAATTTGTTACACTTATGATTACTTAGCTTAAATAAACTATATAGAGATGAGGTATAGCATTGACCAAACTACATAGTAATGAGGTGGGATACTTGACATATTTATTTTGTGCTATATTGTGATGCTCATTATGAATTACTTGTAAGATGATGTAGTTGTATGTGATTATGTATTGTTGGGTTGTGGTTTTCCTAATGATGTAGAATTAATTATGTGTTGAAATGTATACATATATTTGACATGTATAAGAATGAGATGTGTGGAAATGATAATACTGGTAAACCAAGGGCATGTGGAGCGGTAGGAAGGGATCGTGGTTGGTAAGTGTAAAATTGAGGCACTGATTTCTTATGCATTGTGGTTATATATATATATATATATATATATCTATTTACGGGTTGGAAAAATTGTTGAGATACTTCGTAGGGTGCTTGTACACGCTTTTGACTATATTTGGTTGGTTTTGATGACTTTAATTGCTTTAAGTTCATATATATATATAAATATACACACACATTATACTAGGTAGAATTTTATCGGTGAGTCATGCGGTTTAGACTCATCCCCTCACGGTTTCAGGTTTTAGAGATGAATTTGTTTGACGGTTTGAGTAGCGAGGATGCCTCCACCTTTGTTCAGGGTAAGGTATTTGTCTTTTATTTTCAATATTAATCTTTAGTATGCTCTATAATTGGGTAGACTACCTAAGTTTTGTATATATCATGTTTGGATTGGTAGATAACAGAATAGGCTTGTGGCATTTTGAGGGTCAACCTGTCCACGCCGATCATATGCCCGGTCTTGGGGTGTGATAGTTCACCGGTTCATGGGTCTAAACTATACTGGAAACCTAACCAGTTCACCAGTTTTCTAGTCAAACCAGCAAGTTCAGTTTGGTTCTCTGAACCATGACATTAATTGAAGGATTTGGAACTTTGGTTTGTAGTTTCAAGGGAAAGTTTTTGCCTTTCATTTTTACTTTGGACATATCTCTATCTTTAGCCTCCTTAATCATGCAAATTTTGTCTTCAAATAACACATTGAAGCTTTTCTCTAGTAGTTGTCAGCACCTAGTAAATTTTGATCAATTTTTGACACATACAAAACATCATTAATTAATTTTATACCCAAAGCACTTTCGACCACTATTGTTCCTCTACCTCCAACTTCAATGAACTTGTCAAATTGAACTCACAATAAAGCAAAGTGACCTTTTTAGCCCTAAAACTAGTAAATGGACCTTTATACTCATATTCTTGTGTATTTGGGCTTTCAAATTTGGGTTACTCCTCCTTTGAGCTTATAGACTCAGTCCAGTCATGATGTAACATATTAGCTAATCAATTTTTTTTTAACAAATACTTTAATCTATGCACTCTTTAAATGTGTAATTAATTTCATTATTGGTAAATTAAACATTTAAATATAATGAGTAAATTATTGGTTTGGTTTGCAAAATATTACAATTATCTGAATTTAGTCCCTAAAAGATCTAGTGTCTCAATATAATCCTTGAAAGATTATGTTGATTTTAATTTGGTCCCTTTGTCTAAGTGATGTTTAGCAACATAAAATTTGAGATTTAGCAATGAAAAGAACCAAATTAAGACCAATGCAATATTTCAGATATTAAATTGAGACATTTGATCTTTCAAACACCAAAACTATAAATTATGTATTGGTAGAATGATGATGAAATTCACTCTGTTGACAGTAAAAATTGTTGCGTCATGACTCTAAAAAATTTGGTTTAGAGTGCTCTTGGTTCTGACTTGGTTATCTAGGGGGCCAAAATGTTGTAGGTAAGCATGACTGAATCCCTCTCTTTAGTTTCCCTTGTTCTAGCATGTAAAATGAAAAATTCTGTTGTTAAGTTTACTCTTCTCGATTAGGCAGAAAAAAAAAAGAGGAGTTTGCATGTTAATTGGGAGTAATTAAAATGGAATTTAAGAGCATTATAACTTAAATTAACTTTAAGGTCGAGAAGATTCTAAATTAGAAATATAATTAAGAGGAAAGAGTTGAATTTTGCAAAAAAAAAATGTTGGGTGGGTCAAGAAAAGAATAAATGAGGAACTGCATTGTTTAATTAGAAAAAATGGTTTGGTTTTGTTTATAAAACTTTGGCATGATAAAGTTGGATTTAAGGGACTAATATTATGCTTAACAAAGGCTGGAATCTCAGAAAAATAGAAGAGGCCAATTTGATTTTTTGTGCAGAGGCCAACCTAGACAGATGTGCATTTTAGTTCTTTTTCAGGGACTAAATGATCTTATTTTGATACAAAATTTTTATAGCTTCTATTTAAGACATCACATTAAATATCTAAAAAATTTCAAAGCAATTAGAGATGTTTAGATAGGTATTCCAAGTAGAAAATAGAACATATGAAGGATTTTAGATAGTTCTGATGTATGGTCACTAAAATGGTCATTTGATGGGTCAAAACAAAGAATTCTATTTTGAATTTTTACCATAGTATACCAACACATGAATATAGATATGTGACAAGTTTCATGAATTTTGAAACTCTAGAGCATTCCCAGAATTATTTTCTAAACTAGGAACCCAAAATTAGCCTTAAACAGGATAAGATAGGAAGATTTATAACTTAAGATTTTGTTTCATTACTCTATTGACCTTATTTTGCCCCAAAATTTTTTATGCCACCTAGAGAAGGAATCAAGGCAACTCTCTACAAATTTCATATGTTTGGAACTGATTTAGTGGACCTTTGGTGTGATTAACAAAACCTCGACAAATCTGAAACTACTCTGATGACTGTTGTTTATATAGGTTTTATAAGGGTCAAATGTTGGAGTTAGCCTTTAAAATTTTTATTATAGATGCTTAACATATTAATAAGAACTCCTACCAGTTTTGATGATTTTTGGAGTTGTCAATTCTCCCCAGAAATTCTCAGAAGGTTGGTACACAATTTTGTTCAAAAAAGAAAGAGTGTAAACTAAGAAAGAGAGATGAGTTGTAATAATATAATTTGATATGTTGATTTTTGAGTTGAATTAAGTTAAAATCTAGGTCTTTTAAACTTCGTCCTACTAGTATAAAGGTTGTGGAAGCTTTAAAAAGTGGTTTATGAGTTGTAATAATTATGGGAATGGTTGGATAGTATAGAAATCAAAAGAAAATATAAAACTGAATCATAACATATCATGTGATGTAGCAAAGCATCTCTGATTCCATACATTTTTTACTCTTTAATTACTTCTTTTAGCTATAGTTTCTAGGAGGTCTCAAAGCTCATCCAGTCTCCTTTGTAGATGTTCAAATAAGAGTATGGAAAAAAGTCTAGGTCACAATACAAGTGAGTACTCTTCTCATGAAAGTTTAAGTCTTATGGAAATGACTTAGTATGAAACATTTTTCTTATTTCATGAATTCCAACTCTATCATAAAATGTTTTTCTAAAAAGGATTCTTAATTATCCTTGTAAAGTTATATTCTTTCACTTGTTATATATGTGACAGATATTTTAAAAATATATATTTGAGTGTGGAATTGAAAATGACTTACTTGTTATTTTGGCTTTTGAAAAGAGAAAGGTTTGCTTCTATAAGAATAAAAGTTGTGGAACATGTTTGTGTCTATGGAACACTTTCTTTTTAAATACATGATGTTATGAAAGCTATATAAATTTGAGTTCTTTTGATTTAATATCTATGAGCAATCGTTCATTATGTTACAAAAGGATTTACCATTGAGTTCTTTTGAGGAAATGATTAAAAGTAATAGTTTATGATGACAGTATGAGTATGGAAGAATATATACTTTGAGCTCTCTTGATGATATGGTTGTGAACCATGATATTTATATACGAAAGTTATAGTACATATAGGGTGAGGAATCCATTCTGGAACGATGATACTACAGTGGCACTGTAGTCATTGGCGCGCCTTGGTATGTTGATACCTCAGCTAGCATAGGATAAAGTAGCGTGCTAGTCCCCTAACCAGAGGCCATTCACGGGAAGGAGGCTTTATGATATCAAAAGATAGTATGTGAGGGTCTTGTCAGGTGACCAGATGGTGATTGTTGTGATTATGGTGTTGTGGCGGGCAAATGTAGAGGTTACTTGATTCGAGGTTTTGAATAAGGTTCCTTGGAATATGTTTTATTTATACTATTTCATAATCACTGTTGAGTTCTGGATTTAGTACCATTTTGGTGCTAAATCCCCTCTCTTTTTGTAATACCCGTAATAATTTTGTATAAATGTGTGTTCACAAACTACGGTTACTATTATAATATACAGTACTATTCACATATATTGTACGGTTTACATACATAATCATCTTGTCAAATATAAGATGTGATTTAGGCTTAAAGGGATCGTAGGAAGAAATTGGGAAACCAAGTGATGTTTTATGTGAGAAAATCCTTTAGGGACTAAACTGGAATGTTAAAAGTGGAACTGGTAGATGAGACTGGTAGATGAAAACTGGTAAGCGAAACTGGTAGATGAGACTGGTAGATAAAAACTGGTAAGTGAAACTGATAGATGAAAACTGGTAGATGTAATAGTATAGGAGAACGGTAGATGGAATAGTAGCAAATAGTACCATAACTTCTCCTATAAATAGGTCCTTCCATTTCATTTCTAATCACACCTTCAGTTTCTCTTCTCTTCTCTTCTCAAAAGTTCTCTTACTCCGACGTTAGGGTTCTGAAATTCTAGATCTTTCTTCCTTAGTCTAGATCCAAGGTAAGGATACTATGCTCTTCTTATGTCTTTAAAATTTTAGAGATTATATTTTTAGGTATTCTCTATGGATGCGGCTTATACAACTGTATATATGAATAGTAACCATACATATAAATAGTACATATATGTATGAATAGTAACTATACGTATAAATAGTACATGTATGTATGAATAGTAAGCATACACATAAATGAATAGTAACTATATGTATAAATAGTATATGTATATATGAATAGTAACTATATATATAAATAGTATTTTATACATATTTTCGAATAGTACATATACGTGTACATTTATATATATATTTTTGAATAGTACACGTACGTATACGTGATTATATGTATTAAAGAATTATATTAATTGAATCCATTAAATGTAATTGTGTAGATTTAAAGAAGATATAGTAACTTGGATTTCAGGTGAGTAGCTAACTTACTTGGATATTTATTTAATTATATGAATAGTCCAAGTAATTTACATATTCAGAGTATATCTACTATTACCTTTGACTAAATATTTCAATTAATATGAATATGGCTGTGTGCCGAATATGATTATGGTCATATGCTATGGCTGTGTGCCGAATGTGAATATGGCTGTGTGCCGAATATGATTATGGTTATATGTTATGGCTGTGTGCCGAATGTGAAGATGGCTGTGTGCCGAATATGAATATGGCTGTGTGCCAAATATGATTATGGTCATATGCTATGGCTGTGTGCCGAATGTGGAGATGGCTGTGTGCCGAATATGATTATGGTCATATTCTATGGCTGTGTGTCGATTATGAGTATGATATGATTACAGTTATATGCTAAGGATCGAAAAATTTTACTTATGTATTTTATACATATACTTGTGTATTGTTAATCACTTGATGATTATCTGTAATTAAGTTTCTATCCTTGTAACGTTATCTATTCATTGAGATTATTATCTCATATTGTGGTGGATATATTTTTCAGATCTTGAGGTTAACGAAAAACATCCGCTTGAGGAGTAGTGGAAGTTCAATATCCTAACCCTCTTTGCTCCAAGGGTTGGTGTTTATTTGAATTAAAGCTGTTTCTTCAGTTTTAAATTCTAGAAAGCTCTGCAGTCAAATAGGACATCTAGGAGGAAGTGGTTATTGTACATAATTATGTTATTACAATACTTTAAGTTTACTGTATGTTTTGTGAGATTGTAGCTTATTAAGTAAAATCGGAGTGTTTAACTAAGATAAGTCTTTGCTATATTATTACTCTCATATTTTAGAATGATTATTATATGGAGCTAAAAACATAGGCTTACAACTAGAGAGTATCTCTAAGTTGTGCCGGTCACGTACCATTTTGAGGGTCGTGACAAAGTTGGTATCAGAGGTATTGGGTTTTTAGGTCTCTTATTGACTACAGAGCAAAAGGTGTCTTCGGTAGACCCTCCCCTATTATTGTGAACCGCGGCACAATCATAGGATGAGGTTCCACAGAAGGCACCATAGGATGTCATTAATATTCCTTTGGTGTCATACTCCTTAATTAGTATTGCACTCTAAGGTATTCTTAACATCTAAAGGTGTTTGCTAAATCTGTGTAGATTTTGACACCTTTAATGGCAAGAGGAAGACCGTCTAACCAAGGTAAGTGTTTGGGCTTTAGAAGAGTACTAACACCTTCCTCCTCAGTAGATGCATCACAAGAAAGCAGTGAACGTACTGAGACTGTAGGTGCTGATAAGATACCTCCTCCAAATGATCCATTTCTAAGGGCTATGTTCAATACTATCCAAGACCGAATGGATAGAATGGAGGCAATGATAATAGGGCAATCTATTCTGAACAATCCCCCAGTGGCACCTCAAACAAATACGCAAGCACCACCTCTTCCCCAACAAGAGGAGATTTGACAAAAAACAACTTACGAGCTTCCTAAAGCTCAAACCTTCATCATTCTCTGGAGAAGATCCAAATGAAGACCCAAGAAAATTCTTGGATGGTATTGAAAAGGCCTGCACAGCTTTGGGATGTTCAAGTGTCCGGAAAGTGGCATTAGATGTTTACCAATTGAATGGAGTTGCTGAAGAATGGTGGAACAACTTTAAAGGGGGTAGAGCTAGTAATGCCCCACCAGTGGAATGGGAAGAATTTGAGAGGATGTTCATGGAAAGATTCCTCCCTCAAAGTGTACGAGGCGCAAAAACCCAAGAATTTGAAACCCTCAAGCAAAGGTCCATATCGATCCATGATTATAACACTAAGTTCATACAACTCTCTCGATTTGCAGCTAACAAAAATCTTGATGAAAGAGAAAAGATAAGGAGATTTGTCATGGGCCTTCGCCCCTTTTTAAGACAACTTGTGGGGACCCAAATTGAAACATATCCTTTTTATGCCGCAATGATAAGTACTGCAAGATTCATGGAAATGGCAGAAGAGGTGAAGGGTGAACAAAGAACGAAGAAAAAGCGAGGACGGGAAGAAAAGCCCTACAATAGCTCAGCAGGAGCACCAAAGCCGCCAAATCGAGGCCAATCAAATCCTATAGCATTTTCAGGGCAAACTATTGCGTCATCCAGTGTAGTACAACCGAGTTTCAATCAAAGGAGGGATGATCAAGCACCAATTCAACAAAGGCATGCTAAGCCTATGTGCCCGCAATGTGGGAAGTTTCATTCGGGAATATGTTATAAAGAGAGCAAAATTTGCTACCATTGTGGTCAAGCGGGTCACTTTGCAAGGGAATGTCCACAATTACTTATTGGGGCTAGGTCTGCACAACCATCACATCCTCAAGCAATGACAACATCAGCTAGTGTAGCTAATTCATCTGCAGGAAGGGGTGGACTAGGAAGAGGAGCTGGAAGAGGAGTAGGAGGAAGAGGGCAACAGTCTTTTAGTCATGGTCCAGCTAGGGTGTTTGCTCTTACCAGACAAGACGCCCAAGCATCTAATGTTGTTGTCACAGGTATTTTGACCATTTACTCACATAAAGCTCATGTATTATTCGACCCTGGATCTACCCATTCATATGTATCTCCAAATTTTGTTAAATACATCCTTAAGAAACCGATAAGTTTAGAACAACCGTTTCTTGTGTCTACCCCTATGGGAGAAAGGGTTCTAATAGAGGAAAAGTATAAAGAGTGTAATGTGGTTGTAGGAGGGCTAGAAACCGTGGCAGATCTTATGATCCTTGATATGATAGATTTTGATGTACTTTTAGGCATGGATTGGTTGGCTTCATGCCACGCAACCCTCGATTGTCATAGTAAATCCATAAAAATTTCTATGCCCGGAGAAGCCACATTTGTATTCCAGGGAGACCAAAGTAGGACACCGCATAACTTGATCTCCCTAATGGCGCCCAACGATTATTGAGAAAAGGGTGCAGAGGGTTCTTAGCCTTCGTACAAGACGTAGAGAAGGAAAAGCTCAAACTTGAAGATGTGCCAATTGTGAGAGAGTTTTTAGACGTGTTTCCAGACGAATTACCAGGACTACCCTCGGATCAGGAAATTGAGTTCAATATAGATCTAGCACCAGAAACTCAACCTATCTCAATTCCACCTTACAGAATGGCATCGACTGAGCTGAAAGAACTCAAGGAACAACTGCAGGATCTTCTAGATAAGGGTTTCATAAGACCTAGTTATTCCCCATGGGGTGCCCCTGTTCTCTTCATAAAGAAGAAAGATGGATCAATGAGACTTTGTATTGATTACAGGCAACTGAATAGGGTCACTATAAAAAATAAGTACCCTCTGCCTCGTATAGATGATCTCTTTGATCAGTTGCAGTTAGCTAAGCATTTTTCTAAGGTTGACTTGAGGTATGGTTATCACCAACTCAAGGTCAAAGAGGCAGATATACCCAAGACAGCATTTCGTACTAGGTATGGACATTACGAGTTCACAGTTATGTCTTTCGGACTAACAAATGCCCCGACAGCTTTCATGGATCTCATGAACCGGGTATTTAAACCATACCTTGATCGATTTGTCATAGTATTTATAGATGATATATTAGTTTACTCAAGGAGCTCGGAGGAGCACGAGCAACATCTTCGTATGGCATTGCAGAAGCTGAGAGAACATCAACTTTATGCGAAGTTCTCAAAGTGTGAGTTTTGGATTGACCGAGTAACCTTCTTAGGTCATGTGATTTCAAAAGATGGCATACAGGCGGACCCAAGCAAGGTTGAAGCGATCAAGAAGTGGCCGAGACCTACTTCGGTAACAGAAATTCAAAGCTTCCTAGGATTAGCTGGTTATTACCGACGTTTCATCCACGACTTTTCAAAGATAGCTACCCCTTTCACACGGCTAACACGGAAGAATGTAAAGTATCAGTGGGATGATGAATGCGAGAAGAGTTTCTTACAACTTAAGCTGCGGTTGGTTACAGCGCCAATACTTGTATTACCATCCGGACCAGGAGGGTTCACGGTATATTGTGACGCCTCTCGAATAGGACTTGGTTGTGTCCTCATGCAGAATGGTAAAGTGATAGCTTATGCCTCCAGAAAACTCAAGAAACATGAGCAGAATTACCCGACACATGACCTAGAAATGGCAGTGGTTGTGTTTTCACTTAAGATATGGCGGCACTATCTCTATGGGGAAAAGTGTGAAATATTCACTGATCATAAGAGCCTTAAATATATCTTTGATCAGCATGACCTTAATTTACGACAAAGGCGCTGGATGGAATTGATGAATGATTATGACTGCAATATCCTATACCACCTTGGAAAAGCAAATGTGGTATCAGATGCCTTAAGTAGAAAATCCTCAGGTACTCTTGCACATATAATTGAGGTAAGAAAGCCCTTAGTACAGGAGTTACAAGAATTAGAGTCTCGTAAGGTATACTTTGAGATATCCGACTCTGGTATGTTCTTGGCTCACGTTAACGCTAAATCTTCCTTATCCGACCATATTCGTCTATTTCAGAAGGATGACCCAGAATTGGCCAAGATTATGGACAAGGTACACAGTGGAGATACCCAAGAGTTTACACTTGATGACACAGGCACACTTTGGTTTAAAAATCGATTGTGTGTTCCTAATATGCCGGCTCTGAGGAGAGAGATTATGGAGGAAGGACATAACATGGCATACACAGTTCACCCTGGTATGGCCAAGATGTACCAAGACTTGAAACAAATTTACTGGTGGGATGGAATGAAGCGTGACGTGGCAGATTTTGTATCAAGATGTTTAACTTGTCAGCAAGTTAAAGCTGAACACCTGAGATCGGCAGGGAAACTTCAGCAAATTAAAATTCCTGAGTAGAAATGGGAAGATGTGACGATGGACTTCGTAGTAGGATTACCACATTCTTCTAATGGCTATGATTCTATCTGGGTCATCGTTGACTGGTTAACTAAGACGGCCCAATTTATACCGGTTAAGACAACATATAGTGTGTCTAGACTGGCTGAGCTTTACATCAAATAAGTTGTGAAGTTACATGGAGTGCCTTTGACGATTATCTCCGATTGTGGGCCACAATTCACGTCCCGATTTTGGAGAACTTTTCAGGAAGCCCTTGGCACCAGAGTATCAAGATGGCACCTTATGAGGCCTTGTATGGTCGCCGGTGTCGATCACCGATTGGATGGTTCGAGATGGGTGAGGCAAAAATCCTGGGACCCGATTTAGTGCAAGAAGCAATCACCAAGGTAAGAGTTATCCGAGAACGGATGTTAGCAGCCCAGAATAGGCAGAAAGCCTATGCTGACCATAGACGAAGAGACTTAGAGTTCATCATTGGAGACATGGTGTTTCTCAAGGTTTCACCCATGAAAGGCATAATGAGGTTTGGGAAGAAAGGGAAATTAAGCCCCAGGTATATTGGACCTTATGAGATCCTAGAGAGAATAGGCAATATTGCCTACAAGCTAGCCTTACCCATAGAATTAGGGGGAATCCACCCCGTCTTCCATGTGTCTATGTTAAGGAAGTACCTTCCTGATCCTTCACACGTACTTCATCAAGATACCCTCCAATTAGATGAAGATTTGTCATACGAGGAAGTACCGATAGCTATCCTGGATAGTCAGATTAAGAAACTCCAATCTAGAGAGATTCCATCGATAAAAGTACTGTGGCGGAATCAGACTCACGAGGAGGCCACATGGGAAGCCGAGGCTGATATGCGAATTAGATACCCACATCTATTTGAATCTTCAAGGTAATTTAAATTCGGAGACCGAATTTCTTTAAGGGGGAAGTAATGTAATACCCGTAATAATTTTGTATAAATATGTGTTCACAAACTACGGTTACTATTATAATATACAGTACTATTCACATATATTGTACGGTTTACATACATAATCATCTTGTCAAATATAAGATGTGATTTAGGCTTAAAGGGATCGTAGGAAGAAATTGGGAAACCAAGTGATGTTTTATGTGAGAAAATCCCTTAGGGACTAAACTGAAATGTTAAAAGTGAAACTGGTAGATGAGACTGGTAGATGAAAACTGGTAAGCGAAACTGGTAGATGAAAACTGGTAAGCGAAACTGGTAGATGAGACTGGTAGATGAAAACTGGTAAGTGAAACTAGTAGATGAAAACTGGTAGATGTAATAGTATAGGAGAACGGTAGATGGAATAGTAGCAAATAGTACCATAACTTCTCCTATAAATAGGTCATTCCATTTCATTTCTATTCACACCTTCAGTTTCTCTTCTCTTTTCTCCTCAAAAGTTCTCTTACTCCGACGTTAGGGTTCTGAAATTCTAGATCTTTCTTCCTTAGTCTAGATCCAAGGTAAGGATACTATACTCTTCTTATGTCTTTAAAATTTTAGAGATTATATTTTTAGGTATTCTCTATGGATGCGGCTTATACAACTGTATATATGAATAGTAACCGTACATATAAATAGTATATATATGTATGAATAGTAACCGTACATATAAATAGTACATATATGTATGAATAGTAACCGTACATATAAATAGTACATGTATGTATAAATAGTAAGCGTACGTATAAATGAATAGCAACCATATGTATAAATAGTATATATATGTATGAATAGTAACTATATATATATAAATAGTATTTATACGTATTTTTGAATAGTACATATACGTGTACATTTTTATATATATTTTTGAATAGTACACGTACGTATACGTGATTATATGTATTAAAGAATTATATTAATTGAATCCATTAAATGTAATTGTGTAGATTTAAAGAAGATATAGTAACTTGGATTTCAGGTGAGTAGCTAACCTACTTGGATATTTATTTAATTATATGAATAGTCTAAGTAATTTACATATTCAGAGTATATCTACTATTACCTTTGACTGAATATTTCAATTAATATGAATATGGCTGTGTGCCGAATATGATTATGGTCATATGCTATGGCTGTGTGCCGAATGTGAATATGATTGTGTGCCGAATATGATTATGGTCATATGTTATGGCTGTGTGCCGAATGTGAAGATGGCTGTGTGCCGAATATGATTATGGTCATATGCTATGGCTGTGTGCCGAATGTGGAGATGGCTGTGTGCCGAATATGATTATGGTCATATTCTATGGCTGTGTGTCGATTATGAGTATGATATGATTACAGTTATATGCTAAGGATCGAAAAATTTTACTTATGTATTTTATACATATACTTGTGTATTGTTAATCACTTGATGATTATCTGTAATTAAGTTTCTATCCTTGTAACGTTATCTATTCATTGAGATTATTATCTCATATTGTGGTGGATATATTTTTCAGATCTTGAGGTTAACGAAAAACATCCGCCTGAGGAGTAGCGGAAGTTCAATATCCTAACCCTCTTTGCTCCAAGGGTTGGTGTTTATTTGAATTAAAGCTGTTTCTTCAGTTTTAAATTCTAGAAAGCTCTGCAGTCAAATAGGACATCTAGGAGGAAGTGGTTATTGTACATAATTATGTTATTACAGTACTTTAAGTTTATTGTATGTTTTGTGAGATTGTAGCTTATTAAGTAAAATCGGAGTGTTTAACTACGATAAGTCTTTGCTATATTATTACTCTCAAATTTTAGAATGATTATTATATGGAGCTAAAAGCATAGGCTTACAACTAGAGAGTATCTCTAAGTTGTGCCGGTCACGTACCATTTTGAGGGTCGTGACACTTTTAGTCTCATTCTTGCTTTGGCTTGTGAATCTTTACCAATGTTCTGATAGTTTTAGTTTATTTTTAGGTTTTCTTAGAGTTTAGGGTGTTTTGAGTAATTTCATGTCTCAGACCTGTGATTTAATAATGTTATTTGTCTTTTGGTGTAAGTTGAGTTGCTGAGGAGGTTACACATGCAAATACTGCATTTCTGAAGTTCTGAAGCCTGATCTTCTACATCCACCGCTATATCAGTGAGTCTGTACCACTATAGCGATTACTACTAAAGCTAAAGATTACTACACAATTCTGTCTGCCTTCCACCACTATAGTGGTGGCCCAGTGCCACTATAGTGGTGATCACTAGAACTAGAAGTCCTAGCAGTCTATCTCTCTGCCTCTCACTGTTATAGCAATGGGCCTGTTGTTAGCGATTTGATAAGCGTACCAGTCATAAGAGTAATATAGTGAAAAGAGAAAAGATATCGTTCCTTCGAGGACTAACTGTCTAACTACTCAAGAAACTTAAACATATTAGTCAGACAACTACTTTGGATCAAAGGTAGCTCTAATTGAAAATTGAAAGGTAGAAAAAATCAAAAGACAAAATATTTTTCTTAGACTTTTTCGCAATTAAAAAGAATGTACATGCAGATCAGATGAAATTAACTTGATAAAAGGCCTAAGGCAACTAATCCCCCTCTCTCGTCCTAAGAATTGCTAACTCTTCTTAACACTTGTAATTCTAATAAACTATACTCTTTAATCTTAGGTTTCCTAATGGCTTAAAATGATTTTTTCGAACCTAAATTAATCTACTCAACTCTAACAAAGTTAGAGAGAAAACAACTCCTAATTAGAGATTAGGTTAATAGTAACCTTAGAATGGGAAAATTAGCTACTAAAAGTATAGAAAATAGCAAAAAATCTAAGAAACACCATGAAATTAAGGTTGAGTTAGGAAGAATTGGGATTGGAAAGCTTTAGAGATGGATTCCTCCTTTTCTTTCAGTAGAAATGGTGCCCTCCCTTGTGTCTCAAACTTAGAGTACCCTAAAAACTTATTGTGACTCTATTTAAATCAGTAAAACAAGTTGCAGAATCATGACTCACCGCTATAGGGGTGGAAGAAAAGTTGGATGGCTTTAAAACACTTTTTCCAAGAGCCACCGCAGCAGAAAGGAGGACTTCAAAATCCTTAATTCCAACATCCACTGCTATAGCTATGAAATCCACTGCTATAGTAGTGAAAGACAGACATCTCTCCAGTATCTTCTAAATTATAGCTTTGATAGTTCCATCTCTTGCACAAACTTCTCACCAACTCAACCTATTACAAAAACAATAAAATACCAAATATTAGCAGCAAAAAGTCATGAAATCACTCGATTTATTAAAAGTATCAAGAAAACCTAAACTAATCTAAAACACCAAAACATTAGTTAAGAATTGCAAGAATAGGCAAGATAGATATCAAAAAAGAAGGTAAATAGTACCAAAATAGTGCTAAGTTGAGAACTTAACACCTGTACCATTATAGCGGTGAACAATGGACATCAGGATTTTAAATGAGGATTCGCCGCTATAGCAGTGGGATGATTTCTGCAGTTTTGCTACTGGAGGTTTAAATAGCAAAAACGTAGCATTTTTAGGTCATCTTGAGCTAAGGGAGGGCGCCAATTTCTACTAAAGGAAAGGGAGGAATCCATTTTTGAAACTTTCCAAGCCTGATTCTTACCAACTCAACCTCAGTTTCATGAAGTTTATTAGATTTTCTGCTGTTTTCTATACTTTTAGGGCTATAAGTAGTTAATTTTCCCATTCTAGAGTTACTATGAACCTAATCTCTTATTAGGAGTTGTTTTCTTTCTAAACTGGTGATTTCTATTCAATAAGTACATTCCTATCATTCATTTCTATTGTGCTTGCCTTAAAATTGATCACTTTACAACTTGCTTGTTGCTTTCATCGAAGGCAAGGGAGATGTTTATAGAACATTGAGTGATTAGGGCGAGTGGTTGAACCTTAGGGTTTTTGCTTGTTAATTAATAGGAATATTAGTTAACCTAGCTTAATCAAATTAGGTTAATGCGTATTCGGCTTAAACTCACATAAGGGATTGTGTTAGAGTTGAGTAGCTTAATTTAGGCTCGAGAGAATCATTTTAAGTCATTAGAAAACCTAAGTTTGAATGTACAATTGATTAAATCACAAGTTCTAAGGAGAGTTTACAATTCTTAGGACGGGAGAGGGGGATTAATAGCCTAGGTCTTTTATTAAGTTAATTTCATTCGAATTTATGTGTGTTTTTATTGTTAATTGTGAAAATAGTACAAAAAAATATTTTGTCTTTTGAATTTTACCTTTCAATTTTCAATTAGAGCTACCTTTGATTCAAATTAGTTTGTCTAACTTATACATTTGAGTTTCTTAAGTAGTTAGCTAGTTAGTCCTTGTGAGAATAATACTCTTACTCATTTATCATTGTATTACTTGTACAACTGGTATAGTTACCAAATCACTAACAAGTTTTTGGCGCCATTGCTAGGGACTAATAGTTTTTAGCTAATATTCTAAGAAATTTAAAGGTGCTAGATTAGGCATTTTTCTATTTTGTTTTATTTTATTTAAGTTTTTTATTTTCTTTATTTTTCTTTAAGTAGTCATTTTTGCTGTTAGAGTTGTTTTTCTAATTTCCTTTTCTTTTGTCAATTCTAACTGGAGTTTTTTTTACTGTGTGTTTGAGGTACCACTCACACTTTTGATCTTCTCTTTGAGCCTGAGATTGAAAGACTCGCAAGGAGAACTAAGAAGGAAGTGACAACTAGAAAAATGCAAAAGAGAGTAGCTTCTCAAGAAGAAGAGGAAATGGCTGAAGATAACCAAAATCATCGGGGTGTTGAAGTTAATGTTGGTAATGGGGCTGGCAATGAGCCTTAGGAGGGACATAGAGCAATTTGGGACTATGCTTCACCCTATAACACTGGAAACACTTCAAGCATAGTGAAGCCTGCTATCAATTCTAATAACTTCAAGATTAAGGCTATATTAATGAATTTGGTTTAACAAAACCAGTTTGGAGGAAGTTCTATAGAAGACCCAAACAACCATATCATAGATTTTCTGGATATTTGTGATATGGTTAAACTTAATGGAGTAAGTGATGATTCCATACATCTCTTCCTATTTCCCTTCTCCTTGAGGGATATGGCAAAGAGCTGGTTGAACGCTCAACTAAGAGGAAGTATCATGACTTGGGATGAACTCTAGAAGAGGTTTTTAGACAAATTCTTTCCTTCATCAAGGTCAATCAATTTGAGGAATACGATCCCAACCTTTTATCAACATGAAGGCAAAGACTTATATGAGGCTTGGGAACAGTTTAAGAACCTACTGATGAAGTGTCCAAACCATGGTCTTTAAAAGTGGCAACAACTCACTATCTTTCATAGTGGTCATACATATGAGACTCAAGATAAACTAGACACCGTAGTTGGCGGTGCTTTGATGTTTAATTCTATTGAACAAGCTTGAGATATAATTGAGACTATGAGGGGTAGTTAGAATGCTTCTATTAGAGCCAGGAGCAATCCAAAGAAAGGGATGATGGAATTGGATACCCTTAATGATCTTTTGGCCCAAAATGAAGCATTGACTAAGAAAGTCGATATATTGTGCCTGACGTAATATGAACCTACAAGAGTGAACACTGTAGTCACTCTGGAGCTAATTGTGATTTTTGTGGTTGTGCCCATATCAATGGGTGTTGTAATGCATCGACTACGATTGAGCAACTGAATTACATGGGTAATGCTTAAAGGAATCAAAACAATTCTTATTCCAATTCATACCATTCGAGGAATAGGAATCACCCAAATTTCTCATAGAGCAACAACTATTATCTGAACCCCACATCTTCATCATCTTTTGGTAGGCCATCTCAACCTTTGGGCTTCAGTAACCAAAACAATTATCCTCCTCAAAATAGAGCTCCACCTCCTCAAGTGAAAAAGAAACCTTTAATGAAGGATATGTTCATGAAGTTCATGGAAAGAAATGAGTCAATGTTTTAGACTCAGAATGTGGCAATTAAAAACTTAGAAACTCAAATGGGCCAGCTGACACTTGCTCTGAATAATAGGCCAAAGGCAGTCTCCCTAGTGATATTGAAAACAACCCAAGAAGGGAGGGAAAAAAATATTGTAATGTCATTACCTTAAGGAGTGGCAAGGAGCTTCTTGATGTTGTTAAATAGAATGATCAAATGCAAGGGGTGGTCACTGAAAAAGAGAATGAAAAAGTTGTCGAGCCTCAAGATGCTAAAGGTAAGGGTGAAAATACAAAGTAAGACACGAGGTCTGAAAATTTATTCCACCATTATCTTATCCTCATAGGCATAAAAAGCTCAATTTGGACTGGCAATATAAAAAATTCTTAGAGATCTTGATGTAACTTCACATAAACATTCCATTCGCGGAGGCATTGGAATAAATGCCCAGCTATGCAAACTTCATGAAGGATTTTTTGTCAAGAAAAAGGCGTTTAGGTGAGTTTGAAACTGTTTCTATGACTCATGAATGTAGCGTCATTCTCCAAAGAAAGATACCTATAAAAATGCAAGATTTGGATAGCTTTGTGATCCTATGCAACATTAGAAAAAATTTTATCGATAAAGCACTGTGTGATCTGGGAGCAAGTGTGAATCTGATGCCATTCTTTATTTTCAACAAACTAGGTTTGGGAAATGCATGGCCCACCGCAGTAACTCTTCAACTAGCAGACCGTTCATTATGCTATCCAAATAGAGTTATTGAGGATGTACTTGTCAAGGTTGACAAGTTAATTTTTCCAGCTGACTTTATTGTCATGGATTATGAAGAAGACAAGAAGATCAAAATCATTTTGGTTCTAGCTACCGGAAGGACTATAATTGATATTCATAAAGGTGAATTAACTATGAGGATCAACGATCAAGATATCACTTTTGTAAAGATGATTAATGAGGAATCTCACGGGTATATTCAAGATGAGATGAGTAAAAATTGTTTGGAGGGAGATAAATACGTTGGGAAAAGAAAAAAGGGGAGTTCTTGGAGTTCTAGAGGCCTATATCAAGTTTCATAATGATCCTACTAAATTCAAACCTCCTGACATTACAAACATTGTTGTTACTCAGCTAAAAGCATTCAAGAAGTGCCAAAAACTAGAAAATACACCTTGAGCATAGGCGACTTGGTAAAGTCTGGCTGAAGACTATAAACTTAGCACTCTTAGGAGGCAACCCAAGTTTCTCACTTTCGTAATTTCTTTTTGTTTTTTTTGTTGTTATTGTTGTTGGTGTTGTTGATGTTGCTATTTGCATCTAATTTATTATGTGTGGCTAGTGAAAAATGATGATATTGTTGTTAAATTTGGTTGATCTTTATTGTGTAATTGTTTGGATGGTTGTTAAGGGTTGGGATGTGTTTAATTGGTTTAAACTAATGTTTGGGTCTATTGTGATATTTGCTGTAGAATTGAAAGTGCTAACCTTGGTTAAAGTTTGATTCATTGTGATAGAATTATGGTTTAGAGGGTTGGTTGTATTGAGAGAATGGTGTTTTGATTGATTTGTTTGTGATATGATTGAGGGAGAGTCTAATTTTTGCTTGTGAGGAGTTAAGACTGCAGAGGGAGTTTTTACTGTCATGAATTCTAAATTATGTGTAGTTTGTTCAGTCAAGTGGCACTATAGCAGTAGGATTGTACCGCTATAGTGGGGATACCTAGAAGAATTGGAGTTTGTTCTGCCTTTGTTCTACCTTCCACTGCTATAGCGATGGATTCTTACCACTATAGCGGTGAATACCCTTAAAAATTTGGATGTGACCAAAACTCTCTGCCCCACACCGCTAGAGCAGTGGCTACTGACTATTATAGTGGTGAGCATTGATTTTCAAAAATAAAAGGGAGGTAACCTTTTGTCACGCACTATTATAGCGGTGGGTTCTGGCCGCTATAGCAGCGCGTTGGTGGTTAAAAGAATTTTCTAAACCCTAGTCTTTACTCTTCACACTATTGAACACACTCCCCTATGAATTCTCTCCAAACGACCGGCAACCTTGGGCATTTTTTGGCCTAACTCCACCACATTCTCCCTCATAATCATTGTTTCCAGTGATCTTTGAGTGTTTGGGGTGCATTTGTCCCAAACAACCTTGAGAATTTTGAGAGTAAATATTGTAACTTGAGTTTGTTCTGCCTTTCACAGCTATAGCGGTGAGTACCCTTAAAAATTTAGATGTGACCAAAACTCTCTGCCTCACACAGCTATAGTGGTGGCTATTGACCACTATAGCAGTGAGCGTTGATTTTCAAAAATAAAAGGAAGGCAACCTTCTATCATGCATCACTATAGAGGTGAGTTCTGGCCGCTATAGCAGCGCCTCAGGGCTTAAAAGAATTTTTTGAACCCTAGTCTTCACTCTTCACGCCGTCAAACAACCTCCCTTGTGAATTCTCTCACCGACAACCGATGGCATTTTTCGACCAAACCCCACCACAATCTCCCTCATAATCATTGTTTCCATTGATCTTTGAGTGTTTGGGGTGTATTTGACCGATTGAAAAATCATTAGAAGCTATTCTCTCCTGTTCGTATTCTCTTTTGATTTGTCACAATGTTTGGTAAGTAGTTTCCTCCCCTATTCTTTTAGTTTTTCTTTATTTTTTTATTGATTTCATGCTTCTTTGGTTTAGGATGTATGAAGTTTTGATTTTTCTTCTTCTTTTGTTTTGATTATTAGTGTAGATTGGTTTTTAGTAGTAGGTTTGGCTTTTCTTAGTGTTTTGAAGGGTTGAATTCATAAATTCTTCTATTGTTGTTGCATTTATGGATTTGATTATTGAGGAAGAATTTTTAGGCTTAAAATTGCAATCAACACATTCACATAAATATATGCCCACAAGGTGTTCGATGAAATGTTTAAATGAATTTTCTTTTGATTTTTGTGTGTGGATTTGATCGTTTTGCTGCCAAATGGTTTTGTTAATGAGTATATTGCTGAGTTTTTGGTGGTTGATATACAAGAATTTTGAGAATTTTGTATGCATTTAAAGTGTTTGATAAAATGCCTAAGTGAATGAGCATGTTGATTTGGACCCTTTTTGCACTGGATTTTGCTTTGCTTGTAGTTGAGTTTTCTTTAGTTGAGTTTTCTTTAGGTTTGGGGGATGACTATTGTATCAATGTTTGTAATTAGAGAACATGTTGATTTTGATTCTAATGACCTAAGCTTATATGAAATATGTTATTGTAGTTGAACTATATGTCTTTGAGTGCATGGCTTATGATTGTCCTTGCGTTCCTTATGGCCTCGCTGGCTCCAAAAAGAAAGAAGCTCCCCACGAAGAGGAAGGAAACTCCAAGCGCTTCTTCATCATTAGCCTAATTTCTCACTTTCAAGATTCTACCCCATGGAGAAAGATACGATAAAGAAATAAGCATAAGAAAGGTGTTACCTGAAAAAGTCTTCAGCTTGAAAGAGAATGAGTATACAAAGATTCAAGATTAGATCATTGATAGGGGTTGGATGAAAATATGTGATTTGCTAGAATTTGCATACATAGACTTGGTAAAAGAATTTTATACAAATTCATTCAGAGTCCTTAATGACCATCTAAAAAGATACACAATAGAAGTCAAAGGGAAGCTAATTAGCTTTTCAGAACGAGAGATTGATAATGTATTTGGTTTGTGGAATCCACGAGAACAAGACTATCATGGCTTAGAACAAATGAAGTCTTGGGATCCTAAAGATGTACTCCATACTATCTGTAAACCTGAGGTAACCTGGGAGCTAAATTCAAGTGGAGAACCCTACAAAGTGAAGAGAATAGATCTCTCACCAATTGCCAAAGCATGGTTTAGCTTTTTGCAATACACAGTTATGCTGATGTCAAACTTCTTTGATGTCTTTGCCAAGAGATCCGTCTTGATTTATTCCTTATGAGGGGCATTACCATTAACTTAGGGAAGATAATATCTGAAAAAATTGATGAATTGGCTCAAGCAAAAAGGGGAATTATTGCATACCCTTTTATTCTGTCGGCTTTTCTGGTCAAGAAAGAAGTTCCCCTAGATGACATGAAGCTGAAGAGGCCTCTTGGAGTAACTAAAGAATATATTGACAGCTTGTTTCCTAATGATCGGCCTCTTGGCTTTCCTCATGGCCCCACCGGCTCCTAAGAGGAAGAAGCTTCCCACTAAGAGAAAAGAAACCCCTGGAGCTTCATCATCATCAGCAAAATTCCTTACTTTCAGGACCCTAGACCATGGAGTCAGATACAACAAGGAGATAAGCAAAAGAAAAGTTGTGCCTAAAAAAGTCTTCAGTTTAGAAGAGAATGAGTATACAGAGATACAAGATCATATCATTGATAGGGGTTGGATGAAGATATATGATTTGCTTGAATTTGCGTATGTCAACATGGTAAAAGAATTTTATGTAAATTCATTCAGAATCCTTGATGATCGTCTAAAAAGATACACCATTGAAGTCAGAGAAAAGCTAATTAGCTTGTCAAAGGGAGCGATTGATGAGGCCTTTGAATTGTGGAATCCGAGAGAGCAAGATTATCATGATTTGGAAAAATCAAAAACTTGGGATCCCAAAGATATGTGTCAAACAATCCCTAAACCTGAGGCAATATGGGAGCTCAACTCGAAGGGAGAGCCCTACAAGGTAAAAAGGACGGATCTTTTACCAATTTCCAAAGCGTGGTTTAGCTTTGTGCAATACACAATGATGCCATCGTCGAACTTTTCTAATGTCTTTGTCGAGAGAGCATTGTTGATTTATTGCCTTATAAGGGGAATTACCATAAACTTGGGAAAGATTATAGCTGAGAAAATTGATGAATTGGCTCAGGCAAAGATGGGCTTTATTGCTTACGCCTTCATTCTGTCAGCTTTTCTGGTAAAGAAGAAGGTTCCTATCGACAACATGAAGCTGAAGAGGCCTCCTAGAATAAACAAAGACTACATTGATAGCTTATTTCTTGTTGCTAATAGACCAGCACCACTTCACCCAGTTGGGCATCCTCGTTGAATGGTACCTCGAGCTTGTGCTAACAATGTGACACTTGAAGATGTTGGTACAGAGCTTTGAGAGGTGAAGTAGTTAATGGCAGGATATAGAGCAGAATCGGGAGAGACGCAGAAGGACGTGTGTTACACCATGGACTACATGACTGCTTTAGACTCATTGATGGTTTAGAAGTTCAGCCTTAACACATCTAGGCTTCCGGTTAGAGGAAAGGCATAAGGCATTGGTGGTAAAGATGAGGAAGAGGCAGATAAAGAGCTACAAATGATGATCAGATGCAGGATTAGCATTGGGCAACACTATTTTATTTCTATCTTTTATTTTCTGCTTTTGTGTGTATTTATTTTCTGAACTACTAATGGATATGTCTAGTAGCTTAATGTGGATGATCTGACTATGTGAACAATATGTGTAACTGAATGTATGTAATTAGCAGTTATCATATTTGTGTTGGTAGCTCATTTTTGTGCATTGTGTTTTGATTTGGTTTTTGTATTTCTTTTCCTCTTTTGTGCTGATTTGGGACAGAGAGGACACTGTCAATTTCAAGTTTGGGGGATAATAATCTTTGTTTTTGTTGGTTTGTTGTTTTGTTTTTGTTAGTTTGTTGTTACAGATAATCGAGCAGAGCAGTTAGTTGTTAGAATAGGCAGATTTTCAAACTTCTATTTCATTTCTTTAATTTGATCTTTGCAAGGGAAAGTGATGCTTTGTTGATCTAAAAACTTGACCATTTTGTTAAAATTTAAATTCTTGAAATTTCTTTTAATAAAGATTTAGTCTTATTTTCAATAATATTAGGAGATTTTCTTCAAAACTCTTGTTAGCCTATTTGAAATTTTGAGAATTTTTAATAGTAGATATTGTAACTTGAGTTAGCCTTAATAAGATTAAATCTTTATTAAAAGCAATTTCAAGAATTTAAATTTTAACAAAATGGTCAAGTTTTTAGATCAACAAAACATCACTTTCCCTTGCAAAGATCAAATTAAAGAAATGAAATAGAAGTTTGAAAATCTGCATATTCTAACAACTAATTGCTTTGCTCGATTATCTGTAACAACAAACCAACAAAAACAAAGATTCCTATCCCTCAAACTTAAAATTGACAGCGTCCTCACTATCCCAAATTAGTACAAAAGAGGAAAAGAAATGTAAAAACTAAATCAAAACACAATGCACAAAAATGAGCTACCAACACAAATATGATAACTGCTAATTACATACATTCAGTTACATATATTGTTAACATAGTCAGATCATCCACATTAAGCTGTTAGACATATCCATTAGTAGCTCAGAAAATAAATACACATAAAAATAGAAAAAAAAAGACAAAAATTAAATAGTGTTGCCCGATGTTAATCCTGCATCTAATCATCATCTGTAGATCCCTCATCTGCCTTTTCCTCATCTTTACCACCAATGCCTGATGCCTCTCCTCTAACCAGAAGCCTAGATGTGTCAAGGCTGAACTTCTTTACCATCAATGAGCCCAAAGTAGTCACGTAGTCCATGGCATAACACACATCCTTTTTCAGCTCTCCAAATTCTGCTCTAAATCCTACCATTAACTGCTTCACCTCTCATAGCTGTGTACTAACGTCTTCAAGTGTTGTGTTGTTAGCATGAGCTCGAGGTACCATTCGACGAGGATGGCCAACTGGGTGAAATGGTGCTGGTCTATCAGCAACAGGAAATAAGCTATCAATGTAGTCTTTGTTTATTCCAGAAGGCCTCTTCAGCTTCATGTTGTCGATAGGAACCTTCTTCTTTACCAGAAAAACTGACAGAATGAAGGGGTAAGCAATAATTCCTATCTTTTCCTGAGCCAATTCATCAATTTTCTCAACTATAATCTTTCCCAAGTTTATGGTAATGCCCCTATAAGGCAATAAATCAATAATGCTTTCTTGACAGAGACATCAGAAAAGTTCAACGACCGCATCATTATGTATTGCACAAAGCTGAACCACGCTTTGGCAATTGGTAAAAGATCCGTCCTTTTTACCTTGTATGGCTCTCCTTTCGAGTTGAGCTCCCATATTGCCTCAGGTTTAGGGATTGTTTGACGACATCTTTGGGATCCCAAGTTTTCGATTTTTCAAAATTATGATAATCTTGCTCTCTTGGATTCCACAATTCAAAGGCCTCATCAATCGTTCCCTTTGAGAAGCTAATCAGCTTTCCTCTGACTTCAGTGGTGTATCTTTTCATATGATCATAAGGGATTCTGAATGAATTTGCATAAAATTCTTTTACCATGTCTACATATGAAAATTCAGGTAAATCATATATCTTTGTCCAACCCCTATCAATGATATGATCTTGTATCTCTGTATACTCATTCTCCTCTAAACTGAAGACTTTTTTAGGCACAACTTTTCTTTTGCTTATCTCCTTGTTGTATCTGACTCCATGGTCTAGGGTCCTGAAAGTAAGGAATTTTGCTGATGATGATGAAGCTCCAGGGGTTTCTTTTCTCTTAGTGGGAAGCTTCTTCCTCTTAGGAGCCGGTGGGGCCATGAGGAAAGCCAAGAGGCCGATCATTAGGAAACAAGCTATCAATATATTCTTTAGTTACTCCAAGAGGCCTCTTCAGCTTCATGTCATCTAGGGGAACTTCTTTCTTGACCAGAAAAGCCAATAGAATAAAAGGGTATACAATAATTCCCATTTTTTCTTGAGCCAATTCATCAATTTTTTCATATGTTATCTTCCTTAAGTTAATCGTAATGCCCCTCATAAGGCAATAAATCAAGATGACTCTCTCAGCAAAGACATCGGAGAAGTTACGTCAGCATAACTGTGTATTGCACAAAGCTAAACCATGCTTTGGCAATTGGTGAGAGATCTATTCTCTTCACCTTGTAAGGTTCTCCCCTTGAATTTAGCTCCTAGGTTGCCTCAGGTTTACAATAAGTTCTGAATACATCTTTAGGATCCCAAGATTTTGTTTTTTCTAAGCCATGATAGTCTTGTTCTGTGGATTCCACAAACCAAATATATTATCAATCTCTCCTTTTGAAAAGCTAATTAGCTTCCCTCTAACTTCTGTTGTGTGTCTTTTTAGAGGGTCATCAAAGACTCTGTATGAATTTGCATAAAATTCTTTTACCAAGTCTATGTATGCAAATTCTAGCAAATCATAGATTTTCATCCAACCCCTATCAATAATCTGATCTTGAATCCTTATATACTTATTCCCTTTCAAGCTGAAGACTTTTTCAGGTAACACTTTTCTTCTGCTTATTTCTTTGTCGTATCTTTCTCCATGGGCTAAAGTCTTGAAAGTGAAAAATTGGGTTGATGATGGAGAAGCGCTCAGAGTTTCTTTCCTCTTCGTGGGGAGCTTCTTTCTTTTTGGAGCCTGTGGGGCCATAAGGAACGCAAAGGCAATCATAAGCCATGCACTCAGAGACATATAGTTCAGCCACAATAACATATTTCATATAAGCTTAGGTCATTAGAATCAAAATCAACATGTTCTCTAATTACAAACATTGATACAATAGTCATCCCTCAAACTTAAAGACAAAACTACTAAAGAAGACTCAACTACAGGCATAGCAAAATCCAGTGCAAAAAGGGTCCACATTAACACGCTCATTCACATAGGCATTTTATCAAACAATCTAAATGCATATGAAATTCTCAAAATTCTTATATATCAACCACCAAAAACTCAACAAGATACTCATTAACAAAACCATTTGGCAGTAAAACCATCAAATCCATGCACAAAAATCAAAAGAAAATTCATTTAGACATTTCATCGAACACCTTGTGGGCATATATCTATTAAATGTGTTGATTGCAATTTTAAGCCTAAAAATTCTTCCTCAATAATCAAATCCATAAAGGCAACAACAATGGAAGGATTTATGAATTCAACCCTTCAAAACACTAAGAAAAGCCAAACCTGCGACTAAAAACCAATCTACACTAATAATTGAAACAAAAGAAGAAGAAAAATCAAAACTTCAAACATCCTAAACCAAAGAAGCACGAAATTAATAAAAAGAATACAGAAAAACTAAAAGAATAGGGGAGGAAATCACTTATCAAACACTGTGACAAATCAAAAGAGAACACGAATAGGACAGAATAGCTTCTAATGATTTTCCAATCGGTCAAATGCACCCCAAACACTCAAAGATCAATGGAAATAGTGATTATGAGGGAGATTGTGGTGGGGTTAGGCCGGAACATGCCCTAGGTTGTGCAGAGAGAATTCACAGGGGAACGTGTTCAACGGCATGAAGAGTGAAGACTAGGGTTCAAAAAATTCTTTTAACCTCTGATGTGACACTATAGCGGCCAGGACCCACCATTATAGCAGTGTGTGACAGAAGGTTGCCTCCCTTTTATTTTTGAAAATCAATGCTCACCGCTATAGCGGTGTGAGACAGAGAGTTTTGGTCACATCCAAATTTTTAAGGGTACTCATAGCTATAACGATTGTAGGCAGAACAAACTCCAATTCTTCCAGGTATCCCCATTATAGCAATACGGTCCTATCGCTATAGCACCACTTGACTGAACAAAGTACACATAATTAAGAATTCATGATAGTAAAAACTCCCTCTGCAATCTTAATTCCTCACGAGCAAAAAATACACTCTCCCGCAATCATATGACAAACAAATCAATCAAAACATCATTCTCTCAATATAACTAACCTTCTAAACCACAAGTCTATCACAAACAATTAAACTTTAATCGAGGACAGCACTCTCAATTCTACAACAGATATCACAATAGACTCAAACATTGGTTTAAACTAATTAAACACATTCCCAACCCTCAACAACCATCCAAAAATTACACAATGAAGATCAACCAAGTTTAACAATAATATCATCATTTTTCACCAGCTACACATAATAAATCAGATACAAATAGCTATACCAGCAACAATAACAACAAAGGAAAAACAAAAACAAAAACTATGAAAGTGAAACTTGGTTTACCTCCCAAGAAATCTATGTTTATAGTCTTCAACCAGACTTTACCAAGGCACCTATGCTCAAGGTGGATCTTCCAATTTTTGTCGCTTCTTGAATGCTTTCAGTTGAGTAACAACATTTTTTGCAATATTAGGAGGTTTGAATTTTATAGGATCATTATGAAACTTGATATAAGCCTCTGAAACTATAAGAGCTCCCCTTTTTCTTTTCCCCATGTACTTATCTCCCTCCAAATAATTTTTAATCATCTCATCTTGAATTGGGCTCTTTTAATGGATCTTCTCTGTTATAGAGGTCAGTAGCCACTGCCATAGCAGTGGAAGGTTGAGAGTTCTCATTTTCTTCAGGTCTTACTGCTATAACGGTGAGGTTCCACTGCTATAACAGTAGACAACAGAAAATCAGTCTTAGATTAAAGAATTTATGACAGTAAAAACTCCCTCTATTAGAGCTAAATATTGTTACACAATTATGTCAGCCTTCCACCGCTATAGTGGTGTCCTAATACAGCTATAGCAGTGATCACTAGAACAAAAGTCCTAGGAGCCTATCTTTCTGCCTCTCACCACTATAGCAGTGGGCCTGTACCACTATAATGGTGAACGACGGACTTCAGGATTTTAAATGAGGATCACCGCTATAAGAGTGAGATGGTGTGGCTATAGCGGTAGGACGATTTCTGTAATTTTGCTGCTGGAGGTTTAAATAGCAAAAAAACAACATTTTTAGGTCATCTTGAGCTCGAGACAGAAGGGAGGACATTAATTTCTGCTAAAAGAGAGGGAAAAATCCATATATGAAGCTTTCCAAGCCCGATTCTTGCCAACTCAACCTCTATTTCATGAAGTTTATTAGATTTTCTGCTGTTTTCTATACTTTTAGGGTTATTAGTAGCTAATTTCCCTAGTCCAGGGTTAATATGAACCTAATCTCTGATTAGGAGTTGTTTTCTCTCTAAACTTGTGATTTCTATTCAATAGATACATTCCTATCATTCATTTCTATTGTACTTGCTTTAAAATTGATCACTTTACTACTTGCTTGTTGCTTTCATCAAACTTTAGTGAGGGTGATGTTTGTAGAACATTGAGTGATTAGGGCGAATAATTAAACTTTAGGGGTTTTTTCTTGTTAATTAATAGGTATATTAGTTAACTTAGCTTAATCAAATTAGGTTAATGCCTATTCGGCTTAAACTCATATAAGGGATTGTGTTAGAGTTGAGTAGCTTAATTTAGGTTCGAAAGAATCATTTTAAGCCATTAGAAAACCTAAGATTGAAGTATATAATTGATTAGAATCACAAGTGCTAGGGAGAGTTTACAATTCTTAGGATGGGAGAGGGGGATTAGTAGCCCCACGTCTTTAATTAAGTTAATTTCATCCAAATTTACGTGTGTGTTAATTGTTAATTGCGAAAATAGTATAAAAGAATATTTTTTATTTTGAATTTTACCTTTTAATTTTCAGTTAGAGCTACCTTTGATCCAAATTGATTTGTCTGACTAATACATTTGAGCTTCTTAAGTAGTTAGGTAGTTAGTCCTCGTGGGAATGATACTCTTACGCATTTATCATTGTATTACTTGTGTAACTGGTACACTTGCCAAATCGCTAACAATCACTTGATTTATAAATTTGATATTAATTGATATTATTTATATCTTCTTGAAAACAAGTATAGATTATTTGAAATACCATATGAACCATTGTGACTTGTTTTATAACCCTAAGTTATTTTCTCCACACTTATTTGGTCTTGAGATTAGTACTCACTAGGCTCTTTAGCTTACCCTTTTATTTTTCCCCATAGAGAGATTCTTGGATTTAGAGATTACTTCGGCTGGTAAGTGCTGATAAAGATAGATTCAGTGACGCCCAAATTGATTCTTGGGCCGATATATTCTTTATCCTTTCATCTATTATCTTGTGTTGCTTGAAATCTAGTGTAAGCTTTGTAATCCCAGAGGTAGGATAATGCACCTACAGGTTGGATGGATAAGTCTAAGAATTGTTGTAGAATTGTAATCAAAATGTGGTATAATGCTTGTTGTTCAGTTCCATATTTCAGGTTTTTACATGAACTTTGTTATGATGTTGTTAACGTGTATCTTTCCCATCTAGAGGATGGATGATGATGATTGTAAGATTTAATACAATATGTTATAGTTTGGGTTTCAACCTGAGACAATTTAGGTGTTGTATATATGTTGTGCGATGAGGTTGAGTTAATCAGGTTTAGGTGAATCTAGGTTTATGGTTTGAGGTAGTCCCATTCTGTGCCGGTCATGCCCTCGGATGGGTGTGACATAATCTCTCTTTCTCGTACATCAAGTAAGAAATGGTAGAATTCATAGCTTAGATTCCAAGTGAGTAGATTGAAAGTAATGGTTGGAACCCAAGAGGGGGGTGAATTTGGTTTTATAAAATTTTCACAAAACTTTATTGGAAGTTAAAATGATTTTCTGTAAAAGTACAATGCTTATGATAATAAATACAACACATAAAATCAATGTTCTATCAAGATGAATAATTATGAGGAGCAAAGAAATAAAGAATAGATAACAGTAAACACAAATAAAGGAGTAAGAGATAGAAAGAGCAAACTCAGAGATTTATACTGGTTTGGCTAATCTCAAGCCTACATCCAGTCCTCAAGAAGTCACTTGAGTATTTTCACTATACTTGCAAGTTTGATCTGGGTACTTGCAAACCACTACAAAGAATTTCGTTAGCCAAGGCTCCTTCACAACCCAACGGAGAATTTATGAATCTGGGCTCCTCCTCAACCCTCCGAAGAATTTCTGCTAAATTGGCTTCTCTACAACCCAAGGGAAAGCTCTCTCAATAAATACTCTATCAAGGAATACTACCTTGATAATACAACTCAAGATAATATTTGTGTTGATCAAAATCAACAATTACAGAGAAACTCTCTAAAAACAGAGTATATGTTACATTGATAAGCTCACAAGGGTATAATCTGCACAAGAGAAAATTTACAGATGATGTTCAGCAATAGGAGTGTTCTCTCTACCGTTTTGATAGCCCCCAAGGTTGATGTATATAGCCCAAGGACGAATAAGACCGTTGGAGACAAATCCAAGGTGGTTTCATAATGATGTCAGCAAAAACTAGCCTTTATAGTACATTTTCTGATGTCGGTGGTCGATCAGTGTAGCACGTTGGTCGACCAGTGTAGTCCAGAAGTGAATCATCAATCACGTTGGTCGACCAGTGTAGATGAGGTGGTTGACCAGTACTCAAATATTTTTGCTTCTGGAGCTCGTTGGTAGACCAGTCAGCATAGGGTGGTTGACCAATGCTCAAAGACTTTGCTTCTGGAGTTCGTTGGTCGACCAGTCAGCATAGGGTGGTCGACCAATGCTTAAAGACTTTGTTTCTGGAGTTCGTTGGTCGACCAGTTAGGTTAGGGTGGTCGACCAGTCACTTGTTATCTTCAAATACTTTGTTTTTAGAGCATGGTGGTTGCTATTTTGATGTATCCAAGCTTCCAAGACTTCAAATCTTCTAATTCTTCATTTCTTGGAGCTTTGTTGTTTTCTTGAGTGAAGTATGATATTGTTTTTCCTTGTTCTTCAATCCAATGTTCACTCTTCTTGTTTTTGAACCAACCTATGAAATATATCTTACTTGCAAACCCAATGGTAAGTTCAATTCATGATAATAGCATGATTCAATATATGAAACATACATATTAAATAACATAATCATGCTTAAGTACTTGTAGCATATATATGATAATTAACCTCTATATATGTCAATGATACAATTTAAATATATTTGTCATCATCAAAACTTATGGCATAGCCTTAGGGCTAACATAGATAACACTACTCAATGAATGTTTTGTGGAATTTTTCTTACTATGCATCATTGATACATGTTATGTGAATATAATTGGGACTAATGTGTTGAAGAGAAAAGGGGATGTGGTTACATGTCCTGTAAATTGAAATTTAGTGTTGTGCCTTGATTGAAATATGGAAGGTGTGATTTCATGATCAAGTAAGTTGCATTATAACTATATGTTTGAAAAATGAGAAACCAAAACTAGTACATTGTATGAGAGCCTTATGCATGTGTTGAGGTAATGAAACATGTGATCCTGAATTGATTGACACTACAAGGACTGATCAAATTATGCATGATTCTTAATTTAAGCTTATGTTGTATGATATGAGCATGAGGCTCATGTTTGCTATTGCTGAAGTAGAAAGCTATTCCATAAGACATGTCTGAATTGCATTGCACACTATGACCACTTGACAAATATTTGGTTGTGATTGTGATTGTGCTTGTGCTTGTGGATATGGAAAGGATTGGACATGGTGGTGCACCCTATGGTTGAGAAATTGAAAAGTGCTGTTATAACAAAATTGTATATATGAATCGTATGGGAGGAGATATATAAATGGAGTGATACGAGTGGATGGAACTGGGGTCGTGGGCAATGGCCACTGAGTGTGGATGACCCATAATAGATTGAAAATTTGTGAAAATTATGGACTGATTGACACTTGTGATGTTTATAAATGATTGAATTTATTTACTACTTGCGACTGATATGGTTCATGATGTTGTAATGCAATTAATGCTCATATATGCATGTGGTAGATGATGCAACATATTTTTATCTATGTTGTGAAGTTACCTACTCACTAAGTTTTTATACTCACCCTTTTGTTTTATGAAACCTTTCAGAGCCTATGGTAGATGAAGAACATCTACTTGACAAGTAGCAGAGTCTTAGTGTCAAGACCCATTACTATGTCCCGAGGTTGGTCTCTTTGAACACCTCTCTTTTGGATCATGTATTCTAGAGTGCTTTGTAGTAGCATAAATTACTTAGGATATGTGTTGTGTTGTTTTGTGTAATTAAATGTATGTGATATAATTTGATTCTTTTGTAAACTTTGTTTCTAAGTATTCCTTTTGATTAAAAGACAACGTTGCCGTGATAATAGATGGCAAGTGTTGCCATGGAAATAGATAGAAACACAAGAAGATATGAACTCTTGAAATGCATCGTTGAATGAAACATGATGTTATGTTCTCTCCTCTCATACTTATGCATGTGTGTACATTATGAGTCATGACATTGTGGATGATTTGGTTAAGTTTAGGCTTACAATAATTAGAATTTTCTCTACTTATTGTACTGGTCACGTATTCGATTTTGGATGAAGAATGTAAGGTCCCTTGAGATGATCATATCATCCTTTATCTTTCTTTATTCTTAAGTCTAAAGACAATATCTCATTTGTAATATAAATGAAGATAAAATACCATTAATATCATTGATAAAAAAACAACATAGAATGTTCTATGATTACCTTTAGGGCATACATATATACTAACATTTCCTACTTATTGATTTTCCTGTTTGTGTGTTATTAGATCCATAATTTTTGTATCAAACTCTTGTAAGTTTATTAGCATTCAATATTTTTAAATTATTATCTTTCAACATGTTTTATTTCTTCTTATTTTATTATATTAAATATTTCTCTGTAAATCTTTATATAGCCATTACTACCTCAACTTTTAATCAAATTTTATATGAAAAATTAAAATGATCTTATCCACACTTTGTATATGGATATTTAAATTATGTTTTTAATATAAATTTATATGATATATATTTTTTACAAAATGCATTATATAAAATATACATACATATATATATATATATATATATATATATATATATATAACGTACTTATATATATAAACATATAAACAATGTATTTTTATAAAAAATATAATAAAATATAAATATATATTAAAAAACATAATATATAAACATATACACACACACACATATATATATATAAAATATTTTATGTATATATGTGTATATATATATATATATAGTAAGAGGACATATAGAGGTCAAACATGGGCTCCTCGAAATATATATAATAAGATGAGTGATAGAATCGAAAGGAGAAATAATTTATTATTATATAATTCCTTATTAAAAATTAATAATATTTGTTATTATATATATATATATATATATTACAAAATAAATTATATAAAATATACAAATACATATATATATATATATATATATTAATACTAAATTCTTTATTAATAGTCAGAGTTACTTGACAATACCATTTTTGAACTTGAATTCTAAAAATTATATTTAAATAATTATCTTGACAATACTGTTTTTTGCTTCTTCATTGATTAAATTTTTGTTAGCCATTATACTTAGGATATCTATTGTTAAATCTGCATATTTTTTTTTAATAATTGAATTTCTTCTTTAATATTTTAAATTTCTTCCTTTAATTCTTTTATGGTAATATTGTCTTCTGTTGGTTTGTCTGTAAATCTAGGGATTATTTCTTGTACATTATATGGTTTTATTTCTCTTTTTGATATGTTTCTTTTGTACTTACAATATTTTTTTAATTTTGTTAAATATTCTCTTCTAATGTCTTCATTATCTATTTTATCAATTATTTCGATAAGGGTTTGTATTTTATTTATCCCTAGAGATAACGTTAATAGATTTTGAGCAGTTATTGTAGCTATTACAGTTACATAATCCCTATTGTAATATCCCAATAATTTATATGAATATTTAAAGTCTAATTTGAAATTTAGTGAAAAATTTAATTACGTGAAAATGTGCTTTTTGAATTAGTGAAGAAAATCTGGGAATAGAAATTTTAATTTTTAATTTAGGAAATTTTTACAAATTCTCAAGGACTAAAGTGAAAAGAAAAGAAAGTATAGAGGACTTTTGAGAAATGACCAAATAGAAACCTGAGAGGAAGAATAAAGCTTATAAGAATAAATTATGAGTCCGGTATCGAAAAGATGATGGATTCGAGGTTAAAGTGGTATTTGAGACATCGAGAGGGATTAAAGTGAACAAATCTTATAAGCTAAGGTGGCTATGAGCGATTTTATCGAAAAAGAAATTAGTGGGGCCCACACATACAATTATTAGTTTTTCTTCTCCTTCTTCCTCCCGAGGCTTCATGTTCTTGTATTTTCTAGCCATACTTCCGATTCTCACGAGTTCTAGAGGTAAAGAGGTAAGTTTTATCTACTCTATTTCTCTTTTTCTCCATTTTCGGACCTATGGAAGAAAATTAAGATTTTGAGTTTTAATAGATGAATTTAAGTGTGGATGTTAATGTAAAACATTCTTAGGTGGTTTATGATGTTATTAGAACAAGAAATTTCGTAGAATTTGGATATTTGAAAAAAGTTAGTGTTCTTGATGAAAATTTGAGATTTGAGCTTGGATTGTTGGTAGAAATTGGGGGTTTTGGTGTTAAAACACTCCTTAGACATTAAGGATGAAAACCCATGGAAGAAATCAAAAGAAATGTTGTTTTAGATATGATTTTAGGATTTTTGGATGAAGAACACGAAGAACATCGAAAATTTTCCCCAGAAATTACTGTTCACCGAGAAAATTTTTCCAGATTTCTCGTTACTGTAGCATTGACTCGGTCAACGTTACTGTAGCTGCGTTGACTGTTGACTGTTACTGTAGCATCAGTTTTTTTTTTTAATATCGTTGAAAAGCTCTTTGAGTCTAGTTTCCAATGGTATAAGTGTCATTTAAAAATTCATTACCTGTTAGGAGTTATGACTTAAGATGTGAGTAAAGGTCGAGAGTAGTGATAGGAAATTTCTCTATTTTGTAACCCTAATGGTTTTTACCTGGTTACAATAGGGATGATTGGGGCGCAAGGTGGGAGCACCGAGAGCGTGGAATCCAGGTGAGTAGACAACCTTGCAAAATTAATTTACTAAATTAGTCAAAGCACAATATAAATCCCATTTGCGTTAATTGTGAAATTGAGAAGATTATCAGTATATGTTCAGGTTGAGAAAAATTACAATATCACTGGAAATTATTTTATTACCTTTGAGAATTGATTTCTCTAGTTGACTAAAGAACTAGATGTGGTAGTTCCTTGTATAAATTGGAACATTTTGTAAGTGAATAACCTTACTAAACTAATGTGATCTTATTAGATAAAGTAAAATACAAGTCTCGTTTATGACATTATTGAAGTGTGAAACAATCAATCTCTCAATTGATAATATATGATGATTGTTATGGTTGATGATAGACATTCAAGGGAATAAAAGTATGTGTAAATTCATTTATTTCATAGTAATTATATTGTGATAAATTCTCACTATTTTATTGATGAGCAAAAGATCTACGAGATCTAATACACGAGTTTGAAAGGGTTAGAGTCCCATACTAAATGTGAAAACCTATTCACGAGTTTGAAAGGGTTAGAGTCCCATACTACTCGGTGTATCAATGTGAAAACATATGCACGATTTTGAAAGGGTTAGAGTCTCATACTACTCGGTGTATAACTGTGAAAATCAATACACGAGTTTGAAAGGGGTTAGAGTCCCATATCACTCAGTGTATAAATGTGAAAATCTATGCACGAGTTTGAAAGGGTTAGAGTCCCATACTACTCGGTGTGTAAATGTGAAAACCTATGCACAAAGAGTTTGAGGGTTAAATTCCCAAGTCACTCAGTGCAAGTATTTATGGCATATAATACTATAATTATTTAAAATAAATGATAGATTGATTGTATTAGTAAATGTGGTGTTTGTGCTTATGATATTTTCATGTACAGTTGTTTACTCACTGAGTTATGATAAACTCACACTCTCTATGATTATCTTTTCAGATACAGTGGTTGAGGAGAAGAATTTATAGCCTTTAAGGATATACTCCACTTTTGTCTGGTAAACAATTGGTAAGGATTAGGAAACGCTCTGTAATCTAGTAGGTTACCTAGGCTTGGGAGGTTGTATAGTACTGTATAGTGTTTGAACGTTGAACATTTTCTAAATATGTATACAAAATATCTTTCTTGGAATATTTATGATTCACATAATTATGGATATTAAGAATGTTCACAGAGATTATGGGGTATCACGGAGGTACACCCTAGGTATTTTATGTTTATATCACATGTAAGTTTTGGGATGTGACAAATTGGTATCAGATGTGGTTTTAGGTCCCCTATAGATTACAGAGCAAAGTGTTCTTTGTGGACCCTTTTCCATTGTCATGAACCGCGGCATGACCATGGGATTAGGTTCCATAAAAGACCTTGTAAAGTTGAGTGTTCTTGTCATAACTTACCCTTTAATGGAGTTAGTTAGAGATAATTTTGTTACAATAAGAGGTAATTGATTTCATATGTAGAAATTTGGAACTTGTTGGAGGTATGATCCTTATACCGATGGAAAATGTGATCTCTGTATGAAATTTTTCTTTTTGAGAAATTGGGAACATAACTCTGTAGTGTACTCTTAAAGCTGAGGATCAGTAATTGCTAGAATATGGCTTGAGGGCTGGGCCAAGAGTGATGTATTAGATGGGGTAAAGTTGATTATGAGGCATGGGCTAGAGTTCAAGAAAGATTTTCACAAAGAATATAGCGCAGATTACTAATCAGGAATGGGAAAGAACCCTTGAGAGGCAGATCAAAGATTTGATTTTGATAGATGCCAGACAGATGTGATTTATGGAAGAGGATGTAAGTCCTAAATAATATGTTCCTTGATAAAAGCTTGGTTGAGAAAATCGATGTGGGCTAGGTAGTTTTTCCTAAGGGAAATACTACGGTAAAATGGAACCTAACATAAGAGATATTGGGATAAACTATAAGTTTTCTTTAGGGGAGACTTGCCAAAGTTGCACTTGTTTAGTTAAGGATTGGCATGATGTTACTATGTGATAGAAGTGTTTCAAAAAAGAAATAATACAATATAGAAGTTTTGTAACATTGGAACAATTAGAGCATGTTATAGGTAGGCTGTTGGCGTATGAACATTCATAATTGTTAAACGTGATGTATGATTGGAATGGTCTAGAAAGATATTCTTATGGTAGTGTGTGCCTCAGAGTGTTAGTTTAAGAAAAGCTTGCGAATCGAGGCTCTTAAGCAAGAATTCATGACAATTCGAGGGCATAATATCGAGTTCAATTGATCTATACGGTAAGCGTTCATCTACTCCCGTATGATAAGAGGAAAGATAACGAGACTTGTATAGAGCTTCTGTTTGTCTCTGTGTCAGCTTATAGGGTCATTAAATTTTTTTTATGTGATTGGCTTATAAGCTGAATTCGTTATTGATTTTGTGTGGCTAATTTCTTTTATCTTTCTTTATTTTATTATTATTATTACTATTTAGAGTACCATCTAGTAAAAGAAACCATTGGCATTAAAAGCGGAAGGATTACATTGCAAAAAAAAAAAGGAAATTACTCATGCATGAGTAATCTAAAAGCGAGGTGGTCTCAGATTAGGAGGGTTGTATTGTATCATCACCCCTCGACCATTCCTTGGAGCAAGAGACTGAGCAATGTCACGGAGGGTAGTGTAAATCCCATTCATACAATCAACACTTCTTTGTTGTTGATTGCAGAAGCATTGGGTAGACCAATAGAAAAACTTGTCTATTCTTGAAGTCATTGCCGCATTATTGCGTTTAGTTAACTTCTCCAGGTCTTCTATCATCTTCTTCAGATTTTTCACCTCCTTCTCTAGACAAGCGATTTTGTTTTCTAACGTGTGGCCAGTGCTAATCTCCTCAGCTTCCTCAATTTTTATCTTCTTCTCCTTTTGATCCTCTTGAGACCCCTCAAAAGGTCTCTTGCCCTTGTCTTTGCCCAAACTTAAGTTTAAGTCGAGCTCTTCTTCCTTGGCCTCCACTGTGAGATCAATGTACTTCCTGGTGGCCATAGTTTAGAAAATTTAGAAGTTTTTGTAGGAGTATGACGAGAGAGAAATGCTGGGAAATTGTAGGCTCAGAGATGATTACTCTTTGTGGTGTAGTAACTGAGAACTCTGGGGCAGTTTTTATAGAGAAAAATTTAGACTTAGAGCCAAAGAAAATATCTCTTCGCCGCACCCTACACTCTCAACCTATGGATTTCTGCAATCTGGAAGCCAGAAGTCTAGGGTAGGCATGCGTGCCAACAGTGTGTCACATTAATGCCAAAACCACGAAAGTCAATATTCGGTGGATTTGCGGCCGATTTATACTTGGTTTTTCTATTTCTCTTGTTGGCATTTTATGAAATTCAAAGAAGTCGACAATGTAGCCATTAAAGATTGCCTTGGATGCTTTAAGATGAAGTAAAATGTATTTCTCTGCTTTCTTGTATTGTTTTTGAAAGCCTTCAGTTGAATATAATATACATGATTGATTGAGTTATACTGTGATCATATGTCTCTAAATATATATGATATGTATGTATGTTATTCATGCATTGAGAGTGAAGGCTATTTGCTATGGCCAGGAATACTATGTAATGATTCTACATACATTCAGAGAATGAGAAGTGTGAAATTTAAAAAGGACTTGAATAGATGAAAATATATAGATAATGATGTATCTCCATGTTGATACATACATACATATATGCTCGTAGAGGCAAGAGAAAGGTAAAAATTTTTCTCACTTTATGGTAACACTTGATATGTGTAAATGTGAGAAGTTTTTATTTTAATATGTATTTTTTGAAAATGTGTAAGCCTAGAGCAAAGCCACGGATTAGAAACCTAGATAAGGCTAGTATGAAGTTACCCGTTCATCGAGTAATATCTCGATCTAGGATTATTTGATAAAACAAATACAGAGTTAGGAAGTCATAGATTGAAGCGGCGATTAGTTTAATAATTTGAGCAAGAGTCAAAAGTTAGCCGAAATTTTTTGAGAAAATCTTTTGCATGAGATTATATTTATTATTTTCTAGCATGCTTATTAAATCGTTGGCATTGCGACGGGTAAGGTCTGGAGGCCATCTTTAGAGTGTGATGTAAGGGTTTTGGTAGCCCTAAATTTCGTCTATAAATAATAGATGCCCCATTACATTGCTTACTACACTAAGAGTTCATTACCTGTAAGCCTTCTTGCATCAAACCTCTCATTTCATACAACCTTTATAGCTCAGAAAAATATGGCCGGCAATAAATCTTTCAATTTAAACTTTGAGGCTGGCAAGGTAGAGCTGGATCTAAATCTTAGCCTGGAGAACTATAAGAATAAGAGATCCATGGAAGAGTCACCAGAAGCTAAGAAAAGAAAAAGGGATGTAGTAGAGCTAGAGGATGTTAGCACAACAACATCTTCTAATAATGAGCTTGTGCTTATGAGACAAAAGATGGAGGACTTGGAAAGGTTGATAAACCGCCACTTTGAGGACCAGGGAAGATTGATAAATCGTCTCTTTGTAGAACAAGAGAAGCTCTTGAATCGTCATTTTAGGGAATTGGCGAATAGAGTTGATAGACATTCGATGTTTGCAACTCAAAATTTTCGTGACCAACAAGCAAGGTGTATTGACTGTATGAATGGAGTGACCTCTGCACTTCGCCAAATTTCCCAAACGTTTCCTCCAAAAACTCTTTCTAGGTTGTAACGATTAGCTTCCTCCTTAAGATCTGAAGCACCTTCCTCTTCTATACCTAGAGCACTTTCTGCATTTCAAAAGCCTCCTCGTCCTTAATTTATTCTTTCTTTTATTTGTACCTAAAGCTAATATTTGATCTGATCTTCGCGTATTAAAATTATCTGTTTTGTAACTCGAGTTAAGCTTGTTGCCTGTAGCTTATATAATAGAAATAAAATTTAAGTTTTCGAATATTCTTTTGTTGAGGTGATTCTTTTATTGAAGGAACTTGAAAAAAAAAATGGACTTGTTATATTTTGTACTTGATTGTGAAAATTCCAAAAGAGAGAATGAGATATAGACAAAATATCTGCATTTATTTTAACCGTGAGTTTTGAATTCGGAGGACTGAATTCTATTAAGGGTGGAAGAATGTAATATCCCAAGAATTTATATGAATATTTAAAGTCTAATTTGAAATTTAGTGAAAAATTTAATTACGTGAAAATGTGCTTTTTGAATTAGTGAAGAAAATCTGGGAATAGAAATTTTAATTTTTAATTTAGGAAATTTTTACAAATTCTCAAGGACTAAAGTGAAAAGAAAAGAAAGTATAGAGGACTTTTGAGAAATGACCAAATAGAAACCTGAGAGGAAGAATAAAGCTTATGAGAATGAATTATGAGTCCGGTACCGAAAAGATGATGGATTCGAGGATAAAGTGGTATTTGAGACATCGAGAGGGATTAAAGTGAACAAATCTTATAAGCTAAGGTGGCTATGAGCGATTTTATCGAAAAAGAAATTAGTGGGGCCCACACATACAATTATTAGTTTTTATTTTCCTTCTTCCTCCCGAGGCTTCATGTTCTTGTATTTTCTAGCCATACTTCCGATTCTCACGAGTTCTAGAGGTAAAGAGGTAAGTTTTATCTACTCTATTTCTCTTTTTCTCCATTTTCGGACCTATGGAAGAAAATTAAGATTTTGAGTTTTAATGGATGAATTTAAGTGTGGATGTTAATGTAAAACATTCTTAGGTGGTTTATAATGTTATTAGAACAAGAAATTTCGTAGAATTTGGATATTTGAAAAAAGTTAGTGTTCTTGATGAAAATTTGAGATTTGAGCTTGGATTGTTGGTAGAAATTGGGGGTTTTGGTGTTAAAACACTCCTTAGACATTAAGGATGAAAACCCATGGAAGAAATCAAAAGAAATGTTGTTTTAGATATGATTTTAGGATTTTTGGATGAAAAACACGAAGAACATCGAAAATTTTCCCCAGAAATTACTGTTCAGCGAGAAAATTTTTCCAAATTTTCTCGTTACTGTAGCATTGACTCGGTCAACGTTACTGTAGCTGCATTGACCGTTGACTGTTACTGTAGCATCAGTTTTTTTTTAATATCGTTGAAAAGCTCTTTGAGTCTAGTTTCCAATGGTATAAGTGTCATTTAAAAATTCATTACCTGTTAGGAGTTATGACTTAAGATGTGAGTAAAGGTCAAGAGTAGTGATAGGAAATTTCTCTATTTTGTAACCCTAATGGTTTTTACCTGGTTACAATAGGGATGATTGGGGCGCAAGGTGGGAGCGCCGAGAGCGTGGAATCCAGGTGAGTAGACAACCTTGCAAAATTAATTTACTAAATTAGTCAAAGCACAATATAAATCCCATTTGCGTTAATTGTGAAATTGAGAAGATTATCAGTATATGTTCAGGTTGAGAAAAATTACAATATCACTGGAAATTATTTTATTACCTTTGAGAATTGATTTCTCTAGTTGACTAAAGAACTAGATGTGGTAGTTCCTTGTATAAATTGGAACATTTTGTAAGTGAATAACCTTACTAAACTAATGTGATCTTATTAGATAAAGTAAAATACAAGTCTCGTTTATGACATTATTGAAGTGTGAAACAATCAATCTCTCAATTGATAATATATGATGATTGTTATGGTTGATGATAGACATTCAAGGGAATAAAAGTATGTGTAAATTCATTTATTTCATAGTAATTATATTGTGATAAATTCTCACTATTTTATTGATGAGCAAAAGATCTACGAGATCTAATACACGAGTTTGAAAGGGTTAGAGTCCCATACTAAATGTGAAAACCTATGCACGAGTTTGAAAGGGTTAGAGTTCCATACTACTCGGTGTATCAATGTGAAAACCTATGCACGATTTTGAAAGGGTTAGAGTCCTATACTACTCGGTGTATAACTGTGAAAATCAATACACGAGTTTGAAAGGGGTTAGAGTCCCATATCACTCAGTGTATAAATGTGAAAATCTATGCACGAGTTTGAAAGGGTTAGAGTCCCATACTACTCGGTGTGTAAATGTGAAAACCTATGCACAAAGAGTTTGAGGGTTAAATTCCCAAGTCACTCAGTGCAAGTATTTATGGCATATAATACTATAATTATTTAAAATAAATGATAGATTGATTGTATTAGTAAATGTGGTGTTTGTGCTTATGAGATTTTCATGTACAGTTGTTTACTCACTGAGTTATGAAACTCACACTCTCTATGATTATCTTTTCAGATACAGTGGTTGAGGAGAAGAATTTATAGCCTTTAAGGATATACTCCACTTTTGTCTGGTAAACAATTGGTAAGGATTAGGAAACGCTCTGTAATCTAGTAGGTTACCTAGGCTTGGGAGGTTGTATAGTACTGTATAGTGTTTGAACGTTGAACATTTTCTAAATATGTATACAAAATATCTTTCTTGGAATATTTATGATTCACATAATTATGGATATTAAGAATGTTCACAGAGATTATGGGGTATCACGGAGGTACACCCTAGGTATTTTATGTTTATATCACATGTAAGTTTTGGGATGTGACAAATTGGTATCAGATGTGGTTTTAGGTCCCCTATAGATTACAGAGCAAAGTGTTCTTTGTGGGCCCTTTTCCATTGTCATGAACCGCGGCATGACCATGGGATTAGGTTCCATAAAAGACCTTGTAAAGTTGAGTGTTCTTGTCATAACTTACCCTTTAATGGAGTTAGTTAGAGATAATTTTGTTACAATAAGAGGTAATTGATTTCATATGTAGAAATTTGGAACTTGTTGGAGGTATGATCCTTATACCGATGGAAAATGTGATCTCTGTATGAAATTTTTCTTTTTGAGAAATTGGGAACATAACTCTGTAGTGTACTCTTAAAGCTGAGGATCAGTAATTGCTAGAATATGGCTTGAGGGCTGGGCCAAGAGTGATGTATTAGATGGGGTAAAGTTGATTATGAGGCATGGGCTAGAGTTCAAGAAAGATTTTCACAAAGAATATAGCGCAGATTACTAATCAGGAATGGGAAAGAACCCTTGAGAGGCAGATCAAAGATTTGATTTTGATAGATGCCAGACAGATGTGATTTATGGAAGAGGATGTAAGTCCTAAATAATATGTTCCTTGATAAAAGCTTGGTTGAGAAAATCGATGTGGGCTAGGTAGTTTTTCCTAAGGGAAATACTACGGTAAAATGGAACCTAACATAAGAGATATTGGGATAAACTATAAGTTTTCTTTAGGGGAGACTTGCCAAAGTTGCACTTGTTTAGTTAAGGATTGGCATGATGTTACTATGTGATAGAAGTGTTTCAAAAAAGAAATAATACAATATAGAAGTTTTGTAACATTGGAACAATTAGAGCATGTTATAGGTAGGCTGTTGGCGTATGAACATTCATAATTGTTAAACGTGATGTATGATTGGAATGGTCTAGAAAGATATTCTTATGGTAGTGTGTGCCTCAGAGTGTTAGTTTAAGGAAAGCTTGCGAATCGAGGCTCTTAAGCAAGAATTCATGACAATTAGAGGGCATAATATCGAGTTCAATTGATCTATACGGTAAGCCTTCATCTACTCCCGTATGATAAGAGGAAAGACAACGAGACTTGTATAGAGCTTCTGTTTGTCTATGTGTCAGCTTATAGGGTCATTAAATTTTTTTTATGTGATTGGCTTATAAGCTGAATTCGTTATTGATTTTGTGTGGCTAATTTCTTTTATCTTTCTTTATTTTATTATTATTATTACTATTTAGAGTACCATCTAGTAAAAGAAACCATTGGCATTAAAAGCGGAAGGATTACATTGCAAAAAAAAAAGGAAATTACTCATGCATGAGTAATCTAAAAGCGAGGTGGTCTCGGATTAGGAGGGTTGTATTGTATCATCACCCCTCAACCATTCATTGGAGCAAGAGACTGAGCAATGTCACGGAGGGTAGTATGAAGTTACCCGTTCATCGAGTAATATCTCGATCTAGGATTATTTGATAAAACAAATACAGAGTTAGGAAGTCATAGATTGAAGCGGCGATTAGTTGAATAATTTGAGCAAGAGTCAAAAGTTAGCCGAAATTTTTTGAGAAAATCTTTTGCATGAGATTATATTTATTATTTTCTAGCATGCTTATTAAATCGTTGGCATTGCGACGGGTAAGGTCTGGAGGCCATCTTTAGAGTGTGATGTAAGGGTTTTGGTAGCCCTAAATTTCGTCTATAAATAATAGATGCCCCATTACATTGCTTACTACACTAAGAGTTCATTACCTGTAAGCCTTCTTGCATCAAACCTCTCATTTCATACAACCTTTATAGCTCAGAAAAATATGGCCGGCAATAAATCTTTCAATTTAAACTTTGAGGCTGGCAAGGTAGAGCTGGATCTAAATCTTAGCCTGGAGAACTATAAGAATAAGAGATCCATGGAAGAGTCACCAGAAGCTAAGAAAAGAAAAAGGGATGTAGTAGAGCTAGAGGATGTTAGCACAGCAACATCTTCTAATAATGAGCTTGTGCTTATGAGACAAAAGATGGAGGACTTGGAAAGGTTGATAAACCGCCACTTTGAGGACCAGGGAAGATTGATAAATCGTCTCTTTGTAGAACAAGAGAAGCTCTTGAATCGTCATTTTAGGGAATTGGCGAATAGAGTTGATAGACATTCGATGTTTGCAACTCAAAATTTTCGTGACCAACAAGCGAGGTGTATTGACTGTATGAATGGAGTGACCTCTGCACTTCGCCAAATTTCCCAAACGTTTCCTCCAGAAACTCTTTCTAGGCTGAAACGATTAGCTTCCTCCTTAAGATCTGAAGCACCTTCCTCTTCTATACCTGGAGCACTTTCTGCATTTCAAAAGCCTCCTCGTCCTTAATTTATTCTTTCTTTTATTTGTACCTAAAGCTAATATTTGATCTGAGCTTCGCGTATTAAAATTATCTGTTTTGTAACTCGAGTTAAGCTTGTTGCCTGTAGCTTATATAATAGAAATAAAATTTAAGTTTTCGAATATTCTTTTGTTGAGGTGATTCTTTTATTGAAGGAACTTGAAAAAAAAAATGGACTTGTTATATTTTGTACTTGATTGTGAAAATTCCAAAAGAGAGAATGAGATATAGACAAAATATCTGCATTTATTTTAACCGTGAGTTTTGAATTCGGAGGACCGAATTCTATTAAGGGTGGAAGAATGTAATATCACAAGAATTTATACGAATATTTAAAGTCTAATTTGAAATTTAGTGAAAAATTTAATTACGTGAAAATGTGCTTTTTGAATTAGTGAAGAAAATCTGGGAATAGAAATTTTAATTTTTAATTTAGGAAATTTTTACAAATTCTCAAGGACTAAAGTGAAAAGAAAAGAAAGTATAGAGGACTTTTGAGAAATGACCAAATAGAAACCTGAGAGGAAGAATAAAGCTTATGAGAATGAATTATGAGTCCGGTACCGAAAAGATGATGGATTCGAGGTTAAAGTGGTATTTGAGATATCGAGAGGGATTAAAGTGAACAAATCTTATAAGCTAAGGTGGCTATGAGCGATTTTATCGAAAAAGAAATTAGTGGGGCCCACACATACAATTATTAGTTTTTCTTCTCCTTCTTCCTCCCGAGGCTTCATGTTCTTGTATTTTCTAGCCATACTTCCGATTCTCACGAGTTCTAGAGGTAAAGAAGTAAGTTTTATCTACTCTATTTCTCTTTTTCTCCATTTTCGGACCTATGGAAGAAAATTAAGATTTTGAGTTTTAATGGATGAATTTAAGTGTGGATGTTAATGTAAAACATTCTTAGGTGGTTTATGATGTTATTAGAACAAGAAATTTCGTAGAATTTGGATATTTGAAAAAAGTTAGTGTTCTTGATGAAAATTTGAGATTTGAGCTTGGATTGTTGGTAGAAATTGGGGGTTTTGGTGTTAAAACACTCCTTAGACATTAAGGATGAAAACCCATGGAAGAAATCAAAAGAAATGTTGTTTTAGATATGATTTTAGGATTTTTGGATGAAGAACACGAAAAATATCGAAAATTTTCCCCAGAAATTACTGTTCAGCGAGAAAATTTTTCCAGATTTTCTCATTACTGTAGCGTTGACTCGGTCAACGTTACTGTAGCATTGACTCGGTCAACGTTACTGTAGCTGCGTTAACCGTTGACTGTTACTGTAGCATCAGTTTTTTTTTTAATATCGTTGAAAAGCTCTTTGAGTATAGTTTCCAATGGTATAAGTGTCATTTAAAAATTCATTAACGGTTAGGAGTTATGACTTAAGATGTGAGTAAAGGTCGAGAGTAGTGATAGGAAATTTCTCTATTTTGTAACCCTAATGGTTTTTACCTGGTTACAATAGGGATGATTGGGGCGCAAGGTGGGAGCGCCGAGAGCGTGGAATCCAGGTGAGTAGACAACCTTGCAAAATTAATTTACTAAATTAGTCAAAGCACAATATAAATCTCATTTGCGTTAATTGTGAAATTCAGAAGATTATCAGTATATGTTCAGGTTGAGAAAAATTACAATATCACTGGAAATTATTTTATTACCTTTGAGAATTGATTTCTCTAGTTGACTAAAGAACTAGATGTGGTAGTTCCTTGTATAAATTGGAACATTTTGTAAGTGAATAACCTTACTAAACTAATGTGATCTTATTAGATAAAGTAAAATACAAGTCTCGTTTATGACATTATTGAAGTGTGAAACAATCAATCTCTCAATTGATAATATATGATGATTGTTATGGTTGATGATAGACATTCAAGGGAATAAAAGTATGTGTAAATTCATTTATTTCATAGTAATTATATTGTGATAAATTCTCACTATTTTATTGATGAGCAAAAGATCTACGAGATCTAATACACGAGTTTGAAAGGGTTAGAGTCTCATACTAAATGTGAAAACCTATGCACGAGTTTGAAAGGGTTAGAGTCACATACTACTCGGTGTATCAATGTGAAAACCTATGCACGAGTTTGAAAGGGTTAGAGTCCCATACTACTCGGTGTATAACTGTGAAAATCAATACACGAGTTTGAAAGGGGTTAGAGTCCCATATCACTCAGTGTATAAATGTGAAAATCTATGCACGAGTTTGAAAGGGTTAGAGTCCCATACTACTCGGTGTATAAATGTGAAAACCTATGCACAAAGAGTTTGAGCGTTAAATTCCCAATTCACTCAGTGCAAGTATTTATGGCATATAATACTATAATTATTTAAAATAAATGATAGATTGATTGTATTAGTAAATGTGGTGTTTGTGCTTATGATATTTTCATGTACAGTTGTTTACTCACTGAGTTATGATAAACTCACACTCTATATGATTATCTTTTCAGATACAGTGGTTGAGGAGAAGAATTTATAACCTTTAAGGATATACTCCACTTTTGTCTGGTAAACAATTGGTAAGGATTAGGAAACGCTCTGTAATCTAGTAGGTCACCTAGGCTTGGGAGGTTGTATAGTACTGTATAGTGTTTGAAGGTTGAACATTTTCTGAATATGTATACAAAATATCTTTATTGGAATATTTATGATTCACATAATTATGGATATTAAGAATGTTCACAGAGATTATGGGGTATCACGGAGGTACACCCTAGGTATTTTATGTTTATATCACATGTAAGTTTTGGGATGTGACACCTATACATTCATCTTGATTACTATCTATTGAAACTAGTTCGTCTTTTAAACTATTATGATTATCTATTTGATAAATTTCACTATCATTATTACTACTTTCTATTTCATAATCTAAATCAAACTCGTGATCTTTTAATAAAATTCTCATTAAACTTTGTTTATATTTTTCATCTATTTCTAAAAGATTAATTTTCTTTTTGAGTTGACAGTTTTTGGCTATCAGCTCATTAAAAGAAAACTAACCATTTGTTGTTCTTATTTCCCTATGGGTTTCATTTTTGACATATCTTTTCTTATTGTAATTTTGATATTTAATTTTTTTTGTAAGGTTTATGCTTTATATAGTCTTTTTTATATTGTTTCTTTTGTTTTTTATATTTTGAAGAGGGTGCAATAAGCTTTTCTATTCCATATTGGCTACAAAAGTTTCCTAGTTCTTTTTACTACTTTATAATTCTGTCTTTAATTTATATTGTAACCTCATATCATTACATATTGCCAATTTTGTATTCGTAACATAATTAACTAATTCTCCAAATGTTATTTGATCATATGGTATTGTATTATTGTTTTGTTTTCTAAGGTTTTCTCTAATTTTTTCTATGAATAATGTTGGTAATCCTGCTATAAACCATTTTTTCCAAAAATCTGCTTTACTATCTAGTCTTGTATATAGCTTTGTTAGAAACATATCTTTATACCACATAAAATCTGACATTGTTGGACATCTAAGGTTCATTAATTGATTTGCAATTCGTTCTTAAAAACTTATTGAGTTTCCTACAAAATGTTTTGTTAAAGCATATATTAATGTTGCAACTCCATCTTCTACTTCTATTAATCGACCATCTAATTTTTTTTTTGTCTTGTAGCATGTTTTATGTATAATCTTTCTTCTTCAGTCAGATAATTATCTCATCATCCTTTTAATTGACCAGTAAAACCTATGTTTAACATGGTAACTATATTTGGTTCATTATTGTTTTTAATTTTATAAGTTGTTACACACATAAACATGTTTGAATTATATATAATATTTGGTGTTCGCTAGCACCATATGTGTTCCATTCATATATTGATTCTACTGTATAACTAGTTTCTAAGAACATATTCTTCTCTTCATATTGAGTGTTTGGGTATGTTGGTCTTGAGTAATAATTTTTAGTTTTTGGTTTTGGGTTTCTATATTTTATCTTATTGATCTGGAATTCTTCTTGATTATCTTGAGATATTGCGTTTATGGTTAATTTCCCTTTATATTTTGAAACACTTAAGCTTTCTAATCTTTTTTGTAACTTCTTCCATTACTACAGTAGGGGATTTACCTAAGTTTATTGTTTTGACTTCTTCTGTAGATAAAGCTACGATTTTATAAATTGGTCTTTGTGGATTGGAAGTGCTTCCTATTTCTAGTTTGCTAATTTGAGTTTCTATTCTATCTAATTGTTTAGCTATTGTGTTGAGGGTTAAGTTTGAATAATTGTTTTGAGATTGGAAGTTTTTAATATATTTCTTTTGAGCATTTTCTTCTTCATTTGAAATTATAGTTTTGAAGGGTGAAGCTTCTAATTTTGTACTACCTTGCTTAAATTTTATTGCTTCTAAAGGGGGATGGACAGACACTACTCTTCTTCATTGAATTATGTCCTATTCAATAGTAATTCTTGAAGTAGTATTTATTGTTTTCTCTTGTTATACAAAAGGGTTAAATATATTATTGTTTTGGGTATACATGTTGAACCATGTGAAAAAGAAAATGTTTTCTTTTATATCTTCTAAGTTTCTCTTTGTCTATTGAAAATCCTTTTGTGATTACTAAAACTTGTGATTGTGTAGGTGAATAATTTGGTGGAAGGGTTTTGATCAATAGGTTCATATATGGGTGGTGGAATGTTTGGTTAAAAATCTACTCCTCTTATCATATCACATTGTATTGGTTGTTAACCTAGCATCCCTATCTATTGACTGTTTACTGCTGGCTTCTACTTTCAAATTCCTAATAGCTCTTGTTCTGAAAGATTGTGATCTTCTCATTCTTATGGTTACATCTCCTTCTGGTGTTTGTGTATAGTTATCAAAAGCTGTTGATTCTATTTTCTTAGGTGGTTGAATTATTTCTAATTTCCATTCTACTGGAAAATCTGCCATTATATCTTCATGTTTTAAAGGTTTTGGAGGTTGCTATTATTGATCTTTGAAGATTAGCTTCCATGACTATTGTTTCATTCCTAGGGGATTCTTGTTTTACCTTAATATTGACACTAGTTTTTGATATTTTATATACAATACTACTAAATGATCTATTCCTTCTCTAAAAATTCCTTCTTTAGTTTTGCTGTGTAGTTATAGGGCATCTTTTGTATTTTTTATCCCTAACTTATAATTTCGAAAGCAATTAAAATATATTAGTCATTCACTAAGATTGGACTCAACCATACTTAATGTTGAATCTTTAAAGGTTATAGCATTAGTATCTCTTCATAATTAAAATATTGGATGACTAATTCCTAACCTATAGGGGTTTGATAGCTACTTGAATTAATCGTATATGTAAAAATTTATATCCTTCTTTTTGATGTTGTTCTACTAGTTTTTCATCTCATAACTTTATAGTATCTTGAATGGTTCCTATAAGTCTTGAAGTTTCTACAGTTCTAACTATATCTTGAGTTTTGAAACTAAATGTTAATTGCCTATATATTTTACTAGGTAAAATTCTAGGTATTGTCCAATTTGCTAACCTATTTTCTGCACTCGGCATTATTATTTTAATCTTGATCTGCGGTTTCATTATAAATAGAAGATGTTGAAGGTACTCTAATCTCAGCCCTATCTCTATTAAAGAGTCTTCTTATTAACCAGACATAATTAAGAACTAATTTCTATAAAAATCTGTTAGGTTTGCTAGGGTTTATCAGGACTACCTCCTATGGAAACACCTACCTCTCTCAGGTTTTACGGCTTACCAACATAGTCACAAAGTTGACCAATGCTAACCCTTAACTATCTAAAAGTTTTTTAAAGAAATAAATTCCTAAAATCTCTATGTCTGATAATCAACTCTCTATTGAACTAATAGTGTAATACCCGTAAAAAAAAAAATCTGTCTGCTTATATTTTTACGTAAATTTTATTATCTTGGTTGTGTATGATATTGAAAATATGAATTTTCACTTATAAATTGAATAAATTGTGAGATATAATGAATGGTACGATATGGAATTTATCCCATTAAGTAAAATACAATTCAAAAGTGGAATCTAGAATGTATAGTTGAAAGTGAGACTGGTAGATGAAACTAGTAGATGAAATAGTATAGGAGAATGGTAGATGAAAACTGGTAAGTGAAACTGGTAGATGAAATAGTATAGGAGAATGGTAGATGGAATAGTAGCAAATAGTACCATAACTTCTCCTATAAATAGGCCCTTACATTTCACTTATAAACTCACACCTTCAGATTCTATTCTCTCATCTCCTCTAATTCTTCTGATTCTGGTGTTAAGATTCTGAGTTATTATAAAAGTCCTCCTTTATAGCTTGGATTCGATGTGAGGGAATATTCTACTATACTCTTTTAAATTCTTGCAATAATTTAGAGGTTAAATTCTTAGTATGCTCTGTGGTTGCGGCCTTAGTCGATCTTCCATATCAGAAAAGAACTAACCTCGATTGCTTAATAATTATTTATTGATTATTAAGATACTGTGAGGGTACTATATTTTTACAAATACCTGTGTGATAAATTCTTAGTATGCTCTGTGGTTGCGGCTTTAGCCGATCCTCCACATCAGAAAGGAATTATCCTCAGTTACTTGAAATTATTTCTAATTGTCGCATATATAAATAGTATCATATCGTACATATGAACAGTGTCGTATTTATGAATAGTATTATATGTACATATGAACAGTGACATATTCATGAATAGTATCGTATCATATTTGTGAATAGTTTATACCATACTTATGAACAATGCCGTATTTATGAATAGTATCATATCGTACATATGAATAATATCATACGTACATATGAACAGTGACATATTCATGAATAGTATTGTACCATATTTGTGAATAGTATTATACCATACATATGAACAGTGCCGTATTTATGAATAGTATTATACCGTACATATGAACAGTATTGTACGTACATGTGAACATTGCCATATTTATGAAGAGTATCATATACTATATATGTGAACAATATCACATACATGGGTAGTATTGTGTGTAAAGTTGAATTATTGTTATGCTTGTGATTGACGGAGAATGTTACGGGGACGGGTCCCTGTGTGGGAGTAAAAAGGGAGGAGCAGGAGATAATAAGTGTGGCAAATTATGTTAAACAAAAATTTGTTCCAATACAAAGAGTATTGAAAGTATAGGGGTGAAATAAGGGAGGCAATTATGAAAGCAGAAATAAGGGAGGATGCGGCAGGGGCCGCGGGACAATGACCACCTTATGTGGATTGGACCCGAAAAATGTCTGGGAATTTAATTTGGAACTATATGATATGTTTTGTGATTTTATATGATTGTTTCTTATGTTAATGTGATAGAATAATATATTTCCTCACTGAGTAAAATATACTCATGCCATTCCTCCCCTCACAGATTTTCAAGAAGAAGTAGAGGCACAACCAGCTAATCGTTCGAGTACTCAACCCCATTGATCGGGGTAAATATTTGTTATTATGTAAAACTTTATCAAAAGTATTCTAGTAGTAGCTCTGTAATTTGGGTAGGTAAATCTTGGACGAATAATGTTTGTTGAGAATATTATTTAATGAATAAATGGATATATTTTGAAATATTTATTGTACTCTCTTTCATGAGATAGCATTCTTATATATATCAAATTGGTATGGAATTTGGCTTACGGTGGTGAGGTAAAAGCTCATCTATCGTGCCGGTCACGTGCGTAAGTTGGAGGCGTGACAAATAGGCTCTGATACTAGTTGATGCCGGGTCGTTTTGAAATATTAAATTAAAATTCTACTTGATATAACTCAACTAAAAATTCTTCAATAATAGTATCATCATTTTAAACAAAGTAAATTATAGTAATATAAAGAAATCATCAATATGAGGAACAAGAATAATATAATGAAAGAGAAACATCATATTTCAGAAAAATGAACTGTAAAATGAATAGAACTTTTGAAAAATTTAACATATAACTTCTTGAATTAAAATAACTTACAAGTATTGCTTACAAAGATGATTGATGAGAAAGCAAACGAACACTGAGAATAGAAAGAAAGAAATGTTTACAGAGAGATTTGAGATAGTAGTGATACAAAAGTGATAAAAGATGCGATGCCTATACTGATGAACAAATTGCCTACTTATAGAACTTTTGCAATCGAATTTGAAAAATGTTGAAGTCCATGGATTCTAAAGCCTCTGAAATCCATGGATTTGAAATGGTTTTGAATTCGAATTTATTTATCTGGGTATCTTCTTTTTTGAAAAGTAATTTTGTCTGTTTCTACCGAGTCTTTGCTTTTTAAAGAATATCTGATGAGCTGTCAGTCTTTTGAAAGGATGTCTGCCACATGTTGAAAGTAATTTTAACTTAATCTTAGTCAAATTGGCTCAGGTTAGCTAAATCAACATTGTAGCAGTCGTCTTCATTTTGTTGGTATAGAGATTCAACTTCTTTTATACTTCCTTTTTAAGAGGAGCCTTTTCTGAAATTGCCTTCAATTTTTCTTGAAATTCTTCCTCTGTTGAGGCTGCTACTAATTTTGCCATAATTTGTGATTTTGAGGTTAAAAATTGAGTGCTCTTTTGAACACTTTAACTGTATTTGATTTGTCCTAAATATTGAGAAATCCAATTTTGAATGGTTGTTTTACTGAGTAAGGAAGGATTATACGTTGACCATCATTTGATACTAAAAGTTTTGGATAAATAAGTGAGGTATCTTGAAGGGAGTTTTGATGTATAATCAAAATCCAATGTCATGATCCATGCTATGCCAAAATGGGTGAAGAAATGCATTAATCTTTTGCCTTCTAAAAAATTGGTTTGACTTTTAAAATACTGAAACGCTTCTTGAGCAAATATTGGAAGAAAACCAACTGTTGGACCAAAAAAATAAAACCATTTTAAGAACTAGGAGGGAAACTCAGTTTGGCCTTTTTTGAACCATATGACCAGGAGTGAGAATATGGATGAATGAGTAGCATTTTGAACCAAGCTTTTTGATAGTCCCAATAATCAAAAGCTTGAGGATTAAATTGTCTAGAAAAGACTTGTTGAGTGTATAATGATTTGTTCCACTGTAGGGAAGTAAGAACATAGTTGATTTTTATTTTTGAATATAGAATTTTTTGAGGATTGAAAGGATCATATTCATAAGTAAGTGTTATTGAATCTATGTCTACAAGTATAAATTCATAAAAAATCTTGATTTTTCTAGGCTTTCAAGCACAAAGTGCCAATTTGGGGGGAAGATTTTTTGAGCAATATCTCTTGAAGAAATACCAGGTTGTATCCATTCAGGTTCAATGGCTACAACTAAGACGTGAACATCTTTTTTAATATATTGAGTTTTTTCTTTTGGTTGAACAATATTTTTAACATATTGTTTAGCTGGGGTTAAAGGTAAAACTGTCAAAGTGGGCTAGGGAAAAAGCGGGCTGAGCCAACCCGACTTACTTTTTAGGCGGGTTGAAATTTTGAGAGCTTGACCCACTTTTTTTTTTACTTTTTAGTTTTCTTTTGTTCTTTTTTTATTTTATTTATTTTTTTATCATTCCAAGCCAATAAAAATAATTAAGGACAATACAACTAATTTAAAAACATCAAAAGTCTTACAATATAAAATAATTCATCAATATTCTCGAAGATGTAGTATTAAAAAGAAGAAAAATTGAAGGCTCATATATCACTAATCATTCAATACTCATCCTTCAATTAATATTGTTATACAAATACATACACATTTATGTAATGGCATCATATATATATATATATATGCATGATAGCAAAGTAAGAAAATATTATTATAAAAAAAAAGGTTAGGCAGGCCAACCAGCGGGTTAAGCTCAGCCAAAAACGGGCCTCAATTTGAAAAACCCAGCCCACCTAAAAAGTGGGCTAAACGGGCCCAACCCGGTAGCTCTAGTTAAAGGAACCATTAAAGAGGATTGAATAGGAGTAATTTGTTGACTATGCTACTTAAATGATGAAGGAGTGGCTAAAGCTTGATAATAAGATAAAGGAGCAAAATGATTTTGAGATGATATTGAAGGTGATGAAGGCCTAATGCCTGATGGCCTAATGCTCGTACCAAAAGGGCGTATGTTGATTGGTGTTGGAGCCAATGTTGACGATGAACCCAATGAGGATCCATATTGATCTTTAGTTTTTTTTTCTTTTTTCTTTTCCATCAGGTGTTTTTCCCCTGCAAAAATTCTTTTTGTAAGAAAATCTGGTAAAGAATTGTTGTTTCTTTTTATGTGTTGAATTTCAAAATCAAAACACAACAAAATTGCTTGCCATCTTGCAAAATGTTTAGAAACCAAATTTTGAACATCTTTTTTTAAAATGCTTTTTGTTGCTTTGCAATTAATTTTTAAAAGAAAAGTTTTGTTAAATAAATCATTTTGAAATTTGTGATATATAGCATTATAGATAAAATTTCTTTTTTAATTGTTGAATACTTTTCTTGAGCTTCTGTCCATATTCCTGAATAGCATCTTACTAATTGCTCTTAGTCACTATTTTGGAATTTCTACTAAAGAATACCTTCATATCCTATATCGGAAGCATCAGTTTCTACAATCACGAAAGCTTTTGGATCATGAATTCCTAGACAAGGGAGACTCTTAATTTGAGTTTTGAGGGTTTGACAATATTGGTCATTGAATCATCCCAAGTTGGGGGATTTTTTCTTAATCTCCTATACAAAGGTTTAAGAGTATTCTTAGGTTTTGAATAAAATTTGATACATAATGAAGACATCCTAAGAATCTTTGCAACTAATTTTTCTCCTTAATTTCATCTGAAAATTTTTCAGCAAATTCTATTGATTTCACTACAAAAAAAAAAGACTTTAGTCGCCACCAAAAGTTTAAAAGTCGTCACTAAAAGTCTTTGGTGGCGACTTTTAGTGGCGACTAAAGTTGTTGGCGTAAGTCCGTGGCTGATTCTTTTGGTGGCGACTTTCAAAAGTCGCCACCAAAAGTCATTTTTATTGTAAAAAAAAAAAGAAAATTCGTGAAAAAAGTGATTTTTGGTGGCACCAAAAACTACTAAAGTCTCCACCAAAATCACTCGCCATCTTTTTAGATCCGGATTGGCCCGGCGGGTAGACCCGAGATCCATTCGACTCGTGCGGGTCTTGGTCGATCCAATAACTCGCTATCCCGAGCTGACTCGATTTTTGTGTGTGCAATATTCAAGTTTATTTGAAATTAAACCAAATATGTGCATACCTGAGATTCGAACCTGGGTCCCTTGCTTACAGCCATGTATGTCTTGCCATTCTGCCACTGCTTCATTTGTGTTATGTAAGTGCAAAATATTATATATATCTATATATATAATCTGTTAAAAATATTTTAGGTCAAAAATATTATAAAACAGAAATAAAATAATATTAAACTTAACAAAAAGCAAATATATTATTACTATTGGAGTCACCACAAAAGTCCAACTTCAGCTAATTTCATAAAAAAAAATGATTTCAGTTAAAAAAATAGACTTCAGTCGTCACCGATAATCTAATTTTTTTAAAAAATAAAAAAATAAAAAAAATTAAATTCTTTTAAATAAAATTAAGAAAAATAAAAAATTTTTGAATTTTTTAATAAAAAAATGACTTTTTGAATTTTTTTAAAAAAAAATTAGACTTTTGGTGGCGACTACAAAAGTCTAATTTTTTATTTTATTCTAAAAAATCTGACTTTTTTATTTTTTTTAAAAAAAGATTTTAGTCGCCACCAAAAGTCTAATTTTTTATTTTATTTTAAAAAATTTGACTTTTTTATTTTTTTTAAAAAGACTTATACTCGCCATCAAAAGTCTATTTTTTTATTTTATTTAAAAAATCAGACTTTTTTTAAATAAAAAATTGATTATAGTCGCCACCAAAAGTTTGATTGTTTTAAATTTTATTTTTAAAAAATTCAATTTTTTTGATATTTTTTTTTATTTTTTTAAATTAACTTTTAGTGGCGACTATAATCACCACCAAAGGTCTAATTTTTCATTTTATTTTTTTAAAAAATCTAAATTTCTTTATTTTTTTTAAATTAGACTTTTGGTGGTAACTATGAGAGTCATCACCAAAAGTATAATTTTTTTTAATTTTATTTAAAAAAATTGATTTAAAAAAAATTTGACTTTTGGTAGCGACTCTAAAAAGTCGCTACCAAAACTCAACTTTTAGTGGCGAATTATTTAGTCGCAACCAAAAAGTCGTCACTGAAAGTCAATTTTCTTGTAGTGTTTGCTTATAAGTTTGATGGTTCCTTGGTAAATGTCAAAGCCTAAAAACCTAATCTTTGTTTGGAATAACTTCATTTTTTTTTTTGCAGAAACTACTAAGCCAATTTTCTTAATAATTTCATAAAATTGATTTAGATGACTAAAGTGTTGTTCTATAGATCTTGAAAATATTAAGACATCATCTATGTAAATTATTGTAACTGAGTGTATGGAGTAAAAATATTGTTCATAATATTTTGAAATTCTAAGGTGCATTTTTTAACTCAAATGGCATTACATTCCATTCATAATGGTAAAAAAGAACTGTAAATGTCGTTTTGTACTTATCTTATTATGCTATTTAAATTTGATAATATTCTGATTTGATATCAAATTTTGAGAATAGAGAGGCTCGTTGAATCCTATTAATTAAATCTCTTTTGTTGGGAATTGGATACCTAATCCATTTCAGGGATTTGTTGAGAGGTTTATAGTTAATGACCATCCTAGGTGCTCCTCTTTCTATTTCAGCTTGATTTTGAACATAAAAAGCAGAGCAGCTTCATTTGGACTTGCTAGGCCTAATTAATTTCTTACCTAATAAATCTTTAATTTCTTTCTTACAATATTCTAAAGTTTTTACATTCATTGGTATTGGGCTAGCTTTTATGTGTATATTTTCTTCATTAAAATATTTTTCATAGGGTAATGAGATTACATATTTTTTTCTATTCTAAAAGGCATTTGGATGTTCTAAACATAAGTCATTCTCAAATTTTTGTTGAATAAGGCTTAACCTATCCTTAACCAAGGCTTTTTCTACCTGATCTTCTATTCTTCTATAATAAATTTCTTTGTTTAACATCTTAATTTGATGTTGCTTCTTAGTTATTAGATTTATTTTTGTCACGGCTAAGAATTTTAATAGATTAATATCTTTAACTCTTGATGGTTTAAAAAGCTCAAAACAAATTTGTTTTCCTCTTACTTCTATTGAAATTTTGTTTTCTAATACCTTAAAAGGATAAATTAATGTTAACAAAGATGTTTCTAAAATCATAAGTTCATTAAGGTTTCTAACTAGTATAAATGTTGATTTAACACATATTCCATTATTACAAATTTTTGCATTTGATAATTTATATCTTGTTGCTAATTTATTACCACTTGTACTAATTTATATATATATATATATATATATATATATATTTAACAAAATAAATTATATAAAATATATAAATACATATATATAACGTACTTATGTATAAAAACATATAAAAAATGTATTTTATAAAAAATACAACAAAATATAAATATATATTAAAAAATATAATATATATGTGCATATATATATATATAATATATTAATGTGCGCGCACACACACATATATATATATATATACACACACATATATAGAGCCTCATGTTATATATATATACATACACACGCATATATATGTATATATATATGTATATATATAAAAGGAGATGACATATATAGTAAGATGAGTGATAGAGATGAAAGGAGAAATAATTTGTTATTACAAATTAATAATATTTTTTTTTTATTGTATGAATTGATTTTACGTTAATCTAAATCATGAATCTGTGATGTATATTTAGTTTTACATAAATAGATAAATATAATGAAGTAAACTGATATGCAATTTCTTGAATCTTTATTTTTAGGTTCTTAATCAAAATATGACATGTACAAAAAAAAAAAAGAAGAAGATTTGAATTAACCAATTATGTTTGAGGGGCCAATTGTTATATTTCCTCAATAAAAGTTGCACCAAAATTATCTAACAATCAAATTTGGTCCAGGTTATTAAAAATTGGGCCAGGCCTCTTTAAAGCCCAGTGAGTTCATAAAATTGCAGGAAAAAATAATAATTGCAGAGGAATTTGTCCAAAATGAACATTGCAGAGGAAGAGGCCAGAAAACCACCTTCCAGCATTTCGTATATCGAATAACAATCGGCCTAAGAAAATCAAGAAATCAAAGAATCTAAGAGGCGAAAGCGGAGAGACCGTTCCTTCTCTTCCAATGGCTGACAACAGTGAAATCATTCCCCCACAGTACGACCTCAATGCTAAATGGGATGCTTGTCTCGATCTCACCGTACGCCGCTTCGTCTACTCTTCTCTAGCTGGCGCTTTTGGGGGTCTTCTGATTTTCAGTGAGTTCCTTCTCCTCCTCCTTGTGTTGATTTTCATTGGGTTCTTCATTTTGACGTGAATGTAGTTGTTAATTTTAACAGTGTACTGGAAATCCTGAATCTTTAAGTTTGTCCTAATGGAGCTAATTTGGGCTACTCATTTTTTATTTTGTCTGTTTTGGTTGTGATCGTGATGCGGTGCGGCTCTGATTTGTTGGGAACCTTGTATTTGAAACTTTGTCCCCTTAGTTGTCATTCTTTTAAGCAGGGCTACTTCCAAGATTTTTGTTGGGATGATTTGGTTTCTTTTTCTTATGTTTTGATTGCTTGCTCACTTGAATTGGACTTTTGTTTGTTTTTCTGTTTCTCATTTTTTTTTTCTATTTATGAAAGCAAATCAATTGGTAGAAGTTGAGTAACAAAACAAGTTAATTTGTTTTTACCTAAGTTAATTTGTTTTTACCTTATTTTTGTGTTTTCTTTATTTTTTGTAATTTCAGGCTTTATTATGTTTTATATTGTATTATTTAAATTGGTGGTTATTAGGAGTAGTATTATGCCAAGTTCCTTCATTTAAGGGTAGGGCATTTCTGAACTGATGGAAAATGATCAAAAGTTATATCATGTTTGTGAGTTGTGATTGTGGTTCTCTCTTCTTAGCGAACCAACGGCATAGGAGATTGCAGGTTCTCTCTTCCCAAAACAAACCAACACCATAGGTAGGAAACAGAAAATACTTCTGCGAATTATCTACCGTTACACATCCTCTGTTCCCACACAGAAAGTAGCACCATATGGCCCATAACTAGATCCTAACTAGGGACCCTAACACTTATGCTCCAATAAAATTTCAAATTGTAGTGATGAACTTGAATGATGAAGTGCTATCCCCAATCCCCATGCATAAGAGCACCAGTGTTTGATGGCCTTCACTAAACCAATGAACTCGTTTTCATGGGCTAGTAAGTATCTGTGTCAGTCTGCCAAGACTTTATTGAAGAAGGTAACAAGTTTATTGTTCTGCAATAAAACAACTTCGATTCCCATATTTGAAGCATTACTTTCAATAATGAAAGGTTGATAAAAAATATGGAAGTGCCAATACAAGATTGGTTGACATAGCTCCTTAAGTCTTTCAAAAGCCAACAAGGATTGATCTGTCCAAACAAAAAATTCTTGCGTACCATGGTTGTCAGAAGTGATGTAATGGTTCCATAATTTTTACAAACTTACACTAATAACCTGTGAGTCCTAAAAGCCCTCATAAACCTTGACAGAGTGAAGGGTTTGGACCATTCTATCATTGTTGAAATTTTGCTATTGTCTGCGGATACTCCTTGAGTTGAGATGATGTGCCCTAAATAGGCTATTAGAGTTTGGGCAAATGAGCACTTGAATTGCTTTAAAAAAAAAATTATGGTCTTCCAATAATTTGAAAATAATTCGCAAATGGTACATGTGCTCTATCCAGGAGTTGCTATACACCAGGGTATAGTAAAAAAACACTAGAAATAAACTTGCTTAAGTGAGGATGTTATACCTTGTTTATTAGTGCTTGAAAGGTAGATGGAGCATTGGTTAAGCTGACCATGGTAAGTGTGAAAGGCAATTTTCTCCACATCATCTTCGTTCGTTTGTACTTGGAAACAACCTGATCTTAAATCCAATTTGTAGAAGTATTTAGCCCCAAACAACTCTTCTAATAACTTATCAATCATCGAAATAGGAAATTTGTCTTTGATTGTTTTAGCGTTCAGCTCATGATAGTCAATACGGATTTGCCATGATCCATCAACTTTAGGGACAAGAATTACTAGAGGGGAGAATGGAGAATGATTTATTCTGATTATTCCTTGCTTCAACATTTCTGGACACTGCCTTCCTGTTTCATCCTTTTGAGTGTGTGGATGTCGTTATGGCCAAAAAACTATAGGTTTTATCCCAGGTTTGAGAACAATTTTGTGGTCACATCTACGCTTAGGTGGGAGACTTGTAGGTTCATGAAAAATGGTAGAATAATCTTGTTAAATTTTGTGTAATTCCTTCTCATGATTTTTTAGCCACGATAGAGTGCAATAGTGTACCCTGAATTTAGAAGTCTGAATGCCTTGTAACTCCGTTTGTTTGTCACTTGTGAAAAATAACATTCGCATGTCTTTTGAACCCCACAAGATCGGTCCTAAGGGCTTAAGCCATTTAACTCTCTCCATGCACTGCATCAAAGCCACTTAAAAGTATATAGGAGAAGGAATAATTACCAAACTCGAGTGAAACTCCCTTGCACTGTCCTGTTCTCTTGGTCATTCTTCATTTGGTACCACCACTCGCAACCCTTGTTGCTTTTCCACTAGAAGATTGATTTGAGATACAATCTCACTATTTATAAAACTGTGGGTTCTTCTGGAGTCAACTAAAGCCAGCACTGGTTTATTCCTCAAATTGTCATGCAATTGCATGTTCAATGTAGTCCTAGTACCAATAATTGCATTTAGGGAAAACTTCTAGCTGATCCACAAGTGGTTATTGGTCATAGGGTCCTTCTTCTTTCTCATCCTCAACTAAGTTGATGCAAAAACCTCTTGCATTGATGGCCTCTGGTGAAGGGTTCATCACAATTAAAGCAAAAGTCCCTTAGGACATCTTTCTTCCAGCTCATATTTAGAAAATTGCTTGACAATTTTGATACATTGTTGGAGGTGAAGGATCTGTAGATTTGATCCTTGGTTGGGGCTGAAATTTCCGCTCATAAAGCTGGGAAATGCTTGAGATAGTGGCTAAGTCTGGGGGATTATGCAATTCCACTTCCATGACTATGTGATCAACAAGGCCATTGATTTATAATTCTATTTTTTGTGACTGTGAGAGTGCTCGCCTTTCAAGCCAACTGCTCAAACTTCTGATAATTTGCTATAGTCTCGATTTGCCACAATTTGGCCAATTCCCCCAATTTATGACTTCTAATTGGAGGTCCAATTTGTGGGTGACATCGGTGCTTGAATTTCTTCCAAGAGAGTTGAGGTGTGCCAATCTCTAATTGTAGGAACTAGAGCTTCTCATTTACTTCCAAACTAATCCCACCTTTTCTTCAATTGATGGCGGGAAAAAAACAAAATGCTCATGCTGATTCAGCCAGCCTAGGCCTCTTGACCCTTGAACAGTGGGTAATCTAACATTATAATCTTCATAATAGTAGATCCTCCACTGGATTCAGATCTTGATACACCCGACTTATCCTGTGCTCGACAGTTGTGACTACCATGATCTGCTGAATCAGTTTCCTCTTTCGAAGCTACTAGTTCGCAAGTCAACAAGTCCAATTGATGGCTTTTTGTCGAGTGCGACTTGCAGCACATTCCTCCTGGAGTTCATCTCCCATAATCACCCGTGTTGATGCCAACTTGTTAGGGTCCTTAGAAACTGATCTAGTTATGGATCTATGTGGAATTGTGGATCATAATTGGAATAGGTATTGTGTAGAATAGCAGTTTTCCTTCTTTGACCTTTGGTGCTTGTTTGTTGAGAGAAAACTAATACTCAGACATGTGATTGATCTTTCTGCGTAAGTTCCATCAATGCTTTAAAAATGCATAAATACAACTTTGGTGGAATAACCAACTACTAAAACTAGGAAACAAGGAATAGTGGAAGAATATAACTTCCCAAATGCTACGCTAATGTCCCTTTGTGCTAAATAACTTCCTTGGTGCCATGTGGTGGAGAAACACTGCATGCTGAACAATTCCCCTAATGTTGTGGCAAAGGAAATAACCCCCCCAAATAAAAAAAAGCTAAAATTTTTAAATACAATTAAGAGAATGTAAGGAATTAAATTTAATTCCTAAATATTTTACGAGTAAATCATTGTTAAATTAAAGGGGTGCTAACATTGTATCATCTTTCTTTGTTGCATAAATATCCCATTCAGTGGTTTTTGGTCTTTTCAAGGGGATTATTTTACCTATAACCTTCATTTTGCTAGAATTATCTCTTAGAGAAGTTCATGAGCTTGAGGCTTACTTATTCTTTCAATTTGTCTTTCTCTATAGATAGGAGAGAGAGTTTGGACTCTAAATCTTTCAGATGTTTACTCTTGCAACTCCTATTTCTATTTCCATATTTCATCTTCCAAGCAGACATCGTGTTTACTTTTTCAGATGTGTCTGAGGAATTCTGAGACAAATAGCCATTTGTTCTTACATTGCAAGGTGACTTGGGATATTTGGAACAGGTTATTTGGTCTTTTTGATGAGACTTGGGTTTGCCCAGTTGACCTTGGTGCTTTCTTTGTGACTAATTTTACTAGCTTTGGTACTAGGAAAGGAGAACAAGATTTTTTGAAAAGTAGCTATGTTCGCAATTGTGTGGTGTGTTTGGATGGAAAAAAATGCCAAAGTGTTTATTGTACGGTCTTTGCCTCCTCATTTGTTGTGGGATAGAATTCGCTATGTTGTTACTCTTTGGGTTTCGGCCAATGGAATGTTTAAGGGGGGTGCCTTTTGTAGAAGTTTATGGAGATTGGAAGGCCTTGTTGTATTAGCCTTGTTTGAGGGCTTTGTGGGCAAGGGGTTCCTTCAACTTTGAGGATCTCTTGTCCCCCTTTTTTATTTCTAGTGTTCTATTTCTTATGTATCTCTCTCTCTTCATTAATAATATTATCAAAAAAAAAAAAAAACAAAAGAGTAGCTGCCTTTGTTTATTGGGAGGATATAAAGAAAGATATTCAAGATTTCGTGGCCAGATGTACTAGCCAACAAAACAAATATGATGCTCTTGCAACAACATGATTATTGCAGCCCTTGCCTATTCCCCAACAGGTTTGGTAGGACATCGGTTTGGACTTCATATCAATGCTGCCCAAATCCTCACACTGATTCTATTTTGGTGGTTGTTGATTGGCTGACCAAATATAGTCACTTTATTCCTCTATCTCACCCTATCACAGCCAAGGATGTTGTAGCTATCTTTGTTCAAAATGTTATAAGCTGCATGGTTTTCTTAAAACAATTGCCTCGGATAGGGATAAATTGTTCATGAGCCACTTTTGGCAAGAATTGTTCAAATGCTTTAGCATAGTTCTCAAATTCAGTTTGGCCTATCATTCGGAAACAGATGGTCAAACGGAAGTGGTGAATTGCATCTTGGAGACCTATTTTAGGCGTTTTGTGGGGGGAACAATGGAAAAAGAAATTGAAAAGGAGTCTATCATATCCTCTACTAGCTCGTATCGATTGAATTAAGAAAGTTGATCCATAGATTAGGAACAGAGTTCTTGTCAAAGAAAACAAGAACGATGTTGTGGTTGTTGCGTTCAAGAAAGTATTATGAGGGGAGGAAAAAAAAAAAGACAAAGGAATTGCCTCCAATCTGGCACCAAAAGGGTAAGAACAAAGGAATGGGAGCATTATTTCCATGCCGAAGAGAAGTCTGAAGATCGTAAGAGAAGATTCTCACCCTTGTCCGAAGAAGGAGTCGCTGACAGCAACAACAACAACAACAACAACATAGCCTTATCCCACTAAGTGGGGAAAAAATTTGGACCATTTCTGGATTTGTTCAAAAGCAAATAAAACGGGAGGCAAGCCTTATTGACTCGGTTCAAGATTAAATAAAAGCAGCTTGGCCCAATTATTTACCTACTCGAGTCAATACAAACCTAATTAAAATTCTAGGGTTATCTAAGCTTTTGACTCGGTTAAGGCCATTGTGACCCAACTTTCACATACTATTACGCAAGTCAAAACACGACGTACTGCTGGAAAGATGCTATTGTTGTCCACTGCAATGAAGACTGACTTGCTTGATGCTTTCCACTGCCAGTGCAATGTCAAGAAATCAAGAAGGGGATTGAGGCTTCGGCTCAGTTCTGCGCAGTTGTTTCAAGCAGTCTCTAGGGTCAAGAATAAATTGTTTTGATAATGATGATAAAAAGAAGAGGAAGAAGATAATGATGATAAAAAGAAGGGATCACTGCAGGAGCCAATTTGAACGAAGGAGGAACTATTGGGGTGCTTGAGAAAAAAATTGATGCCAACAGATTTATGTGACAAGATGTCACAAACAACAAGGAGTTGCTTGAAGGATGTGGGGCACATGCATGTGATATTGACATTCTGAAATCTAAGTCTCTTGAAGAAGTATTCAACTTGATTGATGCCTGGGCTATTTCTGGCACAAATGTTTCTCCAGTTAGATAGAATATAGTTGCTATTTTGTGGATAACGGTAACCATGGGATTTGAGGAACTTTTGTCAAGAATTGGGATCCTCAATTGTCATATCAAGGATGATCTTGAACCTACTATGATGTTTCTCATGAAGTGTACGGGAGAAGAAGACTATTTTTCTATCATTTATTCGAATAGGGCAGAACATGAGTAAGGTTACAGCATGGAACATTCTGAGACTAGATATAGCTGGGTTTCTCTCCCATCTGTGGTATTTAACTGGCAACAAGATAAGCCAAGATGGGAATTCACATGGTGCAGAGTTTCTTCTTATTTGAATTTGGCAGAATAGATGTGGTACCAGGTGATGGTTGCTGGGATTCTTTGGGGAAGCAAGTACAAGGTCCTATTGAAAAGAAGCTGCCAGTCCCAACCTCTAAATTTCACCCTGAGGACAACGTGACTCATAAAGAGGAGGGTAATGATGAGATTGAGGTAAATATGAGAAATAAAAAGAGAGAGTGGCAGTTATAGGTCCTGGTTGGTTGTAACTAACATGATAGTTATAACTAACTAGTTTTGAGGTCTTTTTAAGGGTGTATTTCTGAGGTTCAGGGGGAAGACATTTTGGTAAGGGAGTGTGCTAGCCACTCAAAAGTCCGAGAAATCATTTTACTTGTTTCTTCTCTTTTAAGTTCAGTCTCTGTTGTGTTGGTGTTCTGCTTTGAGGAAGTATTCCGTAATATTGTTCTGTAATTGAGTTATTGTGTCAATAAAAGTGCATATTCTTTCTGCTTCTGTGCATCTGTTCTACCCTTCTTTGTGTGGGTTAAAGACCTTTAAAACACAAATCAGACAGGGAGTCTGGTGCTACAGCTAGCATGCTGAAAGAGTAGATTTCACCCCAAAATACCCTTAATAATCTCTGCTAGGAGGATGCAAAATTGTTGCAAGATCCAACACATCCTCTAGAAAACCTTTCAGTGGGTTGGCTTCAGTGATAGACCACTGTGAACTGGTTAGGTGGAAGCAGGTGAGACGCTTATTGCTTGATGTAGGACTAGAAGGAAAAGAGAGGAGGGAGAAATAGGGAGATAAAAGAGGGGAAGGAATAGAGGTAAAAGGGAGGAAAATGAAAGGAAAGCTCTGGGAAAAGTCTTATAGCCAAGGACTTATAAAGGAAACTAAAAGCTAAAAGGGAATAGTGATAAGGGTGTCCCTAATGTAAACCTTAATGATGGCTTAAATTCTTATTTACAAATAATTATCCATATCAACATTAACTGGATCGCACCAAATATCTTTTCCCATTCTATACATTCATTATATATAGAATACATGCCAATATTAATGGGACTGTGAACTAGTCTTGTCATTAGAAATAGATTTTTTTTGGCTGAGTGCTGACTATCAATACTGAATATATCTGCTTATTCTGATGGTTGGTACTAGGGAGTCCTGCGACTCGCTGGGCATCTGTAGCTTTTGGTGCAGGAGTGGGAATTGGATCTGCATATACAGAGTGTTGTCACCTATTTGATGGATCTCCAACGAAGTTAGCACCACCTAAGATCCCGGAGAGTTCTGCACAGACACAGGTAAACTCATACTTTTCATTCTTCAGAGTTTAGTTTTAAAAAAAAAAAAAATCAGTGTGGTGTATGCCTTATTTGTTCCTGTTTCTTTTTTTTTTTTTAATTACTTTACCTTGTGACCTCATTTGAAGTTGTTGCTGGTTATTTGGTTTTGACTCAGTTGAATACATTGATTGAAGTTTAAAAATACTGTAGCAAATGTAATGCTTTTTAATTTTATACTAAGTTTGAGCTTTTTGTGAGAAATTGGTGATATTTGCATCAAGTTAGATCAGCAATTGATACAGGTGATGAGTAATAGAATGAATTTAAATGACGGAAAGTTTAGTGAAAGACTTAGAGCACTCTTATTGCCTCTAACTTAAAATAATAATAATAATAATAATATGAAAAAAAAAAATCATCATCCTGCCTGCATGTGGTAATTTCTTCTGATTGTACCTTATTGTGTATTATCAACTTCGTTTTTTTTCTTACGTGGTGGCACCTATATATGTCACCAATTGATAACTGCTCCATTGTCAAGACAATAATTAAGGGGAATCCTGTGGAAATTTTATTTAAGATTTGTCTTAGAATAGTAGGTTTATTCAAGCATTGATTGGTAGTCTTGTCGCTTTTAACCACATAATGGTGTTCATTGGCTTTGGGATTTTGTGTCAGTGTGTTTTGTTTTTTTTTTTTTTTTTTGGGGGGGGGGGGGGTGAGAGCATGAAATATATTTTTGAAGATAAAAATTGCATGAAATTTAATGGTGCACATGATTCATGTTAATGGTGGTCTTACATTTACGGCCAAAATGCAATGAAACCCTTTCAATTTAAGGGTTGTGCAATTTACTCTCCTTAACTTTAGAAGTTGATGGTTGATCTTTCAAACTTCTAATTTTTGTGTAATATCGCCACTGTGTTAACTTTTTTCATTCAAGACCCAGACACCACTTGACCAAGTAGACTAAACAAGGCTTCATCAACAAAAATTACATTCAACTTATAATTCTAAAGGGCAAACAATGACCTTTTTTGGCTTTTTTTTTTCGCATTTTTAGAACAAAAAAGCCCCTTAAAATGGTAAGTTTAATATGTCTTTTACTGATATGACCTTCAACTTACATAAATAAATAGTTTTGAATGGAGAAAGTTGACTGAGGGGTCATGTTACGCAATTTAAAGTTTGGGGTGAGTTCTCAACTTTTAAAATTAACAGAAGTAAATTGCACAGTTCTCAAAGTTGAGGATGATTCTTTTTATTTTTAGCCTACATTTTATCTGAGTGGCAGCAGCTGCACAAGGTCAATGAGCATAACTCGCATAATTTTTTGCGTTTGTTTTCAGGATGTGCAGGATTCCGAGTAGTTGCTATAATGGGTAATGGCTTCTTGGACGTTGGAACAGAATTTTCTTGTGATAATTAGGGTTTTTTTTTTCACCCTATCATAGTTTTTGAAAATGTGATACCAATGAATTTGCAAGTTAACAAGTAACATCATGCACTGCAGTTTTCATTCACGAGCTATTATCTATCTATCGGTTCTGTAATACTGCAATAAGTTCATATGGGGAATGTGAGCATCATATTTTGTTAGGACAATTTTGGTAGTTATTTAAATTTGTCAAAACATGATAGAAATAGACAAGAATAAAAAAAATGATTACTGAGTATAATTATTAATATGTTAAAAAATTAAAAAATCATTTTTTAAGTTTAATTATTACTATCGAAAAATAAACAATGAATAATAAAAGTGGATTTTTTTTAAATTTAGTTTAATATCACCATTAGAAAAAAAAAAATAGTAAATAACTTTCAATCTGAGTTTTGTTAATTTTTATTTTTTCGATGAAGAAATATTAATTAAATCAAACTAGATGTCCTAGAAATTTTCCAAAAAATATCTTGACCCAAATTTCATTTTTAAGCTCAAGCGTTTTATCCCTAACCCTTTAATGGCGCGCAAGAAAGATTAGATTCATGTACATTCTATTATATTTTTATTATTGAGTTCTTTACTCAAACATAAAACGTGTACAAAATTTCTGCTCTTAAGGGCAATTCATTTTATCTCTTTTGATAACCTTCAAATTTAACATATGATTTAGATCTTGTTTAGATAATCAACTTATTAGAATAAGTGTTTATTATATGAACATTTATATATAAGTTATTTTTATAATTGAAGAATTCATTAGGACAAATTTCATATAAGTTATTTTAGAGAACTTATGAAAATAAGTTGAAAAGAGTTTACGGGCATACCATAAGTTATTTTTATAAGTTCTCTTAAACACGTGCATAAATACCTATATTATAAGATAAGTCAAATAAAATCAAAATAAAATATTTCAAATAGGATCTTAGTCGGAGCGTTACTCAGCAAAGAAACGAATTCTAGTAAGTGTTTAGTGTTGACCCATTGTTCCGGCAATGACCGAGTGTTCAAAGACTGATGCTTCCGACACTGGCTGACGCTAGGCTTTGGATGAGCGTTGATACCAAAATGACACAATATATAGTTATCTAAGATCAACTTTTTCCTTCTTGTACAATAAAATGCAATCACTAAAAATATTATCTTAGTCAACCAATATAATCACCACAAATAACCAGCACAACAATAAAAAAATAAAAAATAAAACAGTAGGCACACTAATTTTTAATGTGAAAAAACCCCCCAATACGGAGATAAAAACCACAAGATCTAGTCCAACAAAATTTTTTGCTAATAATAATAAATGGGCACACCAACAGTCTTCCTAGTTACAGTATAAGGGATTATTAACAAAACATAATTGTCATCAACAAGGTGAAAATGCAATATTTTTACATACATAACTCCACTAAGTGAGTATTTCAAATCTACCAAAGAGATGGAAAAAACCACTAATAAAATATATCAAATGAAAACAACATATATATATATATATATATATATATATATATATATATATATATATATATTATTTTTAATTGACTTAATATATTTGAAATGGTTACAATATCTTGTCTTACTGTAATCTCATTTACTATTCAAAATATTTGTTTTATCTTGATAGAAATTAGATATATTTTTAATTTATAATTCATTTAGTATACTTGAAAGACTTACAATATCTTGTCTAACTAGTTTTTTAACAAAACAAGAAAAATGGAAATTAATTCATCTGTCTTAATCATTATAGTGAAAGAGGTAGGTCAAAATCGATTCATAGCAAAAGCTACTTGGAATCATGGTGCCTACAAACTTAAGTTTAGAGCAAAATCGATTTTGATACTGTAGAACCAAACAACTTAAAATTTGTGCAAACCAATGTTGAAGACTTATTACTGCACATTTAATATAGTGAATGCTCAATGCTCATCCAAACACCTCCTAAATCTACTATTGGATGTTCGATTCACATGATATATGCCAAATGGGCTAACTCGCGAGCTGGCCCTTTTTTTAATTTTTTTTAAAATATATTATTTAGTAATAATAATCTCACTTTATCATATTTTTATATTTTGTAACTTTATATTCAATAAATATAATAAATTTGGATATAAAATTTTTTGTAATTTTTTTTAATAAATATAGAATTTTCAAATTTAAATATAATATAGTTAATTTTGAAAGAAAATATGAAAAATTAATATTATTGATTGTTTAAAAACATTAAAAAGATAATGTTTTACATATATAGATACTGTTTTAATAAAAAATATTAAATTTCTTACTAAAAAAAATTTAAAATTATATTATTTTTATATAAAAAAAATGACCAATATTAATAAAGGTAATCTTGATCTTCAAGAAAAGCTCATAGGCCTAAATGTACTAATTCGTTTAGACCCATTTATTACTTGGGCTATGACAGGCTGGTTGCTTAACAATTCTACTTGGTTCACGTCCAAATGAGTCTTCATTGATGATATCTGATTGTGAGGAGGCGGCGACATTAGGTAAGTGGGGAACTTGCTCGGGATTTTAGAAATTTTAGTGGGGGACATTGAGGGAATTTTTGAAAAGTTCCATCACTTGTAAGGAAAACTAAAGGATTTTGGGCCCTTCTTGAAACATTCAAGGCCCACTTTCGTTCTTTTTGATGCCAAGGTCCAAAACACTCAAAAGTTAGCCTATTTTCATATCAAAAGCTCAATATTTTTCCTTTTAAATTTAAAGTAAATATTTCTCAATTATTTACATAATTTAGACTATTTTTCAACTATTTACATCTCAATTTTTAGCTTTAGAATCTAGAGAATAACTTAGACATAGTATTACACGATAAGTGTGTAGTTATATTTATTTCAAATGTTCAACCCTATTCCTACACCATAGAAAAACCCCAAAAGAAAAAAGTTCAATTAATAGAGTTTCTATAAAGCGAATGAATATAAAAAATTAGTTGAAGCATATCACATAATGCAAATTAAAATATGTACTTATGACTATAAAACAATAAAAGAATCAAAAATAGTGCTGTGAACCTCTATTCCTTATGTTAATCCAACATTCACAACAAAAATCTTTTTAAACTAATATGAGTTGGATAAACGTACGTCTGTATGTACTGCCAAAGGTTGTTCAAAAACCTAAACACCTTGAAGATATATTAGTAAGTAAAATATTTTGAACATTTAAATTTGGATATAAGATGCTCTATTTAATCTCTTAAAAATTATAATTATTTCAATTCATTTTTTTTCATTGTTAAATCATATTGACAAAAAGAGATATTACAAATCACACAAGCCTAAACAAATTAAAGCAGCCCATGCAAATCACATTTCTTCTATTTTTTATTTCTTTTTATTTCAGAACATGACAAAGGGGCCTAAATAGGGGTGTGGATCTGCTAGTCATTCCCTACTTTTCCCCTTTAGCAACGGTTTTTACCATTGCTAAATGTTTCAGTAGCAAAATTGTTACTAAAACCTTTAGCAATGACTAGGAGGAGTACGCTGCTACGAGGAGCACTGGATCCGCAGGCCCAAAGCAGCTAAAGAAAGGGACAAATTAAATATGTTACATCGTACTGGAAGTAGCCACTACACTTGATTTGACTGCCAGTTCATGTCATTCTTTTTAATCAGAATTAAATTTAGGACATCTTACTATGATTGTAAAAATGTTGTACCATCTTTATCAAAATATAAGACCTTAGGAGTAGATGCTTCACAGGAAAATTGAATCCATGAAGGGCTCTAAGCTTTCTAAGAGCATCTCTATTGATTATTCTTAAAGATTTCTTATATTTAATAATAATTTTTTATTTTAGTTCATCACTGGAGTTCATTACACTGACTGTCACGCATAAGAATGATTCTTATAAAAGAACCGATTCTTATAAAAAAAAGTAATAATAAAATAATCAACTCACAATAAATATTAGTGGAGAGTAATAAATATTAAAGTAGTGGAGAGTTAATTGTAGAACTCATTTGTGAGTTCTTAAAAGGTTCATCATTGGAGCAAAGAGTTTCTTAAAGTAGTGAGGAGTTGCTTAAGTTGATGTGGTATTATAGGATCTACAATAAAAATTCAAGCTAGATTTACCACTGGAGATACTCTAAACAAATAGACATATTAATTAACACCTTCCTACAACAACACAAATAATTAAGAAGCCATGTCCATTGTGCCCACAAGTTGCCATCATGGTCCAGAAATAATTAAGAGATATACATAAAAAATGCCTAATTAGGAGCACATAGTACATACTGATAGGATTTAAATAAATGTGTAAATAGCTTTGTATAATTAATAAGAAGAAACGAAAGAGTGGCAATTTCATAATTGCCTAAGATGTGACTTAGAGAGTGATATGTTGACGATGATGATGAGATAAGGAAGGGAGAGAAAGAGTGTAGATGGAAGACTATGAGAAGAGAGATGAGACATAGAGAGAGGCAGAGGCTTCTTATAGTAGGAATTAGGAAGGGCAGATCGAAATGTTACATGTGATATTCCTTTTATAGTGGCGGCTAGTTGGTTATCATTTCACTAGAAAATTTTACATGGAAAAAGATTAGGGGAAGTCAACTTCTCCCACCCTATATTTCTTCAGCAGCTATACCTTAAAAAAATGACGGACACAAAAACCAATGCAAAAGACTGAGAGAGAAAGTCGACCTCTTGTGAGGTCGAATTCTCCATAACAACGCCCATTTTACATTAATGTATTGTTGGCTATTTACTTCCACCACCACTTAAGAGATAATTCTGCATAGTTCCACATAAATATCTCTATCTGCAACCATGAGTAGGTAGCCACAAGTAGGATTTGATAGTGCTATAATTTTAATTACATGTTTCACATAAGTGGACATGGATAGAGATGTTCTCATACTTGAAACCCTTCAATCTACCAAACTCCTCTCCTTCAGGTCTTTTTCGTTAACATCTTCTCGTGGCCTTACAATATCAAGCCATGTCCACTAAAGTTTCAACCGAAATCAATGCAGCTTTTGAGTTCAAGCGACCTTATGTGAATTTTACTCCAAGCATTTGGGGCACTAGTTTCCTTCAATATGCTTCAAATTCTATGGTATCACACACACACACACACACACACACACACACACACACACACACACACACACACACACACACACACACACACACAATCATTTTTTATGTATATTTTTGTAGCTTGAAGCCTTAAACTTGTAACTATATTTAAATACAGCATGTCAAAAATTCTATAATGACTCTCTATTTTTCAAGATATGGATGACAATGAGATGCAAAAAGTTGACCAACTAAGAAAGGAAGTAAAGGAAATGTTTGTCTCTTTAGTCAATAACCTCACACACAAACTGAAACTCATTGACTCTATCCAACGTTTAGGTGTGTCTTATCATTTTGAATGAGAAATTGAAGAAGCATTAGCTAAGATTCACAAAATTGGCACCAGTAACAATAAGTTAAGCATCCAGGATGACAATGGTCTTCGCTCTCTTGCTTTGCTCTTTCAATTGCTCAGGCAACAAAGACATCTTATTTCTTCTGGTGTATATGCTTTGGGTAGAACTTATTAATTACATTCAATTGTAGGTGTACTTGCTGTGTTCTCTAACGAGATTTTGACTCAATAATATTTCTTATAACTTAGCACCATATAATTATATCTTTAACTTTTTTCCTCTAAAAATGCGATAACAAGAACTAATATAGGCAAAGTTATCAAACTCGAGAGTTTATATAAATTTAAAAAAGAGAGATAAACTAGAAATATGAACTCTACTAGTAAATTTGTAAGAGTTTACATGTGTCCTTCTTTTTTTTAATAAACTATTAAAATTATATATATTAACATAGATTAATATCTTAATTCATAATTAAAATAAAAAGTACTTAATATTTTATTTCATATTATGTAATTATCAAACCATTTTAGGTCTCAATACAAGCCCTAGTTTTACATTTAACTAAACATCAGAAAATACAAAAAAAAAACATTTTGGAGGACTATAGCTTAGTCAACTCAGAGTAAACTTAGCCAGTTTGGCAGAGTTTAACCAAGTTTTTATCATCAAGTTCCAATTCTAGGACAAAATTTACTCGATTTAAGGATTTAAACACGTAAGCTCAGACTAGTTTAAGAGTAACTCGAGAGTTTAACAACCACAGTAATAGGATCTATTTAATTTTTGACTTTGCCAATGATATTTGAATTTATTAGCCGTTGTCTTGATATTTGAATTTATTGACCATTGTCTTGATCGGATATTATTATTTATATATGTTAGATGATTGAACTAGATGTGTTTAACAAATTCAAAAAGGAGAATAGGGAGTTTAAGGATGAAGTTGCCAAGGATGCCGAGGGAATATTGGCCTTGTATGAAGCTGCACAAATCAAGACTCGTGGAGAGGATATACTTGATGAAGCCCTTCATTTCACATATATTCATATGAAGACCTTGACTAATAACAACCAATTGAGCCTTTCTCTTGCTGCTCATATGAACCACTGCTTAAGCCAACCTCTCCACAAGAGATTGTAGAGGACAGAGGCAAGGTATTTCATGTCTTTCTACTAGCAAGATCCTTCCCATAGTCATATTCTGCTAAGCTTTGCAAAACTAGATTTCCATATGCTCTAACAATTGTATCAAAAAGAAGTGGGCAATATCTCTAGGTAAATACTATAATCTATCAACACTTCCATGAAATCTTCCAACAATTCAGAAAATATGCTAATTATGCATCATTGGAAAGTGGTAGAAGCATTAAAGAGACCAAATGGCATACGTTTATATGAAAAAGTACCATAGGGATAGGTGAAGGTAGTCTTCTCCTAATTTTTGGGTGCAATATGAATCTGAAAGTAACTAGAGAACCCATCCAAAAAACAATAATGAGACTTTCTAGCAAGTCTCTCAAGCATTTGATCAATGAAAGGGAGAGGAAAATGATCTTTCCTAGTCGCTTGGTTAAGCTTCCTATAATTAATACAAACTCTCCAGCTATTTTGGACTCTAGTCGGCATTAGTTCATTATTTTCTTTTTTAACAATAGTAACCCTATTTTCTTTATACTACTTGTACTGGACTCACCTATCTACTATCAAAAATAGGATAAATTATTCCTGGTTGAAGAAACTTACTTACCTCTTTCTTGACCACATCGAGAATCATAGGGTTGAGTCTTCTTTGCGGTTGCCTTATTGGTTTTACCTCCTCTTCCATGAGTATTCGATGCATGCACACTGAGGGGCTAATTTTAGGTATATCAACTAGAGTTCACCCGATTGCCTCTTTCCATTTTCTCAAAAGCTCCATCAGTATACTCTCTTGATTAGGTTAGAGATTGTTGGCTATTATTACTGAAATCTTCTCTCCCTCATCCAATAATGCATATGTTAAATTCTTTGGAAACTCCTTCAATTCCATAAAAATCTCCACCAAAATCTAAACTTGAATCTAAGTCAGAATTGTCAAGACTTAAAATTTCATTAATTTTAGCACATGCTTGACAGAATTAGCATAGTTGAATTTAAAGACATTCACCAAATTAGAATATTCAGGGAAATCAAAAATCAGTTCAATTTGGAACTTTGTACACGCCTCATCAACTAGGAAATCAAGAAAGTTCACTACTTACACATTGGAGTAATCTTCCATTGGATGTTTCATGACTTCTAAAATTTTAAAATCAACTATATATTGCTAGCAAACTCCATGGATTACGTTCCCTCATACACATTGATAATAGCTTTTGTAGTTTTTAAAAAAGCTCTCCCTAGTATCCATGATACATGACTAGGAGTGTTATCATCCTCCATGTCTAAAACATAAAAATCAGTGGGAAAAAATAAATCTTTTACCCTTACCAAAGCATCTTCTAAGAATCTTGCTAGATAAATTATGCTCTGATTTGCTAATTGGACCACCGCCTCGATTGGAGAGAGTGTACCAATTTAAAGGCTATAGTACACTACTTGGGCATGACAGTGATCAAGGCACCCAAATTAAGCATTGCATTAGAGAACTCCATGTTGCCAATTGTGCAGGGAACGATGAATGTTCTAAGATCCTTAATTTTTGGATCAAAGTTGAAACATTGCGCCTCAAGTTCACCCTTTCATCATCCTTTAAGCTCCTTTTTGTATACACAATTCTTTGAGGAACTTGGCATATTTTGGAATTTACTTGATTGCCTCTAAGAGTGAATGTTCATCTCTACTTTGCTGAAGGTTTCCATGATCTTTTTATCTACTTCAGCCTCTAAAACTTTTCTTCATCGAGTTACCCTATTGGGAAAGAGTAACAACTTCTTAGGGATTGCTTCTTCATCATCCCAATTGTTTTTCTGCATTGTGTTACTTGTGGATGCTGTAGGTTCTTTCTGGCCCTCTGACTTTTCTTTCTCAGATAGAAGGGTTGGTTCCTCAACTTCCTTGCCACTTCTTAGAATAATAGCACTTACATTCTCCCTTGGATTTACCATTAGTTGTGAGGGTAAAGTTCCAGAACCTTGGCTTTTCAATTCGTTGACGGTGGTAGCTAATTGACCGATTTGGGTTTTCAAGTTTTGACTACTAGATTGAGTGTTTGTGGCCAATTGCTTAACCGAATCTTCTAGACTTGGTTTGGTTTTCTTGGGTACTGGAAGGGGTACATGCTAGATTAGGCTGGTAGTACCTTTGATGTGGTGGCTGGTAGGGCTAATTAGAGGCATTTCCATATCTCAAGTTGGGGTGATCTCTCCACCTAGGATTGTATGTGAAGGAATAAGGATCATATTTTTATTTGTGCTGATTTTCGGGGTGTTGCATGGGCCTTCCTGGAAAAATGCCAGCACATGATTCTATATTCCCTTGTAACTCAGGGCATTGGTCAGTGTTATAGGAAGGTGAGGAACGAAGGCCACAAATAGAGGTGGAAGGAGGTGATGGTTGGTTCTGTGTAAGGGCTATCTACCTTACCCTGGATGCCAATTCTTCTATCTTATTCTCAATTCTTATTTGTTCCATGGGAAGTATCCTCACTTCATTCACATTGCTTGTTGGACCACTCAATCTAGTCTAAAATTGTTGAGCATTCTAGGCCATCGTGGCCAACAAATCCATTGTTGTAGTTGGGGTCTTATCTACCAACGCTCCATCAGCGGCTGCATCCACCATGTATCTATCTATTGGCATCAATCCTTCATAGAAATATTGGATGAGGAGCTGGTCTAAAATCTGGTGGTGTGGATAGCTTGAACAAAGTTTCATGAATCTTTCCCAATACTCATGCAATGTCTCACTGCTTAGTTGTCTGATCCCACTTATATCTTTCCTAATTGCCACTGTTTTGGAGGTAGGGAAGAATTTTTCTAGGAACATGCATTTTACTTCCTCCCATCGTGTTATGGACGTGACTAGGTATTTTAAGGGTACGACTCGAAAGAAGAAAAATGGGTGTGGAGTGATCTATGGAGTAACCCCAATTCAGAGCAGTTATATATTTGTAATATACAGTTCTTTTTCAATTTTCCTATACTATATCAAACACTTTTTTTTTTAAGAATAAGATATTTTCTCTATACCTGATGTAGATCACATTGAGGTCTGAAAAATCTTCACTAACCAACAACTTGGTTCAATCTCATAAAGTTCTAACTAAGATCATGTAATACAATTGTAATTTCAAGTCATATTCATTCATACTAGTGAAACCAATTGGTATTAACAAGATTAAAATATTTATAACATATGTATACTTAAGATATTCAAATCTGAATAACATAAGCATAAAAATAAATAAATCCATCCATGTAGGAGTTAAAGACTTCTAGAAGGAGGAGAAATTGAATGAAAATGAAATAGATAGAAAACAAAATTTATTTGATTTAACCCAAGAATTCAACAACAACTAGTTCCATCCTTAGACTAATTACACAGAGAAATTTAGCCCTCCATTAGGTGGCAAAACAAAGCAAAAGAAGAGAAGAAAATATTACAGAAAGAGAGCTACGAAATTAAGTGCAAAAAATGAGAGAATTTTTGAATGAATAAACAAGAATTCTAAAGGGCTATTTATAGATGTCGAGAAGGATAAAATCATCGTCATAATGGCTAATTATCTGCAATCTGATTGGTGGCAATGGTTGGTGGCAATTTGGTTCATCAAATTGCAAGAAAATCTAGTGTGAAAATGGACTTGCTGCTATTTATGACTACCATTTTTCTGCTACTTGTTTTCTGGTTTGTTGTAAATCTGTAATTGTGTTCACATGCAGGAAATGGTCAAAAAATTGCAACTGGATTTGTTTCTATTTTTTGTAAAAAATCAGAGCATTGTGGGCCCACATATTGTCCAATCAATACCACATCATTAAATTCATCCATGTCTGTGCTTAGGTGGCGTCCAAGTTAGCATTTTATGCCAAGTCAATGTCTACATGACGCCATGTCAGCAAGGAACTCTCTAATTATTTTCTACAAGATAAAATATGGATTAAATTGGGTTTTTACCATTTAAGCTCATAAAAATATGAGTTTAAACATATTAGTTCTATACTTAATTAATACCCAATAAATTCCAAAACTCAAAATAATAAGAGAGTTTTCCATAAATAAATTTTCAAAATGACTAAAATGGGGACTAAAATGTATATAAAAATGGTTAATATCATGTCTCCAATGATTTAAGCTATTTAGCACCTTAGTCCCTCTCACTTTCTTGTATTATTTTATTTTATTTTTTATTTTTTATTTATCAGTTTTTATTTGTGGTGGGATTTCTCTTATAGCATAAAAGTTAAAAAAAAAAAACTAAGAAAAAAAATTGTTGACTTGTACGATAATGTGGCAAATGGAATCCATGTGGCTGTTGACATGGAAAATTGATACTGATTAGAATGCTTAATTAACGCCACATCAACCAAGACTAACATTTGACTAGCTATAGTTGACAATAGTGACCATTTTCTGTGACTTTGAAAACTAAAGAGATTAAAATTCGACTTTCAAATTATAGGGACCAAAGTCAAGTTTTTGTAAAAGTATAGGGACCAAAAGTACTGTTTAGCCTTATTTATTTATTTATTTTTAATCATTTTGCAATGGTTCTAAACATGTTTCCTAAAACTATATAAATTTCTTTTAAGTGTAGCAACATTTAAAATCATTGCAAAATTGTTGCAATTAAGATCAATTGCAACATACTTATATGTGTTACGTAAAATTGTTTCCCATTCATCAAAGTAAATTGCATTATTATAAAGCTGTTGCCTATTTTATCAAATGCAATGATTTTTCAAATGTTTCAAGTCAAAATGTTGCTAAAGCCTCAAAATGTTGTAGTAGTAGTGAAAGGCATGTCCAAAGCTATGATGAGTACAAGCGCAATGGAGTTTTGACTTCCACCTATCCTTATCATCTAACTCTTTTTTATGGACTAGGAAATTTTTGTTTTTGAAGAAGTGCTTCATTTCATTTATGGAGATTCCAAAATCATTGGAGCGACGTCACGTATTTCCAGACTCGTGGACGATATAACTTTTCATAAGGTACCAAAACACTACATGCATAATCCAATGGAACCAATGTTTCTAATGAATAGTTAGGGTTTTGGGATGATAATAGTTTTAAGTGTAAATCATGCTTGATTAGATTACATTTGGTATACGAAAGAGGTTTTTCTGATATTGTTTGTAATTAATTTTTTGTGAAATGAATTAGTTTGAGGGGGAAAGAGGATTTGTTGTAATGGGAGTGAAGTCCTGCATGAAACAACATGGGATATCAGAAAAAAGAAGCCCATAAGATTCTCTACAACGACCTGGAAAGCTATTGGAAGGATATTAATGAGGAGTGCCTCAAACCAGAAGCTGTCCCTCAAGCTCAACCTGTGCTTGATTTTGCACTCATCCTGGTTCCTGTGATTGAGATTGTATATAAAAGCTTCCATGATCACTTCACCAAGCCAAGTTGCTCAAACCTCATATTGCCTCACACTGCTTCTGGATCCCATACACTACTAATTAAGCATGACAAATCACAACTATTGTGGCTGAATATCATAGTGTGCCAGCTCTTGTTAAATAATGTGTAATATATATACATACGCATATATATGTATGGGTGTGTGTGTGTGTGTGTGCGCGCGCGCGCGCATCTATAGTGTGTCCTTGAGTAAAAAGCATGTCATATGATAGTTCATATATAAATTGTTCTCTATTTATAAAGATTATTTTAAAATTTTATATATACATACTACAATAAAATCAAAGATCAAAGATGGATTTTTGTCTCTGATTAAGTAAAAATCTGTTGGATTCAAAGACGGAAAATGTTCCATCACATACCCTGGCATTGTAAAAAATTTGAAACACAAAATAAATTCTGTTTCAAAATTAGAGACAAAATTGTCAGAGATGAAAAATTATTCAATCTCAATTAGGAACTAATTTTTTTCGTCGCTAATTCCGTCTCAAATTCACAAACATACCTAAGAACTAGTGGATTGTTGAACCACTCAAATTTGGTCACCCCAAAATTTTTTTTTAACCACATTAAATAATGCTAAATTAGAAGGTATATCTATTCATTAGTCTTGTAAGGACAAGAGTGTTCATTGAAGCACTCTATATAGGAAAACGTGGGAGGCTTATCTTTTGGTCTGACCAATGTGGAACTTACTAATTTGACTCAAAATTAATTATTATTCCCTCTAATTTCCATCTCTAATTAAAAACAAACTTGAATAATATATTAAAGGCAGAATTAGAGATTTTCAAACTAGATTTTGAGATGAATTTGAAACATTGCAAAGACGAAATATAAGACAAAACTTTATCAATTCAATTAAGTCATGTAAATTTTATCGTTTCTGAGCCTAGCTGCCTAGCTAAGTCATGTAAATTTTATCAAAATTAGTCCATTATTCAATTTTACTTTTTAGTAATTAATTTTTGTTGAAAATTTTCTGAAAGAAAACGACTTTATTTTTGTTGAAAATTTAAGATTCAATTCAGTTATTATTCCCTCTAATTTCCATCTCTAATTAAAAACAAACTTGAATAATATATTAAAGGTAGAATTAGAGATTTTCAAACTAGATATTGAGATGAATTTACAACATTGCAAAGACGAAATATAAGACAAAACTTTATCAATTCAATTAAGTCATGTAAATTTTATCGTTTCTCAGCCTAGCTGCCTAGCTAAGTCATGTAAATTTTATCAAAATTAGTCCATTATTCAATTTTACTTTTTAGTAATTAATTTTTGTTGAAAATTTTCTGAAAGAAAACGACTTTATTTTTGTTGAAAATTTAAGATTCAATTCAGTTATTATTCCCTCTAATTTCCATCTCTAATTAAAAACAAACTTGAATAATATATTAAAGGTAGAATTAGAGATTTTCAAACTAGATTTTGAGATGAATTTACAACATTACAAAGACGAAATATAAGACAAAACTTTATCAATTCAATTAAGTCATGTAAATTTTATCGTTTCTCAGCCTAGCTGCCTAGCTGCCTAGCTAAGTCATGTAAATTTTATCAAAATTAGTCCATTATTCAATTTTACTTTTTAGTAATTAATTTTTGTTGAAAATTTTCTGAAAGAAAACGACTTTATTTTTGTTGAAAATTTAAGATTCAATTCAGTTATAATTTAAAATTAGTTATGTAAATTTTATAATAAATTATGTAACGTAATAGAAATAATAGTTTTATTGAATTGTTCAATATAAGATGAATATCCAAAATGAATTTTTAATTTAGGGATGTGCCTCAAGAGGCTCCTCGCTTAGAGCCTAGAGCTGAGGCTAACAGCGCTAAACCCAACTTAAAGTTGTTGCTTTATGTATTTCAGGCCTTTAGGCCCCCCTCATCTATCCAAAAGAAAAAAAAAGAGAATTTTGTTATTGGTTATTGGTATTATATTTAAATATCATTCAAATAAATTAATAACTATACATATTTTATGGAAAAATCGATAAAAAGTAAATAATAGATTATATATTGAATAAAAATTTCAAATATCTAAAACAAAAATTATCTATAATGGATTAAAAATTATCTTAAAGTAGAGGAGATCACTTAATCATTCGTACCAAGCATTTTTTTACATATATATAGGGTGATTTTGGACCACCGACAAAGCTTTTAAAAAATCTGAGGTGGCACTTATTTGTATTTAATGAAAGTTTAGATATGCTTCTTCTAAATTTTAAATCATTAAAAATTTTCATTTTGCTTGATTTTTATATATATATATATATATATATATATATATATATATGTTCATGAAAATTTTAAGAAAGAACGAAAAAGTCAAAAGTAAATGAATGATACATATGAAAGGTTTTAAAACTTGTAATAAGAGTTGATCTCTTAAGATATATTTAAAACAATATTGGTCCAAAAATTAAAAAAATAAACGTATTTAATGATTTAAAATTTAGAAGAAGCATATCTAAACTTTCATTAAATACAAATAAGTGCCACCTCAGATTTTTTAAAAGCTTTGTCGGTGGTCCAAAGTCACCCTATATATATGTAAAAAAAAATGATTGTTACGATTGATTAAGTGATCTCCTCTACTTTAAGTAGGTTTTGTTAGAAAAAAAAAAGTTTTGAGACGTGATAAATCATTTTTTTAAAAGAGTTTATGTCTGTTTATTGGGGAATCACAGGAAAACCCTTACAGGATACAACAAAGCCCTTTTGAAACTAAAATTTCTCCGTAGAATTCTAATATGATATATATATATATATATATATATATAGTTTGAACAGTTATGTCTGTTCAATTTGAATAGATATGTCTTTCTATTTCTAACAATCATGTCTATTCTATTTTGAATAGTCATGTCTATTCAATTTTCAAAAGTCATGTCTTTTTTTTTTTATTTTGAATAGATGTATCTATTTAATTTATGTCTTATTGAATTTTAAAATAAGTTTAAAATTCAATTTCAAATAAAAGATACATCCTTTCAAATAAAGACATATCTCTTTAATTTAAAAGACACATCTTTCTTTTTAAATAAAAAGACATATCCCTTCAATTTAAAAGAGACATCTCTTTAATTAATATACACTTCTTCTTAAATAAAAAATACATCTTTTAAATAAAAGACACATCTTTTCAATTTAAAAGATACATCTTTTCAATTTAAAAGATACATCTTTTCAATTTAAAAGATACATCTTTTCAAATAAAAAATACACATTTTCAAATAAAAGGAACAACAATTAAATTCCTTTTTTAAATATCATATTTTATCCAATACAAGACTTTTAATTCTACTCAATATTACAAACTATATAACAATCCCCCACTAGTTTGTAATATTTCTACATGATATCATACATAATAGAAAGTATCTTTACAGAGATTTGAACTTCCTAATAGTGTAACACTTTAAAGTTTTGACGAACTTAGTGGTATCATAAGATTTGAACCATAACTCCATTTGCCAAAACCGAAAGTACAACACATATGACATCATTAACTTTGCGAAGACGTTCTGGTAATCTCGCTTTAGCACTTTTATGGCCATGAGCTAATCCTGGTTTCATGAATATTTACAAGATTAACTCTTAAATCTTGTTTGAAGCGGCACCACTTCAATATTCATATAGGTGGTATTGTTATTATGTCCCTGTTACTCCAGACATTTAACAATACCATTAAGACCTTTGTCATCCTCTCTTTGTAACAGTATGCACAACTCTTGACATAATATTATGTAGTACATTCTTGAATGAGGTCTCAATTTTAGAGTCCGTGCCTCAAACAACACTTAGTAACTTGTTATTACCCATTGAACTTTTATTGTTAGAGTGTATACTAACTCAAAGTTGGGTTTCCGTTACTAGTGCTTTATTTTAAGGGTTTTAACCCCATTCCAATACAAGTTTGTTGTACTACATCTCTGGACAATGGTTTGGTCAATGGATCAGCCAAATTCTTATTTAACCTAATATAAACAATTGTCATTGTTCCATTTGTGACTAATTACCTTATAAAAGCATGTCTTAAGCTTATATGTCTTGATTTCCCATTGTAAATTTTGTTGTGAGCTATACACATAGTAGCTTCACTATCACAGAATACAGAAATGACTGGCATAGGTTGTGGCCACAACTTAATGTCTAACAACATGTTTCTCAGCCATTCTGTCTCTTATCCAACAGCTGCCAATGCAATAAATTCATATTCCACTGTGGAATGGGAAATACAAGTTTGCTTCTTAGATGCCCAACTTATGGCACCTCCACCCAAGGTGAATATCCAACCAGATGTGGATTTATTATCATTAACACTTGTGATCTAACTTGCATCAGAATAACCTTCTAATACAGTAGGAAAACCACTATAACAAATTCCCAAGTGCTTTGTTCTTTTCAAATACCCAAACACTCTAGAAATTGATTTCCAATGTTCATTACCTGGATTACTTGTAAACCTTGAGAGTTTACAAACAGAAAATGCAATATCTGGCCTAGTACTATGCATTGCATACATCATACTACCTATTGCACTTGCATATTCTAATTGTGCTATCAGTCTCCCTGAATTTTTAGTCAATTTTATACTAGAATCATAAGGAGTATTAAACTCCTTTATTCCTAAATATTTGAATTTATCAAGCATCTTATCTATGTAGTGTGACTGTAACAAAGTCACTCCTTTGTTATCTTTTTGAACTTTAATACCTAAAATAGTATCCACTTCATTCATATCTTTCATTTTAAAGACTGAAGTCAAATACTACTTAGTTTCAGAGATACTAAACATATTTGTTCCAAATATTAACATGTCATCAACATACAAACATATAATAACACCATATTCTACAAAAACACTTTTAATGCCCCTAGGTCCCAATTTAGTTCTTTGATGATCAGAAACCCTATAGTATGAAATACACCCCCACACTTTAAAATAATTTAAATTTGGTTTTCTATTATTCCAAAGTTCATAAGGTGATGTTTTCTAACTCTTTGAAGACACTCTATTAAGTGTATAACATGCAGTTAAAAGTGCTTCACCCCATAAATTATGTGGCAAACGAGCATTCAATAACATAGCATTAACCATTTCTACCAAGGTTCTATTTTTTTTCTTTCTGCCAACCCATTTTGTTGTGGAGTATAAGGTGCACTACTTTAATGTATTAAACTATGCTCTTCACAGAATTTATTAAACTCAATAGGAAAATATTCTCTACCTCTATCACTACGAAGGATTTTTATTTTCCCATTCTTCTGATTTTCTACTATTGATTTATATTCTTTAAATTTTTTGAAAAGCTTCATCTTTGGTTCTTAGTAAATAGACAAATGTGAATCTAGAGACATCGATAAATGTGATAAAATATCTTTTACCACCTCTTGTTATTTCTCCATTTAATTCACAAATATCTGAGTGCACCAAGTCTAATAAATATGTATTTCTTTCAACTTTATGAAAAGATTTTTTAATCATTTTTGCTTGTATACAAATTTCACATTTTCCATTATTTTTGAAATTGCAATTGATGTAACCATTTTTGGACATAAATTTCCAAGAACCAAAATTCAGATGTCATAATCTAGCACGCCATAAAGTATAGTTAGAGTCAACAATATAAACAAAATCAACATTTATTGCATTAGTACTAAGTTTGAACATGCCATCAGAATTATAACCCTTTCCTACAAAAGTTCCACTCTTAGACACTATAACATTATCAGACTCAATTACTATTTTGAAACCTTTCTTGGATAGCAAACTAGCAGACACTAAATTCTTTCGAATTTTTGGTACATGAAATACATTTAACAATGTCAATTTCTGTCCAGATGTGAAGTTGATCTCTACAGATCCCTTTCCAAGCACTTTTGCAGTAACATGATTTCCCATAAGCACCTTTTCAGAATCTTTAACTTCTATGTAGGTCTTGAAGAAATCGCTATTTTTACAAACATGGATGGTTGCACCCGAATCAAGCCACCAGTCTTGGCTTTTCATTATTGCATTAGCCATGTTCACTTTGGTAATCATACCAATGTGAAGTGTAGACACCATGGCCACTATTTCCGATATTGTGCTTTCCACCAAGTTTGCTTTCTCAGTCTTTTCATTCTTTCCATTATTGAAGTTAACTCCAACCTTTCTATATCTACACTCACGAATAACATGGCCCTTTTTGCCACAATGGAAACACATAATATCCTTTTTCTTTTTCTTAAAGGATTTCTTATTTGCTTTTAAATTCTTGTTTCCTTTGTGAATATTCTTTTCATTGACAAGATTAACAGTAGAACTTGAAGCCATAATTAGTGCTTCTCTTGCACGAGTTTTATATTCAATTTGAATATGAATAAGAAATTGTTCTAATGTTAATTTGTCAGTGGAGTGCAGAATTTTATTTCTATAATTATTCTAAGAAGAAGGCAATTTAGAAAGAACTGTACCAATTTGCAAAGCATCTGGAATTTTGACTTCAACATCCCTTAGTTTTGAAACTAGGATTTGGACTTCATGGATTTGATCCATGATTGGTTTAGTGTCAACCATTTTAAATTCAAAATATTGTAGGGCTAGAAATTTGTCAGTACCTCGTTTTTCTGTTTGGTAGGCAGTTTCTAAAGCAGACCAAATTGCTTTTGGTGTCTTCAAGTTTGAGTACAGATCATATAAACGATCAGTCAGGGTATTCAGAATGTGTCCTCGACATATGAGTTCATCCTCTTCACGTTTCTTTCTTTCTGCTTTGAGTTAATCAGATTCTTCAGGATTAGGATCTGGCAGCACAGGCAGATAACAGTCTAAAACATAGTGAATCTTGAGGGCAGTGAGCAAGAAAATCATCTTGTCTTTCCAGCGAGTGAAATTAGTGCCATCAAAGCGATCCAGTTTGATGAATTCTTTTGGATTCTCCATAGCAGTGAATGACAGGAAAATAAACTCTTTAAAATTGTTAGAAAAAAAATAAGGCTTTGAGGCGTGATAAATCACTTTCTTTAAAGAGTTTATGTATGTGTATTGGAGAATCACAGGCAAACCCTTTCAGGATACAACAAAGCCCTCTTGGAACCAAAATCTCTCCGTAGAATTCTAATATGATATATATATATATATATATATAGTTTGAACAGTTATGTCTGTTCAATTTGAATAGATATGTCTTTCTATTTCTAACAATCATGTCTATTCTATTTTGAATAGTCATGTCTATTCAATTTTCAAAAGTCATGTCTTTTTTTTATTTTGAATAAATGTGTCTATTTAATTTATGTCTTATTGAATTTTAAAATAAGTTTTAAAATTCAATTTCAAATAAAAGATACATCCTTTCAAATAAAGACATATCTCTTTAATTTAAAAGACACATCTTTCTTTTTAAATAAAAAGACATATCCCTTCAATTTGAAAGAGACATCTCTTTAATTAAGAGACACTTCTTCTTAAATAAAAAACACATCTTTTAAATAAAAGACACATCTTTTCAATTTAAAAGATACATCTTTTCAAATAAAAAATACACATTTTCAAATAAAAGAAACAACAATTAAATTCCTTTTTTAAATATCATATTTTAGTCCTTTAATCTTGTCTTAGGTTTCACTTTACCTTTTTTTTTTGGATTTAGTCCTTAACTTTCAAATACCACTCAGTTTTATCCACACCTAACATTAGTTTCCCTAACTGGAAATACTGAATTAGAACTCATGCCAAATCATAAGAATATCATATAAAATTAAGATAAACTTAAGTTAAAAGAAATAAGAATATAAGGACAAACTATTAATTCCTCATTTGCAATATATATACCAAAATTGACAATTCAAACCACACTCTAACTTTCTTGAATAAATTAGTTTCGTATATACCTAGGTACTATCGCCTTGGTCATATGTGTGTGTATATCGAGATACTTTTTTGATAAATTAGTTTCGTATCTAATTACTATATATATCGCCTTAGTCATGTGTATTCATATATATATATGTGTGTGTGTGTACAAGTATGATTCAATAATACAATCACTTAATAGAACATTGTCAACAATCCATCTTCTTCACTCTGATTATAGTTTTATAATTTTTGTTGATTTTTCAATTAAATAAATAATAAAACATTACTAACACATCACGAAATTAATTATTTAATTTTATTAAGGAAGAAGATTTCAAGGAATCAGTTGTGTGTGTGTTTGTGTTGAAATTGACATTTGGATATTGCACGTGTTTAATGCCGGAAAGATAAGCTGAAAATCACTGCTATCGAAAAGTTCTTTTGAGGATCCCATCTAGTTTTTTTTTTCAAAATAAAAATAATATTTTTTGTCAGCGCCTGCCGTAATCTACAGTAGATTGCACCCATTAACAAAATCTAATAAAAAATTGATAAATTATTATTCAATTTAGTCATTTTTATATTTGATGTGAGCAAGAAAAGAAGAAACTTAAAAGCTTAACGTTTCCTATAAATACCTACACTTGCATATGCTCTTCAAAACCAAACCCATCCTTTTATAATTAAAATGTCTTCCATTGCTGCTTCAACACCTGTTCTTTCTTCTAACCAAATTTTTGCCACATCCCATTTGGGTCGACAGTCTCCTAATCTTTGGAAGGATTATTTCCTTCAATATGCTTCAGAATCTCTGGTATATATATAATTAACTAATTTCATGCTTTTTCATATTTACATATATATAGAAGAGTTTGCATATAGTCTTTTTAGGTAAAAGTATATTTTTTGTCATTAACATTTATATGAAGTTTCAATTTCATCCAAAAGTTTTTTTTAGTACGATTTTGTACCTAATCTTTTATTTTTATTTTAAATTTGTCCTTTTGGCCAACAACGTATAACTCAGAGACTAAAAATGTTAACTAGGTCTTCCACATGTCATACGTCATCATTCACATATATAGCCGCGTCAGTTTAAAATTTAGAATTCTAATTATGCCCCTCTTTTTACCTACCATCCCATGTATTACAAATCACATTTAATGTAAACTTAATGGAATCTAAATCTGCCTCTTAAACTTTCAATTTTTTTTATTTTTTTAAAAAATTGATCTTTATATTTTCAATTAGCTATTAATTTAATCCCTTTCATTTTTATTTCCTATAAACAAGATGACCAAAACCATTGAAGTCAAATAACAATAAATATTGACTTTGTCTTTTTCAGGATGTGGAAAACAACATGGGACTGCAGATTAAAGCTGAGCAACTAAAAGAGGAAGTGAGGAAGATGTTTGTCTATCCAGGCAATCACCTCGAACACAAGCTGAACCTCATTGACTCTATCCAACGGTTGGGTGTGTCTTCCCATTTTGAAGGAGAAATTGAAGAAGCATTGACTAAGATTCTCAACAATTGCACCAAGAACAATAAAATCATCATCTATGAGGACCCCAATCTTCAATCTCTAGCTTTACTCTTCCGGTTGCTTAGGCAACAAGGATATCCTATTTCTTCTAGTATATTTTACGGAGAAAACTTTGACTTTGATAATGACGAATTTGATTTATTTAGTCATTGTCTTGATCATAACATAGCTATCTCATAATTTATGTGTTGGATGAATGAAACAGAAGTATTTAACAAATTCAAAAACGAGGATGGAAAATTCAAGGAAGAAATGGCCAAGGATATTGAGGGAATGTTGGCTTTGTATGAAGCTGCACAATTAAGAATTCATGGAGAGGATATACTTGATGAAGCTCTTCATTTCACACACACTCACCTGAAGTGCTCCACCAAGAACGACCAATTGAGCCCTTCTCTTGCAGCCCATGTCAACCACTGCCTAAGGCAACCTCTCCATAAGACATTGCCAGGGATAGGGGCAAGATATTACATATCATTCTACCACCAACATCCCTCCAATCCACATAGTGACCTGCTCAACTTTGCAAAACTAGAATTCAATATGCTCCAGAGACTACATCAAAAAGAAGTTGGCAATCTCACAAAGTAAGTATTGTAATCTACTAATCCTCTTGTTGAAATTCAGGACGATCTATGTGTATTGTTTTTGTCCAACATATTGAATAGGCCTATAACTTAAGTGGGGAGGGGATTCACTATTTTTCCTTTAATTAAAACAACAAGAAATAACGTAGTATTTTATTTTTTACCAAAAGAAAGCTATCAACTTTAAAGTCGTACTTTTCTTTATTTTTGATATGTTTATTATTAGTTAATACCAAGGTTTAGAGAACTGACCGGATTGACCAATTTGATTAAAAAACCAACAAACCAGCTGGTTCTCCGGTTCGAAAAATGCTTAAAAACTTGAGAGAGGTTAAACCAGTCTAAACCATTAAAACTAGTAAAAACTAGTGGGGTGATTGGTTTTGATGATATGAAATTCCCCACCATCATTTTTAGTATCATCTTTAAAATAGACATCTGAGAGAGAGAGAGAGAGAGAGAGAGAGAGAGAGAGAGAGAGAGAGAGAGAGAGAGAGAGAGAGAGATCTTACGCTACGAGTGAGAGAGAAAGATAGCGATTGAGATTAAAGAAGTTTCAAAGAATTCAGAAGAACCATTGAAAAAGAAGATATTGGCTCAAATGAGGAAGAAAGAAAACTAGAGACAAGAACTAAAAGCCTAGCTATTTCCACTATTATAATATTATATTACGGCCAAAGTTTGAAGAGAAATGGGAAAGGCTGAGGTATATTTAAACATATTTTAAGTATTTTAGCTATATATTAATATAAATTTAACTATTTTGACTATATATTTCAATATGTTTTAAATATTATTGTTTAATCATGATTCAACCATGGTTGAATTATTAACCTTTGAACCAATGCTTTCATAAGTTTAATGACCTGTCCAGTTTTATAGACCTTGGTTAATACACATCACTTTTAAATTTTAATTAAGTTCATGAAAAAAAGTTATATTTAAGAAAAGCTTAAAAACTTACAGGTTTTATTTATAATCTAATGATTCATAATTAAGTGCTAACAATATTTTACATGAGCAATATTTATTAAACAACCTAATATATTATACAGCAAGGTACATAAAATCCCTAGTGCTTGAGCCTCCTAATCAAAGCATGATGCTTCAGCATGCAAATGAAATTTGAATTAAATGCATAACCATGGGTTAATCTATATAATCCCAAAAAATATGGGTTAAATTAATGTTATCCTAATCAAACTTCGTTAACTTTAGATTTCATGGTTATCAAAAATATGTATTGCAGATGGTGGAATAATTCAGAGTATATGAGAAAGATCCCTTACGCTAGAGATAGATCAGTGGAGGCCTATTTTTGGCCTTTAACTACGGCCTTTGAAGCTCAACACAGCACTGCCAGAATTTTAGTGGGCAAACTGGTTCAATCGATGGGCTTTCTTGATGATACCTACGATTCCTATGGCACTATTCAACAGCTTGAACTCTTCACAGAGGCCATTAAACGGTTTCTATAATTAACATCCACATCCTACTGAAAGTCACAAGTTTTCCTTTTTAAATAATTCCTTTCTATTTGATTTGATTTTTCAGATGGGATATTAGTCTTATTGATTCTCTCCCCGAATGCATGAAAGTGGTATTTGAGTCTATTCATGAAGTAAACAAAGAAATAGAGTTGGTGATCACTGCAGATGACAAAATATCAAGTTCTGTTATGCCACAAATCAAACAAGCTGTAGGCTATTAGTACTCTTAATCCTATATATTGTGGTATGCTCTAACTTAATGTGATGAATGCTCAAGTCTTAACAATTATGTTGTTGATGACGTGTAGATTTATGAGTTGTCACGATGCTACTTGGTGGAAGCAAAGTGGTGCAATGAAGGGTTCATCCCAAGCTATGAAGAATACAAGGAGAATGGAGCTATAACTGCTGTTATTCCAGTTATACTAACTTCGCTTATTGGCCTTTCCAACTTCGGAACCAAAGAAGTGTTTGATTGGATTTCCAGATATCCGAAAGTCATTAGAGCTGCAGCTCTTATTGGCAGACTCATGAATGACTTGGCTACTCACAAGGTACAATCAAGCACTGTTAATTATAAATGCTTCTTATGAATAAACAAATTAGAATAAACCGCTCTTATATATATGTCATTATGCTTTTGATTTGATATGCAGTTTGAGAAGGAAAAAGGGGATGTTGCCTCAGGGGTGGAATGTTGCATGAAGCAATATGGAATATCAGAAGAAAAAGCCTATGACATACTCTTCAACGACATTGTAAATTGTTGGAAGGATATTAATGAAGAGTGTCTCCAACCACATGCTATCTCAAAGCCTGTGCTTGATATTTGTCTTAGAATGGGACGATTGTGTGAGTTTGCATATGAAAACTTCGAGGATAGGTTCTCAGATGGGGATTCATTGAAGCAGTATATTGTGGCATTGCTTGTGGATCCCATACACTGAGCATCCCAACTGCTATAGCTTTAATAGCATATCTTGATGTGTTCTTGCTGAACAATATGTGATTGTGAAATGTATTTACTGTGAAACATATGTGTTCTCTTAATTAAAAAGCATGTGTAATAAGGGGCATCTATTATGCTCAATTCAACTAGTTAATGCTTCAAAATCTTTGGTACAATATTATATATAGCTTATTTGTTATATCTTTCAATTTCCCTCTCTGTGCGTTATTTTGGTTTATATATGATAGCATGCATCAAATTCGCATACCAAAAATCCATATACACATATTTATACATATGTCTGTATGTATGTATGTGTGGTCGAACTTTGGAGGTAAAATGTAATTTGAATGGATCAATTTTTGAGAATTTTTTATAGAGAAAAAGTTGAGTATACTAAATGTTAAACAAAATAAGATAGAATATAACTTAAAAAATTAAATTTGTTATTATTAGCTAGTTCAAGCCACTAGGACTGTTGAGCTGCCCAAAATTGAATTTGTGGCAACTTCCAGTATAGTGATTGTCCCAGATCGTATTCTCTCAAGGAGCATTGCTTCTAAATTTCCTGATTAATTGTTCTTACACTAATCTACTATAATTGCAATCTAATTACCTACTCATTACATGCTAATTACCACCGGGGGTGATTGCATAATCAAGGCATAAAACATAAACTAACTACAACAAAACAGAATAGAAACAAAAATGGAAATTCATTAACATATACAGAATGCAATCAGCCATAGAGTCTTAGAATTGCAACTATCATTATTCTTGTCTTCAAATTAGTTCTTGTGTTCTCTATCATTAGGTTTCTAACTAATATTTCTAAGAGACATCCTAGAACTTGATTACACATAAGTTAAACCTAACCACTTGCAATCTGGTTAAGTCCTAACCTAAATCATGCTTGATAATCACCCAAGCAAGCCATTTCTATTCTACTTGCTACACCTAACTGTAACAATAAGAAAACAGACATAAAAATAGAGATGAAAGGCAAGAACATATATGAAACAGAGATAAACAGCAAGAAACTTATCTAATTAAGCTCCAAGAATTCATATTATGGATTCTACTTCTCTATGGACTAATTACAACACAAATTTCAGCCTTCCATGGAGGCCAAAACAGAAGAAAATACAAGGCGGAAACAAATTTATAGAGGAAAAATATGGAAAAAGAAGCTCTTCAATAGAGGAGAAATGGCATCTGGTTAGGTCTTTAAGCTACTGCCAAGGAGAAGGACAAATTTCCTTCTTGTTGAACCTTAGGTGATGTCCCTTTCTTCTGTTGTCTTCATTGCTGCCTTCTACAGAAAGCATTTCTACTGCTGGAATCTTTTTTTGCTAATTATGCTGCACTTTTCTGATGCTGCTGCTGTTGCTTTTTTATTTCTGTAGAAGAGTGGAACCCACTAGACCAGTCAGCCCTAGTCAATACACAGTTAACTACCACGTCATCAAAGGTCACCACATCAGCAGCCTTGTCATCTAATTCATCCAAGTAAGCATAAACTCTCCAATGAATTTAAATATGAAAATTGAGCACAAGAATTAATTAGGATAAAATTATGAAATTAAAGCATATTAATTCTATAATTAATTTACACCCAATAAATCCAAAACATGATATAATAGGAGAGTTGGCAAATTAAAATTGCAATAAGACTAAGATAGGGACTACAATGTATATAAAAATGCCTGATATCATTAGCTCAAATTTTTTGGAGAAATAAGTTGCACAGAAAGTTTGTCAGAATTCAGTATGCTAGAGTCTGTGTAAATATTGAATGATTTGTGAGGACATATGTAAGTAGTGTCAATTATGTTCAATTCAACTAGTTAATGTTATAATTCAGTTTTTAGTTTTTGTTTACACTTAACCATAATTTCAATTTTTTTCTATTTATCCTAGTCCACGAATTAATGTTGTGAGAGTTTTTGGGTATTATACAGTACATTTGAATAGATGTAATTAATTTTCTTGCTAATCATTCAAGTATGGGGTATGGTAGAAAATGGAAGCCTCTTAAGGTCCGCAATCTGCAGAGGTTATGGAAACTTGACAAACATGAATCTAAAAGGATTCTTCCAAACAAGAACCTAGAACCATCACAAAAGCCATAATTTTCATAGCTGATCATCTTTCCTGTAAACTTAGACCTTCCCCAGATTCAACAACTTGAAAAGAAGGAAAATTGTCTTATTTTGCTATTTTGGCATGATAATTCACCACAAGAATAACATGTAATACCTATAGCAAAAATGGTATAAAGTTAAGGATTTCAGAAGAAAAATGGGTATTTCGAATGACTTGTTACTAGATATATTCATTAGCTAAATCAACGGTCATTAATTCTTTTCTGACTGATTTTCGACTGATAAATAATATCTACTGAAATCTTCATACCAATTTTCAGTCACAGTACAGGAAAAAGGCATAATACCTATAGCCAAATCAGTAGGAAAATAATGAATTTCAGTAGCAAAATTGTTATTCCTACTAAATAGCTACTAAAAATTTTCAGTAACAAAATTAATAGTCGGTAATTATTTTCTTACTGATTTCTTACTGAAACATATTATCCACTAAACGCATTATATAGATTTTAAGTCGAAAAATATCATCCTAATCTCATAATCACTGCCACATGTATGGATACAAAACACATAATTCGTTGCTCAGATCATTATTGTTGTACACGTGTTAGTTGACCCTAGAAAATTATAATTAAAAAATAACAAAAATTTAAATTAAAAATATTATTTAATTAAATTATTAGTCTCTTGAGAACGCTCTCGAGAGTATGGCTCTCGAGATACTTCAGTTTTTTCCTCTATGTAAAAATATAAAAAAATTTACAATTATAGGAAGTTATTATATTTATATATTTAATTTTAATTGTTTTGTAGACTTTTTAATTATGAAAAGAAAAAAATTAATTAACTTACATTATATATTTATTTAAACTTGTTATTGAAAAACATTATAAATTTACAAATTTCAATACATGTGAATTGTTTATTTTTATTAAAAAAAAGAAATAATGAATATACAATTTTTTTTTATGAAATATTTTAATTTTATTCGTCTTCTTCCATATTTCTAAGTCTTTCTCTACACCAAATGAGAATGAGATAGGAATGCTTCAGGAAAGGAAAGATGAATTAGTTCTACTCCTTCACACATAAAAATTTATTCCTGTTGATGCATAAGAATGTAAATAGATCAGATGGCAACAGATAAAAAAAGAACTGAGTAATTGAGAAGTATATTGAGAAAACAATACTTTTTTATTGGAAAATATACAAATTTTTACCTAAAAGAAGAAACTGATGTATACCATTAATAAAATCAAAAAAGCTGTAGAGAAGAATAATGTGAAATAGAAGCACTACAAAAAAACTGGAATTTAGTGTCAGTCAAAACCACCCTTTAAACCGACACTAAACGACTTAACATCGGTTCACAATTTTGATGTTATGTGGTCCGTTGTGAGGTCATTTAGCGTCGATTTTGACATCCGTGAGAATAATCGACGTTAGATAACTTTAACGTCAGTTTTGTCAAAACTAATGTTAAATTCATAACCGACGTTAAATTTGTAATTTAATGTCAGTTTTGACAGACGTTAAATGCTGACATTTAACATCAATTATAACTGACGTTAAAGTTTTGATTTAACGTCAGTTTTAATCGACATTAGATGACATTATTAATGTCCATTTAGCCATTTAATGTTGGTTGTGATCGACGCTATGTGAGTAATCTAAGACCGACGTTAGATGACTTTGAATGATTTTTAGTTACTATCATTTAGTGTCAGTTTTGATAATCGCTAGAAGACTTTAACCAATTTTTATTCTCATTTAATTAAATTGAAACTGATGTTAATTTCCAATTTTGACATTAAATTGAAACTTTAACATCATAAATACAATCAAATTTAATTTTGACATGCACTATATTTATATTCCAATGTAATATCTGGCCAAAATTTAATAGATACTGGAAGCCAAACTATAAAAGAAAATATATTTGAATAAAAATATATTTTTTAAACATGAGTCTTACATCAAATCCAAAGTTAAAAGTTGATACATTCTAAAAGAACAAGTTTCACATGTCCTAACCAAATAATTATTATAATCAGTGATAGTCATGGGTTGTGACTAGCTCCAGAAGAACGTCGACATTCTTGAGGTAAAGCTCCTGCACTATTTGCATCAAGTGCCTATAAACATAATATTTATTATTAGAGTTCATAGTGAATGAAAATAATGAATTAATTACTAGTGAACATTTTATTAGCTATATGAAACAGAATAAAGGGAGAAGAGTGAAAATAAAATGAAACACAAAGGAAAGAAACAACATTTGCATTGAAACAAACCTCAATGGTGGTAATTGGAAGAAGCTCTGTTCTGGGTTCCTAATTGTAGAACAATTATATCTAAGTTCAAGGTATCCAATCTATTAATTCAATTTCCCCAAATTTTATTTCATAAGCCATTTAAGATTGCCCCTGGCTTTAACTAATATAAAGCACAAAGCAAATGAAAACAACATTGATATACAAGAAACCAACTAAACAGAAAAAAAAAAGAAATAATAATCTAATTAGGAAAAGGCTACCCTAACACATAGAGGAGTGAGGGCTAGTATTCACCACAAACTGCTTCAACATTAATTATATCTTATAAAAAGATTAAAATTTCTTTTAAGACTTTGAAAATTATATTAAATAAAATAAATTTTTATGACAGAATAAAACCCAAATATAATTTTAAAGACTATAATATATTTTTGTCTTAATGATGTATTTCTTTGTTCCTTTTTCATGGTAATTACTATTAGGGTGACACTTCATGATCCATCATGCTCAATATTAAATTGTGCATTGACATATAATACCTTCTCCGGAGTAGCCAGGGGAAAAGAACCTTAGCCTAGTAGATACAATTTCAAGGCAACACAAGTCTCTTCTTTATATTCCAACCATTTCCTTTGAAAGATTCTTTTGAAAGTGGAGCAACAACATTAAATATTGCCATGTTTTTTAATATCAAAGTATATTCCTTATAATTTTATCCCATTGTGTCTCTTTAGTAACCATTTAAAAAAAATCCTGAATAGAATTGTCTTGGTGCCTTGGATGGAACACACATAAAGATCAAAGTTCTAGCAAAAGATAGACTGAGGTATTGTAATAGTTAAAGGGATATTAGCACCAATGTCTTAGGGGTTTGCTCTCCAGAAGGGCAATTTATATATGTGTTGCCTGGGTGGAGGGGTCAGTAGCAGATGGATGATTTTTATGTGACACAGTTCATAGAAGACATGGGCCGAAAGTACCTCAGGGTGTGCATCTAATAGATATATTTCTTCGAGTTTTATGTTATACTTAAAAAAATCATTTAATTATGTGGTTACTAATACATGCATTGCTTTGATTTAGGGTGTTATTATCTAGTTGATGCTGGGTACACCAACTGTGAAGGTTTTCTTGCCCCATATAGAGGTCAAAGGTACCATTTAAGTTAATGGTCCAAAAGTCGACAACCGACCATGCTTGAGAATATTTTAATTTTAAGCATTCTAGTGCACGCAATGTTATTGAGCGATACTTTGGTATGTTGAAAGGGTGATAGGCAATATTGAGGAGTCCATCATTCTATCCTGTAAGGACATTAAATCATATCATCATAGCATGCTGCTTACTACACAATTTGATCATGCGAGAAAATGCCATAATCCCATTCTTTAATGATGTATGGGATGTAGTAGAAGAAGATGCACCTGTGGATCCCATCCCCGAATCAGTGATTGAGCCTACTCAAGCCTAGACTAACTGGCGAGATACATTGGCAAATAACATGTATAGTGACTTTAGGCATTAGTGAAGTGGCGAATGAACATTTAGGCAATAATTGCACATGTGTATCTTTTTTGGGAATCTACACATATGTTTTTTTGGTATCATTTTGACATGTGTATAGTTTGTAGGAAATTTGCACATTAGTATTTTTTTGTATCATTTTGACATATATGTATAGTTTAAAGGGTATATACACACACTACGTATGTGTATCATTTTGTACCATTTTGAATATAAGTATTTGACATTGAAGATTGAGATGAACGTGTCTTTGGAAATGAACCTATTATTGCACTTGACTGATGTTATTTTTCGTGCTCGTGTTATTTTTAATATATTTGGCAGGTATGGAGGACCCTAGAAAACATGTATAAAGCCAAAGGAAGGACGCCATGCTCATCAAGTGTTTGGTGCAATTGAGGATAGAGGGGAAGTACTTCGCTGAAAGTGTTTTCCAAAAATGGTCACCTCAAAGCCTTAGAAGACATGATGAGAGAGAGAGAGCACTCGAGTGTGGCATTAAGGGAATCCCGCACATACAATCACACTTGAGAACGATGAACGTGAACTAGAGCATTATATATGACATGGTCTACGGAACAAACACTAGTGGATTTGGCTGGGATCCTGAGACAAACATGGTGATAGTAGACAAGGCCGTATGGGATGAATATTTAAAGGTGACGTTACCTTTATCTTTAGAACTTGTTTATGTTTCTAGTATGATTTTTGTGTTTTTGTTTTAACTCTGTCCAGTATTATTTACAGTCACACAAGGATGCCAGGAAATTTAGATACAAGCCAATTCCATTCTTCGATCAACAGTCTACTGCATTTAGGAAGGATCGTGCTGCAGGAAAAGAAGCAGAGGCAGCTTGTGACATTATCGAGGATATGGACACATGGACCCAAGCTCCTTCTTTGGAAGAGTTGCAAGAGATAGACATGGGGACTGAGGTCAAGGATGAGCCACAGTCAGACTTAACCACTCCTAATGCGAGTGAGGGATCGTCTAGATTGAAGAGAAAGCATAGAGTAACCCATGGAAAGGTTGACATGTGTAACATCATGCATGAGTGCACATGCAACCTTAGAGACCGTTTTGAGCTAGCCACTAACTCCTTATGTGATTTTGTTGACAAATTGAGCCACAAAGCAACGTTGATCGAGATGAGGACAAAGTTATATGATGAATTAATAAAGGTTGAAGGGATAATGTCTAAGGAGATAGACATGGCTCATGTTAAGCTTGTAGGAGATGAGGCCTATCTCACTACATTCTTTAGTGTGCCAGCCGAGCTAAAGCTTCGATGGATCCAATTTATCCTTCAGTAGAGTTATCTATGCCATGTTTCAGTCAAGAACTATTGTAGTGGTTGTGTTTTGTTTAATATTGTGATTTATGGTTTAATATTTACTAATTATGTACATACCCACTGTGGTATGTTTGGTGTATTTTTATCCACAAGGTATGTGTCCACCATGGTAGCAGTCTTTATGGAGGAATGTTATGTTTGATTGAACTTATAGTCTTGTGTTAAATATATAATCAAACTTGTCCTTATGTTTGTAACATTATAAGTGGTTAGTTTTTGTGTGAATATTTAGTGAGCAATGTGTACTCTTCATCAACCATTAGATCTTGCTTAATGCCCCTTAACTTTTTTCCTTCCTTTGTTGGAGCATTGAATGAAAATAAATCATGGAATGATTTATTTTAGGTTTTATATTCTATCTTAAGTAGCATATCTGTGCTTCTGATTTTGCTGCCTTCATTGGAATTCTATATATCCTATAATTTATTAGAGTTTTATTCATCCTTTAAAATAACTGTAATTATCTGCTTCATATTGTAGTTACTTTTTTTTTATGATCAACTTTTGAGGTATATGATCAAGGATGTGATTACGAAAAACTGGATCGTTCTTCTAAATGAAATTACCTAGAAATGTTTTTACTTCGCAGAGAGAATATAGCAGGAAAAGAATTTATTAGATTCACAATCAGTAACATTCAAGAATAGCCTCTTTCATATTAACATGGCAACCCATTGCTTTCTGTACATAAATGCAAGCACAATAGCATTTGCTATTCACCTAACATATGCATAAATGAACTAAGTATCCTTTGCAAACAACCTCTTAAAATGGTCCTAGATCTATGTACTAGAATAAGCGATTAAACTGAAACAAAATAACTTTTTTCCCTCTTTTCTTTGGGTCACTGCAACAGAAGAAACCTTGTGCAAACCAATTTTGTATATTTTTTACAGTCACTCCAGTCATCCTGCCTATCAGACTTTGCTGCCAGGTTATAGAATATAGGCGTCAATTAACTTCAGTAACAATTTGAGCCATGAAGACAAGAAGACATAAACAACTTATAAGCCATGAAGTGTACAAACCTGAGTATAGCTATCAATTGCAGTTTTAAAGTCTATATATGTAATACCCGTGCATTTTAATTCACTTGGTAAATATGTTAATCTTATTATATTCTTATATTTCAAATTTTGGAGTAAACTTGAAATTTTGTAAAAGCATGAAAATCTTGGAATCTCTAAATTTTTTTTTGTGAGAAATTTCCAAGAAAATTCTCAACAAGGGGCTTGACTGAAATTAAAGATAATAATTTTTGGGAAAGTGTGGCAATGGAGAAATAAAAATATTTTGGCCCTTGAGTGATTTGGAAATTTCTTTGGAAATCAAAAGGACCAGAGTGAATTAAAAGTAATAGAGGAGGTGGCTTAGTGAAATTTGAGGCAAAGAGGTAAGTAGGGTACATGAGGATGGAGACATGTAATGCTCTCAACCATTGGATGGAGTTGGCTTCTAATAGAAGCCATTTAAGCTCCCATCGGCTGAAAGAAAAATAAAAAGAAAAAGGAGGAGAGGGAGAAACTGAGAAAGAGAAGACAAGGGTTTCAGGTCATTCCATGACTCCACCTTCGAGTGTCCTCTATTCTTGACCATTCTACCACTGTGTGTGGTGGTTTTTCACCATAAAGGGTGCTAGAGCAGTCGATCATGATGGAAAAACCCTTGACAATAGGTAAGAGTGAATAGAGATCGATTTTGTTAGGATTTTTCTTTTCTTCTTCGTGCTATAGCATGTGTGGCTAAGAGGATGAGTCTTCTTTCTTTTAACCTATGGTTTGGGTTGTCAAGAGATGTATAGAAGCTAGAGGAAGGTCCATAGCAAAAGTTTTAGCAGAAAAAAGGAGACAAAGAGGAAAGGAAACAAAAGAATAGACCACTGAGAGGTAAAGGGACTGACCCATGAATCCATTTTGCAAATTTTTTTGATTTAGAATCTTTTTGTGTTGAGTATTGCTGTTGGGTATTGGATGGAGGAGAAGGTTCAGTGTATATATGGATATATTTGTAGTTGTATGAGTTACTTTGTATGGTATATGTATTGTGAGTATAAAAATTTATGGTTTGAGTTATGAACAATTGAGAAATATGTGAAAGCAAAGATTAGAAGATGTTATCTATATAGTTATGTGGAAAATTTGGGATGTATAGTAGCAGAAATAAAAGAAAGTGGTTGAATAATCAGGAAAAGAGTTTTGAGTAAGCCAAAGAAATCCAGGTCAAGCCTTCCAAGGAACTAAATTCCCATCTGATTAGACTGAAGTTTAAAAACGAGTTTTCGAAATGATCTTGGTTACCTAGGAGAGAAATTTGCACAAAGAAAAAGTTCATTGGTTCCTTCTTACAGCCCTAAAAAGAAATATTAGGGCTTATTTAGTTTGAATATATATATATATATATATATATATTTTCACTAAAAATAAAAAATAAATTTAAAAATGTGTTTAGTTGAATTTAATGAAAATATTTATTAAAATAGTTCAAATCTAAAAATACTAAAAATATATTTTTAATGTTTTACGAAATATATTTTAAGAAATAAAAACTAAAAATAAAAATAAAAAATATTTTCACAAATTAAACAAATGTTTATTTTCGCACAACTTGGTCTCTCGTCTTCACTTATCGATTTCCACAGGCATTCATTAGTTAAACAAGGAAATCAATTGGTAACGCGAGCATATAGGGACCCGGATCCTTTGCATTACTTTTAGTAATGCAGAGGTATTAGCAACAGTAAAAAATTGTTACTGAAAGTTTTAGCAACGGTAAAAATCGTTGCTAATAAGTATTGCGCTCTGCATTATTGCGGAGGATCCGCTTCCAGCATATAGTGGTGATCAGACCATGCCACCCACCCATGGTACACCCTCTCAAATAATCTGATGTGGCAGTGATAGGATAACATAGACTTCAACCATGTTGACTAGAAAGTTGGACAAAAGGAGTATCTTGCTACAAAATAAAAGTTGAGGGGGTCTTTGATTGAGTTTAAAAATCAAGGGGATAAAATACACTGATCCAAAGTTTAAGAGGATTTTAAGTAATTTTCCCGAATTTCTTTAAAAAAGTTTAGTTATGCAATGTTGAGTTAAAAGGTTAAAATGTATTGTTGATACCTTTAGTTTGATCCAATTTATAATTTGATCCTTCCACTTCGATTTGTTGTAATATAATTCCAATATTTTATAAATTTATGAAAAAACAAATCCCCACGTTTAAAAATTGTCAATTTTCCCTTGAGATTAGTATAATGTGACGTTGTAAAGTTGATTTGGCATCCTTATAATGTGACATTGTAAAAGTTGATGTAACATCCTTTGGATATGTCGAAAATGGATCAGCTGCTTGGTTCATATGGGTCAATGATTTTCACAATCAATAATTCAAATTTTAAGATCTTGGTTTTTATTTTTTTAATTTTTTTTAAAAAATTAGCATCTTGAAATCTGAACCGTTAATTAAAAAAATTAATGGCTCAAATGAACCAAACACTCTGCTTAACTTTTAAAGCCAAACAAAAAATCTGTTTCTAGATATGCCACCATCTGAAATCAGTCAAATCTCTAGCATTACAATTCCATCAACCAAAAACACCATCTCTTGTCATGCCAAGCATTTTTATGTTTATAAAAGGAAAATAAACACCATCAGCTAGCTGTCCACAGATTAAACAAAAAATAAAGGAGAAAACCATAACACAAGAAGCTTCAGGTATGAAAATGGTTTTCCCTTTTTTTTAAAGTATATTTGCATTCCTAAAGATATTTAGAAAGAGTTAAGAGCATATATACAGGTAATGTACCTTTAAGAAAAAATGATAACGGGGGCCTAAAAGAAATATCATAATTAATTACAACATTATTATGTGAATGGAGAGAAAAGTTAATGTCGTGCACCACAGTTGCTTTTTTTATATGGTATATGGATTGTTATAATATTATTATAAAATATTAAATTTTGGAAACCGTTGCTATATATATATATATATATATATATATGTATGTATACATATGTATACATACATATAACTGTGTGACTTAATGCACATTTATATAGACGTTGGGGCTGGTGCAATTAAACTCTTGTTAGTTGCTGGCTCAAACAATTTTAAAGCAATTTTCAACATTATCATGGAAGTTGCAATCAAAAGTAAGAATAGTGTGAATGATCTCATCAAGCTTTTTCATTTCAAAGGTGTGCATTTCAATTTTCAAGAGATGGAAGGGGAAGATTTTGTTTTATCTTAATCTTTTGAAGATGTCTTATGTGCTCACGATGAAAAATTCAAAAAAGACTCCCACTGATTCAATCAGTGATGTTGATAAGAAAGAACATGCTGAAAAAAAATGAGAAAATGATAAATATAATTTTTATTATTATTTGCTTAATTGTTTGGCTAACAAATTTTATAATTACTATGAGAAATCATATGCTACTACCAAAAAGATTTGAAAATCCTTTCAAAGAAAATATGATACTAGGGAAGCTGGAGCAAAGAAGTATGCTGTAAATCGCTTTTTCCGCTATTAAATGGTGGATGACAAATCTATGCTGGAGCAAACACATTTGCTCATGAAGTGAGGTTTGAAGGGATACACATTGAAGATAATCTAATTGTTCCTAGAATCATTGACAAGCTACCACAATCTTAGAAGGAATTCCAAAAGGGGCTACGTCACAATCAAAAAGAGACAAGCCTAGAGAGTCTCATCACAAGGATCCGACTAGAAGAGGAAGCTAGGAGTCAAGATCTTCTCATGACTCAGTGAAAATTCAACAATTAAGATAAATTTTCTTGGAACCAGTGACTCTTTGCCTTAAGGTCAAAGTTTAAAGCAAAATGCTCATTTGAAGTCCTCTAAGAAAAACATGAAAATTTCATCTAGAAATGGCAACAAAGGGAATTCCACCCAAAATAAAAATAAAAACAATGGTTCCAACCAAAAACCCTAATTCTCTTGTTATATGTGTGGTAAAATTGGACACATGGCAAAAAATTATAGGAATCGTTTTTGTGGTAGTAAGCCAACAGCCAATAATATTGAAAAGCCTTTAGTGGCCATGATTACTAAAATCAACATGGTTGGTGAATTAAGAGGTTAGTGGGTGGATTCGAGAGCCATTATGCATGTATGTTATGATAAAGATTGGTTCAAGGTGTTTATACATTATGATAAGCTTAAGGACATCATGATTGGTGACTCTCATACCCCTCAAATTTTGGGTGAAGGTGATATGGAGCTTAATTTCACTTCTGGTTGTATCCTTGTAACATCCCAAATTCTTATATAGGTAAATAAGTGTTTGAAGGACTATTATGAAAAAGAATATTTGTAAAACATATATATATATATATATATATATATATGAAAAAAAAGAGAAGAAGAGAAAATAAATTTGATATGCAATAGATGAAATTGAAAGAAAACATAAGGAAATGTTGGAAATGATTTTGGGTATCAAATTGAAAAATTTACCTTAAGGACCAAGGACACACTTGCAAGGATAGAAAAATGTGAAGGGTCTCTCTAGAATTTTAGCTAAGCCATTTGAGATGGCATTTCATTATTAAGCTACGTAAGAAGGCATACACATGTCACTCCATTACTCTTTTCACTATAGCCTTGCACCAATAGGGGAAGACCACATATCACCCATCCACCTTAGCTTTCTTCCATCCATGTGGCACCACCTAAGCTTTCCATTGCACAACACTTTGATGTCCTCAGCTAGCATAGGAAGTTAGAGCACATGATGGAGAAGATGGAGGAATTTAGGTACATGAGCATGTGAAGCTCTCGACCACATTCCCTTTTGGAAGTAGCACATCATGGGCACTAACTTTCTGTAGTGATTCTCGGCTAAGTACAGAAGAATGTTGGTAGCCACGTGAGAGAGCTTCAATTCCTATGTTATGCTGCTCTTAAACCCGTGGAAGGCTTGGGTGAGTTGTCTTCAAGTTAGGCAGCCACCAAAAACCTCTAAAGGACACCTATGCTTCATCCATGCTGACCAACTTTTGAGCTATCTTCGTGGAGGGTGTGAAACCGAGAAAGAGAGGAATTTGGTGCAGTAAAAACATGATTGTCTTCTCTTTTTTCTGCAGCCACGTGGGGCACCTCTTATGCCATTAAAATATGACCCTTAGTTGCATTTTCTACTGTCAAAACTGAGAGGAAGAGTGTGAGGTTCTGCTGTCATCAAACCTTGGTTTTCCTTGAGGATTTGGTGTGCAACCCGTGAGCTAATGAACCAGAATTTTTGCCTCTGTTCTACTGCACTAAAACAGAGCAAAAAGTGGAGATATTAGGCAAGTTTGCAAGGTCTTTTCTAGCCAAACCAATAAGCCACCCTTGGGAAACTTTGGTACTGACCAAAGGACCATCTTTGCAGTGGATTTGAGGTCCAAAGCACACCTTCATAGCAGCAAAAACTATAACAGGAAAGTGCAGAAAATTTGGAGACAAAGTGAGCTTGGAGTCTCTAGTAAGCTTTAAATCCTTTCTTTTAGCTATGCATGTGTTTTGGAAATAATTAAACATGGCTTATAGAGTCCTTAGATGAGTTTGGGAGAGCCATGCAACAAGAAGAATGGAAAAACATGGAGTTTAGAGGTATGCATCCATGACAGGGACTAAACTGAATAAAATCAAAGGTTTGTAGGAATAGCTATAATTTCGAAACAAGATATATTTGTAACCTATAGACTTAGATGAAACTAAATATGGTCTTAGTTAGATGAAACTAAATATGGTCTTAGATCATGAAAAAGATAAGGGAAAAATAATTATTGAGGACCTAAGTGAATGAAATGAAAAGTTGGAAGGAAAGAGTAAAAATTCTGAAAATGTCCAGATTGAGTATATATGGGATTTTAGTTAAAATGTGATGGAATTTACCAAATTTTGAAGGTTATTTATATGGTTAAAGTTCGTATTAAGGACTAAAGTGAATTAATTCAAGGTTGTTGAGGAAAAAAGAAATAGGGTGGAATTTGAGAAATAAATTAGAAGAAATTTTCGCTGATTATAATTATTTGAATTTGGGACTATGAATGAGATTATAGATATTACGTAATTAATTTTTGAGGCACAAGATTTAATTAATTATGAAATAGTAATTTCAATCTCTTCCCTATTAGGATATTTTTTTAGCTAATTATATTTATTATTTTTAATTAAATTTGGGATTTGAAATAAGATTGCGAATAATACGTAATTAATATTTAGTGCATAGAAATTTCATTTAAAAATGGAATAGTATTTTAAGTATTCCATATTAGGATTTTAATAGCTAATTTATTTTATCAGCACCTTGGAATAATTTCGAGTGGAATCAGTACGTGATGATAAATTCAGGTAGCCAGTTACATTTCATAAAAGCACTGTTCATATATTTTAAAATTGTTTTATACTGAAAATGATTTAATTATGAATTATGTGATATTCAACTCTATGCATTGTTATGTATGTATATGTATAAGACTCATGTGCTAAGGCAGTGTACGCCAAGCATCTGGGATACGACGGTACGCGCCAGTATAAGACTTGTCATGGTTAGGGCGGAAGCAGCTATGCATGACGATGCTAGTGTCAGTCTTGTTGACCTTTGGGCCACAGGGTATAATCAGACCCTAGTGCTAGGCACTGAGAATAGTGATGACCCTTGGCACCACTTGAAGTGAAACAGACTCTTGTGGTACTAAGACCCAAGGATAATCTCTGCATGACAGTGGCATAGATGAGTTGAACTGAATTATGAATAGTGTTATGAACTTGCTTTTATGACTGGGAATGGTTCTTGTTTTCAAGATTAACTACTAGCTACTGAGATTTCTATGTCTCATGATTTTGTACTATATTAACCATTTCCAGGTGCAAACCAAAATGGGAATAGCGGGGTTGCAGCAGGGAGTCAGTAGCTGTAGCCTAGATTTTATAGTTTTTGTAAAATAATCAAGACTTAATCTCCAGTGATATGTATATATGTCGAAATGATAGTGATGTAAGACATGCGATGATATTGATGGTTCCTAGTTGCTTTTAATTATGGATTTGAGATCTTTGAAATTTAAGGTTTGAGAATTGCCATAATTATTCACTAAGGAACCTTATCTTAAAAATATTTTATCTTGGAGATAGTTTTATGAAAATTTTGAGGTGTTACAATCCTCACTCTTAAGAATGTTTTATACACAACTAAAGATGAGAAAAAAAATCTTATGTCTTCCTTTCTGTTGAATAAAGATGGTTTAAAACAGACTATTGAGTTTGATTATTATGTTTTTACTAAAGGAGGAAATTTTGTAGACATAGAATATGCATGTGATGGAATGTTTAAGCTGAATCTTAATATGAATAAAATGTTTTCAAGTTCAATTTACATGATGTCTTCTATTAATGTTTTGTATGAACATTTATGTCATATAAATAATAAATATATACAAAGAATGAGTAATTTAGAATTAACTCCTAGCGTTGATAAAAAATTTGAAAATTTTGATTTTTGTAACGTGTCAAAAATTACAAAAAGATCACACAAAACAATTGTGACAAATTTTGAATTGACAGATTTAATTCATATTGATATATATGAATTTGATGGTTATCTTACTCGTAGTGGTAATAGATATTTTATTGCTTTTATAGATGATTTTTCTAAATATACTTAGGTTTATTTGATGAAACATAAAAATGAAGCTTTTAAAAAATTAAAATTATATTAAATAAAATTGAAAATAAGTTTGGTAAGAAAATTAAACGGTTTCGAAGTGATAGAGGTGGGGAGTCTAATTCAAATGAGTTAAATTCTTTTATTGAAAGTTTGGGTATTTCACATGATGTAACACCACCTTATTCACTAGCTTTTAATAATATAGCCATAAAAATAGAACGTTAATAAATTTTACAAATTCCATGTTGTTACATTCGAGTGTTTCTTTTAATTTTTGGAGTAAAGCTATTTTGACTACTTGTTTTATGCTAAATCTTATTCCTCATAAAAAATCAAATAAAACACCTTTTGAGTTATGGAAAAATTATAAGCCAAATTTGATTGTTTTGAGAGTATGGAGATGTTTAGCATATGTGAAACATGTGGATACTAAAAGGTCTTAAGTTAGGATCTCAAGCTTCTACATGTATCTTTGTTGGTTATTCTTTGAATAATATAACTTAAACATTTTTTGATCTAGACACCAAAAAATAAAGTTATAATTGAGTCTTACTATGCTATATTTCACGAAAATAAATTTCCTTATAAATTAGGAAATAGTGGGGGTCAAAAAAATCAAATATTTCTAATTCAAGCTCTCATTACCATAAAAATATTGAAACTGAGACTGAACCAAGGAGAAGTAAGAGAGCTATAATAGAAAAAGATTTAGGCCTAGATTTATTAGTTTATAATATTGCAGATAATCCTATATCTTTGAAATTTAATGACCGGGTTGCTTTCTAGAATGACGATTATACGCACAAGCTAACACAAGTCCTTACAGCATACTTTGTCCTCACTTGCATGGTTCATGAGAAAACTTCCTAGGAAGTCACCCATCTTAGAATTACCCCAAGCTAAGCACGCTTAACTGAGGAATACTTATGAAATGGGTTCTGAAAAAAGAAGATGCATCTTGTTGATATAGATAGCACCAAAAAGATTCAATGTTTAGGAAAGAATCTATACATCATGAGATGGTGTCTCTTATGTCAAATAAAACATGCTAGGTCAAGGGTTTTCTATCAAGTTGGATAGAAAATGGTCACCTACCCAAGGCTCACCATTTTCTCATAACTCACCATTACTCAACACCAACCAAAATTGTTTTCTCAACAACCCGCTATGTAATGCCCCAAAAATTGGGCATATAAATATTCATATATTGTAGGGTGTACTTCAGTGGTAGCCCATAATTTCCCTAAACAATCCTAATATTCACAATTACACAAATTGTAAATTATATAATTTGCAAAGCAAATTACAGCCAAATAAATAAAATTCCTAAAACATCGGAGGACCTAGGTAGCTTATAAGATTACAGAGCATTTCTAATTGGTTCATTTAGAATCCTCCAACTATATAGAGTATATCTCCAAGCCTCTAACTTCCAGCAGTTTCTCCCATCTTCCTCAGCTGCTAAATCTGAAAATAGCAATAGAGAGCATGAGTTTATGAAAATTCAGTGAGCAAGTGACTGTGCAATAAAATATAGCACAAGTCCAAATACCAACCTCACTTCCATAATTAAAATACATACCACTAACACATATCGGTATGAAATATAATATATATAACGTACCTTTCCACACAACCTAGACCCATAATTCACTGCGCGTCTATAATCTCATAAAACAATCATCAACCAAATAAAAAGCATAAGTAAACAACTACTCTAAAATGCATTATACAATGCATGATGTATGTTTGCATTTTTCACATCCTTTCCATACTTACCGTATTGAAGACCAACCCTCAATGGGTTTATTCAGAGGTTTAGCCCTTAGTTCCCTCTCGCAATGTGGACAAATGCAATATACAATGTTTATCCCACTCTTTCCCACACCACATTGAAGACTAGCCTCAATGCGTATGCATATCCATTGACACCACTCAATGGCATTACACAATGGATAGCTTCCTGCTCTTTTTCCACACATTTCCACTTCTCATAATATGAATATGTAAATGATGAGATGCAATGCATTTTCTACATAAACATCCCACAGCATATACCACATCAATTCACCACTTTAAATACAATTAAGCATAAAATCCTCAATCCCACTAAATAAATCCCACAACCATTCAATGAAATTCCTTAATCTAGTTATTATCACTAACTAGGGAATTTCGTTAATGAATTTCTAACTATGGCGTGAATGAGATTTATATTGAACTTGCCCAAATAATTTAATAAAATATATATGGCAAGGTCATCCACTCACCTCGATGCTGATAAGGTTTACTGCATAAATAGTTTCAGGAGACAAAGCCAAAGAAGCTCCCAAGTCAGCTAGAATCAACCCAAATCAATAACTAAATAAAACAAGGAAAGCTCTCACCACTAACCTTGACATTTGGTCATTCATTTGTCATAACTCTTAACCAGTAAGGAGTTTTTAAACAAATCTTATACCGTTAGAAACTATACTCAAAGAACTTTCTAAGGATATAAAATTTGTTAAAAACAGAGTCCAGAAGAAGGAGTTATGGCCATTTGAAAAGGGGCAGTCCAGATGGCTGGCACCTGAGGTGCCCTACGTGGCACCTGGGGCGCCAGACACCAAACTTTCTACTCAAATTCAAGTGCTTGGTGCCTGGGGAGCCAAGACCACTCCTTTCCACTCAAGGGGGTGCCTGAGGTGCCACGACTCTGACTTCGCGAGTTCTTCATGAATTTGGCTCAAATTTAGCCAATTCTTCATCGTTTTCCATTATTTCTTTCATAAAATCTCATCATTGATGTCTAAGGAGTATTTAGACACCAAAAGCCCCAATTTTCATTGAGAAACAAAGTCAAAATCTCGATTTTACCTCATATACCCTTAGAACTAGAAAATAGGAAAAAGTTTGAGAAATCAGAATCCTTACCTCGATTTCTTGCTTTCCCTACATTAGTTGGCCACTGATAACTCGCCCCACCATCAGAGAAAGGCTCTCCGAAGCTCGTTAGATGATTTGGAGTGGAGAGATAGAGAGAAGGAAAAGAGAAAGAGATAAGAGAGAGTGAGGAGAGAGAGGAAAATGAGAAATGAAGAAAAGAGGTGGGACCACCTATATACACCCACCTAGGGTGAAATTACTACTTTGCCCCTTAGTAATTTTCAATTAACCTTAGTGGTGACAAACCCATAATTTTTTCAATTTGGGTATTTCTTATAATCTAAATGCCACCTAGCTCTTTATTTTACTTTAGTCTCTCTTTGGACCTCATCGGTACTCGACCTCCTCTATATCTCATGATTACTCTCTTTCTATTCCTTGTCTCTCAATTTTATCTCCACAAATTTCTTGTTCCTCTTATCTTTCCTCAATTCTTCCATAAATAATATTCAAAAAGAATAAATTAAATAGGAAAAATTAAAATTAACCAAATAATTTCATTAAAATAATGGGAATTTTATTATAACAACCGTAATACTGCCAATTACGTGATCCCAAAATTGGCGGGTATTACACGCTAGGTCAAGGGTATTTTGTCAATTTGGATAGAAATAACTACTTACTCTAGCAATCAATGGTGCTACCAGTGGTTCACGGCTACAACCTTGAAAGATATATTCTCAGTGCGAAACCTTGCTTAGCTAAGTTCACCTCTGAGGATATAGAGACCGTGGACCTATAATATAAAGAGTGGATATTAGTTGACCAACTCTTGTTAGGATGGTTCTATAGTTTGATGACAGTGGGTGTTGCTTCACAAATGTTGAATTGTTCTACCTCTCGTGATCTGTGGTAAGCCGAAAAGGAGATTTCTGGAGCTTAGTCACGTTCTCATATCATGTTGTACAAAAATGAGTTGCAACACATATGGAAAGGAAATTTGAACATGGAGGCATATCTGAACAAAATTAAATCAATTACAGATAATTTAGCTTTAGCTAGAAATCATATTTCTACAACTAACCTTGTTTCTCAAGTTCTTGCAGGGTTAGACTCAAATTATAATCCTATTGTGGTGCAACTCCCAGATAAGATAGATTTTTCATGGGTTGATTTACATGCTTTGCTTCTCACTTGTGAAAGTCATTTAGGGTCGCTGAGCAATTTTAGTCATCTAAATCTATCTCAACCAGTAGCAAATGTGACTAGAACAAAGAACTGAAATGACCTCAACAAAAACAACTGGATGGGTAGCAATTTCAGAGGAACTAGAGGAGGATGTAGACAAGGCAAAACCAACAGAAATAATAAGCCAGTTTGTGAAGTATGTAATAGGTTGGGTCACATTGCCATTAACGGTTTCTACAGGTTTGATAAGGCAAACATGGGAAACATGACCTTTTCAAATGTACAGAACAAGGGTACAAACAACAATGCCTATATAGCTACTCCCAACACAGCGAATGATTCCTCTTGGTATTTGGATAATGGAGCAACTAGTCATGTTACTAATGATCCTACACAACTTGAAAACACTACAAAAAATTCTAGTAAGAAGAAATTTATTGTTGGAATGAAGAGAAATTAAGAGTACATGGTTCTCGTTGTTCTAAGTTGATCTGTGAAAACAATGATAACTATTCAAATGAATGATGTGTTGATTGTCCCTTCAATAACAAATAATTTAGTGAGTGTGTCTAAATTAACTTCTAAAAATGATGTTTAAGTGCAATTTGACTTACTCAACTATTTGTTGAAGGACAAGGAATCGAGGAGGACACTATTGCAAGGTAAAATTGAAGAATATGGACTACATAGAATGGCCTCACAACCTCAAGCAACATCTTGTACATTTAATACTATCAGCAATGAAAATAAAGACTCTTACTATTTTTATAATTCTAGTGATATTTGGAATAGAAGGTTAAGATATCCTTCTAGCCAAACTCTGTCAAAAATTCTCAAGTTATGTACTGGCAAAAAAAAAGCAATAATAGTTACCTTTTGTGAAGCATGTCAATATGGGAAATCACATTACTTACCTTTTAAAAGGTTTGACTCATATGCCTATTTTCCTTTAGACCTTGTGCACACTGATTTATAGGGACCCTCTCTAATTGCATCCTTAAATGGCTTTTGCTACTATATACATTTTTTGGATGAAAATACAAGGTTTACATGGATCTACCCTTTAAAAACAAAAGATGATGCAGTTAATGCATTCTTACAATTCAAGAAGATGGTTAAAAATCAATTTGAAAGAAAAAATTTAAATGCTGCAAAGTGATTGGGGTGGTGAATATAGGAGTTCGATGAAAATAATTCAAGATAGTAGCATTATATTCTGGTAGTCTTGTCCTTACACTTTTGCTCAAAATGATATAGCTGAACGTAAACATCGTCACATAGTACAATTGAGATTTATACTTTTAGCTCAAGTTAAAATTCCTCTTCATTATTGGTGGAAGGCATTTCACACTGCTACTTTTTTTTTATTAATCATTTACCTACCGATGTTTTAGCTAGAAGTTCATCATATTTCAAGTTGTTTAATGTTCTTCCTAATTACTAGTTTTTTCAAGGTGTTTGGTTGTGCTTGCTACCCTTGCCTAAAACCTTACAATCAACACAAATTGAAATTCCACTCCATAAAATGTGTTTTTATTGGTTTTAGCAATTCACACAAAGGATATAAATGCTTAAGTCCAACCGAGAAGGTTTATATATCTAGACATGTCATCTTTAATGAAGAAGATTTTCCATTTTCTACTAGATTTATCAATACAAGAAAAGCACCACAATAGGAAATTATCAATGCAACTAGTTTATCTCAATTTTGAATAATTCTTATATGAATTCTAGTTTTGACGGTGGTTCACAGATTTTACAAAATGATCGAACCAAGTCTAATGATCATATGGAAAATTTGACCTCACCTTAATATTTAGACATGCTACACAAGAATAGTGGCCTTGACAGCAACAAAACATAAACTTCTAGAGAAACTACCACAACAGATAGTGATGAGCATGATAGTGAACAAGTTGAATTTGCAGAAGTCATTTCTCAATGTCATCATATGATAACCAAAAGCAAAGTAGGTATAGTCAAGCCAAAAGTTCCATATGTTAGTATTTCTCAACAATCAAAGGAGGGAACAATGGAAACTAAATCAGTGGAAGAAACTTTGAACAACCCATAATGGAGGAAGGTAATGACAGAAGAATTTGATGATCTTACCAAAAACAAGACTTAGGTTCTTGTTCCTTGCAGTAATAAGAAATTGGCAGACTGTAAGTGGGTCTTCAAAACCAAGTTCAATGCTAATGGCACTATATAAAGGCACAAGGCTCGCTTAGTTGCTAAGGGTTTTCAACAAGACCCTAGAATCAATTTTAGTGAAACCTTCAGTTTTATGGTCGAAGCAACATAATGCCTTCCTCTATGATGCGCTTGAGGAATAAATCTTTATGAAGCAACATCAAGGTTTTGAAGACAACAAAGCTAATCACATTTGTAAGCTAGTTAAGGCTTTATATGGCCTTAAACAAGCCTCGTGGGCTTGGTTTGAAAGGCTAAGGAAGTCTCTTATAAATTGGGGTTTTCTTAATACTGAGAGTGATAATTCTCTTTTCTTTCTCAAAACTAATAAATGCATCATCATTCTCCTAGTATGCATTGATGACATATTGGTGACTGGAAACAACAATGTGGAACTACAATGTTTTGTGCAGAAGCTTAATGAGACTTTCTCCTTAAAAGATCTCGATCTCTTACATTACTTTCTTGGTTTGGAAGCTTATAGGGACAAAACAGGAATCTATTTATGCCAAACTTGGTACATACAAGAGTTGCTAACTAAGTTTAATATGATTGATTCTAGTCCTTGTCCTACATCTATGGTTGTAGGAAAGTCCATCTCAAAACATGGTGGCAAGGCACAAAATCCTTCAAAGTTTCTTTTGCTATAGGAGCTCTATAATATTTGACTAATACACGTCTAGATATTCCTTTAAAAACCTACCTCTGAACATAGGCAAGCCTTGAAACGAGTCTTGAGGTACCTCAAAGGTACACTAAACTATAGTTTACATATGGAATCAATAGATTTCTTGTCTATTAATGGTTTTGCATATGCTTATTGCGCTGTTTGTCTTGACAACATAAGTTCGATAAGTGGGATTTGTGTATATATTGGAGATACTTTGTGATATCTAGCATTTTTATATATATTTCAACCCCTAATTTGGTCTATTTGTATTTTCATCTATGAGAATTCTCCAATTTTATTACACTTTGTAATTTATTGAGTCTAAATTAATCTTGGATGGAAAATGAATTATTTTCATATTTTAGAACTTAAATTATTAAAGACTCAATTTAATCCATTTGTGTGCTTTGCAGAAATTAAATTTGGAGATTTTCTGATGATTTGGCACTGAGGTGGACAGTCTTGCAGACATGGCGCTTATGTGGCGTTTTTCTGATGAGGAGGATGCTGACTGGACTTGCTGCTACATTTTTGCTGACATGGAGACATGTGGGGCCCTCAATCCAGATCTGTTCAGCCCTTGCATGCTGTCTAGTTCTTGCATGTTTCTCAAACTTCACTAAAAATGGCATATCAGCTTTTTGCATAGCAAAAGAGGCCTTCTGCTGCACCATTTTGATGAATTGTTGCTGCTGTCTGCTGCTCCCATTCTGCAGAAGGAAATCAGCCACATCTCTCCCCTACTTTTGAAAGTTAACTAAGCATCTAAGGTAGAATATTCTAAGCCATTTTTAGGGCTTCAATTTTGTAAACACCAGAAACTTTTCTTTGGCTGTAACTTAACATTTTCGTAGCTCTGTCTTCCTCTCTGTTTTCCCTTTTACTGTTTTTTGTTTTGCTCTCATGGAGGGCTAAATCTCTTTTGTAATCAGTCACTAGGTCATTGGGATGTTGTAGCTTGAACTCAGAATTCAAGATAAGTGTTTTATTCTCCATTTCATCTCATTTCATTTCTGTTTTGCTGTTATGTTTATGTTGCTGTCAGATTCTGATTAGAACTTGAAAAGGAGCATAAACTGATTTATATATATGAGATATAGCCTTGCTTGATTGATTAGGAAAGTGAGTGAAGTGAAATGGCCAGTTAGATGATATATTTAAATTGGTTTGGTTGAGGTTTTCTATTGAATGCATCTAGTTATAGTAGAGAAGATGTTCTTGACTGTAGTTAGTAACATTAAATTCTAGAAGTTATTCTAGAACCATTTTCATAAAGAACCAAATGGTGAAATGAGAACAAAACTGAATCAATGAGTTAAGTGATGATAGTTGCACTCCCATAAACCTTAGTGGCTGGTTGCTTGGTTTTCTGTTATTGTCAAATTCGTCATGTTGCTGAATTGCTGCTGTTGTAGTTCTTTGTTGCTGTTTATTTCTGTAATTGATGTTATTTACTGCCAGTAAACCCCCCCGGTTTATGTGCTTTTAATTAGTGTTTGGGTGTTTAGAACGATTAATTAGTGTTTAGAAGTGAGGCTCCTCGAGTAAATACGACCTGGGGATCACTATACTCCAAAATTGCCATGAATTTAATTCTAGGTGATTCGGCATCGTAGTGGCGTGAACCAGAATTTTGGCGTCGTTGCCGGGGAGCTAATTCATTTCTGAGTTGTTAATTAGTTGTTCTATTGTATTCTTGTTTGATTTTAAGTGGCTTGGTATTATTAGAAGTGATTACAAATTCTTCAAGTCAATTTTTCAAGTTTCCTAGTTATAATTCAGCCACTATTCATCAGCAAAAAAAACTAAATCGGATTGACTTGAAAATTGGTAGTCCACTAAATACGACCGTTTCGGGCATAGCTCCTCACGAGACCATTTCAGAGCACCGCTCTATCTCGGCCAAATTCCAACGTTTAGATCACTTTTTCCATTTTACAATCGTTTTAACCATTTTTTCAATTAATTGTGATTTTTGGTTTGATTTTTGTAGACCTTATTTTTGAGTTCTGTTTGTTGATTTTGTGCCTCCAATTGGTGAAGGATTCTTCCAAGAAAAATCATATTTTTCTGAGATACTGCATTTTTGGTGATTTTTCTTAGTTGGAGCCTTGTGTGATGTTTTTGCTGGTTTCTGTGTTTATTGTGTTTTCTTGTGATCTTTGCTCCTCCTAGTGTATGAGAAGGTCTGGTCACGTGGACTTACCACCTTTTGATCCAAAAATTGATAGGACCTTCCATATGCTAGTGAGAAGCAATAGCATTAGGACTAATATAGTTTCTGAACTTCTTGCTGAAATTGTTAAGTGCTGTCAACAGTGTAGAAGTAGAATCATATTCTGAATCTGATATTTTGTTGGAGTCAACTGATTGTGAGTCAGCTGGGATAACTAGGATGGATAATCAAAATGCACAAGTGTCTCAAAATAGGCAAAAACAATTAATTAAAGAGTTGATTGCACTTGATGTGCATTATCAACCATTGTGCATAAATAATCCTGAGTTGGATGCTACTTTTGAACTGAAATATGGTCTAATCCATTTGTTGCCCAAGTTTCATGGCCTTGCAGGAGAAGATCTGCACAAACACTTAAAGGAGTTTCATGTTGTCTGCTCTACCATGAGACCGCATGGAGTTGGAGAAGAACAGATCAAATTAATAGCATTTCCTTTCTCTTTGGATGGGGCAGCCAAGGATTGGCTTTACTATCTACCCACTGCCTTAATAACAAGATGGGATGAACTGAAGAAGTTGTTCTTAGAAAAATTCTTTCTAGCCTCCAGAACAGCAGCAATTAGGAAAGATATCAGTAGGATTAGACAATTAAATGGTGAGACTTTGCATGAATACTGGGAGAGGTTTAAGAAGCTCTGCTCATGTTGTCCAAACCACCAAATTTCATAGCAGCTTCTCATCCAGTATTTCTATGAGGGATTATTGCCTATGGATAGATACATAGTTGATGCAGCTGCTGATGGGGCATTGGTGAATAAGACTCCTGCTGCAACAAACGAATTGTTGGCCAAGATGGCCCAAAATGCACAGCAATTTGGCACCAGATTGAATGATCCAATAGCAATTACTGTCAATGAAGTGAGGACACCTCCCATGGAGCAACAAAAGATAGAAAATAAATTGGAAGAGTTAGCTTCAATGGTGAGGCAATTGGCATTAAATCAGAGAACACAACAACCAGCCCTTCCTCCTTCAGTTTGTGAAATTTGTTCCCTGAATACCCACCATACTGATCAGTGCCCTCAGCTGAAAGAGACCCCAACTGAGTCATGTGCTGGCATATTCCCTAGTAGACCCATGCAGCCACAACAACAGAGATACAACCCATATTGCTCCACCTACAATCCTGGGTGGCTTGATCATCCAGCTTTCAAGTATGAGAATACCTCCAACCCCCCTTACCAGCCACCCCATGTAAGATACAATCAATTTGGACCTAGCCATACACCTCCTCCACCACCCAAGAAGCCTGAGACTAGTCTGGAAGATTTAATGAAAGAGCTAACTGCCAACACCCACCAGTTCCAGCAAAGAACAGAAACAAATATGCAGAATTTGGAAACTAAGATTGGTCAGTTAGCCACAACAATCAATGAGCTGAAATGTCAAGGTTCAGGGAGTTTGCCATCTCAACTAGTGATCAATCCAAGAGGCAATGTTAGTGCCATCATTTTGAGGAGTGGCAAGCAAGTAGATGGTCCACCTCCTGAATCTGAACTAGAAAAATTAAATGTGCAGCAAAGTGTTCCTTCATCCTCAACCAGTGAGCAAAATAAAAAGGATGAAGAAGTGGTTCAGAAAATACCTCTTCCTTTCCTCAATAGGCAGACTCAATCAAGGAAAGCTTCTGAATCTGACATGGATAAAGAGATCATGGAGACCTTTAGAAAAATATAGGTCAATATTTCACTTTTGGAAGCAATTAAGCAAATCCCCAAGTATGCCAAGTTCCTCAAAGAGTTTTGCACTCTTAAGAGGCGTTTAAGGGGTAATGAAAGAGTCAATTTAGGGAGAAATGTTTCTGCACTTATCCAACCACCCATGCCACCCAAGTACAAAGATCCTGGAACTCTCACAATATCATGCACAATAGGCAACATAGAGTTCTCCAATGCTATGCCGGATTTGGGAGCCTCAATCAATGTTATGCCCAAATCAGTGTACTCAAGCCTTAAGATTGGTGTTCTTTCACCAACTGGAGTGATTGTCCAACTTGCCAACAGGAGCACAACACATCCAGCAGGAATTCTGGAAGATGTCTTGGTAAGAGTTAAAGATTTCATTTTTCTTGCTGATTTTTATGTGCTTGATATGGAAAATGATAACACTCCTGGCCATGCACCATTAATACTTGGTAGACCTTTTCTGAAAACTGCAAAAACCATTATTAATGTGCATGAAGGGACTTTGTCCATGGAGTTTTTTGGCAACAAAATTGATTTTAACATTTTAGATGCCATGAAACATCCCATAGAAAATCATTCCAATGTGCATATGGTTAACTTTCTGGATTATTTAGTTGATGAGGCATGTGAAGATTTCCAAGCTGAATTAATTTTTGATTTTCCTGAGTTTACTGATTTGGTAGATGCCTTTGAGTGCAATTGTGCTGGTTCTGAATTTTGTCATGCTTGCACTGAAATTGAAAATTCTTTAAATGTTGACAATTCTGAGTTGCATTCTAATTTACATTCTGATTTGGATTCTGATGTGCATTCTGATTCTGTCATTTTCTCTAGCTTAGACTTAGATTCTGTTTTTGCTTTAGGTAGTTGTAGGTTTAGTGATTTAAACTGTAATGTTGTACATTCTTCATTTATTTCCTCTTGTGCTGCTAACCCTTCCTCCTCTTTAGCCAATGATTCTATCTTTGAGCAATCTGAATTTGTAGGTGCCTCCTTGGATGTGACTCCACAAAAACTAATTTCATCCTCCATCCAACCACCTACATTGGAGTTGAAGGCTTTACCAGAAAACCTCAAGTATGCCTTCTTGGAAGTAGGAGACAAACTTCTAGTCATTGTAGCCAACAACTTGAATCCCAATCAAGAAGAAAAATTGATCAATTTGCTAAAAAAGAATAAGAAGGCGATTGGGTGGACTCTAGCAGATATTCCTGGGATTAGTCCTTCCGTGTGCATGCACCGAATTCTTCTTGAAGAAGAGACGAAACTAGTAAGGCAACCCCAAAGAAGACTCAACCCCATGATTCTTGATGTGGTCAAGAATGAGCTAAGTAAGCTCCTCCAAGCTGGTATTATTTATCCTATCTCTAATAGTAAGTAGGTGAGTCTGGTACAAGTAGTGCCAAAGAAAACCGAGGTAACTGTCATAGCAAATGAAAATAATGAGTTAGTGCCCACTAGAGTTCAAAATAGTTGGCGTGTTTGCATTGATTATAGGAAGTTGAACCAAGCAACTAGAAAAGATCATTTTCCTCTTCCTTTTATTGATCAAATGCTTGAGAGACTTGCTGGCAAGTCTCATTATTGTTTTCTTGATGGTTTTTCTGGATATTTTCAAATTCACATTGCACCTAAAGATCAGGAGAAGACCACCTTCACTTGTCCCTTCAGTACTTTTGCATATAGACGCTTGCCTTTTGGTCTCTGTAATGTACCTGGCACTTTTCAAAGATGCATGATAAGCATATTTTCTGATTTGTTAGAGGATTGCATAGAAGTGTTCATGGAGGATTTTTCTATTTATAGAGACTCATTTGATGCATGCTTGAAAAATTTGGAGAGAGTACTTGAGAGATGCATAGAAAAAATTTAGTCTTGAATTATGAGAAATGTCATTTCATGGTAGAGCAAGGAATAATCCTAGGCCACATAGTGTCATCGTGTGGCATAGAAGTAGATAAAGCCAAAGTTAATGTTATCTCCTCTTTGCCTTACCCTGCTTGTGTGCGGGAAGTTTGCTCTTTTCTTAGCCATGCAGGATTTTATTGGAGATTCATCAAGGACTTCAGTAAGATCGCTTTACCCCTATCTAAACTCCTCCAAAAAGAAACTGATTTTGTTTTTAATGATGCCTAAAGGTCAGCTTTTGATGAGTTGAAGAAGCAACTTACCTCCCCTCCTATTATCCAACCTCCACGGTGGGAGCTTCCATTTGAGCTCATGTGTGATGCCTTAAATTATGCTGTGGGAGCAGTACTTTCACAAAGAATAGAGTGGAAGTTACATGTCATAGCTTATGCGTCTCGCACCCTTGATTCAGCTCAATCAAATTACACAACCACGGAAAAGGAGTTTTTAGCAATTGTCTTTGCTTTAGAAAAATTTAGATCATATTTGCTTGACTCCAAAGTAATTGTGTTTTCTGACCATGCAGCACTGAAATATTTACTGAAGAAGCTGGATGCAAAGCCAAGATTGATGAGATGGATGCTACTTCTCCAAGAATTTGATGTGGAGATCAAGGATAAGAGTGGAGCGGAGAATGTAGTAGCGGATCATTTGAGTAGGCTTTCTGATCTCCCATTGGAATATCTCCCCATAAGAGATAATTTTCCAGATGAGTGTTTTTCCCTTTTTCATGGTATTAGTGAGCCTTGGTATGCTAATTTAGTGAATTATCTTGTTGCATCGGAATTACATGCATACCAAAATAAACGTCAGTTGAATAAATTAAGAAGCGAGGCTAGGTACTATGTATCGGATGACCCTTATTTGTGAAAAATTTGTAGTGATCAAATGGTTAGGAGATGTGTTCCAAATCATGAATTTGCATCTATGCTGAATTTTTGTCATACTCTTGCATGTGGTGGACACTTTGGTCCCCAAAGAACAGCTAGGAAAGTGTTAGATTCTGGTTTATATTGGCCTATTTTGTTTAGGGATGCCTATGATTTCTGCAAGAACTGTTCTAGGTGTCAAAGAACTGGAAATGTGTCTAGAAGAAATGAAATGCCTCAACAACCTCTTCTCTTTTGTGATGTTTTTGATGTTTGGGGTATAGACTTTATGAGTCATTTTCCTGTTTCTTTTGGCTTCATCTATATCTTGGTTGCTGTGGATTATGTGTCGAAGTGGGTGGAAGCTAAAGCCACCCGAACTAATGATTCTATTGTTGTTGTAGATTTCCTTCGTTCACATATTTTCTACAGATTCGGCGTCCCCAAGGCTATAATCAGTGATCAAGGATCACACTTTTGCAATAGAAACATGCAAGGGCTATTAAAGAAATATAGGGTGGTGCACAAAACCTCTACACCTTATCACCCCTAAACCAATGGGCAAGCGGAAGTCTCCAACCGAGAGATAAAGCAAATATTAGAGAAAACCGTGCAGCCCAACATAAAGGATTGGAGTAAGAGGCTTGACGATGCGCTTTGGTCCTATAGGACCACTTTCAAGACTCCCATCGGCATGTCTCCATACCGTTTGGTATTTGGTAAAGCATGTCACTTGCCGGTGAAGATTGCACACAAGGCATATTAGGCAGTTAAACAATGCAATATGGACATGACCCTAGCCGGTAAAGAAAGGAAGTTGCAACTTCAAGAATTGGAAGAACTAAGGCTAGCGGCTTATGAGAATGCACGCATCTATAAAGAGAGGACAAAAGCTTGACATGATCAGAAAATTGAGAAAAAAGAATTCCAAGTGGGAGACAAAATCCTTCTCTACAATTCTCGCCTCAAGCTAATGCCCGGTAAGCTTCGCTCTAAATGGGTTAGCCCTTTTGTTGTTACTAATATCTTTTCTTTTGGTGCAGTAGAAATTCAAAATGAGGCCACCAACAAGCAATTCATGGTAAATGGGCAAAGGATAAAGAAGTTCTACAAGGGCTTCAAAGAAGAAACTGTAGAGGAAATCCAACTCTACAATGTTTCGGCTCCATGATAAGGCTGTACTCTTTCCCTCTTTTTTAATTTATGTCCTATTCATTTTATTTGATGTTTGGTACTAATTTGAATTAAGGACAATGCAATGTTTAAGTGTGGGGGGAGAGAATTTAATTGGAGCTGATTTAAAAAAAAAAAAATTCCTGCTGTCTCCTCTGTTTTCTCTGTTTCTGTCCAGAATTTTTGAGCTGTCTTGCATGAATTTTCTGTACCGATTGGCTACTAATTTTGCTACTTTCTTTACATGTTTTTAAAGCTTTATATGTCTTCTAGCTGTATAATTTTATTTGGTGTCTTTCGCATCTGTTTTGGTGTAGTTTTGTGTCGGTGAAGCCGAGTCGCCAGAATTTCTGCAGTGCAGAATTTTGCTGCTCTATTTTGTCTGAATTTGATGCTCTATTTTTGAAAATTTGATGAAGTTTTTGTGTGAAAGCATGCATGGTGAAATAGATTAAGTTGTGAATTGACTTAGCATGAAAAGAATTCAGTCTTCTTTTTTTTTAAGGAACTCAAGTAAAATGGCAATGACGTTATTTTTAATGAATTTTTAGTAATAGTCTTTAAACCGTGAGAATTTGAGCCTTCATTGTAAAATAATATTCTTTCTTATTGTGTGTATTCCCTATCACAATTTTTACTCTAGAATTTGTCTTGAATCTTTGTTGAGGCTACATTACATGTACATGCTTGGAAATGATTTAGGCATTTGTTTCTTGTAACCATTCTAGCCAAATAGCCATCCTATGTGTTGTTTCCATTGTGTGCCACTTTGTGCCTTACTTCCACCTTTCTTTCTTGTGTTTTCTATCTCTCTTCCACTTTAAAACAAATTCTTTCTTTTCCCCAAACTTAGGATTTGAAGAGCTTTAGAAATTTCTTTCTTTAGAAAATATATTGAATTGAGCATGTGCAAAAAGAAGGATTTGTGGGCTATCTTGAAATTCAATTTTTCTACTCAAAAGAAAAATTTGAAAATTCTTCATGAAAAAATATACTATATGGAGATCAAAAAAAAAGAAAAAAAAAGAAAAAAGAAGAGAGCAAGAAAGAAGAAAAGAAAAGTAGCATTTTTGTGCCCAATTTCAAAGTTCAATCTCTTGTAACCTTATTGATTGATGCTCTTCATTTCTTTATGTTCTTGTTAAACTTTGTTTTGTGTATTTCTTTCTACCTCCCAATCATTCCTTCACCCAACCTTACATCCTTGTAAAGTCCTAATAATTCAAGCATGTATGTGATTCAAGTAGTGGAGATTTAGATTCTTGACAAGCTTATGGTAGTGAATTTATGATAGGTTGAATGAGAGCGTATTACCTTAAACACTTGAGAGAATAGAGCGCATACACTCTTTCTTGTGATTAGATTGTTACTCGGATTCATTCTTGTCAGTGAAATCGCCATGGTTCTTGAACTTTTTAGAAATTTAAGACTTGTGTTCTCCTAGCGTTAAATCTTTTCAAGCTTGAACTAATTCATTATTGCATACTTTCTACACTACTTGTTGTGTCCTTTGGTGCCTTTGTTGCTTTTAACTGATTTTGCCCATGAGTGCAAAAGACTAAGTGTGGGGAATTTGATATCTAGCATTTTTATATATATTTCAACCCCTAATTTTGTCTATTTGCATTTTCATCTATGAGAATTCTCTAATTTTATTACACTTTGTGATTTATTGAGTCTAAATTAATCTTGGATGGAAAATGAATTATTTTCATGTTTTAGAACTTAAATTATTAAAGACTCAATTTAATCCATTTGTGTGCTTTGCAGAAATTAAATTTGGAGATTTTTTGATGATGTGGCGCTGAGGTGGATAGTCTTGCTGACATGGCGCTTATGTGGCTTTTTTTGACGAGGAGGATGCTGACTGTACTTGCTGCTGCGTTTTTGCTGACATTGAGACATGTGGGGCCCTCAATCCAGATCTATTCAGCCCTTGCATGCTGTCTAGTTCTTGCATGTTTCCCAAACTTCGCTGAAAATGGTATATCAGCTTTCTGCATAGCTAAAGAGGCCTTCTACTGCACCATTTTGATGAATTGTTGCTGCTGTTTGCTGCTCCCATTCTGCATAAGGAAATCAGTCACATCTCTCCCCTCCTTTTGAAAGTTAACTAAGCATCTAGGGTAGAATATTCCAAGGCAATTTTAGGGCTTCAATTTTGTAAACACCATACACTTTTCTTTGGCTGTAACTTAACATTTTCATAGCTCTATCTTCCTCTCTGTTTTCCCTTTTGCTGTTTACTGTTTTGCTCTCATGGAGGGCTAAATCTCTTTTGTAATCAGTCACTAGGTCATTGGGATGTTGTAGCTGGACCTGAAAATGCAAGATAAGTGTTTTATTCTCCATTTCATCTCATTTCATTTTTGTTATGTTGTTATGTTTATGTTGCTATCAGATTCTATTTTGAACTTGAGAAGGAACATAAACTGATTTATATGTATGAGATATAACCTTGCTTGACTGATGAGGAAAGTGAGTGAAGCGAAATGTCCAGTTAGATGATATATTTAACTTGGTTTGGTTGAGGTTTTCTATTGAATGCATCTAGTTATAGTAGAGAAGATGTTCTTGACTGTAGTTAGTAACATTAAATTCTAGAAGTTATTCTAGAACCATTTTCATAAAGAACCAAATGGTGAAATGAGAACAAAACTTAATCAATGAGTTAAGTGATGATAGTTGCACTCCCATAAACCTTAGTGGTTGGTTGCTTGGTTTTCTGTTATTGTCAAATTCATCCTGTTGCTGAATTGCTGCTGTTGTAGTTCTTTGTTGCTGTTTATTTCTGTAATTGCTGTTATTTGCTGCCAGCAACCCTCCCTCCTGGTTTTTGTGCTTTTAATTAGTGTTTAGGTGTTTAGAACGATTAATTAGTGTTTAGAAGTGAGCTACTCGAGTGGATACGACCTGGGCATCACTATACTGCAAAATTGCCACGAATTCAATTCTGAGCTATTCGGCATCATAGTGGCGTGAACCACTTTGGTGTCTTGATCCTCAAGGAAACAAAAAACTGTTGCTCGATCTAGCTCAGAATCGAAGTACAGATCTTTAGCATAATTGGCTACAGAGGTAGCTTGGATTAAGTCTCTGCTTAATGAAATTGGATTTAATATTAAGATAGCACCTACCTTGTGGGGTGATAATCTAGATACTAATGCTCTTGCTGCAAATCCCATATGTCATGCTAGATCCAAGCATATTGAAGTGGATGTTCATTATATCGATGATCAAGTATTAAATAAAGAAGTTACAGTTTGTTATGTACCTACTGGTGACTAAATTGCTTATTGTTTTACTAAATTAGGTGTTTATTACCCTCTAGTTTGAGAGAGGAATTACACAATAGAGCCTGAGATTTATGGTTATGATTTGGTAAATTAGATTCAAGTCATTATGCAATGAGTTTTGTATTTTTTTTTGTGTTTGTACATGTTGTATATATTGTTGTGCTGGTGTTGGCAGTAATTAGTTATTTTGTGTAGAATATTCTTTTGTACCAAAAGAGACAACTGTCATTATATTATTGAATATTGTATATCCCTATCTTGTATAAATATTGAAATGTTATACATGGAAGGTACCCAGTTTCATATTCACTATTTCTCCTGCTCTACTAATTTTTGTTTCTGTCTGTAACTCTCATTTAATGTTACTGTAATACTGTTCAACTGAAATGCTACATATATATATATACATGTTTTTTCCATATTCGTTATTGTACCTCACTTGTAATAGAATTACCAATAGAATCATAACAATCCACATTCCAATCAAGGCCAAATTTTGTTTAGCCATAAAATGAACATTTCTTTTCCCTTACAATGCCCGTGCTCGCCACATTAAAACTCATGATTGATCCTCTAAATGTCCTTTGTCTCTTACTAAATAGAATGAATGGTAATCTTGTGTTGAACATCAACAGTATACCGAACTATAGCAAGAACAAGGGTGGGTAGGAAAAAAAAAAGGTATTACTACATAAAAGTTGCTAGTAGTGTGATAATTATAGTTAGAGCTGTCAAAAAGATGGGTTGGGCTCGTTTAATCCACTTCTATGACAGGCCAGGTTTTGAATATACTAGCTAGTAAAAAAAGGTCTATTTGGCCCGGTTAGGGTAACCCGCGGGTTACTCGTGAAATTCTTTTTTTTTTAAGTTCATAGTCAGATTAGTCATAAGTCTTTTGTCTTCACTCTTCACTCAGTCATTTTCTGTAACCCAGTAACCTTAGCATAACAGCCGCACACTAAGACGCAGGCAGAAGTTGAGACTGTGACGCACATAGCACACTCACTCTACTCCAGCGAGGGCGATGGCAAATCCGTTTTGACAAGGGTGACAAGAAAATCCCTTCCGTGAGGTGAGTTCTCCTCTCTGTTTTCATTTTCGTTTGACTATTTGTTCTCAATTTGCAACTTCTGATCTTCTCCATTTTCCTAATTTCCTTGATAGCGTTTGTTGATTACATTGTTTTCCGTTCTCCCTTTATTCTGCATTTTCGTTCTCTTCTCTGTTTCCAGCAACATAGCCACAGGTCAACACACTCACTTTTCTGAGTTTGTATTTGTTGTTGTTGATTTGTGTAATACCCGTCAATTTTAGGGTCACATGATTGGCAGTATTACGAATTTTTATAATGAAAATTTTCCATTATTTTAATTACATTATTTTATAGCGTTATTTTAGTGACATTATTTTTAATGCATTATTTTAATGGAATTAATTTAGTCAATTTAGTTCTCCATAATTATTTTATTCCTTTGAATATTATTTATGGGAATTGAGCTAAATAATTGGACCGAGTATTTTATTGCGGATGATATTTTTGAGATTTGAGGAAAGACTAGAGGAAAAGGAAATTTTATGAAAATAGTGTTGGGGGACAGAGGAGGAAGAGAGAATAATTATGAGGCTTAGAGGAAGCCAAGTTCTAGAAAATGACTAAAGTGAAATGAGGAACTAAGCTGATACATAGATTATGAGAAATACTCAAATTACAGAAATTATGGATTTACCACTATCTAGGTTAACTGGGATTGACCTAAGGGCAAAGTAAAATAATTTACCCTGAGCAGGTATATATAGGCAACCCCAGTCCTTTTTCCTTATTTCTCACTCTTCTCTTTCTCTCTCCTCACTCTTCCTTCTCTCTTTCTCTCTTCCTTCTCTCTACACCTCTCTACCCAAACCTGCAACTAAACTCCGGCGAGCCTTTCTTTGGCAGTAGGGAGAGTCATCGGTGGCCAAGCAACGTAGGAAAAGTAAGAAATCGAGATAAAAATTCTGATTTATTGAACTTTTTCCTATTTTCTAGTTTTAAGACTATTTGGGGTAAAATTGAGTTTCTGGCTTCTTTTGTAGGTTAAAATTGAGAATTTTGGTATCTAAATACTCCTTAGACACCAAGGATGAGAACCCATAGAAGAAATCGTAAAAAGCGGTGAAGATTTGACTAGATCTGACCAAAAACCTAGGCCAAATCGTGTGGGTCGTGATCGTGACGCCCAGGCGTCACACTCCAAAAGAGGAATGGGAGAAAAGGGCTTGGTGCCAAGTGTGTGTGTGGCACCAGCCATATTGAAATTCTTGGTCCATTTTTAGATAGTCATACTCTTTGTCCGAACTTCGTTTTTGACAAATTTTATATCATTGAAAAACCCTTTGAGTGTAGTTTCCATTGGTATAAGTTTTATTTAGAAACTCTTTACCGTATAAGAGTTATGACCAAATGAGTGACTAAAGGTCAGAGTTAGTGACAAGGATTTTCCTCATTTTATTTATTTATTGATTATGGTTTGGTTTTAGCTACTTTCGAGGGATTTCGTGGCTATGTTTTGACGACTACTTTTACGATAAATCCTTGGCAGCATCAAGGTAAGTGGATGACCATACTACTTGTTTTTAATAAAATTACACAAGTATGATGTAAATCTCACTCACACCACAAATGAATTTAAATTCATTGAATTCCCTAGTTAGTGACATTGACTAGATTAGAGAGATTTCTTGTGATATTGGGAATTCTTTTATGAATTACCCAAGGAATGTTATAAATGAATTGTGTGGAATTGTGTGGAATGTGATGTGTTTTGTTTGTGTGTGAATTGCATATATAATGAAAGTGTGTGAAAATGTGGATCCACGAGAGGGAACAGAGGGCTGGACCTCTGGAATAAACTCATTGAGCACTAATAGTCTGAGGGAAAAATATGGACTTAGAGATATACTCCATTTTGTTAGAGGGTTCTTGATGAACCAAATTTTGGGCTTTGTGCCAATAGAATGCTCTGTAAACTTATAGGCCAGATAAGTCCTACTGTGTTAAGGGGTTTATTCATTGTAAATATTTCCCGATGTTATGGGAAATAATAGAATATATTGTGTAAATTTATTTTACTTTGTAAATTTACATTTTATATAATTGTGAATATTAGGATTGTATATGAATGTATTAACTACCATTGAGGTATCCCTAAAAGTGATATGTTAAGTCATGTGCCCTTTTTTTAGCACGTTACAATTTGTTTTGTTAAAAATTTGCAGATCATTTTCTTTGTTTGTTTGCTTCTTTATTTTTTCTTTGTATGTTGTTCCCTCTGCTAGGAATTATTAGATGTTGATTTCTACTTAATGGATTTGCGTGGTTTTGTGGGTTTGTCTAGTTACTTCTATTAGAGCCCGATCTTTGGGTATCCAGTGACGTGTTACGAACCTTTGTTGCCATTTGTTTGTGTTTTTGGATTTTTGGCGGCTTGTATTTGGTCTCTCTTAATTACCATCATCTGAGTAACAAATGCACTGATTGAAAATCAGATAGATACAACTATTGAGATATATTCTTTTTGATTCGAAATAGAAGTTGCAAAGTATAAATAAAAAATATCTTGATAAACGATTTCAAAGACTTTCGGCTTAAATTTAGAATTATAAGTTAACAAATAAGTTGAATTTCGAATTATAATTTAGAATTTCTAGTACATTTTGATTCTTAACAATGAGAAAACTTTGGATATAACAGCATATTACTCTGAAGAATCAGTTCAGGCTACCATTTTACAATAAGCCCAGCAGCATTTGTTACGAACCTTTGTTGCCATTTGTTTGTGTTTTTGGATTTTTGGCGGCTTGTATTTGGTCTCTCTTAATTACCATCATCTGAGTAACAAATGCACTTATTGAAAATCAGATAGATACAACTATTGAGATATATTCTTTTCGATTCGAAATAGAAGTTGCAAAGTATAAATAAAAAATATCTTGATAAACGATTTCAAAGACTTTTGGCTTAAATTTAGAATTATAAGTTAACAAATAAGTTGAATTTCGAATTATAATTTAGAATTTCTAGTACATTTTGATTCTTAACAATGAGAAAACTTTGGATATAACAGCATATTACTCTGAAGAATCAGTTCAGGCTACCATTTTACAGTAAGCCCAGTAGCATAGGTCGCTGTGCAGTACACCCTCCAGGCTCTGCATGCTCCTCAAAGTTAGTCAGATCAGCACGAGTAGATTATCAGAAAGTTACCCACAATCATCGACGCAATTGCCTCTGTAAAAGTATGCAGTTATTACATTTAGAAATGCTTTCTCCTAGGGACAAAAAATGCTTATGATATGGTATAATACTCTTTTTTTTTTTGACAATAAATATTTAAATTAGTAATTCTGGCACTTTAAAGGTGATGTAATATGAAACTTAAAGATTCACTTATTCTCAATTTGGTCCTTGAAAAATCATTCCCCAATCAATTTGGTCCTTACACCTAAAAAAATTAAACCCTCACTTAACTATGTTAATGACATCAATTTCATGAGGACCAAATTGATGGGAGAATAATCTTTCAGGGACCAAAACACTAATTTACTCAAGAAATTATCATTCCAAGGTAAGCATATGCAAACGTAATATAATTAATATACAGGAAATGTTTGTAAATATAAGCATACTCTTGGAGCATTGATGGAAACTTGGGGACGTCTGTCAGACGCTCTCTCTGGATCTGGTATCAACTCTGGACTATCGTGCTTACAAAATGCCTGTAAAGCTCTTCTAATAAATGGGCGAACAATATTGACCTCCATTGCCGACAAATTCTTAATCTGCAATATGCCAATAGTGGTATGCTTGAGCAAAAAAATAATATAGATAGAAAAGAAATAAAAACAAATGGCCCTTGTGCCGTGTTCTTACTTACTAAACTCCCTCCCGCACACCAAACCACTCTTAAAATAAGATACAATCTTCAACCGAGTCAAAACATATAATGTCAATGCAATTCTTATAAATTGATTACATGATAACGAGCATCCCAACCTCCACCTCTTTTTCAAGCTTAGAATTTTATGCTTTTAGAGAGAAAGATGACCCTTCATTAAAAAAAAATGGCATGCAGTTTCTGACATATCGGGAAGTGGTTTCTATGAAGAGATAAATTAGTCTTGACAGGTGCCCTCATTCAGTTTTGATAATGTAAAAGATGCATGAAGCATAACAGAAATATACAGATATCTCTCCTGGACGTAGAAGATATTGATCCTCATACTCTAAACTAATAAAAATTTGAGTCATTTACACTTCATGTTTATCCAGTCTCAACCTGCAGTCTGAACTAAATATTTGAATTTGCATATCATAAACATTATCCTTTTTATAATTTTATTCCACATCTTTTGTTCAGCCTTCAGATTTGTTTTTTTATTATCAATGAGGAATCTTTCGTGAATAACTCAGGTAGGGAGCTGCAAATGACAGAGAACAACCACATACTTTCAATATGGTCCAAAAGTTTAACAATAAAGAATATTATAATCAGAATTCCAATGCATTTCTGAACTTTCAAAATAAGCAATGAAATCTAACACTAATTTGAAAAACATTTCCAGTTTCTACCAATTGATACCTTAAAAATTTAAATAAGTTACCTTGACGGCAACTGTGCGACCATTAAATGCCTCCAAGTCAGTCTCTACTTTGTGGAATCTCACATCTCTGATGTCCTCAATTAGAGACCTCACCTTAACAGTGAATATAAGACAAACACTCATATATATATATATATATATATATATAGAGAGAGAGAGAGAGAGAGCTTGGCACAAAGTTGTAGGTGAAAGATTTTTACACTCACCATATATACATCAGGAATATCATCACGAGCACTGAAATCCACAAAGACATTAGTTAATTACATAACAGTATCTAACAAATAAGTTAATGTTTCTAGACTTACTGGTCAAAAAGGAGTCTCGAAATTTCTACATAATGAAATGGTAATTTCTCAGACATCTCTTGTGATTCTCGCTCTGCCTCCAGAACTTGAGTTAATTTATCTATTCCCAAAACAAAATTGTGGGGAAAAAATTAGGATTTTTTTTTTTCCTGATACTTTTGCCTTAAATCATAATCTCAACAAGTTCCCAGCTAACAATAGGACATAACTAAAACAGAAACATTTTCAGACTGCCAAGTCCATATGTATTGACCACCCAAAGAACTGCAAAATTTAAGAGGAAAATAAGGAAGAATAAAGTTTGACATTCCACCTCTACCAAGATAATTTTGAAATAATAATTTGAATACACATTTATCTAAAAATGCAAGTTACAAAAGCTTGCAGTTGATAAATAGAAGCAAAAAACCAAAATTAATGACTGAGTAGCAGAAAGTTGCAATAACTGAAAAGCAGAAACACATCAGATAGACATGTACGTGCCATTTTTTTTCCCTTTTTGGTACTGTACATGTGCCTGGGCAGTTAATAGCATGTATTGGCATATATGACAGAAGTCAAAATATTGTAAATCTTGAAGCTTATATATTATGTGTATATATATAGCCATGTTGATGTCCCACAATTAGAATTTGGTGTGTCTCCATGTCTGCATTGTGTCTTGTGTCCATATCAGTGTCTGAATTTCATAGTTTGGAACCAATTGAAGTATAGAACAATAAAGTATGTTCAGGCATATGTTGCTAATATCAAATCGCCTTATGGAACATACAGAAAATCCCCAACCCAGCCAAAAAATAAACAGAAAATCCTATGCATGGACTAACATTTAATATCACAATAATTACTCTTTTGTTTATGTACCAACTTATAAGATGAGAATATGAAATAATTACCTCAAGGAGCCTAAATTATGGATAGCACTAGAGTTCAAGGTAAATGAATGCAATAAGAAGCAATAAGCCTTATTTCTCAGTTTCCTTTTCTCTTTTACTTTAGTAATAGATGCATAAATACTCAAAAGTTCAACTTCATTTATTTATGTCAACACAAAGCATCATTACACTTCTATTCTGCACAACAACACTTCCCTGGCATACTTAGTCACTCAATATTATATACCCTACCCCTTCTATATATTATAGGGTTACAATCAACTTTGAAACGGTATAACTTGTTTTCATACATTTCATCATACACAAGAATTTGTTGATCTAAAAGGGGAAAAAATCAGTTTTCCTGTAAGAAAATGGCCGACTTTCATATGACCCATACTAAATGCTGATCATTTGTTTTGTGAGAAATTATTAACCCAGTTTTATTACATATATCTGTCTGACTATTATTCTAGACAACGCCAAACGAACATAGCAAGCAAGTTTTGGGGACACTAATATCTCAGAAGAATAAAGATTTAAAACCAGCTAATGAGACCTGAATAATCTTCAAATTGGGATGAGCATTAGATATAAAAATTCATTGGGATAGACCTCATATTCATTACAGACGGTTTATGTTTTTCTCAAGTTGTTGAAACCTGGTCTTCTTTTCGTGAAATATAAATCTGAAGAAAATCTTCCTTATAGCTCTGTTCTTCACTCTTTTTTCCTTCTATTTCCCTCTGTTTCCCTCTTCTCTTCTCATTAGATTACAAACAATGAATTTATGGGCATATCCTTGACTCAGAGAAAGAAATATCATCACTAGAATCAATTAGGACAGTTGATAGACAAGAGAAAGAAGCAGCTCACCAACTGTCATCCATTCAGGAGGGTGAATAGAGCACTTGCCTCTCTTCTTCAAAGCCACAGCCAACCATAACGGCACTTGACCAGCTATTTGTGGGGCAAATGGGCCGAAATCTCCCTGTCATTGTTATTGAAATAAAGTTCATATGCCCAATATTATTGCATCTCAACAAGTTGTCTTTTTTTCTTTTTTCTTTTTTCCCTTTCACAGGTAGAGTAGGAAAGACACAAGCTTTGACTCACACTTAGCAGATTGAGAGCATCCATTTTAAGATTGGGTACAATTTCAACCATCTCGTCCTCCGCTATAAATTCAAGCTTAGAAACAAAAACATGTTCATAAATTACATTCAGCAGCAAACCAAAGCAAAACTAAGATAAAATTTTTGAATAATTCCAGAGAAAGATACCTCTTCAGCTGAAAACAGGGAGAGATGAGGATCTGACTGCCCAGCCATCTCTTTGAATTGCAAAGGAACTGGGTTTTAATTACCAAGAGCTCTGGATACAGAAATAAAAAACCCAGTTAACAAAGAATTTATAGGAGGGAAATGTAGGAATGGTTAATTGGTAATGAGAATGTTTAAGTGGGAAAAAAAAAATGATAGTTGATTTTGCATCCAAAATGTCCTTTATGTTTGCATCAGGTTTCCCTTTTGTCCCAAATGTATTTTATGTTCCAAGTCTGTACTAAAACTATAATTTCTGTTCCAAACATTTCCTTTTTGTTTAATTCTGTCCACTTCTCCGTTCCAGTCTGCAAACTTGGATCTGACATGGACAAACATGTTAGAAACTCAAGTCATTACACATGTCACTAATAATTATTAATCAGATGTAGGAAGGGAAAATTTGTCCCCAATCTCTGCTCCCCGACTCCCCACGGAGTTGGAGTCCCCGCTGGAAACCCACGAATTTAATAAATAATTTTTGAAAATATAAAAAAATCAATAATACATAAAATACTAAGGGATGAAGCAGTGAACAAGCTTACCGCCGGCGGGAGACGAACAGTGCGGGATGAGGCAGAGGGAGACAACGGTGAGAGAGGGGCTGAGAGACTTGTCGCTGGCGAGACTCGAGCCGTAGAGCGACTAAGGGAGATTGCGGGCGGTGACTGGCCGCCGGCGAGACTCGAGTTGAGAGAGGGCCAGAGGGTCTGAGAGACAGAGAGTGAAGGTGAGGCAGAGCTGCAGAGGGAGACGACGAGCAGTGATCGAACCAGAGGGGTTGAGCGTCTGCGACGGCCGACGGTGAGACGGAGACCTGAGGCTGAGCCGTTGAGAGGCCGCTGACCAGAGACCACGAGACGATGACGATGGAGATGAGAATCGGAGAATGAGATGATGATGGAAATATGGAGCCGCCGACCTGAGATGATCAGATGACGATGGAGATGGATACGAGCTAGATTTGGGATCTGGGAATTAGGGATTCAGGGGTTTGTTATTTTTTTAATTAAATTATTTTAATCATTTTAATTATAAAATTATTAAAATATTTTTAAATAAATATTATTATATATATATATTAAGAACATTTTAATATTTATTAAAATGTTCTTCAGCCTGTCTTGATTTTTGAAAAAAATATTATTTTAAAAAAGTCATTAATTTATCTAGTATTCCAATTCTCCCATGTACTGCTATGATGGTTGTAATGATATTGATATTATCAGCCCTATATATGAGAATTAAAATACTGAGTTTGGGTACAAATTACATATATTTTTCCATAAGCAATATTTAAATCCAACCAAAACTTCTTCAAAGTATCACAAGTTAATCACCATCTCTTATATCATCAACTTAACACTCAAACAAACCAAAAAACAAAATGATTTTGTTCAAAATATTAGAAAAATGCCATTCGGATGGAGCCATTTACAGCCAAAAAAATGCAATAATATCACCCGTGTTATAAAACAAATATGATACAAAGCATAGCCTATGAATCAATTTGAGTATATAAACTCAAAACCACATGAATCAAAAACCCATTAATCAAATAAAAATAAAAAAGCAAAATTTTTCGACATTGTCAAACTGAAGATTGAGATGAGAAGTTATAATGCTACGATTTCATGGGTGGAGAATATCATAAGCTAGGGTTTGGAGGTAAAAGAAATATGAGAAGGATGATAGGAAGCTTGCGTTAGAGATAAGAGAGATGCGAGATTTGGCTAAAGGCATGATTTGAGAGGGATAACAAGGGGCTTGTGTTTGGAGGATTGTTCATGGTTTATTGATTTATTGTAGTCTGAATTCAGATTGAATTGATAATAATTAAAAATATATTTTTAATATTATATATATTAAAAACATATAATATAATAAATTAATAATCATACTCAATTTTTATAAACATATTATTATTATGTGCATAATTGTTCTTTTATTTTTTTTGTTTTTTATTTATTTTTATGGTAAAAATAATATTATTATAAAAAAATAATTGAAAAGAATAAATATAATACGATAGAAAAGAATAAATAAAATAAAAATAAATAAAAAATTTGTTAAATCTCATATAGTATAAGAAACAATTGTATTTTGTAAATAGTTAATTTAAAAAAACAGTTCAATCAGTTTGATCGATTTTTTGGTTAGTTGGTTTTGTGAGTTAATTGAACTAGATCAGTGATTAGTTCTCAGCTAAATCGGCTGGTTCGATATGATTATGTAATTTATGCATAAAATATAGATTTTTGAATCTTTTTAAATATAAAATAAGTTGTAGTAATTTGTATTATATTTAAAGAATAAATAGTGGATAATTATTTTTCTCCTACTCAACTATATTAATTTTAACTTCTTTTTTATATTTTCTTTTCTTTTCTTTTCTGAGACTTGCTAACCGGTCCCATAAGGGTCCTAGTTAAAGAACATTTAGTATTCTTGAAAATAATAAAAAAATAATGTATACAAACAAATGATTACTCAATTTTTTTAAATCAATCATTATTAATGCTTTATTTATTTTTTTTGATATGGCAAATTCATCCTTAAAACAATCATTTTTAAAATCTTAAAATCATAACTTTTAAATTTTTTTATTGTTAATATTTTTGTTTTAAATTTTATATTTTAAATAGATGTCAATCAATACACTATATAACAAGAATAAAAGAACGATGACGCTGGAAAGTAATGCAACATTTTAATAGTAATATTATTATAAAATAACAAATAATAAAATAAGTCTAACTAATAATTATTATAAAATTATAAGATTGTAAAAATAACTGTTTTGAGAGTAAACTTGTTATATTAAAATAGTAAATGAGGCATCAATAATGACGGATTTAGAAAGTTGAGTATTCATTTACTTTTATACAATTTTTATTATTTTTGAAAATAATAAATGTTTTTAACCACTAGCGTGACTATGAACAGATCATGAGATCAGCGTGGTCAAACAAAGGAATGCCATGGCCAATATAAAAAACCTCAAGGAGGCTCTCTTGGCTTCAAATCTGTTCAACCTGCGGAAATCCCAAAATAGAATAAAAGAATTGGAGGGTCGTTTGTTAAATCTGCAGAAAAGGGAACCTACACAGGAGAATTTATCATTATAGAAGAAATATCTAATGGAAAAAGAGGAGCTATACTGGAGGCAAAGATCTCAGGTTACATGGCCTAAGGAGGGTCCATTCAAAAGCAAATCAAAGATATAGAAGAAATACAATCAAGTAGCTAAAAGATAGTGAAGGAAATTGGATTACAATAACCCAAGAAGTATTAATGATATGGCAAGAAATTTTTTCTCTAACCTTTTCTCAGCAGGAAGCACAAAAAATGTTGAGGATGTGTGCTCTCACATAAGGAAGAAAATAAATGGTGATCAAATATCCATGTTGTCTAAACCTTTCACAATTAACGAAGTTGAAGGTGCTCTCAAAAATATGGGACCACTAAAAGCTCCTAGGAGTGATGGTTTTCTAGTGCTATTTTATCATAAATATTGGACGACTGTTAGGAAGGATGTTAGTTCTTTAGTGCTGGATGTATTAAACAACAAAAGGGACCCAAGAGATTTAAATGATACCTTAATAGCCTTGATTCCAAAAATATAGGCTCCGAAGGATTTCTCACAGTACTGCCCAATTAGTCTGTGTAATGTCATAATGAAAGTGGTAACGAAGACAATTGCTAATAAAAGTAAAGTTGTACTCCCTTTGTTAATTAGCAAGAATCAAAGTAATTTGTACCTCACAGGTTGATCATGGACAATGCAATCATTGTGTTCGAGATTTTCCATTTTTTGAAGAAAAAGAAAAAAGGAAGAAAGGCTATATGGTGCTCAAATTTGACATGTCTAAAGCCTACAATAAGATGGAGTGGAATTTTATCAAAAAGGTACCGAAGAGTATGGATTTTCAAGAAAATATAAGTGAATAGATCATGAGACGTATCTCAACAGTGACTTGCTTTGTCCTCAGTAATGGAAGATCGGTTCACCATTTACCCATCAAAGAAGCTTGAGGCAAGGGGATCCATTATCACCGTACATCTTTATAATGTGTGCTGAGGCGTTTTTCTACTTGCTTCAAGAGGCAGAAGAGCTACATATGATTGAAGGTATTAAGATTGCCAGACAAGCACCCCCAATCACACTCATTTTTCACAGATGACAGTATTATTTTCTAAGGCAAATCTGAATGTTGCAAAAACCATTTCAAAAATTATTGAAGCCTATGAGGGGGTCTTCAGGTCAGCAAGTAAATTTATCTAAAACTGAACTCTCCTTTACCAAGAACATACGAGGAAGAAATAAAAAATATGATCCAAGAAAGGGTGGGTGTTGTAGCAGTGGAGAGTTATAAGAAATACTTAGGCCTTCCTACTATAATCGAAAGATCTAAGGCTATTTTCACAAGCTTCAAAGATAAGATATGGAGAAAATTTAAAGGTTTGAAGGAAAAATACCTTTCACAAGTAGGTAGGCAGGGAAGTTCTGGTCAAGACTATCGCCCAAGCAATTCCAAATTATGTGATGAGTTGTCTCAAGATACCGACTAGCTGCTGCACAAAAATGGAATCATTGATTAGAAATTTCTGGTGGGGAGATGGTGAAGACAATAGAAAAATTCATTGGATTTCTTGGGATGTCATTTATAAAGCAAAAAATGATGGGGGCTTGGGATTCCGAAATCTCCAAGCAATTAATGATGCCTTGTTAGGAAAGTTGTGCCAGAAATTGATTTTCCAAAACTAGAGCTTGATGAGTAAAACAATGAAAGATTTCCTCTCGGCCAATCTAGACTTTCAACCAAGTTTCATATGGTGCAACTGTCACATCCCAAAAATTGAACATGTGAAAAGATACTACTCATTTGATAAAATTCGCAAACATACGTTATTTATATATATTCTGTAAGGTTTTACATTCAACCTTAATCATTCATTCCACACTACAGAATTATATTCATCTGATAAGCAAATATAGACATACATAATCTGATGTTTCTATCTCATCGCAAGCCTAGGAGACCTATAGAAAGTACAGAGCGTTCCTAGTATTCACATTAATAAGTATGGTATCCCACCAGACAGAAATAGATAATAACTCCAAGGGGCTTCTAATCTTCAAACGGATACTCTTCTTCCTTGTTTTCTGTATCTGAAAAGATAATCATAGGGAGTGTGAGTTTATTTAAAAACTCAGTAAGTAAATAACTGTACTATATAAAATATCAAAAGTACAAATACCACATTTACTCATATAATTAATTGTCTTATACATCGAGTAGTATGGGACTCTAACCCTTTCAAACTCGTGAATAAGATTTCATAGATATACACCGAGTAGTATGAGACTCTAACCCTTTCAAACCCGTGAATAAGATTTCATAGATATACACCGAGTAGTATAGGACTTTAACCCTTTCAAACTCATGTATTAGATCCCGTAGATCTTTACTCATTAATAAGATAGTGAGAATTTATCACATAGTACAATTGCCATGAAACAAAATAATTTCTACATACTCTTATTTCTATCGATCATCATATACTCCTATATGAAAAATTGATTGCTTATTATCCAAATAATATTGTAAATGGGACTTATATTGTACTTTGACTAGTAATATCAAATTAGCTTAGCAAGGTTATTCACTCACCTTAATGTTTGTCCAAATTTACCTTGTTCCACACTAGAATTTGTGTAGGAAAATTTCCTAGTAAAATATATTACAAGGAAACATAAGAAAGGAAACAAAATCACGAAAAGATGCAAAATTTTTTGATTGCTATAGCAACGGTTCGCTACAGTGACGGTTCGCTACAGTGACGTTGACTACTACAGTACCGTTGACTGCCGACACTACAGTACTGCTACAGTAACTCGAAAAATTTCCAGATTCTCCAGTTGCTACAGTACTTCGAATTTTGCAAAAAATCTTTCAAAAATTTCATCTTATAATTCCTTGTTTCTAAACCAAAATTTCATCTCTTCTAACTTACTTAACTCAATCTTAACTCAAAAACTTCCAAAACAACTCAAATCTATGAATTATTATCAAAATTTTCAAGAACCAAAATCTCCTCCAATCTTCCACATAAACTGAAATTTAAGGAAAATAAGGAGATTAAAACTTACCTTTGATCTCTACCAAGCTTTTGAACCGAACAATTCTCAAAAACAGCACCAGATCTATGGGAAAGTTGAGAGGGAAGGTTTGAAGGTTGAGTTGTGAGGAAGTGGCTGAAGGAGGTGCGGGGAAAAATGAAATCATAAGGGAGAGAGAAAAACTAAAGCTTTGGGGGGTTAGTTGGATAACCCAATGGGTATCCATACCCATTGTCCAAACTCATTTGACCCAACATACAAAATACCTTAATTAATTCTTCAATTAATTATATTCAATCATTTTCTCGCACATTCCACTATTCTTAAGAATGTACCCATAAGGTTTAAATATCCAGTCCAGTCATTTAACTCAATTTTCATAAATAATATTCAAATAGAATAATTAAATATGAAAATTAAAAATGACAAAAGTAAATAACTAAAGTAACGTTGTAAAATTCTAAAATACTCTTAAGCGAATTATATTCCGAAATTAACGGGTATTACAGCAACATCTGGAATGCATGCAAAGTTACTGAGGAAAGGGTTAGATGGAAGATTAACATAGGAACAAAAGTGGAAATCTGGAGAAGTAGGAGGCTTACAGAGCAAAATGAAGGGGTGTTTAGAGTCCAAAAATTGAGGATCCTGAGATAACCATAATGAATCACCTTATTGATCAGAACACAAGAGAATGGGATAGCCAAAAAATAAAAAATCTTTTTACCTTTTAAGGCCGAGCAAATTTGTATAATACCATTATCTAGGAAGATCCTTAGTGATGTGGTGGTCTGGCTGTGGGAAAAAGACCACAACTTCTCAGTCCATTTAGCATACCATCTTATTCAGAAGAAAGCTTTCGAGTCTTGGGCAGGACCTTCAAAAAATAAAACACATTGGAAGTGGTTGTGGTCCCTAAACATGCCACCAAAGATAAAGCTCTTCATGTGGAAGCTGTGCCACAACAGTATTCACTCTAAAACCAGGCTCTTGTCTAGAGGGATTAAAACTGATCCGAATTGCTCTTTATGTGTAGGGAAAAAGAGGAATCAGTATCCCATTTGTTTCTAGAGTGTGCCTAGGCCAAAAGGGTGTGGTTCCTTTCACTGTTGGGAAATCATTCGAAGATACAAAGAAATCAACATTTTGGTGACTGGTTAATGGATGTTTCAAGAAAGGAGAAGAAAAGTGTTCTAGAATTAATAACCTCGGTTTTATGGAGCATAAGAACAACAAGAAATAATTTTTTATTTAAAGGTTGGGAACTAAATCCTTGGGGCATGAGCAGGAGGGCTAGCTCTGTTTAACCAGCTACCAAGAGGCTTGCCAAGTAAAGAGAGCAGAAAATAAGGTGATACATAAATGGTCCCATTTCGATAAATTGGCTCAAAGTTAACACAAGCGTAACTTATCTAGGAAATCATACATGAGGCTTGGGTGTGGTATGCCGTGATTGGAATGGTGGCTTAAGGAGAGTAGCAATGAATTCGATGGTATCCATTGATGATTCAGTAATAGCAGAATGTCTCGCCATCATATGGGCCCTTGACCTAATTAAGGAGTGGAATTACAAAATGATTATATTGGAAATAGACTGCCTTCGCATGGTGAATGAATTTTTATGCCCATCTTTTTTTCCCCTTGTATGGACTGCTGGAAGATATGAGGATGATTGTTGAATCTATATCTTGTTTCTCTTTGCCCTTTTACATAGGTCATGTGCTAAAGTGTCTAGTTTCCAAAATAGTACCATCTGGGAAGAGCCTTCTCCTGTAACTTTTTTTGACACTTGCTCTAATTGATGTACAAAACATTATTGCTTGTGAATAAAAGTTGTCCTTTTCAAAAAAAAAAAGCTCTTTACTTATATACTAAAATATAGATTTGAATAGCAACTAGGGCTCCAATATTTCCCTTTCTATCATAGGATTCTCATTTTGAAATTGTGTTCACTAAAAGATAGTGTTAAAAATAAATAATGTCAAAAGTACTTTCTTATTTTCTTAACTTTTAAAACTTACGATTAACCATCCAAACTGGATTTTTTTCTAAAAATGTTTAAAATTTGTGTAAAAATTATTTTAAAACATTAAAAATAAATAAAACCATAGAAACAATGAATTTTAGTGAATGAATAAAATATCAGCTTGCATTGCTCGAGCATATACAAATACATATATACATTTTTTACACTAACATAAAAGAAGAAGAGGTATAACAGAAATTTACACTTGGCACTAGATCCTAAAAATAAGGAAGTCTGGTAAAACAAAAATCAATTAAGCTTCGTAAGATGTGCTACGTAAGGGAGCCTCTTGGTGCTGAGTTGTTTGCTTAACATCCTCCCTCAAAATTGAATAGGAATGAGGATGAACTCCAAATTTGTGTCTAAAAGCATAAAACATAGTATGAGATAATGACTTTGTCAGGCAATCGGCCAATTGATTAGAGGAAGGGACACGACGAACTGTTAGCTCCTTAGAAAACATTTTATCTCTAGAAAAATGTAGATCAAGTTCTATGTGTTTCCTGTGAAAGTGTAGGACAGGATTTGAAGCTAAGGCTTGAGTGCTTAAGTTGTCAGACCACAAGACTAAAGGATTAGAAGCTAGAAATGAGATTTCTCTTAAACAGGATCGAACACATAGAAGTTCTATAGCTAAGTCAGCAAAAGCACGGTACTCAGATACTGTGGAAGATCTGGAGATAGTATGTTGCTTTCTTGAAGACCAAGAAATAAGAGAATTATCATAAAAGACACAATATGCACTAACAAACTTGCGATCTTTAGTTGTAATTGCCCAGTCAACATCTAAAATACCACAAAGCTGCAACTGGGAACAAGATTTTAGGAGAATACCATGTGTTTTGATGGGACATGGTTCCCCTCTAGGGTCCTGGAGGGAATAATACCCTCCAAGACCAATATGGACCGTTAGATGAGATCATCTAATGGTGCAATTAATTTTTCATTTTTTAAAAATTACATAATTAATTCTTAAAAAATAAAAAAAATACAAGATTTGACTTGTTAAAAATTAATCATATAATTTTTTTAAAAAAATCATGTATTTTTTTAAGAAAAACACAAAATTAATCTGAAGCATTAAATCGAATGGTCTAGATTGGTCCTGGAGGGTATCGTTCCATCCAGGACCCTCATGTGGAACCATGTCCATTTTGTTGCCTTAATTGCTTTCCAATGATTCACAGTAGGAACTTGAAGGTATTGACTTGACTTATTAATAATGAAGCTGATATCTGGTTTGGTGTGAGTGACATACTACAAAGCTCCAATGGCACTCCTATACATTAAAGGATCTAAAAACAAGGGACTATTATGTCTTGAAAGATTTGTACCAATAGTCATTGGTGTGCAGAATGATGCATCTAAAATTGGAAGAGCAAATCTGATATGTATTGTGCTTAGTTTAGATAAACGCCACCTAATGTTCTATGAATGTGAATGCCAAAAAATAATGAACTGGCATGAGATTCTTAAAAGCAAATTGCTTATGAAGTTTTGTAGTAAATTTCATGAGAAAATAATTTTTGTTGGATACAACTAAAATATCATCAACATATATTAAAATAAAGATAATTTTATATGAGTTTGAAAAATAGAAAACAGAGGAGTTTGCCTTGCTGTTATTAAAACCCCATTGTATTAGAGTGACTTGTAGCTTATTAAACCAGGCACGTGGGACTTGCTTCAAGCCATAGAGTGTCTTGTGAAGTTGACAGACATGATTTGGGAATTGAGGATTAAAAAACCTTTATGGATGTGACATGAAAACTTTCTCTTGACCATTGAGGAAAGCGTTATTGATGTTCAATTGGTGTATTGGCCAATTGTGGGAGGCAACGAGTGTGAGAATAAGTCTAATGGTAAGGGGTTTAATTACAGGACTAAAAGTCTCATGAAAGTCAATTCCAGGAGTTTGATGAAATCCTTGAGGAACCAAGTGAGCTTTGAAGTGTTGAACTGTACCATCAGAGTTGTGCTTGACTCTAAAAACCCATTTAGATCCAACTATGTTCATGGAAGGTGTAGGAGGCACTATGGTTCATGTATGATTCCTTTGAAGGGCATCATACTCTTCTTGCATAGCTAACCTCTATTTGGGATGATGTAGAGCAGTAGCAACACTGGATGGAGTACTTGTATCATGAGATACAGCAGTAGCACTGGATGGAGTATTGGTATCATGAGAGCTAGTGGAGAGACATATAAAAGGCATTTTGGTTTAAGGGAACACATTTGGCTTCTGGTTGTCATAGGGTGCAATGAAACAGAAGAAGGCGGTGGTGGTGGTGGAATGGAGGAAGGATAATTTGAATTAAGGGCATATCTAGTGCTTGATTATGAGGAAGACAAATGAGAGAAATAAAGATCTATTTGATTGGTTTGAAGGAGCTGCTGAAAAATTGTAAGAAGATGCTAAAGAAGAATTTAATAAATAACAAGTAGAAGAAGATGCTTCTAATTGATTTAAAAAAGGAGAAGAAGGATACCTTTGTTGTGATTCAATTGAAGGTTGTACTTCAAGGGATTTAGAGACACCTGCTTTGAAATAACCTAAGCTTGTATGTGCTAGTGTGAAGGGCTCTCATTGGGTGTGCTAAAAAATTTCAAAAAAAAAAAAGACCAAATGTAATACTCCAAGTATTATAGCATAATTAAGAGGGTTTATTTTCGCACACGTGAAAATTTTTCACGAACAAATAAGTGCTTCAGAGAAAGTTTGAGTAGTGAGAAAAAGATTAAAGTGAAAAGGATGGAAAATGTTAAGTGATCCCATGCGATTGAGATAAATAAGAAACCTTGAGGAGGAAATAGCTTGGTTGTCACGACCCATTTTTTGGGCACATGACCGGCACAATGATGAATATCCCATCACTGTAAGCCTTTCGATAAATTCTACCCATGAGTTTAGTCATTATCTCTATATTATCAAAATAATCATTCCTGAAGAAAATATATCAAATTTTCTTTATTTGAAATTCATAGAGATTATTTGCATATAATAATAGATCCTCAACATAAAATACATTATTATGCTGACATACAAACCAAATACCAAACCCCTGACCTAGATGTCCTAGACGATTACAAAGCAACATAATCTATAACAAAAGAGGGGTCTACCCGACAACGGGAAGGTCCAAAGTGATCTACTTCTCTAGCAGATATTCTTCGCTGGCAACCTGATCTGAACAAAAAGGTTGTACAAACAGTGTGAGCTTTAAAACTCAATGAGCGAATCGGCCTCGCGTTAATAAAATTCAAATACATTACCAGTCATGCAAGCATATCCAAAGGCTCATACTCAACCAATAGACAGAAGATAAAAATTCATCCAATTCAACAAACGTTACTAGTACTCGTCAATGGCAATATATCCCAGAGAGCGCACACAGGCCGGCTCACCAATTATGTATATTTCTGCCATGACGCACAACATCATCCTTTTACATACAAGAAGATAAAAATTCATCCAATTCAACAAACGTTACTAGTACTCGTCAATGACAATATATCCCGGAGAGCGCACACAGGCCGGCTCACCAATTATGTATATTTTCGCCATGACGCACAACCTCATCCTCTTAGCTAGGGCGCCTCACGAATTTATCACCAATCCGGGCTATATCCCTACTGAGAGAATCGTTGTCTCCACACTCATTGGTCAAGACACCCTGTCAACCGGGTTTTCCGCCTTGCCGTGAGAGGGGGTACTGTCCCGCTCAATCACAATCAATAGCATTTCATATCATAATCAGAAGCTTAATATAATATTCATCCATATAACAGGTATAGTATATAACTATATTATAGCTTTATAAACCACAATTCAAGAGATTCAATCTTCACATCATCATGAGATACTTGCTTTTTCTTATCCATACTTCTGGATTAATTATTTCATTATATTCGCCATTCTGAATCCAATTTCCCCCTATGAATCTTGAGAGTGTCCTACGACATACTTTTTATCACCAGTAATGCTAAAACTCTATTAAAACGGGGTCGTTTCACTCACCTGGATTTCGTACGAATATCGCTTCTCTAAGTCGTTACAGACAAGAGTACACAGATGAATTTCAGTATTCCGCTACGGAGATTTTCATGAAAGATTAGAGAAAATAAGTTATGATTGTTTTCATACAGATACTGTTCATACATACGGTACTATTCGTACATACGGTCACTATTCATATGTATGAATACTATTTTTACGTATAGATACTATTCATATGTACAGTTACTATTCATATGGTTATTATTCATACGTATGGGTACTATTCATACCAGAAATAGAGAATACAATCTGTAAAAGAGTACACCAGGTAAGTTTCCAGGAAAGAGTGGAGGGTCACACTGGACACACTTAAAAACCAGGTCTTTCCTTAGTTAGAACTTTCCTAGACATGTATTCTTCACAGTTTACATTCTATTTCGGTAATCAGAGAATCAAAATAACATATAAACAGCTAAGGACAGTTTTTCTGATGTGGAAGATCGGCCAAAACCGCAACCACAGAGCATACTTAAGAAATTAACTTTTAAAATTTGAAAGACATAGAAAGGGCATAGTATCCTTACCTAAGCTGAAAAGGAAAGGCCCAAAATCTCATAAGCCTAACATTGGAGTAAGAGAAACTTAAGGAGAGAAGAAGAGAAGTTGAAGGTGTGAGTTTAGAAGTGAAATGGAAAGGCCTATTTATAGCAAAAGTCAAGGGTACTATTTGACACTATGCGCTAATAAAATATTCAATTTACTATTTATAAAAATGACATTTCTAATAAAATAATCCACGTTAATCATTTACAGTCGCAGGCGGCTTACTATTGAAAACTTAAGGGGAAAACTATTATTTCACCTTAAACCTTTAAGTTTCTTTTCAATTCAGTCCTTTCACTTTAGTCCCTGAGGGTATTTTTACACATAAAACGTCATTTTCTCCCACGAACTTCTTTCTAGTTTTCTCTTATGACCAAACCACATCTAGTACTTGATATTTCAATTGTATAAGTGAACAGTATCATATACATAAATAGTATTATACAGGTGAACAGTACCATATACTGAAATAGTAACAGTAGTTTGTAAACAAATATTTATATTTTATTTTTTCATGGGTATTACATTATCACCCCCTTAAGAGAATTCGGTCCCCTGAATTCAAAACTCATCTCAAGACTGAAATAAGTGTGATTACTTCGTCTATATCTCATCCTTTGCATCTCTTTCTTCCCAAACCTCTTCACATCCCTGGTAAGATTTACAAGAACACTATAGCATCAACTGTGAACTCTAGACCGCATTATCAATAATTTTCATAGGAATTTTTTTCCTTTTCTAAACAGCAAGTAATCTCTTTTTCATCAGTTTGATCTTCTCCACAACCTTTTGTACCATAAAGTGTCTCATCCTCGTAACCTTTACCAAACTTAAACCATCTGATCAGAGACGAACTCTGTCTCTATGTAAAACCTCAAATAGATGTCTTCTCAAAAGTGACACGTGGTCTTTCCAGTTTATACTGAATATCAGGACACAAGTTATCACACACATAACTTATAACTTTTACGAATACAAGTACTCCACCTGAAGGTATCATTTTGGCCATAGGTAATACTCTTGCCCAAAGGCGATCCTTCTACCTTAAGGCAACACTCTCAGCTGAAGGTGTCATATAAAATGAAATCATTACATAAATCTCTAAGAAGAACAATTCTAGAAAATGTGTTAAGTAAATAACATACTCCTCACGCATAATTATAAAATAAATATATATAGAAATTCCTCTCAACTCAATGACTCATATAGAGTTGTATCCCTTCAATGATTAGGGCAAACCCATAGTTCTCTATGTATAGGTTCATAAAAATAATTATTTAGCACTCCTCCATAGCTCAGAAATGCAATGAAATATCATTTTAGTAACTCTTCTCAGTCAAAAGGATATTACCATACTCTACTTTAGAATTTCTATAATCAAGTACGAAATATAAGTCCAACATCTTCTCATTCCTCAAGTTCTTTAAGAAATCACTTCAACATAGAAGATCTAAATATTGACTTAAGTTTTATTTCTAGTACATAGATAATTTTACTACGTGAAGCTTAGACCAAATATAGCTTTAGGTACAAACAAAAGAAAAAATAAATTAAGGACGAGGAGGCTTTTGAAATGTAAAAGGTGCTCCAGGTCTAGAAGAGGAAGGTGCTTCAGACCTTAAGGAGGAAGCTAATCGTTGTAGCCTAGAAAGAGTTTCTGGAGGAAGTGCCTGAGAAATTTGGTGAAGAGCAGAAGTTACTCCGTTCATACAGTCAATACACCTTGCTTGTTGGTCACGAAAATTTTGAGTTGCAAACATTGAATGTCTATCAACTCGATTAGCCAGTTCCCCGAAACGACGATTTATCAGTTTCTCTTGGTTTTCAAAGAGACGATTTATTAGTCGCTTTTGGTCCTCTGTCTTGTATTTCAGGCTCTCTATCTTACGCTCCAAATTTTCGATCTTACGCTCCAGGAACGCAAGCTTATTTTCTGAGGATGTTGCAGTACTGTCCTCCTCCAACTCTATTACATCCCTCTTTCTTTTCTTAATTTCTGGTGACCTGTCTACAGGTCTCTTCCCTTTGTTGTCTCCGAGACTTAGATTTAAATCAAGCTCTACATTGCCAGTCTCAAAATTCAAGTTGAAAGACTTATTATTGGCCATTTCTCTAGGGATCTCAGAAATAACTTTGAATGAGAAAGGAATGGAGATTGAGAAATAGGTATGTAATGAAAGAAGTTCGCTTGGTGTGATGAGTGGGGTAACGGGCGTACAAGATTTATAGACAACCCGAAGCCCCTGGAGCTAAAGCCACCACAACCTATACGCCGCTCGCTAGGAGGTTTACAGATCATATACGTCGCAATGCCAGCAATTAATGTCGGACATGCAGATAAATAGTAAATGCAATTAACATAAGTCAAAGATTTCCTCAAAAAAATTTTCGGCTAATCTTGACCTTTCTCAAAATTTTCGACTAATCGCCGTTTCAATCTATGATTTCCTCACTCTATACTTGTCTTATAGTGTAATCTCAGATCACGATATCACTCTATGATCGGGTAGTCTCATATTGGCCGTATCTTATATTCTAATCGGTGTCTTTACTCTGGACTTACACATAATATATATGTAAATATATATATTTTAAAACAAAGTTAACTGCTTACGGCACATGTATCAAGTATTATCATGATGCAAGGAAACATTGCCTTTCATTTGCCCACGAGAGCATTATATGTAAGTATGTGTAACCATGAAGATGTATTATCCTCTACACATTTCATTCTATCCAAGTAATTTTGATTTCTCATTCTCTATGAGTATATGTAGGATTATCACATATTCTCCTTGATCGTAGCCTTCACTCATTATGCATGAATAACATACATACATGTAATTACAACATGATTCAATCTATTATGTATATTATACTCAACTGAAGGCTCTTAAGAACAACACAATAAAACAGAGAAATACATTTCAGTTCATCATAAAAGCATCCAAGGCAATCTTTAATGGCTCTATCGTCAACTTCTTTGAATTTCGAAAAATGCCAACGGGAGAAATGGGAAAACCAAGTAAAATCAGCCGCAAATCCACCGAATACTGACTTTCGTGGTTTTGGCATTAATGCAACGCACTATCGGTGTGCACGCCTACCCTAGACTTCTGGCTTCCAGCTTGCAGAAATCCATAGGTTGATCGTGTAGGGGTGCGGTGAAGAGATATCTTCTTTGTCTCTTAGTCCAAATTTTTTCTCTATAAAAACCTTCTCAGCGTTCTCAGTTACCACACCACAAAGAGTAATAATCTCTGAGCCTACAATCCCCCAGTATTCCTCTCGCCTCACACTCTTACAAAAATTTCTAAATTTTTCTAAATCATGGCCTCAAGGAAGTACATTGATCTCACAGTAGAGGCTAAGGAAGAAGAACTTGACTTAAACTTAAGTTTTTGCAGGGACAAGGGCAAAAGACCTCTCGAGGGATCTCAAGAAAATCAAAAGGAGAAGAAGATGAAGAAGATTGAGGAGGCCGAGGAGATTAGTACAGGTCATAGCTCGGAGGACAAAATCGCCTGTTTAGAGCAGGAGGTGAAGATTCTCAAGAAGATGATAGAGGACCTGGAGAAGTTAACCAAACGTAATAACGCAGCAATGACTTCGAGAATAGATAGGTTCTTCTATTGGTCCACCCAGTGCTTCTGCAATCAACAGCAAAGAAGTGTTGATTGTATGAATGGAATTTACACTACCCTCCGCGACATTGCTATGTCTCTTGCTCCAAGGAATGGTCGAGGGGTAATGATACAATACAACCCTCCTAATCCGAGACCACCTCGCTTTTAGATTACTCATGCATGAGTAAACTTCTTCTTTTTTTGCAATGTAATCCTTCAGTTTTTTTTTTGTTTTTAATGCGAGTGGTTTCTTTTATTGGCTGGTACCCTAAAATAATATAGTTACACAAATTCAATCATGAATTCAGCTTATAAAATCCACCATATAAAAATTTGATCCGACAGCAACGGAATCAAAACAAATAACAACTTTTCCTTGACTAAGTTCAAAAGTATAGCCACATCTGTCTAAAACTAAAACTGAGAACATAATTCCTAAGAAGAGATAAGTCTCGGAGGGAAAGGAAATGAAAACATCCTACAGGACCTTCAGTAGAGCCGTCTCTCTATAGTTGTGCCCGGGTTCACAACGATAGAGGAGGTCCCACTAAGGTTACCTTGCTCTGTAATCACTAGGAGACCTAACAACAATTGCTCTGATACCAACTTTGTCACGACCCATTTTTTGGGCACATGACCGGCACAATGATGAATATTCCATCACTGTAAGCCTTTCGATAAATTCTACCCATGAGTTTAGTCATTATCTCTATATTATCAAAATAATCATTCCTGAAGAAAATATATCAAATTTTCTTTATTTGAAATTCATAGAGATTATTTGCATATAATAATAGATCCTCAACATAAAATACATTATTATGCTGACATATAAACCAAATACCAAACCCCTGACCTAGATGTCCTAGACGATTACAGAGCAACATAATCTATAACAAAAGAGGGGTCTACCCGACAACGGGAAGGTCCAAAGTGATCTACTCCTCTAGCAGATATTCTTCGCTGGCAACCTGATCTGAACAAAAAGGTTGTACAAACAGTGTGAGCTTTTAAACTCAATGAGCGAATCGGCCTCGCGTTAATAAAATTCAAATACATTACCAGTCATGCAAGCATATCCAAAGGCTCATACTCAACCAATAGACAGAAGATAAAAATTCATCCAATTCAACAAACGTTACTAGTACTCGTCAATGGCAATATATCCCAGAGAGCGCACACAGGCCGGCTCACCAATTATGTATATTTCCGCCATGACGCACAACATCATCCTTTTACATACAAGAAGATAAAAATTCATCCAATTCAACAAACGTTACTAGTACTCGTCAATGACAATATATCCCGGAGAGCGCACACAGGCCGGCTCACCAATTATGTATATTTTCGCCATGACGCACAACCTCATCCTCTTAGTTAGGGCGCCTCACGGATTTATCACCAATCCGGGCTATATCCCTACTGAGGGAATCGTTGTCTCCACACTCATTGGTCAAGACACCCTGTCAACCGGGTTTTCCGCCTTGCCGTGAGAGGGGGTACTGTCCCGCTCAATCACAATCAATAGCATTTCATATCATAATCAGAAGCTTAATATAATATTCATCCATATAACAGGTATAGTATATAACTATATTATAGCTTTATAAACCACAATTCAAGAGATTCAATCTTCACATCATCATGAGATACTTGCTTTTTCTTATCCATACTTCTGGATTAATTATCTCATTATATTCGCCATTCTGAATCCAATTTCCCCCTATGAATCTTGAGAGTGTCATACGACATACTTTTTATCACCAGTAATGCTAAAACTCTATTAAAACGGGGTCGTTTCACTCACCTGGATTCTGTACGAATATCGCTTCTCTAAGTCGTTACAGACAAGAGTACACAGATGAATTTCAGTATTCCGCTACGGAGATTTTCATAAAAGATTAGAGAAAATAAGTTAAGATTGTTTTCATACAGATACTGTTCATACATACGATACTATTCATATATACGGTCACTATTCATACATACAGATACTATTTATATATACGGATAATATTCGTACATACGGTCACTATTCATATGTATGAATACTATTTTTACGTATGGATACTATTTATATGTATAGTTACTATTCATACGGTTACTATTCATACGTACGGGTACTATTCATACCAGAAATAGAGAATACAATCTGTAAAAGAGTACACCAGGTAAGTTCCCAGGAAAGAGTGGAGGGTCACACTGGACACACTTAAAAACCAGGTCTTTCCTTAGTCAGAACTTTCCTAGACATGTATTCTTCACAGTTTGCATTCTATTTCGGTAATCAGAGAATCAAAATAACATATAAACAGCTAAGGACAGTTTTTCTGATGTGGAAGATCGGCCAAAACCGCAACCACTGAGCATACTTAAGAAATTAACTTTTAAAATTTGAAAGACATAGAAAGGGCATAGTATCCTTACCTAAGCTGAAAAGGAAAGGCCCAAAATCTCATAAGCCTAACATTGGAGTAAGAGAAACTTAAGGAGAGAAGAAGAGAAGTTGAAGGTGTGAGTTTAGAAGTGAAATGGAAAGGCTTATTTATAGCAAAAGTCAAGGGTACTATTTGACACTATGCGCTAATAAAATATTCAATTTACTATTTATAAAAATGACATTTCTAATAAAATAATCCACGTTAATCATTTACAGTCGCAGGCGGCTTACTATTGAAAACTTAAGGGGAAAACTATTATTTCACCTTAAACCTTAAAGTTTCTTTTCAATTCAGTCCTTTCACTTTAGTCCCTGAGGGTATTTTTACACATAAAACGTCATTTTCTCCCACGAACTTCTTTCTAGTTTTCTCTTATGACCAAACCACATCTAGTACTTGATATTTCAATTGTATAAGTGAACAGTATCATATACATAAATAGTATTATACAGGTGAACAGTACCGTATACTGAAATAGTAACAGTAGTTTGTAAACAAATATTTATATTTTATTTTTTCATGGGTATTACATTGGTGAGGTCTAGTTGCAAAGCCGATGTCACGAGGATGGTGGACGCAGAGCCATAGTAGGGTATGGAGTGCTGAGAGGGACTCAAAGTAAACAAAATATAAGATTTTCATATTTTTACAAATTATGTGGCGAAATGGAAGTTTTGGTATATAGGTGTTTAGTTTTTATTGAGGAATGGTTTTGTTGCCCTACCAATTATTTTAAAAGATTTCCAAAATTCTTTTGAGGTCCTAATTTAGTTAATTCATTATAGGGACCAAATTGAAAAATAAAAGTGGGGTCCTGTAATACCCATTATATTTTTCAAGAATTACGATAAATTTATTTTTGGAGAAAATAAATTCCTTATCGGTTTAATTTTTGTATACTCGATTGTGCATATTGTTGAAAATACAAATTTTTATTTATAGATTCTATAAATTGTGGGATATAATGGATGATACGATTAATCCCATTAAGTAAAAATACAGTTCAAAAGTGGAATCTAGAATGAATAGTTGAAAGTGAGACTGATAGATGAAAACTGGTAAGTGAGACTGGTAGATGAAAACTGGTAAGTGAGACTGGTAGATGAAAACTGGTAAGTGAGACTGGTAGATGAAAACTGGTAAGTGAAACTGGTAGATGAAATAGTAAAGGAGAACGGTAGATGGAATAGTAGCAAATAGTACCATAATTTCTCCTATAAATAGGTCCTTCCATTTCACTTCAAAACTCACACCTTCAGTTTCTCTTCTCTCTTCTCCTCAAAACTTCTCTTGTTCCGGCGTTTGGGCTCTGAGATTCTAGGTCTTTCTTCCTTAGCCTAGATCCAAGGTAAGAATACTATGCTCCTTTTCTATGCCATTCAGATTTTAAAAGTTATTTTCTTAAGTATGCTCTGTGGTTGCGGCTTTGGCTGATCTTCCACATCAGAAAAACTGTCCTTAGCTACCTATATGTTGTTTTGATTCTCTGATTACCGAAATAGAATGTAAGCTGTGAAGAATACATGTCTAGGAAAGTTCTGGCTAAGGAAAGACATGGTTCTTAAGTGTGTCCATTGGGACTCTCCACTCTTTCCTGGGAACTTACCTGGTGTACTCTTTTACAGATTGTATTCTCTATTTCTGGTATGAATAGTATTCGTATGTATAAATAGTACCTATACATGTAAATAGTAACCGTACGTGTAAATAGTAACCGTACATATAAATAGTATTCGTATGTATTAATAGTACCCGTACATGTAAATAGTAACCGTATGTGTAAATAGTAACCATACGTATGAATAGTATCCATATATATGAATAGTGATCGTACATATAAATGTGATTATACGTATGAATAGTGTTTTGGTACAAAAGCAACCCTGACTTTCTATATCTGATCTTTATGAAAATCTCCGTAGCGGAACCTGAAATCCAGCTACGTACTCTTCTTTGTAGCAACTCGAAAAAGTGACTGGGATACGTAATCTATGTGAGTGGATGACCTTGCTAACCGACTTTATTTACTTTTATTCCAAGTACAATATAAACTCCATCTCATATCGCAATTAGATTCTATATTTATTGATGATTGCTAGATAATGAAATCTATTGTTGATTTAAGATTATTATGAATTGAGTATATAATACACATGGAATGGTTGAGGGCTTGACCCAAGATACCAATGCATGGAATTATACACATGGAATGGTTGAGGGCTTGACCCAAGATACCAATGCATGAAATTTTACACATGGAATGGTTGAGGGCTTTATTTCCAAGATACCAATGCATGTAATGATTGAGATTATAAGTGGAGACTGAATTCTTGAACATTCAATACAGAGGTATAGAAACCCTGAATATCAAAATAATTGTTGTTATTGTGATTATGATTCTGGTATTTGTACTTGTGATATATTTATTGCACAGTCATTTAGTCACTGAGTTTTGATGAACTCATACTCTCCATGAACATTTTTTTTTAGATACAGTGGATGTCAACGAAGGAAATCCGCAGGAGAATTAGTATTCCTCGAGGATACTTTTTATCTGGAGGGCTTGTAAATCCAAAAGCTTATGAATGCTCTGTAATCTCTATAGGTCACCTAGGCTTGGAAAATAATGTCATATTGTAAGATATTTGGTTTGTGTTTACTGTTCACTATGTTGAACTTTTATATGTATAAACATCTTTCTTGAAAAATTGTGTTATGCATTAGTATTAATCAGAGATTTTATGGGATACCATAGAGGTATACTCTTGAGTTTACGAAGTTACTCACATGCTCAAATTTGGGATGTGACAGTTTTGGTATCAGAGGCAGGTTTAGGTCCCCTATAGATTACAGAGCAAGTGTTCTTTGTGGGCCCTTCCCCATTGTCGTGAGCCGCGGCATGACCATGGGATTAGGTTCCATAAAAGACCTTATAGAGTATAGTGCCTTTTGTTTTTATAACTTATTCCTTGGTGGGTTAATATGAGGTAATCCTGTTTGATATGAGAAGTATTTGTTCTCTGTGTAGACTTAACTCTACGATGTCAGAAGGATCTTCAAATCATAATGAGCATGTAGGCTCAGGGAGGACTTTAATTCCACCAGTTAATACGCAGGACAACCCTTCTGACCACGGAGATAATTCACATGCTCCAAATATTGATGGTTCAATTGGTGGCCGGGCGGAGGGAGCTGGAGTCGCCCAACATATTGACGCTGCTGTTGTCATGCAAATGTTCAGCCTGGTGAATGATCGGTTAGATCATATAGAGGGAGAACGAGCAATACATGTTGATACACCAAAGGTTCTTCTTGCTATTGAGACCAAACGGGCTGGAGAAGGCACAGTTAAGGACGTGAAAATGTCTGAGTTTCTAAAGATGATGCCACCCATTTTCACCGGCGAAGATCCTAATGAGGACCCACAACGATTTCTGGATGATTGCGAGGCAATTTGTGATGCTTTGGGGTGTTCTGATGCTCGAAGAGTAGAGATTGTCTCCTTTCAACTAAAAGGGAGAGCCGGTAAATGGTGAAAGACCTGGAAGAATGGGAGAACCCAAGATGCCCAGGCATCCAATGCTGTTATTACAGGTACTTTATTAGTTGCTGCTTTAGCTGCACATGTATTATTTGACCCTGGTTCCACACATTTGTATGTGTCACCTCTGTTTGCCAAGAGGTTTGAGTCTGAGCCAGTTATACTGGACGAACCATTTCTGGTAGCTACACCGATGGGGGAAGCCCTAGTAGTTAGATCTGGATATCGTTCTTGTAAGATAACTGTTAAGGACATAGAGACAGAGGTAGATCTTATGCTGCTTAGTATGACAGATTTTGATGTGATCTTAGGAATGGACTGGCTATCCTCATGCCACGCTACATTGAATTGTCATGACAAGACCATTTCTTTTAGTATACCGGGTGGGCATAATTTCATATTTCAAGGAGACCGAAGTGAGGTTCCCTGTAACATAATATCCATGTTAACCGCCCGACGTATGTTACGAAAAGGGTGTCATGGATTTCTAGCCTTTGTCAAAGATATAGACAAGGAGGAAAGAAGTCTTGAACGAATACCAGTAGTTAGTAAATTTTCAGATGTATTTCCAGAAAATTTACCTGGTTTACCACCAGAGAGGGATATTGAATTTAATATTGAATTGGTTTCGGGCACTAGACCAATTTCAATTCCTCCTTACCGCATGGCACCCGTTGAGTTGAAAGAGCTTAAAGAGCAATTACAAGACCTGTTAGATAAGGGGTTTATCCGCCCAAGTTTCTCACCTTGGGGTGCCCCAGTACTCTTTGTGAGAAAGAAAGATGGCTCTTTAATACTGTGCATAGATTACCGCCAGTTAAACAAGGTCACGGTAAAGAATAAATATCCTTTACCAAGAATTGATGACTTGTTTGACCAATTACAGGGGGCACAATGCTTCTCAAAAATAGATCTGAGATCTGGTTATCATCAATTGAAAATTAAGGAGGAAGACATACCCAAGACCGCCTTTCGGACGCGATACGGGCATTATGAATTTCTCGTAATGTCATTTGGATTGACTAATGCGCCAGCAGCATTTATGGACCTTATGAACCGAGTGTTCAAACCTTGATAGATTCGTGATCGTCTTCATTGATGATATTCTGGTTTACTCCAAAAGTCGGGAGGATCATGTAGAACATTTGAGAACGGTGCTCCAAACTTTGAGGGAACATCAGTTATACGCTAAGTTCTCAAAATGTGAATTCTGGATGAGTCAAGTAACATTCCTGGGGCATATAATTTCTCAAGAAGGTGTTCATGTAGATCCAAGTAAGATCGAAGCAGTGAAGCAGTGGCCTAGACCAACAACTGTATGTGAAGTTCGGAGTTTCCTTGGCTTAGCGGGGTATTATCGTCGCTTTGTCAAGAATTTCTCTAAGTTGGCTCTTCCACTGACAAAGTTGACTAGGAAGAACGCTAAGTATACTTGGGATGATGCTTGTGAGCAAAGTTTCTCTATGTTAAAGGAGTGTCTAACTTCAGCACCAGTTCTAGTTCTACCATTGGGACAGGGGGGTTACACTGTATATTGCGACGCCTCAAAGGTAGGATTGGGATGCGTGTTAATGCAACACGGTAAGGTCATTGCTTATGGCTCTCGACAGCTTAAAAAGCATGAACTTAATTATCCTACTCATGATCTAGAGATGGCAGCAGTAGTGTTTGCTTTAAAGATTTGGAGGCATTACTTATATGGGGAGACATGTGAGATTTTCACTGATCACAAAAGCCTTAAATATATCTTTGAACAGAAAGATCTCAATCTAAGGCAATGGAGATGGATGGAACTCCTAAAGGACTACGACTGTACCATTCTCTACCATCCAGGGAAGGCAAACGTGGTAGCAGATGCCCTTAGTCGGAAGTCGATGGGAAGTCTAGCTCATATTACCACAGTAAGGAGGTCCTTGATTCAAGAATTACATGAGTTAGAGGCTAGTAGAGTATTCTTTGAGATTACTAAGTCAGGTGCTTTCTTGGCTCACTTGACAGTTAAATCCTCCCTTATAGAAAGGGTGAAGGCAACATTGGAGAATGACATCGAAATGGTTAAAACTAGAGAGAAGGCGAAGGTAGGTTTAGTACAGGGTTTCTCAGTAGATGAAGAAGATGTGTTATGGTTTAACGGGAGATTGTGTATTCCGAACATTGAACCCTTGAAGCGAGAGATTTTACAAGAAGCTCACGGAGCGCCCTATGTTGTTCATCCTGGTGCCAACAAGATGTACCAGGACTTAAAACAAGTTTATTGGTGGGAGGGCATGAAGCGAGATGTGACTGACTTTGTCGCTCGATGCTTGACATGTCAACAGGTCAAATCCGAACATCAGAGACCACCTGGGTTAATGCAAAGGCTTGAGATTCCCGAGTGGAAATGGGAACGGATTACTATGGACTTTGTGGTGGGTTTGCCCCGATCTTTGAATGGATATGATTCTATATGGGTTATTGTGGATCGACTTACTAAATCGGCACATTTCCTTCCTGTTCATACCACCTACAGTGTGGCAAAACTTAGTCGACTATACGTGAATGAGATAGTAAAGCTCCATGGCGTACCAGTGTCTATCATATCAGATCGAGGACCCCAGTTCACTTCCCGGTTTTGGGGAGCTTTTCAGAAAGCTTTAGGCACTAGAGTAGATTTGAGCACAGCTTTTCATCCTCAAACTGATGGTCAGTCTGAGAGAACTATTCAGACCTTAGAGGATATGCTGAGAGCATGTGTAATGGATTTTGGTGGCAGATGGGAAGACCACTTGTCGCTTATCGAATTTGCTTATAATAATAGTTATCAAGCTAGTATTAAGATGGCTCCTTTCGAGGCATTATATGGGAGGCGATGTCGATCTCCTATTGGATGGTTTGAACTAAGCGAACCTAAAATGGTGGGACCCGAGATGATACAGGAGGCTGTGGATAAAATTAAACTGATCAGGGAGACGTTATTAGCCGCTCAGAGTAGACAAAAGTCCTATGAAGACAATCGGCGACGTAACTTAGAATTTTTTGTTGGTGATATGGTCTTCTTACGAATCTCACCGATAAAAGAAGTAATGAGATTCGGAAAGAAAGGGAAGCTCAGCCCAAGATATATTGGTCCTTATGAGATTGTGGAAAGAGTAGGTAACGTGGCTTATCGCCTAGCCTTACCCTCGAACCTAGAGGGAGTACATCCAGTATTTCATGTATCGATGCTACGTAAGTATCTTCCTGACCCCTCTCATGTCATCCAGCCACAAGACGTACGATTTGATGAGACTCTTGCTTATGAAGAGGTGCCAGTAGCTATCCTCGATAGGCAAGTCAAGAAACTTCGTACCAAGGAAATTCCCATTGTCAAAGTTCTGTGGAGGAATCATACTCACAAGGAAGCCACATGGGAAACAGAAGATGAAATGTGGACAAAATATCCACACCTATTCGAATCATGAGGTAAGTTTTCGAATTCGGAGGACCGAATTTTTTTTAAGGGGGGTAGAATGTAATACCCATTATATTTTTCAAGAATTACGATAAATTTATTTTTGGAGAAAATAAATTCCTTATCGGTTTAATTTTTGTATACTCGATTGTGCATATTGTTGAAAATACAAATTTTTATTTATAGATTCTATAAATTGTGGGATATAATGGATGATACGATTAATCCCATTAAGTAAAAATACAGTTCAAAAGTGGAATCTAGAATGAATAGTTGAAAGTGAGACTGATAGATGAAAACTGGTAAGTGAGACTGGTAGATGAAAACTGGTAAGTGAAACTGGTAGATGAAAACTGGTAAGTGAGACTGGTAGATGAAAACTGGTAAGTGAGACTGGTAGATGAAAACTGGTAAGTGAAACTGGTAGATGAAATAGTAAAGGAGAACGGTAGATGGAATAGTAGCAAATAGTACCATAATTTCTCCTATAAATAGGTCCTTCCATTTCACTTCAAAACTCACACCTTCAGTTTCTCTTCTCTCTTCTCCTCAAAACTTCTCTTGTTCCGGCGTTTGGGCTCTGAGATTCTAGGTCTTTCTTCCTTAGCCTAGATCCAAGGTAAGAATACTATGCCCCTTTTCTATGCCATTCAGATTTTAAAAGTTATTTTCTTAAGTATGCTCTGTGGTTGCGGCTTTGGCTGATCTTCCACATCAGAAAAACTGTCCTTAGCTACCTATATGTTGTTTTGATTCTCTGATTACCGAAATAGAATGTAAGCTGTGAAGAATACATGTCTAGGAAAGTTCTGACTAAGGAAAGACATGGTTCTTAAGTGTGTCCATTGGGACTCTCCACTCTTTCCTGGGAACTTACCTGGTGTACTCTTTTACAGATTGTATTCTCTATTTCTGGTATGAATAGTATTCGTATGTATAAATAGTACCCATACATGTAAATAGTAACCGTACGTGTAAATAGTAACCATACATATAAATAGTATTCGTATGTATTAATAGTACCCGTACATGTAAATAGTAACCATATGTGTGAATAGTAACCATACGTATGAATAGTATCCATATGTATAAATAGTGATCGTATATATAAATAGTGATTATACGTATGAATAGTATTTTGGTACAAAAGCAACCCTGACTTTCTATATCTGATCTTTATGAAAATCTCCGTAGCGGAACCTGAAATCCAGCTACGTACTCTTCTTTGTAGCAACTCGAAAAAGTGACTGGGATACGGAATCTATGTGAGTGGATGACCTTGCTAACCGACTTTATTTACTTTTATTCCAAGTACAATATAAACTCCATCTCATATCGCAATTAGATTCTATATTTATTGATGATTGCTAGATAATGAAATCTATTGTTGATTTAAGATTATTATGAATTGAGTATATAATACACATGGAATGGTTGAGGGCTTGACCCAAGATACCAATGCATGGAATTATACACATGGAATGGTTGAGGGCTTGACCCAAGATACCAATGCATGAAATTTTACACATGGAATGGTTGAGGGCTTTATTTCCAAGATACCAATGCATGTAATGATTGAGATTATAAGTGGAGACTGAATTCTTGAACATTCAATACAGAGGTATAGAAACCCTGAATATCAAAATAATTGTTGTTATTGTGATTATGATTCTGGTATTTGTACTTGTGATATATTTATTGCACAGTCATTTAGTCACTGAGTTTTGATGAACTCATACTCTCCATGAACATTTTTTTTAGATACAGTGGATGTCAACGAAGGAAATCCGCAGGAGAATTAGTATTCCTCGAGGATACTTTTTATCTGGAGGGCTTGTAAATCCAAAAGCTTAGGAATGCTCTGTAATCTCTATAGGTCACCTAAGCTTGGAAAATAATGTCATATTGTAAGATATTTGGTTTGTGTTTACTGTTCACTATGTTGAACTTTTATATGTATAAACATCTTTCTTGAAAAATTGTGTTATGCATTAGTATTAATCAGAGATTTTATGGGATACCATAGAGGTATACTCTTGAGTTTACGAAGTTACTCACATGCTCAAATTTGGGATGTGACAGGTCCACCCTCATTTAAACACACATACTAGCCCATATACACATACACACCTCATTGCTCTCTCCCTGATGCCAATCTCCTACTCTCATCTCCTCATTGTCTCCTTCTCCATGGCTAAGGAGGGCTCTTAGGAGGCTTCCACTACCATCTCTAGTGACCTCTCCCCTCATCAAACTTTCTTCTCCAAGGAATGCTTCCCTAATCATCTAGGATCATTCAATCCTTGATCAAGATGAATGAGAATAATAACTTTAGCTTGGAAAAAAGTAAGTAGTAATTCTACCTTGACAAATATGATTTGGTTAATGCTATATGTTGAATGTTCAGCATATTGCGTATTTCTTTGGTTGAAATGCAAATCCTTGCCTATGAGGACCCGTAATCTAGAAAGTAAGGATGTAAGTTCTAGAGGTAGAGCTGCAGAGGGAGACAATTATCGTTGATTAAACAAGAAGGGTTGAGCATCTATGACGGTCGATGGTGAGATGGAGACCTGAGGCTAAGCCGTTGAGAGGTCACTGACCGAAGACCACGAGACGATGCCGATGAAGATGAGAATCAGAGAATGCGATGACGATGGAAGAATGGAGCTGCCAAGCTAAGATGATTAGATGACGATGGAGATGGATATGTGCTAGATTTGGGATTTGGGAATTAGGGATTTAGGGATTTGTTATTTTTTAATTAAATTATTTTAATATATATTTTTAAAGACATTTTAATAAATTTAATAAAATTATTAAAATGTCCTTAAGTCTGTCTTCATTTTTTTTTTAAAAATTATTTTAAAAAATTCATTAATTTGTCCAATATTCCAACTCTCTTATGCTTATTGGTATATATAAATTGAATAAACGAAACAGAAATCAATGGCTGTAATGATATTGATATTATCAGCCCTATATATGATAACTGAAATACTGAGTTTGTACCAAATTACTTATATTTTCCATAAACAATGTTTAAATCCAACCAAAACATCTTGAAAGTAGCATCAAAACCAAAAGTCCTTTATATATTGTTAATCCAATAATGAATAAATATTGGCCAATTATAAGGCTTCTGCAACAATGCCAAATAACACGACTCCTTTGTTGCCACTCTTTTAACCTACCAGAGTAACGAAGCATATGGTTTTAAATATATTACATGATTAGACCCTTCAACAGAAGAATGAACAATTGTTTGGAAGTTCCCAATAAATTAATTGCAGCTATGTTCTAAGACTATCCCATGCCCAAACCCTCCACAAATAAATTATGATGTCAACTGTAACCAGTGTACAACAGCTATGTTCTAAAACCATCTCATGCCTAAACAGTATGCAATTTTTTTTTGTTTGGTGGGTCTTGAATGCAAATAATCTACTCATACATAAAAAATTTACTTTGTAGCAGAAGTTAATCACCATCTCTTATATCATCAACTTAACACTCAAATAAACCAAAAAACAAAACGATTATGTTCAAAATATTAGAAAAATGTCATTCAGATGGAGCCATTTATAGTAGAAAAATGCAATAATATCACCCGTGTTGCAAAACAAATATGATACAAGACATAGCCTATGAATCAATTTGAGTATATGAACTCAACCATATGAATCAAAAACCCATTAATCAAATAAAATAAAAAAGCAAAATTTTCCCACGTTGTCAAACCAAAGACTGAGATGAGAAAGTAGCTACTACGATTTCGTGGGTGCAGAATATCATGAGCTAGGGTTTAGAGATAAGAGAAATTTGAGAGGGATGATAGGAAGCTTGCATTAAGAGATAAGAGAGTTGCAAGAGAAGGTTAACAAGGAGCTTGCATTAAGATGGAGGGCCTGGTTTACGATTCATTAGTGTTGAGGTAAAATTTGTTTTAACCCAATATTTTTTATAATAAACTTGAACTATTTGGGCCCAAAATACTCTTATAATGTTTGGCTCATATTTCCTCTCTTTGCTTTCTCACGTTTTTAAAACTTTCTTCTTCTGCTTTTACATATGTCTCACTTGATTTGACCTTCCTTTCTCTCTTTTTATGAAAAGTGTCAAAGTAGGAACTTTGTCAGTCCAACAGAAAGAAAAGGAACAAAGCAGGAAGAAAAGTGTGGCGTGTCAGAACATAGGGAACATTATATGTATTATTGAAGGCTATTTTATTCTTTCTTCTACCTCTTGCTTTCTTCTTCCTTGTTGTGCATTAATGGAGATTTGAAGTGCATTTAATGCCCTTCCCATTGGTGATTCAAACTTGGCAATAGATAGCTTCCTTCCATCTCTTATTTAAGGTTGAAGGTTCTCTACGATTGGAACTAACAAAGTAAATCAGTTATTGCGAGAAAGAGCATCTTTATCTACCTTTATCTCTTCTTTGTTAAATCATTTAATCACTCTATGTGAGTTGGTATCTTGTTGTGAGAGAAGGAGTGTTTTTGGTATTTTCGTTCTATTTATTTTTCTCTTTGAAGAAGGGTTGTGTTGGGTTTGACTTGAATTTTGTGGGTGACCCGGTTTGTAACCCGACCCAAGACCCACGACCCATTTGTCTCTATATATATGAGTGTGAGGGAATTCATTAGAAGTGTAGTTGATGTAATTTCTCTCTGTATAGCCTCCGTCGAAAATAATACAGATATTCTCTCTGTCCGTGGACGTAGGTCGCATTGACCGAACCACGTAATTTCTTTGTGTGTTCTTCTCTATCCTTCTCCTTGATTAATTGCCTTTCAGTAACCTAACAAGTGGTATCAGAGCTTTGGTTCATTTTTGGTTCGTCGGTTACTGTAGCACGTCCAAAAATTTTCAGATCCGGCTCCAAAATTTCAGATCTTGCCCCGATTTGGTTGATTTGGAGCATAGGAGACCATTCTCTGCATCTTTGGTGCGTTAAAGAACGTCGGAGACCAATTTTTGGTGGTAAGAAAATTTTCAGATCTAGTTTTAAATCTCAGATCTAGCTTGATTCGCTTGTTTTTTGGGAAAAAGAGACCGTTTATTGTATTTCTAGTGCATTGGAGATCGTTTTTCAGTTGTTTCGGTGAGTTTTTACGGTTGCGAGTACTGTTCATCGCCGGAATCTTAATCGGAAGTACTGTTCATTACCGGAATCTTCATCGGAAGCACTGTTCATCGTCTTCTACGGCGAGGCACTGTAGCACGGTCAACGGTACTATTTGGTCAAAGTTGCTGTTTGGTCAAAGTTGCTGTTTGGTCAAAGCTGTTGTTTGGTCAAAGCTACTGTTTGGTTAAAGCTGCTATTTGGTCAAAAATTGCTGTTTGGTCAAAGCTGCTGTTTGGTCATTGTTGTTGTTTGGACCAAGTTTTCTGTTGCGATCGTTATTGTTTCCTCGACACAGTTCCGGTAAGTTTATGTTTAATTCAGAAAAGAATTCTGAATTTCTGTGTGAATTTACTGGATTGTGCTGGATTGAATTTCTGGTTTACTGCTGTGAATTTTGTTGGACTGCTGTGTTGAATTTCTGTTAGTGAAGTTCTGGTCAGTTTGCAAGGTTCTGAACAGTTTTGTGAAATTCAATTTCTGATTGCGAAATTTGCTAGTAATTTATCTGCTGTTATTTGAGAAGATGTCGACTCATAAATTCGATATTGAGAAGTTCAATGGATCGAATGATTTCACTTTGTGGAAGGTAAAAATGAGGGCACTTCTGGTTCAGCAGGGATGTGCAGTGGCATTAGAAGGAGAAAGTAGTCTACCTAACACGTTGAAAGAAGAGGAGAAGAAGGAAATTTTGGCAAAGGCTCATAGTGCATTACTATTGAGTCTGACAGATGAGGTGTTGAGAGAAGTAGTTGATGAATCAACTGCTGCAGGTTTGTGGAAGAAATTGGATGATAAATACCAGAAAAAGTCTCTCACAAACCGGTTATATCAGAAGCAGCGTTTGTATACCCTGCGAATGACAGAAAATATACAGGTAAAAGATCATCTTGATAATTTTAACCGAATTATCCTGGATTTACAGGATGTTGGGGTTAAGATAGATGATGAAGATCAGGCTATCATTCTTTTGTGTTCTCTACCAAATTCATATGAGAACTTTGTTGACACTATGTTGTATGGTAGAGATAGTATCTCTGTTAATGATGTCAAAGATGCTTTGCAGTCTAAAGAGCTGAAGAGAAGAGTCTCTAGTTCTAATGAGGATGGTGCAGAAGCAGGTTTGTATGTTGGCAGAGGCAGAGACACTAAAAGGGATGATGGAAAAAGAAGCAAGTCACGGTCTAAGTCGAGGAACAAAGGAGGACCTCGATGTTATCACTGTAAACAGAAGGGGCACATCAGGAAGAATTGTCCACAGAGGAAGAAGGAAAATGACGAGAAGGAACCGAATACCAGTGGTAGTGCTTCGGTGGTGCAAGATAGTTCTGACGGAGAAGAAGACATTGATGTTCTCACAGTCAGCACCTCTGGTTCTGCAAATACTTGGGTCTTGGACACAGGTGCATCTTATCATATGACTTTCTCACGTGAACTATTTACTTCTTTCAAGGAGTGGAATGGTGTTGTGAGATTGGGTGATGATGAGCAGCTCAGTGTTAAGGGCAGTGGTTCTGTGCAGATTCAGATGTATGATGGAATAGTCAGGATGCTTGATGCTTGGTATGTTCCTGGTCTACGGAAGAACTTGATTTCTCTTGGTACTCTAGACAAACAAGGGTACAAGTACTCTGGAGAGAATGGACAGTTGAGAATTTTCAAAGGTGCTCTGGTTATAATGAAGGGTAAATTGTAGCATGGCATTTACTTTTTGATTGGTAATTCTGTGATGGGGACAGTGGCTGTATCTAAATCTTTAGGGAAGGATGATGATTGTACAGAGTTGTGGCATTGCCGATTGGGACACATGAGTGAGAAAGGGCTATCAATTCTAAGTAAACAAGGATTGTTAGAAGGAGCAGAAACTGGGAAACTGAAATTCTGTGAAGTTTGTGTTATGGGTAAACAACGCAGAGTTAAGTTTAGTTCTGGGAAGCATACTTCTACGGATGTTCTACAATATGTTCACTCAGACTTGTGGGGTCCTTCTCCAGTTGAATCTCAGGGCAAATGCAAGTACTTTGTTACTTTCATTGATGACTACTCTAGAAGGGTTTGGGTATATTTTCTGAAATCCAAAGATGAAGTGTTTGGGAAGTTCAAGGAGTGGAAGACCATGGTTGAGAAACGGACTGGAAAACAGGTCAAAACACTCAGAACTGATAATGGGTTGGAGTTCTGTAACGCTCTATTTGATGAATTTTGCAAGAAAGAAGGTATAGTGAGGCATCGCACTGTACGTCATACACCACAGCAAAATGGAGTTGCAGAACGTATGAATCAAACACTGTTGCAGCGTGCGAGATGCATGCGATTAAATGCTGGCTTGCCAAAACAATTCTAGGCTGAAGCAGTTAACACTGCTTGTTATCTGGTGAATAGATCGCCATCTACTGCAATTGATTTTAAGACTCCTCAAGAGGTATGGTCCGATAAACCTTCTGATTATTCTGGCCTGCGTATATTTGGTTGTCCTGCTTATGCTCATGTGAATGATGGTAAACTAGAGCCTAGGGCAATGAAATTCATATTTCTAGGGTATGCACCTGGAGTTAAAGGGTACAGACTGTGGTGTACTGAAAAGGATAGAACTCCAAAATTTATTACTAGCAGAGATGTAACTTTTGATGAGTCTGCTATGTTTGGTCAGAAGGAGGAGCTTGGTAGTCATGCAGGTAATAATGATCAAGGTGCCAACCAGAAGGTGGAAATTGAAGTTCAAACTTCAAAAAGGGTTATAACAGACCCTGTACAGCAGCCCAGGGAAGAAGAAGAATCACAACCTATAGCAACAAGGAGGGAAAGAAGGGAAATCAGAAAACCTATAAGGTATGCAGATTGTGTTGATATAGTTGATATTAATTCAGTTGCTTATGCCTTGGCAGTAGGTGAAAGCATTGATTCTGATGACCCGAGATCATATAAAGAAGCAGTTGAGAGTAGAGAAGCATCAAAATGGCGGGTTGCAATGAATGAAGAGATGCAATCTCTTGAGAAGAACGAAACATGGGATCTTGTACCGTTACCAAAGGGAGTGAAACCGGTAGGATGCAAATGGGTCTTCAAGAAGAAAGAAGGTATTCCTGGAGTTGAACCAGCAAGGTTCAAAGCACGACTTGTGGCAAAGGGTTTTTCACAAAATGAGGGAATTGATTATCATGAAGTTTTCTCCCCGGTTGTGAAGCATAAAACCATTCGTGTCCTTTTGTCCATGGTAAGTGTTTTTGACTTGGAGTTGGAACAACAGGATGTGAAAACTGCTTTCTTACATGGAAATTTAGAGGAGCAGATCTATATGTCACAGCCAGAAGGATTTCTTGATTCTGAGAAGAAAGATCATGTATGTTTGCTGAAAAAGTCCTTGTATGGTTTGAAGCAGTCTCCTAGACAGTGGTACAAGAAATTTGATGCATTCATGACTTCCCATGGTTTTCTGCGTAATCAGTTTGATAACTGTGTCTACTCTAAGAAACTTGCAGATATTCTTATATTTATTTGTTGCTATATGTTGATGATATGTTAATTGCTGCAAAGAACAAGGTTGAAATTGATAGTTTGAAAGCCTTGTTGAGCAGTGAGTTTGAGATGAAGGATTTGGGTGCAGCCAAGAAGATATTGGGCATGGAGATTTGGAGAGATAGAAGTGCAGGTTTACTGTATGTATCTCAACAGAAATACATAGAAAAATTGTTGCAGTCTTTCCAAATGAATAATTCTAAGCCGGTTAGTACTCCGTTGGCGGCACATTTTAAACTTGATGCTAGTACAATACCTATTACAGCTGAGGAAAAAGGGTACATGAGTTCAGTGCCCTACTGTAATGCTGTTGGAAGCTTGATGTATGCAATGGTGTGTACTAGGCCTGATCTGGCTCATGCAGTCAGTGTGGTAAGTAGGTTTATGAGTAATCCTGGGAGAGCTCACTGGAGTGCAGTTAAATGGATTATGCGGTATCTGAAAGGTACGAGTAATATTTGCTTGGTTTATGGTGCTGATAAATCTGATAGTGGCTTGGTTGGCTATACAGATTCAGATTATGCTGGAGATCTTTTGAGGAGGAGATCCTTAACATGCTATGTCTTGACTCTGAATGGATGTGCTGTCAGTTGGAAGGCAACACTTCAATCTACAGTTGCCTTGTCTACCACTGAAGCAGAATACATGTCATTGGCAGAAGGAGTTAAGGAAGGTATGTGGTTACATGGTTTGATTGATAGTCTGGGGTTAAATATTCAGAGACCTATCATTTATTGTGATAGTCAGAGTGCATTAAGTTTAGCCAAGAATCCAGTCTACCATGAAAGGTCGAAGCATATTGATATCAGATTGAATTTTATTCGAGATGTGATAGAAGACAAGAAATTATCCATCGAGAAGATAGCCACAGCAGATAATCCAGCAGATATGTTGACAAAGGCTCTACCTTCAGAGAAGTTCAAGCATAGCTTGGACTTGGTGAATGTTTGCATTCCATGAAGCCCTACAGGGCTTGAATGACAGAGATGAATTTGTACTTAGTTCTGGTGATTTGAGAGAATTCAAGTCAAGGAGGGAAATTGTTGGGTTTGACTTGAATTTTGTGGGTGACCCGGTTTGTAACCCGACCCAAGACCCACGACCCATTTGTCTCTATATATATGAGTGTGAGGGAATTCATTAGAAGTGTAGTTGATGTAATTTCTCTCTGTATAGCCTCCGTCGAAAATAATACAGATATTCTCTCTGTCCGTGGACGTAGGTCGCATTGACCGAACCACGTAATTTCTTTGTGTGTTCTTCTCTATCCTTCTCCTTGATTAATTGCCTTTCAGTAACCTAACAGGTTGTAAAAGCTTTTAAGTTGAGCTTGTGTTAGGTTGTAATTTCATCTCTATTTGTTGTTCTTTAGTTTAGTGAGAGTATAGGTTGTAAAATCCTTGGAGGATTGTTCCTGTAAGGGTTTCTTTGTAAATTTTTTATCTGATTACTATCTTATAAAAAACCCTCAATTGTGAAGCTTTGAGAGAGGATGTAGGATCATGAGAAAGAGGTTTGAACCTCTTTATACTTTATGTGTCCTTGATTCAATTTTCTTTTCCACATATATTATCTATTTTATACTATCATTATGTTAAACACTCTTCATTTTTTTTTTAAAGAAAGGGATAATTTTTTAAAAGTCTGCATAAAACTCAATTCAACCCTTTTCTTGTGTCATCATCTTGACTAATATCTAGTATTAGTGGTCTTTGCATTTAAAAGTTTTATCACCTAGAGAAAAGATCCTGAAAAGATGAATATTTCTCCTAGACCAGAGGGACAATTCATCTCTAAACCACCATTTTTAATGGGACAAATTACTCATATGAGAAGGCTCATGAGAATATTTGTTCAAGCCACTAATAAATGACTATGGCAAGTCATTGAGAAATGACCATTCATTCCTACCAAAAAATGAGAATGTGGTAGGGAGATTCTACAATCGAACTAAATTCCATATAGTGTGATAGAAAAGAATGAAAAAGATAAAAAATAAATAAATCAAAGTTTGTTAAATTTCGTGAGAAATAATTGTATTTTGTAAATAGTAAATTTTTTAAAAAAAAAATTCAATTCAACCAATTTGACCAATTTTTTGGCTAATTAATTTTTGGGTTAATAGACTATACTAGTGACCAGTTTTCTGTCAAATCGATCGGTCCAATCTAGTTATGTAATTTATGCAAAAAATATAGATTTTTGAATCTTTTTAAATATAAAATAAGTTGTAGTAATTTGTATTATATTTAAAGAATAAATAGTGGAAAATTATTTATCTCCTACTCAACTATATTAATTTAACTTCTTTTTTATATTTTATTTTCATGAGCTTGCTAACTAGTCCCATAACGGCACTATTTTTTGTTAATTAATTTTGCTTTTTTGATATCACAAATTCATCTTTAAAACAATCTTTTTTAAAATCTTAAAATCATAACTTTTAAATTTTTTTATTGTTAATATTTTTATTTTTAATTTGATATTTTAAATAGATGTCAATCAATACACTGTATAACACAAGGTTCAAAAAATCAGACCAGTTATTGAACCGATAGAGACACTGGTTCAAGGGTCAACAGTCGGACTGTGGTCAAACTTGTGGTACTTTAAAAATATTAAAGAATAAAATATATAATTAAAAATAATAAAATACTATACATAATTACATATCATAAATATAAATCTATAAATTTAATTAAAAATATTTAAATAAGATATTAACAATTATTAAATAAATCATATAAAATAAAAATTATAATTAATGAATAAAGTAAATTAAATTAAAATTTAAAAATATTCTATATAGCAAGCCATCACACAATTTAATAGCAACTAAGATTAAAATATTTGTGGATTAAATACCAATGTTTCTGCAAACATTCTATGACTGACACAGTACAAACTTTACATAATAACACTTCATTGTCTTGGGCGGCACTCTACCAGTGTTGGCAGACTAGTTTAATTAAAACTTTGTTTCTCTCTCCGGTCTTCACTTCTAGTCTCTGGATTCCAGAGCACCTCTTCGTCTCTTCCACTCTCCACACCACATACACAGAAACACTAACAGTCACACACAGAGCACAGGGATGAAAGGAGACAAACCAGAGACCAGAGGCGGAGCACGGACGAACGGACATAGCACAATCGAATGGAGACAAAGCAGACCAGAGGCAAAGAAAAACAGATTGAGGCTTCACGATCTGAACTTTCGACTTCCCTCTCTCACTACTCTCTCGTCTCACTCTCACTCTCACTCTCTCTCTCTCTCTCTCTCTCTCTGTGAATACCTGAGCCGGTAGAACCATTAAACTGCCAGTTTTCACCGATTTAACCGGTTCAAGGCCGATTTGAACAGTTCAACTCTGATTTGAAGACTTTTTGATTTTTTGGTCTAACTCAAATTAGATGACTAGTCAGTTTACAAATTTTTTGATCCGATCCCATTTACAAAATCATGTAAAATGAAAGAATGATGACGTGAAAAGTAATACAACATTTTATTAGAAATATTATTATAAAACAATAAATAATAAATAATTATATAAATCTAACTAATAATTATTATAAATTGTAAGATTATAAAAATAATTGTTTTGAGAGTAAAGTTGTTATATTAAAATAGTAAATGAGGCATCAATAATGACCGATTTAAAAAACATGTTGAGTATTCGTTCACTTTTATACAATTTTTATTGTTTTTTAAAATAATAAATGTTTTTTAACCACAACCACTTAAGGGCAATAATTAAAAAGCTTTTTGTTTGTGTACTAAAATATAGATTTGAATAGCAACTATAGCCCCAATATTTCGACTTTTTAACCGACGGGTCTCCACTTTCTCACTTACATGGAAATAATGTTATTTTAATTTAATTTTAATTTTTTAACTGAAAATAATGTCATTTTAATTTGTTTTTTCTAAATATATTGCTTTCTTTGATTTTTTGTTATGTTAGATTATTCTCATAATTTTTTTTACTTGTTATGTATTTTCATAAATTGTAATAATTTTTTTAGATCAAATATTTGTTTGAAATAATTATTTTTAGAATAATTATATTATTTTTAATTATTGGTCTGTTTAAGTTACATTTTGGATGTTTCTTATTATTTATTTGTTTATAATCTATTATTTTTTAATTATTGGTCTCTTTAGGCTAAATTTTAGATGTTTTTAATATTTTTTTATTTTTTTATGTTTTTATAATTTGTTGTTCTAGGTTATTTTTAATTATTGCTATATTTAAGCAAAATTTATATGTGTTTATAATTTGCGTTTTTTTTAATTTTAGGTTACTTTTAATTATTGCTATATTGAAGTAAAATTTTATGTGTTTAATTATAAAATGTGTTTGATTAAATGATTATAATTATTGTTAAAATGTGTTTGATTACAGGCAGTTTCCCCAATCCCATTTAGCATTGACTGACAGTCAAACTAATGGTCAATGGATGAAGAGGTTTTTTTTTTGGCACAAAATGGAAAGTTCATAAACGATTCTTAATTCAGTTTTAAAGTTGATGGGGGATTTTTTGAATATGTATGAAAGTTTATGGGGTTAAAGTGTATTTTTCTTTGATTTATTTATTTTTAAACTCTTTCTCTCCTTTAAAATTTTATTTCAATATAGCAATAATTAAAAATAACACAAATTATAAACATATATAAAAATTTTACTTAAATATAACAATATTAAAAATAACATAGAATAACAAATTATAAACACATAAAAAAATAAAAGAAATAATTAAACACATATAAAATTTAGCCTAAAGAGACTAATAATTATAAATAACAAATTATAAACAAATAAAATAAATAATTACACACATCTAAAATGTAACTTAAATAGACCAATAATTAAAAATAATCTAATTATTCTAAAAATAATTATTTCAAACTCATATTTGATCTAAAAAAATAATTATAATTTATGAAAATACATAACAAGTAAAAAAAGTATGAGAAGAATCTAACCTAACAAAAAAGCAAATAAGATAATATATTCAATAAAAATAAATTAAAATAACATTATTTTCAATTTAAAAATTATCTTAAGTAGTAAAAAAAAAAATTTACACATAAAGCAGTGCACTTTAAGTGCATGTGGCGCACTTCAAAGGTATGATTTAAGGTACTACAATGAAATTGGGCTATATCCAAAATTTAAATTGACAAAGGGACACATGCGTAATTTAAGTGAAAAAGTGGGACATGTCAGTAAACAAAGTCCGAATATTTCCCTTCCGATCATAAGATTTTGATTTTGAGATCGTCTTTCCGAGAAGGTAATGTTAAAAGTAAATCAACTCAAAAGTACTTTCTTATTTTCTAAATTTTAAAATTTACTATAATTTATTCAAATGAATTTTTTTAAAAATTTTTAAGATTTGTATAAAAAATTATTGTAAAATAATAAAAATAAATAAAACCATAGAACCTATTAACGTTGTTAGGAGACTTCAAAGTAGTGTGAAAAATAGAATATTTTTTAAAAAATAATATTTAAATTTTTGTGAAAGTAATTTTTTAAAAATAATTTAATTATTTTCATATTTATCATTAATTACATATAATTATCTATTTTATTTTAAATTTATTAATATTATTTGTAATTAATTACACCTCATAATCTTGATTTCGAAATTAACACTTTTTAAATGACATTTATGAGGTGACACACCTTTTGTTTTTTTCTCCACTGCACTGTGAGTCAGTATCATTCCAAAAGAATTTATTTTATCTTACGAAATCTTTTTTTAAATGATAGTGTCCGTACGGCTAAATTTACTTACAATCTTCCTCTCTTTTTCCAACAATCTTTACTCTTTGTACCCGGTATCAAACGAAGGCGGCAAATAGGGAACCTCATGGAGGCATCATCGGCGGTGACAGCGGCGAATCAGGATGGGATGTCACGGCTTGATTTTGACTCCGATGAGATCTCTGGTGCGACGGTGCAGGAAAAGAGGGAGGGAGGACGACGGCGCAGAGCAACGGAGCAAATAAGCTTAATTGGAGCAAAACAAACACACCTAGAAAACTCAGAGAGCAACGAGAAATAGAGAAAAATCGCGCAGAGTGAGACGATCTGAGGGTAGACTTTCAGCGAGGGGGACGCGGCACTAGGAGAGAAAGAGACCATCGGCGACGGTCTTCTGGAACAGAAAAACAGAGAGAATGATGAAGGAAGCGAGAGGACACGGTTCTTGGACTGGAAATTCAGAGAGATGACGACAGAGAAGAAGAGTACCATGGGGAAATCTTCATGGTTGTGAAAGATAGGCAACTACTTGGCGCGTGGGTTACACCTTCCGCCTATCAGGTTTGATCACTGCCCTTATAATTATAGTTAGTGGCTAGCTGGCAATTAATACTGAAAAACTTATTATTAGATTGGAGAAAAGCTACAAATTTTAATTTTAAGGTTGTTCTTATTTGAATGACAGAAGAATACTTTTCTGTTATTATTAATTAAAATAAGATAAATAAATAACGTCAGGTATCTCATTGAATCAATTGGCACTAGGATATATAAATGTATGTATATATGTATATAATGGATTTGTTGGTTCTTTGTTTCAAATTATAAATAGGTTCTGATCTTGTGTTACATTTGCTTATTGTCATGTTCGAATCTTAGAAATTTTCCAATTGGATATGATAGTCCTAAAAGGACTGTGATTTGTAAATATGGACTAGGATTGGGATCTAGTTTGAATTAGAAATTTATTTGATTCTAGACTGAATCAAAATATTGCAGCACAAAGGCGATGTACTGTTGGAAATCTGTTTGGGTATGTGCTAAATAAAGATTGCTTTCCAAGTGGAGAGTGAATCTATGATTTGAGGCTATGATTTGTGATCTTGATCTGATTGGTTAATAATATGCTTAATACATGATCTTCCAATAAAAAAATATTAATTCCCGATATTCTAGCTTGTGACTTTTGATCAATGTTAATCCCTGATGGGAGTCAGATTCTTACATGATGATGGTTTTAATTTTTGAAAGTTATCTTCACCAAAATTCATTTGTGGCGCTGAACTTTAACTTATCATATAATCTTCAAATGAGTTAGATTATGATTTTTAAACGTGATTTTATAGTAATGGCCTCAGGCTTAGATGTTTTTTGTTTTATGAAGCATGTGCATACATTATGCTGAAATAATTAGGTTGGATATATATTATTGAGGTGATCAATATGTGTGAGGTTTAGAAATATATGCTGTGCAAGCTAGGTGAAATCCTATTATGCTTTGGAAAAAGGCCTCTATATATATTTGTGAAATATTTGAGAGAATATATATATATATATATATATATATATATACATATACAAAAATAAAAATTATGAGTTTTGAGAAACTTCACATACATGTGATATCTTAAAGAGCCTTATAAGAATATTATATTTTAGGTAAAAAAAATTGTGAAATTCTTGAAAATGGCATAACTTTCAATGTGGGGATATAGAATTTTTATGAATTCAAAATATTTTTACCTAAATTATTGACAGTGTTATTATTACTAAATAATATTGTAAATTACACTTGTCATTTTAGAACTAAAATTTATTGTGGATATGTGACTAAAAATTTGTGAATATTGGCATATAAAAATTTTGGATCAATTTGTAAATTGATGATACCATGTCATTGAGATGATGATATGCCATATATGAAAATTGGAGTAAACCTTTTTGAATGCTAGTTTTTTGATAATATTTTTATTATACAAAGAGGTACAATAATGTTGAGTTATTACAAATTTTGAGATTGAAAAGTTCTTAAATAATTTTGTGTAATTATATTTTTAAATAATGTTATCAATATGTGTGTGTGCGTGTTTGTGGACACGTGCGCACGTACTCCAACCTTGGCCTAGCTTCACGTGCATGCGTGGCCTTTCTCCACCATTTTATTTCCAAAGCTTTGGGGATCAATCTTGGGGTGATATTGGGTGATCAAAGAACATTTTAATAAATTAAAAACACATAACTCAAGCAACATAAAAGGTGGCGAGATTTTAAGAAAATTTTCCCAATTTCCATTCTTCCAACAACTCAAGTTTCTCCCAAAGATTTAACTATATTTAACCATAGTTTTCATCTATCAATACTTTTGGAACAACAATCTCTCATCAATTTATCCATGGAAACATTATACTCAAATTTTCTTCCAATAACTACCCTAGGGTTTCATTCTTGAAGGAAAGGGAGAAAGAGTAGAAGAAGGAAAGGAAGAAGACTTACTCACCAATCTTCCTCTTAGCTTCCATGATCTTCTTCTTCTATCAACTTGCCGTGTATGAAGTAGAAGAATGGGGCTGGGCGTTGGGCAAAGGAGAGAGCCACGGGAGCGTGTAGAAAAGAATGAAGGAAAGAGGATGATGAGTATTTTTAAGAGTGAAATGTGGGCCCCATCTTTTTCCCTTTCATTTTGGGCCTTTTACTAAATCAAAGTTTGATTAAGAATTGCAGGGCATTTAGTGAAGCTTGATCATAAGTGGGCCACCCAATTATACTCCATAAAATACACATTATCACATTTTATTTTCACTTAAAACAAATAATCCCTTACTTGTTCATTTTGGTCCCTCCCAGTGACTAAAAAAAAATTCACTCTAACCTCAAGTCCAACATGTTTAAGGTATCGGGCTCAATATTTACCCTTATAAGATTCATTATTCCTCATGGGTTTCTATACAGTTCTTCCTTAAGAATATTACATAAATTCTTTCCTTTCACTTTAGTCCTAAAGCATTCTTCTTATACTCACAATTGATGTTTTCTTTTCCAGTGTATTTCTAACTTGGTACAAAACATATCTTAGCCCCCCATTAAACCTTAGGGCCCTTCATTTCTCTAGTCGAAACTTTTAATTTATGAAAAATTTTCACCGTCACAAAATTACATACTTTTAACTATACTATAATATTAGGGGTATTACAAAAAATTTGTGAATATTGGCATATAAAAACTTTGGGTTAATTTGTAAATTGACGATATCATCTCATTGAGATGATGATATGCCATATATGAAAATTGGAGTAATCTTTTTCGAATACTAGTTTTTTTATAACATTTTTATTGTACAAAAAGATACAATAATGTTGATTTATTGGTTACAAAATTTGAGATTGAGAAGTTCTTAAATAATTTTGTGTAATTATATTCTTAAATAATATTATTATATGGTGGATGAGTATATATATATATATATATATATATATATTATGTGTTTGGATACCTATCTATAATAATTTTGAAATTTTATATGAGCTAATTATGTACTAAATTAAAGTACATACAAGTTGTGGTATCATACTCTTACAAATTTAAATAAAATTCAAAAAATAAAATTCCTTATAAGAAACCCAATAAGACATCATATGAATTGTGGAAAGGTTATATACCTAATTTAAAATATTGAGAAGTATGAGGATGTCCTGCTAAGGTTATATCGTGTGACTCCCAAAAAAAAAAACTTCTAAAGCATTGATTATGTTTATTGTAATGTTGTGTATAAATTTATTGCCTGGATTAGTGACTATTTATCTTAATGTGGATTAATGTGTATAAACAAAATTAATAGATGATAAGTGTGAGATATTTGTTTATATGTGTATGACATGTTTATCCTTTTTATATTAGTATGAATGTTATACATAAGACAAATAGTTATTTGCATCTAAATTTGACATGAAAGACACGAGTGAAATAAATATGGTTTTGGGGTTGAAATCATAAGAGAAACGTGATAGTATTTTGTTGTCACTCGAACATTATGTTCAAAAGCAATTAGGAAGGAAATTAGTCATTCACACATCAAGAGAACATGGACTTAAGCCAATTGAAATTAACAATGATGGCAACCCAACTTTTGTGATTAGAGACTCCATGAAGAATGTTTACATGAGTAATAACAAGTCATCTTTTAATTAACAGTGAGGGTAACCCAACTTTTGTTATTAGAGACTCCATGAAGAAGATTTATATGAGTAATAACAAGTTATCTTTTAATTATGCCTAGTACTATTTTAGTCCTTTGTTATAGTATAAGAGTGAAAGTGCTAGAATGCATTGATGAAGAGGCTGATGAAGCTTTTAATGATTTTCATAGCCCTTAGAGGTGATGTATTTATTACAGATATACTTGATGAAATCACTTATATGAGTGTGGAGTGGGGCGACTACTATGAGATTGTGGCAACATCTCTAGAGTATTCATGAACACCAGGCACGCGTATTGCCAAAAAGGCGCACAACGATGTCAACAATAAGAATTGTGGCGGTGTGATGTGATTGGTAAGATCTCTAAGTTGCAATAAGAATTTGTTAGTTTATAAAAACTATATGCTTCACCACTGATTCGGTGAATTATATCTTATTTGTCTAGATCCGGTTCATAGTTTAAAACACAACAAACTCGAAAACATTTATACTCATGCGTAACCTAGAATATTGTTTCATTCAAAATCTCTTTTTGAAATATGTGGGAGATTGTTGTGAAAAATAGAATATTTAAAAAAAAATACTTAAATTGTTGTGAAAATAATTTTGAAAAAATAATTTAATTATTTTCATACTTATTTGAACATGGTGGGATTACGACAGTTATATATAATTATCCATTTTATTTTAAATTTAATTATCTGTTTTATTTTAAATTTATTAATATTATTTGTAACTAACCACACCCCATGATCTTATCATGGTTTTGAATTTAACACTTTTCTGAAGACATTTGTGGAGTTACACAACTTTTGCTATTTCTCTGTTGTTCTATGACTTAGGTTTCATCCTAGAAGGGCCTATTTTATACTAGGAAGAAAGCTACAAAATCTTTCTTTAAAAATAGTGTCAATCAGAGTACGACTCAGACTAAATTTATTGACAATCTTCCTCACTTTTTCCAAAACAAAGACAAAATTTATTGACAATCTTCCTCACTTTTTCCAAAACAAAGACAAGCAGCATAGTTGTCTTTCCGGAAACCGTTAAATTTGATTTAAATTTTATTGGAGAAACTCATTTTGCTTGAGTAAAGTTGCCTTGAGAGGATGAGAGTGAGACATTGGAGATATTTCTGGGATGATGAGAAACTCATTTTGATTGAAGAGTAAAGTTGCGTTGAGAGATGAGTGAGACAGATGAGATGATTCAGGAAAGATGGGACACACATGACCATTGGATGAGATTATGTGAATGGTTTTTATTTTTAATCCGATAATGAATTTAATTTAATTTACTTTATTTAATTAAATTAGAAACTAATTATAAAATTAAGTAACAATTAATTCAATAGACTTTAAAAAAGTATAATTAATCTAATTACAGTACCGATAAGTAATTCATCCAATATGCACAATTAAAAAATATAATTAAAAAATCAGTACACTTTATTAAAACAGTATTACAATTCACTAGTGCATTTTAGTAATTATTTATTAATAAAAAATTAATAAATAATTTATTTTGTATCTAGTAATTTATTAACATTTTAATTATAATTCACTAATTTACTAGTACTTTAAATTAGTCAATTATTAATTAAAAAATTAGTCAATAATTTATTTACTAAAAAAGTAGTGTACTTTATTAAAATATTGAGATAATTTATTAAATTGGTTTTAAATAAATGATAATAAATAATAATAGTATATAAAAAAATAAAATATAAAATTTATGCGTAATTATACATTTCAAATCACATTTGTACATCAACATCTAAATATTATGTTTTGTATCAAACTAACGTTTATTTATTTTAAATTATATATTTTTAAATATCTTTCAAATATAATTACATTTATTCAAATCTAAATTTTTTTTAATAATGTTCAATTCAACATAATTTATTCCAATTAAATTCACCCGCCAAGTTACGAATAAGAGGAAGTCAAAATTCATCCATATTTTTCACCAAAAAAACAAAAAAAGTTCACCAATATTAATTCATGATTGGTGCATAAACTTTGGATGTGAACATCATCATCATAAAAGGACCCACATAGCAGTCATAATTATTTATATTACTCCCATTTGAAGATTCTTTTTTGATTTTTTTTTAAACATTATAACTCAGTCACATGGAAGACATTATCTACTTTCTACTTAAGCCCGTATACTATCCCAAAATTCGCATTGTATGCATTTTGATCTTTAATTTTTTTGAAATATTTTTTAAAATATAAATAAATCTTAGTAATTTTTATTAACTTATTATATTTTCAAAATAATGAAAAACTTATATAACTTTTTCTTTTTATGTATATATTCTGATCTTTTCCTTATATTACATTTTATATTACATTTTATTATTTTAATAATATATAGTTATGGAAACCATTAACTAAAATAGTTCAAAACCACATATGATTTTATAAATGAGAGAAACGCTTTTTTCTTTAATAAAAGGAAACACAATTTTCATAGTGCTTAATTTACAGAAATTAGTTTTATATATTTGTTTCTTAATTTTGTTATATATATATATATATATAAAGCATGTCAATTTTAAGCTTCTAGTATGTGGACAGGCGGAGTCAGTCATGGCTATTTATACTGTGAAAATCAGTGATCACAGAATCAGACCAGATTAATCAGTTTGATCAATAATTGGTCATTGATTCAATCAGTTTATCTCAAAAATTAGTTAGCCAAAAAGTCGATAAAAAATCGATAAAACTTATGAACAGATTTTTGTAAAAAAAAAAAACTAATTATAAAAATACAATTATTTTTCATACTATATAAGATTTAAGAGCTTTTATTTTGTTTATCTTTTTTATTTTTTTATTTTTTTATCATGTTATAATTTTTTCTGAATTATTTTTTCATAATAATATTATTTTTGTCATAAAATTAAAACAATTGAGAGAACAAAAAAATAGAAAAAAAATTACATACACAAATGTAATAATAATAATAATAATAATAATAATATTATTATTATTATAAGATTTTTAAGATTACATATAAAAATATTTATTAATTTATTATATTATATATTTTTAATATATAAAATTAAAAATATATATGTAATTATTACAAGATTAATCCTAATTTAACTACAATTAGGTTAATAAATTTTGAATTAATACTTTCACCATTTTAATTTTTAAAACATTGGTGAAAAGTGAAAACAACCTTGCTCATAGTCATAAGTAGGGTTGCATTTTTTTTTTAAATTTTAAAAAATTAATGTTCTATAGATCTTTTTAAAAATCACATTTTCTACACATGCATATTAAATAAAACTTTCCCAATAAAAGAGCTCTATTTTTTATACCCCTTGCAACTAATATGCAAATACATTTATACCTTTTCTAATGATATTTTCCTCTTTTTCAAGTCAAAAGACCAAGCCCCAAGGCATATGAATTTGAAAATTATTGGCTTTAACAAAAAAAATATATATTGGCGAGTCTGTGGATGGTGGACCAGGACTAGTGTTTGACTTCACACGCTTTTCTACCTTTTTATTTGAAAGAGGAAAAAAAAAAAATGGAACTCTTCAATGGACCTAGTCCATGGTCCTCCTCGTCGCCATTCTCCGAAACCGCGTTTCATTCTTTTTATCTTCTTCCGTTTGGTCGTTTCATTTTCATATGTGTTTGCCTTTGTTCTTAACCCAAATCCTATGAATACCATCATGAAATTATCGTTTTTTAGTGATCATTTCTATGGCTTCTCCCCTTAACCTGTTCCTCTTCATTTTCTTGTGCTTGTTCCTTTCTTCTTTTATTACTATCATAGATTCACTTAACACTGTTTCCATTTCTGAAACTTCTTCCAACCAAACGTTAATTTGTGCCTTACAGTATTCCGACCAGCAACAAGGACAAGCACGTCTCAACTGTACTAGCTTTCCCTCTGGCATTCAACTTCAAGTCAATTCCGATATGTCCTTCTCTGAGATTGCCGGAGGAAATGGGTTTGTCTGTGCATTGAGGACTCTCTCTTCTTCTTCTTCTTCAATCTCTGTCATGCTCTGTTGGAGATTCTCTCCCAACGCAACAAACGTTCTCCCCAAGCGCGTATACCGTGGGCCGATCATTCAAGATCTCAATGCCGAAAACTCCCACGTTTGTGGCCTTTCAAGTGCGAACAATGGCCTGAACTGTTGGGGGTCGCCTGAGTTCAACGGAAATACAGTGAGAAACTTCACAAGCATAGCCGTGGGAGGGAATTTCGTCTGTGGGTTATTACAAACCGGGGAAATCAACTGCACAGGAAGTCAAAGTCAAAGTCAAAGCACGATTGTGGGCCAACGACCCAGTGGGAATTACTCTGAAATCGCTGCTGCGACCAGTCATGCTTGTGCTATCTCCTCCTCCAATGGCAGCTTGGCGTGCTGGGGTAACGTGCCAGCTGGCTCGAGTTCAACACCAACAAGTCAAGGGGGTTTCATTTCTTTGGCATTGGGAGAGAATCGAGGTTGCGCTATTCGAGCTGTGGATCGAAAAGTTGAGTGTTGGGGGACAGATAATTTCACCTTGCCGGAGAACTTGAGAGGGCAATCTTTTGAAGCGATTGCAGCAAAAGGAAGCATTTTCTGTGGAGTTAAGTCCGATGATTTCTCTTTGCATTGCTGGGGAAATGGTAATTTGGGGCCAAACAGTACCACCAAGGTGTTTGATAAGGTCCTCCCTGGGACTTGTATGAATAGTAGCCTATGTCCCTGCGGGCCACAGCCAAATTCTGCACAATTCTGTAATCAAGGATCAGTCATTTGCAAGCCTTGTACACCTTTAGCTCAAAACACCCCACAAACTCCACCTGGAGACAGTGGTTGGAGCAACAAAATGGTGGCATTCGTAGTGGTTGGAAGTGTTGGTTCGGTTTCTTTATTGCTAGTATTGGGTTTCTTCCTTTACAACTACTGCAAAGGACGAGGATGCCGGCGCGTCCATGACTCGGGCCGGTTGGATGAGCCGGGAACCGAACCGAACCAACCGGGAGCTCCGCAAACTCAAGCTGCGAATGTTCCAGTTCTTGAGAAGCGGTTGAGCCATGTAATCAGCATGGGGAATGGGGGCCATTTGGAGGAGTTTTCTCTGGAACTACTTGTCAAAGTCACAAAGAATTTCTCAGAGGATCATAAAATTGGGTCTGGCAGTTTTGGTTCGGTCTATCGAGCCACGCTTGAAGATGGGAGAGAGGTTGCCGTGAAAAGAGCTGAAATCTCACCAACCTCCTCATTATGCACCACCAAGCGCCAAAAAGACAAGGACCATGCCTTCGTGAATGAACTCGAGTCTCTATCTAGACTCAACCACAAGAACCTGGTGAGATTACTGGGTTTCTTTGAAGACAACAATGAGCGAATTCTGGTGTACGAGTTCATGAACAATGGCAGCCTAAACGACCATCTTCATCAGCTCGACGACAACTCAAGCTCTTCTCCTCTTATGTCATGGGTAGGACGAATCAAGATAGCTCTAGACGCAGCCAGAGGGTTGGAGTACCTTCACGAGTACGCCATTCCACCAATCATTCATCGAGACATCAAGTCCGCGAACATTCTGCTGGACGCTAAATGGACAGCCAAAGTGTCAGATTTCGGGCTCTCTTTAATGGGTCCAGACCCTGAAGACGAAGAGGCGCATCTTTCACTTCTAGCAGCAGGCACTGTAGGGTACATGGACCCGGAGTACTACAAGCTGCAGCACTTGACCACGAAGAGTGACGTGTACAGCTTCGGTGTGGTTCTGCTGGAACTGCTGTGTGGGTATAAAGCCATACACAGAAACGAGGACGGCATGCCAAGGAATGTGGTGGACTTCGTGGTGCCATACATTGTGCAAGACGAAATCCACAGGGTTTTGGACAGGAGGGTGCCACCCCCAACGCCATATGAGATAGAGGCTGTGGCGTTTGTGGGATATTTGGCTGCGGACTGTGTTAGATTAGAAGGAAGAGATAGGCCTTGGATGACTCGAGTCGTGAATAGCTTGGAAAGGGCATTAGCGGCTTGTTTGGCCAAACCAACATTGTCTTTGTCATCCTCCCCCGATAATTCTTCGCGCTAGGCGCTAGCCTCTGCGGACTAGTCAACTTTTGCATAGCGCACCAATTTTCCTCGTCTTACTAATTGTAGTTATTTTTTAAAACTAATTTTGTTGTACAAAGCAAATTGATTAACCCAATCCATTTTTTGGGTAATTTTCAAATTAGTTGGACCCCAAAATTTCACTATCAAAAAATAATAGAATTTACAGGAGAAGCCAGTGTTGCTTATGCGTGCGGTTTCTCTGCATTTTCCTTTCTCTATTTGTCTCAACAGCCACTAATATTTTTTTTTACTTATTTTCAGGGACCTATTTAAAGAAAAAAATTTCAGATAGCTCTCAATGTCTTTTTTTTTTTTTCTTTCTGCTTACTTTCATGGACCTATTTTAATGAAAAAAATTTTAGGTAAGTCTCGTTGCTTTTTTTTTTTTGTGCTTACTTTCATGGACTTATTTGAAAGAAAAAAGAAACCATTGGTCTATGAAAGTTTTTTTCTTCCAATAGGTCCCTAAAAATAGACATAGAAAAAAAATAGACACAGAAAAAAAAAGTATTGGAACGTATTTAAAATTTTTTTTACTTCAAATAAATCATTGAAAGTAGGTACAAAAAAATTAGTGATCATGAATAACAGATCCAACAATAAAAAAGAGACAAGCAAAAAAAATAACAGAGAAACTGCACTGTTAGTTATGGGGTTACTTGCTGTAGATTAGTACATATTGACATTGTACAGGTGTACTAATTTTTTTCCTTTTTTTTAATTTTTTATAAATTAATTTCATGGTATAACAGACAATGATTAACCCAATCAATATTTTTGAATTTTTAAAGATAGTTTGTGGAGAAAAAGTAGTGTATGATATTAAATTAACCACGAGGAGAAAATAATAATAATAATAATACTGTATAAACAAATGGGTTGAATATGGTTCACAATCACACTTTTGTTTGTTTGTCTATTCTACTTATGAAATGGTCAAATGTTTACTATATCCAGAACGTAGCTTTTTAATTCTTGTTCTTCAGAAGACATGGTCAAACAGGTGAAAATTTTTATCAGAATCTGCACGTGAGATCTGAAATGAAACGCAATAAAGAAAAATGATTAGGTGCGAGGAGTCTTTTCATTGAAATTTTCACAATCATTATTACAGAAGGCTGAAACTTTCTAGTTTTACTATTTCATCTAGTGCGTTTAATAGATGTTGAGGTTTTTGTTAAAATTGACTTAAAAAATTTGTTGTTTGCAAATCAATACAATACATTTATACAAAGTCAATAAATAATATAATGTGAGAAGAAGTATCATCTCTTATGGAATGCTTGTGATAATTGATTGAATATTAACTGTAATGCCGTTTACCTTGTCCAAATGGGGAAGAGTTCATGAGTTTAGTGGACGTTAACTATATAAAGCAAGAGAAAAAGTCATATAAAGTGAAAGTTAATTTAAATTGTTGGCAAACTAGTCACTTAACTTTTCAAAATAGGCCTAAGATTTTATAGCTTAATTTGCCTAAGGTAAACTGATTGAAGATTGAGAAGATGCGTGGTCTGGGTCACGCAGAGCAGGGTGAGTCATTGTTGGCTATCACCCAAGATGTCATGTGTCGCATTTTGGTTGGCTGTCAAATTAAATAAAAAAAAATTCTAAAAATATGCATTTAAATAAAAAAAATAAAAAATTAATGACACGTAATACAATGAAGCGGGCCAACCAAGATGTCATGTGTTGCATCTTGATTGGCCGCTACATTAAATAAAACGGTGCATTTAGCTTTTGTTTTTTTTATAAGTAGAGATGCGTGAGTAGTTTCACAGTTGTTGGATAGCAGAGCCAAATTCGAAGTTTCTTCAGGAGCTTTCAAGTTCAATCTGTACTAACACGAAAGGGTCATGTGTTTCCATTAACTTTATCTAACTGGTCTTTCTCCAAGCATGAATTATTTATAGACCTCCTTCTTAATAATTGGTTTCACTTGGGTCCTTGGTTCGTTTCCTTGAAGTTGCGGGTCACCCCCTTGTAGCCTTATTTCTCTTTAATTCTTCCTTGTATTTAACTTTTGTTCTAACTTATAACTCCTTACACACTTTTACTAATTTCCTTTTTAAAACCTTAAAAATTTACATTTTTCAAAACAATCCTTAGAAATTCAAAGAAAACTTCATATAAGACCCCAAAGAAATTTCAAAGTTTTAATTAATTTCCAGAAATTTTAAATCTATCATAAGAGTTCTCCGTCATCACCTTAGAGAATCACTTAAAAGTTCTTAGGTACAACAACTGGAGTATTACACGATAGGTCACGTGACTTGGAAGATGATGGTGACCTCTCCATATGGAAGCCTCTTGCAATGAGACTAGGTTCTGTTCTTGTTCACATGAAAATAGGAGTGTCATGTGCGACACTCGGCCATAGATCAAAACGACCGTTCGACCGACATGTAGCTATGTCATGCACCCATATTTGACCGCACGATTATTCTATGCTTGTCCTATAATAGATGACTGAGCGTTGCTCTTATTCACACACTCGAACAAGAACCAATTTGCTTGCCCTTCAATGGACCACATTAAAATAAAAGTTGACGCTGCCTAGCCGGTGGGGTGACAATGAAGTGGGGATAAGAGTGGTGTCGTGGGATTCACTTAGCATGATGGTGAATGGTGCTCATCTGCAAACGGTTGGACCAATAATAGTTCATTGTGGCCACCAGTGTTGAGAGAAGATAAGGTTCAAGCAAAGACAAGAAAAGCATACAATTTGAGGAAAAAATAAAAAATGAAAAATGGTGAGCACTCAGCTTCAAAATGCACAACATTTTGGAGAGAGAGAGAGAGAGAGAAGGAAACATTAGATGCAAAATGCACAATTTTAACCAGTTGCTAGGGATTAGGAGAAACAACAACATTACTTGGCATTTAAGGGCCAAGTCAACAAATTAATTACTAAAGTCCTGTTTGAATAAACAACTTATTTAAACGTTTATATATATAAGTTATTTATATAATTGAAGAGTTTATAAGGGTAAACTTCACATAAGTTATTTTTAGTTTATTTTCATAATCTATTCTGGAGAGCTTGTAAAAATAAACTGAAAACAGTTTATAAGTATGTTATAGACTATTTCTATAAGCTATCTCAAACACGTCTATAAAAACTTATGCTATAAGATAAGCCAAATAAGCTCTTTCGAAGGGACTAAATTAATAACATATCAATATATAAGAGACTATTTTGAACATAAAATTTTGAGGGACCAAATTAAGAAAACAAGCCTCTTTGAGGGACCAAAGTGTTGTTTTATTCATTTTTAAAATTTTGTTTTTAAAATAAGAAAGTGAAAATAACTTTTATGTTTCCAAAAACAACATTTTTGTGAAAAAAAATGTTTGAAAATAAATAATAATCTAGTGGGTTGATGGTAAATAAGTAGATTTATTAATTGCATTAATGTAAATATAGTTTTCTACAAAAAAAAAAGAAACAAAATAAACCACTATTAAAATCCAAAATCCTATCTTTTAAAATAATGTGACGGTATTCCTTTGAAATCTTCTTTAATTAGTGATTAGTCCAAAAGATTGTTTTTTAGTCTATTTTATCTTCTTTAAGAGTGTAGTTGTGTTAGGTTCATGTAATAAAGGCATTCCTAATAATATATGTTGTTAAATTAGATAGCAGAATTAGTCAATGTATTAAAATGTAGCTCAAGTCATAATAACTAATACATTTGACTTATATTTATTTTTATTTTTCTCTTTGAATATCGTTATTTAATTATGTTATTGTACTAAATTTATCAAAGATCATGTGGAAATAAACTTTTATTTGAAATAATTTTGTATCTTATTTTCGAAACAAATATTCGAACATATTTTTTGTGAATTTTAAAATCATTTTTGAAATAAATTATCCTAACAGTTTTTTTATTTTTAAAATAAAAAACAAAAACCTAACCAAACAAACGCTAAAATTGTTTATAACCCAATTCAAAGTCATATGTTCAATAGGTTTAACATCAACAACCAGGGTCTTGCCACATTTAATTTATCATAGAGTTACACTTTTGACTGTTTAAATACCTAACAATTATTAGTGTCATCAAACTTTATTTCCATGTCGTTCTTCATAATGTAGTATTATTTCCATGTCTCATCTAAGATTTAGAAGCCACCAATTCTACCATGATTTTAAAATAAAATTCAGTGACTTTTACCAAAAATAAGTTAGATTTCGTTGCAATTGCAAAATATAAGTGACTGCAATATTAATCAAATACTCAATACCACATGAGTAACCAAAACAAACTTAAGATACACCTTCAACTAAAAAGAGAAAAATCTTAAATATGTACATATATGATTATAAATTATAAAACGTATACCATTCCAAGAGAATTGTAAGAAAAAATAGGCACAATCATGGAATTCTTCTCTCCCAAAGGGAATTGGTTTCACTGTTTTTCTCTCAGAAAATATTTTCAGATAGGTTCTAATGCTTCTTGTTTTTTTCTTTTTCTATGCTTACTTTCAGGAACCTACTTAAAAGCAAAAATTTTGGGGACCAATGCTTTCTTTTTTTCTTTCAAATAGGTTCTTAAAAGCAAGCACGAAGAAAAAAAAACATTAGGACCTATCTGAAATATTTTCTTTAAAATAGGTCCCTAAAACAGGTACAAAGAAAAAAAAAAAGTATTAAGACCTATTTAAAATTTTTTTCTTCAAATAGGTTTCTAAAACCGCCAAAGGAGAGAAAAGCAGACAAACCGGTTCCCTCCCAAAGGGCTTGATTGCTTATAGCTTGCCTGTTTAGCAGATTTCTGGCTTCTTTTCAGATGCTTGCTCGTTTATAAACGTAAGATTTTGAAAAGAACAAGAAGGCAGACAACTCCACTGCACTAAGTGCGGCAAGTAAAGCATAGAAATAATCAAGATGTGCATGATTAAGATTATTAGCAAACCAGCTATCCCCGCCATCTCCACCAGTTGCTTTTTCAATAGCAGAGACAAGAAAGCTACTTAAAAAGCTCCCAACACCAAAAATGCTCATGTAAACGGCAAGACCCACACTTCGTAGTTCGTCTGGGACCTGATCGTAGAAAAACTCTTGCAGACCTACCATTGTCAAACCATCAGAGACTCCGAACAATACATATTGAGGAACTAACCACCAAATGCTCATGGGAATTGTCGCACTTGGCGTATCGATTAGCCCATAGTCCCTAGCCATTTTGAGTCTTTTCATCTCAACAAAGGCTGCAATTACCATAGAAAGAGCTGAAAGAAACATTCCACTTCCAATTCTCTGTAGCATTGTGATGCCAGAGGGTTTCCCAGTGATAGCTCTTGCTATGGGGATAATAATGCGGTCATAGATGGGAATGAAAAGAACTATGGAGAGGCTGATGAAGGATTGAAGAGAAGCAGGCGGCACATAAATCCCAGGCCATACTTTCCTGTCCATAGTAGCCCCTTGCTTGGTAAAAAAAGTAGTAGACTGAGAAAAGACAACAGCATAAATCAAACTTGTAGCCCATATTGGAACAAGCCTAAGGACTGCCTTTGCTTCTTCAACGTCATTAGGGCCACAGACTTCCCCTTCTTTTGAACCATCGGGCGCAATTAGTGCTTTGTTCAGGAAGCTGTCATATAGTGCACAAGATGTTTCAGCAAAACAGCTATGACTAATTATAAATCGAGCTATCAGCAAAATGAGAATCTCATTTACTGTAATGATGAAGGAACTCTTGCTCAATAAAGAGTTTAAAAATGACAAAATATAATGAACTAAAAAGTACTGTTAGGAGACAGTTGGTGTTCTTATGTGTTTTTATTTTTACAATTTATATTTATGTATTTCATGTTTGTGTTGTGGTTGTACGTGTATGTGTGTGAGTGGTTTTTGTCAGTGTGTTAGTTGAGGGTGGTTACTAACACCCATAGTATGTATATGGAACTTCTTTTATGATGAATGTTATGTGAGTTTTATTGTCAAAGAAACTTGTGAGTTTCCACTGGAAATTTTGGTTCGCTCTATAATCTGAACCATCAACATAGGTAGAAAAAAGATATCCAAATCCTCTCTCTTCCTGTCTGATTTTACGATATCCAGCCCATAACTAGATCCATGTCAAGAGACCATAACAAGTACTAACCTAAGGAATTATAATTGCCTGACTGCCTGTACTCACATAATGAATAAATGATTCCTTTTTATGACCTTAATGCCCTATGAGATTTGTAAATAGGAGGCCACATATATTTGCTAGTAATATGAGTACGATAAATTTATAAACTTTTTTATATGGGCAAAGCGCACTTTGCATCAGGAAACTATTTAGGCTACCATTTAGTCGAAGTGTCAACCATATCAAGATTTGTTGAATTCAGGTTAGCAGTTCACATAGGCAGAACCAGTAGAGGGAAAAGGGGGAGGAATGGGAAACAGAGAAATAATGAGGTGAGGGAAGGATAGAGAATAATGGAGGACAGTAGAGGGATAAACAGAGAAAGGAGGGGGGGGGGGGAAGAGAGAGAGAGCAGGGAGAAGCAGAAAACATTATTTCAAATCATTGATACCTACGCTACTATAACCATATAGGATCCCTTAATCCCTTTATATCAGAAGCTAGGATAGAAAGTAAATAAATACATATAACAAATTTCAAAATGCTATTAATTAGCTTATAGTTCCTAGGTGAAATTAGTAAGCTAATATTTCTAGGTGCATTTATTAAGATAGTAATTCCAAGGTAAATTAATTATTCTAATATTTCCAAGGTCTTCTATTTCCTAGAACATTTATTGTCATCATAATTAATTACCCATAACATTGACAATATTGCCAAAACTATTCTTTTCCCATTCTCCATCAAAGAAAGGATGAAGAAGAGAAACCCAAGAGAGTTTGATAAGTACTTCAGTAATGTCAAAGCTATCTTACAACCGCAGGGAGCCCAAGAATATAACATAAAATGGACTATAAAATAAAATCAGAAAATTATTAAAGACAGAAAAAATTCCAAGGTTTCCTAAAGATTCTAGTATACCCAAAAATGCATTAAATAATCTAAAATTTCTAAGATGCACTAATTAAGCTAACATTTCTTAGGATTTTGATCATTTCCTAGGATAATTATCACGTCTAAAATAAGTCTTCCTCAGAGTACATATCATTGATCATATTATTCCAAACATTCTTCCTTGTTTTTCATCAATCTCTCTTAGTTGGAGAAAACTCAACCTTGAATTTTTAAGAGTGAAAGCAATAGAAAGTCCCAAGTTGGAGCATTAGGTAGGGAACGAACAGTGACAAAAGTAGGATCAAAAGCAAATTTGGACTCTCCCAACTCATTAAAAAAGATAGATACAACTTGGCATAGCACATTATTTGGTTGAACCTTGTAGAATATTTTATTTCCTTTTTTATTGTTACGGTCGCTGGTTCTCTGTCCAGAATAGTTAGCTTTGATTGTATTTTATTTACTGTTTTAGCCGTTATTATTATCCTTTTTAAGAGGCTTTAATTAGTTTTATTTCCTTATCAGATTTGGACTTTATTTCCTTGTTTAGCTAGGTTTCTTCATCTATATATTGTGTACTAGACCTTCATTCAAAATCAGAGCATTAAAATTATCTCTCTTCCATATTTCCTCATCTCATGTCTCCTATTTCCTCATGGTATCAGAGTCTATCATGACTCAGTTCTAATCTCCAGTGTGGTCAATGTTCCCTTGCCTTAGGCCACTTGTGAAAGTGACTGTTGCATCTCACCACCCACCCAGAGAGGCTCGTCTCTTCCAATTCAGTCCATCCTAGATGTGCGGCAGTGGTTCTTGGTGTGTGTGTCTCACGCGCCACCTACTCCTTTGACGCAAAATCTCACATGCCGGCACGTGTGACAGCGTTTTAGCATGGCTTTGCCTTCCCGGTTTCATCTCTTCATTTTCGGCCTCTTCCCGATGTCATATTGGTGATTCGGGCACGTTTGAATATTGGGCTCATTTGAATTTGCTAAAATTTGGTATGGACACTGACAAAAGCAGTTTGTCCTCCACCACACCCACACACACAAAAAATCAAGGCAACGCGGCTATCAGAGAAGAAAAACCTGCACAAGCCAATTCCAACCTCTTTAGCAAAGAACAGTTGGAAGCCTTAATGCAATTGATCAAACAATCTCAATTGATGATTCTACAACTGGCACTGCAACCTTATCACATAAAGGTAATTCCGTTAGTGCTTTGAATGTTAGGATTAATAAGATAAACTCTTGGACTATTGACTCAGGGGCCTCGGGCCATATGATTGGAGATAGAGGGATACTGACAAAACTTCAGACCATGCAGTGAGAATATGACAGGCAGTATAGTGGACAGATCATCCCCCAAAGTGATTGGGACCAGATTAGTAAAAATTTCAAAAAAATAAACTCTTGATTTTGTTTTACTAGTGCCCCGACTGAGTTGCAATTTATTATCTGTAAGCATACTTACCTGAGATCAGAATTGCATCACTAAATTTTCTCCAAATTCTTGTGAATTTCAGGCCTTGGATTCGGGGAAGATGATTGGCAGTGCTAAAATGTGCTCGGGCTCTATCTTCTTGAGGCAAATGGAGCTGTGGAGTTGAAAGGTTACAATACTAGAGGTTTGGTATCTATTTCTAATTTTCAAAAGAAGGACAACATTATGATGTGGCAATATAGGATGGGATATCCATACTTCATGTACCTCAAAAAACTTTTTCCAGCCCTTTTTATTAATATAGATCCAAATGAGTTTCAATGTGAAATTTGTCAGCTTGCTAAACATGTTCAAAACTCATATCCTAGCCTACCTTACAAAGAATTTCAACCTTCTTGTCTTGTCCAAAGTGATGTGTGGGGACAATCTAGAGTTAAAAACATTATTGGTTCCCGTTGGTTCATAAAATTCATAGATGATCACACAAAACTTACGTGAATTTTCTTAATGAAGGAAAAGTTTGAAGCTGGGATAATATTTCAAAAATTCAACGCCATGGTCCAAACTCAATTCCCAACCCCAATAAAAGTTTTGGAAACTGACAATGCAAAAGAATATTATGCCTCCATTCTTAGTTATTACCTCACAAGTCAAGAGATTGTCCATTTGAGTTCTTGTGTTGATTCACCCCAACAAAACAGGGTGGCCGAAAGAAAAAATAGACACCACCTGGAGGTAGCCTGATCCCTCATGATCTCCACACATGTGCCAAAACATTTTTGGGGGGAAGCAATCCTCACTGCAACTTATCTCATAAACTGAATGCCCTCTAGAATTCTAAAATTTCAAACTCCTTGCCAAGTCCTTCTTCAAAAATATCCAACCACTCATTCATATCCTCCCTTCCTCTCAAATTATTTGGCTGCTCTACCTTTGTTCATATCCATACTCAACATCAGGGAAAACTTGATCCTAGAGCCGTTAAATGTATTTGCCTTGGGTACTCTACTAATCAGAAAGGGTAAAGTGTTATTCTCCCATCACCAGAAAATCTTACAACTCCATGGATGTCACTTTCTTTGAGCATCAAGCCTTTTTCTCCAAATCTGACATTCACAGGGAGAACAGTGATACACAAGAATTTTAGCTTTGGGACATGAATGATGAAATCAGTGACAATCTAGATGTTCCCTACACCTCACAAAATGGCCATAAGCAAAATAAACCCATGATCCCCAACCTTGACTCATCTCGTGAGATACCTCAAACAGACAGCATGCCAAGCCTATCTAACCCATCTCTTCAGGATGATACTCAACTTACTGACAATGACAACAAAGAAGTCAACGGCAACAAAGATCTTATTACCTAGTCAAGGAGGAAAAGAAACCTGAGCACTTCCAAGAGTTGAAACAGGACTCAAGATCAAACGAACCTCAAGGTAACTCCAATTCTGAGTCTCTTGTTTTTAATGATCTCCATCTCCCTTCCCTATTGCTGAAAGGGCGTTAGAGAATGCACAAAGCATACTATCTATAACTGTGTCATATCAAGGATTATCTGACAAGTACAGGACTTCTGTGGCAAGTCTAAATAAAACACAAATTCCAAAATCTATACATGAAGCTCTCACAATACGTGAATGGAAAACTGCAGTTGAACAAGAAATTTGTGCAGTCGAAAAGCACAAGACACGAAATATCACAAAGCTAGCACCTGGGAAGCGTCTCGTAGGATGCAAATGGGTATTTACAATCAAATATAACGGAAGATAGAAGTGTTGACGGATCCAAGGCCCGTCTAGTCACAAAAGGATTCACACAATCCTATGGGATTGATTATGACGAGTCTTGTGGCAAAATTAAATGCTGTTCGCTTTCTTCTATCACTAGCGACTAACTTGGATTGGCCTCTTCAAAAATTAGACGTCAAGAATGCCTTTCTCAATGGAGACTTGGTGGAAGAGGTGTATATGAACATTCCTCTCGGCTTTGAATCACAAGCTAGTCACAATAAAGTCTATCAGTTAAAAAGATCTCTATACCTCGAGTTCGATAGATTTACAAGAATTATCAAGAAACATGGCTACATTCAATGTCAGGCAGACCGTACTCTCTTTGCTAAATGGTCACCTCAAGGTAAAATTGCTATACTTATCGTTTATGTTGATGATAATATCATCCTAACAAGCGATCATATACAACAAATAAAAACTCTAAAGAAATTACTAGCAAAAGAATTCAAAATCAAGGATTTGGGAAGTCTCAAATATTTCCTTGGAATGAAGATAGCTCGGTCAAAGGCTGGAATATCAATCTCTCAAAGAAAATACATTCTTAACCTTCTGAAAGAAACAGGAATGTTCAGTTGCAAGCCAACAAACATAGCCATGAATTCCACTATCAAGATGGGAACTAAACACATGGAAATTTTTCACCATTTTATAAAAGAAAAGATTGAAGAGGGAATAATCAAAGTGCTGTACCTTCCAACTCAATCTCAGACAACAGATTCTTTTACTAAGGCCCTACCAAGAAAAAAAATTTGAAGATCTGAACTCCAAGCTTGGCTTGATCAAGATTTTCAGCCCAGCTTGAAGGGGAGTGTAGAATATTTTATTTCCTTTTTTATTGTTACTGTTGCTGATTATCCGTCCAGAATAATTAACTTTGATTGTATTTTATTTTCTGTTTCAGCCGTTATTATTATCCTTTTTAAGAGGCTTTAATTAATTTTATTTCCTTATCAGATTAGGACTTTATTTCCTTGTTTAGCTAGGTCTCTTCATCTATATATTGTGTACTGGACCTTCATTCAAAATCAGAGGAATAAAATTATCTCTCTTCCATATTTCTTCATCCCATCCCTCCTATTTCCTAAAACCTGAAATTGAATTTCTTCCACTTGTGGTTTATCTCCCCTAATCTCAACATCTTTTAAAATAAATATTTCACTTCCTTTATTGCTTGATTGTTTTTGGAAGGAAACTGAGTATCATCTTGATATTCTGTGCATGAGTATGTCCAATAATTAGGAAGAGGCTTCAGACTGACAAAAACTTCTTGAATTTCTATAACCAAAATTCTTATTTTTCCTATTTAGTTGAATCAGAATTGGAAAAAAATGGTTGGAATGGAAAGACCATTCTTATTCCAGTAATTAGTAATGTGCAGAATGGAATACCACCAATTCTCTTATAGTTTGTTCTTAATCTTATGTTTGGTAAATGCAATAAGTATGAAATGGAATCATAATAGTAACTGCTAATGGTAAATAAGGAAATAAAATAAAATTGAACTCATTCCTGATAGATTATATTCATCAATCCAACCACCTCAGGAAGAAGTTAATGAAGATTTATGCCATTGCAAAATTAAGGCTTGCAATGGAATTATTCTGTCTTTTATACATGCCAAACATGAGAATGATGATTCCTACGCAATAAAACAGGAATAGAATTAATTTCAATAAACAGAACATTGTTTTTCAGCTTTTGTTTTTTTTTTGCAGGCAATTTTAAATTGTCATTTGACAAAAGCAGAACTGTTGCCAAAATCGATCATAACAACAAAATGACCAATAAAACAAAAATAAATGGCTAACAGATTCATTATAAAATTTTCCTAACTAGGAGAATGAAATCCGAAATGTCTATTCAGGATAAAAGCATATAGAAAAAATGAATTTTCCTTGCTTATATGATTAAAAAAGCAGAGACCATTTCTGATGTTCATAAAATTCCAATTGGTATTATGCTTAGTTCCTATTTTCTGTTTCTTTTAAGGTATCAGTGTATGGAAATGCTTACCTAAACTGTTCAACACCTTGATGAGGCAGAGTACCCCGAGCTTCCTCTTCACTAGCTATTGTTGAAGGAGCAGTTTTCCAATTGCGTAGTGCAACAATGATCACGTTACCAATTCTCAAAAATGGGTTCTTTTCATCCCCTTGGATGCTGAACCGGTATGTCCAAGTTCCAGAAGAGAACACAACAAGTGCAACAACCATCACAATGCAAGGAATTCCAAATCCAAGAACCCAACCAACATTATCCTGGATAAAGGTTAAGATTGGAATAGTTACCAAGAGGGCTACACAGAAAGTAAAATACCACCAGTTAAAAAATGAGCTTCTGGACTTGTTTTCTTCTGGGTGTTCCCTATCAAATTGATCAGCTCCAAAAGCCTGGACACAAGGCTTATGTCCACCTTGTGCGAGTGCGACGAGATACAAAGAGAAGAAGAATACGATTACTTGGAGCTCGGAACAAGAAGTGCTAGTATTGGCAAACTGGCAGTTAACAGGGTTGACAGGAAGTATAGCTGACAATGTCAAGAGGCCCAGTGCCTGCAGTTCATTCCAAACTAAACTGAAATGAGTGATCGAACAAGGCACAAGTTTCAAACTCGAGATCAACAGAGACTTTCATGACCGTTTCTCACAAAATTTCTAAGAGATTACATGGGTCCCTCTCTTGTTTGTCTACTTAGATATTGTCGTAATGAAAACCCGTTCCAACGACCAATAAAGACTACCATTAACAAAAAGCCTGCGGAATTCAACTGAAACTGAAGCAGAATCTTGTGTGTAAAAGCTTTTAATGGAGCAGGAGAATTGAATCGACAAAAGGGTGAAAATAACTATCTATTTGATGTCTATTTATACATTTCTTAGTCATATCCTATACTTGTCAAAGGCAATATTTCAATTCGGACTAAGACATTACATATTTTATCATGTAGCAAGGTACATATCATGTTGTTTCTCAATTCTCATATTTGCGGCCATATCTATGCTTGTTCCTGAGTGTTACTCAAATTTACATTACACCTGTGTAAGTTGTTCTGTAATAAATTAAATTAACTTCTTCAATGACTGATTTTATGGCTTTCCAGAGGAAGGGATTGCAATTTCTCTTCAGGAAGCAAAAGAGAAATTTAAACCCACCCCACCACACCTCCATTAAAAGAGAGAAAGGATATTCCATCTCCTGTTAGCAAACCCATCTAATAAAATAAGCGTCCAAAGTTCAACTATATTAATATATTTACCGAATATTATGCCAAATCCATAAATAGAAACTTCAAGAATGCTTTTTCAACCATTTTATAGACTAAATGTATAATTGCAGAGTGAAAGAAACTAACAAGAATATAGAGAAGGGTCGCAAGCATGATGGTGCGGTAACGGCCAAGAAAAGAATCGGCAACAAAAGCACCCAACAGAGGGAGCAACGATGCCGTCCCAGACCAGATGTTGACGTTCTCCGCCGCCGTCACCGTGGATTGCCCCAATGGTCCCGTCAGATAATTTATCAGGTTCGAATTGATTCCATAGTAAGCAAACCTCTCAGCCACTTCCACAACTAATACGTTACCCAAAAAAAAAAAGCTTAGAAGTGAATAATTTCGAAATTAAAATAGTTAAGAACACCAACGATTGTACCGATGATGAAAGCTGCTGCTCGCCAACCGCCGGAGCGACATCGGAGAACTGTGCGACCCTTGAAATCGACGGCGTCGTCGACGGTATCCAGCAGCAGTGGAGTTTCAGCTCGAGAACAGCTGAAGCGGTCGGAGATAGCCATAATTCGGAACCAAAAGCAATGAGGAAATGGGTTCGAGATATATGGGTTTGTCCCGTACTGGATTACAAAGGGAGCAAGTTGTAGTGGGAAAATATCATTCAATCATGAATTAAAAAAAAAAAAAGGTTCTTTTCCCATTTTGCCCATCTCATTGTCTTCTCTGATCTGCTTTTTTCATGAATAACTCTGTTTTGCGACTATTTTTGTACACGGAACCCCACAAAACAACAGGTTTTCCGAACTTCGAAACCGGGTTCCACCGGAAGCTCGCCGCAATAGAAATCAATGGTCTTTCCTGCGAAACTGATTCTTTTGGGACGTACTCCATTAACCATCACCTGAAAAATGCTGATCTCTTGCAGAAACCAGGAAGAAAACTGAGCATAGATTATGATCTGTTGTTATTTAGACCCACTAGGGGTCAGGGGCTTGTACGTCTTTACAGTGCGTTAGTGAGGGTACAGGTGTCTCTTTGGCCTTAGGTTGTCAGTTGCTGAGCGTTGACCCCCAGTGGCAGTATTAGAGCAATAGCCTTGTATGAAAGCGTAGACTGGAAATCATGATCACCTTCCCCTTGGTCTTCGTGTATCCTCTGCTCTTCCATTCTCTTTCTGCTATCTCTTCTTTCCTTCTTTTTGTTATAATCTATTTTTTCTCTTTCTTCAAGATCTTTCTCTTTTGATCTCCCTTTCTGTGCTCTTTCTTTATGTACTCTTAGTTTCGAGATCCCACGGCCTTTGTGATTGAGTTAATCACGACTTCAGAAATTGAAGTTGTAACATTGGTATTAGAGTTGTTCATCCTATGCGATAGCCTAAGCTGCACGTTCTCAGGTGGGACTACACGAAGTTGAAGAAAAATTAGGAGAACTGCAGACGATGCAAGGTATACTGACATAAAAGGAGAGTTAGAACATATTCAAGAATCTGTGGTGCAACTCTCAAGACAGATGATGGAACTACTGCACTAGAACTTGAATCTTCAGAGGGAAAATTATCGATCTTCAACACGATTAACAAGGATGGATTTGCCGGAGTTCATGCGAGAAGACGTAGCAGGTTGCCAATGGATCGACAGACTCAAGAAGAGCTCACAAAATCCCATTGGTTGGCAAACCTTTGTAGAAGGTGCTCGAACTAGATTCAGTGCCACACCAAAGCGACCTCTAAAGGAGTTAGTACAGATAGACAGGGAGCTTAAGCGAGTTTCAAGAACGGTTTAATAAAATTTCTTGTAAAAGCGATTTAACAAAAGTACAGAAACTTGATTGTTATTTAGGAGGCTTGAAGGAGGAAATTGCTTAGGATGTGAGGTTGTTCAGTCCAAGAATAGTACTGGAGGCCGCTAGATTTGCCAAGATCAAGGAAGATCAAGGAATTAAGTCTCAGGTGCAATTCCAAGGGTGGGGCTACGGTTTCAAATGGACTGAACTCGGGACAAAGGACTCCAGCCAACATTCAAGATCAGAGAGGGGGAATGAGAAATGTAGAATTCAAGGTCATTGAAACTAACCCTTCTGAGTATTGTGTTGTTGCGCCAAATACTGAGATCTTTTGTGAAGGAGAGCATGTGAAAAGAGAAGTTGAGTACCGATTAGATGAGGTTGGCTATGATGATGTTTGGGGTGTAGGAAAGCAGATGGCCCAGATCAGGGAATGGGTGGAATTGCCACTTAAGCATTCACAGTTATCTAAGGCTATTGGTGTCAAGCCACCTGAGGGAATTTTGCTGTATGGACCTCTTGGGTATGATAAAACTTAATTGCTCGAGCAATTGCAAATGAAACTGGTGCCTTCTTTTTTCGCATCAATGGACCAGAGATCATGTCAAAACTAGCTAGTTATCTCAATACTACACTTGTAATTCCCAACTTCCACTATCATAGTATATGGAAAGATCCCAGCAAATTGAATGACATTTACCATGAGGAATATTTTGTCTGAAGAAATAGATGAAGATTTTCTGAATGATTCTTATTATTGAGAACAGAAGGATTACAATCAAATATATAGCCTAGAGTGACCGTTATTCACATCCAAAATAGAGGGAAATAAAAACTAAATAAGGAAAAACAAATAAATACAATATTTAAATAAGAAAAAGTAAATTATGGTAAATCTAAATATAAAAAGAAAAAACTTAAAACTTCTAAATGAAGCACAGTACACGAGATCCTTTCTAGAATCCCCCTCAAGTTGGATTGTATATATTATATAAACCAAGCTTGGAGTTTAATTCATCAAAACTGGCCCTTGGTAGTGCTTTATTGAGTATGTCAGCAATCTGAAATTTTGCAAGAATATAGCTTAATTGAATAATTCCAGTCTTAACTTTCTCTGAGATGAAGTGTTGATCAATTTCGATGTGTTTTGTTCTGTCATGGTGTACATGATTTTTTGCTATGTTAAAAGCAGCTTGACTGTCACTAAACATTTTGATTGTGTCTTTTGTTTCAACCTATAGTTCCTTCAATAGTCTTTGAAGCCACATTCCCTCACATATTCCCAATGCAAGAGCACGATATTTAGATTCTGCACTACTCTGAAAAACAACAGATTGCTTTTTACTCCTCCAAGTGACGAGATTTCCCCAAACATATGAACAGTAGCCTGTAGTAGATCTTCTATCAGTTAACTCTCCTGTCCAGCTAGCATCAGTATAAATCTCTGCCTCACGTTTTCCATATTCTCAATAAACCATGTCCAGGGGTCATCTTTAAATACCTTAAAATTCTATTCACTGCTTCTAGATGATCTTCACTTAGGTTACTCATGTGCTGGCTTACTACACTAATAGAGTAAGCAATATCAGGTCTTGTGTGTGATAGATGGATAAGCTTGCCAACTAGTCTTTGATATCTTCCCTTGTCAACTGGACTGCTTTCTTTGCTTCTGTTAAGCTTCTTGTTGGGGTCCATTGGTGTGTCAATAGGTCTGCATCCAAGCAAGCTAGTTTCTTTTAAAAGATCCAATATGTACTTTCTTTGAGATATAACAATTCCTTCCTTAGATCCAGCTACCTCCATACCCAAAAAATATCTAAGGGTCCCGAAATCCTTAATCTCAAATTCTGCTACCATCATCTTTTTGAGAATAATAATTTCCTTTGAATCATCTCCTATCAAGATGATATCATCTACATACATTATGAGAATAACAATTTTACCTTTTGGATTAGTTTTAACAAAGAGTGTATGGTCTACTTGACACTGATGATAACCATTTGATTTTACTGTTTTTGCAAATCTATCAAACCATGCATGAGGAGATTGTTTCAAGCCATATAAAGATTTTCTTAGCTTGTAAACTAACCTGCTATTTGAGTTATTTTCAAATCTTGGAGGTATAGTCATATAGACTCTTCTTCCAAATCCCCATTTAGGAAAGCATTTTTGACATCAAGTTGGTATAAAGGCCAATCTTGATTTACAGCAAGAGAGAGTAGAACCCGAACAGTATTTAGTTTGGCCACTGGTGCAAATGTTTCTTGGTAGTCAATTACATATGATTGTGTAAACCCCTTTGCTACAAGTCTGGTTTTGAATCTCTCAATACTCCCATATGCTTTGTATTTGACTATGAATATCCATTTGCAGCCCATAGGATTTTTTCCGTAAGGTAATTTTGTAAGATTCCACGTATTCTTACTTTCTAGAGCTCGGATTTCTTCCTCAATATCTTGTTTCCATGCTGGAACTTTTAGAGCTTCTTAAATAGAGTTGGGAACCTGCACACTATCAAGTTTTGAAACAAACGTCCTGTAGGTAGGTAACAATTTTCCATATGCTATGTACCTTTCGATTGGATGTCCAGTACACCTTCGGACACCTTTCCTGTGTGCAATTGGCTGATCAGAGTCATCAATCATAGGTTCCATAGAATCATGAGCTAAAGAATCTATACCGTTGTGAGTTTCCGAAGTAGGAGGTGAATTTAGTTCTAGTGCTTGACAGCCCTGGGTCTGCATGGTTTCCTCTATATTAGCAGTTGGTTTTCTCGTTCTATAGACACGAAGTTCATGATTATTGTCAAGTTGAGGTTGACTCGAGACATTAGGAACAGTTTCAGTGATAGGATTTGGTTCAAAAATGGTTTAAGTGTCCTGAAGGAGATCCCAAATATGATATCCTCTCAAATTCTCCCCTTGAATTTTAGATTTGGGAAAATAAGGTTGGTCTTCAAAAAAGGTGACATCCATGGAATTGTAGACTTTTGAGTGATAAGGGAGTAACAATTGTATCCTTTTGTATTAGATGAGTACCCAAGGAAAATGCACTTAAGAGACTTGAGATCAAGTTTGGGACGATTATGTTGATGGATGTGAACAAAGGAAGAATAGCCAAAAACTTTTAGTGGAAGGTCAGAAGAAAAAGAGTGAATATAAGGATATGTTTCCATCAGAATATTATGAGGAGTTTGAAATTTTAAAACTCGACTAGGCATCCGGTTAATAAGATAAGTGGCAGTAAGAATGGCTTCCCCCCAAAAATGTTTAGGAACATGATTAGAGAACATAATAGCACGAGCAACTTCAAGTAAATGTCTATTTTTCCTCTCCACAACCCCATATTGTTGTGGAGTATTAACGCAAGAACTTATATGAATAATCCATGTTTAGAAAGATAAGAACCAAGAGTGAAATTAAAATAGCCCTTAGCATTATCAGTTTTAAAAACTTGAATTTTACTTTGGAATTGACTGAAAATCATAGAATGAAAGGCTTGAAAAATGCTTGCAGTTTTAGATTTTTCTTTCATAAGAAAGGTCCAAGTTGTTCTTGTATGGTCATCTACGAATGACAGAAACCAATGAGCCCCATTTATACTTTTCACTTTTGAGTGTCCCCAAATATCACTGTGTATGACAGAGAAAGGATGTGAAGGCTTGTATTGAAGACCAGAATATATATGTCTAGTATGCTTTGCAAGTTGACAAATTTCACATTGAAAACACTTGGAATTTTTATTGATAAATAGATATGGAAACAATTTTTCAATGTAAACAAAGTTTGGATGTCCAAGGCGATGTCATAACAGGACTTGACTCTTAATGGACTCAGACTTAAAAATAGAATTGACAGAATTTAAACTGGACTTGGAAATAGAACTTGACGATTGAACTTGTCTATCAAGGAGATTATTTTCTTTGAGTAGATAGAGGCCACCATGCATCTCAGCACTGCCAATCACCTTCCCCGAATCCACATCCTGAAAATCACAAAGATTTGAATAAAATTTAGATACACACTTCAAGTCTCGAGTGAGTTGGCTGATTGAAATTAGATTGCAATTCAATTTAGGAACATAAAGGACAGAGGAAAGATAAAGATCCTTTGTCAATTGGACTGATCCTATTCCTGCCACTAGAGAGAGTGAGTTATCTACTGTACGAACTCTAGAGTGACTAGTGCAGGGTCTGTAGTTGGTTAGGATATTAACAAAATGAACATGGGATAATATACCTTGGTGTGCTAAAAGACTGGTACAGGGATAAGATCCTTTCTACATTGTCAACACCTTGAAAAATGATGTCTAGGTGGTTTATAAGATTCCTGAGTACCTAATGGAAAGATTTGGCAACAACATGTCAAATGTTCATAATTTTAGGATTAAGGCATGGTCATCTGTTCAATATTACTGTAACATCTCATATTTTTATTTCCTTAAAAATAATAATACTTCTTTTCTAAATCGGTTTACCAAATAATTTCTGAATAAATTCCTTTCAAATAATTATGAATTTTATTATTCATGAATTTTACTATTTATGTGAATAGTAATCTCGCAGAAAAATTGATAGGATTCTCATTGATTATATCTGAGTTTGAATATATACAAAAAAAAATAATAACATAATTTTTTATATTCTCTTTATATCTTTGAATCATGAACTATCACAAAATATATTTCTACACTTCAATCTCATCATTAATATCATCAAAGCCTTCCTTTTTGCTATTTTTCCTTATGAAGAACGAGCCTTAAATATGGATCTAAATATCTTCTTCCTCTGATATTTCCCATAGTCTTCTCTCTTCTTCTTCTTTCTTTTCTATTTCGTCTCTTCCTTTCTCTTTTCTCTTTCTCTCTCTCTTCTCTTTCTTTCTCTCTTGTTTTCTCTTTCTTTCTCCTTCCCCCCCACCGTGCATTCACATATCACACTCATATATACAACTCCAAAGTGTCATTATCCTCCCTTTTTTTTTTTTACCTAACTTTGTCATCATTTCTTCCTCTTTTTCTCTCATCCGTCCACTTGCCTTATGTGTCATATTTTGTTCTTTTGGTTAAAAATAATAAAAAGACCTCAAATATTTTTATTCTATTCAATTAGGTCCCTAATCAATGATAAAATTCTATTTATGTCTCTCAAAAATTTCTTAATAACTATTTTATCCTTATGTACTTGCTCATTTATTTATTTAATCTCATTTTCTAAGGTAATTAAATTTGGGATATGACATTGTTCACCCCTTAAAATGAATTTTGTCCCTAAAATTCAAGTTAATACATATACACACACATGAAAATTGCAACCACGACTTGCATGAAAATATTACAAGTACAAACACCACACTTACTAACATAGTCAATCTATCATTCATTTTACACAATTGTAGTATTATATTTGTTTGAATTTGTGTATGATTTCTTGGGTGATCAAACTCTCAATCACTTTGTATTTATACCGTAGATTTGTGTATGATTTCTTGGGTGATCAAATCCTCAATTACTTTACATTTGTATTGTAGATTTGCATATGATTTCTTGGGTGATCAAACTCTCAATTACTTTGCATTTGTACCGTAGATTCTTGCATCGAGTGACCTGGGAATTTAACCCTCAAACTTTTTGTGCATAGATTTTCATAGTTATACATTGAGTAGTATGAGACTCTAACCCTTTCAAACTCTTTGTGCATAGGTTTTCATAGTTATACACTGAGTAGTATGAGACTCTAACCCTTTCAAACTCTTTGTGCATAGGTTTTCATAGTTATACACTGAGTAGTATGAGACTCTAACCCTTTCACACTCATGTATTAGATCCCGTAGATCTTTGCTTATCAATAAAATAGTGAGAATTTATCATAGTACAATTACCACGAAATAAATTAATTTATACATACTTTTATTCCTTTGAATTTCTATAAAAATATACCAGTCATCATATATTGTCATCTGAAAGATTGATTGCTTAATATCCAAATAATATTGTAAATGAGACTTATATTGTACTTTGACTAATAACATTAAACTAGCTTAGCAAGGTTATTCACTTACCTTGACTTTTGCCCAATTTTACCTTGAATCATCTTTGGAAATGTGTAAGATAATGGAAAGTGCATCACAAAAGCATCCAAGGCAATCTTTTTTTTAGTTCTAATTTTATTTTCGTATAGAATTTAATTTCTATTATGAAACATATCTTCACTTGTTTCGTAATGCATAATAATCATACATACTTTCTTCTAACTCAAATTCTCTCTATAAAATTAAGAATTATTACATAAACATAGATATGTTCATGCTAATAACATATATAATCACAAATATGAAATAGAATTCCATATCATTTTTGTAAAATTTCATCTTCAAGAATATTTTTAGAGAGAGAACAAACACATGGATAATTCATATAATCATAGGAAATATAAGCTTTATTTATAATTCAATATATACTTCACTAGGTACTTAATTTTTATAGAGATAAATATCTCTAATATGTTTATCTAGATTATCACACTCAAAGTGAATTCTAATTCAATTTTGGCATACCTTTCCTTTTTATGAATTTAGACTATAATGATTTCTTATATGTAAAATATACTGGCCAGGCATACATTACAAATAAGACTTCATTATTTTCTTTATTTATCAAAAGATACCTGGTGTGCCTTTATTCATCTTTAATCAATTCTCTATATAACTTACTTTTATTCAGATATTCTTCTAAATCTCACTTAATCACATTAAACATTCACAGTAACTCAAATACAGATATAATAAAAATAATACTTTTAACAAATCAAACAATTATATGTAAGTATTTTCCTTTCCATAAGATGGCAAGACCTTTTCCTCTAATACCATTTTGTAACATCCCTCATTTTTATTTCCTTAAAATTAATAATACTTCTTCTCTAAATCGGTCTACCAAATAATTTCCGAATAAATTCCTTTCAAATAATTATGAATTTCATTATTAATTTTACTATTTATGTGAATAGTAATCTCAGAGAAAAATTAACAGGATTCTCACTAATTATATCTGAGTTTGAATATATACAAAAAATATAACAATAATTTACATAATTTTTGATATTCTCTTTACATCTTTGAATCATGAACTATCACAAAATATATTTATACACTTTAATCTCATCATTAATATCATCAAAGCCTTCCTTTTTGCCATTTTTCCTTATGAAGAACGAGCCTTAAATATGGATCTAAATCCCTTCTTCCTCTGATATTTCCCATAGTCTTCTCTCTTCGTCTTCTTTCTTTTCTATTTCATCTCTTCCTCTTTCTTTTCTCTTTCTCTCTCTCTTCTCTTTCTTTCTCTCTTGTTTTCTCTTTTTTTCTCCTTCCCCCCCACCGTGCACTCACATATTACACTCATATATACAACTCCAAAGTATCATTATCCTCCCTTTTTTTTTCACCTAACTTTGTCATCATTTCTTCCTCTTTTTCTCTCATCCGTTCACTTGCCTTATATGTGTCATATTTTGTTTCTTTTGGTTAAAAATAACAAAAAGACCTCAAATCTTTTTATTCTATTCAATTAAATCCCTAATCAATGATAAAATTCTATTTATGTCTCTCAAAAATTTCTTAATAACTATTTTATCCTTATTTACTTGTTCATTTATTTATTTAGCCTCATTTTCTAAGGTAATTAAATTTGGGGATATCACAATTACAAAGATGGGGTACTTCCAAGTTACTTGAAGAAAAGGAAATAAAGCAATTATGCTCATATTTAGTGGATTTAAAGAAAGCTTCGACTGAGGAAATGCGTCGAAGTGTCTATGATAATTATACGACCTTTATACGCACATCTAAGGAGATATCATATTTAGAAAAGGGGCTTTTGTTTATTAGAAACTTGCTATCTACACAAGCTACTCTCATACATGGTTTGTTTGAGGGAGTTCACATTGATTCCTTATTTGATTCGTCTTCTGACAATTTAACTGTAAATGCTATATCAAGTTATGAAGAAAATGATACGTCTGAATTGGACAAATGGCTAGTTGAGTTTCCTGATCTCTTGGATGTCCTCTTAAAAAGGAGAATTGATGAAGCTTTAGCTGCTCTCGTTGAAGGGGAACATGTTGTTTCTGAAGTGAAAGAGATGAAAACTACCAATCTATCTTCACTTGTCAGCCTTCCACCCTTGGTCTTGAACTTTGTGTAGCAATATCAGCCCTTAAAAGGCTTGGAGATGGTCCCCGTGCTCACAGTTCGTTGCTTAATGCCCATCTCTAAAGATATTAGTATAACATGCAAAGTCTTCAGCCACCAGCACTTCATTTAGAGAAGCGTATACATTTACTCTGGCACAACTGGTATCTTCAGCAATTGCACAAGCTGCAAATGAATTGATAGCCATTTTTGGTGAAGAGCTGTGAACGCTGTTCTAGGCTTTGTGCAAAGTCATCAACCTTGAGGACAAGGGTGTTTTCAAGGAGGGGGCAATGTTAGGATGTATATAGGGGTCAGGGACTTGTATGTCTTTTACAGTTTGTTAGTGAGGGTATAGGTGTCTCTTCGACCATAGGTTGTCAATTGCTGATCGTTGACCCCCGGTGGCAGTATTAGAGCCAATAGCCTTGTATGAATATATTGGAAATCATAGTCACCTTCTTCTTTGTCTTCGTGTATCCCTTGCTTTTTCGTTCTCTTTCTACTCTATTTTAATTTCTTATTTCCTTCTTTCTATTATAATCTATTTTCTCTCCTCTGTGCTTTGTCTCTTTTTTATGTGTCTTTCTCTTTCGAACTCCCTTTTTGTGCTCTTTCTTTATGTACTCTTAGTTTTGAGATCCCACGACCTTTGTAACAGAGTTAATCATGACTTCAGAAATTGAAGTCGTAACAACACATGGCCGTTAAGGACCATTTTCAAGAAATCATATAAAAAGGTACTACAACATGAAAAATTATGCACGATTATCTATTTTTAATGAGAAAATCAAGGGAGAGAAATTTCAAACAGTCAAAGCAAAAAAGGTCCTTAACAAAGTATAAAACCAAAATTCCAATCCCAGTTAGAGTTGGCTTGGAAAAGTCGTCTCAACAAATTTTTATCTTTGTGCAACAAAATTTTAACTTTATGAATGGAACAAGGACTAATTTCAAGAATCAAGAAATGGTCATAAGAAGTTTGGTATCAACTTGCAGACAAGTAATATGGTGGTTTGCTTAGTAACATGAAGACCAATCCCAAGCAGCATAGTAAGGCCATCACCTTAAAGAATGGAAAGACTATTGAATCATTGCCTAAGGAAAATATGGAAAAAGGGTAAGGGAGTTATGAGTTCTCCTAGTGAAGAAGCAAGTAGAGAGATATGTTTAGTATCTCACCTCATTTTGAAGTACAAGCTGAGTCATCTTTGGAGTGTAAATGGAAAGTTGGAAAAAGAGCTGAAAAAGAAGAAAAGAAGGAAGAAAGAGGTAATAAACTTGAGCAAGAGGGAGCCAACAAGAACTCTCCAAGTGATCTAATAGTTATGGCCAAAGAAGAAAAGAAAAGAGGCTAAGAGAAATTCCCCAAGCCCACACAAAGAACCCTTGCTCTTGAGTGCTAGAAAATTTTTCCCTACTCAAATTCAAAACAAAGGGAAATTGAAAATCATTTCTTACCTTTCATACATGAATTTGATGATGGCATAATCAAAAGATTTCCTTAAGAGTTGGGGACGCATAATCAAAGAGTGATGTTGAAGAGGGAAAGTAGAAAGCTTATGGATGTTGGCTGTTGCAAAAACATCAAATAAGACTTTTCTCACATCCATGATTTTTCTTGTGATTTATTGAATAAAAATAAGGATTTTGTCTTTGATGATTGTTAGTTCGCAAGTATACTCTAGAGGGGGTGAATAGAGTATGTATAAAAAATTTTGATGAAATAAAATGTTCTTATAAAAAAATCTTTAGAGTCCTCTTTATTTTATTAGGGTCCAGTTAAGTGTTCTCTTTAGCAAATGGCAATAACAATAATGTAAAGACAAAGATAAAGAGATAACTCCATAATTTATAGTGGTTCGGAAGAATCACAATGATTCACCTACATCCACTCCTCACTATACACAGGTATGAGTATTTTATTTAGGGAAAAATATCACCAATACAAAGAAAACAAACTAAGACTCAGCCTCTAACTTTTCCTCTACCAAGTGGTAACCTTCTGTTTGAATCAGCAGGAACCTACTTTTATACTTAACTAGTTAGGACTTCTCACATCCTTAGCAAACGACTAGGGAAACCTTCTGTTAGTCGATTTGGCAAGCGCACCAATCGCACAAGTAATATAGTGATTTGAGAGTAAAAGTATCGTTCCCACGAGGACTAAGCGACTAAGTACCCAAGAAATTTAATTGAATTAGTTGGACGAAACAATTGGATTGAAGATAGCTTTAGCCAATGAATGATAAAATAAAATCAATAACCGTAAATATTTATGAGTTTTCTTTTAATAACAGTAAACAATGCAAAAACTGATGAAATAGTCTAATTAAAGCCTAGGGTCACTAATCCCTCTCCTCTATCTTAGAAATTACAAAACCCCTCTCACGTACTCGCAACGTATTCAACCCTATAAGTTAATCCTAGGTTATTCAGAATAACCTAAAAGAATCCTCCCGAATCTCAATTAAGTTACTCAACTCCTACGCAATTCCTTGTGTGGGCTAAGCCTAATACAACCAATCTAGCTTTGATTAAACGAGATTAACTAACATTCCTATTAGCTAACAAGCGAAAACACTTAGTAAGGTTCACGCACTCGTCCTTCCTATTCAGTGTTCTACTCTCACCTCACTCTCCCGAGTTCGAAGACAGCAACAAGCATACATATAGATTGATCAAGTCCATATAACGCAACAATAAAATGGATAGAAAGACTTATATTAATTGAAATAAGGTTGCAAATACATGAGAGGATGTAAAATCTATTCAAGAGTCAAGTTCATAGTAACCCTAGATAGAAAATCTAGCTACTCATAGAAAACAAACAGCAGAAAGCAGAAAAAGAGATAAAGTTGGCCATGAATCTGAGGTGGAATGATGGATTGAGCTCCCCAAGCCTTGAGAATCAGGTTCCCCTTGCTCCTCTCAGCCAAAACGGCGCCTCCCTTCAGTCTCCCTTCAGTCTCAATTTTTTTAGGTTTTACCGCTATAGCGGTGAAGATCCACCGCTATAGCGGTGGCTAGCAGAGAAGAAAGCTCCAAAATCCTTTTTTCAGCACTCTACCGCTATAGCTGTAAATTCTACCGCTATAGCTGTGGGAGACAGCATTTACATTAGCATTTTCAGAATTTCAGCTCTAGCATTCCATCTTCTAACAAGAACTTTTTACCAACTCAACCTACACCAAAAATAGCAAATAAACCCATTGAATCGCATGAAAGAATCATGAAATTACTCCATTTATTAAAAGATCAAAGAAAACTAAAACTAATATAAACTACTCAAAATATGAGCTAAGAATTACAAGACAACAAGAAAGAGATCAAAAGAGAGGGTATTTAACATCAAAATGGCACTAAATTGAGAACTCAACACCTTCCACACCCAGATAGGTTCAGCTCAGTAGCTTTTACTCCACAACAACTATATACCCTTCTAGGTACCTACTATAACTAGAAACACGAATTACAAAGAGTTTATTTTCGGTTCACTCAGAATAGAAGATGGAGAGAAAACTCACTAAGAGGAAATATGAAATAGTATGGTTCTCTCTCACACAAGATACAAAGAGTTGCACAGACTATATGATCACAATGGGAATTCTCTTTGTAAGCTTTAGTGATCTTCTACTATTGTAGCTGCAGCTATTTATACTCTTGCAAATACTAGTTATTGGCACTGGGACGCTCCTCATTAAATGACAGAATTTATTTTAATTGGATTTAATACTTTGTTCCTTAATTGTTACCTCGTGTCCGATATGGAAATAAACAACACAAGATTGGTAGACTTTTATTGGAGTTTGAATGACAGATTATCCTTTCCTTTTTCACTTTAATTCCTTCATTCAATACAGATTTGCTTGTTTAATGTAGAATATAGTTGCTTCAGTTGACAACTGATTTGTTCCTTGATTTACAACTTGATTCATACTGGGTTTGTCTGATAGTATTAAATGTGCGTTAGGCAACCGGGTTCCTCATAGGTTATAGCAGGTACCACTTGGATTTCTAGAATCAGAAACTTGATCCATCATACCCTCATTTTTTGATTCTTGGCAATTTATGTTACTCCCCTATAATTGGTGCATGAATATTGTTTATTTGCTCCCCTATACTTGATGTCAGGGAATCATCACAAGGGACCTTAAACTTACATTTTCTTAAAGATCAAGTGATTAGTAATCATGTAAAAAGAGAACAAAACCAACATATGAAGCAACCATATTGATTTGGCAATTTAATATAGAGAAGGTAACACATTAAAACATAACTTATGTCATTCATAAGTTCATAAGCGATTCATAACCAGTACACATTACACATTTTCTCCCCCATTGCCAAACATGCAAAAAGGGGCCACAAAATGCGTAAAAGAACAAATAAGAAAAATGCTAAATGGCATGATGAATTTCAAAAAAGGAAGCCGCTGAGTCTAAAGAACTGCAAGCAATAGCCTAAGAGCCTAACGACCGAGCAGTCATGATTGGTAGAGCTGGTAGTGCAGGTGGTGTGACCATGTGAACAGGGTGGTCACTTTATCTTCCACAAGCTTCAAGTTGTTCTCAACAGATTTCAGATGACTAGAGATATCCTTATTCATCTTCTTCAATGATGCATCTATGTGATCTTGCACCCTTAGGATTTCTTTGGCCACAAAGGAATATAAGGCATTAATTGATTCCCTTATCCCTACAAGAAGGACCTCAGCTCTATGTGGTGGTAGTAAAGAAATAGTAAGAGCATAAGTAGAAAGTGAGACAATAATAGTAAGTATCTCAGGAGTAGATGGCAACCGATAGTAGGATCGATAGCAATAATATATTCTGGAGTGGCAGATGGTGGAACAGTTTCAACATCAGGGACATTAGTAGGAGTAACAATAACAACATTTTACTCAGAAATGGTAGCGAATGGCACAACATCCACATTTACCTTAGAGTTTACAGTAGGAGGCATGACATCTACATTCACCTTATATATTACAGTGAGAGGTACAAGAACAATGGGTTCATCATCAATTACAATGGTAGCAGCAAGTGACAGCAACTCAGATTCCTGAACTATGATCTCAGGATCAACATTCTCAGAAGTAAGAGGTACTGGTTTCTCTGAGGATGGAGTAGTATGGTCCTTAACCTCAACAAGGTCCTCTTGTGTAAAGACAAGGACAGGAGAAAGTGGAACTTGAGTCTTTGACGCAGGAGTACTCTTAGCAAAATATTCCATAGAACATTCTACTTCCTTAGAATTATTCTCTGAAACTTCTAAACTGCTTTCTTTCTCAATAATCTTAGAAGGGTATTTCGGGCTTTCTGAATTCTCTGATTGTTCATCTTTTTAAGCTTTTGCTCTTCCTCGGGTCACCCTTTGGGAGTTAGAAGGAGGTAGACCCTTCTTTGAAGTAGATCCCATCTTTCACATACCTTTCTAGACACTAGGTCCCTCTTCTAATTTGTGATCCTCACCCTTTACCAACCTTTTCTTGTCTGCTTGAAATCCATGTTTGTTAGTAACCTTGTAGGTCCCTTGTGGAGTAGTAGAAGCAACAATATAACTTTCCATGAAAACATTTCTGTGCTTGATGATCACTATGATGATAGATCCATAAGGTAATTTGGCCTTCTTGTTTCCCAAAATTGCCTTCATGTGACTCATCATAATATAGAGCACATTCACAGAAAAGTAATGTAGCACAGACACGCAATGAAAATCTCTAAAAAAGCTAGGGTATTGGACTTACTTGCCTTAAGGATTATTATCTGAGATATGGCTGAGAGGAGAACGCGATGAGAAACATTGCATTTCGCCACATCCATGGGTCCAAATTAGCCACCCATCAATTGCTTTATTGCTTTTTCACGAGAGTATCCTTTGACAAGGACCTCTGTGGCTATAGTAGCACTCAACGCCCTCATCAGGGCAACCAGTAATTTCATCAAGATATTCTCTAGTAAGCTCGATGTTTCTCCCTTTGAGCATGGTAACTGCTTTTATGTCTTCTTCAAACTCCATATTTGCATAAAATTCCTTTACCATCTCAGGGTATACTGGTTCATTAATGGTGAAGAATGAACCCCACCCTATCTTCTTGAACTTTTCAAATGTGTCAATCTTGGTGTTCAAGAAAAATTTGAAATCAATGATTCTTGTCGACGAGCATTAGTGGTGAAGAAAATATGAAGAATGCCTCTTTTTGGCTGCCTCTGATTTAAACATTTTTCTCAGACAACGTGTACCCATGGATACAATAGATATGTCGGAGCCCTTTTTCTTCATAGGGGACGCCATTGTTGCAGAGAAAAAAAAATGCTTTAAAGAAGAGAGAAAATGGCTTAGTGCTTTAGAAGGTAATAAGATTTTTTGATAGCTTGTGCATTGTGATTTTCACCCTACACAGAGTCTCCATATATATTGTGGTCCCAATAGTTACTTTTTGGAAATGAGACCCACAACAATACGAAAGGCATTAACTACGCTGAGAGACGTGACCCACGATTGCCGAGATATCTCCATAATTAAACTCAGCCTTTTCTTGAGTCTCCAGACACATGGCAAGGCAGGAAGAGTGCAGAGGATATGAAAATATATGGCAGATAAGGACAAAAGATATGATTTGATACAAGCCAAAAAGAATGATTTCAAAAATGTGTGAACGCATATCATGAATAGCCACTATTTATGCATGTGAGGAGATATAATACGATACACATTTAATTGTAAATTCAAATATGGCAGATAAGATAAAGTCATATATCTGCGCGGCCTAATCAATAGTTCTAGCAGGATCACTATAACTAACTCCATTGAGTTCGCCACCATAAAACTCAACAGTTACACCTACTTGTCCGACACTATACTTCGATTTTGTAATATCCCATATTTTCTTGCATTTAAGTTATATTTTTCTTTGTTTAAATTCGAAATAGTGTTAGAAATTGGGAAATTTATGTTTTTGGATACTTAGGATGAAGTGGCAAAGTACTTGAGTTAAGAATAAAGGAAAAAAAAAAGAGAGTTTTGAAGGCATCAGTCGACTAATTGAAAGGAACAGTCAACTGATCGCATTAGAAATTGGACCAAGCTGCTGATATCTGCAATCGGTCGACTGATGAGAAATGATCAGTTGACTGATCATCAATCGACTGATTCTTCTCTGTCAAGATAATATTTTAGGTCCTGATAAAATCATTCGACTAATCAGTATGAATCAGTTGACTGATAGGATCAGTCGACTATCGGAAGGAAATCAGTCAAGTGATTACATGCTGAAGTGATAAAATAGGTCGGTTTAACTGAAATTCAATGGGAGGAAATTTACTTAGTTACCCCTAGTATGCTAGTGAGACATAGAAATGAGATAATAGGGTTAAAAAGGGAATTTCTAACCCAATAAAGCCCTTGAGACTCTTTTAGAAGAGAGAAGAGAGAAAAAAGAGCTAAGTCTGAAAATCTAGCAAGGAGAGAGAGAAAAACGTGAAGAGAAAGAAAAGGAAGGAGAAAGAAGTTTTAGAAAGGTTTTGGCAAAGGAATCACCATAGGTAAGCTTCTAGCTTGTTTCGTCTAGTTTAACTTAATTCTAGAGCTTGAAAAATGATAGAAAAGAGATTTTCAGGATAAAGGGAAGGGAAAGAAGGAAGAAGCTAGAAGATAATACTTCAATTTCAATTCTAAGGGAATCAAGGTAGTTAGTTCTCATAAAAGCTATGTATTTTAGATATTTATTGTGTTATATTAGCTTTTAATGCATGATTGTTGTTTTAGAGTCTTCATGAATGCATAGAACACATCTTTCTCATAAAAAGTATATCACATGTCTCCATGGGATGATAGAACAAGAAATCCTCATGGGATGCCCAGAAATTCCTCATAGGATGTAAAAGTCTTTATGGGATGAAAGAACTAGAGAATTCCTCGTGAGATGATAGAAATTCCTCATGAGACATGAATGTCTTTTAATGGGAAAGAGTCAAGCATAGTACATTAAGTTAAGTATGACTTATTCTGTATGTGTATTCATATGATGACATCTTATTTCTTGGAAATGGTTTATATGATTAGAATAGCTTTTATGACTGAAATGGTGGAAATATTTTACAATATGCTAGCTACTGGGATTTTACATCTCACCTTGTTTTATGATAACTTACTATTTCAAGAGCTGAAGCAGAAAAACTGGGGAAAGAAAGGAAATAAGTATATGTTGTGTAACTAACCATGTTACTTCCTTAAGTAGAAATATGGAAAAAGGGTCATGTAATGTATGGGATATCATGTTTTGTAAATTTGAGGTCATACCATGTATTTGTAATTAAACTTTTGATATTCTAGTAGAATCTACAAATGAAAATTTAAGTATGGCTATGGATCATATGTAAATTTTAGTAGATGAATCCACCATATTTGGAGTTTCTTTTTACTGAAAATTAAAATTTGTAGTACACCAGTCGACTGATCAGACTATGTCAGTCGACTGATACTTATCGGTTTCAAATTTAAATAAATTCTTAATCGATTAGTCGACTGATAGTCAAGAATCGGTCAACTAATTGCTTAACGCCAAATCTGAAATTTTGTATTTCAGTTACATTAAAAGCTAATTATTTCGAAAGTTCGGATATTTTATAAGCATTTTATTTCAAAATTTACCACTCTACCCAACATATTCATATATAGTGTAGACATTACAGATTCCAGCCTTCGAAAAAGGAACATCGGCTCTAACAATTCCGTCTCCGTCTACCAAAACAATCGGAAATGTTTCACACAATAATTATGATGGAGAAAATGGCAATTAAAATGGAATGGATTCAAAACGATGCTACTGCATAGATCAGGCTTATAAATTCTCCCGTTTTCGTCCATTAAATAATATTTAAATACTTGAAAAGTTTCCTTTAAATTGTCAAGTTGCAAATATTAAAGCAGTAAATACAGGGTTTTAGAACATCAAATAATTTAGGATAAGAAAAACATACTTTAGCAATTAGAGGTTTAGAGAAAAATTTTGGTATTTAAATACAACATACTTAACTCCCTTCTGAGTTTTAGAAATTGATCTTCTACAAGGGGCTTGGTAAATATAGCAGCTAACTGATTGTGTGTGTCAACATATTACATGAATATATCTCCCTTTTGGACATGATCCCTTAAGAATGGTGTCTAATTTCGATATGCTTAGTTCAAGAATGTAATACTGGATTTTTCGAAATATTGATTACACTAGTGTTGTCATAAAAAAATAGGTATCTTGTCATATTTTATATCAAAGTCTTGTTGCTACTATTTGATTCACAGTACTTGTGCATAGCAGGATCTTGCTGCCACATATTCAGCCTCATTAGTAGACAAAGAAACATATGACTATTTCTTGCTATGCCAAGAGACAAGACAGTGCCCTAAATTTTGACTGGTACCACTAGTGCTCTTTTTATCAATCCTATATCCTCCAAAGTCACCATAAAAAATGCAGTTAGATCAAACATACCATTCTTTGGGTACTATAAGCTAAGGCTCATTGTACCTTTCGATACTTGAAGATTCTTTTGACAATGACCAGATGAGATTCCTTAGGGTCTGACTAGAATCTAGCATATAAGTATACGTTGAATATAATGTTTGGATGGCTTGTTGTGAGGTAGAGGAGTAAACCAATCATGCCTTTGAATTGTTTCTGGTCCACACTCTTCCCAGACTCATCCTTGTCCAATTTTTGTGCAGTACCCATTGGGTCCAACCTAAACTTCTTTAGAAGTTCTTTGGTATATTTCGCCTGGCTAACAAAGATCCCTTCTAAGCTTTGTTTGACTTGTAGCCTGAGGAAGAATTCTAATTCCCCAATCATACTCATTTCAAATTTTCTCATCATGAGCTTAGAAAAGTTTTCACACATATTTTCATTAGTAGAACCAAATACAATATCATCTACATATTTTTGGACAATAAGAATATCTTTTCCTTTAATCTTTGTAAAAAGAGTTATGTGAATTTTTCCTTTTATAAAATCATTTTCTAGTAGAAACTTACTTAACTTCTCGTACCATGCATAAGGGGCCTTTTTAAACTATGTAATGCTTTGGTAAGTTTAAACACATGATTTGGAAAACTAGGGTCCACCCAGGAGGTTGTTTTACAAACACTTTGTCTATAAAACCATTTAAGAATGCACTTTTCACGTCTATTTGATACAACTTGAATTTCTTAAAGTAAGCAAAAGCAAGAAGGATTCGGATAGATTCTAACCTTGACACGGGTGCAAATGTCTCTTCAAAGTCAATGCCCTCATGTTGGTTATAACCTTATGCTACCAGCCTTGCTTTAATACAGACTATGTCTCCTTATTCATCGAGTTTGTTTTTAAATACCCACTTTGTGCCTATTATTGATTTGTCTCAAGGAGTAGGTACCAAATTCCATACCTTGTTTTTCTCGAACTGATTTAGTTTTTCTTGCATAACCATTATCCAGAATCATAAGTAAGAGCATCATCTATGTTCTTTGGCTCTATCTGAGATACGAATGCCATATGATTCATTCTTTACATTAAGTATCTTGTCCTTATTTCTTCTGTAGGATCACCAATGATAAAGTCATGTGGATAGCTGTTGGTTCCTCATAGAAGTTCATGATGCTCTTTTTGAGATGCTTTATTAGGGTCATGTTTAGGTTGTTGATGTGGTTTCGAATTTTGGTGACTAGGACCCTCGTCAGTTTCTTTGGTGACATGCTTGATTTTCATTGTATTTTCTCCTTGTTCTTGAGACACCATTTAGAGCTTAGATGGTGCATCATCTTCATTTGTTCTTTTCAAAATCTCAATTGACGGATTAGTATCATAGAGCTACCCCTCAACAGACCAACCATTGGATTTTATATTCACTAGCCTCAGGTACAGCTGCCATTCTGAGTCCTGATCCATGCCTTATTTTGGCAACTACCAATATCTGACCCCGAGAGTGCACCGCTAGGCCTCATCCTCCGAACCCCAAGTACATCTCTCTTGGTTTTGGCCCATGCCCTATTTTGACAATTACCAATATCTGACCTCATGATTACACCACCGAGTCTCAACCAAACATAGTCACAAACACAATCACAAGCATAAACAATAATAATAATAACCCTAACATAGTAAATCCCACATCTAGTGAATACGTCATTGACAAGTTGCCCTTTGAGAAATTTAGTAACCAACCTTAACATTTCTCAAGTCGGGCCTCACCTTGCCATGATGTTGCCCTTTAAGAGGACTATGAAGCCTACCTCGACTTCCTTAACTTGGGCACCCCCTTGCTATACCACACACACAATCCCAATTAAATGTACAAACCAGTCTCACCCCATTTATCATGTTCAAGTTGGACTCTTGCTTGAGCCGAAGACACACTTAGGATATATCTCTAGCTACTCATGTTCTCTACCTATACACTTACACTCACAAGTGCATTATACATATATACCTTACATACAATTAATTATGCTCATTCATAATCATGCAAGGTTCCCTTTCTCTTATGTTCAGCATATAAACATTTAATAATTAAATGCATTTAATTAGATTTAGGAAAACAATCTGAAAAAATATAAATCACACAAAGTAAGGCTAGATTCCTCACTTGGATCTGAAGCTCTTCTGACTGTCGAAAAGAGTCTCGACCAAACCCTAAACCATTGCCATGCCTTTGGAATGACAACAACATTTCAGCATACAAAGACATAAAGAAAGCCCATGTGGCGCCTAGGTGCCACAGCACCTCCCAAAACCCTTCCAAGGCATCAGGCTTAGGCGTTTTTGGTGCCTAGGCCTAGTGTTTTCGACCTTGGTGGCGCTTAGGGCACCACATCTGGCGCCTTGGACGCCAACCCTTCTTCTTCATTGATTCAAGTTGAGTGGTGGCACCATGGGCACCCTACATTGTAAACCTATAAATGCTCTCCATTTTTGCCTCTTTTCAGCCCAAAACTCATCATTTCACTTAATTTCTTTTATGGGTTTTCATTAAGGATGTTTACGGGTTGTTTTGACACAAAACCCCCCAATTAATTTCAAGAATTAAGGCTTGAATCATTGACTTTCCCTCACAAGATCCCTAACCTTCCCTTTACACTCAATCCATTTAATCCCATCTTTAATCTTGTTCTTCCTACCAAATCTTACTTCTAATTTCATTATTAACTATCAAGGAATGTTTTAAATCATTACTTAAGCTCCAAAGATCCCAAACAACTTCAATCCTACCCCAAATTCCCTAAAATCTGAAAATGGGAAGAAAATAGAAAAGATGAGATACCTACCTCAAATCCTTGCCCTTTCGATGGTTATTGGTCTCCAGAGAATGGTTACTGAAAATTTGGGTAGTGGAGGATTTGAGAAAAAAGGATGAGAGAGTTTGCAAAAGGAGAGAGCTCTTGAGAAGGAGGGAGAGAGAAAAATGAAGGAAATATGGGGGTGGTCACCTATGCATTCCCATAAGGGTGAAAATACAATTTTGCCCTCTGGTTAACCTCTGGTCAACCTTAGTAATGAAAAACTCGTAATTTCTCCCACTTGAGTATTTCTTGTATTCAAGGTACTACGCTATTTTCCTTATTACACTTTTGTCCATCCTCAGACTTAGCAATCATTTGAATCCATTGGTGCCACGTGTACTCTCCCTTAATCCCCCGAGACTTATTATTTTATACAACTTGTTATATGTTAATTGATGCGCTATTTCCCGACAAGTGTATCGGGTCGCACAAGTAGTAAAGTGAGAGAGAAAGAGTTATCGTCCTCAGGGATTGACTTCAACAATTACCAATTTCACTAGATCGAATTATATTTGGACAGAGGAAAATGTAAAGATTTAACTGAAAGTAAACTAAACTAACAATAAGGAATTAACTAAACACCAAACGAAGAACTACGCCATAACACAATGGGTAGGGGATTAACTTTCTTAACTCCTAATCCGATTAATTCATAGACAACCCAATCTTTGAATCGTTGAAGAATGCTTAGATACATTCGCTAATTCCTTTTAATGTTGGTCGAGTTCAGGAAAATATTTGAACCCAATGTCTTGGTGAGCAAATCTTCCTAGCCAAAATAATTAGCTAATGTCTTAGTCCAATTATTTGGTTCGGAGTTTAAGTTTAAGAACTCATAAGACCAGGCAAACAAGATTATCTATATCTAGACTAACCTGATTCACGGTAGAAGTTACAAGGGCATGTTTATACCAAGCTATGTCTAGCATTAATACAAACCCCAAATACATCTAAGTTAGATGATTGTAAATCACGTAAAAGGAAATAAACCAATAACATCTACTCCAATAATTAGAAAAGCAATTATATTTAAGCATTCAACAACAAAGCTTCAAAGGAAGTTAATATACATCAATCCCCTAAAGCCTAGAGTTTAAGTACACATTAACAAGGGGAAGAAATACATAACAATACACAACAAAACATGATCAATAGGAAGGAGAAAAAGGAAGAAAAGCTTCAAACTCAATAGAGAAGAGGTCTCCCATCTCCTCCATCCTTGCCCTAGCAGAGCTCCTTTCACCTCCAACCAAAAGATCCCAAAAACTTCTGCTAAAGAACTATTTATAGCAAAGAGCTCGCAGGTGCAGAACCGGGGCGCCTAGGCGCCAAGCACAAAAATAGCTGAAAACACGAGGATTGGCACCTGGGCGCCCTGAGTGGTGCCTAAGGCGCCATGTTCTGAATCTTAGACAGAGAGTTGAGGTACTGGCGCAGCGCCTGGGCGCTAGCCATTAGATAAGCAGTAGAACTTCAGTTTCTCCATGTTCTAGACCAGAAAGGAAGGCCTACAAGAATGTACAACAGAAAGCATTAAAAGACAAGGGAAAAGAGAGTAAAACAATATAAAACAAAGAAACTACTATGTACAAAGCGAAAAGCACAAATAAAAGACAAAGCAAGCAAAAGGATAACAAAAATGGGACCAAGGAGAGGAAAAAGTCCTAAATAAGCCACCTAAATTAACCAAAATAAAGGACTCATCAACTCCCCCAAACCAAAACTTTTGCTTGTCCTCAAGCAAAACAAAAATCTAAGAACTACGCTAAACAAAGCCAACAGATTTTTCAAGATAGAGAAGAAGTGCTTAACAACATGAAACATTAAACCAAATCGAATCAATTTCACATAGTCATCTTCATAAAACCAAACTTGATATTGGGCAATTGAGAATTCAAAGATTGAACATGATACTTTTCCAAGCGTTTTTAAAGACAAATTGCAAACACCCTCACTTTCTCAAATTACTCTCCGCAAACTTAAAAGAAAATATCTTTTTCATAACGAACTCGACTCTCAAGGAAAACTTCTCAAACAAGGGAACTTTTAAGAAAAGTGATCGAAGTTAAGACAATGCGCCCAATCCACACATCTCCCCCTAACCTATGCAAGAAGAAAAGATAACGAGGTTAAGGAACAAAGAGTTGTCCGTGTGCCTAAACCACACAACAATACCTTGACCATCACCTTTATTTACTAAGAAAATGTAATTCATTGGTTAGAACAAGTGTTGTGCGCCTAATCCACACTACACTTCCTCAACTTAAATCACACTTCTATTTTATTTAATTAAAATTGTTTTGCTTTTTGTTTTCTTTTTTGTTTTTCTCTTTTTTTTTTGAGAGAAAGAAATCCCTTATTGAGCAAAAAGTTGTCATAAAAAGAGATAGAAATTTTCAAGATTTTGAAAGAGTGCTTTAAGAAGGTTGAGAGGGTCGACAACCTTTAATTAAAAAGCTTGAAATTTCTCAAATAAATCTAGACATTCTGAAAAATCAATTTTAAGGTAAATTTTAAACAAGATGATCATGTAAAGAATTAATCGAAAATGGAATAACATAAAACCTGTAAAGCACATTCCAATTCATCAAGAATGATCCCCAAACATCTAATGATCAACAAAAACAGAGACATTCCTTATGAAAATAAAGAAAGCTTAGAGGTAACAACCTAAAAACAGTCTTCTAAACCCGAATTACAGAAGAGATTACCGAGGCATGTCTATATTAAGGCTAAGACAAGCATTAATACAAACTCTAGATTCATTGAAGATGGTAGCTAATCATCCAAGAGCAATAGTAACAGTAAAATCTTTTCCCCCAAACCTAAACAACACATTATCCTCAATAGCAAACCAATAGGGAGCGGGGTCCAAAAAGAATGCTATGCACAAAATGAACCATCAACACAGGCAATCAGGAGTAAAATGCAGAAAATAATACAAAGAACTAAACAGAACAATAATTAAAATGCAGATAAAACTAAAAGCGAAATTAAAAAGATAAAAGGCAAGAAACTTGGGTTGCCTCCCAAGAGTGCTAAGTTTATAGTCCTTAGCTAGACTTTACCCAGTTTGTTCAGCTATTCCACCACTACATCCCTCCACAGAAGGGATTTTGCAATCCATGAGAGTTTTCGTAGGTGAAAGAGTAGGTGGGCTTTGATTGTTTTCTGCCTTAGTTGCAGGTTGAGCTTGTTAGGCTCATATAGCGTGTCAAGCTTGTATTTGGCTTCTGCGAACTGACCTTCCAATTTTCGGGTAGAATACTAATGAGCCTGAGTCGGTGATGCCTCGCACAAACCAATGAAATGTAAGAAAGAAAATTTAAACAAAAACAAAAGCATGTACAAGTCTAAGAGTAAAATTTACAGTATACGTATGTATAGAAAAAGGTAAAGTCCAAACTACAACCCTACTAGCTACTCTTAATATTGTCAACACCGTCAATCCTTGGCAACGGCGCTAAAAACTTGATGCGCTATTTCCCGACAAGTGTATCGGGTTGCACAAGTAGTAAAGTGAGAGAGAAAGAGTCATCGTCCTTCGGGATTGACTTCAACAATTACCAATTTCACTAGATCGAGTTATATTTGGACGAAGGAAAATGTAAAGATTTAACTGAAAGTAAACTAAACTAACAATAAGGAATTAACTAAACACCAAACGAAGAACTACGCCATAACACAATGGGTAGGGGATTGACTTTCTTAACTCCTAATCTGATTAATTCATAGACAAATCAATCTATGAATCGTTAAAGAATGCTTAGATACATTCGCTAATTCCTTTTAATGTTGGTCGAGTTCAAGAAAATATTTGAACCCAATGTCTTGGTGAGCAAATCTTCCTAGCCAAAATAATTAGCTAATGTCTTAGTCCAATTATTTGGTTCGGAGTTTAAGTTTAAGAACTCATAAGACCATGCAAACAAGATTATCTATGTCTAGACTAACTCGATTCACGGTAGAAGTTACAAGGGCATGTTTATACCAAGCTATGTCTAGCATTAATACAAACCCAAAATACATCTAAGTTAGATGATTGTAAATCACGTAAAAGGAAATAAACCAATAACATCTACTCCAATAATTAGAAAAGCAATTATATTTAAGCATTCAACAACAAAGCTTCAAAGGAAGTTAATATACATCAATCCCCTAAAGCCTAGAGTTTAAGTACACATTAACAAGGGGAAGAAATACATAACAATACACAACAAAACATGATCAATAGGAAGGAGAAAAAGGAAGAAAAGCTTCAAACTCAATAGAGAAGAGGTCTCCCATCTCCTCCATCCTTGCCCTAGCAGAGCTCTCTTCACCTCCAACCAAAAGATCCCAAAAACGTCTGTAAAAGAACTATTTATAGCAAAGAGCTTGCAGGTGCAGAACCGGAGCGCCTAGGCGCCAAGCACAAAAATAGCTGAAAACACGAGGATTGGCACCTGGGCGCCCTGAGTGGTGCTTGAGGCGCCATGTTCTGAATCTTAGACAAAGAGTTGAGGTACTGGCGCCTCCAGGCGCCCTGCATAGCGCCTGGGTGCCAGCCATCAGATGAGCAGCAGAACTTCAGTTTCTCCATGTTCCAGACTAGAAAGGAAGGCCTACAAGAATGTACAACAAAAAGCATTAAAAGGTAAGGGAAAAGAGAGTAAAACAAGATAAAACAAAGAAACTACTATGTACAAAGCGGAAAGCAAAAATAAAGGACAAAGCAAGCAAAAGGATAACAAAAATGGGACCAAGGAAAGGAAAAAGCCCTAAATAAGCCACCTAAATTAACCAAAATAAAGGACTCATCATTAACTTCGCATTTTCCTTCCCAAATAAACAAAAAAAAATTCCCCTACTCCGAATTATTCATTAAAACTCATCTATACTAACACTCGAAAATTGCACCATACACCATATAATCACATCATACAAGAAATCAAGCCACAATGCATCCACAATATTACACATCATGCACAATGGATAACCATATACAATCAATAAACAAAACAGGAACTCACAAGATATCATATTGCCACACAGGCACCGTACATCCATATGTGTTTCATAGTCACATAGGCTTTGTCATCACATAGGCATATCCTTAAGGATTGAATAATTGCGCCATCACATAGGCGACTTAGCATTTTTTGACATTTCGTCGTCACATAGGCAGTGAACCTATTTCTAAGTTATCATTGCCACAAAGCAATTTCCATTATGCCACAATAACAATTTCATATGATTCTAAAAGTAATCATAATCACATGAATCGTAAAGAAGTAGAGTTATTACTCACCTTAGGAGCAAGCCACTAAACAACCTTAAATCCCTACTTGATGCACTTAACATGATTACTCAAGGTGTTTGAGGATCAAATCCTATTGATTCATGATGAAAGAGAAGAGAAAAGAATGTCAAACTTTGAGAAAAAAGGTCATGTTCTGTCGTTATAGTGGTGGTTGATAGAGGAAAACACATCTCCTCTAGTTGCTACCACTACGGTGCCCAAACCTAGCGTTGCAGTGCCAGCAACATGATACAATCATGAAAGTTACTTGAATGCACTGCTACAATGGTAATTTGCATCGCTACAGTAGTGGCGCACACCATACACCTTGAAAACATGAATTTTAAATGTCCAAGGTTGCCTCTTATGCTTCCAAACTCCTATAGGACTCTTGATAACATCTTGGGTCATAAAGATTTAGCTCAAGCTATTCTCAAAACCTTTCAAAACTCAAAAATAAGATTGGGTTCAAAGATTAACAAATCTTCCTCTTTATGACAGAAAAATGCATCTTTATGATAGTAAAATTTTCCTCATTACACATTCCATCCATTTGATGAACTCTTAGCCACAATAAAACCTAAATCAAGTTTCCAAAAATATCAAATTACCCAAGAGAGAAGACTGAAATCATAAATCAACCATAAACACAATATTTCTCACCAACCCTAACCTATTTTTCAAAACTTGTGAAAATGAGAAGGCAAAAGAGGACTCCATAGAATTCACCTTCACCCAACATTTTCCAATGGAGTGGAAGCTCGTCGAAGCAGGGATGACACCGAAAATCCAAGAAGGAAGCTAGGTTTAGAGGTTTGGAAGGTGAAGGGAGGGAAAAGGGATGGAAGTCGCAAGACACACGTAGAGAATGGCATTAGTTACTATGAGAGTTGGAGTATGTGTGAGTTCAATGTTTTTATTTGTCCATTTGACAATTTTTCCCTTCTGTGATACCGTAGGGATCATAGATCATGCTTGTTTGTCTAAGTATTTTTGTTGATGGTTATATATGTAGCTTATCTTTATCTTAAGGGTATGTGAGTGATGTTACTTTTGATTGCATTAGGTTTTGAATGGTAGTCATGTGAAGTGTTTTTGGTCAGTGAGGGACTAAAACGAAAGGACAATTGTGCTTAGGTTGTCTTGTCAAGGACACTTCCTTTATGCTTGATGTTTGAAAATATCGTGATGCATGCTATTGTGATGTTGAACATGTGGCACTTTTATGAGAGTAAGTTAGATAGTAGGGCTAAAACGTAAGAGGGCTAGTGACAAGGGGGACTTTAATCCAAAAAAAAGAGAAAGGAGAAAAAAATAAAATAAAAGTATTGATAAATGAATGGATAAAGAGCTTGGGAAGTAGAATGTGGCATTTTTAAAAAAATAAGTGAATGGATAACTACATAAAAAATATAATAATATAAATAAAGGAATGGGTAACTACATGAAAATATAATAATATAAATAAATGAATGGGTAGCTACATAATAAGTGGATAACTACACAATAAATAATACAAAAAAGGGGGGAAAAGTCTCACACTTAACCTAAAATAAGCAGGGTGGCCACCACAACAACACTGACCCTTACATCTCTCACTCATACATGCCAGCTTGAAGACCCTAAACCCTAGCCACCAAATCACTTATACACGCTGCCTCAAGAAGACTCCAAATCCTAGCCACCAAATCACTTCTAACACCACCTTAGAGAGTCCAAAAACCCTTGCACCTTCGTGTTCTTTAGCAAAATCCTAGTCATTGACAACCTTCCTTGATGTTAGAAAACTTCAAGGATCGAGGTAAGGGTTAGAGATTCCAATCTATCATATTTTTGCTATCATGAACCCTAATTCACATGTTTGGTGAATTGGGTGGGTTGAGTGGGTAAAATTGGGTTGTAATTGGTGCCCTTGTTTCAAATTGTCCCTCTCCATATTAGGAACATCTTGGGTGGGTAAAAATCAAATAAAATTTGTGATTTAGACTTCTTATTGCAACCTTTCGTATTGTAGTTGTTAGGATTGATCCCAAGTCACTTTGCACACCTTCTTCCTCCGATGTATGCACTAAAACAGGATAAATCTTAGCATTGGAATCTAGGTAGGTGGATGAATTTGCTCTAACTTAATTTTAACATCACACATCGTGTATGTATGTTTATGGGAAGCCTCCCGAGACTTGTAAGGTATTGTTACTAGGTTATAAAATGAGAATATAATTCTATTATGTGTATAGAAAGTGGAAGACATGTATGATTTCATTACTAGTTTATAAAATGAGAATATAATTTTGTTCCGTGCATAGAAGGTGGAAACATGTATGATTTCATTAATTGTTATGTGGGTGAATTCTTGCATTAGATTATATATGTGTATGTGTGAATGGATTGCTTGTGCTGATTGGTAACCTTGCCTCATGGCAAGAAGGGGGAGCCTAAGTTGAGTGTAGCTACCAAGGGGCGCCTTGCAGTTGAGTGGGTGGAGGATGACCCTCACGGTAGGATGGGGGAGTCTGGGTGAGTTTAACTCCCGAGGGGCGCCCTATCATGAGATAAGATCATGCGTCATGGTGAGATGGGGAGCCCAAGTTGAGCATTGCTCTCGAGGGGTGACTTAACACTGACGAGTACCACGTGTGACAAAATTGTATTGTATTTATTGGACTTGTATGCTTTAGTACGTGCAATTTTTGGTATTGAGGTAGTAGTCCTAAGGGCATATTTATACGATGAATGCTGCTTTTAAGTTTTGTTATGGCATTATCATTTGCTCATTGAGTTACGATAACTCATACCCTCTGTGGTTCATTTTTTACAAATCTGGCCATTGTAGAGGAGTACCCACCCCAAGAGTAGCAGTGCTTATTGACCTTTTTGTAGTTAGATAGGTCTCTTTTGGTTTTTATGATGTCAATCCTAGGCCGTTCTGTAGTTGGGTGACCTAGGATGAATTTTGGGCAACGTATTGATTAGTTTAATTCTGTTATATTGGATAATTGGATTGTGTTAATTGAGGCATGAACCTAGGAAACTCTATGATATATATATATATATATATATATATATATATATATATATATATATATATTATGGAAAGATTTCACACTATATATGAGTTTAACGTTGAATTATTATTCTATAGGCAGATGTTTCCATGTTGATATTTGTATTTTGTGAGGTATATTGATTGTGGGTTAGGCTTATAAGAATAGGAAAATATAAGGGGGCCCTAGCTACTATGCCGGTCACATGTCCTAGGTGTGGGTCATGACACCTTTAACCCTTACATGACTTAAGTCTAGGTCCAAGGGCATGATGGGAAACTCCTTTAAAATAAAAGATCTGACTACCCAACACAAACCTCACAAGAATCATAGCCTCATAGCCACCACAACACAAAACCAAAGTAAGCATCACTTTTATTACACTTTTCCATCTAACACATAAATTCCACATCCCTTTCACTTTAGTCCCATATAAGAACTAACCAAAAATATATCCACTTCCCTTGAACATAGTTCACAATACCTACACAAAGATTCACAAGGTTCATACCCCACACATATAGACATGCATATTATTTTGCAAATGCCATATACATCAATTATTTTTAAGATTTCCATTCTTTTCCCACAATGCTACACATATTCACACATAATAACAAACACACATTAGAATTTATAAACTCCCAAATTGATTCATGATAATCCACGTATATACACACAAAAATGTGAACACCCAAACACAATCTCATAAATGCACAAATTTTACCATTCCCATGTATTTCCAAATCAGTCCTTAGAATTACATCTACATATATGAGAGGATAAACACATTATCCAAATTACAGCAAAGATCACAGATATTACACGTATGAGGAAGTACTCGTGGCCATAGTAGACAAGCAAGTAAGGAAGCTTCTTACCAAGGAAATGCCATTGGTAAAAGTGGTTTGGTGTAACCACTCCTAGTGTAATACCTGAGATTTTGGATAGCTTGTGTAAGAGTGTTATCCTTACACGTGTGAAAATTTTTCATTTGCATAGGGGAGCCAATGGACAAAATTTCACATCTCAAGCACTTTAGTGTAAGCCAAAACCTTCGTGTTTGTGTTGGGCCTATTTGTAAATGGATGTGTTGCCTTGAATTTTTGCTATGGGTGCTTGTTGGAATGTGAGAACTTTTAGCAAGGAACTAAAATGAATCAGTAATTTGTTTTTGGTTTTGATGTTGAAATAGTGGATATCATGTTGGGTTAGTTTGATGTTATTGATATGGCATGATGGTTTTATGTGGTGAACATGAGGCCTCGAAGGAAAAACCCTATTTCATGAACTCCCTAAGTACCAAGAGATCATGGAACACCATATATGACCTTTAAGGGCAAAAAGGGAAGAGAAGCAATAAATTATGTTAAACGCCCCTCTTCACATCCATTCATACCATTTCATAGTGCTTCATCATGACTCCACTCCATTTCTTCCTCAAAACCATGACTCCATTGATTTTCCAAGCACCCAACAGGATTCTCATCACAATAAGACCCTCCACATTGGCCAAGAGCAATAATTGGAGGTGAGTGAAGTTAGGGTTTTGTTTTTCCCTTGAAATTTTTTGATATGGATGACTTGGTGGCTGAGTTTTGGTTCATGTGCATGAATTTGAGGCCATATGTTGTTCCCAAACTTCCCTCCCTACCTATAAATGAGTTCTTTAAAAGATTTAAGTGGTTTTGAATGAATATGAGCTTGGGTATTCGGTTTTCTCTTATTGTTTTTGAAGTTGCAGATTTCCTCTTTAAAATTTGAGATTTACATTCAATCTTTTTAGATGGTTCTTGAGGGGTTTTGTTAAGTCAAATATGCTGAATTTAATGAGGGAAGATAGGAAATTTAATGCCCAAGAGGTTTAGTTGAAGTATGGAAAGTTTGGAAGTAACATTGGCCTTTTTTCGCACTTCTGCAGAACTTGCTTCTAGTTGTCACCGTTGCATTGGTAAGCACTACCATTGCAGCGGTGCAAACCAGTAAGCATCAGGTCCTTGACCATTGTAGCTATGGCTAAGGCTACTGCAAATGCTAAAGACAGTAAGGATGCAGTGTTCTGGCACTGTAGGTCTATATGCAATGTTGTAGAGGCAGAACAGGGCACAAGTCTTGAAGTTTTGATTTTTAATCCCTCTTTTCATGCACGAATGTTTAGGGATTGGATTCAGGACCCCATGAGGTGCTAAATTCTTGGAAAGACATGATGGAACCGATAAAGCTTAGCTTGGATTCTTGGGTAAGTAGTTAACTCTACATAAATAAGCATGAGATGTTATTTGATTATGGATTATTGACACATGATGTGTATGCTTGATAATATTTCATGCTTCCCAAATAAGAATGGTGAATGCCATCTGTGATGTGTATAGAAGAATCAAATAAAACAACCCAAATGATTATGCTATGATAAAAAAAAAATGTGTAGAGAGTAAGATGACACATGAGAGCATGTAAGGTCTTGAGTATGATGGAATAAACTCCTTTTTAGTAATTCAAGTTAGCACTCCAAAAGAGTAGCAATTTAGCATGATGCATGTGCATATGTATTACTTGAAATTGTTGTATACATGTTGCAAACCCATAGGAGAGGGGTTAGGAATAAGTGATGAAAAAGGCACAAGTGTAAGTCATGACAGGTAGTCACGCATGCCTAACGATGTGAGGCACTATGAACAAGTGTCACCAAAGTGGGTTAACCGAAAATGTCACGACCCACTACCCGGGTTGGGACCGACATAGTATCGACATCCCTATCACTGTAAGCCTTACAACTAATACTAACCTTTCCCATTAAGTTCAGTTTTGTGAAAACGTATAAGTCTAATTTCAAGTCTTAACATCACACTGCATTAACACAGTGAGTAGGGACATACCTAGCATCCTTGTTCCACATATACAATATTACATGCATAAGTGACAATCAATTCATATTATTCCACAAAAACGGGTAACCAATCACTACCAGTTAGTTTAAGATGGAGACGTACCTGGTTTCCTTTCCACCCCATTACAATAATATAGAGGGAATCACACAATATACCGGTTAAGGTAACGCACTCCTTAAAGGTAATTAAGATTGGAAATTTATCCCTTAGCATGGTTTATTTTATTTATTTATCATCATCATGTAATTACCTATCACTAATTTATTGCATTTATTCATTTATTATTACCTTTATTATTATGTACTTTGGCGTCACAATATATATATATATATATATATATATATATATATATATATTATATTCCTTTATCCTTAATTACTATTATTAATATTGTTATGTAATTGTTATCTTATTTATCTGGCGTCATTTTATATAATATATTAGTATAAGTCGTTAGTTAATATATTTGTTGTACTATCATTTAGTTATCCAAATCTTTTATTTGGGATTATTGTTTTGAACAATTGCTAGAAGGTTTATCCAAAAAGGATTTATCCTAGTTATATTTTTAATTCAATTATGCTCCCTATTATCTTCAAATTAAATTCATTTATCCTTCTAACAAAATATCTGGTAGGTAAATCCTTCCCTTTCTATTTGAGATAGACTCAAAACTAACAAATCTAAAGTTAATATCATATCTTTTATAATATTATCTATCTCATTTAGTGGTTCACGCCTATCTCCTTTAATTTACATATTATTTGTTTATTTATCTTATTACCAAATTGTTATTATCATCCCCTTCCACTCCTAAGAATGTCGCCCCTTCTTAATCACTAAAACAAAGGAATTATCATATATAAAAATATCAATTTAAAGAGTGGGAGGTTCACACCATCGCCATCATTGAACAACCATGAAGATATATAAAAAGAAATTAATCATGTTCTCATTCCATATGGATAACCAAACAATTTTTGATTATAATGAAAACATAAAGAGCCATGAATTCCATAATAACGTTTAAAAATAAAAATTCAAACAATCTTTTTCATAATAACGTTGGCCAAGTATGGAATTAATTTATAAAGTCCATAAATTACTAATAACATTTAAACACTAAATTAGACAATTTTAATGACATAGTCCATATGAAGTTCTTCATCATTAATTTTAAATAAAAACCTAGTAATTTCCAAAATCCCATCCTAGGAGTCCTGATGATCACAAAGCTCTAGACTCAACACCATAATCATATAAACATAGTCAGCAACATGAAGTCCTCACAAAACGAACATCCCACTACTCCTCCAGAGGGGGTTCCTCGCCTGTAACTGGATTTGAAATGAGGGAAAACACGAGAATGAGTTATGGGAAACTAAGTGAGTGTATGCACACTCAATAATAAGAACAAAATACTGAGTAAATTATAAAGTGAACACACACCTAAAATACCATTCAAAACATAGTTCAAGAATACATACCGTAATATAGTCGAAATTCCATAATCAATCCTCAAATATACATCAATCGAGCTGGTACCCGTCACTTAGGCGAAGTCACCATTAGATCCTCTTAAGGCCCTTAATGATACTCACACTTAACATCATCATTAAGGGTGCTTCACGAGTTTCTCTATTACTTGGGCTAAATCCACTTATCGGGAGAAAGTGTCTCCCCTATCAATTGAGTTTCAAAACTGGTATAATTCATTCCACAGAAGATGTATTACTCGACATCTTAAACACGCCATATGGCTTCTCAATCACAAGGATTCAATATTACACAATCATATATAATTTAAAATCTCATAATCATAATACTAACCGTTTACTCATATAATTTTTCGAATTCTTATTCATTCCTTGTATTTGGAATTTTTTCTAAATTTTTACATGTGGAAATTGTTGCTGCTAAACATATTATTATTCCTTAACTACGTACTTCGAGATATCGACATGGTTCAATCATCATAATAAACTATGTTATGTCCCTATTATTTAATGGTTCATCCACTCACCTTATTTATCGTACGAGAACTAAACTTCTGAATTGCTACAGAGAAGAGCATGTGTGGACTCCTATTAGTTATGGGTGTTCTTCTTGAAATAGAAAAGAGCAAAGACGTGATTGGAATTCTTGGTCTATTTTTCTTATTAAATGAAATTACTTTACCTAGAGAAGATTTATAGAGACTTTTGTATGAAGGACCTACCTTGATCTTCAAGATTCTGGGGTGGCTTTGTTTGATTCACAAGTTAGGACTTGATTAGTGTGGCGCCTTGGGATATTGTGTGTGAACAAAGTGAGGGACGATGATGTGTCTTGGAAAAAATGGGGGACAATGTGAGAATTTGGGTTGAAGGGGAGAGATAAGTGTGGTGACTTAAAGGGGGGAATTTGGGATTGAAAGGGAGAGATAGGTGTGGCGTCAACTAGGTTTCCTAGGGGCGCAAGGTGGCGCTAGGTTACCAAATGTGAAAGTTATGGGACGAGGAAGGTCAAGTGCTTCTCTTACTTTGTTTAGTATATTGTTTTGTGTTAGTGTAGGTCATACTTACTTATTAAATTTTATTGTATAGCTTAATTTCTTTATCCCATTTTGGTGATCATTATCCTAACAGCTTAAATTCTTCTAGGAGCTTAATCCTATTTCAGTAATGTAAATCATTATCCTTATCATTAATATTATTTTACCTTTTGTTTAATTGTATTATTCCTATCCTGTATATATTTTCTATGTTTTATTCAATTATCCTCTTACTCGTCTACACAGCTTTAGGTGATTTCATTTCGTTTGAAAAATTGATTTAAAATTTAGTTGTATTAAGTCTTTATCTTAGATGCCTATGCTTAAGGAGTTGATAGGTTGTATTTTATTTATTAAATATTATGTTAATTAACTCACTTATCCTTTTAGGGATCTTTGATTTAGTTTGAATTTTAAACCTAGTTGATTTAATTTTGAACTTGCCTTGTATTTTATCCATCTTAATTTAATAATTACTCAATTTATTAATTTACTAAGGGTGCACGCCTAACATGTAGGGAATACACTAGATTTTATCTCTATATTAATAATCCTATTTAGATATCCTATAACCAAATCAAAACTAATCGTCTTTAATTATCTTATGTTTATCTTATGTTCCTTTTTTTTATTGGGCTCTAGACTTACTATTCTATCTTGGGCCACACAATACTCGATTCCACTCAATTTTGCATGTCTGTCACTGCCCTTCCTATATTTCATGGGATTTCATCATCATAATACATAAGATATAAAATAGACCCACAAAAATCACATCTAGCACGTAAAACAACATAGATGAGAGAGAAATATGCCTGGGGCATCACAGGAAAGGTAAGAAAAACCACATATATGGCAACACAGTCCTTATGTTGCTTAGGAAGAGAGGACAGGAAGAGAGATGTGTGCAAATAGCATGTCGTTTAACAACACATATTTGAGAATGGCTAGAGTGTATAGGTAAGTGGGGTAACTTCGAAGCGAGGTTGCTCAAGATTTGAGAACCAAAGAACTATATCCATATGTAGTCACCACAACATGGAAAGTATGTTGCTTCAAGTTAACACATAGGTAGGGAGTTTATTCCCAAGTTTGGCAAGGTAGGAACACATCGCCTAGAGTCAAAAATCCACTTAGATATGTCTTGGATAGGAAAAAAGAGTGTGACACTATGTGTAGATAGCAAGAGGTGATACACGTATGTGTAGGTGGATGTTGGTGTTACATATGGGCTTCATTGCATAGAAGGCTCAAGACCAAGTGACCCTAAAGTAAAGGTGTGGCCAAAAGCCCAAGCTAGTAGGAGCATAAGGCCAAGAGACCCCAAAGCAAAGGTGTGGTCAAGATGCTATGTAATTCCTGAGGTCCTCGAGTATTATTGAAATTTGGTTTTACGGTCAAGTGGTTGGATGTAGGGAAAATTTTTCGTTTTTGAATGAGAATTTCGTGTTTGGAGTATGGCTTTGTAAGTGATGTGTTGTATAGCCAAGGTATGTAAGGGCACATGTATCACCAGAAAAAGAGGATGGATAATGAGACCATGATAGGACTAGGGTAAAATAAAAATATTTAAGAAAATACCTTCTTATGAAAATAGAATATAAGGATAGTGATGTGTCAAGAGTCAAATATTGGGCTTGGATATGAGTAATTGTTTCCCAAGATGGAGAAATTACAACCTTGCCACTATCTAATTTTTTATTAAAAGGATATTGGATGGCAAATTTGTAATTTCCTTAGGAGTGTATATTCATACATATGATATACACACTTACCTCCAGGTCATTCACATCTCTCATACACCCTCTATTTTCAAACCCTAGCTCTCACCTCTCCCCATCTCCTCCATCCAAGAGCACCACCCCCAAACCTTCGACCACCAATCTTTAGCAAAGGATCTAAGCTTCTGGCGACCAAGCCTCACCAATTGAAAATTTCTTACCTTTAGATAGTTATGACTAAAATAATGAGCAAGGGTCAAAACTAGTAATAAAAAATTCCCTATTTTGTGACCTTAACATGTTTTCACATAGTTACCTTATAGGAATGAACTCTTTGAAGCATCTTCCATATCCTTTTTTTTTTGAAGAGGATTAGCTAGCTCAGATAAGAGGTGAGGGGCTTCTACTTTACCTTGCCTGAATTCTCTCTCACACTTTATTGTAGACATATCTACATACATATTTGTGTAGTTTCGAGTTAAGCATTAAATTCCATAGATGTATTACATGTGGTGTCTCGAAGGAATTATCTTCTATATACTTAACATATGTATATATCTATATGGAATGTAACGCATGCGATTGACTTGGAAATTATTGCGAGTTGCATTGTCCTTAATTATATTAACTAGTTGAGTTATGTATGAAGAGTACTGATTATTGAATATATTGTTGTAAGTTTTTTATATCATATTTTTGTGGAAGTTATGAACTTATTGTTAGTACTGAAATAGTTGAGGAATGTGCACCTATGTGAGTTCTTACATAAATAAAACAATGTATATATACATATATTTAATTATGTGCATGTATAATCATACCAATGGCTGTGGGAGTAACTTGAGAGGTATATAGGCTTGTACTTACCCATTTACTTTCAAATTAAGTATAGGGGAAATATGTACATACATACACATACGCACACACACACACATATATATATATATATATATATATGTAGATATACTCACACATGCAAACCCATGAGGTTTCATGATATGTGCCTTAAAGTAAGCATGTATGTAAATGTAACTCCCCGTGTTTCTTCTTAGGTGAATATGTACACACTTGTACCCTCTTATACACAACTCAACTCATTTATTTGAAAATGTGGTATGGTTATATGAGTACACACATTCAAACATACATGTGTATAGATATTGATGCATTAAGATTGTGACATGAGTAACTCAATGGCAATTTATAAATGAATATGAGAGTTATTGATGGAATGTTGCATCAATGTGATATACATCTTTAATAATAAATGTGGGACGGGCTGTAAGGATGTGTGTTATGGTTCATGATAGATGATGAGGTTGTATGAGTTGTGAATGATTGAAATTGCTCTTGAATGTGATTGATTGATTTGTTATTGCTATACATATACAGTGCTAAGGTGGGGCATGTATAAATTATAAGCAATGCTGAGGTGTGACATTTGCTATACATATACAGTGTTGAGGTGGGGCACGTATAAACTATAAGTAGTGCTGAGGTATGACACTTGTTATACATATATTTTGCTGAGGTGGGGCACTTAGTAAGAACTATGTTTGCAATATGATTCTTGTTATAACTTGATTTGATGCCTCCTTAGCTAGGGTTGTATGGTTGATATGCCCCTGTGGCATAACTTAGTATCCTACGAGTTGTACATCAGTTATGTGTGTAGAACAGGTCCTTGGTGAAGGTTAGGATTAATGAAGATCCTATCCTCATAGGCTGCACACGGTTTGCCTTTCCTTTTAGTTACTTACTTTAATTCTCATTGAGTAGTTTATATTACTCTCTCCCTCTTTGTGTGTACTTGCAAGTCTTCGGTGTATCTAGCGAGTTTTTATGTAATACCCGTTAATTTCGGAATATAATTCGCCTAAGAGTATTTTAGAATTTTACAATGTTACTTTAGTTATTTATTTTGGCCATTTTTAATTTTCATATTTAATTGTTCTCTTTGAATATTATTTATGAAAATTGAGTTAAATGACTGGACTGAATATTTGCACCATGTGGGATATATTCTAAGAATGGTGAAATTCATGGAAAAGTGGTTTAAGAATGGTCAATTAGTCCATTTATTGTAAATTGACTGGATGGGTTTGGATGTTGGGTTATGGATACCCATGGGTTATTCAATAACCCATTAGAAATATTTAAAATAAAACTTCAATAGTACCCTTTCATTACTCACGCATCGAAGCAAAGGCTGAAGTGAATAGTAAATTCACTTTCTCTCATTTCTTCATCCTCTTCTCAAATCCTTTTCCTGATCTTCAGAATTTTGATTATTTGTTCAGTTCAAAAGCTTTGTAAGGATCAAAGGTAAGCTTTAATCTCATTATTTTCCTTAAATCTAAGTTTATATGGAAGATTAGAGGAGGTTTTGTTCTTGAAGATTTTGATGATAATTCATGAATCTTAGTTGTTTTAGAGGTTATATTTGAGTTAGGATTGAGTTATAGTCGGTTAAAAGAGTTGAAATTCTGGTTTTGAATCAAGAAAGGAAAGGATGAAATTTTCTGCAAACTCTTCTGCAAACTCGAATTTACTGTAGCGACAAGAAAATTTTGGAAAATTTTTTCGAGTTACTGTAGCAGTTACTGTAGTGTCGGCAGTCAACGGTACTGTAGCAGTCAACGTTAATGTAGCGAACTGTACTGTAGCGAACCGTACTATAGCGAACCGTCACTGTAGTAAACCGTTACTGTAGCGAACAGTACTGTAGCAATCAGAAAATTTTGTATATTTTCATGATTTTGTTTCCTTTCTTATGTTTCCTTGTAATATATTTTACTAGGAAATTTTCCTACACAAATTCTAGTGTGGAACAAGGTAAACTTAGACAAACATCAAGGTAAGTGAATAACCTTGCTAAGCTAATTTGATATTACTAGTCAAAGTACAATATAAGTCCCATTTACAATATTATTTGGATATTAATCAATCAATTTTTCATATGACAGTATATGATGATTGGTATATTTTTTTACAGAAATTCAAAGGAATAAGAGTATGTAGAAATTATTTTATTTCATGGCAATTGTACTATGTGATAAATTCTCACTATCTTATTAATGAGTAAAGATCTACGGGATCTAATACATGAGTTTGAAAGGGTTAAAGTCCCATACTACTCAGTGCATAACGATGAAAAACTATACACGAGTTTGAAAGGGTTAGAGTCTCATACTACTCGGTGTATATCTATGAAACCTATACACGAGTTTGAAAGGGTTAGAGTCCCATACTACTCGGTGTATATCTATGAGATCTTATTCACGAGTTTGAAAGGGTTAGAGTCCCATACTACTCGGTGTATATCTATGAAATCTTATTCACGAGTTTGAAAGGGTTAGAGTCTCAAACTACTCGATGTATAAGACAATTAATTATATGAGTAAATGTGGTATTTGTACTTTTGATATTTTATATAGTACAGTTATTTACTTACTGAGTTCTTAAATAAACTCACACTCCCTATGATTATCTTTTTAGATATAGAAAACAAGGAAGAAGAGTATCTGTTTGAAGATTAGAAGCCCCTTGGAGTTATTATCTGTTTCTGTCTGGTGGGATACCAGTACAGTACTTATTAATGTGAATACTAGGAATGCTCTGTACTTACTATAGGTCTCCTAGACTTGCGATGAGATAAAAATATCAGATTATGTATGCCTATATTTGCTTATCAAATGAATATAATTCTGTCGTGTGGAATGAATGATTAAGGTTGAATGTAAAACCTTACAGAATATATATAAATAACTTATGTTTGAGAATTTTATCAAATGAGTAGTATCTTTTCACATGTTCAATTTTTGGGATGTGACATTTTGTATGAGGAGTAGTGGAGCATCCAAGTCCATGACCCCTTCTGGTGTCAGATGGGTAAATGTTGTAGTGATGCGGGTAGAGTTATTCTGTAGTAGAATAGAACACCTAAGGTTTAAGGACTATTTGTGCATGACATTGACTCTAGTTTGTTGCTCATGAAACTTTGTATAAGTGAATAGTTTAACTGAAGAATTATATGTGTGTGTGTGTGTGTGTGTGTGTGTGTGTGTGTGTGTGTGTGTGTTACTTTCTTCTGGTGATTGGCACTCTGATGGTTATTTGAGATTGATTGGTTTATTTATAGTGATGTTTGGTAAGGCTTACGGTGGTAGTGTGGGATATACCTCTGTGTCGATCATGTTCCCTAAATGGGATGTGACAAAGAGGAACCAAACAACTGGTAGCACCTAACCTATCGATCAGTCACTCTCTATTTGGCAAAGGCTCCAACTCTAGTACTAAGTTGGTTGATTGACAGGTACCAGCCTGTTGCCCATTAACCTTCAGAGACAGCTTGAATGGGCTATTTTAGGGAGTAATTTACAAGTTTAGCCTTCGTTTTAATATGTCCCAAGCTTCATAACCATGAAATGAAAGGGCAAAATTGTCTTTTAGTCATGGACAAACCCCACAAAACCCTTTGGTTCCTTTCCCCCTCACAACTACATATCGAGCTCACTTTCTCTCTGCAAGTTCTCTTAAATTTCTAGTGTGCCATGAGGTAGGGTAGGAAGAGGAGAAGGTGGAGAAAAATTCATCATTGGGAATCCGACTCTTTGACCATCCTAAGCTTTAGGTAAGAAAATTCTTCCATCTGTCCTCTCATTTTTGAATTTCCCTCTCCCCTTCCATTATTTTGATTACAAACCCAAAGAAGTTGTTCCTCAAGGTTGTTGTGAAGTTTGGAGCCATATCAATACAACTCACACTCTTCTACAACTTTTGCTCCCTAAGGTAAGCTCTAATGCCCTAAGTATTACTTATTGCTAAGTGCCATGAAAACCTAGGATTAGGGTTCAAAGGATAGAGGGAACCATGATAAGTTATGGAACCCTAGAATGAATGAGTTGTTAAGATAAAAAATGTGTTCATGGGAATCTTAAAACAACATTATAAGTTTGATTGTATCCTTTATGGTATGTTATAGAGGCTGCTATAGGATTGTTCCTGGGGAGTAGGGGGGAGATCAAAATGTGGCAAGCTTAGGCTCTCGTAGCCACAAGCTATAGTTGAGTAGATAACTTTGCTAAGACAACTGTCTTATTTCCCTTAATGTTTCTTACTTATATGTTAATTGAATAATTTTTGTACTCACTAAGTATGAAATGCTAGTACGAGGTTACACTGCACTGGTGAGGTCCTATGATATATTGTATTAGTGGTTACTTATGTAAAGTACATAGAATCCATGTTGTGCTAGATGGTAATGATGCCTACTTGGTCACAACAAATGCAATGCTCTCGTGGCAGTTGATGAACTAGTAAGGAGATGTACCACGATGGGGATGGCGATACGTAATACCTAAATGGAAACATGATACGTACAAAGACCTGGAGATGACATTGTGTACGCCCAAGCAAAATAAGTTCACAAATGTAGTAACCTCCTTGGGAACAACCTTTGAAACACACAATATCACCCATGTGGATAGGACTACGATTAAGTTCCATTAAGGAAAACGTTCCTAAGATAAATCTCCTTTAGTTAAGATTTCTCCCACGCTCTTGCCAACCTAAATGTGTGATGTTGAGGCTATGTTTAGTCTCGGCCCCCATTTTCCAAAGAAATTATCAAATGTCGCACACATGTTCATTTATAGAGATACTTCATGAAAACTTATTTTCCTTGTTTCCATTGAACTATGCTATTATCTTATTTTACTTCCATTTATACACATATATTGTTATTACTATTATTATGTCATGGTAAGATTATCTCTCACTAAGTTATGGAAACTCACCCCTCATTTTCACATTGCATATAGAACAAGGACACAGGTCTTTCATCCATGGCATCGCATAACTGAGTTCAAGTGGCCCTCTTTTTGGCTAAGAGGGCATAGTTGTTTAGGGTTAGTAGTACTCCACATTCCATAGGATCTTTGGTTGGGTTATTGGAACATTCCATATGCTCTTTCTTTTTTTAAAATGACATTCTTGTAGCAAACTCATGTTTGTTAATTTTTTTTACATGTTTGATTGTTATAGTTTGATTTAAAATGTTTTTTTGGTATGAACTCATATTTTCAAGTTATAATACAAAAGTTACTTTCGTGAATCATTGTTTTACATTTCGGCTTTGCTCCATTGCATATGCTTCATTGTTGTAGGTCCTTCATGATGCATGCTTATGAGGATAGTAATGTTAGTAGGCTCTAAGCTAGGCTTACAGAACAACTGTGTGTCGTGCCCCATATCAATCGCATCGTTGGGGGTGTGACATTAAATATTTTTTTTATATTTAATTGTATTTTTAATGGAAAATTGTTTATATATACACACACACAGACACATAAAAAGTAATATATTCAATGATATATTTGCTTAATCATCGTACATTTACTAATTTATATTAATAAAATATAAACATTTTGTAATTATACATTTGAATTTAATATAATATGATTTTATTTTTATCATGTATTTATAGGTGCATTAAGAATTTTGCTGTTAAAAAAAAAGTTGTGTGTGTACAATATAATTTTTGTACACTATTGACATATAATTGTGCATAACTTTTTTTCCTCCAAATTTATGTGTATCATGAATTTTTGTATTTGTAAATATTATTCAAACATTTTCTAAAACCATTCTATTCCATGCATAACACGGATTACGATACTTTTATAAGTTGGTTTAGATTTAGTAAGTGAAGTGAATAGTTATGATTAGTTATATGTTGTTATTTATATTATTAATGTAATACATAAGTAAGTATTTAATAATTTAAATTAATGCATTTATTTCTATGAATATTTTAAGTTCAAACTTGACATCATGTTTTACATTTAACTTTATCATTTTTTCGTAACTCTATTTCATTTATATATCTATCGAATTCGAAAGAACACCTTGCATCGCACGGACCATCTACTAGCTTTACAAGAACAAGAAAGTTTTGGTTTCGTGGAACACTGAATATTTTCCTGGTTTGAGCAGAGGGAGCATACAAAGGGGAATAAACTAAGTTAAATATTTATTTATTTATTTATTTATTTATTTATTTTTAAAAAAGCAGAAATCTTTCATTATTGGTGCAGAATCAACAGAGAAACCTCCTGAAGATAACGCAGATGCAACCGACTTCTGCTGGTAGCAGCAGCGGCGGAGGTGGTGGCGGTTGCGGTGGCGGTGAGCAGGGTCGTGGTGGGCTTTCCCGGTTCCGTTCAACTCCAGCCACGTGGTTAGAAACACTGCTCAAGGAGGAAGACGAAGAAGACCCATTGGATACCACTGGGTGTTTCACTCAGCTGCTCGCTGCAGGTAGCGATAATTTGTCGAGAAATGCGGCGTTGTTCGATTCGCCGGGTGCTGACGGTGGCGATGTTGACGCTGCGTCGTCATCGAGTGGGGTTTTCCGGCGGAATAGTTCTCCGGCGGAGTTTTTCGTCAGAAATCCAGTAGAAGCCTCCGAAGCAGGGTACATCTCCAAGTATGGGGTTGTTCAATCCAATTACGACGTCGTTGCACAAGATATGGATGTTCCTTCCATGGCTAATAGTAATACTATCAGACAGGTATAGTGTCACCAGTCTTTCATAAAATACTTCATTAATCTTCCATTTTTCTCAAGCTATGCTGGTAATATTTCGGGTGTTTATTTTTATAGCGCAATTTTTTTATTCCTCTTTATCAAAGAACAATTTTATACTGTGCATACTTTTATTTATTTCTTTATTGGGAAAAGTTTCTTATATTAATTAATTTGAATTATGTAATGGCTATTTTATTTTATATTTTGGCCTATTTAATTATAGAAAGTGCAGCATAGTGGTAGAGTACCGGACATGGATATAGAGAAAATGTTGAAGGATTCGGTACCTTGCAGAGTTCGGGCAAAGCGTGGCTATGCTACACATCCAAGGAGCATTGCTGAAAGGGTAACTTTTTTACATGCCAAAACAATGAAATTTTAATATTATTAATTTTCTTTTGGAACAAGGTTTTAAGTAGTGTTTGTGTTAAGTCCATATTGTATAAACAGTTTTTTCTGTTTTTTTTGCGGTCTTATTGTAAAGGTTAGGAGAACTCGGATAAGTGACCGCATAAGGAAGCTGCAAGAACTTGTGCCAAACATGGATAAGGTTATATTTTTTATCCTGAACTACTGTTACACATATGTTTCAATAATATTACATAATTTATATATATATATATATATATATATATATATTTGGATAAAGCAAAGGGGGCCTTTAGACAACTAGGAGCGAACAACTTGGGGCATTGGAAGCCCCATAATATCAGCTAATAGGATAGCCTCAAGGCTCCTAGGGGGATGATTATTTAGGACTCGACCTATTCCATGAGAAAAACCAATAATAGCAAGGTGGTCCGTACAATAATTAGCCTGTCTCCATTTGTGGGTAAATTGGATGTTGGCAAAGTGGGTAGCAACTGATCTCATGGCTTCAAAGAGAGCCTGCGTTTTTGCTCCCTACGGGTTAGTATGGGCTAAACCTTCAATGACCAATTTTAAGCCACTTTCAGGAATGACAATGGGAAGCTGAAACTCCTGATCCAGCTTTTATCCTTCCAAAACTCCCCATCATTCACCTTTTAGAACCGAGCTATTTCCAATTCTTCTGGATAATCAACATATACACTCCATCAGCATTCTTGATTAAGCCTCCACAATTAGCTTGACCTAAAGAATGCTCCACAGTGCCATTAGTAGTGCCATTAGTTTTAATTTTGTGCCATCCCCTTTCTGGTTTTTCCTAGCACATTTGGATTTTAGTGATTTTAGTCTTCCTTCTGCAAATCATTAGGTGAAGGAACTCTATGTTGGATTGGGCTACTTCCTGGTGACTACGATGTAGGTGTTTAATGGGGTGATTGGGTTTGGAGAACCCCAGTCAAAAAAGGCTTTCATTTTGCCATATTTAGAGAAGCTATATAATCATGGCCCAAACTGCATCCCAATTGGTATTGAATGATATCCCAATATCTTCCTCTATATTCATCCTAATCAATCATCAATATCTCTATTGAAGAAATCTCCTAAATGTGTGTTGGGTACCAGCTTAGTCCAGAAATTAGTAGTGTAGTGGCAGTCCCTAAGAACTTCTAGAATATCTTCTATCAAACAAGGGCTAGTAGCAATAAGACTCTTCCCATTCCATTTACTAGGTCTATCTCTAATGAGTTGTCTACCATTCATAATTTGCTTGGCAAAATATTTGACTCGATTAGGGACCTTTATCCTCCAAATTTTAATCCATAAATTACTGCTATGACCTTGGCAACCTGCACAAATCCAATAAGCACTCCTGACGGTAAATTCCTCATGACTAGTCGCACCCCATCATAACTTTTGTCGACCTCTGTTTTCATTGGGCTTAACCTCAGAAACAATCCAATTTGCAGCTTCTGAATGAAGATAAATTCTAATCTTGTCCATATTCATCGATCACAAATGCACTAACTTTATCCATCAGCTCTCTCTTAGGAATCAGGTTTATAGTGTCGAGAAGGTGTATACTTCAGTACCCCGACATATCTTTCCAGAAGAAAGTGTTCCCTTATAACCCATTTTTGGTGGCTTTCAATTTTAGCGGAGAGTTTGTAAAATCTGCTTTCATATTAGGGAGTCCTGACCCCTACTCACAAACGATCTTTGCCAAGTAGTGCCCCTTCTATATTTACCTTTTAGAACATGAGTAATAATGGAGTCAGGCTTAACCCTTAAATTCCATCCAAGCTTCATAAGATAGGCTTCATTCATCAGCTGTAGTTGCTTAATCCCCAGCCCACCGTTGCTCTTATGTTGACACATTTGTTGCCACTTAACAGGATGGATCTTCCTAGTGTCAGTATAGCTCCAAGAGGGGAGTTTGGTCGATTGCATAGCATCATTGGGAATGGATGCAATGATCAATTTGACTAGAGTAACACGTCTTGCCATTGATGAGCAATTTATTTCCAGTGACTCACTAACTTTCTTCAACGAATAGTGAAAGGTTTGCCTACCTTGTCTGCTATGAAGTAGAGACATACCGAGGTGGTTGCCTGTGCTTGAGAAGCCCCGTAATATTTAAGATGCTATCTTTAATTTCACTAGAGATGTTTTTGGAGGGGAAAATCTTTATATTTTGCTTCTTGGCTTTTTGCCTTTTTGGCCAGAAACATGGCAAAAAGCATTCAAAATCTCCATTATGCATTGAGCTTGATCAACAGTGGCAGTGCCAAATAATAAAATGTCATCAACAAATAACAAATGCGAGATCGAAGGGCCTGATCTTCGTGCTTGGATTGAACCATCTCTTGAAGTGGACAGCTTCTTCAATAATTTGGGATAGCATTTCCATATAGAGGACAAAAATGTACGGAGAGATAGGCTAGCCTTGGCAAATTCTTCTTTGCTTGTGAAAAGATTTAGACTTAGCACCATTCCATCAAATGTTGTAGGAGGCTCTGTTAATGCATCTCATAATAATGTCAATGATGTTAGTTGGAAGTTTGATTTTAGTTAACACCTGCCATATGAAACCCCAATTGAGATGATCATACGCTTTCTCAAGATCTCTTTTGATGGCCTTTGTAACCATTTCTTCCTCTCATTTTTCTCATGGTATGCAGCATTTCCTAAGCAATTATAATAGCTCCAGGATGGCTCTACCCAGCACAAGGAGTTGAATAGGGAAGGCCCATTTCTCAAGGAAAGGTTCGAGTCTATTAACTATGAGCTTGGTGACACACTTATAAATGATTGTGCAAAGGGAAATGGGCTGGAATTGAGATATAAGCTATCACACCTCCAATCTGGGTTAGTGACCGGCATGGGGAGGCATCCATACCATCACCGTAAGTCTAAACCAACACAAACATAAACCAACAATTCCATAATTATAAACATAACCTTGCAAGAAATAATAGAGTCAAACAGTCAGTTATTCATTTATCTGATCATCCATATAACAACTTCACAATTTATGTGAACCATGTTTCCAAGCCTTCTCCTTCCATCATAAAATATAATCCAGTAAAAGGGGAGTGCTTTGAAACATGATGAATCAAAATATAGAAAAGAATGACCTAAGCTATCCTTCACATAAATATCCGAATACAACAACCATAGGTGTTTTATTTAACTTTAGAGCTTGACACCCAACCCAAAATATATATGTCCAAAAGACCAAGACACTTACCTCACAGCAAAGGGATTAGAGAGAAGAGGCTCTGTTACTCCTTGTGCAGAGGCTCACCAACTAACACAGAATCTACAAAAGGTACACCAAAAAAAAAAAGGAGTGAGTAAATAATACTCAGTGAGTTGTAATACTACTAAAATAACTAACCTTAACGTGTACCTTCTGCAGGGATGGGAACTTAGAATTGGTCCCATCCACCACCACAAGACAACACAACCAACAAAAAATCAAAGCCCTCACAAACATATATACTTGTACAAGGAAGTTCATAGTCCACTACCAACACTGAAGTTACAAATCAAATAAATATTCACATGACAATCATCCACTACATTGCCACACAGGTATCGGACCACTGAGTCTCCTTGATCATTTATTCATTGTCTATCTATCCTATAGACGACATCCTCGAGGGTTTGGGGTTGCCTACCATATGGCAACCCGTTGCTTTCCATCCACATGCAATTCCCACAATGCATCTTTCCAGCAATTGTGGCTTTACAGGTAAATATAATTTCAAACATCAATTCATAACATCCAACACAATAAGGAATCACTCATAGTATCACAATGTTTCCAGCACATTCCACAACATTCAAGAGGTGTACCCATGTACTCAATCATAACAATATACTTAGCTCAAGTAACGTAGGAGACACATTCCATAGACTAACACGTGGTGAAATTACAAGACTAGTAGTAGTGAGTACATATGTGAACATAATTGATAACCAACACTAAGATTCATACATTAAGGGTATACATGCATGGGTTTTGCTTCTAAGCCTCCCTTGGCTTATTCCATTTTGGTTTCCAAGTACACACAATGGAGTCATCACAACTGCTGCACACCAAATTAACTCATCACGTTTCATCACATAAGTTTTAGACAATGCATGTTTACTTGAGAGATCCAACACTTTATCCCATAATAAGGTTTTTATCCAACAAAAAATCAAGGAGAAAGTAGGCTAGCCCCTCACCTTGGAGTTTCTATGTACCGTACTAGGAGAGTCTACTTGGAATATGCAAGAACTGATTGGCCAATATGTTTTAAGATCCAAATCCTACCATTCCAGCATGAAAAGAGGGAAAAAGAACCATTAAAACCCATAAATTTCCCTAAGTCCTGCCATTGCAGCACTAGACATCAGAAATGAAAGTCTGCAACACTAGAGTCTGCCGCTGCAGTGCCCAAACCTGGTGCTGCAGTGCTAGACATCAGAAGAAAACATCACATGCACTGGAGTGCACCACTGTAGCGCCAAATTGCACTGCTGCAGTGATGGCACTTCCCCTGCACTTCAAAAACCCGAAAATGGATGCTCTAACCTATCCTTCATGCTACCAAATCTCCATTGGAAACAAGTTTAGGCATTAAATCTTGGGTAAAACCAGTCCCAAAACCTTTCCAAGTTTAAAAACAAGATTTGATCTTTCAAATTTCACATCCAAATCATTTATAACAGCAAAAACTCCATTAATGACAGCAACCTTCATTTCCTTCACCAATCCCACTCATTAAATACATCCCAACCACCCCAAAACATAAATCTCAATTGCCAAACACATTAATATGCCCATGGAAGAGGTTTGGAAGCACAAATCAACCCAAAGCATCAATATGATCAAGATTATCAACCTAGGGTGTGCAAAACCTGAAAATAAGAGAAAAGAAGAATTTCCATTCCAAGAATCTCACCTCAAATCTCAAGCTTCCCAAGCTAGAGAAATGCCGCTTAAGCAAGATCTTTACCGGATTTCCAAGGGAAAGAGGAATGGGGCGGATTGAGAGTGAGGAGGCAAAGAGGGGAGAGGAGAGCATGAACAACACTCAAAAGTTTTGGGCGTGGAGACTCAAAGGGCTGAGGCGTGTTGAGTATAATATTGGCACATACACTTTTCCCAATTTGCTCCTTAGCTTTCCCACATTAAAACTTGTGTTCAAGGCATAATGGAAATTCCTTTTTATTTCAAATGGCCCGACCACCCAACATATCCTTCCTCAGAATCATAACCTCACACCCAAACATACATCACAGAAATTCACATAAAACATGTGTCCAACACATTTTTCCATCACACACTAAAATTTCACAAGTCTTTCACTTAAGTTCCTACACAAGGGTCCTTAAGCTATAGCTCACCACCTCAACCATCACAAGGTAGCCCATCACTAGCCATAGGCATTACCCATGTCCAAGACCATTCATACACACAATCTAATACAAGGATAGGGGAATACGCACACCATTCCATTATTCAAAATTATTCATTTCAAAAGTTTAGTTCCAACCCAAAATACACGCCATCACATAAAATGGGATAAATACGTCAACCATAACCCAAAAAAAAAAAAAATTTACGGGTCTTACATAAACTTGGGCTTTTCAATTTTGGGTATTAACACAAGAAGGGTTCTGTTGATTTCCTGAACATCCAAATTACCATCAAAAGCTTTCTTGATAACATCCATACAGGATGCTATTAACAGATTCCAATTTCTTTGGAAGAAGATGGCTGGAAGACCATTTATTCTTGGGGCCTTCATACCTTTCATTGAGAACAAAACCTGGTGGACCTCTTCCTTTGTAATTTAAGAACCAAGCAAGTAGAGGAGCATCATCTAGAGAATTAAAATTGTTTATGGTGTGGATTTTACCTCTATCCTCAATTTCTCAAAGATAGTTGCTAAAAATATTCAACAGATAGGTCATTACTTTCAGACTCATCAATCCTCTACCCATTCAAATTCCTTAGTAAATAGATTTTATTGTGTCGGCGCCTAGGAATGTGTGATGATAATGAGTATTCCAATCCCTCAAAGCCACCCATTGCCCCATTCATTTTTGGAACCACAAGAGTTATTCTTGCTTTAGAACTTCCTCAAGCTCTGATCACAACTCTTTTTCCAAATTTGAGAGAAATCCGTTTCATTTTTGGAACTTCCTCAAGCTCTGATCACAACTCTCTTTCTAAATTTGAGAGAAATCCATTGGGGTTGAGGGCTTTTTAAATTCCAACAAGCCTTGGCATTAAATTCTTTTTTCTCCTACCAATATCCTATAAACATTGCCACTGCAATCCCTCATTTCTATTGTAATATTTCCTAAGCAATCAGCCTAGTCCACTCTAATTCCAATTGGACCTAATAAGACTTGAGAAGGTCGGGTGAGTCATCTAGCTAATTCAAATCAAAACGGTCTCTCTCCTAGTGGCATCAATGGAGAATTGAGCATTAATAGGTTGAGGTGGTGATCTGTATAGGTCCTGGAAAGAACACAAACCCAAGCTTAAGGAAAACTGGTATGCCAGCTAGTTTTTCACATTAAACGATCAAGTCTTTCAGATATACGATCATAGCCATGTAATTTGGGTTTTTGCCGAGTAAAGAAAGTACCTTGGGCAGCAACATCCATCAATTGGCATCTTTGAATCCACTCCTTGAACCCTTTTTCTCTTATAGGATTGAAGGGAGCTCCCCCTTTGTTCTATGAGGGTCTCATTAAAATCTCCTATAGTGGCCGAGGGAGTATTTGAGTTCCCTCTCAGCATGGATATGTCATTCCATATTCTTACAGTCTTATAGATTGCAGCTTGGGGACTCGCATACCCAAAGGTGAGGAACCACTCTTTTCTGGAGTCATCTCCATGAAACTGGATGAATGCTTATGCTTGACCAAAACTTCTAAATTCCCAAATTCTTCCTTCTAGGCTACCCAAATACCTCCCTCATATCCCTGATCTTCAAGGCGTCCCATGTGGTTAAAGCTAATGGAGTTGAATAGAGCACTAGCCATGTTACATTGTACTTGGTTTCTAAAAGAGCAATGCGGCTAGGCTTACATAGACCAATATAATTCTCAATGCAACTAGGCTTATCCTGGTCTCTCTGTGGAAATTCACAAGGAATTTTGACAATAAGTCTGAATGATATTCCATAACCAACATAGGAATTTTATAGGAGCAGTAACTACTTATAACTACCTAAGATCACCAGTTACATGACACGTGTACCATAAAAACATAAAGACAAGTCCGTCACACATGAAATAACTACCACACAATAAAACATAAAACATAGTAACTGTCACATATCATTAAGTTGCTCCTTCCCTTTCTTATATTTCCCATGTGTATATCTCTGATATACATGTGGGAAGCTAACATTACTCCCCTCTCGAAAGAATGCCTCTCCACAAGTGAGAAATCTGGAAAGTGGTGCTGCATGTAGGAAATAGATTCCCAAGTAGCTTCAGCTGGAGATGTATGCTGCCTATGAACCAAAACCTCCTTAGTTGAACGTCTAGTGCATGTATCAAGGATAGCGGCTGGTTGTGGCAGATTGTTGCTGTAAATCAGGAGGGAAGCTTTGGACAGTAGTCTCAACACCCTCATAAAACGGTTTCAAGCATGATACATGTAAAACAAGGTGTAAATGGGCTTTGGGGGGTGACTCCAACTTAGAAGCCATACTCCCAGTTTGCTGCACCACAGTGAAGGGCCATAACACCTGGGCAATAGCTTTTGGTTCTTCCTTTTGGCCAAAGTAAGTTGACAGTAAGGTTGAAGTTTAAGAAGGACCTTATCCCCAGCTTTAAACTCAACATGTCGGTGTTTGGCATCACAATAACTCTTCATATTCTGCTTAGATCACTGCAAATGCTGCTTTAAGTTAGTTAAAATCTCATCCCATAATTTCAAAGCTGTGTCCACTGCATCTAATTTAGATATCTCGGGGCAATAACGAGGCAACCTTGGAGATCTACCATATACAACCTCATGGAGTTGGATGTAAGAAAGAGTGATAGCTTGTATTATAAGAATACTCAGCCCATGATAGACATTTCATCCACTTTTTAGGATGAGCACTTGTGAAGCATCGCAAATACATCTCAATGGTATGATCATAGGAAGAACTAAAGCATAATTTAGTTCCATTGAGGCGAAATAACTCCTTCCAAAAGGCACTTGTAAATGTCACATTATGATCATTGACCATTGTTGTAGGTGGACCGTGTAATTTGACAATGTCGTCAAAGAAAAGGCGAGCAATAGATACTGCAGAATAAGGATGGGTAGTGGCCAATAAATGGCAGTACTTAGAAAAACAGCCAACTACTACAAGAATGACTTTCTTGCCAGAAGACATAGGTAGATCTTCCACCAAATTCAATGATATGTCAGATCAAATCTGATCTGGAATTGGTAATGGATTAAGAAGACCCTTAGGCTGTAAAGTTTCAGTTTTATGCCTTTTACAAACATCACAGGCCCAAACATAATCACAGATGTGCTTCTTCATTTGGGGCCAATAATAATCTTGGGCAACTTGGAAGAAGGTCTTTTGATAACCCTCATGAGGGGAAAGAACCTTCCAAATAAATTCTTTTCTTTAAGAACATAAAGCCATTATTATAAGTCCAGTGGGGTAATGCTGTTCCTGCATGCACGTCATTGATTATATTGGAGATGGAAGCGGAAGTCTGTTGTTCCCACCTTATCTCATCAAATAAACCCAAATGTGACAGAGATAGCCATAAGTGCAGCATCCTTAGAGAAATTTCTAGATAGTCCATCTGCTACGACATTTTGGTAATGGCCTTGTACTCAACCGAGAAGGTGAACCCCTTAATCTTGGCAACCCAATGCTGCTGTGGTAGTATAAGTACCTTATGTTCTAGGAGGTATTTAAGGCTGTAATGATCAGTCTTGATCATAAATGGATGGCCCCAGAAATAAGAATGCCAATGACATGACTTTAAATAAACCAATCAGTTGTTTCTCATAAGCAGGCTTGGACTGGTGTTTGTTAGGCATTTCCTGGCTGAAATAGGCAATTGGCCTGTGATTTTGCTATAAAACAGCACCAAGCCATTTGTCAAAAGCATCACATAAGACCACATAAGGTTGGGAAAAATCAGGTAGAGCAAAGACCGGAGTAGTTGTCATAGCCTTCTTTAGTAACCCAAACGCTTACCTTGTCTTATCAATAAAAATGAAATTATTTTTCTTCAACATTATTGTCAAAGGGGCGGCAATGACACTGGAATTGTGCACAAAATTACGGTAATAAACCGTAAGACCGAGAAATCCACGTAATCCCTGTAATGTAGTGGGTAAAGGAAAATTTGTCATTGCTGAAATTTTTGTGTGATCCACCAAAACGCCCTCTGTTGGACTATATGACCCAAATAAGAAATTTGGGTCTGAGCAAAATAAAACTTGAATCTCTTCAAGAATAAACAATGTTGAGAAAGAAGCTTGAAGACAATACGTAAATGATGCAAATGCTCCACCCATGTACGACTGTACCAAAATCATCAACGAACACCACGATAAACTTATGCAAGTGAGGAGCAAACACCTCGTTCATAAGGGCTTGAAAGGTGAGGGTGCATTTGTTATGCCAAAGGGCATAACCAAGTACTCAAAGTGACCATGATGAGTTTTAAAAGCTGTCTTCTCGACATTATCTTCAAGTATCCATAGTTGAAAGTAATCGGATCATAATCCAATTTAGAAAAGTATTGAGCCCCCCATATAAGTTATCAAGCAATTCATCAATCACTGGAATGGGAAACTTATCCTTAACTGTTTTAGCGTTCAGCTTCCTATAATCAATGCACATATGCCATGAACCATCGGCCTTAGGAACCAAAATAACATAGGAAGAATAGGGTGATTGGCTAGGTCAAATAACTCCCTATTTTAGCATCTCAACACACTGCCTCTCTATTTCATCTTTTTGCTTGTGAGAATAACGACATGGTTGAACCACCACTGCTTTGGTGTGTGGTTCTAAATTCTATGGTCACATCTTCTGGTTGGAGAAAGACCTTGACGAGGCTGAAAAAGTGAGTCGTATTCAAGAAGAAGCAATTGTAAGTCATCCACAGAATTTCTATATTCAGTTATACTATGTAATTGCTTATGAACCCGTGAAGAAAAAGATGCATGCCTTGTAAAGTGACATGCTTCCCATTGCTAATAAAAGAAATCTTCATATCAGTAAAATCCCATAAGAGGGAGCCTAGTGTTTTAAGCCAATTAACACCAAGAACAACATCCAAACCATCCAGGGGCAGCACATATAAATCATAAAAGAAGGGATAATCAAGGAAATGTAAGGGTACTTGCTTACACTAACCCTTACTACGTAGCTTTTCCCCATTAGCCACCACAACCCTCAACCCTTCTTTGCAAGATATGGGAAAGTTCAACTTATTAATCACCCTCTCATTCACAAAGGAATGAGTGCTACCAGAATCGATCATGGCTCGAATTGGGAAGTCACCCAATTTTCCTGCCAACAACATGTTTTGAATTGTGGAAATGCTAACCATAGCATGGAAAGAAATCTCCGGATGTTCTTCTGTGGTAACAACATTCTTGCTTTTGCACTGTCCTCCTCATCAATCAACTCAAGGCAAAACAACTTTTTACAATGATGGCCCTTGGGTAAAGGGTCCATCACAATTAAAACAGAGTCCTTTTAACCATTGTTCTTCTAATTCAGAGCAGGATAACTGTTTAATAAATTTGGAACTTGAGGATTGGGGTGAGATATCTGGAGGTTTAAACTTACGAGTCTCTGAAGGATGGAGAGAAGAACCTTTACATTCATAGTGTCTCGAAAGACTCAGCTGTTGCTAAATCTTTGGGATTATGCAACTCAACTTCCACAAAAATGTATTCTTACAACCCACTAATGTATAATTCAATTTTTTGGTCCTGAGTCAGTTGACCTGCACGTGATTCAAGTTGCTCAAACTGCTCTTGACATGCTGCTACTGTATCCATTTGCCTCAACTTGGACAATGCACCCAACTTGTGACTGTGAATTGGAGGGCCAAAACAAAGATTACAATGGTATTTAAAATCTGTCCATGTGAGATTTGGGAAGTTTTCCTCTAGTTGAAGGAAACACAACTGTGCATATCCTTGCAAGTGATAAGACGGGAGGCCAACCTTCTCTGCTTTAGCAGTTTGTTGGTGCTGAAAGAAATGTTCACAACAGCTCAACCACCCTAGAGGATCTTCAAGACCCCTATACTGTAGCAAATCCAATTTTGCAAATTTGGGAATCGTCACTTGCACTGAAGTCACACCCTCTGCGGCCATGTCAGATTTGTTGGAAGCCATCCGCGATGGAGCAGCACACCCTGGACTGTCACTGTTGGCCCATTCTGTGCTGTTAACCAGTTAAATAGTCAACACGTCCAACCTGGCATGAATATTCTCCCTTTCTGCCGCATTAGCCTCCCTCTCTTCCTGGACAATTTGCAGCAATGTGTTAATTAGTTGCTGCAACTGCTCCCCCATAATTGGTGGCTCTTGTACCTATTTGTTAGGCCTTCTAGTGTAGGATCTAGTTATGTGTCTTTCCAAGGGTAGATTGATTAGAGTGAGAGAAGAGTTCTAGTTTATTCTTCCTCCTACCAATTGTGCCGGCTTAAATTAGAGAGGGAACCGGCGATCTCTTTGTGAAAATTCACAATGAATTCTGATAATAAATCTGAATGATATTTCATAACCATTATAGGAAGTCTTACAACATTAAAGGAGAAGTAACTGCTTATAACTACCTATGACCACCAGTTACATAACACATGTACCATAAAAACATAAAGACAACTTTGACACACAGGAAATAACTACCTATTGTGCCGGCTTAAATTAGAGAGAGAACCGGCGATCTCTTTGTGGAAATTCACAATGAATTCTGATAATAAGTCTGAATGTATTTCATAACCATTATAGGAAGTCTTACAACATTAAAGGAGAAGTAACTGCTTATAACTACCTATGACCACCAGTTACATAACATGTACCATAAAAACATGAAGACCACACAGTAATAAAACATAAAACATAATAACTGTCACATATCATTAAGTTACTCCTTCCCTTTCTTATATTTCCCGTATGTATATCTCTGATATACACATGGGAAGCTAACATATTGTCCACTAAAAAAACTCATCCATAAACTTGGCATAGTATTTACTTTATTTAAGTCTAGTTTCCTTTCAAATTATCTTTTCCTTATGATGCAAGTAATATTCATCAAATGGAACCTGTAAGAGTAAAAACGGCTGTACCCTTTAAGTGAATTAGAATGCATGACATTTTTGTTAATGGTTCACCTCAAATATTATATGATCATAGGTTTTCATCTTTTCATTTATCATCAAATAAACTTGTATTTTGAACTAACTGCATTTGCGTAAACATTGTCTATTGTTATTAGCTATCTAAAGTTTTCGGAATCATTAGCTGGTCTGTAATTGCCTTAAGTGTATTAATGTGGCTGCTTCTCATTCCTTTCATTGCTGCTTAAGATAAGGGTTTATAATTGAAGTGGAGAAAAGTAAAAGCTGGCTTGATACCAGAAGAAACAATGTTCAAATAATTTTCTTGTTAGAAGATAAAGCTAAGAAAAAGTTCATGTTGAACTTTAATAATCAAACTTCTAAATTAGATCTATCTTTGATTAGTTGGACAAACAAAAATAAATCACAAAAAGAGGAAACAAGAAAATGTCATGTAGGATGGTTTTGGTGGAACTTATGGAAGTTAGATATGTTAAGAAACTTTTACCTCTAAACTTAAAGAATCATCAACATTTTAGCATACAAATGTTAGAATCCACATATATATTACTTTTTTTTATAAAAAAATATAACTTATTAATTTGCTGTCCTTATTTACCTGCCTGACTTGAGGCTCCCTTTGCCAACGGGTGTCACTATTTGTTATTTGTGTTTTTTCTTAATTTTAAATTATATGTAGATTTCATATTGGCCGATTGTGGAGCATAAGTCAGACATCAAGATGCCTTTCAAATGACTAGTATGATCAGCATATTTCAGGATTTTTACCTTTATTGGAAGTTAGCCCATTGACAATCAAAGAAACTACATAACTATTTTTTAGGACTTGAGGTATCCATATCAATATGGGTGAAGGAAGACTGAGGATAACAAACATAAGTTTACTACATATTGTTTTTTCATTCAAATGATCGAATTCTTCAAAATGTATTGATAGTAGTAACTATTATTATGTATGTTATCTTCGAAGATGTGATGAAGACTATTGATACAGTTTTCATTTTTTTTTTCTATTTAAATTAGATTATTATGAACCATTGATATCATCCTGTCCATTTGATAAGGAATTTGGTAGTCGGAATAAAGGCTCATTTAGTAATAATCGCTCTCCTTCACACCAAATTCTCCCTGGGAAATTATCGTGAACGTTAATACAGTTTGTGGAGTTTAAAGAAAATATGAGAACTTATTCTTTATGTTTGAATAAACAACAACTAGAGGAAATATCAGTACTCAGTATTTATTGGAGTTGGAATGAATTTTCGTACTAACATACTTATCCTTGTTTAAGCCATTGCTTTGCAAAATTCAGTAGTTTGATTTTCTAATTCTTCTGGACGCATTTCAGCATTGAAATGTGAATTATTCTTTAGATCTCCTTATCACAATGTCAAAAACGCCATCCATAAAGAACATTTGATTACTTGGGATTCTGTCCTTGTTTCATGGCTTGGTTTGTCTACATGCTGGTTGGAGTAGTTGTGTAGGGACATAGCATATGATTTACACGCCATCACTATAAAATACTATTTGGTTAACCATTGCATAGCTTGTACTTGGCAATATCAAGTTCATTGTTTTATATGTTACTGAAATATGATAGCTTCCGAGAACTCTTTTCTTATTCCAATTTTACACAATGCTGACGTGATGTCTTACTTACAATATTTTGTTTCTTTTTGTATTCATTGTTTTACTTGGATAATCTTGATCCTAACAAGAGAACAACATAAAATACGCAAAATTCTTCTTCATGGATATATATAGTATTCTTTAAGATATATGTTTTTTTTTTTTTTAATGAAAGCAAGATGCTAGAACAAATCAGCGCGAATGCTTGAGATAGTTTTCAGTGTCGGATAAAAAACATGAATATCTGCAGATTTTAGCTTATAATTATTTACTGTGCAATTGCTTTATTTGCAGCAAACAAATACTGCAGATATGTTAGACGAGGCAGTAGCATACGTCAAGTCTCTACAGAAGCAAATTGAGGTACTTTTAGTTTGTATTTGTGCCTTTGTATCTTGTTCTCTTTCTGCCTATTGGAAGACAACTTATTCATAATCTTTGTGGTTAATTAAATTCTTGAGATAACTCTTAAGCTAATACAATTTTACATTCTTAGATTAAGAAAACTTGTTAAATCACAGTTAAGCTCAAATTTTGAAGACTAGAGGTATGCTGGAGTGAACTTGTAAACTCGTAATCTAGTGGAGAACTTGTAAACTAAAAGAGTGTACGAGTTCATGAACACTGGCAATTTGGATTCTTTTTAGTTTTTGAATCTCAAATCACTACGCTGGCTTTTCTTTCATTATTCTGCTTTAGCCTGAGTGTAAACCAAGAAAAATGCAGCCCAAAATGCTGCCGTTTTCATTGAAGCAATCAGCAGTATCTCATAATTCCTCATTAACCCCCATGCTGCAAGGTGCAGCTAGCCTCTTTGATCTTCATGTTGCAATCTTACTACAATTCCTTTGAGCCAATCCCTCATTTGTTGATCTTATTTTGTTGAATTTTCATTTTTTAATTGTAATTCTTACGGTTATAATGTTATATATATTTAGTTTCATTTTCTGATGCAACAAGACTCTCATTGGTTCCTGCTTGACACTTGGATATTGATTAAAATCCCATTTTAGTCCTTCATAGATGTCTCTTTTCTCAATTTTGTCCTTCCCAAATTTTCATTCTCAATTTGGTCCCTCACATATATTTATTCTCAATTTAGTCCTTCACAAATATCTCTCACATATACCCATTTTTTCATTTTGATCCCTTGTAGATTTTCATTCTTAATTTAGTCTCTCACAAATTCATACGTTTTCAATTTGGTCCCTTTGTGCAATTGTCATTAAGTGATTTAACAGGGGTGTTAATTTGATGGTTAACTCATTGAAATCGATTGTTAAGTGCCATGTATTTTTTTTTTTTTCAAAATCAAATTCTTCCTTTGTTGGACTCATGTCCAACAATTAAAAAGAGAAAAATGGCATCTATGAGGGACCAAATTGAGAATGAAAATTTTTAAGGGATAAAATTGAGAAAGAGGCATCAATGAGGATTTAATTGAGAATAAAAATCTGTGAGGGATCAAATTGAGAAAAGAGGCATCTATGAGGGATCAAATTGAGTACGTTTGGATTTGTGAAGGATTAAATTAATAATGAAAATTTATGAAGGACCAAATTGAGAAAAGGTGCATTTGTATGGGACCAAAATGGGATTTTAGTCCTTGGATATTTAAGTATAATAGGATATGATATTCTCTCTGTTAGCTTATGCTAACTTTTATGTCTCATGAGTTTCCCACGAGTACTGCTTCTCGTAAGTTTACTTCAACTCATGAGTTAGACGACGATTATCAGTATTGTGATTTGTGAAACCTTTAACGCTGCAGGAACTCTCAGAGCACCAACGGAGATGTACATGCACGGTTCAAGAATAAATTGACCATTGTTCCCATAGAATGCTTGCTTGTTTCTGCAATTATTTTGTAAATTATCAGATTCTTGGTGTTTGTAAGAAGAATAGAAGACCATTCATGTAGTTTGGTTGGTGATGGTGTTTCTTCGAGCTCTCAAATATCCTCCTTAAAAGATTTGCAACTTAATTGTGACACATTCTTCTTCAATACGTAGGTAGCTGCGAGGCTCTACCATAATCAGAGAAATTCCTCTTCTGCTCTTAAGTTTGATATAGTTGTAGTAGTTGTTGTACAACCCATTAGATGCACAAATCTGAATAATCGTATGGGTGTCTGCATACCCTAAACTCTTTAAGACCATATAGAGCGACTTGTATTATTGTATAATTTTTTGTATTCATGAATTGTGTAACTAAGACCATATACGGCAACTTGTATGATTGTATAACTTCCTTTCAAGTAATTCCTTGTTCGGCAAAGTTACCCATTTTATTTTTATCTTGTGCTGTAATAATTCACTAATTGTGTATCTGGATTCTTTTATTTCATTGACCACATATAAAGAGCTCGGTGTGTTGTAAAATTATACATTTGTAACAATGTTAATATATATATATATATATATATTAGTAAATCTATTTTTTGTTTCTTAAAAGTGTACTTTGATGATTTAGTCTTTAAAAAATGGTCATTGATCATTTTAGTCTTTTGATTTTAAAATTATTATATTAAATGATTTCTGTGCATCACTTCTATCATGGTAATGACGATTTCAAAATTTAGGATCTTAAGTGTTCAATCACATTAGCAATTAATTTGTTAAAATGTCATGTTACTTCTCGTAATTGTTATGCTAGGAGATAATAGTACACATTTACAGATAATATCGATTGTGACGATAAAATGAATAGATAGATTATTTTGTATAATAATTTCAAAATTTAAGAGTTAAAAGTTGTCAGCAATCATATCTTTTCAAAATGGGTTTACTCTTAAAAAAATAATGGGGAAAGATTATTTATTCTCTTCGTAGGCTGTATATTTTTTAATAGCATATGACTCGTTTGGGGATCGTGGACAGGAAAGAGATCAGTATATGCATGAATTAGTGTTTGTCTCTAGTGTGTTTGTCCTTTTATGTATCATTGGATCTCATATTTCAAATGATGATTTTTTTAAAAAAAAAATATATTAAAATCTAGATCATTAGACTTCAAATTTAATAGTTCATAAAAAAATATATATATTATTTATCTTTAGAGATAATAATGTAACTGAATTCTCCTATGCCTGGGGAATTGTCTTTGTTCACGTAGAGCTTACGCAGGGAATGCAAGAACAATTCCCATTCCCACATGGCTTAATTTCTAAAATAAGAAGTTTATTTATTTATTTTTAAAAAGTAGTTATATTGAAGCGTGTAGCAATTTTCTAAATTTACGTTTAGAAAGTATTCGAAACAGTTTCTATTAGCAAAAGTAAAAGGTTATCTTTTAAGGCAAAAATATTTTATTCAAACTCATGGTATAGCTTTTGTTTTTATATAATTATTAATTATCATATTATTTTTTACCATTTTTATGCTACGTATATCTTGATGTATTTTTATTAGTTTATTCTAATTTTATATAATATATGTATTCATTCTGATTAAAATAAATATTTATTTTAATTTTTATGTTGTAATTAAATAAAAATTAAAAGTTTCATTAAAAATAATCATAATAATATTTAAAGAAATAATATTAAATGTAAAAATAGTGACGCGCTGGTTGCATTTGATTTTTTTGCTTAGTATAATTATAAAATTTAAAAATCGTTAATTACTAAATAGGATATAATTAAACATAAATGGTTATACACTCCATACACGAATGAGGACCTGAATTCACTCCAGCAGAACCTCTCTCCAGGTCCTTCCAGCAGATACACATATTAGTCGTAAAAAAAATTGACCATTTTTTTTAACCATTTGAATCTATAGATTTAATGAGTAAACATTTCTTCCAACACTTCAACACTCTAACAGGGAGGGAACCCTCATTTCATGAATGGATGGTTGAGGAGTCATACTGTGGTGGGACCTTCCAACAGATAGGCTTCTTCAAAAGTGCAGCAACTCTATAATCTGAAGCCACTGCACCACCATTTGCATCAACAAAGATTGGATGGTTTCAGATTTATGCAAACATTGCCTGCACCATGCAACTCAGCCTCCTCCTCTGCAGTGTCTGCCTGCCCCATACCTATGTTTGGCAAATATTAACACTGGGGATAGATAATAGGTAATTTATTTGAATAAATTATAAACAGATAAAAAGACAAAAAAGGAAATGTATATGTTTTCATTTTTTTATATTAATAATTTATAAAATTTAAGCAAGCATTTGCTTATGTACTTCTTAGAGCATCTCTTATTGTGTAACTCTAATGCTTATTGTGGGTCTCAATGTATCACATCATCACTTTTAGCTTTAAACAAACTTTCACTACTTTAAGCAACTCTTTACTCCAATGATATAATTCTTAAGAACTCAGAAATAGATCCTACAAACAATTATCCACTACTTTAATTAATGAAAGATAATTAATGCAGATATATTTAATATTTACTTTTTGATTTTTTTATTAATTTTTTTAAGAACTAGTTCTTATATATTAACAGTTTTTACATGTGATAGTTACATTGGCAAATTCCAGCAGTAAAACTCAATAAGAATAGATTTTTATTTTTAAAAATCTTTTAAAAACTCATTAAAAATACTCTCATTAAGCTTGCCAACCTTTCCTGCATTTTCCCCAATCTTCCTGTTCCTCTCCTCCTTTTTCCTCCTTTCTTCCTTGTTTCCTTGTCCTCCACTCTTCCCCCATTTCAATTCCCCTGTTCCCCCTATTGTTTTATCTTGTCAAACTCTTGATGAACTTCTCTGCTTAGCAAGCATTATGCTTACCAAGTGTGGATCTTTAGATTTGATGTGGGCTCCACCAATGATCCAGACAAACATAGTGCTTGCCAAACAGACACCCCAAACCCCTTTTCTCACGCTTACAACCCTAACCCTAGTTCCCACAATCTTTTCTTCCCCCCTTCACTTCCTCTTTCTTTTAATATTTAGTCATTGTTGTTAACCCTCTCTTATTCACACTGAAGTGTCGCTTTGCCTTTCTATCTTAACTTTCCTGACCTCCACATTTCCCCAGTCTCCTTTATCTCTGAATATATGATTACTTGAGTAGTGGTTGCTTCAGCTAGCACCCCCTCCAGCGCTTAACTTCATTGTGAGTGGGTGTGTTCTCACACCCTTTCATCTTCCTACCTTCACCTCTTCTTGCCCTTTCCTTCACCATGTCTCGCTATCAGTATCCTTGCTCTTCTCCTTCTCCTATCCACAAATTCATGGATCATAGATCCAGAGAGATTGCTTGGGAGGACTCTAGTGACATTGAGGTAGAATTCAATGATAGTGGCAGCGACTCCGACATAACAGAAGCAGATGAGCAAGCAATCTCGGAGAACACAAGACAGGCAAGAGCACCCGTTCATCATCATCATCAAGATGCAAACATTGCTTAGAACAAAGCCTTCTGGAACAGATGCATCGTAGCATCCCTCATGGACATCAGGTGCTTCTCTTGCAGTATCTTTAAAGGCATCTTGAATAGACGCTGGCACCTTAGAGGCTGAGTTCGTGTAGTAGGCAGGCATGGGCCAAATTATGTATTTCATTTTGATAACTTGAGAACAGAGCTTTCATTCTCTTAGCAAGGCCATGGGCAATTCATGGTGCCCTCCTTCATGAAGCCCTTTGGTTCCCAAATGCAGCGCTAGGTCATTTGCCACCTCTAGATGTATGCTTTTCTTTGCTTGGACTTTTAGCAACAACAAAAAAACTGTTGTTAAAAAAAATATGACACTCTACCATACTAAAAGTATGACAAAGAACCTAAATCCAACAACAGAAAAAATTGTTGCTAAAAAAAGTATGACAGAGAACTTGGATCCAAAGCTCTGGGGTCTTCCTTGGGAATACCAACTCCCTTCAATTACATGAGGAATTGGAGAAATGATTGGAACAGTACAAGACATTGATTGGGCGTTAGTCTTTTCCCACAACATACAATATAAGAGGTTAAAAATCATGGTGGCAATTCACGTTCCCCTTCTAATGGGAGTAATGCTTAGGATAGATGATGGGAGCCTCATGTGGATTGAAGTAAAAAATGAAAGACTGTATAGAATCTGCCTCTCCTGTGGATGCATAGGCCATGGAATTTGAAGATGCAACAAATCGCATACTCAGATTGATATTTCTCTGAAAGCCCAGATGGATTAGATACACCGCAATTTTAATACAAACATTGGTCTTATTACTTAATAAGGCTTGTGTTATTGTTGTTGTTGTTCTATTGGTCTCATTGCCACTCATATATATTCACTTTGTCCTAGATGCAGCTCGCTTTACAAATAACAGTGCAAGGAGAACAATTGATATTTACATGGAGGATATATTATTGACCAAGAAAATTGATCTTCATTATCACTCATGGGAATAAAATTTCTTTCATCTCTGCCTTAATTCTTTAAGATTCATCAAAAAAGAGTAAATTGAGATTGTCTACACAGACATTCATTCTCAACACCAAAATTAGATCCAAAACCCCCCAATTAGAGTTCAAAATGGACAAATTTGGGGTTGTTTGTAGCAAATAAATAAGCTCTAGAAATTATTTTGCTTTAATTGTTTATGAGAATGAGGGAATTTGTGAAATTAGGTTCAAATAGATACATTAGAAGGCCTTTTTTTTTTTTTTCAAAGCTAGAGATACATATAAAAGTATTGAAAGTATATTTAGGGGGGCATTTGTTTGCACTTAATAAGGGTTTAAATATGGTTCATTTAGATTTCAAATCATTAAGTGTATTTTTTTTAATTTTTATCATAGCGATATTTGTTTGCACTTGAGACTCTAGATATGATTCGTTTAACCATTAAATGTGTATGTTTTTAGTTTTATTAAATTCTTAATAAGTATGAATAGATCTTAATAAATCATATCATCATATAAGTTTGAAAACATTTTCAAATCTAATCTTAATTCCTTTGTTACTGAGTGTTAATTACTTTATTTAGATATTAAAAAGAACGTTTAAAAATATTTGAAGCTATGCCATATTGAATGTAAGAGATTGTTTCAACAATCTAAACCAAATATTTTTGTTACTATATGAGGGCAATTTTTTATATATAAAATAAATATAAATCATATTATTATTTGTATAAAATAATTTTAAATTATAAAAAAATAAGAACATTAACAACAAATTTATAATATCATATAATATTAAGATAATTATTAACAACAAATGCTTAGTTACTAATTTATTTGAAAATTATTTGAATATTTTTTTTATAAATTGTTTATATTTGTTTAGATATTTAAAAAAAAACAGCCTTAATCATTTAGCATTCAAATTTAGAGATTATATGTCAATAATCATATATGTATTCAAATTCAAACATTTTAATCTTTAAAAAAAAAAAGACCCCTTAGAGAGCCTTTGAACTATTTATATGGAATAACTGATAAGTCAATCACAAATATCAAATTTCACCCAAAAAAGTTAAGAAAAACAATCGTAACAAAAATATTTTTGAAAGAAGCCAACCCAATCCACTTTTAAAGTGGGTCAAAATAAGTCAATCCAATCTATTTGATATGGTTTAGTAGGTTAAATGGGCCATTCTATCAATCCACCAAAAAAATTTTAAAAAATACAAAAATTTGTGGAATAATAAAATTATTTTGGAAAAATGAATTGTGATAAGAGTAGTGAGATTGTGTGTGTTTAGATAGTTGGAATAAATATGGAAACTTGATTTTTGTATTTTAAAAAAAAATAAAGACAATGAATTATCTAAAGTTAAGAGCATCTCCAGTGGTTAACCTCACTTGAGTTTTTATTATGAGTTATATAATGTCACATCAGCTTAAACAACTCCTAATACTACTTTAAGCAACTATCAACTCTAATGATGAACCTCTTAAGAACTTACAAATAGATACTACAATCAACTCTTTACTACTTTAATATTTATTGCTCTCTACTAACATTTATTATGAATTAATTATTTTATTATTACTTTTTGTATAAAAACCAGTTCTTATAAGAGAACTGTTTTTACTCGTGATAGTCAAAGTAGCAAACTTTAGTAGTGAACCAAAATAAAAATCAATTCTTAAATTTAAGAACTCTTTAAGAACCACTATTGAAAATGCTCTAATTAAATTGAGCAATTTGATCCAATTTTAAGTCCTAATTCACTACTTTGATGGATAACTTTTGGCCCACTTTGACAACTTTGACCTCAACTCAGGCAAGGACCTAGAGTTTGTTGTTATGCATGATGATCAGAGAATCACAAGCTAGTTTGGTCAATTTCTCAAGGGTTATGGTGCATCAAAGCATAACTAATTCATTCTTGTGTATGCCAAAACAGAGCCTCTTGCACGGTGTCACAACCGTTAGATGTGACATCCAACGACTGTGATCTCTTCTTTTATTTTTTTTGTCTTTTATTATATATATATATATATATATATATATTAAAAAAACTCTATTAACAGTTAGATCTGTTCTAACTATCATCAAATTTATTAGCCAATATAGTTTAAAAATAAAAAACAAAAAAAAAATTCACAGCTGTCAGATGGTGTTGCGCAGGAGCGAATAAGTAAAGGCGTGGTGGACACAACAAAATGGAAGTTCAACGAAAGCCCAAGTCTCCCTTAATATAATACTTCATTACGCCCTTTATCCATCGTCAGCTCTTGAAACCCTTAATTCTTTTATTATTCTCTTGATTCCTATCTTTATTTTCACTCAAATATTAATTGGATTTCTGTAGCTTAAAATTTTGTAATTGAATCCTTACAATTTATAAATTTTAAATTTAGTCGCTGTTCCTTAAACTTAATTGGTAGGATCAGCCAAAGTTAGTATAATATTGTCGAAAGTCGTGGACTAAATTAAAAATTTTTTAGAACTATAGAAATCTAATTAAGAATCGAAAAAATTATAAGAATTTGAAGAATAATATAATCTAAATTCAAATTTGACGAAATTCTATATTGTTCGATTGTACAATTTATATTTTATAAACTTAGATACTTTTATGGGTGGCTTATAGAGACATCCATTATCCTAAATTTGAAACCGAATTCATTTCATTTTTCCGTTGAAATTTAAACTTTTAAAGTTGGAGTCATTCCAGAGACAAGTAGGAATGCTCATCAAATTTCATAAAACTTGTAATTTACCATATAGAAATGAACGACAAAAACAATATTAATAACAATTACATGTCAAAGTCAAAAGGCTTAGAATAAAAATTGAAAATAACTTTCTGATTAATATCAACAAAGTATAAAGAGAAATATCATTTCCTCGTTTAGCTCCTTTGGAGTTTCTTTTCTTGGACTTATTCCCATTTCTTAATCTTATAAAAATAACAATTAATATACAAATAACACAAGTTATTAGAAGGGCAAAACAATACCTGGGCATCTGCACAAAATGAATCATATTTCCAGAAATAAATAAATTCATGCTCCTTTTTGTATTTTATTTTATGATAAAAATAAAATACAACACCCAATTGGGCTTCCATGTGCTACATACAAATATAACTGTCAATAATGCAGAGACATGTACTCAACTACCTTTTGGTTTCTTAATCTAAATACAGGAGAGGGAAAAGAGGGAACAAATGATATTTTGAGCATTAGACTATGGAATTTGAGCTATTTCCACCAAAATTTTGTGGAGGGATTGTGGCTTAGAGAAGAATGGACAGTGATCACTGCCTTTGATTTTGAAAACTCCTTCAGGTGGGTTTTCCCTCACAAGCTTCTCTTGAACATCGGGTGAAAGTGCATGATCATCAAGTGTTTGAACATAAAACCGCCGGCCTGAACCATATTTTTCAGGTGACAAAGACAGCTTCTCCATGACTGGACCAAGTGGACTAGGTCTCATAGAAACCATGGCCAAAGCAACATCCTGAAATGCACCTCATGTCAAATTTTATAATACGTATATAAAGAAATTCTTTATATTAGTTGACAAAGAAGTTTTATAAACAAAGTCAAAAAACCAATAGACAAATAAGTATGTAGCGAACCAACAGTGGTTGGCTCAGTAAAACAGGACTATGTCCTAGGCCAACTTTATCTACAACTACAAGGTAAGATGTTTGAATGTGGGAGTCACCACTATGGGGAGGGCTTTACCTTACTACTCCCAGCCTAGAATTGCAAGAGCAATTGCTCCCACAAATAAGTAAGTGATGAGGTGAATTTACTAAAAAAGTATGTTTAACATATTTACATATCGAATAACTATTGGCTTGGATTACAATCTTTTTGTTTTGTTTTGTTTTTTCTAAAAACCAGTTCTACTTAATTTTGGTGGATCAGTGGATCACAAGGTTTGGTAAAAAACGAAGCAAGGACTCACTACAAAAGTCAGAGTAAATTGTATCTCTTTATTCTAGTTGTAACAATTTACAAGCCCTGCATATGTCTGCAAACAAATTTCATGATATCAAGCAACTTCCAGATTAAAGGTTTCCACCTTTCATCGATTATGACTCCGTTTACAATACATGGTTCTAATTTTAACGGATGCTCCTGAAGGGACTGTTTATAATTACATGGTAGATTTAGAAAAATAGTAAAACAATGCAACTCAAAAAATAAGAATTGCAAAATGTTTCAGATGCACTAGGGGAGACTACGTTTCACAACCCCCAGCCCAAAGATGCCCGCCTGCTACTAAAGACTAATTAAAAACTTGCTACACGAATTTTAAAGTGTCAGAAACCACCTCCTTGAACTTTGGACTAAAATGAAGGCATTAAGTCCCAACAAATTTTCAGAACTAGAAAGGAAGTGTTTTCAAGTTCAAATAAGATAAGCCCAATATTGTCATCACAGTTAAAATCACCTAACCTCTTTTCGTTAATTTCAATTGAGATTTAACATTTTTCATTTCAGTCCAAATTTCAAGGGGTTGTTTTGTCACTTTTTAAGTTGATGTGCCAATTTTATAATTAGGCCTTAGTTCCAGGAGTAAAATGTAGCTCCTCCTATAAATATGTAGTGAATGCACCAGACTGCAGATGTCGCCTTAAACCCTTGGCACTAATACCCCCATAATTCCCTTTCCAATCTAAAGCTCCTATGCCAAATGTGTTTCATTATGTTCCATTTTTTTTTTATTTTCTGTAAGTTACGGATAACTATCATACTGGAAACTTTAGATATGTAAAGTGGAATAAACAATCTAATACTGTTAACATAAAAGAACAAATTTGTCTTAAAGAAGTTAGAGAGGACAAAGTCTTGTGACTCTAGGCATTGAGTTTCACTCTCAAGAAATATATTTAACTAACTTTTCTCTCTAACCATTTCAGCTCCATTTAATGAAGTTTTCATTACATGACCAAAATAACTTTTTAAGTAGTGATATATTTCAGGAATTATATTCCAAAAATCTAAGGTATGGATTTTGATAATTAAACAAGGATAACATTTCTTTATCAAACTTACAAATAAGATGGGAAAAGTTTAGTTCAACTTTGGTGTGGCATGTTTAGAGTAGATTTCTCATTTTATATATTCTAAATTTTTACCACAATTACTGTCTAGTTGTTACTATATTTGATTTAATCGAGTAACTCCCAGGTTATATAAATATTCTAGTTAATGAGACTTTTCCTTTTATATTCTTAGTCTATTACTGCATTTTTTTTTATCCGCTCTTTATGAATCTATTTCCCAGGGCTAAAGTATTAAGAAACTTGAAAATTTCTCGGTAATCAACCTGAATTTTATGAGTGTAAAGGAAGAAAACTGGTTTTCCACCTGGATCAATTTTCTTTTTAGTAATTTCTTTTGCAAAGTTTGATATAAATACCCTAGTCTGTACTTTTAGATAATTAAGCACCAATTATGCATTACCATAATAAATCTCACCTGGTTTCCCCTTTAGAATATAATTTGATTCTAGCTCTCGAGCACTGACCATTTTGCAATTAGTATGTAAAACGTCATATTTGAGCATGCCCAAATTTAATGTTTTTTAAATCAATAAATTGTAGCTACATTCATATGTTCCCATATGTTAATACCGCAGCACATGTTAAGAATATTATTTTACACTAACAGAATTTTGCACACCAGAATTCAAAGTAGTCATGGCTTGACGAATGAAATCTATGTATTTCATTGAACATGGGAAGGTGGATGGATGTTATATGCATAATTTATCAGGGTAACGATGTAATCCCTCCTGCCCTCCACCAAACATAGATATACATACATATATACAAGACATGTAAAGGGATGTAAAATGCTAAGCAAGCACTAAAAACAAGATAGTTCCTCTGGTTGTGTTTATGATTTCCCTCTCCTCTAACATGTTCCTCTGGTTGTGTGTTTACAGTATACCCAAAATGGTGCATGTAAACTTTCACTGTTAGGCCAATAAGGTGACCATCAGTATTTTGTGAACAGGCTCTTCACCTAGCTTTTAAGCATTTAATTATGATTAAGTGCAGTGTTACATTTCATATGAAGCCAATTAAGCTTTCATTTTGTAGTTCTAATATTTCAAATTAATTTCAGAACTGTACAATCAGTTTTACATATTTCTCTCCACTCCCCATCAGATAAGTAAGAAAAGAAAATAATACAACAACAACAACAACAACAACAAAGCCTTATCCCACTAAGTGGGGTCGGCTACATGGATCGCACGACGCCATTGAGCTCTATCAATGACCAACTCTTTAGATATCTCATTTACTAAAAGGTCCCGTTCAATAATTTCTCTAAGTGTCTTTTTTGGTCTTCCTCGGCCTTTTTTCATAGGGCTCCAAACCATCTGCTCAACTCTCCTAACTGGCGCTTCCAACGATCTTCTTTGCACATGCCCAAACCATCTTAAACGGTTTTCAACCATTTTTTCCTCAATAGGTGCCACCCCAACTCTACCTCGTAAATGATCATTACGGATCTTATCTTTTCTTGTATGACCACACATCCAACGCAACATCCTCATCTCCGCCACTCCAATTTTATGTTCTTGTTGTCCTTTCATTGCCCAACATTCACTCCCATATAAAATCGCTGGTCTTATAGCAGTACGATAAAACTTTCCTTTGAGTTTATCAGGTACTTTCCGATCACAAATAACCCCTGATGCCATTCTCCACTTCAACCACCCAGCTTGTATCCTATGTTCCACATCTCTAATAACTTCGCCGTCATCTTGTATAATTGATCCCAAATACCTAAACTTTGACACTTGTGATACGACCTGATCACCAAGCTTAACCTCCAGCTCGTTCCTAGCTTGTCGCTTGTTAAACTTACAATGCATATATTCGGTCTTACTCCTGCTCAGACGAAAACCCTTCGATTCCAAAGTAGCTCTCCATAACTCAAGTTTAGAATTAATCTCTTCCCTTGTCTCTGCTATGAGAACAACGTCATCTGCAAAAAGCATGCACTTAGGGATTTCTTCTTGGATGTGTTTCGTCAGAACATCTAAAACCAAGTCAAACAAATAAGGGCTTAAAGATGATCCCTGATGTAGGCCAATTTTAATAGGAAAGTCTCTAGTTTCCCCGCCAGACGTTCTCACACTAGTCGTAGCCCCCTCGTACATATCCTTTATGGCTCTAATATACGCAACCCGTACACCTTTCTGTTCCAAGGCTTTCCACAGCACCTCTCTTGGTACTCGATCATAGGCTTTTTCCAAGTCAATAAATGCTATATGAAGGTCTCTTTGTTCACTCCGATACCTTTCCATCAACCCCCTTAGAAGATATATAGCTTCCATTGTAGACCGTCCTGGCATGAATCCAAATTGATTTTCAGAAATACTTGTCTCGATTCTTAACCTACGTTCAATCACTCTTTCCCATAATTTTAGAGTGTGACTCATAAGCTTTATCCCACGATAGTTTGCGCAGTTCTGAATGTCTCCTTTATTTTTGTAAATAGGTACTAAAGTGCTTCTTCTCCATTCTTCAGGCATTTTCTTAGTCCTTAAAATCTCATTAAAGAGCTTAGTTAGCCAGATAGTACCCTCCTCTCCTAAACACTTCCAAACTTCAATAGGAATACCATCGGGACCAACAGCTTTACCATTATCCATTTTTCTAAGAGCTTCCTTAACCTCATCCACCTTGATCCTGCGATAATATGCCAAATTTTGTTCTCTCTCCAAGGTTGTTAAATCTTCCATATCACAAGTCGACTCCGTTCCGTCATTAAAGAGCTTATGAAAATAACCCTGCCATCTATTTTTAATATCTCCGTCTGTAACCAGAACTTTTCCTTCTTCATCCTTAACACATCTTACTTGATCCAAATCTCTAGATTTCCTCTCTCTAGCCTTCGCAATCTTGTAAATCTTTTGTTCCCCTTTTTTCGTTCCTAAATCCTTGTAAAACTCTTCAAATGCTTCAGATCGTGCTTCACTTACTGCTTTTTTTCTCTTTTTTAGCCTTCCGATACCTTTCCCAATTTTCCGAGTTATTGCACAGATGGATAGCTTTAAAGCATTCTCTTTTAAATTTGATATTTTCTTGAACAGCCTCATTCCACCACCACGATTCCTTATCTCTTTGTCCAAAACCTTTTGATTCTCCTAAAAATGCTTTAGCTACTTTTCTAACCTTCTTGGCTATCTCTTCCCACATGGTGTTAGCATCTTCTCGTACCTCCCAAGATCCTTCCTCCAACAATCTTCTCTTGAAAGTCAGTTGATTCTCCCCCTTTAGCTGCCACCACTTGATCCTAGGGTTCATCACCTGACGATGCTTTTGTTTCCGACCCTTAATAACCACGTCAAGGACCAAAACCCTATGTTGAGTTGCCACGGGTTCTCCAGGAATAACTTTACAATTTTGACAGATTTTTCTATCTGGATTCCTTACCAGAAAGAAGTCAATCTGTGACCTTGAAGCTCCATGTAATTTACACTTTGACCTCCAATGTTTTAAAAAAGTACCTCTTTTCCTCCATGTAATTTATTTCGTTTAGCAGAATTTTGCAAACTATTTTGTCACAAGTTTAACAAATTTAAACACATGGAAGGCAAATGGTTTCCCAGTTGGGTAGCACTTTGCTTCGTTGTAATTTGACCCATATGTACTTGCCTGATAGTGGATTCCATTAAGGATTTAACCCCTTTTCAACTAGCATTTTGGACAAAATGTAGCTCAAGGTGACAATTTGTTAACAGGGCATACCCCAAGAAGGCAACATAACAATTTAAACCACAAGGTTTTTTTTTTTTTAATAAGAAAAGAAATATTATTGAGAGGGAAAGAGAATACAAAAGATAGAGGACTAGGAGTCCTCCTAAAGAAAAAACAGAACAATCCAATTAGCCAAATAGGAGGCTAATACAAGAAAACCCTCCAAACCCAAAGAACACCTACCAAAGGAAATCCCTAAATCACCCAAAAAAATTAACCCACAACAAAAGAGGTAAAAAAGAACGAAAATCTCTACACCCCCCGTAACTTAGACACCCAAAAAACAAGCCACCAAAGGACCTCAACGTTTGGTGGCCTTGCCCTTCCTTTCCTTGAGGTTGCCATAATTAATCGAAGATGATAACCTTTTCATCTCCGTCAAAGCTATCTTCTTTTTCCTATCAAAAGTCCTAGGCTCCACATTCACTTTAACCCCATTCCCAAACTTGTCTCTAAGTTGGAAGTTTAAGGCATCAAGCAAAGCTTGGGGGTTATGGTTATCTTTCTCACCCCTAAAGGTTTTACGAAAACACCATTTTCTGCAATCCCTTCCCCCTTTTCAACATAAGAAGATTTGTGGACATCCAGGATGGGAAGAATGCTCGTGTCATTTCGCGATGCATTACTCGTAGAAAAGGTGCTGATTTGATCCAATCCCCAAGAACCACCTACAACCCCCTTCCTTATTTTCTAAGAAAAGGTGGTGGATATCTTCCACTTGAAGCTCCTTCTTATGAAACTCTTCCTCAATTTGTTCAATAAGGAGTACAACTTCCTCCTCAAAATTAGATAGCAAAAGGAATCTTCTTCCATCCAGTTTTCAGCAAAGCCATAAGAAGAATTTTGGGAAGAGACAGAATCTACCTCCTCATTTCTCTGAGACACCAAAGGTTGTTTCTCCTTACACCTAATATTGATTCCCAAGTTCCCCACCAAACTGCCATCCTCCATTTCTCTGCCACGAGTGATATCTAAAGGGCCCTTATCATAACTCTGGATAGCCATGCAAATATCCTCGTCGCCCTTAAATCTATAAAGGGATTTGAGCATCCATTCTGAGCCTCCGGTGGGCTTGCCAAAAGACTTGGCAAGCTAACGGACTTTTCTAGCAAATTTCGGCCGGCCACTGCCTGCAAAAATGGCTGGGGAGATGCAGACAAAAGATGGATTCCTGAAGCATGCCCGTGAAGCCCTTTAGGATGGAATAGGGATTTGCCAGCCGGCAACCATCCTTTTTGGACTTCCGGAACGGATGACGTGGCTCGAGGGAGGCAGTCGCGCATTTTTGGCAGATCCTGGGTTGCCTTGACGTGCTTCTGCAACTGGGAGATAGGAGTTTCTCCTGGAGACCTACGAGACTTGGTTAGGACCCGAGCACAAGGTTTTCGGGTCAAGATGCTGGAACGTGGCCTATAACCAAGCTGCCCATTTGAGATATGGGCCTGTCCCTTAACACTAACCTTCCTTTTAGGTACCCATCTGGATTGGGCCCCTTTGCTCCCAAGAAACCTTACCATTTTCCACATCTTCAGAACCCACATTTGGGCCCCTCACTAAAGCCCAAAACACATTCCTCTCCCCACCTGGCAGCACCTCAACCCTAAGAGTTCTTTCGAATCTTTTACTCCTAAAAGCTTGCTCTGACTTCTGTAGCATAGACTTTTTCCTCAAAAGCACAGAATCATCATTCCACTTGGTTCCTCTAAAGAAAGGCTTTTTATTACAAAAAGCCATCTTTTTCTGCACTAAGTTCTCCTCTAGATTCCCGCCAGCATACATTAGTGGAGTATTAGCTGTCTTTAAAGAGTACCTTTCTGAAGAAACTGTAGGTTGTCTCCTTTTTTATGTAGTTCCTCCATGGACGCCTATCTGTGGCACCTCAAACGCAAGACGACCTTTGTTGCTTCTGAGTACTTCTGCCCAAGACCTGCTACCAACCACACCATAAACCTATCCTGGATGTGTTGTAAACCTCGTATCCTCTGCCTTCTGGATGTTTTCATCCTTTGGGAATAGCAAGGTATCCACACATCTCTCAAAGGATCTCCATCCCTTGCCTCCCTCTCCCTTAGGAATTCTAACAGAGATCCTCCTACCTCCATTAGATAACTCCGTAACAAGAAGAAACTCAACCCTAGCATTTTCCCTTAACTAAGCAAAAAAGGTAATATCCTTCTCACGAAAACTTTTCAGCTCTAAAAACTTCCTCCTACCATCTACTAGGATACAGATGGCAGAAGCAAGCCACCCAACAGAATGCCATCCCAAGTTGATGGAGAACCGGAAGCCCCTTCTGGATTCCAAAATAGTAAACTTAATGAACTCCCCTAAATATTCCACCGCCAGATCAAAGACCTTTGCTTCAATGACAAGCCGACAATACCCCATAAAAAACCCTCTTAACAGAAAATAAAAGCAACTTCCTTGGTAATACTAAAACAAAGTTAAGACTCTTCTCTTGTAGACACACGGAAGCCATAACAGAAAGATTAGAAAGACCCTCATTGAAACAGACTTGCTACCCACAAGGGGGTTATTCGAAGCCAAAAAGAGAATACATAAATAATTAAATAAGAAAAAACATTTTCAATTCCAAGATTTGATTATTTATCCAAGTGGTGCAGCTTTGAGCAACAAAACTAAATCTGAAGATTGGGGAGTAGAAAGTATATAAATGACCACAAAAAGGTTAGGAACAGACTTAAATCCTGCATACCTTTGTCGGGGATTGGTTAAAATATAACCCTTTCATCAGCTCTTTCTCAAACATAAATCCTGTTGGGGGCTTTTCTTTTCCATTCCCATGGATCAAAAACTTCGACTCTTGCATAAAATGTTCAGCTGATCCAAGCTGCAATGTCTCTATCTTGTGAGAACAATTACAAATTCACTTAAACAGAATGGAAAACAATATAAATAAAGAAAAATAGCTCTTCCTTAGGAAACAAAAATATATCATAAGGAACTCCCAGTTTACTTATTGTAATGTTTACTTCTAAAATCAATTTCAAGTAACATTAAATTATCACTATAGTTATATTGCATGGTGAATGGAGTCAGCTAATTATCTTTTAAATCAATTCAAGGGTGTCTTGGGTACTTTGGTTTGAGAAAGTATTTTTAGTTTTCATTCACAATTTTCATTTCCTAGAAATAATTCTCATTTTCAATTTTTACATTTCTAAACATGTGTTTGCTTACATATTTTCTCCAAATTTCATTTTCAACGACAAGCAAACATTTTCCATTTTGGAGTGAAATCATTGGAAACATTTTTTTTTTTTTGTCTCTAAAACTTCCCAAAATGTGGACTCTGTTTCCTAAGAAATGAACAGGACCGAAGTACTCAGAACATGTTTTGTTCCTATTTTCTATTTTCAAAGAAAATGAAACAGAAAATGATTAACACAAAGACGCTCAAAAACTCACAGAAAGGGTGGTTTTCACTTTAAAATCTATCCTCAATAAAGTATGCATAGTCATGATATTGCATATTTCTAACATTTAATAGTTAAGAGCCGACATCGTCTAATAAATTTCAAGCATCATATCAGAAAAAACAAAGTATGATGGCATGTCTGTGATCTTACATTTTTTTCATTTGGAACTATATGTTAGGAGAGATTGCAGATCAGAAGAGAAGGAATGATTACATTATCAACTTTAAAGGATAGAAAATTTTGGAGGCATAATAGAAATCCTGAAGATGTTTTAGGATTCATTCATCATAGTTGTACTCTGAAACGTTCAAATGGGCACACATATTAGTGAAGTGTAACTAGATACCTGATCAGCAAAAACGTCAAAAGGCTTCTGACCATCAGTCACCATTGTAGCACAAAGGAAAATTGCTTTTGAGATCTTCTGTGAGAAGTGTTCCATTGCATAAGATATGCAAGCACCACCAATGCTATGACCAACAAGAACAACCTACAAAATCCCATTTTCCAGAAATATAACAGATTGCAGGACATTGACAATAATGTGCTTTAAGTCGCATATATTTTTAGAATGTCAAATTAAGTTTCTAACCTTCTCATCCTCAGGAAGATTTTCAAGATAATCAGCTAAGGGTTTTGAATACTCTGCCAGCGTAGTGACACTGTTAATATCTGTGAGGTCAATTCCAGAACCTGTGAGATCAAAGGCAACAGGAAGCAATCCTGCTTCTTCAAGAAGGGCTACAGTCTTGTACCAACACCAAGCTCCAAAACCTTCTCCGTGGATTAAAACAAACTTCTTTGTTTTAATGTTCTCCAGAAATTCTGGAGGCTGTAGAGAATATGACATAAAAAATTATGTTGAAATCTAGTTGAGGATAAGGGGATGGAAGAAAGGCATAGAAAGGCAGATGACCACAATTATCTTAAAAATTATTAAGCTAGGAGGAAATCTAGAACATTTAAAGAAAATACTTAAGGAAAAGTTTTGGGAATATTTGGAGGGGTTGGTTAGAGACATACCACTAGATGAGAAGATTTTCATCGGGGGGGACCTTAATGGCCAAGTAGGGAAAGAAGGAGGACAATATGCAAGGGCTCATGATGGTTTTGGTTTTGGTTTTGGAGAGCTTAATGAAGGGCAATCTACACTTAATTTTTCAATGGCTCATAATTTCAAGATTGTCAACGCTTGCTTTAAAAGTGACAGGAGCATTTAAACACATATAAGAGTAGAGCCTCAAGATCGCAGATTGACTAATTCTTGATAAGGAATCCAAATAAAAAAATCTGTAAAAATTGTAAAGTGACCCCTGGGGAATCGGTGGCAACTCAACATAGAGTTTTGGTCCTTGATGTGCTTATTAAGGATCGAAAACAAAAATGTCGATAGGTGGTGAATCCTAGGATCAAGTAGTGGCAGCTAAAGGGGTAGCAACAACAGACTTTCAAGATGAAACTATTGGAGGAAGGAGCTTGGGAGTCACAAGAAAGTGTTAACATCATGTGAGATGAAATAACCAAGATAGTTAGCAAGGTTGCTAAAGCACTTTTAGGGGAATCAGAAGGTTTGGAGTTTGGACCAAGAGATAATGAATATTGGTGGTAGAATGAGAGGGTTCAAGAGAAGGTTAAATATAAAAGAAAAGGTTTTAAAACTATACATTTGTGTAATAACACGGAAAATGGAGAAAAGCATCAAAAGGCTAATAAGGAGATGATAAAAAACAGTAAGTAAAGCACGATCTAAAGCGTTTAAAGAGTTCTATAAGAACTTAGGGACGAAAAATGGAGAACAAAAGATTTACAAAATTGCGAAGAATAGAGAAAGGAAATCAAGAAATTTAAATAAAGTAAGATGTGTTAAGAATGAAAAAGGAATAGTTTGAGTTACAGATGTAGATATTAAATACAGATGGGAGGGTTACTTTTACAAGCTTTTTAATGACAAAGCAAGGTCAACTAATAATATGGAAGATTTAATAACCAAAGAGGGCGAATAAAATTTGGCTTAGTATTGTAGGATTAGGGTTGGCGAGATCAAAGAAGCTCTTAAAAGAATGGATAATGGTAAAGCCGTTGATCCTTGTGGTATTCTGATTGAAGTTTGGAAGTGTTTAGGGAAGGAAAATGTTATTTGACTAACTAATCTATTTAATGAGATTTTAAGGTCCAAGAAAATGTCTGAGGAATAGAGAAGAAGCACTTAGTGCCTATATACAAGAATAAAAGGGATATCCAGAACTGTGCAAACTATCAAGGGATAAAACTTATGAGTCATACTATGAAATTATGGAAAAGAGTATTTGAACACAGATTAAGAATTGAGACATGTATTTTTGAGAACCAATTTGGATTTATGCCAGAGCGGTCTACTACAGAAGCTATCTACCTTCTAAGAGGGTTGATGGAAAAGTACTAGCGTAAACAACGAGACTTGCATATAGTTTTTATTGATATGAAAAAAACTTACGATCGAGTACCAAGAGAAATGCTGTGGAAAACCTTGAGAAAGAAAGGTGTCTGTGTTGCGTATATCAAAGCTATAAAAGATATATATGTGTAGACAACAACTAGTATGAGAACGTCTGAAGGGGAGACAAAAAACTTTCCTATAAAGATTGGTCTGCATCATGAATCATTTTTGAGCCCTTATTTGTTTGACCTGATTTTAGACGCTTTGACGGAGCGCATCCAAGAAGAAATCCCCAAATGTATGCTTTTTGCAGATGATATAGTTCTCATGGTGGAGTCAATGGAAGAAATTAACTCTAAACTTGAGTTATAGAGATGTACTTTGAAATCGAAGGGTTTCCGTCTAAGTAGGGATAAAACAGAATATATGCATTGCAAGTTTAACAAGCGATAAACTAGAAATGAGTTGAAAGTTAAAATTGGATATCAGGTTATACCACAAGTGTCAATGTTTTAGTATCTGAGATCAGTAATACAAGATAATGGTGAAATTAATGGAGATGTTACACATAAGATACAAGCAGGGTAGTTCAAATGAAGAAAGGCTTCAGGAGTTGTTTGTGATTAGAAAGTACCTAATAAGCTTAAAGGAAAGTTATATCGATCTGCTATAAGATAGAAAATATTATATGGGAGTGAATGTTGAGCATTGAAAGTACAACAAGAAAAAAAAAATTGGGGTAGCAGAGTTAACGATGTTGAGATGGCTGTGTAGTCATACAAGAAATATATGATCCGTAATGATTGTATATTAGATAGAATTAGCATGACACCTATTGAGGAGAAAATGGTAGATTATCGTTTAAGGTCGTTTGGATTTGTTCAGAGAAGACAGTTGGAGGCGCCAGTAAAGAGAATTGAGCAGATGGTATTAAGTCATGTGAAAAAAGGTCGAAGAAGACCAAGAAGGACACTTAAAGAATTCATTAAACAAAATCTTTTGGTGGATGGGATACCTAGATAGTTGGCTATTGATAAAGCTCAATGATATTATGCGATCCATGTAGTCGACCCCACTTAGTGGGATAAGGCTTGTTGTTGTTGGAAAGGATAAAGCAAACTATAACATGCTTAATCAAAAGGACAATAACTGCATTGTAGTACATATAAATAATTTCTGAAATGTGGCTTGAGAAGTTTGTTAACCAATGTGTAAATACAACATTCAAGGCATAGATGTCAGATGATTCCACTCCAGGTCCTGGCTAATCCTTTCAACACTGAAGAATATATAAAGTTCTGCTACTAAGCATATATTCTCCAGACTGAAATATGTCTAAAATAGACAGAATTAATTTAGCATCAAATCACAAGGAAAAATCAGCCATATTAAATCAGACATAGCTATGCACCATCACCTCAGATGGTGATTACTTGGTGAAGTTGCTCCACAAAAATCTGGCTCTAAATGTGGAAATCTTAATCTGCCCAAACAGAAGTGTGCGTGGCTTCCCTAAACACTAAAAAGATTCTCCAACATTTATAACAGAAACTTAGATGTATTTTCTATCAAGTTTTCTAACAAAAATATGATAAGTGGAGGTTCTTTTGGAGCTCAATACTATATAATTGAATCTTCTAAAATAATCCCTCCACATGATATGCTGTTATAAGGACTGATAGCAAAAATCCAAGGAATTTATCAAGTCTTTTCATTTGGCGTAATGGTTAAGAATAGCTGAGGTATAATTATAATGCACAAAATCAGCACCTGCACTATGATTAAACCTCATACTACCTCAGCACCCACTCAGGAAAAGAATCCACACAAGTTGCCTCAATGAGATGGTGTAAGTGAACGAGTCAAAAATACAGGCAATAATTCACAAACACAACCACAAAAGCTCACACCCAGAAGTGTTTCAGATCCAATAGCGTGCAAAGGGATGTGAGATTGTGTAAAGCTATTAGTTTTGCTAGTGTAGCTGTCACCGCTCAATTATAAATTGCACCGGCTTTTAAGAGCAGAGTAGTGAATCAAACCTCAATACTTTTCAAGCGCACCTTTTTTAGACTTAAAAAGAAAGAAAAAGAAAAAGCCCTCTTACTTTTTTCTATGCACACCTTTTCAGCTTTTGCTTGGACTGTTGACTTGAATTCCTCTGGTAATTAACTAGTATATTCCACTATTATATACCCGTAGACTAAAAATCCTTAATCATTACAACCCATTTTTTTCCCACGATCAAATGATTCAAAAAATATAAAAAATCTAGCAATAGCCCACGAATCATGCTCAAACTATCAATCTGGTCCCCCACCTGTTTGTTATTGGTGACTGAATCAGGTAGATTGCGTCTCCGAGAGCTCGTGGATCCAATTCTGCGCGACATCGACCCTTCAAACCTCTGAGACAATTGATGCTGTTGAAGCGCCAGTGACAGAGCTTGCCGATGCAAGTACTCTTCCTCAGCTAGTAACTTCCTCTGTGATCGACTCACTCTCTTACTTTTCGATCCCGCATCTCTGGAATCCTTTTTCGTCATGCAAATAAAGCGATTACCCATGTTTGCAGAATGATTTTCTTAAACTCCAAAAGTATTGTTGCAGGGAAATCTAAATGGAATGGGTTAAAATCCTAGAAATTTCCTGGGGATTCGAGTGCGAGGGAACTGGTAGCATCGTTTGTCTTCTACAGCTAGAATAGTTCAGAATCCTTTTTCTCTGTGCTTTGTCTTTTTCTTTCCCGGTCTTGCTGAGATTGGGAGTTGTTGAAGAAAAAATAGAGGAACTGCTGGAGAAGTTGTTGGCCATAAATGCAAAAAAAATTGCAATTATGGGAATATTCAAATCGAAGCCCAACTGATTTTGGAGATATTAAATGCTTCTCTCTTCTCTCTCCTCTCCACGACACAATGCTGTCTCTCTCTAACTATTACTCTATCTCTATCGTTTTCATCATAGCAAATCAAACATAATCTTTTTTGCCTCTTGGACTTTGATTATGTGGTTTTAGTTTACAGCCAGTTTTCAAGAAAACCGCTGTTAGGTCAGATGTGAGGACTTACAGTCAAATTTCGGTGCGTAGTGCGACATGGGCGCATAATATCCGCAAGCGGTTTTCTTTCCAACGTGCACCCCTCTTGAGTCTTAACTTGGCTTCATTTTTTTTGTAAATTTTCACTCTTTGTACTTATTTATTAGTGAAAGTACTATATTTATTTTCGGTATTAATTTTTTCCCTAATGATTTTTTGTGTCACTTCATTTTATATATATATATTTTTTTAATTTTGTCCATTAGATTAACGCCACTAATAAAGTTAACAAAAAATATTAATATGGACTCTTCTAAAAGACATATTGACTCATCTAAATAACATATAGACTCTTTTATGTGACACATTAAACTTTTAACAATTAATTTAAAACAAACGAGAGAAATGAAAAAAGTATCACTTTGGACAAAATTAAAACTTAAACAAATGTTTGGTACAAAATTAAACTAAAATTAATTAATATGACATTTTGGTAGTGGATAGGCCACATAGAGAAGTCCAAGTCCATCAATTATGTTAACAACGTTAGCCTTAGAGACAAAATTGTAACAAAAAAAAATATGTGAGTTGAAATCGACACAAAAAAAGTTAGGAATAAAATTAAAACTTAAGATAATCATTAGAGACGAAAAAGGTATTTTTGTCTTATTAATTTACTTTCTTGGCATCCCTTAATTTAGAGTAAACTCACTTTTTGATTCTTGAAAGTATACTTTGATGATGATTTAGCCTCTAAAAGATAACCATTAACCACTTTAGTCTTTAAATTTTGAAATCATTACACAAAATAATTTATCTGTCAACGTTGTCGTCATGGTCAACATAAATGTTGATGTATATCGTTATCTACTGATATGAGAATAACATAAAGTAACACAACATCTTAACATGCTCATGTGATTGACCATTTTAATTTATAAATTTTGAAATACATAAAATGATCCCATAGTTCATCTATAGATGAATTAGAGGTGTTCATAAGTTCAATTTGGTTTGATTGTTCGATTCGTTTTTGAACTTTAACTAAATTAAACCAAGCTTATTGGTTTTGCAAAATTATGAATCTATTTGGATTTAAATTTTAAGTGATTTTGTTTACAATAATTTGTGATTTTTAATTTTAATGAAATATATATATAAATATAAAAATAAAATGGTCAAATTAATTGATATATATATATATATATATATATATATGTATGTATATGTATAAATAATTTTTTTGACAAAAAAATATATAAATATAATATTATATATATAATATAATTTTTTTATATATAACCAAACTAAACCAATTAAAATTTATATTTTAAAAATCGATTTGTACCTCTTTTTTTTTTTATCGATTTTTGGTTGGTTTGGTTTAACTTGATCGGTTTAGTTTGGTTTTGAACACTCTTAAGATAAATAAATCATTTTATACAACATGTTTCAAAATTTTAGAACTAATAAGTGGTTATCTTTATGAAACTAAACTGTCACAAGTACACTTTCAAGGACTAAAAAGTGAATTTACTCCATAATTTATTTTAAAATATCAATACTGTATGCTTTCAACTCTAGTATCAGAACTCAGAGCAGTTAAAGGATTTGATAAACAAAGTCAAAATAAAACTATTAACTGTTTTATCACTTCTTTGAATTTCAACTTGATTACTAACCACTCATTCATCAATATAATTAGCCGATACTCAGCCTGGTTGGCGATAAAATCTCACCTCTAATTCTAATCAATTTTTTCACTTACTAAAAGTTTACCAATGTCTGATTAAGTTTAATTAAATTATATTTAAAATCTATCTTGTTTAAAAAATTATAATAACTTTTTGCAATATTTTGATATATATTGTAAAAACTTTTCTTTTAAATTAATTTTTTCCTAAAAAGTTGACTTTCTAAATAACATAAGAATGTAATTTTTTTCTTAATATGACAATAAAAGCAGTTTAGATGACGTCAACATGACAATGTAATTATATTCTTAATATGATAATGAAGGCTATTAACGAATTTTATTTTTGGAAAAAAAAATATTACGCAGAATGTTAATTTCATTGAAAGAACATAAATTAATGAAAGTCAAACATGTATGTGAGAATTGTTGAATATGTGAATAAATGAATTATGTGATAATTGAGTCTTAATTGTGATATGCATGTGTGATTGTGATTTATTGTTATGGGATGCTTGTTGGAAGAGAATATATAGGTCCTTGTGAGGGACCAAAGTGAATGAAATGTGTGATTTTTATGTTCTTGTGGAAATATGTGGTAAAGGTTGTTGTGTTAATGACTTGACAATTTGTTGAGTTAATGTGGTGTGGTGGTTTTAGTGTGGTATGTGCGGAATATACCAATCTTTTGTTTTTAATGAATTTCTAATTTTTCCCTTGGACCCATAATCTTCTTATTTTTAGGTTGACGAGCAGAAGGGTCAAATGGACACACACTAAAATTACTCAACCCATTTCTTGCTCTCTCTTACGCCACATTTCAGCTCCATCGCACACAATCTCTTCATGTGCCCTTCATCCTCCTCCCTTCACCAAAATCTCCAAATCTTGCCTCCACACTCACCTCCTGTGAGTCTTCCTCCTCCGATGACTATCCTTTCAACCTGTAATCTTCTTGATTCAAGGTAAGTTCAGAAAATCTCCCACACTTCCCATTTTTGCATATATGAAACCTTAGCTTGATTCTTGGTGGAAATATGATTGTTTGAAATGGGTCATGCTTCTAAACCTCCATCTTGATGATCTAATGCAATTTGAAACTTGATTTAGGTTGGGAATGACTGAAAAGGTTGATTTTGTTGAACTCATGTAAGATTAGAAATTTTAGAAAATTTGAGAAATGTCTATGTATTCTTGAAATCAAACTTTTGAGTAGTTTTTGATTGACGGTTTAATGACCCTAATGTTGTTGGAAAGTTTATGGAAGTTTAGGAGTATGATTGGTGATTTTATAGAGCTTAAGTCTCACTTGAAAAACCTACCAGCTAACTGCACTTCTTGCCTTTTGGAGTCCATTTTTGAGCTACAAAAATTGAGGCAGTCGACTAGTATATGGGAGCCAGTAGACTGGTAGCTTCTTGGAACACCTACTCAGTTTTAGCAGAGACGAGTCGGTCCACTAGTAGCTTCCTAGAACACCCACCTGGGGAAGCAAGCAACAGCCAATAGTAGTGGGACAACCTGGGATGGTCAAGGAATTTGTGATATGCATCGACTGCTTGATCGTGATACAATAATTCGTACCAGGAAGTTTCTATGAAATTTATGTTGTGTCATCACAACATATTTTTAAATATCAAGCCCCCATGGGCTTCGTTATGCCATCAACACAACTTATTTCCATGCCTCCATAAGCTTTTCAAATGGTTCACCATCACTGTACCCATTGATCACACAAGTCGTATTCCATCCACACACAAACACAAGTATTATACCATAATCCATATAAAAGTAACAATAATTTCATAGCCAAGACCTCAACAAACTACACGACACCAACCATCATAGAATCCATAAGCAGGTAAATATGAAATTAAGTTTACATAAATAAAACTATCTTCTATAGTATAATTAAATAGCCAAAATTTTTCTCGAGGGCTTCCTTTAGATTCCCCTTAGGGGTATGTAACTAGAAAGATATACCGCATCTTCACAACAATTTTCCAAAGAAATTTTGTATTTGTCGCACTTTCACAACGACTATGTAATTTGCCAACAAGTGCATCCCTAAAGGATATACCTTCACAGCATCCAATCGGGTAACTAACCAACCAATTTATATGTATATATATACAACAATCTGTAACCATTCCAAAATAGGTAATTCACATTAATAATGAATTTAAATGGGAGTGCAAGGTAATTCCAAGTTAAACATACAATAAAATAGAAATTTGATAGGAACCTTAGTGGGAACCTTAATGGGGATAATACTAATATTAGTGTGGATCAACTGTTGGGCCCTGACTCTAGGAGGGGAAAACTACAATAGGGGAAGAGGAGAAAGAGGGGGCTGACATAGAGAGTTAGTTAGAGGAAAGCTATTATTAGTATGGTGCTGTGTGAGGAGAAAGGTAGGTTGTTAGAATTTTTTCTGTTAGGCAGACCCATTGTGGTTCTGTAGGAGCTCTTGCTCTAGAATTTATCTTTATTGTGTTGTTGGTGTTTTCCACTGGACTTGGTTGTTATTAAATAAAACTTGTAGTGTTATTCCATTTAAGTCTATCAATTGCTCTGACCTGCTGAATCTGAAAATGCCCCCTAACCCTGCAGATCAAATGGACACCACAGAATCTTGTTTAGCTTCAGTTGAAGCTAGACTTGAAGAATCTTTAGAGGAACTGCAATCTTCTTTTAAGGCATCATTGATAGAATTCCAGAAATAGCAAAGTTTGGAACAACAAACCATGCATCAAGCTCTGTTACGTAAGGTTGGTAAAATGTGTGGGGAAAAAGTTGATGAAGAACAATTTGAAGAGTCTCTGCAAAATAACTTACCGTCTTCAACAAAGAAATCTACGAGTTCTTCTATTAAACCTCTTTTGGATCTAAAAAAAACAGAGTGCTTAGATGAATTTAAACTGTCAGTGAAGAAGGTTGGGCTGCCGTGGTTCTCTAGGATTGACCCTGTAGGGTGGATTTTGCGTGAGGAAACTTATTTCAAAGTACACAATACAGACGATGCCATGAAAATCAAGCTTACACGATTGAGTATGGAGGGTAGCACTATCTACTGGGTCAATCTATGGCGTCAAACCAAGGAAACTTCAATATGGAGCAATTTGAAGAAGGCTCTAATGCTACGATATCGAGGAACACCATACGATAATCCTTTCAAGGCTTTGAAGGTGTTGCAACAATCTGGAATTATGGAGGAGTATATTGAGACATTTGAATTCATTTCATCATAGGTGCCCCAAGCTTGCGGAACAGCAATATGTGGGTTACTCATGGGTGGTTTGAAGTCAAAGATAAGGCAGAAGGTTCATACACACTAACCATAGATAAGGGAACACATGATGCAGTTATCGCTTGACATTGAGGCAGAGACAGAGGACGTCGAATACACAATTAAAGGCCAATACCCAAGTTGGGCATCAAGAAGGATATGGAGTTGAATAAACCGGTTTCGAATTAAGCTTCTTTTAATCAAAGGAAAGGCCCAACTAGTGGGATGAACATGTCTGACCCAAAGCAAAGCATGGTTTTAATTGGATCAAGCTAGGCATTGGTGGGTAATGCGAACATAGCTGCTATATCAAGAAAGAGTGGAGAATTTAGCCATGGGACAAGTGCAAACAAGTCATGAAAGGTGAAGCACTTGTCATATAATGAGCTAATGGACATAAGGAGCTGTGGTTTGTGCTTTCGCTATGGAGAACACTATAGCCTAACACACAAGTGCACTGCTTGGTCTCTTCAATACTTGGTTCTAGCAGATGACAAAGGTGATGAGAATGCAGGAGAAGAACGAGTTGTGGCAGCAATGGAGTTGGAACTTGAAAATGATGAAAGAGAGTTGGAATGTTGCATTATTGGTTTAATGGGTCTATCTTCTAAAGATTCCACAATTAGCAGAACAATGCATTTTGAAGCTAAGATTAATGAGGGCCCAATTTCAATTTTGATTGACAGTGGTGCTAGCCATAATTTTGTTAGTCCCCAAGTGGTGTCTTCGCTGGATTTGAAGGTTGATCAATCACAAAAGCTTGCTATTTGACTTATAGATAGCCATAAGGTGTTTACAATGGGCAATGTCACAAAGTGCCGCCCCTACAAATAGAGAAATTAAATATAATGGTTAATGCGTCTATCCTGGACCTTGGTGAAATTGATCTTTTTTTGGGTGTGGCTTGGTTGCGATTACTGGGAAAAATAACAATGGATTATAAGGAGATGACAATGTTCTTTGTCTTACTAGATGTTCTAGTCTTATTACTGGGTTTAAGGACTGGAGTTAGGCAAACCTATATGCAAGATCTTTATGTTTTGTGTTTGCAAGTTAGAAGGGAATTCAGTTAGGGAAGTTGAAGGATGATTATGGAATATTGAAATTGTTATGGTGATTGAAAAGGAGAATATATTGAGACTAGTACAATAGAAGGAGTTGACAGGGTTATTAAAGAAATTTCCTAAAGTGTTCCAAGAAAATGTTGGCCTTCCTCCACATCGAAATATAGTACACTTAATAGTACTACAGCAAGGTATGCCACCCATTAGTGTTCATCCTTATCGGTACCTACATCACCATAAGTTTGAGATTGAATGCCAAGTAGATGAGATGCTGAAACAGGGATTATATGCCATTGTTCTAGTTCTTTTTCCAGTCCTGTGATTCTTGTTAAAAAAGAAAGGACTACTCTAGCGGATGTGTGTGGATTACTGTGCCTTGAATAAGACCACCATTCAGGACAAATTTCCCATCCTAGTAGGGGATGAGTTGTTGGATGAGCTTCATGGAGCTCAATATTTCTCTAAGTTAGATTTAAAGTCAAGATATCATCAAATACAAATGAAGGAAGAAGATATTGAAAAGACTATGTTTCATGCCCATAAAGGATATTACAAGTATTTAGTAATGCCCTTTGGTTTGATGAATGCTCCAGCAACTTTTCAAGCTGCTACAAATCACATATTTCGACCTTACCTTTGAAGATTTATGTTGGTATTCTTTGACTATATTCTGGTGTACAGCCATGATTGGGACTCTCATTTAGTCCATTTGGAATGTGTTCTAAGTACATTAAGTTCATCACAATTTATGGCTAATCAGAAGAAGCGTAATTTTGGGAAATCTTAGGTTAAATACCTCAGCCATATCATTTAACAAGAAGGGGGTTTCAATTAATCTTAACAAGATGATAAGTGTTTGAAATTGGCCACTACCTCGTAATGTCAAAGGAGTGAGAGGATTTCTGGGTTAGACCAGGTTTTATCAGAAATTTATCAAAGGTTATGGTAAGATTGCTAAACCCTTGACTGATCTAATTCAAAAGGATGGTTTGCAATGGACTGAGGAAGCAACTGTGGCTTTTGAAACTTTAAAGCAAACACTTATTACAGCCCTTATTCTTGCTTTACCCGATTTCTCCAAAGTTTTTGAAATGGAATGTGATGCTTCAGGATGTGGGTTAGGAGTTGTCCTAATGTAGCAAAGGACACTAGTGGCTTATTTTAGTTAGGCTTTATCACCAAGTAATCTTATAAAATCTATTTATGAAAAAGAACTAATGGCAACAATTCAACATTGGCGCCAATATCTAATGGGGAGAAAGTTTGTGGTTTTTTCTAATAAAAAAAGTCTAAAGCACTTAATGCAGCAACCTGTAATTACTGTTGGCTAGTAAGATTAGGTGTCGAAATTGCTGGGATTTAATTTTGATGTGGTTTACAAACTCAGGCCTGAAAATAGGGCCACAAATTCGCTGTCGCGCCTTTTTGAAGAAGAATGTCAGTATGCCACTACTATTTCTTCTCCTTCATGGCTACACAATAAGGAATTACAATAGGAGCTTGTGAATGATGCAAAGTTACAAGAGATAATTGGTGCTTTAGAACAGCAACATTCGACTCAAGTGGTTTTTTTCCTTGCATAAGGGTGTGCTACTTTATAAAGGCAGGTTGGTGTTGTCTGTAAAATATACTTTTATTCCCAATGTGTTGTATGAGTTCCACACTTCTTCTTCTGGTGGACATTACGGTTTCCTTCGCACATATAGACATGTGGCAAATAACCTTTTCTGGTTTTGGTATAAAGAAATAAGTGCTGGAGTTTGTCAGAAGTTGTGATGTTTGCCAAAGGCATAAGTATGTCGTTACCACTCCATTAAGTCTTATTCAACCATTATCAATTTCAAATCAGATTTAGGAGGACATCTCAATAGACATTATCACTGGATTACCTAAGTCTAAAGGCTTTAAGGTGATTTTAGTGATGGTGGACTGTCATACCTGTGATTTTCAGGTATTATAGGGGAAATTTTTTATTGCGTAGGCTGAAAAAATATGAGGCTTATAAGTAGCAAGGTTGTGGAATATTGAGTGGTAGAGAGCTGAAGAATGTATTGGTGGTACCGAGGGCATCAGGGGAGTTAAGAGACAGGTTGGATACAAAGAGAGACTGAAATGAAATAAGGAAAACTATAAGGTACCTAGGTTTTAGAAACATCTGAGATAGGACATTACGAATTTGCTTTTACCAGTCTTGACTAAGGGTCACTGTTGGGCAATGTAGTAATTTCACCATAGACGAGTATATATAGTGGCTCAACCCCTTTTTCCTCATTTCCACGTTTCTTCTCTCTCTCTTCACCTTCTCTCTCCTCTATTTCTCTCTACTCTCTCTCTCCACTCAAATCCTTTAACTGAGCTTCAGGGGATGGATCTCGAGCGATGAGGCGAGCCTCTAGGAACTAAGCAATATAGGAAAAGTAAGGAATCAAGGTAGGAATTCCTATTTCCCAAGTTTTTTCCTATTTTCTAGTTTTAAGGATATTTGGGATAAAATAAAGATTCTGGCTTCGTTTCTTGATTAAAATTGGGGCTTTTGGTGTCTAAATGCTCCTTAGATATCAAGGATGAGATTCTATAGAAAAAAAATCATGAAAAAACGATGAGAATTGGTCAGATCTAACCTAAAATCAATGTTAGATCGCGGGGTCGAAGTCATGGCGCCCCAGGTGCCACACTTTAGTGGGAAGAAGAAGCCCTGGCGCCCCAGGTGCCAACCATTCTGAGAAACCTTGGCTGATCTTCAATTGGTCATAACTATTTCATCTAAACTCTGTTTTGGGCAAACTTTATATCATTAGAAAAGCTGTTTGAGTCTAGTTTCTAATGGTATAATTTTATATAGAGATTCATTATCGACTGATAGTTATGATTGAATAAGTGGGTAAACGTTGGGATTAATAGTAAGGAGTTTCTCTATTTTGTAACCCTGATGATTTTGCCTGGTTACTTGGTCGAGGCACAAGGTGGCTGCCCACAGAGTATGGAATCCATGTGAAGGACTTATCTAGCTCTCATATATGAAAAGATATATACATATATGTATGTATGTATGTGTCACGATCCATTTTCTGGGCACATGACCAACACAATGATGAATATCCCATCACTGTAAGCCTTTCGATAAATTCTACCCATGAGTTAAATTATTAGTCATTATCTTTATATTATCAAAATAACCATTCCTGAAGAAAATATATCAAATTTTCTTATTTGAAATTCATACAGATTATTTGCATATAATAATAGATCCTCAACATAAAATACATTATTGTACTAAAATACAAGCCAAATACCAAACCCCTGACCTAGATGTCCTAGACGATTACAGAGCAACATAATCTACAACAATAGAGGGGCCTACCCGATAGCGGGAGGGTCCAAAATGATCTACTCTTCTAGCGGATATTCTTCATCGGCAACCTGATCTGAACAAAAAGGTTGTACAGAGAGTGTGAGCTTTTAAACTCCGTGAGCGAATCGGCCTCGCATTAATAAAATTCAAATACATTACCAGTCATGCAAGCATACCAGAAGGCTCATACTCAACCAATAGACATAGTTAGAAATTACATACAAGAAGATAAAAATTCATCCAATTCAACAAACGTTACTAGTACTCGTCAATGGCAATATATCCCGGAGAGCGCACACAGGCCAGCTCACCAATTCTGTATATTTTCGCCATGACGCACAACCAATTCAACAAACGTTACTAGTACTCATCAATGGCAATATATCCCGAAGAGCGCACACAGGCCAGCTCACCAATTCTGTATATTTCCGCCATGACGCACAACCTCATCCTCTTAGCTAGGGCGCCTCACGGATTTATCACCAATCCGGGCTATATCCCTACTGAGGGAATCATTGTCTCCACGCTCATTGGTCAAGACACCCTTTCAACCTGGTTTTTCGCCTTGCCGTGAGAGGAGGTACTGTCCCGCTCAATCACAATCAATAGCACAACAGTTCATATCATAATCAGAAGTACAATAGAATATTCATCCATATAACAGGTATTGTATATAACTATATTATAAATTTATAAACCACAAATCAAGATAACAATTAATCTATTTTTGAAAAAATTCAAACTTCACATCAACATGAAATACTTGTTTCGTCTTATACATACTTCTAGATTAATTATCTCATTAGATTCGTCATTCTGAATCCAATTTCCCCCTATGAATCTTGGGAGTGTCCTACGACATACTTTTTATCACCAGTAATGCTAAAGCTCTATTAAAACGGGGTCGTTTCACTCACCTGGATTCCGTACGAGTATTGCTTCTCTAAGTCGTTACGGACAAGAGTACACAGATGAATTTCAGTATTTCGCTACAGAGATTTTCATGAAAGATTAGAGAAAACAAGTTAGGATTATTTTTATACAGACACTATTCATACATATGGTTACTATTCATATGTACAATCACTATTCATATGTACGGTCAATATTCATACATACGGTTACTATTTATACGTATGGATACTATTCATACATATGGTCACTATTCATATATACGGAGACTGTTTATACCAGAAATAGAGAATACAATCTGTAAAAGAGTACACCAGGTAAGTTCTCAGGAAAGAGTCGAGGGTCACAATAGACACACTTAAAAACCAGGTCTTTCCTTAGCCAGAACTTTCCTAGACATGTATTCTTCACAGTTTACATCCTATTTCGGTAATCAGAGAATCAAAATAATATGTAAGCAGCTAAGGACAATTTTTCTGATGTGGAAGATCAGCCAAAACCGCAACCACAGAGCATACTTAAGAAAATAACTTTTAAAATTTGAAAGACATAGAAAGGGCATAGTATCCTTACCTAAGCTGAAAAGGAAAGGCCCAAAATCTCACAGGCCTAGCATTGGAGTAAGAGAAACTTAAAGAGAGAAGAATAGAAGTTGAAGGTGTGAGTTTATAAGTGAAATAAAAGGGCCTATTTATAGGAAAAGTCAAAGGTACTTTTTGACACTATACACTAATAAAATATTCAACTTACTATTTATGAAAATGACATTTCTAATAATGCAATTTACTGTACAAAACGCGACGACGGCTTAGAATTGTTTCATTACTATTTAAAACTTAAAGGGAAAAACTATCATTTCACCTTAAACCTTTAAGTTTCTTTTTAAATCAATCCTTTCATTTTAGTCCCTTAGGGTATTTTTACACATAAAACTTCATTTTTTTCCTACGAACTTCTTTCTAGTTGTCTCTTAGGACCAAACCACATCTAGTACTTGACATTTTGATTGTATAAGTGCACAGTATCGTATACGTAAATAGTATTATATAGGTAAACAGTACCGTATACTAGTATAGTAATCTTAGTTTGCAAATACGCATTTATATTTTATTTTTCATGGGTATTACAGTATGTATATTTATATTTTAGGATTTATTCTCCTAAATTGTTTTAAATACATTTATTTATTAAATGTATTATGTGTGGGATACGTAGTAGGGATTATTTGGGATATTTGTAGATGGGAATGTGTGGATTGGTTGTGGAATTTGTGTGGGTGCATTGCATATCATCATCTGCATATTTATTTTATGAAAAAGTATAGAAATAGAGTGGGAAGCTACCCAATGTGTAATACTGCTAAGTGGTGTCAATAGATATACATACACATTGAGGGCTGGTCTTCAACGTGGTTTGGAAAGAGTAGGATAAATATTGCATCTCATTCATTTGTATTATATATATTTGAGTGTGGCTATGTTGTGATTTGTGTGGGATATATGTCTTGGCTGAGAATACAACCTGAGAAACCAAATGCATGTTTTGGTTGACAGAATAACCTGAGAAGCCAGACACATGTCACGATTATGAATATGACCCAATAGGCCGGATACATAGTAGGATTTCTTGAGTGATAATTCGTGGGAACGTAAACCCACGTGATTAAACTCTTGAGATGTAGTTTGGGAGTATGAACCCTTGAATAGGGTTACGTGCATTGGAAACATGGATCCTTCAGAAAAGATGCATGCATTTTAATTTGTGATATGTGTGTGTGTGTGTGTATGTATGTGTTTGGGGGAAAATGTGATGAGACATGATACTATGTGTATGCCTTTGAGCAGCTTGGTATCATGCAAGATAAATTCCTGATTTAGTATATATATATATATATTCTGTATATCTGTATAATGTAAGGCTAATATTGGTGAGTCTAAGGTTTCGACTCACCCCCTCACAGATGTAAGTATGCAGGAGTGGTCAAATCGAGAGTTCGCGGGTTAAAGATGCCTCCCTATTATTCGGAGTAAGGTTATCTATTTTTATTATATTGCTTTAGTGTACTCTGTAATCATATAGGCCACCACCTACGATCTTGTGATAGAAATTTAGGCTTGCGGCAATGTTGATAATACCCTGTCTGCGCCGGTCATGAGCTGGGGTTCAGGTCATGACATGGACCATCTTTCAAAATACGCTCACTTTATTTTACTTTAACATCCCTATTTTGCTAAAAATGTGGCTATTTTGTTTGTTAAAGAGATTATTAGGCTGCATGGTATTCCAAACTCCATTGTGAGTGATAGATATATGGTTTTTGTCAGCATTTTTTGAAGTGAATTGTTTAAACTTTGTGGCACTACTTTGAAAATGAGTTCAACATACCATCCAAAAACTGGTGGCCAAACTAGAGTGGTCAACCATTGTTTAGAAGCTTATTTGTGTTGTTTTGCATCAGAACAATCCAAAAATTGGTCATCTTAGGTCCCATAGGTGGAGTTTTGGTATAATTCGACTTTTCACAACTCTACAGGAACTTCACAAAATCTTTTTATGGTCATAAGACTCTTACAGTAGTGCATTTTATGGCTGGAGAAACAAAGTGGAAGTATTTCAAGAGAATTAGTGGATAGGGATGATGCTCTAAAACAATTGAAGTTTAATTTGACTAAGGCTCAACAACAGATGTCAAAGTATGCTAAAAAAAGGAAGACAACATAAGGAGTTTCAAATGGATGAATTGGTTTTTCTCAAGTTAAGACCCCATAAGCAACTCTTGGTTACTCAGAAGATTTATTCTAAGTTATCTCCAAGATTTTATGGCCGCTTTCGGATATTGGAGAGAATTTGGGTTGTGGCTTCCAAATTACAATTGCCTCTAACTTCCAAAATTCATCTAGTATTTCACATTTCTCTGTTGAAGAAAGCTGTGGAAAATTATTATGTTGAGTCTTCACTACCCGCGAACCTAGCTGTTGATGATGCTGCAATTCCAAATAAGGTTATGGATACTCGAGTTAGATGGCATAAGGGTCAGCAAGTTACTAAGCACTTGGTACAGTGGGATGCTTTGTTTGAGGATGAAGCTCCATGGGAAGAAGAGTTGGCTTTGCAGTCAGTTTCCTTATTTTTGCCTTGAGGACAAGGCTAAAGTTTCAAAGGGTGGTATTGATAGGAATCTTAGTAGGGATAATACTGATATTGGTGTAGATCAACTATTGGGCTCTGACTCTAGGCCCAAGGTATGAAGAGTTTATTCTAGGAGGGGAAAACGTGTAACAAAGGAAAAGGAGAGAAAAGGGGCTGATGTGGAGAGTTAGTTATAGAAGAGCTATTATTAGTATAGTGTTGTGTGAGGAGAGAGGCAAGCTGTTAAAATCTTTTAGAAATTCCTTACACACCAACCATGCAATTTGTAGAAAGATATACCCTTTACGTGCTTTATTAAGAAATTATTTATTCCTTTATTTAGAATAATTATCCGTATCTATTTTATTTATTTTGCATCTTTTCTGTTTTTCCTTTTTAGTAGGATTCCTAATTAATATAGGATTCACTTTCCTTCTTTCACGTCATGAATACCAGTTCCAGTAGGCTATATATATTTGATTGTAATTCCTTTGTTTCTTATGAAATAAGATCAAAATTCCAGAATTCTCATTTATTTCTTCATGGCATCAGAGCCAAGTTCTAAACCCTAATTCTTTCCTTCACCATGCCTAAATACAGCATGGCGTCACAATCTTCAACCTCGGAAGTTGTTTCAAGACCCGAGTCTAATCCTTTTATTCATATCGTTCCTGATACTTTTAACCTTGTCACAAATCACAAACTTTATGGCCACAATTATCTTCAGTGGTCGTCACAGTCTGTGTTTATGTACATATGCAGTAAAGGGAAGGATGGACATCTCACAAAAGAAGTACCTGTTCCAGAGATAACAGATCCTAAACACCGGGCCTGAAGATGGATGATCACCTCGTTATGTCATGGCTAATAAATTCCACGACCATAGAAGTTAGGAAAAAATTTTAGCTCTACAGAATAGCCAAGGAGATATGGGAGGATGCATATGAAACATATTCTAGCATAGAAAATTCCTCAGAATTATTTGAAATCGAGACCAAACTATATGATCAATGACAAGGAGATTTGAGCGTTACTCAATATTTTAATACACTCACATGTTGTTGGCTATAATTAGACATGTATAAGATGTATTTCTAGAAGTGCCCAGATGACTCTGCCTTGTATAGGAAGATCATCAATCAAAAGAGGACAATCAGATTCTTGGTCTAAATAAAGAATTAGACAAAGTTAGGGGAAGGATTATGGGAATTAAACCTATTCCTACCATTCGAGAAGCCTTTGTAGAGGCCCCAAGAGAGGAAATCAAAAAGAAATTGATGATGATAGAATCTCACACTACACCCACTAAGGGATTTGCCTTATACACACATAATTCCTCTCAAAATAAACCCAAGAAAGGACGTCTATGGAGTGACCACTATAAGAAATCTGGTCATGCAAAGGACACTTGCTGGAAAATATATGGAAAGCCTGCAGCCTGGAAGCCATTTAATACTCGATTTGATAGAGAAAATCATGCAAATGTTGTTGTCAAAACAAACAATAATACAGAGTCCAATCCATTCACAAAGGAGGAAATTGAGATCTTGCAAAAGATGCTTGGTCATGCCTCTAGTTCTGTACAAGCATCTCAACCTCTTGTTGAAACATCGACCAGCCTCCTAGCACATCAAGGTATCTTATCCTTTGCTCATATTGTTTAAAATAACAATTGAAAACCATGGATAGTCGATTCAGAAGCCTCAGACCACATGACTAGAGACATCAACATTCTCAAAAATTACAAGCCATGTACTAGCCACTCTGGAGTACCGACAGCTGATGACTCACTCTCACCAGTAGCAGGAACATGATCAATTCAATTGACAAAAGATCTTTATCTCTCCTCTATCCTTTATGTTCCCAAATTAAATTGCAATCTACTTTCAATCAGCTAACTCACTCATGACTTGAAGTGTGTAACTAAATTCTATTCTAATTTTTGTGATTTTCAAGATGTGGATTCAGGGAAGGTGATTGGTAGTGCTAAGTTGCATTGGCCTCTATTTGCTCAAAGAAAATAAATTCCTTGATAGACAAGTTCACTTGTCAAGTTATGGTTCTGAATCTAGTTCAAATTCTGTTAATTCTAGTTTCAATTCTGAGTCAATTGAGAGTCAAGTCCTGTCATGGCATTATTGCCTTGGACATCCAAATTTTGCCTACATCGAAAAGTTGTTTCCCCATTTATTTATCAATAAAAATTCCAAAATTCATCAATGTGAAATTTGCCAACTTGCAAAGCATATTAGACATGTCCATTCTAGTTTACAATATAAGCCTTCATATCCTTTCTCTATGATACATAGTGATATATAGGGACTCTCACAAGTAAAAAATATAAATGGGGTTAGATGGTTTTTGTCATTTATAGATGACCATACAAGAAGTACTTAGACCAGTCTTATGAAAGAGAAATCTGCAATTGCCAGCATATTTCAAGCCTTTCATTCTATGATTTCCAATCAATTTCAAAGTAGCATTCATGTACTTAAAACTGATAATGCTAAGGCCTATTTTAATTCCATTCTTGGTCCTTACTTTCAAAGCATGGTATAATTCATATCATTTCCTGTGTTGACACTCCACAACAAAATAGGGTTGTGGAGAAAAAAAATAGACATTTACTTGAAGTTGCTTGTGCTATTATGTTTTCTAACCATGTACCTAAACATTTTTGGGGGGAAGCCATTCTCACAGCCACCTATCTTATTAACAGAATGCCTAGTCGAGTTTTAAAATTCCAAACTCCTAGAAATGTTCTCATGAAAGCTTATCCTCATATCAGTTCCTTTTCTTTTGATCACTACTAAAAGTTTTTGGATGTTTTTATTTTGTTCACATTCATCAACAAAATCACACCAAAATTGATCCCAAGTCTATTAAGTGCCTCTTTACTCTCCCGTCACTCAAAAAATATACAACTCCATGGATGTTAACTTCTTTGAGAACCAATCATTCTTTTCCAAATCTGAAATTTAAGGGGAGAGTTCAAGGGAATATCATATTTAGGATCTCCTTCAGGACACTCAAACCATTTTTGAACCAAATCCAAATCCTATCACTGTTGAAACTACCCCTGTTGTCCTTCATCAACCATAACTTGATACTTATAATAATGAACTTTGTGTCTATAGAAGGAAAAGACCAAATGAACAAATAGAAGACACAAAGCCAACTCAAAACTATCAAGAATCATAACCAAACCCCCAACATCTGATAATCACAATGGTATAGATTTCTTGACTCATGACTCTCTTATACCAATGGTTGATGACTCTGATCAACCTATTGCACATAAGAAAGGTGTTCGAGGGTGCACTGAACATCCAATCGAAAGATATATAGCATATGGAAAGTTGATACCAACTTGCAATGCTTTTATGCCAACACTTGCTAGTGTGCAGGTTCCCAACTCCATCCAAGAGGCTTTAAAGGTTCCAACATGGAAGAAAGCAGTTGAGGAAGAAATTCATGCTCTAGAAAGTAAAAATACATGGACCCTTACAGAATTACCTCATGGCAAAAACCCTGTGGGCTGCAAACGGATATTCACGATCAAATACAAAGCATATGGAAGTATTGGAAGATTCAAAGCCAGACTTGTAGCAAAGGAATTCACACAATCATATGGAATTGATTACTAAGAGACTTTTGCGTCGATTGCTAAGCTTAACATAGTTCGGGTTCTTCTCTCTCTTGCTGTAAATCAAGAATGGCCTTTATATCAACTAGATGTCAAAAATGCTTTCCTAAATGGGGACTTAGAAGAAGAAGTCTACATGATTGTACCTCCAGCATTTGAAAACAGCTCAAACAGCAGGTTAGTTTGCAAGTTAAAAAAATCACTATATGGACTAAAGCAATCTCCTCTTGCCTGGTTTGACATATTTGCAAAAACAGTAAGTTCAAATGGATGTCATCAGTGTCAAAGTGACCATACACTCTTTGTGAAAACTAATCCACAAGGAAAAATTGCTATTCTTATAGTATGTAGATGATATCATCTTGACAGTGATGATTCAAAGAAAATTCTTAATCTTAAAAAATTGCTGCCAATAGAATTTGAGATCAAGGACCTTGGAATTCGTAGGTATTTTTTGGGAATGGAGGTAGCTAGGTCCAAAGAGGAAATTGTCATATCCCAAAGAAAATACATCCTGGACCTTTTAAGAGAAACTGGCTTGCTTGGATGTAGACCTGCTGAGACACCTATGGAACCCAACAAAAAGCCTAATAGAAGTGAAGAAAGCAGTCCAGTTAACAAGGAAAGATATCAAAGACTTGTTCGCAAACTCATCGACCTATCACACACAAGACCTGATATTTCTTACCTTGTCAATGTGGTGAGCCAGCATATGAATAACCCATGTGAAGATAATTTGGAGGCAGTAAACAAAATTTTAAGATATTTGAAAAAGACTCCTGGACTTGGTTTAGTTTTCAAAAAATCTGAAAAATGGGAAAGAGAAATCTATACTGATGCTAGCTAGGCAGGAGAGTTAACTGATAGGAGATCCACCGCAGGTTACTACTCATATGTTTGGGGCAATCTCGTCACTTGGAGGAGTAAAAAGCAAGCTATTGTCTCTCAAAGTAGTGCAGAATCTGAATATCATTCTTTTGCACTAGGAATATGTTAGGGAATGTGGATTCAAAGGCTATTGAAGGAACTAAAGGTTGAAACAAAGGACACAATCAAGATGTTTAGTGACAGTCAAGCGACCATCAATATAGCAAAAAATCTTGTGCACCATAACCGAACTAAACACATCAAAATTGATCGACACTTCATTTCAAAAAAAGTCAACAACGAGATTATTCAACTAAGCTACATTCCTGCAAAATTTCAGATTGTTGATATCCTCACCAAAGCACTACCAAGGGCCACTTTTGTTGAATTAAACTCCAAGCTTAGTTTGTATAATATATACAACCCAACTTGAGGGGGAATGTAGAAAGATATACCATTTATATGCTTTATTAGGAAATTATTTATTCCTTTTATTTAGAATAGTTATTCGTATCTATTTTATTTATTTTGCATCTTTTCTGTTTTTCCTTTTATTAGGATTCCTAATTAATATAGGATTTGATTTCCTTCTTTCATGTCGTGAATACCAATCTCAACAAGCTATATATATTTGAATTCCTCTGTTTCTGACAAAGTAAGATCAAAATTCCAACTCGTTTATTTCTTCACAATTTGTCAAGAAATTTCATAAAGGTTAATAGCCCTACACCTTTCCATAATTCGATTAAATTATCTAAATAGATATCATTTGAATCCCAACACCCAGCCAAATAATTCCAACACGGGTTACATAGCAGTGAAGATAAAGAAAGGTTTCATTCATGTTCAACCATAAGGAGTTAGAAAATTTTCCTCTACTAGGATACTCAATGAGCCTTAAGGTTTATTGTTAAGTAGACAAATAAATATAGCATCAATTCTACATTAAAAGTCCAACAATGTGAATAAATGCTCAAATTAATACCATCCAATTACGTTACCATCCATATTATAAAATTTGTCAAAGAAGTTAAAGATAATTTTAATACCAAATCAAAATATAAGTAGAAATCATCTCTCACAAACATATAACTTGTGAAATAAACCCTCGCGTAAGGATTAATAAAATCTCATTCGTTCCTTGTTAATAAACCAACCATATGATTCCCATTACCGCTTTAATACCATCCTAAAAGGGTTAGATCCACATAATTAAAAGATTCCAAGAAATTGGAAAATATATAAATTTCACAATTTAGATGAGAGTAACAGTTATTTGTCACCTTACCTTGAATACCATTTACTAAATGCTCCAATTCTCAGGTGTTTTGTAAGGTTTGGGATGATGGGAAAGGCCCCAAGTGTCACGACCCGCTTCCTGGGGCCATGAGCAGCACAATAACAACGTCTCTGCATTACTATAAGTCTAACCCAACCCCATTATAATCCACGGATGACAAGCATCTACGTGGGGCTTGTACATCTAAAAGTATATTAGTTCAACAATAACTAGCTAAAGTTAAGGTGCTTGAAGCTATCTTATATTCAGAAAACGTAATACTCTTTTTTTGAAAACATTTAAATTTTTCAACAAAATAAAATTTCCTTTTAAATAAACAAGCTTCAATTAAACGCCTCTTTCAAGGTAAGAACGTTTTCAAATTAGAACTCTATTGTTCGAAATTAACTCAATGCTAATCCTCTCTCCTTTTTTAAAATAGAGATTTTCGATGAAATACACCTCTTCCAAAAATGCTCAGGTTGCTTTTATAAAAACTCATTTTTCAAAAAGAAATAAATATTTTTTTAATAGAATTATCTTTCAAATGAATAAGCTAAGGATAATCTTATTTGCAAACAGGTGAAAGATTTTATAAGAATTTCTAAAACAATTTGGATACCATGAGTAATCCCTTTCCAAACAAAATAGGTGTTCAAGTGGAATATCTCTTTTTTAAAACAAATGAGCAATTCCTAGTTTAAATAGATTGATGATAATCCTTTTTTTTTTAAGCAAATGGGTTAATGGATAACCCTTTCCCTTTTTAAAACAATAGATAATCTTTTCTTTTAAAATCAAGTAGACAAATGGATACTCCTCTTTTCAAAATAAAATAGAGAAATGTATAATCTTCTTTTAAAACAAATAGATAAGGAATAATCTTGCCCTTTTCAAAATAATGGATAAGGGATAATCCTTCCTTAAAATGAATGATAATTTTAAGAAAACTCATTTTGAATATAAGCTCTTCCCCCTTTATTTTTATTTTAAATAAAATCCTAAATTTGAATATTCTTCAAAATAAATGTCCAATTATAATGATCATCCAAACCCAAGAATAGTAGGAATATCAAACAGTCCAAGTGCAACCATGCACAAATGTGAATAATTGAATTAATACATAATTTAAATCAAATAACCACCGTTACCAAACTTCTCCTCTAATCATCCTATTGACTACAGAGCAACCTAACGACTTTGTTGAGGCAAAATTCCAAGATTGAAGTTTTTGATTAATGCAATTAAGATCCTGAAACTTGGGCATTTAATGCGTCTAAAGTTGGAATCAGATTTTTGGTTAAAAGGAAAGATTCAGAAGAATATTTTGTGAAGAATAATTACTCACAAAAGTTTCCATTCAAGTATCCTAATGAATCAAGCAATAAATGTAGAATCCACAAAGAAAAGGAAAGATTACAAAAAAGGAAAAGATTTGCATTGAATTAGATTTGAAGCTTAATAACTACATGAAGTCAATACTGCATAAGAAGAAAATAATTTGCAATAAACACATAAGTTAATAGTGCGAAAAAAGAAGTAAATCAAGATATTGCAATAAAGGAAACAATCAGGGCCTTGGTGCATCTGAAAGCATTAATGCAGTATCGCAACACAAAAGGAAAGAATCTAAAACGATTAAAAAGGTCAATCAACAAACAATTAAGGTAGAGATTTGTCACTAATGCGAAAAATCAATTATGAAGCAAAAAGAGAAAGAAGTCGTTATCCAATGAAAAAGGAAACAACAAATATGTCGACTTCAATCAAGATTCATGTGAATTAAAGAGTATCAAATAAACAAATGTTTATTACCTTATCTAGCTTGAGGACCCTAATTGATTGAGCATATCATTGAAGAATCATGATTTGACCAGAATCAAGCAAAGCGATTTATGGAGGATCCTATGCACACAACGACTAGCATTTTGAAGGCTATAAAAGAAGCACACTTCGTCTCTTTGGATATGTCCTGGCCAAAAGAGAAATACATTCTATAGAGCTTGAGAAGTGTGTTTATTCTCTGTCTTTTTAGAGAGAGCTTTGTACTAATAAAATACTTTGAGTGAGTTGTTTCTCTATTGAGTTCTGTGTAAGCAGTCAAAGAATTGTAATTCTTGTTTCTGTCCTTGTGTAGACAAGTTTTAGGGCCCTGGTGTGGATCCTCCTATTCTGAAGGGCAAAAGTCGTAGGCTAAGCCTTTCTAGAGGAAAAGTTTCCTAGTTGAATGATTATTAGGAACATGTGAAAGCCTAGCGGTGTAAGCATAAAAGCATGGTCTTGCTGAACTAGTGTTGGAAGTTGCTAAAGAGTTTAGCATAAAAGTGGGAAGTTGAGCCTCAACCTGGTTGGTTATATATTGTGTTGTCATTACCATTAATAAAATCTCATTACTTGGTGTTTTAAGGAGTGGACATAGGTGTATCGTTGAAATATGACTAAACCACTATATATCCTAGTGTCCTTCATTTATTGCTTTGATTATTTTGTCCAATTCTTTAATTTTAATTACTAAGTTTTAATTAGGACCCTACTTTAACAAGCAGAACTCTAAATCGTTTTAAGAAAAATAAAATCTTAAAAATAGTTTTATGCTCAATTCACCCCCTCTTGAGTATCCATTTGCACTAACAAACTTAATAACTAGAAGGACAATTGAACCTACCCGGTAACAGGAAGATTCTCCACAAACCCACTACTCCTCAAGCAGGTGTTTCTTGTCAACCAGACTGGTAAAAAGGAAAAATAACAAAGAGTATGAGTCATAAAACTCAGTGAATAGAATGGCTTCATCATAACAAGGTTCAAACATGTTAAGACATAATGAAAAGTGCCCCTCGGGCCAAATCTCAATACCAACAATGTAATGAGAAAACTTACCATCTCAAGGCATCCAAAACATCTAACTAATGATACTCGTTAGTGGCAAGGTACCATCAAGAGTTCAACTCACCTGACCACCCTCTTTACCTACCCTAATGACGGACACCCCACTGAGCAAGGTGCCATTGGGAGTTATAGTCACCAGGCCATCCTCCTTGACCTTGCTATGAGGGCCGTCTCCACTACTCATCAATTAAAGGCCCATCTGGAGCCATGCTCATCCAACCACCCTCCTTGACCTTGCAATGAGAGGAAGGTACCACTAATATCATTCAAGTAGTGTGATAACATACCTACATGCTATTCCAAAATCATCTTGAAATCACATCAATGAAGAGCAATTCATCATTTCAATGCATACGGGCATAACGAAATCTTAAATTAATAATAACTCATCATTCCCAACACATCCAAGTATACATAATCTATAAATTAACACTAATCTCATTATTCCCAACACATCTAGGCATGCAAAATCTTAAAATTAACATTATTTATTCCCAACATGTCTAGGCATACCAAATCTATAAGTTAACACTTCATTATGCTTGACATGTCTAGGCAAAATTAAACTTTAAATTAACAACGATTCTCTATTCTCATCATGCTCGAGCAAAATTTATCTTTAAATTAAATAGTAATATAATGATTAAGACTTAACGTCCATCATAAGGACTTAACTAAATTGAGATAAAACTTTTTGTGTGGTAATTTAATTAGTTTATGACATTGTATACCATAGGCCACGCCTATTCATTGTTACCTTTCCACCTAGAGGCTTAACGAAATCCCCTACAGTATTAGGGAGGTCACCCTATGTCACCATTATCCAGTCTAACATTAAAAATGAGTTGAATAGAGTTGACCCACTCACCTGGATTCAAATGACGTCTTTATCATCACCTGAGCGTGAATTAGAGATGTGAATGTCAATTCGAGAAAATTGTAATGTTGAGATTTTAATTTAAGAGAGTGATGTTAATTTCTTTGTTTGATTTAAGACTCTAAATCTAAATGGCTAAATTTCAAGAGGTACAATTTAAGATTTAAGTTTCATGAACATACCTTTTTACGGAGTTTCTTCTTCCTGGAGATGTTTCTTGAAGTTCACGTGTGAGAGCAAAGTGTATGGGTTAGTGTCCTTGTGAGGGATGTGGCGGCTAGGGCTTTGGTGTACAGCTAGGTTTGTGGTGTCTAAGTGTGGGTGACTTCTTGGGTGAGGAGTGTAGGGGATGACTAGGGTTCAAGTGAGACTAGGGTTTCTAGAGAGAGAAAAGAGAGAGAGACACTAGAGATTTAGTGGAAGAATTTTCTCAATAGGGAGGTGTCGTCTAGTGACTTTTGTTTTAATTTGCATTCCATTCCAACTATCTTCTTCTTTTAATTATTTTGTTAATTAATTAACCATTGTATGGCATTCCTATTTCTTTTACTAGTGTATATATTTAATTCTTTGATTTGTTTTCTAAATCTTCACCTTAGCACTCACATCTTATCTTTAATTTAATCAATCCCCACTTTGTTTTATTTAAAATAACCTTAAAATCTACTCATCTAAATTAATTTAGTTTGTTTATTAATGTATTTATCTTTAGGGATGTTTAAATTATTTTGAAGCTTAAGTCTACTTGATTTATGAAGTAAGTACTAGATAAGAAAATAGATTCTAGTGTGAGTAAATCAATTTGCAATGAAAGTTAAGTCATTACATATTGTTACTCACTTAGAAAGCAGGTTACGAACTCTACCCTACAAATTCGAATCGACTCCACACTCCGGAGGAGAAGGTTGTAACGAAGAGCTTTGTTCTTACCTATCCTCACAACATAAACCAAGAAAAGAAATCAAGATTTATTCCTCTAGTGTTAAGGTAGGTCGCTGCAGCGATATAGTCCACTGTTGCAACAGAAAAAGGCACAAAAATAGGGTATTCTCTCTATCTAACAAGTAGTGGAGGCATTGTTGCCTCGGCTAAAGCCCATTGCAGTGGTGGTTTTTGCACCACCTCTTCCCATGACCGCTGCAACAGCACAAAATGCTTTGTTTAATAACCAAACCAAATTCTTTTACTCTTCCCAGAAATTATGGCTCCATATCCCTTACACAAGGAAGATAACAACTCAAACAACCCATAATCATCATCAAAAACTTGAAATTTACCAAATCAACAAGTTTAACACTTAAGAATTCAACATCTAAACCACTCAATAAGCTAAATCACCAAATCCTCCTTACTAGGTTATTTGAAATCATATTTCTGGTTCTTACATACCCCAAAGTGTGAATATCTCTCAGAATTCAACTTTAAACCAAGATTTACATGCACTATCGCCCTGAACTTCCATTAACATAGATTATACAACCCAAAACTCAATTATTCATGCACGTAGGATAAAGAAGGGCTAATTTCCTTACCTCGTAGAATCATCAACCACTGTGAACACTACAATAAATACAACAATTAGCAACGAATTTAATAGAATTTCGTCACTGATAGGTCAGTAGCGACTGAAACAAATATATCTGTGAAACTTCAATCGCAAATGATTTGAGATGAAATTTGCAACGAATCAGCAACGAAATTTGAGATGGAATTTCAAATTAGGGACAAAATTTGCAATGGATCAGTGACAAAATTTGAGACGAAAGAATTATATTGCTATTTTCTATTTTTCTTGTAGTGGTAGCTTAATCTCCTAAATCTCAGCTATAAAATCAATAAAATGTGTCCAGACAAGTGACAAGTGGGAAGAGAGAAAATTTTGAGAGATGAAGACATGAGAATGTTCTGAAGTCTTTGCCCAAGACCAGAAAACATGTTGCTTAAGAGGGAAAGAAAGGATCATGTGAGCTGCACAAGGATTAGGAGATTAACTCTTAGTTTTGGCTAGCTAGAATTACACCCAAAATCCTCTTTTAAAAATGCTGACCTCACTCAACTCTCAAATAATTCCATATAATCCAGCTTCCTCCCTCAAAAGCCCGAAACTCATACTTTATAAGTCTACTTTATCTCCCTTCCTTGAAAAATCAAAATTAACACGGCCCTTAAAGATATTAAAGTTCACACCACAATTTCAAAGTAGTTTTCAAATTAGTCCTCGGGCATAACATGTGAACTATTAACCTAAGTACATATTGGGTGCTTTTTTTTTTTACGAAAAAAGTATAATATTTGTGATATTCTAGAGTCTAGATTAATAGCATAGAAGTGTATCAAAATATTAAAAATTTAAGTTCCCAGATTAACAAAAGATGTTTTTGTAAAAAACAAAATGGTAGCATTAAGGTTACTAAACATAAAAAAATCATATTGTAACATATCTATAGACATCGTACCTTATGACCTTTTACTAAGTTTTTAAAAAATTAGGGTTTAAAAAAAACTAAAACAAGAAAATGACCGTTTTGGAGAATTTACAAAAATCTCAGAGTCCAAAACTATCGATATTTTCAAAACTGGTCAGTTTGAAAATTCCAAGACTTTGAGGTGGAAATTCAAATTTCCAGAAAAAAATCCATTTTAGAAATATCAAAAATTTTATACTAAATTGACCAAAAGGACTATTTGCAAATTTTCAAAATTTTGGGCCCAATTTTCAAAAAAAGATTATATTGAAAATCTCAAAGTTTTGGGGGTCAATTGGCAAAAATAGATTAATTTGAAAATCTCTAAAGTTTTGGGTCAATTTGCAAAAGGGACCATCTTGAAAGATTCCAAAAAATTATAGGGATAATTTGCAAAAGAGAGGCTAATTTAAAGATGTACAAGGCCTGGGTCACTTTGTAAAAAGGACTAAGTTGGAAATCTCAATGTCTTGGGGTTACTTTGCAAAAAAAAAAGATTAATTTGAAAATCCCAAAATTTTGGGGTCAATTTGCAAAAAGGATTAATTTGAGAATCCCAAATTTTTTTGAGCATTTGTCTGTGGAAGAAGTTTTGGAAGGTAAAAGTTGTCATAACAAAATCTGATGAAGTAAAATAAAATATTGCTTCCCAGTCATGACCAAAACAGGTAACGGAAATGCTCTTTAGCTTCTGAAAAAAAATCATATAGCTTTTTTTAATGTTTATACTTTTTCGCAAAACCACATCCACACGTATATTATATCAGAGAAAAGTACTTCTTTTAATTAAAAATTTACTTTTTTCTTAAAAAAGCCTATCTCTATTTATTAAAAAAAAAATACTAATTTGCTTTAACAACAATCTAGTTTCCCATATAAATTTTACTGTTCATAACAAAGTAAATGCCGTCTGAACCTAATATCTTTTGTTGAATATCCATACCTCTCCCCTCCATTTTATATTTAGTGGACTTTTAATTTTTTGCTTAGGACTGGGATTAGTATTTGAAACATTGAAGATGACTCTAGTATTACTTAAATAAAGCTCATTGATGTCAATTATATTGAAGGGAAATTGCATATAATTTCATAAATTGCTTTCTAGTTATAATTTTAGTATATAATATAATGTTAAAATGCAAAACCTCTCTAAACTTAAATATATGTATACTTTACTTTCATCAGCTTTTAAATTCACCAAAACACCTTCTTCAACTTTTGGACTCTCTAAAAAAAATCCCTTTGCTATGATTGTGATAGGTTAAACCGTTAATTAACTACCATATCAACTAACTAGTGCCTATTCAGCAAAATATTATCCCCATTTATGTTGAGGTGGTAGGGGCAGTTTTGGATTTTGACAATAAAAAAAATCTATTTTGTCTATTATACATTTAAAACTATTTCATTAAAGCATAATTAAAGCACATTATAAAACACAATTAAAGTACATTATGTGGCATGGAATTTTGCATTAATAATACTATTTCAGTCTCTTGTATCATCTATATTTATATATCCACGTCAAATGAATCCAATAATTACAGTATATGCTGGCATTATTATCGGACGTTAAACGTAGGGCTTCTATTGTGTAATCTCTCCTTCATGTTTGCATTTGTAGCTAATTCATCTATAAAATACAGTGAATGAAAAATTGAATCGGAACAGCCGGTTGGATAGGGGGCTGGAAGAGGGTTTAGTCTAGTTGTGTATTTAGACCGAGAAAAAGTAAAATTAGTATGAAACCGATTAAATTGGTCGGTATTTTGAGTTGATCAGTTTAATTGATTTTAATAAAAAAAATAGAACGGTATCATCGCCGGAAGAAGGAGGGAGAAGTGAAGAAGACAGTCGCTTCTATGGACACCGGTAAAGATAGTGAGAGAAATAATAAGAGAACTTTAATCTATTGCCAGCGGAAGATCTAAGAGAGAAAGAGACGACGAACAGATATTTGAAGGAAAGAGATGACGAACAAAAATCTAAGGAAGAGAGACGACAAATAGAGACTTGAGAAACATCATCTGAGAGAGAGACGACGAAGAGAAACAATGAAAATGAAGTCTTGCTGCCTTGTGAAGAAGATGATGAGACGGTGAGAGGTGGGAAAGCAAAAAAAGCCAAAAAGCAAAAACATGTGATATCATATAAAGGCATCCAACTAACGCTCATTGCTATCATGTGTCCTAAATTTTTTAATATAAATATATAAAATGTTATTTTTTTCTTATTATATTCATAAAAAATTAATATATATATATATATATAACTATATTTTTTAATATTTTTTAAATACAAACGATTTAATTACAGTTCAACTACGATCCAATTATTGATTCTTGAACCGATATCTCCACCAATTCAATGACTGATTCGATTTTTAAAACATTGATAAAATAGACTAAAATGAATTCAGTTATAGCAATTAAAAAAAAGTCTGTCTATTATCTATATTTGACACCCCTATAATCTGAGGTTGACTTGGCGAAATCGGGCTTTAAATTTAAATACTAAAAGCAATAAGAACAATTTGATTTACGGCAAGTTAAGGAAAATTATATAGCACACTGAAAAAAAATATATTAAATTTTAAGAGACAACCTTCTTTTATTATTATTTTTTTTGGCTTTTAATGCAATGATTATATCTAAATTTATATAGATATGTTACATTTTGATCCACTCTAAATTCTAGCTGCTAAGGGGTGGATCTTACTGTAGCGTAAGTGTATCTACTCAGTTTCATTATGCCCATGTTAATATCCAAGGCTATGATAATGCGCTAAGAGGCTGATTACTTGACAACAATGTAAACAATGTAATGTGTTGGTTTAGATAGTTTAGTACCCACTATTGTGAAGACTCAACCCGTAATAGAGTTTGGAAATGAATTTTTTGTTTGGTTTTAAAAATTAAACAGGGTGCTTGGTATATTTAGGTCATGAAGATCCTCTGCTGTACAACAAGAGTGTTGAATGGCCCTGTGTCATTCTATGGGCACGCACAAGTAAGGTTTACGCCCATCAAATAACGCTGAGCTACTCAAAACTCTTGTTGTATAGCAGGAAATTCACTCCCATTGCTAGTAATAGATTTTGCAACTTAGCAAATCAACATGGATGTCACCACATGACCATTATCTGATGTTGATGGTGTAAAGGTTAGATTATTTCCATATAATTTTATAGTACTTTGGAACTAAATGAACCTCTATTCATGGTGTGGGACCCGATTGCTTGCATTATTTTTTTCTGACTTTTAGCAACAGTCTTTTCTATTGTTAAAAGTAGAATTGCACCCTGTCGTACTTTTAGTATGGCAGAGAACTCCAGTTCCTCTATTCAGTCCTCTTCTATTATATTTCTACAAGCTTTTGTTCAGTAAATCTCTTGGATAGTTGTTGTGTTTTCTTATTCAGTGTACATGATGGGAAATTGGCATTTGTTACTTTAATTAGGTTGCATATGTGCATGTGCTGGGTTAGTGGGTAGTTTGAGTTTCTTGACTGAGTGCTGACTTGGCAGTAATATGTCCAAGTCAACATGTTTAAACAGAGATATAACAGAAGTTTGATTATAGGGGCCTCATTATTATTATTATTATTATTATTATTATTATTATTATTATTATTATTATTATTATTGTTGTTGTTGTTGTTGTTGTTGTTGTTGAAACTACAGGGGTCTAATTACAATTTTGAAACTTTAAGAATCAAATTAAAAATTGAGTGAAAGTATATGGACATAAGGGTAATTTAACAAAAATTTATCCTAAAAATATTTTAAATACAAACATGATAATAATTGTGATTTTTGAGTGATGTTGGTGGCAGCGACAATGGCAGTGGAGTAAATGGCAATGGTGTAAGTAAGTGGGGTGTGGGATTGTGTTGAAACCATTTTTGTATTAATGAGAAGTAAAATTAGACATTAGTGAACATCTTCCAGTAAGATACTTTCTTTCCTAGCAAAAAAAACAATCCAAAATATTCATGGCAAAAAGTTTCTCTATGAAAATCAATGCTTGCAATAAAATGGAACCATAGACCACAGGAAATATTTTAACTAGGAAAGACTTCACAATTCAATGGAGTAGTTCAAGAATGGAGAACTAGGAGTGACAGTGACAATTTCGGAATTTTTAGGGACTTTTTTGTCGAGTTTGACAACAGATACATGCACGAAAAGCAAGGTTTGGTCACTTTGACACATGGAAAAACAAGAAAGTTCAGATAGCTTAGAAGAATTAAAGTTAGACTCTGATACCATTTACTGATTTAACAATGTGGTGCCAAAGAGCCAAACCATTGCTTAAGCCTTGATGCCAAAATTTTTATTTCGACCCAAAAGAGAATAATAATAATAATAATAATAATAATAACAATAACAACAACCCAAAACAAAAAAACGAAGTTACTTTGTGGCAACTTGGGTTGATTTTAGAGCTAGTGTCCCTCAAAGATGCCAGGTTGATACTCAATTACTGATATTGGAAGGGTATCGGGGACTACTGAAGTATTAGGATGTTCTCCACATGAACAAAAAAGCCCAAAAAGCCCCTCTTTTCTCCTCTTTATAATCCCTTGTGATGATGGTGCTTTGATATGTTTCGCATAGATGATATGATCAAGAATGTCGAAACATTTTAAAGAAAAAATAAAAAATAACCGAAACCATAATTCCAATAGAAGAAATATAACTTACAACCAGTCAGTTTAACAGCAAAACATTTGACAACCACACAAGTACAACTACCACTATCTCTACATCAGTCAAGGTCCCAACATCTTTACAAGCAAATAAAAACATGAACACATCAACGACGGGTCACAACTCATTAGTCGATCTACAATTTGTAAGTAAGGATAGAAGGTTAATGCCGTCACTCCGAAGGTTCATAAAGCCACTACTAGCCAGAAACAAACGACATTGCTCGTCTGAAGTCCAGAGATTTGAGGGCTGACTGTGAAAAATGCTTTCCATCTGGCACCCATAAGCCGCCTTTATGGGGTAGCAGCACTTGTGGCTGGCTCTTTCTGTCACGTTCACTGGCTTCCATGGATGGATCTTCTTTCCTTTTCTTCACAAATTCAAAGAACTCTGCAACTTGGCGTGCATACCTGCAAAAAAGGCAGAAATAGATGTGGATAAATCCTAGAGAACTTCTGGAACTCAGACTTCGTTTTTAGAAGCTTTCTTGCACCATTTGAAGTTGAAATTTAATACCCAGATGAATGATCATTCATGCAGTTGCCAAACCCATGTACTCTACTAAGGTAATGGCTGTAAATTAGACTTCAAAGTCAATATTTGGCTATATTTTGAACTTTGAAGCAACAGAATATTTGATTTCATGTTAAATAAGACATACTCCTAGAGCCACCATGGCCCTCATCTACAGCTCCCGCCTAGCCTCTTTAAAAGAATTTAAATCCACTCAATTTTTTTAAGAAATTGGCCGTGTCAATTTTTGAGAGATAAAAACGTGATGTGTGGAACCCACTTAAGTGATTGACCCCACAATGTATGAGTCCCACATACATCGTATCTGTCTCTAGTTGAAGTTGTCATTGTCAATTTCCTACAGTGTTCAGGGAACAAACCAGTTGATTCAACTGGAAACTGGTCCAATTTTGGACCAAGAAACCAATAAGTATTGATAGAAAATCGATTGAACCAGTCTCGATAGCAGTTCGACCATAGTCCAACTATTAACCCTTAAACTGGTGCCTCGACCGAGTCAATGACCGGTTTGCTTTTCTGAATCTTGATTTCCTAAGACACAGTATTCAAATTCCTTTCAAAGTCCTTGCTGTCTATGTACACCTAGTACAGCAACCTATAATAAACCAGAGAAAGGACTTCAGCAGTAATAGGCTGGAAAGAATACAATCCTGCAGATTTTTCATTGGACTCACCATAAAGTGATTTCAATAAGATACTAAATATCCATCAAACAATACTAGATATGTGATATTTCTTGTGACATGTTTCAGGAAAAAGATAATCTACAGGGCACAAAATATCTAATAATCCACAAGAAACATGATAAACATACACTTCACATCAATTACACAGGTTTTCTCCTAATGCCTGACAAATTGCATAACAGAGCTTAAATTGCAGCAACGATAATAGCATCATAGCATCAGGAATTACTCCCTCACTGTTTACAGTAATGCAAAGCATAATAGAAACCAATAAATACCCATGAAAGACACTCAATGGACAATTAAACTAACGCCAAACTATACAAATATAATACTACCCTTACTCACACTAAACATGAAGTCTACCCTCAGCAATTGATATTAAGACTATTGGGTAAAATCATGTGAATGATGACCAGATAAAGTTACAGACCAGCTTCATGCACAAATTATTCCAATTTGAACCAAATTTCCCTTTTTCTTGATCTATATTTTGATCCCACCTATAAGCTACTAGAAAAAAATAAATAAATAAAAAGAGAGAGAGAGACAGAGAGAGAGAGAGAAGGCTTACATGGTTATATAAAAAAAATATATTCACCATGGCCTTTTCTCTTGCTTCTATTACTGTGACAGTGGGAACCAACTCCTCCCCTCCCCCATTTAAACAATGTTAACCACTCATAACATTTACCATATTGTGAAGGAAAATGACGTTAACCATCTGACCCTCATGCTTTAACAGTTTTGTTAATTAAACCCAAACAAGAGAAAAATAAAACCACAAGCCACATATGAATAAGCAATGATCTGATGGGAAAATGATTTCATCCATATATATAGAAATGCAACCACATATCTGAGTAGGAGATAATTGTCTTACTCTCTCTTTGCTTCAATATCTTTGCTGAAATCAATATTGGGTTCACAGTCCAGAACCAATGCAGGAACCTGTTTGTAATTAAAATGCTTAAGCTAGAGTATCATAAATAACAAATCATGAAGTTCACATATGGATACTCAAGTATGGTACCTTTTGAATGCTTGAATGCATATGATCACCCTCCAGATAAAATACACGGTCACATATGTCAGGATGTAAAGAGTTATCAATGTGCGGGGGCAGCTTACTGACTGACAATACTCCATGATTACCACTTTGGGAGGGAAATAACCAGCTTTCATGCTTTTCATGGAGGTTGTGAAGATACTCTAGGGTGACTCCACCTTCCTCTGCCCTCTTCCTTAACTTCATTCTCTTATGACAAGTATCAGGACTTGCTCTCAGATAGATAAAACCATCAGGAATAAGTCCAGGCAAGCAGGACACAACAGGATCAAACCATGAGTCATAAATACTGATCTCCATCTCATTCATCCAGTTCGCCTCATGAACAGATCGTACAAAGACCTTTATTGAACAGTGAGATAAATTGCATCAGCCTTTAAACTCTCAAAACAGTTTTTTCTTCCCTCATGAATCGTACCAAACAGGAAAAGGAAAGAACTGCAAAGTTTAAAAAATATTAATTGCAATTACTTTTGAACTAAAATCATTTGATTGCAAAAGCTTTATTGTTTTTCCATCAAAAGATATGATATGTGAAGAAAACAACCATGAATATTGTCCCCACTCAGGAAACACCAAACAAACAAACTACACCCTCACTTCAGAATTAAGATAGAAAATTTCCAAAGGTCTGAATACTCACCATCCTGTCACTGAAAACACTCCTCTCCATCAACCGAAGAGGCTTAATTCCCCCAGATGACTCTCTTTCCTGCATAACCCTTGTAACAAATACATAGTTCTGAAAGGTGTACGCATACCTTTGTGGCTCAGCATAGAAAGCATCCAAAATATTGAAGTGGTCAGGTCCAACATCCTGCCACTTGTCAATAGGTTCAGGAACCACCTCAACAAGATCACGCAACTCAATTGTTTCATTAGCTATTCTTTGAAGAAAAGTAGTCTTGCCGACACTAATATTACCCTCAACACAGAATGTAAGCCGTTTCTTCTGTGCTGACTGCTCAGAGCTGGAATTAGCTTCCAACTCTTCATCCACACTCTTTTTGATGAAGGTAGTTATGCTTTCAGCATGATTCCTGTGGATGATTCCCACAGAACTCTGTAGATACTCAACCATCTTGTCACTGGGTTTGCTAGAGAACTGTGGAAAATATCGCAAGAAAAAATATTCAAAAGTTTAGTATAATCTTATAACGCCAAGTTCAAAACATTAGAAACAATGGCATCTAAGGAGAAGTTGTTGCAATGAGTTGCTAGCCTCACAGTCATAGCCCTACAATTTTTTTCAAGAAACAGAAGAAACTAAAACCAAACGTAATCTTTCGAACGAAACTGAAGCGCAGAAATCAGATTCAGAAACAAACTATTAATCATTATTAATGGGAAATGCACTGCAACTGCAACAGCAACATAGACAATTTTAGCCACAATATACCTTATCTTTGTACAGTTGCTTGAGCTCAGCAACTCCGGCAATACCTTTCTGTACGAGCTTTCTCAAATTTCTCGGACCCACACCCGGAATAGTCAATAAATCCGGATTTGATGATAAGTCACAGCTGCTGGACGAACCCTTATGCCGCCTATTCAATTTCAACGACTTCTCAGAGTCCACCAACGAAGGCAAAGAAGTCATACTTTTGCTCTCTTCACCATTATCTTCAGCAACGCACTTCTCTGAGCTTGTTACGAAAGACCCATCGGAACCCGAATGCAGCCAGGCTGTACGTGCCCCGTGTCTTCCACCTTTAAGCACAACCCATCCTCTAGATTGCTTTCTGTTGTCGATTACACACCTACAGATGCAGCAATTGGTCGAAGAAGCAGCTAAAGTGGCCAGGTAGCGAGAAGACATAGCAGAGCCAACAGTGAAGAGTTCCCTTCTGACTAGCGACGTGGCCAAGGACGAACCGGAAGAAGCAGAAGCAGTCATTGTAGGAAGCCGTGATAAAGATTGAGAGAAGAAGGCGCTTCTGGAGCCTATAGAGTGAAAACCTCTAGGGTTCGTTGTGGGTAAAGAGAATGCGAAGCTGTTACTTGTCGTGTTCTTAAAGGGTAGAGAGAGAGACAGAGAAGGGCTACTACCCACGGTACATATAATGGGAGCAGAAGAAGTCGGGCGCAGCAGCTTCTGCATCACTTCTTCCAAGCATTTCACTCGCTGTTCGTGATTGCAGAGTCACAGGACGAAAAGAAACAGGGTTTACCTTCCTCACAAATTCATACTCACAGAGAGAGAAAGAGAGTGAGTGAGAGAGGGGTTTGTCAAGCTCACTCAGACCTAGTCACAGGTAAAGAAATGCGCTTACCTTTCTCACACACAGAACCAGAGACAGAGAGAAGGGTTTACGTTTCTCAGAGCGGGAGGCAAGTTGAAAAGGGTGAGGGTTTTAGGGCTTCTTTTTTCTTTTTTTCTGAAAGGAAGCATTTTGAATCTTTCGGTACAGTAGAAGGATTGCAAAGTTCTATATTATTATTATTTTGTAATGTTTTTGGTTTAATTTAGTTATTATTATTTATTATTTATAGAATTGTGGATTAGTGTGTGGACATGGGCAGTGTCTCAGGGGATATTGGAAGGCGGGTTGGGCTGTCGCAACAGTGAAACAAATTGTTTAAAACGTTTCAAGCTGAGAGAGATTATTCCCCAGCTGCATTGAATGCTATCTAGACACGTGGCAGTCAAAGGCATGACATGTCATAGTCTCGAGGATAATGAATCAGAGAATTCAAAAGATTGTATCTCAGGCTTCCGCCATCATAAATTAAATGTCTATTCTTAATAATATAATATCACAACATGTAATTATAATTTATAATTTCTGTAATTTTTTAATTTTAAATTTTCGATTTAATTACATGATTAATGAGTGAATTAAAAAATTAAAATTTATCTTTTATAACATTCTCATTTAATTACATGTTTAATTTATACATGAATTAATATTAAATTTAATATGTGAATTAATATTGACTTAATTTTTATTAATCAATATTATTATTTTTTGTTTTATTTTTTTATTTAAGCAAATTCAACTAAAGTCTTGATACATCTATTTTTTTATTTAAACAAATTAAATCAAAGTTTTGATGCATCCTTTTCAGACCTCACACACACACACACACTATCTCTCTCTTTGTGTACTAAACCTTAAATCGAAAAAGATTTTGCAGCCACACTCCAATATTATAAATGGTTGTGATGAGATCAAAAGTTAATGTTTTGGCTTTAGAGATGTTAGATCTAACCACATTCTTCCCTGATAAAATATTCTTCCTTATCATCTCCAAACTTTTCATAGATGAAGCAGTGAAGATCAATATCCTTTTACACAGATAGAAGACACTATGGCGGGACACCACTCGCCTTGAGATCGATTAAAAGAGAATGAGCATATCATTATCTCAAGAAGTCATTTTCGCGACACATCACCCTGCTTTGGCTGTTAAGTTGACAATCATCATTAGCTTGTACAAAAAGCTTCATTTAACAGTCACTGTGTTGAATCTAGTGTTTAAAATGGAATAAAGCTTACATTGCGGATTAAATGGATTTTAATTCTCTACTTGCTTTTTTATTTGTTTGTGTCTTTTACTATTTTGTTGATACATATTACTATTATAAGTGTTAAGTTTTTTACATTTATGTTGTTAATAATTTAAACTTGATGCAAGTATGTTTGGTGAATGTATTTTCTATATGAACAATGTGGTGAATTTCATTTCATAATTTATATTTTTTAGTTTATATTAATTTGTATTTATTCTTATTCAACCCCACATTCACGTGAATAACAAATAAATATTCAATTAAAATATATGAGTCAATTTCAATCTAAATTTGTTTAATAAGAAATTTTAAGTTATTTACAAACCTCTGTATCTCCAATTTAATAATAATGACTAGGTTGGCATAAATGCAAAAAAAGAAGCCTTGTTGATAAAAATTAAAGAAATTATTGCCTTAAGATTAATAATAATAACAACAACAACTCAACCTACAAATGTATATAAATTATTTATGATTAAGAAAAATTTTATATAACCTCAATTTATAGAAAAAAAGTAATTAAATCTATTATAAAAAATATATCAAATATGTATTTATGAAAAATTATCTATAACATACTTTGATATATTCTTATAATTAACATTAATTCCCAAGAAGCCATTGTGTGTGAGTGCTTAATGCCTTTTTTATACTAATATTTTTCATAATGAGAAAAACAATAAAGTCTAATAGAGAGATCAAAAGTATTTATATAACACTTTTAGAAAATAAATGTGCTACTAAATATACCTCAAACAACACATTCAGATAGAATAGAGGTTTATAATAGACAGCACCAAATATTTACCTAGACATAGTAATATTATATTTAATTATTAAATTCTACATGAAGAACATGAAGAAACTATTTCATCTTTTAATCATTAGAAATCATTAAGGCCTTGTTTGGATAAACAACTTAATTAAACACTTATATCATAAGCTCATATGATATAAGTGCTTATGTGATAAACGCTTAATTCAATAAACTATTTGTGTTTGAATGCACATTTAAAAGTGCTTATGCAGTATTTTAAAGTATTTGGATACATTGCTACATAAGCACTTATAACAGTTGAAATTACTGAAAAGCCCATCATAAACACTTATAAAATTAAAAGGTTTAGATAAATCACCACTTGACATAATTATTAAAAAATAAAAAAACTAAAAATAAAACCAAAGAACTAATTAATTTAAATCATGAATTATATCATTGAAATTTTAAAACTTTAATATCAATTCAAACTTTCACTACTTGATCTTGAAATTTAAGTAATAAAAAAGGTAGTCCTTATAATTTGTTACAAATTTAAATGAATTATTCTTTTTTAGAGATTAAATTGTATGTTTGTTCATTTTTAAGAAATTAATTCAATAACAATATATAATGAATTCATAATATTTGTGTAAATTTATACTTTCAAGATTACAAAATTGACCAATGTACGTTGTAAAGACTAAATTATTAATATATTCTTATATATATACATATATAACATATTAATTTTTTTTTCTTTCTAGGTCAACAGTGATGCCAAAATATTACTTTTATATAATATTTTCATCGAAAATTCTGCTAACGAAAACTAAAAATAATTTTTACCTGTTTAATGCAGTTAGTAATCATGTAATGGCATAAATGATGTTTTCTAATACTTAGCTACCAGGAGGACACCAAAATAAAAACCTTCTCTGTTGGCAAGTGGCAACTAAATTTTGTAGTCAAAAGACTAGGAGTGAAAGCAATTAAAGAAACAGAAATGAGTGACAAGAATGGTAGATTTTAAAGAAACAGAAATGGCAGACATATCAGAAAATTTAGCACCAAGGCATTGACAACCTTAACCAATTCCAGTTATATAATATTAGATAGTTATAGGATTTTGTCAGCTGGCAGATTGAGATGTAAACAAATGCCTTCTTCATTGGCAACTCAAAACAGGTAATCAAAAGATTGAAAAATAATATGGAGTGAAAGCATCAAAAGGAACAAAAATGGATGCAACAAGAACAACAGACAAATAATAAATACGCCTTGATTCTTATAGAAAGCCGTGTAGATATGTCCTTGCATTGTTCTTTTACAACATTTATTGACATAGAAGATGAATGAGAAGCAGAAAGCCACATCATGTTCATAGGAAAGGAATAAATTCATGAACACTAGCTCAAAAGAACTTCTAAACTCATCCTTGGAAGATGAAAAAGAGGAAAGTATCCCTAATTTTACCATCTCTGCATCCCCTTGACTACAAAAACACTACTCCATGCCACTCTTCAGTCTGATATCCTACTCTCTACTCCTAAAATGTCCTTCACCACCTCATATGTAACAAATGCAATCGCTATGGATGGGACAAACTACGAGACATTAAGGGAGTTATGAAACGTTCTAACTAAAGAAGGAGCAAGTCTATGGAAAAATAATGATCATGTGGATATATTTTTCAAGAACAAATACATTTATTGTCAATTGTTAGAAAAATTCCTGGTTCATTTTTCTAGTTTGAACCAGAACTTTTTCTAGTACTACATTTCTGGTTCAAACTAGAAAAATTTTTTGTAACCAAAATTTTTCTTTGAACTAGAAAAATTTCTGGTTTGAACCAAGAAACGTTCATACCAGAAATTTTTGGTTCAAACCAGAAAAATGAACTAGATTTATTAAAGGAGAAACTTCTGGTCCAAACCAGAAAAATGAACCAGATTTATTCTTCTCTTGGCAAATTTTTACCTACACAAACACCTTCTGTTTGCTAATAAATATACCAAGAAATCAATTGACAGTAGAAATTGGAATGTCCTCAAAACATGTATATTGTAGTCATGAGCAGAGATCCCACAACGTTATTCACACCATGGGACTAAACCACAAGCATGCTAGCAAGATATCAAACCATACCAGAACCAAATCCCAAGTTAAACCATAAACAAACACATTAACGAAATCCTTAATAAGCTGACCGAGAAGCTAGAGCAATACCAAACACAAATTGTTCTTCATTAACAACCATCAAAACAAAAATCTTAAACTAGAATAGAAGATTTGAACCAGAAATTGTTTTGGTTTGAACCAGAAAGTTGAAGAGGTTGAGCACAAGAGCAGGAGGGACATGGGAGAAGTTTTCGTAAGTTTATGAGGTTAATTTTGTCATTTGGAGAACCGGTTTTTAGGCTCTGTATAAGCTCTTTTAAGCTTATGTTGATAAGCTCCTCCATGAGGCTTATTGAAATAAGCTAAAATGAGCTTATAAGCCATTTTCATAAGCTCAACTAAACATCTATATTTTTTACAAGTGTAAAAACATGTCGAACTTAACGGGTTGGGCCCATTTAGACCCCATAAAATGAGGCTTGGACTAATATTTTTCGGCCCATTTAGAATCGGGTCGAATTGGCCTAACCCGCATAACTCCCGGGTTGGCACGTTTTCTTTTTTTCTTTTTTCACATTTTTATATTTAATTTATATATATATATATTAAATATTAATAATATATATTAAGTTGAAAAATACAAATGAAGTAAAAAAAAATCATTTAAAGATAATTTTATATCAAATTTGTATAATTATTTAATCTTAATTATTAATTAATGAGAAAAGATAATACTAAAAAAGAAAAAATAATTAAAAAATAAAGAATAGTTTCATTTTTAGCTTTTCTTTAAGTTCCAGATCTCTAAATTCATATATTTCTTCATTTTTTTAAAGCAAATGAACTCTTATTTATTTATTTTTATTAAATTAAAAACAAAAAATTAAAAAAAGAAAAGAAAAAGGAGCTGACTGGGCTAACAATATGCTAGCCCGTTTAAAAATGAGTCAACTCGACGCGGCCTGTTTCATGACTAACCCAAAGCAGGCCAACCCGTATGGACAGGGTTGGCTCGTTTTGACACCTCTAATATTTTCTCTAAAAGTGCTTATTTGATAAGATAAACTCAAATAAGTTATAAATAAATTCATCCAAACAGGGCCTAAATTCTATGTGAATTAAGAATGAATTTGTGTGACTTTGATTTCTTTCTAAATTAAAAAATATATATATATAAAGATTTAAAATTGTTAATTGTGTAATTTTTATTTTGATCACATGCTTGATAGAAGAATTAATTCTGTAATTTGTTAATTCTGTAATTTGTTAATTCTGTAAGTAAATCTTTCCAAATTTAATGCACCACCTAATGACAAAGTATTAGGTTAAAGAATAAAATTAATTAGTTCTTTAATGTGGGAGTACCATAATTATATAGTTTGGGAATTAAGCAATTTTTAATTCGAACCCATGATTAATACAAAATTTAATTATGTAATATGTTAATTCCATAATTATTTCTTTCCAATTTTATTACATCACCAATGACATAATATGATGTCATACAATTAAAATTATCTAATTCGGGATTTGATTACATGATGGTTGCATGATTAGTATGTGAATTAAAAAAAATTTAAATTCAAATTTTGTGACCTTCTAATTTGATTCCATGCTTAATTAATACTTGAATTAATATTGATCTATTAATTATGTAATTAAATTTGGAATGCTATCATAATATTCATTATAATTGGATTTAAAGATATTGTTAAATTCTATGTGAATTAAGAATGAATTTTTGTGACTTTGATTTCTTTCTAAATTAAAAATATCATATAGAAAGATTCAAAAATTTTAATTGTGTATTTTTTATTTTAATCATATGCTTGATAGAAGAATTAATTCTGTAATTTATTAATCCTATAAGTAAATCTTTCCAAATTTAATGCACTACCTAGTGACAAATATTAGGTCAAAGAATTAAAATTAGTTAATTCTTTAATGTGGGAGTACCATAATTATGTAATTTCAAAATTATATAATTTTTAATTTGAACCCATGATTAGTACAAAATTTAATTATGTAATTAGTTCTTTCCAAATTTATTGCATCACCTAATGACATAGTATGACATCATACAATAAAAATTCTCTAATTTGGAATTTGATTGCATGATGGTTGCATGATTAGTATGTGAATAAAAATTTAAAATCAAATTTGGAGATCTTCTAATTTGATTACATGCTTAATTAATACATGAATTAATACAAATATGTTAATTATGTAATTAAATTTGGAATACTATCATTATATTCATTATACAAAATTTAATTCTGTAATATGTTAATTCCGTAATTAGTTCTTTTCAAATTTATTGCATCACCTAATAACATAGTATGACATCACGTAATTACAATTCTCTAATTTAGGATTTGGTTACATGATAGTTGCATGATTAGTATGTGAATTAAAAAATTTAAATTCAAATTATATTACCTTCTAATTTGATTACATGCTTAATTAATACGTGAATTAATATTGATATGTTAATTATGTAATTAAATTTGGAATGCTATCATAATGTTCATTATAATTGGATTTAAAGAGATTATTAAATTCTATGTGAATTAACAATAAAATTGTGTGACTTTTATTTCTTTGCAAATTAAAAATATCATATAGTAAGATTCAAAATTTTTAATTGTGTAACTTTTATTTTGATCACATGCTTTATAGAAAAATAAATTCTGTAATTTATTAATTCTATAAGTAAATCTTTCCAAATTAAATACACTACCTAATGACATAGTATTAGGTCAAAGAATCAAAATTAGTTAATTCTTTAATGTGAGAGTTCTGTAATTATGTAATTTTGGACACTAGAAAATTTTTAATTCGAACTCATGCTTAATACAAAATTTAAATATGTAATATGTTACTTATGTAATTAATTATGTAATTGAAATTTTGTGACATTCTAATTTGATAGAATGCTTAATTAATACGTGAATTAATATTGATATGTTAATTTGTAATTAAACTTGAAATGTTATCCTAATATTTATTATAATCGAATTTATAAATATTTTTTAATATAGAATCAAGATATACAAATTATATTTATAACTTTTTTTTCAATCTTGTACCAAATGTCCAAACAATATTTATAACATTTGTCAGATGTAAAATATGAATACGCAAGAATATGGAATAATGATTTTGTACCAAATGTGAAAAAAAAAAGTTAAACTCTTAAGTACACGAATAATCATCTTTTGTCAAATTTTATCTCGATAATTTCATACAATAGGAGATATTAACAAATTTTCTCTATCATACAATTTCTGTCATGACCCAAAAATCGGGCCAATTATTAGCGTTGACAGTGTAACACCCATACTACTGCAAGTTTAATTTTTTCAGTCTAACCCCTATAGCATACACTACGTCCTGGTGGCTTATCCGATTACAGAGCATACTAGAAAGATTAATTCAAAAACAAATAAAAATTACCTTGCCTCTAGCAATGGGTAAGTATATCCTCGATCTGCAAGTCATCAAACTAATCATCCTTTTGTATCTGTAACTATGAACGGGTGAGTCTAATCCACTGATTTACCCAAAATGACCATACTCTATACAAACATACAATTATGCATATCAAATGAATTATGTGTATGTGTGTGTGTACATGAACACCCCCATGTAATCGTACACGCACGACATCAAGCAGCAGCCCTAAATCATACCTATGACATTGTACCTTTACCCTTGGTAGAGCATATATTTGATGCCCATACACCCAACTTCCCAACCTCGACCACCCCAGTCACAAGTTTGTACCTCATTTTGTGTCCTTAGTGCCTTAAGCACACTAAACACGACCCTAACTCATATCGGGTTAATTCCACACACATATCCACATATGCATATCACAACAAGCAACACACACATTACCACAAACATAATTCATTTGCCTTACGTAGGTCTGCATTCCTACGAGGATACACTCATGAGCCTTATCAATGAGGGTCTCCATTCCCACGGATGTTTCGCTCAAGAGCTTCATCACTTGGTTCTGCATTCTCAAAAGTCTATTTTTCAAGGCTTCATCAATGTGGGCCTGCATCTCCACGGATTCGTCATCAAGAATCCGTCATGTAGATGTCTGTTTCCACGGACTGATCCTTTTCCAAACACATACACACATCAACAAACAATAACAACTCCAGTATGGTAAATCTCACATCGAGTGGATACATCATCGATTAAGAAATTTAGTAACCAACTTTAGTATTTCTCAAATCGAGCCTTACTTTACCATAAAGTTGCCCCTTGGGTGGATCATATAGCCTACCTTGGCTTCCTCAACCCAGACACCGCATTACCATTCCACTCACAAACCTCATCGAAAACACAAACCCAATTCGCAATATTTCTTATTCCCCAAATTAAATTCTAATTATGCGCCACTCAGGCATTTACGATATCAACCATAAATTTATTCCTCACATGCTCTCATTACCACTCATATACTTCTCTTATGTTATATACATAGGTGTAAGTATATATATCCTCATATTTCATTCACAATAACATACACTGATTAGGGTGTTTTCACACCAAGCACTTGTTAGCGATATGGCAAGTGCATCAGTCGCACAAGTAATACAATGAAAATATGAGTAAGATATTGTTCCCATAGGATTAACTCACTATTTACCCAAGAAAACTAAGTGTATTAGTTAGACGACAATTTTTGGATTGAAGATAGCTCTAAATTAAGAACTGAAAGGTAAAATTTAAATAACAAATTTTTTTTTATACTTATTCACAATTAAAATGAGGGCACTCACAATCGGATGAAATTGACTTAATTAAAAGATCTAGAGCTACTAATCCCCCTCTTTCGTCATAGGAATTGCTAAACTCTCCAAGACTTGCAATTTTAATCATTTAAACACTTAATCTTAGGTTTCTTAATAGTTTAAAGTAGTTCTCCTGAATCTAAATTAAGCTACTCAACTTTAACACAATCCCTTATGTGAGTTAAGCCTATTTGATTAAACGAAGTTAACCGATATCCCTATGAGTTAACAAGCAAAAACCAAGCACTAGTTCTAATCACTTAGTGTTCTACAAACATTTCCCTCGCCAAAGTTCAATGAAAGCAATATGCAAGCAGTAAAGTGATCAATTTCAAAGCTAGTACAAGTTTAGAAAGAAACCGTCACGACCCCAAACCAAGATCATGACCAGCACAGACGATGTCTTGACCACACCGTCGCAAGCAAAGCTTGCCTTAACCCAAGACTTCATTTAACATAATAATAATCTTCATAAATACATAATTATACATACATTACAATATTCTTGAATGAGATTATGAAAATGTTTTGAAAACTCATTTGCACGATGTAGCGGAACCTACCCGATTACAAAGTCTTTCTAGAATTCTCTAATTGCATACACTATTAAAGGAAAATACCTATAATGATGCCGCTTCCAAACAAAGGAAAAGTCTTCAAGAAAGTGTGCCTCTAGATAGCGGGAACCACCAACCCTAAAACTATGAGGGATGAGTCCAAACCACGAGACTTACCATAAAATCCTACCAATCAATTCCCAAGTAACTCACAACCACAACGCACGGGCCTATATTGTACGTGTAGCAATGCAGACTAGGGATACCGAAGCCCGACTGTAACAGTGTATATATACACATATAACATACAATACACAGCCTGCGCTTTCGCATGACATGCTATATAATCACAATTCATGACATCCATAAAATCTTTTACATTACATTTCAGGGGCACATAACGCACAATACCAGTGCTTTCACATTCTCGTAACTACACTTACCTCATTCACATTTTCAAATAAACATGTTGTTCCCATTATACTAATTTACACAATTTAATATTTAAACAACTATACACATAGTTATATATGACATAATAACATAGTTTACACATAACTCATATTGGTAAGATGCGCATTACGTTTATTAAAGGAAGCCCACTATCATAACGAAGGGTTATTTGGTCATTAATATCAGGCGAAAACGCCTTATAAAAACTGTAATACGTATATATATAATCATTCATATTAATAACTTGACATTTCACATGTACAATTAGTTCCCTATGGGCAATTCTGATTGACTTTCGTTAAATTAGTCACAACGTCAATAGTCATCAGGACTAGTCTTAGGGAATTAGTTCCACCCCTTTACATAACCTTAAGTGAAGAAATTCACACATCCAAACACATATTAGTTATCTACTCTTATTTCATACATGTAAGAGCTAGTACATTCATATCTATTTGATAATAATTTAAGCAGTTACTACTTATATATATATATATATATATACCCTATATGAATGAAGTCGTATTGGCCTTTTTCAATGTCCTCCTCCAACTTAATCCTACAACAATGCATGAGGGAAAATTTACCTACCTAGACATTCTCATGTTGACAACATTAATTGATAATATATGTACTACTTCCCCAATACAAATGCTACAAGGATTCTTAATAGTTGCAAGGAGATACATAAGAGAGTTTGAAATTTGTCTCTTATTTATCACATTTATAACATCTGTAGTTTTGGGGAACTTAACTCATATCTAATTCATGATTACCTAACTTGGTTCATGAAGAAATTACAAATGTAAACAATTTCAATAACATTAACACAAATAAATACTTGAGATAGGAAAGGTTCTCTTACCTCATATTTAACTTCACAATTGAGTTCCTAAATCTTGAAGGCGGTTACAATGTATAAGGTGCCCCCAAGAAGTCCCATAACATGCTCCCACACCTAGAAATCAAGAGAACTAGATAAAAGGGTAAAAAAACCCCCCAATTAATCCATATAATAGGAGATTGGCGCCCATGGCGCTGCCCTTCAACTCTCTGTTTGCTTGGCAACCTACAGAGCTTCGATTGCAGCAATGTTTTTCAGTGTTTTTAGTTCCAATTCCTAATTTCTCACCATTTTTTGATGATTCCTTCAATAGAGCTCATACACTAATGTTTTAGGATCATAATAGCATTAAAACCCTAAGAAAATTTCATGGTTCAAGGTTCAAATCCTCAATTTCCCACTCAAAACCCTTACTTTGCTCTTATACCAATATTTTCATGAAATCCCTTTTTGGCCATATCACATTTAGGAATTTATGGTCTCAAGTTCATCTTAATCATCCCAAAGGTTCCCAAAACATTATCCATGCCCTAAATCTTTAGAAAAAAACCCAAATCATCATCATTTTCCATAAACAAAATCTCAAGATTGCCTAAGGTTCACTGTTCTTGCAAGAAGGAGAGAAGAATGGGAAGATGATTCTACTTACCTCTTCCACCCTTCAAGCTTGTTCATCATCTACCAAGTGGCCAGTAACGAAGAGAAAAAAAATGAAGAGAGGAGAGAGCTATAAGATTTCGGACAGAGGGAGACATGAGAAAAATGAATGAATTAGAAGATAAGGTGTGATTTATATCATGAAAGTGGGGCCTACACTACACATTTTTAATTTGGTCCCTTAGTGAATCAAATTTATAATTTGGACCCCTAAAGATGCTTAGAAAATTTTTCATTCACAATTATGGCATCCAACCACACTTCATCAGACATACATCATTACCTCCAATTCTTTTTTAAAATCCCAAAATTTTTTGCATTTATTCATTTTAGTCCCTCTCGGCCTAAAAATTCGCTTTAGTTTCAAACCTCAAAATTATGCCCTTTTTAATTACACAATAATACCTAGGGTATTACAGAAACACAATCCCTAATTTGAAATTAGGTTTATAGTAACCTTTGAACAGGAAAATTAGCTACTCATAGCCCTAAAACTACAGAAAACAGTAGAAAAACTATAAAACTTCATGAAACTGAGGTTGAGTTGACAAGAATCGGGCTTGGAAAGCTTTGGAAAGGGATTCCTCCTCTTCCTCTAGCAGAAATCAGCGCCTCCTCCCTATCTCAAACTCAAGAGGTCCTCAAAAAAACCTTGTTTTTTGCTATTTAAACCAAGCTAGTGTGTTGTAGATTCACAAACCATCGTTGTAGCAGTGGGTCATAAGAAAAAGGACTTTTAAAGGTTGCTGGTCCAGGGCTTGCCGCTATAGCGGCACACAACCACTGCTATAGCAGTGGGTGGTAAAAGGGCAGCTTTGACATCTTCAGAAATGCAGCTGCATAGGTCTATCTTCTTGTATTAGCTCCTCCCCAACTTAACCTACGTCAGAAAACAATAAATTGTCAATTATCAACAACTCTGAATCATGAAATCATTCAAAACACCCTAAACTCTAAGAAATCATAAAAAACACTTAAAACAAGGGTTAAGAATCACAAGCTATACAAGAAAGATAAAAAAAGAGGGCATTTAGCACCAAAATGGTAGTAAATGCCAGAACTTAACACTCCCCCAAACTTGAACCTTTGCTTGCCCTCAAGCAAAACAATCCACACAACAGACAAAAATGCAAAGCAAAGGTCAGTAAAACAGATTTCACAAATAAGATCAGAAAAATAAAATTTGAACTAAGCAAGGAAGAAGTGTGATTAGTACAAGTAAAAACAGAACCATCCCTTAAAATTGAACTCAAGAAATGCTTTTCCCAAGGAAAAAACATATTTGCAATAATAACAAGGGGACCTAATTCAAAACTCAAGTAAACACCTTGAAACCTCATAAGCTTCAAAAAGCAAAAGTACCAACACTTAAATTAAACTTTCCTTTTTATACTTTTACACTCTCAAGGGTATTCATTCCAAATTCTAGTGATCCATTTAGCAAACCAAATAAGAGCAGATGTAACTAGTAAGAAGAAGAGTCTGTGCGCCCAATCCACATAGCTCTTCCTCCCCCTTCACATCTAAAGTGAAAACTACAAAGTGAGAAAAGTGCCCGTATGCCTAATCCACACAACACTTCATTACCCTTTCATTCTCTCAAACTAACCAAAAGCAAGGTTCATTGGTTGAAAAGTGTTCGTCCACCTAATCCACACGATAACCCCTCAACTTAAACCATACCTTTAAGCCAGCTAATTATTCTTATTTAAATAACCATTTTTTTATTAATTCATGGAATCTGAAATTTATACCCCTTATTGAGCTTACTTTTGATTTTAAAAAAGATTAACTTAAGCTACAACATTTACTTTCAGAGTTCCCAAACTTCAATTAGCCTAACAAGAGTTTTGAAGAAAATCCCCTAATATTACTGAAAATAAGACTAATTCTTTATTGAAAGCAATTTCAAGAATTTAAATTTTAACAAAAATTTTCAAGTTTTTAAATCAACAAGCCATCACTCTCCTTTACAAAAATCAAATTGAAAGAGAAAATACAAGTTTGAAAATCTGCTCTAACTAACAATTATCTGCTTTGCACAATTATCTGTGACAACATACCAAACAAAAACAAAGATTCTTCTCCTCCAAACTTAAAATTGACAGTGCCCTCACTGTCTCAAATCAACACAACAGAGGAAAAGAAGCACAACAACCAAAACACAAAAATCAAACCACAAAAGTAAATGCCAATACAATTATAACACTGCCATTCACATAGATTCAGCCACACGTCATGTTCACAAATCTCACATCATAAGCATTTAGCATTTATACAAATTGATTAGTAGTTCACAAAACAAATAAACAAAAGTAGAAAAATAAAAGACAAAAATAAAAATGGTGTTGCCAATCACTAATCCATCATCTGATCATCATCTCTTGCTGCTTTCTCTTGCTCTGCTGCTTCCTCATCTTCGTCTCCACGGGCACCTGAATCTTCTCCTCTAACAGGAAGTCTTGATGTATCAAGATCGAACTTCTCAGCCATCAAGGTTCCCAAAGCCGACATATAGTTCATGTTAAAACACATGTCCATTTGTAGCATAGTGACTGATTGCTTCACATCTCCCAACTCTGTGTTAACATCTGTGAAAGCAACATTTGTAGCTCTAGGTATTGTATGACGAGGGTGCCCTACGGGGTGAAAGGGTGCTTTTTTACCCTCAGTATCTAAACTATCAATGTAATCTTTCTTAATGCCAGGAGATTTCTTCACTTTCTTGTCATTGTCATTAACAAGGACTTCTTTCTTCATCAGGTAAGTGGTCAGAATACAAGAATATCCAATTATTCCTTTTTTTTAGCAAGTTATTCAATTGTTTCTGAAATTATTTCCCCAAATTAATGGGGATGCTTGTCATCAGACAATATAACATGACAGCCCTCTTCTCAAAGACATCTAAGAAATTGACCGTAGGCATGATTGTGCATTGCATGAAGTTGAACCATTCGTTTGCTATTGGATTCAAATCTGTGCGCCTCACCCTGTAAATATCCCCCTCATAATCCAGTTCCCATTCTGCTTCCGGCTTACAAATTATTGCTCGCACTTCTTTAGGGTTCCAAGTGTTCCAAGTTGTCAAGCTATGATAATCATGACTTCTTAGATTCCACAAATTAAAAGCTTCATCTATCGCACCTTCAATGAAATTGATTTCTTTCCCCCTGACTTCTGTTTTATATTTCCCAAGGATATCACTTTTGATTCTGAACGTGTTTACATATAATTCCTTTAGCATGCTTATGTTTGCAAACTCTGGCAGATTACAAATTTCAGTCTACCCCTTATCAGTTATTTGCTCCTGAATCTTAGGGTATTCATTTGGTGCCAAGCTAAACACCCTCTCCATCGTCACCGTTTTGTCAATTATGTCGTTAGAATATTTCTAACCATGGTCAGGAGTCATGAATGTAACGTATTCTGTTAATAATGAAGAGGCCCTTAGAGTTTCTTTCCTTTTTGTGAGGAGCTTCTTTCTTTTTGGAGCTAGCAGGGCCATGAGGAAAACAAGGATGATCATGAGTCCTGTACACAGAAAAGTAAATTCTAGCCATAATGATCAATTACACTTAATTCTAATGCATTTGAAGCAAAATGCACATGTTCTCTTAATACTATCAATGATAAAATAGTCATCCCCCAAACTTAAATACAATTCTACTAAAGAAGACTGAACTTATGACACAGGCAGAACAATTTCCACTGCAAAAAGGGTCCACATCAAACATATTCTTTCACTTAGGCATTTTATCAAACACTTTAGGCACAAATGAAATTCCCAAAGATCTTGTACATTAACCACCAAAAACCCAACAATGCACTCATGAAAATATCCAATGTCTGCAAATTCATCAAAATCATGCACAAACAACAAAGGGAAACTCATTGAGACATTTCATCAAACACCTTATGTGCATAGATTTATGAATATGTGTTTACTGCAATTTTAAGCCTAAAACTCTTCCTCAAACATCAAATCCAATAAAGGCATCAATAACAATGGAACATCCCTTCAAAACACTGAGAAAAGTCACACCATCAACTAAAACAAATCTATACTGAGACTCAAAACAAAACAAGAAGAAAATTGCAACTACAACTACTGTCTATACCAAAATTGCATAAGACCAATAAAAGAAGAAAGAAAAACCAAAGAAAAGAAGGGAGACTACTTAACAACATCGTAATAAACCAAGAGTACACACACAAGCAAGCAATAGAAGAGATCAGCTTCAAACGACTTTTCAATCAGTGAAAGGCACCAAAACACTCAATGATCAGTGGAAACGTTGAATAGGAGGGAGACTGTTGTGGGGTTAGGTCGAAATTTGCCCTAGGATGGTGGTCACACAAGAGAAAGCACAGGGAAGGATTGTTTGATCGCGAGGAGAGTGAAAAGAATTAGGGTTCAAAAAACTTTATAGCCCAACGCCCCACTATAGCGGCTAGAACATATCGTTATAGTGGTACGAGGCAGAGATGGCTCCCTTCTTCTTTTTTCTTTCTTTTTTTAATTTTGAGGCTCACCATTGTAGTGATGGAAGACAGTAAGTTTTGGTCATTTTCTTCAAGGTCCATCACTATAGCGGTGACAGAACATCACCTACAGATTGCAGAATTCATGACCAAAAAAAAATTTCCTCTACACCCTTAACCCCTCAGAAACAAAAATTACATTCTCCCTCAATCAATTGGACAAGTAATCAGCCAAACACTAACCTCTAAACATAACCATCCCTCTAAAGCACAATTCTGTCACAATCAATCAAATTTTAATCAAGATCAGCATTCTCAGCTCATCAGCAAATATCACATCAGACCAAAACACTGGTTTAAACTAATTAAACATATTCCCAACCCTCAACAACCATCCAAACAAGTACATAATCAAGATCAGCCAAGTTTGCAAAAAGTATTAGCATTTTCACCAACCACACATAATAACTCAAATATGAATAGCAACATCAGCAACAACCTACAACTAAAGACAAATTCAAAAACTAAGAAAGCGATAAACTTAGGTTGTCTCCTAAGAGCGCTACGTTTATAGTCTTCAGCCAGACTTTACCAGGGCGCCTATGTATTTGGTGATGAGAGAGCAAGAGAGATCCCATCCTTTTCACATCATGTCCAAGATAAGTCTTCAACTGCTGACCATTCACCTTGAAGCTTCTAGTATTCTTTATATCAACAATTTCAATGGCACCATTTGGAAAGACCTCTTTCACAACAAACAGGCCCGACCATCTTATTTAAGCTTGCCTGGGAAGAGTTTCAGCCTAGAGTTATAGAGGAGAACTTTTTACCCAACATGAAAAGAACGAGGTATAATTTTTTGATCATGCTACCTCTTTACTTTTTCCTTATAGATTCTAGAATTCTTATAAGCTTGAAGACGGTGATCTTCCAACTCGTTTAATTTTGGCAACCATTTTTGTTCAACTTGCTTAAGATCAAAATTGAGTAACTTTAAGGCCCAGAATGCCTTATGATCAAGCTCGATTGGAAGATGGCAAGACTTGCCATATACAAGATGAAACGGGGAAGTGCCTATAGGAGTTTTATAGGTTGTTCTATATGCCCATAGAGCATCATCGAGCTTCTTAGCCCAATCCTTCCTTGAAACATCCACCGTTTTCTCAAGAATCCATTTTAGTTCTAGGTTAGACATTTCTACTTGTCCACTGGTTTGAGGGTGGTATGGAGTAGCTACAAGATGCTTCATTCCATATTTAGCCAAAAGGCTTTCTAGAGGTTTGTTACATAAATGAGAACCTCTATCACTGATTAATGCTCTTGGCACTCTGAATTGATAAAATATGTGCTTCTTCAAGAAATTAATGACCACTCTAGAGTCATTGGTCTGAGTAGGAACAGCTTCCACCCACTTAGAAACATAATCCACAACAACCAATATGTATTAATTACAGAAAAAAGATGGGAATAGACCCATGAATTCAATTCCCTGTACATCAAAGATTTCCACTTCTAACATAATGTTTAGAGGAATTTCTTGTCGCCTAAAGATGTTTCTAACTCTTTAACACCGGTCACATCTTTCCACAAACTCTCTAGCATCCTTAAACAAGGAAGGCCAGTAAAATCTGCATTCAAGTACTCGATTGGCTGTACACATATTGCTGTAATGACCCCCATATTCTGATCCATGGCAATGCCATAATATTTTAGCCATCTCTTCTTTCGGTATACACCTTCAGAAGACTTGATCTGCACCGAGCCTAAAGAGATCAGGCTTATCCCAACAGTAGACTTTCACATGATATAGGAATTTCTTTTTCTGCTGATGAGTTAGCTTAAGAGGAAGTACTCCACATACCAGATAGTTAGCAAAGTCTACAAAACATGGTGATTTCTGTTCCTCCACAAAGTAAAGATGTTCATCAGGGAAATTCTCATTTATTTGAATTGAGTTTTCACCTTGAACATCAGTGCTCAGGCGAGATTAATGATCTACTATTTGATTTTCAGTTCCCTTTCTGTCTACTATTTTCAGATCAAATTCTTGTAACAAGAGTATCCACCGGATCAATCCAGGCTTCAATTCCTTTTTTCTTTTAAGATACTTTATAGCTGAGTGATCGGTGAACACAATGACACTTGTTCCAACCAAGTATGCCCAAAACTTGTCAAAAGCAAACACTACTGCCAACAGCTCATTCTCAATTGTGGTGTAATTTAGCTGGGCATCGGCTAGTGTCTTACTAGCATAATAGATAGGGTGAAATAATTTCTCAATTTGCTACCCCAAAACAGCCCCCACAGCACAATCGTTCGCATTGCACATGAGCTTAAAAGGCCAGTTCCAATTCGAAGCAACCATGATCGGAGCAGATATAAGCCTTTTCTTCAACTCTTCAAAGGCTTTCAAGCATTCATCATCAAATAGAAACGGGGCATCCTTTTCAAGCAACTTACATAACAGCTTAGAAATTTTGGAAAAATCTTTGATGAACCATCGGTAGAATCCCGTATGACCCAAGAAACTTCTTATGGCCTTAACTGAACTTGGGGGAGGTAATTGCTCAATGACTGAAATCTTCATTCGGTCAACCTCCAAATTGTCCTTAGAAACTTTATGGCCTAAGACTATGCCTTCACGAACCATGAAATGACATTTCTCTCAATTAAGGACAAGGTTGGTCTCCTCACACCTCCGAAGTACCTTCTCCAAATTTTGAAGACATACTTTGAATGAAGTTCTAAATACCAAGGAGTCATCCATGAAGACCTCCAAACTTGTCTCAATTATTTCAAAGAAAATAGCCATCATACATCTCTGAAAGGTAGCTAGTGCATTACACAAGCCAAAAGGCATATTCTGAACGCAAAGGTGCCATAAGGACAAGTGAATATCTTTTTTTTCCCTAATCCCCTGGGGCTATTGCAATATGATTGTAACCACTGTACCCATCCAAGAAACAGAAGTATTCCTGTTCGGTTAACCTGTCTAACATCTAATTAATGAAGGGCAAAGGAAAGTGGTCCTTACAGGTGGCACTGTTCAACTTCCTATAATCCATACAGATCGCTACCTATAACCGTGTGAGAAGGAATAAGCTCATTGTGGGCATTAGCCATTATAGTCATTCTGCCATTTTTAGGGATGTATTGGACTGGGCTCACCCGTGAACTATTAGATGGGATAGATAATCTCAGCATTTAACCATTTGATAATTTTCTTCTTTCCTACCTTTTTCATCACTGGCTTTAAACACCTTTGATGTTTAATTAACGTTTTATTCTCATCTTCCAGATTGATCTTGTGTATACAGAATGATGGACTTATACCTTTGTCCGCAATAGACCATTAATAACATTTTTGTGGCTTTTCAAGACTCTCAACAACTGCTCTTCTTGCTTATCAGTAAGTGCATTAGAGACCACTACAGGCAATGAATCAAAGTCTCCAAGATATGTATTTTAGATGTGGAGGGAGTGGTTTTAGTAATAGTACAGGGGGTACCTCAATTGATGGCTTTAGAGGAGAGCTTACTTTGGCAGACATATCTAGAGATTCAAAGTGATTTCTCAGCTTGAACATCATAGATGGAGTGGTGCATGAATTAACCAATATTTGTCTGCCTTTCAAGTCCTTATCTTTTTCACCACGCAAGAGATCCTTCAACTCATCTTTTGCCACAATATTCAGAATTTGCTCATTCAGATTTTCTTCCATAATCCTCACTAAGCTATACTTTTCAGGATCATTCGGTGCTTTCATTGCCTTGTTCATATTGAACTTAACTTCCTAGTCATTGACCCTTATTATCAGCTTGCCTTTGTGGACATCAATCAAAGCTTTACCAATTGTGAAGAAAGGTCTTCCCAAAATGATAGGAATCTCCTTATCTTCCTTGAAATCCAACACTATAAAATTAGTTAGAAATATTAATTTGTCCACTTTTACAAGCACAGCCTCAATAATCCCATTCGGGTAACATATAGAACAATATGCCAACTGAAGGGTCACCATGGTAGGACGTGTTTCTCCTAAACCCAACTTCCTGAAAGTGGAGAGAAGTATGAGATTAACACTAATGCCCAAATCACACAAGGCCCTTCCCGCAAAGTTCTTACCAATATTACACAGTACCATAAAATTCCCCAGATCTTGCATTTCGTGGGCAACTTCCTTTGCAGAATAGAACTACACTCCTGAGTCAATGCCACAGTTTCAAACTCTCCAAGACACCTTTTTTGAGATAGGACATCCTTCATAAATTTGGCATAACTTGGCATTTTTTTTTAGATAGGATGTGTAGTTGCTTCAACACCTCTAAGAATTTCTTATACTGCCTTTCCTAATTTTTCTTTTTAGCCCTCTGAGGATAAGGTAGTGGTGGAACAGAATTTTCAGCCTCACATCTTCAATTGTATTCTTTTCCTTACCTTTAATAGTGGAATCATCAACCAGGTCAGTTACCTTCTCTTAAGGTTGAACAACCTTGTCCTTTTCTTCTTTAATAACCACTTCTTTTGACTGATCTTGTAGTCTGACAACCTCTGGAAGCTCCTTGCCACTTCTCAAAGTAATGGTTTTACAGTGCTCTCTCTCTCATCCTTTTTTAGGTTGTTCTCAGTATCACTAGAGAGATTACCTTGTGGTTTATTATTTAGAGTAAGTGTCATTTGTCCCATCTGTGTCTCTAAATTTTTGATTGCCACATTCTGAGTCTGAAATATTGACTTACTTCTGCCCTTGAATTTCATAAACATTTCCTCTATTGATGGTTTCTTCTCCACTTGAGGTGGTGGAGCTCTGTTTTGAGGAGTGTAATTGTTCTAGTTACTAAAGCCAAGAGGTTGAGATGGCCTACCAGAAGATGATGAAGATGTTGGTTTTAGATAGTGGTTATTGATCCATGAGAAATTTGGGTGATTCCTATTCCCCGGATAGTATGAATTGGAATAAGAATTGTTTTGATTCCTTTGAGCATTATCCATGTAATTCAGTTGCTCCATTGTAGTCAACGCATCACAACACCCATTGATATGGGCACCACCACAAAAATCACAATTAGCTTCTGGAGTGACTATAGGATTCACTCTCACAGGCTCTTATTGCCTCAAGCACAACATATCGACTTTCTTAGTCAATGCTTCATTCTAAGCCAAAAGAGCATTAAGGGTATTCAATTCAACGTCTCTTTCTTTAGATTACTTCTGGCTTTAATAGCAGCATTCTGACTAGCCCCCTATAGTCTTAATTATGTCCCGAGCTTGTTTAATCGACTTAGCCATCAAAGCACCGCCAGCTGCGGTGTCCAATTTATCTCTTGTCTCATATGTTAGGTCGTTATGGAAGATAATAAGCTATTGACACTCTTGAATGCCATGATTTGGACACTTCATCAGAGGTTCTTGAACTGTTCCCAAGAATCATATAAGCCTTCACCTTCGTACTGATAGAAGGCTGTGATCACATTCCTCAATTTGATTGATTTTGATAGAGGAAAAAATTTGTCTAAAAACCTCTTTTGGAGTTCATCCCAAGTCATGAGACTCCCTCTTGGTTTAGTATTCAACCAACTCTTTGCCATATCCCTCAAGCAGAAAGGAAGCAGACGGAGGCATATGGTATCGTCACTCACTCCATTAAGTTTAACCATATCACAGATGTCCAAAAAATTTGTCATATGGTTGTTCGTGTCTTCTATGGAAATTCCTCTAAATTGGTTCTATTGAACCAAATTCATCACTATAGCCTTAATCTCGAAGTTATTAGAATTGATAGTAGGCTTCACTATGCTCAAAGTGTTTCTAGTGTTATAGGGTGAAACATAGTCCCAAATTGCTCTGTTTGCCTCCTAAGGCTATTGCCAGCCCCATTAACAACATTAACTTCAATACCCCGGTGATTGTGGTTATCTTCAGCAATTTCCTCTTCTTGTGTAACTTGTCTCACTTGCTTTTCTTAGCTCTCGCTTCCTTCCTAATTCTCCTTGTGAGTCTTTCAATCTCAGGGTCAAAGAGAAGATCAGAAGTGTGAGTGGTACCTCACATACACAGTAAAAAACACCAGTCAGAATTGCCCAAAAAAAAGGAAATCAAAAAGTCAAATCTAAAAGAAGAAATGACTATTAAGAACAGAACTAAAATAAAAACAATGACAAATCTAATATCCTTAAATTCTTTGAATATCAGCAAAAACTGTTAGTCTCCAGCAACAACGCCAAAAACTTGTTAGCAATATGGCAAGTGCACTAGTCGCACAAGTAATACAGTGAAAATATGAGTAAGATCTAGAGCTACTAATCCCTCTCTTTCATCCTTGGAATTGCTAAACTTTCTCCAACACTTGCAATTTTAATCAATTAAACACTTAATCTTAGGTTTCTTAATAACTTAAAGTAATTCTCCCGAATCTAAATTAAGCTACTCAACTCTAACACAATCTCTTATGTGAGTTAAGCCTATTATGCAACAACCTAATTTGATTAAACGAGGTTAACCTATATCCTTATGAGTTAACAAGCAAAAATCCCTAAGGTTCAAGTACTCATCCTAATCACTTAGTGTTCTACAAATATCTCCCTCGCCAAAGTTTGATGAAAGCAACTTGAAAGTAGTAAAGTGATCAATTTCAAAGTTAGCACAACATAAATGAAGAATAGGAATGTATTAATTGAAGAGAAATCAAAATTTTAGAGAGAAACACAATCCCTAACCTGAAATTAGGTTCATAGTAACCCTAGAACAGGAAAATTAACTACTTATAGCCCTAAAACTATAGAAAATAGCAGAAAAACTATAAAACGTCATGAAACTGAGATTGAGTTGACAAGAATTGGGCTTGGAAAGCTTTGGAAAGGGATTTATCTTCTTCCTCTAGCAGAAATCTACGCCTCCTCCTTGTCTCAAACTCAGAATGCCCTAAAAAACCTTGCTTTTTGCTATTTAAACCAAGCCAGCATGTTGTAGATTTGCGAACCACCACTATAGCTGTGGGTCACAGAAATGCAGCTACAAAGGTCCATCTTCTTATATTAGCTCCTCCCCAACTCAACCTATATAGGAGAACAATAAATTGTCAATTATCAATAACTCTGAATCATGAAATCATTCAAAATACCTTAAACTCTAAGAAATCATAAAAAACACTTAAAACAAGGGTTAAGAATCACAAGTTACACAAGAAAGAGATCAAAAGAGAGGGCATTTAGTACCAAAATGGTACTAAATGCCAGAACTTAACACACACATCACCAAAAAATTTATTATGATGTCATTATTGGCACACCATGTAAATTATCACTCACATATGAATAAGTGTGCTTCATAAATGTGCAATTCTCTTTTCATGAGTGCTAAACACAATAACATTCAATCACATAATTGTATTTTTTTTATAAAATCCTAGGAAACAAAGAAACCACAATAAGGCTAGATCCCTTACCTAGGATTGAAGCACTTTTGGCTCTCGTAAATTACCTCTCTGAAGCATCAAACCATAATCAAACCTACAGGATATCAAACATATGACTCAACACATAAATTATGGAGGAAAAAGGCTTGGTCAAGGTGCCACAACATCCCCTCAAGCCCATGCATCAGGCTTGAGTGCATGGGGCACCTAGACCTGATGGTCTCGGGCTAGGTGGCGCCTCCTACCCCTAAAGTGTCACGATTCCTCATAATTTTGGCTCCAAAACTGCCCAAATCTCAACCGTTTCTATTGATTTTTTCCATAGGGTTTCATTATTGATGTTTAAGGAACAAAACTACATTTAAGTCCCAAGTTACTATCAAGATTTCAAGTCCTAAATATCAAAATCCCTTTTAAAACCCTAATTTTTCCCTTTTCGCTTTACATCCATTAATATCATCTTTAATCTTAATTTTTCTATCAATTCTTGTTTCTAATTTCATTGTCAATCATCAAAGAATGTTTCTAAAGACTACCCAAGCTCCAGATCTCACAAACAAGCCCACTTTCACCTCTATTGCTAAAAAAATCTAAAAATAGAAGAAAAATCAGGAAAGTGTGGTGTTTACCTTAATTCTTTGCTTTTCTGGTGGTGGTTGGTCGCTGGAGACCCAAACCTTTACCGGAGAATGATGACTAGAAGCTTGGTTGGTGGCTTGTGGATGGAGAGTTGATGGAAGATAGAGAAAAATGAGAGTGAGGAGGGAGGCATGTGAGAGTGAGGGAAAGAAATGAAAGGGGTATGGCCCTGTATATATATATATATATATATGTACCCCTTAAAGGGAAATTACTATTTGGCCCTCCGATCAACGTCAGTAATGATAAACTTGTAATTTCTCCAACTTGGATATTTCTCACACTCTAAGCATCACAAAAAAATCCCATCACTAATTTCCCATTTTACCAAAAGGTACCCCATACTCATCCTTATTACATTTTAGTCCCTCATTGGACTTAGTAATCATCTGACTCTCTTGATATCACATGTACACTCCCTCAATGCTTAGTCACTCGTTATTTTACCCAAGATGCCACCTCTACCCTCACAGCCCTTCATTAAGCAAACAAAAAATTTTCCCGGTATCTAAATGCCCATTAAAATCCAATTGTATCAACACCCAAGAACTGTGGGTGTTACAATTTTGTTTACTTCCTTTGAAGATAATAAACTTATTTATGCCAGAATATAGGAAACCTTTACATATTTATCAATCATGTAACCAAAAATGTCTCTTACGGTAATTAATGTCAATTAAATGTTTTCCTCTTTATTAATATTAATATTAATATTAATTTCATATTTAACGAAGAATATAAGAAATCTTCACATATTTGTCAACTCTGTAATCGAAAAAGTCTCTTAAATGTTTTCTTCCATATTAATATTAATATTAATTTCATATTTAATGTAAAATATAGGAAATCTTCACATATTTCTCAACCATTTAATTAATGTAAGTAGTAAAGGTTTATAAGTGTTTTCTAAATTGAAATTAATATTAATACTCCAAATTTCTAATTAAATCTTTTTGTCATATTAAATGTAATTAAATGCAATTACTTCATATTTAATGTAGAATATCAAAAATCTTCATAAATTTGTCAATCGTGTAATTAATATACTTCATTTAATTATGAATTTCATATTTAATGCAAAATATTGGAGATTATCACATATTTGTCAACACTATAATTAAGGTAAATAGTAATGACTTATAATTGCATACTAATTTGAAATTAATACATCAAATTCTAATTAAATGGATCAATTGAAACATATTTTCAACTCATTGATGATCAATTAAAAAACTATGTGTTAATCGAGATTGAAAACATACTCTAAAGTAATTGAAGATCTTTCAGTGATTTGAATCTATGTCATTTCTAGATATAGCCGGAAGTCATGAATATGAAAATATGCTTACATATGATGAGATATCATATGATAGATCTCTTTTAGAAAAAGAGCATCTTGATTCAATTAAAACGTTAAACATAGATTAGTTATATGTATATACAAAAGTCACTGCTTCTATTAATGTAGACAATGGGGGCATCTTTTTGTATATAGATATGGAGGTACTGGAATAACATTCTTGTGAAAAACATTATCAGTCGCATTTAGATCAAAAGGGATGATTATCTTAAATGTTGCATAAAGTAGGATAGCATCTCTCTTACTAAGAATTACACATTCTCAATTCCGCACTCCCTAATAAATTACTGAAGACTCAAGCTATAATATTAAATAAGGAGGTGAGACAAAATTAATTATATGGGATGGGGCACACATGATGAATGAAATGTGTTTTGAAGCTTTTGACAAAACTCCAAGGGATTTGATGAGATTTTCTAATAGTCAGAGTTCTACTCAACGTTTTGGTGGCAAAGTCATTGTGTTTGGTGGAAACTTTAGACAAATATTCTCAGTCATACCAAGAGCAAGTAGACAAGAGATTATGTTCTCTACAATTAATTCCTCTCACATTTGGAATCATTACAAAGTTATGCATTTGACTCAAAATATGTGACTTCAGACATCTGAATCAATAGTTGATGTTTAAAAAGTCAAGTTATTTTCTAATTAAATGATTAGTGTTGGTGAAGGAACTATGGATTATGAAAATATTGGTGGGTCAACTGTTGAAACTCCTAATGACTTACTAATCAGCATTGTTGATGAATCTATATCTTTGATCGTGTAAAGCACATGTCTTGATTTCATGAACAATTTAAACAATTTGAGTTAGTTCAAATAAAGAGCAATTATTGCTCTAAGGCTGAAAGATGTTGACACCATAAATGAATACATATTATCTTTATTTTTGGGTGAAGAACAAGAATATTTAAGTTTTGATTAAAGTTGATATAAATACTGATACAATAGACGATCTCTACATACGAGAATTTTTGAACAACATCAAATTGTCTGATGTTCCAAACTATGACTAAAGTTGAAGATTGACTCTCCAATAATGTTACTTAGAAATATTGAAAATCCAATGGGTCTTTGTAATACTAGTAGATTGATTGTATCTTGATCTAGTAAGCATGTAAAACTCGTTAAATTTTGGTTATTAAGTTTAATAGTATTTTCAGTAATAATGGCGTTATTTTGATTTATACTTTTATTTATTTAATATTTTCATATTTAATTGTTCTTTTTGAATATTATTTATGAAAATAGTGTAAAATGACTAAATTGAATATTCTTAGCCTTGTGCGGTATTTTTTTTTTTGAGAAAAAAAATTTTGGAAAGAGGAACTGAATTCAATTAAGTAGAATATTTTGTGTTGGGTTAAAGGTTTGGGTTAGTGGGTTTGGTACCCATGAGTTTACCCATAGCCCATTTGGCCTTAAATCCTTCAGTTGCCTTAACTCCCTCATTTTCATGTTTCTCTCTTCTCTTGTTAGGAACTCTCCCAAAAACCTTTATCTCACTCCAAATCCTTCAAATAAACTTGCAATTCTTAGAGATTTGTTCAGTTCAAAAGCCTTGTAAGGATCAAATGTAAGCTTTAATCTCATTATTTTCCTCAAATTTCAGTTTATGTGGAAAGTTAGAGGAGATTTTGTTCTTGAAGATTTTGATGATAATTCATGGATTTGAGTTGTTTTGGAGGTTTTTGAGTTATGGTAGATTAAGAGAGATGAAATTCTGGTTTAGAAACAAAGAATTAAAGGATGAAAATTTTTGGAGAATTCTCTGCAAATTCGAATTTACTGTAGCAACGGGAAAATATGTAAAACTTTTCGAATTTATTGTAGCAGTACTGTAGTGTCGATAATCAACGGTACTATAGCAAACCGTCACTCTAGTGAATTGTTATTGTAGTAAACCATCACTGTAGCGAATCGTTACTATAGCGAACCGTCACTGTAGTGAACTGTTATTGTAGTATTCAGAAATAATACATATTTTCATGATTTTGATTCTTTTTTTATTTTTCCTTGTAATATCTTTTACTAGGAAATTTTCCTTCATCATCTTATACAATTTCTTGTGAGGAACAAGGTAAGTTTGGACAAATATCAAGGTAAGTGGACAACCTTGCAAAATTAATTTACTAAATTAGTCAAAGTACAATATAAATCTCATTTGTGTTATTTGTGAAATTGAGAAGATTACTAGTGTATGTTTAAGTTGAGAAAAATCACAATATCATTGAGAATTATTTCTATTACCCTATACGGTAGTTCCTTAAACAAATTAGAACATGTTTGTGAGAATGTGATTGTATGTAATGATTGTGATTGTGTTTGATAATGCAAGACAAGGTAAGAGATTGATCACCTAATAGACTTGAATAAGGTGAATGATTGATCACCCAATAGACTTGAATATACCAATTAGTAAATCCATGGATAAATATTCCTAAGGATGAACATTGGGGAGTGTAAACCTATTGAGTACCAAAAAATTTCAGGCTTAATATGGTTGTGAGAATGTAAGTTCAAATGATTTTCAAAACTGACATAAAATGCTGGTGTTTATATATATGAATTTGATTGAATTAGCAATGTGGTATTTGTGCTTATGATATTTTCATGCATAGTTGTTTACTTACTGAGTTTGATAAACTCACACTCTCTTTGATTATCTTTTTTAGATATAGAGGTTAAAGAAGAAAACAATCCGTTTGAAGTTTAGAGGCCCATTTGGAATAACTTTCCAATTCTGTCGGGTGAGCTTATGAAGTTATTTTTGTAAAAACCTAGGGAAAATGCTCTGTAATTTCTATAGGTCACCTAGGTTTGTATGATGTAACACAACATTTTATGAGTGGCTTACCTTTTTTTATTACGATTGGTTAGATTATAACTTCGTTGTTGTGGAATTTGGAACAAAAGTAAAATGTTGAACTTTTCCTGTTTATAAATGTATAAACCTATGTTTGGAAAATCTATGAATTATGTAGTTGTGGATAATAGAATTATATAGGGAATTTAGGGATACCATGGAGGCATACCCTAGGCTTGTGTGTTTTACTCATATCTAGTTTGGGATGTGACAAATCATGTCATCGAAACAACAATTATCTTTGAAAAAAATATTGGAGAAAAAGTCATAATTCCCAAGATGATAATTACTCCATCAGATTCAATATTATCTTTTCAACTTCAAAAACAATAGTTTCCAATAATATTATACTTTGCAATGACAATCAACAAAAGTTGAAGTCCATCACTTTTAGCAGTGAACAACTATATTTGGTAGTTTTAAGAGTGAAGAATAGAAATGATTTGAAAATTTTGATTCTTGAGAAAGATAGTAATTCTACCACAACATCATCAAATGTAGTATATAAATAAATTTTTTAATAACTTGTGTTGAAGTAAGTAAAATTATAAATTTAAATCTGTGTTATGTTTATATATTGATAAATGTTCGTGCTACACTAGTTCATACCTATTACCTAGAGCTCAAGTGTTTTAGTTCAAGTGACCCAAGAGTATTAAATTAAGTATTACTTTTCTTAGACATAAATTTTAAAGGGTATTGAGGTTTATGATTCGATCTCTTATACATTTCTCTCATATTCTCCTTTTCACTAGCTTTGTGTCTCATTTGTGGCCAAAAAAAAAAAGAGATTTTGATAGTTGTGAGTTTGACCCTCACAATTCCTTTTTTATTCTTCTTTTCTTAGGTCTGTTAGATTATTTTCTAATATGTGGCCCATATCATTTAATTTAATAACATTAATTATTAAATTCACATAATATAACATTGAAGGACCTAAATGATAAGTTTTTAATATATTGGGGCCTTCTTGTGATGATTAAGAGGCTATTACGTAATTAAAAACTTTATAGGGGTCAACAGGTAATTTACTCCTTTTACTCTGATTTCAAATTTAAAGTAATAGTAATTAAAGAAATAGAATATTGTTCAGAAAAGTGTGATAACGGTTACTGTTTTTCCCTCCTGATCATCAAGAAGATCTAAAGGCAAAAATTTAGAGGAAATAAAGAGATTCGAATTTGCAGACATGGATCAAAGTATGTTTATGAATTATTATGTGAATCATGAGAATCAAGATCCAAATAATTAAAGGTTTGACTTACAAGGTCTTGCCTATTTTGTAACTAAAGAATTTTTTTGAAATTGTGTTTAATATATTTATATCTTTTATGATTAATTTAGTTTATTTACTTTTTTATAAATTAAGTTCAATTAAAAACTTTTGGTTAAAATATAATTTTAGTCCTTATAATTTAACTCAATTTATAATTTGGTCCCTACATTTTATTTTTTTGTAATATGATCTTCATACTTTTAAATACATAACAAGAAACATTCTAATAGTTAATCCACCGTTAAACTACTGTCAAGTCGCTTTAAATTATAAAATAATACTATAAGGAGAAAGAAAGAAATATATAAATATTACAAGAGTAGAAAGTTCGACCTCATTATGATGTTGCATATTAGTATGTACCTTTGCAGGTTTAAACCAAAAACTAACTCTAACCATTTGAAGCTTCAGACATGTATACAGTGACACAAAAAAAAAGAATGCAGGCAGCAACAAGCATTCATTTAGCTTCAAATTCGACTTAAAATATAAATACTATATTACTAAACTACTTCTCCTAGTGTGGAGATAGAGATCCTCGTTCATAGAATAGTACATAATATTATGGAATAGAACCCACAAGTTGAGAATTGGGAAGAGATAACCCGATCATTAGTCACTAGAGCTTTTGTACATGTAACCACATTACATGAACAGAGTATTTGAAGGAAAGCAAGAGAACATTGTCTCTGCTTTGTACAAAGGATTGAATTACAGTAAGTGAAAGAATTTTTCACCATAAATGGAGACCAACTCGTGGGTTTTTGATGATTTTACACAATGTTCTAACGTTACTCCATATAAGAATAAGGAAAGAAAGAAGAGGGAGGTTAAGGGAGAGTTAATGATGAGATAGAAGCCATTGAATGCAATATAGTTAAATAAAAAAAAATAGAAGGAAAAAGGCTGCAGGATAAACAGCTCACCAAAAACAAAGTTACCAGTATGCTCTCTTCTAGGTGTGAAGCTAAACAAAGCATGCTTAAATAGTTAATTGCACATCACTATTTTTTTCTCTTCATGGTATACTCTACTCGTAAAGTTGGTTTTGGAGAGACAATGAAGGTTACAAGTCATCTCTTTTGACATGCAAAGAAGAAAAGCATAAGGAAAATGGTGGAGTGTAACAAAGAGACATGCTTGAAAGTTAGTGTAGTTGTTCATGGGGCAAATGGGTCACCGAGTGCTTCAACACAATATGAGCACTCATCCATTCTAGCAATAGTTAAGAAGATCTCCAATATGCCTTCGTTTATGACAAAGAGAGATGAATGTGCTGCCACATTGGAAGACATGTCCATACCAGAATTAATACGACCTATAATTGATTGCTTAGGTACTCTCATCTACTCTCATAATGTTACACACTTTTGGTGTTTCAAAATGGAGGAGACTAAAAACAGTGGGTTAGCGGTGGAGAGTAAACAGACTGTATTACAACAAAACAAAGTCTAGGGACCAAATTACAAATTGGGTCAAATTATAAGGACTAAAACTATATTTTGACCAAAAATTTTCTATCAAATAGTTCAAAATAATAAAAAATAGCTTTAAAAGACAAAAGAAAAACCCCCAATCTCCTTCGCACAACATCATCCACGCATGTTTCTAGTCATCTCGTTCTTCTCTCAGTGTCACCGTTGCCTGTGATGATTCCTCACCGTTCAAGTCGTCGAATTGGTGGGTTGCGACGGCAAACCAGTTATGCATCAGGTAAGGGAAAAACGACAGCTTTGCTTTGGTTATTTTGTCTCTCTCTCCTCCTCTACAACATCCTCTCTCTTCCCTCCACCTCTTGGACGTTGGTGCAGCTATTCTTGGAGGAAAAATCGATGGAACACCTCATCTGCACAATTTCCACCAACTAGATTTGGTTCTTTGGTGGCCGGTGATAAATTTGAAGGTGTTCTTAAAGATCCAGTGTGTTTCTTGGAAGGTGCAACGACCTCTTCCTCTTGGACGTGTCTCTGTTTTGAAGGTTGCAAGGGCTTCACAAAACAAGTAAGAGATATCATTTATCTCTATCAAACATTTATGAAAAACAAAGACTATCATACTAATTAATTTTTCGTTTTCGTGTTTTTGCTTCTATTGCATAATTAAGAAAGTGTTTTTGATGTTTTTCAAAGCTAAAATTGTCTCTTTCTTTCAAGTTTCTTCTTTATATTTGGCATTAGAAACCAAATATGGAATGCTAGTTGTCGTTAAATGATCATGAGTATCACTAGCTGCACCACTTACGTTGCAATGCTTTTTTTTTTTTTCTTTCAAAGGTAAGAAAAGTTATCGTATGACATTGAAATCTACTTTTAGTAACCTATTAATTCTTATGTCCATTTTAGCTTTTGTCTACATTTTAGCATCTGTATTGCTGCATTTTAACATTTATGTGTTAGCATGTTGCTATACTATCTCACTACAATCCACCGTACTATCATCTCTACTTCTCTTATATATTAGTAGAGTTGTTACTGATTCTTTTGATATTCAACAAAATCAGTACAATTGAGTTCCATCATATTTACATCCATCATGGTATATTTTTTATATTCATCTTATGAGAACAGTTGCAATTCCTTTGCTTTTGATGATAAATCTAATTTTAATAACTTAAGCTTTTTTGTGTGCCAGGTGCCTCTTTGGGATGAAGTGTAAAAAAAAAAAAAAGTCATGGACGGAGGGGGAACCTTACAAAAGTTGTACATCTTAAAAGGAAAATGTATACATTAGTCTTGGGGAACTACAAAGATAGGATGTGTGCAGTAATTAGGAAAGATTTTCAACTTCCAAAAGTATTACTGTTAACTCATTCTCACAAACAAAGAGAGATGTTGTTTTGTATAGGAACTCCTTTTGAAGATGATTATTGTATAGGAATTGTTAGTTGGACTCCAGATTTTGTATGAACATGATTATTTTATAGTTAAAAATTTATTGAGTCTCATATGTGTGTGTGTGTGCGCGTGTGTGTGTGATGAGAAAATAAGGTTTTTGGTATACGAAAATGGTACTATAAGGTTCTAGTAACCCTAGAGAAACTGTCACTATAGGCATTATTTACATTAAAAATAATCATCGCTATAGCTTTAGTGACACTAGAAAACTGTGTTACAATTTTTAATGACACAAAGAAAATGTCAATATAGCTTTTAGTGACACTAAAGTAATTGTTACTATAACTTTAAGCGACAAGAAACTTTTGTACAGTAAGGTTTTTTGGCTATACCCACGGTTTATAAAACCATGGGAAGAAGTTAACAAACGTGACAAAACTTTGATTGTAGATATAGGTCATTTGGAGCTATACTCATGGATCTATACTATACCCTTTAATGATAGAAATGTTCTGTGGCTGAATGGTTAATTTTTTGTAGTCTGAGAGAAAATAAATATGAATAAATTTTAATTCATCATAAAAGTTAAATCATAAAAGGAAAAAATAAAGAAAAGGAAAGGAAAAGAAAGATCAATTATGTACGCATTCATGAACATGAGTGGATCCTATTCTTTAGTAGGTTTTTACACGTAGTTCTATTATGCGATGTTTATATATAATGATTGACCATTATTTGAGTGCAAGCAATCTATAATTTATTACTGATGTGATAAAAAAAAAGAAAAAGCTAGAACCAAATCAACTAAAATAATTAATTAATTAATTGATTGGGAGGGATGAATCGTCGAGATTATATCTAGCTTGCTACAATTCATGTGTGTGTATATATATATATATATATATTTGGGAATGTGGTAGAGAAGAAAATTCTTTTATTATTAAATGTCTAAAAGTTTATGTTAAGTTAAAAAACTTCATCCCTCCATAAATAAATTCTATTGAGTAAATTATACTATTTCTTTCAACTTTTTAAAATTACACTCCCATAGCGTCTAGTTTCAAAATATACACCCCTCCTTTTAATTATATAATATTACACTTCACACTTCAAGAAAAAAAATGGGGAATGAATTATTTTCTCTTGCTAATCCATAGATACATAGCTACGGATTAGTGACAGTAAATATTACCGTTGCCATTGTTGGCGAACAAACGCAAGAACGTGACAGGAAAAAGTCCCAAAAAAGATGATGAGACTTTAGCGACGCATTAGCGAGGGTTTTGTGTTTGTTTCTTCCCTCACTAATGAGCGGTGTATTTTTTTTGTAGTCAGTCCAAATTTATATGTTTTTGTTAAAAAAAAATTTGTTACAATATAATTTTTTATATATTCGATAACTTAATGCCATGTATCTTTTGACTAGATATTAATATGAGAAAAAACAGTGTTTACTTATTATGATTTTCTTTTGCTATTAATATCCAAAATAAGATGCATGTGTAACTATTACTACAAGAAAAATAAAATAGAGGTGAAATTTTTTCGTCTCAAATTTTATTTTTAATTTTTTATAAATTTTGTTGTTGATTTGAAATTGAAATACAAGGAATTAGATAGGAATTCTGAAATAAAAATTTTTAATTTTTGATTGAATTTTCATCCCTAATATTAGAGATGAATTTTGCATCACTGGTTTCTAATTTTCTTGTAGTGTACTCTACTTTCCTTTTATAAAAAACAATATCAATATATACTTAGTTTAATGAATAATATTTGAATATAAAATTATATGTGATATTAAATTACCAAACATTAAATAGACTGTAACAAACCGATCGCTATGAATAGAAACTATAAAATTGAATAAAAAATTTAAAATATAACAATTATATCATTATATGGGTTAATATGTTTTTTTTCTCAAGTTAGTCTCTTATAAATTTTTATTCTCAATTTATTTCTTAATAGATTGATATGTTATCAATTAAGTAATTCATAGATTTTCATTCTCAATATGTTTCCTCAATAATTGATATGTTATTAATTTAGTCCCTCTCATATTTATATTTTTAATTTGGTCCCTTATAGATTTATATGTTATTAATTTAGTCCCTTCATCAAAAGTTATGACCATCAAAAAGTTATGGCCAGCAAAAAAGGACTCAATTGATAATATATCAATTTTTGAGGGGTCAAATTGAGAATGAAAATAAGCAAAAGACTAAATTGAGATTAAAATTTTGTTGAGGGATTGAATTGGACAACTGGTAACATATCAATCTGTAAGAGAATAAAATGAAAATGAAAATCTATAAAGGGCAAATTAAAAAAAAAAACATATGTGAGGGGCCAAAATAAAATTGTAATCAATTTAGAAAACTTAAAAGAGAGTGGGGTTTGTTCAATCCTATAATTTTTTTTTCTCTGGGTGGCTTAAAGAATTCAATTAATGCAAGCTAAGGGAACTTCAATTAATACCAACCAGCTGGTGTCCCTTGTAGCACATGGTTTCCCTTTTAAATTGAAGCTTCTCCACCATCATATGCATTATCACCAACCTTTAACTAACCCACTATTTCCTTCATTTCATCCTGTTTTAATGGCAGGCTACCAAACATGTCACATGCTCTTTTTGTTAATATTTAGAGAGATATTTTTATATAAAATTAATTATAGTCCATATTATTATATATACTTGCTCAAATGTTTGGGTTTCATTTAAATATTGGAAAATTGTTACCTAGGTTATGTAACTTATGCTGTTTGGTATGCAAAAAAAATTAACTTATAACTTATTTGATTAGCTTATATGTTTGTTAGAAGTATCTAGCAAACAAATTTATTAGTTTATAACTTTTATATTTTTCTTCCTCTTTTATTTTTATTATTTTATTAGAATTCATAATCTATCCTTATTTTTCATATACATATAAAAAATAATATATATACATAATATATATTTAATTAATTTTATATATATGATAATTTAAATTAAATTAATTAAAAAACAAAAAATAATATGTTTATTTTGTGTTATTTTAAGACTACAAAATATCATATAAGTATGTCTCTTTATATTATTTTACATCTATCAATTAATTTAATATCTACTTTTATAAAACATTTTTAATTTAATAAACTAGTTTAATAATGTTCAACTAACTTATCATTTATTTATACCAAATATAACCTAGGTTTATCTAAGACTCTCCTCTCTCTCTCTGTCTCTCTCTCTCTCTCTCTCTATATATATATATATACACATATGGACAAATAAGGCATATAAACACGTTTATGGACAAAAGCCATTGGGTTCTATATGGATTTAATTCCACTAATACTACTAATACTAGTCATGCACGCAATTTAGTTTTTTCCCTTTGTCCCTAAACGACAACCAGTTTCTCATGAATTGTTTATTTAAAAGAGGTGTCTTCTTTCTACTGGTTAAGGAAGATCATATTATTAAGATCCATTTTATAATTGTGGACCCCTTCATAAGTCCCTATGGTCCATACACGTGGGTTATCATTTTCGTTATGTTCATTAATTAACATTAATAGTGACCCTTCTTTAGTGCATACAAAAGTCTGTTCGATTTCATAAAGCTTGGAGTTATTAATCTTAAAATATACAGCCTAGGAAACCTGGATTCATAGAATGTCAACTACCAACCTAGCCTTTTAAATAAAACCCTTTAATTCACGGACTAATAGACACGTGGAGAATAGATCGTTCCTTTTGGAAAAAGTGTGAATTGATTTGATTCAAGAAGATGCTACACTCATTTAACTTCTAGTACTTAGAAATTTATTTAGGCTGCGTTTCACAAAAGTCAGTTTATAATTTATTTATCTAATTTATAATTTATTTAATTAACTTATATATTTATTAAAAAAATTTAATAAATTAATTTATTTTAATAATTTATATCTTATTTTTAGATATTATTTTGAGTAATTTATAATTTTTATATTTTTATTGTTATTTTTATTTTTATTATTTTATTAAAATATCCATTATATTTTTATTATCAAAATAGTCATTATACTTTTTTGTTTTTCAAATAGTTGTAGGTTTTCGTTTTACCTTTTATTGTATTTATATATATATATATATATATTATAATATAATACAATATATTATATAATATAATACAATAAAATGTATATAAATATATAATAAAATATATATATATATAATATATATCTATATATATATTTAATTAATTTTATATGTATAATAATTTAGATTAATTTAATTAAACAAAATAATATGTTTATTTATATTATTTTGAGATTATAAAATATATATCATTTTATGTTATTTTACATTTTTCAGCTACTTCAATAGCTACTTTTATCAAACACTTCTAATTCAATAAGCTAGCTTACAAGCTTTGAGCTTTCAGCTAAAAATTAGCTTATAAACTTTCAGTTAACTTCCATGACACTGCTCCATCCCCAATGGTGAACACATATCCACTAGTGGATTTTGTTTCATCTAAATTTGTGATCCAGTTAGCATCATTGTATCCTTCTAATACAGCGAGAAATCCACTATATTCGATACCATAACTCATGGTGCCCCTCAAATATCTCATGAGTTTCACAAGAGCACCTCAATGGTTTTCATTGGGATTATGTGTATACTTGCTCAATCTACACACAGCATATGCCATATCAGAATGGGTGAAGTTCATCAGATGCAACAGACTCCCAATGATATATGCATATTCTAATTGAACAACAGGCTCACCCAAGTTTTTCCTCAATTGAGTGCTAGAATCATAAGGAGATAACACTGGTTTGTCATCAAAATGACCAAAATTTTTGAGTAATTTTTGAACATAGTGTTCTTGTGATAGTATATACTATCACCTTTCTTTATGATTTTAACTCTCAAAATCACACTTGCTTCACCCAATTCTTTCATATCAAAAATTGATGCGAGAAAATCGTTTGTCTTATATATTATATTCATACTAGTACCAAAAATTAGTATGTCATCCACATACAGACTGATAATCACACAATCAACATCAATTATTTTTGTTGTAATATCCCAAGAATTTTTATGAATATTTAAAGTCTGATTTGAAGTTTAGTGAAAAATTTAATTATGTGAAAAATTTTCTTTTTGAATTAGTGAAGAAAATGTGGAAATAGAAATTTTTATTTTTAATTTAGGAAATTTTTACAAATTCTCAAGGACTAAAGTGAAAAGAAAAGAAAGTATAGAGGACTTTTGAGAAATGACCAAGTAGGAACCCGAGAAGAAGAATAGAGCTTATGGGAATGAATTATGAGTCCGGTACCGAAAAGATGATGGATTCGAGGTTAAAGTGGAGTTTGAGATATTGAGAGGGACTAAAGTGAATAAGGAAATTTGTGGGGCACCGAGGATTTAGAAACACCTGAGGTGAGATTTTATGAATTTGCTTTTGCTAGTCTTGACTGAGGGTCAATTGCAGAGCAAGTGATAATTTCACCCCGGGCGAGTATATAGGTAGCCTCACCTATTTTTTATTCATTTTTCTCCTTTCCTCTCTCTCTCTTCACTTTCTCTCCTCTCCTTCTCTCTTTCTTCTCTCTAATTTCTCTCTCTACTCTCCAACTCTACAACCGGGCTTTGAAGGGCGGATCTCGGGCTACGGGGCGAGCCTCTAGGAGCCAAGCAACGTAGGGAAAGCAAGGAATCGAGGTAGAAATTTCTATTTATTAAGTTTTTCCCTATTTTCTAGTTTTAAGAGTGTTTGAGGAAAAATCGAGATTCCGGCTTCGTTTCTTGATTAAAATTGGTGATTTTGGTGTCTAAATGCTCCTTAGACATTAAGGGTGAGATCCTATGGAAGAAATCATGAAAAACGGTGAAGATTTGGCCAGATTCGGGCCAAAACCGAGAGAAAGTCGCGAAGGGTCGCGATCGTGGCGCCCAGGCGCCATGTGTGGCGCCTAGGCGCCAAGGACATGTGGGGAAGAGAAAGGCATGGCGCCCAGGCGCCGGGCATGGGTGGCGCCCAGGCGCCATAGGTGGCGCCCAGGCGCCAGGTGTGTCGGAAAACCTTAGCTCATTTTCAATCGGCCATAACTTCTTCATCCGGACTCCGTTTTGGGCAAACTTTATATCGTTGGAAAGCTCTTTGAGTCTAGTTTCCAATGGTATAAGTTTCATTTAGATATTCATTACCGATTAGGAGTTATGACTTAAGATGTGAATAAAGGTCGAGAGTAGTGGTAGGAAATTTCTCTATTTCGTAACCCTAATGGTTTTTGTCTGGTTACAATAGGAATGGTCAAGGTGCAAAGTGGGAGTGCCGAGAGCGTGAAATCCAGGTGAGTGGGTTAATACTTGCTATGATTAAATATCTGTTATTGACTTTTTGCATCATAGTAGAAATATGTTGTATATCCAAGTTTGAAGAGGATGATGTGGAACGATGAGGCATAAACAATTGTGGAACGTGTCTGGTAATGTATATAATTATATTTTCTTATTTTCCCATGAATGGAGGTTATATAATGGATTGTGAATGGCATGTGAACTGAGTTGAATAATTGTTCTATATTATGGGTTATGTTGTATACATGCTATGTTGCTGGAACCACATTTATTATGTTGTGGCTTGAATTGTAAATGACTGAGTTGTGTATGTGGCTCAAGATTATGATTGAGGATGTTTTTATATATGATTGTGATTGTGTTTGACTGGAAAGGAAAGGCATGGTGGTGCACCCCATGGAGAAATTTATGTGAAGTTATAAGGGTGGAGATTATAAATGGAGCGATAAGGGTGGATGCGGCAGGGGCCGCGGGCAACGATCCAGAGGTATTCTGGACGACCCGGTTGGTACGGGAAATTTGTGTGAAATTGATTTCACCGATTGTTGTTGTGAACTTTTGAATTATGTTGAAATGTATTTGATTTATTTGGATATTGTCGTGAAGTACTACGAATAATATCATATCATATGATGATCGATTTACGTATGATTGCTGCATGTTATCATTATGATGTATGATATTTTTTTGTCATAATGTTGTGTTATCTACTCACTGGGCACGTGGTTTGCTCATACCCCTCTTATTGATATTTTTTTTCAGAGTTGACAGCTGAAGGTAAATATCGGAACAAGGAATTATAGATCCTTAGTCCATGATTACCTTTTCATTTGTTCAGGATAAAGGTATAATAGTTAAGTTTTATTCTAAGTTGTATAAATCTAGAAATCTCTGTAATCGGGTAGGTTCATTCACTGATGTAATGTGAGTAATTGTAGTATGTATAAAGAACTCGTTTTGGTTGCATGAAAAAGAATTGTATGATTTTTAAGAGAAAGATAGGCTTACGGAGGTGAAATGAAATTCACTTTCCGTGCCGGTCACGTGCTCAAATTTTGGGACGTGACATTTGTATACACACATCTGTCTACTTCAACAGAAGTAAATCCATCACGAATCAACTCATGATTTAATTTTTCATGTCATTGTTTGGGTGCTTGTTTTAATCCATATAACGATTTAAGAAGTTTGCAAATTTTTCTCTTTTTACTAGGAAGAATACAACCTTTAGGTTGTTCCTTGTAAATTTCTTCCTCCAAATTACCATTTAAAAATGTTGTTTTAACATCCATTTGATGAACATAGAGCTTATATATTGAGGCTAAAGCAATTAAAACTCTTATAGATGAAATTCTAGTGACAGGAGTAAAAATGTCAAAATAGTCAATGTTCTGTTTTTGAGTAAAACCTTTGACTACTAACATAGCTTTGAATTTATCAATCGATCCATAAGGGTTATATTTTCTTTTAAAAATCTATTTGCAACCAATGATTTTTGCTCGTTGTGGTAAATCTACAAATTCCCAAGTTTTATTTTTTAGAATTAAATTTATTTCAATTTTAATTGCTTCTTTCAACAATTTTGCATCAGCAGATGCAACAACCTCAGAATTCAAATTCACTTTCATTGTTTTGCATAGATGTACTAGGAGAATGTATATTTTTCAAGGGAAAAATATGTTCAAAAAATTCTGCATTTTTTGTTTTAACAATAGTATCACAATCAAGCACATTACTTTTCAAACAAGAAATTTATAAGCAGAGCTATGTTTAGCATATCCTATAAATATGAAATCAGAAGTCTTAGAGCCTAACTTCCTATAATTTCTTTAAGATTGTTGTAAAATTTGGAAACCTAGACAATGTAATCTAAGTCGCGTCTTTATAATAGACACTGTCCTTAAGGAAATTATTCTCGATCACAGTTAAAAATCTGTGTTTACAGAATTCCCTCCAGGATTAAACAGATTCTTCTAAGAAAATTCTCAGCACAGAACAATAGAAATTTAAAATTATTACCCGAAAAGTGAGAGAGAGAGAAGAGAAGAGAAAACTACATAATTGTTTTTTGTGTTTGTGTGTAAAATGAGGGGGAAAAGACCTCATTTTATAGCTGCTGAACCATAATGAGACAAACACGAATTTTAATCAAAATTAAAATATTGTTTCGAAAATTAATAGGCAGTTTTGAAATATTTAAAAATATTTAAAACAAAAATAATCAAAACTATTAGCCCTTAATTTTCTGATATTTGACCAAGTTAATTCTGAAACAACTAAATTTGCCTAAGTTCAGGTAAGCTAAAATTAAATAACAAAAAATATTATTTCTACAGAGAAAAACTAAGTGGGTCAAATTATCGCACTAGCAGGGGGCAAATCGGATTATTTGCACTGCACTAGCCTGGGATTACGGCGCGCGAGACCACCACTTCCCTTAGCCTTTTATTAGCCTACTAACATAAGTTAGTATATAAAAACTTTTTCCTTTCTTGTTTCAAGTAATGTGGGATTTAGTATTCTCTTTTAAAATACAAAACCCTTAAAAAACTATTTTCACAACATATTATGTGTATATATATATATATATCTTGGGTTTTGCTATTGTAATTAGACAAGAACTAACTAAAAATCTTCAAAGAAACATAAAATCACATAATACATTATTTCATATGCAGATATCATCAAGGTCATTCAGAACTAGAATACATAACTGACTACAATTAAGTTCCTCAACAAAAAATGTAAATAATATAGCAGAAATTCTCTTCCTTTCCAATATGCCCTTTGCTTTTTATGTCTCCCATGGAATGGTAAGTTGAAAACATGAAATGGGTTTAACAGTTAGAGAAAATATTGATTCTAATGACCCTAATTTTGAGGCCTTGTTTTCAGAGAAGTTCAAGTATAGCTTAGATCGAACTTGGTGAATGTTCGCATAACATGAGGCCTTACAGGGCATGAATGGCAGAGATGGTGTTGTTTCTTGATTTTGGTGATTTGAGAGAATTCAAGTCAAGGAGAGAAATTGTTAAGAATGACTTGGATTTTATGGTCGACTTGATTTACCCAAAGATTGATCAGGTTAAGTACAATTATTGTTGGGTACTGTACATGTTTATATATATAGTTTTTTTTTACATTGTACTATGCCTTGAAACACATATTGTCATAATAATATATAGATCTCTCTCTGTGCATAAACATAAGTTACACTGATCGAATCACGTAATTCATGTGTGCATTTTATCTTTAATTTCCGCACCATAAATTGCATAAATTTTCGTAACAAAGACAGTACCAGATAAATTCACAGCATCAGTTAACAATCATGTGAGATCACATTTTTTTGGAACATAGATTCAATTAAGTACAAGATAAATAATAATTAATTCAAGTACCAAAAAATTTCAGATTCTGGTTTTGTGAATAAAAAAATTAATGCTTAAAAAGTTTTATATTTTAATAGTACAATCTAGTTCAAACTAAAAAAAAAAAAGAGTTTACATTGACCAATGTTATTTTGAAGATCTAAATTGAAAAGACAAATTTTAAGAGAAATTAATCATTAATTTAATCTAAATAAATAAAAGAACAATAAGAAAATGAATTTTTCCTACAATATATATATATATATATATATAGAGAGAGAGAGAGAGAGAGAGAGAAACGAAATAAATAAAAAAGGTTAAAAATATATATAATCTTTAAAAGTTGGAGAAAAGATTGAAGTTTTAATTTTAAGCAATAATATATAAAATATCTTCTATCTTTTTTGTCAAAAACCTAACACCATTTACCCTTTACTTAATATCTTAAGTGATGAACAATGACATTTTTATTATTTTTAACACAATTTTTACAAAATCTAAGTGTAAATTTTTTTTAATATATATTTTTTTAACCTATACAAAAAGATAGTGTTAAAATTTTAGACCAAATAAGATAATTGATAGGTAGATTACATGATATAATTAACTTTTAACTTTAAAAAAAATTATACAAGTTTTTTCTTTCATTTAAAAAGAAAACACGAAGCCTAACAACCTTATTAATTGTTGTCAGCTCTAAAAAATCTTGATTATTGTAAATTTATAGGGTGTTTGGATGAGCGTCGAAGCACACCAATGCGCATTGATAGTGTATAAATGCGAGTTTGCACAAAAATTACAGTCATTTGGTTTTGCGGTGAAGCCAACTTTAGAATTGATTTCCATTAGCAAACCTAGGTTTGCTTCACCGTAGTATCTACTAACTTCTACGGTGAAACCAATGTGTGTTGATATATTTTCCCAAGATCCTCCCTCGTTCTCTTCCCCTTTTTCTTTGTGTGATTTCCTGCGTTGTGCTTGTGTCTTCCTTTATGTTTTTCTTTGTTTTTGTTTCTCAAATATCAACATGGTGAAGAAGAAGAAGAAGCACATATCGTCATGGTGAAGATGAAGAAGAGGCACATCATCGTCCTCTGTTCTCCCTTGTTTTCTATCATTAAAGGGAAGAGGAAAATATCGACAATTCACTGTCACAGAGTTCTAGTAGTTGGAAAACGCCACCAGTCATAGAGGTCCGATAGCTCTCTCTTTCTCAACACACACACTCTCTCTCTCTCTCCCTATTGTTCTGCTCTCTTGTGTGCGAAGAAGAAGATTAGAAGGGGTCAGAAAAACCTTCTTAGGCCTAAATGCTTTTAAATTATATAACGATTTAGTCTCTCAAAGTTTTCATTTTAGTCCTCTCTCTTCCTTTTTTTTCTTTTTTGCTGTTGAAAGTCTTTACCGGGAAGGACAAAAACCTTCTTAGGCCTAAAAACTTTTAAGTTATATAACAATTTGGTCCCTCCAAAGCTTTCATTTTAGTCCCTCTCTCTTTTTTTCTTTTCTTCTTTTTGTTAAAACTATTGTATGTGATATTTACTTATTTTATACAAAATAATTAACAATTATGTGTACAGTTAATTATTTCCCTTATTATAAGAGTTGAGCATTGGATTTTTTTTATTCCTTTTGCAATTAAATTCTTTTTTATATAATTTGCATATTAGCCATCACTATCTCATATTTTCTCTAACAGTTCACTACTAGTTAAAAATGAGTAATTAGTGATTAATTAAAAATTCAATTAGTAATTAAAACTTAATTATTATTTTAGCAATTACCAATTTAATAACATTATAATAATAATTATAAAAATGTTAAAATTAAAAATTTATTTTAATAAGTAATTAGTGAATGATTTATAATATTCACAAAAAACTAAAAAAAAGAATATTTTATTAAAATGTTAATATAATTAATTATTAAAAAATTAACTATAAATTTTATGTTTGTTTTTGTAATTACACATCATGTTCATAGTCTAGTCCAAATTATATTTGTCCAATTACCTTCCAAACATACATAATGTTCACTCATTTTTATATTTACTCAAATCATATTTTGCAAACCATAATTTACCCAACAATTTTCCAAACATACACCTATTCCTCTCCTACCCCTTTCTTACTCTCTTTGGATGAAAATACAGAAGGCAATTGAGTTTTGCAAATAATAGGATGTATCCGATTAAGATTAAACCAACAGTAATTTTCTCGTGGTTTCTGGTGGGAAAAGTTGTGCCAGCATTCTATCTCATGCAACAATGGTTCGAGGCAAAGCAATAAACAATTAAGACAAGATAAAGCCAACCAAGAGCAATTTTCATTTTAAACAAAAAGTCAATATTTTAGAAGATTGCAAAATCTATTATTGAAGCTATTTGCGTTGTAGCAGCAGTTCCTACACATTTCACCGCTTCTCTGAGAACCCAATTGCCAACACAGACATACCGTCGTAGTCGCCGCCGTCTGCACCGATCCGAGTTTCGACTCGGCCGAGTTCCCCAATGCCGTACGAGTCGACTCGGACTGAAACGGTACGAGACCGATCGAGAGATCCAGATTTGGCTCGCCGCCACGAGGCGAATCTCGCTGCAGTGGCGGTCCCTCCTCTGTAGTGGTGCCACTACTCGTGTAGTTCAAATCCTCAACATACTTCTCTCTCTTCAACTCGGTTCCGAAATTGATGCAGTTGAACCTACCATCACTCTGCTGCGTCTTCACAACGACGTCGTTTTCTCCCGCCGGAAAAGTCGACGGCGAGTTCTGGAAATCCCACTCCGCGGCGGAATTTAGGGTGGCGGTGGCTTCGTCGAGAGGACGGTGCGTTTGTGGGTTGATTCCGCGGCTGATGAGTTTGCGCTTTACGTGAGTGTTCCAGTAGTTTTTGATCTCGTTGTCGGTTCTACCAGGTAATCGCGCCGCAATCAGAGACCATCTGGACGAAGGGGAAAACAGAAAACAGAGATATTAAATTATTGATTCGCTGGGTTTCTCACGTTTTCTCGGCATCCAAACAGGTGAGAGAGACAAGACTGAGGGAAAGAAAAGGAAAGGTAAGAGCGCATAGATACTTGTTTCCGAGTAAACTATGGAGCTTAATGATGAGGTCGTCTTCTTCTTCAGTGAAATTTCCACGTTTCAGATCAGGACGAAGGTAATTTATCCACCTCAATCTACAACTCTTTCCGCATCTAAGCAATCCTAATGGCAAAATCAAAAACTCAAAAGAAGATTAGAAAGAAGAAACAATCGAAAGAGAAGATAATGGAGCTTCAAAATCAAAATCAAACAGAGAAAGAGGGGTACCAGCAGCTTTGGGGAGAGAACGCCAAGAGCCTTCGCCATGGACACGAATATGGTCAATAAGGCGTTGGTCTTCCTCTTTGGTCCAAGCACCTTTGTTTGTGTGTTCTTTCTCACAACAAGGGGAACGTCCCATCTCTGTGATGATTCTTTTGGGGCCAAATCGTTAGAGCCAAATTGAAAGCCAGGCGAGTTGAATAGATAACTACGTTTGTTCTTTTTAAGGGATAAGAGAGGATGAAAATCTGAAAAAGACTTTGCTTCTTCTTAATTATATATAAATCATGAGAGGAAGGAGTGGAAATACGAGGAGGAAGAAAGACGGTGGGAATTGTTTAATATTATATATCTATATATATATATAGGGCAAAGGATAGAGGAAGGCATACAGTGAGAATGGATCCTCTGTTTTTCTTTACCTTTTTTGTCTATTTTTTTTAATAACAGTTTTTTCACTTATAGTGACGGTTAAATCCGTTGCTTTTTCAACAATACTTTTAACTACGATTCTAACTGTTGTTAAAAGTAAAAAAATCATTGCTAAAAATTGTAGAGAACAGAAAAGCAGGGAATCTCATCTCACATATAGTTAAAGGCTTATGAGTATAAATTAAATTTTTTATATAAGTAAAAAATTATTATTCAAGTAAATTTATTGTTCATAGGATGTCATTACTTCGCACATATTGTGCTATAAAATATTAACTTTAAATAAAATTTATTATTTAAATTCAAGTACACAGGAATTAATACTCATCTTTCTTTAAAATTAAAATGATTATTTTCTGAACCAACCTAAATCGATTAAAAAATCAATGAATCTGTAATTTAGTTTATCCAAAAAAAAAACTTGAAAAAAAGGGTCAAATAACTAAAAAAAATTAAAATCAGACAATTCAATAATTAAATCTATTTTAGTTTTTTATTTTATTTTTATACATTTTTTATTCAAATAAATTTTATAGATACTAATGTATTATTTTACATTTGTCTATTATTAACATATTATTTTTTTAATCAAATTTAAATTTTATTTCATATTCATATATTCTTCATATTATGTATACAAAATGCTAAATAGATTAATTAGACTCTCTGTATGTTTGTCGAACTTATTTATCAAAAGATTTATTAATTTATTATATTATATTATTAATATATAAAATGAAAAGGATAAATATCTAATCATAATATACTCAAATACGATTTTGAAAATCTCAAGAGGTTAGAATTCCGTTAGCGAGGAGGTGATGGGAATGGGCATTTGACCAAAGTCCAAAGCACGTGGGAAAGACAAGTGGTTAGTGGATAGTGGTTACAGAGGAGGGAGGCTTGATGTGGTAGGTACCTGATAGCTCTTCTTGTAAGTCACATTTATCTCCTTTCCTTTGTTGTGTTGTGTTGTGTTGTGGTGTGTGCCTCCGGTTTCTCTACATTTTTTTTTATTTTGGGAATGGCAGGTATTTTATTTGTCTCTTTTTAATAGTTGGATCATATGATCACTAATATTTTTTTATTATTTATTTTTAAGAATCTATTTGAAAACAAAATTAGATAGGTCTCAATACTTTTTTTTTGTACATGCTTTTAGATAGATCCTTAAAAACAAATACAAAGAAAGAAAAAAAAAGTATTGAGACATATCTATTTTTTTTCTTCATGTCCCTAAGAATAGACACAGAGAAAAAAAAAATATTGGAACTTATTTAAAATTTTTTCTTTTAAATATATCTCTAAAAGTAAACACAAAGAAAAAAAAAAGTATTAGGACCTATTTGAAAAGACATGTTTTTTATTTGTCTCTTTTTATTCGTTGGATGACAGATCTAATGGCTACCAATATTTTTTTTTGTCTTTGCCTGCTTTCAAGGACCTATTTGAATAAAAATTTTAAATAGGTACCAATGCTTGCTTTTTTTTTTCTTTATGCATGCTATCAAATAGGTCTCTAAATTTTTTCTTTCAAATAGGTCCCTGAAAGCAGGTACAAAGAAAAGAAAAAAAAAAAGCATTGAGACGTATCTAAACTTTTTTCTTCAAATAGGTCCATAAGAGCAAACACAAAAGAAAAAAAAAGCATTGGGACCTATCTAATTCTGTTTTCTTTTAAATAAATCTCTCAAAGCAAGCACAAAAAAAAGTATTAGGACCTATTTGAAAAGATAAGTTTTTTACTTGTCTCTTTTTATTCGTTGGATGACAGATCTAATGGCTACCAATATTTTTTTGTGCCTACTTTTAGGGAATTGTTTGAAAGAAAAATTTTAGTGAGGTCCCAATATTTTCTTTTTTTTCTTTTTCTTTGTGCATGCTTTCAAATAGGTCTCTAAAATTTTTTCTTTTAAATAAGTCCCTGAAAGCAAGCACAAAGGAAAAGAAAACATTGAAACATATCTAAATTTTTTTTCAAATAAATCTCTGAAAGCAAGTACAAAGAAAAAAAAAACATTGGAACCTATATAAATTCTTTTTTTTAAATAGATTCCTAAAAGTAAATATAAAAAAAATATTAAAACTTATCTAAAATACAAAAAAAAAATATTGATGGTCATTGAACTATAAATACAACAATAAGAAAGAAACAAGCTGATTACTAATCTTTTCTGAAAAAGCAAAGAAACCGCAAATGTGTAGCCACTTTTTCGTTTTCTTAGAGTCTCATCTGAATCAGACCGCCTCTTTCCAAGTCAGTGGGTATCGCTGGTTTTTTTTTTTTTTTTGTTATTTTCTTTAAGTACGTCAACGTGTTGCCCAGGGTTTGATTAGGCTTTCCACACCATGCCATTCTCATGTTTTATTCGTGACCTTAAATATGTTAGGTTAAATTATTCTTTTTGAATAACTTTATTCAATTTCAATTAAACTTTTACCATAATCAAATTTATATTTAGATCCTTTTAGTTTTAAAATTTTTAATTTAATCCTTAAGGTTAAACTTTTATTAATATTTTATTATATTTTGATGATATGACTAATTACCATTTTCACATTTGAATAAGTCATGCATATAATTATCTCTATTCACAAAATATGGACCAAATTAAATATTCATAAAACTAAAAGGATTTGATTATAAATTTTTAAAAGTATAAGAACTAAATTAAAAATTATGTAAAATTATAAAGATTGATAGAATGATTTGACTTTTACCTTATCAAAATTAAGTATCTATTCAAATAATTGAAAAAACAGGGTAGTGTATTGGTATAGTAAAGACACTCTAAAAGTAAATTGAAATTAGTTATGCCAATTAACAGTCACATTTATATCAGGTTATGTTGACATTATTAACTTTTAAACGTAATTCAAATGCAAAGTCAAAATATATAAAATTTATAGTTGTAATGGATGATTGAACCGTTAGAACGCCTAAAGTTATATTTGATAAAAATAATTATAAATTTAAAAGTTAATTTTTAGTTAAGAGTTAAAAATTGTTAAACTAACTTATTGAATTAAAAGTGTTTGATAAAAATAACTATTGAATTAGCTTATATATATATATATATATGTATGTATACGAGGAATAATAGGAATTTTAGTAAAATAATAAAGTAAAAGAAGAAGAAAAATATAAAAGTTATAAGTTACTCAAATAAGCTTGTTTATCAAACACTTCTAATAAGCTGATAAACTAATCAAATAAATTATAAGCTAATTTTTTTTGCATTCCAAACATAACCTAATTCTCATGCCCCAAAAAAATTCGAGCATATGATCGGCGCGAATGACGCCTAACCCACATCACCGCAAGCCTAACATATCTTTAACCCATAGATTCTCAAAGCACATTTATACCTTTATTAAAGGAAATTAAATCTTTATAGGTGGCTAATTAATCAACACAAGGGAATCAATTTTCTTTTCATAAAAGCACATTTATAAATGTGAGTCATCTTTCATACATTCTCAGATTCTATAATCTCAAATATCTGTTACATTTCTATAATTCCCTATACACACAATAACCAACCATAATGTACTGCAGAATGTGACCAACTTGATTACATAGCTTCTTTAGAATTCATACTCGATAATATAAACTATGTATTACCATATCTTGAAGGAGAGGGGAGGTATCCACAACACGCACGTCCTCGAATGGTCGACTCTTCTTCACCTGAAACTGTGAGGGGGTGAGTCTGATCTATTTGACTCACCATAAATAGCCTAGCCTACTAAGAGTATTAAATAAAGCATGCCAACAGAATATATATATATATATACACATAAATACATAAGTGTGCATCTAAAGTTATGATCTTGAATGAGTAAACCTTCATCATATCAATATGAGAAAGATAATGAAACGTGTCCAAATCTCCACATGAATAATCCTTCATTATATATATCAAAACCCAAAATGATGGGTACAAAGTTTACGTACATAGTCACATTATACACACTCAACATGGCCCAAGCTCATGTCCTTAATCTCATTCCAATGAACTCTATGCACGACGCCATAACATATCCTATTAGTGTTCCCCATATGAAAAATATGTACCTCATCAAGTGCCACATAGCGTAAAATTCCATCTCATCACATATTTAGCACCTACGGTGCTCCACAAGCAATGTCGTATAGACAACACAAAGATTGGCCAAGTGATGTCACCATAAGAAGGAAAACACAGACATCAACTTACCAATAACATAACACTCTCACACAATACATAAATGCATAAACAATACACCAATGGCACCTCATATGCTCATTCTCTACTACTACTCCTCCATCGACAACCCACCATTAGACACCCTTGTTTCACCACATACCCCCACTATGCTCATCTATACATAGGGTGCAAATTATAGAATAGGTGACATGGCTTTTCTAAGCCGTATTATGTTTTTCCTCCCTTATTTTTCTTGGCAATGTGTCTGTCAACACATGATTTTATAGCACAAATACCCAAGCATCTCCCTTCATGATTGCTATTACATGGATTCATGGTTCTTTTCCCTTATCCCATCTCTACACGTACTAAGATTAAGGATATTTCAAATGCAATTGCTGATGTAATCACCATTTATTTCTTGAGTCCTCAATCCTTAGTACGTGTCTACCCTTTCAATATATAATGGCCCAAGCCATATGGTATAAACATTCATACACAAATATGTGCTAATTACGAATGGAAATCATGGCGAGAAATCGGTGCTTCCAAAATTTTGCCAATAGGTCAATGATGCTTCATCAATACATTACAAAATTTATAAAGTAATTATATCCAAATGTAGGTATACAATCATACAAGTGGTACTTCGTTATGGAGTACTCAATAGATTCCCATGACTCTCTAATGTGTCTATCACACCTTTGCGGTGTTATATATGTTTTCAATTTATGTATTCATACATTCACAATTAAATATCAATTATGCTTCCATGTCACTATTGTAGTTCATATACAACAATCACATGCAAACTTATTTAATCCCTCACTAGCCATATAGAGATTTGGGAGTATGTATGCCAAACATTCCATTAATTAACAACATGTTATCATGGGGAAAAATCATACTAGGGAAATAGTTCCTTTTAAAAGAGTAAAACCATTTAAACAATGCCAGATCCCTCACCTCAACTCCAAGCTAACTAATCATCTTCAAACTTAATGTTTGGAAGCAAAATACTTGTTTAGTCCCTTCAAAACGACATACATAAGATAAGAAAATACAATTAAAATCTCACAAGCTGATTGGGGAGTAACCGGTCAATTACCCTTCTTTTGGTTGTCGACTCGCTCAACACAGCCAAAACTGACAGTGAGTAGCCAGTCGACTGATACATTTCCACACCACCTGTCAGTTCAACCCAAGAGCACCCAATCTATTGGCAGTATCCTACCGGTCGATGAGTGCATCTCGGCCAGACCTGGATAGCGAGTAACAAAGCAACCAATCGATCATTCAGTACTTGACGATCGATCGATCACCTTTTGCAGACATAAAAGGCAGATGCCAACATCTCCTCAAACCCTTCCAACTTCAATCTAACCCACTCCCAATACAAATCTATGCAAGGGTTTTCATCGGGAAGGTTTAGGAAACACATACACACTCAAATCCCAAATTAAATCTAAGGATTAAGGCTCAAATTCATCAATCTTCCCTCAAGAACCCTAGTTTTCTATCTTTTTCTGCCATACACCTCTAACTCACGATTTGCTTGTTTTTAATCATAGTTTCTATGAATTTCTTGTTTCAAAATGTTCAATAAACATCAAAGAAGGTTTCTAGATCAATAATCTAGCTCAGAACTCCCAAGAACACTCATTCTCACCCCAAAGACTCATATACACAAAAATTTGAGTAAAAGAGGAATAAGTGATAATTTTACCTTGTTTTCTCTTCCTTCCAGTAGTGGGTTGTCGCCAAAGATTCGGTCCTTCATTGGAGATCGATGGCTAGTGGCTTGGGTGGTGCTCTTAGGTGAAAGAGATGGAGAGAAATGGGAGCTAAGGTTTGTGAGAAAATGTGGTCTGTGTGAGAAGGAGAGGAAATGGCTGAAAATGTGTATGTGAGTGTGGCTTATATAGTCACCTTAGAGAAATTACCATTCTGCCCTTTTGTTTAATCTCGATCAAATAAGTAGTGGCAAAATTGTAATTTCTCTGACTCGGTTATTCTTCAACTCACACAAAAGGCACTACACATTCCCAAGCCCGATTTCTCAACTCTTAACACACCAATATCCTCATCTTCCATTTTCATAAGTTTCTTAAATACTTTATTTCACACTAGTCCCTTTACGGTCTAATTATCCATTCGCCTTTTTTTGTAGTGCATGCACCCCCACATGCCTCGGCCATTAACCACCTCACATACAAGGCCACACATCAATCATGAATTTCTTTATTTCCAAAACGAAAAATTTTCCCCACATCAGACTACTTGACTGAAAAACCAATTTCACATCAGATTACTTGACTAAAAAACCAATTTCAATAATACTTGAGGACCTCGGGTATTACACTAATTGTCTTGTAGATTAGTCTCAATTAAGAGTTACTATGTGGATCAACATGCATTAGAGCGCTTAGTCCAATCACATAGGATAACATTCAAAAAGAAAGTTGTCGCATCTAGTATTGTTAAACGAGCCAAGCAATAAATGGGTTGGCCCGTTTAGGCCCGTGGGCTTTTTTTAAAGACCAAGACTGCCCACATTAGACTGCGGACCATTCTTTTAAAAAAACTTTTTCATATTAAAATAATATAATTATTTTAGTAAAGAATTCAATGAATTTTTTTATTAAAATAGCATTTATACATGTAAAACATTACTTTTTAAATATTTTTAAAAAATCAATAACTTTAATTTTTCATATTTTCTTTCAAAATTAACTATATTATATTTAAATTTGAAAATTCTTTATTTATTTTAAAAAAATTACAAAAATTTTTATATTCAAATTTACTATATTTACTGAATATAAGGTTATAAAATATAGAATATGTGATAAAGTGAGATTATTTATACTAAATAATATATTTTCTAAAAAAATAATTTTTTTAAAAAATGGTCAGCCCACGTGGTGGCTGGTGAACCAAAATGAATTGGACTGTCTAGACCCCTTTTTAAACGGGTCTAAATTGCTCAACCCAATATCGTCTATTTACACGGGCGATCCTAGTTTGGCCTGTAGGCCACGAACTTTTTACATAGCACTAGTCACATCTTGTGATTTTCCAATTGGTAAGTTAGTAAAAGATAAAAGTACATTTTATGTCTCTAATGTTTACATTAAGTTTTAATTTTATCTCTAATATTTTTTTTGAGTTAGTTATGTCATACATGTTTTATTTTTGTTTCAAATCTATCTTTTTTTATTAACGTTGTTTATTCTACTAATAGAAAATGTTGACTGGGCGTTCTATATGACACATTTCAAGCAACTTCAACTCAACATTTTTCATCAATGGAATAGATGGCATTATTGTTGGTGACACAGCAAGTGTACCCGTCGAACAAGTAATAAAGAGTGAGTATAAGTATCGTTCCACAAAGACTAACTTGCCAAATACTCAGAAAACTAGAATATACTATTTAGACCAAACAATTGATTGAATGAAGTTTGAGTAATAAAATAAAACTCAAAGAACAATTAATGTAAAAGAATGCAATAACAAAAGTGTTTAGAAAATTTATCGGTTAAAAATGCCTAGAGTCGCTAATCCCGTTCGTTTTTCCTAAGAATTTTTGTTCTACCCCACTCTTGCTCTCACTGATATACAAATGAATCTAAGGCCTATCACTACCTAGAAGGATTCTCCCAAACCTTAACTAAATTATCCTAATTTTTCTATAATTCTTTATGAGTATTAGGTTCAATTTTAAACCAAGACTATGATTGATTATATGACGCTAGCGATTATATATGTATATCGTTAGTAAATCAATTCCCTTAAACACTTAAGGTTCATGACTCATACTTTTCATTTTTCGGTTTAATCTCACCTCTCTTTTTCAAGACAAGCAAAATCATAAATCAATCCACAATTTATTCAAAATAATGGAAAGCTTTAATCATTAAATGAAAACAATTGTGATACAAAGCTGATGTTCACAAGAAAGGAAAGAAACAACAAATCTTATTTAGAACTATAGTTTATAGCAACCATAGAATAGAAAATTAGTCAATCATGTTGACAAAAGAGCAAAAATCAGTAAAAGAAAGATATGAATCTATGAATTCGAGGTGTGGATAGAAGATATCGGCTCCAAAGATGTTCCAAAGACAAACTCTCTTGCTTCTTAGGTCAAGAATGATACTCCTTCGTTTCCAAACTCATAATTGCTCAAAAAGTTTCAAAAAAATTATTTAAACCTAGATTTTTGAACTGACATTATTCACCCTTGCTAACAGCAGAGAAAACTTCGCTTTCAACAAAAAAATTTGCAATAACTTTTTCTTTTTGCATCATGATCCACCTCGGCCCTTTAATTACTTATATTCAACTCTACGAAAGCACCCCAATTATTACAAAACTAGAAAATAAAGTCAAAATGGTAAAAATCTAGAAATCCAAATGAAGCAACAATATTTTTACTAAAAAGGCAATAAAAATACAATTAGGGAATGATGAATTAATGCAAAAAATGTCCTAATTTAGTAAAATTAGGAAACTAAGTAAAAATGATAAATTTGAAAAAAAATGAAATATGTAGGACTTAACTGACATACAAAAAGTTAAAGACAAAATTAAAATTTGGTGTAAACATTAGGAATGAAAAAAATATTTTTGCCATTAGTAAAATAATAGCATGTTTGGTTGGCTTTTAAAAAATAATTTTGTTTCAAAAGATTAGAAAAAAAAAGCTTGTTTTATATGATATTTTTTCAAAAATATATTTTAAAAATAATTTATGAAATTACTGTTTTTAAAAATGAAAAATGAAAACAAATTTAGATGTTTTAAAAAATAATTATTTTGAAAATACGGTAAAAAACACGACAGCATTGTTGTAATATATAAGTTTATTAATAGTATCGATGGACGACTGTTGCTAAATATAATTTTTTTTCTACGTCCTAAATTTGAGTTTTTACTTTATCTTTGTGAAATATCTATATTTTGATATAGATATATTTTTTTAATTTTTATAAATGCTTCTTAACTAATTGGAATCAGTTTATTTTAATTTATTAAAATTAAAATTAATTTTAAATTATTGTTTAAAAATATTTTTAAACATTTATGTAATTAGATAATAAATTTATCCAATTGAAATGTATTTTAGACTACGAAAATCAATATACTTAACTTGTATTCATTTTTATTCCTTTTTTAAAATCATTATTAATTATTTTATTATATTAAATTTATCAAAACATTACAAAAGAAAACTTTCCTATCAAATGACTTTTAAATTTTATTTTCAAAAAAAAAATATTTCAAATGCATTTTCTTATTTTCTGAAGTTTTTAAAATTATTTTCAAAACCAATTATCCAATGGCCTTTTTGTTTTTGTTTTTGTTTTATTTTTATTTTCAAATTTATTTCTAAAATAATCTTACAAATTATTTTTTAAAACAAAAAACTAAATCACATCCACACGTGTCGTAAATATCTAAATTATTTTTTGAGGTAGTAACTAATATATCACTTCCAGTGGCGTATCCAGGACCCCTTAGTCAGGGGGGGCAAAATTTACATTTGCTTTTCTGAATCTGATAGTAACTCTTCTAAATTAATTTTAATTTATTATTTATTTAATAGTAATTTCCTCTTAAAAATATTTCTATTACAAAAAAATTGTTTTTCTTCTAAATCCTAATTGCATAATCAATCAACTAATTTGATTGAATTAGGCCTATATACAAAAATCACAAATTTCAAACTTTTACAAAGAGGTCCCTAATACTGTAATGATAAATTAATCATCGTCAAAAAAAAATTTCATGAAATTGACTTCATAAATATATTACTCATGATCATAATTGTATAATAAATCAACTAATTTGATAGAATTAGACCTATGTACAAAAATCATAAATTAGCTTTTACAAAGAGGTCCCTAATAATGGAATGATAAATTAACTATCATCAAGAAAAAATTTCATAAAATTGACTGCACAAATATATTACTCATGATCCTAATTATACAATCAATCAATCAATTTGATAGAATTAGACATATATACAAAAACCTCAAATTTCAAGCTTTTACAAAGAGGTCCCTAACAATGGAATGATAAATTAACCATCATCAAAAATAAATTTCATAAAATTGACTTCACAAATATGTTACTCATAATCATAATTACATAATCAATTAACCAATTTAATAGAATTAGACATATGTACAAAAAATGTAAATTTTAAACTTTTACAAAGAGGTCCCTAATAATGGAATGAGAAATTAACCATCATCAAGAAAATATTTTGTGACTCTGGGAAGTAAGAGTCTTGTGACTGTAAGTAGTAGAGAGGGAGTGAGTCACTGAATTGGTTCAAAAAAATATTAAGGGGGTTCAAAAAAAAACAAAGAGGGGGGGCAAATTGAAAAAAAAATTTTTTACATAAACTTCTCTAAATTTCAGGGGGTGCAACTGCACCCCCTGAATTCTAAGTGGCTCCGCCACTGATCACTTCATAAATATGTCTAATATTGAGCATATCAACTATGAAGTACTACTTCCGTATACTAAGAACATCTACATTAATGAACCTCAATTTGATTCTTATTATGAGTTTTACAGTATTATATCAGTTTAAGTAACTTATCACCACTTTAAACAACTTTACACTCCAGTGGTAAACCTCTTAAAAACCTACAAATGGGTCTCACAATTAACTCTACATTGCTTTAGCATTTATTACTTTCCACTAACTGCACTAATATTTATTATGAATTAATTATTTTATTATTATTTTTTGTATAAGAACCAGTTCTTATATAAGAATCGTTCTTACACGTGACAGCTAACGTGACGAATTACAATGGTGAACCGAAATAAGAATCGGTTCTTAAATTTAAGAATTCTTTAAAAACCACCACTGTAGATGCTCTAAAAAGAATATACTTGAGCTTTAAATTGTCATTACTAGCTTGATCATCAAAGTTTTGGGAGATTGTCTGATATGAGAGGAAGCAATGTCAGGGTGAAATGAAGCTACAACCTTTGGATCTCTACCTACCAACGTTTAAGATTTGTCCACTGTGCTCTAATCGCAGTGTGACATGTGGTGGACTTGAGTAAGTAGCCATGAACTCTTTGCCATTGCTTTTGCTTCTTTGTGCCTTAGCACTAGTAATATTAAATGGGCTAGCTTGTCATGAGTTAACACTAAACGAGCCTCTTCTGAAAGATTAAGATTGCTCATATTAGCCGCAGGTCTAAACGGGCCAGATTATGGGCTATTTTTTAATATTAAAATAATATAATTTTAAATTTTATTTAGTAAAAAATGCAATAATTTTTTATTAAAATAATATTTATACATGTAAAACATTACTTCTTTAATATTTTTAAGTAACCAATTACTTTAATTTTTCATATTTTCTTTCAAAAATAACTATATTATATTTAAATTTGAAAATTCTATATTTATTTTTAAAAAATTACAAAAGTTTTTATATCCGAATTTACTATATTTATTAAATATAAGGTTATAAAATATAAAAATGTGATAAAGTAATTATTTATAATAAATAATATAGTTTTCCAATATATATATATATATATATATTTTAAAAAAAAAAAAACTGGCCCATTTGGTTTGTGGGCCTAAATAGGTTAAATCGTTTAAGTCTATTATTAAACATGTCTAAATTATTTAACTCATGATTGCCCATTTGCGAACGATCCTAATATAACCTGCGGCCCCGGACCTTTTGTCCAGCATTACTCCTCACTAGTTGTTGCCACTAGCCTATAACCTATGCAAGAGGTAGACTTAAAATCATATATTGGAACTTGACACCTACACGAGAGATATAATTGAATCATATATTTGGAAACAACATGAATGCAAGCCAAAAAGATGTCTTCTTCAAGTCCTCTGAATCTTACAACCTCTACGACAAAAAACTTGATTCACCAATAACTATAGCTCTAATGTTCATTTGATGACTAAACTGTCGATGATGAGCACAATGATGAAGATGATGAAGAAAGGAGGAAGAAAAAGATGATGAAAATGACCAAATGACATGGTGGTGGCGAAGAGGAAGCAGGAGGACTGAGTATGGGGAGAAGATGGTGGATGATTCAAGAATGGAACAGGGTGATCTTGTCAGTGCATGTGACGAGCTTGTTTGTGGACACTTGATAGAATTGGTGTTAGGAACGAAGGGATAAGACGGAGAAGTGGTGGCAGCAGCTAGTGAGGAGGCACAAAGAAGCGAAAGCAGTGACAGGGAGTTCATGGTTGCTTAGTCAAGTCCGCCAAATGTCACACTGCAATTGGGACTAAGTGGGCAAATCTTGAACGTCGATTGGTAGAGATCCAACAGTCGCAACTTGTTGCCTCCTTGACGTTAGACAATATATTCTCGAGTTTTTGTTGGAATATCATTTCTAATGATATTAAAATCGGATCAAACCAACTAATCGGATAGGTGACTGAATGGAAGTTCAGTTCAATTTGAGTAAAAAATAGTATATGGTTGAACAGGTCAAACTTGGTCAAAATTAAATTTGTTCGACGATTTTTGGTTTGAACCGGTCATGGTCGAAACGGTTCAAACTTAAAATATATATATATATATATATATATATATATATTTGCATCTTCATGTTCTGGACGGAAGGGAGAGAGCGAAAGAATGATATGAGAACAGAGAGAGAAGGAAGACAATCAATTCCCTCCATCAAAAGTTGCCAGACACAGGCCACATCAGAGAAATTATTTCCCTTCACCCTCTTTGACCGTCTTCTCACCGAAGACAAGCCTTGTCGAAGTCTTGAATGATAAAAGTTGCAGGCGAGAGAAGGATGCATACTTGCATATGGAAGAATGGAGAGAAGAGAAAGACAGACTTGTAGCCAGCTAAAATATGAATGAAGAGTCGAAGAGGTGAAGGGCAAAAAGAGGGTTAGAGCTTCAGCCTTCATGTGAGTCAACTGATTTGTAGCCTTTTTCAATGCATTTAGCAATGTGATACACGTGAAAGAAGCAACCTAATATTAAAGGCCATTGGGAAATGGTAATGGTGAGATAGTGGGAAGTGACCAATGAGGTGGTGGGAGTTCGGTTTTGCAGGACATGTTCTGAAAAGTGGGTGGGTGGGATATATTTAATAGGTATATTATGAGTTTTATTAATAGATATATTATATTTAAATATTATTGTTATTAATTTTATAATTTTTATTATGTGATGTAATTATATATATATATATATTAATATATGCATTTTAATTTTTAAATTATTATGAATTATATTAAATATTTTAATATTTTAAATTATATATATTTTAATATTTTTTAATTAATACTGATTCAATCTTAATTTAACTATGGCCTGACTATTGAATCTTAAATCGATGCTTATATTAATTTAATGACTAGTTTAATTTTAAAAACCGTTTCCCATGATTATTTTTCATGACCGCTTAACCTTATATTATTGTGCAATTGCTTGAGTCTAGATTCTCTCTATTTTAAGCATTAAATAAAAAAATTACTTTGTAATTTTGTGCAATTGCTTGACTGTCTTTTTTTTTTTTTTCATTTTTATTTTCAATTATGATAATTTGTTTTACAACGGTTACGATTCACAAATTAAAATGTTAATTTGTTTGACAACGGTTACGATTCACAAATTAAAATGTCTAATTGATGCCCCAAAACAAAAAATATCTGGACTCAGATTATTCACTTTTTTCTTAGTATTGTTAAAATCATAAAATCTCATACACTTGCCTGTCAAACTCAGGAATAAGCTGTATATGAAAAGACAAAAATCCCAGGCTACCCCTCTGAAGGACATCAAACATATTAACTTAGCACTACCAAAATATCAAATTACACTAAAATAATACTGAAATTAATCGCTTCAAAATGAAAAGTTCTAACTAAGTGAGCAACAAATTCATTACAAATTCATCCTAAATCCAACTAAATGCCGAATGACCATGTTTGGAGCTAAAATCATTAAGGCTATGTTTGACATGACTTTTAAGCTAATATATAATTTATTTGACTAGTTTATAAATTTATTTAACCAAAATAAATGTGTTTGGTAAATAAATTTATTTGAGTAGCTAATAACTTATTTTGAAACGTTAATAGCTGATAACTTTCATATTTTTCTTTCTCTTTTATTTTTATTATTTTATTAAAATTCTTATTTTATTCTTATTCCTCCTATACATATAAAATATAATATATATATATATATATATGTATACATATATATATATATATATATATATATATAATATAATACATATATTTAATTAATTATATATACAATAATTTAAATTAATTTAATTAAAAAACAAAAATATTTTATTTTATATTATTTTGAAATTATAAAGTATCATATAAATATGTTTTTTATGTCATTTTATATCTATCAGTTAATTCAATAACTACTTTTACTAAAAATTTCTAATTCAATAAGCTATCTTGACAATTTTTAATTTTTAATTGAAAATTAACTTTTAAACTTTCAACTAGTCAGCTATTTTTGTCAAATAGAACTTAAATATAGTGTTGGCTTTGGTGAACATTGAAGGAGCTTAGGCTTAAGTCATAACATTAATGTATAATAATGATAAGGATATAATTAAAGCTTTTAACTTAGTAATGCTAGGGACGTCTCCAAAGTTGAAGCCTTGAGGATCCAAATTTGAATCTCAATTTGACCTTAGATTATGAGATAGACTGGACTCTACAATGCTAAATAAATAATTTGGTTTAGGATTAAATCAGATTGTTATATAAATCTCACCAGTCCACCAAGGTTGGATAAAGATAATCAATCACACGCCTTTCCTAGTTTACTCATCACATTGTACAAGACAAAAACTCTATTTTGGTCCCTTGTAAATAATTTTTTTAATTTGGTCCCTCATAAATGACTCATTTTTCAATTTGGTTCCTCGTGAATTTTTATTACTAATTTGGTTCCTCACAAATTCAAACATTGTCAATTTAGTTCCTTCATACAGTTGACATCAAATAATTTAACAAAGATGTTAGTTTGGTAGTTAACTTATAAATGTAGATCGTTAAGTGTCATATATTGTTTTAAGTCTATTTTTTTCTTCGTTGGACTGCTAACCAACAATTGAAAAATTAAAAAAAAAAAAAAAAGAAAAAGAAAGAGAAGAGGCATCTATAAGGGACTAAGTTGAAAATGAAAATTTATAAGAGATCAAATTGAAAAAAGAGGTATCTATGAGGGACTAAATTGAAAAAATAGGCATTTGTGAGGGACCATATTGAGAAAAGAGATATTTATAAGCGACCAAATTGAGAATGAAAATCTATGAAGATCCAAATAGAGAACAATTGGATTTGTGTAAGATTACATTGAAAATGAAAATTTGTGAAGAACCAAACTTAAAAAAGAGGCGTTTGAAAGGACCAAAATGCAGTTTTAGTCCATTGTACAATTCATTCTGGTATGAGCTTCTAATTTTCACTTGTAAATCAGAAAAGAACTACAAAGAAGAAAAGCAGATTTAAACCTATATGGCTGATCACTAACATGAATCATATAATTTTTTTTTCTAATTTAACTATTTACTAACAAACATAAATTACAATCATGCGTGAAGACAACCTTTTTACGTTAAAAGTTTGGTATATGTCCTTGTGCTACCATTTTCACTTCTGGCTTCCGTATCCGTTTACACATTTCGAAGAACCATTTCTTCCATTTGTAGCTTGATTTCTTCCCAGCTACGAAATAAGCAAACATAAAAATTGCTGAATTCCTGTCATAACTATATGATATGGAAGTTATCAAGGTATTGACATATAGGAAAATACAAAGAATGTTTACATCAAACTAAGTAGACAAGGAGGTGCTTATTGATAAGGAAGATAGTGAACATTGGTTCGCACCGTCACGGTTGTCAAACTGTCCAAAATTGAATTATGTGACAATTTTATAATATAGTGATCCTTAGGTCGTTCCTACCAATGAAGTCTCTCTTCTAATCACTAATTAGTTGTTTGGACTCTATTTACACTAACTGCAACAATTAATTACCACTAGGGGTGATTACAGAGTTAAAATACCATACAGAACAGTAACGAACAAAATAGTAACAGATCGAGTGATGTGGGCTCGAGCAATGACAACTCACATCATTGAGCCAATTCAGTTTGCCTCCCCCATGCGCGTCAAATAGATCGGGTGGGCCTGATTTTACTTTTCTAAAATAAAATAATTTTATTTAATTATTTAATTAATTTTGTGTTTATCTGAACAGGTCATGATTACTCAGTTACACATTGTTGTTCTCATCCTACTCATTATAACAAGTTTCATCCTCAAATAAAACCATTAAAACAAAACTCTCATATTACAATTTTGGAATAGAATCATAAACCAGAACAATTAATTGCATTAAGAATTCAGATTACACATACCAGTTCATTGTATAACTAATTATAGGAAGAAATTAGCCTTCCATGGAGGCCAAAATGGAGTTGCAGAAGAGAAAACAGTAACAGAACTAAACCTACGAAAAATAGAGAGAATGTGGAAGAAGATGGAAGTTCTTCAACAACCAAAATGAAGGTATGAGATATTTTTAATATACAGCAGTCGTGGAGGACAAAAATGCACTTTAACTTGGGCCCCTTTGATGTTGTGGCAGCACTTCAGCAACATAGTCCAGAGAGAAGCATAGAAAAAGTGCTGCAGAAAACTGTCTTTTTCTGGTGCAGAAGTTGACTTGCGAATTTAGCCAATTTGGGAATGATTCAAGCTGCAAAATAGATTGAATGCATGTCAAAAGGCACATCTTTTCAAACAAAAGAAACATCTTTTTAAATAAAAAGAACAACAATTAAATTTCATTATAAACATCCAATTCTGTTTGATGCAAGACTTTAATTCTACTTCAATATTACCAACTATAGTAGATGTAGCATGTACCTTTGTTGTGGTTGAGCCTTGCTTTCAATCTTTCTTCTTCTTGCGTTTGAATACTCTTTAGCCATACTCTACTACTTAAGTTTGCCATCATATTTGTGGTAGCGCGTGTCCTTCACCTTAATTCAACTTCTCATTATGTCATCTCCTTGATTTTCAAATATAATCTCGTTATGTTTTTTTACCTTAATTCAACTTCTGCACTGTCATCTAACATAGACGCCATTAGCACATGTAATAAGGCAAAATTCACATCTTGAGGCAGGTGTGTTATGTCCTTATAGCTAGGCCAAGTGGGATTTTTTCCCCAGTGCGTTTTAGTATTGATTGGTATAAGGAATAACTTGAATTAATTGAAAACAAGAGGTGAAAGTTGGAATGATAATGCATGCTCTATACTATGTACTAGGTTGTCTAAGTTGTCTACCAACCTTTCTTTCATTTGGGATGGACTTGTAATAAGAGTTTTGTTAGTACAAATGAATACTCAAGAGGGGGTGAATTGGAGTCAGTACAAAGCTCTCACAACAAAAATGCAAAGAAATAATGGCGCACTTCTTTAACTCAGTGATATTTGTTTCTCTGTTTAGCAAGATATGTTCAAGGTGACTCATTGTGCTCTTTTTATAGTTTTTTGGAACTAGCCGTTGTAAGGAAAGTCCGAATTTGCTGCTCCTAAGAGCACCATGCTCCTTCTTTTAGCAACAGTAAAAATCATTGCTAAAGAGAAGAGCAAGGAAGAGGAGGAGCCGCAGATCCTATGCCTTCCTTCATAAAGAGTCTTGAATGCTTTAAGTTAACCCTTCAATGTTTTGTAATCTTCCGTGAATGAGGTACCTCAAACTATTTAAGGAAATAACTATCCGTGGATTTGATTTCGTTGAACTCGCATGAATTCTGATTGAGATTTGCAACTCTTAATTGATGATTTCTATTTGCAGCTTCTCCGTGTTGACTTTGATTGAAATCATGTCATTCCTTAATTGGAGATTTACCCATTAAATGTAGGGATGGCAATGGGGCAGATCCGGGCGAGTTTTTCACTATCCGTCCCTGCCCCGCATACTTATACTTTGCCCCGTTCCTGCAACGTTGCCCCGCATGTTTTTTATTTTTTGCCCCATACCCGAACTTACGGGTAATTTTAATACCCCTTCCCTGTCCCGCCCTGAAGTCATTTTATTGAGTGACTTTCCCCATACATGTACTCGTACCCCGAATATTGCATAAATAATATATATATATATATATATATATATATATATATATATATATATATGCAAGTCTCTTCCAATAAATTCATGTGTGTGTATTTAACTATTTATAGATGCAACCACTTTTCTTTTTTTTTTTTTATTTTCGTATCAAACAATTTCATATTTCTAACTTTACCTTGCCTATATATATATATATATATATATACACATTCGGGGCGAGTTTGGAACGAGGAGGACACTGCCCCGTCCCCGCCTCAAACCTGCAGTTGTATATTCGGGGAATCCCCGAACCCATCTTGTTCTTCGGTCAACCGTTGAATAACCCGATCCGAATGGGGCGAGGCAGATTGGGTTAGCCGGGTTCGAGTGAGTATTGCCATCTCTAATTAAATGTGCATTGTAGGATCCATTGATCATCATCTGATGTCAAGTCTTTTGATTTAAAACTTTGTTTTATTTAATTCATAAATAACTAAAATGCACATAAAAGGATAATTGCCTAATGTAATCGTTTAGATGGATGTATTAAGGTGCTTCAGACCATCCCTAAAAAATAAGTAGACTTTCGAACTCTAAGAATGTCTTAGAAGCCTTGTTTTTGTAATACCCATGAAAAATAAAATATAAATGTGTGTTTTCAAACTACTGTTACTATTTACGTATATGGTACTGTTCATTTATACAATCAAAATGTCAAGTACTAGATGTTGTTTGGTTATAAGAGAAAACTAGAAAGAAGTTTGTAGGAGAAAATGACGTTTTATATGTAAAAATACCCTCAGGGACTAAATTGAAAGGACTGAATTGAAAAGAAACTTAAAGGTTTAAGGTGAAAGGATAATTTTCCCTTTAAAGTTTCTAATAGTAAATAAACGAAAATTTTCCATCGTACGCGTAAGGTGCACAGTAACTGCATTATTAGAAATGTCATTTTCATGAATAGTAAATTGAATATTTTATTAGCGCATAGTATCAAATAGTACCCTTGACTTTTGCTATAAATAGGCCCTTCCATTTCACTTCTAAACTCACACCTTCAACTTCTCTTCTTCCCTCCTTAAGTTTCTCTTGCTCCGACGCTAGGCTTCTGAGATTTTGGGCCTTTCCGTTTTTGCTTAGGTAAGGATACTATGCCCTTTCTATGTCTTTCAAATTTTAGAAGTTATTTTCTTAAGTATGCTCTGTGGTTGCGGCTTTGGCCGATCTTCCACATCAGAAAAACTGTTGTTTGCTGTTATTTTGATTCTCTGATTACCGAAATAGAATATAATCTGTGGAGAATACATGTCTAGGAAAGTTCTGGCTAAGGAAAGACCTGATTTTTAAGTGTGTCCAGTGTGACCCTCCACTCTTTCTTGGGAACTTACCTGGTGTACTCTTTTACAGATTGTGTTCTGTATTTTCGGTATGAATAGTACCCGTACGTATGAATAGTGACCGTATGAATAGTACCGTACGTATGAATAGTGACCATATGAATAGTACCCGTACGTATGAACAGTATCTATACGAAAACGATCTTAACGTATTTTCTGTAATCTTTCATGAAAATCTCTGTAGCGGAACACTGAAATTCACCTGCGTACTCTTGTCCGTAACAATTTAGAGAAGTGATACTCGTACGGAATCCAGGTGAGTGAAACGACCCTGTTTTAATAGAGTTTTAGCATTACTGGTGATAAAAAGTATGTCGTAGGACACTCCCAAGATTCATAGGGGGAAATTGGATTCAGAATGACGAATATAATGAGATAATTAATCCAGAAGTATGGATAAGACAAAACAAGTATCTCATGATGATATGAAATTTGAATCATATAGTTATATACTATACCTGTTATATGGATGAGTATTATATTGTGCTTCTGATTATGATATGAACTGTTGTACTATTGATTGTGATTGAGCGGTATAGTACCCCCTCTCACGGCAAGGCGGAAAACCCGGGTTAAAGGGTGTCTTGACCAATGAGTGTGGAGACAACGATTCCCTCAGTAGGGATATAGCCCGGATTGGTGATAAATCCGTGAGGCGCCCTAGCTAAGAGGATGAGGTTGTGCGTCATGGCGGAAAAATACAAAATTGGTGAGCCGGCCTGTGTGCGCTCTCCGGGATATATTGCCATTGACGAGTACTAGTATCGTTTGTTGAATTGGATGAAATTTTCTTGTATGTAATTTCTAACTATGTCTATTAGTTGAGCTTGAGCCTTCGGATATGCTTGCATGACTGGTGATGTATTTGAATTTTATTAACGCGAGGCCGATTTGCTCACTGAGTTTAAAAGCTCACACTCTCTGTACAAACTTTTTGTTCAGATCAGGTTGCCGCTGAAGTACATCCGCTAGAGGAGTAGATCACGTTGGACCTTCCCGCTGTCGGGTAGGCCCTTCTTTTGTTATACAGTATGTTGCTCTGTAACCGTCTAGGACATCTAGGTCAGGGGTTTGGTATTTGGCTTGTATTTCAGTATGATAATGTATTTCGTACTGAGGATCTATTATTTTTAATTAAGAAAATCTGATGTATTTTCTTTGTATTTATTAAGGAATGGTATTTTGAGAATATAGAGATAATGACTAACGATTTTACTTGTGGGAAGAATTTATCGAAAGGCTTACAGTGATGGGATATTCATCATTGTGCCGGTTATGTGCCTAGAAAATGGGTCGTGACAAAGTTGGTATCAGAGCATAGGTTGTTAGGTCTCCTAGTGATTACAGAGCAAGGTGTCTTTAGTGGGCCTTCCCCTATTGTCGTGACTGCAGCACGACCATAGGATGAAGATCCACCAAAAGCCCTGTAGAGTTTAAAATCCCTTTCTTTCGTGTCTTTACTTGAAGCATAATAGTGACGATATATATTATTCTTAATTGTAGAATAAGTTTAGATGGCACCAAGAAAATCAAACGCTTCTGGAATCCGCACAAGATCTGGCAGGGCCTTGGTCCCTCCAGCTGCTCAGTCAGCAAATGCAAGACTGGAGATGCCTAACCGTGCAGAAGATAACGATGCATAAAACAGAGAAATATCCACTGAAAACCCTGGAAGAAATGCTGGAGAACCATCACAAATCGACGCGACTGTAGTGATGGAAGCATTAGCTGCAATGCAGAACGAGGTGAATGGGCTAAAGGAACTTCTGATGGGACAATCATCTGAAGATGGCTCACAGGCATCAGTACATGCTGTAAAAGTACAAGAGACAGACCAGATGCCACCTCCACCCCCTCCTCAGGATTGGGTAGGTACAGAGGTCAAAATCTCAGAATTTATGAAGCTGAATCTGCCAACCTTTGCAGGAGATGTTAATGAAGACCCACAATGTTTTCTAGATGACTGTGAGAAAATCCTTGACACGCTAGAATGCCCTGAACCTCGAAAAGTAACCCTTGTTGCCTTTCAGTTAAGAGGTAAGGCCGACCGCTGGTGGTGAACATGGAAGAAGGGCATGGCCAGAAATGCCCCACCCGTTAAATGGAATGACTTTAAAAGAATTTTTCGAGAACAATTTATTCCGGAGAGTATACGAGAAGCAAAGATGAATGAGTTTGAGGCACTCCGGCAAGGATCACGAACCGTCGATGAATACGACAATCTATTTATAGAGTTGTCTGAATATGCTACTCACATGGTCCTAACTGAGAAAGAAAATGTAATATCTCAAGAATTTATATGAATATTTAAAGTCTAATTTGAAATTTAGTGAAAAATTTAATTACGTGAAAATGTGCTTTTTGAATTAGTGAAGAAAATCTGAGAATAGAAATTTTAATTTTTAATTTAGGAAATTTTTACAAATTCTCAAGGACTAAAGTGAAAAGAAAAGAAAGTATAGAGGACTTTTGAGAAATGACCAAATAGAAACCTGAGAGGAAGAATAAAGCTTATGAGAATGAATTATGAGTCCGGTACCGAAAAGATGATGGATTCGAGGTTAAAGTGGTATTTGAGACATCGAGAGGGATTAAAGTGAACAAATCTTATAAGCTAAGGTGGCTATGAGCGATTTTATCGAAAAAGAAATTAGTGGGGCCCACACATACAATTATTAGTTTTTCTTCTCCTTCTTCCTCCCGAGGCTTCATGTTTCGTTCATTTCCATCTTCCCTTCTTCAATCATTTCTCAAATTTTTATCCGGCGATCTTGTATTTTCTAACCATACTTCCGATTCTCAGGAGTTCTAGAGGTAAAGAGGTAAGTTTTATCTACTCTATTTTTCTTTTTCTCCATTTTCGGACCTATGGAAGAAAATTAAGATTTTGAGTTTTAATGGATGAATTTAAGTGTGGATGTTAATGTAAAACATTCTTAGGTGGTTTATGATGTTATTAGAACAAGAAATTTCGTAGAATTTGGATATTTGAAAAAGTTAGTGTTCTTGATGAAAATTTGAGATTTGAGCTTGGATTGTTGGTAGAAATTGGGGGTTTTGGTGTTAAAACACTCCTTAGACATTAAGGATGAAAACCCATGGAAGAAATCAAAAGAAATGTTGTTTTAGATATGATTTTAGGATTTTTGGATGAAGAACACGAAGAACATCGAAAATTTTCCCCAGAAATTACTGTTCACCGAGAAAATTTTTCCAGATTTTCTCGTTACTGTAGCGTTGACTCGGTCAACGTTACTGTAGCATTGACTCGGTCAACGTTACTGTAGCTGCGTTGACCGTTGACTATTACTGTAGCATCAGTTTTTTTTTAATATCGTTGAAAAGCTCTTTGAGTCTAGTTTCCAATGGTGTAAGTGTCATTTAGAAATTCATTACCGGTTAGGAGTTATGACTTAAGATGTGAGTAAAGGTCGAGAGTAGTGATAGGAAATTTCTCTATTTTGTAACCCTAATGGTTTTTACCTGGTTACAATAGGGATGATTGGGGCGCAAGGTGGGAGCGCCGAGAGCGTGGAATCCAGGTGAGTAGGCAACCTTGCAAAATTAATTTAATAAATTAGTCAAAGCACAATATAAATCCCATTTGCGTTATTTGTGAAATTGAGAAGATTATCAGTGTGTGTTCAGGTTGAGAAAAAGTATAATATCATTGGAAGGTATTTTATTACCTTTGAGAATTGATTTCTCTAGTTGACTAAAGAACTAGATGTGATTGTTCCTTGAATAAATTGGAACATTTTGTAAGTGAATAACCTTACTAAACTAATGTGATCTTATTAGATAAGGTACAATACAAGTCTTGTTTATAACATTATTGAAGTGAGAAATAATCAATCTCGCTGTTGATAATATATGATGATTGTTATGGTTGATGATAGACATTCAAGGGAATAAAAATATGTGTAAACTCATTTATTTCATAGTAATTATATTGTGATAAATTCTCACTATTTTATTGATGAGCAAAAGATCTACGAGATCTAATACACGAGTTTGAAAGGGTTAAAGTCCCATACTACTCGATGTATAAATGTGAAAATCTATGCACGAGTTTGAAAGGGTTAGAGTCTCATACTACTCGGTGTATAAATGTGAAAACCTATGCACGAGTTTGAAAGGGTTAGAGTCCCATACTACTCGGTTTATAACTGTGAAAATCTATGCACGAGTTTGAAAGGGTTAGAGTCCCATACTACTCGGTGTATAAATGTGAAAACCTATGCACAAAGAGTTTGAGGGTTAAATTCCCAAGTCACTCAGTGCAAGTATTTATGGCATATAATACTATAATTATTTAAAATAAATGATAGATTGATTGTATTAGTAAATGTGGTGTTTGTGCTTATGATATTTTCATGTACAGTTGTTTACTCACTGAGTTATGATAAACTCACACTCTCCATGATTATCTTTTCAGATACAGTGGTTGAGGAGAAGAATTTATAGCCTTTAAGGATATACTCCACTTTTGTCTGGTAAACAATTGGTAAGGATTAGGAAACGCTCTGTAATCTAGTAGGTCACCTAGGCTTGGGAGGTTGTATAGTACTGTATAGTGTTTGAAAGTTGAATATTTTCTGAATATGTATACAAAATATCTTTCTTGGAATAATTATGATTCACATAATTATGGATATTAAGAATGTTCACAGAGATTATGGGGTACCACGGAGGTACACCCTAGGTATTTTATGTTTATATCACATGTAAGTTTTGGGATGTGACAGAAAAGATCCGACGGTTTATTAAAGGCCTTCGAGAGTCTTTATTTGACAGGGTGGGATCGAAAATACTAGATTTTTCATTTTACACAGAAGCCGTCGACATCGCCCGTATGATGGAAGAAAGAGATATGCAAAAAGAAAAATGGAATAACAAAAGAAAGAGGAAACAAGATGAGAAATCACGCTACCACGGAGAGAGTTCTGGACGTGCAGCCTCTACCGCTAGTGCACCACAGCGTCAACAAAGTGGTACAGGGGGTCAACAAAGGCCCTGGTGCTCTAAATGTGAAAGAAATCACTTTGGAGCTTGTTTTGTCAACAACAACACTAGGGTCTGTTACCAATGTGGTCAACAGCGCCACATCAAAAGAGATTGCCCCCAACTTTACACGAGATCTGGCCAAGGGTCAGTACGCCCTAATCAATCAGAGGCTACTGTTGCCAACAGATCCCCTGTAACTGTAGGAGGCAATGGAGTCGGAAGAGGTGCTGGCAGAGGACAAGGTGGTCGAGGTCAGGCTTCAGCAGGCCGAGGGAACGCTCGAATATTCGCTTTAACCCGTCAAGATGCTCAGGCGTCTAATACGGTGGTAGCAGGTACTCTTCTGATTGAATCAAATTTTGCACATGTTTTGTTTGACTCTGGCTCTACGTATTCCTATGTGTCACCATTCTTTACTAAGAACTTTAAGCAAAAAGTTGTTAGATTAGAATGTCCATTTTTAGTAACTACGCCTACTGGAGGCACCTTACTAATAGAACGAGGCTATCGAGCTTGCAAGGTAAGAGTCGGAGAAATAAATACAACAGTAGACCTAATGCTGTTAGATATGACAGACTTTGATGTCATCTTAGGCATGGATTGGCTGGCATCTTGTCATGCCACTCTGGATTGCTATAATAAGATAGTTAAGTTCAATATTCCGGGGGAGCCTTCCTTCGTATTTCATGGTGAAAGGAGTGAAATTTCTGGGAATCTTATATCTTTAATGTGTGCCCAACGTTTATTGCGAAAGGGCTGTCAAGGATACTTGGCATTTGTTAAAGATATTAAGAAAGAAGAACTAAAAGTAGAGGACGTTCCAGTAGTCCAGGAGTTTGTAGATGTCTTCCCAGATGATCTACCAGGTATACCCCCAGATCGAGAGATTGAGTTCCAGATAGAGTTAGCACCAGATACTCGCCCAATCTCCATACCCCCTTATAGAATGGCACCAACAGAATTAAAAGAGTTAAAAACTCAGTTACAGGACTTGCTAGACAAAGGCTTTATAAGGCCAAGTTATTCACCTTGGGGAGCTCCTGTTCTGTTCGTGAAAAAGAAGGACGGATCAATGAGACTATGCATAGATTACAGGCAACTGAATAAGGTAACTATAAAAAATAAATACCCGTTGCCTCGCATCGACGACCTTTTCGATCAACTTCAAGGAGCCAAGTGTTTTTCAAAGATTGACTTGAGGTCTGGTTATCACCAACTCAAGATCAAGGAGGAGGATGTGTCTAAAACAGCCTTCCGTACCAGATATGGGCACTACGAGTTCTTGGTGATGTCATTTGGATTAACGAATGCACCAGCTGCTGTCATGGATTTAATGAATAGGATTTTTAAATCCTTTTTAGACAAATTTGTCATTGTCTTCATAGACGACATTCTGGTGTACTCAAAGACTTCAGAAGAGCACGAACAACACCTTCGTGTTGTGTTGCAGACATTGAGGGATCATCAATTGTACGCCAAATTCTCTAAATGCGAGTTTTGGATTGATCGTGTAACTTTCTTGGGACATGTGATCTCCAAAGATGGCATCCAAGCAGACCCAAGCAAAGTAGAAGCAGTCAAAATGTGGCCTAGACCTACCTCCGTCACGGAGATTCGCAGCTTCTTGGGATTGGCAGGATATTATCGTCGTTTCATCCAAAATTTTTCCCAGTTAGCCGCCCCTCTCACACGACTGACTAGGAAAGGGGTAAAGTACCAATGGGATGACGCTTGTGAAGAAAGCTTCCAAGAACTCAAGAAAAGGTTAATCTCCGCACCTGTATTAGTCTTACCCTCAGGACCAGGAGATTTTACAGTATATTGCGATGCATCAAGAGTAGGGTTGGGATGTGTTCTCATGCAGCATGGCCAGGTAGTGGCATATGCATCGAGACAACTTAAGAAACATGAACAAAACTACCCCACCCACGATCTGGAAATGGCAGCAGTAGTTTTCGCTTTAAAGATATGGCGACATTATCTATACGGAGAAACTTGCGAAATCTACACTGACCATAAAAGTCTAAAATATATTTTCGACCAAAAGGACTTAAACTTGAGGCAGAGGAGATGAGTAGAATTACTAAAAGATTATGATTGCAATATTCTTTACCACCCAGGCAAAGCGAACGTGGTAGCAGATGCCTTGAGTCGAAAATCTATGGGTAGTCTGACCCATATAGCAGTAACAAAAAGACCCTTGATCCAAGAACTACAAGAGCTGAGAGCAAAAGGTGCTACTCTTGAGGTTACAAGGACAGGATCATTCTTAGCCCATATCAGGGCTAGATCTTCCCTTGTTGACCAGATACGGATATCTCAAATGGAGGATCCTGAGCTTGTCCAAATTATAGAAAAGGTGAAGATTGGTGAAGTGAATAGTTTCACACTCGACGATACATGAGTCTTACATTTTGAACAACGGTTGTGTGTACCACATGTTGGAACTCTTAGACGAGACATCATGGAAGAAGGCCATCGTGCTGCATATGTTGTACATCCAGGAGCCACCAAGATGTATCAGGATCTGAAACAGATCTACTGGTGGAAAGGAATGAAACAAGACATAACAGAATTTGTGTCTCGTTGTTTAACCTGTCAACAGGTTAAAGCTGAGCATCTAAAGCCAGGAGGCTCGTTACAACAATTAGAGATTCCTGAATGGAAATGGGAACGAGTGACGATGGACTTTGTTGTTGGTCTACCTCGCTCCACAGGAGGTTATGACTCAGTTTGGGTCATTGTTGACCGACTAACCAAATCAGCACACTTCATTCCAGTCAAAATCACTTATGGTGTAGTAACGTTGGCACAATTGTATATTAAAGAAATAGTAAAGTTGCATGGAGTACCTATATCTATCATTTCTGATAGAGGTCCTCAATTTACCTCTCGTTTCTGGAGAAGTTTTCAAGAGGCATTAGGTACTCGAGTGGACCTTAGTACCGCTTTTCACCCACAGACAGACGGACAGTCAGAGCGAACGATTCAGACGCTAGAGGATATGTTACGAGCTTGTATTCTAGATTTCAGTGGTAGCTGGGAAAAGCATCTGTATCTTGTAGAGTTCGCATATAACAACAGCTACCAGGCCACTATTGGGATGGCACCCTTTGAGGCCTTGTATGGGAGACGTTGCAGATCTCCGATCGGTTGGTTCGAGGTAGGTGAAGCGAAAGCATTAGGACCTGACTTGGCCCAGGATGCCCTAACCAAGGTTAAGACAATACAAGATAGGATGCGAGCAGCTCAAAGTAGACAAAAGGCATACGCTGACCACAGACGACGTGATTTGGAGTTCTCAGTCGGCGATATGGTATTCCTTAAGGTCTCTCCAATGAAAGGTGTGTTGAGATTTGGAAGAAAAGGAAAGTTGAGTCCTAGATACATCGGGCCTTATGAATTCTAGAACGAGTGGGAAAAGTGGCTTATCGGCTTGCCCTACCTATGGATCTGGAAGGGATTCACCCTGTTTTTTCACGTATCCATATTAAGGAAGTACCTTCATGACCCTTCTCACATACTTCACCCTTCTCAGAATGATTCTATCCTAGTAGATGAAAACTTGTCATACGAGGAGATACCGGTGGCTATCCTCGATAGTCAAGTAAAGAAACTCCGATCTAAGGAGATTCCATCCGTCAAGGTTTTGTGGAGGAATCAAACTCACGAAGAAGCCACATGGGAAGCCGAGGCCGACATGCGTTCTAGATATCCGCATCTTTTTACGACTTGAGGTAATTTAAATTCGGAGGACCGAATTTCTTAAAGGGGGTGATAATGTAATACCCATGAAAAATAAAATATAAATGTGTGTTTTCAAACTACTGTTACTATTTACGTATATGGTACTGTTCATTTATATAATCAAAATGTCAAGTACTAGATGTGGTTTGGTTATAAGAGAAAACTAGAAAGAAGTTTGTAGGAGAAAATGACGTTTTATGTGTAAAAATACCCTCAGGGACTAAATTGAAAGGACTGAATTGAAAAGAAACTTAAAGGTTTAAGATGAAAAGATAGTTTTCCCTTTAAAGTTTCTAATAGTAAATAAACGAAAATTTTCCTACGCGTAAGGTGCACAGTAACTGCATTATTAGAAATGTCATTTTCATAAATAGTAAATTGAATATTTTATTAGCGCATAGTATCAAATAGTACCCTTGACTTTTGCTATAAATAGGCCCTTCCATTTCACTTCTAAACTCACACCTTCAACTTCTCTTCTTCCCTCCTTAAGTTTCTCTTGCTCCGACGCTAGGCTTCTGAGATTTTGGGCCTTTCCGTTTTTGCTTAAGAAAGGATACTATGCCCTTTCTATGTCTTTCAAATTTTAGAAGTTATTTTCTTAAGTATGCTCTGTGGTTGCGGCTTTGACCGATCTTCCACATCAGAAAAACTGTTGTTAGCTGTTATTTTGATTCTCTGATTACCGAAATAGAATATAATCTGTGGAGAATACATGTCTAGGAAAGTTCTGGCTAAGGAAAGACCTGGTTTTTAAGTGTGTCCAGTGTGACCCTCCACTCTTTCCTTGGAACTTACCTGGTGTACTCTTTTACAGATTGTATTCTGTATTTTCGGTATGAATAGTACCCGTACGTATGAATAGTGACCGTATGAATAGTACCGTACGTATGAATAGTACCCGTACGTATGAACAGTATCTATACGAAAACGATCTTAACGTATTTTCTGTAATCTTTCATGAAAATCTCTGTAGCGGAACACTGAAATTCACCTGCGTACTCTTGTCCGTAACAATTTAGAGAAGTGATACTCGTACGGAATCCAGGTGAGTGAAACGACCCTGTTTTAATAGAGTTTTAGCATTACTGGTGATAAAAAATATGTCGTAGGATACTCCCAAGATTCATAGGGGGAAATTGGATTCAGAATGACGAATATAATGAGATAATTAATCCAGAAGTATGGATAAGACAAAGCAAGTATCTCATGATGATATGAAATTTGAATCATATAGTTATATACTATACCTGTTATATGGATGAGTATTATATTGTGCTTCTGATTATGATATGAACTGTTGTACTATTGATTGTGATTGAGCGGTACAGTACCCCCTCTCACGGCAAGGCGGAAAACCCGGGTTAAAGGGTGTCTTGACCAATGAGTGTGGAGACAACGATTCCCTCAGTAGGGATATAGCCCGGATTGGTGATAAATCCGTGAGGCGCCCTAGCTAAGAGGATGAGGTTGTGCGTCATGGCGGAAAAATACAAAATTGGTGAGCCGGCCTGTGTGCGCTCTCCGGGATATATTGCCATTGAAGTATCGTTTGTTGAATTGGATGAAATTTTCTTGTATGTAATTTCTAACTATGTCTATTGGTTGAGCTTAAGCCTTCGGATATGCTTGCATGACTGGTGATGTATTTGAATTTTATTAACGCGAGGCCGATTTGCTCACTGAGTTTAAAAGCTCACACTCTCTGTACAAATTTTTTGTTCAGATCAGGTTGCCGCTGAAGTACATCCGCTAGAGGAGTAGATCACGTTGGACCTTCCCGCTGTCGGGTAGGCCCTTCTTTTGTTATACAGTATGTTGCTCTGTAACCGTCTAGGACATCTAGGTCAGGGGTTTGGTATTTGGCTTGTATTTCAGTATGATAATGTATTTCGTACTGAGGATCTATTATTTTTAATTAAGAAAATCTGATGTATTTTCTTTGTATTTATTAAGGAATGGTATTTTGAGAATATAGAGATAATGACTAACGATTTTACTTGTGGGAAGAATTTATCGAAAGGCTTACAGTGATGAGATATTCATCATTGTGCCAGTCATGTACCTAGAAAATGGGTCGTGACAGTTTTTATCTTTTAAGGTTTTTTTTCCTATTTTTTTAGCCTTTAGAAATAAAGATTAGGTGGCCAATCCATTACATTTAATTTTTTTTGAAAAAATTAGATCTAGACATGTTTTTTTTAATAGGCTGATGTGAGGGTTACGTTTATATTGTCCAAACTTACCTAATTTTTTTATTTACCAAAATGTACCAGTTTTGATGACGTAAAAATTTGAGGTTCCAATTTGTACATTGTATTTGTCCCTTTATGCAAGAGATTCTTGCACATATACCCCTTATCAAAAATTGAAAATAAAAAACTCATTTAGTAAAAATTATTTAATATATGAAAATATTTTTTTATTGTAAATAAATTATAATTAGAAATTTGAACAAAGTGATATTAAGGCTCAGCATTAATATTTTTGGAATCGGCCTAGTCATTGACCTGTGATGGCCTCTGAGTCAGTGAGTAACTGATTTAACTACAGGGTCATTGGGTCAATTACTAAACCGAATAAATAAATTAAAAATTAAAAATTATATATATTTATATTTGTTTACAAATAAATTTAAAACTATAAAATAAATAATTTATATATAAATTTCACACTTTTAAAGTCTTAAAAACATAGTCAGTAGTCATAAATAATTAAAATACAAATATCCATAAATAACTTTTTTGTCATAAAATTACAAATAATTTTTTAAAAACATTTGATTGTTATTTTATAAATTAGATGATTATATAAAATTTTTTGTTTATGCTCTTCAATTTTTTTAAATTATTTTTTTATATCAAATAATTATACAAATACAATTTTTTTCTTATCTCCTAATTTATTAGTAATAATTTTCATTTTAGTTTTTGTCATCTTGTCACATGTACATTTTAATTTTCGGATTAAAATAATCTTAACACCATATATATATATATATATATATATATATATATATATATATAATATTTTATTCATATAAATTAAGAAGAAGTTGATAGTAAGATAGTAATATACATAACTTAAAAGTGGGGGATAGAGTTTAATTTTTGATAAATACACATTTTTCTAAACTTTTATATAAATATAGATTTTTTTTTAAAAAAATCGTTGACCTAAGGAGTCAAAGGCCTAGTTGACCTGGTCTCTTCACAATGGAGCTTCTCCGGGAGCTGGCTTCCAGGATAAAGCTGAGTGAGATTCTTGACGACACTTCACCACACAACTTTCCGAGAATTATCAGTCTTCGAAGGAGGCGAGTTGCGAGCAGAAACCAGATTAAGCGAGTTCTTCAGCGATGCTATTGCTTCGGTCACGTTCCGACTCAGCCTCTGAAATTTCTTCTGCATCTTCGACGACTCCTCCGGTCCAGCAGCTGAAGATCTCTCCGATGTCGCCCTTAGTTCTTCTTTCTCTTTACTAATCTAGTTTGATAAATTTCTATCTCCATCTACTCTCTCCTATTTACATAGAGATCTTCCTTCTCAGTGGAATCTGTGATTTGACTGATGGAGAATTAGTTTCTGCTTCTTAAAAAATAAAAAGATAGCACCGTTGATGAATTTGCAATAATGTTTAGACAGGTAATTTTAGCAATAGCTTCTGATGTTTGTTACAGAAATTACAGAAATTATTGCAGATATTTGGCGTATAACAATTTTTAGTGAAAATAAAATATTTATGCAATCTCTGGACGGAGGCATGGAATAATACTATCTCTATTCCAATTTCTTCTCATCATACAATTTAGAAGCTAATTGTTGTTGAATGCCTCCACCTTGTGCTCTGGTTGAATATGCAAATTCTTGCAGAGATGGAGATAGGAGGATGAGAAACAGATACAAAGCGAAATTGAGGATCAATTTAAATTACTGCGAGAGAGAGTTGAGGCCATGGCTACGCGAGAAGGAGAGAGGAGAAAGAAGGGAAGAAGAGAAGAGAAGAGAAGAGGAAGTGTGTCGAAACGGCGCAGTTTTGGGGGAAAGAAAGAAAAAAAAAAAAAGAATGGCAACACGACACCGTTTTGAAGCAAAGCAGAGATCTGCTTTTCTTAAGAAAAGGAGTTAAGGAGACAAACTGGACTCCTCGAAGTTTCCCCCATTTTCCCGCGTTTTCTCACCAGAAGTCACCCGTAGTTTTGACCCTTTTTTATTTGTAAATTACATTTGTATGTTTTTTACTTAAAAAATTAAAAGAAAATATCTCTCTGTTTTCTCATAATTAATATTAGTGAGAATGTCAATCTAATAGTGATGCTTGGTGTTATTTTGTTCAAATTTCTTATTATAACTTTTTTTGTTCCGATCAAACAAATATTTTTATATATTAAATAAGTTTTTCTAAGTAAGCTTTTTATCTTTTTTTTTTTCAATTTTTGATAAATTGGTGCATATGTGCAATGGTTTCTTGCACATTATGTCAAATACAAATAGGCAACATATGTACAACCCTGATCTCCGAATTTTTGCACCGTGAAAATTGATACATTGTGATAAATAAAAAAAATTAGGACAGTTTGAAAAATATAAAAAATTACGTATATTCCAAGAAAAAAAACCCACCTAACACAACGTATAAAGAGTTAATTCGAAGTTGGAGACTACTAGAATTATTTTCTTATTAAAATTTTTATGCCCATGTCAATTTTTATTATATATAATATGATATTATTTAGGCTAAGAGGCTAAGAAAATTGTTTGATATAACAAAATTATAGTGACCTTCAACTTCTATTTTCGCTTTAATACACTTAAGTTAATGTATAATTATATGTAAATAATGAAAATAGGAAGGAAAAATTGTTTATTTTCCGCTACCACAAGTTCTTTTTTCCAATTCCCATGTAAAAAAAAAATTAAATTATAATTTTAGTTCCTATAATTTTACCAAAATTGTAAATTGGTTCCCATATTTTATTTCCATATAAAGTGGTCCTTATAATTTTTTCATCTATATAAGTTAGTCATTTTCATTAGTATGATTAACTTTGCTGTTAAAATAGTTCTACATACTAGTTAATGTGTACAATTGTAAACATGTTACCATGTTTAATTATTAAATTTTGCACAACTCAGCTGTCATATTAACAAAATTCTCATTTTGCCTTTAATTTTGGTGTTTACATTAAATTTTGTTAACATTGCGATTAAATTGTGCGAAATTTAATAACTGAACATTCTAACATGTTCATAAATGTACATATCAACTGCTATGTAGAATCATTTCAACAACAGAGTTAGGACCTGTTTGGAAAAGCTTATTTTGAGCTTATCTAACTTATGTTATGATATAAACGTTTATGTATGTATTTGGAAGAGCTTATAAAAATAGTTAATGACATGCCAATAAGTTGTTTTCAGCTTATTTTCATAAGTTTTTCATAATAGCTTATGAAAATAAGGTAAAAACAATTTATGTGAAATTTGACCTTATAAACTCTTTAATTGTAAAGTTAACTTATATGATAAACACTTATTTTATAAATACTTAAATAAGCTATTTACCTAAATGGAGTCTTAATCATACTGACAGTACTATAGTAGGGACTAACTTATATGAATGGGAAAAATATAGAAACCACTTTATAAAAAAAAAATATAGGGACTAATTTATAATTTTGATAAAATTATTAGGACCAAAATTATAATTTAACCAAAAAAATTTGGCCGGTACGATTTCCAATTTCAATGTATAAAATAAATATATAGATAATATATTAGCCAAACAAACAGGTCCCATTATGAAATCCGAGCCACAAAAATAAATTCTCATACATGGCACTTCCAGAGGTCATACCTTCTCCTAGTCTCATCCTGCTCCACACTCCATTCCCAGCATAAAATGCGCGCTATCCTCGAGTTAAGGCCACCATTGCCATGTCTCTGCTCTTCTTCTTCTCCTCACACCACCTTCGACTCCCGCTTCTCTCCCCATTCTTCTTTTTTCCTCTTGAGCTTCAGGCCCAACAAGCGCTTTCACTTCCTCACGCCATGCTCTTCGCTCAGACAAACAAAGAAGCAGCAAGTGCGGAAGAGCAATACACCTGACAATGCTCCACCTGGTGGTACAAAGTGGCTACTTAACCCTAAGAGCGATGACGATGGTGGTGGAGACAAGAATGAAGAGGTTGGGGTAGAGGGTGATACTGCGTTGAAGGGTACTTTTTTGGCCGGTCTATTATTGGTGGGTGTTGTCGGAGGCTTTGCCTCAGTTGGTTATATCTACAAGGACCAGATTAACGTCTTCTTGAATCAGTTCTCCACCTTTATTGAGGGTAATTTGGTTTTTGTGTGATTTTCCTTAAACTTCAAGTACTGCGATGACTTTGATTGTGATTGTCGTGACTGAACATACGATAAAGGGGTTCTCTAGCTGTTGCTAGTTGGTAGTACAGTAGCGGTTAAAATTGGGGGAATTTTCTATAATTTGACGTCTCTAGTTGGAGGTGTTCTAAAATTTTGTATTTAGAACGTAAAATTCCACCTTTTAGAATTGTTTTCGTTTTAGACTAGTATATAAATATTTAAGGACGTTACCTCTAGTAAGTGAGACAATTTAGCAAAATTTGATGTATCTCTAGATTGAGAGTTTGTCTCTGTATAAAGTTGGAAGATTCTACTATACATCTTATAGACCAGGAGACCTCTGGTTAGGATGATTGTTACCTTGGATAATTGCATTAGGATGAAGTTGTTAGTGTCTCTTGTGAACTAGTTAGGCAACGCATCCCTGGTTGCTTAAAAGCTAAAGCTTGGTGAATGTAATTGTGAAGGGAATAATTCTATTTTTTCCCCTTTTTTAGGATGGGTTCTGTGCAAATATCGTTGAAATCTATTGCATAGAACATGTGCTTCTTGGATAATGCTACATGTTGGCATATGCTATTGGTACCTAATAATCAATGATAAGTAGGTGAACATGAAACTATGTACCCGATCTGATAGAATTGTTGAATCAATTAAATTTTCTGTTAAGATGCGATATAGGCTGTTCTGTGTATTTTAAAGATGAATGAGGTACAATCTAGTATATTTTGTAAACTTTACTGCTGAATGTGATCTTAAACTTCCATTGAATTTACTAGCTTCTTTTATTGTTTTTCACAAGAAAAATTTAGATTCAATTAGCTAATTGATGCACCCACTACAGAGAAGAAGAAATAAATCCACTAACGGAGAAGAAGAAAAAAAAGTAGATTTTACAGAAAAAAGAAAAAGAAAAGAAATCGTTGCCTAACATACAGCAGTAAAAATGGAATTGACCTTCGTTATTATATGAGGCTTAAATGTGAGTAACCTGTTGTATCCATGCAAATGGAAGTCAATCTAATGGAAGATAAGCATATAACTTGATAATCCATTGGTAATCCTTAGCACATATCTGAAGTTGCTTTGCTTCACTTGGATCCCATCAAGTTGCAGGTGCCCCCATAGAGGTTCTTGCCACCATTTGACAATACTCTGTAATTTGATCTTTTAACAATTCAAACAGAATTCCATGTTTCTTCCCCTTTCTTTTTTTCTTAGTTTTTTTATTTTTTCCTTGGGAGAATAAATTTGTTCTTGCAAATAAACCTTGTATTCATCAATTAGGATGTGCTCCCATAAATCATGAAAATGGAGAATTATGAGTGAAACTTGATGTTCTCTGAAGACCTTTCTAAATCATGATTATTTAGGGTTATCGGAGACTAGTAAGCTGTTACATTAGCTAAATTTATATCTTCTGTCCTAGTGGTACTCTAGTAATTTCTCAGATCTTGGTAATGAGCTGTATTTGAGCTCGGGTTTAAGTTACCAAGGTTTTCCTATGACATATGGGGCTTTTAGTGGTAGGAAGTGTCAATGCTTAAAGGAGCACAATTCTCCTCTCAATCATTTATGATTTTCATATGCTGCTATATTTTGGCCATTTCCTTTGTTCTCTAAAGGATGACTTAGCAGTTATAGAATTAACGATGTTTGACTTTTTATGAGCAGGTTATGGTCCAGTTGGATATGCATTATTTGTAGCGGTTTATGCTGGCTTGGAGGTAAGGATGCGTCTATCCCTTCCTTGAATACCTGCTGCTTGGTGTCAGGCTTGATAGGACAGCTGTTGCAACTCTAGTCAGCTGAGTATTTGATAATGTCGGCACTAGAGATACCCCTTCCCATCCTTTTTCATTTTTCATTAAGTACAGTCTGGAAACTTTATAGTACCAAGTGAATCAGAATATTGTCCATGTACTGGTTATTCTGTAGTCATAAATTTTTCCCGGTGAGCTATGCAGTGATTCTTTTGATTTGTTTAAATCTGACTTTGGCTTATCAAGTGTGGCCCCAGGTCCTTGCAATTCCTGCCATACCTTTAACCATGTCAGCAGGACTTCTTTTTGGATCTGTTATTGGCACTATCATAGTCTCTATTAGTGGAACGGTGAGTCAATATTTCTATACATAGCTCAATTTTACATTGTTTAATATTGGACAAAAGGTCTGATAATTCTTGTTATTGATTAAAGAGGAAGAGTGTGTGACTATTTCTACAATCGAGAGTGCTATTCTAGGAAATAAAGTAAATAGGTGACAAATTGCTAATGTATAAGGATTGAGAAATCCCCCTGTATAAGGATTGAGATATTCCCCTAATTCTTGGGTCAGAATATCTACTAATAATCTCTAATGATCTTTACCAATTACACAGATTTCCAGAATTCTAACAATATCTTTATTCAAGTCTTGTAAAATTTGTTATGCTTGTTTAATATAACAATTACACATTCTTCAACAATGAGTTGATGAAAGTCATGTTTTATTTGAAGTTATAAGATGGTGCATGTATAGAAACTTCTATGTCGATGACTTACTGTCAATTGACCCCAACTAATGGAGTCAATATGCACTGGCATAAAACAAGATGAATAGTGCACCTTACAAAGTTTTTAACTTGGATAAACACTCCACAAAGTCTATCATCGGGGCCGATCTCATTATGTGGGTCATGCTGTTAAATTTTTATGTTAACCAAAAGTGATAACATATCCTTAGGTTATTGTAAAATATGATTTTCAAAATATAAGAAAGTATCAGCTACCTATTTTAATACTTAATAATGCTTGATATGGTTAAAATTTGGTATGCAATACTGATAAAACAAGTGCCTACAATTGAATGGTTGGATTATTTAAAATGACATTCTATCAATTAGCTTATAAAGTATAAAAACTTAAGTATTGGTGTTAGTTGATCCCAAATGTATGAGTTTATATTCTTGAGTCTAAAATGTTTGGATATTCCAGGTGGCAGCCAGTGTTGCTTTTCTAATTGCAAGATATTTTGCACGAGAACGTATACTAAAACTTGTGGAAGGAAATAAAAAGTTTCTTGCAATTGACAGAGCTATTGGAGAAAATGGGTTCAAGGTTGTCACCTTGCTTCGTTTGAGCCCTTTGCTTCCATTTTCTCTGGGGAATTATTTATATGGCTTGACATCTGTTAAGTTCATTCCATATGTATTGGGAAGGTATGATGCTTATTACTAATTAATACCATTGTTGGAGTGATTTTCCATGCTTGTCTTGGATTTAAAGATCTATCTCTTCTTAAAACCTAACTTTGTGTGTACTAGAGAAATTTCAAGTTTGGGCTTTATACGTTGTCAAAAATATATGTTGTGCTTGAGTTATGTCAAGGACAAAATTCAACCCAAAAGCTTTAATTGTTAGGTGAATACCCATGAATAATTCTATTATAATCTCTAATGGGTTAGTTGTATATTTACCTAAAGAAAAAAAGGAAAAAGAAAAATTTCAAAGTTGTTCTATGCTTGACAAAGCTCAACTTCTTCTGATAGTAAAAATACTTTTTTCCTTTCTTTTCTCCTTAAATTTATACGATATGGATCCTGTCTTAGGAACATATATTTTTTGACATGATATCAACGCCTTCATGACCAAATGGTCATGACTTTGTTTCTTGCCTGCCTCCATTCTTTTAATTAAAATTTTTTCTGGATAGACTCTTCAGTGGTTGAAATTTGAAATTACCAGTATTCAATGGTTAAATTGTTAGTGGTTATGTTTTAAAATGTGTGCGTTCAATTATGGTTAATTTGTTATATAATAAGGTTATGAATTGAGCAGTACTTTTGTTATAAGGTAAAGGAAGTATTATTAGAGGAAGAAAAAAGAAGTAAAACCTTGGGCGAGGATTGGATACCCCATAAAATGGCATATCTTAAAAAATAAAAATGAAGAGATGGCCAAAGAGGCTAAAAGATGCAACAAGTATGTCCAAATTTTTTTTTTTTTTGCATGTCAGAGATGCAAACTCCCATAAAATAACCATGAATTGAGCACCACGGTGAAGCCAAAGAAAGAATCCTCTACCATAACAAATGTAGGGGGCAAAGATATGCCTTTGGATATGCAGGCATTTTAATTTTTTAACTTGAACCTAATTGGAATTTTTAGTTTTTCTTTATTTATGAATTAAAACTAAACTAATCAAACGATTGTCATGCAGTTGGCTGGGAATGCTTCCAGGGACATGGGCTTATGTGAGTGCTGGTGCATTTGGACGAGCTTTAATTGTGAGTTTGTGCTCACTTTTCCTATGAATTGAAGTATTTGTTAACTAGTCAACCATTTGAAGCTTTTACTTTTTTTGGCCTTCTGTTATCTTCATGCTTTTATTTTTATTCTTTCATTCTTATTTTCTTTTTGTGCGTATGCGTATGAGTAATAGAAATGGTGTTAGAGTAAAAGAGCAATTATGCTAAGGACAATGTAGGCATTGCTTCATGTGAAATATGACTGCAATGTTTATGATGTCATCAAAGCTCACTGTAAGCCCATGTTTAGGCAAAAATCAATGGAAAAAGTGAGTTCACAATTAGGAAGATATATGTGGATTCTTTACTTATTTTGTTGTTTTCCTATTTATTAACGAGTCATTAATGTTGGAATCTACAATCTTTATTACGAAGATCAGGCTGATTTCCTTTATTCTTGCTTTCTGTTACTTCCTTAATTATAGTTATTTCCTTTTTTGTATTTTTCCTTTCATAGGTTATTTTCTTTGCTGTTCTTTCCTTTTTCATTATAGGACATTTATTTCTTTTTATGATTGACTGCTGATTTGCTGGGATCTAGTGGCAAGATTGTAGCCATGTTCCCTCTATATATGTTTACCCTAGCAGCTATTCTGAAATAAGAGAGAACAATTATTTCTCTCACATAATTCTTCATGGTATCAAAGCCATAGTGCTTGAACCAACTTTATGATCGGTTATGGTATGCCTATTGCCATGAATACTGGGAAACTAGTTCGTCATCCTCAGCCTCGCCTGTCCTTGGCAATCAAGAAGTGATAATACTCCCTTGACCATCACGAGCCATAAGCTTAATGGGCACAACTACATTCAATGGAGGCAAAGCGTGTTCATATATGTGTTTGACAAGAGGAAGGATGATTACCTCACTAGAGCTGCTACACCACTAGAAATGATTGATCCAAAATTCAAAGTCTGGAAGGCTGAAAATAACATCGTAAGGACTTGGTTAGTTAATTCTATGACTAATGACATTGGAGAAGATTTTCTTCTTTATGAAACAGCCCAGGAAATCTAGGAAGCAGTGAAGGATACATACTCTACCATTGAAAACACAGCAGAACTCTTCGAAATAGAGAGCATACTACATGACCTGAGAAGATATGCCTGTAACTCAATACTTCAATCTCCTTATAGGACACTGGCAGCAATTGGATGTCTTGGAAGGCTACACCTAGAGTTGTTCTATTGATGCTGCAAATTATAGGTAGATTATAGAGAAAAAACGGATCTACACATTTTTGTTGGGTCTAAATGACATTCTTGACGATCTACGTGGAAGAATAATGGGTCTAAGACCCCTTCTCTGACTCAGATGTATTCTCTGAAGTCAGGTGAGAAGAGAGTAGGAAAAAGATTATCTTTGGTTCGAGTTTTTAAACTAATTAAATCAATATCGAATCCTCTGCACTTGCTGTCTGTGGGCCACAAAACTAAGGTGCTGACAACAGTCAAAAAACAAGGCAAACCTTGGTGTGATCATTGCCACAAAAGTGGTCATGCCAAGGACAAATGCTGGAAGATTCATGGCAAGCCAGCCAATTGGAAACCAAAGCAAAAGGGAGAAACTCGGGGAATGGCGACAAGTACTAAAGGACCTCAGGTTGAGAGTACACTCTTCAACCAAGAACAAATGGAACTCCTTCAAAAACTCTTTGGTAATCACAATACCTCTAATGAGATTGTTGGTGGAACTAGAACAAGAGCTCAATCAGGTACTGTTCCTTTGGCTCTTAATATCTGAATTTTAAATTACAACACTTGGATTGTAGATTCAGGTGCCACTGATCACATGGCCAGCAATGCATTCTTACTGGATGAATTTACTCCATGTACAGAAACCTTGAGGGTAAGAATTGTAGATGGAACACTATCTAAAGTAGCATGGATTGGGAATGTTGAGATATCTAAGTGATTGGTTCTTAAACATGTTCTTTTAGTACCAAAGTTGGCTTGCAACTTACTTTCTTCAGCAAATTGGCTAAAGATAACAACTGCATCACTAATTTCTCCGCTGGTTGCTGGAAATTTCATGACTTGGCATCAAGGAGGATGATTGGTAGTTTTGAAGAGTGTGCAGGCCTTTATCTCCTCAAGATACCCGATAAGCCAGGAAGACTTGCTCTTATTGCTGATAGTATTCCAAAAGTTTTATTGATGCATTACTGAATGGGACACCCTAATTTTCATTATATGAAAAAGTTGTTTCCCAATTTATTCAATAAAAATTCTGTTCTTTCAAATTGTGCAGTGTGTCCCCTTTCCATAGATGTGAGAAATTCCTATCCTCCTAGAAATTATAAACCTATTCATCCTTATTCGATAATTCATAGTGATGTTTGAGGTCTATTAAAAAAAAAAAAATTCTGGGGATAGGTGGTTTGTCACCTTTGTTGATGGCCATACTTGTATTACTTGGGTGTACTTAATAAAAAAGGGGCGTACTCAGTTCCGAAGCTCCCACATTGTGGGGTTTGGGAAAAGGTGTACTTGATGAAAAAATAAATAAATTTGAGGTACCCTCCATTTTCAAAATTTTTCATAACCTGATCCAAAGCCAATTCCATACTAAAATAAAAGTCCTAAGGACTGACAATGGGAGAGAATGTTGCAATACTACTCTTGAAACATACTTAGAGTGACTAAGGCATAATCCACCAAACTCTAAACTCTATTTTGTCCATTATGCTTTTTGAGATAATATAAGCCATCTATCTTTCTTCCTAGCAAGTCCAATAATCCTCTCTGTGCCCTATTCCTGAAAAACACAAGTAGGAGAAAAGATCACACTGTATTGAGAATCAGTGGTGACTTCCTGGATTGAAATAAGATTGGTGCAAAATTTTGGAACATGAAGCTCAATTTTAGTGTAAGGTAGTCACTTAAACATTTCCCGGGCTTGCCACAGTATTAATTGGTCCATTGGCTATAGTAATTTTTTTATTAGGACAAGGAGTTTATGAGATAAATTAGTGGGCGGAGAAGGAACACAGTTATATTTGTCACGCAGTTCTAGTTTAGATATGGTTTACATTGGCAGGTGGCAACATTGGAGTAGTTAGCTTGGAATCCTTGGTAAACACTGGGTTTATCATAAAACTTTAGCATAGTGTTGCCTGATTCACTTTCAAGGTTTTGCCAACAAGGAAAGCAAAATTTTTGGCAACGTGCAATTAATTCTATTCTTTGGCATATACAATTGTAGAGGAATCCCTACATTTTCAATGGCATCTCATAGCCTTTTCCCATACATTTAGTGGGGATAGGATTTTGTTTGGTTTTATTTTGATGCTTTGCACAAGGTACACTGAAGTCATGTGTGTGGGAGTATTTTGAAGTGATTCGTCTGCCCTTTTATTTTTTCTTCTGCTCTGTTTCTCTTGCAGTCACTCTGTTGGGACTCTGATGTTATCATAAAGGTTGTTAGAGGTTGGTTATAACCGACAGTTAAGACTAGAATTTGTGTTGTGGGGGGTCTTTTTAAGGGTGTAATTCAGTAGTTTTTGGTGGGAGAGTTTTGAGTTGAGTTTTGGGGAGAGACTGGCCTCTCGAAAACTAGAGTAAGAGTGTTGTAGCCTCTCGAAAGTCTAGGGAGTTACTTCTCGTGTTTTTCTATTCTGTTGTCCTGTGTTCTGCATTTTGTTAATATAGTCCCTTGTGTTTACATTATTTGTTTATATCCTGCTGGTTGTGAGGGTTGGGTTCCCTTAATTGGTATCAAAGCAAGATTCTTGGGTGTGGGGATTGTAAACACTGGAATGGTAGGTGGGGTTGATAATTTGGAGAAGGAGATGTGCATGATAAAGGGGAAGATTGAAAAGATCATAGAATGCATGCAAGACCTATGAGAATCAGTGGCACAATTGGAGCAGAAGGTGACGATGCCCGCAACTGAATCACAAGGCAAGCAGAGTGCATCTGTTGGTGGTGTTCGAACGGCAAAGAATGCTCTGACAGAGGAGTTGACCAGGTTTTGCTAGCTGGAATTGCTAGTCTTCGCTGGTGATGGTCTAGTTGGTTGGATTTTCAGAGCCTAATGCTGTCTCGCTGTCAATGGGGTCACCAAGGCAGAGATGCTAGGAGCAGCGACTGTATGTCTGGAAGGCAAAGCCTTGAATTGGTATCAATTGCTTGAAGTTCGAAACCCAGTCAAAGGTTGGGATGAGCTTAAGAAACAGCTTCTCGGTTGTTTTCAGCATGCACAGATGGGGGAGATGTATGAGATGTAATGTCCTTAAAGCAGGAATCCAGTGTGGACAAGTACAGGGAAAGGATCAAAACTCTTACTGCACCTCTTAAGGATGCCTCTGATGATATGCTAATTGGAGCATTTAAAAAAGGGCCAAAACCAGAAATTCAAGCGGAGCTTTGTCTTTTTTGGGCTGGGTCTCTCCATGAGATCATGGATCTTGTCCATCAAATAGAAGAGAAGAATCAGATAAAACACAAGGCAGAAGAGGAGTTTATGGTAAACAATTAGATATAGAACCTAGAACTAAACACTACCCACCCAAACCCAGTTGGAGTATAACCCAGAATGACTCAACTAGGGCACCATCTAATAGCAGAAATATAGAAACAAAGGGGAATGACAGTAGAACTTCAAGCAATTCCAGTACACTGTCAACAACTACAACCAGAAAAAACAGGCTCCCACAAAGCAATTAATTGGAGCAGGAGTGGCAAAAAGAAGAGAACAAGGTCTCTGCTTTAAGTGTGACAATTTTGCCCTGAACACAAGTGCAAAAACAAGTTATACCAAGTCATGATCTTACAAGAAAGACCAAAAGAAATTGATGATGGAGGCGGTGGCTGGAAGATATGAGTATATGAAGGATAAAGAGAAATCCTAATTGCACCTTGAGGACAAGGTGTCTCTTGAAGGAGGGGGAAATGATGGGACTCTAATGTTATCAGAAGGGTTGTTAGGTTGGTTATAACTAACCAACAAGGGTGTAATTCAGTAGTTTTAGGTGGGAGAGTTGTAAGTTGAGTTTTGGGGAGAGACTAGCCTCTCGAACACTAGAGTAGGAGTGTCTGAGCCTCTGGAAAGTGTAGGGAATTACTTCTCTCGTGTCTTTTTAATTGTTCTGGTGTCCTGTATTCTTCATTCTGTTGATAAAGTCCCCTGTTTTTACATTATTTGTTTATATCTTGCTGGTTGTGAGGGTTGGGTTCCATCACACTCATTTTGATGTTATTTTACTTCTAATCTTTTGAAGGACATCACCATATTTTGCTTATTTTAATGTCACTTTCTCTGACATTGCAGCAAGAAGAATCTGATCTTTCGTTATCTGGAGGAAACAATCAGCTGCTGACTGTTGGCCTGGGATTGTTGGCCACTGCATTAGCTGCTGCTTATGTCACTCGGCTTGCCAAGGTATCATTTTGTTATTTACTTCATTAAATATATATATATATATATATATGTATGTATACATATACATATATATACACATATAGTTACCTTATATTACAAGGAACTATAATTTTAGGGTATATATGGATTTAAGCATTTCCCTTGGTTTAGATTTAGACCAAATTTTTTTTTCTCTTCCGTTCTCCATTCTGCTCAGTGCCTCAGTCCAGAAATTCTCTTAGGAGCTCTTTGGTATATGGGAAATCTTAATTTCCTGTTTCTCGGAAACCTATATATAAGACAACTGAATATAATAAATATGAGAAATTTGAATTTTATGTGTTGAATTTGCCTTAAATAATATAGGAATATTATTTTTTAATTATGTACCTATATATACACATCTAGTTTAAATTTTTTCTTTTAGAAAAAGAAATGTTATTAATGAGAGAGAAAGATACAAAGGAAAGAGAAAGAACAAGAAAAAAAGGAGGACTAGATATCCTCTTAAAAAAAAAAGAAAAAACCTAAAAAGCCCGAAAACAAAGCTAATACAACAAAGCTCTCTAATCCCGATAAACATCTACCAAAGACCTCCTTAAAAAACTCGTTAGCCAAGATCCAAAGAGAAGCAACGTAGCGAATTTTATCTCATAGCAGAAGAGGAGTGTCTAGTTTAAATTGTTTATTAATAGTTTTCAAATACCTGGGTAATTATTATACCCATGTAGCCAGCGCCACCACAAGATTTAACATTGAACAGTGAAAAAACCTGAAACCTTCTTTATGCTTCCATTGTGAAAGAAAAATAGAGTAAATTCACTATTTGGTCCCTGAAAGTGTACCTCAGTGATAGTTTAGTTCTTAAAATATGGTCACTTATCACTTTAGTCTGGGAATTTTGAAACTGTTATACAAAATGATCCATGGAAATTTTGAAACTGTTATACAAAATAATCCCTCTTTCTATCACTTCTGTGATAGCTGAACAAAGAAACTATTTTGTGTAACGATTTCAAAACTCAGGAACTAAAGTGATGTTAGTATGTTAAGATATCATATCGCTTCATGTCACTGTCATGCTAACAAATAATGGTACATGTTAGTAGATAACATTGATTGTGACGACAAGGTTTATGGATGGATCATTGTGTAACGATTTTAAAATTCAAAGACTAAAGTGGTCAGTGGCCTTTTTTGAGAGATTAAACTGTTACCGAGATATATTTTCAAGGATCAAAAAGTGAGTTTACTAGAAAAATATTTGTTGTTTGCCAGAGATGAAAGGTATTTCAGTATTTAGAGGAAGTATATAGGAAACAGTCAGACTTGCCATGTTGAGTTTTCATCTTTAAACTTGGACAGTCATCAATATTCGATATCTCGTTTCCAATGAGGCCTGGCTTTTCATTGGCGAAATCCTTTTTATCAGCGTCAATAATTTATATGGACTAAGGAGATGAACTCAATAACCGTGATAATAGTTTAGTTGGTCTTGGGATCAGAAAATATGATTTGCTGGTTTGATCCCATAATTTGTGCCAGCAAGTAGCCACATTTCGATCTGGGTTTAAGATTAATATTAGAGGAAATTATATTTTACCCTTTTGAACTAGGGCAGAATTATATAATTAATACATGAAATTTAAAATATAACGAAAAACTCCTGTTGAACTTTAAAGTCTATGGCTAGAACTTTTTTTTTTTGGGGGGTGGGTTTGTAAGTGTACCCATTTTATTATTGTTGTTTGCTTGTTCGTTCTGCCAAGTGTTGAGCCTTTTGTGTGCTGTACAATGCAGGATGCTATCAAAGATATTGAATAGATACAACTCTGCTTCTGCAAATGGAAACGAGTTCGTATGACCAGAATATTTGGAAAAAAAAAAAAGGAATTGTGGCAAATGAAAGATCTAGCAAATTCATGTAAATTTTTATTTTTGATGCAACTAAAATAGGATCTAAGTTTCTCTTACCCCTACCACTACACATCCACGTAACACAGACCAAGATTTCACATAGTCCACATCATCACACACAAATAATCATCCCACATTTAAACCAACACAATTTCACATAAAAAAATAAAAGGAAAGATTACACAATTCCACAACCACAAGTTCATACAAATTGCTACCTTGTCACACATGCTTTCTTATTGCTCTCATGGAAATTATCGTGCACCTTTACAATGGTATCCACTAGGAGTGTTCAACTAAATCAAATTGATTAAGTCGTGACCAAAATTGAAAAAAAGAGGTTCAAATTGATATTTGAAATATAAATTTTAATTAGTTTGGTTTTGTTAACTCTATATATATATATATATATATTAATCAAGTGGTCTTCTTTTTATATTTATATATATTTCATTAAAATTAAAAATTACAAATTATTATAAATAAAATCATCTAAAATCGAATTAAACGGTCCAATTAAAATCAAATCGCTCCTTAATTTTGTAAAACTGATAAGCTTGGCTTGATTTGGTTAAAGTTTAAAATCGAACTGAATCGAGCTTATGAACACCCTTAGTATTCACAAAGAATTTAATGTTGTGCCATCACAATGATTTAATAACATGCCCTCATGGGCTTCCCTTTGTTCCAACATAGGGAATTATATTAGTTAGTTTATCCATACCTTCATAGTAGATTTCCCTGTGGAGAAACTTAATGTTGCACCTTTTCAGTGACTTATTATTTTTGCCAACATGTAGCATTACCAAGGGATGCATCTTCACAATACCCATAGGTCTCACAGTCCAAATAACATACACAACTTATCCACAAGGATCATTCATGCATTAGAATGAACACCATTTTTTACCAACCACAAAACACTTGAACAACTTATACAAGAATATCATTATCATTACACCATTCCAAGAATAATCTAAAATGGTTCAATAGGAGCCATTGAAATTCCAACGTCCAACCAAGTGTGTATCCAACATAACCGTAAGCTCTATAAGCAAATGAATTAGTTCAAGCCAAATAACCAAACAAAGATAATAATCATTCCTCACCATTGAACCGAGTCAAAAAGATTTATCACAACTTAAATCATCCCAACCGTGATATTGTCATATACTATAATAATTCAAGATAGTAGAATAAGTACCAAATCAAACAAGAGTAGTAATTGACCACTAGCATGTTTATAAAACCTTGAGATTTAAAATTGTCATATCAATATAATCAAGGTAACATTAATACTTTATGAATGAATCCAACCATAGGATTCCATACCCAATTGATGATTATTTCGAATAAATCACTTTCACATGTTACAAAATTTCCAAGAGATTTAAGAATGGATTAATGCGCACCCAAGTTGATAGTAGAAATCATCCTTCACCTTGTTTCCGAGTTTGAATTAACCACTTGAAGACCTCAACTGAAATCTTAAAGAAGTTTCCAACTACCTACGGTCTAAGCTAGGTCAATTTCTCACCATTTAAAGCACAAAAAGGAAAGCCCAGCCCATGGCGCCTTGGGTTACCTTGGTGCTTGAGGTGCCATGCACCATTTGCTCACGGGTTCAACTTTAGGTGGGTGCCACCACTTAAACTTTCTGCTACATGGGCGCCTATGGCTGCACCCAAGTCCTCTAGTTCAAAATTCATCTCAAAGTGCTCCATTTTGATCCCAATTCCTCTCCCATGTCCAAATAATTAAGGAGGGTTTTTTAAAATATGTTTTTGGCTCCTTAAAATCTTTCCCAACAACCAACTGATAGAAATGGCTAGCACCCAAGAGGGGGTGAATTGGGTTTAAAAAAAATTGCGAAGACTTGATGGAAGTTTAAGAAGTTTTAAAAACAATGCCAAGCTTTTTATGAAAGTAAAATAAGTATGATCAAGATGAATAGATATAGAGTACAATTAATCAAAAACAATTAAAGAGATGAATGAATATAGAGTCCAAGAAAGTAAAGAACATATAAATAATTAAAGAGCAAGGGAAGAGAAAATAAAACAGCGAGATTTATACTGGTTCGGTTTAAACCAAGCCTACATCCAGTCCTCAAGATAACTTCTTGAGTGTTTCACTATAAACCACAAGTTTATGCAATTGGGCACTTGTAAGCCACTACAATATAGAGATCTTTTCTTCCTCAAGGGTGTCTCTCCCCCTTACAACGTGTTTTCTCTCAAACACTAACTCAAGGAACCAATCATTGAGCAACTAAATTTAAAGGCTTAAGGAAAATAATGATAGACACTCTCAAAGTGTAGATAACGCAAAAATTAAGCTCAGAATATTTCTCTAGCAATTTAGAGAGAATAAAACTCAAGATAATATGAGAAATGAACAATTGAAACTTGATGCAAATGGTGTTGTGAAATTCCCTTTATATAGTGAAACCTTACTGCTACAGTGACTGCTTTAGTCAGAATTGCTACAGTAAGCTTCATCATCATTTTTCAACATTTCTACAACAACCAAAAAACTTTATCAACCTTTTTTCAACAATCAATATTCTTTTTCAAATTTGCTACAGTAAAAAGTATTTTTTTTCAAAGTTTATTACAACAACCAATAAACTTTATCATACTTTTTCAACAATCAAATTTCTTTTTCAAAAGTGCTACAGTAAAAGATATTCTTTTTCAAATTATATTACAACACCCAATAAACTTTATCATACTTTTTCAACAATCAAATTTTTTTTTCAAAAGTACTACAGTAAAAGATATTCTTTTTCAAATTATATTACAACAATCAATAAACTTTATTATACTTTTCAACAATCAAATTCCTTTTTCAAAAGTGCTACAGTAAAAAGCATTCTTTTTCAAAATATATTAAAACAACCAATAAATTTTATCAAAAATCAATTTATATTACTATATATAAATATATAAAGCATTAAATATATTTGGGCCAAGAAAAAATTGAATCATGCATTTGGGCCAATAAGATTAAATCATTCATTTGGGTCAAGAAGATTAAATCATACTATTTGGGCTAAGAAAGATTAAATCATACATTGGGCCAAGAACATTAAAACATACATTGGGCCAAGAACATTAAATCATTCATTTGGGCCAAGAAGATTAAATCATTCATTTGGGTCAAGAAGATTAAATCATACTATAATTCCCACATATTTGTTATCATCAAAACTTATAGCATAATACATTAGGGCTAACACCAATGTCACGACCAGTTTTCTGGGCACATGACCGGCACAATGATGAATCTCTCATCACTGTAAGCCTTCCGATAAATATATCAAATTTTCTTATCTGAAAATCATAGAGATGATTTGCATGTAATCATAGATTATCAATTTAAAATACATTATTATACTGACATACAAGCCAAATGTCGAACCCCTGAACTAGATGTCCTAGACGATTACAGAGCAACATAATCTATAACAGAAGAGAGGTCTACCCGACAACGGGAAGGTACAAAGTGATTTACTCCTCTAGCAGATATTCTTCGATGGCAACCTGATCTGAACAAAAAGGTTGTACAAACAATGTGAGCTTTTAAACTCAATGAGCGAATCGGCCTCGCATTAATAAAATTTAAATACATTACCAGTCATGCAAGCATATCCAAAGGCTCATACTCAACCAATAGACAGAAGATAAAAATTTATCCAATTCAACAAACGTTACTAGTACTCGTCAATGGCAATATATCCCGGAGAGCGCACACAGGCCGGCTCACCAATTATGTATATTTCCGCCATGACGCACAACCTCATCCTCTTACATACAAGATAAAAATTCATCCAATTCAACAAACGTTACTAGTACTCATCAATGGCAATATATCCCGGAGAGCGCACACAGGCCGGCTCACCAATTATGTATATTTCCGCTATGACGCACAACCTCATCCTCTTAGCTAGGGCGCCTCACGGATTTATCACCAATCCGGGCTATATCCCTACTGAGGGAATCGTTGTCTCCACACTCATTGGTCAAGACACCCTGTCAACCGGGTTTTCCGCCTTGCCGTGAGAGGGGGTACTGTCCCGCTCAATCACAATCAATAGCATTTCATATCATAATCAGAAGCTCAATATAATATTCATCCATATAACAGGTATAGTATATTACTATATTATGGATTTATAAACCACATATCAAGATAACAATTAATCCATTTTTGAAAACATTCAAACTTCACATCATCATAAGATACTTATTTCATTTTATCCATACTTATGGATTAATTATCTCATTTAGATTCGTCATTCTGAATCCAATTTCCCCCTATGAATCTTGGGAGTGTCCTACGACATATTTTTTATCACCAGTAATGCTAAAACTCTATTAAAATGGGGTCGTTTCACTCACCTGGATTCCGTACGAACATCGCTTCTCTAAGTCATTACAGACAAGAGTTCTCAGGTGAATTTCGGTGTTCTGCTACGGAGATTTTCATGAAAGATTAGAGAAAATACGTCAGGATTGTTTTCATACAGATACTGTTCATACATACGGTCACTATTCATATATACAGTCACTATTCATATATACGGTCACTATTCATACGTACGGATACTATTTATACATATAGATAATATTCGTACATACGGTCACTATTTATATGTATGAATATTATTTTACGTATGGATACTATTCATATGTACGGTTACTATTCATACGTACGGGTACTATTCATACCAGAAATAGAGAATACAATCTGTAAAAGAGTACACCAGGTAAGTTCCCAGGAAAGAGTGGAGGGTCACACTGGACACACTTAAAAACCAGGTCTTTCCTTAGCCAGAACTTTCCTAGACATGTATTCTTCACAGTTTACATTCTATTTCGGTAATCAGAGAATCAAAATAACATATAAACAGCTAAGGACAGTTTTTCTGATGTGGAAGATCGGCCAAAACCGCAACCACAGAGCATACTTAAGAAATTAACTTCTAAAATTTGAAAGACATAGAAAGGGCATAGTATCCTTACCTAAGCTGAAAAGAAAAGGCCCAAAATCTCAGAGGCCTAGCTTTGGAGTAAGCGAAACTTAAGCAGAGAAGAAGAGAAGTTGAAGGTGTGAGTTTAGAAGTGAAATGGAAGGGCCTATTTATAGCAAAAGTCAAGGGTACTATTTGACACTATGCGCTAATAAAATATTCAATTTACTATTCATGAAAATGACATTTCTAATAATGCAGTTACTGTGCAAATAGCTTATTACTATTGAAAACTTAAAGGAAAAAACTATCCTTTTACCTTAAACCTTTAAGTTTCTTTTTCAAATCAGTCCTTTCAATTTAGTCCCTGAGGGTATTTTTACACATAAAACGTCATTTTCTCCTACAAACTTCTTTCTAGTTTTCTCTTATGACCAAACCACATCTAGTACTTGACATTTCGATTGTATAATGAACAGTATCGTATACGTAAATAGTATTATATGGATGAATAGTACCGTATACTGAAATAGTAACAGTAGTTTGTAAACAAGTATTTATATTTTATTTTTCTTGGGTATTACAACCAACAACTTAGGTTTTAAGGGAACTAAATTCACTAGAAGAAGCTTGAGAAACTCATATTATGAGCTAGCAACATCCTTACCCACCCATCCTAAGCTAGGGTTTTTAAATCCCCAAAAATAGAGGAGTTGAAGAAAGTGTTGTTCTTACTACTTTGAATAGAAGATTCTGGTGAGTCCATAGTCACCAGAGGAAGAGAGTCCTTGCCAGAGTGGAAGGATATGTTGGGGTTTTGGTGAGTGGAAGAGTGGGGCATGCAAGAGACTTGGCAGAGAATCCTATATGTGTGTGGCGTTCAATTCATGACGAGAAGAAAGAGTTGAAGTTTTTATATATATATATGTGTATATATATATATATATATTTTCCTCACTTGGACCATTTTACCCTCAATCCCATATGTGAAGAGCTCATGGTGTAAGAGAAAATTAGTTTCCTTCATTTAGGTCCCTACACAAGGGCCTTCTTGATATAATTCACAACCACTCAAGTCATAGGTTAAATTTCCATTAATTGATTATTTCCCTTACCATTACCACCATCCACATGAATACGCATATAATAGACGCAAGAGGCATACACACCATCAAAATTTAGAAATTCCAATAAATTTCAATTTAGTCCTCAAATTTATATATAGGCAACATATTATCCAACAACAACAACAACAGCCTTATCCCACTAGGTGGGGTCGGCAACATGAATCGTCCGACGCCATTGAGCTCTATCAATGACTAACTCTTTAGGGATCTCATTTATCAGAAGATCCCTCTCAATAACCTCTTTAAGTGTCCTTCTTGGTCGCAACATATTATCCAAGCAAAAATAAAAATTCATAGGTGTTACAATATTACCCCTTCAAAGAACTTTGGTCCCCCAATCACGCAACCAAATGGCGCATCTATATCGCATCTCCTCCTTCCACTTCCCATGTCGCTTCTTCCAGCAAGTGACTCTGCCATAAAACCTTTTCCCAAGGAAGTTTCTTAAATCGAAGCTCCCTTCACTTGTTTGTCCAAGTTAACTGTCGGTAACTCCTACAAGAAAAGGTATCATCCAACTGAATCGCCTGCGGTTGGATGACAAGAATGAGACAAGGAAGTGTTTCCCTTAACATGAAGTCGTGAAATGCCATACATCCACTCTCCAAGTCCGTTGGTAAAGCTAAAGCAATAAGCCATATAGTCCTTCCCCTCAGAAATCATCTCTAGCTCAAAATACCTCGGCTAAACTCTCATTCCCTTTTAACTCGCTTATAGCCTTCTCAGGTGACACCTCTAATGATGCTACATCTCCGACCACCAACTCAAGGTCACAACGTCCCTCCCGCACACGAACCTCTTGCCTACCTTGTACGACTATGAGCTCTCCCGATATACTACCCCTTCTTCACCTAGGTCTGGCCCAAACACCTTGGTCACTCCCATCTCAAACCAACTCACTGGGGACCTTCATCGTTTTTCATATCGTGCTTCAAAGAGAGCCCACCTCTATGCACTCCTGATAGCTATATTGATAAGCAACACTATCGGTGGAAATGAGATTACCAACTCTCTCAAAGTCTATAACACATGGCCCAAAGCATCTTCCAACATCTGAATCTTCCCCTTAGATTGGCCATCCATTTCGATGGTGAAAAAGCAGTACCCTAATCCACTCTGGTACCTGATGGGGATGTTTCCTGGAATGGCCTCAATCACTAAGAGGTAAGCTGAAGACCTCGACCGGGTGTAGAAGACACCGGCACCCCATGGTGCCTCACAGTCCTAACAATATCACACCAGCAATCCTTTTCCTCGAGTGCGCCATTTGACCATTTCCATATAGCAGTACATCCCCTTGAATATACCTTTTCTCACAAGCGGACCGACGTGCTTGCGCTCGATTCCACCACTCAAGAATATCATTGCTGCCTAGGCACAACCTTACCACATCAACCCATCTTCCCAAGCAAGCACACTTTTAATGCACCGGTATATAGTTACCCTAACGACAGTTCATGGGGTCACCCCCCGACCCGAAATGTCCACGATGCCAGAGACCCCGTCACCCATCGAAACCTGCTTAACTTGCCCATGAACATGTCACTTCTGATTACCCTTAGCTATCCACCGACACAATTGGGTGCTTTCCTGACTCTCAGTTCCTAGGGAGGTACACCTTATCCCCTCCTTCCCTTACACGACTACCACCACACTCACACTCACACTCACCTGTGCCTCATGACTGCACCATATACCACTTGACTATCTTCGCGCTCGGATTATAGTACCTTACCTCGCTAACACGTTGTAGGTGTAATCCTACTAATGTGACGCGCTTACAAGGATTCCAGTGCTACGATCTAAATCCTTAAGACCATACAAGCATCTAATTATCCACCTCAAAATATCCATGACCAAGCAAGCTTTCACCAACTGGGTGGTCACTTCCTAGATCCCTTAGTAGTGTAATCCAACGTCATTTAATTCAGACCGCACTTTTACGAAGTGCTTAAAATGAAAAGTGAAAGCATTACAACTCCAGTATAAGTGAGCTAACTCCTCAACTCACGCTCATAGGCATTTGTGAACGTACAACTGAAGACACCCTACTCATTCCAACAATTCCTACTCAATTGTGATCTCTTGCTATAACCATAGAACAACTGTGTTTGTCTAATAGAACAACTATGTTATGGGTTTAGGCTTACGATGGTGAGGTTGGGCTCACTCATCGTATCAGTCACATATCCAAATTGAGGTGTGACAATAATAAAGTAAAACAACCAAGATAGAAGAAAATAAGTTATGCTTTAGGGTAACTTCATGTAGCTGATTTCACATGGAAATCATGTGATTTTTTGCATTCACTTTGGAAGTATTTTTTTATCATGACTAGCAAGGCCTAAAAATTGCATTGAACTCAATTGATTTCTAAGAATACTAACAAGTGAAATTTTAATTAGTGGTGTGCCTACGGATGAAGGAATTTTGATCTCTGTGTCAAGGTAAGTTGGTTAGACATAATGCTTCCCCTCTTTTTGCAAATAGGACCCACACTCATATAGACAAAAGTACTATTTTCATCTTTAATGTTTGACACTTGTTTCCAATTTTGTTAATTTTTTTTGTTGTTTCCAATTTTGTTAATGTTTTTTTGTGTGCTAATTTCATCCCACTTGTTTTTAATTAGTATTGATTTTGTCAACTATACCACTAACTATGTCAAAATAGTGGATGGAAAATGTTGTAGACTTTTTCTAAATGACATGTCACTGTCCACATATCTCATTGAAGAAGAACCTTTTGGCAAAATTACCAATTTTGTTCTTAACATTTTAGACGAAACTGAAAGTAGGGTCTAATGTTCATGATGAAATTGAAACTAGGGCTTGCCTAATGTTGGTGAAGAAATTGAAATTAGGGCCTACCATTTAGAACAAAGCTGAAACTAGGGCTTAACATTTGGGATGAAATTGAAATAAGGGCCAAATGTTATGGATGAAAATGGTACTTTAGTCATATCTTCTTCTTGTTCGTCTATGCTCTCCTCGAATTCTTATTCTTCTTATCTCCTCTTTCTACAAATTCTTCTTCCTCTCTCTCATCCCACTCTCTCTTCTTAGAACAAGAAAGTGGGAATGAGAAAGAAAAAAAAAGAGAAAAAGACAATGGAAGTAAAATGGTCATCTTATTTGTGTATCTGACAAGCCCAACACGTGTGCACATAAAGGGACACGTAAGCAATAACAAATCATATAGAGGAGTTCACATCATTGTTTTGTCATCCTCTATTTTGACAAGGTTAATGGTACGGATGAAATTGACACCAATTGAAAACAAGTGGGACAAAATTAGTAATAGAAGAACATTTTGGACAAAATAAAACCTAGGGTCAAATGTTAGATATATGAGGCTCTAGCTACATTGACTATTTAAGCAATCTTAATCGCTACTCATACATCATGTATGTGTGACTTTGTGTGAGTGGTTGCATTCTTGCTAAGGTCAGAATTGAATCCAAATAGCTCTATATTGGTTATCCTACCTTCGTTTATCATTATGTGGTGAATTTATGTCGTGTTCAAAGTGAAACGTTGTTTTATCAATAAGAAGATCGTAGTCTACTCGCTATCAACGTCTCGTTTAAGGGCAAAGAGATAGAAGTTACTCGAGTGAAAGGAGCACCCCTTCTTGCTTTGTGGGAAGATCCCTTGGATAGATAGAGGAAGGGCCCTCACACATTTTAGATGGCATCTTGAATTTCTGTTTGACTTGCGTAAAAGCTTTTTAAATTTCATGTACCTGAACTTTGATCCAAAAGCACTAGGTATGTAAGCTCTAAGGCAGTTAAAATTCGCCTTTTGTGAATAACTCAGTTTTTCCTTTTTCTTCTCGTCCTCGTGTAGATTTAATGGGTAATTAAAACAAATTAAAAGCTATATCAATGACTTTTCACACAAATGACTCCTCAATCCATATTTTTCATAAAACCTCTTATTTTTCGCAAACCTTATGCCTTAGAAAAATTTTCTTTTTTCCAAAGATTTCATCTCTTTTCAAAATAAAATTTTCATAGCAACTACAATTTGATTTTCATTTTTTTTAAAACTGAATTTTTATTTAAACATTCGGCATGTCACGTTCACATCCTTTTGGTGGGGGTGACATTATTAAATAATTCAATTTAAGCCTATCTTTCAAGAAGAGATTTGGGAAAAAAAAAAGTCTTTTCATCAACCTTTCCTGGTAGAAGTTTTTTAATCCTGTTTTTGTTAGTGTTTAGTCCCAATTTAATGGGAATTTTGGCAGTATTTCTTTGATTTGGTTAAACAATCTTGTGCGTTTATGAAAACATATTGGCTTTGATACACAGCAGATAATCTTGATTTTCTTGTCGCGACACTGCTGATGCTGGTAACGAATTTTCATCCCAAAAATCTATAATCGAAGTGATGAGTAAAGCTTTTATTCGCCTTTTGGTTTAGCAAATTTTTTTTTTTAAAAAGTAGAGATATTTATTTGCTATTAAACTTAAAATTTCTATAGCATTCATAACACTAGATTTTGCAATTGAATAAAGTTTTTCTGACATAAATATAATTGAATTAAACATCCCAGATTGCAATTGTCACTGACAGACCCATCTTCCCTTTACTTTGTCATCAAAAGACAGTATTTGAATTCCACGATTATGCTATGAGATGAGGAAGAAAGAGTGAAGGTCTCGTGAATTAGATACCATATGAGTAATACACAGAAACGGACAACACCCATCACTCATTCTCACTCTCTAGCACCTTCATCATCACCCACCACTCACAACTCACTCCCATGGTACATCACTAATTCACGAGACCTTCATTCTTACTTCTTCGATTTCATCTCATATATATATATATATATATATATATATATATATATATAGTGTGTGTGTGTGTGCGTGTGCGTGCACGCGCGCGTGTCTATATACACACACAGACGTGTAAGCGTCCCAGATTGCACTTGTCACTGATACTCTTATTTTACCTTCACTTTGTCATCAAAAGCAATGATTCTTCGATGTTCGGTTTACAAATTGAATTACGCATGTAGTATAATAACAAAAGAAAAAATTTTATATCAAATAATTATTGCTCTTGATGCATGTGATTATTTTTTGGCTGAATATAAATCATGTAAAAAGAAATTTGGTAGAGCAAAGGCGGAGAAATCCAAGGGAAGAAAAAACAAGGAAATTACACAAACACTAATCTAAGAGTAGAAGCACCTGAAGTGTCACCAAACAACAACCCCTCTACACCTTCAGGCAGGTTCTGGAAAACATGAACGCCCCAATCTAAATGGAGACTACATCTATTGGCTCTTCTAAAGGTCATAGAACATAATTGTTGCCTAGATAGTATGGTTCTCTTCAATTTTTCAACTGCACAAAATTAATTTCTCTCAAACATCTAAAGTTTAATGTATTCTTTTTAACCATTATAATCAAATTTTAAATATTAAATATCAAGCATCCTCCAAGTCATATTTTCTCTTCAAAGCAGCTCAGGTAATTTCTTTTTTTTTTGGGTCTAAAGCATGTAACTAAAAATCTAGTATTACCAATGCAATTGGAAGGGATATCTGAGAATCCATAAACTATTAAAAGAAGCAGCCAAGACAACCTAAACTTATTAAGAATATGTCAAACAAATATGATTCCATTTTCTTTAATGGTATCAAGAACGATGCCTAGTTTACCTTCAATCCTTTCATCCTTTCTAGGTTCATAGGCCATTGCATATACATCTGCTTCCTTTGATCGCTCAGCAATAAGCCTTCCTATCACTCTGCAAGCATTATGATCTGTCAACGATGGCAATGAGTTCCGAAGATCCTTGGCATTGGTAGTGGCAACTGAAATAACTTTGCTTGTCCCTCGGTGCATCACTTTTGCATGAATAAATCTTTTTGAAAAGAAAACATTTAATAAGAATGGCCTCATGTACATATCTGTTCTCTGCCTCCATGATTTCCTATTAGGTTTCTTTGCAGCTTCACCTCGAGATCTTCGGGTCCAGGCAGCTTGGATGAAGGAACCCTACAGATGTTGGTAGAAAGAGATTATTTTACCTCCCTTTGTTCAGTTAAACAGAAAGCATCATTTCATCAATATTCATAAGTGGAAGTCTTAGCAATGTAATTAAGTCAACCTACAGAATTCAGATTTTGAAATACCAACCAATGGTACAATACACAACACTATCATAATATTTTACAGGAAAAGAAAATACCAGAAATATACTGAATCAGTTCATAAGATAACACCAGTGTTTCAGAAATAGAACTGCAGATTATATGTCATTGTTAAAGCATAACATGCATTATGCATAAAAGTTATGTTAGAGGTCCCTCTGAGACTGATGGAAATAAGAATGGCTGCGTCACAATAACATTTCTAAATCAAACTTCCAAACGAAATTTTCAATCAAACCAAAGACCATGAAGAAAATGGGAAAAAAAACTATAAAGGAACAAGATTAAAAATTAGTAGCCAGAAACAGACATTCAAAATCCTATCAATCACTTGATAAAGCAAGAAAAAAGAATCACATAAAATATTGCAAAGAAGATTAGGAATGTCAGAAGTGAAAAAATCAATATAATTAAAAAATATGTTAAAAGAAAAAAATAAAAGGAAAAGCCACCCTACCTTCTGGAACCAGTAAAAAAAAAAAAAAGGATATATGCTGGAATAAATTTTAAAAGCTTATTATTGACATTCTGTTTCCTATCTATTTACCTTGTAGAGTGTCTTTATCTTCAAACAGAAAAAGGCCCAACAGCTCTTACCCAGTTTTCAAGTTCCTTAAGTTAAGTGAGGTTTCCCTTTTTGTTCATTTCCTTCTATAGCAAATATTTCAGAGCAAAACACAAAAAGAAAAAATGACAACCAACAGAAAAAATCTAGAGTTATCCTTTATATACCAAGTTCACATAAGCACAGTACGAGATCTTCGAGAAAATGAGCTTGCTAAATTCTGCATACACAATTTAGCCAGTTATTCTGGGTGACCAAAGTTTTGCGAATATTTTTTTTCTTTTTGATAAAAGAGTAAGTTATGTTATGAAGGAAAAGTTACATATGAGAAGGGTAGGGAACCCTCAGAAGATATGGGAAAACTAAAAAAGCCAAACTCTGAATTGATTAACTCTTTATATATATATTTTTTATTTTTCATAAAAGAAGTTTTATTAAGAAGGGAGAGAGTTACAAATGCAAAGGATAGGGAATCCTCAGAAGATTGGGGAAAATGGAAAATGCCAAACACTGAACTGATTAACTTTTGTCCTTACAATATACTCAGTAATAGAACCCCATGAGTTCAATTGAAACATTAATTATTAGAGAAAAATTCTCTCTCCTCCCTTAAGAGATGGCCCAGTTATATAGCTCTCCCCTCCCCTCTATGATAAGAATTTACAAGGACCTCCTGTCAAAATTAGTAGTGTGCTACAACTAAACCTATTTTGACCAAAACACTTATATATCTATCACTAGTATGGTTGAGTTTTTATTTTAAAAGGAGAAGAAGCATTACATAGAGACAGCTAGCAAGCAACTTGAAGAAGGATCTGATCACTATTTTTCTTGTTATAAAATCTAGAGATCTAACATTTGTAGTGTTAGACACCCTGTGGCCATGAAAAATTAATGAAAGATTTGAAGAAGAGTGATGGATTTGAAATAATGAATTTCTAGATAATATTTCAGAGTGTACAGCATTCTAAAAGGAGGGATTCTTTTATCATGTGAGATGATGAACTTTACAGAAAATTATTCATTGGCAAGTTGGTAAACATTTTAAGATTTCAGTTTCTAGAAAATCTCTAGCGCCAGGGCACTTTCAAGGATAAATTTTCCTAATATGTAAACAACAGACAGTTGCAGAATGAAAGATCAACTGTTGCAAACAGTAAGTAGTAAAGTGAAGAGTTTTTCAATGGTATTCTGACAACAAAGATCTTCATAAAGGGTTCAAACTTGAAGGACTCTGTCTGACTTAAGTTCAATTGTACAGCCATGTATGTCATGAGAAATTACACCAGGGCAAGGACATGAGAAACAAAAATTTTAGCAAAAGAAAGTGAAAAAGTTTGATTCCTAAGAAATTTCTCCTACATTCTTTTACCATGTAAGAATTGAGCAAATACTTTAAAACTTTTAATAACATTATATGACACTTCATGTCCTGCATATAAACGGTCAATGCAGAAGAATGTGCATAAGCTAACCATATGGAAACATGTTAACCAACAAGTGATCTTAATGTTAGACATCAATTGGATCCTCCATATTGAATTTCATTTACTTACAAAAAATGGGCGCCAAAAGAATCGAACTCTTGACCACTTGTGCATGGAGGATCCAATACCATGTCAAAGGTTATTTCAACTAAAAAGTTTCAATTGTTAAGTGAAGGCCCATAAATAGTTTTACTATGATCTCTAATGTAGATTATATTATTCATTCATTCCATTTACTTTCTTGTTAGCTTAATCTCTTTAAATAGTAACCAAAAAAAAAAGCTTACTCTCTCAAGAAAAAATAAAAATGCCAATAATACCAAGTTATGGCAGTAATTTTGACACAAGTTTAAATCAGGATTCCGATAATTCTACGCTAATAAATATTCAACCAATAACTACATAACCCTGTGGTTAGTTTGGATAATATTCTTGGTGTCATATTTTCAAAAGGTGAGGTTTTGACTTAGAGCACGTGGATTTTTTAAGAGCCGTTGTTAGAAAGAAAAATCACTTCTGCTTATATTCTCTTCAACTAAGTCCATTAACAATTATTGAAGGCATTATTTTCGTAGAGATTCTTACCATCATACTCTGGCCAACAGATTGCCGCAAATAATGCTAAGAGAAAGATAAGCAAGCCAATTGAGATCTACTAATTAAGAAAATAAAATATAATTAACTACGACAAACTGGAGGAAGATAATAATCTAACAAATGCAAACAGCCACCATTACTTTCACCAAAGAGGAAAACAAGAGAGAGAGAGAGAGAGAGAGAGAGAGAGAGAGAGAATCAACCAGCATTAGCATAAATTAAAAAAAATATAATCCAAGCATCAATTACCTAGTATTGTACAAAAAAACATGGAACAGAGAAAACTCACGTTGTCGAGAGAACGATTGGGATTGGGACGGTCTGAGACGGAGCTTAAGCTAATATTTAGCTTGGGAAATGAACAAACCCAAGAAAGCGAAGTAGGTTTATTGTCCGGAATGGAGCGAGTTGGCGGTTGGAGTCGGTGGGACGAGTGGAAACTTGCAGATGGAGACGAAGCAGATATTACGAATGCCATCTTCCGACCATTCGCACTCAGTTCCGGCGCAACTGAGCTCCAAAAATTATCTCATTTCGCAACCAAAATCCTTAAAATTTAGCGAAATTTGAAATGACATTTCTACCCGCGTTGCCCTGCACTTATAGCAGTCCAAATGCGCTAAATCCACTTGGCCGACTCAGCCCCAAACAAGATGTAATAACTTATAAGAATTTAACGATTCATATTTAATAAAAGATTTTTAGTTTATTTTATTTAAACTTATAAAATTAAGGTGAACTAAGATGAGTTGATCTCGTAAGTTTTTTTATTAAAAAAGTATTTAAAAATATTAGTAATTTGAGTTTATAAATTTTTTTTACTTAGGTAATGAATTATTAAGATTATTCAAATATAAAAAATTAGCCTTTGAAGTAATGTATTATATATATGACCTAACTTAATATTTTAATCCAAAAGAGAGACTTCTAAAATTAAAAATAAAATACCAAATCTTTGATTCTAGCTTATGTGTCTTTCTTATTGAATTTTATTGAATAAAGATGTCATGTATAATATATTTTTTATTTTATCATGTATTATATTTAAATTTATAATATATATTTAAATTATAAATAAAAATTTTATTTTTTTAAAAAAATCTGAACTGGCCCAGTTGGGCCGAACCATGATTTTCAATTCAAATATATGCTTAAACTCAGCTTAACTCAGCCTACATTTATTGAACACTCATATAGGCTTCCAAGCTTAGTCTATTAACACCTCTACATGCACTATATTTCACACATATATGATGTAAGGATGTGTAACTTTTATATGTTTATTATTTCTTTTTTTCAATTAAAATATACTAAATATCTGATTCTCTAATCACAAGTGTTCCATTTTAAAAAATAATTATATATTTTTTTATAATTTATCCTAGACTTTAAGAAATTTTTTATACGTTTTATTTTTTTTAAAAAAGTTGATAATAAAAATATAAAAAACTATATATAATATCCTTTTAAAATAGTGGGCACATGACTCCTTATAATATTTTTACAGTAAAATAAATTATTCAATTATAGAAATCGTACTCTTCCTAATTTTGTAATTCAAAATAAAAGGTGTCTTAAATTAATCTTACAAGAATTTTTTTGTCCATCAAAATTGTCCCTTAAAGAAGTTATGTGACTTTCTGATCTACTAAAATCTGGCACTAATACAAAATTATGATGTTTAGTGGGTTGAAACGTCTGAGATCCCATTTTTGTCTGACAAATGAACTGTTTTCATTGTAAAAAAATTATTTAAAAACTAAATTAAGAGACATTGCTTTTAGAAGAGTAAATCAAATAAAATTTGATATTTTAATTATTTATTTATTTATTGTTTAACAAAGAGGGCAAGACTTTGGACCATGGAGTTTCTTTCCATAACAAAAGTTTCTACAAGATTCCCCATCATTTTAAAAAATGCTATTATTATTATTATTGTTGTTGTTGTTGTTGTTGTTGTTGTTGTAAATCCTCTCTTCTTTAAAGCTCTTTGAATATCAATCAGATGGTAGGTAAAATATACTTAATTTCAAACATCTAGTTTGTTAAACTATTCCTCAAATTAGGTTGTGATTGGCATGGCAAATGAGACTTTTCTCATCACCATAAGCCCACCTAGGACCTCATGTAACATACACCAAGCAAACAATTCCTTTTTAAATTCAATATTTAGAGCTTGTTTGGTTTGACCATTTCCTATTTTCATTTTCATTGAAAACAGAAAATGAACTTAAAAATGTGTTTGGTTGAATTAACTGAAAACGTTTTCATAAAAACATTTTTTAAAATATGCCTAAATCTGAAAACACCAAAAAGATATTTTCAGTATTTCAGGAAATGAAGACTGAAAATGAAAACAGGAAATATTTTCATAAACCAAACAGATCCTATATTTTCATGACAATATATATGTTCTTATGCAAATATTTCAAGAAACAAACAATTCCCATAAATGAAAATAAAAATCTTGACCCTCAGGATCATATTCATACATAAACATGAATTCAAATAAGAGGGCTTAGCCCTTCACACCACAACAACCAAATACATTAAGTACAACCAAAGACCTTCATACTAGATTATCGAACGACTTTTAGATTTGACATACTACTTGAGAACCATACTCTCAATAAAATCCTTTAAAACAAAAAGGGTCTTTCGACTACCACTACTCCGTCACATGTGCTACAAAGAACCTTTCACTACAAAACCTTATGAAAATGTTAAAGGAAAAGAGCGAGCGAACACTCATTAAGCAAATGAATCTACTCCACTGCCAATGTCCAATAAGCATGGCATTGAAATATAAAGCTAAGAAAATATGAAAGAGAAATTATAATGGGATTCATATTGCCTCCTATCCTTGGTGGGAACAGAAGGCTCATGTCCCTCTTCTAGAAGAATATTAAATATTAATTGAGAAAAATACAGGTCATAATTATAAAAAAGTAAAAAATTAAAAAGAATGATGAAACATTTTGATATCATGTGATAAATTAAACAATTATAAATATTTATTTTAATTAATGCAATGAATTTCTATTTTTTTTAAATATTTTATGAAAATATTAAAATTTTAAATTTTAGGACTAAAATTAAAGCACCCTAACTATGGTATTACATGGCATATCTTAATGGTATTGTGCAAGCTGTAAAAGCATACTTATGAGCTTCTTTCCAAAGCTCTCTTCGCATTGATCCCATGTTGGGCACATGCAAGCGATTTTTCAATGTGCAACACTCCCTCCAGCATCAAGTGAAAACTAGTTTGCTTCCCTTTTTCTTTCACCTTGTTCCTTCGCCCACATGATTTTGGTTCCTTCTCTCGAAATCACATGGCTCAAAACGCCACTTGGTCAACCAAGACTCACACTTGGAGAGCTTCGCATACACTAATACCCCATGATGTTAATACCAAACTCCATCTCCCTATCGGGGAGTAAACTAAGCAATTCCTCTAGGAAACACCAAAAAAACTCTCCTCAATATCAGTACTTGTTCCAAGCCTCCCACTCTCCTCACAAACATTCGGCAAAGCCTCGAGCACAAGAACAAATTGTCTATAGTTGAGGCGCCAACTACACTTTGTAGTTTGCGCCTCAACCATCCAATTTGTTCAAATCCAACTGCTTTGGTCGTGCCACGCATCCCATGTATTCCATTCATTATGGGCCACGAGGCCCTCTCCTTTTGCTGCTTCCCACCTTTCTTGCGTATGTGAATCACCAAAATGGAAGGGAAACCTCTGCTACAAGTAGCATCTTCTTCCATGCTACAAGCTAGCTTCTTCTTCCTTGCAAGTTAGCGTCTTTTCCCTCGGATCCGGAGCCTCTGTATTACTTTTAGTATTGCATAGGTGCATTACTTTTTAGCAACAGTTTTTACTGTTGCTAAAAAGGATCTGAATCCCTCTTCCCTCATTCCACCATAGCCATTTCCATGCCTTCGATTGCATTCCTATTGCGTCATCGTCTTCTTCCCTCCTTCTACCATAGCTGGTCCATGCTTCCAACTGCTTTCCTATTGCATCCTCTTCCTGCTGGTTTCGTGCTTCTGCCATCTTTTTTCCTACGTCTTCACTGCCATTTTTGGTATTATGATCTAGTTAAGCTCAAGTGGCCACTAGCTTGTTCCTCTTAAAATGTTAAAGTTATCCCAATATTAAGAGCTTCTTGCAAAGATACTGCTCTGAGGCCAATTTCTAAAACATTATGTTTGCATTGTTTCCATGCTTGAGTTCCCTATTGTTTGACATAAGAAAGAATTTGTGTCTGGACCTAAGATACTCGCCTTTTCCTCGTTTTAAATAATTTAAGTAATTCCAGTAAGGCCAATATCTGAAATGTTCTGTATTTGTTGTTTCCATGGTTGAGTTCCTTAATCCCTACTGTATGAAGTTAAACAAAAATTTGCTTTTCTACAAAATCTTCACAAAAGTCAGAAGAGCTGTAACAAAATTTGCTAATATTTGATAAATACTTTTATTAATATTTTGAGTTTGATTAATATTTAAAAAATATTTTTTTTACTATCAAATTATTAAAGACCATATTTAGAAGAGGGAAGCGGAACAAAGACAAAGAAGTAGCTTGGAATAGATGGCCATAAGAGATACTTCACAAGCCCAAACAAATACTTAATATAGCTATTTTGCAAGTATCGACAACACATGTGAATGAGTTTAACTAAGATTGAAGCATATAAACATCACGAAAGTAGACATAAGAGAATACATGTCACAATAACATTTGATAGATAGGCATCTTATCGAGTAAGGACATAAACTTGAGATTGCCCACAATCGGATGGCATCCTGTACCTCTTCCAACACCATTCCTCCTTGTCGAAAATAGGGATGCTCTACTATACGGATATAGTTCATGAGAAACCATCAATTGGGGGCACTCCCTTTTGAGGTGGCCCACCTAACCACATTGGTAACAAGTCATGCCTTCCCCATAGCAAATCCCCATGTGGCATCTTCCATACTGGGCACATTTTGGCTTTTCTCACCCTTGATATGAAGACCCTTGTCTTGTTGAAAATTTTCCTCCTCTCAACTCGGAATTTAATCAAGAAATACTTGCTAAGAATTGAGCCGGCCCTAAGGGAGTCACTAGAGTTGATTGCCCCCAGCTTAGAGACTTAGAAACCCCCAAAGGTCCACATAGCTAGAGGGTTTCCCCTTAAACCCTTGCTTTCGCTTCTTCTAATGTTCATCATCCTCGTTCTCCCCCATTTCCATCATCTAGGCGGTATAAACCATAGCATAGTGTTGGGAAAATTGGGGTATTTGAAAGAATAAATAATACCCTCAAGCCCATGATAATTCCCAAACCAAAAAGATAAAATGACACCAAGATTTTAGCGTGGAAAACCCTCCAAATGAGGTAAAAACCACGGGACCCGTAGGCCACTTAAACTTCCACTATAATAATAATGGGATTACAAACTTCACCCTCAGGTGGATCTCTCACTCACAAAAATACAACAACGATATTTCTTCAATTTGTGAAAATACCCTCACAAATTGGCTCACTATTTTCTTCTTAGAAAAACTCTCTTTCTAAGGCTCTCTCTATTTTTCTCTCACTCTCCTTTGTGAGGATTTTGAATGATTTGAGGAATGATTTCTGAAGAAAGGGAATGACCCTATTTATAGGGTTATTCCTCACCAACCCCTTCAATTTTCCTTCTTCTGCGCAGCCTCCACCAACCCAGCGTCTGCGCCTAACTCATTCAGCAACCTCTGAAATTTCAGCAAACACTGTGCTTATTTTGACTTTGGGGTAAATTATAAATTTTGGTTATAATTTTTATTAAATTGCAACTTGACCCCTTTTTTTTTTAAACATTAGTGGTGGGTCCCACTTAGGAGGGACCCCACCTTACAAATCTCCCCCTCCCAACTTAAGTGGGGAGTAATACCAAGCCTGCAGCTTCTTTACAGACTTCCAACTTCTCTCTTGGTAGAGTCTTCGTCATCATATCGGCTCCATTATTGTTGGTGTGGATTTTCTCAACTTTCAGCAACTTACTTTCCAACACATCACGGATCCAGTGATATCTCACATCAATGTGTTTCGACCTGGAATGGAAAGTTGGATTCTTGCTGAGATGTATTGCGCTTTGACTGTCGCAATAGAGAATATAATTTTCCTGGTTTTGGCCTAATTCTTGTAAGAACTTCTTCATCCACAGGATCTCCTTACAACCTTCGGTGATTGCAATGTATTCTGCTTCTGTGGTGCTTAAGGCAACACACTTTTGTAATCGTGACTGCCACGAGACAGCTCCCCCTGCAAATGTTATTAGGTACCCAGATATAGACTTTCTGGTATCCACATCTCCAGCCATGTCTGAATCTGTATATCCTTCTGATACAGCTTTTCCATTACCAAAGCATAAACAATGACTGGAAGTACCTCTGAGATACCTAAGTATCCATTTGACTGCTGCCCAATGTTCCTTTCCAGGATTCGCCAGGAACCTGCTTACAACGCCAACAGCGTGAGCAATATCTGGTCTAGTACATACCATAGCCTACATTAAACTGCCAACAGCCGATGTATAAGGCACTTTGCTCATTTCTAATTTATCCTCCTTGTTTGAAGGACACTGGCTCACTTTTAGCTTAAAGTGATTGGCAAGTGGAGAACTAACAGCTTTTGCTTTATCCATGTTGAATCTTTCAAGAACCTTTTCCACATACTGTTCTTGAGATAGCCAAATCTTGTGATTTTTCCTGTCACGGGTAATCCTCATGCCAAGAATCTGCTTTGCCGGTCCTAAGTCCTTCATTGCAAAGGACTTGCTCAATTCTTTCTTCAACATGTTAATCTTGTCAATGTTTTGACCTACAATTAACATGTCATCAACATAGAGCAAAAGAATGATAAAGTCATCATCAGAGAATTTCTTGATGAAGACACAGTGATCAGCTGTTGTTCGATTGTACTCATTTTTCTCCATAAATGAGTCAAACTTTTTATACCATTGCCTTGGTGCCTGTTTCAGACCATACAAACTCTTCTTTAGTCTACACACCAAATTTTCTTTCCCTTTGACTTGGAAACCTTCTGGCTGTTGCATGTAGATTTCCTCGTCAAGATCACCGTGTAGGAAGGCGGTTTTTACATCAAGTTGTTCAACTTCCAGGTTGAGGCTAGCTGCCATACCAAGAATAACTCGGATCGAAGACATTTTTACTACCGGTGAAAATATTTCATCAAAGTCAACGCCCTTCTTTTGACCGAATCCTTTCACAACCAGTCTTGCTTTATAACGTGGTTGTGAGCTGCCTTCTTGACTTTTGATTTTGTACACCCACTTGTTCTTGAGAGCTTTCCTGTCCTGTGGTAATTTCACCAGGCCAAATGTGTGGTTCTCATGTAAGGATTTCATTTCTTCTTGCATGGCTTTTAACCACTCATCCTTGTGCCCATCAATAATAGCTTCATCATAGCTCTCTGGTTCTCCCCCGTCAGTGAGCATCACATACTCATTAGGAGAATACCTACAACTTGGTTTTCTCTCTCTGGTGCTTCTCCTTAACGGCGCTTCTTGTTGGACCTGCTCTGGAACTGGCTGTAGTTGTGAACTGCTAGTTGGTGGATCAACATCATCAGTATCTGGTATAGCTCCCCCGTCATTGGAATTTGATGGTGGAGAGACTGGTTCCAGATTAACTGGCATTTCATCTGACTGTGGTTTCTCTTGTTTCTCAAGATCTTCGATTGTCTGATCTTCAAGAAACACCACGTCCCTGCTTCTAATGATCTTTCTGCTAACAGGATCCCAGAGTCTATAGCCAAATTCTTCATGGGCATATCCCACGAAGATACACTGCTTCGACTTTCCTTCCAACTTGGACCTTTCATCTTTTGGGATGTGAATAAATGCTCTACATCCAAATACCCTTAAGTGTTTGTAAGAAACATCTTTCCCCGTCCAGACTCTTTCTGTAATGTCATAATTCAATGGAACTGATGGAGAAAGGTTGATTAAATCAACTGCTGTCTTCATTGCCTCCCCCCAAAAGGAGTTTGGCAGTTTTGCATTTGAGAGCATACATCTGACTCTTTCACAGATGGTTCTATTCATCCTTTCAGCGACACCGTTGTGTTGAGGTGTCTTTGGTACTGATTTTTCCAGCCTGATGCCGAAACTTCTACAATACTCCTCAAATGGTCCGCGATACTCACCGCCATTATCTGCACGTACACACTTCAAATGTCTGCCAGTTTCTCTTTCAACTTTTACATGAAACTGCTTGAAAACTTCTTTCATTTCATCTTTAGTTTTCAAGGCAAATGCCCATACCTTTCTTGAGTGGTCATCAATAAAAGTCACAAAATAGAGTGCACCTCCATGTGACTTATTACTCATTGAACAGACATCTGTGTGTATCAAATCTAGAATATTTGCTTTTCTAGAGGGTGGAGAACTACGAAATGCAACTCTGTGTTGTTTTCCCATAATACAATCAACACAAGTACGCAAAGGTGTACCTTTTAATTCTGGCAAGAGCTCCTTCTTGGAAAGAATTCTGAGACCCTTCTCACTCATATGACCGAGCCACTTATGCCATAGCTCAGTGGGAATTTCTTTCCTAGCAGTGTTTACATCTCCTTTACATAACTTTGCTTCCATAATGTAGAGAGATGAATCTTTCTTGCCTTTGGCTACTATCAAGTTGCCTTTGGTGAGCTTCCATTTTCCTTCACCAAAATAGTTGCTGTAGCCACCATCATCAAGTACTCCGGTGGAGATTAAATTGAGGCGAATATCAGGAACATGCCTCACATCTTTCAAGAGTAACCTACATCCAAGATTAGTTTCCAAATAAATGTTGCCGATGCCAATAATTTTGGATGCATCATCATTTCCCATCCTCACTCGTCCGAAATCACCTTGGGTGTAGGTTGAAAAGAATTCTCGTCTTGAGGTAACATGGTAGGAAGCGCCTGAGTCAACTGCCCATGTAGTCTCTTGATATGCCAAATTGACATAGTCAGCATCTTGAACAATGACAACATCTTCGGTGACACTTGCAGTGTCATTTGTTCGGTTCTCTGCTTCCTGATTCCTGGATTGCTGTAACTTCCGGCATTTTCTAATGAAATGTCTGGGCTTCCCGCAGTGGTGACACTTTTTATCATGTCTCAATCTAGACTTTGACCGTCCTCTTTGCTGGTTTCTTTTCTGAGAATCTCTACCCTTATTTCTTCCGCGTCTTTCTTGCTTGTCCTGCTTCTCTGTGACAAGCGCTTCGGACTCAGGATTATATCCTTCGTCTTTTCGTCGATATTCTTCATTCAACATTCTGTCTTTTACCATATCCATGGTAAGCTTGCCTTCAGGGGCTGAGTTACTAACCGACACAACTAAAGTGTCCCAACTTTTTGGTAGAGAACTCAACATCAGCAATGCTTGTAGCTCATCATCGACAGTCATCTTCATCGAGTTCAGTTGATCTACAATACCTTGGAACTCACTCATATGTTCCGATACACTGCTCCCATCTTTATATTTCAGATTGACTAATCGTCGCATCAGATTAGCTTTATTCTGTGCGGTTGTCCTTGCATACATTTTTTCCAACTTTTGCCAAAGAACATAAGCATTGTGTTCATTAGCAAAATTTTGAAAAATGCTTTTGTCAATCCATTGCCTGATTTGAGCAGCACATTTTCGATTCAGCACGACCCAATCAGCATCTGACGTGCTAGTTGTTTTGCCATCAGCTTTGTCATCCGTCGGAGTTGCCACTACTTTCTCCTTCGGCATCACAATCGGCTTCCATAGATCTTTAATGTATAAAAGATCCTCCATCTTTGGCTTCCAGATAGCATAATTAAAGGCAGTCAACTTGATCATATTGCCGGTGCTCTCCTCCATTTTGAGCGGTAGTCAACAAGTTTCACCGAACTTGAAACTTTTTCAGACAATAAATAGTACCATACGTATGAACAGTATTATACGTATGAACAGTACTCATACGCCTTTATATACTATTCGTGAATAGTACTTGTACATATAAATAGTACTTGTACAATATTCTTGAATAACCACACCTTCTGATACCACTTTGTTGGGAAAATTGGGGTATTTGAAAGAATAAATAATACCCTCAAGCCCAGGATAATTCCCAAACCAAAAAGATAAAATGACACCAAGATTTTAGCGTGGAAAACCCTCCAAATGAGGTAAAAACCACGGGACTCGTAGGCCACTTAAACTTCCACTATAATAATAATGGGATTACAAACTTCACCCTCAAGTGGATCTCTCACTCACAAAAATACAACAACGGTATTTCTTCAATTTGTGAAAATACCCTCACAAATTGGCTCACTATTTTCTTCTTAGAAAAACTCTCTTTCTAAGGCTCTCTCTATTTTTCTCTCACTCTCCTTTGTGAGGATTTTGAATGATTTGAGGAATGATTTCTGAAGAAAGGGAATGACCCTATTTATAGGGTTATTCCTCACCAACCCCTTCAATTTTCCTTCTTCTGCGCAGCCTCCACCAACCCAGCGTCTGCGCCTAACTCATTCAGCAGCCTCTGAAATTTCAGCAAACACTGTGCTTATTTTGACTTTGGGGTAAATTACAAATTTTGGTTACAATTTTTATTAAATTGTAACTTGACCCCTTTTTTTTTTAAACATTAGTGGTGGGTCCCACTTAGGAGGGACCCCACCTTACACATAGTACGTGAGGTAAGTCTCCATCTAAGGCCCCACCAACTAATATAAGGAGTGACAAAGTCCCCAAATAAATTGTATGATCTTTTCTCTCTTATTCGGCACTAGATGGAGGGCATACCAAGACAACTGGATAAACCTGGTGTCGTACTCGTGCACAAACATGGACCCTTGCTTAAGGAGTTCGAACTCCCTAGTCCTTACAACTTGCATGTTCCTTAATATGTACCGATCCACGAAAACTCGCTTAAACTCTTCTCACATCACCAGTGGGGAATCTGAGGCTCAGCTAGCCCTCCACGTGATCCACAACTCATTAGCCTTGCCTCACAATTAATATGTTACCAATTCCACCCTTATGACACTGTAGCATCTTAAGGCCACACAAGCCTTTTCGAATTCATCCAAGAACCACTATGGATCCTCACTCGCATCTTTTCCCTTGAACACCAATGACTTTAGCTTCAAAAAATCCATCAATTGCACCCTCCCTCATCGTCCCCTCCCAAGGCCGTGAAGGTGGAGGCGATACATGAATTGTTGGCTAACCATGATCTGATGCATGAACAACTGGTGGATTACTAGTGGTGGACTGCTTCTCCAACAAGCTGACTTGAAGAATGGACTGCTACGTGCTAATTAGTACATCTATTGTAAGCATTTGCACATTTTTATTTTACTTTATTTACATAATGATATCCATCTTGAATGTTGTGTGCAATACACATTCCAATAATTTGATTAATCCTAAATGTGGGAATCCATTTTTTTTTTTGAAAAAAATATTTAGAAAGTCTTGGAAGGAGTTTTTTTAATTTTTCTTCCTTTAAAGATTTATTTGAAAAGCCCAAAAAGTTCCTTTTAAATAATCATTTTATTTTCCATATTCAATGGCTTATAATTTCAAGATTGTCAACACTTGGTTTAAGTGAGAGAAGCATTTAATCACATATAACAGTGGAGCCTCAAGGTCACAAATTGATTTTTTTTTTGGTAAGGAATCCAGATAGAAAAATATGTAAAAATTGTAAAGTGATCCCTGGGCAACCCGTGGCAACTTAACATAGGGTTTTGGTCCTTGACGTGCTCATTAAGGGTCGAAAACAAAAGTATCGACAAGTGATGAACCCTAGGATCAAGTGGTGGCAACTAAAGGGGGAGAAACAACATACATTCAAGAGGAAATTGCTGGAGGAAGGAGCTTGGGAGTTTCAAGAAAGTGTTAACATCATGTGGGATGAAATGGCTAAGAGGGTTAGGAAGGTTGCTAAAGCACTTTAGGAGAATCAAAAAGTTTTGGACAAAGAGCTAAGGAATCTTGGTGGTGGAATGAGAGCGTTCAAGAGAAGGTCAAATATAAAAGAGAATGCTCCAAAGCTATGCATTTGTGTAATAACACGAAAAATTAGGAAATGTATCAGAAGGCTAATAAGGAGACTAAAAAAGCAGTAAGTGAAACTCAACCTAAAGCGTTTAAAGAGTTTTACAAGTACTTAGGAATGAAAAAGGGGGAACGAAAGATTTATAAAATTACGAAGAATAGAGAAAGGAAATCTAGAGATTTGGATCAAGTGAGATGTGTTAAGGATGAAGAAGGAAAAGTTTTGGTTACAGATGGAGATATTAAAAACAGATGGGAGGGTTGCTTTCACAAGCTTTTTAATGACAAGGCAAGGTCAACTAGTGATATGGATGATTTAACAACCCAAGAAGACGAACAAAATTTGACTTTTTATCACAGGATTAGAGTTGGCGAGGTCAAGGAAGCTCTTACGAGAATGGATAATGGTAAAACTGTTAGCCCTGATGGTATCCCTATCAAAGTTTGGAAGTGTTTAGGGAAAGAGGGTATTATTTAGCTAACTAATCTATTTAATGGGATTTTAAGGTCTAAGAAAATGCTTGAGGAATGGAAAAGAAACACTTTAATGCCTATATATAAAAATAAAAGGGATATCCAGAATTGAGCAAACTACCAAGGGATTAAGCTTATGAGTCACATTATGAAATTATGGAAAAGAGTGATCGAATGTAGGCTAAGAATTGAGACAGGTATTTATGAGAATCAATTTGGTTTTATGCCAGGGTGATCTACTATAGAAGCTATTTATCTACCAATGGGGTTGATGAAAAAGTATCAGAGTAAACAAAAAGACTTGCATATAATTTTTATTGATCTGGAAAAAGCTTATGATCGAGTACCAAGAAAAGTTTTGTGGAAAACCATAGAAAAGAAATATGTTTATGTTGCTTATATTAGAGCTATCAAAGATATGTATGAGAGAGCAACAGCTAGTGTGAGAATGTCTAGAGGGGAGATCAAAGACTTTTCCATTAAGATTGGCTTATATCAGGGATAATCTTTAAGCCCTTATTTATTTGCCCTGATTTTAGATGTTTTGACGAAACATATTCAAGAAGAAATCCCCAAATGCATGCTTTTTGCAGATAATATTGTCCTTATGGCGAAGTCAAGGGAAGAGACAAACTCTAAACTCGAGTTATGGAGGCGTACTTTGGAATCGAAAGATTTTCGTTTAAGCAGGGGTAAGACAGAATATATGCATTGCAAGTTTAACAAGCGACAAGCCAAAAATGAGTTAGAGGTTAAAATTAGAGACCAGGTTATATCGCAAGTGTCAAAGTTCAAGTATCTGATATCAGTTATACAAGATGACGGTGAAATTAATGAGGATGTTACACATAGGATACAAGCTGAGTGGATGAAATGGAGAAAAGCATCAAGAGCTATTGTGTGACCAGAAAGTACCAAATAAGCTTAAATGGAAGTTTTATTGTACGACTATAAGATCGATAATATTATATGAGAATGAATGTTAGGCAGTGAAAGCACAATAAAAACACAAAATTAGGATAGTAGAGATGATGATGTTGAGATGGATGTGTGGTCATAGAATATGAGATATAATTCATAATAATTGTATACGAAGTAGAGTTAGAGTGACACCTATTGAGGAGAAAATGGTAGATAATCGTTTAAAGTAGTATGATCATGTTCAAAGAAGATAGTTAAAGGCGTCAGTATGAGCAGATGGTTTAGAGTACTATAAAAAAATGTCGAAAAATACCAACAAAAACACTTAAAGAAGTCATTAAACGAAAACTTTTGATGAATGAAATACTCAAAGAATTAGTCATTAATAAAACTCATTGGTGTCGTACAATTCATATAGCCGACTCCACCTAATGAAATAAAGCTTTGTTGCCGTTGTTGTTGTATTTAAATAGTTGTTGTTGTTGTATTTAAGTAGTAGTATGAAGATGAAAATTTTAATCCAGATTAAAAGTCTTTAACCCATTTCTTATTTCAGAATTACCCAAAACCTAAAAAATAGAAGTATTTTCGTCTAAATACAACTTTTCTTCCTATAAGTAGTCTACTTTTTTTCTTTTTTCTTTTTTTTTTTGGGGAAATGTCTTAAACAACGGCGTCATTATCTCCTTTCATTTCAAGAATCCTCCAAAACAACAAAAATTAAACAAAAAAGAGGATGCATAAGTGATGTCTAATATCTCCACTCGTACTACCGAGCTCAATCTAGTTTTGAAGACCCTTATTTCCTTTGGGTTAAATAGCTTTTCTAAACTTTCTTCGAAAAATAAAAAGTTACTAGCAATTCCATTAAACTAATTTTCTTTTTTAAAAACTAATCTTTATTTCTAAAATCCACGCGCATCAATTTCCATTGTAATAGACTTCAAAGAGGCTTGAAAATTTATAGAGGGAAAAGAAAAACCAAGTTAAAGGACGGCTTAAAGAAAAAGTTATAGGCAACGCATAGGCACATGCATAATACTACGTACCTCCTCATTTTGGGAAGAAATTTTTGAACTTCATGCATATGTTGAAAATACTGCTTGTTCAATCAATCATTTCCATTAATCTTGAGGATGAGGTTACAAGCTTACATGCAGATAGACAACCCTCTCAAGGCAATGGAGAATGTGTATCAAGTAAAAACAAGGGGGACTTAACAGTGTACAAGACCCAAAGATCAATTTGATAACCTGACAATTGTTTTTCGAAGCTATGATCAGTTTGATGGCCCGGCAAAGGTCGCATGAACAGCAGAGTGAGAAGAGCATTAAATATGACCTAACACTCGCAATTTTTACCGCTGCTAAGCACTCTCTGCAGTTGAAAGGTTTCTCCTTGCTCCCCACTTAAAGACCGTCTCTCTAAGCAACAAGCAGTAAGCTGTCTGAGTAACCTTTCAAGATACGGGCGCAAGCAATTTTTCGACTCTTTCACATTGGGATTTGTGGACAAGACCATAGCATTTACAGTGTCAGCTACAACCTCCCGCTGTGAGTCCTGAAGAAGATAACCTACAGAGGATTCCTGTGGTTGTTCGTATGCCAACAATGCAACGCAGTCCTAGAGGAAAGAGAATGAAATTGGCAACTTCGAATATTACAACTAATGCACAACGAACAGGAAACATCATAACATACAGTAAGTTTACGAGAATTTCACAGATGTCAAACTTGAAATAGAAAAGTCAAACAGTAACTGTCAACTTAAAATTGACGGAAATTAGCATCTTAACATCCAACAGCAGTTAAGCAAGGCCCACAGAAACTTAGAATCAGAGGAGATATTAGTGCAGCAGCAAATGACTTCCATTTCGAATACGAAAAACTGAAATGACTCCTCAATTAAGTGTCAACCAGCGGATAATCAAGGCCCTTAGAATCAAGAGATATTAATGTAGCAGTAAATAATTACCATTTTTAACAAGGAAATTCACCTGAACTAAATCCTCAAAGATAGGCAACCCAAAAAATCTCGCCAGTTCTACTCTTCCATATTTGACAGCCTCCTCCAGCGCCCCAACCTAAATGTCAAGTACAGAAATGTAGGATATTACCAATTCAGAACTTTGTCTATAAATAAAAGCTAAGATAATTAAATGACATATTTTAAATAAATAAACTATATATATTGAATTGGCATTTAATTAAAAGTATGTTAAGTTGTCAAAAAGACAAATAGGTAGATAAATGATTGTGGGATTCTATTTTATTCTGTTATTATTACCGATTCATTTTCTTTTTTTGTAAATATTTGGTTTTGATTTGTTTCCTTAGAATTAAGTCTAATTGATTATGATGGATTTGTATTTAATAGGATTGAATGTATCGATAAGATTATGGAGGATTCTCCTCCTTTAATAGCTCCAGCTAGGTGCATATAAACCTTTGGTTCATGTTGTAAATATCAAATTTTGAGTAAATAACAATTCTTCATGGTATTAGAGTGGGTTCTTTGAAATACCTAGCCACTCAAAATCTCTCTTTCACTGTTTTGTCTCTTTTGGAAACACACCTAGTGCTTCTTCCCCCACTCACGCAACCTCAATCTCAGCCAAACCACCCTAGGGTTTGCCAAAGACGGTCATCGCCAGCCTATCCCTACTAACTAGAGCACCTTCGACAAACAGATATGTTGCCACACACGACTTCTAATTTTTGCAGCATCTTCTCACACGCTAGTGCGTGAAGGCATTCCTCCGATACCTGATCGTCGAGACTTGGTTGCCAACAATCATAGACCCTTGCCCAGCCCTACTCTTTAGTACCTAATCGTCCAAACTGGGTAAAATTCAACCTCTTTTTAGTACCGATTTTCCCTAACCATGGTTCTGGTTGCTTGTGGTTTGTACCCTCCTCTGGTTCACCCATTAATGATAGAGATTATATTGAGTGTACAGTTGACTTATCTTGTATGTATCTTAGGCTAATTTGTAAGCATGTAATCCTAGGTTGATTTGTAAGCTAATTCTTAGTGATTTTCTTGATAACATAATCCTAAGAATTCTGTCTTTTATTTCCTTTCTTTGACTCATGTAATATGTATAAATAGCCTAGTTGATCAGTGACTAAGTCATCAGAAAGTTTTCCCTCTTTCTGTTCTGCGTCTTTTTGGTCTTTGTTTCATTACATGGTCTCAGAGCCTATCGGCTTTGGGTTTTTGATTCCCGACATAGGATCATTTGGTGGCTTGTGTTAGATCACTCGAGAAAGTGATCATTGGTTCTCACCACCAATCCAAGGAGGAGCGGCACCTTGAGTTCGACTCATCCCCAAAGGCCAGCAGCGATTCACACACCGTTCGAAGGTTCAGTAGTTATCCGACGCGTTGGCGGTTGTGACTTGGCTTGGTGTTCCCGGAGTCAACTCCACTTTTCCAGCCTATTCCCAGTGTCAGTTTGGTCATACGAGATAGTTTGCAATCGGGTCTCATCCTTCCTATTGATTCATGTCTGTGTTGCGTTTCTCCTCTGTCAACAGCTTAGCAACCTCAAGTTTTGTCTCACCTTGTATTCTTGCTGAAGATGTCGAACACTAAGGCTCATTTAGTTCCCAGATTGTCAAAAATAAATGAGCAAGGTAATACCTGCCTTCTCACCTCTTCAAACAATTGGGTCATTGATTCTAGTGCCACATATCATATGACAGGTAATCCCAACACTTTTTCAAGTTTCAAGCCACATAAAACTCCATCTCCTATTACCATTGCAGATGGGTCTACTTATAACGTTGAAGGTTTAGGGACCGCTAAACTCACTTCTTCTATTACCTTGTCATATGTTCCAAGTTTACCCAGTCTTTCCATCAATTTGAAATCTGAGAGTAAACTCACAAAAGACTTAAACTATTGTATATCTTTTTCCCTAATCATTGTATTTTTTAGGATCTTGTGACGAAGTGGATTATTAGTAAAAGACATGTATCGAATGATCTCTACATCTTTGATGCATGGGAGCCTCGGTCAATTACTTGCGCTAGTGGCACCTCTTCGTTCGATGCTCATTGTCGGTTGGGACATCCTTCCCTATTTGCCTTGAAGAAGTTATGCCCCCAATTTCATGATGTAACATCTTTGGAGTGTGAATCCTGTCATTGCGCAAAACATCATCGTAGTACATTTAAGTCCCAGAATTAATAAACGGGCTGAATCAACCTTTGAATTAGTCCATTCAGATATTTGGAGACCATATCTAATTGTGTCTAAAACAGGATCCAAGTATTTTGTTACTTTCGTGGATGATTTTTCTCAAATAACAAGGATTTATTTTAAGAAAAATCGGTCTGAAGTTTTTTCACATTTCTCTGCCTTTTGTGTTGAGATTGAGACCCGGTTCAATAGTTCTATATGTGTATTGAGAAGTGATAATGCTAAAGAGTACATGTCAAAATCATTTCATAATTACTTGATCCAGCAAGAGATTATTCATCAGATTTCTTGTGTCAATACACCGCTGAGATGAAGAACAGACACCTTCTTGAGATTGCTCGTGCCTTGATGTTCCAAATGAAGGTCCCTAAGCAATTTTGGGATAGTGCTATTTCCACAGCCAATTTTCTGATCAATCACATGCCGTCTATGATTTTTGGTGGTAAAATTCCCTACAATATTCTTTTTCCCAACAAGCCATTGTTTCCAGTGGAACCACGGGTATTTGATAGCACATGCTATGTTCGTGATGCGAGGCCTCATGTTACTAAACTTGACCCAAAAGCCTTGAAACATGCCTTCTTGGTATATTCTCGGCTTCAGAAAGGTTACCAATGCTACTCTCCAAATTTGAATAGATACTTGGTCTCAATTGATGTGGTCCTCTCAGAGGAAACACCATTTTTCTTCGTACCTTTCCCATCCCCAAGTCAGGGGGAGGATGACGAGGAATGGTTGATCTATAAATCCATATCTCCTAGTATCTCTGTAGAACAACAACTGTAAGGCCACCCATTGTTCAAGTTTACTCTAGGAGACAAGCAACCAATGATACACTGGCTTCTTCGAGACCTCAGCTAAGTGACAAACAAGCAACCAGTGATACATGTCTTGTAATAGCTTCTTCGTCAATAAATCCTCCACCAAGTGACCATGATATACCGATTAACCTTCGTAAAAGTAAACGTCAGTGTACCCTTCCTAACATTACTTTTCCCATTGCTAATTTTGTTTCATTTGATCATTTATCTTCTGCATCTAGCTCTTTTATTACTTCTTTAGCCTCTGTTTCACTTCCTAAAACTGTTAAAGAAGCCTTGGCTCATTCGGGTTGGTATGCCGCTGTGCTTGAAGAGATAAAGGGCCTCGATGATAATCATATATAGGATCTAGTGGAGTTACCCAAAGACCAGAAAGCTGTGAAATGCAAGTGGGTCTTTGCAGTCAATTTTAATACAGATGGCTTGATAGCTCGACTCAGCTAGAATAGTGGCTAAAGGGTATGCACAGACGTATAGAGTAGATTATAAACTCACCTCAATTTGATTGTTCATTTCTATAGCGACAACTCAGAATTAGCTTTTGTATCAGCTAGACATCAAGAATGCCTTGCTACATGGTGATCTCCTAGAAGAGGTGTATATGGAGCAACCACCTGGTTTTGTTGCTCAAGGGGAGTATGGGAAAGCCTGTCATCTGAAGAAATCTTTATATGGATTGAAGCAAAGTCCTCGTGCTTGGTTTGGCAAGTTCAAAATGGTGGTGCAAGAATTTGGATTAAAGAAGAGTAAATGTGATCACTTGATATTCTACAAACAATCAGTAACTGACATTATCCTCCTTGTGGTCTATGTTGATGATATCATTATCACAGGAAATGATCGTGCGGGGATCTCATCTCTCAAAGCACTCCTACATACTAAGTTCCACATTAAAGACTAAGGCCAGCTAAAATATTTCTTGGGAATGGAAGTAACAAGAAGTAAGAAGGGAAAATTTTTGTCTCAAAGAAAGTATGTCCTTGACATGCTTACAGAAACTAGAAAGTTAGCTGCCAAACCTTGTAATTCCCTGATGGTTCCAAACACACATCTTACAAAAGACAATGGGGATCCCTTTGATGATCCAGAAAGATATAGGAGGGTAGTTGGAAAATAGAACTATCTTACTGTAACTTGTCCTGACATTGCTTTTGCAGTACATGTTGTTAGTCAATTTATGTCTGCACCTACAATCAACCATTGGGTAGCTCTAGAACATATTCTATGTTATTTGAAAGGAGATCCTAGACTTGGTATTATATAGTGATTGTGAGCATACTAGCATTGAGTGCTTTACAAGTGCTAATTGGGCTAGGAGTAAGGCTCACAAGAGATCTACTACGGGATATTATGTCTTTGTTGGGGGGAACTAGGTATCATGGAAAAGCAAGAAACAAAATGTTGTATCTTGATCGAGTGCGGAATCCGAATATAGGGCTATGGCACAATCCACACGTGAGATCAAGTGTGATAATCAAGCTGCTTGCCATATTACATCAAATTCCGTTTACCATGAACGAACTAAACACATTGAAGTTGACTGTCACTTAGTTCGTGAAAAAATTGAGGAAAAATTGGTTGCTGCCAGATATGTGAAGACAGGAGAGCAACTTGCTGACATATTTACAAAGGCCTTGAATGGGATGCGAATTAATTATTTGTGTAACAAGTTGGGCATGATTAACAGCTATGCTCCAGCTTGAGGGGGGAGTGTTAATGATAGAGATTATATTGTGTTAATGGCAAAGATTATATTTAGTATATGGTTGACTTATCTTGTATTTATCTTAGGTTGATTTGTAGGCTAATTCTTAGTATTTTCTTGATAGCGTAATCCTAAGAATTCTGTCTTCTATTTTCTTTCTTTGACTCATGTAATCTGTATAACAAGCCTAGTTGATCAGTGAATAAGACATCAAAAAGTTTTCCCTCTTTTTATTTCGTGTCTTTCTGTTCTTTGTTTCGTTACAACCCCTAAATGCTCAAGTGGTTTTTAGATCTACTGCACAGGAGAATGCTTTCTCAAACACTCTTCTGGTTAAATTTAAAGATGCTTCAATATGGATTGTTGACTCAGGGGCATCAGATCATATTACTAGAAATGCCTCGTCACTTCTATAGGTTAGACCATATAATAAAAACCTCAGTAAAAATTGCCGATGAAACACTCTCTACTGTTATTGGTGTTGGAAAAGTGCCGATTTTTTATTCTCACACTCTTGATTTAGTTCTTTTAGTACCCAACTTATCTTGAAATTTATTGTCAATTAGTAAGTTAACTAGAGACATGAAATGCATTACTCAAGATTTGGATTTGAGAAGGACGATTGGCAATGCTAAGCAAGTTGATGGGTTGTATTACATTTAAGCCAACAATTGAGCAACATTGAGGTGCCATATTGCTAGTAGCTCTAATAACTCAGAACATGATGGAGTGATGTTATGGCATTACCGTCTTGGCCACCCAAACTTTGTCTCTCTCAAAAATGTTTCCCTCTTTATTCACCAATAATCATGGTGAAGCACATACCCTAGCCATACATATAAACCATCCCATCCCTTCTCTATCAGTCACAGTGATATTTGAGGCACACATTGGTTTATTTCCTTTATTGATGATCACATCGTGTTTCTTGGGTTTTCCTCATGAAAGACAAGTCAGAAGCTTCACAAATTTTCGAAAATTTCTACACCATGATTCAAACCCAACTTCAAACAAAAATTCAAAATTTTCAATCAGACAATGCTAAGGGTTACTTCAATTTAGTACTTGGTATTGTGCATTGTGCATCCCTCAATAGAATGGGGTTGTTGAACGTAACAATAGACATCTCGAAGTGGCTCGATCCTTGATGCTTACCCGTAAAGTCCCAATGCAATTATAGGGAGACATCCTAATGACCACGTACTTGATCAATAGTATGTCATCTCGTATCTTGAAATTTGACACACCATGTCAAGTCCTTTCTAGATACTATCCTCACAATCGAATTATTGTTAACCTTCTTTTAAAGGTATTTGGTTGTTGTGCTTTTGTGCATATTCCATCCCATCCCATAATAGAGGGAAGTTTGATCCCAAATCTAACAAATGCTTTTTTCTTGGGTATGGCCCTAGCCAAGAAGGTTATAAGTGTTATTCTCCAACCTCATGGAAACTTTATATTTCCACAAATGTTACCTTTCTTGAGGACACTTCTTTCTACCCCAAAACTCCCATTCATGGGGAGAACTCAACACCAGGAGAATATCAGTTTTGGGCAACTTTACCTGGGATTATTAAACCTCACTCTAAAACATTACCTACCTATCTAACTGAACTCGAAGCTTGCAATACCAATAATAGGAAGGTGATACTGAGTTGAAGGTATACTCAAGGCACCCAAAGCAGAAGCAGACTGAGCAACAGCAGGGGACTCTTGAAAATTGCCAATCTAGCTCAAATTCAAATCCTAAGAGCATCTCCAATAACGGTTCTTAAAGAGATCTTAAATTTAAGAATCGGTTTTTATTGAGGTTCACCACTAGAGTTCGTCATGCTGGCTGTTACGCGTAAGAACGGTTTTTATACAAAAAAATAATAATAAAATAATCAACTTACAATAAATATTAGTGGAGAGCAATAAATGCTGAAGCAGTGGAGAGTTGCTTGTGAAACTCATTTGTGAGTTCTTAAGAGTTGCACCAATTGGAGTGGAGAGTTACTTGAAGTGGTGGAGAATTGCTTAAAGTCAAAAGTAATGATGTGGCATTGTGAGACCCATAATAAATAATTCAAGTGAGGTTCACCACTGAAGATGCTCTGAGGACAATCAAGGCACCTCTAACTCTGAACCTTGTACTGATATTATATCTAATCTCCATCTTCCTATTGCTAACCATGTTTCATGTGAGAGATTATGTAGTACCTTTTGAGCATTAATAACAAATTTTGATAGCACTAAGCTACCAACTTACACAGAAGAAGCTCTACAACAACCAATATGGAGGGAGGCAGTAAAAGCTGAGCTAAAAGCTCTAAATAAGAATGGCACATGGACTATTACTGAAGACCTCTAGAAAAACAACTTGTAGGATGTAGCTGGGTGTTCATTATCAAATACAATGCTTATGGAAGCATTTACAAGTGCAAGGCGATATTAGTGGTGAAACTCAAACTTATGGGATAGATCACCAAAAGATGTTTTCCACCTGTAGCAAAGTAAAACACCATATGTGTTATCCTGTCTATTGCTGCAAATCTTGACTAGAAGCTTTATCAGCTTGATGTCAAGAATACGTTTCTTAATGGGGACCTTGAAGAAGTCTACATGGAGATACCTCCTAGTCTAAAGAATCCAAATAGCCTCAAACAATCTCCAAGGGCCAAGTTTGAGAGGTTCTCCAAGGTGATTAAAAGGCTAGGATATATCCAAGGACAAACAGATCTGTTCATCAAGCAATCTCCTAGGGGGAAAATCACCATCCTCATTGTATATGTGGATGACATAGTAGTCACAAGAAATAATGAAGAGGTGACACACTTAAAAGAAGTTCCTAAGAAAGGAATTTGAAATCACAAGTCTTGATCCTTTAAACTATTTCCTCGGGATGGAAATAGCTCAGTCTAGCAGAGAGATTTGTTTCACAAAGGAAGCACACTAGATCTTTTGAAGGAGATTGGGATTCTAGGGTGTAAACCTGCTAACACCCCCAAAGAACCGTTGATAAAAAGATGTATCAAAGACCTTGTGGGAAAACTCATATATCTCTCATACTAGATATGACATCAGTTTTTCAGTCAGAGTAACAAGTCGGTATATCTCGAGGGTGTTAATCAAGTGCTTAGATACTTGAAAATGACACCGGAAAAGGGCCTATTTTTTAGAAAAGGGTTCAACAAAAGTGATGAAGTTTTCTTTGATGCTGATTGAGCAAGTTCACTACCCGATAGGAGGTCTACTTCAGGATATCGAACCAATGTGTGGGAAATATATATATTTTTTTTGGATAAGAAAAGAAATATTATTAAGGAGAGAAGAGAAGATGACAGATACAAAAGAAAAAGAAAAAAAATCGGAAGACTAGGGATCCTCCTAGGGAAAACAAAACAACAGGCAAATAAAGCAAACACCACAAGAAACCCAAAGAACAAGGCTAAAACAGTAGTGGCCCACCAATCCTTAATAACAAAAACCAAAAGGAACCCCTTAAACAACCACCTGCCTGAAACCTCTGACTTACTACCTCTAGCACGGGATACCTAACCCAAAAATAAACCAACTAAAAAACTTAATAATTTAGTGGATCTGCCCTTCCTTTCCTTGAGGTTGCCATAATTTATCGAAGATGATAACCTTTTCAGCTCCGACATAGCTTTCTTCCTTTTCCTCCTGTAGGTCCTCGACGTTACATTTACTCTAACCTCATTCCCAAACTTGTCTTTAAGTTGAAAATTAAGGGCATCGAGCAAAGCTTGAGGGTTATCGTTATCTTTCTCACCCCCTAAAGGTTTTAAGTGGACACTGCCTTCCGCTATCCTGTTAACCACCCTTTCAGCATAAGTTGGCTTGCAAACATCTGGAACCCTTCCGCAAAGAGTAGTTATGCATAGCATTCCCCAAAGGGAAAGTACTTATCTGCTCTAGATTCCACGAGCCACCTACAACCTCGTCATCCTTATTTTCTAGGAAAAGTTTTTCGAATATCATCCAAGGCGTCATCAGTCTTACTTTGATCATCCTCTTGTTTCTCCTGCCTATTAATATCCTCCTCAAGTTGCTCATTGAGAAGGCCTTCTTCCTTTTCAAAAAAAGAGGACAGAGAATTTTCATCCAACCAATTCTTAACATGCTGATAAAAAGTATTGAGATGAAATAGAATCTGCATCCTCATTTCTTTGAACCACCATAGGTTGTTTCCCTTTGCACCTATTCTTATTGCCCAAAATCCTCTCCAAACTACCAACTCTCATACCTCTACCTCGGGCGACTTTTGAAGACTCCTTATCAGAAGCCCATGAGCCATACAGCTGGCCTTCGACATCCTTGAATCTCCAATGGCGTTTGGGAGACCGTTATGGATCTCCGGTGACCTTGGCAAATTTCTTGGCAAGCTAATGGACGTTTTTGTCATATTACGGCCGACCACCACCTGCAAAAGTGACTGGGAAGACGCAGACAGTCGTGGAGACCCTGATATGTACCCGCGAGACCCTTTAGGATGTGAAACATCTTCACTGGCCAGCGACCAACCATTTTGGATCTCTGAAATCATCGCCAAGCCCCGTGGGAGTCAATCGAATGCTTCTGTCACTGCTAGCCACGACATGTGACTGCTACTGGGGAAGGAATGGGTCTCATCGTGACCCGCAATGCATGCTCCGAGGCCGGGTTGTGTTGTTGGATCTGATTGGATGATGGACCTAGCCCTTATGATCATCCTTCCTTTTAGGAACCCACCTGAACGATTGTTGGGCCCTCTGATTAATAAAAGCCCCCCCAGCCTCTCCACCTCAAGCAACCACATTCGGGCCCCTAGCAAAGGCCCAAAAAACATTTCTCCCACTGCCTGACAGCATCTCATCCCTTAAATGTTCTTTTAAAATTATGACCCCCGAAATCCTCCATTGATTTCTCCTACTACATGTTCTACTTCCTCAAAATTGCTGATTCATAATTCCACTTGGCTTCTATCATTAAAGGGCTTTTAATACCTTGGCTCCCACCAAAGGGGTAGAGAGAAGGAGGAGATTCTCTCTCTACATTCTAAACCCCCTCTAAACACCTTTAGTTAGCCCACACCTTTTCTCCGTTGGAGATAAAATAAAATCTTTAATTTTTAAAACTCTCACATCAATGGGTTTCAAATTACAATATTTAAGAAAATCTGTGTGGGAAATCTTCTCACTTTTTCTTTTTTTTGATATGAAAAGAAATATTATTAAGGAGAGAAGAGAAGATGACAGATACAAAAGAAAAAGAAAAAACCGGAGGACCAGGGATCCTCCTAGGAAAAATAAAACAAAAAGCAAATAAACAAACACCCCAAGAAACCTAAAGAACAAGGCTAAAACAGTAGTGGCCCGCCAATACCTAAAAACAAAAACCAAAAGGAACCCCTTAAACAACCACCTGCCCGAAAACCTCTGACTTACTACCTCTAGCACGGGATACCTAACCCAAAACTAAACCAACTAAAAAACTTCATAATTTACTGGATCTGCCCTTCCTTTCCTTGTGGTTGCCATAATTTATCGAAGATGATAACCTTTTCAGCTCCGATATAGCTTTCTTCTTTTCTGTCTCATAGTTCCTCGGCCTCACATTCACTCTAACCTCATTCCCAAACTTGTCTGAGTTGAAAATTATGGGCATCGAGCAAAGCTTGAGGGTTATCATTATCTTTCTCACCCCCTAAAGGTTTTAAGTGAACACCGCCTTCCGCTATCCCGTTAACCACCCTTTTAGCATAAGTTGACTTGTGAACATCTAGAACCCTCCCACAGAGAGTCATTACGCATAGCATTCCCCAAAGGGAAAGTACTGATCTGCTCTAGATTCCACGAGCCACCTACAACCCCGTCATCCTTATTTTCTAGGAAAAGTTGGCGAACATCATCCAAGGCATCATCAATCTTACTCCAATCTTCCACTTGTTTCTTCTGCCCATTAATATCCTCCTCAAGTTGCTCAATGAGAAGCCCTTCTTCCTCTTCCAAAAAAAAAAAGGACAAAGAATCTTCATCCAACCAAGTCTTAGCATGCCCATAAAAAGTATTATGAGATGAAACAGAATCTACATCCTCATTTCTTTGAACCACCATAGGTTGTCTCCCCTTGCACCTATTCTTATTTCCCAAAATCCTCTCCAAACTGCCATCCCCCGAATCTCTACCTCGGGCGACTTCAAAAGACTCCTTATCAGAAGCCCCGTGAGCCATACACCTGGCCTTCGACATCCTTGAATCTCCAATGGCGTTTGGGCGACCATTCTGGATCTCCGGCGACCTTGGCAAATTTCTTGGCAAGCTACCGGACGTTTCTGTCATATTACGCCCGGCCACCACCTACAAAAGCGACTGGGAAAACGCGGACAGTTGTGGAGACCCAGACATGTACCCATAAGACCCTTTGGGATGTGGAACATCTTCACCCGTCAGCAACTAGCCGTTCTGGACCTTTGGAATCATCGCTACGCCTTGTGGGAGCGAATCGCATGCTGCTGTCAGACCCCAGCAAGCCACAACGCGTGACTGCTGTTGGGGAAGGAATGGGTCTCGTGGTGACCCACGATGCAAGCTCCGAGACTAGGTTGTGTTGCTGGATCCGATTGGATGATGGACCTGGCTCTTCTGATCATCCTTCCTTTTAGGAACCCACCTGAATGATTGTTGGGCCCTCTGATTAATAAAAGCCCTCCCAGCCTCTACACCTTCAGCAACCACATTCAGGCCCCTAGCAAAGGCCCAAAAAAAATTCCTCCCACCACCTACCAGCACCTCAACCCTTAAAGTTCTTGTCACTTAGAGAAGTTAAAAGCAACCAATAGTGTTTAGGAGTAGTGCTGAAGCAGAATTTCATGCTAACGACACATAGAATCTATTAAGAATATGGTTAAAAAGGGTGTTGGAACAGCTTCAGCTTCCAATCACCACCTCCATGAAATTCCATTGTGACAATCAAGCAGCAATTCATATTGCAAAAAATCTAGTCCATCATGACAGAACCAGGTATGTGGAGATCAATTGTTATTTCATCAAAGATAAGTTGGAGCAAGGGATCATTGAAATAGTTTATACTCCTATACTCCAATAGAAAGCTAATATCCTTACCAAAGCTATTCTTAAAACTCAGTTTGACAATCTCTTATTCAAGCTGAGAATGATTGACATTTACTCCCCAACTTGAGAGGTAGTGTGGGATTCTATTTTCTTCTATTATTATTACTAACTTATTTCCTTTTCTGTAAATATTTGGTTTTGATTTGTTTCCCTAGAATCAAGTCTGATTGATTATGATAGATTTGTATTTAAAAGGTTTGATTGTATCCTTAGGATTGTGGAGGATTTTCCACCTTTAATTGCTCTAGCTAGATGTATGTAAACCCTAGGCTCCCCTTGTAAATATTAGATTTTGAGTAAGTATTATTCTTCAATGATTGACGTCTATACAACTGGACAACTTGACAAATTAACAGAGGACACCAGCCATGAAACAACAACAACAAGGCACACCAGCCATGAAACAAGGAAAACAAAAGCCCTACAGATCTTTAAACTGAGTACATAAATCAAATTAGAAAACATTTCCTAGCATAGGATATTTTATAGCAAACAAAATATGGAAAGGAGTATACCCGAACTAATTCAATAAATTTTTGACAATGAAGTAGAAAGCACGTAGCTGATGTATTGTCCTGCAGAAACCAAAATTTATTGTCATGACTAAGGACGTAAATATTATGAATGAATGATACATAAATGAGATATAAAGAAAGACTCCAACATAATCCAGTATATGATCCACTGACAAACGAATATATACATGAGCTACAGAAAAGGACCACATCTTTTTAAATGTAAAATCAACATCATAATTAGTTTGACCATATTTGCAAATTTGCACAAGTGATCTCAAAAGAAGCAGCTGTTTGGAACCCCTTCTTCTAAAAGTTGGTCAAGCTAATAGAAATACATAGGTGTTGACGGCTGACTACTTGGCATTTTAATCAATAAATTTGAAGAGTTAGCTTAGAAGTAGCATATAACCAGATATATGAAACTATATAAGTAAACTGTATAGTCTTAGACAACCCACCTCAACAATGTGAGGATACCATTCACGCAATTTACTAAATGCAGCATCAATCTCCCCACTTCTGATCAGCTTCATTTAAGAGAAAAGATGTCAGTATGATTAAGATTGTAAATCAGTGCAGGCAAGATAAACCAACAACAAAGTGAGGGTAGTGTTACTGCAATGTTTATTCATAACGATGTAGAATGTTACAGCCTCTATTAACATTTGTGTGCAATGTAAAGAAGGCCTGACTCCCTTAAAAATTTAGATAGAAAGAAATTCAAACAAGATGAAACATCAGATATCAATTACAGAACATTATCCACAAATACAGATGCTTACAGAAAATTAAAGACAGACGTAGAAAGTTTGCTTTCAGTATACTTCAAAAATTTGAACATATCTCACCTATTAAAATATTACTTGTGCATGCAACTCTCTGATCAAGTTCCTTGGCACTCATACACATTAAATCCTATGGAAGCAAATTTGCAGTCCTACTCATTCAAGTCCCCAGGAAGCAAACATCTGTAAATCTGCTCAAGGATTAAGGAGCATAGCAGCTCCCAGTCACTTCACTTCAAGAGTAGGGGTGTTTGTTGGTTGATTGGTTCAATTGGATCATTTTGACCAACCATCCAAAATGAGTCACGTGCACTTATTATAACAAGTGAGGTAATGGTGGGAGACAGAAACTGAGGACACCATCTTAGTGCACTAATTATAATAAAATTGGTCATGTCTGGAAACAGTGCCATTCTCTTCATGGTCGCCCTCCAAAAGAGACCAATGTAGCACAGTAGAATAATAGCAAAACCAATGAAAATGATGTCTCTCATCCTCAAACTATTTCCTTATCTAGCTGAATATAAAGAATTCCTTCAGTATCAGGCCACAAAACATGCTACAACTTTGATTTCCTCCGCAACCCAAACGAGTAATTCTATAGCTTGTCAGACTCAATCTTCCTCTCTTGGACCTTGGACCTTGGAGCTAGACTCCAATGTACTTGACCATACTGCCAGTAAGCCACATCTTTTCTCACCCCTTGATGTCTCTTCTTTTTCTCTTCCTAATATTACTCTTGCCAATGGCTCAAAAATAGTTGCCAAAGGTATTGGTCAGGCTCGACCTCTGCGCTCTCTACCTTTAGATTTTGTTCTTTATATCCTGGTTGTCCCATCAATCATATTTCTATTAGAAAGCTAAGTAAAACACCTAGTTGTGGGATTATGTTGATTTGTCATTATGACAGATTTCATCATTATAGCCTCTTTATTATATGTAATATTGATTTTTGATTTGTATTAAGTAGAATTGATTTTGTATCCCTAGGATTATGGAGGATTCTTCTCCCTTAATTTCTCTAGCTAGGTGTATATATACCTTAGCCTCCTCCTGTAAATCTCATATTTGAGTGAATAATACTCTACACTAGTTGTTCTTTCACATTTGTGATAATTTTGCAATTATGCAGAACCAGTGTTCAAGTCAGACAATTGGCGTTGGACAAGAATCGCATAGGCTCTATCATCTCAAAGCATCTACATCCCCAATTGTTTGTGCTGCTTTTGAGACTCCTAATTTGATTCATCATCATTTGGGTCATTCAAGTCTTGCCAAACTTTAAAAGATGGTGCCAAGTCTTTCTTCATTAATATCTTCATATTGTGAGTCATGTCAATGAGGTAAACATTCACATGTGTCCTCTAATACACAAAACAATAATGGAGTTGAGTCTCCTTTTTCTCTTGTTCACTTTGATGTTTGAGGGCCAACTAGTACTTGTTCAACTTTGTGTTTTAATTTTTTTTATCACTTTCATTCACAATCACCTCCATCATACTCAACTATTTTAAATGAAGACTTGTTTTGAATTTGATAGAGATGAGGCCTTAGATGGTAATGAGGGCCTCATATTGGAAAGGAAAATGAGAAGGGAATAGGCCTAAGGTCCGGAGAGTGTATGAAAGGAAAAAGAGAGGGGAAAGGGCAGAAAAGTAATCGTATGCATGGTACTGTTTGTGAGAGGTGTGTGCGCGCTAGGTAGAAAAAACTTGTCAATAGTAGTGGGGTGGAATACCTTAGTGTCAAGGGTTCTGCAGAAGCAACAACTCTGGAAGGGTGGTTTAATGCTTGAAATTCCATCTTTTATCTTAATATGAATTTCTTATCTCTTGGTTTCTATCAAATTGGTCCGACCTGCTAAATACCATGCCGCCGAAACCAGTTGGCAAAAGAGACCCCATGGAAGCTCGGATGGCCACTGTGGAAACAATGGTTCCGTGAGTAGAGGGGTTAGAACGGTCAATGAATATTTTCAGGCAGCTATGGTGGAAATACAACAATCGCAGTTAGAGATGAAGCAATCACAGTTAGAGATGCAAAGGACAATGATGGTAAATCTTCAACAAACTCGAGGGGTTGCAACAATCATTTTTGAAGGAGTTGAGCAAGCTGAGAGGTAAAAGAGTAGAGGGGGAGTAGGAGGGTACAATACTTGTGGATGGTTCCTCGGCTTCGTCTGAAAGGCAAGTCAGAGGAGCTGCTAGACCTCCGGCGACCGAGAACTTGCAAGACGGATTGGACGAATACAGAATGTCAGTAAAGAAGGTGGAGCTTCCTGGGTTTCAGGGGATGGACCCTATGGGCTGGATTAAGAGGGCAGAAGCCTATTTTGAGGTCCCAAATACTCCTGATGATTTGAAGGTTAAGTTGTCTGGCCTTTGCATGGAGGGGGCTTCCATCCACTAGTTCACACTACTGAGAGCTCATGAGGAACATTTGACATAGGAGAAGTTCAGACAAGCTCTCTTGTTGCGTTACAGTGGAACCATTTATGATAATTCGTTTGAGCAACTATCAATGTTGCATCAGTCAAGCTCTGTGGAGGAGTATATTGAAGCTTTTGAGCTAATGTCTGCACAAGTACCCCATCTGACAGAACTTTAGTATTTGGGGTATTTCATGGAAGGGTTGCGGCCGAATATCCGTCAACGAGTATGGTCTTTCCACTCGGAGAATTGCCCGCGTGCGATGTAGGCTGCTCGTGACAGCGAGCTTGAAGGAATATCACAGGTGGCTGAAGCTTCTGCTTTTTGGGCGAGAACGAATCAACCCGCTTCGAGCCAGCTTTTGGGTCGGGTTTGGCCTACAAGTTTAGTGAGGCTCCATTGACCCACTCTAGCCCACGTAGACCACAATGAAGGCCCTTAGTGGAACGACGTCGCAAGCATCATCTATACCAAATTGAGTTTTGTTTGCGTCCCCGTCATCCGCAAAAGGCTCTGCGACTACGAATTCGAATTACTCTGGTGCGAGGACGACACGGAAATGGGAAGAGGATCGCCAATCATCATCAGAGAAGGCAAGGGGAACGATGCACTTGACCTATCAAGAGCCAAGGGACCGCAAGAGCAAAGGGTTATGTTTTTGCTACGGAGAGAAATTCCACCCACTGCATCGCTATACTGAAAAATCGTTTAATCTAGTTATTATGGGTGAGGATGACGATGATGGGTCAGCTGAGATTGTGGCATTAGAGGTTGAGCAAGGCACTAACAGCGAAGGGTTGGAATGCAAGCTGATCGGATTATTGGGTGTTGCGGGTCCCGAAATGTCACTATACATTGAAACTCAAAGGTAATCTAAAGGGAGTGCCAATTCTTGTCTTGGTGGATAGTGGAGCAACCCACAATTTTCTGGCTCCCCAGGTGATCATGGCTTTGAATATTTCCATGGATTCAACTAAGCGATTTGACGTTAAATTAGGAGATGGGCACAAAATTTTGACCAAGGGGAAATGTACTGGATTACCTCTGCAAATTGGTGAGAATGAGATTATGGTGGATGCATATGTCCGGGACTTAGGCAGGGTTGACATGACCCTAGGAGTGGCTTGGTTAGCAACATTGGGTAAGGTGGAGATAGATTGGGGTGCCATGACAGTGTCCTTTCCGTCAAAAGAGGCTACTGTGAAACTTCAAGGGATCAAGGATGGGCATAAGATTCATAATGGGTCTCTTTTGGGAATTATGGAAAAATCTACCAAATTAGTAGATGGGGTGTTTTGGAGTATGGAGGATGAATTGAGACTTGAACTACTAGGTCAATTACCTGAACAATAGGAGCATGAATTAGATGATGTATTAAAGAAATTTCCAAGGGTCTTTATGGAAGTTTTTGGTTTACCTCCTTCTAGAGGCATGGTTCATGCAATTATCTTGCAGGGACAAAACCTGTGAATGCAAGGCCTTACAGATATTCCCACCAACCAAAAAATGAGATTGAACACTAAGTTCAAGTGTTGTTAGACTTGGGAATTGTCCAAAACAGCTCAAGCCCTTTTTCGAGCCCCGTACTACTGGAAAAGAAGAAAGACGAGTCTTGGAGGATGTGTGTGGATTATAGAGCATTAAATAGTGACTGTACAAGACAAATTTCCTATTCCAATAGTGGATGAGCTCATAGACGAACTAAGTGGGAAAGTTTTTTTTCTAAGTTAGACTTGAAATCCAAATATCATCAGATTTGGATGCGTGAGGAGGATGTGGCAAAGACCGCCTTTCGCACTTGTGAAGGGCATTATGAATATTTAGTGATGCCATTCGGATTAATGAATGCACCCGCTACCTTTCAAGCCACGATGAATCCACTTTTCAAATCGTATTTGCGCAAATTTGTCTTAGTATTCTTTGACGATATATTAGTTTATAGTGGGGATTGGAAGACACATTTGCGGCATCTAGCTACTGTTTTAACAGTACTCAGGGAGAACCAATTTGTGGTAAATAAAAAGTGCAGTTTTGGGCAAAGTCAAGTGGAATATTTGGGGCATGTTTTATCAGCATAGGGGGTTGCAATGGATACCAAAATGGTTGTTAGTGTACACCAAGGATTATGGTAAAATAGCTAGACCTCTCACTGAGTTGACCAAGAAGGAGGCATTCAAATAGGGAGTTGAGACACAATAGTCCTTTGAGACTTTAAAAAGGGTAATTACTACAGCACCTGTACTTTCACTCCCTGACTTCTCAAAACCGTTTGCCATTGAATGTTATGCCTCAGGAGGTGGATTGGGGGCTATTTTGATGCAAGATGGTAGGCCTATTGCTTATTACAGTAAAGCAATTTCTGCAAGTCATCTCTCCAAATCAATTTATGAAAAAGAATTAATGGCAGTAGTTCTTTCTATTCAACATTGGAGATATTATTTATTGGGGAGAACATTTGTAGTTTTTACTGACCAAAGAAGCCTCAAAGACCTTCTCACACAACGAATAACCACTTATGATCAGCAAAACTGGATGGCAAAACTAATGGGGTTCAAATTTGAGGTCATTTATAAGCTGAAAACAGAAAATAAAGCTGCTGATGCCTTATCAAGGCGTCCTACTGAAGAATTGACTTCTATTTGCTCATATCCAATATGGCCTCAAGGTCGCGAGCTGTTGGAGGAGATAGAGCATGATCGAGAGCTGCAAGGCATTGTGATTGACCTTAAAGTTGACCCAAACAGCAAATTGGGTTTTAAGTTGCAGAAAGGAGTTTCACTCTTCAAGGGGAGGTTAGTTATTTCTGCCAAGTCAACTTTAATTCCTATCTTACTTCAGGAATTTCATTCTCTTCCTATGGGTGGACATTCGGGATATTTAAGAACAAATAGGAGGCTTGCCACTAATTTATATTGGATAGGGATTAAATAACCGTCATGGATTTTGTGAAATCATGTGATGTTTGCCAACGAATGAAAAGTGCAACGACGTCTCCTAGTGGTCTTTTGCAGCCTTTACCAATTCCAGATCGTGTTTGGGAGGAAATTTCAATGGATTTCAATACTAGTCTTCCAAAATGTAAGGGCTTTGATGCAGTTTTAGTGGTTGTGGACAGGTTGTCAAAGTATGCTCATTTTTCACCATTAAAGCATCCCTATTCTGCCAAGAATGTTGCTATTCTGTTTGCTAGAGATCATAAGATTGCATGGGGTTCCTACATCTATCATTAGTTATAGAGATCCTATCTTTATCAATTCTTTTTGGAGGGAGCATTTCCAACTACAGGGGACACCCTTAAAAATGAGTCAGCATTTCATCTAGAGACGGATATGCAAACGTAAGTGGTGAATAGGTGTTTGGAATCATATTTACGTTGTTTCGCATCGGAATAACCCAAAAATTGGTTTTTGTGGCTACCATGGGCAAAATTATGGTACAACACAACCTTTCACATTAGTACGGGGTCTACTCCATTTGAAATAGTTTATGGATGTGCACCTCCAACTATAGTCAAGTTCTTGGCTAGAGGAACTAAGGTGGAGGCGATGGCAAGAGAATTACAAGACCGAGATGAAGCATTAAGGCAACTAAAGTTCAATCTTAACAAAGCAAAAGAGCGAATGAAATATTATGCTGACAAAAAGAGGAAGCATGTGGAATTTCATATTGGTTGGGTTTTTTTGAAGTTGCGACCTTATAGACAAACTTCCATTTCTCAAAGGATCTGTTCTAAGCTATCTCCAGGGTACTATGGGCCTTTTCAAACCATTGGGAAGCATGGAGAAGTTGCTTATAAACTCCAGCTGCCATCCAACGCATGAATACATCCGGTGTTTTATGTTTCCCTCCTTGAAAGAGCTATTGGAGATTATACAACTAGCCCTTCATTGCCCACAGATATGAAGAGGAGATCATTGAACCGGCAAAGGTTCTTGCTAGTAGGGAAAATTATGAAGTTGGTCGAAATGTAAGTGAATACCTTATTCAGTGGGTAGGTCTTGCTCCAGAAAATTCAACATGAGAGGATGAACTTTTCCTCAAGAGCCAATTTCCTAACTTTAGCCTTAAGGACAAGGCTTTGGTTGCAGCAGGGGGTAATGACAGAGATGAGGCCTTAGATGGTAATGAGGACCTCATATCGGACCAAGGGAATGGGCCCAAGGTCTGGAGAGTGTATGAAAGGAAAAAGAGGGGTAAGGGCAAAAAAGTAATCGTATGCATGGTACTGTTTGTGAGAGGTGTTATGTAGTAGAGCGGTGTGTGTGTGTGCTAGGTAGGAAAAAGCTTGTTAGTAGTAGTGGGGTGGAATACCTTGAGTATCAAGGGTTCTGCAGGAGCAGCAGCTCTGGAAGGGTGGTGGTTTACTGCTTGTAATTCCATCTTTTATCTCTTATCTCTTGGTTTCTATCAAAATCGTTCTCTATTTTCCAACAATTTTGCTTCAAGATCCATATTCAATTAGGCATTTTAATCAAATTCGTAAAATGCACGAAAATACTTTTCTGCACCATTTCAAAATTTTTGGTTGCAGAAGCCATACTTAATCAATCATAATGTGCTTACACACCAAAACAAGATGGAATGCCTAAGCAAAAAACTAATCATTTAATTCAACCTACATGTGCCTCACTGATTCAACATAATGTCCATTTCTGTGTTGAAATCCCACATCAAAGAGGAGAATGTGTTATAGGCTCTTTATATGGATTTGAGCATGCTTAACCTCTCAAGCTAGCTTTAGGATCAAGTACCATTCTTTACTTGATATCAGAGCAAGTTAATCTTTCGAATGTGGGCAGACTATTTTGAGCCATCCATTGTTTCTCATATAATTCCACGCTCCAGATGTCTAGTCTAGGGCATACAAGGAGTGTGTTGAAGTCTCACATCAATAAGGAGAATGTGTTCCGAGCTCATTATATAGACTTGGGCATCCTTCTTCTCTTAAACTAGCATTTGGGGTAAGTTACGCCTAAGTACCATTCTTAACATGGCATCAGAGCCAATTGATATCCCAATAGTGGGCTGCTTGTGTTGGGTCACCAATCATTACCCATGTATCTCCTGTTGTCTCATCCTACATGTGTAGGAGGTGTGTTTAAGTCCCACATTGGCGAGGAGAATATACTAACGGCTCTTTATATGATCTTGAGCATCTTTTTAGGGTGAGTTACACCCAAGTACCATTACTAACTCGTCCTAAAAGCTAGTTCAAGAGGAGAGGGATGCTCAAGTCCATATAAAGAGCCCTTAACACATTCACCTCGCTGATGTGGACTTCAACCACCCCCCCAACACCCAGGAGGACAACTGAAGCATAGAACTATATGGGTAATAATGGGTGCCCAACTTGGCATCCCTTCATTAAGAGATCAACCACCCACTAAGCCTTTGTTGCAGGTAATTAAATTTCCCATTTTAAGGCCTCCTATCCTTTGGTGTGATAATCAAAGTGCTAAAGCAATTGATTGTAATCCTGTGTTGCATTCTAGGACGAAGCACGTGGAGATTGATGTTCACTTTGTGAGGGAAAAAGTTCTGAGCAAAGAATTGATAGTGGGCTATGTTCCTTCCTCAGTGCAGCCTGCTGATATTTTTACCACGGTCTAGTGCAGAATCAGAGTATAGAGCCTTCGCCTCTGTTGCAGAAGTATTATGGCTGAAGTCTTTGTTGCAGGTAATTAAATTTCCCATTCTAAGGCCTCCTATCCTTTGGTGTGATAATCAAAGTGCTAAAGCAATTGATTGTAATCCTGTGTTGCATTCTAGGACGAAGCATGTGGAGATTGATGTCCACTTTGTGAGGGAAAAAGTTCTGAGCAAAGAATTGAAAGTGGGCTATGTTCCTTCCTCAGCGCAGCCTGCTGATATTTTTACCAAGCCGCTATCTGGTTCCAGGTTCTCTCATCTGTGTAGCAAACTCAGTGTGGTCTCTACACCCTCTCGTTTAAGGGGGGCAGTGAAATAGTAGGATTTTGTATGGTTATGTCTGTATTGTACTATCTTGTTTATATCATTGTTTTGCTCTGTTTTGGGTTGTTGTTTTGTTCTATCATGTTCTGTAATCACTTACAATTCTTTATGTTGTTCGTTTTGGGTCATTAAGGTTCATTATGTGTAGTTGAGTCTATTGCGACATGTTCTGGGTTGTTACGGTGTGTTCTGGGTTGTTGTGATATATAAACATTGTCATCGCTGTGTACAGTAGCTATCAATAATATGAAAGAGTTTTTCAGTCTTTTAATCTTGTTTCTCATTCCTCTTCGATTCTTTCACTGTTTAAATAAAATGGTCCCAGATATCATGCCTTACACATAAATAGGGAGAAACTGTTCTAAATGAAAGGTGGGGCAGCTAACCAAAGAATGAGATGAGAGGGAAAAAAAAATTTTCAAAGAATGAAAAGAAGGGGGGGCTAGAAATAACTTAAGTTGTCAATTCTATGTCTTACTCAGTTTCACCATTTAGCCCACCTTATTATCTATGATCCTAACAAAGGAATAATGGGGAGATACAAATATGTCATAAATTCTCTGTTATGAATCAAAAAATAAGCTATTGAAGAATCCATCAGGATTTGATTGCACCACAAATCTATTTAGTTACTCTGCTATTTTGCAGTTCTAATTCTAAGGCATCTCCTGTAAAGTGCAGAAATGCAAGACTCATATAAGTTTTAATACAAATCACTAATTAAAACTAAATAGCACTATTCTGCATGGAGGTTTCCCTTCCTACTTCATTGCAGAAGCACTTCAACAGAAGATCAGAATAAAACCTTCACAAATCAACCACACACTCAACAAAATTTAAATAATATTACCGTACCTGTCGTAGAGTCTTTCTGCGATTCAAAGCATATGTTATTTCTTGCTCATCAACTCCATTTTCTTGCGCTATATGTACAGGAGGAACAGTACTTTTACTAGCCACATCAAACGAATTCAGTGTATCTTCATAGCCATAATGTAGCAGGTAGGAACGAACAATTCTGATGGTAAGAGAGTATATTAGAAACCATGAAATATTGATGTATTTATTCTTTACTTAATATTATTAACTCCTAAAAAAATAAAAAATAATCAGGGATGACATGATCAAGGAGTGATGGGTGATTTCAACCTTGAGGTCTTAGTTCTTTACTAGGTGTTGCTAGTCATGAGGGGTGTGGATAGTTATCAAGCGATTATAGTTGATAGGTAGAAACTTAATCTCCGTCGTGTACCAAAAAAATATATATTCAAAGAATTAAGGCTTGCTGGTAAATTACTAGACCATCAGTTTATTTTTCTCTTTTTTTTTTTTCTGTCTAATAACTTCTCAAGGGGAATTGGACCAGGTTTGATTGCAGCCTGCATCATATTATACACATAATGCTTGTTTAATCTTTAGAAAAACCCCAGATCTTATAATGGAAGGACGACAATTAAAAATTTAAAGTATAGTTATATCTTCCTGTATGTTCTCATTTAAGTCTTCTTTTTCTTAATACCACTAATCATTACTGTTCTCAATAAAAGAAGCCATATTCCATCTTAAAATCTATGGAGATTGGAGATTTCTCACCTTCCTACAATGCTAACTATAACCATTATTTTTTTCGCTAGAAAAAAAGAAATATTATTTCTGAAGAGAGAAAGATACAAAGAAAGAAAAGGAGGACAAGAGATCCTCTTAAGAAAAAGAAAACTGAAACAAAACTCACCCACAAAGCCCCCAAACGGGGCTAATACAACAAAGCCCTCCAATTCCTATAAACATCTACAGAAGACACCCCCTTAAAAAACCCATTGGCCGAAACCCAAAGAGTGGCAACATGACAAATTCTATCCCACAACAAATGAGGCGGCAAAGACCATTGATTAAAAACTCTGACATTTCTTTTTATCCAAATACACCACACAATTGTGAACATAGCTGCTTTCCACAAAATCTTATTGTCCTTCCTAGTACCAAAACCAATAAAATTAGTCACAAAGAAAGCATCAAGGGCAATTGAGCAAACCCAACTTTCATCAAAGAGACCAAATAACCTGTTCCAGATATCCCAAGCCACTGACAATGTAAGAACAAATGGCTATTTCTCTCAAAATTCCTTAGACACATCACACAAACATCAAGAGATAAAGCCTTACGAGCCTGCCTAATCTGATGCAAATTATAAGTATTAATTCCATTGAAAACTGCTGTCCAAACAAAGGTCTTCACCTTTGAAGGCACCTTCACTTTGCAAAAAGAACTTTTAAAAGACAAAAAAACATGTGGATTTAGGGTTTTAGGGTTTAGCTAGCTAAAAAAATAGCTAACTATAACCATTATATATAACCCTAAAAAATAGTTTGTAGCTTTCTATATAAATTTAAAACAAAAAACACAAATCTAATTCCACTGATACTGGTGACCGTTGTAGTTCTTTTGCAACACAATGTCCGTCTTTATGCTAAAAGCAATCACATTTATCAATTCACATATCTTGAAATCAATTCCATTGCAGGACAGAAGGAATAGGAAACTGGTCACGAAGAATGAGAGAAGAATATTTGAGTGAGATGATAAACCATATATACTCTAAAGAGAGCTTACTTTAAGCGTTATAAATATCCTTGGAAATAATGAAACACCTAGGATATTATAGCTTATTTAGTGTGTCTCTTGAAAATGTTAGCTTAATTGGTGCACCTTGAAATTTTTAGCTTCTTTATAGCATTTTGGAACTTGCTTTCTCTATTTACTTCTTTTTTCTAGTTTTGGATCTTGGGCTCCATATATAAACAAGCCTCGTTATGATTGTAAAACAGCTTTTAACAATATTTTTTTTTTGATAGAAAAAGAAGTATTACTGAGGAGAGAGATACAAAAGAAAGAGAAAGCCAAGAAGAAAAAGGGAGGACAAGAGCTCCTCCCTTTTTGTTTAAGAATATCAGAATTTGACAATATATTGAATTGAATACATACCAGAATTTCCTTCTTTGTTTAAGCAATGGGCAGCTAGAGATGTATAGTATGTATCGATGGGCTTGTGGGACTGAAGCAAGTTACTATAAGAAGCTTGTACAGAAACAGAATATTTATCTCTCCTAGGGGTCAATCCAATATTTGATGAGGTAAGTGGAAGGATAATGGCCACACGCCCATTGCAATCCCTTAGAAAGGTATTTGCTAAAGAAAAATAGGAGGAAAGTAGAAAGAAATTGAGTAGCGGAGTGTAGAACCACAACCAGTAACTGAGTCTTCTGCATTAGCAACTCAAAGTACCCCTACTACAGATTATAAACAAAAACAGGTAAAAGTGTGGTGTGACCATTGTCCAAAGGCTGGACACCTCAAGGAGAAGTGCTGGAAGTTGCATTGGAAGCCAGCAAATAGGAAACCTGAGCAAGGGACTAAAACTTGAGGATTCATGGCAACTAATGAGGAAAAAGTACAATCTGAACTCTCATTATTCACTAAGGAATAAATGAAGATGTTGCAAAAACTTTGTTAGTCAGAACCAGCCATCATCTAGCAAAGTCATAGGGACTAGAACCATTGCTCAATCAGGTAAGCACTCTACTACATCAAACACTCAAGTCCAGAAATCTAATTGTTGGATTCTAGACTTTGGAGCCACAGACCAAATGCGTAGTAAACACCTCTTCCTGGATAATCTTTGTTCCATGTTCAGAAATTTTAGTTGTTAAAATTGCTGATGGGTCTTTAAGAGAAGTACAAGATACAAGTGAAGTTAAGATTTCTGAAGATTTGGTATTTAAGGATGCCTAAATTTTTCTCTGATGGCTGTTCTTTCCAGGATTTGGAATCAGGGAAGAGGACTGGCAATGCTAAAGAATGTACTGGTTTATACTGCATCAATGGAACTGAGAAGAAAAGCAAGACAATCTTTTTTTTGTGCTTTATGTACTGATAACATCATGTTATGGCATTATTATAGGTTAGGACACCCAAACTTTGATTACATGAAACAATTGTTTCCCCATTTGAGAAATAAAAATTTATTCCAGTGTAAAATTTGCCAACTCCTTGTACGTGTCAAAAATATCCATCCCCTCCATCCATACAATTCAACCGAACAATTCACAGTCATACACAGTGATATATGGGGCCCTTCAAGGGTGAAAACTGTAAATGCAGGATGACTTGTAACATTCATAGATGACCAGACTTGCTTAACATGGGTATACCTCTTGAAAGATAATTCAGAAGTTGAAAACATTTTCAAATCATTCCATAACCTAGTCCAAAACCAATTCAATACCAATATTAAAGTGCTTAGAAGTGACAATGCCCAGGACTACTTTAACTCCAACCTAAGTTCCTATATAACCAGCCATGGAATCATATATCAATGTTCATGTGTAAACACACCTCAATAAAATGGGATATTTGAAAGACACCTCAATAAAATGGGATATTTGAAAGACAAAATAGACACCTACTTGATGCTGCGAGAGCTATTATGCTTACCTCTAGTGTGCCTAAAATATTTTGGGGGGAAGCAACACTTACAGCTGCATATTTAATCAACAGAATGCCATCCAAGCCATTAAGTGCTTTTCCTCCCTACCAAAAATTGCTTGAAACTTAACTCGAATCATGACCAATATACCACAACGTTTCTTTGGTGTACATCAATTGCTCATAATGATTATGAGGGAAAACTTGACCCTAAGACAATTAAAAGGCAACTATTGGTATTGCTAAAAATCCAATTCACCATGATAGAACCAAGAACGTGCAAACAGATCATCGCTTTATCAAAGAAAAAAATTGAATCCAGCATACTGGATATATCCTACATTCCTACTAACTCATAAGTTTCTGATTTACTTATAAATTCCCTACCAAGAGTCAAGTTTGAAGAGCTAAGTTGCAAGCTCGGTATGATCGATATTTACTCCATAGCTTGAGGGGGAGTGCTGGAAATCACGTTTTCCCTCCATTTAAGATCTTAGCAACCAGGTCTTATCCTCTATATTTGAAATTGTTTTATCTAACTGTTATTATTTAGTTGTTATTTGGTTGCTATTATCTTCAGTGTTAGTCAGATAAGTTCCAACCTTTTAGTTCCTATTTTTTAGCCACCTAAAATAAGGCTTATCTTTAGTTTGTTTGACGGATTCAGTAGCAGATTTGTTGCCACTATCCAGCCTATACATTCTGTACTGGAACATGAATAAAATAATTCAGAGCATCACAGAATGATGAAATTCCACAATTACACACTTCAAAACTCAAGTTCGAGTTTTCTCGAATTAAGGGAGATTGATGAAGAATGGAAAAAGAATATTTGGGGCGATATGGTCAATATGAGGAGGACCTATTATAGGCATAATAAATATCCCTGGACATAATAAAAGACCTAGGACATAATAGCTCATTTAATGTGTCTCTTGAAACTGTTGACTTAGTGCAAACTGGAATTAATAATTATTTATCTTTTTGACACTTGTTTTCTTGATTTATTTCTTTTTCTATTTTTATATATTGAGCTCCGCATATAAACAAGTCCTTTTTATAGTTGTAAAACAGGTTTTGACAATATATTGAATACACACCAGAATTTTCTTACTGGAATTCTCCCTTCTCCCTTCTTCTCCTTCCCCACTCCTTTCCTTTCTCCTTTCCCCTATTTCTCCCTCCTTTCCTTTTCCTCCACTGGTCTAGCATCAATTGGCTTATGGGTTTCTACTTTGGAGGCAAATAACATACAAAAACTGCAATTTGTGCCCCCTTTTCATGCTTGCAATTTCTGCTTAGTTCGAGATTTTTTTTTTCCTTTTAATGAAGTAGAGTCTCAAATGTGTTGGCCAAATCATATAATAAACACTGGTAGTTCAGAAAGTAAAATGATTTTAAATATTTATTATGGTTTATTTAATTAAGTTTTTAATTTTTATTTAATCAAAATAAAAAGATAAATCAAAATAAATAATTAAATATTTCAAAAAATCATCAAAATAAATATATATATATATATATATAATAAAACATACGATATATCAAAAAAAATGTATAATAAATATATAATAAAATACTTTATTATAATAAAATTTGCTGTGGATAAAATTTCTTAAATTTTTAAATAAAATATTTTTTATATTTTGAAGAACTAAGGGGCTTTGTTAGTTAAGCGAGAGTAATTTTGTACAAGAAAAAAATTTTCGCTTCTGCTTCAAAAGAGAAGCTCCAGTTTCTTACTTCACTGCTTATAAGCAATTATGTCCCGGTCAGATACACTTGAAAACTTAGTAATTTTTTTCAAAACTAAGCATGCTTTTCTGTCTCCATATCTAGGCCATAGTGATTCATAATAAAAAAGGATTAGATTTTATTTGTGCAACTACATGAACAGAGCTTTGAACCTTCTTTTATTCCAGCAAACTAAGCTTTTCAAACTTCAAACTTCTAAAGTTATACCTTCCAGCAGTAAATATTTACGAACCACAAAATACACTGTCAGATACTAGTCTGATATAATTGGAACTTTGATATCAGATATCACAATATTATAATGGTATCCAGATGGCTATATCTGGCATTATAAAAATTTGCAAACAAAGTACTAGAAATCTGCCACAGAAAAACCTTGCATATATTAATTCTCAAAAAAATAGATCAGTCCACAAAAAACTGTAATATTTCTCCCATGTACCAAATACCAAAAAGGGTTCGAGAATAATCCTATATTTGAACGGCATTTAGAACTCAGGTTCACTGATTAAAATCTACCCTCTACACGAGAAAGGAACCAGCTTGCTCTGGTCCAATCATAAGTAGTCTGATAGATCCCTTAGTCTGTGCAAGGAAGAAATATGGGGCTGTTAAGGAATTTGGGCAGTAGAGCAGATTGTCAAGGCAAGATAAAATGCTTGGAAAAATATCTAAGAGGGGAAAGGGACACATGGAGATTGATTAAGGGAAGAACTAGAAGAAGTTTGTAAGAAAAATGGGAATAAAAAGGGGGAGGGGGGAGATTGATGTAGGTGGAAATTTGTGACTATTTCATGGGAAAAATAAATCCCCTCCAAGAGCTAGAGGTTTTTCTTACTGTCATTTTATGTTTTTCCACTAAAAATATCAGTTAAAAACCCAGGTTTCCACCTAATTGTGTTAAGGAATCAATTACTATAACATAGAACAAATTTCAAACAAATATAAAATTTTATTAGAGCAAGGAGTAATACTACTTACACAATACTCTTTTCACAAATTGTGCACAGATCGCATATGTGGTTGCTGTCATATTAGTAGATTGTGCACAATTTGTGAGAAGTTGTTCATGTAGCATTACTATAAAGCATGATCAGTTCAGCAGCTAGACAACGGATATTTACATGACAAACAAGCAGAAAAATACTTCATATAAAAAAAAAAAAATTGGAATGAAAGAATAAATTTTGTCACATATATAAATACGAAGTAATTTAAATAAAAATATATTCATAAGAAAGACTAGGTGTAATGTTATCTCACCCATAGCTAACATCTGGTGGCAGAGGTGTTTCCTCTATTTTCATTTGTTGCTTCATCCTTTCTTGAGCTTCAAATTCCTAATCCAATAATAAAAATGTTTTAAGAGAACAAACAAAAAGGGCTTTAAAAATTAAAGAACTCTGTTCAGCTGTGCCGCTTCCCAAACGAACAGAAATTCAATAACAAATTTTTGTGGATGAAACCAATGATATCGCAAGTAGCTCTCTCTTAGATGGCCTTTATCTAATGATCTAAGGACTATCCGGAATGCATAGTTTGTAAGGCAATTTCATCTTTCTTGCCCTTTTTGTCCTCCCAGTGCCCGCTGGAATACCTCTTATATATTTAAAGTAACATAAAATGTTTTACCTTTAAGGATATTAAAAAAAGAAAAATTACATAAGTTCATGATTGCAGCCCTAGAACACTGGCAGAGACAACTTCTGTTTCAATAGGTTTACACAAAAAATAACCTTTATATAATAAGAAAGAGAGACAATAATATAATATTCACATAATTGCAGACATTTTCCAATAATTTAAATCATCATTTTCTTACAATTCAGAGGGGAAACGATCTCCAAGGAACAATACAAAATGAAGTAGAGAGTGGAATTTGCAGATTTCAAGCATCTCAATAAATTCAAGGGAAAATATGTTTTGAAATTTATCAAATTTCGAGCTCCATTTAAGCAAAAGTGCCTCTGGATCAATTGGCACACAAGATCTATCAGAAAACAGATTCAACCCCACTCTGATAAGTGTTCAGCTCCCCATTCTCAAATTTGAAATGCGCCAAAGAAAAAGTAACATTTCTAGAAAGAGGAGCAAATAGAAGATTTGAACTACTGTCTAGAGTAGTCAAATTGAACAAATGACAAGCATTAGAAAAACAAGCTAAAAAGCAAATGGTTATACAGAAGAAAAATAAATACAAAAGGAAATGGGATCGACATAAGCTTCTTACCTTCAAGTCAAAAGTAAATGCTTTCTGTCCAAAGTTGACTTGTACCCTGTCAGATATAAATGAAACACTCATAAAAAACTGAACACCTCAACCAATGATCAAAAGAAGCTGCTAAGTAGAACTATGCAGTACTTACTGCAGCCATCCACAATAGCTAGAGAAACAAAGAGAAAGAGACAATAACCCAAGGTTCCAGAAATACATGCATATGATCTAAAGCAGAAAAAGGAAACAAGAACTACAAGAGAGTGACAACTAGCAGATGAGGGCAAGTGCTGCAATTTTAATTGTTTGATCTGAGAGAATACTTATGAACATTGTGTTGAATGATGCATCTTGATAACATAGTGTGGTTCAATTGAGGCCTCACTGTTCCAGTCACATGCTGTTTTGGGGTGCGACAAAACCACTAAAAGATCATCTAAACAAAAATGTCTAAGATTAATACATACATTGGAATCAAAATTTCTATAAGTACTAAATTTATAATGCAATTGATTCCTATCAAATGTCAACAGCTGGATGATGATCACACAATTATAAACTATCACAGCTATCTGCAATATTGTGAAAACAAATATATAAATAAGCATATGCTGGCTCCAAAAATTGCAAGGCAAGAAACATATAGTATTCAGAGGGAGCAGTATAACATACTCTTCATTTTGGCTATGAACAGCAATGGTTGGAAATAGGGGACCCTTCATCTCCTTGTAAACTGTCCCTACAACTTGCCTATTTTTGCTGGCATCAAAGAGCAAAAAATTTATAGATAAATATCTTTATAATGCAGCAAGCAGAGAAAACTGTGAACAAACTCAGTAGAACAATTATTTATAATATACTCCAGTCGGTGATTCATATATTTCTAAAGCAAGGCAATGATAACAGGCAACTGCTGGCTTCTGGACCCATGATGATCTCATGATCCATCTCACTTTTATCACAGATGGATACCATTAGAGTATCAAGCAATATTTACTCATAAAAATATCAAAGAATGCACATGATAAACTATTCCTTTCCAAAAATAAAAGCATTGGATAAAGTCAAAAAGAGCACATCTTACGTGAAAAAGAATTCCTGTGTGGCATAGTTAATTCCACCACCAACTACATCACCTGATGTATAAGTTGGGCCAAAAGCTTCCCCCTTCCCCTGTCCACGATAAAGCAATCCATCATCTCCATGATATCCACAACTATTGACCTCCCACCTACCACCAAACCAGGGAAAATAAATAATAAGAACCATTTTTTTTCTAAACGTATGTATAAAACAAAATGCAGCAAATGAATGGGTTTATCAGCTTTTAAGTGTTTTGCCATCCAAGTTTTCAAATTTGCAATTTCTTCACAATACCCTTCCTCACAAATAAGAAGAAATGGGGAGAGAAAAGCGAAATGAAGACAATTTTTATTGGCTTTGCACTTTAAGTAACAAGCAGGCATTAATCTTAAACTTGGGTATGCAAGAAATATATCTTGAAGGCCTATCCACAAAGTGGCAGCATAAAATTCCTGGGCAGCCCATAAAATACAATATACACGCCTTGCCTCTGTTTTCTATAGAATCTTCAGCTACATTCTCTAGTTAAATACTCCTATTAGTACGGTGTCATTAAAATTACAGCATTGCAGCCAACAACATAGGTAGGTTCCTTCTGTACCCCATATACCTAATGTTAGAGACCTTGACACTCTAGATATCAAGAAGAAGATACAAATGCTGACACAAAAGGCTTTAAGAAACTGATTTGACCTCTACAAACAGGAATGCATCAAGATATGAAGCACTCGCTAGACTGTCTATGGATTTTCACATATGATCTTAAACCTCACTGCCTACTGACCTGACTCAAAATCAAATATTAAATAACAAGATCTTGAAGGGTGGAATTTGCTGCCATAGTCGAAGAAATGCTTAAGGAAAAACTGTAGCAAGAGTCATACCATAAGGTTCAAATTTTTTGTAAAATAAAGGAATGATGCAAGGTGGAAGGGGGAACTGAAGCTTGTCTTATTTGTTTTCAGCACAACAGAGAAATAAAAACGCAATTACATCTATAGATGGCCAATATGAGTTTGTAATATCTTCAAGAGTAAAACACAAAAGAAGTCAAAAACCAAGTGCCTCTTTCCTGTCATATATTGTTTAGTTTGCATCAACCTTTTTGGCTAACAATATATGCAGCAGAACCCAACAGCCATATGTTTACCATGTTGACCCAAACTTAAGGAATTTGGCTTACTGGAAATGACGATAGCCCAAAACTTAGTAGCACCATATGCCATAAATTTTCTTTCAGCACTAGGCAGAATTGAACTCTATGTAAAGTGATATATTACATTTAAGATAGGGCATGTGGTATCCTAAGTGACACAGATTGCTGAAAAGTGTAATGAAAGGGTCAAAACTTAAATGATAAACCTGCAAATATCCAACATATACTTCAGCCTTCAAGTAATATAATATATAGTCCATATTATTTTTTCCCCTGCATACATACTTAGCCCAAAGAACTGTCAAGAGTTTTGATTATGTCCTATAAGTAACTAATAATATGAAAACAAATTTCCGTATTACAAAATATTATTCCTGGGATGATGGTAAAAAATACGACCTTAGATATTACAGTTACGCTCTCTACTCGACTCATTTCTTCAGTCTTTTTCTAACGCTTATTCTTTTTCCAAAATTACTCCTTGATACCTTATAAAATGTTTGATAAAGCATTCAGATTGACATCTTAACAAAATTCGGCCAGCCAACAGCAAGTATGCTTTGCTATTCAGTCTTCACACTTTTTGCGGGGAAACAAGGAGATTACAAGCTGGACTACCCAAACGACCACCACGCTGTTTTTGTTTCCTTCCAATATAACACTAATTAAACCTTTTTCCTTTAGCCCATTTTCTAGCGCCACCAAAAAATAATTTAAATCGAAAGCCAATACGTAAAACACATAAAATAAAGCCCTCACCCTGGTTGTCTTCGCATCTTGAAGCTCTCGGTGGTAAACCCTATTGCAATCTGACCCTTATTTCCAGCATCCTTCACATAAATTTCGAAATAGTAAACGAGGCGCTTAGTCGGAGCTGGCTTGTTAGCTTGAATCACACCAACATCGTGGCCATGAAGGTTCACACTAGTGTACTTAACTGAGAGCTTGTCTGTGGACACTACCAGAAAGCCTCCAGAGCTGTTGATGGTGTTGAGCTCCGTCGGTGCCTCCTCATCCTCGTCCATGTCGCAAGGACCTTGAGAGGAGCCATGGCGAGACAACTCCAGGAAGTACAAGCCAAGATCTTGTTGATGGTGGTAATGGTTGTTGCTGCTGCTGCTGTTGCCATTAGTGTCAGTCATCGTCTTCTGCACCGAATCAAAAACCCTAGAAGCTCAAGAATCATTCATTCGGATTCTAGATTCAAGTTGGATGAAAACCATATACCCAACTCTCGAATTTCAAGTGAAACTATTCCTTTCGTTTCGTTCTGGGAAAGAAAAGGAGAGAGAATCTTGTCCCCCCATTTGTATCGTGAAGGAAGGAGAATATAGGATTGTTCAATGAAGCAACTGTTGCATTTGCATCACGCACGCCACCCTTTCTTTTTTTCTTTCTTTCTTTTTTTTTTTTGCCGACCACTGCGAGAGTTATTGTAAATTATTTATTTTAAATTAATTTTTTAAAAAATAAAAATTTTACAAGAAAAGTATTTAAAAAATAGTTTGAATTTAGCAAAATTATTTGATAAAGGCATCTATCAATATTATAATATTTGCATTTAAAAAAAAGTCTTTTAGAACCAAATTATTAATATAGATTTGTATAGATTTGAGCAAAGGCTAATTTTAAGTGGGTCAAAAAAAAGATAGTAGTGACTAGTGATTTTTAGTAAAGGTATCTATCTATTATTATATAAAAGCAACGACTGGCAAATTTAATTTGCATTAAATGCACGCCGCATTGGTTTTGGTCTCTCATATAGTTGGTTTGCATGAGTTGCCAATCGTGTCAAGAGGATTATCTCGTCATGTCTTTTGATTATTGTACTCATTGTGATCATTGTGTTATCATGGTGATGGTACATTGAGCTATACAAAATATTATTTAGCCAATTGGTTGTGACAATTTATTGTTGTGTACAAATTTATTATATGGCTTCAGACTAAATTGGGTTATTTGTATGCACAGTGTTTTGGTGTCTTGGTGTGATTGGTTGTCTTTGTTGTTTTGTGGGCCATGTAAGGTGGATTTTTTGGTCTTTTTTTTTTTATGTTGTGCAGCTATGTGTTGGTTGTGTTGTTAAGCGGTTTGTTGATGGTGACAGTTAATTGTTTTGTGTGATGTTTTATTTGTTGGTGCGGCGCTCAATTAGTTTAGGTCAAGAGGGGTTGTAGCGTGTTGTGTTATCTTCTCATATGCGTCAAGTTTGTGAGTATTTGTGTTGATATGTTTGTTGTGTACAATGTGCTACTTAGTGTGGTTTCTGATTTTGTGTGCGTTGTGCTTGTGGTGAGTGTGTACATCACAACAATGTCATATCTCTTCTTGAGATATAAATAGTGAATATACTAGATTCATAGTATGCTCTGGTTATGTGGAAGTTTTGTTGTTTGTGGCATGGATTGTAAAACTGAACTGGACTGGCCAATCTGTAATACCATATTATTACGGTATAGTTAAAAGCACACATATTCATGAAAGTGAAATATTTTCACAAATTTAGGAGTTTTGATTAGGGAAACAAAGGACCCTAAAATTTAATAAGACTAAGACTTGCCCTTGGTCAAGTAAGATTTCATCGAGAAAATGAAACATGTGTGGTGAGTATAAGAAGTACATTTAAGGACTAAAGTAAAAAGAAAATAAAATATGGAGTACTCTTGAAAAAAGACCGAATAGAAACCCGAGAGGGAGAATAGATCTTATAAGAATGAATTATGAGTCTGATACCGAAAGGATGATGGATTCGAGCTTAAAGTGAAGTCCAGGACACTGAGAGGGACTAAAGTGAATAAATATGAGATTTTGGTGTTTTAAAAAAATGGGATATGATGAGGTGTGTTTTGTGGGAGTATAGTGGGTGCCCTAAGTATAATCAAGCTTTTTCAATTCCCTTGCAAGTCCTAGTTAAGATGATTGTCAAATGGACCAAAATCCAGGTTCTGAGAACCGGACCGAACCAGCCGGTCGGACCGGAAAACCGGTGAATCGGTCATGGTTCCGGTCCGGAATAACCATTGAACCGGAGAGCTTAAAAACCGGTTGAAAACCGAACGAACCGGTATCAAACCGGGAGAATCGGTCAAAACCGGCCGGGTCACGGTTCAAGCCGGTTTTTTTTTTTTTTGCATTTTGGTCCAAAATTTGCCTTGCTTATACTTAATCCCACTCCTTTTCTCAGCAATATTCGAGCAGTTGAAACTAAAAACACCCCTAGGTGAAAGTTTTGGACCAAAAGGAAAAAAAAAAAAGGTAATGATGAATTTAACATCTTAGAACAGCTATTATTGGAATCCTTTAATGAGATTGGACCTAACGTTAGTGTTAGTGAAGATGAGAGTGGCAATCTTGGTGGGGATGCTAACATACCAGGATTTGATATGAATGATTATTATATTGATCATGATCCATGATATTATATATCTTTGCTAGTTTGTTAGTTTTTATTTAATAAATTTAACTATGTGTATTTGATGATATTGTAAACTTTTACTTGATTGATGTTGTTTTATGTTGAGATATTAAGTATTTAATTGAATTTCTATATTTATATTTATGGGATATTTAATTATTTATGATTTTTTATATATGTTAATTATATATTTTAATTATCATCGGTTCGACCGTGGTTCAATTCCGGTCCGACCACTGACCCTTGAACCGGTGCCTCGACCGGTTCAATGACCGGTCCGGTTCTCTTAACCTTGACCAAAATGAAAAGAAAAGTAGTGGGGCCCACGCATACACACTCTTAAACACTCATCTTTTTCTCTTATTCATTTTTCTATCCTCCTCTCATAGCTCTCTTACTCTCTTTCGACCTAGCACTCCCAAGCTCTCTTCGCCACCTCCATCCATGCCAAATGCTCAAGGAAGGAAGCCATGGAAGTTAGGAGGATTGGTAAGTTGATGTTTTTCTTCCTCTTATAAGATCAAACCCTAGGTTATCAATTTAGAAAATCTTTGTAGGATGTTTCTATGAATGAATTTAACTATGACTGTTAATCTAAAACATCCCTATATGGTTTATGATGTTACTGGAACAAGAAATTTGGAGAAAACTAAGAGATATTCATAGAATTTAGATATTTGAAAAGATTAGTTTTTTTTATGAAAATTTGATGTTTAAGACTTAAATTGTTGGAATTAATTGGGAGGTTTTGGTGTCAAAACAATCTTTAAACATCAAGGATGAAAACACATAGAAGAAATCAAGAGAAATGGTGAAATTTTGACTTCAAAAATCATGAAAAACCAAGAGAGAAATCGTGGGTTACTGTAGCATATGCAAAATTTTCAAATTTGGCTTACTATAACTACACGATTACTATAGCAACTGATACTGTAGTGTCGGTAACCGCTGACGGTTATTGTATCATCGTTAGCCGTTTGACTATTAATGTAGTAGCTATTATTATAACATAATTAACTGTTGACCGTTACTATAGCTTTAGTTTTAAAATAGTCATAATTCTTTCATCCGCACTCCATTTTTAGTAAATGATATACCATTGGAAAGCTCTTTAAGTCTAGTTTTTAATGAAATAAATTTCATTTAAAAATTCTTTACCATTTGAGAATTAGGTTCAGATGAGTGATCAAAGGTCAAAATTGTAGTAGAGAATTTTCCTATTTTGTGACATTGACATATTTTTTCATAATTATCTTATAGGGATAGATTCTTTGATGTATCTTTCACATATTTTGGGATGTTTTGACTAGTTTGGATGTAGAGGAAATTATCTTCCATCATCTTACACATCTTTGAGGAATGTTCAAGGTAAAATTGAGCAAATATCAAGATGAGTGGACAACCTTGCAAAAGTAATTTACTAAATTATTCAAAGCACAATATAAATCACATTTGCATTATTTGTGGAATTGAGAATTATTTCTATTACGCTATGTGGTAGTTCCTTAAACAAACTGGAACATGTTTGTGAGAATATGATTGTATGTAATAATTGTAATTGTGTTTGATAATGCAAGATAAGGTGAGGGATTGATCACCCAATATACCTAAATAAGGTGAGAGATTGATCACTCAACAGATGTAAATAAGGTATGGGATTGATCACCTAACTGACATAAATAAGGTAAGAGATTAATCACCCAACAGACCTAAATATACTAATTAGTAAATCCATGGATAAATATTCCTAAGGATGAACGTTGGAGAGCGTAAACCAATTGAGCACCAACAAATTTTCGGGCTCAATATGGTTGTGAGAATGTAAGCTCACAAGGTTTTTAAAACTGACATAAAATGCTAGTGTTTATACATATGAATATGTTGAATGTATTGAACGATACCTTTTGACTGAATTAGCAATGTGGTATTTGTGCTTGTGATATTTTCATGTACAGGTGTTTACTCAGAGTTTGATAAACTCACACTCTCTATGATTATCTTGTTCAGACGTAATGGTTGAGGAGGAAGGTCAATAGCCCTTCGGGGTAATATTTCACTGTTGTTTAGTGGACTCATCGATATGAATTTTGTGAGAATTAGGAAATGATCTGTAGTCTATTAGGTCATCTAGGCTTGTGAGGTTGTATCGTACTGAATAATGTATGAATGTTAAATATTTCTATATATATGTAAAATATCTTTCATTCAAAATTTATGTTTTACGTAGTTGTGAATATTAGGAATGTTCAAAGAGATTAAGGGGTACCACGGAGGTATATCCTAGGAGTTATATGTATAGTTCACATGTTGATTTTTGGGATGTAACACAGTTGAACTAGTTAAATTGGGAACCCGACCCTGGTTCAGCCTAAACATGCAAAAAAATCAGTGGGTTGAAGAACCAGTCAAACTTGGTTAAGAATTGGGTTTGACCAATGGTTTTTGCTTTGAATTGGTCATGGTCGAACTGTTTAAGCTAAAAAAAAAAAGATATTTGGGTCTTTAGGTTCTGCTCCACTGTGAACTCCATAGTGAGGCAGAAGGTTTATAACAGTGGCAACGACGATGAAGAACAAAAAGGAAGATAGAATCACTACGTCGAAGAAGAAGGCTAGAATCAGCATGATGAAGAAGAAGAAGAAGAAGAAAAGAAAGCCAAAATCAGAAGCATATTGACAATGATGACGTAAGAGAGAAGAAGATGAGTTAAAGCATCTTCAATAAATTGTGTATGATTGTGAAAGAGAGATCGGAAAGTGGAAAACTGAAGAAGAGATAGAGATTGAGTGGAAGACAGTAAGATTATGTGGAAGTGTGAATGGTCTGACTTGATGTGCGTGGAAGACTGATTAGTGTGATATGTGGGAGTAGAAAAGTTGGAATTGAGATTCGAAAATTGAGATTGAGTGGAAAGATAGAGAGAGTGTGTGTGTGGCATGGAGAATAAAATATCTTCAAATTTTAATTTTATTTGATTTATTTATTCATTATAATTTTTATTTTATATGATTTTCTTATCGTTGATTAATATCAACTTGTTAAATAATTATATAAATATATTTGTATATAACTTTTTACTTATCAACACAATAATTATTTATTTTTCTTCTTAATCTTTGCAAGTAAAATCAATATATTTGTCTAGACTATAGAATGAGTATATACTTAATTATTTGTTGAATTAATATGGATATTAGATATAGTATGGTATATAATATAATATATTTTTTAATATTTTTAAAATACAACTGGTTCGACCATGATTCAACCACGGTCTAACCATTGACCCCTTAAACTGGTGCTTCTATTGGTTCAATGACTGATTTGATTTTTAAAAATATTGGTTTGTGGAAGTGGTGCAGTCATGGCTCAAAAAATTAATTTAGTTAGCCATATTGCTCCTATGAAGCAAGCCTGGAGGGTTAAGGTCAAGGTTGTTAGTGTCAATTCACTTTTGTACCCAAGAAGGGGTGAATTGGGTACTTGATTAGATTTTAAAAACTTAACCAAATTTTTGTTGAATATTAGGTACATGTTAATCTAAATTAGGGTTACTTGTTCAGATAATATGCTACTTATTATGTAAATAAAGATATATAGCAGTAAAGGAAGATAAAAAAACACACAAGAATTATAATGGTTCTGATGTATCCCAAGGATAATCCTATGTCCATTCCTCAATATATCAGTAAAGGAAGATAGAAAAAACACACAAGAATTATAATGGTTTGGATGTATCCCAAGGATAATCCTATGTCCACTCCTCAAAACACATAGTTATGAGAGTTTTATTAGTGTAAAGAGATAACCAATACAACAAGCAATTAAGTAGAGGTTCAGCTTCTTTTTTTATGCTACCTATTTAGTAACCTCCAACTTTGGCTCAGCAGCACCTTGCTTTTACGCTCACCAAACTGTTAAGTCTTAACCACGTCCTTAGCAAATGTCTCTACCCGGAACCCTTTCCTCTAAAGAGGGTCATCCTTGAGCTACCAGCCTTACTTTATTTCAAACAACATTGTCATATTCATCCAACTTATTCTTAAATACCCACTTGGTGCCGATGATTGATTTGTTTTCTTGTCATGACCCGCTCCCCGGACATATAACCGGCACAGTAATGACACTTCCTCATTACTATAAGTCTAACTCATGCCCCATATACCCCACAGATCTCTGATATCAACGTGGGAGTGTCATAATTAATATTAATAAATTTAACAATAAAATAATGAAATAATAGATTAACATCCATCCATAAATAAAACTTATATTATTTCCAAACATATTCATGAGAGTGAAAATTTCTTTTTTTTTTCACAAATTTAGAAATTTTGATTAGGGAAACAAAGGACCCGAAAGTTTAATAAGACTAAGACCTGTCCTTGGTCAGGTAAGATTTCATCGAGAAAAAGAAACATGTGTGGTGAGTACATTCTAGGACTAAAGTGAAAATAAAATAAAATATGGAGTACTCTTGAGAAAATACTGAATAGGAACCCGAGAGGGAGAATAGATCTTATGAGAATGACTTATGAGTCTGGTACCTTAAAGATGATGGATTAGAGGCTGGAATGGATTTTGAAGCAATGCGAGGGACTAAAGTGAATAAATATAGGATTTTGGAATTTCAATAAAAATAGGATGTGATGATGTGTATTTTATGGAAGTATATTTGGATGCCTTATTTATGATCAAGTTTTTCCAATTCCTTTGCAAGGTCTTAATTTTACCAAATGGACCAAATTGAAACAAAAGTTCACACATAAACTCACTTAAACACATCCTCCTCTCTTCCTATTCATTTCTTCTCTTTCCTCCCGTAGCATTCTCCATCTCCTTCATAGCCACTCTCATGCCATCTCCTTCATCATCCATTCATGCCATCTTGCTTAGGGAAGGAAGCCATAGAAGCTAGGAGGATTGGTAAGTAGATGTTCTTCTTTTTCTTCCTCCTATTACAAAAACAAATCCTAGATTATCAATTTGGGAAATCTTTGTATAATGTTTCTATGGATGAATTTAAGTGTAGATGTTAGTTTAAAATATTTCTACATGTTGGATAATAATTATAGAACAATAAATTTAGAGAAAACTATGAGAAATTCATAGAATTCGGATATTTGAAAATGTTAGTGTTCTTGATGAAAATTTGATGATTGAGGCTTAGATTGTTAGTTTAAATTGAGGTTTTTGATGTCAAAACAATCCTTAAAAATCAAGGATGAAAACTCATGAAAGAAATCAAAAGAAATAGTGTGTTTAGATGTGATTTTAGGATTTTTAGATGAAGAACACGAATAATGTTACTGTTCATTCTGAAAATTTTCCAAAAAAACACTGTTCATCTATAAAATTTTTCCAAATTTTCACGGATACTATAGCGTTGGCTTGGTTAACGTACTGTAGCATTGACTTTGGTCAAAGTTACTGTAGCTGCATTGACTGTTGACAGTTACTATAGTATCAATTTTAAAATGTTCATAATTCTTTCATCTAGACTCCGTTTTTAGTAAATAAAATATCGTTGGAAAGCTCTTTGAGTCTAGTTTCTAATGGTATAAGTTTCATTTGAAAATTCTTTATCATTTGATAGTTATGCTTAGAAGAGTAATCAAAGGTCAAAATTATAGTAGGGAATTTCCCTATTTTGTGACATTGACATGTCTTTGCATGATTATCTTATAGGGACGAATTCTTTGATACATCTTTCGCATATTTTGGGATGTTGTGACTAGTTTGAATGTAGAGAAAATTACATTCCATCATCTTACACATCTTCGAGGAAGATTTAAAGTAAAATTAGGCAAATATCAAGGTGAGAGATCTTACCTTACCTTGTTTGCTTATTTTCTATATATATAAAAGGTGTACTACATATGTGTGTGTGTGTGTGTGTGTGTAGGTGATATGAAGTTGATGCATTTATGTTATGCATTGAAATGTGAAAGTGAGACTATTATGACTTCATTTATAAATTTGTGAGCATAAGAATACATTTATAAAGTTAGAATATATGATGATAAATATCATGAAATGGTCATGAAATTGGATATGTGTGGTTACTTATATTTGTGTGATGTGATTGATGGCGGATGTTACAGGGATAGGTCCTTGTGTGGGAGTAAAAAGGAAGGAGCAAAAATTAATAAGGGTGGAATGAAACTACTGTTGGCTACGTGATATTGAATATAATATTTGTCCCTTTAAGGGCGGGGTGAAATAAGGTTGCACTAGAGATTTGTCCTTTCGAGGATGGGGGTGAAATAAGGGAGAATGCGGCGGGGCCATAGGGCAACGGCCACTTTACGTGGGCGGGGCTAGAAAAATATCTGGAAACTTAAATTGGAATTATGTGAATTGTTTGAAATGTCATTTGGCTTGATCTTGAATGTGTCTATTAATGATTGTAAGATGATTTCAATGTGTGTGTCTTGATAAATATCTAATACACTGAAATATAGATGATTGTACTATTAGATCAAATATATATATCTGTATCTATATGAATACTTATATTGTGTGTGAATGTGCTAGGATTCTCTCAAGTAGAAGCAATCTTAAGTTTCAGGCATGGAGGACTTTATAGTTCGATGACGTACAAATCAATGTCATTTGGCTTGATCTTGAATGTGTCTGTTAATGATTGTAAGATAATTTCAATGTGTGTGTCTTGATAAATATCTAATACACCAAAACATAGATGATTGTACTGTTAGATCAAATATGTATATCTATATGTATATGAATATTTATATTGTGTGTGAATGTGGTAGGATTCTCTCAAGTAGAAGCAATCTTAAGTTTTAGGCATGAAGGACTTCATAGTTCGATGACGTACAAGCCAAGATTACCTTCCCAATTGTTCAAGGCAAAGGTATAATGCTTAGGTCTTATATTAAGTTGTATAAATTTATAAAAGCTCTGTAATAGGGTATGTCAGTTCTGCAATGTAATGTGTATGACTGTAGCGTGTATGGGAAACTCAGTTTAACCATACTTTCTTATCTTTTTGTGAGAAGAGCAATAGTTCTTTTATTTTAATTCTTAAATTGTATAATTTAAATTAATTGCATTTAAAATAATAATCAAAATAAAGATTAGTATTGTATTTAAGAGAAACATAGGCTTACGGAGGTCAGGTGAAATTCACCTTTCGTACCGATCACGTGCTTAGATTTTGGGGTGTGACACTTGTAGTTCAAAATACCAGTTATCTGATAAAAGCATAATCTAAATTATTCAACATATTGTCCAAATCCCCCCTAAGTGACCTACGTAACTATAGAGTGACCTGTAGACATCGAAAAACAAATAAGGCATACCTGACAAATAGGAAGTTCTGTAATGAGCATTGCTACTCCTCAAACGAGTGCTCCTCTACGATAGCTAAATTCGTAGAAGAAAAATAAACCACGAAGGGTATGAGTTAGTGAACGAAATGACGTTACCATAACAAAATTCAAAAGCGTCAAGCATTATACAAATATGTCAGTCAAGCCACAATCTCAATACCAAAATTTGCACATAACAAAGCAAACAAGTCAATAAGCACAATACCACATCATCACCAGCGGTACTCGTCAATGGTAAGGCACCCCTCGGGAGCAAGCTTAACTTAGGCCCTCATCCTTGCCATGACACACGATTATGATATCAAGCATTTTTATATACATTTTAGTCCTCATCTTAGTCCCTTTGTATGTTTATTTATGGCAAACTCTCTAATTATATTATGTTTTAGGATTTATGGGGTTTTTATTTTAGAATTAATATGTTCTAATTTCATAAAGTTAAGAACATAATTGATTAGAAACCCATTAATCCTTATGTTTAATTTGTAGATAATTAATCAGAGAGTTGATTTGATGACGTGGATGCCACCTATGCACTGACTGACACATTTGATAATGTGGCGCTAACTCATATGTGGGCCGCACTATTCTAAAAAAACAATCTGAATTTGGCATGCATGCTATCCAAAATTTATACAAGAATAGTAACATGTTTCTGCACCAAAAAAAATAGCATTTCTGTAGCCCTAATTTAGTGAAGGAATTCTGCACTTTTGCTGCAACTTTTGACCAAGACAGAATTGAGAAAATGATAGCACACAGAAGCCATTTTCATCCTCTAATGTGGCTGAAGTTTAAAGCCAAATTAGAACTCCTGATTGAAGAATTCTTCTTCCAAATTTCTGTAGTTTTCATAGGTCCTCTTTCTCCTCCCATTTTCTATTCTATTTTGTGTATTTTGGCCTCCATGGAAGGCTAAAAAGTGTTGTAATCAGTCATGAAGTGAATTGATTTGTAATTTGAATCTTTAATACAGTATATTGTTCTGGTTTTTTGCATCTATTTCATATCTTGTTCTATGGTTTTTCTATGTTCTTATGCTTTAATCTATTATGTTATGACTAATCTAGGCATAGGTTCTATTTTTGGAATTCCTATATGAGATGTGAACTTGTTATATATGCTTGTACGCGATTATTGGGTTTGTTTAGTGAGTTGGAACTCAAATGACATGTCAGTATGTGGTTGTGAGGCATGATTAGGTTAGGGTTTAATTGAATTATGTTAGATTATAAATTAATGGAGATCTCCCTTATTGCAATTTTAACATAGTTCAATTTTGGAAGATTTTCTGAAAATATTAGTTTGAAAACCTAATGGTGTAACTGAACCAAAAATTTAATTAGCGAAAAGTATAAAGATGATTATAATCCAGGAATTTGATTAGCTAGATACATGTTTTCTGTGTTCTGTGTAAATTTCTATTTATGTTCTGTTCTATTTAGTTTATTGTTATGTTTTATGTTCTTTAAATTCTGTAATCACCCACATAGTAATTAGGTTGTAATTATTGTTAATTAGGGTTAAAATAATTGTTTAGGTAATTAGAAGTAAGGCTCTATGAGATAATATGACTTGTGGATCACTGTATTACAATTTTGCCACAGACTCAATTTTGGGTGATTCGATAATCGTAGTGGTGTGAACTAGATCAATCCTCATCAATAGGGTGCCCTTTAGGAGCAAGCTCAACTCAAGCCCCTTCCCTACTGTGAGGGTCACCATCTTTAGGGAGGAAGCTCAACCTGGGTCCCCTCCTTGTCATGAGGGAAGGGTACCAACTAGCACAAACCATACATCCACATGTATGGATGTATATAAACAATTCAAGGCAAAAGTTCATCCATAAAAAATTTAAATAGATTCATATCTGATTAGTCACTACACACGGGACCAAGTCATAAATTCAATTTAAGCATGGTAATTAACAAAATAATTTGTGCCTCTATGTTCTACGCATGAGATAGAATTTCAATATTATTATGTAACCTAATAACAACACCATCCAAATCTCGGGAGACTACCCATAAATATAAGTATATGATACATGACATTAAAATTAAGTTAGGGCAAAGTCATCTACTCACCTGGATTCCAACGCTAAATTTTTTGGGTTTTGTATGTTATTCAAAGAGAGGAGATATGTATCGATGTTTGGGATCAATATCTAATAATTACATAAAGTTTGCGATATGAATTCAAAGTTAAAAGTTTACCCGATTTAGACCCCATAATCCTCCGAATATACGAATTATGGTTCAAGACAATGACAATATGATAGATTGGAATTTCTAGTACTTGCCTTTATTCCATGAAGATTTTTGACCTTAGGAAAGAGTACCGATGATGTGTTCCTTGAAGTTTATGTGCGGAGGTGTGAAGGTTAGGGTTTAGAGATCTTTGAGTGGCGTGTATAGGTGATCTAGCGTTTGAGTACTTTGAGTGGTGTCTAGGGTTGGCTGTCCACCTACTTAGGTTAAGTAGGATTTTTTTTTAATTCTAGGTTAAGTGCAGCATTAGGACTCTTCTTTTTCTTGTATTTTATTTAGTGTAAAGTTATACTATTTTATTGTTATTATTAGGTTTTTTTGTAGCTATTTTATTTATATTATTATGTTTCTTCTTATGTATTTTATTTCATTAAAACCACATGCCTATTTTTATGGCTTACTCTCCTAATCCTACACTAATACCAAGCCATTTATTTGTTTTATTTTACCTAATCTTACTTTAATTCCACATGCCTTTCTTAAATAACTATTTTCTAACCTACATGCCTCCTTTTGTGTATATGATTTAATTTATCTAGCTAACATTATTTCATTTATTTATTCTCTATATTCATACGCCTATTATTTATTTTGTCTAACTATTATTAACTCTTATTTAACTTACACTATTTTATTCACTTATGCTCTTTTATTTACACGCCTATGTTATATCCTAACATCAGTATTTAATTCTTTTATTCACTTAGCCCATTCTCATATGAGTGCCACATGTACCACAAGGTCATGCAAGGTGTCCTTAACTAGACAACCCCACTACACTTCCTTTTTTGTTTTAGTCCTTGCTCACCCCAAAACACACATCATACTAGCATTAATAACCTAATGCATCTAGAAATCATGCCACCTACATCCCTAAATCAATGATAAACAATACATACAATAAAGCAACTAAACATTTAAGTAAACCAGCATGGGTTGTAATCTCCACGGGTGTTAGAATCTTTCCCCTTATGAAATTCAGTCCCCTGAATTTCTCGTTACCTCGAGTTATGAATAGGTGTGAATATCTAGCGTGCATGTCCGCCTCGGCTTCTGACGTGGCCTCTTCATAGGACTTGTTTCACCACTAGACTTTAACTGATAGAATCTCCCTAGACTGAAGCCTCTTCACCTGGCTATCCAAGATTGCCACTGATACCTCCTCATATGTAGACCTATCAAAAAGGGCCACTTTGAGGGAGGGTATAAGGCCGGGCCATATGGGTTACCTGTGTAACCCATTTAAATTTTATTTTGTAATACATATATATATATATATATATATATATATATATATATATATATATATATATTTATATATAGTATATACAGATAACATCCCAAACCCTTTTCCATCATGCATCAAAAATCTCAATCAGACTTCAGAGTTCATCCTTCTTCCATCAGAAATCCTAAATCTTGAAATCCTAATCAGACCTTAGACCTCTTCTATCGTAAAATTTTTTCCTTCGATTTGAGTACTACTTCATCTCTACCATTGTTGGTCTTCAAAGTTCGTCTACCTCCATTGTCATCTTTGAAGTCCGAATCCAAACATTTCAATTCATTAGTTCGTCGGACGAACATGAACTAATCTCTAATGGACAAATTGAGACGCGTCCATCTTTGCGTGCATTGGCATCCCTCTCTGCTTGCGTGTGCATCAGTTGGCTAGGTTCTCAACTTCTCATCTCAGTTCTCACTTCCCCATCTCTCTGCCTCTTGGCTCTCAGTCTTGCAATCATTCAGTGTCTCAGACTCACTTCTTGCATCTTTCCTCTTAGTAAGTTACACTAGAGAAGGCCTAGGCCCAAATCTAGCCCTCAGGCCTCAACCATTGCTAAACAGCTTAATTGTCTAAGAACTTAAAAAAATCAAAAAACAATGTGTAAGTTGGCCCTCCAGCTCACACAGCACAGGCCAGGTTGGCCACAGTTTAAAAATGGGCTGGCCCAGCCCGGTTCTTTTTTTGTGCAACCTAAGGGGGGCTAGCCCGAACCCACAAGGCTGGCTTGTTTTGACAGGTATACTTATATGTAAGAGTCTCATCAATTTAAACTATTGCGGTTGAAGCATGTCAGATGGATTGGGGAGGTATTTCCTCAACATGGACACGTAAAAGATGAGATGCACCCCCTCTAACTCCGCAAGTAGGGCTAACCAGTATAATTTGTTACCTACCTTGTCTACAATCTCATATGGTCCAACATACTTGGGACTTAACTTCCCATTCTTCTTGAACCTCAAGATCCACTTCATGGGTGATACTCTTAGGAATACCATGTCACTGACCATAAACACCAGGTCATGATACCTATGATATATATAGGCCTTCTGCCTACTCTGAGCTGAAAGCATACGCTTCCAAATTGTCTTGACCTTGGCCTTGACCTCTTGTTAAAAATCGAGTCCTAATGCCTTTGCTTCTCTAAGCTCAAACCACCCCACTGGAGATATACACCTTCACTCGTACAAGGCTTTGTAGGGTGCCATCTTAAAATTGGCTTGATAACTATTGTTGTACGCAAACTCGACGAGTGGTAGGTGCCTCTGCTAACTCCCACCTAAATCTAAAGTGCATGACCTCAACATATCGTCCAATGTCTGAATTGTCCTCTCGAACTATCCATCGGTCTATAGGTGAAAGTCGTGATCAAATCAACTCTTGTACCCAAAGCTAGTCCTCTAGAACTGGGAAGTGAATTGTGGACCTCTATAAAAGATTATAGATATGGGTACTCTGTGTATCCTCACAATCTCACTAATGTATAGTTATGTGAGCTTGGAAACGCTGTAGGTAGTCTTAACAAAAAAGAAGTATGTCATCTTCATCAGTCAATCCATAATTACCCAAATGAAGTTGTACCCTCCTAGATAATTGGGTAAACCGACGACAAAATCCATGGTTACTCTTTCCTACTTCCACTCGGGATCTACAAGTGTTGCAACAGATTGGTCGACTTCTAATGTTCAGCTTTAACCTGCTGATAGATCAAACAACACGACATGAATTTCACCACGTCACGCTTCATCCCTTTCCACCAGTACATTTGTCATAAATCCTGATATATTTTGGTAGCACCAGGATAGATATCATCTGTAATCACCTAAGTCAACGTAGACTCGTGTGAAGGATTTTCTTTGGGCGTGCTAAAAAATTTTGAATAGTGAGCATGTATGTGAGCTTTGGAGGCTATCTAAATTTGGAATGTCCACTTGTAATGCACATGGAAAGGAACGTGGGCACCTTTATTGGTTATATTTTGGAGCAACCTATGAGGAGGGACCTAGTTGTAATGATGGAGAAAATGATTGTTTGTAGGAGAAGTTAGTAATTATGGACTTGGAGTATGGTCGGGGTGGTAGGAGAGACCTAGTTATGTGGGGGATACACTGGGAGGATGGAACTTTCCATCCGAGGAGATCTTATGAGCTCGTGGATTATGAGAGGGACTTAAGTGAAAAGAAAATTTTCTATATGTGTTATTGTGGAGATTAGAGTTTACGTTATGGTGGGAGAGCCAAGTGAAGAGTTAGTGTGCTAAGCTGGAGTGTGTGTAGCAAATATTTTAATTGGATACCTGATTCTGCCTTTGATCTCTAACTTTTATGAAGGAGTGGCAAAATAGTAATTTTGATCAAAAGGTTAATATATTTGAACACACTCAGGACACTTGGCATCCCATTTCTCACTCCTCCTTTATCCTCCCTCCCTTATACCCATGGCAGCCCTACCACTAGCATCTATCATCACCACCAACGGGAGTTCATTATCCCACAACCACCATCTTTACTGGAGTTCCTCAAGGAAGGTTAGTGGGATCCTCTTCCCTCTCTTATTCTCTTTTGCTTGTGCCCTAAATTCTATGAAAGTGGGAAATTTGATGATGGGTCATTGTTGTAGGGATTCTCTTGCTACTAGTTCTGAAATTCTCATCAAGGATGAGTGACATGTTAAGTTAATAGGAGATTTTGGAGTTTAATGGATTTGGAAGGACTTAGGTTCAATCTTGAGTGATCTTGTTTTAACCTTGATTTAATGTTGAAATTTAATTTGGAGAATTTTTTAATTGTTAAAAACAAGTGTTGATGATCCAAATTGGTTTGGGTGAGCTTGGCTTGGGAGAGGAAGGAAAAATGATGAATTTTGTAGCTTTTTCGTGTATGTGGCAAACTACTCAGCCATGGGTGTCCATGTAGTAGTAGGTTTAGGCCTTGATGCCCTAGCCTAATGGTGCCGTGGAGAAGAAGAGCATATGGCACCAAGGTTGATGCCCAGGGCTCCACGACCTGAAATAGTCTTAAAGGTGTGGATTTTGAAGCTTTTCCATGTGTTTTAATACGTAGGCTTCAAGTGAGTTTGGTCTGGTACTTTCTAAGGACTAAATGGATGTCAGATTACTTAGAAATGAGGTGAGTAGATGACTTGACTTAGCTTGAGCTAAGAATCTATATTTTCACCATATTGTTTGTTGTGTATGAATGTTGTGGTGTAATATTTATATTTATAATTGCTTGATAATGTGATTGGGTCACCATGGGGAAAAGGAGATATTGTGGGTATACAGAGAATGGAGTCTCACCATGAGGGATACCTTTTAATGGTTAAATAATAATCTTGACTATTTCATTAACCTCATTGCTTGAATATATGTCTATAGACAATTGGCATATTTGTATGTAGAAGCTATAGTGCTTGTTGTGAAGTATGGAAGACCTAAGACTTTGTGGCCTTATGCCATAGAGATCTTGATTCTATATGCCTTAAGAATTTGTGACCTCGTGTCACAAGAAGATTAATAGAATAAACACTCAAGCTTAGGGAATTTTTAGTGTGATGCATATTTTATTTGGTATATCTTGCAACTTTTTGTTTATGGTGTAAACCTCTATTGAGGTGTGACACCTTAGAATGGAGGGCATCCCTCATAAGGAGCTACTATGTTGAAGTCTACCTTGATTGGAATGTAAGTTATGAAATTCTTGAGTCTTAGGAATTACTCGGCTTTGTGCCATAGGGAGATATATGCTTTAGCCTTCGGGCTTGAAGAATCTATAGTAAAGTAACTACCTTGTATTTTGCCCCTTTGTGCCTTGTTGTGATGTTTGGGAGTGCAAGGGACTTCCTTTGTCTAGATTCTTGTTGGAAAATCCTTCTTGTTTGACATTGATTAATTTATCATATGTGTTTGTGTTGTGATGTTGATGTATACGGGGTGAGGTAGTATCCCTTGGGAGATTATATGGCTTTTGGTTGAGAGATTTATTAGCCTTCGAGCTGGAGATTTCATGGCCTTCAGGCTGGAGATCCAAGAGATTCATTAGCCATCGAGCTAAAGATTTCATGGCCTTTTGGTCAAGAGATTCATTAGCCTTCAGGCTGGAGATTACATAACCCCTGGGTTGAGAAATTACTTAGCCTTCGGGCTAGAGGTTTATTATGGTCTACGGGCCTTAACAATGTTATCTTTATGGTTTTGCTGTACATCCAATTTATATGCTTGTGATGGAGTCTCAATTGACAATGTGTTGCTAGGAGTTAAATTTGTAACGTGGCTTTATGCTTGCTTCTCGAGAGATGATACGACCTACGGGTTGGGAGATAGTACGACCTATGAGCCGGTATACTTTAGAGAGCCTTAGTGGTTAGATTTATTTAAGAGTTATAGTGAACTCATGATGTGAACTTGTTTTGAGTACATTCGTTAAATACCAATTATGGGTGTGAGCGCTTTATGTGGAGGCATGTATAGTAGGAGATTCCCATGTGCAGGTTAGACTAAGAGTGTGTACTTATTGTTGAGTGTCATGGAGTCTACTAGCACACGGGCTTGGAGGTGTTATTAGCCTACAAGCTTGCAGACGTTGCTAGCCTACGAGCAAGGAGTTTATTCGTGGCCTCTAAGCCTCCAATGGGATGTTTTGAGACTAGATGGTTAAGTAGCACTGTACTACTTACTCATATCAGAGACCAAATAACCACGTGTGGTCAGAGTTCTATAAACAAGAGATTCTTACTAAACCTTTCTGTGAAGTGACTTACATGAGAGTCACAGAGCAGGGCGCATGAACTTATCATCAGTGAAGATAGAGATTCTAGTTCGTGTTTCTTGTGAACGTTCATGAAAATTCTCATAAATTATGTGAGGGAGATATCTACTCACTGAGATAATTATCTCATTATGATGTTGCATTTCTTTTGTAGGTTGCGTAAGCCATGACCCTACCACCCCATGAGTAATAGAGGTTCAAGGGTTCGGACTTGCATATTTTAAAGGTCGGAGTCCGTCGGTCTTCTTTTGGTATGTTATTGTGTTGGTTGTAAGCTCTGTAGTCAAATAGGACACCTAGGAAAAAGAGGGGTTGCATGTAGGGAAATCTTGATAGCCTCATTGCATGTGAAAATGTAAAAATCTAATTTTAATGACAACAAACAAATTAAAAATAAATTCCTTGGATTACATTGACATATTATTTTTAGGAATTTTGAAAAAGTCAAAGGCAAGAGCTAAAAGTTGAAAACATTTTATTTTATAGTGTCTTAAGACTTAGGAATATTTGTAAAAGCATTTGAATGTCAAGAAAATTGATTTTAAAGTCTTAAAAATGTTTTTGAATATTTTCATAAGTTGGAAAAGTTTTTTAGAAATGCTAGAATAACTCTATTTAGGTCTTAGAAACTTAAAACTTTTGAAAACTCAATTTTTGATCTACAATAGGCTACCAGTTGACCTCTTGCTTGTAAGCAGTCGACCGGTTGCTTTTGGGTTAAGATTTCAAAAGGTTACCAGTCGATCACTTGCCTACAAGTAGTCAACCGAATACTCTCTATCTTAAAATTAAAAATTCTTATAGTAGCCTACTAGTCGACTGGTTACTAGGTACAATCGACTGCTAGAATCTAAAACATTTTCAAAGAGGCAATAAAGAGTTATCAATCGATCATTAGGTAATTACTATTCAACCGACACCTCATTAAAAGGTAGTAGTAGATTGTCATGAACCTACTAGTTGACTGGTACCTTTTACACCTTGGGCTATTTATATAAGCCACAGTAGGTGTCAAATCATCAAGAAAACATTCTCTTTGTTGCTAAATCTTTGAAAAACTTTTCTTGCCAATCATTTACTGATTAGAAAGCTTTCAATTGTATATTCACTCTAAAAGAAAATTGACTTTGATATTCCTCATCTTTTTTTTTAGTTGTTTGATCAAGGAGTAGGCTCCTTCATTTGGTGCTTGGGATTAAACACTTTGTAAGAGGGAGAGATTCCCGTGTGAAAGAAAAGATCTTTGTGTAGTGGCTACAAGTGCCCATTTGTATACATTTGTAGATTACAGTGAAATACTCAAGAAGTTGTCTTGAGGACTAGATGTAGGCTTGGTTATAAGTTGAACTAGTATAAATATTGTTGTTGATCTTCTTGCACTTCAATATTATTCATCTTGATTATAGTCTATGTTTTTGATTTAAAACTTTGGCATTGGTTCTGAAATTTTCTTTAACTTCCAATAAGTGTTTGTTAAATTTTTTTAATAACCCAATTTACCCCTTCTTGTAAGCTAGTCATTCCTATCAATTGGTATAAGAGCTTGGGCTCTTTATCAAGACTTAACAGTCTAAGAGTTTGATACATGGTTGGTTTTGGTGATTGTGTTTTATCGGAGGAAAGTTCTTTCACAAAACCTCCAGGTTTTAATGGTCAACATTATACTTATTGAAAGTTTAAGATGAGAATGTTCCTTGATATAGTGGACCTTGACCTTTGAGATGTTATAGAGCATGGTCACTATACTTCTACTAAGGAGGTTGGAGGGTATACCATTCCTAAACCCAAAAGTGAATGGAGTGAAACTAAAAAGAAATTAGTTCATTTAAATGTCAAAGCTAAAATGATTATTATTAGTGCTTTGAGTCAAGATGAGTATTTTAGAGTTTCTAGTTGTGCTAGTGTCAAAGTGATATGGGATTCTTTGGAAGCACAAGAAGGGACTATTGGAGTCAAAGAGTCTAAAATAAGTGCTCTCACTTATGATTATGAAAATTTCAAAATGAAACTTGGTGAGAGTATTAGTAAGATGCAATTAAGATTAACCCATATTACTAACCATCTTAAAGCTCTTGGTGTTTCTTATTTAGAAAAATCTCAAACCACAAAGGTGCTAAGATGCCTCACACCAGAATGGGAGGCTAAAAGGATGACTATCATGGAAGTGAAAGAAGAATCCATGAGTTCTCTCACAGCACTCTTTGGCAACCTCTAAAATTTTGAGTCAAAGATTGTAGAGATGAGACAAGAAGAGGAAACAAAGAAAAAGAAGACATTATCCCTAAAATATCCTCTTCTAAGAAGGTTGAAGTTGATAGTGATGAGGGAGATGAAGAGTTGGAGAATAATAATGAGGACCTTGGGCTCTTGGTCAGAAAATTCAGCAAGTTCTTGAAAAGGAAGAACACTAAAAGATGGAGGAAGGACCAAGACAGTAATAAAGAAGGTTCTACTTGCTATGAGTGCAAGAAAGTTGGGCACATTAAATGGGATTGCCCTAAATTCCTCAAGAAGCAAGAAGGAAAGAAAGACTATGACTAAGGGAAGAAGAAAGCTATGTATCTTCCATATGGGGAGATAATGATTCCGATGAAGAGGAGACAAATGAAGAAACCAATCTTTGTCTCATGGCCAAGGAAGATGAAGAGGTAAATTCTCATAAACTCTCTCCTTCTTTTGATTAATTGCAAGATGCTTTTGAAGAATTACATAATGAGTCTTTAAAGCTTGCAAAGAAATTATGCACTTCAAAACAAAATATTTATTTACTTGAGGATGAAATTTTAAAATTGAAAAATAAATTATCTACACTAGAGAAAGAAAGCCTTGTTTATGAAGACCAAAACAAACTTTTGCAAGAAGAGAATACAAGCCTAAAAACTCTAATTTCTTCTTCAAATGAAAATTATTCATGTTGCAAATGTGCTGAATTGGAAAATAAGAAAGAGGATTTGAAAAACACTCTTGCTAAATTTACAAAAGGAAGAGACAACTTGAACATCCTATTTGACATCAAAGATGTGTATTTGACAAGGTCGGTTTAGGATATAAACCCAAGTCAAGTCAAAAATCCTACAAAAACTTCTTTATCCAAGCAACAATGTCAAGTAGCAGCTTCACCACTTGTTTTCATTGTGATATGAAAGGACACGGTTCTCATTCTTATTGCTATAAGAAAAATACTCCCTATGGGAACAAAAAGAAGTAGGTACCCAAGGGAACATCTAACCAAGAAGGACCTAAACAAATTTAGGTACCTAAAAAGAAAACTTGAACTTGGGTTGTAGATATGCCTTAAAGCAAAGAGTGGATAGTGATACTTGGATAGTGGTTGCTTAAATCACATGATCGGTGACCAATCCAAATTCCTCTCTTTGACACCAAAAGGAGGCAAAGTGACCTTTGGTGGAGACAACAAAGAGTTGATCAAGGGTATAGGTGAGGTTGGTAAGAATTCTTCAACTTCTATAGAGAATGTTTTAACTGTTGAAGGCCTCACCCATAATCTGCTTAGTATTAGTCAACTATGTGACAAAGGCAATGGAGTTATTTTTTATTCAACTCGTTGCATAGTTGAAAATATTAATGATAAACAAATTAAGCTTGTTTTTCAACGATCAATAATGTTTATGTGATTAATCCTGATAAAGATCCTTCAATAGACTCTGCATGTTTGATTATTATTAGCAATAAAAGTTGGCTATGGCATAGAATGTTGGATCATGCTAATGTGAGTCTCTTAGATAAATTAGTCAAGAAAGTACTTGTAATTGGCTTACCCAAAATTAATTTTGAAAAAGATAAGCATTGCGGTGCTTGTCAAATGGGGAAGCAAGTTAAAAGCTCTTTCAAGGCTAAAGACATTGTTTCCACAACAAAGCCTTTGCAATTGCTCCATATGGACCTTGTAAGACTATTTATGATGTGCTAATTGTTGTAGATGACTCCTCTAGGTACACATGGACTTTATTCCTAGGTCATAAAGATCAAGCTTTCAAATATTTTCTAAAACTAGCAAAATTTATTCAAAATAAATAAAGCTTGACCATTGTGAGAATTAGGAGTGATCATGGTGGAGAATTTGATAACCATGACTTCATGAAGTTTTGTCTGAAAATGGCATTGAGAATAACTTCTCATCTCCTAGAACTTCTCAACAAAATGGTATTGTCAAAAGGGAAAAAAGGACTCAAGAAGAGATGACAAGAACTATGCTCGATGAAGGGAAACTTTTTCAATATTTTTGGATAGATAATACCGCTTGTTATGTTATGAATAGAGCCTTGATAAGACCTATCTTAAAAAAAAACCCCATATGAATTATATAGAGGAAGAAAGCCCAACATTTCCCATTTCCATGTGTTTAGTTATAAATGCTTTGTGTTGAACAATGTAAAAGAAAATTTGGGAAAATTTGATGCCAAAGCCAATGAAGCAATTTTTATTGGTTATTCTAACACTACTAAAGCATATAGAGTTTATAACAAAAGAATATTAGTTGTTGAATCCTTGTTGTTTTTTATGAATCTAACCCTTCTCTCAAAGATTGTGATAATCAATATGAAGTGTTAGTGTAATACCCCAGGTATTATGACATCACAAGAAAACGTGAGTGTAGGCATGTAGAATTTTGTTTTTTGTGAATAGATGGATACATGTAGGGATTTTTGCTGTGTTTGTCATTTTTATTATGTATGCCTATGGTATGTGCGTTATATTGTCCATTCTTGGAAGCTTGCATGTATGTGATGTGCTTTCAATTTGTATGGCATGAATGATATGTGATACAATGAGAATGTGATTCGGGCTATGTGGCAACATAAAAAAAATGAGTGAGAAAAGATAGGATTAAGATAGAGAGGAAGTTTAAATCGTCAAAATAATATTAATAAAACAATGATATAAGGAATTGAAGAAATAAAAGGAAGATAATGCACTCTTCCTAAATTTTAGGCATGTGCTTTGTAATAAAATAATATAAATAGGATTATTGATAGATTAACAAATATTAAATCAAGATAAATAAGATGCAAGGCAAATTTAAATTTAAATTTAAATCAATTAGACTTATGATTCAAATTAAATTAAAAGCTCATAAAGATAAATGAATTAATAAACAAAAAAAATACAACTCCTTAAAGGTAGATGTGTAGCTTCTTGAATAAACCTAGAAAATATTAATAATAAATGATAAACTAAAAACCTATATACTTAAAATTCAAATTAAAATTAAACTAAGATAATTAAGATACGAAGATCTAATTCAAACTCAAATTTAAATTAAATAGATTTAATAGTTCAAACTAAACTAAAATCCCTCTAAAAGATCTAACTTGGATTAAACCTAGATAATTCAACTAAAAGACTACACCTAGCTTTACCTAACCACATGGCCAAAACATCAAAACACACAAGTGAAGGACTCAAAAACATAACACACCACACGATCAAATTGCCCTAGTGTCTTTCTTTCTTCTCTCTTCTCTCTGTCGAAAACACAAGAACCCTAGACGCCACACCTCCACACATAAACCTTAAGGAACACATCTCTAGTGGTCCTTCTCGATGTTAGAAAATTTCAAGAAACAAAGATAAGAATGAGAAAAACTAATTTATCGTAATTAAATTTGCACGAAAATTAAATCGATCATAATTCATTCAATCGGACTTCGTTTTCAACAAATTAAATATTATTGAAAAGTTCGTTGAGTCTAGTTTCTAAGTCAACAAGTTTTGTGTTCACAAATTCCTTATTAATTAGGACTTAAGGTCAAAAGAAAAAATGAGAAGTTTTCTGATTTTATAATTTGTATTTCTTTTTGCAACCCATTTGTTAAAATTATTAGAAATTCATCTTGGTACCTTGCACACACCTTTCCTCTCTCCAAACAACATGAAAACCTGGTGAACACAGTGATAGAAATGACTAGCACCCAAGAAGGGGTGAATTGGTTTTATAAAAAATTTTCTAAGACTTGTTGGAAGTTTAAGAATTTTTAAAAACAATGTTAAACTTTTTATGATAGCAAAAACATAGTATAGTCAAGATGAATATAATTGAAGTGTAAATAATCAAAGAAAAAGGTTAAAGCAATTAAAGAGATAAGGAGAAGAAGATTGAATATAAGTGTTTATACTGGTTCAGCTTATAACCAACCCTACATCCTATCCTTAAAACAACTTCTTAAGTATTTCACTATAAATCATAAGTTTATGTAATTAGGCACTTATGAGCCACTACAATAGAGTATTTTCCCTTTACAAAGTGTTTTCCCTCAAACACTGAATCAAGGAACCCACTCTTTGATCAAATCACTCAAAATAAGATAGAGCTAAGTTGACTCCCTTTAGTAGAGTAGATATATAAGTGAAAGCTTTCTAATTAGTAAATGATTGGCAATAATTGATTTCAGAGATTTCAGTGGTAAAGAAAATGTATTCTTCTTGTTTTGACACCCATTGTAGCTTATATTTATAGTCCAAGGCATAAAAGAACTGTTGGAAGAAGATTAGAGATGATATCGGCAAGATTTCTCATAAAATAGTCGTTATAGCTTATGTCATCATGCTGACAATCGACTGGTAGGTTCTCAACAGCCTACTAGTACCTTTTAATGAATTGTTGATCGACCGGTAGGTACCTAACGGTCGATTGATAGCTCTTTGTTGCCTTTATAAAATTTCTTCAGACGTTAGCGATCGACTGGTTCCTAGCAACTAATCGACTAGTAAGCTACTGGAAGAAAATAATTTTCAAGACAGAGAGTAATCAGTTGACTACTTGCAAGCAAACGGTCAATTGGTAGTCCACTGGAGTTTTAGCCATTTTCAACCTGAAAGCAGCCAGTTGACAGCTTGTAAGTAAGTAGTTGATTGTTAGCCTACTAAGACTTTTCAAAAGTTTCACCTGAGAGCAACCAATCAATTGGTTCTAGCAACCAGTTGATTGGTAGATTACTAGAAGTTGAAATTTAATTTTTCAAAGTTCTTAAAGGCTTCTAAGACCTAACCAAAGCTTCCAGCATTTTAAAATACTTTTCCAACATATATAAGAGTTCAAAAACATTCTCTAAGGTTTTAAAACAAGGTTTCTTGCCTTTGAAATACTTTTACAAAAAAATTCTAAGTCCTAAAGGCATTATAAAATAAAACACTTCTCTTTAGCTTTTGATGCCTTTGACTTGATCAAAAGTCCTGAAAATGTAAGACATTATAAAAAAGGAATTTATGTATTTTAATTTGTTTGTTTTCATCAAAATTTAAAACATTATTTTCTCATGCAATGGGGCTAACACATAGCATTGGAATCCAAGTGAGTGGTTCGATTTCCCTTTAACCGAACTTTAGTGTCAAATATTGTAAACGATGACATAGAGTAATCCTCTGAATACTGTAGGGCTTAAACATAAGTCTCTAGGCGGGATGATAATGATGAAATAGGCGTGGCCTATGATATAAAGTGTACGAATTGTTTAAATTATCACATGGGAACTATTATTTCAATTCAGTTTGGTCCTTGTGTTGGCCGTTAGTGCGTAATTGATATATCCAATTTAATTTAAAGTTAAATTATGCTCGAACACATTGGGAATCGTGAATTGTTCTTAATTAAAGTTAAATTATGCCTAGACACATTGGGAATTGTGGATTGTTCTTAATTTAAAGTTAAATTATGCCTAGACACGATGGAAATTGTGAATTATTCTTAGTTTAAAGTTTAAATATGTCCAAACACGTTGAGATTGTGAATTGTTTCTTATTGACATGATTTCATATGTTTGATTTGGAATAGCATGTATGTGTTGTTAAATTGCTTCGTTGACATTAGTGGTGCCTCCCTCTTATGATGAGGTCAAAGAGGGTGGCCGAGTGGGCATAACTCCTGATGGCTCCTTAATCGGTGGGTAGTGGAGGCAACCTTCATGGCGAGGTCAAGGAGGGTGGCCGGGTGAGTTTAACTACTGATGGTGCCTTGACCGGTGGGGTGTGTATGCATTAGGGTAAGGAGAGTGGCCGAGTGAGTCTAACGCCTAATAGCGCCTTACTACTAACGAGTATCACTAGTTGGATACTTTTAGATGTCACTGAGACGATACGTTTTCTTATTACAATTTTTGGTATTGAGATTTAGCCTGACAAACACTCTTTTGTGATGTTTGACATACTTTGATCTTGTTACGATGAAGCCATTCTATTCACTGAGTTTTATAACTCACGTTCTTTGTTATGTCCTTCTTATAGATCTGGTTGTTGAAGAGTACCCATTTAAAGAGTAGAGGTGCTTGTACCATGACCTTCCCATTGCTGGGTAGGCCACCATTATTTTTAGTTTGAGTCCTAGGTTACTCTGTAGTCGTTAGGACACTTAGGAGGGATTCTAGAACAGTTTTCTATTTTATTCAGCTTTTATCTATTTTATTTGCACTTTCATGTGATGACTTGGTGGATGTGGCGTTAAGGCCACCATGGATTGTTATTATATTTTTATTTGAAATTAGGACATTCCAGACAATGGTGACACATTTAAATTACATGATTCGAATGTTAATAGCATGTTGGATTTTATTTCTATATGTGAATGGTGAATGATGAATGTATGATGACTGACATTTCATTTTAATGATGATCACATCTTGGATTTTACTTCCATATTTGGATGATGATGATATGATGAATTGTGTTTTATTTGGATAATGATGACATGATGAGTTATGTTTTAATTGGATGAAGATAACATGTTGAACTAAATTCATTAATTCCAAATGACAATTACATGATTATATAATTGTGTGATTATTCATGTATGCATTATGAACTTTTGACATTGAATTAGGATATGTTTTTGTGTATAATTGTGTGACTATAGGATGTTTTAAACCTCATTATAATGAATGTATAAAACTAGAAGAAGCTTTTACATATTTAGGAAAATGGACATTGAATCAGGATATGTTTTTCAAGAGGAAAGGTTGATTCAACCTTGTTTTTCAAAAAGGAAAAACATGATTTAACTATAGTGCAAATTTATGTTGATGACATAATATTTAGTGCTATTAATAAAAAATTGTACAAAGAGTTCGCTAAGATCATGCAAGGTGAATTTGAGATGTCTATAATAGGTCAACTCAACTTCTTCCTTGGGCTCCAAATCAAGCAAATAAAGGATGGAATCTTTGTGAGCCAAACCAAATATGCTAAGGAGTTGCTCAAGAAGTTTGGCATGGAGAATGCAAAACCAATAACCACTCCTATAAGCACCTCAACAAGCTTAGATAAGGATGAAGGAGGTCAACCTTTTGATATAACAAAATATAGAAGTATGATTGACTCTCTTTTGTATTTAATCATAAGTAGACCCGATATTATGTTTATTGTTTGCATGTATACACGTTTTCGAACTAGCTCCAAGGAATCCCACTTTAAAGCTGTAAAAATAATTTTTAGATACTTAATTGGCACATCTCAAATGAGTTTATGGTTTCCAAAAGCATTCTCAAGATTTTTAATTGGTTATTCGGATGAGGATTTTGCAGGTAGCAAAATCAATAGAAAGAACACAAGTGAAACTTGCTAATTCTTTTGTCTTTTGGTTTAGTAAGAAGCAAAATAATGTTGTTTTATCCACTACAGATGCTGAATATATTGCAGCTGGGAGTTGTTGTGCCCAAATCTTGTGAATGAAATAACTTAAGGATCTTGGTGTGTTTCTTGAAAATATACCCAATATGTGTGATAATACAAAAGCTATTTGCTTAACTAAAAGTCCTGTCATGCACTCTAAAACCAAACATATTGAAATAAGACATCATTTTATAAGAGATAATGTTCAAAAGAAAGATGTCTTACTTAAGTTTATGTAAACGAATTTTTAGTTGGCTGGTATTTTCAAAAAACCTCTTGTTAAGGACAGATTTAGTTTTATAAAAAGAGAACATGGGATGGTCAAGCCAAATGAACTCTAAATTTCCCATTGCATGGCTTTTAATAATTGAATTGCCTTATTAACTTAAGCATCAAAGTGTCTACTAAAGTGTTTTGCAGGTTCTCTTCGATCCTAAAAAATTCCTCTAAGGCAATCTCATTCCTCAGCTCAAGAAAATCAGTTTAAGTCTCTTTTGCTACTACCAATTGACTGCCTGAAAGCTACTAGTCAACTGGGTGTTCTTTGTTGCTAATTTTTCAAGTGCAGAAGTTGCTAGTCGACTGCTAGAGGTCAAGTAGTAGATCAAAAGCTCACTGCTTTTCATAATGAAGTACTCGGGGGCTAGCAATCAACTGTTAGCACCTCGATGATTAATCGAAAGCTTATTAATCAGAAAAGCCCCAGATTGCTGCAAGCAGCGACTGCTAGGGTATAAACACATGAAAGTATAAAAGGGTTCAGTCAGTTTTTGAATCACATTTCAGCTTTGAAACACAACGTCTTCGACTCTTTTTCTTTCAGAACCTCTATTCATCCCTATCTATACAAATTCTTAAACTTCTTCAAGTTTCAATGGCATCTACATCTACTTCCAAGCATGCAAGGGTGAAGAATACAAGCAATCTTTCAATTGGTGATCTCTTATCTTCTCCAAAGCAAAAAAAAAAAAAGAGGTATTCCAAAAACTTTGAAACTAGAAAAGTTATCCCTAGTAAGTTTTTGGATTGGAACTATTTTGAGGAGAAGAATATGGTCTTTATTGATACTTTGAAAAATTATGGATTGAAGAATTTGTGAAATACAAAGGTTTTTAGTTTGTTGAGGTTATAAGGGTGTTCTACACTAATTTACAATATAAACTATGGGAAAGGAAGATTGTTTCTGAGGTTAGATGAAAAACAATAGAGCTTGATGAGAAACATTTTGCTGAGATTCTAAATTTGCCTATTCTTGGTCCCGGTGATTTTAGTTTTACTGACCATCACAACTTCTTGAACCCCTCATTTTATGGTAAAGCTAAAGTGTATAAAATCATTACCAAAGAGATTGATTTCACTAGTCAAGAGATAAGAGTCAGTCAAATTGAGGCAAGTGATCGATTACTGTTGAATGTGATTACTCGCATTTTGGTCAAGTCAGTTAATTAGACCTGTGGCAGTAAGTCTAAATTTTTTGCCATGCCTCGCATTATGGATGGACAGCCAATCAACATTCCATACTTCATAATGCAGAGAATGGCTTCATGTGCTAGGAAGAAGTCACCTCTCCCATATGGTATCTTCATTTCCTAGATTTTGAGGTCCTTTAGAGAGGAGCATCATCGATAATAATTCTTTGAGGAGAATGAATTTCTCCTTAGTTGGCAACACTTGGAAAAGACTTGGAGAAAATTTGATTGTTAAAAGGGCTAAAGAAAGAAGGGAAATGGAAGATGGAGAAGTTGAATATGAGGAAGGGAATGAGGATAGTGAAGATAAGGCTCTAGCTAGTCCTTCAAGCTTAGATTCTCATACCCAATTGTTGAATAAGTTGATGAATAATTTAGCTCACATGTTATCCATGTTGGGAGAGATGAGAGACAACATGGAGCTCATGAATGCAAGGCTCTCTAACTTGGAATCCACTTCAACAACTCAAGCCATAGAACTATAGGATCTTGCGGATCTTATTCGTGATATTCAAGGAGGAAGAGGAGCGAGCCTTGAGGACCTTAGAGGATTGAAGAACCCTTTTCATGATGACAAAAGTGGGAGAATATGTTATATTTTTTATGTTGTTTTTTCATTGATGTTTCTAACATTAGTTTGTTTATCTTCGGATATTATGTATTTACCATTTTGTTTGGATGTTAAGTTTAGATATTATGTTACTAACTTTGGTTTGAATACATATATATATTATTGTTGATGATATTCTGAGTTAAAATTGATATTAAATTATAAGGTTGTTGGCTAAAAATTATGTTGATCATATTGTCATTGTGCTGAATTTCCTTATGCTTATTGTATATCTCTTTAAAGGAAATTAGACATAAAATTCAGGGGGAGCTTTGCCTCTCTTAAAATCAAAATTCCTTTCAAAAACATGTCCTTAATTTTTAATTGATTTGTCATTGTGAAGATGTAAAAATCTAATTTTGATGACAACAAACAAATTAAAATAAATTCCATGGATTCATTGACATATTATTTTCAGGAATTTTGAAAAAGTCAAAGGCAAGAGATAAAAGTTGAAGACATTTTATTTTATAGTGCCTTAGGAATATTTGTAAAAGTATTTGAATGTCAAGAAAATTGATTTTAAAGTCTTAAAAATGTTTTTGAACATTTTCATAAGTTGGAAAAGTTTTTTTAGAAATGCTAGAATAGCCTTACTTAGGTCTTAGAAACTTAAAACTTTTGAAAACTCAATTTTTGAGCTACAGTAGGCTACCAGTAGACCAGTTGCTTCCAAGCAGTCAACCAGTGACTCTCGAGTTGAAAATTCTAAGACTTTTAGTAGGCTACCAATTAATTGCTCACCTTCAAGTAGTCAACTTGATACTCTCTATCTTAAAATTAAAAATCTTTCCAGTAGCCTACCAATCGACTAGTTGCTAGGAACCAGTCGACTGCTAGAGTCTGGAACATTTTCAAAGAGGTAACAGAGAGTTTATAGTCGACCGTCACCTCATTAAAAGATACCAGTCAATTGTTCTGGATATAATAGTCGACTTCCAGCACGCTGACATCAGTAATAATAGCTATTTTCTATTGAAATCATATATGAACTTTCTCCAATGGATCTTTTTCACCTTGAGCTATTTATATGAGCTACAGTATATGTCAAATCATCAAGAAAACATTCTCTTTGCTGCTAAATTTCTAAAAAACTTTTCTTGCCAATCATTTACTATATTCATTCTAAAAGAGAGTTGACTTTGATATTCCTCATCTTTTTCTGAGTTTTTTGATCAAGGAGTGGGCTTCTTGATTTGGTGTTCATGATTAAACACTTTGTAAAGGGGAGAGGCACCCTTAAGAAAGAAAAAAATCTCTGTGTAGTAGCTCACAAGTTTCCATTTGTATAAACTTGTGGATTATAGTGAAATACTCAAGAAGTTGTCTTGATGACTGGATATGGGCTTGGTTATAAGCTGAACCAGTATAAATATTGTTTTTGATCATCTTCTCCTTTACTTTTTAATTGTTTAAGTCTTATTTATGATTCTTATCATTCATCTTGATTATACTTTTTTTTTCTGATTTAAAACTTTGGCATTGGTTTTGAAATTTTCTTTAACTTCCAACAATTGTTTGTCAAATTTTTTGATAACCCAATTCACCCCTCTCTTAGGAGTTAGCTATTTCTATCACTTCATCATTTACTTCATCATGTTCTGTGATCCATTTATCATTAGAAGAAACATCTTCTATACTAAAATCATGATCATTTCTGACTTTCCTTTCTTGCAATTTTCAATTATATATCATAAACACCAAGTCATTCATCTTCTTCTGATGTAAGCAGTTTCTTTTCTTTGTATAAACCTAAACCTGTCACGACCCAATTTTGGGCATGTGACCGGCACGATAGCAAGTGTTTTGTGCCACCGTAAGCCTATCCCATGTTACTTATTCCAGCCATAGCTTTATTATTTAAATTAATGTTTAATAAAACATGAAATAATGTAAGCGGTGTACCAAGTGGACTCCCAAGAAAGAGAGGTGGGCCACGACGAACCACTTAAGTACCTAGTCTTTTCTAGCCAAAACATTTCCTAGTGATGCACTTACATTATCCACATGTTAATTTAATTAAGTCTTATTATGTGTATTTTTTTTATTTCCACAATTCAAGTTTCCCTTTTTGCTTTTTAAAGCAATTATCATATATAATTTAATACTAACTTCCTTTATTCTAGCCCTTTTTATTAATAGTGTTTTTATTCCTTAAATACGTCGTTCAATTGATAATTAAAAGGTAATAGACTAATTTAATATAACGTAACGTCTCCTAGGAAAACAGCATACAAGAGAGAGATTGTAGGAGAACATACCTGGATTTGAAGTAGACAACAATCGTATGTATATATATATATATATATATTATGTACATGTAAGGGAAAAAGAAGACTTACTCGGATTCCTTATAATCTCCCATAATTCAAGGGCAACATTTAATATATATATATATATATATATATATATAAAAGAAAACATAACTTCCACTTAATCAAGCATATTCTCACACATATCATACCAAAGCGTAGTGTGTCAAATCTAATAAAAAATAATTGCTAAAAAAATCCAAATTAATTACAAAGTTGAATAAATATCGTTCCACCCCAAGAACTCCCTAAATGTCCTATTTGACAATAGAGCTTTCTAAAATTAAAGTAAACAACACCAAGACATGAGACACACCAAACAATGAGAAAGGTCCACGACAGCTACTCCTCTAGCAGAAGGTCCTCATCCGCTACCTAATCTGAAAAGGCAAAATCAGTGAGTGAGTCAATCCCTACCTTAATAAATTCTGAATACATTAAATAATAATAAAGCATATCAAGGTTTTTATTATGAAATCACAAAGAAAAAAAAAATACCAAAGAGATTACAATTCAAAACAAGAAATTCAAACCAACAAAATTAGTACTTATCAATGGCCAAAATATTCAGGAGCACCCATAGGCCAGCTCACCAATCTCATCAAGCCTCGTCATGATACACAACCTCATCTGCTACGGTCAAAGCACCTCACGAATCCCAATCCTGGACTCAAGCTAATCTCACTATCAAGGGAATTGTTATCTCCACTTTCAGGTGTCAAGACACTATATTCATCTAGGTTTCCCACTTTGACATGAGAGGGGATACTATTCCACTCAAACACAATCACAATTTATACTCAAAACAAAATCATAACCGATCATCACGTAGATCAATCTCAAACAAAATTCAAACGTTATTAATTCAAACTCATGAGATATTCACCCCACATCACAAGGTTATTTTTCCTCTAACGTACCATCGTTAGCAAAACTACATCTTCATAATTTCTCTCACAAATTCCCAAATTTTTATTTGAATTCCCTCTTTCCTAAACCATAAGTTTTGCCTTGTCTCCCTACTTTACTATTTTAATGCTAAAAAAATATTAAAGAATGGTTAATCCACTCATCTGGATTCCAACGACATCTTTATCATCACCTGAATGTTGTCTTAGAGATTAATTTGGAAGATGCTACCATATTATTTAAGAAATTCAAAGTACTATTAATTATCTTTCTTTTTAAATTTTTAGAATTTGAAGTTTTAGGACTTACATAAAAAGAAATATATATATATATATATATATATATATATATATATATATATATATAAAGTTAAAGTTTTGAAATTTACCTTAATCATAGAGAGAGTGGCAGTCTTGATGTGTGTGTACAAAGGACTTATGGTGCTATGAGTGATGGAAGGAGATGATGTTGGACTTTGCTTGGTATAAGGTGGGGGATTGAAGGTGTTGACGGCAACTTGAATGGATTGGTTGAATGGATGAAGAGGTGGGCATGTTATGTGACGGCTGGAAGGTTTTTGAAGAGATGGATATGTGAATGGAATGTGTGTATAGGTGATATGGCCGACAGGGATTAGTTTGAATTGGAGAGGAGAGGACGTGAGATAGAGAGAGAGAGAAGAGAGCACGACGACAATGAAGGAAGGATTATGGTTTTTGTTATTTGTTCAAGGTAGATTAGTTTAATTAGATTTAGGTGTTTATTTAATTTAATTAAATCTAAATTTGAACCTTTCAAAATTTAATTTGATTGTTGGATAAATGTTGACCTTTGTTTAAGCCATTTTAAGAGTTAATTAGGATTCTCAAATCTTATTTGTAAGATTGTGTTTGTTAGGGAGATTTTGATTAACCTTTAATATATTTATTCTACTTGTATTATCTTAATCTAAACTATTATTATGTTTCATTATTATATTCTTAAATATATTGTTTTGCTGTATTTCTGAATTCCCTTGTAGTTATTAACTGAAGACTTTATTTGATTACTTATTAATTATCTTCTAGAATTTAAATCCTATTAGTCTTCTATTTTATTATTTTTCTTTTCTTCCTCTTGTTTAAATTTCAAAAGTCCACTTGATTATCTAGTCACTAAATAAAATCCCAGATTTAATATCATAGGTAATCTCAAATTTATTTATTAGGGTCACTTATCTCCAAATCCAATATTATATTTTGTTAGGTTAGTTTAGATAATTGCTTATTATTATCACTTTAATTGTCGCCTTGTCCTTAACTCTTTCCATCACTAATCTCTTTGTTTTAATTACTATTAATTACTATTAATTACATAGCATGGTTTCCTCATCACTTCCATTTAATTTTATATTTATTAAATTTCTCTTTCATTCCTTTCTTATACCTAATTGTTTAATTATAATCATTTATTTCAAAAACTAATATTTCAAGATTTAAGAGTCATTTCTCATTTTTTATTTCACCTCAAGGTTTCCTAGAATTTTCTATTTATATTCCTACGCTTTAATGGGCATTTTGCTACATCCCAACAAAATCTTAAAACTTTTATTTTAGTCCTTGTACAGCTTAACACTATATATTATTAGCCTACAGCCTGAAATCGTCTAATAGCATCATCATATAACATCATCATGCCATACACACATATTACATACACAATTGCAAAAATAATACTTGTGAATTAAATAAATAATTAAACAAAAAAATTAAACGGCAGGTATTACAAAACAAATCATAAATAATAAGGTATATTAAATTACAAATACATAAATAATAAATAAAAAAATTAAAAGTTAAATGTTTCTTACCATTTTAAATGCACTCTAATTACGTTAACATCTTGAAGAGCTACAAGTCAAACTTAAAATTCTAACTGCAAATTTTTGTAACTCTGGACAATCATCCCCATAAGAATCCCACCGTTGAGTTGGCAACTTCTTGTTAATCATAGCCTTTGCAACTTGCAAGCTAAATAAGTTCATTTGTTCTTTGAATTCTTCTAGTTGCAAATCAACTAAATCCGTATCTTCATCTAATAACAACCTATCCATACATTCGTAAAGTCCACATTTTAGCTTGTAATTCACCTTGAATTCATGACTATAATGGATTTGAGGGTTTAGGTAATATGTTGTAGCATGAAAAGCTCTATTAATTAAGCTTTCTATATTTCATCAATAATTTTCCATACAAGTTCATGGCAAAAAAAAAAATAGTAAACCTATGTCAGTTCAATATCAATTAAATAATGAACTTCAAAGTTAAAACTTAAAACAATAAAGACTAGTGTACTCTTCTTAACATGTTTCAAGTTAGATTGTATCTCTTCTATAGCTTGATCCATTTTAGCATCAATGTAACCCATGGCTAGCTTCTCCTTTGAATCTACTAAGCGAAACACTTTAATTAAAGGACATGCTGTCTTTAGGCATATCGTCACATTTTTCCCAAACCTACTATCCAAAGCCACATTCTCGACCTGTTCGCTATCTTGTGTAGTGGTATATCGTCTACCCTTCCATTGTCTAGAAATAAACATAGACATAATAGATCCCTTGTTGTAAAAAAGGTAACCCAAAGTGAGGTAAGAAGTGGCAAAATGAATAATTACAAGTCTAATCAAATTCTTCTCCTAGGTAAAGTGCTTCAACATTGCAATAAGCATGGTTATTGAATAAATATAAGTTGTGATCTTTCGCCCCTTCTTGGTTGTTACTTGATGGAGTTTTATTTTCTTTTCAAAATCCTCTAACAGCAAGTCAATGTAGTGTATTGCACAAGCAATCCAAAAAAGTCTCTTTTCTTATCCATTAATAATTCTCCAACTGCTTTATAGTTTGTAGCATTATCAGATATAACTTGAACAACATTTTCTTTACCAACCTGTTCCACTATCTCATCTAACATCTCAAATACCTTATTAGTAGTTTTAGAGATATCAGACACATATTTAGAACATAAAAATACCATTCCCTTCAAACTATTAACAATAAAATTTCAAATTGACGTTCTCTTTTTATCAGTCCAACTATCAGACATAATGGGATAACCCTTTCTCTCCCAATCTTTTTTATGCTCCTCTAATAAATTTTTAGTTTCCTCCATTTCTTTCTTTAATAATTTTCCCCTAATTTCATGATAAAAAGGTGCCTTGAATCCTAGCTCATAATCTTTTGCAAACTAGGGTTCCTTGTACAATTTCCTCCCTCAAGTCTTTTTTTTTTAAATTTGATTCATGGTTGTTTGGGTGCTTCTTCCACTTCCATACTTTGTCTTAAAAGAAGACCTAATATCTCCTCTCCTAGCTTCTTTCCCGTCCTTCGACCCTTTGCACTAACTATTTTGTCTCCTCCAGTTTCTTCTTCCATGTTGTATTCATTAATACTTTCTATTTCTATTGTTTGTTTCTTAGACATTGAATGGTGAGATTTTTTAATCAAAACTTTTTACATCATCAGGATCAGACAAACAACCCTCACCATTATCTTTAGTATGTGCCAAATGAAGTTTCAAACGACAAACCCCACTCGTACAATATTTTCACCTCACTTTTCTGCTCTCTCCCTTAACGAGATCACTATGTTGCCATCCTAGATCAATTCTTGCTCCTGCAACATTTTTTTTCTCTTTTTTGAGGTTTGACTAGCTCCCACTCCTAGATGCACCAGTAGATGCAGATAATTAAGATTGACCATGATCCACTGACATTTGACACTGAGTTGATTCTATTCTAATTGAATCACAATTCACAAAGACAAACAAAAAAGACTTTTGGCAAGACTTAAGACTCAAGAATTTAACAAAAAGACTTTGCCACCTATTAGTATCACAAATAGAGAATACAATCCATGGTCAGCACTTTAGCACACACACAAGTGCTAATCAAATTCAAAGTCGAGATTACAACTGTCACATCCCAAAAATTGAACATGTGAAAAGATACTACTCATTTGATAAAATTCTCGAACATACGTTATTTACATATGTTCTGTAAGGTTTTACATTCAACCTTAATCATTCATTCCACACTACAGAATTATATTCATCTGATAAGCAAATATATACATACATAGTCTGATATTTCTATCTCATCGCAAGCCTAGGAGACCTATAGGAAGTACAGAGCGTTCCTAGTATCCACATTAATAAATACTGGTATCCCACCAGACAGAAATAGAGGATAATTCCAAGGGGCTTCTATTCTTCAAACGGATACTCTTGTTCTTTGTTTTCTGTATCTGAAAAAAATAATCATAGGGAGTGTGAGTTTATTTAAAAACTCAGTAAGTAAATAACTGTACTATATAAAATATCAAAAGTACAAATACCACATTTACTCATATAATTAATTGTCTTATACATCGAGTAGTATAGGACTCTAACCCTTTCAAACTCATGAATAAGATTTCATAGATATACACCGAGTAGTATGAGACTCTATCCCTTTCAAACTCGTGAATAAGATCTCATAGGTATACACCGAGTAGTATGAGACTCTAACCCTTTCAACTCGTGTATAGGTTTCATTATACTGAGTAGTATGGGACTTTAACCCTTTCAAACTCGTGTATAAGATTTCTTAGATATACACCGAGTAGTATGGGACTTTAATTTCTACATACTCTTATTTCTACCGATCATCATATACTCCCATATAAAAAATTGATTGCTTATTATCCAAATAATATTGTAAATGTGACTTATATTGTACTTTGACTAGTAATATCAAATTAGCTGAGCAAGGTTATTCACTCACCTTGATGTTTGTCCAAGTTTACCTTGTTCCACACTAGAATTTGTGTAGGAAAATTTCCTAGTAAAATATATTACAAGGAAACATAAGAAAGGAAACAAAATCACGAAAATACGCAAAATTTTCTGATTGCTACAGTAACGGTTCGCTACAGTGACGGTTCGCTACAGTGCCGGTTCGCTACAGTAACGTTGACTGCTACAATACGTTGACTGCCGACACTACAGTAACTGCTACAGTAACTCGAAGAAAATTTTCCAGATTTTTTCTGAAATTTCTGGTCGCTACAGTAACTCGAAGAAAAATTCCAGATTTTCCAGTTGCTACAGTACTTCGCATTTTGCAGAAAATCTTTCAAAAAATTCATCATTTCCTTTCTTTTGATTCAAAACCAGAATCTCAACTCTTTTAACCGATTATAACTCAAATATAGCTTCTAAAACAACTGAGATTCATGAATTATCATCAAAATCTTCAAGAACAAAACCTCCTCTAATCTTCCATATAAACTGAAATTTAAAGAAAATAAAGAGATTAAAGCTTACCTTTGATCCTTACAAAGCTTTTGAACCGAACAAATAAACAAAACTCTGAAGATCAAGGAAAGGATTTGAGAAGAGGATGAAGAAATGAGAGAAAACACTTTTCTGCCTTCCTTCGGCTGAGTGAGAAAATGAGGGGGTACTATTGAAACTTTATATTAAATATTTCTAATGGGTTATTGAATAACCCATGGGTATCCATAACCCAACATCCAAACTCATCCAGTCAATTTACAATAAATGGACTAATTGACCATTCTTAAACCACTTTTCCATGAATTTCACCATTCTTAGAATATATCCCACATGGTGCAAATATTTAGTCCAGTCATTTAACTCAATTTTCATAAATAATATTCAAAGAGAACAATTAAATATGAAAATTAAAAATGACCAAAATAAATAACTAAAGTAACGTTGTAGAATTCTAAAATACTCTTAAGTGAATTATATTCCGAAATTAACAGGTATTACAACAACTAAAGAGATTACAAATTTATCAAGATTTCAATTTTCAATCACAAATCAAGATTACAAATAAAAAGATCATATCACAATTTATTAAAATTATTACGTAATTGAATAAGCTGCTAATAATTTCTATTCCTAAGTCCTAATATCACAATTTACAAATTCATATTATATAGTTATAAAATAAAAATATTAACAGAATCATGAATGATAAATCCACCACTCCCCTATATTGATCTCATAATTAATTGTACAATGACAGAATGACCAAGTCCAAAACCAAAAAAAAATCCTTTGTCTTATACTTGATTTCCTTAAATCCTTGTGAAAATTATGTATTCAAAAAACGAAAAGGCTACAAAACAAGAAGAAGTTGAAATTTTCAATGAAATAAACTTTCTTAATCTTAGGATTTAGGAACTTACAGATAGAGAGGAAGAGAGGAACCATGTCTCGCAATCGCTCAACCAAGGGAGCCCACAAGTCATGACACGACAGCAACAAGCCAACAATAGACAAAGCCACAAAGGTCGTCAGAGACAAAAGAAGGTATTCACCATTCACTAGAAGAAAGAAACAAAGATTTCATACTTCAGAGGCTCAAATGAATGAAGATTGTAGAGTCAGACCACGTGAGAAGAGAGAAAGAAGACATTAGGGCTTCAAACAATGACGTTATTTTTTATTTATTTATTTATTTTTAAAAAGGTCACTAAATGATGTCGTCTTAAGGGGGCAAAATTTTTGTTTTTTAAAAGGTAGGATCGTGTGGGATTGCACGATCCCACAATTCTACATGCAAGATCACGATTTAACCACAAAAACGATCCCTAATGAGATCGAGATCATTTTTGGTCTACATGATCGTAAGATCCTATGATCCGCCAATAAATTCTGACAACTTTGTGTACAATATTAGATGATTGCCTTTAGGGCATACATTGCAACATCTTCAAAACCAAGGGTAGCTCTCCCATGGTTATAAAATTTCTCACTCTTGATACCACATCTCGATTTCAAATCCATGAAAGTAACTTAGGAGTGAGGCATGCATCTCTGACAAACATAAACTCTTCCTAAGATAAGGTCAAACTCCTATAAATATCAAAATCTTGAAAAGGTGATTAAGGCATTCCTAGAGGGTATTTACATGTGACATAAGCTTAGCAACAAGCCTTAAGAATAACCAAAGATTGGAGTCCTTTCTAATTAGAGAGAATGAAGACTCAAAAGGAAGTCAGGACAACCTACCCTATGAGTGTCACGTCCCAAAATTTGAGCACGTGACCGGCACGGAAAGTGAATTTCATTTCACCTCCGTAAGCCTATCTTTCTCTTAAAAAAAAATCATACAATTCTTTTTCATGCAATCAAAACGAGTTCTGTATACATACTACAATTACTCACATTACATCACTGAATGAACCTACCCGATTACAGAGATTTCTAGATTTATACAACTTAGAATAAAACTTAACTATTATACCTTTATCCTGAACAAATGAAAAGGTAATTATGGACTAAGGATCCATAATTCCTTGTTCCGATATTTACCTTCAGCTGTCAACTCTGAAAAAAAATATCAATAAGAGGGGTATGAGCAAACCACGTGCCCAGTGAGTAGATAACACAATACTATGACAAAATAAAAATCATGCATCATAATGATAACATGCAACAATCATACGTAGATCGATCATCATATGATATAATATTATTCATAATACTTCACAACAATATCCAAGTGAATCAAATGCATTTCAACAAAATTCAAAATTCACAACAGCAATCGATGAAATCAATTTCACACACAATTCCCGTACCAACCGGGTCGTCCAGAATACCTCTGGATCGTTGCCCGCGGCCCCCGCCGCATCCACCCTTATCGCTCCATTTATATTCTCCACCCTTATAGCTTCACATAGATTTCTCCATGGGGTGCACCACCATGCCTTTCCTTTCCAGTCAAACACAATCACAATCACATATAAAAACATCCTCAATCATAATCTTGAGCCACATACACAACTCAGTCATTTACAATTCAAGCCACAACATAATCAATGTGGTTCCAGCAACATAGCATGTATATAACATAACCCATAATATAGAACAATTATTCAACAATAACATACTTCAACTATCCGCATATGATTGAACTCAACAATCAGAGTATGATACATTTTAACTCAGTTCACATGCCATTCACAATCCATCATATAACCTCATTCATGAGAAAATAAGAAAATATAATTATATACATCACCTGGCACGTTCCACAATTGTTTGTCTCATCATCCCACATCATTCTCTTCAAATTTGGATATTCAACATATTTTCACTATGATGCAAAAAGTCAATAACAAAGATATTTAATCATAGCAAGTATTAACCCACTCACCTGGATTTCATGCTCTCAGCACTCCCACCTTGCACTTGACTATTCCTATTGTAACCAGATAAAAACCATCAGGGTTACGAAATAGAGAAATTTCCTACCACTACTCTCGACCTTCATCCACTTCTCAAATCATAACTCCTAACTGGTAATGAATATCCAGATGAAACTTATACCATTGGAAACTAGACTCAAAGAGCTTTTCAACGATATTAAAAAAAAAAACTGATGCTACAGTAACGGTCAACGGTCAACGCAGCTACAGTAACGTTGACCGAGTCAACGCTACAGTAACGTTGACCGAGTCAACGCTACAGTAACGAGAAAATCTGGAAAAATTTTCTCGGTGAACAGTAATTCTGGGGAAAATTTTCGATGTTCTTCGTGTTCTTCATCCAAAAATCCAAAAATCATATCTAAAACAACATTTCTTTTGATTTCTTCCATGGGTTTTCATCCTTAATGTCTAAGGAGTGTTTTAACACCAAAATCCCCAATTTCTACCAACAATCCAAGCTCAAATCTCAAATTTTCATCAAGAACACTAACTTTTTCAAATATCCAAATTCTACGAATTTCTCATAGTTTTCTCCAAATTTCTTGTTCTAATAACATCATAAACCACCTAGGAATGTTTTAGATTAACATCCACACTTAAATTCATCCATTAAAATATTCTACAAAAATTTTGCAAAAATAATAACCAAGGATTTGATCTTGTAATAAGAGGAAGAAGAAGAAGAACATCAACTTACCAATCATCCTAACTTTCATAGCTTCCTTCCCAAAGCAAAAATTGCATGAATGATTGATGAAGAAATTCCTTTGCAAGCATAATCGAGAGAGAGAGAAAGTGAAGCTACGGGAGGGAGAATGAGAAAAAGAAAAGAATAAGGAGAAGTGTATACGCGTGGGCCCCACCAATTTCTTTTTCGATAAAATCGCTCATAGCCACCTTAGCTTATAAGATTTGTTCACTTTAATCCCTCTCGATGTCTCAAACTTCACTTTAACCTCGAATCCATCATCTTTTCGGTACCGGACTCATAATTCATTCCCATAAGCTCTATTTTTCTTCTCGGGTTCCTACTTGGTCATTTTTCAAAAGTCCTCTATACTTTCTTTTCTTTTCACTTTAGTCCTTGAGAATTTGTAAAAATTTCCTAAATTAAAAATAAAAATTTCTATTCTCACATTTTCTTCACTAATTCAAAAAGAAAATTTTTCACGTAATTAAAATTTTCACTAAACTTCAAAATAGGCTTTAAATATTCATATAAATTCTTGGGATATTACAATGAGGTCTTTAGTGATTCCTCATCATTTATAATTAGGCTTGGGTTCATAATGATAGATGAGATCCCTCTGAAGAACATTGCTCTATAATCCATAGGAAAACTTAGGCTCTGATACCAATTTTGTCACACCCTCCTGGGGATATGACCAATATAGTAATGATATCGTCCCTTTACCGTAAGTTTGAATCCTGGATAGAACAACAACGCTACATCATATGCCCAAACATAACATAACATCACATAACTACAAGTGCTACTGAAACATGATCTCATTTTACAAACATGGATTGCTACATATGACCAAAGATCCAAGAGTACTCATACAATCATAAAAAATATCCATGTTTTGATCCAAAACATCTAAAAAGTAACTATACAAAATATGTAAATTACAAGCTAAAGAAACATGCCTATTGGATTATAGAGCCTTTACTAGAAGTCAAAACATTTATATATTCACAGATACAAAAGATGTACTAGCTCAAGACATAAATTGGGTTTCCACGAAATAGTTGCCAAATTTTCCTATTTTACTTTACTCCTACAATGCCGAGTTTTAATGTTTTAACATGGCCTAATCATTTAAATCCCCCATCATGCCTGAGCCTCAAGCTCATTTTAGTTGTTGTGTGTAACACTCACCATATAGGCAATGTTGCCATATCTTTAAGGCAAAGACCACTATCGCCATTTCAAGATCATAGCTGGGGTAGTTTTGTACATGCTTCTTAAGCTACCGAGATGTGTAAACTATAACTCTCTCAAGCTACAACTCTCCCATGTTGCATAAGGACACACCCCAACCCCACCTTGAAGGCTTCACAATACACTGACTAACATCTAGGTCCTGATGGTAGGGTGAGAATAGGGGTTGATCTCAAGCACTCCTTTAACTTGGCAAAGCTTTCCTCACACACATCTAACCATTGAAACTTCACATTCTTCTATGTCAACTTAGTTAGAGGGGTAGCTATCTTTGAGAAGTACTTCACAAAATGACGGTAGTAACCTGCCAATTAAAGAAAGCTACGAATCTTTGTTAGGCGGTGGGTTGTGGCCACCTTTGTATTGTCTCTATCTTGCTAGGATTAACTTGGATCCCTTCCTTTGAGATCACATTTCCTAAGAATACTAATCAATCCAACCAGAACTCACATCTAGATAATTTTACATACAATTGATGTTACCTTAAAGTCCCTTAATTATAAGGGCAAAATGTACAAAACCTCCCTCAACTTAGGGCTTTATGCAATAAACCCCTTTAACCTTAAAATGTAACAACTGACCCCCTTAAACTTTTATTTTTGAGCAAATAATCCCCTTATATTAAAAGCTTTGTTAAATTTAACAACCACATCAACATTTTTGACAATACAACTCATTCCCATCCTAAGTGGCATTTCCTATGCCCTAATGTCTCTTGTTCTATCTCCAAGTCCAACGACATATAAAGATACAAAGATAGTGCTTTCAAGTCCCTTGATCAAATTGCACAATGAGAATTCATTGAAGTCCTTGAAATTGAACTCCCATATGAATCAATTAGGAAATTTGGGGTGGGGGAGGTTGTCAGGGTGAGGTTGAGTTGGTAGTTTTCATAGAGGCGGAGTTAGCAATGGTGGTACGAGTTGCCAAAAGATGATTTTGGGGAATTCGGTGTCCATGGAGATGAAAGGGTAGTGATTTATCAGTTCTCAAATTAACTTGAATTTGGAACTGATGTTCGAGGGTTATACTTGACGGACCAATTAGAATTTGGGATGATTCAATTCAAGTAATTAGAGAGAGGGTATGTCTAAGTTTAATGTGTCTAAAAACTTTCATGGATAAAAGTAATGGAGAATGAGTTACTGGTTGCTCCATATCATCAAGTACATGTAGAGGATAAGATGCCACTTATGATGGAAAAGAGTTGAAATGTGAAAAATGCTTATATGTCTGTTAAGTATAACAATGTTTTTAATGGAAGGAGTTTTTTGCTCAAAAATAAAAATTTAAGGGAATCAATTGTCACATTTTAATGTTGAGGGGGATTCATTGCACAAAACGGAAGTTTTATGCATTTTACCCTAATTATAATTGTTACAAGGATAATGAGGTGAAAAATTAAAAGTATATTTACCAACCCTTATAAATTTGCCTCCTAGTTAAGAAAGTAAACTTGTTATCTTGGATTATTTGGATTTGAATATTGGAGTCAACGTCTAAGAAAAATTTAATATGAGTTAAGATAAAAATTGATATGAAGATACTCTTACTTAAACAAATAAAAAAGATGATAAAAAATTAAAAATTAATGATAATATTTTGTTGATTAATTAATAAAATAAATTCACTGAATCAGTGCCAAAGAATCATATTCAAAAATCACTCAATTCCTTTCAAAACCCGCCATTCCTGAAATTTTCCTCCATTCCTGAAATTTTCTTCCATCATTACTCACTCCCTTTCACTCTCTCAATAGAAGAACCAAATCTTATTCATTCTCCTCTCTCTCTCTCTCTCTCTCTCTCTCTCTCTCTCTCTCTCTCTCTCTCTCTCTCTCTCTCGATCTGTCTAGGCTCAAATCAAGCTTCTCTGCTTTCACCAATGACGGATACTAGCCAACTCCCCTGCGATGGTGCTGGCGTCTGTATGATCTGCAAGGTGAAACCGCTGGAGGAAGAGATGCTCACATGCAAAACCTGCGGCAGCCAATGGCATGTAGGCTGTCTCTCTCCGCCTCCGGCAACGATGGCGGAGACCCTTCAGTGGGAGTGCCCTGACTGCTCCTCACCGACCTTCGAAGTTCCCGCGGTGGCCGTCGGCAAGGTATTTCTCGGCGGAGCAGGTGGAGACGGGTCCAGCGACTTGATGGCCGCGATTCGAGCGATTGAGGCCGATGCTTCTCTTACGGAGCTGGAGAAGGCCAAGAAACGTCAACAGTTGATGAGCGGAAAGGCTGCTGCGTCGGAAGAGGACGAATGTGAAGGGAGGGAGAAAGAGGTGCTGGATATTCTTAATGGGACTCTAAATTGCTCCTTCTGTATGCAGCTACCCGAGAGGCCTGTGACGGTAACTTTGACTTCTTCCCTTTGAAACTAGTCCAAGTAATTCTATTTTCTATAATAAATATAGAGATCGATTTTATATTTTATACTCTTTCCTGTTTTCTTCGTCAAAATTCCTACTTTCAACCCTTTTTACTTGCCAATCTTCCATTAGATTTGTGGGTTACTTTTTGTCCCCGAAACTCTCTCATCATTGTCCCATTTAACCTGAATCAGAAACTTGATATGTTGGGCGTGGGACATTTTTTTTATTTATTTTTCCCTCTTGATTTCAGTGGTTTGATTATGAATATAAAGCGAGCATTCGGAATAACCCTTCAATTATTAAATTGCTTTCTAAGGCTATTTCTTTTACGGCTTTCCTCTTTTATTTTCCCACATATTTCCATAATTTTAGCTGTGCTCTGGCTGTTAATTTATTTGAGGGCCAGCTTCTCTCCCCAGTTACCTTCGTTTGTGTCTTTGACCTGTGGGACAGATTTGGTTTACTTTGTTCCCTTATTTTCAGTTATGAACCCCTGCTAATTTCTTGTTTACATGCTGTGGTGGTGCACCTATCTATTCAATTATCAGTTGATTAGATATCATTTATTGCAGTTGAAAATTATTAAAAGTTTTACGTTGTTTAAGTCTTAAATGATACTTAATCATTTGGTTCAACAAATGCTCTGTCAATTTTAGCAGTATCTTGTTGAAAAATTGAATAGGTGGACTATGGCTGCATCTTTTCCTGTCAGCAGATAATGGCCTTTGAATACATGGATAATCTACCTATATGATAGAATTTACTTTTATGAAGCTGCTGCTGGCATATTTTGTACAATTGTATTTTACAATTCTACCAACCTGGCCAGGAGAAGGCATACCTGCATTGTCAATGTAGATTTTATTGTGTGCCTATTTATATCCTTTCTCCTGTTCTGTTTTTTAGTGTTTGATATTCTTAAGTGAAAAAAAACCAAATGATCGTAAAGCTTTGTTGGTCATCTTAGTTTAGTAGCATTCATTTATGATGTGTCATCTCTTACATTTATTGATAGAAAATTGTCTGCTATTACTATATCTTGTAGACTAACGAAGGATCTAATTGAATGTTTTTATTCAGACTCCATGTGGCCATAATTTCTGCCTAAAATGCTTTAAAAAATGGATTGGGCAAGGAAAACAAACATGTGCAAAGTGTCGACGCACTATCCCTTCCAAAATGACAAGCCAGCCACGTATCAATTCTACACTTGTGTTTGCTATTCGTATGGCAAAAGCATCCAAAAATATTGCAGCAGGAGAAGCCTCTAAAGTTTACCATTTTGTACATAACCAAGATAGACCAGATAAGGCATATACTACGGAGCGTGCCAAAAGGAAAGGCAAATCAAATGCAGCAAGCGGGAAAATTTTTGTAACTGTGCCTCAGGATCATTTTGGTCCAATCTCAGCTGAAAATGATCCAGTGCGAAATCAGGGTGTGCTGGTCGGCGAATGTTGGGAAGATAGGCTTGAATGCCGGCAATGGGGTGTCCACTTCCCACATGTTAGTGGCATTGCTGGACAGTCAAGTTATGGTGCACAATCAGTAGTTCTTTCAGGCGGTTATGTTGATGATGAGGATCATGGAGAGTGGTTTCTTTATACCGGAAGGTTTGTTAAAGGTTATTGAACTGTTGTGATCTTTTTCATTTTCATACCGACACAACTGTCTGTATTGAAATCCTTTGCTCATTACTCTGTTAATTGGTTTAGTTTTGCTATATTAGCTTATGGTATCAGGTGAATCTGCTCACTGGTCCTGGTTTCTGCTGATTAATTATTTGTTATTTTGCTAAAGTTTGACAGCAATAAAAGTTGAAAACATATGTCAAGCGTTGCAGGGTTCTCTATTCTCCCTTCGACTAACAGTTTCTGTATTGGCATGCGTAATATTAGCTTGGATTTTTTATTCTATTATGTTGTTTAAGCTTTCCATATTGCTGCTGAATTCTATTCTTGTTCTCTTTTCATCTTGATCCTTTTTGAACTAATGTTGGTCTCTTATGCTATGGCCTTATCCTAACTTTTGATTCATATTTCCTTGTTTTCTGCTGGGCTTTTAATAAAATTGCTGTCATGTGCAGTGGCGGTAGAGACTTAAGTGGCAATAAACGCACAAGCAAAACTCAATCTTTTGACCAAAGATTTGAGAAGTACAACCTAGCTCTAAAAGTTAGTTGTATAAAGGGCTATCCAGTTCGAGTTGTAAGGTGGGCATCTACATCCAAAATGGCACTTTCTTGGTCCCTCTATCTTTGACATGATTGATATTGTGGCATTGTGTTCATACATGATGGAATAGATCACATGTGATATTTAAAATAGTTTGAGAGTAGGCAAATTAGTATGGCACTAGAAACAGTGTAGCATTGAGCATTTTTCCTTCCCACTTTTATGAACAAGCGCAGACTTATTAAAACATAAAGAAAAATAATAAAAGTGAAATAATAATAAATAAATGAATAAATAATAGCATTACACATGAAATTTTGGTTAGGTGTTACATAATATTATTCTTTTTTATATAAATGTGTAATCCAATTTCTTAATCACTTAATGAACACTAAAGCCTGGCTAGCCACTTGGTTTAAAGAAAATTCATTCTTAAATTGTATAAACTAGAATGTATCCAGATTCCTATTAACACATCAAGGGGAGCTAGTTGGCTAAGTGAGAGAAATAGCAAGTCCTTGGCATGCTTCCTCCTTCATGTATGTATAATACAAGTAATCCTTCTTTCTTGCTCTTGCATTGGAGTTTGGAAGTTGAGTGGAGTAAAGTGCACATCCCCTTAAGTTCATGAAGGTTTTGCACATTTTAGCCAAAATTTTTAAGGTTAAACCATGTTATTTGCTAAGAATATAAAATCTGCTACATAAAGTTATGAAAATATTTTGGTTACTTGCTGTGTGGTCTAATGTAGACGACTCTTGGTATTTTTGGTAGACCAAACAAAATTGTTTATTTATGAAATTTTGAATATGTTGTAGTTAAGACCTATAAGAACTGCTGTTGTAAGTTTCATAATTTTTGAAAGTGGCTAGCTAATTTAAATAACAAACAGCATGAAAACAGATTCTGGATCAAATCTGGGCAGTCTTCAGGTTTAGGTTGGTTAAGGTATCATATAAATTCATGTATGTCTACATTTTAACTCAAGGTAGTTAACATATCAAATAGTGAATGCAGAAAGTTTCATGAAGTTTTGAGATGTTCTTGTTACCTAAACATCATAGCAAAAATGTTCTGTATCAAGTTTTAAGCAGGGCAGTTATACGTTTTGGTTAAATTGAAGGGTCCAACAAGAGTTTAGGGCCATAGTTTTGACACATGATAAAGGACATGTTAAATATAAATTCAGGTTGATTTGGTGATTTTTTCAATAAGGGAACTACGTTTTTAATTTTAAGAAATTTCAATCACAGTATAGAACTGAAATAGCAGGCATGGTTATCCTGTCACTTTCCCTTTTACATATGGAAATAAACCCTCAAATAGTGATTCCTAAGCCTTGATAATGGATTTAGTTAACTTGGATAATTAACTAATTTGAATTTTTTTCTATTAAATCCTTTTTATTCCCTTATTTTAGTATTTTAAATCCTAGTTACTGCAAACAGCATCTTAATTTTACTTTTCTTTAACAATATCTAGTCAAAGAATACTTTATTGCGAGATAGGGAAACAAAGTTGCTCTGACTTTTGAGTATACATGAATCCAGTGCAAACTGGGTAAAATACTTGTTCTAGTATGAACTCTGGGATATGATAGAAAAAGCTTGGTATTAGGTGGACTGCTTTTATAATGTAGGTTGGCTTTCACTTAGATTCTGATTGGCGGATGTAATATTCTTGGTCAATTCTCAAATAGAAGTTTAGGGCCTGTTTGGTTTTAGTATTTTTTTGTTTTCATTTTTACTAAAAATAAAAAATGGGTTTGAAAATATGTTTGGTTGACTTTAAAGAAAATGTTTTCTTGAAAATATTTTTTTAAATAAATTCAAATCTAAAAACACCAAAAAGACCTCTTCAATTTTTCAAAAAATGGATTTCAGGAAATGAAGAATGAACATGATAATAAGAAATATTTTCACAAACCAAACAGACCCTTATCTTCTAGTCCAATAGACCCCCAAAAAAAAAAACTTATAGTACTTGTCTTAAAATGTTGGGAAATATTGGGTTTGTTAATCACCTAGCTTACAGATTAAGGTGGAAATTTGTTAAATTTATACTACACATGTGTTTACTATTGTTGAATTACTAGAAAAAAGTGAAATGTATGGCTACGAAATCTCAGTGTTGGTGTTTAAACAAAAATGTGTTTACTATTGTTGAATTACTAGAAATGTATGGCTACTAAATCTCATGGCTACCAAAAAAGTGAAATTACTACACATTTAGGGGATGCTCTTGGCCAAGTGTATATAGTCTTTGGTTTAGCTGATCTTTGGTGTTTTCTCATATATTGCTATTTGGAGTTATTAAATTAGTGACATTTAGCCAATTGACAATTTGACTGGTAAATCATCGTGTGTGGTTTTTTCTCTGCCAACATTTTGGTCTTGGTGTTAAATTTATTATATGATTGACTTGTTTGAGTAAATTGGGCTTAACCTTGAGATTTTCAAGCCTTAATCCAACTTGGTAAGCTGTACATGTAACCTCTTCTTAAATTTAAATGAGCAGATCTTACAAAGAGAAGCGTTCCTCATACGCCCCTGAGAAAGGATTACGCTATGATGGTGTTTATAGAATTGAGAAATGTTGGCAGAAAGTGGGGTTGCAGGTAAATATGTGCTATCTCTTTATTGTTTTGTTGCCTGTCTGGTTCTTGACTTCTTGCAACTGTTCTGATAACATACTCATAACTAGGGTTTCAAGGTTTGCCGATATTTGTTTGTTAGATGTGACAATGAACCTGCCCCCTGGACAACGTATGTATTATGAAGCTCACTTAATTTGCTTATGCTATTTGAAATTCCTTTGACTCAATTATCTTTAATTGAACATAGTGATGATAATGGTGATCGCCCTAGACCATTGCCAGTAATTTCTGAGTTGAAGATGGCTGTAGCCTTAACTGAAAGGAGGCAGAGTCCATTTTGGGATTTTGATGTGAGTAATACTGTCAGAAATATTTGTTGTAAACTTAGAGCTTTGAAAATATATAATGGATTAATTATTTCTATAGGAGGAAGATTCTCGGTGGAAGTGGAAGAAACCACCACCTCCTAGCCAAAGACAGGGAAAAAGCAGGGTCCCTTGTGAGATAGGAAAGTCAAGGAAGGTAACGAAAGGCAATATTTCAATCAAGGACATATTGCTGAGAGGTATGATCTCTCTGCCGAGCTTTTATACTGCTCGACTTTTCCATCACTGCAGCTTCTGTTTGTTCCTTCCAATCAAATGGTCTATCTCCCCCCCTGCGTAAACTTCAATGATATCTATTAATATTTTGTTTCACTTTGTTCTGTTTCCATATGCAGAATTCAGTTGCCTTATATGCAAGCAAGTTATGGTTTCTCCTGTGACAGCACCTTGTGCTCATAATTTCTGCAAGTCATGTTTGGAAGAGGCATTTGTGGGCCAGGCTTTCGTGAGAGACAGAAGCAGGGGTGGAAGATTGCTTCGGTCCCAGAAAAATGTGATGAAATGTCCGGTTTGCCCTATCGACATCTCTGATTTTCTTCAGAACCTTCAGGTGGTTCATGCATAATTTGCTCTTAACATTCATATTTTAGTTTCAGTTGATGTTATGATTGTTTTCAGTGTGTGAAGAATCTTAAAAATTCATCTTGTGGCATGCTTGTGTGACAGATTAATACAGAGTTGATGGGTGTAATTGAGTCATTGAAAGCAAAGGTTGAAGAAAATGGAGATTCTGTGGAGTTAAGTGAGGATGCAGATGGAGCAGAGGAAGACTGTGATGAAACTGTTGCTGGAATGGATGAAGAGACAGTTGACGGTGGTGCTTGCTTTCAAAAGAATGATGAAGATGAAGAAAACTTGGTAAAAAAGCTTGATGATTCTCTGGGAGGATTTGATGTCAGTGGACATCAGCTAGGAGAACTCGTAGAAGACAATGAGGTGCCAGATCCTGAGACCAAGTGCGATACAAAGAGAAAGAGAGCCAACTTTAAAGATCTTTTGCCTAAAAGGCGTGATGGTAAAAGGGCTAGAAAAGACAGAAAGGCTGAGGATAAAGGAAATAATTCACCATCAAGTTCTCTGCCACTGCTATCAGATCATGACACAGAATTTTAATGGTTGGAGCATTAGCTACAACTACACTTCCAATTATGGAGGTTCAACAAGGACTGCTAACCTATTACAGGAACTTCCTTGTCAGTCTCATTGATAAGGATGGGTATGCATAGCTTTTTGTCTTTCATTTAGTTTGTCACATGTCAGTTTCATTATGATTGTGGGCACATAGTTTGTTTTTTGGTCTTACATGTAGTTTTTGTCAAGTTGAACTTTGAAAGACCTGAGTGTTGATATATGTATATTGGAGAAGTTTTGCCCCAGCTTCCTTTCCTACGATATATATGTATAAATTAATGTAATTAAATTAAAATTATTATTAAAAATTATAATATCAAATCTTATATTACAAAATAATTTTAATATGAATAGGATATTGTTACAATTATTTTTTAATATAAAATTAGTTTTAAATAACTATAAATAATAATTAAATTTATATTATAAAATGTGTTATTAAATTTTTATATAATTAAAAAAATTATGTAAAATAATAGTATATTCTCTTATTATAATATTTATTATTATTATTTTATAATATATAATAGTTGGTACATATTATTTTACATTTTGAATACAACAATAAAAATTTTTATATATTAAATTATGCATATATACATGTTAAATATATATCAGTGATTGAGGTTTTCTTTTTTTATCGCATGAGATTTTGGATTCAAATCTTTTCTTATGTACACGTGTCGCAATGTTATTAAATATGTTAAGTGACGTGATGTGACATATTTCTTCACGCAACAAGTGACGTAACACATAATGTGTCACGTAAATATCTTAATCAATATTTTTATTAATTTTTTAACGGTATTAAAAAATATATTTAAAAAAATTAAAACTTATGAAATATATTTGATAAAAAAAAATTAGAACTATGAATAAAATTAAAATAAACATTAAAAATAAGACATATATTGCCTAATAAAAAACTCGTACACAAAAAATAGCTATCATAAGGTATGTGATCCATTAACGTACTTCAGATGATTGAGGTTCTCAAATTTCAGGAAAGACCGGACTACCCGTTTTTTTTTTTTTTTTTATCCTTTTTCCTTAGTAAGAAGTGGATAAAATATTAGGCACTAAAACCTCCAACTCCCCAATAGCCACACACAAATAATACAAGTTTTCTAGCACATATGTTCAGATAGCATGCCAGAACACTAAAATATCATGATGGCTCGTTATTAAAGTAAGAGAACTGAGGATGAACAATTAATACAGTACCTAACCTCAATGAGGTGATGATTTTGACTTGAGCGCCATAGACAACTCAATCAAATCCAGTCTTTAATTTCTTGATATTGCACTAATCTAATATAATATTGGTGTTGTCAATCAGCTATGGCATTCTATCTGAACATATATGTGGGAAAACTTGTATTATTATGTGTGGTTATTAACGAGCTGAAGGCTCAGCGCCTCATAGCACTGAAACTGATCCATATCCTACAAAACTCCCTGACAAGCAACCATCATTGATGGCATTTGTTTACAAGACAACCAAATTTCACTTGTACAGGTTAATTATCCCATTTGCACATTGTTACAATGAAGCCCTAGAGAATACACTAACTGAAGACTACATTTTAATGCAAAAAACAAAACAAAAAAAAAATAAAAACAATCAAATAGCATGTGGTTCAGGAACAAGAGTGAACAAGTTGAGCAAGATAAACAAGATGCCAAGTAAGAGACATTAGAGTGAGGATATTGAGGAAGGATGAATAAGAATTTAGTGTCCTTAGCTTGTGATTGAGCCTAAAAATCTGAGATCTTACTGCATCCTCCTCTATTGTGGCAGATTCCGTAGGATGAGCAGTACTGTTAAGACGCTCTCCTCTTGCAATATCTTCTCTTCCCCTTCCTTCTTCTTTCTCCACTTTCATCCTCTCCAACATCACCTGCTCATTATGGACACAAACAGAACCAACCAGCAAGATATTACACGTTGAAAGCTCAAAATGTGAAATTTACTCCAACATCAAGGGCAATATCTTACTACAATCATTAATACGCCATATTTGTTATTTGTTGTATAAACATATAGAATTTTCAGAAGAGTGGAAAAATTTTGCTGAACTAATTTTATAAAATATCTTAAATTACCTAGCAAGCAGCACTTTGATTGAAAGTGAATTTCTTCCTATACTTGAAAAGTATATGAGACTTTTACTTTAACGTACACCATTAATGCATCAAATCTAATGATTTATATTTTTTTTTTTGCATTTTTCTAGTTTTTTTTTTAAAAAATTTTACTGATCATTTGATCTTGGTTAACGATTACTAAATTGATCAACGTTTAATATAATTTTAAAAATTAAAAAGTATAAAAAACAAAAAAAAATAAATAATTAGATACATATCCAAAAGTTTATGATGGAGTAAGAACCTCTAATGTTTTTCAAGAATAGGAGAAAATTCACTTCCACATTGATCAGCTTGAAAAATGTTGCGCTTTCAAAAATAACCAAATATTTCTAATGCTAGTGAAGGATCATGGTCACAGTAGAAATCACAAAAATGAGAAAAAGGAATGAAAACGGATCTTCAACTTGCTTTGATAGTCATAACAGATCTACTGTTTGACTTTGAATGCCAAACAGGATGTTTAACTTATCTAAACCGTTAATTTTCATAATCAATTGTTTAAATTTCAAATTTCATGATGCTGTTTTTAGAAAAAATAAAAAAAAAATCTTAAAATTTAAATTGTTGATAGTAAAAATTAACAGTTTTGGACTTTCTGAAGATCCTTTTTCAAAATTCTTGCATTCTTTTTTTTTTCCCATTTTCTGTGATTTCATCTTTGACCATGATCCTTCAGGTAATTGGCCCATCTGTCTGAGTGAGCGAATTTAACGGAGACAAAGGTTTAAGATTTGGAATTAAATCAATTTATTTTTTCAAACTACATGAAAAATTGAAAGATTAATTTGACATGAATAAATATAGTACCGTAGTGGCCCGAGGCTCCAAGTAGATAGAATTAACCAAAACGTTAACGAGTGAGGACAAAAGGTTATATGCTTGGAAAGTTTCAGCCTTGCCGAAGAAGCCTCTCTTTATTCCATGGCTCAAGATATGCCCTAATAAAGCTAATCCAATACTATAAGCCATAGCTCTGAAATAAACTGGGTATATCTTACTCTGCACCACCCCTAATTGTTCTCTTGGAATCACCCTAGAAAGCACATAGCTCGAAACGAACGTAACCCACACACACAATCCATAAGCACTCGCAAAACCCAGAAGATGAACAACGTTCATCGTAGAACCAAGGATCACTAAGGATCCTAAGTAGTGTACGATGTTCTTCACTGCTTCCCTCGCTTCTTCTCTCGAAACGTTTCTAGCTATGTCACGTGCACACTCTTTTGCACCTTCCTGAATGTCACGTGCTTTATTTGTCACCGCCTCTTGCGCTGCCTCTGATACCTTGTCGTTCGCTTTTCCCATTGCACCTGAAATTTTCTCCTTGCATTTTCCGTCAGCATCGCAAATGAAGTCTCTTGGAGCATGAAGAAACGACGCGTCGTTTGGGGTAACAGAAGCAGCCGCCTCTTTCGCTTTACCAATATCATCACCTACCTCTTGCGTTGTCTCTGATTTCTTAGGAGCTTGAGTAAACGACGTGTCGTCGTGCGAGCCTTGTGACACAGACTCTTTCGCTTTTCCCATTGCACCCGAAATCTTTTCCTTGCATTTACCAAATGCGTCGGAAATTAGATTTTTCGGGGCGTGAAGAAACGACGCGTCGTTTGGTGGAGCAGAACCAGCCTCTTTGAGATTCTCATATTGGGTTTGCTCGGGAGAGATTGAGATCTTGGTGTTTTGGTGGCCATCTTCGTCGTATTCAATCACAACGACTCTGTGACCTTGTTTGATTATGGTGCTTTCTAATTGCGGATGCTTCAGATTCGTTTGTGGAGCAGGACCGAACACACCTGCTGCAGCAAGCGAAGTCACAACCAGACTCAGAGCAATAACATTCAACATTCTCTTTTTCTTCTTTATCGTCTTCTTCTTCTTCTTATATAATTAGATAACTTATGAATTAGCGTTTAGGGAACTCGAGATAGGTTCGGTTTCTGTGTCAGGGGAAGGAAGCAGGGGAAGGTGCCACGTAGCAGAGTAAAATGGAATGAGAGAGCGCCACGTGTGATGCCGCTTGCGTAGTTGCCCACGTAGCATTGTTCGTGTCGGGAAATGGAAGGCACTGCCGTACTGGTATCGTTGGTTTGGATAACACAAACCGCTCGACGGGTCTAGAATTTGTAAGATTATTTGAAGATCCGAACTACACAAACATGATAAAAGCTAGAGCTGGATTGAAAGCTTGAGAAAGAAACAAAGAAAAAAAGAGAGGTTAAATTATAATTTTGATTTTTATAATTTTATTAAAATTATAAATTGATTCTTATACATTATTTTGATGTAAAATAATTTATATAATTTTTCGATTCATTGTAAGTTAGTCCCTATTGTTAGTTTGGTTAACTTTACGATTAAAAAAGTCATACATGATAGTTAATATATGCATTTTTTATGAACATATTAACAATGACTAATAATTAATTTTTTGCACAACTTAGCCGTTTTGTCAAGAATGAGAGTTTTCTTAATATGAGGACTAAAAATTATGTAAAAATTAATGACTGGACAAGTTAATATATTTACAAATGTACACGCATGAACTGTCATCTAGAATTATTTTAACTATAAAGTTAAGTATACTAACGATAAGGATTAATTTATATGGATGAAAAAACTATAGATACTATTTTACATAAAAAAAAAATATATAAATCAATTTATAATTTTGATGAAGTTATAAGAACTAAAATTATAATTTAACCCAAAAAAAAGACTTTAATTATTTTTGAAGCTGAATTCTATTTTACGCTCCTAGAATTCACAGGTACCTACTCTTCATGTGAGTTCTGTCGCAAAGGATGGTATGATTGCGCTGGATTATCAATTTTTTAAGTCTTATATCTATAAATATTTAGTAAATTGTTGAGTAAATTATTGATTTATTCAATAAAAATCACAATTATCTCAATTTTTTATTAAAAGATTAAATATTTTAATTTATTCTATAAAAAATTAAATGTATCTTAACTTGTTCCTTTTTATTACTAAATTTCAAAATTTGTTATTACTAAATTTTAAAATTTTTAGCAATAAAAAATAATTAATAAATTAAAATAAATATAATTATTTAAAAATTAAATTAAGTACCACTTGATCTTACAAAAATTAAGTTGATGCAACTCTACCGTGTTAGGACTAAAGCATTGAGTTATTTTTAAATGTTGTTTCAACTAAACAATGTGATGGGTAGTATGTATACAGACAAGCCTCTTTTGTCCAATGGTTGGAGTGTAGGTGAGCATCTAAGTGGAAACTCTATTAGAAATTCAAAAAAAGAGATCCCTTTGGATTTTGAAAGCCTTATCCAATGTAAGACCTGTTTCAATCTCAAGAAGGAAGCGGAAGAATCCAAAATAGGTAATTTCTTTCCATTTCTATTGTCATGTATGGATCCTCTACCTTTAACCTGCGAACATTAAGGGCAATTTGATTCAAACTGTTCCATATTCATTGATGGGTTTTGTTTCAAGGAGATCGAACTCTCCAACGATCGACTTTACTTTCTCTCATTTTTTTAAGAACTTGTGCCTAAAAAAATTGACTAAAATACAAAACAATGCATGTTGGTGACACGAGAAGTCGACAGACCTCCCCGTAACCCTTTGTTGATCGAATGCGCATAAAGCTCTCATGTTACTTGAGTATTTTCCTTTCCTTTCGTGGCTTCATTTCAACAGAGAGCAGAGGTGCAGGAGTATTTGCCTTATCACTTAAAGTAGGATCTACAATAACTTGTTTGTTTTGAAAACTCATTTCTAGTAACTATAAACAAGCATATGAGTGAATTATTGAAACTAATAATACCAAAGTATAAGAAAAGTCACCTAAATTAATAACCACAAACAAGCATAATTTTTATGCATAAATAAAATTAAGCCCATTTATTCTTTCCATATTTATTAATCCAACTTACATTATATAAATGCCAATCAATGGGGTCTGTTTTGTATAGTACAAGTATGAAATTATTGAAACTAATAATACCAAAGTGTTTGGATTATATAACATATAGTAAAATTATCACTAATTAATTATTTATCAATTTCCTAATTAAAAATAATTAATTTAATGTATCACTAAATTATTTAGTTATTAATCACCTAATTAAAAATAATTAATTTATTATATCACTAAATTATTTAGTTATTAATCACCTAATTTAAAAAAATAATTTAATGTATTACTAATTAATCACCTAATTTAAAAAAATAATTTAATGTATTACTAATTAATCACCTAATTAGTTATTATCTTAAATTAATTAGATATAACTAATTAGATATAATGTATAACTAATTAAATATTAACTAAAATCATTTAGTATTATTTGATACATAGACCACGCAAGAGAAGAGACGGAGTGAGTGGCAAGTTTAGACTTTAGAGACCTTCTTCTTCATCACAGGCTATCAGGTCATTTAATCTAACAGCATGATCCAGAAGAGAAGAGGCGGAGGAGATGTCGGAGTGGTGTTCCTCGTCATTCTTGGTGCCGATCGCACCTCTTCGGTGCACAGGACAACGAAGCCATGACAAAAAGAAAGAATGAAATGCATGTTTAAATGACGATAAACAGAACAAACAAAGATAATATATCAAGTAAGAATAGCCTTTTAGCATTAGAGAAGAGAAGAGACGGAGAAGACGCCAAGCAAGAGAGAAGCAAGTCGATCAAAGAAGAAGAGCATTGAAAAATTTCAAATGAAATTGCAAAAAAAATAAGAAAAAAAGAGGATAGTAGAGAAAAGACAAGGCGCAAGAGGAATAATGAATTATCAACCAGAATTAATTTTCCAAGTAACTCTGGACCCCGTTGATGGCACTCCATGTGTGGGTTCACAATCGATTTGGCATTCTACTCCACCGGTAAACCAAACAAGTTGCTATTTTGGTGCAACGTGCATTTAATGCTACCAATGAAAGAAATGGTTGGATCCCAAGAGGGGGGGTGAATTGGGTTTTATAAAAATTTTCACAAAACTTAATTGGAAGTTAAAATGATTTTCTGAAATTGGATAATGTTAAAGATAATAATTTAATTCAGAAAATCAAAATGTTTATCAAGATGAATAATTTTATAGTGCAAGGAATTAAGGAGCAAATATAAATCTACACAAATTAATTAATACTTGAGGTAGAAATCAAATATAAACGCAAAGCATTAATTAATTAACTTCAAATGTAAATAGAGTAGGGATAGAGAAAGCAAACTCGGAGATTTATACTGGTTCGGCTAATCCCAAGCCTACATCCAGTCCTCAAGAGACCACTTGAGTATTTCCACTATAATTGCAAGTTTAATCCGGGAACTTGCAAACCACTACAACATACTTTTCTCCCTCAAGGGTGTCTCTCCCCCTTACAACGTGTTTTCTCTCAAACACTAACTCAAGGAACCAATCCTTGAGAAACTAAATTTAAAGGCTTAAGGAAAATAATGGTAAACACTCTCAAAATGTAGATAACGCAGAAATTAAGCTTAGAATATTTTCTCTAGCAATTTAGAGAGAATGAAACTCAAGATAATATGAGAAATGAACAATTGAAGCTTGATACAAATGGTGTTGTGAAGTCCCCTTTATATTTATGCCAAAAATATATAGTTAAGGAAAACATTGCATCTCATATAAAGTGACCCTAAAAATATAGAGCATTTAAGTATAGATTAGGCTCCCCCTCAATCAATGCATATTAAACAAATGTAATTTTCAAGATGTATTCATATATGTATCTTGAGGATGAGCACCTGCAAAAAATTTGACAACCACTCCGATGCTTAAGTTAGTAATGTAAATCAAGGATTAAAGGCAAAATTAACTGCTTACGGTCGCATGCATCAAGCATTATCATAATGCAAGGAAATCATTGCCTTTCATTTGTCCACAAAAGCATTATATGTAAGTATGTGTAACTATGAAGATGTATTATCCTCTACACATTTCATTTTATTTAAAAATTTTTTTTTTTGACTTCTCATTTTCTATGAGTGCATGTGGAATCATGACATATTATTCATAGCCTTCGCTCATGATGCATGAATAGCATACACAACATATGTTCTTAGATACATGTAATCATAGCATGATGCAATCAATCATGTATATTATACTGAAAGCTCTCAAGAACAACACAACAAAGCAGAGAAATACGGTTCTGTTTATCACCATTTTATTAATCCTTAAAATTTTTAATCAAAACAAATTAAATCAGCCGCAAATCCACCGAAAATTGACTTTCGTGGTTTTGCCATTAATGCGACGCGTTGTTGGTGTGCATGCGTACCCTAGAGTTCTGGCTTCCAGCTTGCAAAATCCGTAGGATGAACGTGTAGGGGTGCGGCGAAGAGATATCTTCGTTGGCTCTAAGTCATCATTTTCTCTCTATAAAGACTGCCCAGAATTCTCAATTCACAAAGAGTATTCATCTCTGAGCCTACAACTTTCTGACATTCCTCTCTCTTCATACTCCAAAAAAAAAATTTCAAGCCATGGCAGCAAGAAAGTTCATTGATCTCACAGTAGAGGCCAGGGAGGAAGAGCTCGACTTAAACTTGAGTCTAGGTAAGGATAAGGGCAAAAGACCTTTGGAGGGATCTCAAGAAAACCGAAAGAAGAAAATGAAGATCGAAGAAGCTGAGGAGATTAGTACAGACCATACGTCAGAAGACAAAATTGCTTGTCTGGAGCAGGAGGTGAAGAAACTCAAGAAGATGATAGAGGACCAGGAGAAGTTAGCTAAACGCAACAATGCGGCACTGACTTCAAGAATAGATAGGTTCTTCTATTGGTCTACCCAATGCTTCTGCAATCAACAACAAAGAAGTGTTGATTGTATGAATGGGATTTACACTACCCTCCGTGACATTGCTCAGTCTCTTGCTCCAAGGAATGGCCGAGGGGTGATGATACAATACAACCCTCCTAATCCGAGACCACCTCGCCTGTAGGTTGCTCATGCATGAGCAAACTTTTCCTTTTTTTTTTTTGCAATGTAATCCTTTAGTTTGTGTTTTTAATGCAAGTGGTTTCTTTCAGATGACGGTACTTAAAAAAAAAATTATAATAATAATAAAGAAAGATAAAGAAAATCAGCCGCACAAATTTAGCACAATAGAAGGATATATATATTTTGAAAAATATATATCCATTTTAAAGATAGAAAGAATTTTCTGACATGGATATATATATCATCATTTCAAAGCAAAAGCAAGTTACATACTTACTCAAGATAAAACATATTATAATCAGAGTATGTAGTAACATAATTGAGGTAATATGGATTAATAAGATATAATCAGATATAAACTATAATCCATAAACAATGGTTCATAAGTTACAGCTTATGTAAAAGAGATGATATGTATAATGCTCAAACCATGATGTATTAAAAAAAATAATTTAAGTATTTAACATATTTTTATATGTCATGATGTGATCAAGTATGTAAGATGTCAGAAAACAATATGTCATTGCAATGAAAGTATGACAGTAAAAAAAATTTGCCAGAATGTTCAATTGAGATCAAGGAGTATCATTCAATTAAATAATGAAGAAGTAAAGGATAGAGATACTCATCAATTTTGGCAAACTTTTGTTGCTTCTTGAAATTCCTGTTCAAGATTTTGATATCCTTGTTTTGCTCATTGTTCTTCTTTTGATCCTGTCTTCTTGCAATTTTAATGATCTTAATTGATTGATTATTTGCAAGATCTATCAAGCATTGGTTCAATGTAGGCTTCGTTGGTCGACTACTGATAGGAGCGTTGGTCGACCAACCAACTTCAAAACTATAAATCTTACTGATTTCGGAGAGCAGAGGAAAGAATGTGCTTTAGAGGATTAACTCCTGCAAAACACTTTTGGTGGAGCACTTTGATGTTCAAATCAGTAATGTTCAAATAAATCTCGAGCACTAGGAGCAACATTATGTTCAAGATATGCCATATTAATAAAAGTGCTATGCTTCCATGAAATGCAATTTTGCAATATATTTGATTTTGTTGAAAATATTTGAATAAGATTACAATAAGGATAAATACTATAGGCAAGAGTAATCTTATTATTGTGAAAGAAAAAGAAATATGCATGTGATGGACGAAAGTTTTCATGATGCGGCAAAAAGGAGAGTTTGAGCAGTATTTAGAAGAAAGATATTGGTTCAAAACAAAATTTGAATCTATAGGTCACACACATAAGAATTGTTTTCAGATATAGCATGCATGAATATCAAGGATAGATGTAAGACATATTAGACAACAGACAAAAGCATTAGAGAGCAGTAAACATATCAGTCAAAATTCTTACAATGCATTCCAGCTTATATGTTTACTTATCCATTGCCTCCTTTTGATGCAAGAGTGGAGTTTAAATGATGTAGCCATTAAAATGTCATTTTCGCTCCTTGCTTTGAGGTGAATCTACAAATTAATCTTTTGTTTTTGGTACCCAAATTTCTTTGGGTCCGCCTGGGTCATGAGTTCCTTTTTGAACCCATTTCATTTTTACTCCATGAACAAGATTTTTCTTATAAAAGCATGAGTAAGATTTGTGTCCTTTCAGTCCACAATAAAAACAAGTGCAAGTTGGACTATTTGACATATTTACAGAAACAAAGAAGTTTTTAGAATGCTTTTGGTTTGATTTCCTTTTAGAAACAAGACCAACTTTGTTAAACCTTCTTCTTTGTTTCAAAACTGAGGTATTTAAAATTTCTCTACCTTGAGAAAATTTTGCAAGTGTGTTTTTAAGATTATTATTTTCCTTTTTCAAAGAATCACACTTGGTACAAAAGCAATTTTTGTTGGTAGAGATATTTGCTTTTAAAATCAAATTCTCTTCTTGCAAAGTTTTGTTTTGATTTTCAAAAACAAAATTCTCTTCCTTGGAAATAGAAAATTCGTTTTTCAATATTTCCAACTCATTTTCAAGAGAAGAGTTTTTCTGTTTTGAAACATTTAGTTTCTTTGCAAGTATTAGAGATTCTTCATGTAAATCATCAAAGGCATCTTGTAATTCTTCAAAAGAGTAGTCAAATGAATTTACCTCATCTTTATCTCTGGCCACAAGACAAGTGTTGGCTTCTTCATTTGTGTTCTCCTTATCAGAATTGCTATTTCCCCAAATGGACGATAGGTAAGCTTTCTTTGATGATTCAGCTTTTGGTTGTAGTTTCTCTTTTTCTCCTTTTTCTTTTTCTTCTATCTCCTTGGTGATTTGAGATTTTCCTGTAAGTTCAACACCAAGAGCTTGCAAATGATTAAGCACAAGTTGTATCTCATTAATGGTTTTGCAATTGTTCATTTGAGCAATTTCAAGTTCATTAATGAAACTTCTATACCTTAATTCCTCAGCAATAAGATCTTCCTCATGTGCAACTTCAAGAATTTCTCACATTTCTTTTGCAGTTGCACAGTTGGAGATTTTGAAAAATTCATCTTGACTCAATGCACAAGAAATAATCAATTTTGTCTTAGCATTGAGTTGCATTAAACTTCTTTCAGTATCATTCCATTCACTCTTGGGTTTTGGAATGTATTTTCCTTGTTCTTCCTTGACAGGTATATCAAAACCATTTTCTATAACTTCCCAGAGTTTATGGTCTACTGAAATTAAAAACATTTTCATTTCATACTTCCAATATTGAAAATGATTAGCATCAAAAACTGGAGGTTCTGTGAAAGAACAATTTTTAGAAATAAACCACTCACTAGATCCAACCATGTTTACTCTTAGACGGTTAAGTCTCAAATCAAGAGCCCAAGCTCTGATACCAATTGAAAGAAATGGTTGGATCCCAAGAGGGGGGGTGAATTGGGTTTTATAAAAATTTTCACAAAACTTAATTGGAAGTTAAAATGATTTTCTGAAATTGGATAATGTTAAAGATAATAATTTAATTCAGAAAATCAAAATGTTTATCAAGATGAATAATTTTATAGTGCAAGGAATTAAGGAGCAAATATAAATCTACACAAATTAATTAATACTTGAGGTAGAAATCAAATATAAACGCAAAGCATTAATTAATTAACTTCAAATGTAAATAGAGTAGGGATAGAGAAAGCAAACTCGGAGATTTATACTGGTTCGGCTAATCCCAAGCCTACATCCAGTCCTCAAGAGACCACTTGAGTATTTCCACTATAATTGCAAGTTTAATCCGGGAACTTGCAAACCACTACAACATACTTTTCTCCCTCAAGGGTGTCTCTCCCCCTTACAACGTGTTTTCTCTCAAACACTAACTCAAGGAACCAATCTTTGAGAAACTAAATTTAAAGGCTTAAGGAAAATAATGGTAAACACTCTCAAAGTGTAGATAACGCAGAAATTAAGCTCAGAATATTTCTCTAGCAATTTAGAGAGAATGAAACTCAAGATAATATGAGAAATGAACAATTGAAGCTTGATACAAATGGTGTTGTGAAGTCCCCTTTATATAGTGAAACCTTGCTGCTACAGTGACTGCTTTAGTCAAAATTGCTACAGTAAGCTTTATCATCATTTTTCAACCTTTCTACAACAACCAAAAAAACTTTATTAACCTTTTTCAACAATCAATATTCTTTTTCAAATTTGCTACAGTAAAAAGTATTCTTTTTCAAAGTTTATTACAACAACCAATAAACTTTATCATACTTTTTCAACAATCAAAATTCTTTTTCAAAAGTGCTACAGTAAAAGATATTCTTTTTCAAATTATATTAAAACACCCAATAAACTTTATCATACTTTTTCAATAACCAATAAACTTTATCATAATTTTCAACAATCAAATTTCTTTTTCAAAAGTGCTACAGTAAAAGATATTCTTTTTCAAATTATATTACAACACCCAATAAACTTTATTATACTTTTTCAACAATCAAATTTCTTTTTCAAAAGTGCTACAGTAAAAAGCATTCTTTTTCAAATTATATTAAAACACCCAATAAACTTTATCAAAAATCAATTTATACTACTATATTTAAATATATAAAGCATTAAATATATTTGGGCCAAGAAAGATTAAATCATGTATTTGGATCAAGAATATTAAATCATACATTTGGGCCAAGAAGATTAACTCATTCATTTGGGTCAAGAAGACTAAATCATACTATTTGGGCTAAGAAAGATTAAATCATACATTGGGCCAAGAAGATTAAATCATTCATTTGGGCCAAGAAGATTAAATCATTCATTTGGGTCAAGAAGATTAAATCATTCCCACATATTTATCATCATCAAAACTTATAGCATAATACATTAGGGCTAACAACCAACACGTGTTTAATAGTGTGTACGGCAAAGCCAAACAAACACTAAAATGGCATAATAGAACGCATATCTATATGGCTATTCTAGTGGTCCCCCCTAATTTCCCTGAGCCCACAATGTAATCCTGAGCCCACGTGGGTCCACTCCTCATTCTCTCTCTTTAATACGAAGTCACTCTATTTGTATCACATGCCATGTCATCCTCTATTGCCAACTCAGATGTGCTGTCATCGGTACCACCTTAGGTTCATGTGCTTCCTAAGACATAGAATTGGGTGTCAATCCTCCTTGGCATTAAAACTCAATAAATAACTCTCTTAAATTTTACAAATCTATACAAAAATTTCCCTCCGCTAATGTGACCAACAACAAAAAATTACGAAACAATTTTGACTCCACATTAAAAAGAAAAAAAAGAACACCGACAAGTTAGTCATTAATTCAAATATCACAAAGCTCATTTTTTACCCTACCCAACATCATTTTTGACCAGAATCAAGATTCGCTCCTGCATAGTATAATAGTTGTTGGATGCAACTATCCAATGGCTCTGATTTTTTTTATATTTTATATTTTTAATTTTAAATTACATTAATCATTAAATTTAATGATAATTAAATCAGATCTAACAGTTAATAGAATTTTAAAAAAATCTAATAAAAAGCAAAAAATATAAAATAAAGAAGAGATTAAAACCATTGGATGTCATGTGCTGCACAGGAGGCATTATTGCATAAGAGCATATCAGAATCCGACCAGAATCAACACCTACATTGAAACCCATGACGCACTTTGACGCACATGAGTGAATGGCGACAGACAAGGAAAACAACAAATGACAACATTAATTTAAGGAGCACTATGAAAATCGAAACAAGCAATCCAAATGATTTAGATCTCACAGGACATCGATCTGCACGCTATTAACAACGATATTTCAAATACTATTTCAACTACGATTAAAATCGTGACTAACAGCACACAAGATTGCTCTGCGCGCTGTACAAGCATTCAAGCATAAAAAATAAAGATGAAAACGAAGTTGTTGTTGCTATTCCCCTTCTCTATTTCAAAAATTGAGATTGTGGAATTGACAAGCTTCTTGTTTGTGAGCAGGCCCTCATGTTCTTGACCCACTCCAGACATGCACGTTGTTGTGTGAGACATCTATGATTGTGTGTGTATTGTGTTGTGTGGTGATGCAGCTTGTTCAGCCTCACCGAACTTCCCTTGGTGAGTTCCATTTTAACACTATTATTATGTTCTGTGTCTTTTGGTGATAGGAGCTTCTCTTACGTATTTGTTTTCATATCTATTTTCATGCTTGTTTTGATTCTCATGGTGCTCCTTAAACTAATGTTGCAACTTTCTCAAATTTCGTCGTTCACCATGTCTTCGCTCCCCTTGTCTCACGTTGTTCGCCCATGTGCGTTTTGGGTTTCAATGTCGGTGTGGGTCAAAGATGATGTTGGGTCGGGTAAAAGATGGGATTGGGTGAGGTTTAAATTGATAACTACTAAAAATGTTCATAAACTCGATTTAGTTCAATTCGATTTTGAGTCTTAACTAAACTGAAACAAGCTAATTGATTTTGAAAAATTATACACTTATTTAGTTTTAATTTTTAGATGGTTTAATTTGATTTTGGTTAGACGGTTTGATTCGATTTTGTTTATAATAATTTATAATTTATAATTTTAATAAAATATAAATGTAAAAAAGAGACCAACTTAATTAAAAGAAAGAGATCAAATTAATTATAATATATATATATATATATATATGTATAAATAATTTTGTTAACATAAAAATATATAAATATAATATTATATATATACAAAATATTTTTTTATATATAAAATTGGTTTGACAAAACAAACTAAATCGACAACCGAATAGTGAAAGTAATGGTTGGAACTCAAGAGGGGGGGTGAATTGGGTTTTATAAATTTTTCACAAGAATTAATTGGAAGTTAAAATGATTTTCTGTAAAAGTACAATGCTTAGGATAATAAATACAATACAGAAAATCAATGTGCTGTTAAGATAAATAATTATAAAGATCAAGGAATTAAAGAATAGATATCAATATGCACAAATTAAAGAGTAAGGGATAGAGAAAGCAAACTCGGAGATTTATACTGGTTCGGCTAATCCAAGCCTACATCCAGTCCTCAAGAGACCACTTGAGTATTTCCACTATAATTGCAAGTTTAATCCGGGTACTTGCAAACCACTACAACCACGCAAATTCGATCCGGGTATTTGCGAAACCACAATGAAGAATTTATGAATCCGGGCTCCTCCTCAACCCAAAGCAAGTTCTTCCAACACCGGTACTTGCGAACCTCAACTCAGAATAATATATGTGTTGATCAAAATCAACAATACAAAGAAACTCTCTCTAAAGAGTAGATGAAAACAAATGAAGCTCTAATAACTCTAATGATAGAGAATATGCAAGATTTGGCTCAAGAATGCTTTCCTTTCTCTCAAAGATGATAGAAGAAGTTAATATCACATTGTAGGACTTTGTTCTTGCTCAAAATCGTGTATCTAATGTCATATATATAAGATTTTACAAAACTAGCCGTTATATAGCCGTTATATAGCCGTTACAGCACTTATAGTGCAGTCCAGATTTTGAGCTTTCTTTAAAAATTCATAACTCCCTCATTTGAACTCCGTTTTAAACAAATAATATACCGTTGGAAAGCTCTTGGAGTCTAGTTTCAAATGAGCCAAATTTTACTAAAAAATTATTTTTCTTTTAAAAGATATAATCAAAATACTGACTATAGGTCAGAACAGAATAATCAACTTTCAGTTTTTCAAACTATATTTTAAATAGTCATATATTTCTCATTTGGACTCTGTTTTCAATAAATAATATACCTTTGGAAAGATCTTTGAGTCTACTATCAAATGAGATTAAGATACTTGAAAAAATTATTTTTCGTTTATGAGATATGATATAAAGAGTGACCAAAGGTCAAAAACTAACTTTTGTAAAATTTCATATCTCACTATCTTTTTGTTCAAAATAATTGAGCCAATGTATGCAAATCTAAATCATTGAGTTGCACAAGTATACTAGCCTATATAAAATATACCTAATGTAAACACATAGGCTATCTTGATGCATCCAAGCTTCCAAGACTTCAAATCTTCTAATTCTTCATTTCTTGGAGCTTCATCCTTGCATGTTGTTTTCCTTGAGTGAAGCATGATATTGCTTTTCCTTGTTCTTCAATACAATGCTCACTCTTCTTGTTTTGAACCAACCTATAAAATATATCTTACTTGCAAACCCAATGGTTAGTTTAATAGCATGATTCAATATATGCAACATACATATTAAATAACATAATCATGCTTAAGTACTTGTAGCATATATATGATAATTAATCTTTATATATATCAATGTTACTATTCAAATACATTTGTCATCATCAAAACTTATGGCATATAGCCTTAGGGTCAACAAATAGAATAAATTAAAATTCATATTTTAAAAACTAATTTTGGACCTTTTTTTGAGTTCTGGTCGGTTTGGTTTGATTTTGAAAACCCTATAAACTGTCTTGGTGTCTTTTTTTTTTTCTTTTATGTGGAGGCAAAATTACTTAGTTAGCGTTAAACCTTAATCAAACTAACAGAATATCTAATGGAAGTTTTTTTTTTGCACGTTTTATGAAATTTGGAAGAATTATTTGTTGAATTCTAAAGTTGAAGAAAATAAACTGCACATCAAACAAAGTTAAGAGGATAAATTACATTTTTTCTTTCAAAAAAATGAGTCGTCTTTATTTGACATGTCTTGTATTTGTATTAAACATTACATCATTCTTCAAATTATATACGTGGCCAAAAAATTATTTTGGTCACTTGACTTTGACCCTTATTTCATATTAAACCATTTACTTTGTTTCATATTAGGCCCTTAACTTTAGAAAATGTATCATTTTAATCCTTTTTGCAAACACCGTTAACTTGCATTGATAGGAATTGCTAACATGGTTGTTGACTTATCTAAATCTCTATCCTATGATGAAAAAAGTATGGCTGCTAAATCATATATTTGACAATACAAAAAAATGCTTTCAAACATACATCTTCTCACATTAACATACGTCTTCTTCATTTTCTCACTTTCAACTCCTCCCTTCAATTAGGAATTCTTTTGTGTACAACGATGTGCAGAAAAGTGCAATTATCAACAATGTTGCAAGACTACATTCAAAAGAAGATCAAGCGAGGTGAATTCTTCAATTTTAAATAGAGTCTGCGAATTTGCAAAATAATGGAAAATGGAGAAGAGATTGCGTTGCTCTTTGTTTTAAATAAAAGGATTCAACTCACTTGAAACACACTCCTTGTCGATTATTTCACTTTTCTATATACCTAGAATAATTCAATTTGCATGGCTAGGAGATACTATAGGCACAAAAGGCTTTCACACAATCTATTATGAAAAGTACATACTTGTCTCTGCTTTTTATTATTTCACAATTTTGCATATATTGTTTCGCACACTATTGTTATGAATAGAAGGACTTGATTTGTTTAATCTTCTTTTGAACACAATCTTGCAAAGTTGTCCATAATTGCTCCTTTCCGCACACTTTGTTATCCCAAAGGCCACGTTTGGATCTCATTCAGCACAGAAGAAGCACCCAGAATTCCATTCCTATTTTCCTTCTCCCGTGTTTGCTTTGCATAGCTGCCTTGAATCATTTCTTTCCCACTCCTACTGTTTTCCGTCCTTAATGATACGACATCTTCCTCCCATATAGTAATGGAAAACCATCTTTCTGGATGGAAAAAAAGGTTGAGTTACCAGAATACCCTTTGACATTGGCCAAAATTCCCCCACGCAGTCCTCGCAAAAGCCCTTATCAGGTTAGGTCATATGCTTTTTCTCCATTTGTTGCTTCTGCCGCAGGCGTGTTCATGCATCTCTGTCTAGCAATCAATCGTCCTGAGAAAGAGCACCTACCTCACATCGGCTTTGAAGGGAGTGTCGAAGAAAAGGGTCATTCAGATAAGACCTCTTTTAGTCACATCGGCAAGCCAACAAATCCTCACTGTCAAAGAGCAAGGCTTGTGGTCGAAGGCAAGCAAGCCAACCACTTGGTCGTCGGAGAAGCCTGGCTTCAATCATGCCGACAACCAACAAATCCACGAAATCGAGCTCAAGGTCTATTGTTGAATTGCTAACCCAAACGAAGAAATGCAAATAGGACACATATTTGGGCCAGAAGGCAAAGAAGAAGTGAGGGGTAATTTTATTCTTTTTATTTTTTTATAAATATATAATTAATAACATTATTTCTCTCTCCTTTTTCCTTTTTCTATTCTCAACCAAACAACATTTTTTCTATTTTCCTTATATGCCGAAAGGGAAGGAAAGAGTTGAAAGTGAAAAGATGAAGAAGAAGAATATATATGTTTACATGTGAGAGGACTTACATTTGAATACAATCTTTTTCTTTTTTTTGATATATGAATTAATAGTGAAGCTTTTTTTCTTGTGGGATAGAGATTTATATATTTGTTGACTCAATAGCTATCCATGAAGTTAACTTTGTCTGCAAAAAAAAAAAATCAAAATGAAACATTTTTTAAAGTTGAGGGATCAATATGAAGCAATGTAAAGTTAACGGACCAAAATGAAGCAAGGTAATAATTTTTTGTCTATATAAAGACTTAAAATTTTATAGTATAAGCCTCAATTCTTACGCTTTATGGAAGAGAAGAGGCCTACTCTCATATCATAGCCATAGGCCGTGCTCAGTGGACCCTTTGCAAACCATGTAAAAAGGTGGATATTTCCTACGGTGTTTTCATATATATGTTTCTGCAAATCCTCACTGGATATTTTGATTATGTTTCAAATAATTTTATGATACAATTCAAAGAATAGGAGCCAAGATTTTTTCATGGGTTGTATAGCAGATTATTCATTTTTTCCTTTCATATTCAGATATGTTTTCAGGATATATCAAACTTCTCCCTTGAAGCAAAATTCTCAAGAAGTACAAGCTGTCTGTCATAAATCAATAAAATCTATTATTACAGGCATGGAGGAATGGATCTTTTCATAGCTGAAACTGAAGATTTATGGGATTTACATAAAACATACAAAGTGTAATATTTGTAGGCGAGCGAAAGTGGCCGGGCACTATGCACATCTTTGCCGTTCCCTCTTCCACTTTGCTTATGATGGTCCAACCCTTTATTCACAAGTTATTTATTTGTTCACAATAGCTTAACAATAAATTGTTGAAGCTCTACCTCATAGAAGCATATCAGACTTAGACGGCAATCTCTTGAAGAAATTAACTGGCACAGAAGGCATCTTACTCCTGAACCTAGGATGTCGCAACATGTAGAGGCCCACCAAAACTGCTACAACTTGGAAGGGAGTAACGTAAATGAAGACAGCCCAAATGAGGGCGAGGATGATGAAGATAGCAGTGGCCCTCGAGTCTCTCCAACTTAGTATGGCTTGAGCCCTTTCTCCTTGTGTAGCCAAATCTCCAACCACAGTCTGTACTCTGCCTGCTACACTCCTCAACCTGTCATACCTCATTCTCACGATATCTGATGGTTTTCCTGTTGGGAATGTGTCGAATTCCTCATCCAACTCATCTGGATGTGCATTCTCTGCTTGTGAAAGCCTAGCATCCATGTGGGGTGGGTGCCTTGGCCTGAACCTGTAGTTCCATATCCCAATCACAAACAGGTAGAGAAAAATGGTGGGCAAGATCAATTCCGGGTAGCAAATTAGTATGAAGTAAAGGATATTGACAAGGGAGGTAGTCACTGGGTTCCTCCAGGTGCAAATGTCGTTGAACCATCTGCATATGGCAGTAAGACCAGAAAGCATAGACATAATGCGGTGGAAATTAGCTTTGCTTCTCCTGAGACTCCACATATGGTAATCCACATCAAGCATATACTCGACTGCTTCGCGCCTAAGCGGTGGTTCAGCTCTTGTTAGCCTTGCTGCGACTATTTGCATGGCCTGGTGTCGAAGCCAGTCTATATGCCTAACAGGTATGGGTTGGACATAATGCATTTTGGGGAGCAAAGGCCTCCCATACTGAGCTACCATGTTAACAAAAGCAGTGCAAGTAAACCTCAATGCCAGTTGAAGTTCTCCGTTCTTCTTCAAGCCACCAGGTTGTAGAACCAACAAGGGATAATAATGCGTGTAAACCCTATAGGTTTCAAGAGTTGATAACCTGATTCTTACCTTCCCAATCCTCTGATCCCTAGTGTCATTGCTCCCATTAATGTGGTGGTTATCAAAAACCGCCACTGTGATCACAGTACAAGGATCATAAACTTCCCAAGTATACTGCTCGTTCCAGCGAGGGTGTAGTGTGTCAAGCAGAGTCCTGGTTCGAACCCATTTGTTGCCATACTTGGCCACACAGTACGCATCAGTGGTCTTACCTTCCTTCGCCTTCATAGGCAGCAAATTTTGTGCGCTCAGTATGCCAAGTTCAAGATATCCAATGCTGTTTTTCCTCAAGTGCTTGGAAGATGGCTGGAGATCACTGCTGAAATGGGTGGACTCATCCAGCACATGGTATCCTGCCTCGAGACACATTAGGAGGTGAATCTTGCTCGCGAATTTCTCCTTCTTCTTCTCCTTTTCTTCCTCGCCTGCCATTGAAGGCTTCTGCAAGTTGTACCATCGAGCATCGGGGAGCTTGCTGGTTTCATGTCTAGGAGGAACATTTCTGACTGAGACAAATTCCCTTCCTAGGAATTCAAAATTGTTAGGACCTACTCTGTCCTCAACTGTTATAATTATGTAATCCTCGAAGGGTTCTGCTGCCACAAACATAAGCTCTTCACTCCAAACCGGATTTATCCCTCTCACTGGCCTTGTCAATCTGATTTGGCTTCCAAGCTGCACTCTTACTTGTGCTTCTGGAGCTCTCCCTTTCTCAGAAGGGACAAGATCCTGGGCTTCAATTACTTGAACTCTAAGATAGTAAAGCTTTGGAGAGAAATATACCTTTGATCTCGTATTCGAAAGGTTCGCGTGGCTAATGTTGTGGGCATCGGAGTGCCATGCCTCAGGAAAGGACTCATCTGCTTGTGTTCCCATCCAAACCGCAAGCATGACTTCCCCTTTAATCTTTTCCCCCTTCTTGTTCTCCAATTTGTACCATTGAGGAGCTAATGGGCTATCTGGGGGTTTCCGAAGAGGAACTTCAGTGAGATCAAACACAACCTTACCCACAAAATCATCCTTGGCAATATCCTTATCCTTCACCGTCACTTCAAGCAAATTCGATTGCAACCTTTCCTTTGAGAAGGCGAAAATCTGCTTCCAAACCGGGTTCTGATTCTTCTCCAAGTGCTTCGTAACACCCCTGTAGTTCCCAAGCTTCACTTCCACATAAGGATCAAGACTCCCCGACACGTCCATCACTGGTAGATCTCTCGCCTTCACCACATTCACATACAGATAATGCATCTGTTCCACTAAATCATAGGTGGTTGATATTTTGTCCCCTCTTCTTCTATAGCGCAAACGTGCTGCTAGAGGTGGGCTTGTCTCCACCAATGCGTACTCTGGGTTTTGCTTTGGAATCTGCATCAGCATCATATTTGGTGGACCTGCACGAGCTAAGTCAGCCCTCATTGGTTGTGTTGGCGCTGCTGCTGCTGCTGCTGCTGCAGGAGGTGGAGGAGCAGGATTATTGTGGGGCTTTTCAGTTCCAATGGAGTGAAAAGTTCTGACTTCTGGTTCCTTCTTTTTCTTGTTCTTCTTTTGACCATCACCATCACCAGCCCTCCTTTCCTCATGATCTAGCTTGTTAGTGTTTAGCTCTTGCAGGGGAGTCTCTACAGGATAGGGTTCCTCAGTTACAACAGGACTAGTCTTCGCCTGTGGTTGTGGATTAGGAGGAGGAGGGGTATAACCGGAAGGGTCATGAGCAACGTAGATTCTGAGAGCGATTTCTCCCTTGACAGGTGAGAAAAGGTCTCGTTTGTCAAGTGGATAGCTCTGGACATTCGCTTCAGACTCGGAAAGAGGGACAGACAGACCAGAAATTCTGACCCTTCCGAGGAAGTTGGGGTGACCAGAACCAGGTTGTCGATCGTTGTACACCACCACCTTAATTGTCTTGTTGGGAAGTTCTCTGACGTCATCGAGGTTGAACACGAGCTTCTCGTTCCAACGAGGATTGAGATCTTTGGGTTTCGTCTGAGTCCTCTGCCTCTGGCCCCCCAAGTCAACTTCCACAAAGGGGCTAGACGAGCCCTCTCCATCTTTGGGCATGAGGTTGCTTGCATCAAGCACTTCCACCACCAGTTTGTCCATACTGTCACAATTGGTAGATTACTATGAGCTCAATTTTGGATATTGATTCAGAATTCAGTGAGCGTGGAAGAAGAATTCAAGATGATGGTCATTTGGAGCACGAAGACAGAAACATTAGTTGGACAGAAAAGTCAGAAATTCAGAGGGCAAAACAAGAGAAAGAATACATCTAAGAAAAAGGAGGAGGAGAAGAAGAAGACGGAAGAGAGAGCAGGAGAAGAAAAGGGAAGAAGAGGAGAGTAGGCGGGGATCTGCACTTCAAGCATGGTACTCTCAGATGAACGGTTCAGATCTTTTAAAATTTATTTAAAAAACATTCTTTATTTTTTATAATTATAAAATAAATAAATATTATTTAAAAAAATCTAAAGCGTCAAAATTATATATATCACGATTCAAATAATAAAAAACATTTTGTTCTTTATATTTAAAAAACATAGACCCCCAACCTAAGTAGGCGGTGATGATGGTGGTGATGATAATGAGATGAGATGATGCTGATTTGGAGTAAGAAGACAGAAACATTTGGTAGAGAGAGAAATTCAGAAATTCAGAGAATGGCAGAGCGGAGAAGGAATACAAATTGTACATCTACATGCTGTTTGGTGAGTAAAGTGAGGTTGGCCCCATCATTCATTTTTCATATGGCTTTGAAAAGGAGAGATTTTAGTGGGTACGTTTATCTCTTTGCTTAGGCTGTTGTGGTGGGGTTGAGTTGGAGAGATGGATGGAGAGAGAAAGAGAAGACAGGTGTTCATTTATCTACATATAGAGAAAAATCAAATACATTTTATTTATAATATTGCCAACCAGTAGCATTAAGACGGTTCAAATCCATAGTTAAATCAAATTTTAATCCAATCAAGTCGAATTCATCTAAATCAATTCAATTAGATTAGATCAAAATCAATTCAACTTGATGATTACCTAATATATTTTATAGATAATATAAGTATTTAATATATTTTTTATTTCTAATAAAACACTAAAAAGTAAGAAAAATATTTTTTATTGCTTGAAAAGTCTATTTTTATTATTGAGATTTGGCAAATAAAAGAAAAAAATTTTAATATTCAATTTTTAAATTTTTTAAATATTTTTTTAAAAGAAAAAACTTGATTTGATTCAAATTGATTATGATTCAAATTGTTTGGCTAAAGTGATCAAAGGATTCAATACAAATGGATGCACACTGCTATGTAGTGTATTAGTTTGAATACAAGGGCCTCTTTGGTTTATGAAAATATTTCTTGTTTTCATTTTCAGTTTTTATTTTTTAAAATATATTTTTTAAAATACTGAAAACATCTTTTTAGTATTTTTAGATTTAGGCATATTTTAAAAAATATTTTAAGAAAACGTTTTCAGTTAACTCAACCAAACGTATTTTCTAATCTATTTTTTATTTTCAGTGAAAATGAAAACAAGAAATACCCAAACCAAGCCCTAATTTTTTATAAGTTTGATGAGTAGCCGATTTTATTGATTTATTGTTTTATCACTTGCTTGTTTGTTTTCGATTATTATGTGGGGATGATGTTTTGGTGGGTGAAGGAAAAAAAATTGGAAAAACTAATTAGTAGTGGGACAGATGGAAACTATGAAAGAAAGTGGGATCACTTCATTCAGGAATCTTTAAGAAAAAGTATTATATTTTTTTGTTTGCATCTTTTGTGGGAAAAGAAAGATTTCACTTTTGAAAGGATCTCCACCTCTCGAAGGAATTTAGGAAGATGCATAATCAAATTCTACCGAGGTGGTTGGCGTGGTCGAATGTCCCGAAAGGTCATCAACATGTGATTAATTCTCTTTTTGCCCAAAGGTAATTGCTTTTTCAATTTTGGACTTTTAAGTTTTCGTGCCCTTCATGAAGTTTGTTTTTCTTCAGGCAACTCTAAAAAATTAGTGATTAGTGATATTATTGGGATTTGATAGAGTTTTTTTTTTTATTTTTTTTATTTTAGAAATTCATGTATAGTCCCAACTATCTGAAAACTACACATTAAGTATTACAAAACTAATATTAATAAAGTTACCACAATTTGAATAGAAATTTCAAATCACGTAGTCTTTTTTTTTTTAATTGAAAATTTGGTTATTGAGGAGCATTTGCTTGGGAAGTAGTAGTGTTTATTCTATGACATTCTTGTTGCCGGGTAAGCCTATGGTAATTTTAGTTTAGAATCCTAAATGGCTTTGTAGTTGTTAGGATATTTAGAAGGGATTTCAGGATATTTTTTTATTGTATTCCGTTTTGTTTCTTTAAATTGTTCTCCTTTTCATGAGGACTTGATGTGGGGTTAAGGTCACCATGGTTGTTACTTTCTTTTCGTTATTTGAGGTTGAAGTATTCCGGATAATGGAACTCATTTAAATGTTACTTTCACGATATAGATATTTATGACATGTTGAAGGTTATTTTTCATATGTGAATGATGGTATGTTGACTTTGCATCCACAATTGGGTGGTGATGATGTGATGAAATGTGTTTTATTTGAACAATGATGACATGATGAACTATGTTTGTGTTGACTCAAGACATGCATTTAGGATAATTTAAATGTCATTATCATGAATGTGTGGGCCTTTAATGAACCTTATTAATTGTATCTAATCTATGGAAGCTATTTCGATCCTTTGATTTGCATATGATGCTGGGCATGTGTAGAATTAGAAATGAAAATAAAAATGTTTTCAAGATTTTAAGATAACATGATCAAACTACCGTTTGTATGACTTGATGTGTATTCTTGCATGAGATGTATGATATGCTAATGGCACGGAAACCATGTATGCCTTCTCCCTACTCTCTTTGTGTGTATGTTCACACATGGCATGGAGACCAGATACGAACCTTCCCAAGTGTTAAAATATGTGTATCTATGTGATGTATGTTTTAAGTTTTATGTATAATATATGAGCAACGAGGAATCCAGGTATAGTTTTCACCTTCGCTTTGATCTTATGTGTACCTATATGTTGTTGTGGACTCTAAGTTATTTATTCTTCAATTTATCTCATGTTTGATTACAATAACTGGAAAGAAACTAAGGGGTAGATTTATAAAGGGTAAGGTTTACAGTAACGAGAAGAGTCATTATTGTCCGGTCACGGGCCCAAATAGCAGGTTGTGACATAATCTCTCCTAGAAACCTCAATGTCCAAAATGTTTCTCTCTCCTCTCTGTAAGACACCCTGGCTATCCTTCACTCTCCCTCTCACTAGAAAACCATAGGTGATCACATAAAACCCTAGACGCACAAACACTAGGTGTAAGCCTCTCTCTACTAGGTATGAGCCTCTCTCTCTAGAAACCTTAGTACACCCTCAAACCAAAATCTTATCTCTTTCTCCTTTTTCTCTCTCAAAACATAAGAACCCTAAACACCACACCTCCACACATAAGCTTCAAGGAACATATTTGCAGTGGTCTTTCTCGATGTCATAAAAACTTCAAGAAACAAAGCTAAGTACTAAAAATCCCAATTTATCGTACTCTTGTTTTCATGAAACTTAAATCGGTTATAACTCCCTCAATAGAACTCTGTTTCCAACAAATTAGATATCATTGGAAAGTTCTTTGAGTCTAGTTTCTAATGCTAAAATCCTTATTGATTGAGAAATATGACCAAAACAGTGACTAAAGTTTAGAAGCAAAAAGCAATTTTCTTATTTCATAATTTTAATCTCTTTTCACAACTCTTTCTTTGTAGTTATTAGAAATTAACCTTGAAACTTTACATAACCTTTTCTCTCTCCGAATAACATGCGAAACTAGGTAGACATAGCATTGGAATCAAGGTGAGTGAAATGATCCTATTATAACTTAGTCTTAGCATTATTTGTTATGCTCTTTTGATATAGGTAGTTTCTTGAGACTTGTAGGGTATGATGAATAGGTTATGGAATAAGAGGGAATTCTTCTTTTATGTTTACAGTATGATGGAACATAGATGATTTTGTGTCTCTCTTATATTAAATTTGAGAATTTCGTTTTGTGTATATTGATGGGATAAACATGTGTTAATAATTTATATGAATAAATTGTTGTTTCAGATTTCCATATACTTGTGCTATATGATTGTGGTTGGGTGGGATTATACCCTTCCCACAGTAAGGTGGGAAGCTCGGGTTACAGGGCACCTTGGGAGGTGAGTGTAGAGACAACAACTCTCTTTGTCACGTCTTAATTTGAGGACATGACCACACGGTGATGGACTCCACCCACCACCATAAACCTAAACCATATCAAAACATAGTGTACTTTAACAAGTAAAAATTTCTAACAAAATATCAATATAATAGAATGAGTGAGATTTAAGAATAAAGAAGTCTTAGCACCACTTAGGAGCATACCACCACTTCCACAATTTCACATCAATTTAGTGCCTATTTGGCACCATGTAGCGGTAGAGCTACTCATGATGACAAGCCTCGCGAACCACGTTTGCACAATTTCAACATGTTTGGGAGAGTGTCGCATTTGTCCAACCCACGATTACAGGGTCCCATCCTCAGTTTCATCCAACACAACCCAAAGAAGCTTTCATAGTGAATTAAACGTGGTTAGTGAAGAGAGTCCTGGTTCATTAATCTCCATTCCTTCTTTACCCTATAGTGTTTCATTTGTGTGTGTGTTGGTTTGTGTTACATTTTGGTGGTTTGCCTTGCTGCATGGTTGGTTCGTGTCTGCGTGGTGTGTTGGTTTGGTAAGCCTCTATTCTCCCCTGTTTTTTTTAATGAAGCAAAGCATGGTGTTTGTAATACCCATGAAAAAAAAATATAAATGCGTGTTTGCGAACTACGGTTATTATTTCAGTATACGATCTATTCACTTATATAATACTATTTATGTATACGATACTATTCACTTATACAATTAAAATGTCAAGTACTAGATATGGTTTGGTCATAAGAGAAAACTAGAAAGAAATTCGTAAGAGAAAATGACGTTTTATGTGTAAAAATACCCTCAGCGAAAAGAAACTTAAAGGTTTAAGGTGAAAAGATAGTTTTTCCCTTAAGTTTTCAATAGTAAGCCGCTTGTAACTTTTCCATGATTGCACAGTAAACTAAATGATTAACACGTGAATTATTTTATTAGAAATGTCATTTTCATAAATAGTAAATTGAATATTTTATTAGCGCATAGTATCAAATAGTACTCTTGACCTTTCCTATAAATAAGCCATTTCATTTCACTTCTAACTCATACCTTCAACTTCTCTTATTCTCTCCTTAAGTTTCTCTTGCTCCGACGTTAGACCTATGGGATTTTGGCCCTTTCATTTTCAACTTAGGTAAGGATATTATGTCCTTTCTATGTCTTTCAAATTTTAGAAGTTATTTTCTTAAGTATGCTCTGTTGTTGCGGCTTTGACTGATCTTCCACATCAGAAAAACTGTCCTTAGCTGCCCATATATTATTTTGATTCTCTGATTATCAAAATAGAATGTAAACTGTGAAGAATATATGTCTAGAAAAGTTCTGGCTAAGGAAAGACCTGATTTTTAAGTGTGTCCATTGCGACCCTCTACTCTTTCCTAGGAACTTACCTGGTGTACTCTTTTACAGATTGTATTCTCTATTTCTAGTATGAATAGTACCTGTACATATGAATAGTAACCGTATGTATAAATAGTGATCGTACATATAAATAGTAACCTATGTATGAATAGTATCTATATGAAAACAATCCTAACTTGTTTTCTCTAATCTTTCATAAAAATCCTCTGTAGTGGAACACTGAAATTCACCTGTGTACTCTTGTCCGTAACGACTTAGAGAAGTGATACTCGTATGGAATCCAAGTGAGTGCAACGACCCCGTTTTAATAGGGTTTTAGTATTACTGGTGATAAAAAGTATGTCGTAGGACACTCCTAAGATTTATAGGGGTAAACTGGATTCAGAATGGTAAATCTAGGGAGATAATTAATCCAGAAGTATGGATAAGACGAAATAAGTATTTCATGATGATGTGAAGTTTGAATCTTTTCAAAAATAGTTTAATTGTTATTTTGATTTATGATTTATAAACCTATAATATAGTTATATATTATACCTGTTATATGAATGGCTATTACACTATACTTCTGATTATGATATGAAATACTGTACTATTAATTGTGATTGAGTGGGACAGTACCCCCTCTCACGGCAAGGCGGAAAACCCGGTTTAAAGGGTGTCTTGACCAATGAGTGTGGAGATAATAATTTCCTCAGTAACAGATCTGTGAGGCGTCCTAGCTAAGAGGATGAGGTTGTGCGTCATAGCGAAAATATACAAAATTGGTGAGCCGGCCTCTGTGTGCTATCTGAGATATATTGCCATTGATGAGTACTAGTAACATTTGTTAAATTGGATGAATTTTTATCTTCTAGTTTGTAATTTCTAACTATGTCTATTGGTTGAGTTTGATGCTTCGGATATACTTGCATGACTGGTGATGTATTTGAATTTTATTAACGCGAGGTCGATTCGCTCACTAAGTTTAAAAGCTCACTCTCTGTAAAATCTTTTTGTTCAGATCAGGTTACTAGCGAAGAATACCTGCTAGAAGAGTAGATCACTTTGGACCTTTCCACTGTCGGGTAGGCCCCTCTTTTATTGTAGATTATGTTACTTTGTAACCGTCTAGGACATCTAGGTCAGGGATTTGGTATTTGACTTGTATTTTAGTATAATAATGTATTTTATATTGAGGATCTATCATTATATGCAACTCATTTCTATATGATTTTCTAATAAGAAAATTTGATATATTTTCTTCATATTTATTAAGGAATGGTTATTTTGATAGCATAGAGATAATAACTAAATAATTTTACTCGTAGGTAGAATTTATCGAAAGGCTTACAGTGATGGAATATTCATCATTGTGCCGGTCATGTGCCTAGAAAATGAAAATAGGTCGTGACAGTGTTGCAGCATGGTCTGGTGTTGGGCATGACTGATACTCGCAGGCGGCTTCTTCAGATGGGTTATAAGAATCTCATCCTCTTGCTCCATCCACTAGGAGGCTTAACTAAAGCTGATGATGTCTAACATGCCAGACCTTTACTCATTTGTCCCAAACTTGCTTTTACAATGATGGCTTGATGAAACATGTATATATATATATGTGTGTGTGTGTGTGTGTGTGTGTGTGTGTGTGTGTGTGTGTGTGTGTGTGTGTGTGTGTGTGTGTGTGTGTGTTCTGCAAACTTAACATCCTACTAGGAACATGTGTGTATATATATATATATATATATATATATATGTCTTGCATAAGCCACCCTACAACAGACATGGAGAAGAAAACAATGATGCATGTCCAGTGTTCAACTTAGTGTAGATGACGACGCTATGTGGAATATGGCATGTTATGACTTATAGTAATGAACGAAAACATATTATAATTTATTATTTTATTATTTTATTTTTCATCTCTTTTTCTTTTAATTTTTTTCTCATATTGATTAATCACCTTTTATATATGTTGATTAATTGGTAATTAATTAGCAATCAATGAATAATGAGGGATTAATCAAAAAATAATTAGTAATATAATTAACTATTATTAATTTAAAAAATTAGGTAGTCACTAAATTAAGAAAATTAATTACAAATGATTAAATTAAAAATAAATTTAAAGAGTAACTAGTGAATTAGTAATTTTGTAAGATTTGCATATTGGTTATCACTAGTATCTCATATGTTATTTTTCATAAATAATTAGTGTTTAATTAAAAATTCAATTAGTAATTAAAAATTAGTATTTATTTATTAATAAAAATTAGTTAATAATTGATTTTGCATCTAGCAATTTATTAGCACTTTAATTATAATTTACTTAGTTTAAATTGTTCAAATTTTAAAAATTCTAATGAGTAATTAGTGAAGAATTAGTAATATTAGACAAATAAACAAAAAATACTGCATTTTATTAAAATATTGATATAATTCACTAAGTTAGTATTAAATAAATGACAATAAATAATAATAGTATACCAAAAAATGAAATATAAAATCTATACCATTTTTGGTAATTATACATCTTAAATCACATTTGCAAAACAACATCCAAACATCTTATTCTGTATCAAATCACGTTTGCCAAAGTTAGGTTTTTTCCAACCACGTTCAATCAAACCGAATTTATCCAACCCACGTTTGCCTACCGAGTTACCAAACACATCCTTACAAGGTAAAGTTTAGAATTCTAGCAAGAGATTGTAGCAACATAGTATTCATAATATGAGAGTGATGAAGTGGTCCCTTACATTGGAGATTTAGGACCTAAGCTAGCAATTCTTCCTTGCCTTGATTGAGGTTTGGATGGTGTAAGATGACTTGAGGAGCCCTTCTATAGGTCCCATCATGAAAAGAGGAAGAAATAGTGTTAAAATTAGGATTCGAAAGGTTGAGACTGACTAGCTAGCATTGGGCGCCTAACCCGTGGCACTGAGCACTGACACACCAGAACAAAATTTCTGGTGTAGACTTCAGCGCCTCTCTCACCCACCATAGCCTCTCCATGACTCTAAACCTCCATGACCTGAATTGAAAAAGGTTTATGCATTTATTTCTTGTCGATATCAATCCTCAAGCCCAACCTAAGTCTAAAACAAGATTAAAATCCACCAATCTATACAATCCAAACCCTTATGACAGTAAAAATTCTCTTTGTAAAATAACAACTCATCTCCCTTTCAACAAATTCACTTAATAAATGCTAGCAAACCACCCCAACCCACACATTAAAGATGCCCAATATATAAATACCATTAAAAAGTAAAATTGAAGGCAAGAATTAGCTCAACATATCATTTTCTAAACTTTCCTACCTAGGGCTTCTAAGAATACGAAAATGAAGGAAGAGGGGAGATTTTCCTAAACACTTACCTTCAATCCACAGTCTTGAACAAGAATGGAGTCACCTAATCGGTCTCCTTCAACAAATTCCAAGCAAGAGGAGGTAGGGTTTTGAAATGGTGGAGGGAATGAGAGGGAGGAGAGGGTGCACATACATGGACATGGGAGGGGAGTGTGTGTATGTGTGGAATTAGGGCTAAAGATGGGTAAATAAATGGAATAAAACAAATTGCCAAATCCCCTCCTTGTCCCTTACCTAATGATTCCCCAACACTGAGCCTCAAGAGTAGTAAAAGTGTGTCTCTTTTAGATTAATTAACTCACTCAAATTTTTATAACACACCATAACAAAATAATGCACATACGAGCACACACAATTGTTCCTTTCCATTTTCTACCACAAATCATATTTCTTTTTCACTTAAGTCCCTGCACAAGGGTCCTTAGTTAAAGACAACTTTCACCATTTCTCTTCGGCAATCAGCAAGTATAATTTGGGCTTCCACAAAAGGCGTACACACAATTATCACAAAACAAACAATTTTTCTCATTCTATATCAACACAAAGTCAAGTATTGTAAATTTTAGTTCTTTCCAGAATTCACACTAGTACACACAAGGGCAACAAGCAATAACAAGGCGTAACAAAAATCACAATATTACACTCTAGGTTGGATGTGGAGCCCAGGTTAGGTAATGGACCCAAGAGGCGCCTACCAGTGAGACGAGGTTGTGCATTATAGCAAGAGGATACTAAGGAGCCCGAGTTTTGTGTGGTTCCAAAGGGTGCCTTGCCATTGACAAGTATTAGTTTCATTGTTTTGGTGATTTGATGTTATGCTAGATACCCGATATGTGTTCTTGCTACAACTCTTGGTTTGAAACTATGGCCTTCGAGCATATTTGCATAACTAGTAAGTCTTGGGATTTTGTTTTGGTAGAGCCGATTCATTCATTGAGTTTTTAAACTTACACTCTCTGTGGTTTATTTTTCTACAGATTAGTTGTTATCGAGGAGCACCTACTTGAAGGGTAGCGAGGCTTATTGTGGACCTTCTTGTTGCTGGGTAGGTTGTATAATTTATTTTTAGTTTAAGTCTATAGGTCACTTTGTAGTCACTTAGGACACTGAGGAGGGGTTTTGGGACAATGATTATTTTATTTCGCTTCTATTCATTTGGACATTCTGTTCTTTATTGTGGTGTGTTACATTAAAATTTCCATTGGACATAATACTTATTTCATTGGATATGACAGTTTGAATATCTATGGAATGATTCAAAAGAGTTGATACTATAAGTTATTCAGGATTTGAATTATAACATGATGAAGATGTTCTTATATGCATATGATTTGAATTAGATATTGATGACCATAGGATGTTCTAGATTATATTATGTTGGCTATTCATGATTTGGGAAAGGAGCTGTATTTGATATCTACTCTTCTGTGGAAAGTTTGATTTACTTGAATATATGTAATGCTTGGCTTAAAGAGGGGGAATTTATTTTGAAATTATCTTTGCTTTGAAAGAGAGGGTTTTGCTACATTTGTAGAAATAATGCCTGGGAAATTTTCATAAAATGCTTACCTTTGGGAAAGGAATGTTATTGGGTACCTAAGTTGTGAAAGAGGGCATTTGCGTTAAATTTATTTCAAAATAAAAAGAGAATTTACCTAAAATTGTTTCATTTTAAAAGGAAAGGTTTCTCGTTAAAATCATAACAAGTTCAAGAGAGAAGTTTTAAATTGTACAAGACATTAGGCATAGTTGGTGCGACAATGAAATTATCAAAGTTTTGAATAGATCTATTTCAAAGGGTTGAAACCCGTTTAAAACAAAAACGTTTTCATGCTAAAAGAAATTCACATAGTATGGTTGATTATATTAGAAAGGGATCATTCTTTTGTGATGTATGCATAATATGGATTTTATGTATATTATGTGAGCAGCGTGAAATCCAGATATGAATTCCCCCATTATGAATGTATGTATGCATGTATAATGACATGAGTATCTAAGACTATCAAATACCTTTAATTTATTTTGAATTAATGTATAGAAAACTCTACATTGATGATTTAAAATTGTGGGGTAGCATGAAAAGAGTTTAGGCTTACAGTAACAAAAAATTTTATTTCTGTGCCAGTTACATGCCTGTGTAGCAGGCCGTGACATTCAAAGTTCATATAAGTAGAGCTCTGTTCTCAAGACTAGAAATTACAGATTCCCAGATAGAGATTTCACAGATGTCAGGGTCCGAGGAGAGCTCTCAAATATCCTTGTCTCTCGTGGTGTTTTATATATGGAAACAAGCATTTAAACCAAGTGACTCTTTGTACTATTTATGAGCAACTTCAACTCTGTATTTAACATATTGGAGCGCTGGATCAAAAACTCGATGCCATGTGCAATTCATCTTTCGACCTTTTCTACACAGTAATTATTGCTTCCTGTCATATTCAATACATGTACATACATCTATGGTCTAGAGTCTAGATTTGACTTCTTCATATATAGGACCCATGTACGGATCAAATCTAAACTCTTACATGCACATGGGGTTCACACCCTCCTTTGCTATGTTTTCTAAAGACTAGCTTTCTAAATTCCAAGCGTCCAAGGTGTTGACTTGTCTGTGTTAACGGCATTTTCTAAGTCTGGAAGTCTTACTTTTCACTTCCCAGCGAATTAGTTTATTGCTTTAAAAAATGCCTTCATATATATATAATGCAGATGTGGAGGCGTAAGGGATAAGTAATTATTAAAACTAGTGCTTCCCTGTTTGATAACGAATTGAATGCGTCAATTATGTTGAAACCATCTTCATTGATGCCAAGAAAATCAACTTGCTTCATTGCTCGTTCAAGAGAGGCCAACACGAAATAAATGTGGGAAACATGAGATGCAAAAGCATGTTCTGACACAGAGAGAAGGGAAAAGTGAAAACTCAACGCCTAATTTTTCATGGTTTTAATCCATAAAGCTCAACCTGGACATCGAACTGATTAAGTATTATAGTCAGTACACATAATGACACGGTTTAAATAATAACAAAAGAAAGAAAGAACAAATGAAAAACAGAACCGAAACCTGTAACATAAATAAAAGCACTGTTTTCAATCGAACTTCGGAAAAAAAATACATATTGGCTGCTCTGTGTCAGAAACTGCACAAACAACTTGAAACAGAATGGAATGTGAAAACTGCATGAGTTTTATCGTCTTTTGTTGATGACTCTAACAAAATTTGAATGATATTTCTTTAACAATCGAAAATCTAGACAAGAGGAAAAGCTCGAGAGCGAGACTCAGAGTGATGCGTAATGTAAGGTCCAGAGCGAGAGAGGGATTTTGAAGAAGCTGAAACACGATGGATGGAGAGGGATTTCGAACGATGGATCGAAGCACGGTGGATTTTGAAGTAGTGAAGCACAAGAGGGAGATGGTGACTCCCTGATTCTTTGACGTGATTTGGGAAATGGAACTTAGGTTAGGGTTTTTATTTTTTAATTAAATTAAATTAATATATATATATATATATATATTAATTTAAAATTGTGGCGGTTTGCTTCAAATTGCCCATTTTCATTGTTATTGTGCCTGCTGTTAAAATTAAATTTAATTGTCTAAGACTAGATCGTGGTACTAGTCTATAAGGATCAAAGTCAAATCGTGATCCCATTAATGAAGCAAAGGCAATGAAGCAACAATTGGTATCATAGAGAAGCGGCCATAAACTGAATAGTCTTGACCAATTTGAAAGATCATTTAATGTAGTTGAAATAACTAAATTTTGGGTTGTTCGATCAAGTAAGAGAAACTTAATGGAATTCATAATCTAATGCTTCTTTTCACCATGCATAAACTGAACTAACAATTAGGATAAGCATGAAAATTAAAGCTTCTATAAATATGGAAACCCCTAATACATCGAAACTCATTGCCCATGGATAAAGAAAAACCGTTTCAACAACAAAAACTAGAGCAAACATATAATAATAGATTCAAAATTTTAAGCAAGCATCGCCCATTGGTTCTATTCTTGATTCATAATTAGAAAGTTTCTCTAGCCCTTTGCTAATCGGGGCTAAAATTCTAGAAATTAAAAATGCCAAAATAAGAATAAGACTCGATATTGATAGAAATGCCCAAAAAATTTTCATATTTGTAAAGCAAAAACATAGACGTACTCCTATCAATGTGGAAAATATACCAACTTAGTATTAATTAGTTGATTTGAATTGGAATTAATTGTCAAGTCACCCATAACTATTTATAATTTTAATCGACCTGTTAAGTTTCATTTGTTTCCTATGATACATATCTCATTTCAAGATAGAAATATAACCATATATTTTATTCTGGTATAATGTACAAAGAAAATACAAAAAAAAAACTCTCATATTTTCGGCTGACTTCAGATTCTCTGTAAAGAAAAGTAATTCCAGATTGAAATCCAATCTCTTTTTTTATTAATTATTAATTATTTATTATTTTTGAATCCCTTATAAATAATTCAATTCTAATTAGACTAATTATATTATTAATATTAATTATTATTTTCTATTTATCTAGTTATAAACTCCGCCTATATTTTATAGCCGGTCCCAAGCTCGGGTAAAGGAGGAGGGTTGTGTTAGGCCATCGACAGCCAACGTAAAACTTTGTCGAATCTCTCATTAATATGGATCAACGACACTATTATGCTAATGCTAGGACGTTGCCCGGAAGCAACGCACTGTATGGTTTAAGTACAGTGACAAGTGAGTTAGAACCGCTGCATTGGCACCCGGATGTAGTGTTAAATGTGCAAGGGTCTACTAATACTAGGTCGTTTCCCGGAAGCAATGCGCTGTATGGCTCGAGTACAGTGTCAAATGAGTTAGAGCCACTGCATCGTCAATTGAGTGTAGTGTCACAAGGGCATGTTCCTGGAAGGTTGAGGGTAAAGAAGCTAGCCCAGGAGAGCAAAATCAGGATCGGTACGTGGAATATCGGGACTATGACAGGAAAATTCATGGAGGTTGTAGATACTATGAAGAGGAGGAAAATTAACATCTTGTGCCTTCAAGAGACTAAATGGGTTGGAGAAAAGGTTAAGAGGTTTGACGGTTCAGGCTTCAAGTTCTGGTACATGGGAAAAGTAAGGACAAAGAATGGTGTAGGTATCATGGTTGACAAGGATTGGACGCCGAGTGTGGTGGAGGTAAAAAGGATTGAGGATAGGATTTTATGCTTAAGAATGATTGTTGGAAGAGATACTATCCATATCATTAGTGCCTATGCACCCCAAGTAGGGGCGGATGCATATCTTAAGGAAAAGTTTTGGGAAGATTTGGAGGGATTGGTCAGAAGCATACCCTTAGAAGAGAAGATTTTCATCGGGGGGACCTTAATGGCCACGTTGGGAAAGAAGCAGGACAGTATGAGAGAGTTCATGGTGGCTTTGGTTTTGGGGAGCTTAACGAGAAAGGACAGTCTATACTCGATTTCTCAATGGCTTATAATTTTAAGGTTGTCAACAGATGCTTCAAGAAGCGAGAGGAGCATTTAATCACATACAAGAGTGGAGCTTCAAGGTCACAGATTGACTTCTTTTTGGTAAGGAATCCAGATAGGAAAATTTGTCAAAATTGTAAAGTTATTCTTGGGGAACCCGTGGCAACTCAACATAGGGTCTTGGTCCTTGACGTGAGTATTAAGGGTCGAAAACAAAAGCATCGACAGGTGATGAACCCTAGGACAAAGTGGTGGCAGTTAAAGGGGGAGAATCTACAGACTTTCAAGAGAAGACTATTGGAGGAAGGGTCTTGGGAGTTACGAGAAAATGCTAACATCATGTGGGAGGAGATGGCCAACAGGGTTAGAAAGATAGCTAAAGCACTCGTAGGAGATTCTAAAGGTTTTGGACAAAGAGATAAGGAATCTTGGTGGTGGAATGAGACCGTTCAAGTGAAGATCAAATTTAAAAAAGATTTCTTTAAAGCTATCCTTTTGAGCAATAACTCAGAAAATTGGGAAAGGTATCGGAAGGCTAATAAGGAGGCTAAAAAAGTAGTAAGTGAAGCACGCTCTAAAGCGTTTGAAGAGTTTTACAAGGACTTAGGAACGAAAAAAAGGGAACAAAAGATTTACAAGATTGCGAAGACTAGAGAAAGGAAATCTAAAGATTTGGATCAAGTAAGATGTGTTAAGAATGAAGAAGGAAAAGTTTTGGTTACAGATAGAGATATTAAAAACAGATGGCAAGGTTACTTTCACAAGCTCTTTAATGATGGAGCAGGGTCGACCTGTAATAGGGAAGATTTAACAACCTTGGAGAGAGAACAAAATTTGACATATTATCGCAGGATTAAGGTTGATGAAGTCAAGGAAGCTCTAAGAAGAATAGATAATGGTAAAGCCGTTGGTCTTGATGGTATTCCTATTGAAGTTTAGAAGTTTTTAGGGGATGAGGGTACTATCTGGCTAACTAAGCTCTTTAATGAGATTTTAAGGTCCAAGAAAATGCCAGAGGAATGGAGAAGAAGTACTTTAGTGCCTATATACAAAAACAAAGAAGATATCCAGAACTGCGCAAACTACCGAGGGATTAAGCTTATGAGTCACACTCTAAAATTATGGGAAAGAGTGATTGAACGTAGGTTAAGAATGAAGACGACTATTTCAAAAAATCAATTTGGATTCATGCCAGGGCGATCAACTATGGAAGCTATTTATCTGATAAGAGGGTTGATGGAAAGGTATCGGAGCAAACAAAAAGACTTGCATATAGCGTTTATTGATTTGGAAAAAGCTTATGATCGAGCACCAAGAGAGGTGCTCTGGAAAGCCTTGGAACAGAAAGGTGTACGGGTTGCGTATATTAGAGTTATAAAAGATATGTATGAAGGGGCTACAACTAGTGTGAGAAAGTCTGGAGGGGAGACTAGAGACTTCCCTATTAAGATTGGCCTACATCAGGGATCATCGTTGAGCCCTTATTTGTTTGACTTGGTTTTAGATGTTCTGACAAAACATATTCAAGAAGAAATTCCTAAATGCATGCTTTTTGCTAATGATGTTGTTCTCATAGCAGAGTCAAGGGAAGAGATCAATTTTAAACTTGAGTTATGGAGAGCTACTTTGGAATCAAAGGGTTTTCGTCTGAGCAGGAGTAAGACAGAGTATATGCATTGTAAGTTTAACAAGAGACAAGCTAGAAACGAGTTGGAAGTTAAAATTGGAGATAATGTTGTATCACAAGTGTCAAAGTTTAGGTATCTGGGATCTGTTATACAAGATGACGGTGAAATTATTGGTGATGTGACACACAAGATACAAGTTGGGTGGTTAAAGTGGAGAATGTCATCAGGAGTTGTTTGTGATCGAAAAGTACCGGATAAGCTCAAAGGAAAGTTTTATCGTACTGCTATAAGACCTGCGATTTTATATGGGAGCGAATGTTGGGCGATGAAAGGACAACAAGAGCATAAAATTGGAGTAGCGGAGATGAGGATGTTGCGTTGGATGTGTGGTCATACAAGAAGAGATATGATCCGTAATAATCTTATATGAGGGAGAATTGGAGTGGCACCTATTGAGGAAAAAATGACTGAAAACCGTTTAAGGTGGTTTGGACATGTTCAAAGAAGACCATTAGAAGCGCCAGTAAGGAGAGTTGAGCAGATGGTTTGGAGCCCTGTGAAAAAAGGTCGAGGAAGACCAAGAAGGACACTTAAAGAGGTTGTTGAGAGGAATCTTTTAGTAAACGAGATCCCTAAAGAGTTAGTCATTGATAGAGCTCAATGGTGTCGGGCGATCCATGTAGCCGACCCCACCTAGTGGAATAAGGCTGTTGTTGTTGTTGTTGTTGTTGTATTTATCTAGTTATAATTATTTTATAAATGAATTATTTTATTTGTTTTTATTTTTTAATTATCAATTTCAAATTGAATTAAACAATTTATCTTTTAATAAAATATAAGAAATCTAAATCAAAATATAAATATTCTAAAATAAAAAATATTATATTATTATTTTTTTATTTTCTATTTAAAAGAAAAATATTCTGAAATTTGAATATTTAATTTGAATTTCTATTTATTTATAAAAAATAGTATAAAATTTAGACTACTATGCACTAATAGAATCATCTTAATATATCCTATTATAAGAATATAAGAAAGAATTTAGACTACTACTAATATTTAGCAAATATTAGTAGTATTTAGTATTAGGTAGTATTCTTAATAGTATTAGTAGGAATATTAGGGCTATACGGACTCGAACCGTAGACCTTCTTGGTAAAACAGATCAAACTGATTATTGTAAAAATGATTTGAATTGTTTTACAGACCCAATGTACATTTTTTTTTAGATAAGGAGATGGCTCCATGTGCTTTGATTTTTTTTTTTAATTCCAATCACACTACCAAAGTGTTTCAAAGAAGGGTTATTCTGATGTAGGTCTGATTCTGGCTTGGATCAACTTAAGTTAAATGAAGTCTCTATTGACCTTCTTTAATTAAAAAAATAAAATATGAAACTTCATACACCTTAAAATTCATAAGATATGATGAAAAAATAATTTTTTTGAGGTCTCTATACTCATTATGTCTAGCATTGAATAGCCTGGGTATTCACCTTATTAATATCTCAAATCAATGATGGGTTCTATTTGACGTCTAAATTAAATTAAATGGACACTTGAATTGTACCGAACCGTTTGTTAGGTTACTGTTCTCTTGTTTTGTTCCCTAAAAGTTATGGAATAAGACATCGATTTCTTATTAAGATCAAATCTTTTGATTACATGATGGACTCCTCTGAAAAAACATTGGCGCGCTTGTAAACGAGGTGCTTTACCTAACTAAGCTATAGCCCTTGTGCTTTTGATACATATTTTATCATATTATGTAGAGAATTTATTGTCAAGATGAATTTTACATGATCTAATCTCTTTGATTGGTAGTGTTTATAAGTAATATTACATTTATAATCATCGATATGATAGGTTCCACTTGTTTCTCTTTGAAATGATAAATGACCTACTTAACTCAATGGTTAGAGTATTGGTTTTATATGATAGGAGTTATTGGTTCAAATCCAATAGTAGGTATAGGCAAAACTTATTAGATACCATTGACTTTGTTATCTAATAAGTTTTTCTACTCACTTTTTTCTTTTATTGATTTTTATTGATTTTGTATCTTTTCCTTCTTATCTTACTCTTTTATTTCATTTTCATTTTTTGAATTTCAAAATTTTTCATTGCATTAGAATTCAATTCTACTATTTGATTCTATTCAATCAACAGAAATCAAAATAGGTTGTATAAATAGAAGTTTTGTTTATACAACCAATTTTTATTTTTAATTATTTTATTCGGATGCACCAACTTGTTATGAAATCATATTGATAGCCTCTACTCTTGTCCTAGCTCGTCTGAGAGCTAGATTTGCCTCAATTGTTTGTCTCTTGCCTTCAGCTTTACTCAAGTTAGCTTCTACTATTTCAAGAGTTTGCTGAGCTTCTTGTGGATCAATGTCACTACCTTTCTCCGCATCATTTACTAAACAATGATCTCATTACTGCCTATTCTAACAAAACCGCCCATCAAAGCCATCATTAACCATTGGTCGTTAAGGCATATTCTCAAAATACCGATATCTATAGTTGTGGCAATAAGCGCGTGATTCGGTAATACCCCAATTTGTCCACTATTAGTAGATAAAATAATTTCTTTCACTTCTGAATCCTAAACAATTCGATTTGGGGTCAGTTTACAAAGATTTAAGGTCATTTCTTCAATTTGCTCTCCATTTCTAAGTTTGTAGCCTTCACAATAGCTTCATCAATGTTACTTACCAAATAAAAGGCCTGTTCAGGAAGAGCAACTAATTCTCTAGAAAGAATCAATTTAAGCTCTCTAATTGTTTCTCATTGTTAGCCCTAATGTATTATGCTATAAGTTTTGATGATGACAAACATGTGAGAATTATAGTATGATTTAATCTTTCTTAGCCCAAATAGTATGATTTAATCTTCTTAGCCCAAATGTATGATTTAATCTTTCTTAGCCTAAACAGTATGATTTAATCTTCTTGGCCCAAATGAATGATTTAATCTTCTTGGCCTAAATGAATGATTTAATCTTCTTGGCCCAAATGTACGATTTAATCTTCTTGGCCCAAATGTACAATTTAATCTTCTTGATCCAAATGCATGATTCAATCTTTCTTGGCCCAAATATATTTAATGCTTTATATATTTAAATATAGTAGTATAAATTGATTTTTAATAAAGTTTATTGATTGTTTTGAAAAAGAATGCTTTTTACTGTAGCACTTTTGAAAAAGAAATTTGATTGTTGAAAAGGTATAATAAAGTTTATTGATTGTTGTAATATAATTTGAAAAAGAATACTTTTTACTGTACACTTTCGGAAAAGAAATTTGATTGTAAAAAAAGTATGATAAAGTTTATTGGTTGTTGAGAAAGTATGATAAAATTTATTGGTTGTTGTAATATAACTTGAAAAAAAAATACTTTTTACTGTAACACTTTTGAAAAAGAAATTTGATTGTTAAAAAAGTATGACAAAGTTTATTGGTTATTGAAAAAGTATGATAAAGTTTAATGGTAATAAAATTTGAAAAAGAATGCTTTTTACTGTAGCAAATTTAAAAAAGAATATTGATTGTTGAAAAAAAATTGATAAAGTTTTTTGGTTGTTGTAGAAAAGTTGAAAAATGATGATGAAGCTTACTGTAGCAATTCTGACTAAAGCAGTCACTGTAGCAGTAATGTTTCACTATATAAAGGGGACTTCACAACACCATTTGTATCAAGCTTCAATTGTTCATTTGTCATATTATCTTGAGTTTCATTCTCTCTAAATTGCTAGAGAAAAATTCTGAGCTTAATTTCTGCGTTATCTACACTTTGGGAGTGTCCACCATTATTTTTCTTAAGCCTTCAAATTTAGTTGCTCAAGGATTGGTTCCTTGAGTTAGTGTTTGAGAGAAAACACATTGTAAGGGGGAGAGACACCCTTGAGGGGGAAAAGATCTATGTTGTAGTGGTTTGCAAGTACCTGGATTAAACTTGCAATTATAGTAGAAATACTCAAGTGGTCTCTTTAGGACTGGATGTAGGCTTGGGATTAGCCGAACCAGTATAAATCTCCGAGTTTACTTTCTCTATCCCTACTCTATTTGGGATCCAACTTAATTAGGGGGGGTGAATTGGGTTTTATAAAAATTTTCACAAAACTTAATTGGAAGTTAAAATGATTTTCTGAAATTGGACAATGCTAAAGATAATAATTTAATTCAGAAAATCAAAGTGTTATCAAGATGAATAATCTTATAGTGCAAGGAATTAAGGAGCAAATATAAATCTACACAAATTAATTAATACTTGAGGTAGAAATCAAATATAAACGCAAAACATTAATTAATTAACTTCAAATGTAAATAGAGTAGGGATAGAGAAAGCAAACTCGAAGATTTATACTGGTTCGGCTAATCCCAAGCCTACATCCAGTCCTCAAGAGACCACTTGAGTATTTTCACTATAATTGCAAGTTTAATCCAGGTACTTGCAAACCACTACAACATAGATCTTTTCTCGCTCAAGGGTGTCTCTTCCCCTTACAATGTGTTTTCTCTCAAATACTAACTCAAGGAACCAATCCTTGAGCAACTAAATTTGAAGGCTTAAGGAAAATAATGGTGGACACTCCCAAAGTGTAGATAACGCAGAAATTAAACTCAAAATTTTTCTCTAGCAATTTAGAGAGAATGAAACTCAATATAATATGACAAATGAACAATTGAAACTTGATACAAATGGTGTTGTGAAGTCCCCTTTATATAGTGAAACCTTGCTACTACAGTGACTGCTTTAGTCAGAATTGCTACAGTAAGCTTCATCATCATTTTTCAACTTTTCTACAACAACCAAAAAACTTTATCAATTTTTTTTCAATAATCAATATTCTTTTTCAAATTTGCTACAATAAAAAGCATTCTTTTTCAAATTTTATTATAATACCATTAAACTTTATCATACTTTTTCAACAACCAATAAAATTTATCATACTTTTTTAACAATCAAATTTCTTTTTCAAAAGTTCTACAGTAAAAACTATTCTTTTTCAAGTTATATTACAACAACCAATAAACTTTATCATACTTTCTCAACAACTAATAAACTTTATCATACTTTTTCCACAATCAAATTTATTTTCCAAAAGTGCTACAATAAAAAGTATTCTTTTTCAAATTATATTACAACAACCATTAAACTTTATTATACTTTTTCAACAATAAAATTTCTTTTTCAAAAGTGCTACAGTAAAAAACATTCTTTTTCAAATTATATTAAAACAATCAATAAACTTTATTAAAAATCAATTTATACTACTATATTTAAATATATAAAGCATTAAATATATTTGGGCCAAGAAAGATTAAATCATGCATTTGGATCAAGAAGATTAAATCGTACATTTGGGCCAAGAAGATTAAATCGTTCATTTGGGCCAAGAAGATTAAATCGTTCATTTGGGCCAAGAAGATTAAATCATTCATTTGGGCCAAGAAGATTAAATCATACTGTTTGGGCTAAGAAAGATTAAATCATACAATTGGGCTAAGAAGATTAAATCATACTATTTGGGCTAAGAAAGATTAAATCATACTATAATTCTCACATGTTTGTCATTATCAAAACTTATAGCATAATACATTAGGGCTAACAATTGATAGAAATGGCTAGTACCCAAGAGGGGGGGTGAATTGGGTTTAAAAAAAAATTGCTAAGACTTGATGGAAGTTTAAGAAGTTTTAAAAACAATACCAAACTTTTTATGAAAGTAAAATAAGTATGATCAAGATGAATAAATATGGAGTACAATTAATCAAAAACAATTAAAGAGATGAATGAATATAAAGTGCAAGGAAGTAAAGAACATATAAATAATTAACGAGTAAGGGAAGAGAAAATCAAACAACGAGATTTTGTACTGGTTCGGCTTAAACCAAGCCTACATCCAGTCCTCAAGATAACTTCTTGAGTGTTTCATTATAAACCACAAGTTTATGCAATTGGGCACTTGTAAGCCACTACAACATAGATATTTTCTTCCTCAAGGGTGTCTCTCCCCCTTACAATGTGTTTTCTCTCAAACACTAACTCAAGGAACCTATCCTTGAGCAACTAAATTTGAAGGTTTAAAGAAAATAATGGTGGACACTCTCAAAGTGTAGATAACACAGAAATTAAGCTTAGAATATTTCTCTAACAATTTAGAGAGAATGGTACTCAGGATAATATGACAAATGAACAATTGAAGCTTGATACAAATGGTGTTGTGAAGTCCCCTTTATATAGTGAAACTTTGTTGCTACAGTGACTGCTTTAGTCAAAATTGCTACAGTAAGCTTCATCATCATTTTTCAACTTTTCTACAACAACCAAAAAACTTTATCAACATTTTTCAACAATCAATATTCTTTTTCAAATTTGCTACAGTAAAAAGTATTCTTTTTCAAATTTTATTACAATACCCAATAAACTTTATCATACTTTTTCAACAATCAAATTTTTTTTTCAAAAGTGCTACAGTAAAAAGTATTCTTTTTCAAATTATATTACAACAACCAATAAACTTTATCATACTTTTTCAACAATCAATAAACTTTATCATACTTTTTCCACAATTAAATTTCTTTTTCAAAAGTCTACAGTAAAAAGCATTTTTTTTCAAATTATATTACAATAACCAATAAACTTTATCATACTTTTTCAACAACCAATAAATTTTATCATACTTTTTCCACAATCAAATTTCTTTTTCAAAAGTGCTACAGTAAAAAACATTCTTTTTCAAATTATATTACAACAATCAATAAACTTTATCATACTTTTTCAATAACCAATAAACTTTATCACATTTTTTTTCAATAACCAATAAACTTTATCAAAAATCCATTTATACTACTATATTTAAATATATAAAGCATTAAATATATTTGAGCCAAGAAAGATTGAATCATGCATTTGGATCAAGAAGATTAAATCATACATTTGGGCCAAGAAGATTAAATCATACATTTGGGCCAAGAAGATTAAATCATACTGTTTGGGCTAAGAAAGATTAAATCATACATTGGGTCAAGAAGATTAAATCATACTATTTGGGCTAAGAAAGATTAAATCATAAATTGGGCCAAGAAGATTAAATCATACTATTTGGGCTAAGAAGATTAAATCATACATTTGGGCCAAGAAGATTAAATCATACTATAATTCTCACATATTTGTCATCATCAAAACTTATAGCATAATACATTAGGGCTGACAGTTTCTGCCAGACCAACATATTTCCCCGGCAAACTGATAAATACTTCTGCTACAAAAAAAGGCTATGATAAGAAATGCTCAATTTTTCATGCTCTTGCTTTGGTTAAGTGATCCTTTCCAGATAATTCGTCTAACCCAAGGATAGCTATAATGTCCTGAAGTTCTTTGTAACATTGTGAAGTTTGTTTAACTCTTTGCACAGTTTCATATTGTTCTTCACCAACGATCCGAGGTTGTAACATAGTTGACGTTGAATCTAAAGAATCTACTACTAGATAGATATCTTTAGCAACCAATCCTCTTGATAGTATGGTAGTAGCATCTAAATGGGCAAATGTGGACATAGAAGTAGGATTGATCAAATTAACTGCATGTACATAAACTGCTTGAATCGAAGTTATGGACTTTTCTTTGGTAGAAGTAATTATTTCTTGTAAAGAACCCATTTGGGTACTAAGGGTGGGTTGATAACCTACAGTGAAGGGCATTCGACCCAATAAGGTGGATACCTCAGATCCTTCTTGGACAAAGCAGAAGATATTATCGATAAATAGAAGTACGTCTTTTTCCATGATATGGGAAATGAAAACTATTAACCCTATACGGGATTTATGAATAAGTGATTGTCTGATAATGAGCAAGGAATATCCTTCTTTATGCTAAATAGTATGTATTGAACTCATAATTCATTAGATACTATTTATGAATGTCAACTAAGTATCGTAAGTAAATTGCTCCAAGTTGTTCAATTATTTGATAACAAGAGTCATTCTTTAATAAATGATCACTATAAGTCATACTCAATAGAATTTGATCAATCTTTTTTTTTCCTGTCGTTAACGTAAAGAACTGAACCAAGAATTTTCTTTCTTTATCATTAATCGAATCACTGTTCAAGACCCAAGATTCTATTTTATCATCAATCTAATCACCATTCACGTTTTTTCTTTTTCTTATCAAGGAATAGATCGCTTTACTTGTATGACTTAGATGTCTCATGTTTCTTGAAAAAGCAATTTTATTGATGGGATTTGGTATGATACTTATGAGATCAATGAGATTCAAATATTTCTTCTTAGAACGTATTGATTTGACCCCATAAGCGGGACCACCACCCTATAGCATGTTGCCGCCAGAAATAGAATCCTATTTTTTTTCTAGAGAATCTTCTAATAGTTTCATAGCAAATAGAAAGAGATTCATTAACCGTAAAGAATTCAATTCAGATCTAGGATACCTATCTAGAAGTTTTCGCAACTCAATCATGTATGATGGAATCATCAAAGATTTGACGTTTTCGAACTCTATCTGTAACGCAATATAGGCTCGAGAAACAAAGAGAAAATGTGTACGAATGAGATATCCAACAACAAGAAGAAGGAAAAGGATTGAATAGAGGAACTCCTGAACATTTAATGATCTTAGATGTGTCGATATCAATGGTGACTCATTATTTTGATGAATAATTTCTTCAGATAGAAGAAGATTATGTAAACACTTAATTGAAACCTCACTTATCATATTTCATTGTGGAAGACACAATTTTTTTTTGAAGAATTCACCATGATATATCTGATCCATGATATCATGAAAAATGGATACAAATTTTTGGCTGCTACTTAATATCGACAATAGGTCTGAAAAAGTATCTAAAAATAGAAAATTTAGATATTTGTACCTTGTCGAAGTAAGGAACCAAGGTATATATGTTTGGAATAGATTTCATTTTGAGAGAGTTGAAAAAGCACTACCTCGTTGAAAGGTTCTATACATCTGCCTTTTCTCAAGGCATTTTTTAGACAAAGACTCCGTTTTTTCCTCTTTTCGAATGATAAATATTTGTCAAAACATAGAATGTGAATCAAACCCATGTTTGAATTGAAATTGAGATACTGATGGAAGCTCTTCCCTTTGAATCAAATAGATTTATATCTGAAAGAGGTTGACAATAAGTTCTTTCAAAATTGACTATTTGTCCTTCTGTTAGAGGTGATCCAGAAATGTCTGCGATCGAGTAAATAGTTCTATGAACGAATGGATTAGATCAAATTGGAAAATAGAAAGATTTGTACAAGTTATACCTTTCATCACTCTTTACGAAAAATCGATAGGTATGAATATGTTAGATACCTATGACTTGATTGGTGAAATAATATCTCTCTCCAAAAAAGCATGTTTTTTTACCGTGGGACAAAGAAAATATTTTGTTATGAATGATCAAGATATTGAGAAATTGTCCATATGTAAAATAAGAAAACCACCACTATTTAGTAGCAGTTGAGAAAAAAGTCACAAATTTATTGTTTAGCAGCACTTATTTCTAACCGCCACTAAAACTTAATTTTTTTTTAATGGATATAAACTTTTTTAACATGCATGCCAACCTCACATAGATATGCAAGAATATTGTAACTACATATATTGCCACACAACAAATTCAATTATCACATAAACCAATTCATAAATTTCGAAACAATTCTCATAAACATATAAACACACATAAGAAGTACACAACACACGTGCTACATAAACCAAAGGTATTACAATCTCCCTCCCTTAAGAAATTTGATACCTTAAATTTCTTAGCATGCCTTAAGACAAACAATTGAGGAAACTTAGATCTCATTTCCTCTTTCGCTTCCAATGTTGCTTTCTCATGATAATGGTTATGCTACAAGACCTTAACCAAAGGAATCTCTTTTGAATGGAGCCTTTTCACCTGCCTATCCAACATGGATGCAGGGATTTCCTCATAAGAGAAAGCCTCATCAAGCTATACCTCTTAGGGTTGAATAACATGAGAAGGGTCATGAAGATATTTTCTCAACATCACACATGGAAGACCTCTCTAGATCCAATGGCAAAGCCAATCAGTAAGCCACATTACCAACCTACTCCATGATCTCATATGCCTAATATATCGTAGGCTTAGTTTTCCCTTCTTCTGAAACCTCATGTTACCCTTCATGGGTGACACTTTCAAAAACACCATGTCACCAACAGCAAACTCCAGATTGTGCTGCCTATCATTTGCATAGGCCTTTTGTCTACTCTATGCAACAAGCAATATCTCCCTAATAAATTTAACCTTGCTCAATGCATCCTGCACTAGGTCAGGCCCTATCACCTTGGCTTCTCCCACCTCAAACCACCCAATCGGAGAGCTCCATAGTCTCCTATACAAGGCTTTGAATGGAGCCATCTGAATTCTCACCTGATAACTGTTATTGTAGGCGAACTCAATCAGTGGTAAGTGTGCCTCCCAACTTCTGCCAAAGTTCATGACACACAATCTCAACATGTCCTCTTCCGTTTGAATGGTCCTTTCAAATTGACCATCGATTTGAGGGTGAAATGTTGTACTCAAATCCACCCTAGTGCCCAATGCTTCCTGACAAAGCCCTCCAAAATAGAAAGGTGAACTAAAGACTTCGAATAGAGATAATGGACATCAGCACCCCGTGAAGTCTTAAATATCATCTATATAAAGCTGGGCATACTTTGCAGCACTATATGAGGTTTTGACTGGAAGAAAATTGTAATACCCATGAAAAATAAAATAAAAATGCGTGTTTTCAAACTACTGTTACTATTTACGTATATGGTACTGTTCATTTATACAATCAAAATGTCAAATACTAGATGTGGTTTGGTTATAAGAGAAAACTAGAAAGAAGTTTGTAGGAGAAAATAACGTTTTATGTGTAAAAATACCCTCAGGGACTAAATTGAAAGGACTGAATTGAAAAGAAACTTAAAGGTTTAAGGTGAAAGGATAGTTTTCCCTTTAAAGTTTCTAATAGTAAATAAACGAAAATTTTCCATCGTACGCGTAAGGTGCACAGTAACTGCATTATTAGAAATGTCATTTTCATGAATAGTAAATTGAATATTTTATTAACGCATAGTGTCAAATAGTACCCTTGACTTTTGCTATAAATAGGCCCTTCCATTTCACTTCTAAACTCACACCTTCAACTTCTCTTCTTCCCTCCTTAAGTTTCTCTTGCTCCGACGCTAGGCTTCTGAGATTTTGGGCCTTTCCGTTTTTGCTTAGGTAAGGATACTATGCCCTTTCTATGTCTTTCAAATTTTAGAAGTTATTTTCTTAAGTATGCTCTGTGGTTGCGGCTTTGGCCGATCTTCCACATCAGAAAAACTGTCGTTAGCTGTTATTTTGATTCTCTGATTACCGAAATAGAATATAATCTGTGGAGAATACATGTCTAGGAAAGTTCTGGCTAAGGAAAGACCTGGTTTTTAAGTGTGTCCAGTGTGACCCTCCACTCTTTCCTGGGAACTTACCTGGTGTACTCTTTTACAGATTGTATTCTGTATTTCCGGTATGAATAGTACCCGTACGTATGAATAGTGACCGTATGAATAGTACCATACGTATAAATAGTGACCGTATGAATAGTACCCATACGTATGAACAGTATCTGTACGAAAATGATCTTAACGTACTTTCTGTAATCTTTCATGAAAATCTCTGTAGCGGAACACTGAAATTCACCTGCGTACTCTTGTCCGTAACGATTTAGAGAAGTGATACTCGTACGGAATCCAGGTGAGTGAAACGACCCTGTTTTAATAGAGTTTTAGCATTACTGGTGATAAAAAGTATGTCGTAGGACACTCCCAAGATTCATAGGGAGAAATTGGATTCAGAATGACGAATATAATGAGATAATTAATCTAGAAGTATGGATAAGACAAAGCAAGTATCTCATGATGATATGAAATTTGAATCATATAGTTATATACTATACCTGTTATATGGATGAGTATTATATTGTGCTTCTGATTATGATATGAACTGTTGTACTATTGATTGTGATTGAGCAGTACAGTACCCCCTTTCACGGCAAGGCGGAAAACCCGGGTTAAAGGGTGTCTTGACCAATGAGTGTGGAGACAACGATTCCCTCAGTAGGGATATAGCCCGGATTGGTGATAAATCCGTGAGGCGCCCTAGCTAAGAGGATGAGGTTGTGCGTCATGGCGGAAAAATACAAAATTGGTGAGCCGGCCTGTGTGCGCTCTCCGGGATATATTTCCATTGACGAGTACTAGTATCGTTTGTTGAATTGGATGAATTTTTCTTGTATGTAATTTCTAACTATGTCTATTGGTTGAGCTTGAGCCTTCGGGTATGCTTGCATGACTGGTGATGTATTTGAATTTTATTAACGCAAGGCCGATTTGCTCACTGAGTTTAAAAGCTCACACTGTTTGTACAAACTTTTTGTTCAGATCAGGTTGCCGCCGAAGTACATCCGCTAGAGGAGTAGATCACGTTGGACCTTCCCGCTGTCGGGTAGGCCCTTCTTTTGTTATACAGTATGTTGCTCTGTAACCGTCTAGGACATCTAGGTCAGGGGTTTGGTATTTGGCTTGTATTTCAGTATGATAATGTATTTCGTACTGAGGATCTATTATTTTTAATTAAGAAAATCTGATGTATTTTCTTTGTATTTATTAAGGAATGGTATTTTGAGAATATAGAGATAATGACTAACGATTTTACTTGTGGGAAGAATTTATCGAAAGGCTTACAGTGATGGGATATTCATCATTGTGCCGGTCATGTGCCTAGAAAATGGGTCGTGACAAAAATATATTGCTTTCATCAATTTGTCCATAATCACCCATATAGAGTCAATACCACTTAGGAGAGTGGGGTAGATCAACCATGAAATCTGTCACGACCCATTTTCTGGGCACATGACTGGTACAATGATGAATATCCCATCACTGTAAGCCTTTCGACAAATTCTACCCATGAGTTAGATTATTAATCATTATCTCTATCTGAAAATAATCATTCCTTAATAAATACGAAGAAAATATATCAAATTTTCTTAATTAATAGATTCTCAATACAAAATACATTATCATACTGAAATATAAGCCAAATACCAAACCCCTGACCTAGATGTCCTAGACGATTACAGAGCAACATAATCTATAACAAAAGAGGGGTCTACCTGACAGCGGGAAGGTTCAAAGTGATCTACTCCTCTAGCGGATGTTCTTCGCTAGTAACCTGATCTGAACAAAAAATTTGTACAGAGAGTGTGAGCTTTTAAACTCCGTGAGCGAATCGGCCTCGCGTTAATAAAATTCAAATACATCACTAGTCATGCAAGTATATTCGAATGCTCATACTCAACCAATAGACATAGTTAGAAATTACATACAAAAATTCATCCAATTCAACAAACGTTACTAGTACTCGTCAATGGCAATATATCCCAGAGAGCGCACACAGGCCGGCTCACCAATTATGTATATTTCTGCCATGACGCACAACCTCATCCTCTTACATAAAAGAAGATAAAAATTCATCCAATTCAACAAACGTTACTAGTACTCATCAATGGCAATATATCCCGGAGAGCACACACAGGCCGACTCACCAATTATGTATATTTCTGCCATGATGCACAACCTCATCCTCTTAGCTAGGGACCCTCACGGATTTATCACCAATCCGGGCTATATCCCTACTGAGGGAATCGTTGTCTCCACACTCATTGTCAAGACACCCTTTCAACTGGATTTTTCGCCTTGCCGTGAGAGGGGGTACTGTCCCGCTCAATCACAATCAATAGTACAATATTTCATATCATAATCAGAAATACAATATAATATTCATCCATATAACATGTATAGTATATAACTATATTATAGATTTATACACCACAAATCAAGATAACCATTAAACTGTTTTTGAAAGATTCAAACTTCACTTCATCATGAAATACTTGTTTCATCTTATCCGTACTTCTGGATTAATTATCTCCTTAAATTCGTCATTCTGAATCCAATTTCCCCCTATGAATCTTGGGAGTGTCCTACGACATACTTTTTATCACCAGTAACGCTAAAACTCTATTAAAACGGGGTCGTTTCACTCACCTGGATTCCGTACGAGTATCGCTTCTCTAAGCCGTTACAGACAAGAGTATTCAGGTGAATTTCAGTGTTCCGCTACAGAGATTTTCATGAAAGATTAGAGAAAATACGTTAGGATTGTTTTCATACAGACACTGTTTATACATATGGTTACTATTTATATATAGGTCACTATTCATACATATAGTTACTATTTATACGTACAAATACTATTATATGTATGGATACTATTCATACATACGGTTATTATTCATACATACAGATACTGTTCATACATACGGATATTGTTCATACATATGGCACTATTCATATATATACTGAGACTGTTTATACCAGAAATAGAGAATACAATCTGTAAAAGAGTACACCAGGTAAGTTCTCAGGAAAGAGTGAAGGGTCACAATGGACACACTTAAAAACCAGGTCTTTCCTTAGCCAGAACTTTCCTAGACATGTATTCTTCACAGTTTACATCCTATTTCAGTAATTAGAGAATCAAAATAATATGTAAGCAGCTAAGGACAATTTTTCTGATGTGGAAGATTAGCCAAAGCCGCAACCACAGAGCATACTTAAGAAAATAACTTCTAAAATTTGAAAGACATAGAAAGGGCATAATATCCTTACCTAAGCTGAAAAGGAAAGGCCCAAAATCTCAGAGGCCTAGCATTGGAGTAAGAGAAACTTAAGGAGAGAAGAAGAGAAGTTGAATGTGTGAGTTTAGAAGTGAAATGGAAGGGCCTATTTATAAAAAAAGTCAATGGTACTATTTGATACTATGCACTAATAAAATATTCAATTTACTATTCATAAAAATGACATTTCTAATAAAATATTTCACGCATTACTGTGCAAAACGCGGACGCAGCTGAATTATTGGTTACTATTGAAACTTAAAGGGAAAACTGTCATTTCACCTTAAACCTTTAAGTTTCTTTTCAAATCAGTCCTTTCATTTTAGTCCCTGAGGGTATTTTCACCCATAAAACGTCATTTTCTCCTACGAACTTCTTTCTAGTTGTCTCTTATTATCAAGCCACATCTAGTACTTGACATTTCAATTGTATAAGTGAACAATATCGTATACGTAAATAGTATTATATAGGTAAACAGTACCGTAAACTAGCATAGTAACCATAATTTGTAAATACGCATGTATATTTTATTTTTCATGGGTATTACAAAATCCATGATGGTTTGTTCCTATTTCCATTCAAGAATTTCCAATCATTGAAGCAACTTGGTTGGCTTCTGATGCTTGGCCTTGCCTTGTTAACTACTTAAGACCTCCAATAGACTACCAGTTAGTATCGGGGAAAAAACATGTGGCTCGCGGGCCAGATTGGGACTACTCATAAATGGGTGGTCCTGGGTTGAACAATTTAAGCTCGTTTAAAAATAGGCTTGAATAGTATAGCCCATTTAAGACCACATGCTTAATAGGCTAGACCTCTTTTTTTTTTTTGAAATTTTTAATTTTTTTAGAAAAATGCATTATTTAGTTTAAATAATCCCACTTTTTCACATTTTATAAACCTTATATTCAATGAATATAGTAAATTTAGATGTAAAAACTTTTTTAATTTTTTTAAAAAAATTATAGAATGTTCAAATTTAAATATAATATAGTTAATTTATTTAGAAAGAAAATATGAAAAATTAAAGTTATTGTTTATTTAAAAATATTAAAGAAGTAATGTTTTACATGTATAAATATTATTTTAATAAAAAATATTAAAATTTTTACTAAAAAAATTTAAAATTATATTATTTTAATATTTAAAAAATAAAAAATAAAAAGAGTGACTCACACCGCGGGCCTAAACAGGCTGCCCTATTTAGAGCCCTTTATTTCTTGGCCTGTGATGGGCCAGCTCGTTTAACAGTACTACTACCAGTAGATCGCTTGCCTACAAATAGTTGACGAGATACTCTTTGTCTAAAAATCAATTTTCTTCTAGTGGCCTAGCAGTCGACTGGTTGCTTGGAACCAATTAGTTGTTAGGTAGCTACTGATCAATTAGCACCTCATTAACAAATACTAGTTGACTTTCGTGGACCTATTAGTTGACTACCAGCACACTGATATCAGTTATAACAATTATTTTCTTAAGAAATCTATTGATATCACAAGCAAACTTTTTCCAACGGATCTTTTACGCATTGGGCTATTTATATGAGCGACAACAAGTGTCAAATCACTAAGAAAACATTATATTTGTTGTTGAATCTCTGAAAAACTTTTCTTGCCAATCATTTACTGATTTAAGAGCTTAAACTTGTGTATTTACTCTATCCAAAAGAGTTGACTTTGCTTCATCTCATCTTTTGTTGATTGATCAAGGAGTGGGCTCCTTGATTAGGTGTTTGGGGATAAACACATTTTAAGGGAAAAAGACACCCTTGAAAAAGAAGAAAGTTCTCTGTTGTAGTAGCCCGTAAGTGCCCATATGTGATAAACTTGTAGTTTATAGAGGAATACTCAGAAGTGGTATTAAGAACTAGATGTAGGCTTGGTTATAAGTTGAACCAATATAAATATTGTTTTTCAATCACCTCTTCCCTTACTCTATTTATTTAAGTCTTATTTTTGATTCATTGCACTTCAATTCTATTCATCTTGAGCATACTTTGTTTTTCGATTTAAAAAGATTGGCTTTGGTTCTAAAAACTTCTTGAACTTCCAATAAGTCTTTGTGAAATTTTTTAATAACCCAATTCACCCTCTCTTGATCACTAGCCATTTTTATCACTAATGCCATAACTCAACACCGTTACCTTCACATAATATTGTGCCACAAACCGATGATTATATTCTAGTTCACAACCATTTACACATAATTTCATAGTTCCACATTATTTAATACAAGGAAAAAGTTTTAATTCGGTCCTCAGAATTTCACCCACACAAATAGTAGGATATTTTATTAACCAAAAAATCTTAAAACCATAGGTATGACATCCAATTTTTACTAATTTAACTTATATATATATATATATATATATATATATATATATGTATGGATGTATTGATGGATGGATGAAGAAATATTTATTTTCATAATATAATTATTGATTTTTAGTTAGGAAAAAATAGGTGCAGTTCCTTATATCTTTACTATCAAGTTCTCTAATTAAAACATGACAAGTGTATAATTTTTAAAAAATAATGATATTTTTGTACAACTCAGCCCTGTATGATTAGACTTTTAATTTTTTTTATACATATCCTATTTTTAGTGGAGAACTTAATAACAAATATATAAAGCACTATATAACTCTCCTCATTTTAGTTACTTATCACCATTCATTTATAACCTTGACAATATGGAAAATGAAAATGAAAATACAAATAGAAAAAATTACAATAAATGTATGAATACAGAATTTTAATAATGATCTCTATGATTGTAACTTCATGGACATTCGTAAAATTGGAAAAATAAACTCCATCATGAACTTTTGGAATGAAACAAAAATTAAATAAGAGGATTTCATATAAATATAAAATTTACTAAATGGGAGCTGCTTTACTTTGGGTTTTAGACTTTTGGTGAGTTTGGCTGGCAACTCTGTGAGTCTCCACATGTGGCCTTTGCTTTCCACCTAAGGTTCAAATTTGATAGTCCCGCTTTTGTCATAGTTTGACCCAATGAGCTTAGGCGTTTCAAGTTTGAACTTTGCAGCTCAGTTTCGCTTTTTTTTTTTTTTTTCTGTTTTAAAAAAATAATTCTGGGGTGACTGAAAATTTTTTTTCGTAAGAAGAAAGTTTCAAAAACTTTATATTTTAAAAGCTTTAGTAAATTCAGAAAAGAAAAAAGATATTTTTTTTAAGGAGCCCTTAAATTATTTTCAACAGCAATGAGGAATGAAGATTTTACTTGTCTGGCAATGAAAAGTATATTCAACAGTATATATATATATATATATATATATATATATATATATATATATATATATATATATATATTAAAAGTTATTTAAGAATAAAAAAACAGCAGTATGCTCTTTGGAAAAAAAAATAGAAGAGAGTCGCTGTTTGCCCCACAAGAAATTGAAACTACAGGGTACAGGCCATTGTCACTTAAATATTTTTCTCCATGTGGGAGACAATTGTGCATCATAACTTTTATGCAAAAATAATGGAACTCTATCCCCACCTTCAAAAAGGGCAAAATAAAAAAAAGAAAATATTTTTTTCCTATATGTTTGAACATTTTAAAGGTTCTATTTATTTTTGGGGTTGGATTGCTTGCATTCAATCTCCTTATTTTTAATAATTACTTAAATGTAATTTTATAAATCAGAGTAAATTCATTTTTTGGTTCTTGAGAGTGTATTTTGGTAACAATTTAATCTTTGAAAAATGGCTATTGACCACTTTAATCCTTAAATTTAAAAATTGTTACACAAAATGATTTCTCGACTTATTACTTTTGTCATGTGGATAAAAAAATGATTATTTTGTATAATAATTTTAAAATTTTACTAATAAAATAGTCTAACTACTTTTAAAGAACTAAACTATCCTCATTATATATTTTTAGAAACCAAAAAGTAAGTTTACCCTATAAATTCACAAGAGAAGAGTTATCAATATTAGTGCTTCTCATAAAATTTATTAGGCCCATATATATATATACATACGGAATGAAAGAAAATAATAAAATTTAAATAACTTTTCCTGATTTAGTATTAATTATCTGGAGGGAATAATTTTCTTCAGTACTGAATTTGGACTGTGAGATGAAATTATCTAATTTAGATTAATTTAATATTTTTTTTAAAAAAGAGTTATATGATTAATTTTAATAAATTTAATTTTGTATTTTTTTAAAAATTAATAGTATAATTTTGTTTAAAAAATTAAATTAATCTAAATCGTTAATGAGCTTCCTTGATAGTTAAAGGTTAGTGTGGACGCCCAATCCAACAAATCTTCTCTTCCACTTCCCTCTCTCTCTTCTTTACCATTTGCTTTTCTTTTCTATTCGTTGGATTATTTTTGATTTGTTGGATTGCATTATTGAAAAGACATCTTTAATAGATATGTCCAAGGCCGACCATGACTTTTGAAGTACTGGCCATTGAACAGTCCACGGATAAAGATAAATATCATGTGGTGATGATGCTGATGCAATATCAAGCCAACCTTACCTATAATTGCAGCAAGTAATTGTAGCCATCAAGATGCCATCTCCTTTTAAAATATGCATTATTTATGCTAATAATAGCGTAAAAAGTAGCAAAATAAGATTGCTTATATATACATAACATGTACATGATTTGTTAATTATGCATATTATATGTGTGGCAAAGTAATGCATATTAAATCCATGGCCAACCAACGAAAGTCATACAAGGAGTTCAAGGTTTAGAGTAGGGTTTGAGCATCAAGCTGAATTCTTAATTAGTGGTCAAATTATAAAACTTTTATGGCACATACTTAGACATTTAATTAGAAGATTTAAAAATACACTATCCTAATCCAAACCTAACAATCGTCTTTCAACCTGTGGGATGATTTAAATCATATTAGGTTGAGGTTAACAACATATAAGTATGCATTGGACTTGATATGTAATTATAAGATTTAAAAATACAATATCCTAGTCCAACAATCATCTTTTACCCAGTGGGATGCTCTGATTGCGAGTTCCTTTTGTGGTCAAATGACCTTAATTTCACAGTAAAACAAGATCAATTTCCAACATAAAAGCATAATTAACAGTCATAAAACATTTCCATGAATACAAGGTAATTTCATTTAGGCTATGTACATCATAATTATATCTCAATAAAATTTGGTAAGCTAACCTATGCAATTCATGACTTAAAAGGGTTTTAAAATAGTTCATGGCCACACAGCAACCATGGAAAAGAGGTCATGCATTACCTCTAGTCGAAGCTTAAAGCCTCGTACCATAGGAAAAATCCCAAGCTCAAGCCTCATGTCATGGGAAAGATCCCAAGCTCAATATACCATGGAAGTAGAAATTCCAAGCTCCATGGAGGACAACCCCAAGTTCAAAGAGAAATAACCATGAAAGACAACTTCCAAGCTCAAGAGGCAAACCATGGAAGACAAGCTTCCAAGGGAAATCATGCCAAAATATATCATAGCCTTATATAAAAATCAGATCATACATATTCTTGCAATAGTTTTAAATTTGAAAACAAACGTACACAATCATGCTTTTATGAAAATACTAGCTACCTCATTGGGAGATTCATCCCTTTGTTCCTTCTATGATCCACAAGCACTTCCTTAGCTTGAAAACTTTGAAAATTTTCATCATAGATCACACGCAAACACAATTCTCCTATCTCAAATGTCCAAAGCTCAAAATTAATAGAAACTCTACACTTTCTAGTTCCAAAAGGATACCCTTCACTATCTCAAATGTCCAAAGCTCAAAATTAATAGAAACTCTACACTTTCCAATCCCTTTCAGAACTCAATCTTTTAGCTCTACAGTAAGGGCATTCCACAGGTTAAAAGACGATTGCTAAGTTCATAGCCTAGAAATTCTATTTTTGAGAAAGTATGATATTTCCTAAAATTTAGAAGCAGCAAGGTTAGTTTTAAAATTCATTTTGTATAATTTTCTAGGCACTAATATTGTCAACGAAATCTGGACATGTTAGAATTTGTTTCTGCTTTAGTGGTCAAATGACTTTAATTTCTCCTAAATATTTTTGTTGAATTTTCTAGATTTGCGACTAAAAAATGAAAAATATTTCTCACACATTTAATTTGAATTTTCTAGGATATTTTTGGTATCCACATCCTTATAACTTGTTCTAAATCATTTCAGAGTTCTGTTTAAAAATTATTAACCTAACCAAATATTCATTGTATCATCCTAATTAAAAACACTTCTCTAAGATCAAGAGAATACGAGTCTAGCAATTTAAAATGGAAAGGAACCTTTAAGAAATGGAAGAATATGATTAAGAGGTCATAAAGCTAGGTAAAATACAAAAATAGAGCATCACCAATTGATAGAGCATCACCAATTGAACGTTGGGTGAAAGCAGTCGACCGGTGTCAGCAAAAACCAAAAAAATAAAGTGAGGTTGAGACCAAGCAATTCACTGCTAGCTGGTGATCAGTTGACTGTTAGCTTTGAGAGAAACTTAAGGTGGTTAGTAGCTGTCATTTAAACAGTAAGAAAAATACCAAAATGCCCTTAGGACATGCAGAAATGGTTTGGACCAGCTTCAGAGGTAGTGAAAGGGAATTTAGATTGATCTTACTTCATATATATAGGGAGAATGAAGAAAAATCAACAAAAAATGAGAAGGAAGAGTGTTTAAGAAGAAAACAAATTGTATGCGTGTGAGAGAGAAAGAGAGAAAAGAGTTGTAGCAAAACAAAAACATATGCCAAGATTCAAGTAGGAGTTGATAACTACAGCTATAAAGAGTGAAAGGTAAGCCTAGAAGCTAAGAATTAATTATCAAATCCTACTTCTTCTATGTAAGGTTGATTCATGTGAGTTTTGTAAATGGAAAACATATGCCAAGAATCAAGTAGGAGTTGATAACTACAGCTATGAAGAGTGAAAAGTGAGCTTAGAAGCTGAGAAATAATCCTTATATTAGATCCTACTTCTTCTATGTAAGTTGATTCGTGTGAACTTTGTAACGGTTAGAGGGAAGAGAAGCTAGAGAAAGTTAGAAAAAGTTAGAAGGCAAGGAGAAAATAAGAGAAAAAGAAAGAGAAATAGTCCTAAAGCTTGAGACTCAAGAGATAGCTAGCTTTTTCTTCATAAAAACATGTTCATTTTTTTTACTATGTCTATTTTTGTTTGTTATGTTTCAAATACATGTTCATGATATGCTTGGATGGAAATCTTGTATGAAAGAGCCTGAGTATTGAGAAAGATAGTAGTTAACCGACATAGGAGATCTTGGGGATTGCAACATGTAACGCCAAGTTGTGTCTCGACTCTTGAGTACCAAAAGGCCTAAGAGAATGAATCTAGGGATTGTGATACATAATGGCCAGTGGAATAGAGATTCCTTGAATGCATAAGCTTTATGTGTTTATTGTAGAAAAAACATGTTTTTGTACTAAAAAAGGTGTTTTTCTTTTGATATATGTCACTAGCTATTGTGATAATGTTATCTTGTAATACTTGTGACTTTGTTGTTCCTTAGTTAATGTAATTATCTTATTATTGGGTTGATATAAATCTGGGATGAAGTTGAAATTTTTAAATGGATGATTATGAAATTATGAAAACTTGTGTGTATTTCTCTATCCTTGTGTAATTCATATGTGCAAGGGTTATGGGCATGAATAATGCCTTTGGCTAGTGACTACCTATTTCTGATGGTTGTGATGGTGAACTATGGCTTAAGGGCCCTTGTGTGTATAGACCTAAGTGGAAGGAATGTGGAATCCTTGTGTGTGATGGCAAATTTAGTAATTATGTGACTTCAGTGAATTTTCGTGATGTTGTGTTGATCTTGAGGCTGTGGTGCAGAGGAAGGATGTGTCAGGTAGTCGGATTCTTAATTTAAAAGGGAGTTCCATTTATGCCCTTGAACCAAAATCATGTGTGTAAGGTTGGAGGGTAAAATGGTAAACTTGAATATTTAATATAAACCCACAAACTCAGCACCATATGCCTTACGCACTCAAGTTCTTTGATTGTGCTACCCGTGCTCTTCATTCTTATAATACTCTGGGTATTATGTTGACATAAGAAAGCGTGAGTTTCGGTATGTAGAAATTTTTTGTGAATAGATGGATATCTTAGGGATTTTTGCCATGTCTATCATTTTTTATTTTGTGTGATTAGGGCACGTGTGTAACATTATCTGTGGGTGAGAAGGCTTGAATATGTGTGTTTTGCATTCAATTATTCATGAAATATGTAGTATGATAAGTGTTACATGATGTAAAGGTTGATTTATTGAAAATTGTAATGCGGGCTTGTGAGGGACTAAAATAAAAAGTAAAACTTAGCTAGGGGGTTAGACAAAATTATTAAATATGAGACCAATAGGTAGCGATTAATTAATAAAAATAATGGGAGGCTTTAAAAGGTAATTAGAAATTTAAAATTAAAGAAAAATGAAAGTAGGAAAAAAGAAAAAAGAAATCCTTTTAGATAACCTAAAACTTAAGGAAAATTAAAACAATATAAATTAAGTTAGCTAAGACAAAAAAAAAGAGTATATATGTACAAAAATTAAACTAAGTAACTGAGGTGAGGCGTGATTAGGATGGCCAGATATATATAAAATAGATAGGTTATTAAATTTAATTTCAGAAGGCACGTAGGTTAAGGAACGATTAAGAAAGCAAATCTAACCAAAATGAGGAGTTAGGCGTACACCATTTTAAAAGATGGAAGATATGGAATGAAATATAAAACTAAACAAATAAAAGAATAAATAAATTAATAAAATCCTATAAAATAGGCTCCTAATTAAAATGGAAAAGAAAATACAATATAATGAGGAGATAAAATGAATTAAATAAAATAAGTGTTAGGATGACAAAGGATAATAACAATAATATAAATAGTAATATAATAATAAAAATAAAAAAAAGAGGGAGTATGTAATAATAATAAAAAATGAAAAGATAATTTACACAAATAATATAATATAATAAATGAACGGATTAATTATAAGAATATAATATAATAAATAAGTGGATAAGTTACTAGGAATATAATAATAATATTATTCAGTGGATAACTAAAACTAAAATATAAATCTTAATCTTACTTAACCTAACATAGTGGGTAGGCACTATATCCAAGACGCCTCCCACATCTCTCCCACTAGGAAAACTTAGATGTCTCCCTTCATTTCTCTCACTAGGGAACCCTAATCGCCATTTTCATCCACCCCAACCACTTAACGCCACACCATTGACTAAAATCACACATGCTCAATGTTTTAAAATCTAGACCGGTCATTGAATCGGCAAAGACACTAGGTTCAAGGTTTAATAGTCTGACTGTGGTCAAATTGCAATCGAATCAGTGTACTACAAAAATATTAAATATATATATATATATATATATATTGGTTTTATATTAAGATAATAAGAATTTGTAATACCCATGGAAAAATATATATATATAAATTTATGATTGCGAACTATGGTTACTACTCCAGTATACGGAACTATTCACCTATATAATACTATTCACATATACAGTACTGTTCACATATACTATCGAAATGTCGAATACTAAATGTGGTTTTATCATAGGAGAAAACTAGAAAGAAACTGAGAGAAAAATGACATTTTATATGAGAAAATACCCTAAGGGACTAAATTGAAAGGAAACTAAATTAGCAAATTGATTATACTAGTAGATGAGACTTGTAAGTGAAATTGGTAGGTGAGACTAATAAGTGAAATTGGTAGGTGAAATCGGTAAGTGAAACGATAGGTGGAATAATATAGGAGAACGGTAGATGGAATAGTATCAAATAGTACTCTTGAATTTTTCTATAAATAGGCCCTTCCATTTCACTTTCAAACTCTCACCTTCAACTTCTCTTCTTCTCTCCTTAAGTTTTCTTGCTTCGACACTAGGCCTCTGAGATTTTGGGCCTTTCCTTTTCAACTTAGGTAAGGATACTATGCCCTTTCTCTGTCTTTCAAATTTTAGAAGTTATTTTCTTAAGTATGTTATGTGGTTGCGGCTTTGGCTGATCTTCCATATCAGAAAAACTGTCCTTAGCTGCCTATATATTATTTTGATTCTCTGATTACCCAAATAGAATGTAAACTGTGAATAATACATGTCTGAGAAAGTTCTGGCTAAGGAAAGACCTGATTTTTAAGTGTGTCCATTGCAACCCTCCACTCTTTCCTGAGAACTTATCTGGTGTACTCTTTTACAGATTGTATTCTCTATTTCTGGTATGAATAATAATCGTATATATGAACAGTATCCGTATATATAAATAGTAACTATATGTATAAATAGTGATCGTACATATAAATAGTAATCATATGTATGAACAATATCTATACGAAAATAATCCTAACTTATTTTCTCTAATCTTTCATGAAAATCTCCATAGCGGAACACTAAAATTCATCTATGTACTTTTGTCCGTAACAATTTAGAGAAGTGATACTTGTACGGAATTCAAGTGAGTGGAACGACCCCGTTTTAATAGGGTTTTAGCATTACTGGTGATAAAAAGTATGTCATAGGATACTCCCAAGATTCATAGGAGTAAACTGGAGGTAATTAATCCAAAAATATGGATAAGATGAAACAAGCATTTTATGATGATGCGAAGTTTGAATCTTTTCAAAACAGTTTGATTGTTATCTTGATTTGTGGTTTATAAATCTATAATATAGTTACATACTATACTTGTTATATGAATGAATATTACACCGTACTTCTAATTATGATATGATATACTGTACTATTGATTGTGATTGAGCGGGACAGTATCCCCTCTCACGGCAAGGTGAAAAACCCAGTTTAAAGGGTGTCTTGACCAACGAGTATGAAGACAACGATTCCCTCAGTGGGGATATAGCCAGAGTCAGTAACAGATCCGTGAGGCGCCCTAGCTAAGAGGATGAGGTTGTGCGTCATGGCAGAAATATACAAATTTGGTGAGCCGGCCCATGTGCGCTCTCCGGGATATATTGCCATTGATGAATACTAGTAACATTTGTTGAATTGGATGAATTTTTATCTTCTAGTATGTAACTTGTAATTATGTCTATTGGTTGAGTTTGAGCCTTCGGGTATACTTGCATGACTGGTGATGTATTTAAATTTTATTAACGTGAGGCCAATTCGCTCACTGAGTTTTAAAGTTCACACTTTCTGTGAAATCTTTTTATTCAGATTAGGTTTCCGGTGAATAATACCCTCTAGAAGAGTAGATCACTTTGGACTTTTTCACTATTCGGTAGGCCCCTCTTTGGTTGTAGATTATGTTGCTTTGTAACCGTCTAGGACATCTAGGTCAGGGGTTTGGTATTTGGCTTATATTTCAGTACAATAATGTATTTTATATTGAGCATCTATTATTATATGCAAATCATCTCTATGAATTTCAAATAAAAAAATTTGATATATTTTCTTCATACTTATTAAGGAATGATTATTTTGATAATATAGAAATAATGACTAATAATTTAACTCGTGGGTAAAATTTATCAAAAGGCTTACAGTAATGGGATATTCATCATTGTGTCGGTCATGTTCCCAGAAAACGAGTCGTGACAGAATTAATCTTTGTTTTTAATATTTTATATATTTACATTGAAAAATTTAAAAAAAAAAGTGAAAAGACTACTCATAGCATCACCCACCATTTCCAATGCTTAAGCTCCCCTATCTCTCCTTTTTATTTTGTTTTCCAATGCATCCTTCTCTCTTATTCCTTATTATTCTTTCTCTCTCATTTCAGACTCATCTCTCTTGTTTGTTTCATCTTCTAGCCTTTTCCCTTTCGTCTTCTCCTCCAAAACCCATTCATCTTTCTCCTCCAAAAACTTGCAGCCAGTGTCAATGGAAGATAATGATGGAAGGCTGTTTTCACTGATATCGATAAAAGAGAATGATGGCTGTCTTCCTCCTCCTCCTCCTTTTTCTCTTCCTTTTTCTTCTTCTTCTTCGATGGGCGAGATTGATGATTTTTTTTCAAACTTAAACTACTTCAATGTAAATATTACCGATTAAACCCGATTCTTGACCAAGTTTAACCGGTTCTGTAGCCCTATATTTTTTATATGTCCGGACTGGACCAGGCTTCGATCTCAGATTCTACCTGTCGGTCCAATTTGATTTTACAAACATTGCACATGCTACATACCTCCACACATAAAACTCAAGGAACACATCTTTGGTGGTCTTTCTTGATGTCAGAAAAAAAAAATTCAAGAAACAAAAGTAAGAATTAGAAATCCTAAATTTATCGTACTTTTGTTTTTTATGAAAATTAAATTGATCATAATTTCCTCAATCAGACTTCATTTTCAACAAATTAGATATCACTGGAAAGTACTTTGAGTTTATTTTCTAATGCAACGAATTTCATTCAAAAATTTCTTACCATTTAGGAGTCATAACTAGAACAGTGACCAAAGGTCAGAAGCAAAATGGGCATTTCATAGTTTTAATTTCTTTTTGCAACTCTTTTGCTGTAATTGCTAGAAATTAACCTTGGAACCTTACATAACCTTTTCCTTTCTAGATAACACGCGAAACTTGGTAAAAAATAGTGTTGGAATCTAGGTGAGTGGCACGATTTCTCTTTAACATTGTTTTAGTGTCAAATATTGTAGATGACGTAGCGTAATCTCTCAAATACTGTAAGGCTATGTTAAATCTCATGATGAGATGATAATCAAGAAATAGGCATGGCCTATGGAAGTAAAGAATGCAAATCATTAAATTATCATGACGGGATTGTAATTTAAATTCAGTTAAGTCCCTATGTTAAACATTAGGGCCTAGTTCAATGATTAGCATGATCAAACTTAATTTATATCTGGATACGTTAGAAGCAAAGGTTATGAAATGTTGTTTATTGTTATTACCATGGATGTTTGACTTTTGAATAGCATGTGTGTGTATATGTAAATTGCTTAGTTGATACTAGTGGTACCTCCTTTTCATGGCGAGGTCAAGGAGGGTGGCCAAGTGAGTATAGCTCCTAATGATGCCTTGACAGGTGAGTAGTGGGGATGACCCTCATGGCTAGGTTAAGAAGGCTGGCCAGGCAAGTTTAACTCCCGATGACACCTTACTACTAACGAGTATCACTAGTTGGATTCGATTGGATGTTGATTTTGATTGGTAAATTTTCTTATTTATAGATTTGGTATTGAGATTTTGGTTCGACGGGCATTCTTTTATGATATTTGACATATTTGAACTTTGTTACAGTGAAGCTGAACCATTTATTGAGTTTTTATAACTTACACCCTATGTGATTATTTTTCTTATAGATCTGGTTTTTGTCAAAGAGCACCTGCCTGAGAAGTAACGGGGCTTACCATGGACCTTTTCATTGCTAGGTTGGTCTTATCGTTTATTTTCAATTTATGTTTGTAGGTCGCTCTGTAGTCATATAAGACACTTAGGAGGGACTTTGGGAAGATGTGTTATGTCATGGAAAATTGTGATATTTCATTATTCTTGGACATTTGGGAACATTTAAATTTAAAATTTGGTTTGCGACATTTGTTTTTTTAAAGGAAATAATATTAAGATTCCATTCATTTTCAAAAAGGGATTTAACATCACACTCCTATTAAGTTTTGTTGGCAAAGAATTTGAAACATTGGATTCTTGTTTATTTTAAGAAAGCTTAACGTGGAACTCTTACTTAAGTTGAAAAAAGATTTTTGTTTTTATCACACTATTATTCATATTGATGAAAAGTGGATTTTACTTTACTACCTATTTTCAAAGGGGGATTTTGCAATAAAAGCCTAATTGTTTTCAAAGGGGGGATTTCCATTAAAAACCCATTTGTTTTGGAAAAAAAAGTTTTCATTAAAAGAACCTATTTGTTTTGAAAAGGGGATTAGAACTTATTCTTTTTAAAAGAAAAATGAAATTAGATTTAGTACTAATTATTTTTAGAAAAGGAAATTTCGCTAACCCTTATTTTGTGTTTTCTATGTTTGAAAAAGGGGGTTTTATAATGAACCTTTGTTTGAAAACGGAAATTTACGATTAGAAATGTACTTTGGAAAAAAGGTTTTTACAAACGTTTATTTAATATGAAAGGAGTCCGCGTTAAACTCTTTTACTTGAAAGGGAAAATTCATTGTGAAAATGAGGGTCTTTATTAAAACACTTATTGGGAAAGGAGTATTATGGCCTATTAATGAGGTGACGTTAAATTTCTTTGGTTTATTTAGATAATATGTATTTAATCTATTTTAAAATTTTACATAAATATGACGAGAACTATAGGGTATTTCGGGGATAGATTAGACTTATAGTAATGAGAAATGTCGTTATTGTGCTGGTCACGGGCCCAAAAGATGGGTCATGACAATTCTCCTCTCCTTCTCCTCATTCTCTAATATGTCCAATCTCATTCCCTCTTGAAATCCCGTGAGAATCTAACTCTAGTGACCTTCCTCCGGCATAAGAAGCATGAAATGGAAGTGAGCTTTATGGGAAACTTCTCCTCTTTCTCTCATTGTCATATAATGAAAACCCTAAGTGGAATCATAGAAATCTTAGTTTGTTGGGCTAATTTATACTTCCAAACTTGTCTCATTGTGATGCTAATGTGTGTGGAAACTTAAATTCATGATTTGTGATGGTTGGAATTGCATTAAATGTGTGGATTATGCTAAAGGGAAAAATTTTGTTGTCATAGGTGTATTTTACTATCATAAAGAGGACGATTCACAAATTTTGAGAATCCAATCTTGTTTTTGTAGGTTTAAAAGGTTTTGGGAATGGATTAAACTAAGTTTTAATGAATTAAAGTGTTTTCATTTGACAAATGGAAGTTTGGAAACAAGACATATGCTTTTGGAAAGGTTTTTATGCAGATTCGGGTTGCAAATTTGTCTATCACCACTGCAGCAGTAAACATGAAGTATGGTTGGCACTATAGCAATAGCAACCAATATGGGGTCTTGTCTTGCTATGTCTCATTGCTACAGCAGTGGGAAACCCTCTGCAATGGTAGGCAAGATTTCCTTCTTCATATTTTGACTTTTTTCCTTGTATTTTCTTGTGTTGGATGATAATGGATTGCATCCTAAGATTTTAAACACTTCTTGCATGCTTTCAAATAAAGATTTGGGTGACGATTTTGCATAGATTCAAGGTGGGGGACTAACTTTACATTATATTGAATTATATGCTTGTATCTTAGTAACACTTAAATGATTCTTGCCTCTTAAAACTTGTAAAGTCATGTGTGGTTAGAAATTGGATAGAATTTTAACCCAAAGAAAAAGGCACATATGTAGGTACCTATGCCCTAGTGAAGGAAAGGAAGATCACTTTTATCTTTGCGTAAGAATCCAACTATACATTTATCTTGGCTTATGTGCTTGTGATTTAATAATATTTAGTTTCTGTGCAACTTAAAACCTGAGTGTGTATATGTGTGGGATACATGGGGCATCCATTCTATTTTGAAAGGTAAAAGATACAAGTGTTTGTGCCCACCCTTAGCGGAGGAAAGAATGCTTGCTCATATAATTTATTTTTGTAAATGATAATTGTTACTCTTACCTAGATTGAGTAATTGTCTTTATCTTTATCTTGGGTTATGTGACGGGATTTAATTTTTATTATTCTTCAATGGTGCTTGTGAGGGTGTAACTCTACTTTCTACTTAATTGTATGGTAATACTTACCTTATTTGTTACCAAATGCTACCTTAGGGGTACCTTAGTGATAAATCATGATAGACATGAACTTGTTAATGTAATTACACCATTAATTTGTGATGGAATGCACTGGATATATCTTCATTGTGTGGAATTGGCTGGACATATCTCTTTGTATTGGAATGTGCTGAATATAACCCTTGTGCTTGGAATGTACTGGATATACCCCTGTGTATTTGAATGAGATGGATAAATTTCTTGTGTGCTAGATTTAAATCTCTATGTAGTGAAATGTATTAGGCAAACCCTTATGTGTAGGAATGTGTTGGATTTAATCTTGTGTGCCGAATTGTGCTAGAATTATCTTTGTGTGCTAGATGTAATTCTCTTATGTGTATGTTATAGATTGAGATGAATATATGTGATATGGATAGTCTATGTGGCTAACTTGGTCTGGGTGATCGATTAGGGATAGCAACAGGATAGGTTGGGGGGCGAGGAGTGCCCCTAGAACCTACCCCCATCCCTACCGGGGAGAAGAAATTCTCCCCATCCCCATTTCCCACCTCTTTGCGGGGTTATTAAACAAAAGTAAAAAATGTAAAAAAAAAAGGAAAAAAATCAATAATACATTAAAAAATATATAATATTATACGTAAAAAGATAAATTTAAATATTAAATGCTCATTCAACTTCTCCAAAAGGACCAAAACATCATCAACTTAGTGTAAGTTCAAGAAAACAAAAACAAAAATACATTGTTCACAACAAATTTAAAAGTTAAGAACACATGAAATATAAGATCAAATTCAAACATAATATTCTTTCTTGGTTACACCAAATCATCATGTGCTTGATTTACTTGTTCTTCAGTACTTTCCTACAAAATAAAAATCAAACAAATTATTTATTATACAAGATATATATGAGAAACAATACTTTAAACAAATATTATTTAATAAAAATCAAACAATTTTAGTAAATGATTTATAATGAATGATTAAGTTCAATGTATCTCTTGGTCACACTTCAATATCCTCTTGTCTTTCTTGCCAAGGGCTTCACCACCATCTTAGCTATTTGCTGTACTTTTTACAAGATAAAAATCAGACAAATATTAGTAATTAAATACATTAGAAAAGAATAATAAAAATAAAACCATATTAACTTACTGCATCATCATTATCATCATTGATTCTTCAAAATTAGTTTAGATTTTAACTCTTTCTTTGTATGAACCTAACAAGAAACAATTAAAGAATCAAATAAATTTTGAAGAAAGAAAAAAAATATAAATAAATATTAGAATATATGACCTTGGCGTAACCAATCCTGAGTACAAATCAATGCTTTTAATGTTTTCTCATTTAATTTACTACGATGTGGACTCAATACACAACCATTGATACTAAATGCATACTCTAAAGCAACTGCAGAGATAGGAATAGACAAAAAATCTCTTGCAATTTGTTGCAAGGTGGGATACTTTAAACCATTTTATTTCCACCAACCCAATATGTCAAAGTCTTCAACATTTGATGCATCAAGCAACATAGGCTCTTCTAAGTAGTAATCTAGTCTAGACTTGCAAATAATACTTGAAACATTTTTTCTGACATATTGAAAATAATTACATTTCCAACTTCTCTTTCCTCAAAAGAGAATTGGGGTCCATCAAGGTTGAGGAAGAAATATCACCACTAGAAGAACCAAGATTCTTATATTTAATTTGATATTCATTAACCAAACACTGACACATTATTTTCACCTTTTGCAATTCACTAGAAGCACCATCTCCATACATAAGAGGAAAGAAGTAATTCAACAATGTCATTTTATATCAAGGATCCAACATAGCACTTATTGCCATAAGTCCATTAATTGATCCCTAATATCTGTCAAACTTTGAAATCATATTAGCAGCCATGCTTCTGCTAATGTTATAAGAACAATTAATTTCACAAACTTTTGGAAAATGAATATCTGAGGTTGGGTATTGGGAGCCTGAAAATAATTTAGTAACACCGTAAAACAATTCTAACTTTTCAAAAATATCATTTGCCATTTTCCAATCCTCTTCACTAGGCAAACTATTATATTGAGAATTGTGTTGCTTTAATCATTGGAAAACATCTTGGTATGTTAAAGCAGAAGCAGTAATCAAATAAGTAGAGTTCCACCTAGTTCTACAATCAAGAACAAGCTTCTTTGAGTAAGTTAGATTCAATTGGTGGCAAGTATCCCTAAATTTTTCCTCTCTCTTTGGTGTTGTAGTCTAAAAAGAAATACTTTCTCTAACTTTCTCAATGGCATCAGAGATTGTCAACAACCCATCTTTCACTATCAGATTTAGCATATAAGCACAACAACGCATATGAAATAATCCCCTTTCAAAATAAATGAAGAAATTAGAATCTTATCAAATAAACATCCAATCATGGCATCATTAGTGCTGCAATTATCAATAGTCAAAGTGGACAACCTTCTATCAATATTCTAATCCAAGAAACATTCAATCAACATATCAAAAAGAGCTTCAGCAGTATGTTGTGCAGGCACATAAAAAAAAACCTATAACAAATTATAATAAATATTACAAAGTAGCACATAAACAAACCTATAAGCTATAACAAATTATAATAAATATCACAAAACTTAAAAGAAAAAGATTAAAAGAATAAAATGTTACCTCACAATTTAACTCTGTAAAGACCAATTATCATCAATATAATTGGCTGTGATGGACATTATCCTTTAGTTTGATTGCTTGATGTCCATATATCAGTTGTTATTGTACTACGGCCTGAGTTCTTTGCAAGTAATTTCATTACTCTAGTTTTCTCATTCTCATATATTTTCATTATGTCGCCCTTGATTGTAATGCGAGAAATTACTTTAAACAATGGTTGGAGAGAAATGTAGAAGAAGCAAGTAGAATAAGAATGGAACGATTAAGTGAACCAAATATGAAACCTTACAGTGAAAATGAACTTTCAATGTATAATTACAATGACTTAAACCAAAAACGGAAAAATTAATCATACCAACATCCATGTAAAACTATCAGATTGTCCAAAAACAGAAACATAGTGGCTTTATTTTATATAAGACATCAATTAATCATACCAACATCCATGACCACCATGAATGTCCAAAAACAAAAAAAAACCTATTGCCAAGAAAATAGATGTGATTTAGTAACAATTCATGTCCCCTGAATTCCTTTATATATATAATACATATTCTAATTATATAGAATTGGCATATGGACCTGTTCAAAGCAAAACATTAGTCATTTAAAAACATTTCAACACATTGGATACATTGAGAAAAATTAATTGTAGTTAATTGAAACAAAACATTAATCATTTTAGTATATATTGACACTACTACTTGCAACTATTACATATTAAAGATTTTCTTTTTCATACAGTACATTAAAAGCAACATTTCAACACCTTGTGGTAATACCCATGAAAAATAAAATATAAATATTTGTTTACAAACTACTGTTACTATTTCAGTATACGGTACTATTCACCCGTATAATACTATTTATGTATATGGTACTGTTCATTTATACAATCGAAATGTCAAGTACTAGATGTGGTTTGGTCATAAGAGAAAACTAGAAAGAAGTTCGTGGGAGAAAATGAAGTTTTATGTGTAAAAATACCCTCAGGGACTAAAGTGAAAGGACTGAATTGAAAAGAAACTTAAAGGTTTAAGGTGAAATGATAGTTTTCCCCTTAAGTTTTTCCGCCCTGCGACTTTTCCGAAATTTTCACAGTAACCGTAAATGATTAACGTGGATTATTTTATTAGAAATGTCATTTTCATAAATAGTAAATTGAATATTTTATTAGTGCATAGTGATAAATAGTACCGTTGACTTTTCTTATAAATAGGCTCTTCCATTTCACTTCTAAACTCACACCTTCAACTTCTCTTCTTCTCTCCTTAAGTTTCTCTTACTCAAATGCTAGGCCTCTGAGATTTTGGGCCTTTCCTTTTCAGCTTAGGTAAGGATACTATGCCCTTTCTATGTCTTTCAAATTTAGAAGTTATTTTCTTAAGTATGCTCTGTGGTTGCGGCTTTGGCTGATCTTCCACATCAGAAAAACTGTCCTTAGCTGTTTATATGTTATTTTGATTCTCTGATTACTGAAATAGAATGTAAACTGTGAAGAATACATGTCTAGGAAAGTTCTGGCTAAGGAAAGACCTGGTTTTTAAGTGTGTCCAGTGTGACCCTCCACTCTTTCCTGGGAACTTACCTGGTGTACTCTTTTACAGATTGTATTCTTTATTTCTGGTATGAATAGTACCCGTATATATGAATAGTAACCGTATATATGAATAGTGACCGTACATATGAATAGTATCCATACGTAAAAATAGTATCCGTATGTATAAATAGTGACTGTACATATGAATAGTACCGTATGTATGAACAGTGTCTGTATGAAAATAATCCTAACTTGTTTTCTCTAATCTTTCATGAAAATCTCTGTAGCGGTATACTGAAATTTATCTGTGTACTCTTGTCCGTAACGACTTAGAGAAGTGATACTCGTATGGAATCGAGGTGAGAGATCCTACCTTACCTTGTTTGCTTATTTAATGTATATATTAAAAGTATACTCTATATATATATGTGACATGAAATTCATGCATTCATGTTATACATTGAAATGTGTAAATATGATTTTGTTGTGAACTTTTCCTGAAATGAGATGCATATGGTTGCCTATGATTGTGTAATGTGGTTGTGTTTGATCTTGATAGAAACGGAAATAAAGTTTATGGGATCCCATAGGATGAAATAAGGGTGGAATGAAATCACTATAGCCACGTGATATTGAATATGATATTAGTCCTTTTAAGGACGGGGTGAAATAAGGTTAGACTACAGATTTGTCCCTTTGAGGACAGGGGTGAAATAAGGGAGGATACGGCAGGGGCCGTGGGGCAACGGCCACTTATTGTGGACGGGACCCGAAATATGTCTGGGAACTTGATTTAGAATTGTATGAATTGTTTGAATTGTTTGAAATGTGATTTGGTTTGATCTTAAATATGTTGTTAATAATTGCGAGGTCGATTTGCTCACTGAGTTTAAAAGCTCACATTGTTTGTACAACCTTTTTGTTCAGATCAGGTTGCCAGTGAAGAATATCCGCTAGAAGAGTAAATCACTTTGGACCCTCCCGCTATCGGGTAGGCCCCTCTATTGTTGTAGATTATGTTGCTCTGTAATCATCTAGGACATCTAGATCACGGGTTTGGCATTTGGTTTGTATGTCAGCATAATAATATATTTTAGAATCTATTATTATGTGCAAATCATCTCTATGAATTTCAAATAAGAAAATTTGATATATTTTATTCAGGAATGATTATTTTGATAATGACTAAACTCATGGGTAGAATTTATCGAAAGGCTTACAGTGATGGGATATTCATCATTGTGCCGGTCATGTGCCCAGAAAACGGGTCGTGACACATACCTTTAGCTTCTCTTCTTTCCTCTTCTCAAACTTTTCTTGCTCTGACGCTAGGTCTCTGAAATATTAGGCCTTTCCCTTTCAGCTTAGAAAGATACTATACCTTTTTTATTTCTTACAAGTTTTAGAGATTAAATTCTTAGTATGTTCTATGGTCGCAGCCTTAGCTAATCTTCCACATCAGAAAAGAACTATCCTCAATTGCTTAAAAATTATTTTAATTTCTGATTATTAGAATATAATATATGAATATATGTTTAGGAAATGTTCTGGCTAAGGAAAGACTTGGTTCTTAAGAGTGTCTATTGTGACTCACCTATCTTTCCTGAGAACTTGCCTTGTGTACTTTTTTACAGCTTGTATTCATTATTTTACGTATAAATAGTAACTGTAGTATGAATAGTAATTGTACGTATAAATAATAATTATATGTATGAATAGTATTTGTACAAAACAACCCTAATTTAATTTCTCTAACCTCTCATGAAAATCTCCGTACCAGAACTTGAAATCCACATGTGTTGTCACGACCCGTTTTCTGGGCACATGACCGGCACAATGATGAATATCCCATCACTGTAAGCCTTTCGATAAATTCTACCCATGAGTTAAATTATTAGTCATTATCTCTATATTATCAAAATAACCATTCCTGAAGAAAATATATCAAATTTTCTTATTTGAAATTCATAGAGATCATTTGCATGTAATAATAGATCCTCAACATAAAATACATTATTATAATGACATACAAGCCAAATGTCGAACCCCTGACCTAGATGTCCTAGACGATTACAGAGCAACATAATCTATAACAATAAAGGGGTCTACCCGACAACGGGAAGATCCAAAGTGATCTACTCCTCTAGCAGATATCCTTCGCTGGCAACCTGATCTGAACAAAAAGGTTGTACAAACAATGTGAGCTTTTAAACTCAATGAGCGAATCGGCCTCGCATTAATAAAATTCAAATACATTACCAGTCATGCAAGTATATCCGAAGGCTCATACTTAACCAATAGACATAGTTAGAAATTACATACAAGAAGATAAAAATTCATCCAATTCAACAAATGTTACTAGTACTCATCAATGACAATATATCTCGGAGAGCGCACACAGGCCAGCTCACCAATTCTGTATATTTCTGCCATGACGCATAACATCATCCTCTTACATACAAGAAGATAAAAATTCATCCAATTCAACAAACGTTACTAGTACTCGTCAATGGTAATATATCCCGGAGAGCGCACACAAGCCGGCTCACCAATTATGTATATTTTCGCCATGACGTACAACCTCATCCTCTTAGCTAGGGCGCCTCACGGATTTATTACCAATCCGAGCTATATCCCTACTGAGGGAATCGTTGTCTCCACACTCATTGGTCAAGACACCCTGTCAACCGGGTTTTTTGCCTTGCCGTGAGAGGGGGTACTGTCCCGCTCAATCACAATCAATAGCATTTCATATCATAATCAGAAGCTCAATATAATATTCATCCATATAACAGGTATAGTATAACTATATTATAGATTTATAAACCACATATCAAGATAACAATTAATCCGTTTTTGAAAACATTCAAACTTCACATCATCATAAGATACTTATTTCATTTTATCCATACTTATGGATTAATTATCTCATTTAGATTCGTCATTCTGAATCCAATTTCCCCCTATGAATCTTGGGAGTGTCCTACGACATACTTTTTATCACCAGTAATGCTAAAACTCTATTAAAACGGGGTCGTTTCACTCACCTGGATTCCGTACGAGTATCACTTCTCTAAGTCGTTACAGACAAGAGTGCTCAGGTGAATTTCGGTGTTCTGCTACGGAGATTTTCATGAAAGATTAGAGAAAATACGTTAAGATTGTTTTCGTACAGATACAGTTCATACGTATGGTTACTGTTTATATATACGGTTACTATTCATACGTACGGTCACTATTTATACGTACAGTTACTATTTATACATACAGTTACTATTTATACCAGAAATAGAGAATATAATCTGTAAAAGAGTACACCAGGTAAGTTCTCAGGAAAGAGTGGAGGGTCACACTGGACACACTTAAAAACCAGGTCTTTCCTTAGCCAGAACTTTCCTAGACATGTATTATTCACAGTTTACATTCTATTTCGGTAATCAAAGAATCAAAATAACATATAAACAGCTAAGGACAGTTTTTCTGATGTGGAAGATCGGCCAAAGCCGCAACCACAGAGCATACTTAAGAAAATAACTTCTAAAATTTGAAAGACATAGAAAGGCATAGTATCATTACCTAAGTAAAAAGGAAAGGACCAAAATCTCAGAGGCCTAGCGTCGAAGCAAGAGAAACTTAAGGAGAGAAGAAGAGAAGTTGAAGGTATGAGTTTAGAAGTGAAATGGAAGCGCCTATTTATAGGAAAAGTCAAGGGTACTATTTGATATTATGCACTAATAAAATATTCAATTTACTATTCATGAAAATGACATTTCTAATAATGCAGTTACTGTACACCTCGTATGGAAAATTTCTCTGTTATTATTATTGGAAACTTAAAGGGAAAACTATCCTTTCACCTTAAACCTTTAAGTTTCTTTTCAAATCAGTCCTTTCAATTTAGTCCCTGAGGGTATTTTTACACATAAAATGTCATTTTCTCCTACAAACTTCTTTCTAGTTTTCTCTTATGACCAAACCACATCTAGTACTTGACATTTCGATTGTATAAATGAACAGTATCGTATACATAAATAGTATTATACGGGTGAATAGTACTGTATACTGAAATAGTAACAGTAGTTTGTAAACAAATATTTATATTTTATTTTTCATGGGTATTACATGTGTACTCTTACTCGTAACAACTTAGAGAAAGTGATACTTGTACGGAATCTATGTGAGTGGATGTAATCTTAATAATAGAATCATAGCACGATCTATCACGTTAGTGAACCGGGTTGAAATCCCAAGTTTCACCAGTTAAAGGTGACAACAGATATTAGTAGGAACTCCAATGTTGTTATTTTCTATAAACAATAGATACATTCAATCTATTTATTATTGTTTTCTTAAACATGAATAATTTCCTTATATGCAAATTTTTAATTATTATTTGTATTATAATTGTGAAATTTTAACTTTCATAAGATTTTTGAAGTATGAATATTCATGATATATCTTTGTGATTGAGAAAAGCCATATGGCATGTTTGTGATATCGGGTGATATCCCCACTTTCTGTGGTGAGCAAGATTGGCCACTTGACTTGAGAAACGCTAGGGGAGAAATAATTCCTATTAATAAAACAGAACAGTGTGTAGCATCACAAAAAGTCTTAAGAGGATTGGAGATTGAGTGAATAGCTCATCAGGGTGATTCCGCCTAAGTAATGAGTGCCAAAAACCTAGGATATGTACTTGATTATTTGTTTATGGAAAAAATTGTTGATCTCTGTTATACTCCCTACTTGTGCTCTTGGTTAATTTTATAGTCTATTAAGTTCATTATCACAATCGATTTTTGTATTTTGTTCTTATTATTAAGTTTGTTGTACATTCACTAAATTTTCCCCAAAAACTCACTCTCATATCTTTCCCTTTTTTTGATCCAGTTGCAGAAAGAAACTCCCTCTAGAGAAGTAGCATAGTGATATGTGAGAATATAGAATTTTCCCGTTGCCGGGTAGGTTTAATGATTCTGTATCTATATTAGGGGCTCTGTGGTCATCGGACTCCTAGGACGTTTATTGTGGATATTTCAGGAATTTCATATAATTATACTTCGATTTTATAATCTTTATGAGGATGGTGTTATTATGGTTGTTTATCTGTACCTTTATAACTATATTAAGTTATGTACAATATTTTCCCGTATATGTAAGAAAGGACGCTAGATATGTTTTTAATAAAATTTTCATCTATTGTAGATGTATGTGATTTTAAAATAAATTTATAGATTTTATGTTTCCGCATTATTGAACTCAACAAAAAGGATAGAATTAATAGGAAGGCTTACAGTAACAAGGGACATCATTATTGTACTGATCACGGGTTCAGATAAGCAGGTTGTGACAATAACCAACCAACCAGCATATATATAAGAATCCATAACCATTTTAATAGGCATTTCACATAAATTATGAGTTCAAATGGAAACAAAAGGAAATTTCAAGCTAACTATGCACATATGATGGTAATTATTCCTCACACATCAACCACGCAATTTGCCAACACACACATAAGGGTTAATGCCATTACACCATTTCATATTCCGGTTATGTTATTTCCTTCCAATTCCATACCAGAAGGATCCAAAGCTGCAAGGCCATTAATATAAAATGGTAATTCCATTCACTCACAACCGTATAAAGTTAGAAGTTTTCTCCATTAGTATACTCAAAGAACCTTAAGATTTACACCGTTAAATAAACAATAATAGACATGGCACCAATGCCACATTAAGAATCCAACCATAAGTATTAATTCCAATTTTTAATACCGTCCAAATGAGTTGTCATCCATATTATAATTACTTTGAGGAGTTAAAGGTGATTAACTACCAAACCGTGATAAGATAAAGGTTATCATTTCAAATGACCAATAGAACACTAATCCCCCTTGAAGGAATTCAAGTACAAAGTTTCCAAGGAAATCTTAAGAATGAATTTATGCACAATTAAGTTGAAAGTAAAACTCATCCCTCACAACCATGTTCATAAAACCGATAAAATAATCCTTCATGTGAGCATAATTTAGGTGGCATTCATCCCTAATTAATAAATCCAACTGTAGAATTCCCATTACCAATTTAAGACCATCCACAAGGATCCCTTCCATATAATTGAAAGGCTTCAAGGAGTTGGAAGAACATATTTAAATATGTAACTTTTCATAACTTAAAAGAGAGTATGAACCATCCCTCACCTTGTTTTCGAGCTAGAATTAAACACGTAAGGCCTCAAACAACCACCGAATAACTTGCCAAACACCTAAAGGCCAACACCAAATGAATTTTTAGCATTTAATCCACATAAAAAGAGGTTCTAGCTTATGGCACCTTGGGTACCCACCTTGGCAGCTAGGGCGCCATACAAGCCCAAAGAAATCCCACATTGCTGCATGTGGCACTTGGGGCACTACACACAAAACACACATTGGCACATAGGCACCTAGGGCCCAAAGCTTGGCGCCTTGGGTGCCCATGGTCGCGCCCTAACTTCTTTGTTTGAAAGTTGTCCTAAAGTATCCCATGTTGATCCCATTTCTTCTCCCCTTGGCCAAAACATCAAGGATAGCTTTTTAAAACATTATTTGGTCCCTTAAAATCTCCTCCAAACTAAAGGGAAGAGTTAAAATGAGATCAAGAAGCAAAAATACACTTTCATAACCAAAATACCCACCCCTATCATGGATTCCTTCCAATCCATCCCATTAATTCTCCCACCAACCATCAAATTAGGTTTTTAAAGACCAAATTCACCAAATGAGGCTTGAGAGCTTAGATTAAGAGCTAGGTTAGAGTTTCCAAAATCCCAAAATAGAGGAGTTAAAGAAAGTTTTATTCTTACCACTTTGATGAGGAGATTCCGGTGGATCCACGGTCACCGAAGAAAGTGAGTCCTCATTGGAGTGAAGCCGATGTTGGGGTTTTGGTGAAGGAGAGAGTGGGACATGCAAGACACTTGAGAGAACTTCCCATGTGTGTGGGGCATCCAAATGTGAAGACAAGGAAAGGTTGAGTGGACCATTTTGCCCTCCTTGCCAATGTATGAAGAGCTTACAATGCAAGGGAAAATTTGAAACTCTTGTCAAAACTCTCTTCTCATTCACTAATTGCACTCCACATTTAACTCACATAATCATAATTGTTCCCATGACTCACTAAAACTCCAACATCGAAATTCTCACCCCAAATTATAAAACACACAAGGTTTAAATGTTTTCCTTCTCTTAGGTCCCTATACAAGGGCCATTTTCATATAATTTGCAAACCACAAGTGTCAATAATTTAATTACCATTAATTAATTATGTCCATTACCTTTACCACCATCTACACACATACACATATTCACACAAGAGGAATACATTGACCAAGCAAATAAAAATTTTCCAAATTTTCAAATTAGTCCCAAAATTCATATATAGTCATATAATAGGATAAATACATTGACTGAGCGAATAAAAAAAAATTCACAGGTATTACAATATATGTGTGTCTGTAACATATAGACATCCATCAAACCAAAAATCTGTGCATGAGAAACCACTCATATCAACCTAGAAGAGCCTTGTCTAATTGAAGAAGAATTATCATCATGGATCAAGGTATGATCTTCTGTGTTTTGTTATAAATTATTATTATTGTCAATTTGTCTATCAAGGTCAATTAAACAACAAAATCATGATCTGAACTTCACAGTTTATGATGTTAACTTTATTTCGCATTTGTGTGATCATGAATTTTTTGATTATTTATTATAATAATGGTGTTAAAAACACCTTCATAGAAAATATCATATGATTTTTTTAAGCAAATACCATATAACTTATTGAGAAGGTGCTGGCATTTGCCCATAAAATTTGATTTCCTTAAAGGTAGATACTTAGTTGAAGCCCATGTTAATGCAATGTAATTTGATGAGGCATCAAGCATGGTAACATTTTAGGGATTTATGAATGAGACTGACTTTATTTTGTTTTTGTTTGTTTGTTTTTTAATTATTGATGTGTGATGAATATTATGCTTTTGTAGGATATGTTAACGAATTGCTAAATATTGTGCTTTAATTGAATTTATTTTGTTGAATATTTTATAATGGGATTTGTTATGACAATTTTATGAAAGTTAATCTGAATGTTGAGAGGCAGGTAGGGGTATGGGTTGGACGGGGGGCAAAAAAGCCATATGAGCTAGGGTTTCGGGGCAGGTATGAACATTGTAATTTCTCACAGGTTTCGGGATGAGGCAAAATTTTAAAAGAAAAAAACATCGTGGGACAGTGAGATGGGGACGTAGCAACGTGTAAGGGTGTGAGACCAAAACAAGAGTTAAAAACCCATCTCAATCTGTTCCATTGCCCTCCCTATTAGTGTTGCTGGCTAGCAATTAGCAAGCTATGCTGGTATCTGTCACATCGCTCCACAAGCAACACCACTCGCTAACTTTCTTGTCACCTTTTTCTTCCTATGTCTATCTCTCATTGCTCTTTTTAACATTTAATATTATGGACCACAAGAATATCCTTAATTAAAAATTTTCAGGACAACGAAGTTGGTAGGCCATTCTAGTTGCTTTTGCCTTTGTATGTATATATTAGGGGTGTGACTAAAAGAAATGCAGTATGATGTACGCTTGTCCTTATTGGCTACATGTTTTTTTTTTTTAACTTTTTTTCTTCATGTCAAAGGATTCCTTTTGATCCATGGAACAATTGGCCCAAAAGGTGAAAAAAGTGTTACTTAAATTTTTTTTTGGGTAAATAATGGAGCAAAGCAAAAATCTAAATTTAATACTATTTGTTTAATTACTCACACACTTCATTATTAGACTACTACCTAATGGATTTAGTTTTACTTAACTTTAAGTGGTCCTCCGGTTTATAAAATAAATTAAATTTGGACTTTATTAATTATGAACTTAAAATTTAAATAAGGTTTATGTAAAATCAATAGCTTTTATTAAGTCTCTGAAGTTTTATAATAGTTTTAATTTTGAAACAACAAATTTAAAAGTAGGTAACTTTTTTCTTATTAGTGTTAAGTTAGAGCTTAAGTTCGCAAGAAATGACCGGGCAAAATGAGTTCTTCTTTTTGTTTTTGAAATGGCCCAAAATGAATTCATTGATCTGAAAAGATACAAAGCCAAAGCAGCCCAATGAACAACATCATCAGGGAAAGGGCCCAAAGAGAAGACTAAAGTGGAAAAACAATACTTCTTAGCATTTGTGTTTGCTACTCTATTGAAAAATGAATAGAGGAGAGATGCGATGTACTGAAGTTCTGATGTATGTTTCATTATATTGAAAACAGAGTACATGGTAGAATAGACCGTAGTATCAGTTTAAACTTAAACCAGAATTGGTTGGTTCCTAATCTAACAACTAATAGTCTGTTACAACATCATAACAACTAACTTAACAGAAGCCACATCAGCTCGCCACGTCACTTTGCCACATCACCAATCCTATCAAAGAGAGAGGTAAATGCTTTAGAGACTCTTCGCATCTCCAACCACTCAACCATCTCCGTGATTGTTCTATCCCTGCTGCTGTGAAAGGCTGAAATGACCTCCAAGCAATCGGATTCGACATCCAAGCTGTGATAACCTTTGATCATGCATCAACCGCATGCGTGCAGTTTCTTTGTTTTCCTCTCCCTTCCTGATCGTTGGATTTGCCAGCAATGCATTAATTTTGTGCCTGTTTTTAGAGATGAGAAAAAATTTTAGGAAAAAAGTGAAAAAAGTATTGGGATCTAAGTTTTTTTTTCTTTCAAATAGGTCTATAAAAGCATGAATTGAAGTCCTCTGCTTTTCTTGGAGGAAGAGGACCCCGCTCTTCCAAATCTGCACCGTCGGATGAGTTGTTTTGACTGTCCATATCTTCCAAACAATATTTATTAATAAATTTTAAAATATTAATATCTTTTAAAGTTATAATATATATATATATATATCTTTTAAATTTATTTAAAAAATATTTTCCTGTTTTTTATTATTTTAAAATATATAAATATTGTTTAGAAGATTTGAACTGTCGAAACATCTAATCCAACGGTACAGATTTGAAAAAACAGGGGACTTCAACTCTAAAAGCAAGCACCAAACAAAAAAAGTATTGAGATTTATCTAAATTTTTTCTTGCAATAAGTCCCGAAAAGCAAGCACAAAAAAAAAGTACTATGACCTATTTAAAATTTTTTTTTTCAAATATATCCTTGAAAGCAGAAAAAAAAAAAATACACACACACATTGGTGGCCATTAGATCACATCCTCATCTACAAATCCAACGACCAAAAAAAAAGGTTGTCTCTTCAGGAAAAGCAGCTAATCTGCACTCCTGTGTCAGAGAGCAACTCTCACTTTCTACTGGATTTAAAAACTTTTGTTTTTTACCAAATAGACATTTTCTTTCTCAAAACTTATAATACTATATCTCATTATCAGTGTTCACTAAACTAAATTAAAAATTGAACAAATTATAAGTAGTAAGATTGTAATTGTATAGTATTAGTAAAAACTTAAGTTAATTTAATGACTTTTTTAATCCCAATTGACCTAATAAATTAGAAACATATCAACAAATAAAATAAAAATACAAAATTTCAAAATGTTATACGAACAACAAAATATACTACTGAGATCTTAACAGATTTAGATCTTACATAGAATTAAGATCATTCAGATTATTTAAAATCGTAAAATCATAATATCTTAATATTTAAATCGAGATCTTGACAACCATACTACTTTGAAATAAAAGGAGAAAGGAACCAGAAAGATCTACTCCACCAACACCCGACAAAGACGTGGTGTATGTCCTCCCCATACTCAGCATCTGGGGCATACCAGGTTAGCGACAATGCCTCTTTTTTGTAGGTTCGTGTTGCATGGGATTGCACTTTTAATTAATCTCTATAGGAAAACTTTAATCCTTGGTTGAATATTCAGTTACCGTAATTTCTGCCATTTAATTCTACACACTAATGATGTTGGAACATTACCTATTTGATTCCCCATAACCCAGTGATAAGATGATTGAACATTAAAGCAAATTTTCCTCTCCAGAGGCCAAATAAGTTCATCTTTTAAAAATCTCCTTGACAAGGGAATGTCCCCAATAACAACTGCCTCCGTAGGTATGAAAGTGTTATGTAATAGCTGTATATCCCAACATCGACTTTTAGGGATAAACAGATCAGAGAAATATGAAAGAGTGCTATTGGTGTGATAAGAGGATAGGTGGTTGCTCTAATTATTAGTCAAGCTGAGCCCCATGTATAAGTTAATTTTTTTAAAAAAAGTCAAATTTTTTTAGAAAATTCAAGTTATTGGGTTAGTCAAGATTCTCTCAGGTCATCTGGGCCACTCGGGGTCGATTGCAGAACAATTCTATTGATTGATCCAAACTGGTTCGACTTTGAGTTACAGATTTGTGGGTCAGCCTGCCGAGTCAGTTTGGATCTGATAACTATGGTTATAAATAATATCAGAAACAAATTTGTAAATATTAAACGCCACGTGTCGCACAGGGCACATGTGTCACCTCTGACAAGGACGACACGCTTGCAACGAGATTCAATCCACAATAAAAGTAACATACACTAGTAAATAAAAAAAGGGATGGGGGCAGAATTTAAAATCAAGGACGAGATACAAAAGTCAAAAAGTCAACTTTGAGGAATAAATAGATCAGAGAAGTATGAAAGAGTGGGCTTTTGAGTAATAATACTCTGCCTAGCACCACAACTAAGCCACACATTCACCCAAATGTTATTTAGGTTCCATCCCTCACGAAAGTGGCTTTAGGGTTAGTTTTGCGAACTCAGGCTCACATATTAGCTTAGAATATATATATATATATATATATATTAAAATTCAAAAATAAAACTAAAAGAGCCTAATACTAGCAAGTGCACTAGTTGTATCAAATGATATCAAGGTAGTGTCAATCTCACGAAGATTAGAATTTAGATTAAAACTGCAACTCACAAGGTACTAATTAAATTAAGAAAAGAAAATTTTCTTGATAACTAAGTAATTGAAAATGAAAAATAAATTGAACTACTTTGATAATAAAAAGAAAAACTTATAATTATAAAACATGAGGGTTCGATTTCACTACTTTTATTTTGGTTATACAACTCAATTAATTTTTCCTATTATTTGAATTCTTTAGTTTAGTTTAGAATTCCTTATTTATCTAACTCATGTCTAGGCTATTTAGACCTCTTTTATATTGAGTTAACTAACTAATCTCTTGGTTGTAATTAATGTTGAGATGAAAAGGCATCGTACTTCTGAATTATTTAAAAAGACCCTACAGGCAATTATCTTATATCTAGGTATAATTTTACTTACAGTGGTTGAAACAAATAGTCTTTCTTTTTTTATTTATAAATCCATCAACCCTATAAATAAATCTTAAGTTCAATTTTACAAGTGATTAATTTTTAAAACGCAGTTTCAATCATATAAACTAAGAGAGTCAAATAGAAGAAAAAGAAACTTTATTTTATAAACCAAAATAAAAGATATCCATCTATCCCTATCTAAACCTACTAAAGAAAACACACCTGAATGAATCTTAAATAGAACAATAAACAAGAGAATTACTGATTCTCAAATATTGAGTTGATCTGTAGCCTAGGGGGCCTAAAGGGGGTATTTATAGGCCTTAAATTACAAATGTTGGTGTTGAGGCGCGGGCTCAATGTTTGGGCTAATGTTTATATTTTTCTAGACGTCTTCTCTTTAGGCTTCTAATTTTGGGCTCAATTAACTTGCAAAATCAAACTTATGTAAATTTAATATAAACAAGTCTATTTTACATCAAAATTTCACCTATATTTACTAAAATTGCAGACTAAGTTATTAATTTAGAAAAAGTTGAATTTTTGTTAATTTATTTATAAAACCCTACAATTAATTATTTTATTCTATTTTATGGACCATTTCATTTAAAAAATAATTCTAAAAATTAGAGGTATAACTCACCCTCACATTGCAGCCTTTTCTAAGACTCCTATTGTGGTATATTTACGTCGGTACTAATTTTTTAAAAAAAATTTCTCCACATACTAACTATTTAAAACTATTTCCTTATATACTAATTTTTTGTCAAATTCGACCCACACGCAATTGAATTCACTAAATAATACTGAACAAATTTCACCATGGGGTGATTAAATTTGATTACTCGCAAAATTCGACCACCCCGTGGTCAAATTTCATGTGGGAATATAATAAAAAATTTCCACATGGAATTCGACCACTACATGGTCGAATTCCATGTTTTCTTTTTTTTTTTATTAAAAAAATTTCACTCATATTTGGACGAATTTTAATGTATTAATTTTTTTAATTTCTCAATATACTAAATAGAAAAAATTCAACCAAGTGTTAATCGAATTTCATGTAAAAGACATCATAATAAGAAAGATTTGGTTGATTTCACTCAGGGTGGAATTTCATGTAGGTTTAACAAATTGTTTTTTTTCAACTTACGACCAAGGTTTGGTCGATTTCACATATATATTAATATAATATATTAAATATATATATATATTATATTATATATTATATATTCATAATATATTATAATATATATATTAAATTTAAAATAAAATATATTAAATTATTAAATTATTTTTTATACATATTTTTAATATTTTTATAATAAATAAAATTTACATGATAAGTGATAATAAGATAAGTAAAACCTATTAAATAAACAAAATTTAATAAATAGGTAAATAATAAATAATAAATTTATATGAATAATAAGATAATGAATAAGCCACAACAAACAAGTTCATATTCAAATAAGAAAGAGGGATCAATTAACATCCCATAACTTTATTAAAAAAAATCAATCACATGAAGTTTTCTCATAAATCCTTGAACTTAATAATTAATTCATAAATTAACATGAATGAAAATATAATTCTTAAAAGGATATCTTAGGTAACTTACAACATTAGAGAGCATCTTAAACAAACGAAATAAACAAAGACATATAATTAAAATGGAATTCGACCCTAAACGGGAAGGACAACAGTGCTCTTCGCTACTTCTCAAACTGCACCTCTCATGTAAAAAAAAAGTATATGGATGATATGAGTTTTAAAACTCAGTAAGAAACTTGGTGAAACTATAATCAAACCCAAATACTATTTAACTTAGCCTATTTGCATATTATTTAACTTACGTAGCTAAGATAAGACTAGGGATTCATCAATCTACTCAACCGGATTCCTTGCTAATAATTAACGTGTTCTACCATAACCCTTCAAGTGAAGGATGTCGTGATGGATATTTCCTAATGAAGGATCATATCTCCTAAACGGTATGAAACTTTTTGACAAATTCTAGTGTAAGGTATAGGATTTTTAGGAGAGAGAAAGAAAGAGGACGATGATGATTTCCATGAGGAGAGGGGGAGGAGAGTGAGTAAAGAATTTGTAAAGGTTTAAGAGTTTATTTATAGATGGGGGTTTAGGCTTAATTAAGAGGAAAATATTAAAATTCAATTAAGATTCTATAGATTTATGTTTATCCTAGGTTTATTTATTTATTAATATTTTATCTTAGTTATCTTCTTGTTTAAGATGTATTATCTAAGTATTATATTAATTTTAGGCAAAAAGATGTTATATGCCCCTAACGTTTACACTAATTTTTATTTATGCCCCTAAATTTTTTTTCCCGATTATGCCCTTGACGTCTCAATTGTTATCATATATATACCCCAAAATAATGAAAATACCCCTCATCCCTCCTTTTTTTTCTTTCTCCTCACTCAAACACAGACCCCGCAGGAAAAGATGCCGGAACCCTTGTCATTGAAGCATAAAATATCACATCTCACAACCATTCACTCTCTTTGCTCTATCTTCGCGTCCTTTTTCCCTCCAACATTCTTTCCCCCCTTTCTCTCTGGTTCACGCTCTCTCTTTGTCTTTTCGGCGAGGTTTGAGGCAAAGAAATTTTTTGAGTTTGAGAGAGAGAGAGAGAGAGAGAGAACTAGAGAGAAAGAAGGGAGGAAAGAATGCTGAAGGGAAGAGGGACATGATAGTAAAGGAAAGAGAGTGAATGATGGTGAGATATGATGTTTTTTGCTTCTCTGGGGAGGGATCCGGCGTCTTCTCTGGAGAGATCTGTGTTTGAGTGAGGAGAGAGAAAAAAAGAGGAATGAGGGGTGTTTTTGTCATATATATGATAAAAATTTAAATGTTAGGGGCATAATCGGGCAAAAAAAACTCAAGGGCATAAATGAAAATCAGGGTAAACATTAAGGACATATAGTACCTTTTTACCTTAATTTTAAAACTACTTTCTTTATCTTACTACTTATATTGTTTGTTACTATTATTTAAGATAATATTATTTATTGTTCTTAATATTATGTGTTTTATCATCCTTATACTAAGTGTACACTTAAACAACAAGATAAAGAAAATAGTTTTATCTTAAATAATAGTAATAGACAATATAAGTAGTAAGATAAAAAAAAAGTAGTTTTAAAATTAATATAATACATAGATAATACATCTTAAACACTAAGATAACTAAGATAAAATATTAATAAATAAATAAACCTAGGATAAACACAAATCTTTTAATTGAATTTAAATATTTTCCTATTAACTAAGCCTAAACCCCCACCTATAAATAGACTCTTAAACCTTTACAAATTCCTCACTCACTTACTCTCCTCCCCCTCTCCTCATAGAAATCATTGTCTTCCTCTCTATTTCTCTCTCCTAAAAATCCTATACCTCCCATTAGAATTCATCAAAAAATTTCATACCGATTGGGAGATATGATCCTTCACTAGGAAATATGCATCATGACATCCTTCACTTGAAGGGTTATGGTAGAACACGCTAATGATTAGCAAGGAATCCGGTTGAGTGGATTGATGACTCCCTAGCCTTATCTTAGCTATGTAAGTTAGATAATATGTGAATAGGTTAAGTTGAATAGTATTTGGGTTTGACTATAGTTTCACCAAGCTGCTCACTGAGTTTTAAAACTCATACCATCCATATACATTTTTTTCTATAGATTGGTTGGAGCCACTACGATCGTCGAGTTACCCAGAATTAAATTCGTGGCAACTTGCAGTATAGTAATTGTCCCAGGTCGTTTCACTCTTGGAGCCTTGCTTCTAAATTGCCTAATTAATTGCTATAACATTAATCTACACTAATCTAACTACTGATTACAGCCTAATTACCGTGGGGGGGATTGCAATTAAACCATAAAATAGAAACTAATGGAACAATAATCTTACACTATGACAGAACAGAACATAGATAAAGAAATAAAGAGATACAGAGACAAATACACAATGCAATCAACCATAGAGTCCCTAGAATTGCAACCATCATCATTCTTGTCTTTAAATTGATTCTAGTGTTCTCTATCATTAGGTTTTCTAACTAAAATTTCTAAGAGATTTCCTAGAACTAGATTACACATAAGTTGAACCTAACCACATGCAATTTGATTAAGTCCTAACCTAAATCATGCTTGATAACCATCCAAGTAAGCCATTTCTATTCTACTTGCTACACCAAATAGTAATAGCAAGAACACATCTCAAATTTACAACATTCAAACTAGTATTCACATCCATAAAAGTCTAAACAGAACAAATATGAATCTAAAAACTAGAGGAAGCTAGAACAGAGGAAACCACAACAAAGCTTACTGATTAAGATCCAAGAATTCATGTTACAGACTCTAGTTATCTATGGACTAATTACAACACAAAATTTATCCTTCCAAGGAAGCCAAAACAGAACAAATACAAGGGGAATATGAATTACAGAAGAAAATGGAAGAAGAGAACTCTTCAACAGCTGCAATTGGAGTCTGAATGTGTCTTTTAGCTTCAACCAAGGAGGGAGGACAAATTTGACTTCTGGTCAGGTCCTTTTTAGCTTCTGTTTTGACATGAAAGTGTAGCAATAGTACAGAGAAGATTCATGGAAATAGTGCTGCAGCAACTCCCTTTTGCTGATGTAGAAAAATAGTTTCCATTTTTGGTTTCTGCTGCTTTTTCTGATGCTGCTAGAAAGTGCAGAATGCTTTTTGGTTTATGTAGAAATAGTGGGGCCCACAGTCCAGTCAACACCCAGTCAGCCCTAGAATGCCATGTCAGCATCCAGGTGGCGTATGCATAAGCAAAATGTCCATGTCATCAATTTAGCTCTCTAATTATGAAATTAAAGCACAATTAGTCCATGATTAGATTACATCCAATAAATTCTAAAATATAATAAAATTAGAGAGTACATAATATTTAAGATGCAAAATCGATTAAGATAGGGACTAAATTGTATAAAAAAATGCTTGATATCAAATCCCCCACACTTAGCCTTTTGCACTCCTGGGCAAAATCTAATTCAGAACATCCAAAGAAAGAGTGGAAAACATGCATGAAAGGAATAGTCCAAATTTGAAAAGATTTAGCACTTGGAGAAAATAAATTTTAAATTTCTAAAATTTCAATCGTCATGGCAATTTAATTTTGATAAGAATGAATTCAAGTAATTAGCCTCCTCACAAGGGGTGTGTTTACTCTCTATTCTCTCAAGAGTTTAAGGTTAATTCACTCAAAATTCACTTATCATAAAATCACTACCATAAGCTTGTCAAGTATCTAAATCTCCACTACTCATATCCACATGCATGCTTGAATCAAAAGGACTTTACAAGGATGTAATGTTGGGTGCAAAATAGAGGAAAGGAAGAAGGAAAACAAAATAAAGGTGGAAAACAATTCGAGAAAGGAAGAAAAACAAGAATAAAGTGTGGAAACAATTTGGGAAACTTAAGAACATAAAGAGCATTAGCTATAATATTGCAAGAGATTGAATAAAACAAATTTTGGGTGTAAAAAGTTCTTTCTACTCTCCTTTTTTTTCTACTTTTTTTGTTTTTCTTCTTTTTCTTTCTTTTCAACGTTGATGCATTTTCTATTTTAATCATAATATTTTTTTTATTTGAATGGCCATTTTTTTTTCTTTTCTTTTTGCTTGGGAGTAGAGAGAAATATTCATCCCAAAATTCAGAGAAATTTTCAGCACATCAAATCTCTAAAAGAATTTAAATGCTCTTCACATCTCAAACTGGGAAGAAAAAATTCTGGTTTGGGTAGAAAAAGTGGTGGAAAATGTAAGAAGGAAAGTGGAAACAAGGCACAAAATGGCACACAATGGAAACAACACATGGGATGGCTATTTGGCTAAAAATGGGTCACAAAGAAATACCTATATCATCTCCAAGCATTCAAATGTAAATATAGCCTCAACAAGATTCAAGACAAGTTCTAGAGTGAACATTCTTGTAAGTGATCACACACAACAAGAAAGAATAGCATTTTGCAATCAAGGCTTAAATTCATCACGGTTTAAAAGACTATTACATAAACTCATTAAAACCAAATTTATTGCCATTTAAGCTTGAACTCTAGAAAAGGAAGATTAAATTCTAGTCATGATGCTAAAATCAATCCAAATCTAAACTATTCTAGCAAGCATATTTCCACAACAAAGTCTTCTTCCAAAACCAAAAAGAAAGTACTAAAAACTAATCTAAAAGCGTACTAAAATTCTGCACCAAAACACAAGCTAAAAGCTCCAAAAAATGCAGAAAACGGCTACAAAATGCATAACAAAAAGTATATAAAAACATAATAGAAAAAATTTTAAAATGCATGAATTTTAAATGCATGAAATTTAAAAACAAAGACCATTTCATTCTCGCCCCCACACTTAAATTTTTGCATTGTCCTCAATGCAAACAGTTATTAGCACATATCATCAAGAGACATAGAGGACATGAAAATAAAAGAGAGAAAAGAGAAAAAGAGACAGCCTTATCAGTTTGGTGCGCCTTTTCCGCGTCTTCCAATTACCTAGCATTAGCTTTTTCCAGAAGTTTTTCTCAACAGCAGGTTGGATGGTGGAAAGAATTGAATTTTGGTCACTAACCTAAAGAAAAACAAAAGAAGCTCCACTTGCCACGGAGGGGTGTGAAGAACCAAGAGAAAAACAAAAAGAAAAGGAGGAAGAACTACTAACTAAAACACAATTTAAAACAAAAAGAGAGCTACTTTCTAAAACAGAATTAAAATTAAAACTCCTACTCCTACTCTTACTCCTACTCAAAACAGAACAAGAATTAAAGTTATCATCTATACAAGAATTGCTATCTAAAACAAAATTACTAGCTATAACAGAACTATTATTTACAAAACAATCTAATATGAAACTAGCATCTAGAACAGAGTTATCTAAAATAGAATCTAAACTAAGACTATTATCTACAACAGAATCTAACTTAGAAACAAAATTAAAAACACAAGGGATAGAATTAGAAACAACAGGGATAGAATAAGATTTCACAATAGAAACAGAGGTGAAATTGGAGTCATATTCAGATGCACATGCACAATCAGATTCAGATTCAGATTCCTTCAATTTAGGTGCCGATGCAAAGTCATATGCAAATGCAGAATCAGATGCAATTACAGATGTGGATGCATTCAATTCAGATTCAAGTATAGATTCAAGTGTAAGTGCATACAGCTCATGTTCAACAAAATCATCACAATTGCCAAGTTTCAAAGCTTTTTCTATTTCAATGTATGCATGGCAAGTATGACAGTCACAATTAAAGTCTAAATCTCCCACAAACGCACTCTCATTCTCCTACTCCAATACTTTTATAGCTACCTCTTCTTTTCCTAAGGGTTCTATTTCTTTTTGTAGCTCAAGTTCAACAACCTCAGGTTGGATGACCCTATTTGGAGAAAGTGATGGTCTATGGAGGAAAGGGGACTCATCCTTATCAGTTTCTTCTTTCTCATTTTTCTCACTTATGCTACTTGAGGAAGAGGACTCCCTATTTTACCCATCTAGCTCATCTAATTCCTCTAATTCAAGTTGGGAGCTTAGACCATCTAATTGAGTGCCATCATCTAGAAAAATGACACCATCCACATCTCCTATGTTTCCCACAAATTAGGAAGGTAGACTACTATCAAACCCCTGATTGATCATCTTACTAACAATGTTAGCAAGTTGGCCTAATTGAGATTCCAAGCTCTGTAAGCTCACCTCAGTTCGCTCTTGGAATTGCATGGTATTTTGGGCCAACTGTTGAATCAAGTCTTCCAAACTTGACTCAATCTCCTTAGGGGTGGCTGGAGGGTATACATCATACAAGTAAGGAGCACTAATTTCATGCTCATATGGTGAATGCGATAAGCTCCCATACCTCAAATCTTGAAGCTCATAATCAGGATGGCATGTTGTGGGGTAGAGGCTATACTCTTGAGGATCTTGTTGAAATTCCCTAAGGCCATGAAAGACTCCTATATAGGACTCTGTACTTTCTTGAAATTGACGGTATTGATCTGTCCTATACACAGATGAGGAATCTATGCCAATCAAAAATGGAGAAGGGGAATAGGATGGTGGTGGCACTTGTTGTTCTTGCCTAAGGGTTAGTGAGAAGGAAAACTACAACTAGAACAACTACACTACTCCTAACACAACTACTCTAACTAGCCTATAAACAGGGCCTATCCAATTTTTGATCAAAATTAGCCAATTCTTCTTGACAAACCTTATTATAGGCTATAAAGATGAAACACACAAGAAAAACACAAAGGAAATTACTCCTAACGCTATTTCTATGCCCAACCTATGAAAAACACCCAAAAATCAAGTATCTCAGAAAATTTTAATTTTTGTTTGGAAAAATCCTTCACAAGTTAGAGGCACAAAAACAACAAACAGAACTTAAAAATACATTCTACAAAAATCAAACAAAAAATCACAATATATTAGAAAAGTCATAAAAAACATTAAAAAAGTAGAAAAAAGGGTCTAAACGTTTGAATTTGGAGAAAATAGGGCGGTGCTCCCGAGCGATGTAATTGCCTAGGGTGCCTTGCTTAGAACGTAGAAATTTAGTGAATTATCAGTTTTCAGGTCATTCCGAATTACTTTTCTAAAAATGAATAGTGTATGGTAACCCTAAATATCAAAAACTTGCAAACCACTTCAGCCAAAGACAATAAACTAACTACAATCAAATAATGACTCAATTGGACAACTACTTAGGTGATTCAGAAACAAATTGGCTCCCGGCAACGGCACCAAAATTCTGGTTGGAGCCACTACAACTACCGAGTTACCCAGAATTAGATTTGTGGAAGCTTGCAGTATAGTAGTCGTCCTAGGTTGTTTCACTTTTGGAGCCTTGCTTCTAAATTGCCTAATTAATTGTTCTAACGCTAATTTACACTAATCTACCTACTGATTACAACCTAATTACCATCGGGGGTGATTGCAATTAAACCATAAAATAGAAACTAACAAAACACTAATCCTAAACTATGACAAACAGAACAGAGATAAAGAGATAAAGGGATACAGAGACAAATACACAATGCAATTAGCTATAGAGTCTCTAGAATTGCAATCATCATCATTCTTGTCTTCAAATTAATTCTAGTGTTCTTTACCATTAGGTTTTCTAACTAATATTTTCAAGAGACTTCCTAAAACTAGATTACACATAAGTTAAACCTAACACATAAGTTAAACCTAACCACATGCAATCTAATTAAGTATTAACCTAAATCATGCTTGATAATCATCCAAGTAAGTTATTTCTATTCTACTTGCTACACCAAATAGTAACAGTAAGAAAACATCTCAGATTTACAACATTCAAACTAGTATTCACATCCATAAAAAGTCTAAACAGAACAAATATGAATCTGAAAACTACAGGAAGCTAGAACAGAAATGAAATAAAGGAAACTACAAGAAAACTTACTGATTAAGCTCCAAGAATTCATGTTACAGATTCTAGTTCTCCATGGATTGATTACAACATAAATTTGAGCCTTCCATAGAGGCCAAAACTGAAGAAATACAAGGGGAGGGGGGAAATATGAATTACAGGAGAAAATGGAAGAAGAGAACTCTTCAACAGCTGCAAATGGAGTTTAAATGTGTCTTTTAGCTTTAGCCAAGGAGGGAGGACAGATTTGACTTCTGGTCAAGTCCCTTTCAGCTTCTATTTTGACCAGAAAGTGTAGCAATAGTGCAGAGAAGATTCATGGAAATAGTGTTGCAAAAATTCCCTTTTGCTGATGTAGAAAAGTAGTTTCCATTTTTGGTTTCTATTGCTTTTTCTGATGCTGCTGGAAAGTGTAGAATGCTTTCTGGTTTATGTAGAAATAGTGGTGGCCACAATCCAGTCAATGCCCAGTCAGCCCTAAAATGCTATGTCAGCATCCAGGTGGCGTCCACATAAGCAAAATGTCCATGTCACCAATTTAGCTCTCTAATTATGAAATTAAAACACAATTAGTTCATGATTAGATTACATCCAATAAATTCTAAAATATAATAAAATTAGAGAGTACATAATTTTTAAGACGCAAAAAGGAATAAGATAGAGACTAAATTATATATAAAAATGCTTGATATCACTAATCATTCGATTATTGAAGAGCTCCAGTCTGAGGAGTAGTGAAAAGCACTATTGTCTTTTCGCTGTAGGGTCGAATTCCATTTTAATTATATGTCTTTGTTTGTTTCATTTGTTTAAGATGCTCTCTAGTGTTGTAAGTCACTTAGGAGATCCTTTTGAGAAATTATACTTTCATTCATGTTAATTTATGAATTAATTATTAAGTTCAAGGATTTATGAGAAAACTTCATGTGATTGACTTTTTTTTTTAAAAATAAAGTTATGGGATGTTAATTGAGCCCTCTTTCTTATTTGAACATGAACTTGTTTGTTGTGGCTTATCCCTTACCTTACTATTCATATAAATTTATTATTTCTTATTTACCTATATATTAAATTTTGTTTATTTAATAGGTTTTACTTATTTTATTATTACTTATCATGTAAATTTTATTTATTATAATTTAATTAAAAAATTAAAAAATGTGTATAAAAATAGTTTAATAATTTAGTACATTTTATTTTAAATTTAATATATAATATATATTAAATATAATAATATATTATGAATATATTATAATATATAATATATATTTAATATATAATATAATATATATATATATATATATATATATATATATTTAATATATTATATTAATATATGTGAGAAATCGACCAAACCTTGGTTGATTTCTCACATACACTCACACACATACACACACATATATATATATGAAGGAATTCGACCAAGTTCATGTTGTCTTTTATATGAAATTCAATCAATACTTGGTTGAATTTGCTCTATTTAGTGTATTGAGAGGTAAAAAAATTAACACATAAAAATTCATCCAAATACGTGTGAAATTTTTTCTTTTAAAAAAGAAAACATGAAATTCGACCATTGAATGATCGAATTTCATGTGGAAATAAAAAAAAATATGGAATTCGACCACCGTGGTGGTTGAATTTTGTGAATCTGCGTGTGGGTCGAATTTGGCAGAAAGTTAGTATATAGGGAAATAGTTTTGAATAGATAATATGTGGGAAAATTTTTTTAAAAAAAGTTAGTACCGACGTAAATATACCCCCATCTTGCAAAAAGAATACTCCTCCACGTAAAGCTAGTAGTTGGACCTAGTTTAGCATGCATAAAATGCATTCTTGATAATATTTACCCTTCAACACACGGGCAACAAGAGAGTCATCATTATGATAAGCCTCCACTCTTTGCTACATTAAATTCCTTCATGCTACAAAAACCCATTCCACCTTGTTTCTTGGGCTTACATAAGTTATTCCATGACCAATGGAATTTCTGCTTATCTTCACTCCCCTCCTCCCCCTAATATCTATTAATTAAACTCTCTCACTATCTAAGCACAAATAGAGGTAGGGACAACAAAACCCATAACATAAGTTGGTATAAATTGTGCTACAGACTTGATAAGTATTTCCCTTGTTCCTTGTGGCAACCATCCAACCTTCCAACCACTCAACTTCTCACTCATATGTCAATAAGACAAGAAAATACAACTTTCTTAGAACTACTAATGAGAGTTGGTAAACCAAAATATGGGCTCTCCACAATCTTTACTTCCATCCTTTTTGGGATCAAAGATTGACTACTACTTGGCATGTTTTCGACTAAATGTGAGCTCGATTTTGTCGAAATTGACCTACTATCAAAAAGTGTTTTCATAGAGTTGAATACACCCCAAAAGTTGCCTCCATTTCTTACAAAGTGGCCCTAGAGAAAATGATTGAATCATCAGGAAAGAAAAGATGTGATACCATAGGACAATGCCTACCCACATTGATTACATGAATTAACTATTTATCATATTGTACCTTCTCTAGAATGCACGATAATACCTCTTTACAAAGAATACAAAGGTAAGGGGGAAATGGGATCCACTTGCCTTAGCCCTCTTTATGGATTGAATAAAAGGCCCTACTTCTCCATTCACCACAATAGAATAAGATAAAGAGGTGACACCCTTCATTATCAAATCAATAAAATGAGAAGGAAACTCCATAGTCACAATAACTTTATGTAAAAATCTCCAATCAATATGATTAAAGGCTTTGGCCATATCATCTTTCAATGCTATGAAACCCCACTTTTCTTTGACCTTTCTCTTCAAGAAATGAAAATTCTTGAAGGAAATGACAAATTGTTTGGTATGTAAGAAAGATTTTTAAGAGAAAGAAAAGTGAAAAGGAAAGGAAAAGGGAAAAGAAAAAGGTTTAAAAATATGTTTGATATGACATAGGAACGAATGGAAAGGCTTCACCATTACTTTGTTTGGTATGGAGTTTAAAATGAAAGAAAGGAAAGATTTTAATATGATTTTACTAAATTAACCTTCTAATAAAATATGATAAAAGCCATAAAAAAAAGGCCAACACAATGTAATATATGTCTCCAGATTTCTCTAAAATCAAAGGCCCCACTCCTCCTCCTCCCAATCATCTTCTTCCTCACTCTCTCTAACTCTCACATTCTCTCTCTCTCTCTCTCTCTCTCTCTCTCTCTCTCTCTCTCTCTCTCTCTCTCTCTCTCTCTCTCTCTCTCTCTCTCTCTCTCTCTCTCTTTCTCTATGTCTTTTGTCAGCTGGAGGTTCAGTAAAGAAGAAAAAATTTCATTGTCTTTTATTGATACCTATGATTGGCTTCCTCGAAAGAAGAAAAATTTGATAGCCCTAGATGAGGTTCAGTAACTGGAAGCTAAATGCAATAAGATATGTTTTTATGAAGATCAAGAAAGAGAAGCTTACTCTCAAAATGCCAAATCAAACCTAGAGCATGCATGTACGTATATTTCTTTCTTTTTTACATTTTTTTTGTTTTTGTTTCATTTTGGTCATGTTCTGCCACCATTTGTAATATCCTTACCCTACATTTCATATGTATAGTGATTGCAAATCTTGATGTGATATGTATCAAGTATGATGTTGAATGGACTAAATCAAAAAGGATGAAGACCTTGTGGCCAAATGTATGGAAATGTGAGTATTGTATGCTCTATATGCAATACATTATGTATGAGGGACCAACTGGAGGGAGTGGACAATTTTTATGTCACATCCCAATTTGGAAACATGACCAGCACGATGGTGAGTCTCACATCACCACCATAAGCCTAGCCAACCACCATAAACCAAAATAATTCTAAAGATTTGCCGTCAAAGTAAATGTGCAAAAGTAAAGTGATATAAAAGTTCCAAAAATGGCCATTTCACAGGGTTCACAAACAACCAAGTTATAATCATCATAAATAGTTTAGAGGAATAAACTCAAGTTCCATAACAACATTCACCAAATTCCTAGGTGTTCTACTCTACTACAAAGCAACTCATAACCCACTGATACAATAAGACCACTACTACCAACCCGATACCATAAGGATGGTAGACTTGGAGACTTCACTACTCCTCACACGGAGACTCGTAGATGCTCAAGGAACCTGCAAGGGGTACACAAATAGGGTAAGTATGAATAACCGAGTGAGGAAAACTCTAATAATAAAATATACAATACGATGTACCACTTGAAGGGAAGAGATTCTGAGGGAGATCCCATTTGCAACCACAACCAATCCTTCTAACACACGAAACTGGGTTACCACGAAATCATCCAATACACAGAACCACAAATGGCCATCATACCACACATATGTATATGAATATGGGAAAATTCATACATACCATAACTACCACAGAAACTCACAAGTAATTCCAACATTATGCAAGTAATTCATGTTAATCTTATTCATTGCCATGCCACACGTCAAGCACATGCAAACCATCCATCAACCAAGTCTAGTCAATTATTTAGAACATGCCTCTTATAGGCAATGTGCTTCTCATAAGCACTATCACGCCTCTCATAGGCAATGCACCTCTTTGTGCTCGACTAGTCTTTTTAAATATGGGGCCTCTCATAGGCTTCGGGCTTCTTATAAGCACCACCAATCCCATATACAAATATAGGGCCTCTCATGGATCAAGTACCTCTCATAGGCATGGGGTCTCTCATCGACTTCATACACAAACCATAAGGCATAGTTACAATGCACATTAAATCCATATTTATCTAATCACACTAATACATCACATAAGCAACATTCCCTACCATCCATTAACTATTCATTAAAGGATCATCAATCACATATTAGTACTCAATCTAATGCTATACAAATAGGTTAATATTTCACCTCTCATGACCCTAATATTTTAGTTAATATCTCAACTGTCACGAGCATTGCATAACTCACAAGAAAATCTTAACCGTATGATGCATACAAGCATCACTTACATTCCAAATCGTTCAATGAAATGTGTTAGCAACATCAACTCCAAAGTGGTATTATCCCTTATGCAAATTCATACTCATGTATTCAAACATAACTAAAGCCTTTAGCAATATAATTATTATCTTCCAAATACAAGAGTCCTTCTCATCAATAGAATCCATTCCATGTTTCAAATTTATCCAATTGCACAATTTAAAATGTCACCACCACCACGCATATCACCACCATGAATACTTGACAAGTAGAAAAGAGAGTAACATACTCTAGCAAGAATAGTCTTTACCCTACTCACAACAATTGAAATAACTTGTAACCCTTTCCCTCCACTAGGGTACGAGTGCATACACTTATATTTATTTATTCATTGACATAAAATTTATTCTTATACCTTAGCCATACTCATATACAAGCACAAGTCTTAACATGCCAGGTAAAATAAATCCAACCAAGGCACAAGCATGAAAACCGTAATAAAGGTTGAGTTAGTTCCTCACCTAGATTCCAAAGCTTCCATAAAATGATTTTGACTGTGAAGTTAGGGAAAAGTCACATCCATGGTCCAAGAATCCAATCCTATCACTTTACAAATAAAAGAGAGGAAATAACGCATTAAGAACCATAAAAGTGCATAACTCTGGAGCTGTAGTGCCCAAATCCTCTGCTACAACGCTGAGGTCTAGAAACAAAAGCTCGATTTCTGCTACCTACCATTGCAGCACCAAGTGATAGAACCAACGCCAAAAATATTTATAGCTTCACCACTGCAGCAATGACGCATATGCTTTGCTTTATGAAAAGCACTCTTTTAAATGTCCTAGGTTGCCCAGCAAGATCCTAGTCTTCCCAAGGTTGTTTGAAGTCATTTTATGGCATTAACACTCCATAGAAATTAGTTTCAAAACATTCCAAAACACAAAAACAAGATTGAGCTTCTGAATTTATGATTTTCTTCAAAGTTGACAGCTAAGGCATGTAATCACATCAACCACTAACCATTCCTTATAAATGCATTCCTAACCACCCCTAGTTCGTCCATTTAGGTTTGTACCAAGAAACTAAACTTATAAAGAGCAATTTACAACACATAAATTAGTCCATACCCTTAGATTTCCTAATTTCTCAACTTAGGTTTCGAAAATTTTGAAAATGGAAGAAGAGGAAGGACAGGTCATAAAGCATACCTTAATGTCAACTCTTTCTTGCCAAATGGAACCAAATCACAAGATCCTTGCTAAGATTTTAGATAAAAAATGAGATCAAAAAGTTAGAGAGTATATGGAAGTGGGAAGAGTGGAGCGGTGCACACAAAGAAGGAATGAAGGGTCTGTGTTATACAAGGGGTTAGATGGTTTTATTTAATAACCATTGTTTTCACCATTTTGCCCTTAACCTCTTACACACCTTAACAAGACTTAAATCATAAAAGGAACTTCTATGATTTAGTGAGTTTAGCCTTCCCCAGATACACTCTTCCACAAAACCAATGTCACATAACCAATTCCATATAAGAAAAACACATAACACAATTTGCCATAAGTCATGGACCACAAACTAGTATACCAAGAGGTGCACCATTGCACAAATAGTATCCATCAAGAAATTCAAAATTTCACATCCATCCATACAAAGTTCAATCCAATTCAAACCACATTATTACATTAATGAAAGTAATTTCAGTTTCTTAATTTCACAGAGAAACACAAATATCACACGAGATAAAAACTCTCATGCATAGCTTCACGATTCCGTTGTTATTCAATAGAAAGGAGAAGTTTTAATCCTGTCTTTGAAATTGCACCCATTCAAAATAAGATATTTTGTCAACCCAAACACCTCAATTGTAATACCTGTGAATTTTAATTCACTGGTAAATGTGTTGATCTTATTATAGGTTTGTATATGAAATTTTGGAGCTAATTTGAAATTTAATTGGACCATAAAAATCTTGAAAATCTCTAATTTTCGTTGATAGAAATTTCCAAATAAATCTTCAAAGGAAGACTTAACTGAAAATAATGATAATAATTTTTGGGACTTATTTGAAGCCACTGAACAAAGTGGAGATCTTGAATTTATTTGGCAAAGTATGACAAGGGAGAAATATGAATAATTATGGACCATGAAATTGATTTGAAAACTTTTATTTGAAAATTTTAAGGACTATATTGAATAAGTTTTTAGAAATGGGTGATTCCATGGAAATTAAACTAAAGGAAGGACATGTAGCTCAAGGAGAGCCACACATGTGTCCCCCATCTTCCAATTAGATCTCTTTTTCTCTTAGGCTTCTTGAAGAAGCCATACCCCTCTGTGTTGTGCGATTTGGAGCCGAGAGAGAGAGAGAGAGAAAGAGAGAGAGAGAGAGAGAGAGAGACTGAGATCGAGACCAAGAAGGAGAATGAAGGAAGTGCACAGATGAGAGAAGCTGAGTTGGAGGTGCCGCCATCGTCTGCCACCAAGAATACCTTACCAGAATCCTTCCTCCTCTCCCTTCATTTTTCCTTACAGTCAAGACAGAACAGAGTAATGCATGAAGGAGTTGAGAGAGTGAGCTATAATAGCTGCTCCCTCTACCTCTATTTGCCCAACTGGCATTGTCTGGTAGGTTTGCTGTTGGCCATTGGTCTTTTCACTGGCCATCCCGTGTAAGCTACAGTAAGAGCCATTAATTTATTAATTTAGGATTTTCTTTTGGCTTTTTTTGTGCTGTGTTATGCATAATCGAGAGGATGAGAAATTCTTCCCTATGATTAGAATTTTGGAACCAAGGCTATGCGTGAAATTGTTGATTTTTCTAGTTATGGTTCTAAAACATGGGCTGTGCATGGGAGAGATAGAACAGACGACCGAAAGGTAAGGGGAAAACTAAACTCATGGTCTTTTATGCAATATTACTGATTTAAGTCTTTCTAGAATTGTTCATTGTACTAGATGCTGAGTAGGGAAGTTGATCATCAAAATGTGCTTGTGTGAGTGTTAACTAAGAACAGGTATATGTATTACAAAAATGTTTGATATATGAAATTTCTGGTTTAAACTAGCAAGGTTGAGAATCATGTGAAGGGAAGATGGGTGTATCTATATGAAAATTTTGGATATGTGTGGCTGGGGTAATGGAAGATAGTGGCTACACGAATCATAGAGATAGAAATGTTTAAGCCAAAATTTATACTATTTTGATTTTGGTAGCCAAAAATTTAGGAAATGTGCAAAGTTATGAACTTTGGAATTGAAATTGCTCAATGTTGTTGCTGTCATTGTGCTGCTGAAGTTTTGGTCTGTATGTGACATTAAATGAGCTCCTTTTGATTTGAAATTTGGTATTCCTCTTATTTTAACATCATAGAAAATGCTTGCAAGGGTTTATTGGAATCCAACTCCATTAAACCTCCCAATTTCACTTGATTAGCTTTGTTGCCCAAAATCATAATTCCTTTATGTTGGTATACTTTCTAAGGTAAAAGTATACCTAAAACAAGTCCTTTTGGCTTGAAATTTTTATGAGGCATTCCTTGGCATGTTTAGTTATGGACTGGATGGTTTCATAGTGTTTGGAAATTATTGCTAGGTCAAATGATAAAGAAAATGAACCTGTCTTAGATTATGGAAAAATCTGACTAGTTTTGCTTAGTACTATGTTAGATTGGAATGGTCAAATTTTTCCTTGAAAATTTTATGTACCATAATTCTACCAAGTTTCATGAGTTTTGGAGTTTATTTTGTGGGTCAATGGCATGCGAAACCGAGACCCTTATGCTGCAGAGACATTTAGGTCAGTAGTGGCAAAATAGTGGTTTTGAAGGGGCAAATTAAAATATTTCTTTCTGAAACTTTTATTTACAATTCTAGACATATTATGGATGTTGCCTACCAAATTTCATGAATTTGGGATTTGTCAGGGTTGCCCAGTAAATCATAAAGTACAAAGTTTGAATTTTAGTCTTAAACAAAGCATGGTGGTTATGTATAGAAATTTAATTGGCTTAAGGGGATTGGCTTCTAAGCTATGTAGTAAGAGGTAATTAACATATAAAGGAGTAGTATTATGGCTTTTAAACTCCTAAGAAGGTTCTGTCAAAGGTGTTATAAGTGGACACTTTGAGCATAGTGAAGTAAAGAAGTGATTTTAATGAAAATACCCCTTCATCTTCAATCTTGAAATGCAACTTTTAAAGTGCTTCGATGATCCTTTAAGATAGGAGTCTTGGTAATGTATGGAAGTGTAAACTTTGCTTCGGTATAAGTAAGAATGATTTGTTTAAATATGAGCATGTAATATATTTAATTTAAGTAGCACAACGAATAATTTATTCAAGGATATGTTGACGATATATTGCTTTAGTGGTGTTGTGGAAAATGATTAATTGAGACACTTGTGTATTTTTTTCTATAAACATTCATGTTCTTTCATGAATAGAGATATGATTGGTATAATTCTAAATATGTTAATTTAAGAGGACATATTTGTGTATGTAAGTGCATATAATTGCTCAGTCTATATATATATATATATATGCGTATACGCACACATATATACACCCTGATCTTGTAATTGAAGTAAGGAAATTTTAGTTCCTCTGTGGGTGGATTTCATTGTGATGCTTTATGAATGATGTAATCATGCTATGAATTGTGAATCATATATGGACTACTTTGTTTGTTAAGCTGCCATTTTATTTTGCACTTAAATAATGAATTTGATTTGACAAGTATTGAATTTGCAAATTTTGTGTGCAATATGTATGTGAGATATTATTATATGATGTGGTGATGCTATTATATACGATTCGGGCTTGTAGTCTAGCAATGTGTGGTGCTAGGCCATACATGGATTAAAGGAAAAATCACAAGGACTAAAATGAAAGATTTGAAATTTTGTTGGGATATAGTGAAATGTTTATAAAAGGGTAGAAATAGAAAGAGACAATTCTAGAGAACCTAGATGTGAAATAAAAAGACAAAAATGATGAGTAAAACTTTAGATATTATTTTTGGAACATATGGTTGTAAATAAGAAAATAATATATACAAGAAAAGTATAAAAGGAAAAATTTAATGATTTACAAAAATTGGCAAAATAAAAATAAAAGTAAAGTGAGGAAAATTAAAAAGATTTATGGAAACCAATTTAAGATGAAGTTAATGGATTGAATATAATTAATTGAACTAAGATACTCCAACCAACAAATCATGCTATATTAGAATTAACTATTAGATAATTTAACATACGCTATAATAGTAAAACAAAATAATAATAGTAGAAGTTTTGAACAAACACAAGATAAGGCAAATGGATTAAAAAATAATAATAATTAATTAAATTAACAAATTATATATTACAAGATTCTCTCTTGAAAAGTCTTACAATTTAAATAATCTCTAATTAAACCAAACCAATTATCTAATTACTTAAATTAAGGATTCAAATTTCCATTCATATTAAATTATTCTAATTTAATTACCAAAACAATTATCTAGATTTAACCTAATTACTATATACACATACCAAAACACTTGTTGTTGCCACACTTTCCTCTTCAATTCTCCACCTCTTCATACATACACCTACACAATACCTAAAGCTCCCAAATCAATCACCTAGCATAACACACAAGACGAACCCAATTTCAAATTGACCACTTGTTCCACTTCAACCTCTCGGTCACCTCGTATCTCTCTCTCTCACACACACATTAGAACCCAACACACCTACCTTAGAAGAGAAAACCAATTGACCACCTCCACCTCTTGGCAAACTCCAACCACCTTGTCGTTACATGCACCAAGCACATCAGTTAACTCTTAGCCAAGCCCAAGAAGTAACTAAACACATATACTTTCGCATTCGGCCGCCACCCTACACAAACCTATGGCCTTCAAAAGAAAAAGTATAATAGAGAGGGATTCAGGAACAAGAGCATGTGGAAAGGACCACCCTCCAATGTTTAGGAGCAAACATAGTAAACCTAATTCTGGTGAATTTTCTAATTTTTAAAAGATAAAAAGAGAACTTAATCTCATGATTTTCAAGGTAATTGTAATGTTCGCCATCCGAAGGTTTTTGACAAACACGATAAAAGCTTAACGGGGAATCTAGATGAGTGAACCAACCCTTCTTTAATGTTATCTTAAGTGTTAAAGTAATAGGGTATAAAGATAGGTAATAATCATAATGGAAAAGAGGGAATCCGATTAAAGAATTCGAGTTTTGAAAGTTTTGTGTAATTCCAATATTGATGAAATTACTAATAGGGAATGTTAGGGAAAAAGAAATGGTTTGTAAGACGAACACAATAAATTGTGATTTGAGATACTTCATGGTTATCCAGTGGAAAGTGATATGATGTTTACACTGATGTTTATATTAATGAACATACTGACAAATATATTGATGATTTATTTCGATGATTATTTGGAATTGGTTGAAACTTGATTGTGTTTGAGCAGTATAGTACCCTTTCTTGTGTCAAGCAGAAAATTCGGGTGATAGGATGGCTTGACCTCTGAGAGTAGAGACAATGATTCCCTCGATAGGACCTTAAGTCTGGATTCCGTGAGGCACCTTGACAGTTAAGGATGAGGTTGTGCATCATGACGAGTTTGTGATGAGATTGATGAGATTGGTTAAGCGGGCCTACTGGTGCTCCTAGGTATGATAAGATTAGTAGAGCGAATCTATGGGTGCTCCCATATATTTTGCCATTGACGAGTACTAGTTCCGTTGGTTCGAATTGTTTGATTGAATTGTAAACCCTCTAGTGTGTATCTTTCCTTGTGAGTTGTGATTTATGCCTATGCTTTTATTTTATTGCTTTTGCATGGCAAATTTTATTAGGGCAGGGATTGGCTCGCTCATTGAGATATTTATCTCACACTCATTAATTTAATTTTTTTTTCAAATTAAGTAGCAGAATAAGAGTATCTAAAGAGGGCTAGACTATAGTTGGACTATCCCATTGTTGGATGGGTCCTGAGTTGTTGGTATTTATTTTTTTAAACATTAGGAAGCTCTATGGTCATCTAGGACATCTAGGGGGTTTGGGGTGAATCGATTAATTTATTGGACAATGTGTTTTATTTAAACTGGTTAATTATAAGGATTATTTTTATTTATGTTGTTATGAACTGAATTCCATTGGAGTGAGATAATACGTTATTTGAATATTGGTGCATTTGTATTTTCCTTTTAAATTCATAAATAAACAAAAAAGGGTAGAAATTGAGATGTTGGTTAGACTTACAGTGACACAAGCCTTATGTCAACGTGTCGGTCACGTGCCTGAAATTTGGGTCGTGACAAGATTATTCATTATGTATGGTTGAGATATGTTATAAATGATTGTTTTGACTTATGATATGAAATTCGAATACATGAAATATTGTACTTGATAATCCTTGTGCTGGATATTGTGAAAGAAGCCTAGTTGGCTCATTTGATGAAAACAGAATAGTAGTAGTATGAAAGACCAAGTAGCTCTCTCGCACTATGACTAATGATTGAAAGAAATGCTTGTATGGCCCTCTCTGTTATGTATAGGGATGGTGATACGTAATGCCCATACGGTGGGGATGGCAAATTGTAACGCCCTACGAGATGAGACCTAGGCACATATGGTAATTATTGAGAACCTAGTGAGAAGCCTGTATGGGCCTCTCCATCATGGTATAAGAGAATATAGTGAGAAGCATGTGTGGCCCTCTCTACTATGATTTATGAGACTATTAAAGGAAGTCTATGTGGCCCTCCTATTTATACATTATGATGATAAATTGCTGTGAATGGGGCAAAATTGAATAATAATGATGTGAATCTATGCTAAATTCTTTTTTTGTAAATGATGGCTTGATATCATTACTACTTGACTGGTGATGTGCTGATAACTCTATCAATTAGTGGATGTTGGAGAAATATATGAGTGTTATTATATATGCATTGAAATGCTTGTATGGCATAATGGTTGGTAGCTTTGTTTCATATGGTATGTATCTTGGTTTGGTGTGTGAAGCCAGTTCTTAGTGAAGAATAGGGCTATTCAAGGTTCTACCCTTGCGAGTGTATATGATTTGCTTTTCTTATTCTACTGTTTAGTTTGGTCCTTACTGAGTAGTTTGTACTCATTGTCTCTTCTCTATGTGTATATTTGTAGGTCTTCAGTGTATTTAGTAAGTATCCATACGAGGAGTATCGGAGCCTCCGAGTCCTCAGCCTATTCCTGTGTCGAGTGGGTGAATACAATAGAAATAGAATGGGTTGAGTTGCTCTGTAGTAGAATAGAACTCCTAGGGGTTGTGTTGCTAGAGAAAGTGTTTGGAATGTGATTTTTGCATAATCATATTATTGTGTTTGATTTTTTTTTTTACTTACCTCCTTGGATTGGATGATATTGTTATGAGATATTATTTCTTGTGGCTAAGTGATCACTTAAATAAAATTATTTTTTTTGTGTTGAAGTGGAAATTTCTATTGAAATTTGTGTGTGTTGATAGTATAATATTAGGCTTATGACGATGAGAGGAACCTGACTTCGTGTCGATCATGTTCCCAAAATGGAGTGTGACATCAATACCCTAGGTATGACATTTTGTGAATAAGTGTGAATGTGAGATTTTGACTTGTACTTGAGCTATGTGAGGATCATAAAACTTGGAAGATTTAAGGTTGAGATTGTGTAGTATATGAATCATAATACTTGTAAAAATTTCATGTCAAGACATATACTTATTATATGAACTATATGTGTATAGTGATTCTATATAAACTTTGAAATTTTTAGTTTGAAGGTGTATGCTTTTGTGGTTATGTGTGTGTATAAGTCCTATGAGGGACTAAAACGAATTAAAGTGAAAATTTGATTGTATAGGAGTAAATGGAAAGTTCGGTGTGAAATATGGCCTATATGTGATGATGAGTCTAGTCATGAAATTTTGGTAAATATTATGCTTGCTAATAGGAGTATTTATAGTCACTTCCACTTTCTTAATCCCACACTTACAGAATACTTGTATTTTTGTTTATGATAAATTGGAACTTATGCATAACAAAATGAAATATTTTGTTATAATTGGAACCAAAATGGAATTTTTGTTTTTCGGACAAAGTTAATATTTTCGAATTTTTTTAGTAGAAAATGTGGAATTTAATTTGAAACAAAGAGGCTTTTTTTCCATGAAAAACATCAAGAACACTTTCTTGATGAAGATAACAAAAGAAAAATAATAAAAATGAATTTTAATCGGATAGATCGTCTTTATTCCTCATGAATGTTTCATGGACATGAAAAAGATCACTTACTTGGTTGGAGAAAACCCTTGGAGTCGGAGTCTTCAAAGCAATCACTCAAGGCAAGGAGGAGCTGCTCCTTCCAAGATTCCCACTGAATCTTCAAGAACTCATTCTGAAAAGTCACCGGTTACCAATAACTCAACTTTAATCGGTGGAAAACATGTTGATGGACATTTCCACTGATTCATCATTCCAGGAATTGCTGCACCAACATCCAAGATGTGAGAGAAGAGGTGAGGCATGGTGGAGGAAGACAAAGAGATGTCCAAGAGTAGGAAACCAATATATCTCTTCCTTATAAGTCTTAAACCTTTTGAGATTGAAGGTTCAAGAGGCTTGCAGAAGAGCAATACAAGTGTCTTGCCACTAAATGTATCCATACCAAGGTAAAGTCACTAGGAGAGAGGAGAATTCCTCAAGGACTTCTCAAAGCCACACGCTAGAGAGAATAAGAGAAACTATGCATGAGAAAGTGAGAGAAAGGTTGGTAGGTGAGATTATGGTGCTAGCCTCCTCACCTATCATGTCCTTTTATAGATAGCCTTACCTATCTCATGGGCTTTAGGATTAGGTGGTATCTAGGCCGACTAATCCTTGGGCCTCTTTAAACTTTTAATAATCCCTTATTGTGTGGAACACCTTAGGTCCATTTCATGTTAGTAGTTATTTACTTAAAGTCAAAATTAATTTTGACTTTCCTTTAATTAAAACCCCTTCTAATTCATGAACCATGTGGCATGATTCTCAACCCTACAAATCATGAATGACATTTAGAATATATCATAACCTTTTGCATGAGGTGGATTTTTCCACAAATCCTTGGAACCTTGTTGAATGTATGTATAACTCATCATTCTATTATGTGATGCTACTACATGGACCCAGCCAAGTACAGATATATGTCAAACCCTTAGGTCCATGACATCCATGTTTTCTTGGACCAAGACTGTCCTTGAGAAAACTAGAAAGACTCTTTTTCTATGTCTTTCCTCATGCTATGACCATAGACTTTATCTAGTTTTGTCTTTTCCATCTGGAACATCTCTTTCTTTCATTGAGAGTAATGGATCCCTGACAATGCACTCATATATTTTCATCTATGCAACACCATTCCTAATCTCTAGTCTCAGACTAGGTCTTGGTGGACCCGTAGCCCACTTGAGTCAAAGTATGATGCCAACACACATAAAAGATCAATGGTCATTTTAGGTCTAAGGAAATTATAAACATCCAACCAAGATTGACTTTTGATATGTTAATAAAAAAATCCATAAGTCAATCTTGTTTAGGTTTGTTTAGTCAACTCATACTGGCTATGAGTACCTACATGCTACCCTTAGTGTCACCTATACCATGTCATAGGGATATGTCATTCTCATCATCATGGGGGGTGTAGCCATGTGCTAACCTTAAATGAATCAAAATTGTCCAAGTTCCAATTGATCTCATTCTAGACTTAGAATCTTGAGGAAGGAGAGGTCCCTTGAGATGATGACATCACCCCTCTTCTTCCCTTTCTCTTAAATCTAAGCACAATATCTCATTTGTAACATAAACAGAGATATAATTCCTTTTATTTTATTGATAAGAAACAACATACAATGTTATATGATTGCCTTTAGGACATACTCACTAACATAATTAACTTAAAAGCTATGGAAATTAGTAGGATTAATGTGGGAATTTTTAGGAATTAAAACTATACCTATTAGGAAAGTTTAGGACTGATTTTTGGTATCTATAAATAAAATCTCTTAATTTTCTTTTCTTTTCCTATTATTTCCTTTTCTTTTATTATTTTCTTTCTTCCTTTCATTCTCCTTTAAATTCATGCTGGTATGAGACTCCAACTACTATTCCTCTCTTTCTTCACTCTCTCATCTCTTCTCCTCAACATTTGGGTGGTTCTTCTCCAACTTTCTTTAGCAATTTTAGTTCTAGGTTGCATATGACTAGTCAAACTCTTTGAGGTATGGGTACAAGCTCTCTTCTATGTCCTCTTCCTTTCTTGTGTGTTGGGCAATGGGTGAGAATTAGGGGTAGAATCCTCTTAGGTTGGTAAATTAAGATTGCAATTTTTAGTTACTATTGTAATTTGGTCTATTTTGAAGCTATTTGTGACTTGGAATTTTGGTTTTTAAGAAGATTCTAAGCTATAACTCTTGTAGTTGTAAAGTGTAACAAGATCAACTAATGAAATTGGGTAGGTGCAAAAAATCATGGTAGAACTTGTAGCTTGTACTCAAGGTAAGTCGATATCCTACTTCATTTCTATTTATTCCTCCTTAAAGCTCTCCAAATTGTTTATAAGAACATGTAGCTTCTTGAATTGATCAAACTACCATAGTTAGTTTAATTTGCAGTAGCTGCGCCTTTGAATTCATTTAGTACAAAATGACATGAGTCACATGACATGAATGTTTCAATGTAATTATTCTAGTTATGAATTTCAAGTGAAATTGATTATCCATAGAATTGTGATAAATTGGATTTGAAATTCTATATGATATAACAATAAGATGAAAGCATGTTATAGGCCCTACACTAATTTGACGATGTGGGAGAGGTTAGCACTATGTTGGGCATATAGCACCCAGCAGAGGAGTCGGGCTCTAAGCACCTTTGTAGGTTCACAACCTCATTTGTGGCATGATTATTTGGCCTAGGCAAGAACTGTGGTAAAATTCCTCATTCCACACATGTACTATTATGTCTTCAAATCAAGTAATGTTTGGTACATGCCCATCATTAATACATGGGTATTTGTCAGGCAATTATGTTGTAGAAGCTATGGATAGAGAGTTGCATACTAGAGCAATTGCAATACAACTTAGGAAAAGCTCAAAGCAAGATGAGTAATGAAACCTAAATGTCAAGCACCTAAACATTTGTATATGCACACCTGATTGTGGGACAAAAATAGCATGAGTGCACTAAGGCTATGTTTGGAAAAAATAGCTGATAAGCTAGCTGAAAGCTTAAAAGTTAATTTTTAGCTGAAAGCTGTTAAGCTAGTTTATTAAATTAGAAGTGTTTAGTAAAATTAGCTATTGAAATAGCTGATAAATGCAAAATGACATAAAAGGACATACTTATATGATATACAAATTTTATTTTTAGGTAATTATAATTTTAGGTTTTTTAGTTATGTTATCCCAAAATAGTGTAATACTTATAATTTTTTTGTTAATAATTACATTTCATTATGTAATCCTAAAATAATACAAAATAAACATATCATCTAGCGTCCCACAATATATTAGTTACCGTTGTGCAAAAGAAACTTGGAAAAGAAGAAATTGTGTTAAGGGTTGTAAGTAGGATAATGTTGGAATTTCAATAAAATAATAAGGATAAAAGATGAAGAAAAATATAAAAGCTAGAGTTGTCAAAATGAGCTATCTTGGCCCATGTGGGCTGGGCCATCTCGAGAAAATCAAAAAGTTGGCCAGGTCGGGCCAACCCACTTTTAAATGGGCTGGAAAATGGTCAGCTCAGCTCGTGATTGTGTGAGTTAGCCTTTTTTTTTTGGCTCTTCTAACCCTTATAGCATGGAGATTGAAAGAAAATCAAATCCACTAAGTACTGTAATGGAGATTGGGAGAAAAACAAATCCACTTGAGTGAGTAATGGAGATTGGAATAAAATCAAGAAACTTGAGTACTATAAAATGTGTGCGTACAAAACTATCATTCAATATCACTATATCAGTATTTAAACACTTGAACTAATAATAAGTTCCACAATCCACACTCATTAATAAGTCCACTAATAATAATAGGTACCAAAGTACTCACAAGAATAAATCCATTAATAACATAATAAATTCACCATCACTAAAGACTAAAGAGACAAACATCCATTTTGACATACACAACAATATTTAATAAATTCCACAATCATCAATCAACATAAAAATTTAAAATCCATTGATGCCAAATTGCCAATCCAATCAATCTTCCATCAAACTGCAAAACAAAGAATCAAAAGAATATTACTTTATTAGTAATTAAAACAAACATAAATATACCAAATTTCAATAAAATCATCAAGCTTCAAGTATTAATTATTTAATTTTAAAACTAAAATTCATTACCATCAACATCAAATCATCAATCGTCATCAACTTGAACAAGAGTATTTGAACTTTTGTCATTGGATTCATCATCATCTTTAGCAATAACATCTCCATCTAAAATTAAAATCAAATCATTAAAACTAAAATTAAAATTAATACAAACTAATTTGAGTATATTATTACCTACATAATTGAATCTACGTAACCAATTACAAGTACATATAATTGCTTGAACATTGTCTGGAAGAAGGGAGCATCTATACTTGCAACTCGAGACCCAATACTAAAAGTCGATTCACTCGCTACTGTGGTGATTAGAATGCTTAAAACATCACAAGTCATCCTAGAAAGGCATGGATACTTAACATGAAGGCATTTCCAATATTCTAATATATCCAATACTCTATGATATTTAGGTTCAAGTATTGGCTCCTCTAAATATTAATCTAATTCAAACTTCCCACAATCAGTATCAGTTCGATTCACAAAGTCACTAGTAAAATCCTGTATATTCAAAATAATAAAAGACAATTAAAAATTAAAAGAAAGCACAAGTTTGATATAATTCAAAAATAAGGGAATACTTACATCAAAGTCAAAGCTTCCAATTGATTATGAACCACTTGCTACTTCAGTAGTGCAAGATTGAAGACTTGTCATGATCCAAATTTTGGACACATGACTGACACACTGACACAAATCTCGTGTCAATGTAAACTTATCCGAAGTCTCTAATTCTAGCCCTTTTTAGTCATTTATGAAAATAATTCCTTTATTCCCCAATTATCAAATAACATATGTACAATTATTTAGGAAATTATAGGAAAAGACAAGTCAAACAAACCAAGCAAACAAGCTAGCACGCACAAGGCTGCCAGTGTCCCAGCGTTGAGCACTGAGCCAACAAATAGTGATCTCACCTTTGTCTCGCTGTAGTTAAGTGTCTACTAGTGGCCTCAGTGTTGGTGTGCTGACACTGAGCGCCCTTTCCGTGGTGCCCAGCACTGGCCAACCCATGACCAGTTTGCTATCCCTCTGCTTGGCTAGCGCTGAGCGTCCGAGAGTGGCATTCAGCACTGGCCATCCAGAGGCCAATGCTACTGTTACCACAAGAGCCCAGCCTTGCAGATAGCGTTGAACTTCTTTCCTTTCTTGAATTCTGTTTACTTAAAATAAAACAACCCAACAATCCAAACCAAAAGAGGTTCCTAAGGAGACATACCTGGATTCCCATGCCTCAAAACCACATAATTTTTATGTACACAAGGGAAAAGGGACTTACCCGGATTCCACACATTCTCTCACAATTCATATTAATGGTTTAAATTTAAAACAACATAAGCTCATTCAAATGAAACGACATGATTCAATTTTCAGCCACATCATCTCATTGCAAAAATTCATGAAATTTAATAACTCCAAATGACTTCAATTCCATTAAATTCCAAATCACGTTTAAATATCCGATTTAAATTAAAAACAATAATAACTAAACGTCTTAACTACCCAGGACCTCCTAGATGTCCTAGTTGATCACAGAGCTTCCTAACTTAAAAAAAATATATAAATAACATAATGACATGGGACCCACCCAACAATGGGAAAGGTCCACAGCTCTACTGCTCTAGCAGAATATCCTTGTCTGCTAACTTATTTAAAAAAAGAAAAGAAAATCAACATGCCTGAGATAATAATCTTAGTGAGCAAGTCAATCTACGCCTTAATACAATTTGAAAACATTAAAGAACAATAAAGCATACCAAGGTCTTTACCATGAAATCACAAGGTAAAGAAAACATACCAAAGATATTACAATTCAAGTCAAACAATCCAAACTAATGAAATTGATACTCGTCAATGGCAAAATACCCAGGAGCACCTATAGGCCCACTCAACCAATTTCATCAAATCCACCATAATGCATAACCTCATCCTCTACAGTCAAGTCACCTCATGGGTCCCAATCTCGGACTCGGGCTCATCTCCCTACCAAGAGAGTTGTTATCTCTACTCTAAGAGGTAAGATACCCAATTCTTAAGTTTCCCACCTTAACATAAGAGGGGGTACCATCCCACTCAAACACAATCGAAAGATCATTCATTCACAAAGTCCAATATTCACAATCATCAACTATCCATATATGGGTTAACGTCTTATCACAAACGTAAAAGATGCTTATTACATAGCACATGATCTCACCTTTTTCCCCTAACGATTCCTATTAGCAAAATCACATCAACCCTTGAATTCATAATTTCTCTCATAAAATCCCAAATCCTTATTTGAATTCACCCCTTTCTAAATCATGAATTTTGCCTTGTCTTTCGACTTTACTACTTTTAACGCTAAGAAAATATTCAATTAGGGTTAACACCACTCACCTAAGTTCCAACGAATCCTTTTGATCGAACCTCCTTGATGTGAAAAAGAGTTTCTTGTTTTGATGTTTTCAAAAAAGGAAGAAAGAGAATATAAGTGTTAAGATGTGTTCTTACTTTGTGTTATTTGAATTCCTTAAAATGTACCACTGAAAATTGATTGATCTTACCTTAACTCTCCTTGGGCTTTCTTGATGCTAAATTCCTTAGATTTCCAAAGGTTGTAGAATGTGATAGGTTGTGCATTGAAGGAAGTATTAGGCCAAAGTGTGTGTGTATGATGTATAAAGTTGCCTTAGGGTTTAGTAAGGAGAAGAAGAAAGAAAGAGACAAGGAAGAAGAGAGAGAAGTCAATAGGTAGAGAGAGTAGGAGAGGATGTCGTGATGAGAGAGAGGAAGGAAAGGCCGGCTTCTAGTGGTTTAGGATGTAGGGTTTCTAAATTTTGGTTCTTGTTTTAAGATTGTTTAATCTAGTTGAATTTGGATAAGTGTTTATTTAATTGGAATTAATTTATTTTGAATGTGCTAAAGATTCAATTGGTTTAGTAGATCCCTATATTGATATATTATCATTTATATTATGTTGTTATATTTATTTAAAAAATTTCAGAATAATATAGTAATTAACTTAGGATTTTGCTTGATTAATTATTAATTGTTTCTTAATATGTTATTCCCATTTATCTTCATCTTTCTTTAGCTAATTTTTGAAAATTTGCTGAACTACCTAAACATAGATTTGGGTGAATAAGATCTAAGGTTTAAACTAAATTTGAATAGTATATTCTCAGATTTATTTATTTATTATAATTATTATTATTATTTTTAGTTATCTCTTTAGCATGTTAAGTCTTATTTATTTATTTGTTTGAATTCAAATATACTTGATTCCCAAGTCTCAATCAAATCTTAAGCAAAATAATAGATTTAGTCCAGATTTTAGAGAATATATTTTAGATTTAACTATTGGGATTTCATCCTTAATTTTAATGTTAAATTAAATTTAGTTAGTTTGGATATTTGTCTATTTTCTTTTTATTTAATCTTTTGCATTATCCATTAACTAATACTACTACTATCTATATTATTTTAAATTTATTTATTTATTTATTTTCTAATAACCTGTATGACATCCCCTTTAAATTTTATATTTATTTTATTTTTTTATTCCTTTCTTACACTTAATAATTTAATTGTAACTAATTATTTCAAAAACTAATATCTCAAAATTTAAGAGTTATTTCCCACTTCTTATTTCACGTCAAGGTTCCCTAAAATTTTCTCCTACTAATTCTAACCTATTATAAATATTTCTCTATACCCCACAACATCTCAAATCTTTTCACTTTAGTCCCTGTACAACCTAGCACCACACATTGCTAGCCTATAGCCCAGAATCGCATACTATAGCATTGTCACATTATATAATTGTTAGATTATCTTTTTAAATATATATATATATATATATATATATATATATATAACTGTCGACAAAAGTTATGTTACTTGGCTGACAAGAAATCATCTTCGACAGTGCAACAAAATTGTGCCGATTATAGAAGTGTCAAACTAGTAATTTGGCACAGAGATTCGAAGGAAACCAGCAATTTGACAGAAAGGATTTCGACAGAGGAAAACACAAAGAATGGATAAGTCAACTTGAAATAGTTTGCGACACTATGAAGTTTGTCGAAGTGAAATCGTCGGAAGTCCATCATTCGACAAATGAGTTTAAGAGACTTTGTTGACAAACGAGTTTAAAAGACTTAGTTGTCGAATATCGAAGACACGCTAGTTAACCAAGTTGTCAAACGTTGAAGACAAGATGGGTAAAAATTGTCAAACAGAAGTTATTAAAGGCATTTACTTCCATCATCAAGTGATTAAGGCAGTTGTGTCGAACAATGTAAACTATCACTTGCATAGTTAATAAGTAGATAGGCTGTTATTTCCATCATTTGCCTATAAATACTAAGTGTTTTGGTCTAAACGGGTTAGCATCTTTTGATTAAACATCCTAACATCTCTCATGAGCAGATTAACAAATTGACATCAAAGTATACTTTCCCCTTTAACATTCCAGTCATTTTAATTCGAAGTCTTTATCATTTCTTGCAATTTCATTCCAGTTGTTTATCGCTTTCGTTTACTTTCTTCCATTTACATTCTGCTGATTATTTTCTGCCATTTACTTTTTGTCGATTATGTTCCGCACTTCACTTTTTGCTATTTACCTTCTGCAATTTACCTTTTATGCACTTTACATTCTGCAATCTAATTTATGTATTTTACTTTGCTTTTTACCATTTTTATTTAACTTTTTTATGCAAAAAGTGTATTTCCAGCCTTATGTTCTTTCATGTAGTTATATGTTTCAAGTAATCCTTTCGACATATTTTCTACCTATTGATGAGATTATCGCATAACTTTGAAACTACATCATTATCGATTCTATTATTTGTTGTCAGATTTGGGTCAAACAAAAAAATCACCGCTAACAAATTGGCATGCCCAGTGGGACGTGTTCAAAGTAACTCGTTGAATGTATGCGTTTGAGAAGTGGTAGATTATATCTTCTTGTTCTCAAAACTTTGAAAATATGAGTAATGCAAATGGTGCTAATCAAGTGACAAATTCACTAAGTGCACCAGTAACTACTGTAACCATGATAAACATGTCAGCAGTTTCAACAACTGCCAACCCTATAGACTTTGTACCAAACATTTCCCTTTTGGGAAGTCCCATATTGGAACAAGTAGTGTCTAAATCGACACCAGTCTCACCAAATCTAGTAGGTAATCAAACAACAAGGTTTGCACCACAATATGGATTATCTCAAGGGTATGTCCTTCCTGTAATGACCCAACTTAGGGTTAGAAATTAGTTAGCTAATCCTATGTGTCAAATGGTTCAAGCTAAGCAATAAGTTCTGCATTGGCGAATACGACAGGGACAAGTACTCCCACTATGTTTCGATAGGAAAGATTAAATTTGGGACCTATCTTCCCAAATATGTATAGAGATATGCCAAATAATGTCACCACATCTATTGTAAGTTCATTAGCTAACATTCAACAGCAAATGGATGAAAGTAATCACGACATGGTGAGCATGTTATCATAACAAATGGGTGTCATACTGAAACCTTTAATGGTGAATACTAATAATGCATGCAATATACGATGTTAGCCTTACAAATGGGTAGACTTAGTCAGACCTTAGGTATTGTTATGCCTAAAAATGTCCAACCAGAACAGGTGATTATGGCCCAAGATCAAGGTCAAAATCAACAAAATAACGTAGTTCAAGGGCAAGACCAACCTCAACCTCAATTAGGATATGCTCAAGTGCAAATCCTGCATCGGAATGAACCGCAAGCAGTCGAAAAAAATGCTGTAAGAGCATTCCAGCAAAACCTTGCAGTAAACCAAGTAGAATGAAATGTGAATCAAGTAGTTGAACAAGTTCTTAATAGGTTTGGTTTCAACATGGGTTATACTAATCAACCCTATTTTGCCTTAGCATTTCGAGATTGGGTTCAGCAGGAAGAATTACCAAAAGGAATGGTTAAGGTTCCTAAACTTTCTAAGTTTGCTGGAGAAAGTAGTGAGTCAATCAAACATATCGCACGGTACACCATTGAAATGGGGGATCTAGCGATAGAGGAAGGACTTAAATAAGATTCTTTCCAAGTTTGCTCATGAAGAACGCTCTCTTGGTTCTTGACATTGAGACCCAATTCTATTCATTCGTGGGCTCAAATAGAGATAGGCTTTCATGACCAATTTTTGAAGGGAAATCTGAAAGTTGGTCTCATAGATTTGTTTAATATTAAGAGATTATATAACGAATCTATCAGAGATTATTTGGCAAGGTTTAGACAGATGAGGAGTAGATGTTTTACTCCTATTCCTGAAGCAGAGATTGTAAAGATGGCTATTGGAGGCCTAGATTATTACATTAGGAAAAAGCTTATCAACCAACTTTTAGTTGACCTTGCCTAATTAGGAGGTAAAGTTAGACAAATAAAACAGTTGAAAGCTAAGAAAATATAGAAATAGAAGTTTCTTAAAAGAGAAAAAGTAAATTATGTCAGAGTAGAAGATTCTGATGAGGAGGAAGAAAATGCTGATTAAGACATTAATCTTGCCGAGTTAAAAAATGGACCTCTCTATACTTGTCAGGCTATAAAGCCAATGAAAGCTAAAGAAAAAATGACTTATGTCAATAGGAAAGTATACACGTTTGACATTATAAAAGTCGAACAAATTTTTTATGTTTTATTGAAAGAAAAACAAATAAAATTGTGGGACAATCATAGGCTTTTAAAGCCTAATGAGATAAAAGATTGAAAGTATTGTGAATTTTATAATGTATTTGATCATGTTACTAAGGAATGTGTACATTTCAGGGACTTGATTCAAAAGGCCTTGACAGAGGAAAGACTGAAATTCACAGATAAGCAAAAGGCAGACATGAAGGTTGATACCGATCCCTTTCAAACTAGTATTGCAAATATCGATAGCCAAATTCCTTTGAATATTGGCATGGTTGATGTGAAAGGAAAAGGGAAGAGCTATGTCAAAATAAACTCAAATGAGTTGCATGTGAATGAAAACCCTATGGAAGACACCTTCGACATGTATCAAAATCCTTGGGAGACTTATAAAGAGTTTTTCTCAAGAAAAAAAGGCTTAATGACGATCAAGCTGTGTCTAAGATGTACTGAGTTATATGATCCAGAAGCCATAAAAGTGTGTCAGAAGGTAATGGCTAATTCTAAATTACCAGAGATTCAAAAAAAAACTCTGTAAGAATAATTTTTAGCTAAAATCATTCAACACACCAAGATCTTGACAACAACATTCACCTAGGCCAAATTCTAGTGACTGGTTGGTTGAAAACTCGAAGGAGTCAGTTCCCAGAGCCATTTTTGACACGTCAAAACTCGAGCGTCACTTGCAAATGTAAAGGTTGGAAAGTGGGTGAAGAAATCTACAATGGCAACTATTCCTGAGTCATATGACAAGGATAATGCCAGGAGGATCAGATTCCAAAAGGATCAGCCTTTTTGGAATAAAGATTATCATTACAGCAAAGTAATGTTGTTTTGTCAAAATAAACCTGAGGCATCTCATCTGCCATTATCAAAGAGCCGAAAACGAAGGTTGCAAAGGTACAAGCAAGTATAGAAAAGGAAAACCTTGATAGATGCACTTCAGATCATAGAAGAGCCTTTAGGATCAAGCAAAAGTTGTTTGGTAGTTGAAACCAAACCAACACCTGAGAACGCTCAGGTAATTCCATAAGAAGTCTCCAAACCATAAGAAGAAAATGTGGTAAAACCACATCCAACACTTTTAAGTGCATAGCTTGAGGAATAGATTGCAAAAGCACAGAAACTAATGTAACCAACACCTTTGAAAATAGAGCCTAATAGAAGTATACTTCAAAAGCTGAGTCGAAAGGATCCTAAGAGAAGCTGGCCTGTTAGGCTAGTGAAAGCTGAGAGAGTTGTTCGTGACAAAGGAAAGTAAGTGGTTATGGTAAAAGTAAAAGATTATGAAGATTGGACTAACAAAGAGGTCAAGATAATCTTAGAGGATTGTACAACCATCATCGAGCAAAAAAGGGAGACCTTTGCCAAAGTAAAACAAAGGGCAACTTGTTGAGTTCAAACCTGAATGTCATATAATTAACATGGATTTGTCAGCTGACGAGATTATAGAAGCCCTCAATGATCCCAAAGACCTCTAGATTTTGACGATAAAGAAGAGTTTGACATGGATTTTGATATAGAAAGAGATTTGGATGATGTGATTATGGCCATGGGAACTACTTTATCAGAATCAAGGTCTAATGACAGATCGATGGATAGAGATTATCTTAGACTTGGGCCATTCATGGATGAATAGGATATGATTAAGGAAGGTTCAAAAGATGTTGAGGAAAAAGATGACATCAAAAAGAATAAGGATACAGATGATCATCCTTTGAACATGAATCTCAATCTTATTTCTGTGATACTACCAAAGTATAAAGCTCATTATGAGTTTTATGTAGGAGAAAATGAAAAAGGTTTAGAAGACTTGTCAGAAGATTGACTATTTCTAGAAGATGACTTAACTTCAAGATTCGACAATCTAGAAGACGACTTGGTTTTAGGAATTGACAACTTAGATGATGTGATCATGAAGGTTGTCCTTGAAGAACAAGAGGCTGAATCTATACTTGGGCCAATAACACGTTCAAGGGCCAAGAAGCATCAAATGGGATTGACTTGGGTTTCTTTACTTATGTGCAATGATGGGCTGGGCCAAATCAGAAGCTTGGACTTTGAAGAATAAAAAAAACTACAGATTTTTCTTATTTTTAATAATTTTCGTGCATGACTTTTTGGGATATAAAATCTGATGTAATTTAATGTTTTCAGAGTTGTTGTAGTGTCATTTAGCTTTCCAAGTGGTTGTAGTTGTTGTTGTTGCATTAATGAGGTGGTTATAGGGTGGCTATAGGTTGACTATAGTTGTTGTAGGCTCAATAATGAGGTGGCTATAGGGAAGCTATAGTTGTTGTAGGCTCATTAATGAGGTGGCTATAGGTTGACTATAGTTGTTGTAGGCTCATTAATGAGATGGTTGTGGTTGCATTAATGAGACAGCTGGCTTTTGTTATCTATAAAAGGGAACTTGCCCCCTTGTGGCAAGATAATCATATTGGAGTGAATTATATTTTAGATTGCTTTGTGCACATCTATCTTCTCTTATCTAACAATTGTGTTAGTGTGGCGAGAAAATCTCAGAATTCTTATCACTCCCATTCCGTTCTCTAATCTGGGGTGTGGCGAATTCTACCCATCTTAGCTTGATTGTGGCGCTATAAGCTTATCAATTTAGTTGAGTTGATTTTCTTCTCTTTATTTTCCTTGTGGTACAGATTGTGTCCTCTTCTAGGCACATCATATTGGTATCAAAGCGGTGGTTTCGTGTGGGAAAACTCTTGTAACTTGAGAGTAGAACACTTAGAGAGAGGGAGATCATGTCTGGAGATAACAGTTCTGAACTTCCAATTCCAATGGGGATTACTTTAGAGCAAGCTCAAATTCTGAAGTTAGAAAGGTCTCAAAGTCAAATGGAGAGATCTCAACAACAAATGATGGAGCGGTTGGATCATTTGGTAGAACAAATGGAGAGGCTAAACCGTCAACCAAGGTGTGGGCAGCGAAGAAATAGAAATGAAGAGCAATCAGACCAAGAAAGCAACACAGAAGATGAAAGGTCTCCAAGGCCAAGGAGGCAGCAAAGAGAGCAAGAATTGAAGATTAAGATGAAGGTCCCTACCTTCAAGGGAAGTAGCTCTCCAGAGGAATTTTTGGAGTGGGTGCAGCGTGTAGAGAAGGTCTTTGAGTGCCATGAGTACTCGGAGGCAACCAAATGTCATCTTGCAGCCCTTGAATTCACAGATTACGCCAATTTATGGTGGGAGAATTTGAAGAACCAACGGAGGAGAGATGGTGAGGAAGAAGTCAGAAATTGGAGGCTAATGAAGAGACTTATGCAAAGAAGATTTGTGCCAGAATATTACAAGCAAGAGCTCTTCTTCAAATTTCAATCCTTGAGACAAGGAGGTATGTGTGTAGAAGACTATGTGAAAGAGTTTGAGATGCTAATGATTCGATGTGAATTAAATGAACCTCAAGAGCAAACAATTACAAGGTTCATTGGTGGTTTGCATAGGGAGATTGGTGATTTGGTGGAACTACAAAATTATGTAACCTTAGAGGATGTTATTAAACTTGCAATCAAGGTGGAGAGACAAAAGAAGAGAGTTTCTAGTAAGCAAATGTCACAACCAGCTAGAAACAAAATCACAAATTTCTCTACAACACCATCATGGGTTGCATCTAAAGGAGAAGAAAGAAAGGTGGAGAAGAGGGAGAATTCAAAACTTCCATCAAGTTCATCAAAAGGGAAAGAAAAGGGAGCTGATTCAGAACCTCCTAAAAGGAGTAGAGATGTAAAGTGCTTCAAATGTCTTGGTCATGGGCATTACGCATCTGAATGTCCAAACCGTAGGGTAATGATAATCCAAGACACGCATGGAGAAGTGGTAAGCGAAGATGAGGCAGTCATTGAAGGAGTTTTGGAAGAATGTTCTGATAAGGAAAACATGGAGTATGCTGATGAGGGAGAACTCCTTGTCATAGGGCGTGCTCTAAATTTGCAAGCTAAGCCTAGTGATGAGCAAAGGGAGAACATTTTTCACACAAGGTGTACTGTTGAAAAGAAGGTTTGTGGTGTAATTATAGATGGAGGGAGCTGCACAAATGTGGCTTCTACTACTTTGGTGGAGAAGTTGAATTTAGCCACAACTGAACACCCTCATCCTTACAAATTGCAGTGGCTAAATGAAGATGGAGTTGTGAGAGTCACTAAACAGGTTGTTGTGCCATTTTCGATTGGAAAAAATTACAAAGATAAGGTACTATGTGATGTTGTTCCAATGAGTGCTAGTCATTTGCTCTTGGGAAGACCATGGCAGTATGATAGAAGAGCTTTGCATGATGGGTTTAAAAACACATATTCCTTTGAGAAAGATAGAAGGAAGATTGTGTTAGCACCATTGAGTCCTCAACAAGTGAAGACGCATCAACAAGAAGCTGAAAGGAAGGGTAATTTACTTGCCAACAAAGGAGACATTGAGAGAGCTTTATCCAGCTCTAATTTAGTTCTTTTATTGCATTTGAAGGAGACAGTACCAGAAATTGTGGGATCACTTCCACCACAAATTCAAAGGCTCTTGGAAGAATTTCGTGATGTATTTCCAGAAGAACTACCAAAGGAATTACCACCAATTCGTGGTATTGAGCACCAAATTGATCTTGTACCTGGAGCTGCCTTACCAAATAGGCCAACTTATAGAATGAATCCGGAGGAGGCAAAGGAGTTGCAACGTCAAGTAAATGAGTTACTGGAAAGAGGATATGTGCAGGAGTCCATGAGTCCTTGTTCAGTACCAGCCTTATTGGTGCCAAAGAAAGATGGGACCATGAGAATGTGTGTGGATAGCAGAGCAATCAACAAGATTACAATCAAGTATCATTATCCCATTCCAAGGTTAGATGACATGCTTGATGAATTACATGGCTCCAAAGTGTTTTCGAAGATAGACTTGAAGAGTGGTTATCACCAAATTCGTATGAAGGAAGGAGATGAATGGAAGACAGCCTTTAAGACAAAACATGGGCTGTATGAATGGAAGGTCATGCCATTTGGATTATCCAATGCCCCAAGCACCTTTATGAGGCTAATGAACCATGTGCTTCGAAAATTTATAGGTATGTTTGTTGTCGTTTATTTTGATGACATTTTGGTTTATAGTAAAAATTCTGAAGAGCATGAAGAGCATTTGAGGCAAGTATTTGAAGTATTACGAGAACAAAAGCTATTTGGCAATTCCAAGAAGTGCCAATTCTGTCAAGAACAAGTTATTTTCCTTGGTTATGTTGTCTCTCAACATGGGGTGCACGTGGATGAGGAGAAAATAAAAGCAATCAAGGAGTGGCCAATTCCTAAAAGTATTTCTGAGATACGAAGTTTTCATGGCCTTGCTTCTTTTTATAGACGATTTGTGAAGAATTTTAGCACTATTCTTGCACCATTAATTGCATGCATCAAAAAAAATTGTGAGTTTAAATGGACCGAAGCTACACAAAAGAGTTTTGACTTAATCAAGGAGAAATTGTGTTCAGCACCTATTCTAGCTCTTTCAGATTTTTCAAAGGTATTTGAAATTGAATGTGATGCATCTGGAGTAAGGATTGGAGCTGTCTTAATGCAAGATAAGTGTCCCATTGCTTATTTTAGTGAGAAGCTTGGTGGAGCAAGTCTGAATTACTCAATCTATGATAAAGAGTTCTTTACACTAATTCGAGCTCTTGAGACATGGCAGCATTATTTATTACCAAAGGAGTTCATCATTCACACTGATCATGAGTCCCTAAAGCATTTGAAAGGGCAAGGGAAGCTGAATCGAAGACATGCCAAATGAGTGGAGTATTTGGAAGCTTTCCCCTATGTAATCAAATACAAAAAGGGAGAGACGAATGTGGTGGCTGATGCATTATCTCAGAGGTATGCTTTGATTTCTCTTTTAAACACTAAACTATTGAGCTTTGAACTTATTAAGGAGCAATACTTGCTTGATCCTATGCTAGCTAAAATCTATTCAGCTTGTGAGAAAATGGCCATTAAAGGGTTTTATAGGCATGATGGTTATATGTTCAAATTTGGGAAACTTGTGATTCCTAATTGTTCTATTAGGGAATTGCTTGTTAGGGAATCACATGCAGGTGGGCTAGCTGGACATTTTGGTGAAAAGAAGACATTTGAAATGTTGAAAGAGCATTTCTATTGGCCAAATATGATGAAGGATGTGCATCGGATTGTAGAAAGATGTGTTGCTTGTAAGAAAGCGAAGAGTAATGAGGCTGCACATGGCTTGTACATGCCATTGCCTGTTCCAGATCAACCATGGATGGATCTAAGCATGGATTTTGTGCTTGGATTACCCAGAACACAGAGGGGAAAAGATTCAGTTATGGTGGTTGTTGATAGATTCTCCAAAATGTCTCATTTTATTTCATGTCACAAAACTGATGATGCTTCTCATATTGCTGATTTATTCTTCAAGGAAGTTGTGAGATTGCATGGCATTCCAAGGAGTATTGTTTCTAATCGTGATGCCAAATTCTTGAGCTATTTTTTGAAGACATTATGGATGAAGCTTGGAACAAAGCTGCTATTTAGCACAACCTGTCATCCTCAAACTGATGGGCAAACCGAAGTGGTAAATAGATCTCTTTCCACTTTTCTTAGAAGTGTTATTAGTAAAAACTTGAAGAATTGGGATGAGTACTTGCCGCATGTTGAATTTGCTTATAATCGAAGTGTTCATAGTACTACAAAGAAATCTCCATTTGAGGTTGTGTATGGATTTAATCCTAACACACCAGCAGATTTGGCACCTCTTCCAATTAATGAAAAACTTAGCTTGGGTGGCAAAAGTAAAGCTGAATTCATGAAGAAAATGCACGAAGCAGTAAAAAAGCAAATTGAGAAGAAGAATGCTGCCTATAAAAAGTCAGTAGACAAGAGGAGAAAGCATGTTTAATTTAGCCCAGGAGATCTTGTTTGGATTCACCTACGCAAAGAGAGATTTCCAAACAAAAGGAAGTCTAAACTTATGCCACGAGCTGATGGTCCTTTTCGAGTACTAGAAAAGGTAAATGACAATGCGTATAAAATTGATCTCCCAAGAGATTATGGTGTTTCAGCAACATTCAATGTAAGGGACATAACCCCTTATTTGGAAGATAACATGGAGCTGGATTTGAGGGCAAATCCTTGTCAACCAGGGGAAGATGATGTGATCATGAAGGTTGTCCTTGAAGAACAAGAGGCTGAATCTATACTTTGGCCAATAACATGTTCAAGGGCCAAGAAGCATCAAATGTGATTGACTTGGGTTTCTTTACTTGTGTGCAATGATGGGCTGGGCCAAATCAGAAGCTTGGACTTTGAAGAATAAAAAAAACTACATATTTTTCTTATTTTTAATAATTTTCGTGCATGACTTTTTGGGATATAAAATCTGATGTAATTTAATGTTTTCAGAGTTGTTGTAGTGTCATTTAGCTTTCCAAGTGGTTGTAGTTGTTGTTGTTGCATTAATGAGGTGGTTATAGGGTTGCTATAGGTTGACTATAGTTGTTGTAGGCTCAATAATGAGGTGGCTATAGGGAGGCTGTAGTTGTTGTAGGCTCATTAATGAGGTGGCTATAGGTTGACTATAGTTGTTGTAGGCTCATTAATGAGGTGGTTGTGGTTGCATTAATGAGGCAGCTGGCTTTTGTTATCTATAAAAAGGAACTTGCCCCCTTATGGCAAGATAATCATATTGGAGTGAATTATATTTTAGATTGCTTTGTGCACATCTATCTTCTCTTATCTAACAATTGTGTTAGTGTGGCGAGAAAATCTCAGAATTCTTATCACTCCCATTCCGTTCTCTAATCTGGGGAGTGGCGAATTCTACCCATCTTAGCTTGATTGTGGCGCCATAGGCTTATCAATTTAGTTGAGTTGGTTTTCTTCTCTTTATTTTCCTTGTGGTACAGATTGTGTCCTCTTTTAGGCACATCATGACTTAACTTCAAGATTCGACAATCTAGAAGACGACTTGGTTTTAGGAATTGACAACTTAGCCAGGTTTGAGAAACTGACTGATGAGCAAAAGGCACATCTGTGACCTCTACATATTAATTCTTGATTGGAAGGAAAACCCACCAATAGAGTATTTGTGGATGTGGAGCTTCTATCAATTTGATACCAAGAGCTAAGTTCAAAAGACGAGGAGAGAATGAGTCTGATTTTGTTCAAACAGACATGGTTGTCACTAATTTTACTGGCAAGTGTTCTCCATCATTGTGATGTTAAATATTCATGTTGGATCAGTTGAAAGATTAACCCTCTTCATAGTAATTCCCACAAAATTCAACTACAAAATATTGTTGAGAAGAGACTGGATTCATGCTGTCAGGGCCATTTCGTCAACTGTGCATCAGAAATTGATCTTATGAAATGGTGAACGTCAAGTGGAAATTGTGGAAGCGGATGATAGCCCTTGTTACTTACAATAACTCCACATTGATTTCAGAATCTATGCTCTGAATGTTAGACTAGTTGCTATAGAGGATGGAATGATTAATAAGGAAGCTTTGGAGGTATGCCTGATAGATTAGTTTGGTGTCAAGTTAGTAGATAAGGCCAATGAAAATCGGCCAAGTATTAACCATGAGTCCTAAAACTCAAATGAACAGGTTATCGGCTACAACAGTCAATACCTTAGAAGGTATTTTGTTAGACTGCATCATAGATAATGGCTCTTTGGTTTTGAAAAATGGCCTGATGAGAAATTGAACACCGAAACGAAAGATCCTTTGGAAGAAGAGAACTTGGATATTGACCAAGTAAAAAACCCATTTTTATAAGTACATTTCTGCCAAAGGAATTTAGGGAAGAACTTATCCTGTTGATAACAGAGTACAAAGATTGCTTCACATGGGATTAGATGAAATGTCTAGTTTAAGTAGAGACCTTGCTGAACATAGACTACCACTCAAGGAAGGGTGTAAACCTGTCAAACATGCAAATAAGGGATTTACTCCTGAAGTAGTGCTAAAAATCAAAGAAGAGGTTGAACGTTTACTTAAAGCGAAGTTCATCAGAACTACTAGGTATGTCGAATAACTCTCTAATGTAGTCCTAGTTATTAAGAAAAATGGTAAGTTAAAAATATGCATAGACTTTAGGAATTTAAATCTAGCTACTCTTAAAGATGAATATCCAATACCCATAGCGGATACGTTAGTAGATACTGTGTCTGGGCATGAAATTCTAAGTTGTATGGATGATCATATAGGTTATAATCAGATTTTTATAGCCGAGAAGGATGTGTCAAAAACTGCTTTTAGATGTCCAAGAGCTATTGGGACATATGAGTAGGTAGTCATGCCTTTCAGTTTGAAAAATGCAAGGGCCACCTATCAAAGGACGATGAACACCATCTTCCGCGATGTCATAGAGAAGTTTATAGAGGTTTACTTCGACAATGTTAATGTCAAGTTAGAAAACAAGTAAGATCATTTGACACACTTGAGGTAGGCTTTTAAAAGGATGAGAAAGCACAGCCTTAAATGAATCCAGAGAAGTGTTCTTTTGGAATGTCGACTACCAAATTTCTAGGATTCTTAGTCCATAAAAAAGGTATTGAAGTGAACAAGTATAAGACTAGAGCAGCTTTGGAAGCTGCTGTGCCGACAAATAAGAAAGAATTACAATCTTTCTTAAAGAAAGTGAACTTTTTAAGAAGATTCATATCCAATTTGTTAGGTAGGACTAGAGTCTTCTCATCTTGGGTCAAGCTGAAAGCTAAACAAGATTTCATCTGAGAGCTTTGTCATCAAGAGGCTTTTGATCAAATCAAACAATGGCTAACAAATTCTCTGGTCATGATGCTGACAATGCCACGTCGACCTTTGAAATTATATATTTTAGCTTCTGAAGAGACTATAGGATGTTTATTGGCTCAAGATGACGAGAAAGACATCGAAAGAGTCGTTTATTACCTTAGTCGAGTTCTAAATGATGCAGAAACAAGATATAGTGCAACTGAAAAATTATGTGTTATCACTATATTTTTCTTATACTGAGCTGAAATATTATATGTTGCCTTGTAATGTATTTGTTGTCTCAAAGATGGACATAATAAAATATATGTTATCTAAATCTGTTTTCAATGGACGTATTGGCAAATGGACAATTGCATTGTCAGAATTCTCTTTACAATATGTTTTAGCAAAAGCTATCAAAGGCCAAACATTGGCTAACTTTCTAGTCACCATCCTAGTTTGGATATAGACAACGATATAAATTTTTTCAGATTGAGACCTCATGTCTTTATTTCGATGAGTCAAGGCATAAAAAAGGAAGTTGTGTAGGGATTTTAATAATATCCCCTTAGGGAACTCCAACCAAATTTATGTTTGAACTTAAGTATCATTGTTCTAACAATGAGGCTGAATACAAAGCTTTGATTATCGGATTAGAAATAGTTTGTCAAATGACAGCAAAAAGAGTGCATATGCTTGGAGATTCCCAATTAGTCGTCAAACAACTTACTCAGGAATACACAAAAATTGATTAAGTATTGTACCATAGTGGGTAAGTTAATGAAAAAATTTGAGGAAGTTATTGTCCAACATATTCCTAGGAAGTCAAACAAAGAAGCTAATAACTTAGCCCAAATAGCTTCTAGGTATAAAGTTTCTCAGAAAGTCTGTCAGATTTAATAAAAATTAGAGAACTTTTATATCCCTTAGAGAAAAGAGACTTATTAAAAAATGACATTCAAACAAGTAATGATTAGAGGAAAGCAATCATTGATTATTTAGAGAATTCGAGTTTTGACATAGAATGGAAACTCAAATATAAAGCATCAAAATTTGTAGTGTCAGAAGGACAATTGTATAAAAGAACTATTGACGGATAGTTAGAAGAAAGCTTAAGTGAGTTAGAGGCATATATTGCCTTATTGGAAGTCTATGAAGGTATTTGTTGAGCTCACCAAGTAGGAGAAAAAATGAAATGAGTCCTTTGACAAGGAAGATATTATTGGCCAACATTGGTTAAGGATTGTATAATGTTTACTAAGTCTTGTGAAGAATGTCAAAGCCATGGTCATGTACAAAACATCCCAACTAGTGAATTACATTCAATTATCAAACCATGGCCGTTCAAAGGATGGGCTTTGGATTTGATAGGCCAAATACATCCTCCTTCGTCGAAAAGACATAAATATATTTTGGTCGGAGTTGATTATTTCACCAAATGGGTTGAAGCCATCACTTTAAAAGATGTAACCCAACAAGATGTGATCAATTTTATTGAAAATCACATCATCTCTAGGTTTGGAATACCTCAAACTTTGACAATCGATTAAGGCACCGTTTTTACTGGACAGAAAGTCATAGAATATGCTAATACTAGGAAAATCAAGTTAATAATGTTGACAATATATTATGTGCAAGCAAATGGTCAAGTAGAGGCCATAAACAAAATACTTATAAGCTTGATCAATAAGCATATTGGTTGACAACCTAGAAATTGGCATAATACTCTTGATCAGATTTTGTGGGCATATGGGAATTTGCCAAGAGAATCGACAGACACTTCACCATATAAACTAGTTTATGGTTATGATGCCATATTGCTTGTCGAAATTAATCTCCAATCAATTCATATTCAAAGACAAGATGAATTACCAATTGAAAGTAATTGGAATTCAATGTTTAACAAATTAAACGAATTAGATGATGAAATATTAATTGCTTTATAAAATTTAATTCGACAGAAAGAGAAAATTATTAAATTTTACGACAGTTGAGTTAAATACAAATCTTTTAACTTAGGTGATTTAGTATGGAAGGTAATTTTGCCCATTGAAAAATGTTGTCAAGAATATGGCAAATGGTCATCAAAATAGGAAGGACCATTTTTAATTACTCATGTATTTTCGGGTAATGCTTATGCTCTCGACGAAGTTAATTCTGGATTAAAAGTGAAATCAATCAATGGCAAGTACCTAAAGCAATGCAAGCTGTCAATGTGTGAAGTAAAAATTGAACAAAGAGATGCTGTCGAAAAGAAATATTTTATTGCATCAAAATTATATACAATGTACTTCACATAAGAATTTTGTCAGATGTTGTACAAAGAATAATAAATAAACAAATAATTAAACTTGTCGGATAAAGTTGACCGACAGTGAGAACAAAAATTTACATTTACCGTAGCTTTTCCCATATGGCTGCCAATGTTTCCTTCTCTGAGCAAGTCGCCAGATATCCAGTCTCTAATGACTTCATCCTGTCGGCAATGGCTTAGGCTTTGACCTCGATGGCTTTGGTATTTTATCTAAATTTATTGTTGTTTTGCTAAATGGCTAGTTATAACTATGCCAAGCTTCTCTTTTTGCTCCTCGTCTTTCTTCAATTCTTCTTTGGTTTTTCTTATTTCTTCTTCTAACTTTTTGAGGTTTCCTCTTAACCAGTCAATATTAGCATCAATGAGGTTCCCTCTTTTCCTCTCTTTGATGAGAAATTCATCTTGTCTATCTCTGTCAGCTTTCAAATCTTGCAATTGACCCAAGATAATTTCTTTTTTTTTTTAGCCCTCCCTTGTAAGAAGAGATGACTTGGTTGAAGGAAGGAGCTTTTCTGGACAAATGTTCAATGCAATCTTTAAAGGTCAAAAATAGGCTTCGACTGGAGATTGACAATTTAGACTTGACATGTTCGAGTTCATCCAGTGTAGCTTGAATTTTGCCTCTCATAGACTCGTCAGAGGCAATGACGTCAAAAGAATAGTCAAGGAAATTCTTTAATTCTTTTAATAATTCCTTGACCTTTGAGTTTATTGAAGATTCCTCCAGAACCAAAGAAGAAATTGCTAAAAAAGGTTGATTACCTGACAATAGGTTGATCAAGGCATCCAAGTCCATGTCATCAGTGCTTGAATCTCTAGGGGGTTCGACTTGGACCGTCGGATGAGTTAGACTGGGGAGAGGAGAAATACTAGCCATCAAAGACTCCATATATGTCTCCTTCGTGATCTCGAATAGAGTTAGGCTGACAAGGGAGTGGCTTTGGTCAGACTAGTGAGAACTAGAAGGCACGAGTTCTTGAACAAGCTTGCCATGTGGTAAAGCTTATCGAGAAGGAAACTGAGCGGCTTCTAATTTCCCGACAAGAAAAGCTTCAGCCGCTTCAATAGTGAACCCTTCATGGCTAGGTTCGACAGGCTCCAGACCAAGTGATGTCATCGGAGCCTCGATTTGAAAGAGCTCCGACAGATGTTTCAGTAATGGGACTCAATATCTCTTGGTCCGAACCCTGAGATAAAAATTTCATATTAGCCTCATTATTATATATATATATATATATATAAAGGGAATGGCATAAAAGAGATGGCAATGTGCAAACAACAGCGTAAGTGACCAAATGACTAGGGTTTAGGGTTTTAAAGGACACAAAATGTCAAAAAGGTGGTCACATTTCAAGATTAAGTTGTCATATTAGATAATCATAATCCTAAGTTAATCCCTAGAAATCTGGTGTTCGTTACGAAGCTATTTAAAATTTAGTTCTCTCTGTGTCTATTAGAACAAAATCTTGGGAGACATTTGTTAGATGATTATTTTCTTAAAAAAATATAATTGTCGACAAAAGTTATGTTGTTTAGCCGACAAGAAATCATCTTCGATGGTGGAAAAAAATTGTGCCAATTTTAAAAGTGTCAAACTAGTAATCTGGCATAGAGATTTGAGGGAAACCAACAATTTGACTTAAAGGATTTTGATAAAGGAAAACACAAAGAATGGACAAGTCAACTTGAAATAGTTTGCGACACTATCAAGTCTATTGAAGTGAAATCGTCAGAAGTCCATCATTTGACAAATGAGTTCAAGAGACTTTGTCAACAAGCAAGTTCAAAAGATTCAGTTGTCGAATATCAAAGACACACTGATTAACCAAGTTGTCAAACGTCGAAGATAAGATGTGCAACATCCCAAATTTTTCTTATCTAAGTTTAAAATAATGATAGAATTAAGTTATTTAAGCCTTTAGATGCCTAGACCAAGTAATCAAGGAAAGGCATGAGAAATTAGGAGAAATGAGCTAAGAGTAAAAGAAAAATGAAGTTATAAGGGAATCAATCAACTAATGGTAATAATCAATCGACTAATAGCATCAGAAAATGGACTAAGTTGCTAATATCTGCAATCAGTCAACTAATCACCTTCTGCCAAGTGCAAGATTTCAAGCTTTAAAATATTCCAAAATTTACTTAGCCTTATGAATTTGGATATTTTATAAGAATTTTCAAAAAAATCTCATGGTTTTATTATAATTTTCACAAGATCTATATTACATTTTTTTAAAATTGTATAAATTTAGCATAAGTCTAATAGAGATTACTTTTTAGTATCAGAGCATGGTCTTACACACTATGTGGGTGAAGATTGGGTACCAAGTAGAGGAAATATGATGGATATCCTTAAAACTATGCATATAAGATTAGGATAATATGCATTAGTATGGCCTAAGTACCCTAAGAATCCCTACTAAATATTGTCAATCATTTCTTTTGTGCTATTGAGGTAGATATTATGGTTTTTTTTGTAGGATGGCCTTCCGACAATAGAGACTGCTGGAGGAACTTATGGAGAGTGTAGATATCCTAGGAATCCAGTTAGAAAGACAGGAAAATCAACAGGCAACTGAGTTGAATATCCTTACCTCTATTCTAGAAGAGATAAGAGGTTTAAGAAAGGATATTCGCGAGATGAATGAACAAAATAAGAGAAAGAAGAAGCAGGATGCTCGTAAATCCAAGAAAGTGGAAAGTAGTGCAAAGAATAAGAAATCCAAATGTAAAGCCCGAGTCCTTAAGGAGGTAAATCCAAATGTCAGGCCCTTAAGGAAAAGGTGGTTTTGACTACAAGAACATTACTCGGCCTTAGTTTAAGTACATAGAGATTGTATATGTGCATAGTGAAATATTTTTTCAAGAGACAGATTACACAAAGATGCATTATAGAAAATTGAGTATGCATGATGTATTCTAGTATGAGTACAAGTATTGTTTGTGCTTTGTATGTTGTGTAATCCATTTCGGATAGCATTCTTCCTTAAGGAGTAGAAAATGCTAGAATAACAAAAATTTTGAAAGACTAACTATATATACAAAATGACTAGTAAATTATGACAAGAAGTTATTTTGTGCATAATGAGAATGAATTTAGTGAACTAAAGGTTCACAAAGAGTTAGCAATCAAGAAATCTAGTGAGCCAAGAAACCTTATTGGGTGAAAGATGGTTCATAGAATGTGAAAGAAGTATTTCTATGATTGAGATGAGTTTGAGATAAATTTTCCATGCATATATGCTAGATGAAGTCATAAATATGTGAAAGTATGCAATAAGTTGCTTATATGACATGTGATTTTCTTTGTATGATTTTTGCTCATGTCTTATGACAAATGTTTATTTGAAATTGAAATAATTGGTTACATGTCAATATATTATTGGGAGTTTGAAGGTGTGCAATGGTTATTTCAATTTAGAACATTGGTCACATGATAGTGTAAGGTTAGAAATTAAATTTATATAAGTATCTATAGCTGAAGGATTCGAATGTAAGTTTGAGATCTGATATATGATAGTTAGTAGTCTTATTCATGTTAAGGATTCAAGACTAGAATTAGGACTTACTGACATCATTAGGAGAAACATAATTGAATTTAGATGGAAGTATACCATACATCCTTGAAGAATGAGGAAACAGTGGAGTCTTATTTTTAATGTATACCTGGCCAGTATATCTTATAGATAGGAACCCATTGTCATCCAAATTTATAAAAGGAGAGGTATGCTATAGTTTTGAAAAAAGTTGAGTAGAAAAATCCCCTCCAATTAAACAAAAAATATGGAGGTAATTATCTCAGAAGTGAATATATTTAAGTTTAATTTATAGTATCTAACCAGTTGACAGAAGACTCATAAACAGTCAATCGGTAATGATTAAATAAGGTATAATGCAGAAAGTATATAAGAGAAAAGAGAAACTAGTGAATTATATGAATATTCATATCTCTGAGGAAGTGATATCTATGAAGAAATTAGCATGATATCAGTTTGGAAGTTTACTTCCATGTTCAGTTTGGGAGCTTTGCTTCCCTGTTAGCTTGGAAATTCTATTTCCATGTCAGATGGAAATTATATTTCCATGTTTCAACTTGGAATCTTTCTAGCTTGAGTTAAAGGACTATAGTAGCCTTTCACTCATGTTCAGCTTGGAAAAGTGGTTCTGCAGACTTTCTTTTCCATGTCATGGTGTACCACCAACTATTTTGATTCCATAGTTTATTTATATATCAGCTTGCTAATTTCCAATAGCTTATTGCACTGAACTGAGAATTTATATTTCATAGACTGATTTTTATGAGATAAGTATTTTATTCAAAGTGAAATATGTTTTTCATGATGAGATAGTAAATCATGTGAAATATAGTTTGTTTTCATCAAACTGGTGAAAGAAGAGAAATTGTTTCCATAGAAAAGAACAAGAGAATGAGTCTTATTCCAAAGAAAGAATAAGAGAAGAAAGACTTGTTCCATAAAGGGAAACAAGGAGTTCAGACTTGTTCTTTCTATGTAAAAGAACAAGGAGATAATCATAACGAAGTTAGAAACATAAGAATGTGTTATGATAAACTAGAAGAATAGAATAACAACCCTAGAGAGGGTAGGAGCATGTTTATTCCATAAGTGGATAAGTTGAATGCACCTTTGGCATAAAAGCTTGAGGACTTATCTTCATAAAGTTTGGAATTTTGTCTTCTATGATTTTGCATCCCTCTAGCTTGAAGAAAATTTTCCCTTCATGAAGATTTGAAGACTTGTTTCCATAAAACTTAGAAACTTGCCTTCCATAGTATTATGTATAATGATGAGTGATGCAAGTATTCTAGCTAGTTTGCCAAGTAGTTGAAAGAAAAGATATATGTTGGATACTTTTACTATGAGGCAAGTGATGTTATTTATAAACATGAATCAAGCAAGAATTGATATGTTCAAAATAGGAGTCCTAGTTCTTCTAAGAATAGAATTAAGGCTACAAAGCTAAAGGAAGTATTAAGTCTTATGTAAGAATAAATATGGAATAAATAGAATTTCATTCTGAAGGTGAAATAGAAAAGGATGGAAAGGCTTGTTTCATAAGAGAATAATAGTTAGTTAAAGGTAGAAATAATTAATGAGACCTAGTAAAGATATGTTCCATAGAAGAAGAATAGAGACTAGTTAAAGTAGAAATCAAAAGATAATACCTTTAGCGAGATTCATGATAGAAGGATAGAAGATAGCTAAAGGTAGATATGATTAATAAGACCTTTAGCAAGAATTATCTGTAAAAGGACTCCTTCATGAACATATGATATATTATAAACTTAAGGAGTTAGATAGATCCATGATGCATTAGACCCAAAGAAGGAGGTACACTTATAAGAATGTAGTGCAAACATCTCAAATGAGTGGAGTTATAGTAATTTCATGACAAGCTATGAATAATCTTCCATGATTATAAGAGAAGGTATTTTATAAAAGTGGTGCATTATAAACTCATATTTTGGTAAACCCATAGTGCGCTAAGAACCCTTAGGATGAATAGACTTCTTGTACACTATGAACCCGGAATAAGGTGAGTTCATGTTGTAATATAAACTCTTATAGTAGGTAGATTCATATTGCATTATGAAACCCTATAAAATAAGCAGACTTATAGTGCACTAATGCTATGTTCATATGTTGGCCCTCTATATTCATGGAAGTGATTATGATGATTTAGAGTGTTTTGCTTCATAATAGAACTTTTCCCAAAGGAAGGATAGAATAACCCTTCAAGAAAATGGAATAAAGCTTATCTTGAAACCATGTGTTTCTATGTTAGAGTATATGTTAGCTCAAATTTTGAGGACAAAATTCTTTAAAGAATGGAGAATTGTAACATCCCAAGTTTTTCTTATCTAAGTTTCAAATAATGATAGAATTAAGTTATTTATGCCTTTAGATGCCTAGAAGTAAGTAATCAAGGAAAGGTATAAGAAATTAGGATAAATCAGCTAAGAGTAGAAGAAAAATGAAGTTCTGAGGAAACCAGTCGACTAATGGTAATAATCAGTCGACTGATAGTATCAGAAAAATAGACTAAGTTGCTGATATCTGCAATCAGTCGACTGACAAGGAGAGATAAGTTGACTAATTTCTCTCTGTCAAGATGAAATTTTAGGTTCTGAAATAATCAATCGACTAATCGGGTGGATCAGTTGACTAATGGCACATTAGTTGACTATCGAGGAGCAATCAGTTGACTAATCGCTTGTTGGAGTGCGAAAGTAAATCGGTTTTAACTGAAAAATCAGTGGAAAAATTTACTTAAACACCCCTAGCCTGCCTATGAAGCTTAGAAAGAAGAAAGTACGGTTAAAAGAGGGATTTCCATAGCAAGAAGGCTCTTTCGACTCTTTTAGAAGCAAGAAAAAAGAGAGAGAAATAACATTTTTTAAAAATTAGAGAAGAGAGAGGGGGAAAACATGAAGGAGAAAAAGAAGAGAAAGAAGAGACTTCTAGTGGGGAATTTAGCAAGAAAACTACAAGAGGTAAGTTTTTTAACTTGATTTCTCTAGTTTGTATGAATTTTAGAACTTGAAAAGTCATAGGATAGCAGTTTTCAGACTAAGAGGAAGAGAATAGAAGAAAAAGAGGTCCTAAACTTAAGAAGCAAGAGGAGTTAGAGAGAAACTATAAGAGAATTCACAAGTTTCAGCTATAGGAAGAATCAAAGGTAGCTAGTTTTTCATAAAAGCAAGTTATTCACCTATATTGTCATACTTGTGTATGTTATGACGTAGTTTTGTTACAAATTCTTCCATGAATGTTTGAGAACATGTTTTCTCATAAAAGTGGAACTTGACTCCTCATGGGATGTAGTAATTCCTCATACGATGAAGAGTTCTCTTCGTGAGATAGCTAGAAAGCAAGTTATTTTAGTTATTTATCATACTTTTTGTATGATTTAGCAAGTATGAATATTTAAAGCTTTCTATGAGTATAAAGAACCAACTTTCTCTTGAAAAGTGAAGTTTATGTCTTTATGGGATGACAGAATTCCTTATAGGATGTAAAAGTCCTTATGGGATAATAGAATCCCAGAATTCCTCATGGGATGATAGGAATTCCTCATGGGACATTAAGTACTTTTTCTGAGAAAGTAGTCAAAGTATAGTGCACTATACTGAGAAAAGAAGTTTATGACACCAGTTATGTGTTAGTTTATCAGTTCAGATTTCATGGAATGAGTTTGCTATTGAGATTGCTTTATGATAATTCTTTTATGTTCATGGAAGTGTGAATTATTCATTGAGAATTGCTTTTATGATTGAAATGGTTTTTGAGATGATTTCTTTAAGTAAACTAGCTAATGAGATTATATATCTCATGATTTTATATTATGACTAACCATTTCAGGAATTGAAGTAGAAAAGCAGGAAAAAGCAAAGAATAAATTAGCATAGTTGCTAAGTAGTTATATAGCAAAAAGGGAATGTTGTAGTAACTTTCTATGTAAGCTTTTGAGGCTTATGTACATTTGGTATGTATGTGCGTATAGAAATATATGGGATTTTATGTAATCCCTTGTATTGTAGCTCCATTCTAGAAAAGAGTTTGCAAGAAAAGTTGAAGAAGTGTTGTAGATTATATGTATAATGAAGTTTAATGATTTTACCTTGTTTTCAAGTTAATAGTTTTATGAAATCAGAAATTTAAGGCACATCAGTCGACTGATGACCCTACATTAGTCGACTGATGACCCTACATTAGTCGACTGATGCCTCTCAATTTTAGATATATGAAAGTTTGAAGACAATCAGTTGACCGATAGTCCTAGATCAGTTGACCGATCGCCTTCTACTAACTGCAAGATTTCAAGTTTTAAGATATTCCAAAATTTACTTATCCTTATGAATTTGGATATTTTATAAGAATTTTTAGAAAAATCTCATGGTTTTACTATAATTTTCACAAGATCTATATTACATTTTTTTTAAATTGTATAAATTTAGCATAAGTCTAGTAAACATTACTAGATTGGTAGAAATTGTCGAACAGAAGTTATTGAAGGTAGTTACTTCCATCATTTAGTGATTAAGGCAATTGTGTCAAATAATGTAAACCGTCACTTACATGGTGAAAAAGTAGATAGGCAGTTATTTCTGTCATTTGCCTATAAATATTAAGGGTCTGTTTGGTTTGTGAAAACATTTCCTGTTTTCATTTTCAATCTTCATTTCCTGAAATACATTTCCTGAAACACTGAAAACATATTTTTTGTGTTTTCAGATTTAGACTTATTTTAAGAAATGTTTTCAAGAAAACATTTTCAGTTAACTCAACCAAACTCATTTTCAAGTTCATTTTCTGTTTTCAGTGAAAATGAAAACAGGAAATGCCCAAACCAAACAGGCCCTAAGTGTTTTGTTGTAAACGGGGTTGGTATCTCTTGATTAAACATTCTAACATCTCACACGAGCATATTAACATATTGACATCAAGTATGCTTTCCCCTTTAACATTCCAGTCATTTTAATTCAAAGTCTTTATCATTTCCTACAATTTCATTTTAGTTGTTTATCGCTTTCTTTTACTTTCTGCCATTTACATTATACTGATTACTTTCTGCCATTTACTTTTTGTAATTTGCTTTCTACCTACATTATGCACTTGACTTTCTGCCATTTTCATTCTGTTGATTACTTTTTGCCATTTATTTTCTGTAATTTACTTTTTGTCGATTTCATTCCGCGCTTTACTTTCTACTATCTACTTTCTGCCATTTACCTTCTATAATTTTCCTTTTATGCATTTTATATTCTATAATCTACTTTCTGCATTTTACTTTTCTTTTTACCGTTGTTATTTAACTTTTCTGCAAAAAGTATATTTCCAGCCTTATGTTCTTTCATGCAGTTATATGTTTCAAATAACCCTTTCGACATATTTTCTGCCTATTGACCAGATTATCACATAACCTTGAAACCATATCGTTCTCAATTCTATTATTTGTTGTCTTGGGTCAAACCAAAAATCCCCGTTAACAATAATAATATCACACACACATATTTCACACAATTTCAAATCATTACTTGTGAAATAAAATTCATCAAGTAAACGAAAAATAAAACGGCGAGTATTACAAGACCAACTTGTGACAATGTTGTTTCACCACTAGAAGAAGAACCTTTCTTTTCATAGTGAGAAAAAAGATCATACATGTCATTCTTAATATGATTCATCTTTTCATTCACATTGAAAACATCAAGCTTCCCGTAGCAATACTGCAAGAAGTCAAATTTACATCTCGGATAAAAAATACATGCGATGGAAATGATGACAATATACTCACTCCAATATTTCTCAAATTTGCCCATCATCCTTGAAGTCATGTCTCTAATTATTAAATCATCACTATTCATATTATCCCTCAACACACATTCAATTTTCCAAATTTTCATGAAATACACGTTGGATGTGGGATAAGAAGAACCAGAAAACATGTTAGTGATGGCAAAATAAGATGCAAGTAATCATTGATCAACTGTACTCTTCTCCACTCCTCTTGTGATGGATAAGTCACAAAGTTCTTGTCATATAAAGACAAGCTTTTGAAAGCATGTTGATACTTTAGTGCACTTTCTAACATCACAAAGGCTGAATTCAATCTGGTGATGACATCATCTATAAACCCACACCAGTATCAACGCACCAACTTGATCAACACACTTATTAAAGTTGATTCTCCTTACCTCAGAAGCTCTAACATACTTAATACTTTATTTTATTTTATGTAAAGCCTTATTAATTGCCTTTAACCCGTTGTGAACAATTAGATTTAAAATGTGTACACAACACTAAATATGAAAGAATATTCCATCACACAATAAACTATTTTGCAAAGACAAATGCTCTTTTAAGATATTTTGCATGTTTTCATTAGCAGAAGCATTGTCCAAAGTAAGAGAAAAATTTTATTATCAATCCCCCATTCCTTAAGGCAAGTTAAAACCTTTCCAGCCAACTTTTGGCCAATGTATGGTGGCTTTATTTTACAAAAGGAAAGAATCTTGCTATTTAACTTCCAAGTGTCATCCACAAAATGGACTGTCAAACAAATGTAACCTTCAACAATATATGTAGTCCAACAATTAGAAGTCAAGCAAATTCTACCAAGACTGTTTATCATACTTTTTTTCAACTTATCCTTCTACCCTATATCAAAGTTCCACACATCAGACATTGTAATATTTATAGTAATATGTTTTACATCGAGATTCAAATTCTCGTGTGTCTCCTTAACCCATCTATACTCATCATAAAAATATGAGAGATCATACTTAATTATAGACTTTGCCATAAGCACCCTATGGCGTTTATGGTCAAATTGTTTAGATCTCAATCTTCCTTATTGATCTAACATCATTACCCCAATATTATTGTAATACCCAAAAAAAAATAAAATATAAATATTTGTTTAGAAACTACTGTTACTATTTCAGTATACGGTACTATTCACCCGTATAATATTATTTACGTATACGATACTGCTCATTTATACAATCGAAATGTCAAGTATTAGATGTGGTTTGGTCATAAGAAAAAACTAGAAAGAAGTTCGTAGGAGAAAATGACGTTTTATGTGTAAAAATACGCTCAGGGACTAAATTGAAAGGACTGATTTGAAAAGAAACTTAAAGATTTAAGAGAAAGGATAGTTTTCTCTTTAAGTTTCTAATAGTAAATAAAAGAAAATTTTCAGCCACGATTTGCACAGTAACTACATTATTAGAAATATCATTTTCATGAATAGTAAATTAAATATTTTATTAACGCATAGTGTCAAATAGTACCTTTGACTTTTGCTATAAATAGGCCTTTCCATTTCACTTCTAAACTCACACCTTCAACTTCTCTTCTTCTCTCCTTAAGTTTCTCTTACTCCAATGTTAGGCTTATGAGATTTTGGGCCTTTCTTTTTCAGCTTAGGTAAGGATACTATGCCCTTTCTATGTCTTTCAAATTTTAGAAGTTAATTTCTTAAGTATGCTCTGTGGTTGCGGTTTTGGCCGATCTTCCACATCAGAAAAACTGTCCTTAGCTGTTTATATGTTATTTTGATTCTCTGATTACCGAAATAGAATGTAAACTGTGAAGAATACATGTCTAGGAAAGTTCTGGCTAAGGAAAGACCTGATTTTTAAGTGTGTCCAGTATGACCCTCCACTCTTTCCTGGGAACTTACCTGGTGTACTCTTTTACAGATTATATTCTCTATTTCTGGTATGAATAGTACCCATACGTATGAATAGTAACCGTATGAATAGTAACCATACATATGAATAGTATCCGTACGTAATAATAGTATTCATATGTATGAATAGTGACCGTATGTATGAATATTATCCGTATGTATAAATAGTATCTGTACGTATGAATAGTGACCGTATATATGAATAGTGACCGTATATATGAATAGTATCGTATGTATGAACAGTATCTGTATGAAAACAATCCTAACTTGTTTTCTCTAATCTTTCATGAAAATCTCTGTAGCAAAACACTGAAATTCATGTGTGTACTCTTGTCTGTAACGACTTAGAGAAGCGATATTCGTACGGAATCCAGGTGAGTGAAACGACCCTGTTTTAATAGAGTTTTAGCATTACTGGTGATAAAAAGTATGTCGTAGGACACTCCCAAGATTCATAGGGGGAAATTGGATTCAGAATGACGAATCTAAATGAGATAATTAATCCATAAGTATGGATAAAAGAAATAAGTATCTTATGATGATGTGAAGTTTGAATGTTTTTAAAAATGGATTAATTGTTATCTTGATATGTGGTTTATAAATCCATAATATAGTTATATACTATACCTGTTATATGGATGAATATTATATTGAGCTTCTGATTATGATATGAAATGCTATTGATTGTGATTGAGCGGGACAGTACCCCCTCTCACGGCAAGGCGGAAAACCCGGTTGACAGGGTGTCTTGACCAATGAGTGTGGAGACAACGATTCCCTCAGTAGGGATATAGCCAGGATTGGTGATAAATCCGTGAGGCGCCCTAGCTAAGAGGATGAGGTTGTGCGTCATGGCGGAAATATACATAATTGGTGAGCCGGTCTGTGTGCGCTCTCCGGGATATATTGCCATTGACGAGTACTAGTAACGTTTGTTGAATTGGATGAATTTTTATCTTCTTGTATGTAAAAGGATGATGTTATGCGTCATGGCGGAAATATACATAATTGGTGAGCCGGCCTGTGTGCGCTCTCTGGGATATATTGCCATTGACGAGTACTAGTAACGTTTGTTGAATTGGATGAATTTTTATCTTCTGTCTATTGGTTGAGTATGAGCCTTTGGATATGCTTGCATGACTGGTAATGTATTTGAATTTTATTAACGCGAGGCCGATTCGCTCATTGAGTTTAAAAGCTCACACTGTTTGTACAACCTTTTTGTTCAGATCAGGTTGCCAGCGAAAAATATCTGCTAGAGGAGTAGATCACTTTGGACCTTCCCGTTGTCGAGTAGACCCCTCTTTTGTTATAGATTATGTTGCTCTGTAATCGTCTAGGACATCTAGGTCAGGGGTTTGGTATTTGGCTTGTATTTCAGTACAATAATGTATTTTATGTTAAGGATCTATTATTACATGCAAATCATCTCTATGATTTTCAGATAAGAAAATTTGATATATTTATCGGAAGGCTTACAGTGATGAGAGATTCATCATTGTGCCGGTCATGTGCCCAGAAAACGGGTCGTAACAAAGTTGGTATCAGAGCAATGGTTGTTAGGTCTCCTAGTGATTACAGAGCAAGGTAACCTTAGTAGGACCTCCTCTATCGTTGTGAACCCGATCACAATTATAGAGAGACGGCTCTACTGAAGGTCCTGTAGGATGTTTCCATTTCCTTTCCCTCCGAGACTTATCTATTCTTAGAAATTATGTTCTCAGTTTTAGTTTTAGACAGATATGGCCACACTTTTGAACTTAGTAAAGGAAAGGTTATTACTTGTTTTGATTCCGTTGTTGTCGGATCAAAATTTTATATGGTGGATTTTATAAGCTGAATTCATGATTGAATTTGTGTAGCTATATTATTTTAGGGTACCAGCCAATAAAAGAAACCACTCGCATTAAAAACAAAAAAAAAACTGAAGGATTACATTGCAAAAAAGAAGAAGTTTACTCATGCATGAGTAATCTAAAAGCGAGGTGGTCTCGGATTAGGAGGGTTGTATTGTATCATTACCCCTCGACCATTCCTTGGAGCAAGAGACATAGCAATATCGCGGAGGGTAGTGTAAATTCCATTCATACAATCAACACTTCTTTGCTGTTGATTGCAGAAGCACTGGGTGGACCAATAGAAGAATCTATCTATTCTCGAAGTCATTGTCGCGTTATTGCGTTTGGTTAACTTCTCCAGATCTTCTATCATCTTCTTGAGGTTTTTCACCTCCTGTTCTAAACAGGCGATTTTGTCCTCCGAGCTATGGCCTGTGCTAATCTCCTCGGCTTCCTCAATCTTCTTCATCTTCTTCTCCATTTGAATTTCTCGAGATCCCTCGAGAGGTCTTTTGCCCTTGTCCCTGCATAAACTTAAGTTTAAATCAAGTTCTTCTTCCTTAGCCTCTACTGTGAGATCAATGTACTTCCTTGAGGCCATGATTTGGAAAAATTTAGAAATTTTTGTAAGAGTATGAGGCGAGAGGAATACTGGGGGATTGTAGGCTCAGAGATTATTACTCTTTGTGGTGTGGTAACTGAGAATGCTGGGATGGTTTTTATAGAGAAAAAAATTTGGACTAAGAGACAAAGAAGATATCTCTTCACCGCACCCCTACACGATCAACCTATGGATTTCTGCAAGCTGGAAGCCAGAAGTCTAGGGTAGGCGTGCACACCGATAGCGCGTTGCATTAATTCCAAAACCACGAAAGTCAGTATTCGGTGGATTTGCGGTCGATTTTACTTGGTTTTCCCATTTCTCCCGTTGGCATTTTCCGAAATTCAAAGAAGTTAATAATATAGCCATTACAGATTGCCTTGGATGCTTTTATGATGAACTGAAATGCATTTCTCTGTTTTATTGTGTTATTCTTGAGAGCCTTCAGTTGAGTATAATATACATAACTGATTGAATCATGTTGTAATTACATGTATGTATGTTATTCATGCATAATGAGTGAAGGCTACGATCAAGGAGAATATGTGATGATCCTACATATACTCATAGAGATGTGAAATCAAAATGACTTGGATAGAATGAAATGTGTAGATGATGATATATCTTCATGGTTACACATACTTACATATAATGCTCTCATGGGCAAATGAAAGGCAGTGATTTCCTTACATCATGATAATGCTTAAGGCATGCGACCGTAAGCAGTTAACTTTGTTTTAAAATATATATAATTACATATATATTATGTGTAAGTCCAGAGTAAAGACACCGATTAGAATATAAGATAAGGCTAATATGAGACTACCCGATCATAGAGTGATATCGTAATCTGAGATTACACTATAAGACAAGTATAAAGTGAGGAAATCATAGATTGAAACGGCGATTAGTCGAAAATTTTGAGAAAGGTCAAGATTAGCCGAAATTTTTTTTGAGGAAATCTTTGACTTATGTTAATTGCATTAAATTATATTTACTATTTACTTGCATGTCCGACATTAATTGCTGGCATTGCGACATATGTGATCTGTAAACCTCCTAGCGAGCGGCGTATAGGTTGTGGTGGCTTTAGCTCCAGGGGCTTCGGGTTGTCTATAAATCTTGTACGCCCGTTACCCCACTCATCACACCAAGCGAACTTCTTTCATTACATACCTATTTCTCAATCTCCATTCCTTTCTCATTCAAAGCTATTTCTGAGATCCCTAGAGAAATGGCCGATAATAAGTCTTTCAACTTGAATTTTGAGATTGGCAATGTAGAGCTTGATTTAAATCTAAGTCTCGGAGACAACAAAGGGAAGAGACCTGTAGACAGGTCACCATAAATTAAGAAGAGAAAGAGGGATGTAATAGAGTTGGAGGAGGACAGTACTGCAACATCCTCAGAAAATAAGCTTGCATTCCTGGAGCGTAAGATCGAAAATCTGGAACGTAAGATAGAGAGCCTGGAATACAAGACAGAGGACCAGAAGCGACTAATAAATCGTCTCTTTGAAAACCAAGAGAAACTGATAAACCGTCGTTTCGGGGAACTAGCTAATCGAGTTGATAGACATTCAATGTTTGCAACTCAAAATTTTCGTGACCAACAAGCAAGGTGTATTGACTGTATGAACGGAGTGACTTATGCTCTTCGCCAAATTTCTCAGGCGCTTCCTCCAGAAACTCTTTCTAGGCTACAACGATTAGCTTCCTCCTTAAGGTCTAAAGCACCTTCCTCTTCTAGACCTGGAGCACCTTTTACATTTCAAAAGCCTCCTTGTCCTTAATTTATTCTTTCTTTTGTTGGTACCTAAAGCTATATTTGGTCTAAGCTTCATGTATTAAAATTATCTATGTACTAGAAATAAAATTTAAGTTAGTATTTAGATCTTCTTTGTTGAAGTGAATCTTTTTACTGAAAGAACTTGAGGAATGAGAAGATGTTAGACTTATATTTCGTACTTGATTATGAAAATTCTAAAGCAGAGTATGGTAATATCCTTTTGACTGAGAAGAGTTACTAAAATGATATTTCATTGCATTTCTGAGCTATGGAAGAGTGCTAAATAAGTATTTTATGAACCTATACATAGAGAACTATGGGTTTGCCCTAAGCATTGAAGGGATACGACTCTATATGAGTCATTGAGGTGAGAGGAATTTCTATATATATTTATTTTATAATTATGCGTGAGGAATATGTTATTTACTTAACACATTTTCTAGAATTGTTCTTCTTAGAAATTTATGTAATGATTTCATTTTATATAACGCCTTCAGCTGAGAGTATCGCCTTAAGGTAAAAGGATCGCCTTCGGGCAAGAGTATTGCTTATGGCCAAAATGATGCCTTCGGGTAGGGTGCTTGTATTCGTAAAAGTTATAAGCTATGTGTGTGGAAACATGTGTTCTGATATTCAATGTGAACTGGAAAGACCACGTGCCACTTTTGAGATGACACCTATTTGAGGTTTTACATATAGACAGAGTTCATCTTTGATTAGGTGGTTTGAGTTTGGTAAAGGTTATGAGGATGAGACACTTTATGGTACAAAAGGTTGTGGAGAAGATCAAACTGATGAGGAAGAGATTGTTTGCTATTTAGAAAAGGCAAAAGTCCTATGAAAATTATTGATAATGCGGTCTAGAGTTCACAGTTGATGCTATAGTGTTCTTGTAAATCTTACCAGGGATGTGAAGAGGTTTGGAAAGAAAGAGATACAAAGAATGAGATATAGACGAAGTAATCACACTTATTTCAGTCTTGAAATGAGTTTTGAATTCGGAGGACCGAATTCTCTTAAGGGGGTGATAATGTAATACCCAAAAAAAAAATAAAATATAAATATTTGTTTAGAAACTACTGTTACTATTTCAGTATACGGTACTATTCACCTATATAATATTATTTACGTATACGATACTGCTCATTTATACAATCGAAATGTCAAGTATTAGATGTGGTTTGGTCATAAAAAAAAACTAGAAAGAAGTTCGTAGGAGAAAATGACGTTTTATGTGTAAAAATACGCTCAGGGACTAAATTGAAAGGACTGATTTGAAAAGAAACTTAAAGATTTAAGAGAAAGGATAGTTTTCTCTTTAAGTTTCTAATAGTAAATAAAAGAAAATTTTTAGCCGGCGATTTGCACAGTAACTGCATTATTAGAAATGTCATTTTCATGAATAGTAAATTGAATATTTTATTAACGCATAGTGTCAAATAGTACCTTTGACTTTTGCTATAAATAGGCCCTTCCATTTCACTTCTAAACTCACACCTTCAACTTCTCTTCTTCTCTCCTTAAGTTTCTCTTACTCCAATGTTAGGCTTATGAGATTTTGGGCCTTTCTTTTTCAGCTTAGGTAAGGATACTATGTCCTTTCTATGTCTTTCAAATTTTAGAAGTTAATTTCTTAAGTATGCTCTGTGGTTGCGGTTTTGGCCGATCTTCCACATCAGAAAAACTGTCCTTAGCTGTTTATATGTTATTTTGATTCTCTGATTACCGAAATAGAATGTAAACTGTGAAGAATACATGTCTAGGAAAGTTCTGGCTAAGGAAAGACCTGATTTTTAAGTGTGTCCAGTGTGACCCTCCACTCTTTCCTGGGAACTTACCTGGTGTACTCTTTTACAGATTGTATTCTCTATTTCTGGTATGAATAGTACCCGTACGTATGAATAGTAACCGTATGAATAGTAACCATACATATGAATAGTATCCGTACGTAATAATAGTATTCATACGTATGAATAGTGACTGTATGTACGAATATTATCCGTATGTATAAATAGTATCCGTACGTATGAATAGTGACCGTATATATGAATAGTATCGTATGTATGAACAGTATCGTATGTATGAACAGTATCTGTATGAATACAATCCTAACTTGTTTTCTCTAATCTTTCATGAAAATCTCTGTAGCAAAACACTGAAATTCATGTGTGTACTCTTGTCTGTAACGACTTAGAGAAGCGATATTCGTACGGAATCCAGGTGAGTGAAACGACCCTGTTTTAATAGAGTTTTAGCATTACTGGTGATAAAAAGTATGTCGTAGGACACTCCCAAGATTCATAGGGGGAAATTGGATTCAGAATGACGAATCTAAATGAGATAATTAATCCATAAGTATGGATAAAATGAAATAAGTATCTTATGATGATGTGAAGTTTGAATGTTTTTAAAAATGGATTAATTGTTATCTTGATATGTGGTTTATAAATCCATAATATAGTTATATACTATACCTGTTATATGGATGAATATTATATTGAGCTTCTGATTATGATATGAAATGCTATTGATTGTGATTGAGCGGGACAGTACCCCCTCTCACGGCAAGGCGGAAAACCCGGTTGACAGGGTGTCTTGACCAATGAGTGTGGAGACAACGATTCCCTCAGTAGGGATATAGCCCGGATTGGTGATAAATCCGTGAGGCGCCCTAGCTAAGAGGATGAGGTTGTGCGTCATGGCGGAAATATACATAATTGGTGAGCCGGTCTGTGTGCGCTCTCCGGGATATATTGCCATTGACGAGTACTAGTAACGTTTGTTGAATTGGATGAATTTTTATCTTCTTGTATGTAAAAGGATGATGTTATGCGTCATGGCGGAAATATACATAATTGGTGAGCCGGCCTGTGTGCGCTCTCTGGGATATATTGCCATTGACGAGTACTAGTAACGTTTGTTGAATTGGATGAATTTTTATCTTCTGTCTATTGGTTGAGTATGAGCCTTTGGATATGCTTGCATGACTGGTAATGTATTTGAATTTTATTAACGCGAGGCCGATTCGCTCATTGAGTTTAAAAGCTCACACTATTTGTACAACCTTTTTGTTCAGATCAGGTTGCCAGCGAAAAATATCTGCTAGAGGAGTAGATCACTTTGGACCTTCCCGTTGTCGAGTAGACCCCTCTTTTGTTATAGATTATGTTGCTCTGTAATCGTCTAGGACATCTAGGTCAGGGGTTTGGTATTTGGCTTGTATTTCAGTACAATAATGTATTTTATGTTAAGGATCTATTATTACATGCAAATCATCTCTATGATTTTCAGATAAGAAAATTTGATATATTTATCGGAAGGCTTACAGTGATGAGAGATTCATCATTGTGCCGGTCATGTGCCCAGAAAACGGGTCGTAACAATTATGATACTTAAGAAGAGCTACACACTTAGGAATATAGCGCAAAATGTTGAAGTACCATATTTAATCAAAAGTAGTAGTTTTTGCCCTTTTAGGTAAGGGCAATTTCTCAGAAGTACAAGCTTCGATAGTAGTAGGGGTTTCACTTTCATTCAATCTATGTAATTTATCTATTTTATCATCAATATCAACAATATTAACAACATTATTACCAACACTACTTTCATCTAAAGATGTCATATAATATTATTGCTGCAATTTGTGATTAAAGAAAAAAATTAATACTTTTATTATCAATTTGCAAATTAATGGAACTATACCTCTAGTTCCTACTTACTAATTTAATGGAACTAAAAACCCTGACCCCAAACATCACCTCCAATTTTGAACATTTACATATATCAATTTAAAGAAGAAATTACAATTAAGCTAATAATTCTTAAGAACATTAATTAAAACATAGTTTCAAAATAAACTGAACAATCTAATACTCAAAATAAACTGAACAATCTAATACTCCCCTAGGTTTCTATTTCCCGGAGTATTTAATATGCCTTGGTTGAATTACCCATGTTATTGACCATATTATTCCAAATATCTTTACCCCATTCCTCATCACTTCTATAATTTATGATATCTTATTTATGTGAAGTATTCACAAGTCGCTTCAACTAAAGGTGGAGTGATCATAAGAACAAAAACAATTAATGGCAAAGAAGACAAGTTGAAACCTTTCTCTTACAAAATTCCTTTAGAAAGCATTCCGTCACAACACACCCACAATGCACGTCTTATACTCTTATTTGATCTATTATATATAGAAAGCATATTCATACGTACGTCCAAGATGCTTATGATCAAATCATATACACATATATTCTCATAAACTTATCTCACTGAAGAAAGAAAAAATATATAATTAAGGAACAACTACATACATGTTAAGTAATTTCAAGGGATGACTTGAACATTATCAACTTTAACTACTAATTTGATTCTACTAATTAGTAATTACAAAACCAGAACAGAATTTGGTTCTCCCTCACTTGATGCCACCTGCAAAGTGAACAAGAACAGGAAAGCACAACCTTGCTTCGTCGCTTGCACAGCGACTTAGAACAAGAACACACAACCAGTCAGCCACAACCTCGCTCCATCGCTCGCACAACCATGAATGGGAAAAAAAAAAAACAAACTTTCAGTGTCAGTCAATCTTAATATTTAAGAAAACTTCAAAAGCAGATCTGAAGAAGAAGGTTGAAGAAGGAGATTTGCGAAGATTCGAAGTTTTCTTATTGTTATACGAAGTCAAAGGTTGAAACGTCAGAGTCGAAGCGTCGAAGTTGAAGCCTTGTGCTATGAATGTGATACTGATTTACTACTACCGTCAGAATAGTTTATTGTCAAGACTTGGGACGGAAACCGAAGAATAAATGATGGTATTGATTTGGGGATTTAGGGTTCTTAGTCTAAGAGCAGAGACTGAGATGATACTGAGAGAGTCAAGAGAGTAAAAGACAGTATTGAGATGCAAGACACAGCAAGGGAAGGATGAAACGATGTTGTGTGTAGTATATTGAAAAAAAAAATAAATAAATGTTGGTGGCAGCTGGGTTGGGCTTGTTTTAATAGATTTAATAAAAACTATTAGCTATAAATTATAAACTACTCAAAGTAATGTTTCATAAAAAATTATAAGTTACTCAAATAAATTTGTGTACTAAATACTTTTAATTTGTTCAAACAAATTTATAAACTAGTCAAACAAATTATAAGTTAACTTATTTGACTTGTCAAGCAAACTCTAAATGTTTCCATCCGCCAAAATTTTTTGGCAAAAGCATTATGGATATGTAGATATTGGCTTAATTTTGATCCTTACGGTAGTGTATACTGAAAAATTGGGGTTTCAAGTTTTCTTTGGAAGGGAAATGGAGTCACATACCTATCATATAATTATTCTATAAAATATTTCATGAAATTCAATAAAAAAAATACAAAAACAAAAACGTAACCGGAAGAAGCATAAGATATTGGAATGCAAGTTTTAAATCACGCGGCTGTATATAATGAAAATGGCCAATTTCACAAATTAATACACTGTATTTTAGCTTTTCCTACTTTATTTTTCTTACATGAGATGGTAATAAAAACAAACAGAACTAACGTAATAAATTAGTTATATATCGTTCTTGAGTAAGTCTTTCAAATACTGTTAAAAAAATTAATTTATACAGAATTCATAATTTATAAAGTTAACATGTTTAAATGTTAAATTTCAGAAAATTAATAATAAAAATATAATTTTAAAAGACAAATTCACATATTTAGTTTAAAAAATTAGGGGAAAGAATTGGCGATCCTTTTTAGACCCAAAATTGCCGATCTCTGCCACCAAAAAGCTAAGCATTTTGTCGTAACGTAGAAGGATACTACAATCAAAAGCCAGACAGTGTCACTTTTCTAGTAATTCCCAAATGTACTCTAAAAGTGTGTAGCATACATTATTATGTCTCCCTGCCTTGCCCTATAAAATTTCGGGTGCGGATTTCCTTTCCCTTTATTTTTCTTCAGGTCTCTAGATATTTGATAGATTGATTTAATTTAACGGCTATTATTTATTTAATGTTTTTTTTAAAAAAAATTTAAGTAAAATTTTTGTTTAAAATATTGATATTGTTGCGTAAGAATCATGAGTTATTTTTTCTTAAAAACAAGTTTGATTGATCATAGTATTTCTCTATTCATAATTTTGCTTGAGATTTATTTAAAAAAAGGGGGAAAGGGGACATGGAGGGAAATGGAGGAATGGGACATAAAGGAAATTTGTACCTTAAAATTTCTCTATAAAATTAAAATTTAATAAAAAGCCTTTTAGGAATGAACTTCAATTTTCCCCGTCCGAACATATCAACAAAATCGTCCTTCTATTATTATTATTATTATTATTATTATTATTATTATTATAAAATCATATATATGCGTGTTAGGCTTTGGGATCATTGGTATTTTTTTTCTTAAATTCACATCAAATATTAAAACAACATCTTTAACAGAAAATACAAACATATATTATAATCTCAGAGAAAAATTAACACACACACACACACACACACACACACACATAAAAGATAATAAAAAAAGTTATTTAATTTTTGATTACTTTTCTTTTTTATATTTAAAATTTTAAATATTAACATGCAGTTTAGTAGATATCAAAAAAATATATATTTGACAAAAATAGCTGATAAACTAGCTGAAAGATAATAAGTTAATTTTTAGTTGATAGCTGATAGCTAAAAGCTTAAAACTTATAAACTAACTTATTGAATTATAAATGTTTGGTAAAAGTAACTATTGAAATAGTTGAAAAATGTAAAATAACATATATTTTATAATCTCAAAATAATAAAAATAAACATATTATTTTTTGTTTTTAATTAAATTAATTTAAATTGTTATACATATAAAATTTATTATATATATGTATATTATATATAATACATTTTACTATATTTTATTATATATAATAAAAATATATAATGAAAACCTACTGTCGTTTGGAAAACAAAGAATTATAATGAGTATTTTGATGATAAGGATATAATGAGCATTTTGATAAAATAATAGGGATAAAATAAGAATAAAAATACAGAAGATATAAGTTATAAGCTATTTAAAGTAACATCTAAGAATAAGTTATAAGTTACTGAAATAAGCTTATTTACCAAATACTGTTAATAAGCTTATAAGTTAGATAAATAAGCTATAAACTATTTTTTTGGTTCAGGCAAACACACCCTAAGTCATAATAGATATGGTTTTTTCAATAAGTTAGTGATTTGGTTTAAGAAAGAGAAGTTTCTTTTAATTTAGTCCTTGAAAACCAAAACATCTCAATTTGATATATAAAAATTACATTTATTTTAGTTTTATCATTTTTTAAAATGACATTAAATAAATTTAGTAATGATTATTATGATATATAACAATATCAAATTTAAACAAATACAATTTTCAATATTAAATAAAGACATTTTATTTAATTACTTAATTGAAACAAATTAATCATTCAAAGACCAAATAATTAATTTACTTTTTTCGCCTAAAACCTACCTTAATCTCTATTATATTTTATTCTCATAAGGAAAAGGCAAATAGGTTCGATTTAAATATTTATTTTTTGGCAAAACGATTTTAGTATATTAAATTGATAAAGGACAGATTCTTAATGGGATATATCTATATTTTTTTAAAATAACATTAATTTATATGTTAATCAAGCATATTTTAATTTCAAAATAAATTACTGAAAATTCTCCGAGCCCGATGAATTTTTTTAAAAAAAATTGTTTTCTGATTTTTCTATAGTAAACATATAAAAAATGAAGAGTATTCAAAAGTAAAGCTACCACTACAATTATTGTTTTATTGTTATATTTAAATATATTTGAAAAACTTTAAACATACGCACTAGTAACTCGTATTCTAAGGACATCTTTCTTAAGGAAAACTCCTTGTTTTCTACTTTTCCTAATTTAAAAATTGAAAATTAAGAGTTTAAAAAGCAATACTAATAACATAATCATTATTTTATAATTATGTTTATAGACTAAAACCTTGCAATTTTTTCACTTTGGTCCTTCACAAAACTAAGCATTCTCATGACCAAATTGAGAATTAAAATATGTGAGGGGCCAAAATGAGAAAAGGAGTATTTGAGTGACCAAATTGATAATAAAAATTTATAAGTAACTACATTTAAAAAAAAGAGAGAGAGAGACTTAAGTTTTGAACCATACTAAGATTTTGTCTTTGATATATTGACCAAACATCGGTATCTCACAAATACTTTTTTTTTCAAGTTAGTCCTTCACAAATTTTTATTCTCAATTTAGTTCCTTATAGATTGATATATTATCAATTTAGTCTCTCATAGATTTTCATTTTCAATATGTTCTCTCACAAATTAATATGTTATTAATTTTATCCCTCACATATTTTCATTTTCAATTTGATTCCTCGTAGATTTATACATTGTTGATTTAATTGCTTCATCAAAAGTTGTAACTATCAAAAGTTATGACCAACAAAAAATAACTAAATTGATTATCAATTTATGAGGGATAACATTGAGAATGAAAATGAGTGAAAGCTTAAATTGATAACATATCAATCTATGAAGAACTAAATTGAGAATATAAATTTTTGAAGGACTAAATTGGTAACATATCAATATGTAAAAATCAAATTAAGAATGAAAATCTTTGAAGGACCCAATTGAAAAAAAAGAGCATCTGTCAGGGACCAAAATAAGATTTTTGTCTTTGATATATTCAAATGCTGATGCCTCGCAGTGGACATCTGTCTCAAGAAAGCGTGTAAGCCTTCCTCAAGAAGTATAAATTAATTAATTAATTCAAAAAACGGAAAAGATTTCAAAAATGGAGTTCAGCTAATCAGCGGCCATTGCAAATGGAGGAAGTAAGAGATCGAGTGGCCGTTACAAAAGAAAGCGACAAAGAGAACGAAAGAGAGACTGTGAATATTAAAACGGATTCGTTACGCGGACACTCTTCTTAAACTACACGCGCTCTAATCTCTATTGCTTCATCCTTTTATTACTCAGATTGCTTCTGCTTTCCTCACTGATCTCGAACATTCTCGAATTGAGATCGTCAACTCCAATCAGGGACCCTCTCTCCCAAGTGGTAAATTCACTGATTCCAAATGCCCAGGTCATAATTCGATTTCCAGTTTGACCTTATTTTTGGGCTTCCTCTGTTTTTCTCTCTGTATGCTCTCTCTTCCCCAGATCCCAGATGCGATTGTTTGTGTTCGTGCTTGAATTGCATCTTGATTTCACGATCCTTTGAGATCTGCTTTTCTCATTCTTTATAGGTCTGGGTACGATAATCCTTTCGGTTTTGTTTTTGTTTTTGTTTGCTTCCTCTTTTGCTGCACGGAATGTTGAAGAGTGGGGATAGATTTATGTTTTATGTACTGATTTGTGTTGAGTTGACTTGGAGAAGAGCCAGTTTTCCTTCTTGGGTCTTATTTTAGCTTAGTTGAGTTACTGGATGTATTGTGACCTCTCCTTTATTCTAGTTTTCACAATCGTGTTTGGTGACACAGTATCTCGTTTAGGATGAAAGGTATTCTTTAGCTTGAGAACTCAGATGGATTTGTAATGGAGATATATCCTCGAACTGAGAAATGGTTGTACATTGTAGCTTCGCTTGCAATAAAAAATTCTTCTTCCACGGGTGGAATATCTGTATTTTACACTTTAACTTTCGAGATTTACAAGTAACTTCCATTTTGTGCAAACAAGATATATTATTTGAGCACAGCCTGGCACCGTAGTGACCCTATTTATACTTGTGCAAGTCTTATTTTATCAGCAATATTTTGCTGACCGGAAAAGTTATATGGTGTCCTTTCACTTCTTATAAAGCACTGAATTAGAGAAAAATTTTGTTGGTTGCAGGGAATTTCTTTCCTTCATTTATTGTTTGGGAGTTGGCAATGGATTAGATTGATGTACAATGCAGAGATCACGTAAAGCTCTTCTGCAAAGAAGAAGAGCTTTAGAGAAGAGTACAGGCGGACAAAACCATTTGTATAAAGTTTCTCTGTCCCTGGTTTTTGTTTTGTGGGGGCTAGTATTTCTCTTCAGCTTATGGATCAGTCATGGCCATGGTTTCATAGGTATCTTTTGTTTTTATTTTGCTTTTGTTTTGTCCATTGAAGTACGCTGTAAATTATAATCCTTTTTTGCCACTGGTTGCGGTCATAGATCATCACTGTAATGTTGGATTTCATAATGCGTTTGTACACCACTTGTTTAATGTTTATGGTTGTGTTAGTCATATAGATTTAAATGTCCAGAAACTTTTGTGTTTCATGTACCGAGCATGTGACTTTTTGTTTAATTTTATTGCTTAAGCATGGTAAAGCATTATCAAATCATAATTTTCCAACTAAATGGTGTCTTTGACAAATAGATATATCCTTGAAGCATAAATGACAGGATTTTACATATCTTTGTAGCTTTTCTTTTTTCATTGCCAGCTGCAATTGTGAGAGACGACATAACAAAGTATTTTTGTGGAAATAACAGAGGTTGTTATGATACTTTAAAATAGATTTCATAATAACTCGCAAATGAAGATGGAATAAGGTCAAACATATTCCATTATTTTCTTCTATTTTTAAAAGCATACCCCTATAGATTTTATATCAGAAAATGAAATTTATTGGTATTGGAAGCATTTATGGAATTTCGTAACATATAGACATTGACTGTTATCCATGTGTTTCCTGGTGATTTTATCTTTATGTTTTTCACAAAAGTGTTCTTATCTTGAACTGAATTCCTCAAATTTGACAACCTTAATGGTTTTAGGTGGTTAAAACATTTCTTCAAGGTTTTTAGGTTGACTTTGGCAGAAATGATTGCCATTTTTTCATGATATTATTTATGGGGTTATCTCTTTATTTAATAAGGCTTGGAGTTGTGAAAGACAAGGATTAGCAAGGTAAAAAGATGGTGGGACTTTAAAGAAAACTGAAAGAAATTTGCTTCTTCTAAGTGACTGATCAGCAATCACTGTTCAAAGCAGCAATTGAGGAAGGAAAAGAAAATGAAAATATAAGAAATGGTATTTGATACTAGAATGATACTAGAGATGATACGATATAGACTGAGAGGCTGAATAAGTCATTATCATATTTGTGTGGTGTGCTACAAAAGCTCGGGGACATTCCACCATTTTTTTTTTCTTTATTGTAAAGTGGCTTGACAGATTTGGAATAGGCTATATGTCTTCTTTGGGGAGAGTTAGGTGTCTCCTGCAAAGCATATGTGATTTTTTAGCCATTAAATTTATGGGTTTAGGGAGACAAATAGACTGTTTTCTTTTGTTTTCCTTTTGTTTATGGAGGACCTCAAGTTCTCTGTGATTCTACTGTTTGGTATTTTTTACATCTTATCTAAATTCTTCTTGAGATTTATGAAACTCCTACAATCTTTCCCACCCCCTTGCCCTCTTTTGAAACTGCTCTGATGGAGAAGCTTCATGTAAATATTTGAGTAGTTCATTCATATCTTAATAGAGGCTCATTTGATTGCTATTAATGGAGGTTTGAATCTAATTCGTTTAGATTTCAGTTCCATTAAGAGCATTTGTTCTTTCTTTCTTTCTTTTTTTTTTTTAAAGTACTTAATTGCTCTGAATACATCTTATTCATTGAAATCTCATGAAAAGTTTTATTAATATTTAAATGTATTTAACGCATACAGATTTTGGAAAAACAACTTTTGTATGTAGATGTTGAAAAAAAAAGTGTCTTATATTTAGTATTCAAATTTAGATATAATTTCTTAATAATCAGATATGCATTCAGATTTAGATCTCTTAATCTTTTTTTAAAAAAAAAATGCCATCTAAGTTGTCTCTAAACTTCAATTTATTTGTATGTGCTTAGTGGTTTCCATTCCAAATGAGCAGAAGTTTGTGATTATGTGTTTTACTTATGTATTTCTTCTTAATTCTAAACAGAAAATTGTTGATAACAGGTTAGCTAACTAACTATAAGCTTTACTGACAGAAAAATATGGAAATGGTGCAAATTTTTTTTTGCTGAGATCAATAAGTAGAGTGAAAAAACAGAAAATATTGAAACTTGATAAGATTGCATATTGAACTTAAATTATGTTTTAGAAGGTAAAAATCCTGAAATTAGACCATGGTTGCTCCAATCTACAGTTTGGGTTTTTTGAGTCCTAGGCAGCTGTGCCTTGTTAGGTGATCTAAATATGTGCTGAAGGGTTAGTATTTAGGCTGTATTATATTATTATGCTGCAGTATCTTCATAATTCACTCCATAATAATTTATTTAGGGTTCTTTTCCTGACAACAGTTCCTAAGAATTCATGGTTTGGGGGTTAGGGGTCTAGGATAAATTGAAGCAAGACTGACCTAGGTTTTTGTTTTAACTAGTTTTGTGTGTCAAGAACTATTGTTCTGGGCAGGTTAGAAAATTAAGAAATTGAGGAGTAACCTAGCCTTCACACCTAAGATGCATGACACATCTTGGCAGCTAGTGCTTGTGCTTCTCTGAGTAGAACTCTTCGTTACTTATATTTGAAATTCAAATTCATCACTTAAGAAGGACTAGTGATCAAAACTATTACAACTTGGGAATCAAGTGGAACAAACTTGTAGCTTGTTCAATAGTCAGCTACTAATAAACATATAAAAATAATCAAATAATCAAACAATTTAAGGAGAAGCCAAGGAGACTAAAGTGCATCCGTCTAACTACTTGAGTTCTAAACTCAAACAGCGCAGTTTCCAAAATAACCCTGATAGAGAAAACACAAACAGAAGGTTGCATCTGTTTAAGCAATCTTCGCTTACTCATCTAACCAAATTATAATATTTGCATTTGGATTGCCATAATAAAGAACAAAATGCCCAGGCATGTAGTTTGCATCTTATTATTTGAATGCATTTTACATATTGTACTATAAAAAAGGATCTTGTTTGGCATTCATGATAATATCTCTACAGTATGCTTTTTTTTTTTCTCTGTTACCGTCACAACCTTCTTGTCTGGTTGGAGGAAAATTTGCTTCTTTAGAGCAAACTTTTATGTCATGTTGCTTATTAAAAGCCAAAAAAAAAAAAAACTTTTCCATAGCTGTAGCTTATTCTTCCCAGTTGTTATATCATCTTTGGTTGTAGATGGATCTGAAGAACCTCCAGTCAGGGAATCAAGTTGTGGGGATGAGAAGCCCAGATGTAGTAAAAGCTCTAATCCTGTAGATGAATATTTGATTAAAGAAACTGACACTTGCGATCCTTCTGTGGCTTTCTGCTCTAATAGTGACAAGACTGATGCTTTTAGTAGTGAGTCACTCCCCAGTGGTGAAAGCCAAAAAAATGTTCTGCCTGATGAGAAAGAAAATCATGTATCTCCTACCAGAGAGCAACATGAAGTTGATAGCTCTGATCAACGGGAAAATAATGTGGTAAAAACTGATCAGTTGTCCCAAGCTGTACCTCTTGGTCTTGATGAATTCAAAAGCAAGGCATTTAGTTCTAAAATCACATCTGGAACTGGTCCATCTGGAAGTGTAATACATAGAGTTGAGCCTGGCGGTGCACCATATAATTATGCTTCAGCTTCAAAGGGGGCGAAGGTTTTGGCTTCTAACAAAGAAGCCAAAGGAGCCTCTAATATTTTGGGAAGAGACAAAGACAAATATCTTCGGAATCCATGTTCTGCAGAAGAAAAATTTGTCATTATAGAACTTTCGGAAGAAACCTTAGTAGATACAATTGAAATTGCTAATTTTGAGCACCATTCTTCCAATTTAAAAGAATTTGAGCTGCATGGCAGTTTGGTCTATCCAACTGATAGTTGGGTCAACCTTGGGAATTTCAATGCCTCAAATGTGAAGCATACTCAGAGCTTTGTTCTTCCAGAGCCAAAATGGGTGAGATACCTAAAATTAAATCTTCAAAGCCACTATGGTTCGGAATTTTACTGCACACTGAGCGTTATTGAAGTTTATGGTGTGGATGCTGTTGAGAGGATGCTGGAGGATTTAATATATATGCAAGATAAGCCATTTACATCTGGGGAAGGCAACGGTGACAAGAGGGCAGTACCACTCCAACCTAATCCTGCTGAGGGTGAAGATGTGCATCGAAATACGATAAAAGGGACAAATTCTGAACCAGATACAGAAAATTTTTCTGTGAACAATGAGGCTGTAAATAGTAATGTGCCTGATCCAGTTGAAGAAATCCGCCAACAGGTTGGCAGGATGCCTGGAGATACTGTTCTCAAGATTCTGATGCAGAAAGTCCGATCTCTAGATTTAAATTTATCTGTTTTGGAACGATATTTGGAGGAACTAAATTCTAGATATGTCAATATTTTAAAAGAGTATGGCAAAGACATAGGTGAAAAAGATAAACTTCTACAGAAAATCAATGAAGATATTAGGATTCTCTTTGACCTGCAGGATGTTATGGTATGTTAAATTCCATCCCGGATAATATTGTTATTATTTATATTTATATAGAAGATCGTTGCTACTCAATTTTCTATTTATTTTGGGGATGGTTTGTTGCCCTTGCAGATGAAGGATGCCAGTGATCTGCAACATTGGAAGTCCTATTTTTCCATGCAATTGGATCGTCTTCTCAGGGACAATGCTGTTCTGAGGTGAGAATTTGCAAGCTTTGATTAATCATTTCTGTTTAAGGAAGTAGTACAGATTTAACTATCAGATCAGAGTGCTACCGTAGGACCTTCAAAGCAAACTCTGAGAATAAATTCCGTCGATCTACCTGTCTTGATCTCCCTACTCTTTCCTCTCCTGCCATTTTTTAGTATGGCAAAGAGACCATATGGGCAAGGCTGGTGCTATTTGCTAACTTTGATTTTTTGAGCACCTTTATTGCTAAGGCTGACAAATTTAACTCTGCTCATCTTGGATGCAATTCCACTGTTTTTCTGTTGAGAGGAAGATTATGATGTTCAATGAAAACTACTAGAATAATATAATAGCTAGGTTAAAGGATGTGCATCTCAACAACTAATGGGCAAGGATGTAATTTACATAATTTTATTGTCATTAAGATGCAAAGGAAACTGACAGAGCAAGTCCATGATCCCGTGCACATTCCTCTCTTTTCCTTCCTCACTGCCCTGTTTTCACCCTTCCGGGGGGGGGAAGCTACCATGTACAAAGTCTTTATAGTTAGGACAAAGCTTAGTAAATTTTTAGGTGTTTGCTATCAGTTTATCCAAGAAAATCATGGCAAATGGATTTCTTTCATGTCATGTTTTTATTGAAAAACTTGATAGTGAATATTTAAATAACTTTACTTAAGTCTAGTTCTTTTAATAAACATCATAAAATCCCAGAACTTTTGGGACTTTAGAAGGTAGAAGTCAGATGAGAATGAAATTGTAGGTTTTGCTATTAACAGTTATTGAACCTTAACCACTTTGCTTGAATGCATTTTGATATTGCCACTGCTTGGCAAAACATTATAAAGGAAGTTTCTATTTTGTTTTTCTTTCGCTGTTAATGCTATTATTGAATCATAAGCTGGAATGAATTTGTTTTTCTCCCAAAAATATGCAGATCTGAGGTTGAAAAAGTTCGGGAGAATCAGATCTCTTTGGAGAACAAGGGCATACTTGTGTTTTTTGTGTCGTCTGCATTTTTATTGCTGGCTATTTTGCGGCTATCTGTTGATATAGCTATGAGTGTGTACAGAATACTAAGTGTTGATAGATCAGTTAACTCCGGGAAATTTTGTGCGGGTAGCTCTTCCTGGTTTTTCCTTTTTTGGAGTTGTAGCATTATTATTTTCATTTTAACATTATGATAATTCATTCCTTTTTTTTTTTTGAGATGCTTTATCCAAGAGAAGAAATGCTTACTGATTATGGTCCTTTCTTTCTATACAATTGCAGATAATGTCTTGAAGGTTTGGTTAGATTTTCAATATTTCTTAGAATGAAACTATTATGTATTAAACAGTATATAGCAGCATATTGGTATAAGGTGGAATTTTCTGTTGTCCGTCATCCTTGTAATATGAAAATAGCTGAGTAGACTACATTTTTTGTGACTTAAAAAGTTTTATTATCCCTACAATTAAACATTGTGACAATTTGATAAATTGAGTCAAACTGCAGACTTCGAATGATAATCCATGCCATGTTTGATCTCTTTCAAGTATTTGCTTAAGACAGTTCGGGGATATTGTCTGAACGTCTGCTTTGGTGCTCAAATGGTGGGTTGCCTCTACAGAAAATATCTGAAACAATGGTATGTATGGTATGTTTGATTCGAGTATTTTTTATTTTCTTTTTTACTGAAAATAAAAAATGGGTTTGAAAATGCTTTTAGGGTTTAATGAAAATATTTTTATTTGAAAATATTTTTTAAAATTGGTGTAAATTTGAAAACACTAAAATGATATTTTTAGTATTTCAACTCTTAGGAATTATATTTTCAAGAAATAAAGATTGAAAATGAAAATAAAAAATATTTTCACAAATTAACAAGTAATCAAGTCTTAGCTACACAAGTATAGCTTGGCTCAGAAAAATTAAAATAAAAGTAGTATTTAATTTTTTGTTGGAATATATCTCTTTTTTTTTCTTAACAATAATTTTTTCTTTATCTACCGGAATGTATGTCTCCATCTCACATTGAGATAAGCGTAAACATATACACTTATATACATGCACATATGTCAGCATCTACAATATCAATATAAGTGCAAAATTTTAAATTATGGCACTAGCCGTTGATAGTCATTGTGACGTTTCTTTGTATATATGTCCATCTCTCGTCATGCCACTTTAAGATTAAAAAATAATATATAATTCTCATCTCATTTTAATATCAAAACATAAACATAAACATAAAAATAAAAATTATTTCTTTAAATGACGTATCATTAACAAATTCTAAACTTTTCAATATATATATTGAGAAACTATGATAAATTTTAACCAACATATAATAAATGCTAAATTTTGCTCAACCTTCGTTTTAGTTTTTTTACTTCTCCCATGTATAATTCTAAGAGCAAAGAATATTTTTTATGCATTTATACTTCGAAAAATTACATCTTATAATTTCTTTTTTAGACCGTCATGCCACTTTAAGATTTAAGAACAATTTATCATTCTAATCTCATTTTAATATCAAAAAAGATATATAAAAATTAAAATTATTTTTAAATGACATGTCATTAACAAATTCTAAACTTTTCAATGTATATAGAGAAAATATGTTTAATTTTAAGCAATCGATAACAAATGTTAAATTTCAGTGTTAAAAAAACTGGATTGAATTAATCAGTTCAAACGAAAAATCGGTGAAATCTGATCAGTTTAACTAGTTCATTATTTTGTGAATTTTTTAAATTTTTACTTAATATTATTAAGTATTTTTTAAGAAATCTCAAAAATTTTAAGCTATTAAAAGAAGGTCTAAGATTGATATAAATATATATTTATATATATATGTAATATGCCTATAATATTTTTAATATTATATATTATATATTATATATTTTAATATTTTAATATTTTAATATATATTTAAATATTATAGATTTGACCACAATCTGATTATTAATCCTTAAATCTGTACTTTGACTGGTTTAATGATGGATCCCATTTTTTAAACTTTGCTAAATTTTGCCAAACCATTTGCCATGTATTTTACAGAAAAAAAAAGTATACAAATTTTTTTTGATTCTTCATTCAGTTTTAATATGATTGGCAAAAAACCTGTTGTCCTTCTAGTCTCACTAAATACACCTTAGAAATAATCATTGCCCACCAATTTCTCATTCTACTCACTACATTTAAATCAAGTAATGAATTAAAGTTAATAATGAATAGAGTTTTTAACATAAGTATCTAAATTTATTAAAATTATTTTCCACGTATAAAAAAAAGTTGAAAGCTGATTAATGAATAAGTTTTTAACATGTATATTCTCTTTCACAATTTTAACAACACAACATATTTCATCATAGCCACTCTCTCATCATTTAAAATCTATTTTGTATTATCTTCTTCCTCTTCTCCTTCCTTGTAGTCGTTCTCTATCTCTATTTCTTTGAAATTCTCAAGAGCCATTCAATATTTCTCTTCCTCTTTATCTTCTAACTCTAACCTGATGGTAAAGAAATTAAGTCATTAATAAAACTCTTTTCACAAGACAAAATTTGGCACCTTACTACATTATATGAATGGAAAAGAAGGGGAAAGAATATTTTAGGACGATACTCTCCTAAATAAAGAAGAAGGAATTCCTGTAACTTTGAACTCACCAACAAAGATTACTTACAACTGCATTTATATTCAAACCATGATACACCTAACAATTCACATAACAATTCATGATAAATTTATTTATCCTAAGTGAACGTGTCAACATAAACGTGGCATAAAATTCAGTCTTAGGAGTAGTTATTTTGTAGCAAACCACTTCATTTGGACCCACCCAACAGTAGAATGAATCAAATCATTATCTATTGCCTGATGCCTCACGATTGATGGATCGTTGTGGGGCCTATATGCAGATCTAATAGTCGTGGAGTGTAAGACACTTTGCCGTCAAGCAAAAGATCGACTTCAAAATGAATGAGGCAATTCCAAGGTGCTAAAGATTCTACAACAAATGAATTATCTCTTTAGAAGGAAAAGTATTAGTTGTGGCAGTCTATTGCGTGAAATTCATATAACATTCATTGCTAAGGGTATGACTAAATGCAAAAGATGATTATAGCGATGCCAACTATAACGAACTTCACATATTCAGCAGCTACATAAACCCACCAACAACCTAGTCTATGAGCTTAAATTCAGTTAAACCTCTATAAATTAATACTTAATAAATTAATAACTTTTCTAAAATAATATTTTTTTCAATCTCAGCTTAGGTCAGTTTACAAAATTATTAATTTTGATAAATTAATAAAATAATAATTTTGAGGAAGACCTTATATAAATATATAGTCCTCTAAATATCATAAATTAATAATTCTCTAAAATTACAAACATAACTAGAATAATATAATAAAGATAAAAGACACACTTTATCCTTATAAATTTTACCTCATATGTAAAAAACTCTCATGAACTTTAAAACTCAACAGTGAACCCCATAAACTTTTCAATGTGTGCAAGTTTTTTTTTTTTGTTAAAATATTCGTTAGTCAATCTAACGGTTAATGTCCAGTTAGCAAAAAAATGTCATATAAACTGCTGACATAACATAATTTGTCTTCTACCAGTATGGTTTCCATAGTTACATTATTACCAAAAGTTCCCAAACTAATTATTTACTATCAATATGGTCCCAAAATCACATTATTATGAAAAATACCCCAAACTAATTTGTCTTCTACCAATATGGTCCTCATAATTACATTATTACTAAAAGTTACCCAAAACAACAATGTACTATCAATATGGTCCCCAAAATCACATTATTATGAAAAGAGTCCCAAACTAATTTGTCTTCTAACAATATAGTCCCCATAATTAAATTATTACCAAAAATTTTCCAAAACAACAATATACTATTAATATGGTCCCCAAAATCATATTATTATGAAAAGTGCCTCAAATTAATTTGTTTTCTACCAATATGGTCCCCATAATTACATTATTACCAAAAGTTCCCCAAAACAACTATTTACTACCAATATAGTCCCCCAAAATCACACAATTACCAAAAGTTCCCCAAAATAACAATTTACTACCAAAATGATGCACAAGAGTTACATAATTAGCAAAAGTGCCCCAAGACTACAATTTACTACCAAATTGTGCACAAGAGTTACATAATTACCAAAAGTGCCCCAAAACTACAATTTACTACCAAAATGGTGTACAATAGTTACAAAAACACTAAAAGAGCCCCAATCACTACTGATACACATGGCTTCTCTTGCTCATACGATGTCACCACGATCTCCTTGGGTACTTTGAATAGGTGGCGATTGGCTTGCCTACACAAATAGTAGCATGTTAATAACTTAGAATTATTTCGATTATGAGTTATTCACTAAAATATGCATAACTACTAACCATGGGTGGAGCATCCGAGGCTTCGCTCGCCTTCTTCAGCTTCTTCTTGTAGATCTTTCTAGCGGGGTTTATTGGTCCCTTGCATCCACATTCGTTGTGATCAACTATGCCACAATTACTGCACTTCAATGTAGACCCATCTTTTCTGAGCAAGAAGGGATTTTTTGACTCATCTGTGGCTTTCCTCCTCACTTTTTGGACCTACCAGGAGCTTTCTAATTTGAATGGATTGCTAAATTTGTTGAAGGATACCCAATGTCATACACAAAACCGATGAGTACGGCATTTGTATATGAAGTACACACCCAATGTCCTTCAACACATTTAATCAGATCTTGCTTGCACATTACAAAAAAGCTCCTTTGGGGTACTTTTGGTAATTATGTAACTCTTGTGCTCCATTTTGGTAGTAAATTGTGGTCTTAGGGAACTTTTAATATTTACGTAACTCTTGTACACCATTTTGGTAGTAAATTATTATTTTGGGGCACTTTTGCTAATTGTATAACTCTTGTGCACCATTTTGGTAGTAAATTGTCATTTTTGGAAACTGTTGGTATTATGTGATTTTTGGGACCATATTAATAATAAATAGTTGTTTTGGGAAACTTTTGGTAATAATGTAATTAGGGGACCATATTAGTAGAAGACATTAATTTGGGGTACTTTTCATAATAATGTGATTTTGGGGACCATATTGATATTAAATTGTTGTTTTGGAGAACTTTTGTAATAATGTAATTATGAGGACCGCGTTGGTAGAAGACAAATTAGTTTGAGAAACTTTTGGTAATAATGTAATTATGGGGACCATATAGGTAAAAGACAAATTAGTTTAGGACACTTTTCATAATAATGTAATTTTGGAGATCATATTGATAGTAAATAGTTGTTTTGGAAAACTTTTGGTAATAATTTAATTATGGGAATCATATTGGTAGAAGACAAATTAGTCTGGGGTACTTTTCATAATAATGTAATTTTGGGGACCATATTAATAGTAAATAGTTTTTTTGAAGAACTTTTGGTAATAATATAATTATGGAAACCATATTAATAGAAGACAAATTATGCCATGTTAGCATTTTATGTGGCATTTCATGGGGGTTCATTATCAAGTTTTAAAGTTCATAAGGATTTTCTGCACATGAAGTAAAGTTCATGATGATAAAGTGCATTTGTCCCTATTTATTTTGTGAAAGAAAAATTATAAGAGTGGCAATCCTAAAAATAGGTAACTCACTGGCTATTGGTTTATCTCTGGAATCCTATACAGAAAGAATTAGGCAAGCGAATTAATTCATCAAAAAATGGTAAATTAAATTAACCATAAGAGAATATGTAAGCACATTACCTATACTAACTAGCTGCATTTAGAAGGAGCAAAGCCCACTGTGTTTCTAGCCAAGTCAAATTCCTAGAGAGCGTTTTGTTGCATGATATTGCCTAGGAGACCGCACAGCGCTGCACCACCATCCACACTTGCGTATTCATCAACTCCTATGCACTGGACATGGTGTTGGGCAGAAATAATATAGTTGCTCACTGGTGGCTCATAGATTGCCCCACCTGTAAAATGAATGACCAATTTTGATACTGTTGGGTTTGATTTGAATTTTGTAGGTGACCTGGTTTGTAACCCAACCCATGGCCCACGACCCATAACTCATTATTTTCTCTATATATATATATATATATATATATATGTGTGTGTGTGTGTGTGTGTGTGAGGGAATTCATTAGAAGTTGTTGATGTAATATCTCTCAGTGTATCCTCTATTAGAAATAATACAGATCTTCTCTCTGTCCGTGGACGTAGGTCGCATTGACTGAACCACGTAACTTATGTGTATGTTCTTCTCTATCCTTCTCCTTGATTTATTGCCTAACAATAATCTAACAAGTGGTATCAGAGCCTTGGTTCATTTTTGGTTCGCCAGTTACTGTAGCACGTCCGAAAATTTTCAGCTCTAGCTCCAAAATTTCAGATATTGCCCTGATTTGGTTGTTTTGGTGCATAGGAGACCATTTTCTGCATCTTTGGTGCTTTGAAGAACGTCGGAGACCATTTTTTGGTGGTAAGAAAATTTTCAGATCTAGTTTCAAAATCTTAGATCTAGTCCAATTCGCTTGTTTTTGTGCAAAAGAGACTGTTTATTGCATTTCTAGTGCATCGGAGATCATTTTTCAGTTGTTTTGGTGTGTTTTTATGGTTGCGAGTTACTGTTCATCGCCAAAATCATCATCGAAAGTACTATTCATTGTCTTTTACGGCAAGGTACTATAGCAGTCAAACGGTCAACGGTACTATAGAGACTCAGATGCTGTAGCGACTCAGAACTGTAGTGACTCGGTGCACTGCAGTAGAACGGTACTATAGTGACTCGGCACTGTAGCACGGTCAACGGTCAACGATACTATTTGGTCAAAGCTACTGTTTGGTCAAAGTTGCTGTTTGGTTAAAGCTGCTGTTTGGTCAAAAACTATTGTTTGGTCAAAGCTGCTGTTTGGTCATAGTTGTTGTTTGGACCAAATTTTCTGTTGCGATCGTTATTGTTCCGTCGAACGATTCCTGTGAGTTTATGTTTAATTCAGAAAATAATTTGAATTTCTGTGTGAATTTACTGGATTGTGTTGAATTGTGCTGGATTGGATTTTTGCTTTACTGTTGTGAATGTTGTTGGGCTGTTATGTTAGATTTTTGTTAGTGAAGTTCTGGTCAGTTTGCAAGATTCTAAACAGTTTTGTGAAATTCATTTTTTAGTTTCAAAATTTGCTAGCAATTTGTCTACTGTTATTTGAGAAGATGTCAACTCATAAATTTGATATTGAGAAATTCAATGAATCGAATGATTTCACTTTGTGGAAGGTAAAAATGAGAGCATTTCTGGTTCAACAGGGATGTGCGGTGGCATTAGAAGGAGAAGGTAGTCTGCCTAACACATTGAAGGAAGAGGAGAATGAGGAAATTTTGGCAAAGGCTCATGTGCAATACTATTGAGTTTGACTGATGAGGTGTTGAGAGAAGTAGTTGATGAGTCAACTGCTGTAGGTTTGTAGAAGAAATTGGATGATAAATACCAGAAGAAGTCTTTCACAAACCAGTTATATCAGAAGCAACGTTTGTATACCCTGCGGATGATAGAAAATATACAGGTGAAAGATCATCTTGATAATTTTAACCGAATTATCCTGGATTTACAGGGTGTTGGGGTTAAGATAAATGATGAGGATCAGGCTATCATTCTTTTGTGTTCTCTACCAAATTCATATGAGAACTTTGTTGACACTATGTTGTATGGTAGAGATAGTATCTCTGTTAATGATGTCAAGGATGCTTTGCAATCTAAAGAGCTGAAGAGAAGAGTCCATTGTTCTAATAAGGATGGTGCAGAAGCAGGTTTGTATGTTGATAGAGGCAAAAATACTAAAAGGGATGATGGAAAAAAGAAGCAAGTCACGGTCTAAGTCGAGGAACAATGGAGGACCTCGATGTTATCACTGTAAATAGAAGGGGCACATCAGGAAGAATTATCCACAGAGGAAGAAGAGAAATGACGAGAAGGAACCGAATACCATTGGTAGTGCTACGGTGGTGCAAGATAGTTCTGACGAATAAGAGGATAATGATGTTCTCACAGTCAGCACCTCTGGTTCTGCAAATACTTGGGTCTTGGACACAAGTGCATCTTATCATATGACTTTCTCACGTGAGTTGTTTACTTCTTTCAAGGAGTGAAATGGTGTTGTGAGGTTGGGTGATGATGAGCAACTTAGTGTTAAGGGCAGTGGTTCTGTGCAGATTCAGATGTATAATGGAATAGTCAAGACGCTTGATGCTTGGTATGTTCCTAGTCTACAAAAAAACTTGATTTCTCTTGGTACTCTTGACAAACAAAGGTACAATTACTCTAAAGAAAATGGACAGCTGAGAATTTCCAAAGGTACTCTAGTTATAATGAAGGGTAAATTGCAACATGGCATTTACTTTTTGATTGGTAGTTCAGTGATGGGAAAAGTGGTTGTATCTAAATTTTTAGGGAAGAATGATGATTGTACAGAGTTGTGGCATCGCTAATTGGGACACATGAGTGAGAAAGGGCTGTCAATTCTAAGTAAACAAGGATTGTTAGAAAGGGCAGAAACTGGGAAGCTAAAATTCTGTAAAGTTTGTGTTATGAGTAAACAACATAGAGTTAGGTTCAGTTCTGGGAAGCATACTTCTACGAATGTTCTGCAATATGTTCACTCAGACTTATGGGGTCCTTTTCTAGTTGAATCTCAGGGCAGATGCAAGTACTTTGTTACTTTCATTGATGACAACTCTAGAAGGGTTTGGGTATATTTTCTGAAATCCAAAGATGAAGTGTTTGGGAAGTTCAAGGAATGGAAGACCATGGTTGAGAAACGGACTGGAAAACAGGTCAAAACACTTAGAACTGATAATGGTGGAGTTTTGTAATGCTCTGTTTGATGAGTTTTGCAAGAAAGAATGTATAGTGAGGCACCTCACTGTACGTCATACACCATAGCAAAATGGAGTTGCAGAACGTATAAATCAAACATTGTTGCAGCGTGGGAGATGCATGCGATTAAACGTTGGCTTGCCAAAACAATTCTGGGCTAAAGCAGTTAACATTCCTTGTTATTTGGTGAATAGATCGCCATCTACTACAATTGATTTTAAGACTCCTCAAGAAGTATGGTCCGATAAACCTTCTGATTATTCTGGCCTATGTATATTTGGTTGTCCTGCTTATGCTAATGTGAATGATGGTAAACTAGAGCCCAGGGCAGTGAAATGCATATTTCTAGGGTATGCACTTGGAGTTAAAGGGTACAGACTGTGGTGTACTAAAAAGAATAGAACTCCAAAATTTATTATTAGCAGAGATGTAACTTTTGATGAGTCTGCTGTGTTTGGTCAGAAGGAGGAGTTTGGTAGTCATGATGAAGGTGCCAACCAAAAGGTGAAAATTGAAGTTCAAACTTCAAAAAGGTTTATAACAGACCCTATACAACAACCTAGGGAAGAAGAAGAATCACAACCTATAGTAACAAGGAGGGAAAGGAGGGAAATCAGAAAACCTATAAGGTATGCAGATTGTGTTGATATAGTTGATATTAATTCAGTTGCTTATGCCTTGGCAGTAGATGAAAGCATTGATTCTGATGACCCGAGATCATATAAAGAAGCAGTTGAGAGTAGAAAAGCATCAGAATGGCTAGTTGTAATGAATGAAGAGATGCAATCTCTTGAGAAGAACGAAACATGGGATCTTGTACCGTTACCAAAGTGAGTGAAACCGATAGGATGCAAATGGGTCTTCAAGAAGAAAAAAGGTATTCCTGGAGTTGAACCAGCAAGGTTTAAAGCACGACTCATGGCAAAGGGTTTTTCACAAAAAGAGGAAATTGATTATCATGAAGTTTTCTCCTCGGTTGTGAAGCATAAAACCATTCATGTGCTTTTCTCCATGGTAAGTGTTTTTGACTTGGAGTTGGAACAACTGGATGTGAAAACTACTTTCTTACATGGAAATTTAGAGGAGCAGATCTATATGTCACAGCCAGAAGGTTTTCTTGATTATGGGAAGAAAGATTATGTATGTTTACTGAAAAAGTCCTTGTATAGTTTGAAGCAGTCTACTAGACAGTGGTACAAGAAATTTGATGCATTCATGACTTCTCATGGTTTTCTATGTAATCAGTTTGATAACTGTGTCTACTTTAAGAAACTTGCAGATGATTCTTATATTTATTTGTTGCTACATGTTGATGATATGTTGATTGCTGTAAAGAACAAGGTTGAAATTGATAGTTTGAAAGCCTTGTTGAGCAGTGAGTTTGAGATGAAGGATTTGGGTGCAGCCAAGAAGATATTGGGCATGGAGATTTAGAGAGATAGAAGTGCAGGTTTACTGTATGTATCTCAACAGAAATACATAGAAAAATTGTTGCATTCTTTTCAAATGAATAATTCTAAGTAGGTTAGTACTCCATTGGCAGTACATTTTAAACTTAATGCTAGTACAATACCTCCTACAGCTAAGGAAAAAGGGTACATGAGTTCAGTGCCCTACTGTAATACTGTTGGAAGCTTGATGTATACAATGGTGTGTACTAGGCATGATTTGGCTCATGCAGTCAGTGTGGTAAGCAGGTTTATGAGTAATCCTAAGAGAGCTCACTGGAGTGCAGTTAAATGGATTATGCGGTATTTGAAAGGTACAAGTAATATTTGCTTGGTTTATGGTGCTGATAAATCTAATAGTGGCCTGGTTAGCTATACAGATTCTGATTATGCTGGAGACCTTTTGAGGAGGAGATCCTTGACATGCTATGTCTTGACTTGGAAGGCAACACTTCAATCTACAGTTCCCTTGTCTACCACTGAAGCAGAATACATGTCATTGGCAGAAGGAGTTAAGGAAGGTATGTGGTTGCATGGTTTGATTGATAGTTTGAGGCTAAATATTCAGAGACCTATCATTTATTGTGATAGTTAGAGTGCATTAAGTTTGGCCAAAAATCCAGTCTAGCATGAGAGGTCGAAGCATATTGATATCAAATTGAATTTTATTCGAGATATGATTGAAGACAAGAAATTATCCATTGAGAAGATAGCCACAGCAGATAATCCAAAAGATATGTTGACGAAACCTCTACCTTCAGAGAAGTTCAAGCATAGCTTGGACTTGGTGAATGTTCGCATTCCATTAAGCCCTACAGGGCTTGAATGACAAAGATGAAGTTGCACTTAGTTCTGGTGATTTGAGAGAATTCAAGTCAATGAGGGAAATTGTTGGGTTTGACTTTAATTTTGTGGGTGATCCGGTTTGTAACCCGACCCATGCCCACGGCCCATAACCCATTATTTTCTCTATATATAAGTGTGTGAGGGAATTCATTAGAAGTTGTTGATGTAATCTCTCTCAGTTTAGCCTCTATTAGAAATAATACAGATCTTCTCTCTGTCCGTGGACATAGGTTGCATTGACCGAACCACGTAACTCCTTTGTGTGTTCTTCTCTATCCTTCTCTTTGATTTATTGCCTAACAATAACCTAACAGACACATCACTTTCGAACTCATTCTCTCCAGCATCAAAGCAACAGGTGAATGGCACAATTCCCTCAGTTTTCCTCTTGTACTTAGGGGCTAGGGTTTTCATCACGGCTTCATTGACCATCTGGAAAGCTGCTCCCTAGGGACGTCAAGCTCGAACTTGAGTCTATCACAAGGCCTCCACCAACTTTGAAATCCCAATACTGTGGTGGGATTGGCAGCATTTGACCTCCAATGGAGATGCCTTCAACCTTCACACCATATCCACCCCCCTCAACTAAGACCAACGCAGCTTGTTTCATTGGGGCCAACAAGTTGGAATTGGGGGTTTGAGTTGTTTCGTAGGCACCAAAAGTTAGATAATTGGTCACGTTCTTGTGTAGCGTATGGTCCATAAGACAACAGGAGAACTTGTTACCATACTGCTGAGTTGCTCTAGATATGAAGGAGTCTGGGTTATGGCTTAACCCCAATACACCATTTCTGTGGTTCAAGGTTTCTTCTCCTCTGGAACTTGCCATTTCTTTTGTACACCCAATTACAACATCATTTACTGTTCCCTTCTTTTCCTCCTCCATGCCTAGTGTGACAATATCAGTACCGAAGTAGCCACATGCATTTGTACCATCTTCATACCTGTTCATAGGACCAGAAAATTATTTGAGATTTTTATTGAATTATTTAATAAATTTTTTACTTTAAATTAAAATATATGTTCTTAACTTAATATGAAAGTTTTTATTATAAAATAACCCTTAGTGGAAATTAATTTACAAATATAAAATATGGTGAGCAAATGTGATTCTCACCTACCACCCTTCCTTTCTTTTAAATAAATCTTGAAAATCCTTCATTTTGTTTTGTTAATAGGATCATAAAACCCTTAACAACAAAAAAGAACGTTTTTTTGCTGGCTTTTATATTACATAAGATTGAAAGTTTAAGAAAATTTATTATTAACTAAATTGAAAGTTTTATTATTAACTAAATTGAAAGTTTATAGAAATCTATTGCTAACTTTCAAAGTTAAAAGAGAGATAAATTACATAACGCCCTAAGTTGAGAGGAATTATTTTCAATTTGGCCTTCAAAAATTTGTAAAGAGTATCCAACGTCAAAATTGTGAGTAAATTTAATTTTTCTTTTACGAAATGTTCAATTATTTTGAAAAATTACACTTTTTTTAAATCAAAATATATATGTACAACATCAGCCTTTCTTACAACAAAAAATAAATTATAATTACATCTATTTTACCAAAATAACCTATACATTATTTATATAATATAATGTGTATTATTTTTTTTAGATTTGCATGAATAGATTCTACATTAATTTAAACTATTGATTTATATTTTCTCTTCTTATCTCTTATTATAAATCACTCCTGTTAATTGATATGTTCCTTTTATATATATATATATATATATATACTTTTTAAATTTTATAATAAATTAAATTGATGGCTTTTAACATAAAATAAATAACATAGCAATAAAAGTTTAAAATATATATTCTTCATAAATTATATTTTTAATAAAAGATTAATATTACCTTCAAAAACATTTTGGTCATATTTTAACTTAAAAAAAATGTGTATATTTTCATAATAAAAAAGTTCTTTAATTTAGACATCAGTCAATAATAATGCTATCATTGAACCTTTTGCAGTTAAATTTTGTCAACATCACTTTAGTTCACATTACACATCAAACTTAAGTCAATTATACATCTTTATCCTTTTTATCAGCATTAATTCTGTATATTCTGACTGGTGAAAGAGTACATATTTAGACACGGTAATGTCAAAAAGGATAAAATAAATAAATAAATAACCTGTGTGCATTTACGGACATAAACCATTTTAGAAATTTTTAAAATAAAAAACATCTGCTTATAAATTATTTAAAGGGCAAAATTATCTTTTATACTCTAAACTTTGATTTATATTTTAATTATACTACCGAATTTTATTTTATGTCAATTATATTGACATATTTTTTATTAGTTTTAATCATACTTTTAAATCTGACATTGTCTAAAGGATAATTTTATGGAGAGTTTAATCTTTAAAGAAGTTGAAGTTTTTACCGTTAAATCATCACTACGAGAAAAGTTTTAATTAACGACAAAAATTAGCAACGAAAAATTTTTATCACAAATTTTATCATAATTCTGTCACAAATTCTTTATAGCCATTGAGATGGCTTTATTGCATGCCTTGGTTTACGGAAATGGAGTGGTATTGAAAAAAGGAAGGGAGAGTGAGAAGCAGGGGCCCACGTACACTTGAGAGGAGCAGACCACTAGACAAGATGAGTACTCCTCATTTATCTCAATGACTTTACAACATGGTGCATTACATTATATAGTCATTCAATGTCGGCAAATGCATTGTCTAGAGAAATTTTTCATAGTTTTCCAGATTTTTTTAACTTTTTCTTATTTTTATTTTTAATTACAATAGGAGCGGCCAACGTACACTTGTTGTGCAAGAAATTTTTCAGCTGTATATTTTCTTATATTTTGAGCAGGATATTGTCTTGTATATAAATTTTTCTAACTTGATCTTAGTAGTTGATCATATGAATGTTAGTTTTGGCTTTTAAAGATTTTTAATTTTGTTCCCAATTCATACTTATATCCGTTGGCCTTTTCTTGAGAGAAATGAAAGAATGGTAATTTTGTAGATGTGACTTAAAGAGTAGTGTTTATTGATGTGGATGATGATGGACGAATTCTTTTATGTAAGGAAGGGAGAGAGACTTCTTTTGTGAAAGAGAAAGGAGAGTATGAGACAAAGGAGTAGTGGAGACAATGGAGTAGTAATGATAGCCTTTGCTATTTTGTCTTCATTACTTGAATTTATTTTTAATATAGAATTTGGTTGCAGATTTTGATTGATGGCATTCCACTTAAAGAGTTGGACATCATGTGGTGGAGAGAAAGAATTGGATTTGTGGGGTAGGTTACTAATTTACATATTTCTTTCTGATTTCTACTTTCAAGTGTATTTTAGTGAATTCTGTATCTTTGCTTTTATCTTAAACTTCTGCTTTTCTTTGATTGGTTATGTAAATATAAACATACTATAAATTTAAAGTTGTTGCAAATCTTGGACAGGTGTTAAATCTTTGTTGTTGATTTGTTTGCTAAAATTTTTGGATTGATTTCTGTCTAGTTGATTTTTCATTTAGTGTTCTTTTTATCATTTTAGATACACCCACCAAAAAAGAAACCACTTTCATTGAAAGTCTAGAGATTACATTATGTATGCGAAAAAAAAAAAGAAAGAGAGAACAAAACATAGCATAAGTAATTTGGTGACCGAGAGAATGATTAATTCATTCCTTAACCAAAGAAATTCTGGCCGAATGTGTAGCTTGCTGGACTATGTAGTTGATGGCTTATGTTATGACAAGGTGGAAGAAGAAGATCAGTAAAAGAAATTTTAGGTTAGTTTTTGTATTTTCCTGCCACACTTAATTTTATTACTCACATTTATTACTCTTATGTTTAATGAGTAAATATCTCTTGTGAATTTGTACCTACTTTTCACTAATTGACTTCCAACTTGATATATCTCTACGAAAAAATATTCTGATTGGTTGCTTTTCTCTTTTTTTATTTTTAACTTAGGTTGTTGAGGCTCTTGAAGATATTCTAAAAATCAAACAAGATATAGAAGTTGAACTTTTTGGCGAGGATCAGAGCTCAGGTCATACAGATAGCATTGTTATAGAAGATTGATGCCCACACATATATGCTGAAGAGTCAGGCAATCGTCATCAGTGAGATGCGTGCAATGATGGACCACATCATCAATTTGGTTGACAAGCACTTGGATATTCCTATTGATGATGATGAGACAGCCAACAGATTACCATCTAGACTAGTTTATTTATAGAAACTTATATTTTGTTATAACTTTGCATTTTATGATGATGGATCATAAAAAAAACATGTAAATCATTGTTATATAGAAATATGTAAAATGTTTTGTTGTAATTGCTGGTTGGTGTTTATTTGTTATATTTATGTTTGTTTACAAGATTCAAATCTAAGTTTGGAATTAACGATATTGGTTATATATATAATTATTTAAAAATTAGCGACGGAATTTTTCGTCACAAATTTGTGACGAAATTAGCGACGAAAATTTGGGATGACCTATTTGAAAATTTGCGACGGAAATATCTGTCGCAAATTTGCGATGGAAGTAACAATGGAAATTTCCGTCACAAATTTGCGACGGACAATTTTCCGTCGCAAATTCCTAAATTTTATTTGCGACGGAATTTTAAATTTGCGACGAAAAATTTCCGTCACTAATTCTGTGACGGATAGCAATCCGTCACAAAAAATTTGCGATGCACGTTTTAGCGACGAAATTTTATTAAATTAGCGACGGATTTTTCTGTCGCTAATTACTGAATTTCTAGTAGTGCATATTGAAATTTATAAAAAATAATTTTTAATTATCATCATACAATTCTTAAGGTAATATAATATTACTTTAATAGAGAAAAAACTTAACCTCTTTAGAATTTAAACTTTACATAAATTTTCTCTTGTCTAAATTGTTAATAATAAATGTTAATATTTCTACACACATCAATATCAATTTATCTATATAGGCATATCCGCGTTAATTTTCTCTTAAAATGATCATTTTCTAGAGAGAGAAGAGAGAAAAAAAAGAGACAATTTTATCATTAAAAAAAAAACTGACATGAAAGTACCTATATAGACAAGTTAATATTAACATATACAAAAGAAATAATTAAAGTAATATTTGTCATTAATTATTTTGTTAACATTAAACTTAGAAGTATGATTGAAACAAATTAAAAAATATATAAATATAATTATTACAAAGTAATGTTTAAAAATATAATTAAAATATAAGTTAAAACCTACCCGCATAAAAAAAAAAAAAAGAAATACGTTTACCTTATCCAAACCATAATTTGTCAAAGAAGATGATAGAGGAGAGCACATTACTCGTACACATATGGGCACAAGTCAGTTGATGACTCGCACTGCGGGTCAGCAAACATGTTGATGAACTCGTCACTCTTGCACCTCCGATCTCCACATGTCACTGGTTTATATGTACCAGAGCGCCAACGCAAAAACTGCCCCTCGCCCTCAGATCGCAACGTGGACTTTCGGGTCGGATCTTGAATCGGGTTATTATGCTAATCATTACACCGGATCCAAGTCAAGTCGCTACCGGTATCGGCGATGAGCCAGGAATTCTGGGACGGAGTTCCAACCCTAACTTGCACGAAGTATCCTGAAGTTTGTAAATCCTACCCTGAGCTCATCAGCATCTGAGCCATCTTTGAATCCGTACTCCGATTCTTCCAAGCCACGTCCCTGAGGGCTCGGTCCCTGATGGCTTCGTACTTATCGAGTCTGAGGTTTTCGTTCCTGGGAAGGCAAGGATCGTGCCGACGTACCAACTCAAACCTGACCGGCTCCGACGGCGAATCATGCTTTGCCTCCTTCGCCGACGCGTGAACCGAGGCGACGAGAATTCAGGTCAAGATGAAGGATATTGGGAGCGGATTCCGTTGCAGTGTCCTTCTCGTCTTCAGCATCCTTCGTTTTCTTCTGAAATGAAAATATGAAATGAAAGAATACATTGCAAATAAATAAAAGGGAAAAGGATGCGGGAAGAAGATAGAAAGTGGAAAGCAGAAACATGGTACTATAATAGGGCCAAAAATAGAAGGGATATGGAGGCAGCGTAAGCGTCCCGCGTTTTTCCACTTTGTCCATTTTCAAATTATATATATATATATATATATATATGTCAACAAAGAGCAATTAATATATGAAAACTTTTGAAACTTTTCATAAAATCTAATTGAATAAAATGCATTTAGAATTATTAATCACTTAATAAAAATTAAAAAATACACTTAATTAATGGCATAGTTAGATGACCCCAGCCCGACCTCGTTGGGTTGACCCGAAACTCGGTGACCTAGGGCCGGTTCTGGGCCTGGTTGTCCTAAAAGACCGACTAGCACTTAGCCCGGTCAAGACCCGGCCGACCTGGCCGGGTCTTCCTTGAACCAATGAACCAGATGACCAGGTCAACCCGGGTTTGAATTTTTTTTTTTATATCTAAACCACTTTACCAAAACTGAGCCCCCTGTTCAGTGTTTCTGCTTCAGCTTGCAACACCCATGAACTTATATCCTTTGCCCTAGCCAGTAGCCACGAAGGCTTTGCAGCTCCTTCACGGCCATCAACTGCTCCTTCACGGCCACCGAGAGCCTCCCCCGACTGAGTCACGGCCGCCGAGAGCTTCCACGGTAGCTTCTTGGACGGCCACCGAGAGCTTCATCGACAGCTACTTCACGGCACGAAGGCATCTTCCACGGCCACCGAAGCTTCTTCCATAGCCACCGGAGCTTCTTCTTCCCACAAATCAACTAAGAGCCACGAATCCGGTACTTCTTCCACGAATCCGAAATCTTCTTCTTCCAATTTACTTTTTTTTATTGTTGGCTGATATGAAATCTGAATGCCTTGGGATGAAATTTGTCATGAATTAGTCCTATATTAGTAGAGAAACATACATACCCAAAGCATTGCTTCTCCCTAAAACTACTCAATACTCTTCCCTGATTGATATAAAAGTGCCCTGACTGTGGTGTGTATGTGCACTACTCTATTTGCTCCAAATAAGGCCCTGCAATTTGCATTCACAAGCTCCAAATCATTGTCAGTATGTACATTTTTTATCTATTTGTTAACTTGGCTTTTGTCAATATGTGCACTACTCTGTGTTATGCTAAGATTGAAGTAAATTTTTTTTTAATTGTTGAATGTTTGTTGTGAACTATGAATGTTGATTTTTAAGTTAAATTTATGGATAACTATGGGACCAATTTTAATTTAAGAAATTTTTTTTTAATCTTAGATTGTCATAAATGTCGTCTAGCAATCCCACACAAGAGTCAGTTGAGTCTGTGCAACAATGTGCTTCAAGAGGAAAAACAGATATAGCATGGGGTCATTGTAGAATTGTTGAATGGACTGGTTCTAGGCATCATTTAATATGTTCATATTGTAATAAAACTTTCAAGGGAGGTGGAATTAATTGAATTAAGTTACATCTGGCTGGAATCAAGGGAGATGTGGAGCCATGTAAAAAGGTTCCAGCAGATATTCGTTTTCAAATACAAAGTAGTGTTGAAGAGTTTGCTCAAAAGAAAAGAAAGCTTGTAGAAGAATATGAAGAAAGTAATCAATATCCTGATGAGAGCTTATATAGTGATGATGTTGTAGAATTAAATAGTTCTCTTGTTCGGCCTTCTGAGTCTAGGGGAAAAGAAAAAGAGAAAGGAAAGAAGCCTATAAGCTCTTATTTTATGCCTAGAACAACTCTTGGAGCCCAACCCACCATTAAAAGTGTGTTACAAAGCAAAGAGGCGAGAGAAAGGTGTGACATTGCTATTGCTAAATGGATGTTTAACGCTAATTTGCCATTTAATGCTACTAACTCGTCGTATTACCAACCAATGATTGATGCTATTGCTAGTATGGGTGCGGGATATAAGGGCCCTGGGTATCAAAACCTTCGTGGGTATTTGTTGAGCAAAAATGTTAAAGAAGTAAACTCATATGTTAATAGTTATCGCAAAACTTGGAAGGAAACAGAGTGTACAATTATGGCGGATGGGTGGACTGATCAGTGTAGAAGAACCCTCATAAACTTTTTAGTTTATTGTCCTAAAGGGACTATGTTCTTAAAATCTATTGATGCATCTGATGCTTCTAAGACCGGTGATATGTTGTTTAAGCTTTTTAAGGAAATTGTGTTGTATGTTGGGGCTGAAAATGTGATTCAGATTATGACTGATAATGCTGCAAATTATGTTGCTGCCAGTAGAATGTTGGAACAAGAATTTCTAACTCTTTATTGGTCTCCATGTACTGCCCATTGTATTAATTTAATGTTGCAAGACATTGGCAAATTGGATCAGGTGACATTAGTTGTGAATCATGCTTCAAAAATTACTAAATTCATTTACAATCATTGTTTTGCTTTGCATTTAAGGAAGCATACTAATGGAAGAGAGATCCTTCGTCCAGCTCCAACTCGCTTTGCAACTAATTTCATTGCTCTGCAAAGCATATTAGTTGAAAAGGTTACTTTGCAAGCCATGGTAACATGTAAAGAATGGACAAGCTCAGCATTTGCTAGAGACAGCAAATCAAAGAAATTTGTGGATCTTATCATAGATTCAATGTTTTGGAAAGATTGTGAGTTCATTGTGAAAGTCACTGAGTCGTTGATCTGTGTCTTGCGTATTGTAGATAATGAAGATAAGCCTGCAATGGGTTATTTATTTGCAGCCTTTCATGCAGCTAGGGATGAAATGATGAAAAAGTTTCAAAGAAGGAAAAGAGTGGTTGAGTCTTTTCTAAGAATTCTTGATAGGCGTTAGTATAATCAATTACAAAAGAATCTTCATGCTGCTGGCTTTTGGTTTAATCCATCTTATCAATATGATGTTGAAGCAATAGGAAGGCACAAGAACACTATCTCAGGGGTTATTGATATCATTGAAAAATATACTTATAATGATAGAGAGCTGGTGTAATACCCGTTAATTTCGGAATATAATTCGTCTAAGAGTATTTTAGAATTTTACAATGTTACTTTAGTTATTTATTTTGGTCATTTTTAATTTTCATATTTAATTGTTCTCTTTGAATATTATTTATGAATTTTGAGTTAAATGACTGGACTGAATATTTGCACCATGTGGGATATATTCTAAGAATGGTGAAATTCATGGAAAAGTGGTTTAAGAATGGTCAATTAGTCCATTTATTGTAAATTGACTGGATGGGTTTGGATGTTGGGTTATGGATACCCATGGGTTATTCAATAACCCATTAGAAATATTTTAAATAAAACTTCAATAGTACCCTCTCATTACTCACGCATCCGAAGCAAAGGCTGAAATGAATAGTAAATTCGTTTTCTCTCATTTCTTCATCCTCTTCTCAAATCCTTTCCTTGATCTTCAGAATTTTAATTATTTGTTCGGTTCAAAAGCTTTGTAAGGATCAAAGGTAAGCTTTAATCTCATTATTTTCCTTAAATTTAAGTTTATATGGAAGATTAGAGTAGGTTTTGTTCTTAAAGATTTTGATAATAATTCATGAATCTTAGTTGTTTTAGAGGTTATATTTGAGTTAGGATTGAGTTATAATCGGTTAAAAGAGTTGAGATTCTGGTTTTGAATCAAGAAAGGGAAGGATGAAATTTTCTGGGAAAGTTTCTGCAAAACTCTAATTTACTGTAGCAACCAGAAAATTTGGGAAAATTTTTCGAGTTACTGTAGCAGTTACTGTAGTGTCGGCAGTTAACGTACTGTAGCAGTCAACGTTACTGTAGCGAACCGTCACTGTAGCGACCGTTACTGTAGCGAACCGTTACTGTAGCGACCGTTACTGTAGCGAACCGTTACTGTAGCAATCAGAAAATTTTGCATATTTTCGTGATTTTGTTTCCTTTCTTATGTTTCCTTGTAATATATTTTACTAGGAAATTTTCCTACACAAATTCTAGTGTGGAACAAGGTAAACTTGGACAAATATCAAGGTGAGTGAATAACCTTGCTAAGCTAGTTTGATATTACTAGTCAAAGTACAATATAAGTCCCATTTACAATATTATTTGAATATTAATCAATCAATTTTTCATATGACAGTATATGATGATTGATATATTTTTTTACAGAAATTCAAAGGAACAAGAGTATGTATAAATTATTTTGTTTCATGGAAATTGTACTATGTGATAAATTCTCATTATTTTAGTAATGAGTAAAGATCTACAGGTTCTAATACATGAGTTTGAAAGGGTTAAAGTCCCATACTACTCAGTGCATATCTATGAAACCTATACACGAGTTTGAAAGGGTTAGAGTCTCATACTACTCGGTGTATATCTATGAAATCTTATTCACGAGTTTGAAAGGGTTAGAGTCCCATATTACTCGGTGTATATCTATGAAATCTTATTCACGAGTTTGAAAGGGTTAGAGTCCCGTACTACTCGGTGTATACCTATGAAATCTTATTCACGAGTTTGAAAGGGTTAGAGTCCCGTACTACTCGGTGTATATCTATGAAATCTTATTCACGAGTTTGAAAGGGTTAGAGTCTCATACTACTCGATGTATAAGACAATTAATTATATGAGTAAATGTGGTATTTGTACTTTTGATATTTTATATAGTACAGTTATTTACTTACTGAGTTTTTAAATAAACTCACACTCCCTATGATTATCTTTTCAGATACAGAAAACAAGGAAGAAGAGTATCCGTTTGAAGATTAGAAGCCCCTTGGAGTTATTATCTATTTCGGTCTGGTGGGATACCAGTACTTATTAATGTTAATACTATGAACGCTCTGTACTTTCTATAGGTCTCCTAGGCTTGCGATGAGATAAAAACCTCAGATTATGTATGCCTATATTTGTTTATCAGATGAATATAATTCTGTCATGTGGAATGAATGATTAAGGTTGAATGTAAAACCTTACAGAATATATGTAAATAACTTATGTTTGAGAATTTTATCAAATGAGTAGTTGTGGATATTAAGATTGTCCAGGATTTTGAGATACCACTGAGGTTTTCCTAATAGTAGTATCTTTTCACATGTTCAATTTTGGGATGTGACAGTTGGAAACCAAGTTATCAAGTGAGATGAAAATCTTTAGGAATGTAGAAGGGGATTTTGGAAGAAGACTTGCAGTAAACAGTCGTCATACAATGATGCCAGGTAATTTTGATATTTATTAACAAAAGAACCTTCATTTGTTTTAGTTTTATTTCATTAATTTGTTTTGTGTAATATTATTAGATGAGTGGTGGCAATGCTATGGATCAAGTGCTCCAAATTTACAGAAGCTTGCAATTCGAGTTTTAAGCCAAACATGCAGTTCTTCGGGTTGTGAAAGAAATTAGAGTGTATTTGAACATATTCATTTAAAAAAGAGAAATAGATTGGAGCATCAAAGACTTAATGATCTTGTTTATGTTCATTACAACTTGAAGCTACAAAAGAGGTATATTTCTCTTCATAACATTGTTTGCAATTTTTAAACATATAAATAATCATTTATATTTTTATATGTACAGGAAAGATTTGAAGAAGAGTTATGATCCGATCAGTTTCGAATCATTTGACGAAAATAGTGATTGAATATTGGAAGAAGAACTATCAAGCTTGACTGCTGAGGAATTAGAAGTTCTTAATCGTGAATTTGCAGCTTGTACCACTGAGAAAGATGATGCTGATTGTGGTTTGTGTTTGATAATTTTGATATATTATTTTGTGAAGTCATTTCAAAATTTTTATTTATCTAAGTTATTTTCTACAGAATTGAATTTTGATGAGATTATTGATGATGATGATGATGGTGGTGGTGGTGGTGGTGGTGGTGATGGTGATGGTGGTGAAGATATTGAGGGAGCTGCTAATGTAGAATATAATAGATGACTAGTTGACTCATGGAGCATGCCTCTTACTAGAGAAACGGACAACCCAGATGCTTGGAATTTATAAATTGATTGTGGATCTTAAGAACATTAGCATTTTAATGACTTTATAAATTATTATGGATGTTTAAGACTTTTAATGTATGAATTATTATGTTTGTATGATTTTATTTATGACTTTATGTTGAAATTATTATAGATGTTTATATATTATTATGGATGTTGATGACTTTAAATTGTGAAAATTACATATAAATGATTTATTGTACTTATTTTTTAAATTTATTTGTATAGATATATAAGTATATATATTATTTTAATTTTTTTAATGTATTTACCTGGGTCAACAATTGACCCAGTGACCCGGCAGTTGAACTAGTGACTCAATGACTCGAAGGCTTGTCCTGGTCAATAGCCAGGCCGGTTCTGACAACATTGCTTAATGAACTAAAATCTGAACAAATTAAATTTAGACTTTTATTAAGTGTAAACAAATGTCCCTTACTATTTAAAAGATTATATTTGTCTCAATTTTATTCATTTGTTTATCAAAGTAACTTTTGTCAACAACAAAAAAAATATCAGATTTACAATAGTATATAATAAGATTTAGTAATAAAAGAAGAAATAAACTAAAACAAATGAATATTTCAAAACCATTTTAAGACACTTAATTTTTTAAAGACTAAATTGAATATAAGATAATTCATATTTTAGGGACTAAATTAGTAATTTTCTCTGATTTGATCCCTATACTTTGAAAAAAATTGTAAAACAATTACTAATATTGGATGTCATTAATGTGTTGTTAAAATAAGTTGATGTGGCAACTTAGTCAGTATTCCAACTCAACACATTAATGTCACATCAAATGCCACTTCAGATGAGTAATAAAATGACCATTGTACCCCTTGAGGCCTCTTCAAATTTCTCACTTTCATGTTCTTCCTTTCACTTCTAGATGATAATATATTTCTGACAAACGATTCTACCAATTCCAACAATTGTTGATTCGGAGGTAGATTATGTTGTGAAAATTAGAGTATTTTAAAAAGAATATTTAAAATTATTGTGAAAATATTTTTTGAAATATTTTTTAAAGAATTATTTTAAATTTAAATCTATCAGTTATAATTTAATAACGAGCTATTTATAATTTATAATTATAAATTATTGTAAACTAATTTTTTCCATAACTATCATGATTTCTTAAAATCATAGTGTAATTCTCATTATCCCTATAATATCTCTAGTCTGTTTTTAGGTTGTTCTTAACCTTTAAAATAGATTATATTAACATCTTTGAACTTTCACTATCAGAAAACATTACATACAATCTCAAATATCAGGATCTAGGTGACCTATACGACTACAGATTATACTAACACATTATTCTGAGAAGGCTAAGAACTCACCAAGGAGAAGGCATCACTCAGCCTTCGATGTTCCTTGTACAATTACTCCTCTTCCAAGCTTTGACTAAAAACATTAAAAATGGAATGAGTATAAAAACTTAGCAAGTAGCTAACACCACTATCGAACACACATAAGTCCTTAGATGCAATGATTCATATTGATGATAACATGTACTTGTGAAGTGCTACAAGCTGATAAGGGAATTAACTCTACTTACCTTGTTATGTTATGTTATCCCTTTTAAGTGATACCTTAGTTATGTTAAATGGTATCCAAATTGGTTTAGGATTAGTACGACATGTATGTGTGTGTGTGTGTGTGTGTATACGTGCATTTGTTACAAAATTAGGATGAATCTTTGACTAGTCATGAATTATATGCTCATGCATGCATATAATTGTTGAAAATTTGGGACAAGCGTTATGTGTTGAAAAAATTATGTAATATTATGTGTGTTATCCTAAATTGAATTATACTAATGCAATTACTATTGTGATGGATGTTTGGTAAGACATTTTTTTTTTCGGAAAGTGGGGCAATAATAATAAAGTTGTCACACCCTAGGGAAGGAAAGGGATGCTTATTTATCCAAACTAATTGTGTGAAGGGAATAGTCACTATTTTAATTTTCGGCTATGTAAATAAATTATTCTTCTTAAGTTTGGTAAGCCACAAATTATGATGGGAACACAAATGTAATGACATGGAATCTAAAGGGAAATCTTGTAAAGTCTAACTCAAATACTAGTCAGATGTATGATAGTACACGTACACACACACACACACACACACACACATATATATTTATGTATATATATATATATATATTATTTTATTGTTCGAATAATCCCTATGTGTTGAAATTATCGTGAGTGTCGGTATGAGTGGATATAAATCTATTGGTTAATGTTCACATTGTGAGATGTGTTGGGAAAATTCTTATGAAACTTGGTGAATGTACCCTCTTGTGATGGGGATTAATCTAAAAATTTAATTGTACTGGAATATCTATGTATGTTAGATTTATTTATCATTTATAATTGTAGAGGTGCTTAATGATGAAATTATGGGACACTTGTATAGCTATCCCAATATATGAGACCCTCATTTGTTAGAGATTATGCAAATGTTGGGAAGGACGTCTATATGGCTATCTGGATATATGAGACCCATATTTGCTAGAAATGGTGCAATGTTGGGAAAAAGGCTTGTGTGGCCCTATGGGAAACCCTTGTGTAGGGTAATGAGAAGGCCTGTGTGATCCAATGGAAAACCCCTATATGGGGCAATGTAGATGCCTATGTGGCGAAGTGGATAGTTGTTTACATGGAAATATGGATTCCCTTGTATAATTTGTGTAATGATTTAGCCTATAATAATCCATGTATGTATTGTGTATCTCGTGGGATTGTGTGTACAAGTGTTGGATAATATAAATTTGTGATGATTGTCTTGTGTGTGGGATTTCAAATTAATTGTTAGGTTGTGCAGTGATTATTTTACGACTTGGTTGTGGTTGTGGATGGGATCTGTTCATGGTATCATTTCTAGAGCAATGCACGGTTTGTATTTTATTTTTGGTTGAGTTATGTCTCACTGAGTATTTTATACTTACCCTCTTTGTGTTCCCCTTGCAGGTACTTCAAGTAATTGGCGAGTCTCCGTATGAAAAGTAGCAGAGTCTTCGAGGTCACCACCTATTTGACTTCGGGTCGATGTTTAGGATTTTATATTATTGGTGGGTTTGAGTTGCTCTATAGTGAATAGGACACCTAGAGATTTTGTGAATGATGTGATAGAACTAATGAATTATTCTCAATTTCCCTTTGCTAATTGTAATATTGGTTATGTTTTGACTTCCTTTTTTTTTTATAATGGGAAGTTTTGAGAATATCGATGCATGTTTCATATAACCTTGTATCTTCTTGCACCAAATCCTTCCTTTTATACTTGCTTTGTGTGGTGTGATGTGTTGGTGTTAGTTGGTGTTATGCTTATGGTGATGGTGTGGATTCCACCTCAGTGCCGGTCATGGTCCTAAGATGGGGCATGACAGGGATGTTGTGCATCATAAGTTGATAATGTGTATCTGTGCATTGTATGATCTAAACTATAAACCATGGATTACAAAATCATATCAGACCGGCCCTGTCTAGGTAAAAAATTGGCCTGGGGGTACAAAACCGGCTCCAAACAAATGAAACCAACAAAATTGACTAAGTTACTGGTGAAGCAGTTCCTTTTTTTTTTTTTACCAGCCCACACTTTGAAAAAAAAATCTAAAGTTCTAGAGAGGGGAGAGAGAGAGAGAGAGCGAAAGAAGCTATTTGGTACTCTCCATCAAATCCAACATGCCCCTCACCTTCCTTGACCATCTTCTCGCTAGACATAGAAGCCTCATCGAAAAAAATCTTGCTAGAGTTGTTGCATATGAAGAGAAGAGGAAAGTCATTTATGAACTATGAAGAGAGGAGAGAACAGAAAGAATATGAATGACGCAAACGAGGAGGTTGTCGTGCCTTGAGAATGAAATAGTCAAATACTCAAATGTGAAGGGAGGAACTCACTGGTCAATGTGCCTCGGGAGTAAGGTTGCATGCACTGCATCATATGTGGGTTGGGAAATCGAGAAAGAGGAAGACAAAAAGCTACTATGGACGTTTGAATTAAAAAAAATTCTTTTAGTTTTTATATTTAATATAAAAATATATATAGTAATATATTTTTTAAAAAAATATTAATTCTTAATTTATTAATATAAAATTTAATAGGTTTGATCACAGTTGAACCAGTGAACCTTAAACTGGTGTCTTCGTCTGTTCAATGATCGGTTAGGTTTTTAAAAGATTACTATAAACCTTAAACCTATTTAGTTATAGCAATCCCTTGGGGATATATGTATTACAATGGGTTCACTTGCGTGGGAGCTTCACGGTTCTATTAAGGTTGAATAAGATTAGTTGTTGATAAGGTATTAGGCAGTACTCTTTTAGTTGATTCTTCATAGACTGAAGAAATTGCTAAAGCAACCATTCAAAATGGACAAAACAAATCATTTATCAAAAAGACACATCCAAATATTATATTTTGCTAATAATGGCTTATTCTATCAAATGATACACAAACTAAATCATATTTATTAGTATAATTAGTGTCACAAGTCGCTATTGTAAATACACCTAGAAGAGGTGAATAAGTGGAATAGTAGAAAAATAAAAGTAATTTTAAAATTCTTTTTGTGAAAATAGTTTCTATGATGGCAAAATAGTGTATTGTAAAAAGTACACTAAGTTTCTCTATAAACATAATAAAAGAATGAACATTAGTATACAAAAAATGAGAGTAGTGCACTAAAGACTAAACCCAGAAAAGTAAATTCAAATAAAAGGAGAGATCAAAACAAAGAAAAAAAATTATCATGGTTCAGACAGACCCACTTTAGTCATTAAACAAAGGACAACTGATGTCATATTTACATTCCATCTTGAGGTCTAGTCGATGTGTAAATTTTAGAGAAAGTCAGTGAATTCCTATTGAATTCTTGACAAGAAGACTCAACTTTTTAAGGGATTGATTGTCGCTACTGTTAAATTCTTATTTGCCTATGTGTATTCTTTTACTTGACAAATGATACAATTTCCAGGTAAAAATAAACAATCAAGGATCGAACTGCGCAACCGATCAAGTTAAAATTCCTCTAGTAATATCTTATTTTAAATGAGTTGGCTTGATACAAGAATTAAATTGACATTATTATATATTACATATACTTTAGCTAAATAATGTGAGCCAATAATATTTCTGAAATTAAAACAAAAGTAATTATATTATAAGGATCAAAGGTCGATTAACACAGTCCAAACGAAAAAAATTTGATTAATAACGGAACCTACAATGTCCCCCCGAACTAGGATACTCCAATGTTTAGTCTAACTGGCCCATCAGAGATGGAATATAATATCACATTTAAATGACTACAAACAAAATATATTCTGTTTATGGTGACATACAATCTTAATACATATTTCGCATAAAAAAATGAGCAGATTTCTTTTAAAAATATAATAAAAAGCTATGAAATTTAAAAAAGGAAAAAGAATATTGAATTGCAGAATATGAGCAATGGATTCAACTCGACTTTGATTTCCTGAAACTGGGGCAAGCCCACAAAGACTTGTACTAAACTATAGTCTCTATGTACACAAACATCTCATCACCTAAATATCTTCGCAGAAACAGGAAAATGTTCATATCCTCCCATGTATGAACTGCGGTGAGGGTAGACACCCTGCAAAAATGCATGTAGCTCAAAATATGAATTGCCAAGCGATCATCAGTCAGCCATCTGTTTTCATTTGTAACCTGAAGAACCAGGTGGAGCCGGTGGTAATCGGTTAGGTGTTCGACGGCTGCTAGAGTTTGAGCCAGGGTTAATGTCACCATTTTGCGCAGGATCACTATAAGGCCGACTGTGACCATTGGATCTGGATCTCAACGAACCACTACGACCAACAGGGCCATTGGCAGCTGCATCAAAGGCAGATCGCCAGTCGTCACCTGAGCCACTGCTTCTTGGACTACTCTCTGCAAAATAACAGAGTTTAGATAAAGATAAAAAGGAAAAAAGGAGAGAATGGCCAATTAGGATAGTGGAATATAATAGCTGGGGGGAAATTTTTCTATCCTCTTCTTCTCTGGCAAAACATGACTTGTTACTCTATGGTAGCCAATCTATAAATGTTCTAGCTTTAAAAAATCTGAGTAAACAGAAATTTGACACCTGATCATAACCATAAGCAGTGAATAAATGTTCTAGCTTTAAAAAATCTGAGTAAACAGAAATTTGACACCTGATCATAACCATAAGCAGTGACCAAATATGAAAATATTTGGAACTTCATCCCAAAAAAAAAAAATAATGGCTTACTATTTTAAATGAATTGATTTTGTTCACCAACACAAAACAATGTAAATTAGAAAGAAAACAGCTTTAGCACGCACCTGCTGTACCATCATCTGAGCCAGTGGCAGCAGCTGCTCCGTTGTCATGAACACTCAGCTGGCGTGTCAGTTTTGAGAGAAGTGAGGATTGTTTCTGGTAACGCTCTCTCCTGCGCTTCACATTCTGATCTTCTTGAATCAGCTCCTCAATCTTAGCCGTGCTTTGACCACTGCCCAGATAAGAAAAAAGAAAAGAACTGATTACCTAGTTTCTCTCAGAAGTAAATAAGGTTGATCAATTGTCACACTAGATACAAATGGCACATCCATGTTAATTAGCTTTAAAAAAGTACAGACTCACAACAGATAAATCGACAATGAATCAAACTCAGCTTTGTGCCAAGATTAGACAATATTCAAGGTTTTTCCTTTCAATAAGTGTAGAAGTATGAGTACTTAATATAAGAATACCGTGAAGGAGAATGTAAATAGATAATAATCAGGAACTGAAAAAAAAAAGACAATCATTAATTCCATCTATTTGGATACATGAATGACTTCAACTAAGAATTAGGGATTTGGAAAATCTTGTATATTAAGGAAATGGTTATTCATAATTCACCCAAAATAAAGGGTATAAATTTCTGTGCAATTATAGCACTAGCATAACGAAGATTGAGAATCAATGTCGCACATGCCATAATTGGGCCTTTCAATACTATATTTTGTTTGGTCACTACCTTTCTTCCTAACTTTTATTAGCCCCATTTTCTCAACATTATATTGGACTATATGTTTAGCCCACCTTCAATCTTAACCTTAACTTCCATGAAGAATATATAAATAAATAAATCAGTGACTAAAGTATTTTAGAGGTTTGCATTCTTTCATGGGATTTCAATCTGAGCCTCTGAGGGAATGTTTTGTGTTATGGAGTTGTTGACGTTGAGCTCTACTGTGTTAATTGTGATAGTTTGACACTATGGGTCTCTTACTGTTGGTTTTTCAGTCAAGGAAGTTGCAAGGAGTCCGCACACCCCGAGAGCTGTGCATTGCATGTTAAAGATTTAAGTGAGTTGTATATTGTTGCCAACAAAAGTGATGGAGACTAGCTTGGAAAAAGTCAAAGACTATTGGGGAGTTGTGACATGATGTCAGATGATGTAGCCAAGAAAAGCAGGTCGAGGGAAGTGCCAGTTAAATGTCTTCCAAGGACTCAAGGGAAGTGCTAGTTGCAAAAGTTTGAGTTAATAGTTGGGTTCGTTTGCCTGAGCTGTTATTGTTCTTTCTTAATGTCAAGTTGACTTTCATTTGTCTTGTCAGCTTCAGCTTAAGAGAGAGTATTAGATACATTAAGAAATTAGGAAAATCTAGGTTTGGGAAATAATTATTTCTAATGCACCCAAAGTAAAAGGTATAGGATTCTGTGGTTATGAGCATATATAAAGGTTGAGAATCAGGAGTAATTATTAGATTGGCAAATTCTACAAAAAATTGGCAGACCAAACCAGTTCTGAACCGACATATAAATATGTCAAAAGTTGGTTTCATTTGAAAATACAATATTATGCTTACATATTTGTTAATAATCAGTTTGCTTTGTCAATAATTTTTTAGACCAGATCTACATAAGAATTCCTCAAGAGTTGATCACAATTGAACCTCAATAAAATAATTTGTTTGGCCCCATCCTTTTCTCCCAAACTATTTCTCTCCTGTTCTCTCTCAACGCAAGCCAAATAAAGAAGTCTTCAAAATATCTTATAATTCCCATTAACATTTCAAAAATTTCAACAACTCTCCAACTTATTATATCAACAAAAAGGTAATATAATTTCCCATAATGCAAAAATAGGGAATGACTCTAGCATGAAGCAAAGAGAAAATCTGATCAAAAGAGACAAAAGTGAGTGCAAAAGTTATTACCAAAAAAAAAAAAGGTGAATGCAGAATTTCATACCTGACAGAGCTATATAATTGATTTAGCATATCTTCCTTAGCTTTTTCAACTTGGCAAAGGACAACTGCCTGCTCAAATAATCAACCAGAAAAATGTGTCAAAAACATTAATGAAACTGCTATGATTACAAAAAAAGCAAAATGCTAAAAACAGCTTACCTTTGGTACATTAGCAGCTAAACTGTTCAAAACAGCTTCAACATAGCCACGAACTTCTTGAGACATCCATCGGAGTTCTTCCTCAGGATCAGCAGGCCTTCGAGCCATTGTGTCCTTATAAAAGACAAGAAAACAAATTGATCCTCTTTTTACTAATAATCTAAAGGCTCATTGCCAGCACATATGAACAATAACAATAGAGCAACAACTCACCAAGGAACCATCAGAGAAACTATTCCTCATGGTAGGACCATTCTCAGATGAAATGATTTGTCCTCCTTTGGCTTGTATAATATTACTCATCTTATTAATCCATTCAACCTTATCACCTATGCTCTCAGCCTTTAAAACAACGGCACTATGTGCTGCAAGAGAAACCAATTTAGTTAAGAATTTACATAAATAAAAGTGGGAGTATAACTATGTAGCTATATTAACAAGGCAACTTACCTTTCAAAACAGTTTTATAGGGAATTCTAGAAGTAATCTTGAAAACAAGACTGGCTTTTCCAGAATCAGGTTTATTAGACTTCTTATCCTTTGAACTCTTTGATGAAGAATCCTCTTCATCAGAAATTTCCTCAACCTTACACTCCTGCATACCAAATACTACAAATTGTTATCAAGACTATAAGTTGTCTCTCTCCCAACTCTCACAACAATATCATAATCCATGCCAAAAAAGCTACTTTGCAAGAGGCAGCCAATTAAACCTACCAACTGCAAGTCTATACAACTTATGTAAATTACAGGTTGATACTCAATTAGCTTATAAACAGAACCGAGGGATTATGCTGTTATTCTGATGTTATGACAGATTTCATCATTATAGCCTCTTTATTATATGTAATATCTGATTTTGATTTGTATCCTAGAATTAGGTTGAACTGATTTTGTATTCCTATTTCCCAGGATTAAAGAGAATTCCTCTCCCTTAATTTCTCTAGCTAGGTGTATATATACCTTAGGCCTCCTCTTGTAAATCTCAGAGTTTTGTGAATAATATTTTCTAGGTTCAAATTCCACATGGCACCAGAGCCACATCTCTGACCAAACCTTCTATTCTTCAAAACTCTCTCATTGTTGTGCCTTTTGGATAGCTACTCTCTCTTGCAGCTATGTGTCTCTGGAATCACCTTCAGTGGGTTTCCAATTCTGCACAGCTTCAGTTGTAATCCAATCTCCCCAAGGCTCACCTCAGATTGTTGTCGCCAACATTTCCTCATCGACCAGAGTATCTCAAGCCATCGCACACGCCCCCACACACCTCATCAGAAATCTACCACGCTTGTCACACTATGAGCAAAGGCACGTGTCGACGTCTCTCCGATACCCACTTGCCCAAACTTGGTCGCCGACCACCATAGAGCCCAATCTAGTCCTTATCTTCCTCAATTGTGCTCATGTTTCTAGTGTTTCATCTAATCCAGCATTTTTTTCAGCACTCGTTTGCCCCCCAACCTTCAACCTTGTTCAAGTGTGATTGTGTTGCAATGGCTATGACCATCTCTGGAAACACAGCTGACAAAGGTATTTTCCATAATGCACTTCATCTAAAGACCGAAGAGGTTGCTACCTGGATCGTTGATTCTAAGGCATCAGATCACATAACTGGAAATGCGTCTTTATTGGTCAATTGCAATTCATGCAATGAAAATTTTGAAGTAAGAATTGCAGAGTGTTGGATGTGGTTATGTCTAACTCTAGACTTTGTCTTATTGGTTACCAACCTATCTTGCAACTTGCTGGCAATCAGCAAACTTACACAATTTGAAGTGTTTTGCTAAATTCTCTCCAATTGAATGCTTGTTTCAAGATTTAGATTCGAGGAAGATGATTAGCAGTGCTAAGAAAAATGGTGGACTGTACTTGATCAAGGCAAGCAACAAATCACTCAAGACATATCATGCTGTTGGTAATTCTAGAAGTTCAAGTAATGACACTATTACATTGTGGCATTATCACCTTGGTCATTCAAACGTTACCTATCTATCAAAAATGTTCCCATCTCTACTTTAAATAAATGAAAATCCAAATTTTTTTCATTGTGGAGTATGTTAACTATCTAAACATAGTCGTAGTCCTTATCCTACACATACCCATAAACCATATCACCTTTTCTCTATTATCCATAGCGACAAATGAGGCCCTTCCTATGTCCAAAACATTTATGGAGCACGATATTTTATATCCTTTATTGATGACCATACTCACATTACATGGGTCTTTCTTATGAAAGACAAATTTGAGACAACAAATTTTTAAAACCTTTCATACCATGATTCAAAACCAATTTCATACCAATGCTAACGATTATTTTAATTCTGTCCTTGGCACCTTCCTTCTTGAGCATGGTATTATTCATCAAAGCTCATGTTTATACCTTCAACAGAATGGGATTGCAAGTGTAAAAATTGGCACCTTCTTGAAATTTCCCGGTCCCTGTTACTCACTCACAATGTGCCTAAACATTTTTTTTGTGGGGGGGGGGGGGGGGGGGGATGATGTTGTCTTAACCGCAACTTATCTTGCCAACAAAATTCCTTCTAGAATTTTGAAATTTGACACTCCATGTCAAATTCTTTTGAAAAACTTTCCTCAAAATAGATCGATTAATGACATTCTTTTAAAGGTGTTTGGATGTTCAACCTTTGTTCATGTGCCATCTGATCACAGAAGCAAACTAGATGCTAAATCTGAAAAATGTATTTTTATTGAATATTCTCCTCACCAAAAGGGCCACAAGTGTTACTCGCCCATTACACGTAAGTTTTACACTACTATGGATGTTACCTTTCTTGAACATGTACCTCTTTACCTCAACTTATATTCACGGGAGAAATCTATGAATCCAGAGGAGTATCAATTTTGGGTTAAGCCCTTATCTACACCTTAAGTTGGACATGATGAACCTTTATCTTCACATGAAGACAACGCCTTCTCCTACTACTCAAGTGGAAGGAGACAACAAAGATCGAAGGGTGTATTCCAGGCATCCTAAATAGGTCTGAGCACGAGTCAGGTTGGGGGAGATTTTCAACTCGAACCGACCAAAAGCCATCGGGTCAGGTCTGGTTCAACCATTTTTAAGGCTGAACCCGAACCAACCCAACCTGCATTCTAACAGGTTTGTTCGAGTTGGGTTCGCAAGTTGTCCTTTTCCCTTTTCTTTTCTTTTTTTCTCCTCTCCTTTCTCTTCCAGTCTTCCTCTTCCTCTACCTTTTCCTCTTCTGAAGACACAAACACAGATGGAGAGACTGAGAAAAGACACAAACAAGAACGAAGTAAATGATACAACCACAAGTAATCGACCGAGGAGTGGAGGAGCCAAGAAGGAGAGACTTCCTGGACCAATGACGACAAGGAGATCTAATTTGATCTGATCTAACGACGACGACGCAACTGATCTGATGAACCAGAGAATTTGAAGGAAGGAGATCTTATTCATCTGAAGCTTAACTCTAAAAAATATATACATATATATATATATATATATCAATCGGGTTCGTAGCTTAGGTTAAGTTGAAAATTTTCCAACCCGCCACCAGACTTGCCAATGGTCGAGGTAAGTATTTTCAACCCAACCCAACTGTGCGGGTTGGCGAGTCTGTTACTCACCCCTAGTCCCAAGCATGTGGAACAACATAATACAACTCCTGAGCATTGCCAATCTGACTCAAATCCAACACCAAATGAACCTTAAAGTAATTCTGATACTTAATACTCTACTGAAAATGTGGATTCAACCTTCTACTACCTATTGCTTGCAGGAAAGGGGTTAGATCATGTACGCGGTTGTCCCCAAATTATAGGTCTTTCATAGCTCATTTGAAGATATAATTGTCACAAGGAACCATGAGGAAGAAGTAACTCATTTGAAGATATTTCTAAGTAAAGAATTTCAGATAAAGGATCTTAGTCCTTTAAAATACTTTCTCAAAGGTATCTCAATTTCTCAAAGGAAATACACTATGGATCCCTTAAAGGAGACTAGCACACTAGGATGTAAACCTACAGACACTCCAATGGACCCATTCAACAATGTCCAAAGAGAATTCTCCTCCTGTTGATAAAAGAAGGAATCAAAGGCTAGTTGGAAAACTAATATGTCTCTCTCATACGAGGCCAGATATTGGTTTTGTAGTTAACGTGGCTAGTCAATTCATGAATAATCCTACCGAGCACCTTGAAGCAATGAACAGAATTCTAAAGTACTTAAAAATGAAACCGGGGATAAGTCTATTTTCCAAGAAGGGAACAAGCAGAAGTATTGAGGTTTTCACTGATGCAGATTTTACAGGATCCCCAACAGATAGAAAATCGACCTCAGGATATTGCACCTATGTATGGGGCAATCTTGTCACTTGGAGAAGTAAGACGCAATTAGTGGTTTCAAGAAACAGTGCTGAAGCAGAATTTCATGCTATGGCACATGGGATTTGTGAGAATATGGCTAAAAAGAGTATTGGAAGAGCTTCAACTTCTAAAGTATGTTTGGCAAAAATAACTTATAAGCTAGCTTATTGAATTAAAAATATTTGGTGAAAGCAACTGTTTAAATAGCTAAAATATGTAAAATAACATAAAATGATATGTATTTTATAATTCCAAAATAATACAAATAATCATATTATTTTTTTAATTAAAATAATTTAAATCATTATATATATATAAATTAATTAAATATATTTATATTACTATATTTTATATATATAATATTTATATTATATACATATAATGTATGTGAGATAAGTGTATAATGGGCATTTTTATAAAATAACGAGTAAAAAGGAAAAAAAAAACTATAAGCTACTCAAAGTAGCATCTCATCTAAAAATAAACTATACAACAACAACAACAAAGTCTTATCTCACTAGGTGGGATCGGCTACATGGATCGTACAACGTCATTGAGCTCTATCAATGACTAACTCTTTAGGTATCTCATTCACCTGAAAATCCCTTTCAATAACTTCTCTAAATATCCTTCTTGATCTTCCTTGGCCTTTTTTCATAGGACTTCATACCATCTACTCAACCTTCCTTATTGGTGCCTCCAACAGTCTTCTTTGAACATCTCCAAATCACTTTAAAAGATTTTTTACTATTTTTTCCTCAATAGGTGCCACTCCAACTCTACTTCGTATACAATCATTACGGATCATATCTCGTTTTGTATGACCACACATCCATCACAACATCCTCATTTCCGCTATCCCAATTTTTTGTTTTTATTGCCCTTTCGTCGCCCAATATTCACTCCCATATAAACTATAAATTACTAAAATAAACTCGTTTACCAAACAATTCTAACAAGTTGAGCTAGTCAAATAAGCTATAAACTAGTTAAATAAACTATAAGCTTATTTGACTTGCCAAAGCCCTAATCACCACTTCCACGAAACGTGGGTGTGACAACCAAGTTACCATTCAAATTGCAAAGAATCTGGTTCATCGAGATAAAACCAAACATATTGAAACTGATCACCATTTCATCAAAGAGAAGTTGGAATAAGGTTGCCCTTAAAATAGTATACACTCCTACTCTCCAACAAACAACTGACATCCTCACAAAGGCTATCCCTAGAACTCAATTTGAGAATCTCTTATCGAAACTGGGGATGATAGATATTTACTCCCCAACTTGACAGGGAGTGTGGGATTATGTTGTTATGATATCATTATAGTTATATGTAATATTTGATTTTGATTTTAATCTTAGAATTAAGTAGAATTGATTTTGTATCCCTAGGATTACAGAGGATTCGTCCCTCTTAATTTCTCTAGCTAGGTATATATATATATATACCTTAGACCTCCTCTTGTAAATCTCAGTTTTGTGAATAATATTTTCTAGGTTCAAATTCCACAAGAACATATGTGCTTAAAAGCTGTGTCAATCACTAGAGTTGAAAAGTGAGACGAGAGGGAAAGAGGACAAACTTAAATGGTAGACTAATTTCTTTTTAATAAAAAAGAGTTTATTGAAGAGAAAAGAACAGCAATAGAAAATCAAGGACAAGAAGTGCTCCCAAATAAAAATTAGACTCGTTAGCTCAAAAGTCCAATGCCTTGGATAAGTCAAGGGAGAAGGACAAAGGAAACAAGGGAAAAGGATACGCCATAATTAACAAATTGATACATTAAACAACATTACCAACCCTCAAGGAAATTTTGCATATACATCCGTTCTACATGTAAAAAGAATTTAATGTTATTTATTATCAGAGGTGAAACAACCCCAAGAAAGAATTTACTAGAAATTTTTTAATTCTTTTATAGACAAAAATGTCAATAATGGTGGACGCCAAAGAGGGGGAAAATGGCATTAAGCCATTAATAGAAAGAGTGAGAAGAAAGAAATGACAGAATGCCTAAAAGGTTTGAAACAATGTTTTAAAAACCGAACCGGTCATTGAACTGATGCACGGTTCATTGGTTTAAAAGTAGTCGAACCGAGGTAATAATTAAAAATATATATATATTTAATTTTATATATTAAAAATATATAATATAATAAACTAATAAACATTTTTATACTTAATCTTAGTAAACTTATATTATTATTTTTTATATATGTATGTGTGTAATTGCTTTTCTATTTTTTTTCTTGTTCTCTTATTTGTTTTAGGGACTATTTGGTTTAACGGAGGGGAGGGGAGTGATTTTAATGAAGGGGAAGGGAAAGAAGGAGAGGGGAGGGAAAATAAAATTTCTTTGTTTGGTTTAGTTTGAGGGGAGAGTAGGGAAGGGGAGAAAAAATAAACCTTCTTCTATTTGGTTTGCAAGGGGAGGTGACGAAAAATAAAACAAAATAACTATTATAGTGCTTTGATTGAATGACAACAGAACATGATAAATTTGTTATCACTTCTATTTAAATAAGTTAACTCATTTGTTATGATAAAATAATATAATATTTTAGCAACTTCAATTTGATTCATCTAAAAAGCATCTCAAATATATAATGTATTTTAAAAATCATATAAAATTTTAATTTCATTCTTACTGTAATAAGAACAACTTCAATTTGATTCATCTAAAAAGCATCTCAAATATATAATGTGTTTTAAAAATCATATAAAATTTTAATTTCATTCTTACTGTAATAAGAAAAGAAGCTAAATAATTTTATTGTTAGAAGAAAAAAAATAATTAAGTAAAATTTAACTAATTAATTTATTCAGTTTGTTTTTAATATGATTATTTTTTTAGTTATCCTTTATTATTTAGTTATAAATATAATATAGGTAATATGGTATTTTATGTTCTAAAATTTACACCAAGTTTCATTTATGTCCCTACCATCTTTTTTTTTAGGCTCATTTATGTGCGACATGTTTCAATTTTTGTCATATATACCATTTTTTTGTAACTTCGTCAGTTAACAGAAATGCTGACTAGACTGCTACGTGGAAAAAAGCATATGCCACATGACAAGCACATGTACTCACTAATAATAAAAAAAAGTTTTAATTTATTCCCTTATGTCCTTGGTTAAAATTTTTCTTTTGCCATTTGCTTGACATAAACTCGTCTTTTATTTCGTCTAGGTCTTAAGAATATATTTTATTCTTTGTAAGAGTGCAATTTTTGAAGTTTGAATTTTAATTAATTTCTTGTATTATCCTTGAGTAGAAATAATAAATTGAATCATATTATGACTAAAAATGAAATTACAGACTGATTTGAAGCATCAAACCATGAGAAAAAAGCATGACAGTGAAGAACATGGACTAAAGTGAACAAATTGAAAAGTTTGTAAGGACTGATTCTAAGAAAGAACAAAATATATTCTTAAACTAGGGTCTTAGGCTAAATAAAATACAAGTTCATATCAAGCAAAAGACAAAAAGAATATTTTGACCAACGACCTAAGTGAGTAAATTAAAAAAAAATTTTAATTATTAGTACACGTGGCTGTCCAATCAGCATTTTTGTTAACTCAACTGATGGAGTTACAAAAAAATAATATATATGACAAAAATTGAAACATATGAGACGTAAATAGGTCAATAAAAAACGTTAGGGACATAAAGCACCATATTGGTTATAATATATTATTTATGTATAATAATAATAATAATAATAATAATAACTTTTATATAGTCCAAATGTGTTATACAAATATATTAATAATATATTATTTAAGGAGCAAAATGAAGTAAGTTAGAAAGCAATCTTGGTATTAAGAAAAATTATTAAGGACAGTTGTATCTTTTACAACAACAACAACATAGCCTTATCCCACTAAGTGGGGTCGGCTACATGGATCGCACGACGCCATTGAGCTCTATCAATGACCAACTCTTTAGATATTCAGTTGTATCTTTTACATTATTACAATTTTCCTTCCCTTCAAATCCCCCCACTTTTGGAAGAAAAGAAAATAAAAGAGAGGGAGGGATTTTTCACTTCCATTTTCTCTCCCTTCCCTCCAACTAATTGAAACAAATAAGGTCAATTTAAAAAAATCCCTCACCTCCCCTCCCCTTCCCTCCATCCATTCCCCTCCAACCAAACAATACCTTAGTGGCAAAAATAATATTATTATGAAAAATTAATTAAGAAAAAAGAAATATACCATGATAGAAAAAGAATAAAAAAGATAAAAAATATAAGCTTGCCAAATCACATACAGTGTGAGAAATAATTGTATTTTTATTAGTAGATTTTTTCTTCTTTTTTTTTTTTAACAAAAGCTGGTTCAACTGGTTTTTAACCGTTTTTCTGACTATCCAGTCTTTTGGATGAATTGGATCGGACTAGTGACCGGTTTCCAGTCAAGCCGGTCAATTCAGTCCGATTCTGTAATCACTAGTTTGAAGCTATTGTTATTAGCCTCCCAAGCCCGACCCATTTTTGACCAAATGGTCCGAAGTTTGATCCTTGTTGCCACTCCCATTCTTCATAATCAAATTGAAATTTCAGCATAAGTTATGGTGGGATTGTGCTTTGTTCATGCTTCAAGCTCAAAAGGTTTTCTTCTGAAGGGGCATGCTAAAGATATGAAATCATTCATGAGCCTTCTCCTTAAAGCTTAAGCTTTTAGAATGAAGTGACCCTTGACAATTCTTAACTAATAACCTATTCTAACAGAGGGTAAAGTTCACAATAACCAGTCAATTGCCAACAAGCACACAGGTTAAACCACCTATATATGGAGTCCAATCAAGCAGCCAAGTTAAGGGAGCTTTTGAAATTTCAGCAGGTAAATGGTCACCTAGGTCCAGTTATCGCAAAAATGAATGCATAATTGTAAAGATGCTCTTCCATACCTCTAATGTAATAACACCACGGAAGTTTCTTTCTTCTTGCCTTTTTGTGTAGCCAAGCTGTGAGGAAAAAAGTAAAATTGTAGAAGTCAATATTACATAGAGCAAATTGTATAAATAGTCCACTTTATCTCTAAAACAAAAATAAATCAAGAATTCAAGATGTCATAGATAATATATATAATTTTAATTGTTTGAAACCTAAAGATATATATTAACCAATACAATTGTTGAAACCACAGTGCATACATCTATAAAGCATCTAAAGAAAAATAATCATTTAAGACTCCAGTGCTCTACCAGAAAGATTAAAAACGGCATGACTATAGTGTAATAAATAGACAAGCAGAACACAGAAAGATTTTTTTTAAAAAAAAAAAAAGAAGAAGAAAGAAAGAAACTCTGATTAAGCCATCCTACTTAGCACTAACCAAAGAATTAAAAGCAAACATTCTGGAAGCATATCTGCTTAGAAGCCAGCTCGCATATATGTGTATATTTGGTCATCTTGAAAGAAGTTGAAGTAGGCAGCAAAGACACAAAAGTCATGGGAACTATACAACAACAACAACATAGCCTTATCCCACTAAGTGGGGTCGGCTACATGAATCGCACGACGCCATTCAAAAAAGCAAAATAAAAGGTTCAGGAATGGCCTATGAAGCACCAACACTTTAAAATGGCTGTAGTATCAGAGTAGTACACATATCCTACACTAGATGTGTACAGTGTGATAAAGCTTGATAAGTATCACAGAAGTATCAGGTCATTTTTTTTAACAATTCACCACCAGCACAGCTTGAATATGGATAGACATGGCTCCGACGCTCTCCCAGATACAGCTGGATATGGCACAGATACTCCCCAATACAACTGAAGTGAAGCTCATTTCACCTCAAAGAAAAAACAACAGCAAAGATAGGTCATGGCCATATGACCAATTTGAACCATCCACAATGCATTTCCTCTGTTCTTCTCTTGTCCACTTGAAGCTATAATGTGCACACTGCACACTTAGAACTTCGAATTTAGGCTTGAAAATTTTGAGAAAACCATGTACAATTAGTTAGCTATTCTAGGAAGTTTCTTTTATAACAGATTGATCCTAAGAATCAGGCCTATATGAGTAAGTTTCCTATTCTGCTAGGATATAAATCATGGGATTTAAGGTATCCCATAAGTCATGGGATCAGATGTAGTAATTTATATTTTTGAATGCTAGGGTAGATGTATACATTGAGCTGATTAGTATACAAATTTTCTCTTCTCAAATTACAACAAAAAATGCACATTATATCTTAGATATTGTTAATTGCAGCCAGAGACATTTTATGTACCTAAAATTATATATTTAATATAAATATCTATACATTAGTGATATGACTATCCTATTTTTTTTAAAGAAAAAAAAAAGATTGTTATATTGTCATATCCGTGTCATACCTATGCATGCTGTACTTTGTACTTGTGCTTCACAGTAAATGGCTTACTAAGTTAACTTGGATTCAAGTAACCTAGATTTTGCTTTCTAGATTAAAGAAAAAGATTGAAAACTCAGAACTATGAAATGTATGATGAAATCCTACGAAATGCAAGTATAAATTTTACATTCTTGGACAAGCATTAACAAACCTTTCCTGTTTTCGCGTTTAGAACAAACCATCGCCTGGTCCAACCATTAGTTTTTGCACTTTTCTTTAACAAATATCCTGCAAGTTATAAGACCAAAATTTTAGCGTCTTGATGATTAAAAAGTTAGCTTTCAGCTTTTGAAATAAGCATATAGGAAAATTCCTGTATGATTAAATGGCTTCCCGTATCAGCAGCATAATTTATAGCATGTTATCCCTGTCCCTCCTTACTAACCCAACCCAAGATTTATTTTTATTAAGACTGCCAAATACTTATAGTAGCACTTAATTAGATCCCATTATGTTTTCCATCTTTAGTTTCACATAGCAAGCCCACAAGTTTCACAACTTCAGCACATCACAAGAGCAACTATGGCCAGATCTCCAAAATTCCTAGCTTTAAGTGCCAAAGGGTCAACATAAAATGTTACTCTCATGCAGATAACTCAATCAGCTTCCATTTTCTTTTCTTTTTCTTCCCCATAATTAAACCTAGTTTGACATGGCATCCCAACAAATTTCCTAACTTCAGCCCATCACTGTAGCAACTACAGCCAGGTATCCCTAGCTTCCTAACATTATTTAGTACCAAAGATTAATATGAAATGTCAATCTCACCTAGACCTTAACAATTTATATTCATTCAGTCAAAAAGTCAATGTATAACCCACTTTGCCCTTATATTAGTTGTATTTACAGTCAATAAATAAAAAGTAAAAGGGAACTTGAAAGAGTTCAAAGATGTCTAATAAGGCTAAAACTTGAAGGATTCCCATAGAATAAAAGACATAATTAATGGCTTTCCAGTAAACTACCACCTAAACATCAAAGCCATTCAATTTTCTAGATCACGAACAATTCTTTTCCTAACATTTCCAGGACAGGTATCATTCAGTCAAATATGAGAAAATTTGTCCACTAGCAGCATACATAAACAGTTTTCAGAGCAGTAGCATGAAATCAAAAGATAGACCTGCTGTTATCTCTCCTTCAGGACCAGCAGTCTTTAGACCAGAGCCTTCTTGTCCTTCCTTTTCAGTCTGACCTGATTTGTCCTTGTCCTTGTCTTTGTCCTTGTCCTTCTGCTTCTCCTCCTTCATTGATTTCATGCTTCCACCAGTTTGAGGACTAGTCGCCTAAGACATTACCAATCAGCAGATTATATTCAACAAACCACAGAACAAAGGGTAAAAGAGAATCAAAATATTGGAGTTGCAAAAGCACAACCTCTCAATCACTATATTCTACAAACTCATACTTTAACAGTAAGTGACCACCTACCCGGTTAAGTAAAGATTGCTCTGAATCCTGCCCTCTTTTTGAGGACCGGTTTTTGAGCTCCTCCTCTCGACGCTGCCTTTCCATCCTAAAGTAAATAACACAGAATAACTATATAGACACTTATATAGCACATGCCAGCACATAATTTATCCTAGCATACATGCCAACTACAGTTGATCACACGTCATCAGCATGTCCCTTCTAATATTCTCAAGTAATTATGCAATATCAAAATAAAATAACAAAAAATCAGGAAGCTAAGAAATAGTAAAATAGACAACTCAAACTCCAACAACGTTTATGAATTACCTCCTTTGTACCAAACGAATGAAGTGTTGGGGTGGCACAAAGGCTCGCTCCATATCAACTAGTGCTACCACCATTTTCTTTGCTTCATTTTTAAACCCTTCTAGTGCAGTTGTTGCAATAGCCACAACCTTGTAAAATTTTAAGAAAAGCAGATTACTAATGAAAGAGAAGACACTTTCCCATCCAGTGGATGCTCTTGTGAAAAGAGATTTTGAAAGAAAAAAAAAATGAAGAGGCAATTTGTAGGGAAAGGTATCAACTCTAACGGACATACAAACACATTAACTAGAAAATGAAATAGATTGACAATAAGTAGGAAAAGAAATATAACAGTAAAGTGCCATACCTCTCTCTTGAAATGAGGGTATCTTCCAAGACCGGGTGTAGCATTGGCAGCAGCAGAAACAATATCTATCAAGACACGGTGTACCTAGACCATTCCCAAAAGAATATCTTTTACCATATGTTTAGTACGCAGAAAGGAAAAAGGAAAGGAAAAGGGAATGGAACTGGAAATGAAGTATTTACTAAAATACCCCAATTTTCTTTTTAGTAATTTTGAAGAGGGTAATTTGGATAATTTCAGACTCTCTTCTTTTCCCTCACCCTCTCTCCTTTTCCCTCACAGTCTACCAAACATGCCATTAGTCGGGGATAAAAAATACAAACAAGAACACACACACAGACACACAAAGGAATTAATTAGGGCAAAAAGTACTAACTAATGTAATTTATGGGACATGGCAACATTATTGACTCCTCCAAATATTAGAATTAGATACATGAGCAGTCATCAGTTTACAGAGTGTTTTCAGTGGCAGAACAAACAATTTTTATAGACATTCTCTTCAAAACAACAATTAAAGGATCCACAACAAAATCACACGTTTCAGCTGTTTCGTACAATTAAGATAATAGCAGAGTACAGATGACAGCAAACATGGATGCTAGAACTAAACTATAAAACTAATGACGAACAGTAGGGAAGGATGATGTACAACAAATATTACTATCACAAACTTTGAAGTAAACAAACCAAAAAATGACTCAAATGAGGACAATGTATAAAACATGAATACCTCATCAACACAAAGCCGTGATGGTTCTTTTGCAAGCTCCAGAACACCTTTAATTAGTGATCTCAATCCCTTTTCAGGGGATATAAGATATGGCTGATAACCATCAGCCTCTAACACAATCTGATAATTGAACAACCAGATCAGTGGAAGTAATAAACACAAAAAACAAAGCAACACGAAAAGCAGGGGAAACAAATGGGGAAAGATATCAATAATGAAGCAAAACAAAACTTACCCTTTTTACATTGTTGATGTCAAAATGTCTATCCAAAGGTAATTGCTTCATCCTATTAGGAAAATTACCCTCAAAACTAGCAACAATTTTCCATCCAGCTCCCTGCCAGGTTATTTATGACAATTATATAAAGATGCGCAGAGCAATTAAAAAGAAAAAATCATTTATGTTCAATAACACAAGCTGAAATTTTTCCATGCAATGAATAACACTAACATGACAAAATAAAGTATACAATATAACAGGGAAAATAATGAAATTCACATGCTATTTTACTAATTTATTGGACATGCACATTGGAATAATTATTGTTAGAGATGTCAATAAAAGTATCCATGTGCTTTCTCTAACAGCTCAATCCTTAGGGACAAAGTGGTCATTGACAAGTAAATATTTTGAATGCAAATTAATCAAACATGACTTTTTCTTCTCCATTACCTCTCAAAGGTTGACATTTCTATAATTAAATCAGGCATCAAAAATAATTCCTCTTGATAAACAGAATCCCAAGATATGCTGAGATAAATAAAATATAAAGAGCTAAAGTATTTGACAGCAGAGAAATTGATATTCCCCATTACAAATAAATGAGAAAAGTTCAAATGAAATATAAGAAGGCGCAACTTACCTCACCAGTGTTAATGTGCTGTAGGAACTTATCTTCAAATTCACGGCAAAGTTCCAAGGCTATTGCTCGTGTACCCTCTGCGGTGGTCACCATTTGCTCACCAAGCCTCACCAATTCATCCTGAACGATCTGAGACTTCCCTTGTAACCTAAACAGAGTAAAGGTTCATGGAATCTAAATTCAGTTGTGTGACAAATGCAAGTATACCACATCTTCTCTTAAACAATCACTATCACATTTTCTCTTCAACAATCACTATCAATCTATCAATTTCTTTGCTTTAAAGCTATCTATTTTAACTTAGATATAGAGTTCATATATGTAAAATTGAAATATATGTCATAAAACAATGAATAAACAAAGAAGAAAAATACAAAATCTTTACTGTGAAAGAAACTACCATTGCCCTTCACGAAGAGAAAAAAACAGGACTGTTGTGAATTATAGCTAGGATAACAAAATAAAGGTTGAAGGGCAACTCAAAAAGGGTACATTAACTAAAAGGCTACTTAAACTAGAAATAAAACAAATTCAATTTGCTTCACTTTTCACAGAAACTAGGTTTTTAACAGGTAAAACTTTACCAAAATTAACAAGCCAATTATCCTCTTAAAATTCCTTTCATATTATAAACAAAATGAACAACCAAGAAAGCTAAAAACTAAAAGGCATTTCCATAAAGGTGGTAAGTAGATCTTTAATTATGAACTCTCTAGACTAAATAATTGATCTGTTATCCTTCAGTTCTCTCAGTTGCCACTACCAAGAACATTTTCTATTGGGGGGGAAAAAGAGATACTCGAGGTTAATTAGAAATTTTCATATTACAATACATGTAAATTACCCAGAAAGAAGGTTTGGCACTCTGCGCTTCATACGATTCCGAATCTGCTGTGCTAGAGCATCCACTAAAGCAATCCTTCCAAGTTTATTTGGAGGAGCTCCAGTCAATATCAATTTAAGGCTTTCACTCTCTGCTCTCCATGCAGTTTCCAATGAACTTTCAGAGCCAGCAGATCCAGACTGTGCTGTAGCTATTGAAACTGATTGACCAATTAGAGCGACCCAAGGGATATCTGATGCTTTTGCTGGACCCTTATTTAATAGGAGTGCTTGAACTGCAGCTAGAGACTTCTTGTCTGATGCAGCTTGATCAATTTTACTTATAACCCCAATGGTCCTCGTACCTATCATAAATTTTATAATTTTTATTGCCTATTTAGCATTAAATGAAATTAAAAAATAATCGAGAAAATAGGAAGAACTCAAAAAATCCGAAGTATTAAACTTACAAAAGTCATATGTAGCAATAATCCAAAAAAGAAAAAAAAACAATGTAAATGATCTACCTTCTCCATCATATTCCTTTGCAACTCTTAAGGCTCGACATGAAGCAATTTCAAGTGCTTGAGCAGCAGGTATTACAACTAACAAAATGGCATCATTGTGCTCTGCATATTCACTAACCTATTCAATGAACATTGTTTATAACATTTAAATTCCAACACTTTTAGAAATATCTTACCAAAAAATCAAAAATAAGAAAACCAAAAAAAAAAAGCAGAGAAAAGAATTGTAGTTCAATTGCAATATATTAAAAGACAAGCCAGAATAAATCTCAGAATCAAAGAAAGGAATGAAAAGGCAGGCCATCATATACCATTGATTCATCCATAATGCGCTGATCCAACCCAGGTAAATCAATCAACTTGAGGGGCGGTGCTGGAAAGACAACGATTTTAGAGAGAAAGTTAAGTGAAAATGGGGGGGCAAACGCTATAAGTTATTATATGACGGCAGTGGTCTGTTAAACTAAATTATCAGATATTCAGTCTACATTTTGCATGCAGCATGAAGAAACTTGAACACTTTTTGTATGAGTTACTTTCAGCAATAATAATTTTAACTGGCAAATTTTAGTTGCTGTCACATGGCTTGTAGATATTATTGAATAATATTACTTTAGACAGACACTAAGTTGAAGTAAGAATAAATAATGGGAAAAGGAATGGAGCAAAGTCAAACATTTTTCTTTACAAAATTCTTAAGTTGCTAGAACAACAAGCTATATGCTTCTAACTTAATGTATAAAGAGGATAATTACTATCAACCATTATTCATCAACAACCTGTACTTGTGCGTAGCTTCAAATATATTTGATCTCGACTCTTTCCTGAGAAGCCCTTACTCAATCTATCCTGTAATGAATGTCGTAAAGCACCTGCAGCAATAAACAAAGCATGTTGAAACATTCCGCAATAGAAGAAAAGCATAAATTGTAGTATATAGGCCGCCAAACAGAAATTATATATGAAAAAACATGTCAGCTTCAAAATGAATGCACAAGCCCAGTGAATATGGGCATTTTGAATTGGTTTGTATGGCAGGAAAATTTCAGATTTCCCAATACCATAGCCGATTTCCCAGTGTGCTCCACATGCATACTGCATGCAAAGCAATTATGAAATAAATGAGTCCGTCATTTGGAGACCACACAGGGCAGTAGCTATGGTATAACCTGATGAAAATAAATAAATTATCTGCAGAGAGTAGAAACAATAGAAACTAACTTGCAGAAACTTGCTGGGACTTATTGTCAATCTGTAAGATAATTGATTTGCTGCTCAAAGAACCATCTTGCTGTAGATCAATGCTTATAGGAGCTCGAGTAGCTCCATTTTCACCAGTAGGCTGGGGATGAAGAAGGAGACTTTAAGAATAAGAATAGAGTCTATAAAGGTGGTATTTTATGAAGTTAACTGAACTGTATAATCCAACTCACCAAAACAGGATGTCCTATCAAACTGTTCAAAACAGCAGACTTACCAGCACCCTAAACAATTACACACAACAGAGAAATACAATAAAGATATATCAACTTGTGTATATAGATAAAAGAAGTATCAAATAGCAAAGAAGAAAGTATCAAAACAAAAGTAAGAAGATTAAACTCAACAGTACTGGAAAGCCAGTTAGTTGGAATTAATTCATAATTTTAACAGACAAATTTTAATTATCTACAATTATTAGAAGAGCTGTAAGCTAAAAACATACATATCATCATATCCTTCTGTAAAGACACGCCACCTATCAATGACACAATCTTGCATGAAAGGGTATCATGCACCAATACTCTTTATAAAGCCAAAGGGGAAAGAGCACTAAGAAAGTTGTTCGTTACATTCTTGCAAAGGGAAATAATGCCTAACTTTTGGGGGGCTCTATCAATGTAATTACCAATGATCACATCTCCCAAGAACATCAAACCAATAAATGATCCAGTATTGTTGATACTCTTGATAGAATCCTTTTGAAGCATAATTATCATGGTGAAGCACATAACAGCACTGCAGGCTCTAGTTCTAATTATATGAATTTCAAAAATTAAATTGTATGACAGAAAGCTTCTTTTCAATCTCCACTTCAGTGTCTACTCTGTCTACCTTAATCAGAATTCCAGATATGAGCAATTAAATTAATGAAAAAGCGATCAGCCAAGAATTAATGTCATATTTCTTTTCAAAAGGAAAAAAAAAAATTTTTAATTTCCCAGATATAAGTAACCAAGCCAAATTCTCAAATGCCTTCAAAACAGGTTTAAGGAAACAAATTTTCCAAACTTTTATTGTTTAGAACTTTTAATATGCAGGTCTTTAGAAGTTAACCACCGACCTTGGTAAAAGCATTAGAATTTATTGTTTAATCATCATGTGAAAAGCACAAAAACAGTTCAAATTGCAACATGGCACCTAAATTATCAAGTTTTAAATTTATCTGATTCCATTCTATCAAAAAAAGATTTTATCTGATTCCCAGGTTCCTCTGCGACCGCAGTGTACCATAAGTATCCTCGTCAGTATTTCAAGCACTAAATCTACGAAATTACTAAAGATCGAAGGAAAAAACAGATAGAGAATCCATCAGATCAAAACGATAGAAAATCCAAAACCCAACCCAGTTTTGGAAAACAGCGCATACAGAAACCAAGCATCATAAGCCCATAAATGAACATGAAATAGTCATCTAGAAGAAAAGAAAGCAAGTAAGTCACAAAAGTTAGACACACAGGAACTCACAACATTGCCAAGTGCCACAACATTAAGAAAAGTGGAGGGCCTTCTTGAAGATGAGCCGGAGCTCGACTCATCAACATCTTCATCAGCAAGTAGTGCCGCAGCTTGGCGCATCGAAGCAGCAAGCTGGGACAACTCCTCGATCGCCTCCATAAATCGCAGAGATCAAAGATCCAATCCCAGATAAATATTCACCTGTAAGCTTAACCGAGACCAAAAACAACACAATATATAGGGATCAATCGAAATCGAACCCTAACAAGTGATTCACTACGATCTGCGGGTACAAATCAGATCTCTCCCTCTCTTTCTCTGCTTCTTTGAATCTGGAAGATTGAACTCGAATTCAACCACTGAGATGAGAAATAGGGAAACACACAATTCAAAACGCAACCACACTACACTATCTCTCTAAAAGCCTTTTCATATGTCTCTTTATTCTGGATCGTGTTTTGTTTTAACTCAACGTATCCTTTTTCTTCATTGTAAATTCTCCGTCTACAAAAGTATATGCAGGTCTTTATAACAAACTGAAACGAAAGCTATGAATTGTTTTTTTTAATCTAGTTTGGGCCTCCTATTAGTAAGAATTTTGTCATCTTTAACCGCGTAAATGCTGTTGAGAAATTTCTGGGTAGTAAATCTAGGATTTCTGGCCAATAAAAAACATCTAATATGAGTAAGAGAAAAATAAACTAGAATTTTTTATATTTTTATCATCAAATTCTTAAATAAAAAACAATAAGTGTATAAAGTATATAATTTTAAAAGAATAAATATATATTTTTATGAGTCATCATTACATAATTAGTTTCTTTTAAAGCATGTGCTATTATTAGCAGATAATTAACAAAATTATAAATAACTACATATAAATCTAATCACGATATGATGCGCACCAATAAAGTCTTGTTTGGATAAACAGCTTAATTAAGTATTTATATTATAAGCGTTTATATCATAAACACTTATGATATAAGTGCTTAATTTAATAAGTTATTTATATTTGGATGCACACTGTGAAAAGCGCTTATGCAGTATTTAAGGTGTTTGGATATATTAGTGTATAAGCACTTATAACAGTTAAAATTACTGAAAAGCTCATCATAAGCACTTATAAAATTAAAGTGTTTGGATAAATAAGCTCTTGACATAATTTAAAAAAATGTAAAAAAAAACTAAAAACTAAAAAACTAATTAATTAAAACCATGAATTATATTATTGGAATTTTAAAATTTTAATATCAATTCTAACTTTCACAAGAAAGAGTTGAAAAAGAAATTAAAGAATATGTAAAGTATAAAGATTCAACAAATGTCTTAAATTTTTTTAAATTATGTAAATGTCAAGAGTTCTCCCAATTTAAGGAGACAAACACTTTACCCTCGCACCACAAAGATAGTAAAAAATTTTTATGCAATATAAGGTCTCCCTTACTTTCAATTTTGAATGATGAGAGGTACAAGACTCCAGCGTAAGAGGCTTTAAATATAATATGTAGTGATTTTGAATTTTGATAGTTTTATTAATTGACAACAAATCTTGTATAACATTTTAATGTTGTGTAAAGGTATTTGCAAAATTTATATTAAAATCAAAATATAATTGTTGAACTTGATGTACCATGAACTTTACAAAAAAGTTAATAATTGCATAATAATTTTTATAGAAAAAGCTAATAAACATAAAATTAAAGCTACATAGTTGTGGGCATTTGGTTTCTGATGTTGTCTCTTAATTGCTCCATCTGCCTAATACTTTCTTGATTTGGTTCCTCCCATATGACATCTTCAAGTATTTTTCATCTACCTCAGTAACATCGTCGTCTAATTCAGCATTATCATTCAATAGCATAAATTCATCATCACCTGTATCATTCCTTCTTATGAAATTGTGCAAAGCCATACAAGCAACAATAATCTGAGTTGTAGTCTTCAATGAAAAAGGAGGCATATTGCCTAATATCTTCCATCTACCTTTACAACACCCAAATGATTGTTCAATAGAGCTTCGAAGACTAGAGTGTAAATAATTGAATACTTTATTTCTACCCCTAGCTCTAGGTCCTAATCTAAAATGAGGTAAATGATACCTAGTAGTTTTATAAGGGCCCAAGTATCCTGTAAAGTTAGGATATCCAGCATTAACAAGGTAATAAATTATACCAGCCCCTACCTAATTTTGGGACCACATATATCAACAAATGGCATAAATTATATTGCATGAATATATGCACTAGCAAACCTGATAGTGCAAATAAACATGGAAACAAGAGCGAATTTGGCATGTTAGAGAAGATGTGGTCCCATGTTACATTATTTGGCATATATAAATCTCAGACTCAAGGTTTCTTATAGGTTTTAAACAATATTTGCCACTGTCAGAAAAGATGCATAGATGCCTCCAAAGTAAATATATTTTTTACTGTATTTTTCATTTTTGTTTTATAGTCCTCTAACCACTTCATCCTTTTATTCTGTTTGGCCTTTCTCTTGTAAAGAAAATGTAATCATAGCACATCACTTTGTTGCTATTGTTTGTGCTTCTTTTCTTTAATCATTTCCATATCACCCTATTTAGATACACTAATTGTAGTTTTAAGTTATTGTCAATTGAGAAGCTTCTCTTTTTTTTTTCCTCCGATTTTCTTCCCCTTGAGAATCTGTCAAAGTGAGGGTCATAGGCAAATATTGACAAGAGAAGTGGAAGCTATGGGCTTACGCTTAAACAAGAGACCACCTCAGGTAAGTCTACAACCCCAAGGATGTGTAGGGATGCATGACATGAAGTATGGATTTTCTTTATTGGTCTGATTTGTACTTGGCTATTTCTGTCATCTACTTCTCATTTCTTTGAAGCTTTACCTTTCTACGCAGATACATTTCAAAAGGAAAAAGACTGGGGGAATTTCATTCAACAGTACTTTGGCTTTGACTCATGTTATTAGATTCTACATGAATACAAAATTCACAATGCAGAGGTACATAGCAAGATGCAAAGTAACACCAATTTGAATGAACATAGCAATTTCCACTATCATTACTTTCTTCAGAGGTACATAGATTCAGCATAGCAATTTCCATTTGAACCAGATCCAGAAATTATAGGAAATTTCTAGTTTGAACCAGAAATTACCCAGTTATTTCTGGTTCAAACCAGAAATTCCCAATTATGGTTCGAACCAGAAATTCTGATTTAGAATTTCTAGTTCGAACCAATTCATTGTTCAGTCCGAACCAGAAATTCTGAAACCAAGCTCACCGACGAAGTTGAAAAGATGGAGAACTCAATGACAGGAGCGATTAGAGACGAGTAGCGGTCAGAGATGGAGAACTCACCGACGAAGATGAAAAGATGGAGAACTCAGCGACGGGAGCGATTAGAGACGAGTAGCGGCCGGAGATGAGGAGCTGAGAGTACGAGAAAGCTGGAGACCGAAGAGAGAGCATGAGAGCTGAGAGATGGGGAGAATGAGAGAATGAGCCAGAGACTGAGAGCACGAGGGCACGAGGGCAATGTTGGAAATTTTAAAAAATAATGAGGGTATGTTAGTAATACTATAACCGGTCATGAGAGTTTCGCATAAGCTCAAAAGAGCTTATTTCAATAAGCTTCTTGGAGAAACTTATTGAAATAAGCTTAAAAGAGCTTATTTTTTCTTATAAGCTCTTTTAAAAAATTCATCCAAACATTCAAAAAATTCTTTCAAAAGTGCTTATGTAATAAGCTCCACAAAATAAGTTGTAAATAAGCTCATCCAAACAATACCTAAGTAAATTAAACCATAATTATGAGGATAGAGTCCAATATAATGTGGTTGAATGAAAGAAAAATTGGGCATTCCAACCAAACCAATTACAAGGGCTCGAGCAAGACAAATCTAGCAATCCATGCAAGGATTGGTCATGCATATGGTATTGTTAAATGGGTCAAGCCAAATTAGCCTATTATGAACTTGACACTAAATAAACTTTTTTACTCAATCCAAGCCAATAAGTCTAAACAGACCGGCCCAAGGGCCACTTTTGTTTTTATTTTTAAAAATTATAAAAGTTTTTATATTCAAATTTATTATATGTATTGAATATACAATTATAAAACACAAAAATGTAATAAAGTGATATTATTTATACAAAATAATATTTTTAAAAAAACAAAATTATTAAAAAAAATGTGGGTTGGCCTATTGTCCTCACAGGCCAAAACTGTTCAATCCAGAACAGCCCATTTACGAGCGGTTCCAGTCTTGTCTGCGGGCCATGGTCTTTTTGCATAGCACTATGCATATTATAGGGGAGGAAGACAAGATTTTGGATAAGTTTGACTTGAAACAAAAGTAAAATTCATATTTTAACTTTATCAATTTTGATACCAATTTTTGACAATAATCCAAGCTGAATTTGCCAAAATGACGTGAAATATGACTTGAAAATCTATGTCTTAGCTTTCAAACAAATCACAAATCACGGCATTTGGACCTCTTTAAATCAAGATATGATTAAATTACTAAATCATTTTGAGGCCTAATCTGCGTACAAATCCGAAAGCAAAAATTATTATATTTAGGCTTAAATATATTATTTTATGATTTGTAAAAAAGCTCAAAACGTGACTTTTTTAGGGTTTTAGAAGTTATGACTTTTAGTCTCCTTAGTTTGTGTCTTTTGGATATAAATAACCACTTTGCATTGTAAATCTCAAGGTTCAAAAAAATTGGACTAGTTATTGAACCAATGAAGGCACCGATTCAAGGATCAATAGTCGAACCACTGTTAAATTAGTGATACTTAAAATATTAAAAAATAATATATATATATATATATAATTAAATATTATAATTATAAATTCACAAATTTTTTTAAAAAATAAAAATAATTAACCTTAATTAAAATTAGCTCAATGTACTCACTTCGCTTCCCAAAGAGTTATATCCCTTAGGTCTTGGGTTCAGAGATGTGGGAGGCGAAATAAAAACCCCTTGAAGGGGGGACAGTACGGGGTAGGCCGTTACATAAAAAGTTTTATGTAACGGCCTCCCCCGGGACCATGTCCCCTAAGAAGCCAGCCACGTGATGGATACTTCACATCCATAAGCAAGTATTGTCCCCCCTTAAGGATTTAATACGCCTCCCCTAACACTTGAACCTCCTACCTTGGGGATAAGGTACCAAAAGAAGCACATTGAGTACCATTGAGCTAGAGGTAATGTAACACCCTAGGTATTAGATACTCGAGTTAAGGCTAAACCTCACACATATATGCTTATGTGGATGCTTGTGTAGGATAAGGAAGAGCTTTAAGGACCAAAGTAAAAGGAGGGAAGATAAGTATGAGTTCTGTTTGAAGAGATGAATGAGAATCTTTTAAGGTGTCTAGACCTTGGGAGGTATTCAAGGTGCAGCTGGTGCCACAATGATGGTGGTAATGGTGTTAAAGTGGTGCAAGAGACACTAAAAGATACTAAAGTGAATAAAATATAAAATTTAGTATCTTTTTATAAAATGTGTGGTGAAATAGAAATTTGATGTATGCATTGTGTTTTATCGAGATGTGGTGTTGGCACCCCTACTGTAATTCTAAAATTCTATTAAAGTTTTAATCAAATTGCCTTTTGGAGAAGAGACTTAACTGAAATAAAGTAGGGCCCACACACTTAATAAAACACACATACCTATCAGTACCCACACATTCTTTCATTTCTTCATCATCTTCCCTCCCTCCATGCGCCTTCCACTACCCGACCATGGCCAAGAGAGCTCTTGGGACACCTCTACCATCTTTTCCGGTGACCACCATCACCGACCACCTCCTCCATGCACTAGATTCCTCCCCTTATAGTAAGAACCAAATCCTCCTCTTTTCTCCTTGAAATTTTGCAAGAAACCCTAAATTGAGGATTTAGAGAAATCATAAACTTGAGTCTTGAGTCTTGAATGGGATTGTTACCTCTTGCTTTTAATGAGCTTAGGACCTAGAAATTACATGAGATCATGGTTGAAAGCCTCGGTAGAGGAAGAACAAGAATTGAAATTTCTAAGGAAGAAAATGGTTGAATCTTGAATGACTTTGTTTTAATCGTGAATAAATGTTTGAAATTGATCTTCTAGGAAGTTTTTGTGTGATAAAAACAAGTAATAGTGAGCTAAAATGGTTTGGGTAAAGCTTTGGAAGGACTTGGGGACAATGTTTTTGGACCAGGCTCGGACATTGACCCGGCCTAGCTTTCGGGTCACTGGGTCACTGGTTTAACCGTCGGGTCACCGGGTCAATTGCTGACTCAGATAAATAATTTTTTTAAAAAAATTATATATATATATACTTATATATCTTCACATATAAATTCAAAAGAAAGGTAAAATAAATAATTTATATGTAAATTGCACACTTAACACTCATAAACATCCATAATAATTTATAAACACCTATAATACTTCAAACATAAAATCATAAATATTCATAATAATTCATAAAGTCATAAATAATATGATACAAACATATAAAGTCTTAAACATCCATAATAATTTAGAAAGTCAATAAAAGAAATATTCATAAAATCATCAATCATGTTGGAAATTCCAAGCATCTGGGTTATCAGTTTCTCCGGTGCAAGGCATGCCCCAAGAGTCAACTAGTCGTCTGTTATACTCTATGTTAGTAGCTCCCTGAATGTCTTCATCACCACCACCACCACCACCACCACCACCATCATCATCATCATCATCATGAATAATCTCATCCAAATTCAATTCTGTAGAAAATAACTTAGAAAAATCAAAATCTTGAAATAACATTATAAATTATAAAACAATATATCAAAATTATCAAATACAAACCACAGTCAGCATCATCTTTCTCAGTGGAACAAGCTGCAAATTAATGATTAAGAACTTCTAATTCCTCAACAGTCAGGCTTGGTGGTTCTTCTTCCAATATCCAATCACCATTTTTTTCTTCAAATGATTCAAAACTAATTGGATCATAATTCTTCTTCAATTCTTTCCTATATATTTTTATTTAAACATATAAAAATGTAAATGACTCTTTGTTTAAAAATTACAAACAATGTTAAGAAGAGAAATATACCTCTTTTGTAGCTTCAAGTTGTAATGAACATAAACAAGATCATTAAGCCTTTGATGCTCTAATCTATTTCTCTTCTTTGAATGAATATGTTCAAACACACTTCAATTTCTTTCACAACCCGAAGAACTGCACGTTTGACTTAAAATTCAAATTGCAAGCTTTTGTAAATTTGGAGCACTTGATCCATAACATTGCCACCACTCATCTAATGATATTATACGAAATAAATTAATGAAATAATACTAAAACAAATGAAAAAAATTTGTTAATAAAGATCAATATTACCTGGCATTATTGTGTGACGACTATTTACTGCAAGTCTTCTTCCAAAGTCTCTTTCTGCATTTCTGAAGATTTTCATCTCACTTGATAACTTGGTTTCTAACTCTCTATCATTATAAGTATATCTTTCAATAACATCAATAACCCCTGAGATAGTGCCCTTATGCTTTTCCATTGCTTCAGCATCATATTAATAACTTGGATTAAACCAAAAGCCTGCAGTATGAAGATTCTTTTGTAGTTGATGATCCCAACGCCTATCAAGAATTCTTAGAAAAGGCTCAATAATTCTTTTCCTTCTTTGAAACCTTTTCACCATTTCACCCCTAGCTGCATGAAAGGCTGCAAACAAATTACCCAGTGCAGGCTTATCTTCACTATCTACAATACGCAACATATGGATCAATTGTTCAGTAGCTTTCACAATGAATGTACAATCTTTCCAAAATACTGAATCCAAGATAAGATCCACAAATTTCTTTGCTTTGCTGTCCCTAGCATATGCTGAACTTGTCCATTCTCTACTTGTCACCATGGCTTGCAAAGCATTTTTTTGCACTAATATGCTTTGCAAAGCAATGAAATTAGTTGCAAAGCGAGTCGGAGCTGGACGAAGGATCTCTCTTTCATTAGTATGCTTCCTCATCAAATACAAAGCAAAACAATGATTGTAAATAAATTTAGTAATTTTGGAAGCATGATTTACAACTTTTGTCACCTCATCTAATTTGCCCATGTCTTGCAACATCAAATTAATACAATGGGCAGCACATGGAGACCAATAAAGAGTTGAAAATTCTTGTTCCAACATTCTACTAGCAGCAACATAGTTTGCAGCATTATCAGTCACAATTTAAATCACATTTTTAGGTTCAACATATAACACAATCTCCTTAAAAAGCTTAAACAACATATCACCAGTCTTAGAAGCATCATATGCATCAACAGATTTTAGAAACACAGTCCCTTTAGGACAATAAACTAGAAAGTTTATGAGGGTTCTCCTACACTGATCAGTCAAACCATCCGCTATAATTGTGCACCTAATTTCCTTCCAAGTTTTGCGGTAACTATTAACATATGAATTTACCTCTTCAACATTTCTCCTCAACAAATAACCACGAAGGTTCCAAACTCCAGGGCCCTTATATCTCGCACCCATACTAGAAATAACATCAATCATTGGTTGATAGTAAGACGAGTTGGTGGCATTAAATGGCAAGTTAGCATCAAACATCCATTTAGCAATAGCAATGTCACACCTTTCTCTCGACTCTTTGGTTTGCAATACACTTTTAATGGTGGGTTGGGCTCCAGGAGTTGTTCTAGGCATAAAATAAGAGCTTATAGGCTTGTTTCCCTTTTCTTTTACTTTTCCCTTAACCTTAGAAGGCCGAACAGCAAAGCTATTTAATTCTACATCATCATTACTATATAATCTTTCATCTGGATAAGGATTGCTTTTTTCATATTCTTCTACTACCTTTCTTTTCTTTTGATTAAATTTCTCAACACTATTTTGTATTTGAAAACGAATATCTGCTGGAACCTTTGTACATGGCTCCACATCTCCCTTTATTCCTGCTAGATGAAGCTTAATTCGATTAATTCCACCCCCTTGAAAGTCTTGTTACAATATAAACATATTAAATGACGCCTAGAACTAGTCCCTTCAACAATTCTACAATGACCCCATGCTAAGTCTGTTTTTCCTCTTGAAGCACCTTTTTGCACAGACTCAACTGACTCTTGTGTGGGATTGCTAGACGACATTTATGACAACCTAAAATTAACAAAGAAATTCCTAAATCAAAATTGGTTCCAAAGTTCTCATTTCAAAATTCAATTTCAACAACACTCAGTCCAGCATTCAATTTAAACAGCATTCAATATCAGCATCCAAACATTCCATATACAATAAGACATGTCATTCTAAAGTTTAAATCAGTCATTCAACGAAAACAGAATAACAGACAATCAACAAAAAATAATCCACAATATAAAATATGTTCTACTGATCAAGTGCAAATTTCTGCTGATCAAGATTGTCGAACCTCACCTCTTGGTGGGCTTTCTTTCTCAACTGAACTGTTTTAATACAGTGTCTGCACTATCCTGATGGAGCTCTATACATGGCTACAATTTTTATCTTGGCGATTTTTATCTGTGGTAGAAAAAGATGGTGAGCTCATCTTGACATTTGGGTACAATTTTTTATGGAGCAACTACATGATAATATATATGTCGAAAACAATTTTTTTCCCTGACTCTTAAGAATAATGTGCAAAAGTTGAAGGAAAAACAATACTGAGCTTTTCATATTTAACTCTAAGACAATAAGGCATGATAATTGAACTGTGAAAACTGAAAAGGAAAACTTACGAGAAGTTGTATTCTTCGAGTGGCCGCCGGACTGCTTCAGTCAAAGACGGAGATTCTGAGGGAGAGGTCGCCGATTCAGTCTAAGGGAGAGAGCCCGAGTGAGACGCCATAGAAGTCCCTGTCATTATCGGACCACTGCCTACGTCAGCTGAAGTCAGAGCGTGGTGGTGGTGCCGTGGCGATTCCAAGCCGAAGAGGAAGGGTAGGGGGCTCTATTCTCACCTTAGGGCTTCGAATAGGGCTGCTGAAGACAGGAAGCTAATTAGTAATTTAGGATTTAGGAAAGTTGCTTGATGCTTCAGCCAAAAAAAAAAAAAAGGAGAACGGGTCATACGGGTGGCTGGGTCGTCGGTTCGGTCATGACCCGACCGGGTTGGCCAAGTCGACGTCTGACCGGTCCAATATCATGACCCGGACTGGACCAGACCCGACCCTAGGTCGTCGGGTCCTAAGTCGACCCGCCGGGCTAGTCCGGGTCCCAATACATTGCTTGGTGAGACAAATGGTGGATTTTTTGTGCCAAATAGCAATTTGGGCAAGTTTGCCCAGCCATGGGTGCCCAATGGGCAGAGAGTACAGGCCTTGGCACCCTAGGCTATACTGAAACAATTAGTGTGATTAGTTGGCCATAACTCCCTCATTTGAGCTCCATTTTTAGCAAATTTTATATCGTTAGAAAGCTCTTTAAGTCTAATTTCAAATAAAATTTCATTCAAGAATTCTTTACCATTTATGTTTTATAATCAATAGAATGACTGAAGGTTAGAAATTTTTGGAAGCATGTTTTCTAGCGATTACTATTGATGATGTTATGAGTTAATTGTAGTATGAAATGAGCTCATATGGTCTTTAAATTTTTATGAGGTATTCATTATGGTTTCATAGTGATTCGGGGACAATTACTATGTTAAATATTAGTAAGAATGAAACCTACCTTAGAATTTAGAGCAATCTTGCCAGCTTTAATTAAAGTTATGTTTTGATGTCCTATTGGTAATGTTTTACCTTGAAAATTTTTTGGGAAATGTCATAACATTAAAGTATATGTCTACCAACTTTTGTGGGATTTTGGATTGAATTATTAGGTCAAATGCTTCAAAAACTAAGATATTGTTGCTTAGAAAAGGTCTGAGCAGTAGTTACAAAAGTAAGGTTTTAAAGGACAAACATTATTATTTCTTTCCGAAATTTTTACCTGTGGTTCTAGACATGTTAGGAATGTTGTCTACCAAAAATCATAAATTTTGGAGTCATGGATTTTGCCTAGAAAATTCTAGAAGATGAACATAAATGACCTTTTGAGAAACTTAAATGGTGTTTAGAGGAATTTACCTCTAAATTAAGTATCTTTATACTTTATGAATACAATCATGACCCTGTTAGCCCTAAGACTATATGCTATAAGTTTTTATGATGATAAATATATGTGAATTGTAGCATTGATATATATAAAGGTTAATTATCATATATATGCTACAAGTATTTAAGCATGATTATGTTATTTAATATGTGATGTTTCATATATAGAATCATGTTGTTTGTTATGAATTGAGCTAATCATTTGGTTTGCAAGTAAAATATATTTTATAGGTTAATTCAAAACAAGAAGAGTAAGCATTGGAATGAAGAAAAGTAAAAACAACATCATGTTTCACTCAAGGAAAACACATGCAAGGATACAGCTTCAAGAAAAGAAGAACTATAAGATTTGAAGTTTTGAAAGCTTAGATGCATCAAGATAGCCTATGTACTTACATTAGGTATATTTTAAATAGGTTAGTATACTTGTGCAACTCAATGATTTAGCTTTGCATACATTGGCTCAAGCATTTTGAACAAAAAGATAGTGAGTTATGAAGTTTTACAAAAGTTAGTTTTTGACCTTTGGTCACTCTTTATATCATATTTCCTAAATGAAAAATCATTTTTCCAGTATTTTGATCTCATTTGATAGTAGACTCAAAGATCTTTCTAATGTTATATTATTTGTTTAAAATGAAGTTCAAATGGGGCAGCTATAAATTTTGAAAGAAAGCTCAAAATCTGTGTTTCGCCACTGCCAGCTGGTGGTCGACCAGTTAGCTTCTAACTGGTCAACCGGGAGCCTCGAAATTGTTGTATTTTGCTACTGTCAGTGGGTGGTCGACCAGGTGACTCCAACTAGTCAACCAGTTGACACCTGGACTACACTATAAGTGTTGTAACAGTTATATAACGGCTAGTTTTGTAAAATCTTATATATATGACCTTAGACATACGATTTTCAGTAAGAGCAAAGTGCTACAATATGATATTAACTTGTTCTATCATCTTTGACAAAAAGAAAATAATTATTGAGCCAAATTTTACATATTATCAATCATTTGAGTTATTAAAGATTGATATTGTATCATCTACTCTTTGAAGAGAGTTATTCTTGTATTCATCTTATTTCTTCTCAACTCCTGAGTTATATTATCAATGAGAGTATTCCTTGAAAGAGTGTTTGTTGAGAGAACTTGCTTTGGGTTGTAGAGAAGCCACGTCAGCAGTAATTCTCTGGAGGGTTGAGAAAGAGCCCGGAATCATAAATTCTCTGTTGAGTTGTAGAGGAGCCTTGGCTAACAAAATTCTCTATAGTGGTTAACAAGTGCCTGGATCAAACTTGTGGTTGTAGTGGTTTGCAAGTACCCGAATCAAATTTGCAATTATAGTGGAAATATCCAATTAATTTTCTTGAGGACTGGATGTAGGCTTGAGATTAGCCAAACAAGTATAAATCTCCGAGTTTGCTTTCTCTATCTCTTCTCTCTTTATTTTGTGCATTTGTATATCTACTCTTTAATTCCTAGCATTTCACAAATATTCATCTTGATATCATACTGATTTTCTGAATTGAATTATTATCCTTAGCATTGTACAATTTCAAAAAATCATTTTAACTTCCAATAAAGTTTTTATAAAAAATTTATAAATCTCAATTCACCCCCCTCTTGGGATTCAACTATTACTTTCAGAGCCAAGAGATAATCTTCATGTATTTTGTTAAATGATTCTTACTTAATAATATTAAAGACCTAGAATTGGGATACTTGGGAACTTTTTTTTATATTTCTTGTGAATTGCCTCTAAATCCTTTTAGGGCGCCCTCTCTCCAAACTTACTATAATAGAACAGTAATTGTAGCTCGACTTTGGAGTAAGTAACAATTGTTGAATATTAACACAAGTTTAGAACATGCTTTATATTTATATATTAAATGAAGATGAATGGCCTATTAACCATTAAATTATTCTATGTGTGAAGTTATAAAATGTTGCCATCTATCCTAGTTGCCATCATATATACTTGCAATAATCACATGCGGTGATACATGGATATATGTATCTATTTGAAATTGTAAATGATTGTTGTTGCTTGATACTTGTTGATGATTGTCAAGAAATAATTATTGCATGTGAGGTTATAAAGGCATCCTAATGGAGCGATGGTAACTATGTTAAGATCATCCTTAAGGTGAGATGGCATATTATAGCAAAAGTGGTAAATTTCGGATAAATGTGATTTATTATTATTGATTATGAGTGTTTGTTCCCTCTAAGGAATTGTGGTCAAAGTTGTGGTTGAATGAATAATGTGGTACTTGATTGTGATTTGATACGTTATTGTTGATGTCGAACGCTAAACTGCATGTATTTGTCACAAATCCATGAGACTCGGTGACACGTGGTCCATGAAGCCTATAAGGGTTGGTGGAATAGGTTCCTGCCCATAAGACTCAGTGGCATATGGTCCATGAAGTCTATAGATTCCTATGAGCTATTTGCTTTGGAAAATCCGTTAAGCTCGGTGACACATGGTCCATGAAGCCTATAGGTTGATAGAAAATTGTTCCCACTCATAAGGCCCGATGGCATGTACTTCATGAGGCCTAAGGACTCTCTTTGATTTATTAGCCTCAAAGATGCCATAAAACCTAGTGGCACCTGGTCCATGAAGCCTATGGGGGGTTGGTGGAATAGGATTCCTACCCATAAGGCCCGGTAGCACGTAGTCCATGAAATCTATGGTGATTTGTGGCTAGCTTGAACTTAATGATGATGTTATGAATTGTAATCTTAGCTTTTTCATAGAGTATAATTGTTATTAAATAAACACTATGCGGAATAAGCACATAATGTATGTATGTACATATATACATGGGTGGATCACAAGATAAGAGTTGCCATAATCGTGTGTTATGTGATGTATAGATGATATTTTAGAAGAATAAGTGTATATCCGTATAAATCTAATACTAACCTCGCATGATGATTTGCATGATTTAATGCATTTGCTTATGTTGAGTATATGAGTTTTGTTCAGAGATTGCTTGACCACAGTAAAAAGGGCCCTCAGTTAGGCAGTAATTAAATCAGGAGCGTTATCTCTCGGGACATCGTCGATATGATAAGATCAATAAATCTAAGTAACTTGTACGAGGGTCTCCCTTCAACAACAAAATAGAAAACTATCTTACAAGCAGACTATGGATAATCAAGTGGATTCTTACTAAGTATTGTATGTACTCACAATTCTTTTTTTTATGTTTTCCATGCAAGTTTTGGTATCAACCCGCCCGAGGAGTATCTTTAGTGTGCGTCTCAGGTTCATGGTGGAATCTTAAGGTTAGTTTCCTTCCTCTAGTAAGTTTTTGGTATGCTCTATAGTTACATGAGACACCTAAGTCCCGCTTTGTTTTGTTTGTGAATGTTCTGATCTAGTAATTTGATTGAGATATACTAATAGTCTCTAGTAGGCTTACAATCTAGGGGTGGCATATTCTTAGTTATCGTGCCAATCACGTGATTGGAAGTCTGGCTTGTGACACTTAGAAAATTTGCCTTGGTTAGTTCTCTTCAGAACCTTAAGGAGAGAATTTAAGAGTCAAAAAAAGCAAGAATGGTGAGCACAACTTAGGGTAAAAGCCAAAAGTTTAAGTGAAATATGAGAGATTGAGTGAAACTTATTTGAGTGCAAACACATGAGAGAGTATGTGAGGTTTCTTTAACAATTATTTGTTTTGCAGAACTTTCACCATGTCTCATAAAAATAGTGAAGGAGAAAATGTCGATCAATCTTTTGTGATGAGAGCCATCAAACAACATTTCAAGGGGTTTAATGTGATGTTTGAAGAAATGCAAGATAAATTGGATAGATAAGAAGAACACTTAATGAAATGCAAAAAAGATCACCTACACAAGTACCATATGCAAAGAGATACCAACATCGATCCCCTCCACCTCAAGATAATTATGTTCATGATGATAAGGTGAATGACAATGATAATAGTGCATTCTATTACTAGTTTGAAGAGAGTTAGAATTTCAAGACAAGAAAGACCAAGTGTTAATTCAAGAGCATACTCAAGAGGGCAAATTGAATATATGCAATTTTTCATGGAAGAAAAACTTCTTCTTTAATTCTAATTAGGGTCCACTTATGTTATCAAGGTCCAATTAAAAGACTTTATCAATAAATAACAAGTAATACAAATGTTGAGAGAATGAGATAGAAGTGACACTGCAATATATTGTGGTTCGGTAGAATCACAAAGATTTACCTATGTTCACTCCTCAAAACACACAATGATGAGTATTTTAATAGGGAATAAAATCACAATTACAATGTAATCAGACTAAGGCTCGACTAGCAGCTTTTATGCTAACAAGTAGTAACCTTCAAACTGGATCAGCAAGATCCTAGTTTTACACAACAATCTCTAGGACTTTACACATCCCTAGTAAACTCACATAGGGAAACCTTCTCTATAGAAAGGTGTAGCTCAACAGCTTTTATACTACAACAGATAGATACCCTACCAGGTACCTACTACTAGTCCCCTCAAAGATAAGAACAAATTACAGATGATTTTTTAGTTCACATAAAACTCAAGCTTGAGAGATATCTCAGTTAGAGAATATAAACATTATAAGACTCTATCATAGAATACAAAGAGAACTTTTGAACAGGATAATCTTCAGAGTAAAAATCTCTTTGTCAACTAAGTGTCTTAAGATTGTTGATGCATCTACCTTTTATAACTTTAAGATAGGTAGCTGTTTGAGGTAGATTCTCCACATTGATCATGCAAATCAAGATTGACGAATTTGGCACTTGTTTCCATGACTAGTACCTTGAGCTCAATATGGAAGGAAATAGACATAAATGTGATTGTCTCTTTCCTTCTTCCAGATATACAGTAATTTCAATTCCATCTTCGTTGATCTCATTTATAAATGTGATCGGATCACTTCATTTAATAGCAAAGTCAAATAAGATCATTCCTTATGTGTTCCATGATAAGTGGCACGTGAGATTCTTTCCTATTTTGTCATGATACATTCGAAACTATGTTCCAGATTTTCAGGGTCCATATGGATATGCATAATCAAAAACCCACATTCTCCCCCTTTTTTTATTATTGGCAATCCATGGTGTTCCCCTATAAATATTGCATAGTTGTCTTTTGTCTGTTCCCTCATTCTAGGCGCTGGGGGTTTTACATCATGGTCATGAAACTTACATTTGCTCAAGTTCAAGTGATTAGTATTTTTTATGATAGGGAAAAGAATAAGAGTAATAGACATTTTAAGAGAAAGAATCAGAGCAGCACATAAAAACCATAGACATTTAACATAATAATTCATACAAATTCTCCTCCATTGTCATAAAAGCACAAATGGGCCATAAAAAGCAAAGTAACAACATGAATTAAAATATGCATGGTTCATAAATAAAAGGCCACAAAGGCCAAAGATCAACAACAGTAAGCCTAAGAGCTAGATGGTGAACTTGGCTTGATAGCGGATAATGGTGGAACGACCGCTAGAGGATGGGCAGTAATAGCAGGGGGTGAGACTATTGACTACAGCTTGGAGAAGCTTGATTCCAGGGAGTCAATGCAACCAGTCATGTGTGCATTTATTTTTTACAAAGCCTCATCCAAAATGGTCTTACATTTTCACAAATTCTTCAACCATAAAGGAGTACAATTCATTCACAGTCTTACTGATACCCACTAGAAGGGTCTCATCCCAATGAGGTGGTGGTGAGGCAGGAGCAGCTTTAGTTGGCTTAAGGGCAATAATTTCAAGTGTCTTAGCAGTGATGGTAGCAATAGGAACAAGAGTAACTTCCTCAACAATAGTAGCAGCAGCAGGTGACAAGATGACAGAGTCTAGATGTACCAGTTTAGGAACAAAGTAAGAAGGTTCTGGAGTCTCAGGGTCCTGAGAGCTTTCAGTAGAGTATTTAGTGGATCCTTCCTTCTCAGTATGGCCTTATTTGGACATTTCTAAACAGTCATCCAACTCAAAGCATTTAGGAGTTATTTCAGGGCTTTCGAAGGATTTAGAGAGCTCTACTAGCGTGGTATGAGTTTTCCCTCAAGCTAGTCTAGGGAATTTTCTTGGCAGAGCCTTCTTTTCTTCTTTGAAGAGGGTCCCATTTTCCTCTTACCTTTGGGTGCACTATGGCCCTCATCAGAATCAAGGTCCTTAACCATAACCCAACCTTCGTTGGTCTACTTGAAGCCTAAATTTTGTAACAATCGGCTGTTGTAGGTACCGTGATAAGATGGTAGTATAGCAATGTACACATCTATGAATACATTGCGCCTTTTGGCAATGGCTATGGGTCTGTAAAGAAGTTCTGCCTTCTTGTTACAAAAGGTAGACTGCAAATAGCTCAGCATGATAAAGGGTCGATTCAGGGGTTTGCAGCGAAGAACAGACCAAGCAAAGAAAATCTCCAGAAAAGTATGAGTGTTGGACTTACTTGCTTTTGGTACCACATTTTGGTAATGGCTAATACAAGAACACGGTTAGAGGCATTGCAGCTTGCTACGTCCATGGGGCTAGATTGACCTCCCAATAGTTCTTTTATGTCCTTTCCCTTGAGTACCCTTCATAGTGTACTTCCCGATGGCTGTAATATCTCTCCATACCTTCGTTTGTATAGTTCGTGACTGTAATATCCCAAGAATTTTCATGAATATTTAAAGTCTATTTGAAGTTTATTGAAAAATTTAATTACATGAGAAATGTTCTTTTTGAATTAGTGAAGGAAATTTGGAAATAGAAATTTCAAAAATTTTAATTTGGGACATTTTACAAATTCTCAAGGACTAAAATGAAAAGAAAAGAAAGTATGGAGCACTTTTGAGAAATGACCAAGTAGGAACCTGAGAAGAAGAATAGAGCTTATGGGAATGAATTATGAGTCCGGTACCGAAAGGATGATAGATTTGGGGTTAAAGTGGAGTTTGAGATATTGAGAGGGACTAAAGTGAAATAAGAAAATCTGTGGGGCACCTAGGATTTAGAAACACCTGAGGTGAGATTTTATGAATTTACTTTTGCTAGTCTTGATTGAGGGTCAATTGCAGAGCAAGTGATAATTTCACCCCAGGTGAGTATATAGGTGGCCTCACCTATTTTTTTATTCATTTTTCTCCTTTCCTCTCTCTCTCTTTACTTTCTCTCCTCTCCTTCTCTCTTCCTTCTCTCTAATTTCTCTCTCTACACTCCAACTCTACAACCGGGCTTTGGAGAGTGGATCTCGGGCTACGGGGCGAGCCTCTAGGAGCCAAGTAACATAGGGAAAGCAAGGAATCGAGGTAGAAATTTCTATTTCTTAAGCTTTTCTCTATTTTCTAGTTTTAAGAGTGTTTGAGGTAAAATCGAGATTCTGGCTTCGTTTCTCGATTAAAATTGGTGATTTTGGTGTCTAAATGCTCCTTAGACATTAAGGGTGAGATCCCATGGAAGAAATCATGAAAAACGGTGAAGATTTGGCCAGATTTGGGCCAAAACCGAGAGAAATAGCGAAGGGGTCGCGATCGTGGTGCCCAGGCGCCATGTGTGGCGCCCAGGCGCCAGGTGTATCGGGAAATTTTAGTTTATTTTTCAATCAGTCATAACTTCTTCATCCGGACTCCGTTTTGGGCAAACTTTATATCATTGGAAAGCTCTTTGAGTCTAGTTTCCAATGGTATAAATTTCATTTAGAAATTCATTACCGGTTAGGAGTTATGACTTAAGATGTGAGTAAAGGTTGAGAGTAGTGATAGGAAATTTTTCTATTTTGTAACCCTAATGATTTTTACCTGGTTACAATAGGATGTTTGGGGCGCAAGGTGGGAGCGCTGAGAGTGTGAAATCCAGGTGAGTAGGCAACCTTGCAAAATTAATTTAATAAATTAGTCAAAGCACAATATAAATCTCATTTGCGTTATTTGTGAAATTGAGAAGATTATCAGTATGTGTTCAGGTTGAGAAAAAGTACAATATCATTGGAAGGTATTTTATTACCTTTGAGAATTGATTTCTCTAGTTGACTAAAGAACTAGATGTGATTGTTCCTTGAATAAATTGGAACATTTTGTAAGTGAATAACCTTACTAAACTAATGTGATCTTATTAGATAAGGTACAATACAAGTCTTGTTTATAACATTATTGAAGTGAGAAATAATCAATCTCGCTGTTGATAATATATGATGATTGTTATGGTTGATGATAGACATTCAAGGGAATAAAAGTATGTGTAAATTCATTTATTTCATAGTAATTATATTGTGATAAATTGTCACTATTTTATTGATGAGCAAAAGATCTACGAGATCTAATACACGAGTTTGAAAGGGTTAGAGTCTCATACTACTCGGTGTATAAATGTGAAAACCTATGCACGAGTTTGAAAGGGTTAGAGTCCCATACTACTCGGTGTATAACTGTGAAAACCTAGGCACGAGTTTAAAAGGGTTAGAGTCTCATACTACTCGGTGTATAAATGTGAAGACCTATGCACGAGTTTGAAAGGGTTAGAGTCTCATACCACTCAGTGTATAACTGTGAAAACTTATGCACCAAGAGTTTGAGGGTTGAATTCCCAAGTCACTCAGTGCAAGTATCTATGGCACATAATGCAAAGTGATTGAGGGATTGATCACCCAAGAAATCATACGCAAATTCAGACAAGTGTAATACTATAATTATTTACAATAAATGATAGATTGATTGTAATAGTAAATGTGGTGTTTGTGCTTATGATATTTTCATGTACAGTTGTTTACTCACTGAGTTTTAATAAACTCACACTCTCTATGATTATCTTTTCAGATACAGTGGTTGAGGAGAAGAATTTATAGCCTTTAAGGATATACTCCACTTTTGTCTGGTAAACAATTGGTAAGGATTAGGAAACACTCTGTAATCTAGTAGGTCACCTAGGCTTGGGAGGTTGTATAGTACTGTATAGTGTTTGTAGGTTGAACATTTTCTGAATATGTATACAAAATATCTTTCTTGGAATATTTATGATTCACATAATTATGAATATTAAGAATGTTCACAGAGATTATGGGGTACCACGGAGGTACACCCTAGGTATTTTATGTTTATATCACATGTAATTTTTGGGATGTGACAGTGAAATCAACCAAGAACTTCTTGGTTAGTTCGATGTTGCATCCCTTTAACATGGTCACAGCCCTCAACTCATCATCAAGAACCATATTAGCATAAAATTCTTTCACCATCTTGAGATATACGGGCTCATTTATGATGAAAAATGGTCCCTATCCTATGGCCTCAAATTTTTGAAATGTATCAATCTTTGCATTGATGAAAAAAAACCAAAGTTTACTGCCCTTGATACAGAGAACTAACAATGACAAAAATCAAAGGTGTATTTCTGTTTTGTGTCTTCGGATCTGAAGGTTTTTTCAGGTCTTCTTCCACCCATGGTAGCCATAAAAGCATCAGACCTTTCCATCTTCATTAGAGAAGCCATTTTTATTATGAAGATGAGAGCTTAGAGAGAGATTGTTGAGAGATTCAGAAAACCTTTTTAAAAATTGACGAACACGCCTTCACTCGACCGTCATATGTAATGTGGTTCCCAATGATTACTTTTTAGAAAACCTAGCAATGGTAAAAAGCATTTAACTGCGCTGACAAATGTGGCCCAAAAAATGGATTTCTTACAATGATGGGCTTTACTTTCTATGCTACCTTTAGACATGTGGTTGGCTAGGGGAAATGCAATGATGATGATGATGATGATGATGATGATGATGAATAAAGACATGGAATTTAATTTAAGTAAATGATGTGGATATATTTAAATAATTGTAGTGTATATGCACACATGTGAAGAGAAATACACATATAGTTTTCACATAAATGCCATATAATTCACGTCAGGGTCCAGAAAGCATAATTAATTAATAAAAAATTTAAGCATTAAGATAAAGCATACCTAGTTCATGTCTGAGCCTCACAAATTGATCCTCTGCAAATGGTTTGGTGAAGATGTCAGCATATTCCACACAGAAATCCCTCTTTTGGATGGTCCCTTAAAAAATGGTGTCCAATTTCATTATGCTTTTGTTAAGGAATGTAGTACTGGATTTTTGAAAATATTAATTGCACTAGTATTATCACAAAATATAGGTATTTTGTCATATTTTTTGCCAAAGTCTTGTAATGGCTGTTTGATCCACATCGTTTATGCATAACATGATCCTGCTGCCACATACTTTGCCTCAGTAGTAGACAAGGCAACAAAAAACTATTTTTTGCTATGCCAAGAGATAAGACAATGATATAAGATTTGACAAGTACCACTACTATTTTTTCTATCAATTCTACATCCTCTGAAATCGGCATCAGAAAAAGCAGTTAAATTAAAAACATCGTTCTTTTGGTACCACGAACCAAGGTCCAGTGTACCTTTCGGGTACCTAAAAGCTCTTTTAACTATAACTAGATGGGACTTTTTAGGGTCTGCTTGGAATCTCACACATAAGCATACATTGAACATGATGTTTGGACCACTTGTTGTTAGATAGAGCAGGGACCTAATCATGCCTTGATATAGTTTCTAGTCCACACTCTTACTTGGCTTGTCTTTGTCCAGTTTCTGTGTAGCTCTCATTAGGCTCCTAGCATCCTTTGCATTGTCCATCCCGAACTTCTTTAGAAGTTCTTTTATCTATTTCGTCTGACTAACGAAGATTCCATCTGAATTTTGCTTGACTTGCAATCCAAGGAAGAATGCCATCTCCCCCCATCATGCTCATCTCAAACTCACTGGTCATAAGCTTAGAGAAATTCTTGCACATATCCTCATTAGTGGAACAAAAAAAATATCATCTACATATACTTGGAGGATCAAAATATCTTTATTTTTAGTTTTAGTAAAAAGTGTTGTGTCAATTTTACCTATTGTAAAACCATTTTCAAGTAAAAATTTGTTTAACCTCTTGTACCAAGCACGAGGGGACTATTTTAAACCATATAAAGCTTTTGACAATTTGAATACATGATTTAGAAAGTTAAGGTCCTTGAACTTATATGGTTGTTTCACAAATACTTCTTTATTTATAAAACCATTTAAGAATTCATTTTTTACGTCCATTTGATATAACTTAAAATTCTTAAAATAGACAAATACAAGAAGGATCCTGATAGATTCTAACCTTACAACAGGTGTGAATGTCTCCTCAAAATCAATACCTTCTTGTTGATTGTATCCTTGTACTACCAGCCTTGCCTTGTTTCAAACAATGTTCCCTTCCTTGTCAAATTTGTTCTTGAACACCCACTTAATGCCAATTATAGACTTATTCTCGGGAGTAGGCACCAGCCACCATACTTTGTTTCTCTCAAATTGATTCAGTTCCTCTTACTTGGCAACTATCCAAGAGTCATGAACTAGGGACTCATTTATGTTTTTTGGCTTAATTTGTGATACAAATGCCATATGGTTCATTATATGCATTGATGACCTGGTCCTCATTTCTTTTGTTGGATCACCAATGATGAAGTCATAAGGGTAGCTGGAAGTACTTCTCCATTCTCTTGGTATCGTCTAGTGATCTCTTAGAAGAGCATCGTTAGGATCCTACTCTGATACCTGCTGTTTTTCCAGGTTCTGATGACTAGGGCCGTCATCTTTACCTTATGCAATAGGGACTTGATTTTCTTCTGTATTGTTTACTGCCTCTCCAGTCACTATCTGGATTTTAGGTGGCTCATCATCATCATCATCTATTCTGTTCACAATCTCCAGAGATGAATTAGTATCATCAAATTTCACATACATGGTTTCCTCAATTGTTTTTTATGTTTTATTATACACACGATAAGCTTTACTATTATTGGAATAACCAATAAAGATTTCTTCATCTGCTTTAGCATCAAATTTTCCAAGGTTATCTTGTTGAAAGTATGAAAATAATTTATATTTAATTTATATTTGTTCTTCTTCCTTTCCACAGTTCATATGACATTTTGTTTAGAAATGGTCTTATAAGACATCTATTTAGGATATAACACGAGGTATTGATAGCCTCAGCCTAAAGATTTTGGGGAGGATATTGTCACATAATAGGGCCTAGCCATATCAAGTAGGGATCTATTTTTCCTTTCTGTAACACCATTTTGTTGGGGAGTCCTAGGTGTAGAGAAGTTGTGTGTTATTCCCTGTTCATTACAAAATCCTTAAAAAAAGAAAGTTTTCAAACTCGGTTTCATGATCGCTTCAAATACTTGAAATTTGAAAATCTTTTTCATTTTGAAATTTCTTGAAGAACATTTTAAAATTTTGAAAGCAATCACTTTTGTTTGCAAGAAAGTAGACCAAAGTGAAATGGGAATAATCATCAACTAATACAAGCCACATATAACTTCCTTCCTAAACTGTGTATCCTAATAAACCCAAAAAAATCCATATGAACTAGTTGGAAGGGCCTTGTGGTTGACACATGCTCTTTTGATAAAATTAAGTTTTTAACTTGTTTTCCCTTTTGACATGCTTCACACACATGGTCCTTCTCATATCAGATCTTAGGAAGTCTAATATCTAGATCCTTTGATGGATCAAGCTTCTAATTCTGGAATCCAAATGGAACCTACTGGAATTTATGAGGAACCAAGTTGCCTAGTGCACATTTAATACTATCAGACAAACCTAGCATCACTTAAGCCACAAATCAAGGGAAGAATCTGTTCTCAATGCAAGTCAACTGCATCGAGCTTTAAGCAAGCAAATCTATGTATATGGAAGGATTTTAAACGTAGAAGGAAAGAATAATTTGTGAATTAAATAGCAATCAAAATCCATTAAAAATGTAGTTATTTGTTTCTATATCTGGCACGAGGTACCAATTAAAGAAGCAATTATCAAATACGATCAAAACTAATTCCTCCATTTATAGAATCGTCTTCCTTCGATGGCTAGCTCTTAGAAATGTTTACAAGGTGGAAGCATCAACAAGTTTCATCAATAAAGTTATCAAAGAGAAATTATGAGCGATTATACTCTTATTTGTATCTCTTTGCTTTCTGTGTAAGAGAGAATTATCCTGAACTATTTCCTCTTAGTGAGTTATCTCTCATTTATGTGTTCTGAGTGAACTGTAAAGAATACTTTTGTTCTTTATATTTTTTGTTTGTGTGAGGACTAGTAGTAGATACCTGGTAAGGTATCTAGTTGTTGAGCAGTAAAAGCTATTGGGCTGCATCTTTCTATTTGAGAAGGTTTCCTGCTTACGTTTTGCTAGGGACGTGGGAAGTCCTAGCTGGTTAAAATATAAAAGCAAGATCTTGCTAATCCAATCTGAAAGTTGCTACTAGGTAGCATAAAAGTTGGAGGCTAAACTTTAGATTAGTTTCTTTGTATTGATGATTATTTCCCTTTAATAAAATACTCATAACTATATGTTGTGAGGAGTGGATGTAGGTCAATCCTTGAGATTTTTCCGAACTACTATAAACTAAGGTGTTATCTCTTTTCCCTTCTCTTTACATTATTTTGGTTATTATTAGCTAAAAGAAAATTGTTAACTAGAACCTGGTAAAATAAGGAGGAACCTAAAAGCCTTAACAGAATAAAGTTTTTATTTAGTTAAAATATTTATTTATACTCTATTCACCTCCCCTCTAGAGTATACCTATGAACTAACATCCTTATTGGTGAGTTTTGAAACCAGTTTCATGTTAAGATGACCCAATTTCTTATGCCAAAGCCAACTTTGGTCACTAGTTGTTGCAAGATACTTATTTGGAAAATAGCTTTTGCTAGCCAAAGTGTAAACATTTTCAAACCTATGCCCTTCTATCAAGGTCTTATTTTCATCTTTGAGTCTAATAGAGCATTTTTCAACTATAAATGTGACATCGTATCCCTTATCACTCAGTCGGCTTATACTGATCAAATTACATTTCAAACCTTTAACAAGAGAGACATTTTGAATAAAAAATGTATGATTTATATAGACTTTACCAAGATCAACAATCTTACCCTTTTGATTGTTTCCAAATGATACATTACCAAGGCTTTTCTTTGCCTCATAATGGACAAAATTGTTCTTGTTTCCTGTCATATACTAGGAGTATCATGAATCGAGAAACCAACTCCCCTACTTTTGTTTTGTCCTTAGTGTAATACTCGCCAAATTAGAAGTTATGTATTTTGGAGTATTACAGTACCTTATAGTGTTATTTTGGTATATTTAATTTCAAGAGGGTTATTTTGGGGTATTACGGTACCATATTTAATTAATTCTTCATGAATGTTATTATGGAATTTAGGTGAAATGACTGAACCAAATATTTAATGATGTGTGGTGAATGTTCGTGGACTGTAGAATTTATGAGAGATGAACTTAATTTAATTAATTTGAGAATTAATTATGGAAATGTTTCTATTTGGATCAAAAGGGTTTTGGAAAACTGGGTATGAGTACCCATGGGTCACCTATTGACCCACCTAGCTTGCCTTAAGTATCTTTTCTCTCTCTTCTCTCTCATTTCCCATAATCACTCACCTGGAGGCAAGAAGGAGAAAGCTTCTTCACCATTTTTCTCTCATCTTCTTCAATCCTTGCTTCCGATCTCTACAATTGATTCGTAATTTTTGATTATTATTCAGTTCATCTAAGTTGCAAAGGATGCAGTTAGCTTAATTCTCCTCTTCAATTTCCATTTTCGGATTTGGTTTTGCCTATGGAAGAAAAATCAAATTTTGGGTTGATTTGAGATTCTAATGGATGAATTTTAGTGTGAGTGTTAATCTAAAATGTTTCTACATGGTTTATGATATTAATGGAATAAGAAATTTGGAGAAAACTTTGAGAAATTTTTGGATTTGAGTTGATGAACATAAGAATTCAAAAAATAGAAAAAGTTAGGGTTCTAGATGAAGATTTGATGATTTTGACTTGGATTGTTGGGATTAATTGGGGCTTTTGATATCTAAACACTCCTTAGACATTAAAGATGAAATCCCATGGGAGAGATTAAGTTAAATGGTGAAGAGTTGACCCCAAAATCATGAAAAACCAAGAGGAAGGTGAAAAATGGCAAAACAAGGCATAGCTATTGCCAAGACATTGCCTAAGCAATAGGATGCAACCAAGCCATCGCCTAAGCGATGGAATCACTTAGGCAACCATGGAGGCAAAAAACATAGTTTGAGGGTAAGTTTTCAAACGGTCATAATTCTCTCATTCGAACTCTACTTTTAGCTAACTTTACATCATTCGAAAGCTCTTTGAGTTTAGTTTCTAATAGTACAAGTTTAATTTGAAAATTCTTTCCTGTTTGAGAGTTATGTCCAGAGAAGTGATCAGATGTCAAAATTATAGTAGGGAATTTTCTTATTTTGTGACCTTGACATGTTTTTGTTGACCCTAAGGCTTTATGCCATAAGTTTTGATGATGACAAATGTATTTGAATTGTAGTATTGACATACATAAAGGTTAATTATTATATATATGCTACAAGCACTTAAGCATGATTATGTTATTTAATATGTATGTTTCATATATTGAATCATGCTATTATCATGAATTGAACTTACCATTGGGTTTGCAAGTAAGATATATTTCATAGGTTGGTTCAAAAACAAGAAGAGTGAACATTGGATTAAGAACAAGGAAAAACAATATCATGCTTCACTCAAGAAAACAACAAAGCTCCAAGAAATGAAGAATTAGAAGATTTGAAGTCTTGGAAGCTTGGATACATCAAGATAGCAACCACCATGCTCTAAAAACAAAGTATTTGAAGATAACAAGTGACTGGTCGACCACCCTATCCTAACTGGTCGATCAACGAGCTCTAGAAGCAAAGTCTTTAAGCATTGGTTAACCACCCTATGCTGACTGGTCGACCAATGAGCTCTAGAAGCAAAGTCTTTGAGCATTGGTCGACCACCCTATGCTAACTGGTCGACCAACGAGCTCCAGAAGCAAAGTCTTTGAGCATTGGTCGACCACCCTATGCTGACTGGTCAACCAACGAGCTCCAGAAGCAAAAATATTTGAGCACTGGTTGACCACCCCATCTACACTGGTCGACCAATGTGACTGATGAATCACTTCTGGACTACACTGGTCGACCATCGTGCCATACTGGTCGACCACCAACATCAGAAAATGTGTTGTAACGGCTAGTTTTTGCTGACATCATTATGGAACCACCTTGGATTTGTCTCCAACGGTCTTATTCGTCCTTGGGCTATATATATCAACCTTGGGGGCTATCAAAACGGATGAAAGAACACTCCTATTACTGAACATCATCTATAAATTCTCTCTTATGCAGATTATACCCTTGTGAGCTTATCAATGTAATATATACTCTGTTTTTAGAGAGTTTCTCTATAATTGTTGATTTTGATCAACACAAATATTATCTTGAGTTGTATTATCAAGGAGAGTATTCCTTGATAGAGTATTTATTGAGAGAGCTTTTCTTTGGGTTGTAGAGAAGCCAGTTTAGTAGAAATTCTTCGGAGGGTTGAGGAGGAGACTTGGCTAACGAAATTCTTTGTAGTGGTTTGCAAGTACCCAGATCAAACTTGCAAGTATAGTGAAAATACTCAAGTGACTTCTTGAGGACTGGATGTAGGCTTGAGATTAGCCCAACCAGTATAAATCTCTGAGTTTGCTCTTTCTATCCCTTACTCCTTTATTTATGCTTATTGTTATCTATTCTTTATTTCATTGCTCCTCATAATTATTCATCTTGATAGCACATTGATTTTCTGTGTTGTATTTATTATCCTAAACATTGTACTTTTACAGAAAATCATTTTAACTTCCAACAAAGTTTTGTGAAAAATTTATAAAACCCAATTCACCCCCCTCTTGGGTTCCAACCATTACTTTCAATTGGTATAAGAGCTTGGGCTCTTGATTTGAGACTTAACCGTCTAAGAGTAAACATGGTTGGATTTAGTGAGTAGTTTATGTTTAAAAATTGTTCTTTCACAGAACCTCCAACTTTTTATGCTAATCATTTTCAATATTGGAAGTATGAAATGAAAATGTTTTTAATTTCAGTAGACCATAAACTCTGGGAAGTTATAGAAGTTTTTATATGCCTGTCAAGGAAGAACAAGGAAAATGCATTCCAAAACCCAAGAGTGAATGGAATGATACTGAAAGAAGTTTAATGCAACTCAATGCTAAGGGAAAATTGATTATTTCTTGAGCATTGAGTCGAGATGAATTTTTCAAAATCTCCAACTGTGCAACTGCAAAAGAAATATGGGAAATTCTTGAAGTTGCACATGAGGAAGATCTTATTGCTGAGGAATTAAGGTATAGAAGTTTCATTCATGAACTTGAAATTGCTCAAATGAACAATTGCAAAACCATTATTGAGATACAACTTGTGCTTAATCAATTGCAAGCTCTTGGTGTTGAACTTACAGAAAAATCTCAAATCACCAAGGAGATTGAAGAAAAAGAAAAAGAAGAAGAAGAAAAATCTCAACCAAAAGTTGAATCATCAAAGAAAGCTTACCTATCCTCGATTTGGGGAAATATTAATTCTGATAAGGAGGACACAAATGAAGAAAACTACATCTATCTTGTGGCCAGAGATGAAAATGAGGTGAATTCATTTGACTACTCTTTTGAAGAATTACAAGATGCTTTTTATGATTTACATGAAGAATCTCTAAAACTTGCAAAGAAATTAAATGTTTCAAAACAAAAAAACTTTTCTCTTGAAAATAAGTTGGAAACATTGAAAAATGAATTTTCTATTTCCAAGGAAGAGAATTTTGTTTTTGAAAATCAAAACAGAACTTTGCAAGAAGAGAATTTAATTTTAAAAGCAATATCTCTACCAACAAGAATTGATTTTGTACCAAGTGTGATTCTTTGAAAAAGGAAAATAATAATCTTAAAAACGCACTTGCAAAATTTTCTCAAGATAGAGAAATTTTAAATACCTTAGTTTTGAAACAAAGAAGAAAGTTTAACATAGTTGGTCTTGTTTCTAAAAAGAAATCAAACCAAAAGCTTTTTAAAAACTTCTTTGTCTCTACAAAGATGTCCAATAGTCCAACTTGCACTTGAAAGGACACAAATCTTACTCCTGTTTTTATAAGAAAAATCTTGTTCATGGAGTAAAAATGAAATGAGTTCAAAAAGGAACTAATGACCCAGGCAGACCCAAAGAAATTTGGGTACCAAAGACAAAGGATTAATTTGCAGTTTCGCCTCGAAGCAAGGAGCGGAAATGACTTTTCAGTGGCTACATCATTTAAACTCTACTCTCTTACATTAAAAGGAGGTAATGGATAAGTAAACATATAAGTTAGAATGCATTGTAAGAAATTTGATTGATATGTTTACTGTATCAAATGCTTATGCTTGTTTTCTAGCATGCCTTTCATCTATCTTTGATATTCATGCATGCTATATCTAAAAACAATTCTTATGTGTGTGACCTATAGATTCAAATTTTGTTTTGAGCCAAAATCTTTCTTCTAAATACTGCTCAAAGTCTACTTTTTGCCGCATGATGAAAACTTGCTTCCATTACATGCATACTTCTCTTGCTTTTACAACAATAAGATTACTCCTGCCTATAGTGTTTATCCTTGTTGTAATCTTATTTAAATATTTTCAATGAAATTAAATTTCTTGAAAAATTGCATTTCATGGAAGCATAGCACTTTTATTAATATAGCATATCTTAAACATAATGTTGCTCTTGATTCTCGAGATTTATTTGGACATTGCTAATTTAAGCTTCAAAGTGATCCACCAAAAGTGTTTTACAGGAGTTAATCCTCATATTTATCCTCTAAGGCACTCTCCTTCCTTTGCACTCTGAAATCAATAAGATTTTTGATTCTGAAGTTGGTTAGTCGACCAACGCTCCTATCAGTGGTCGACCAACGAAGCCTACATTGAACCAACGCCCAACGCTAGGAGAAGAATGTTGAACAAATACTTTTACAGCATAAGATAAGTGGTCGACCAAGGTACTCAGACTGGTCGACCAACTCGAGACAGTGGGTAAATAAGGCTATTCTAGTGAGGAGTGGTCGACCAGCTCATTCACGATAGTCGACCAATGCTTGACAGTAAGCTCCTTCCACTTTCTCATCCCCAAGATGGTCGACCAGTGTGGATAAGTTGGTCGACCAGCGGATGACCGTAGATAAAGGATTTAAATTTTGCTACTATGTACTTAATGATCTCTTCAAAGCTTCATGGGTGATCTTATAAGAGATTGTTTTTGAGAGGATCTTGCAAATAATCAATCAATGAAGATCATTAAAACTGCAAGAAGATAGGATCAAAAGAAGGGCAATGAGGAAGACAAGGATATCAACATCTTAAGGAGGAAGTTCAAGAAGCAACAAAAGTTTGCCAAAATTGATGAGTATCTCTATCCTTTACTTCTTCATTATTTAATTGAATGATACTCCTTGATCTCAATTGAACATTCTGGCAAATCTTTTTACTGACATACTTTCATTGCAATGACATATTATTTTCTGACATCTTACATACTTGATCACATCATTGCATATAAAAATATGTTAAATACTTAAATTATTTTTTTTCAAATACATCATGGGTTAAGCATTATACATATCATATATTTTGTATAAGCTGTAACTTATGAACCATTGTTTATGGATTATAGTTTATATCTGATTATATCTGATTAATCCATATTACCTCAATTATGTTACTACATACTCTGGTTATAATATGTTTTATCTTGAATGACTATGTAATTTGATTCCTCCATGTAATGATTATATATATATATATTCATGTGAGAAAATGTTTTTCTAGCCTTGAATGAATATATGTATACTTTTCAAAATATATCATGCCTCTACTGAGATGACATAATATATCCTGGATATAAAATGTTTTATATATGATAATGGATATATATTTTCTTCTATTTTGCTAAATTTGGTGACATTCTTTCAAGAAGAATTATTTCGAAAAGTGTTAAAAAAGGATTTGAAATTGCTTTATCATGTTAAAGAAAAAGGTGTTTTGAAAAGAAAAGAATTTGGAAATCCTTATTTCAAAATTACACCTGCTAATGTACTTAAATGTCTTTATATATAAGCAAAAAAAAACTATTTTCAGAACTTTTAAAAAGGAAAAGTGTACCCTTATTGCAAAGGATGATAATGGCATTGAAGAGATGCCAATCTACTTCAAGAAGAAGAAAAGTTGCCTCATGAGAAGGAGCGATCAAGTAATAATAATAAGGATTTGAGGTATGCCAAAAGTCATCCTAAGGGTCTCATCATTGGACATACATCTCAATGAGTACCTTCTCGAAACCTTCTTCTGTTTATGGATTATACTTTATAATAGCTATATCTTTTTGCTAATAAGTGCTTCCCCTACGATGTTATATACTCCGATTATAATATGGTATATCTTGTATAAGTATATAATTTGCATTTGTTGTGATATATATCCTGTTATAATATCTTTTGTTATTATCTTTAAAAGGATATATATGTTGCTTCCGCTATGCTGCATCTCTTTTCAAATCCTTTTTGAGCAAAATTTGTTTTTCAAAATAAATGGACTTGGAAATTCTTATTGCCATAGTTTTTCTGATAAGCTTTTCAAAGAATCACTCTTTTAAGGGAAGAGATTGTTTCAAAAAAAAATTGTTTTATCATGTTGAAGCAAAAAAAAATCTTTTTGAAAAGAAAAGGATTTGGAAATCCTTATTTCAAAAGTTTTTTTTTTCTTTCCTCTCTTGTGCTTTTTATGGTATCAATTTTTAAAGAAGAATGATTTTTCTATAATTAGTGTATTTCATGGAGGCATAGCATTCTTATTGATATAATATATGTTGTCTCCATTGGTTGAGATTTCTAAACTAACCCATCAAGGACCCAATTTGGTTGGGTACCTAAAATTAAGAGTCACATTATTTTGTGAGGGAAAATACTCTCAAGCCTACGTTTGCAATGACAACAATCAATCTTGAGGATAATGGATTCAACAATAAAGATGGTGATTCTAATCAAGCATGCACACTTAAAACATTGCTAATATCTATCCTTGCTTGAAATAGATCTTTATTCCTCAAAGCATTATGAGCTTTATGTAATGATTAGATGAATGGCAAGAAAAAGTTTTTGAGCTGATTAAAAACTATTTTGAAAACTCTTTGAAAGTTGAAACAGAAAAAGTGCAGATAAAGACACAATGGATAAAAAGGGTCATATATTATTTTCAATGTCTCTTTTACACCTTAAGCTAAATATGGACTATAGTGGCTCATCTTTCAAAGGAGAAAAATGTTTCTTTTGCCACTAAAATTCTTTGAAGTAACTTTCCTTGCCTATCGTCTATCAAATGATTATATGATTTTTGGATCTACTAATCACATCTTGTGCAAGGATACTTCTTTGTTGATGAAGAAGCCTAAAGATAAGAATGACTTGTTCAAAGGGACAGTCAAACTATACAAGCTTGAAACATTCATCAAAGATCAAATAGTTAAGGGTTGCAAAATAAATTGTCCCTACGCTAAAACAATTCTTGGATGAACAAGCTCTTGCAAAAGAAAGGTAAGAACGATTAGTCGATTGGATAAAAGAATTTTGAGAAGTATGACTACTCATATCAAAATAGATATTATATTGAATACTTGATTAATCTTCTTCAAATATATATCATTCACTCTTTGCACTTAATAGTTCATGAATTATGGATTCTTATGTTTATATCTTTCAATCAATCCATTTGAAAATTACTTCCGCTGTGATCTATGATATATATATCATATCTATCCTAGTTATAATGTGTTACATCTTGAATGAATATATAAATTGCTTTCAATATGCTAAAAATTGTTTTATTATGTTGAAGCAAAACAATTTTTTTTTGCTATGTCAATATGTTTTATCATATGAAGCAACATTCTTCTTGAAAAAGAAAAGGTTTTACAGATCTCTTTTGTTGTTGATGACAAAGGGGATGAAAAATATTGATATTTGATGTATGTATTATGAACTATATATCCTTGAATATATCTTATTACACTAATCCATATATATTGCTTCCTTGGATGAAACGTTTCTAAATTCCTTCGAAGCAAAATGTTTTAGAAAAATGTCGTGAAACTCTTGAATTGCTTCCACTATGCTGAAATTGCTTTGCCATATTGAAGCATTATCTGTTTTGAAAAGAAAAGAATTTGAGTATCCTTATTTTAAATCACTTTTGCTATATGTTGAAATGATTTTATACATATAAGCAGAAATTATTTCTCAGAAATCTTGAAAAATATTATTATTCAATTTATGGATTATGATTAATATTCTTGTTTATATCATGCTTTACTAATCCATATATCATACTTCTGCTGTGTGCTGTAAATATTTCTATCATATGACAGCAAATGATGTTTATTTTTTTGTTACATATTTCAAAGATTTCAATGTTTTTGCTATTTACTAAAAATGCTTTTTCATAAACAAGCAGAAATCATTTTCAATGAAAATATTGTAGAAATTTCTTCAAAAATCTTACTTCAAAATTCTACAATCAAAAACTGAATTTCCTTTATAATGATTTGGACAATCTTTTTCAAAGGAAAAGGGTTATGAAATTCAGGGGGAGCTTTATCTCTTTTGAAAATATATAGATGATCTTGAAAAAGAATACATTTTGAAAATTAGACATTCATTATTCATTCTTCTTTTTCATAATGTGCACAGTTTAAAGGGGAGGAGCCTAAACCTAAACTCCTTCTAATTTTATCTTTTGGTTCATTTCATTTGACATGAGAAATTTTTCTAAAATGTTTTTTACATGTCAATGAAAGAAATGATAAGTTTTGATGTATCCTCACCCCATGCTATAGTGACATCTTTTGACATCCTGGCTTAAAGAAGGTATGTGCTTTAACTTCTATATATTGTGTTCCTTACACCTTTTTGTTGATGTCAAATAGGGGGAGAAGAAACAATAGAAAAATATGTGTATGTGCTTATAACATTGCATTTATTATCTTGTAATATATATTTTTCTGTGGTGATTTGTCATCATCAAAAAGGGGGAGATTGTTGACCCTAAGGCTTTATGTCATAAGTTTTGATGATGATAAATGTATTTGAATTATAGCATTGACATATATAAAGGTTAATTATTATATATATGCTATAAGCACTTAAGCATGATTATGTTATTTAATATGTATGTTTCATATATTGAATCATGTTATTATCATGAATTGAACTTACCATTGGGTTTGCAAGTAAGATATATTTCATAGGTTGGTTCAAAAATAAGAAGAGTGAACATTGGATTGAAGAACAAGGAAAAACAATATCATGCTTCACTCAAGAAAACAACAAAGCTCCAAGAAATGAAGAATTAGAAGATTTGAAGTCTTGGAAGCTTGGATACATCAAGATAGCAACCACCATGCTCTAAAAACAAAGTATTTGAAGATAACAAGTGACTGGTCGACCACCCTATCCTAACTGGTCGACCAACGAGTTCCAGAAGCAAAGTTTTTAAGCATTGGTTGACCACCCTATGCTGACTGGTCGACCAATGAGCTCTAGAAGCAAAGTCTTTGAGCATTGGTCGACCACCCTATGCTGACTGGTCGACCAACGAGCTCCAGAAGCAAAGTCTTTGAGCATTAGTCGACCACCCTATGCTAACTGGTCGACCAACGAGCTCCAGAAGCAAAAATATTTGAGCACTGGTCAACCACCCCATCTACACTGGTCGACCAACGTGACTGATGAATCACTTCTGGACTACACTGGTCGACCATCGTGCCACACTGGTCGACCACCGACATCAGAAAATGTGCTGTAACGGCTAGTTTTTGCTGACATCATTATGGAACCACCTTGGATTTGTCTCCAATGGTCTTATTCGTCCTTGGGCTATATATATCAACCTTGGGGGCTATCAAAACGGATGAGAGAACACTCCTATTACTGAACATCATCTATAAATTCTCTCTTATGCAGATTATACCCTTGTGAGCTTATCAATGTAATATATACTCTGTTTTTAGAGAGTTTCTCTATAATTGTTGATTTTGATCAACACAAATATTATCTTGAGTTGTATTATCAAGGAGAGTATTCCTTGATAGAGTATTTATTGAGAGAGCTTTCCTTTTGGTTGTAGAGAAGCCAGTTTAGCAGAAATTCTTCGGAGGGTTGAGGAGGAGCCCGAATTCATAAATTCTCCGTTGGGTTGTGGAGGAGCCTTGGCTAACGAAATTCTTTGTAGTGGTTTGCAAGTACCCAGATCAAACTTGCAAGTATAGTGAAAATACTCAAGTGACTTCTTGAGGACTGGATGTAGGCTTGAGATTAGCCCAACCAGTATAAATCTCTGAGTTTGCTCTTTCTATCCTTTACTCCTTTATTTATGCTTACTGTTATCTATTCTTTATTTCATTGCTCCTCATAATTATTCATCTTGATAGCACATTGATTTTCTGTGTTGTATTTATTATCCTAAGCATTGTACTTTTACAGAAAATCATTTTAACTTCCAATAAAGTTTTGTGAAAAATTTATAAAACCCAATTCACCCCTCTCTTGGGTTTCAACCATTATTTTCAATTTTTGTATGATTATCTTATAGGGATGGATTCTTTGATATATCTTCCACATATTTTGTGATGTTGTGACTAGCTTGGAATAGAGAGAATTTCCTTCCATCTCCTCACACATCTTCTAGGAAAGGTCAAGGTAAAATTGGACAAATTTCAAGATGAGTGGATGACCTTGCTAAATTAATTTATTTAAATTAATGAAAGTACAATATAAATCTCATTTGTATTATTTTTAGAACATAAGTTAATCAATTTTCTAGTTAGTGATATTAATTAGATTATGTTAACTCTTGTGAAATTGAAGGGAATACTGATGTATATTATTGTTGAGAAATGTCACAATGTGGATGATAATTTTACATTTTGTAAATGTGTTAGGAGTTAATGGGATACTTGTTGTGCATAAATCTTATTTGATTTAGAATGCAATGAACATACTTGTGTGTGGTTGTTGATTCGAGATATATGATTGTCATGAATCATGAATAGAAGAGGTTGATTATAAATTTTGCATTATATGCGAAGTGATAATTTGTAAATCAATCTTGTTAAGAATGGAGACTAATGAGAATTATGTTGTGTGTTTGTATTGAGAAATGGATTGTGGAAACACGTGTTGTGATTATGTGTGATACATGGAATGGTTAGGGGCTTGATCCCTCAAGATACCCAATGCATGTAATGGTTAAGGGATTAATTACCTAAGAAACCAAGAAATATACCAATTAGTAAATTTGTGGATGGAAAATTCCTGCAGATGAACATTGGGAAACAAAGTATATCAATTAGTAAATCTATGGATGGGAAATTCCTACGGATGAACATTAGGAAACGAAGTATATCAATTAGTAAATTCGTAGATGGAGAATTTCTACAGACAAATGATTTGTTGATGTAGAATGGTACATTTGATGTACAAGTGATTGTGAATGTTGTATCAGCTAAATAATATCTTTTGACTATGTCAGCAAATATGGTATTTGTACTTGTGATACTTCTATATTGCATAATCATTTACTCATTGAGTTTTGATGAACTCACACTCTCTATGATTATCTTTTTCAAATATAGTGGTTGAGGAGGAGTATTAGTAACCCTTTGGAGTTATACTCTACTTTTGTCTAGTAGACTCATGGATCAAATTTGATAAAAAATTTTGAAATGCTCTGTAGTCTAGTAAGTCACCTAGGCTTGCAAGATTGTATCGTTCTGTGTAATGTATGAATGTCGAACATTTCAAAATATGTATGCAAAATATCTTTTTTGGAAATTTATGATTTGCATAGTTGTGGATATTACGAATATTCAGGGAGATTAAAGGGTATCACGAAGGTACACCCTAGGGTTATATGTATAACTCACATGCCCGATATTTGGGATGTGACACTTAAGCATACCTACAAGAGATAAAATTTTAGGTACCCATTATGTGGGTCCTTAGGAGGTCAGCATGCCAAATTCTTTCTACACCAAACCTTTTATATTGCTCATACAGTGATATGAAATATAACCTCTTTCCACACGTATAACTTGTTTTTGATGATGTTGAGACTTTCTTTTTGAAAACAGATTTTGCTTTCTTTTCCTTCTTTATATAGGCCACACCTGCCTTGTTAAGTGTTTTCTTTTGGTTGCCTAACATCAAATCTAAGTTCTTTTGCCCTTGGACAACCTTTAGGGCCCTGTTTTTGAAAACTATAGATGGAAGAGATTGCTCTTCTTCTAGCCATTTAATTTTAGCTTCATTAAAATGTTTTTCACTCATCAAATTTCCAAAATCTTTTAGAAGCTTGACATGGGCACTTTTAAGACTATAATATTTTTCTAAAACATTTTTTGAATCCTCAATTAGTTCATCAAAAGCGTGAGATAACTCATCATAAGTGAAGGGAGTATTTACCTCTGCTTCTTCCTTGTCAAACTCGCTATCTGCTATAAAACAGAGGTTCGCTATGTCAATGTCCCAAGGTCTAAGTCACTTTTGAGTAAATCATCATCACTCCATGATGTGTTTGCTACCATACTTCTTCGTTCTCTTTTGTTTTTAGCCATCTTTGGACACTTTACTTGTATATGTTCTATCACTTTGCATTTGTAACATGTGATGGATTCACAATTTTGTTTAGGTGATGCTATATTTCTACTGTTCTGATATTTTTTTCTTGTAGTAATTGAACACTTTCTTTGATGTTAATAACATGTCTCTTTTGTCAAGATCTTCATCTTAAAGAGATGGCTCTTCTTTGATTTTCACTTTTAGAGCCACTCCTTTGTCCTTCTTTTGTAGTAGTTCTTATGTTTCTCTTCAAAGATAGGTATTCTCATAGGATAAGTTTGCCATGAAGTTATCTGTAGTCATTGTGGCTGTCTTACCAGATTTTTCAATGGTTGTAGCTTTAATTTTCCAAGGTCTTGTAAGATTCTTAAAGCCCTTTCTAATAATCTTTTTGTGACTATAGATGTCACGACTTGCTACCTGGGACTGTGACTAGCACAATGATGACTAGCCCTATCATTATAAGCCTTACCCTTATGTACTACCTTTTTAATTTTAATTTAATTTATCGTAGATTTTCCATACATCACACGTACGTCAAGGCATCATAATTCAAGTCCAATTAATGTTACTCATAATAAATGTCAGGAATTAAGTGGAATTAAATATCAACCTCCTCAAGATCCCCCTTAAGTGTCCTAAGAGCTACAGAGCAATCTTAAAACATAAGATAAATCTAAGTGGGCCTACCCAACTCCCTAAGAAGGCTCCACTACTCCTCAAACAGGTGCTTCATAATAGTAAACAGATCTGAAAAATATGAGAAAAATAGCGTGAGTTATAAAACTCAGTGAGTGGTATGGCTCCACCGTAACCAAGCTCAAATAAACCAAACATCATAAAAGAAACAATAAGATGTAATCTTAACCAACATCTGTGAAAAGAGTACATACCCGATATGCAACAGATAACAACAACCAACTAGTGATACACATTAGTGGCTAGTCACCCAATGGGAGTCTCCACTGAACCTAGGTCCCGACCTTAGCTCTGCCATGAGAGCCGCCCACCATTCACGGGTCAAGGTGCCCAATGAGAGTCTCCGCTCATCCTGGGTCCTAACTTGTCCTTGCAAAGAGAGGGGTACCACCAGTACCAACCAAGCATATATATATATATATATATATACAACATTCATACAACATATTATGCAAAAATACAACATATTATGCAAAATAAATTCAAGCACATCAAGTGTCAATTTCCAAAATCTACCATCTTTATTCTCATGTAGATTCAATCACAAAGCATGATTTCAACTAAATTAATTTTTATTTTTATGACTTAATGAGACATGACTTCAAATTATGGAATTCCTCTATTACGGAATACTCACGCTAGATTAAGCACAACATTATATCATTAAATTACAGATTTCTTTATTTCCATTTTTTCAAATTAGAATTCCCATAAATATTTCAACTAGAACTTTTTTGATCTCCTAACATAATAATCCATCTTTAAGTACTAACAAGTTTTATAGACCATGTCTACACAATTTTTATGTTTTAATTGGTCAACCGTACAATTTTCATGGTTTATCATAATGCCTCACAAAAACGGAAAAGAAAACATCCTACATTACTTTTTACAATATTTACTCATAGAACGAGGTCAAGGAGGGGTCATTCACTCACCTAGATTCCGACATTAAACTTTTTATCGAGCCTTGAGTGTTACACAAAGAGATATGGGATGTAAAATGGCTAATGTACCACTACAATGCAAAGTATAGCAAGGAAGGGTCAAAATTTTGAAACAAGAAAAACTATACACTACTGCACACGACCCATTGTCATTATTTTGGTCATAGCTCCCAAATAGTAAGGAATTTTCAAACGAATTTTGTTTTGATAGAAAATCAACTCATAGGGCTTTTCTAGTGATGTCTAACTCGTTAAAAATTGAGATCAGACGAGGGAGTTATGACCGTTTTAATCAACGTGAAAAATAGAGTACAAAAATTGAGTTTTCTAACTCTTACCTTATTTCCTTGAAATTTTTTGACATTGAAAAGACCATTGGTGATGTTTTCCTTGAGGTTTATGTATGGAGGTGTGGTGTCTCTAGGGTTCTTGTGTTTTTCTTTGAGAGAAAGGGAAGAGAAAATAGAGTAGAGAGTAGAGAGTGGAAAGTGGCGGTTAGGAGCCTCTTTGGAGAGAAGGGAGATGTTGGGGTGCTACAGGTTCACTAGATGCACGTCTATGGTTTCTAGAAGAGGGAAGGGAGGCATGCAAGGGGTTCAAGGGTGGGTTTTGGTCATGCACAACAACTTGGGCTAGTGGACATCCCATGTGCATTTGTTTCCTTTTTTATTTTAAGTTAAAAACCTTCCTTTTAGTTACTTTATTTCTTTCTTTTGTTATATTTAGTTTATTCTTATTATGGTCTTTGAAGGGGGTCAAGCCTAGATAGGGTAACATGTCACAATCCCTTAATTTGTTTCCTAAAATATCCCAATCACCTCTTCTAATCACATTTCCAACCAAGATCAATTTTGAATTTGCCTCCAATTTCCCTTTTTAATAATCTCTTTTATAATCAATTAAATTCAATTTAGATCAATTTCACACACCTAATTGGATCTAATTTAGGTAAGTCTTATCTTGTTCTCTTATAATTTATATTAGCATTATTATTATTTTCTTCAATTAATCGTATTTAGTTAGATGGGTTCACACGTCTACCATATATATATGGGCTAATCATTATATTATTTATATTTTCTAAAATATAATCTCATCCTAATTAAATTGGTCTGCTTATTAAATGGGCTCCATCATAAAATACTCTTGACCTACATGCCCAACATGTTTATTCCCTTTATTTATTTATTTATTAATTCACTATGTTGAGTTGAATTGCCTAATATTTGTTTTATTCAATTCCCAAGGAATCATTTTTTCCTTATTTTGATTATTTTTTTTATTTTGTCTCTCGAATCTTATATATTTACTTCCTTTTATACTTTGCTACTACATTTTGGCCCACACGCCCCTAACTTGATGTAATTCCATTGAGCCCCTAGCCAAACTTTAATTCTTTTTATTTAAGTCCATGGTTAGTTTGAATCACAATTCACATAACCAACAACCAATACATAAAATAGCATTCTTAATCTTATCTAATTCAAGCATAAAGGGCATGTGACACATGCTTTTCACTTGCACACACATAAGAGAATCCATAGGCAATAGAAAAAAAAATAGACATAGGAATTTTTAACAATGAGTATCACAGTAGATTATTCCCATAAGATTGAACTCGTGTATGATCTTCACGAGCCTTTGGAATATTTCTTCTATAGTCTCATTATCTTTCATTTTGAAGTTGTCAAACTCTTCTTTAAGACTGCTTGTTCTTGTCTTTTTGACCCCACTTTTTCCTTCATGAGTGATGCAAAGTTTTTCCCACATTTCTTTTGCCAAATAATATCTTGAGAGTTTTTTAAACTCTTCTGCATTTACTGCACAAAGTAAAAAATTAATAGCCTTAAAATTTAACTCCATCTTATGCTTTTCATCATTGGTCATTTTTTATAGTGCTTTAGGGACCTCTTTTTCGTTCACCTTCTTCATGGGTGTGTAAGGACCACTTTCAATCACTAACCACACATCAACATTAAGTGATTTTAGAAAAATCGACATTCTGGTTCTCTAGTATGTGTAGCTTGTTTCGTCAAAGAATGGATGCCTATCTACACTCTGACCATGTGCACCAGAAACCTGCATCATCTTGTGGATCTTTACTATAGGATGTTAATCCTGAAACCCTTGATACCAAATGTTAATTCAAGAGTATACTCAAAGGGGTTGAATTGAGTATATGCAATTTTTCATGAGGCTCAGTGGGACGTGGTCCATGAAGCTTATGGGATTGGTAGAGTATCATTCCTACCTATGAGACTCAGTGGCACGTGGTCCATAAGACATATGGGCCCCAATATAGTAATTTGGCCTGGTTCATGAAGTCTACGGACTACGTTGGCATGTTTGAGTGCCAACCTTGTGATAAGCATAAGGTTGATGTTGAGTTGTGTGGAATTATGATGTGATTTTATGTATGTGTTTTCCATGCGAGACGATTCTATGTTATGGTAGATGTGCCATATGCATATTGATTGTTAATGACATATGTTCATATGACTCGAGATGGTTTAAGGTAATGACATTAGATGCTTAGAGCATCATATATTACCTGATAAGTGAATCTATTAGTGATATGAGCATGAATTCTAATGATTGTGCATATTTTTATCATTATCTGGAGATGATATTGTGTGTTTAGAAACTTGTTGAGTAAACTTAGGTTTGAGTAGAATTGATTTTAAGCAGAATTGATTTTGCATTAACGTGATTTATGTTTGGAAACTATTATAAAAAAAGTGATTTTGGAAAATGAATTTTGTTTGGATATTGATTAACAGAAGCACTTTTGAATGTATAATTATCAGAAAGAATATAAATATTATATTATTTTATTTTATTTATCTTTATTTAATTTCTCTCATATAAAAATATAATAAAATAAATTATATTATTGTTTTAATGAAATTTTTTTAACTAGTGATACAAATATTTAACTATTAGTAATCAAATTAGTATTGTACAAGAGAAATTAAGTAGTTATTAATCACCTAAAAAATACTTTTAATTTTATTATTAATTCAAATTAATTTCAATTATAAATTAATATACTAATTATTTAATCTTTTTTGTCTAAATAAATAAATAAATTAATTAAAGAAAAGAAGGCTTAAGCCATATGCTAAGGAAAAGATTGGTCTCTCTTTATCTTTCTTTTTAGTCGTCTTCATCCCCTTCCACTCAGTCTCCCTCTTCTGCTACACACACAGGGGCACATTCGAAGGATTTCATAACCTATTCAAGCCGAAAGGGAAGGTTGATAGAAGGATATCCATAAAGCTTAAAAGACAGGTAAGTTTCCCAACTCTTTCACACAAACACTACTTCATTGGCAGTCTCGGTTGTCCTCTCTCTCTCCCCCTCCACTTCTTGAATTTTCTCTCTTGGTTCTCCTCTCTTTTCCCCCCTCCACTTTCCTAATTTCATTCATGCGCAAGCGCGCGCACATACACACACACAAAAAAGAGCAAAAAGGAGTTGAAGCAGAGAGCCCAAGAGAGCCATATCAGGAAGGGTATTACAGGAAAATTTTTGTCTGGGAGAATCGATTTTGAGCAAAAGCTACAATTTGGTGTGTTGAACAAAACCTTAGGTTTAGAGGAGAGAATCAATTTGCTAGATAGGTGCTTACAGAACCAAACAAAAAAATTTTGCTGCAAAATTGATTATTGGTGCATGAACGAGTGTTAACAAAGCTTAGATACAAAACCAAACACACACATTGTCTGTTGCACTAGAGTTGTGCTAGGAGTATCATGAGATTAGTCACAATAGAATTGTTTACATTTGTTATATGTGCTCTCTTTTAGCATGTATAGTTGAATGTATTTGTTATGGTAGGACTAGTTTTAGTGAGTCAAGTGGACCAGACTCACCCCTTATAGTTTCAAGTACGGAAGACCCTATAGCTCGATGATGCACATGTTGAGAATACCTCCCAATTGTTTGGGGTATGATAAGGTTATCAGTTTCTTTATACTTTGTGTAGAAATCTAGGAGCTCTGTAATCAAGTAGGCCATGTATTGCTATATGGTAGGATTATATAATCTATGTATAGCAAACACTTAAGAAAAGTGTAGTGTAAACTTGAGAACTTACAAATGTAATTATAAGAATAAATCTTTTATTCATTTTAAGTTTGAGCATATAAAGAAAGATGAGTTATGTTCTTTTATGTTTTCAAGAGCTTGATTTCATTCGCGCTGGTCAAGTGCTCGGATTTGGAGCGTGACAACTTTCTTCATCCACTTCAGCATGTGAGGAGCAGTTCTCCATGGCCAAAACTACAACCCTTTTGATGTGTTGCTTCTATTGTGAGTCAACAAACACATAGTGACTTGATTGAGGAACACATAACAAAGTGAGAATGAGGAAGAAAATGGAACAAAAAGGATAGAGTAATCTCAATATACGACCTCCCATTTGTGCTCCAAACTAGGGAACTAAATATTAATTTATTGATTTTCTAATGATGATAAAGTAATAAAATGGAAGGTGGGGTGAATCCAAATACAGTATAAAGTTTACTATTTGTGTGATGGAGGGCAAGATCTTTAGTTTGTGAGTGAAATATAGAGTATTAAGAACACATTAGGTACGCATGAAAGGGAAAAAAGAAATGGAAAAGAAAAAGGAAAAGGAAATAGGAAAAATTTTGTTTAGTATGACATAGAAAACATAAAGGAAAAGAGATATTATTTTATTTGGCATGAATTTTTTAAGAGGAAGGAAAGGAAAGATATGGAGTAATTTTACAAAATTACCCCCCAATTAAAACTGGTTTTTAAAAAAGAATAATAAAATATAATAAAAAGTAAAATATTAGCACTTTAGAAGCATCTTCAATCATTCTCTCTCCCTTAGTCATTCTCAATCGTTCTTAGTTGTTCTCTTTTCATCTCAATTTCTTCATCACTCTTCATCTCGTTTTCAGTTGATCACTTCTCCAGTAGCGTCGAAGCCTCCATTGTCTTTCCTTCTTGTAGAGCTCTCATTCTTCTTTGGCAGCGTTGGAGCTTTTCGGTGGCATCGAACCTGTTTGGCAGCGACATCAAAGCCACAATGTTCTTTCTCCCTCCAATTGCGTTGAACCTATTTGAGTGTATTTCATTTTTTTCCTTTGTTCTTTTTCCCTTCGATAGTATAGAATCATTCTTTCTCTCTTCGGAGGCGTCAAACCTATTTGGGTGTATTTCATTTTTGTTTTTGTTTTTTTTATTTCATTTTCTAGTCTTATTTGATTGAGAAAGTGAGAATTAATTTATACTGAATTATGCTACTACTTCTTCTTCTTCTTATTTATGTTTATTTTTGTGTTTCATTTTCTAGTTCTTGTTTTTGATTTATGCTGTAATGGATAAAAGAGGGCAGAAGTGTCCTATATTTTCTTTTCCATTAAAAGCTCAATTTTTCCATTGATTTTGCCAAGGGAACAATCGTGCCATTGAGAGAGAATGGAAAAGCTCTTTTCCATTGATGGAAATTTGTCTCTGTCATTTTGATGCATACCAAATGTTGGAAAACTTCCTTTCTTTTCCATTTCCATTGGCAAAAAGGAAGACTACCAAACACGTCCTAAAAGTGGAGAACTGGAGAAAAGATTGTGGTTTTGTGGGCTACTACGCTTAGCTATATCATCATCAATGGAAGCCTATGGATTTGTTTGCTACTTTTTTTTAATCAAAGTATCAAAATAAAATTGGTTGATGGAGGAGACGAAATGTGACTTGGGGGATGAGATAGGGGTTTGTGATAGTCTGAAAAATGCAAAATAGATAGACATGGGCCCATCGGTCTCGCTCCAATTAGATGGTGGTGGGATGGTTTAGGGATGGCAACGGGGCGGGGGCGGGGGCGGGGGCGGGGAGTGCCTCCCCCGTCCTCGTCCCCGCCCCCAAAATCTACCCCCGTCCCGGCCCCCGATTCCCGTGGGGTAGAAAAAATCTTCCCCATCCCCATTCCCCCGCGGGTAGCGGGGACCCGTGGGGACCCCGCGGGGGTTTTTTAAAAAAATTAAAAATGTAAAAAAATCAATAGTACATATTTTAATAAAAAATCTTCTCTTTTCTCTTCTAGGTTGGGGGATAATTGGGAAAATTCAGACAGAGGAGACCGTGGATTTCGATAGGGAGACCACGACAATGAATTGAAGGATGGGGAGAGCGAGTGCAACGATAAGAAGAGGTCATACTTGAGAGGCAAAGACGGTGAGCACACATTTAATCTCAGTCAAATGGTGAATTGGGAATCAGTTTTGGGGGAATGAGATTAGGGTTTTATTTTTTATTAAATTTATTTTAATTATTTTGAATATAAAATGACCAAAAGATCCCTAATATATATTATATATATAGATATTTGGGGTATTTTGTAAATTTACTAAAATACCCTTCGGGGACGGGAACTCCGCAGGGCAGGGAGTGTGATCCCTGTCCCCGTTTAACTTTCGGGAAAAATTTTCCCCCTGCTCCGTCCCTGCGGGGGAAAATTTCCCGCCAACGGGGCCCTGAATGCGGGGATCCCCGCAAATTTCCCCGAGTTCAGGTCCCCATTGCCATCCCTAAGATGGTTGATGCTTGCGCTCAACAAATGAACCATATAGCTCTATTAAATAGAAAAGTAGAGATAAAGAGACATAATGAAGCACATGGTTCTGTCAATTTTAAAATGTAAACATGTATGCTTTTTTTAAAATAAAAACAACAAAAAAAGAGAGATAAAAATAAATTTTAAATTTTAAAATAAAGAAATAAAGTTTGTTTAAAAAGTATTTTGTTCTTATTGATCAATTTTGTTGTGCATTAATTAGGCAAAAAACATAAGTACAATTCTTTATTTTTTTTACTATCAAATTATTTAATTAAAATATGACAAGTATATAGTTTTTAATTAAAAGAGGATAAATATATTATTTTTAAAAAATATCTTTATATTTTTTACAATTTATTTATTATTATATGATTGATCATTTAAGAAATTTTTTTATACGAATTCTATTTCTATTAAAAAACCTTATAACAAGATACAAAGAAATGCATATAAGTTTTTTCTTATTAATTATTATATTTTTATATTTTAAAGAAGCCTTCATTTATTAAAAATTACCAAGTGTGCTACATTTAATACGCTTTGAGTGGAAATGTGTTCTAAACAATATATCTCGAACTGGAAGAAAATAAATTTAATGTATCTGAGTAGACTTGTTTTTATATATTAATTAATTTTATTTATAGAAAGAATATATATTGTTTAAAAATTTAAATTCAATTCAATAAATATAAATAAATTAAAAAGCAATAGAGTGCAGCATTTGAAACTAAAACGGTGGTAATGTAATTTAGTTAAAATTTAGAGCAAGATAGTGTAATTTACTCTATTAAAATGTCATCATATTTTTCTGAAAGAGGATAAAAAAGGAGAAAAAAAAAAGCACGGTATGTAGCTCTCGCGATACGTTTGTTTTTCCAGAACTTTCCCCGGTTGTGTGTGTAGTTCTCACGCCTCGTTAGTGCTTCTGTTTTCCTTTCATATCTGAACCCCTTGGGCCTCGGGTCCCTTCGACTTAATTGGTTGCTCTCATTGTTTCACTCATAGAGAGACAGAGACGATGTTCAAGAAGGCAGTTGAGGCAAAGTTGCACCAGAGATTGTCCGGAGCTGATCGAAAGAAGCTGAAACGAACCATCAAAGACAAATTCCCAAGAGCTTCTGATTCCGACGTAGACGCCTTGCTTCCTCCCAAGGTACCTTCATTCTGTGCAAACCCTTTAACTGGGTTTTTAACGAAAATGCAGAGTTTTATCAATCTGACTGTGAACCTACTTCGTGATTGAGGCTTCTGGAACTCATAAATGGTAGAAAATATTTTAGGAATTAACTTCATTTTGGTTGGTTATAATAACTTGATTTGGATGTTGAGTTTCTATTCGGTCATATCAAACATCGTCATAGAAGTTCTAACTCATTTGGGTTTGTTGATTTTAGCCGTAATCTGTTGAAAAGCGGGTATATACATGTTTATTCTAATGGCAATGTGTTTCAACAGTTGTTTTTTCCTTTTGATGTATTTCAAAATCACTGATGATGGTAATTTTGTTTTTCCCCCTTTCTCTCATACCCCTACGGCCCTACTCCTTTCTTATCGGTCTAGCGAATAATTTTAGGCTGTACATCATTTGGGCTCTCATGTAAGTGATGGCTACTGCTTGAGAAAAGAAAAATAAAACAACGAAACAGCTTGATTTCTAACTTGCATTACTGTCTTTCTCCTTGAGGGTGAAGTTGTGAATATGATAAAAAAGTCACTTATGAAAGATCAAATGCACTCATACCATTAATGCCTTGAACATATCAGGCGGACATAACAGTAGCAAAGTTTCAAAACCGAGTCCAGGTATATGGTGTGGAGGGAGGCTTTCCAATGTTTTTCGATGTTGATGGGCGGGGCACAGACATATTCCCCACAGGTATGTATTTATTTTTTATTTCTTATTTTTTTTTTTTTTGTGTTGGGGGGGGGGGGAGGGTGCTTGGTTCTGTTGCCTTAGTTTTTTAAAGTTACTTTGACACAACCAAACAAGGAATGATATTAAAATCAGCAATAACCTGGTGCTCTTATAAATTCACTGCCTTGAATTTTATGCAAGTGTTTATATAGCTAATGTCTGATTATAGCAGTCTTCAAGGGTTGACTTCATGGAAATGGAGGAAAACAGACTTATGTGTGGGGTATTATTTGTCTTGGTAAAGTCCTTTTTGTGTTTTGTTTTTGAAAATATTTCAAAATTACATGCAAGCTGTTTTTCACAACTAAGTTCTGGCTTGAGCTTGAGCGTGCTTGAGTTTCTTGTTATTCCAGACTGTTTTATGTTTACAAATTAGTGGATTTGAGCTGTGAGTTATCCTCTTAATTTAAAATTGGGCTCTCTCACATTGTACTAAGCACTATGTTGAATAAAGCTGCTGCAATAGGTTACAATCAAATTTTTTTTTTTGTAATTAAAATATTATTGTTAAAGAAAGGGCTTGTGGTATCGCACAATGTTAGCAGTTTTGTTGTGTCTCTAGCTAGAAAGAATAGCTAGAGCTTTTAAGCAACAATCACTTCTTTCACACCTTCTTGGGCATAAGTTCCCCCCCCCCCCCCCTCTTTCTTTATGGGTTTCTGCCAATGCCTATGTTGAATGGGTGTCTTTTATGGATCTTTTAAGAGATTGGAAGGTCCTTTTGACTTTGTATGATAAGCACGTCTAGCATCTCATACTACTCAAGGTGGGACTTAGACATCATAATACCCTGGTCCCTATTATATAGCACTGTCCTTGGACAGCTGATGTCTCAATTGCTGCACTATATGACCTTCACTTGGCCTTTTTGGTTAGCACCTCCACCAGTCAGCCTCTTTGTAGATAGCCCTTTCTAGTGCATTGACAACCAGACTTTGATACCAATGATAAGTACTCAAACAACTTGAGGAACCCTCCATTAAAAGCTAGCCCTCCCTTAAAAGTTAGTTATTAAGGGGGAAGAACTCGATGTGGGACTTAGGCACCCTATAATATCCTGGTCCCTATCAGTTTCAGGGTGGTTTCTTTGAGCTATTTGTTTTTCTGAGGATCTCTTGTTTTCCATTTTTCTCTTTTGTTTCTTTTTGGGTTTTTTTTCTTTTATTCTCTCATACTATTCTTTCTTTAATATAATCTTTCTTTTTCTATTGAGAAAAATATTATTGTTCAAGAAATCTCTGCATCTGCTAAGATTCAGCCCCAAATAGATGAATTTCTAATATAATAGCTTTCTTAGATTTGATAGCCCTTAAGGAACATGAACATTATGAGTGTCTGAGTCTAGCAGCTTGTGCTCACTTTAGCATCTTTTTTTCATGCTTTTGTTATTTTTTCAATGCAGTTTATGCTCTCTGGAAGATCCCTGAACTATTGCCTGCTTTCATGCTGAAGGGTGGTGAGGTTTCTCGGTTTGTTATAGGAGGAGCAGACTTGATGTTCCCAGGTATAAGTGTACCTCCCGAAGGTCTTCCGTCATTTGTGGCTGGGGAGCCATGGGCAGTGAAAGTACCAGGAAATCCTGCTCCAATTGCGGTAATTTGCATTTCTATTACTTTGCTGTCTGTTAGCCACTGTTAGATTCTACCATAAGCTCTTGTATGCTTACAGTTATTGTTGAAATTGTATCTATTAAGGTGGGGAGCACAACAATGAGTAGCACTGAAGCATTGAAAGCTGGTTTACGTGGGAAGGCATTAAGAATAACTCACTATTATGGTGATTTGCTTTGGCAAGTATAGCTGGAGCCTAGCTCTTTTATTAATTAAATGTTAGTGAATTTGTCATAATTGACATGAGTTGATTTTTACATGGTTGCATTTGCAGGGAATCATCTGAGAACCATTATGTACCCAATGCAGGTTTTCTTGAGGATGCTGTTTTTGAGGATCCTTCAATATCATCATCTTTCCAAACTTCTGATTCAACTGAGGGTGATGGTGAGATTTCAATTGATCAACAGAACAACAATGAAAGCAGTGTGGGGGTGGAATCTCTTGCTGTAAATAATCCACAAGTTGACTCTGTCCCTGACTTGACAACATCAAATAATGATGAAAATAGTTCCACAAATGAAATAACTGCAAGTGTGGGATCTTTGAAGTTAGCAGATGCTGTCTCTGCTGATGAGCCAAATGACCAACTTAGTCTATCAACTGCTGACATAGATTCTCTGTTGGATAAGTGCCTCTTACAAGCGTTACATGCAACAGTAAAAGATAAAGATCTTCCAATGCCTGGAAGCACTCTATGGTAGAATATACAATCTTTATGCTTGCTATCTTTCTCTCTTCCTCTAGGGTCCTGGCCTTGTAAACTAAGTCAAAGAACACTTGGGATTGGGATTAAATTGACCCAAAAAAAAAAAGAAAAGAAAAGAAAAGAAACAGCAAACTGATACTTTTGGTGTTCAGCTCAGTAATTTCTAATGATAGGTTTGTTTATTAAGGTGATTCTGTGAAATGAATTAAGATATGCTACTATGCAGGATACTCTTAATTGGCTGAGAGCACTAAGTTTAGCTTGAGCAGAGGTTAACTCTATGTCAAATGCCCTTGTGAATATTGGATCTGAATATGATTTTGTTTGCTGGAAAAAGTTCTCCTTTCTATAACTTAATAGGAGGCCTTTAATAACACGTTTCTTTGTGGCAGTGCTGGTGTCTGACACTTATCTGACTCACAGACAGACCTGAAACTATGGGTGTATAGATTACAATTTGGTCAAATTAAGAATTATGGTAGTTCTCATAAACAGAAAGCTTGTATTATGAACACCTGCAAAGTTGTTGTTAAAATGCTTGTTTGCTAAAAATATATGTTGACATTATATCTTTTTATATTGTATCTACTGGATAGATAGTGTTTGAAAAAAGAAATCCACTATGACAAACTACAAAGAGGTCCAAGATAAATTGCAAATATTGGATTTAAATTAAGATATGGAAACAAGTAAGGTGCATGGTTTTCTTTTCTTATTAATTTTTGCATTATATGTTTTTTTTTTCTTTTTTAAAGAAAGGCTATGAAGAACTCTATGTAAATAGGTTTAGCTTTCTTATCGTTAGGTGCACATTGAGATTTTCACCTTAGTAGTTAAAACAGTAAAGATTTGACAGACAAGGTTGACTAGATGATAGAGAAAATACGAGAGAGAATTTGAACTCTATTATTGATGCATTGGGTATTTATATACAACACACCATAACGGCCATAACAGTCCAAAACAGCCACAGCAACAAACCACAGTAAAAGTAAAACACTGACAGGAAAAAGACTTAACCAAACTATTAACTACAAAAAGCTAACCAAGCTAAGTCATTTAAAAGTCCCCCTCAAACGAGAGGGTGCACTATTCAACCCGAGTTTGTCACAGAAGATTGAACCTAGAGCCTATCACAGACTTAGTAAAGACATCAGCTGGTTGCTCTGAACTTGGAATATAGCCTATAGTGATTTCTTAAAACTTTGTCTCTCACGAAATGCAAATCAATGTCCACATGCTTTGTTCTTGCATGCAATATTGTGTTGGTCAATAGCCTTAGCACTTAGGTTATCACACCAAAGGACAGGAGTTCTAGTTGTAGAAGGACATCCAAGCTCATTCAATAATGACTTTAGCCACACAATTTTGCTAGTTAGTGATGACACAGCTCTGTATGCAGCCTTTGCACTGGATCTAGAAACAACTCTTCGTTTCTTGCTTGACCAAGACACCAAGGATTCACCCAAGTATACACAAAAGCCACCAACAGACCTCCTATCAATAGTGTCATTTGCCCAGTCAGAATCAGAAAAGCCAGTGAGAGAAAGATCTACTGAGGGTTTGATGTGCAGGCTCAAATTTGCTGTCCCCTAAAGATACCTCAGAACTCTTTTTGCTTTCTTCCAATCTTGGGTTGTAGGAGCACTCAAGTGCTGGCTTAGATGATTTACAGCAAAAGAAATATCAGGTCTAGTGCTAACTAAATACTGAAGAGCACCAACCAGACTTCTAAAAAGTGAGGGATTCTCAAGAGCTTCTTCCTTGAACTTAGAGCTGTGCTTACTCTAAGTCAATTGTGTAGGGCAGGGAGAAACACTAGCCATATTATATTTTTCCAGTGTGCCTTCTACATAATTCCTTTGACACAGAAACAACCCCCTTTCATTTTTGACCATCTCAATACCCAAAAAATAATGAACATCACCAAGATCCTTCAAAGGAAAAAAAGAATTTAACCTACTGATAAACTCTTCAATCAATTCCTTATTAACGCTGTAATTAGCATATCATCCACATATACAAGGGTGATGATAACATGCTGTTTAGTGTGAAGCACAAAGAGTGAATGGTCACTTTTTGAATGATGAAATCCCCTCTCTAACATAGTGTCTCTAAGCCTATCATACCAGGCTCTAGGGGCTTGCTTAAGCCCATAAAGGGCCTTCTTCAATTTGCACACATGTTTTGGGTATTTACTATTTAGAATGTTCAAAACAATGACGCTCGTGCTGGTATCGTCCCGGCTCACTCATGGCGCACCGGGGATTGGGCGATCGCTGTGTCTCGAAGGAAGATGGTTTGGGGTCCTGTGAAAAAAGGTCAAGGAAGACCAAGAAGGACACTTAAAGATGCTATTGAACAGGATTTTCTGGTAAATGAGATACTTAAAGAGTTAGTCATTAATAGAGCTCAATGGCGTCGCGCGATTCATATAGCCGACTTCACCTAGTGTGATAAGGCTTTGTTGTTGTTGTTGTAGAATCTTCAAAACAGCAGTCCCAAAAAAAAAAAAGAATCTTCAAAATGGCTGCTTCATAAAAACTGACTCCTTCACATTTCCATTAAAAAAAGCATTATCAACATCAATTTGTCTGACATGCCAATTTAAACTAACAGCAATAGTTAGAATCACACTTACTCTTGTCAACTTGGCTACTGGACTGAAGGTTTCTCCCACATTTATTCCTGGGTGCTGTTGGAATGCTTTGGCCACTGACCTGGCCTTATGTCTCAGAATAGAGCCATCTGCACCCATCTTAGTCTTGAAAATCCACTTGCTGTCCACCAAACTTTGCCCAGATAAGGCACCGAATCCCATGTATCATTCTTCAATTGAGCCTCATATTCAGCTTCCATTGCCTTTCTCCAGTGTGGGACTTCAAAGGCCTCAAGAGGATTATTAGGTGCTGCTGCATCAACAAGTTTTGTCAGACCAGCATAGACTTTTTTAGGTTGAATAGCACCACTTTTCAACCTAGTCAGCATGGGATGAACTGATCTGACATTGGTATTGGCACACCCTTCATCTGGTGGAGTGTTCACTGGTCCATCAGAGCAATTTTAAGGCTGTTGATCCTCGTCTGCTAGCTTGGAAGTTTCTCCTTCAGTTGAAACAGAATCATCACCAATGGTGGCAGTATTTTTTGATCTCTGCACGGCACTAGAACAATTATCAGAATCGGTGTTATTTTTATGAAAATAGGGTACAGGGACCATATTCTGAACAATACTCAGTTCCTTAGGCCTTTTTGTATTCAAGAATCCTCCCTTGAAGGGAAACTCCATTTCAATAAACACTACATGTCGAGATATGTAAAGCCTACCAGTGGATGATAGGCACTTGAACCAGTTGTGAGACACACTAGGTCCAAGAAAAGCACATTTTACAGAATGATAGCTTAACTTATGTTAATTGTAAGGTCTTAGGTAAGGAAAGCAGGCACACCCAAAGACCTGGAGTTTTCTTAAATATGACAGTATATGGAATTCTCCCTTGAAGAGCTGTGGTAGGCAGAGTACTGATCAATGTTGCTGCTGTCAAGAATGCATCTGACCAGTAGCTCCTTGGAATTCCAGCTTGAGCAATCATGTTCAGACCCTGTTCAACCACCTCTCTGTGCTTTCTCTCAATCCTCCTAGTCTGAACAGAGGTATAAGGACAAGAATGTCTCAGCAAGATTCCACTACTTTGAACAATCTCATTAAGAGGTTTGAATTCAGCCCCTTCATCACACTGCACAACTTTGATTTTCCTTTCTAGTTGATTTTCCACCAAATTTTTAAAATGTACAAAAGCCTTTACAACCTTTCCTTTATTTTTAAGTGGAAATAACCACAAGTATCTGTTGTGGTCATCTAGAAAGGATATATAAAACTTAAAACCAGTTAGATTGAGCTGGGGCTAGTCCCCAACGGTCAGTATACACAAGGTCCAATTGGTTTTCAGCTCGAGTCAGAGGTTTTAAAAGGAAGGGCATGCATCTTTTCATATTGACAAGCATCACAGAAAAACTTCTCTTTATTAATCAACTTTTCCATATTACATTGTCTAAAAACATCATTTAAGACTTTCTCTGAAGGATGGCCTAGCCTCCCATGCCAAAGTTGTTTTTCTAAGCAGTCCTCTTCCTTTTTTGACAGCAAACAGTTTGCCTTAGGTTCTCCTTTAATCTTGTACAGCCCTTCAACTTGCACACCTTTAATCAGTACCTTTCTCGGTAGCTTGTCCTTTACAATACAACCAAGAGAGTCAAAAGTCACTGAAACATTATTATTTGAGACTAACTCTGAAACACTTATCAAGTTTTTACTGATTCTGGGCACAAGCAACAACTTGCTTAACTCAAGAGAGGACCCTTTGGTTGACTTTCCAGTGCTTTTAATGTCTACTTTCTGACCATTCCCAACTATAATAAAATTATTGTGAGAGGTTGACATACCTTGTTCTAAACAGGGGGGTCATTAGTGACATGATGGGAGGTCCCACTGTCTACATACCGATCTTGATTTTCAAGATTGTCTAGAGTGATAAGATAGGCTGAGTGTGTAGCATTTGAATCCTTGTTGTTGTCTCTAGTAGCACTTGTGGCACCGCTGTAGGTTTGGTCAAACCAGTAGAAGCAGTTATGCATAGTATGATCTACCTTAGTGCATAACTGACATGTGGGCTTGTTTGACTGTCCTCCTCTGCCTCCACAAAAGGCTATTCCTTTGCCACGACCTGGTTGGCCTCTCTGATTCTTATTAGAATTGGTAGTGTTCTTCTATTTATTCGAAACAAGATTCACAGTGGGGGAGTAAAACTGATTCAAAGCATTCCATTGTTCCAAACGACTTTCAAAGGTCAATAATGAAGATTGAAGTTCAACCCAAGAAAGATTTCCTTTCTCTACTAACTAGACCACTATCAGACCGTACTCCACGTCAAGACCAGCTAACGTCTGGGTAATCAAGTCATCACTGCTCAACGGGCTTCCTGCAAGTGCCAGACTGTCATCCAGTTCTTTTTACCTTCCGCAAGTATTCTTTCATCTTGAAGTTCCCTTTTCTCAATCGTTGTAATTCTCTTTTGTATAGCATCACTCTTGAACGGGTTTGGGTCCCTAAGAGTTCTTTCACGTCATTCCAGAGTTCTTGGGATGTTTTACATCCTAGAACTTGTGACATGATATCAACGGATATGCTGTTGTACAGCCACTCGAGAAGCATTTGATCAAGAGTCACCCATTCCTCAAATTGCGGGTTGACTCTGCGTTTGTTTCATTGAATACAAACACGTCTAGGCATGTCCTCGTTCCAAGTATGAAGCCATCAAGCTTGTGGCTGCGATTGATGGGGAGCACCATCGAGCTCCATAAAAGATAGTTGCTTTTGTCCAACTTGATGTAGCAAAATTGGTTCGAGGTTGTCATTGATGGAGTTGCCTTGTTCTGTAGAGACGAAGGTGAAGATTGCTTAGTTGCATGGCTGGCTGAGCCTGTTGTCGCAGGCGACACCAAATGTTGTTCCATGATCAACAAACCAAGAACCTGGATCTTGGGCTCTGATACCAAGTAAAGATTTGACAGACAAGGTCGACTAGATGACAAAGAGAATATGAGAGAGAATTCGTACTTTATTATTGATGCATTGGGTATTTATATACAACACACCATAACGGCCATAACAGGCCAAAACGACCACAACAATGAACTACAGTAAAAGTAAAACGCTAACAGTAAAAAGACTTAACCATACTATTAACTACAGAAAGCTAACCAAGCTAATTCATTTAACAGAAACATTAGAGTGAGAAGTGCATGTAATGGTGAGTAAGCTTGACATCTTAATTGGAACCAGATATGCATCAATCAATTGGAACCAATCATTTATTTGACATTCTCGGATTTTGTTCTTACCATGCAGTGTTAGTCAATTAAGTTGTCTGTTTCTATTGGTCTAGTCCTAGTGCTTAACTAACCTAGTGCATGCAAGAATCTCTCCTTGATTATCTTTGTATGCTTACAGATTAATGTTCTTCTGAATTTGGAAAGTTGAATTTTTATTTTATCTCCAACTTTGACAATGTTGAGTTTGTTTTTAGTTGCTGAGTATTTATGGAAGATAATTCCTTCTTATGGGTCTTTTACGTAGTGGAGTGACTTTCAACTGCATATGATTAATAATGATGCAGACTTTGCTTCTTGCTGTATCAGTTGGTTCGAAACTATCAAAAGAAAGTTTACATTGACAGTCTGGAAGATTATTGGTGAAATATTATGTAATGGTGACAATTAGAGGTTAAGTAAGTTGCACAAGCTGTTATGTAAGGAATGAGTTAGTGGAACAATGAAGCATGCTGTCTTATAAATTATTTGTTCAGTGTCGAAGCCTGAGAGGTTTGGAGGATATATTTGATACTTAAGGAAGCATGATTTTTCCTTACCACCAAGTTACCTAATGAATGTTGTTTCTGAATGTTGCAGGTCAAATCATGTATTGCCATGTAGGCCTTCAGGACTGACTTTAGACATTAAAAAATCATCATACAAGAAATTATCAAAGTGGTTGCAAGCAAAATCCTCCTCTGGCTTGGTGTGTTATTTACTGCTTTCCTTTACACTATGAGAAATAGATACTTAATGGTATCCTGCTAATGTTGAACTAGGATATTTCATTATGTGTAAGGTTATAAAACAGAATTCTTTTGATAGAAAAAGAAATGTTATTATTGGGAAGAGAGAATTGCCATGGTAGAATTCTTTTTATAAAACAGAATTCTAAAATTTGCTAAATTGCTTAATACGTTCATTGTATTCTCTAAACTTTGATTTCTTGGTTGCTTTTTTCCTTTTTCTCCTTGGTAAATTATCTTTGTCTTGTACAGACGCATTTATATTGTAATATTCAGACAGTTTGTAGCCTCATTGAAATGTTAGATATGTAAGACACTAAGCAACTATGGTGATATAACAACTTTTATAACATTGAGTCATATAATTGATTCATGAAAAATTGTAATGGGAATATGATAATGGGAGGTCTGTGTACAGTAGTTTTAATTGAATATGTTGAGTCTGATTTGGAAGCTGGTGTAACTGAAATTTCTCATTTGTTAACTATGACGTAAAATTGAACGGAAAATAGGTGGAAGTTAGGTATGAATTTGAAGCTGGTATAACTGAAATTAATTTCAGTTGGTAATTGACTTAAAATTGAATGGAAAATAGGCTATGTTTTAGTAACCACTACATATGCTGCTATACTTCATGTGCAGTATTCTTTTATTTGTATTTAGTTTTTTATGTTTATTTATATCTTAATGTATTTTAGTTTAAGTGGGTAGTTACTTGGATTAGTTTCCTGCCACTCCCCCATGTTTTAAGGAAGTGGTGTCAGTTAAGGGAAGTTATTCCTTTTAGATTGTATTTAAACCTTTATAAAATTAATGGAGATATCATATTAGAATTATTATTAAAGTGGTGAGTTTTCACTGAGAGATAGGTTGGTTCTCTCTAATTCTGAGCCAACAAGATAGGTACATAGAAGAAAAAACAGAAATTCTCCTCTCTTTCCTTGTCTGACTTTACTGTAGCAATACCCATAACTAGATCACTCACAAGGACCGTAACACTATGTAACAATCAGAATTGTCCTGTCTGAGTTCACATTATGTCATATAGCTTTTGTGAAGCTTCTGGTGAAGGTAATTCTTTTTGAATAAGAGGTCTCTGTAATAGCAGCTAAAGTCAACTTAAGGATTCATATTCACTTTAATGAGATTGATTTAAAATTTTGTTAATATTGAAATAATTTCAATATAAGATAAACTGATTGATCTTAAACTAATAGAAAAGAAAAAGGGAGAAATGGAGAGATAAAGAGAGCGGAAGAAAGGAGGAGTAATGAAATACTGGTAATTTATTTTAATCACTAAGCTTCCTCAAAAATCTATAGCCTAGGGTTTGTAAAGGAAATTAAAAAAAATGCTTAAAACAATTAATGAAATAGTAAGAAAGAGTATTCGTAATTTAAGCCTCAATTTATAGCTTAATTCTTGTTAACTAATAATTACTATATCACTCATTATTTTTTTTTTTGGGATCAAAAAAGAAATATTATTAAAGAGAGAAAAAGATACAAAGGAAAGAAAAGGAGCACAAGTAAAGAGGAGGACTAGATATCCTCCTAGAGAAGACAAGAAACAGAACAAAAGAACCAAAAAAACCCGAAAACAGGGCTAATACAACAGAGCCCTCCAATCCCAATGAACATCTAACAATGACACCCTCTTGAAAAACCCATTAATCGAGACCCAAAGGGAGGTAACGTAGCGAATTCTATCCTATAGTAGGTGAGGAGGTAGAAACCATTGCTTAAAAACTCTTGCATTTCTTTCCATTCACAGGCACCACACAGTCGCAAACATGGCTGCCTTCTACAAGACCTTGTTCACTTTTCTCATCCCAAAACCGATGAAGCTAGCGGCAAAGAAAGCACCAAGGTCACTTTGGCAGACTCATCTCTCCTCAAAGGAGCCAAATAACTTGTTCAAAATATCCCAAGCTAATTCATAGTGCAAGAATAAATGGTCATTTGTCTCCGCATTCCTCTTACACATCACACAAACATCAGGGGATAAAGCCTTAGAAGGCCCCTAACATATCACTCATATTATTCTTTTATTCTTTATCAATCCCATTTGGTTGAAGAAAACTCGATCTTGAGTTATGTGATTGAGTCTTTTAGTGTTGAAGTAACAGGAAAGTTCCAATTAAAACACTAGTAGAACATGCATTGACCATAAAAATGACAATAAAAGTAAATTTAGACTCTCCAACACATCAAGAATAACAAATTCAACATGGCATAACACTTTGGTTGGTTGAACCTGAATTGGTGTGGTCAATGGTTTCTGCCACAGCTGTCAACCCACAATGGCATGGCAGAATTTGAAGAAAACACCATGGGACTTACGTGACATGGCATTGGATATCTTCAAACGGAACCAGCAAATCCAGAGGTAGTCGTTCTTTGTTGTCGAGAGTCCTACAATGCACTTGCTTGGTATCAATAGGTGAATTTGACCTGTAGTCTGATCTCAGAGAATCTTGAGTAGGCCCCTAGTGCTTTAGGAGCACACCTTGTCCCTTCCCTCATGGAAGATGCACCAAAACAACATGTGCTGTTTCTCCTATTCTTCCATGTGGCCATGAACTGAAATCCTCCAAAAGCACTCAAAGGGTAATCAAGAGGCTTGGAATTAGATTCCTTGTTTGCTGCGGACAATACTAAGTGTTTTACAGACTTGTCTTGTGTGCCAACAAGACAAACTAGATTAAAACCAACCAGCCAGGTTACTGGAGCTATCTTCTATTCGCAGACGGTTGCGGGAAAGTCTTTTCACTGATTTCATCACTTGCTTCCCCAAGCCTTAAAGGTAAGGCACAATCATGGTGGTGATACGTAGATCAATTTTCCAAGTATGGGGTATTCATTCCAGCTCATAAGGATTTCCCTGTGGAGGAGGCAGATCTGCTATGCCCTTCCCCTTAGTCAATGGGGAAGCAGGTTTGGCATCTACTAAAAGAGAGAATCATTTCAGATAACCACCCTTCTGCTAGGCAGTGTGTGTAATGACCAAGAGTGGGCCTTTTTGGATTTATTATCTAAGTCAAAAGTGGAGTTATGGGAACAGCTGTTTGATGGAAAAGTACTTTCACGTTCAGTTCAGAGAGCACTTTTTTAAGCTAGCAGTCTGAAAACTCTGATTCATATCTTCAATCTAATGCCACATTTGTCAGGCGTCTGCTTTGGCTCCTTAGCCTGGGATTTAACTTGACCCACTTCATCTTTGGGCTTTTCTTTGACAGCTTCCTTTATTGCTTTAAAATCTTGAGGATATTTTCTTCTTTGATGCCTTGGGTGGTGCTGACCGGGGATGGGTGCCCTTGGCAGTCTGCTCTGGGTGGTGGTGGTTCTGTATGGCTTCACACTTAACTTGTCCTGTACTTTTCTTTTCTTTCTCTTTTTTTGTTGGGTCTTAGGCAGAACAGAATGACAAAATGATTGCAAATGTGGATGCATGGCCGTATGGATTTTGGAGTCTCTGATATACCACTTGATGTAGGACCACTAATAGATGAAAAAGGGAGTCGGAGGGAGAAATAGGGAGATAAAGAGAAAGAGGAAGAAAGGGAGAAAGGAGAGAAATAGCTAGATAGGGGTAAACTAGATATTGATATTCTATCAATTCACTTTGTTTCCTCAAGAGTCTACGGCCAATGATTTATAAAGGAAACTAAAAACACATGCTGAAGCAATAAAGGATATAGTAATAAAGAGTAGTCCAATTCAAGCCTTAATTGATGGCTTAATCCTTGTTTCACAGGTTACCTCTATCGCTATTAACCATATCACTTCTAATATTCTTTTCCAATTTTCATCACTGGTTTCAGTGAGGTTTACAGATAGGTTTCATAGGAGTATGTATGATTTGTATTTTGCGCTTAAAGATTGGGAAAATTTAACAACCTTTTTGTTTTCTGTCATCCACAGCTCCCCCCCCCCTCTCTCAACGCCATCATTGAACATCTTGTACAGATTCTTTCCTCCTGTAGCAAAGCTTTTCGTTATGGTCCCTGTTATAATATCTTGTTGGAAGATTGAGAGGAAGAGAAATCTATTTTTTCTTTCTACCTATTTTGGTGGTGTTAGTTCAGATTATAGAGAAAACTAAGATCTCTAGTGCTCTCAAGGTAAACTGATGATAAAACTGATCTCAATAATCCTTCCATTAATCAACCAGTAATTATATACATTAGAGTTGGTCATTGATAGAGCTCAATGGCGTCGTGCGATCCATGTAGCCGACCCCACTTAGTGGGATAAGGCTATGTTGTTGTTGTTGTTGTTGTTGTTGTAGAAAACATAACTGTTATAAGTAACTCTGCCACTACATACATGACTACATAATTAAAATTTAAAGAAATCTGACACATACCAAAATGCACAAAGCCATGAAAATTAAATGACATAAAATAAATAAAAATAGCAGCTGCCTACTAATCAGAATTAATGTCAACTTGCCTCGACTCCCTTGCTTTCTGGCTCCCTGGTATACTAACATTTACTCCCCTCCCTGACAATTCACTTGTCCTCAAGGCATGTGGTGCTACAAGGTCCACATGGGTCTTGAGATCATGAAGCCCATCTTCACCTTCGTCGTCAGTCAATTCAAGCCAAAATAGCCTCTTGCATCTATGGCCTTTAGTGAATAGTTCATCACAATTAAAACATAGCCCCTTCAACCTTCTTTCCTTCAATTCAGACCTGGACAATTGCTTAATAGGTCAAGTTCTTGAAGGTTGGGATCTGGTGGTTTGGGTTCTTTGGGTTCAAATGAACCAAGAGACTAACTCTTGCGTACATACAATCTAGAAAGGTTCATTGGTGTGGCTAAATCAGTGGGATTGTGGAGTTCAACCTCCATTGAAATCTTCTAACCCACTTATGTATAACTCCACTTTCTGATCTTGGGTTAATTGTCCAGCTCAAGAAGCAAGTTGTTCAAATTGCTCTTGGTAATCTGCCACTGTTCCTCTCTGTCTTAACTTGACAGTTTCCCCAACTTATGGTTGCGAATTGGAGGACCAAACCGCAAGTTACAATGATATTCAAAGTCTGACCAATTCAGATGAGGGAAGTCTGCTTCTAATTGCAAGAACCATGTTTGGGCATGGCCTTCAAAGTGGTGCGACGCAAGCCCAACCTTCTCCTCTTCGCACGTCCTTTGGTGCTTGAAGAAGCGGTCACACCAATTCAACCAACTGAGGGGGTCTTTGTCGCCTTGGTACTTGGGAAAGTCAAATTTCGCAATTTTTGGTACTGTGGAACCTAAAGTCGTCGCGCCTCCTGGAATTGACTTAGACAGGTGCAATCTCGCCATTTGAGGTGTTCCCTGACCTTGGTGGCCCTAGTCAGTGCGCTCTGTAAGAGCCACCAACTCATTTGCTAATGATTTTTGCCTAGCGTTGATCTTCTTCCTCTTGGCCATGTTTGTCGCCCATTCCACTTGAATGATTCGAAGGTGTGTCCAATTGTTGCTGGATACTATCATCCATAACAGAGGGCTCTGGTACCAAATTGTCATGGTAATATGGTCCTTATTTAAGATCTGGTTATGGGTCTAGAGGAAGATTGAGAGGAAGAGAAATCTGTTTTTTCTTTCTACCTATTCTGGTGTTGTTGGTTCAGATTATAGAGAGAACCAAGATCTCTCGTGCTTCAGATTATGGAGAGAACCAAGATCTCTCGTGCTTCAGATTATGGAGAGAACCAAGATCTCTCGTGCTTCACACATGGTAAATTGATGATAAAACTAATCTCAATAGTCCTTCCATTAACAAACTAGTAATTATATACATAAGAAAACATAATTGTTATAAGTAACTGCCACTACATACATGATTACATAATTAAAATTAAACAAATCTGACATATACCAAAATGCATAAAACCACAAAAATTAAATGAAAAAATAAATAAAAATAGCAACTCTTTACTAATCAGAATTTATGGCAACTCGTCTCAACTCCCCTGCTCCCTGGCACCCTCGTATACTAACACTTTGCAATTAGTTCATGTGCACTGTCATTTCTGGATTGTCTTCTCATCATGTAGTCACATTTTGTACAGATTTCAGTGAAAGAAGATAAACATAAAAAGGAGGCCATGCTATTGGCAGTTAATAGAAACCATGTTGATTATTCATCCTTCAAGCCAGAAAAAAGGCCAGTTGAGAAAAGCGAACAGCCCAGTAATGCTGCTAGTGAAACTCGTTCATCCAAAACTCTTGAAGTGGCTGAAATGTATAAACCAAGTATACACGTCAATCCAATATTATCAGCCATAGGAGCAGATACTGGAAAACTTTACAGTGCTTCTGAAGCTTCCGATATTGTCTTCAAATATGTTGAAAAGGAATCTCTTGTGAAGCCTACAGATAAATCCATTGTGGTTCTGGATGTGGTGTTATGTGATGCGCTGTTCAAGGGGGCCATTAAAAAAGGAACAACATATCCTACTGAAATTCACAAGAAAGACTTGGGATCAAGATTTATAAACCGTATGCAAGCACACCACGTTGTGACTAGAGGAAGTGAATTGGTTGTTCGTAAAGGTGCAATTAAAACAATTCAAATAGTGACAGAACGCCGGCAAGGTAATAAGAAGGTAACCAAACTTTCTGGTATGGAAACTTTTCTGATAGATGCTGAAGCATTAGCATCAGAACTGCAGAAGAAGTTTGCGTGCAGTACCACTGTTGCAGAACTACCAGGTTAGTTGGCTGTCAATAAAAAATTACACATCCTATTTTATTTACTGCCTGCTGTCTTTCAGATATGTATGGCCTAACCGTAATGTAACTTGATTGTCTTTTTCAAGACACTATCCATGCTAAATACTGCATTTCTATATTTAAATGCAATCTCCTGCTCCGGTGTCTGATTCTATCTGCATTATTTGTACAAAATTATTTTGTAATTCTTATTTTGTATAATTAATGAAGTCATGATACTGTAGTTTATTATATTAAATTTTAGTTTCTAAAGTAGAAAAGATACCAAAATTGTCCAGTCTCAACTTCAGGCCCATGATGCTTTTTCATTTATTCTTTCTCTTGATCTTGCATTATGATAAGTTGGACAGTCTTTTCCATTTCCACTTTAGCTGAGATACCGATAATAACATGCATGGACAATTAGGACTATAAAAATATGAATACTGACAAATGCGAACAAAATAATTCGATATGAAACCATAGTCAAGTGGGCTTCCCATCCTTTGAGGATTTGATTTAAATGGGTTGCGTGCAACCTCTTAGGTTAGAAATAATATTAACACACTGACAATAAAGAAAAGTATGTTTCGTTTTTGGCTGCCGAAGTTGGTCAATCATATCTGTTAGTGGCATCTAAGCTAGACTAGTTGCACATGCTTGGTTTTTACTTTATCTCCACCAGCTATACAATAAACTACAGTACCTTGACCACAAGGGGCTGTTTAGGAAACTATACTGATAATATGAGAGCAGTTTTCTTTGGAGCTTATGCTGTAAGTTCTATAATTATGTTGTATACTTGTGCTTATGCATTCCATGATTGAAGTACAGTCAAGTAAAATTTTATTTTGTCATTCATTTTTTAAACTTGAGTTATGGAGAGCTACTTTGGAATCGAAGGGTTTTCGTTTGAGCAGGAGTAAGACAGAATATATGCATTGTAAGTTTAATAAGCGACAAGCTAGAAACGAGTTAGAGGTTATAATTAGAGATCAGGTTGTATCACAAGTGTCAAAGTTTAGGTACTTGGGACCAATTATACAAGATGACGATGAAATTATTGGAGATGTGACACATAAAATACAAACTGGGTGGTTGAAGTGGAGAATGACATTAAGAGTTGTTTGTGAACAGAAAGTACCTGATAAGTTCAAAGGAAAGTTTTATCATACTGCTATAATACTAGCGATTTTATATGGGAGTGAATGTTGGGTGATAAAAGGACAACAAAAACATAAAATTAGAATAGCGGAGATGAGGATGTTGTATTAGATGTGTGATCATACAAAAAGAGATATGATTCGTAATGATCGTATACGAGGTAGAGTTGGAATGACACCTATTGTGGAAAAAATGGTTGAAAACCGTTTAAAGTGGTTTGAGCATGTTCAAAAAAGACCGTTGGAAGTGCTAGTAAGGAGAGTTAAGCAGATGGTTTGGAGCCTTGTGAAAAAAGGTCGAGGAAGACCAAGAAGAACATTTAAAGAAGTTATTAAACGGGATCTTCTGGTAAATGAAATACCTAAAGAGTTAGTTATTGATAGAACTCAATGGCGTCATACGATCCATGTAGCCAACTCCACCTAGTGGGATAGGACTTTGTTGTTGTTATTGTTGTTGTATTCATTTTTTTCTCTAGTTTTACTTTCTTTTGCATCAAAGTTTGTCAACTTAACAAAGTGAAGAGGAATGAATTAAATGAACGGCCCAGTCATCATTTTGGTGTTCTTCGCTTTTTGTATCATACTTTCTTTTTCCTTCGCTTACGTTCCCTGTCTATCATTGTGTATGGGCGTATTCTTCCTTGTTTTAGTTTGTTGGTTTCTACATATAATCTGTTTTTGATGATTTAACCCTATCCTACTTCAAACACCCCTCGCACTGAAATCAACAATTGAAAGTAGGATACCAAGATTTAGATTACCTTTATTCTGAAGCCCTCTGCATGGTTGGATTTATTGGCTGCATTCGGAATCCATTTAGATTGGATACAATTTTAGTCTGGGGAGAAAAAGACTTCTTTTAGTCGTCGTGTGTGTGTGTGTGTTTTTTTGTTTTTGGAAGCATTTCACAATCTTATAAATTTATTTGTACCAGTTTCTCCTCTGCAAGTGATTTGTTCCTATTTTACTATTGACTTAGCATACTTATTTTAATATTATTTTGTCTCATGCACGTGACTTCTTTCACGGGGATGGTCACTACAGCTTGTTACATTTTGATCTTGCCATTATGTGAAGTTTCTAATTCCATTGTCAATCCAATGAACTTGAATGCATTCATTGTATTGTCTATCTGAAATTTGGTATTTTATTTTCAGGTAAGAAAGGGAATGAAGTTTTGGTTCAAGGCGGGGTAATTGATGACTTGGCAAGGCATTTGATTGAACAATATGGAGTTCCAAAGAGATTGATTGAAGTTCTTGATAAAACTAAGAAATAAGTTAGATAACTGGTTAAATGTAACTCCCATCAGTGATGTTCTAGCATTTTGGGAGATGTGTGAATTTTGATACAGATCTTGTACCTATTATGTTTGATTGAGGTGATTGTTAATATAAACACAGTTAGAATAGGAGTGAACAATAGTTATTTATCATGGTTACGTTTGCGAGGTGCAAGTATAGGCTGGCTCTCAGTCCCAGTCAAGGTGTCATTTGCTCTATTTTTCCTTGATGTTGTCTTTTAACCAAATTTAGTGTTCGTTTTGAAATATTTTTGGTATGTGTATATGTTCATACTTATTCTATATTGAGCTTTATTATATAGGAAAAAAATACGCAGTTATTTCTATGTTTATTATCAAATTCTTCAATTAGATTGTAACCTGTGTAAAATGAACACAAGTTTTTGGTATTTAAAAAATAATTTAATATTTTTTACAATTCATTATTGCTTGATTGATTTGTTAAAAATGTTTCATATATGTTTTATTGAGTGGAAAATTTGACAACAAAGATATAAACAATTATATAGAATTCTTCTATTGTATAAAATAATGCATAGGTGTGGTGATAGAAGTATTAACTTGTTCAAAAGCGTTTTTGCATTGAACTAATTTTTTTTGTTTTGAATATTTCTAATGGATGCACTTGGGACATTAGGTCTTTGTATGACACATTGGCTAATTGGCCAATTGATCTAAGCTTGGACTGGCAAGTTATTGTCTTATGGATCAAGCATAAGGCATCCTCAAAAACCATCACATTCGCAAGATGTTAATAGTTACAAGTACGTCATTTACAAATGGTTGAATATTGACTATTGTATAATTGATTTAAGTGATTAAGTACTTGTTTTTCTTAAATAAGAGTTTAGATTTGAGTTTTGTGGATAAAAAAGTTAATATTTTATACTTTTATGATCTGATTTGACTCAAATCAAATTGGTCTGTAAGTTTTTGATACTGAAGGTTTAAACAAAATAAGTATAGGGTATTAATGAAAAATTCATTCAAGGAAAAAGGGGAACATCTATTCAGGCAAGAAAATGTAAATATTTGAGAAAGATTTTCAGAAGAATAGTTTAAAAAAATACTTTATATTGATGTGTAACTTGGGATTTTATGGTGAATATAACAATATTTTGGGACTAGATTTGTAACTATACAAAAAGAGATATGTACAAATGGAGATATGTACAAATGTGTTAGACACCTTATACGTCTGATTTAGAAAGGTGTTAGGCACCAAAACAAATGGAGATATGTACAAATGGCAGACTTGACTAGGCGAAGCCTAGGTCCTACTTATCCAACGGTTGGGATCAAAGTCCATTAGTTCATCATTTTGAAAACTATTTTTTAAAGAAATATTTTTGAGTTTTTGGGATTTATTTTAGAAGAAACATTTTTAAGAGACTTTTACTCACAAACATTGTTATACAATCGTATAATGAGTACTTTGTCTAAATTTCAAAGGATTTAAAATTAATGAAATTATTTTTTAAGATAAAATTTTCCCCACTTGCATTGTTATACAATCACATAGTAAACATTTTAAGGAAGATCCACTTCGATGGAGTTAGAGTCTTATCCCATTAAGGATTATTTGACATTTTATTTATTGTCCTACAACATTGATTAACAATCATGCGATAGGATAATAAAATTTTGCCTAAAGGTAGAAATTAGTGTACTATTTCAAAAGAATCAGACATTTTCCAACTCATTATCAGCATTGGGTGCCAATTGTGAACACAAAAAGAGAAAATGGAAAGAAGAAAAATAAATAAGAAAAAACCTAAGGAAATCAATCTCAACCAGGATTGAGAGTTTCCATAGGATGATACTGTCTGATATGTCCATGAGTAACTTCTAAGTTGATGAATGGCACAAGGTTTCCTCCAATTTCCTCAAAGTGTTGGATGCCATAGATTTCCCACAAGAACAAACATATGAATGGGTTATTATAATGCATCACAACTCACATGCAAGAAGACTTTGCAGCAAAAAGTGGTGTCAAGTCGTGGGACCATGTAAATACTCTTAACATTATTAAAATGAACTCCCAACATTCATCCATCAAGAACAGTAGTACTGTCAAAAGATTTAGCATTTATTTTCATTCTAATTTAAATCTAGAGTCAGAAAACAAGTGGAAGAAACAAAATATTTACCTCAGCGATGAGTTAAAATATTTTGGAATTTTGGAATAATCTACGAAAACATATTTTTCAATTTTTTTTTTCAAATTACCTTGAAAATGAAAATAAAGGAAACACATTTTTTTGGATTTTTCAAATTATCTTGAAAAAGGAAATCAAGGAAAAATATTTTTGGATTTTTTGAAAACTATCTTGAAAATGGAAACATTTTTTTTTTGGATTTTTATAAAAAAATATCTTTACTTAAAAAAAAAAGGAAGCAAGATAAGATACATACTTGATCTAATTAATTTATGACACATAGATGCAATATAGTTACACAATATCAAATAAAAACACACTTAAATGTGTATATGCATATATACATGGACGAATTTTCTTGTGTAAAGAAGGGGGTAAACGCCCCAACATATTTTTTTTAACTAATTTTTTTTAAAAAATATTTATCAATTTAATTTTTTTATTAACTCCTCAAAAAAAAAATTTTTAGCCTGTCAATGATTATGTTTCGGATCCATTCCTCTCTCTCTCTCTCTCTCTCTATATATATATATATACATACACAGTGACATAGTTCAAGGTGCACTTGCATTCTTAAAATTTTGGTCAAAATTATAGATGTAGGTAAAATATTTTATAAATTTATATTTTGACTTTAAATTTTAAATTTTTTTCATTTTGACCCCTTAATTTTTTAGTTAAAATTATAGTTTTATGTACAATATTTTAAAAATTTGTATTTTACCTCCAAATTTTAAACTTCTTTTTTACTTTAACCCCTGACTTTTGGCTAAAATTATAATTTTAAGTACAATATTTTGAAAATTTGAATTTTGATCCCAATATTTTAAATTTTTTTTATTTTAACCCTTGCAATATTTTAAAAATAAAATTTTACCCCCGAGGGTTCTAGATACACCACATTACATACACATATTAACCCAATACACACGCACAGATATATATATATATATATATATATCATAACACACACGTGTAACACATTAAAAAGAAAGAAACGAAACATGCATACTGAGACTCACAACACACACACATTGCAGTTTAACATCAATTCAATATTAGTTTCATTCATCCTTCATCTCTGCTCTCACTGTCTCGGCCCTCTTTCTCTCTCCGGTGCTTCTCACGCTTGCTTAACTCGACACGAAGAAAGGTAACACAAATCGGAGACAAGGTCCATAAACTTACCTCTGCACTGTCTTCACTTTTGCTCTTCGTTCACGTCGCCGCGTCACGTTTCTACTTCTCTTTCAACTGTGCTCTGATTTTCATGTCCTCTGGTCTCTTTTCTCGGCTCTGTTTCCTCCACTGAGCTCCCTTCCTCCGTCGTGCTCTTGGTCGGATTTTGGTAAGCCTCTCTCTCGCTTAAGTCTCTGTGTCTGCTCTCTGCGTTCACGACTCTTGAGTCTCCTCTGCTATTCACTGTATGCTCTGTCTCCACTTTGCAATGCTCTGTTTTTTTTCGATCACCCTTTTCACCGCTTCGCAATCCTCTATTTATGATGTAGCTGATGTAACCGGTTGCTCCAAATTTACAGGGATCGTGAGCTTACCCACTACGGCGTATGCATCCACGAGTTTTGTGGCCAACTTTGTAGAGCTCGAAAAGCAGTTCCGCCATTCATGCCATGCTCTAGTGTACTAATATTATCTCTTTTTCTTTTTTCTTTTTTAATTAATTAATTATTTTTAATGGGTTTAATACAGGAATTAAGATACCCTAAATAAAACTGTCTTTATTTCTATTTTTATGTTATTTTTATTTTTTTATTTTTTTATTTATTTTAAGAGGCAAAATTATGTGTTCACAATACTGATAAAAAGAACAGAGACTGACATACTGCTTCTTATATACAATAATTATATTACAAAAAGAAGAAAAGGAAAATAAATAAATAAGCCATAATTTTGTCTCACAATCATTATAGATGTTTGGAAAATAGTCGAGTAAACTTAAGTTTTTAGTAGAATTGATTTTTAAAATTGATTTTAGACAAACTAAAATTTGCATGAACATAATTTATGTTTAGAAATTGTTATCAAAAAAGTAATTTTGGACAATGGATTTCATTTAAATATTATTAGCAAAAATACTTTTGAATGTGTAATTACTAGAAAAGGTATGAATTTTAGCAACTTTGGAGAGAGAACAAAATTTGGCATATTATCGCAGGATTAAAATTGATGAGGTCAAGGAAGCTCTTAAAAGAATGGATAATGGTAAAGTCATTGATCCTGATGGTATTCCTATTGAAGTTTGGAAGTGTTTAGGGAATGAGGGTACTATATGGCTAACTAAACTCTTTAATGAGATTTTAAGGTCCAAGAAAATGCCTGAGGAGTGGAGAAGAAACACTTTAGTGCTTATATAAAAAAACAAAGGAGACATTCAGAATTGTGCAAACTATCGTGTGATTAAGCTTATGAGTCACACTCTAAAATTATGGGAAAGAGTGATTGAGTAGGTTAAGAATGGAGACGAGTATATCTGAAAATCAATTTGGATTCATGCCAGAGCGGTTTACTATGGAAGCTATTTATCTTCTAAGAGGGTTGATGGAAAGGTATCGAAGTAAATAAAAAGACTTCCATATAGCATTTATTGATTTAGAAAAAGCTTATGATCGAATACCAAGAGAGGTGCTGTGAAAAGTTTTGGAACAGAAAGGTGTACGGATTGTGTTTATTAGAGCTATAAAAGATGTATGAGGGGGCTACAACTAGTGTGAGAACGTTTGGAAGGGAGACTAGAGACTTCCTTATTAAGATTGGCCTATATTAGGGATCATATTTGAGCCCTTATTTGTTTGACTTGGTTTTAGATGTTCTGACGAAACACATCCAAGAAGAAATCTCTAAATGCATGCTTTTTGCAGATGATATTATTCTCATAGCAGAGTCAAGGGAAGAGATTAATTTTAAACTTGAGTTATAGAGAGCTACTTTGGAATCAAAGAGTTTTCGTCTGAGCAGGAGTAAGACAGAATATATGCATTGTAAGTTTAACAAGCGACAAGCTAGAAACAAGTTGGAGGCTAAAATTGGAAATTAGGTTGTATCACAAGTGTCAAAGTTTAGGTATCTGGGATCAGTTATACAAGATGACGGCAAAATTATTGGAGATGTGGCACATATCATACAAGCTGGGTGATTGAAGTGGAGAATGACATCAGAAGTTATTTGTGATCGGAAAGTACTTGATAAGCTCAAAGGACAGTTCTATTGTACTGCTATAAAACCAGCGATTTTATATGAGAGTGAATGTTGGGCGATGAAAGGACAACAAGAACATAAAATTGGAATAGCGGAGATAAGGATGTTACGTTAGATGTGTGGTCATACAAGAAGAGATATGATCCGTAATGATCATATACGAGGTAGAGTTGGAGTGACACCTATTGAGAAAAAAATGGTTGAAAACCGTTTAACGTAGTTTGGGCATATTCAAAGAAGACTATTGGAAGCGCCAGTAAGGAGAGTTGAACAGATAGTTTGGAGCTCTGTAAAAAAAGGTTGAGGAAGACCAAGAAGGACACTTAGAGAAGTTATTGAACAAGATCTTCTAATAAATGAGATAGCTAAAGAGTTGGTCATTGATAGAGCACAATGACGTCGTTTGATTCATGTGGCCGACCCTACTTAGTGGGATAAGGCTTTTGTTGTTGTTGTACCCTTAAAAGTAATAAAATAAATTAATTAATGTTTTAATAATTTTTTTAACTATTAGTACTAATATTTGATTAAAAATATACATTTATGAATGTTGTAATGAAATGAATTTATTTATTTTATCTTTATTTTTGTTTCAATAAAGATTACTCTTGGATTTCAGCAAAATAAGATCAACATACCCACAAAGAAAATAATACAAGTAATGGTTAAATTAAAATTTCAATATAAGTACTTGGTCTAAATAAAGTACAAATAATTGTCAATTATTCTGCTCATGTTTTACAATTTAATATCAAATAGCATCTTGAACATGATCCATTTCTGATGAAGATATTATGTTTAAACTTGGCAAGAAATTTGAATCAACATAGTCATCATACTTTTCTTGAAGCATATTTTCATCTTCTAAATGATTAAATTCAATAGGTTTCAACATTCTGTCTGATAATTGTGAATAGTTATTATTGCACTCACCAATTGAACTTATGTTTCAATTTTGAACTTATATATGGTTCTTAATTGTGAACTTATTATTCCATACTCTAAAAGTTCTTTCAATGGTATACCTTAGACTTGAGTGGTAGTAATAAACACCTCATTTTTGTTGACAAATCTAGATGAACATCTAAAATCAGGCAAGTGATAACTCTCACATTTGTACAAACCAATATATTCAATTGGTGTTGAATAGACAGTATCCACCACATAATATTTACCTAAAAAAATAATAAAATAATTATTAAACAAAGCATAATAATGTTTAAAAGTGCAATCAATTTGTGTTATGAGAAATGATATACCTAGAGGTGGGTGTGGAAAATTTATCATAGGAGTTGTCAAAGCATGTTGGAAAACACAAGCATAATGGGCAATGGCTTCCCATCCAGGCAAAGCAAAGGTGAAATACATATCTAATCACATGTAGCCATTATGTTTTGTGTTGGAATTCCATTTATTCCAATAAATTTTAGTTGCTCATTAGGGCTAACCCACAGGAGATATGAGTTCCAACAATAGCTCATGTGGCATCCTTGAAAAATGGCAAATATCAGTGATCATTTTGTACTTTTTATGAGATCTCATGAAATGTACGATTTTGTGGCTTAATACATTTGAATGATAGTTTTGAGCAAGCAACTAACACTACATGAATATATCTACTTACAGTCTATCTTGAAATGTTGGAACCTTTCTTGTAACATTCTATTTCTCACCCCACAGCCAATCATGTTTAAAAACATTGCAACCATCTCTTGAACTCTCATTTGTGTAGTGCCCTTTAAACTACATTCAATTAATTTCATGCAAAACTTATGGAACACATGTTTTTTCATGTGAAACATCTCATGATAATAAATGGGATGCCCTTGTAATATTTTTAGCACCTATGCATAACCAGTTTGCTCACTTGTTCTACATGATTGTTTATATAAATATTTTATTTCATATTATTAACGGACCCGTCTAGATATATTCATCCATATCATTGTCTTCAATGAGATGACTTGCTATTTCTCCACTTATTTGGTTCATATCTATTCACACTATAAAAATTAAAAATTAGATATAAGTATACAAGAGTAAAAACAAAAATTAAATTTGGATGCCTCAATATCATGAGGTAACATTATACGAATCCATAAAGACAACAAACAAAATGATACATCAAACACTACATTAAAAGATGTCCAAATACATAATCTTAATATGAAAGACATACAATCCTCATATAAAGACAACATGAAAGGATGTCCATAGTCTTAATATAAAGACATACAAATCTAACTATTCAACTAGCCCTTCATGAAATCTAGTGAGTTATATGCTACATAATGGAACCAATTCAATAACTTGTCCTCCACACCCCTCAATGCCACAAACATCTTTCTTGCTGACTTATGTACAATTAAATTACAACATTTTGCATAAAGTTCTGAATTATTTAAAATCTCATCTATCTTGAGAAGCTCAGCCATAACTTCACCAATAGTAATACCAAGAAAGTCAGTAATCATCTCCTTTACAGCATCATTGTCACGACCCGTTTTCTGGGCACATGACCGGCACAATGATGAATCTCTCATCACTGTAAGCCTTCCGATAAATATATCAAATTTTCTTATCTGAAAATCATAGAGATGATTTGCATGTAATAATATATTATCAATTTAAAATACATTATTATACTGACATACAAGCCAAATGTCGAACCCCTGACCTAGATGTCCTAGACGATTACAGAGCAACATAATCTATAACAAAAGAGGGGTCTACCCGACAACGGGAAGGTCCAAAGTGATCTACTCCTCTAGCAGATATTCTTCGCTGGCAACCTGATCTGAACAAAAAGGTTGTACAAACAATGTGAGCTTTTAAACTCAATGAGCGAATCGGCCTCGCGTTAATAAAATTCAAATACATTACCAGTCATGCAAGCATATCCAAAGGCTCATACTCAACCAATAGACAGAAGATAAAAATTCATCCAATTCAACAAACGTTATTAGTACTCGTCAATGGCAATATATCCCAGAGAGCGCACACAGGCCGGCTCACCAATTATGTATATTTCTGCCATGACGCACAACATCATCCTTACATACAAGAAGATAAAAATTCATCCAATTCAACAAACGTTACTAGTACTCGTCAATGGCAATATATCCCGGAGAGCGCACACAGGCCGGCTCACCAATTATGTATATTTCCGCCATGACGCACAACCTCATCCTCTTAGCTAGGGCGCCTCACGGATTTATCACCAATCCGGGCTATATCCCTACTGAGGGAATCGTTGTCTCCACACTCATTGGTCAAGACACCCTGTCAACCGGGTTTTCCGCCTTGCCGTGAGAGGGGGTACTGTCCCGCTCAATCACAATCAATAGCATTTCATATCATAATCAGAAGCTCAATATAATATTCATCCATATAACAGGTATAGTATATAACTATATTATAGCTTTATAAACCACAATTCAAGAGATTCAATCTTCACATCATCATGAGATACTTGTTTTTTTCTTATCCATACTTCTGGATTAATTATCTCATTATATTCGCCATTCTGAATCCAATTTCCCCCTATGAATCTTGGGAGTGTCCTACGACATACTTTTTATCACCAGTAATGCTAAAACTCTATTAAAACGGGGTCGTTTCACTCACCTGGATTCCGTACGAGTATCACTTCTCTAAGTCATTACAGACAAGAGTGCTCAGGTGAATTTCGGTGTTCTGCTACGGAGATTTTCATGAAAGATTAGAGAAAATACGTTAGGATTGTTTTCGTACAGATACTGTTCATACGTACGGTTACTGTTCATATATATAGTTACTATTCATATAGTTACTATTCATACGTACGATCACTATTCATACATATAGTTACTATTCATACGTATGGTTAGTATTCATACCAGAAATAGAGAATACAATCTGTAAAAGAGTACACCAGGTAAGTTTCCAGGAAAGAGTGGAGGGTCACACTGGACACACTTAACCAGGTCTTTCCTTAGCCAGAACTTTCCTAGACATGTATTCTTCACAGTTTACATTCTATTTCGGTAATCAGAGAATCAAAATAACATATAAACAACTAAGGACAGTTTTTCTGATGTGGAAGATCAGCCAAGGCCGCAACCACAGAGCATACTTAAGAAAATAACTTCTAAAATTTGAAAGACATAGAAAGGGCATAGTATCCTTACCTAAGCTGAAAAGGAAAGGCCCAAAATCTCAGAGGCCTAGCTTTGGAGTAAGAAACTTAAGGAGAGAAGAAGAGAAGTTGAAGGTGTGAGTTTAGAAGTGAAATGAAAGGGCCTATTTATAGCAAAAGTCAATGGTACTATTTGATACTATGCGCTAATAAAATATTCAATTTACTATTCATGAAAATGACATTTCTAATAATGCAGCTACTGTGCACCTTACGATGGAAAATTTTTCTGTTATTACTATTGGAAACTTAAAAGGAAAACTATCCTTTCACCTTAAACCTTTAAGTTTCTTTTCAATTCAGTCCTTTCACTTTAGTCCCTGAGGGTATTTTCACCCATAAAACATCATTTTCTCCTACGAACTTCTTTCTAGTTTTCTCTTATGACCAAACCACATCTAGTACTTGACATTTCGATTGTATAAATGAACAGTTTCGTATATGTAAATAGTATTATACGGGTGAATAGTATCGTATACTGAAATAGTAACAGTAGTTTGTAAACAAATATTTATATTTTATTTTTCTTGGGTATTACAATCATGGCATAAGCGACATGTCTCTACCATGACGCTCACAATATTGACTATTCTTGTGGCGGCAGACACTTAATTTTGCCTCTTTGTTCACTACAACTAACCCTTTTTTCTCTTTTCGCCACTCTTCTGGCTTACGTATGTCACGACCCGTTTTCTGGGCACATGACCGGCACAATGATGAATATCCCATCACTGTAAGCCTTTCGATAAATTCTACCCATGAGTTTAGTCATTATCTCTATATTATCAAAATAACCATTCCTGAAGAAAATATATCAAATTTTCTTATTTGAAATTCATAGAGATGATTTGCACATAATAATAGATTCTCAATATAAAATACATTATTTTGCTGACATACAAACCAAATGCCAAACCCCTGACCTAGATGTCCTAGACGATTACAGAGCAACATAATCTATAATAAAAGAGGGGTCTACCCGACAACGGGATGGTCCAAAGTGATCTACTCCTCTAGCAGATATTCTTCGCTGGCAACCTGATCTGAACAAAAAGGTTGTACAAACAGTGTGAGCTTTTAAACTCAATGAGCGAATCGGCCTCGCGTTAATAAAATTCAAATACATTTCCAGTCATGCAAGCATATCCAAAGGCTCATACTCAACCAATAGACAGAAGATAAAAATTCATCCAATTCAACAAACGTTACTAGTACTCGTCAATGGCAATATATCGCGGAGAGCGCACACAGGCCGGCTCACCAATTATGTATATTTCTGCCATGACGCACAACATCATCCTCTTACATATAAGAAGATAAAAATTCATCCAATTCAACAAACGTTACTAGTACTCTTCAATGGCAATATATCCCGGAGAGCGCACACAGGCCGGCTCACCAATTATGTATATTTCCGCCATGACGCACAACCTCATCCTCTTAGCTAGGGCGCCTCACGGATTTATCACCAATCCGGGCTATATCCCTACTGAAGGAATCGTTGTCTCCACACTCTTTGGTCAAGACACCCTGTCAACCGGGTTTTCCGCCTTGCCGTGAGAGAGGGTACTGTCCCGCTCAATCACAATCAATAGCATTTCATATCATAATCAGAAGCTCAATATAATATTCATCCATATAACATGTATAATATATAATTATATTATAGATTTATAAACCACATATCAAGATAACAATTAATCCGTTTTTGAAAACATTCAAACTTCACATCATCATAAGATACTTATTTCATTTTATCCATACTTATGGATTAATTATCTCATTTAGATTCGTCATTCTGAATCCAATTTCCCCCTATGAATCTTGGGAGTATCCTACGACATACTTTTTATCACCAATAATGCTAAAACTCTATTAAAACGGGGTCGTTTCACTCACCTGAATTCCGTACGAGCATCGCTTCTCTAAGTCGTTACAGACAAGAGTACACAGGTGAATTTCGGTGTTCTGCTACGGAGATTTTCATGAAAGATTAGAGAAAATATGTTAGGATTGTTTTCGTACAGATATTGTTCATACGTACGGTTACTATTCATATGTACGGTTACTATTCATACGTACGGTTACTATTCATACCAGAAATAGAGAATACAATCTGTAAAAGAGTACACCAGGTAAGTTCTCAGGAAAGAGTGGAGGGTCACACTGGACACACTTAAAAACCAGGTCTTTCCTTAGCCAGAACTTTCCTAGACATGTATTCTTCACAGTTTACATTCTATTTCGGTAATCAGAGAATCAAAATAATATGTAAGCAGCTAAGGACAGTTTTTCTGATGTGGAAGATCAGCCAAAGCCGCAACCACAGAGCATACTTAAAAAAATAACTTCTAAAATTTGAAAGACATAAAAAGGGCATAGTATCCTTACCTAAGCTGAAAAGGAAAGGCCCAAAATCTCAGAGGCCTAGCTTTGGAGTAAGAAACTTAAGGAGAGAAGAAGAGAAGTTGAAGGTGTGAGTTTAGAAGTGAAATGAAAGGGCCTATTTATAGCAAAAGTCAATGGTACTATTTGATACTATGCGCTAATAAAATATTCAATTTACTATTTATGAAAATGACATTTCTAATAATGCAGTTACTGTACACCTCACGGTATTACTATTGAAAACTTAAAGGGAAAACTATCCTTTCACCTTAAACCTTTAAGTTTCTTTTCAAATCAGTCCTTTCAATTTAGTCCCTGAGGGTATTTTTACACATAAAACGTCATTTTCTCCTACAAACTTCTTTCTAGTTTTCTTTTATGACCAAACCACATCTAGTACTTGACATTTCGATTGTATAAATGAACAGTATCGTATACGTAAATAGTATTATACGAGTAAACAGTACCGTATACTGAAATAGTAATAGTAGTTTGTAAATAAATATTTATATTTTATTTTTCATGGGTATTACAACGTATCCTTGAGATGTATTTAAATTGATACTCTCAACCTCATGGGTTGCTTCGCCGCTTAAATCTTTCTCGCTATCCCCCAACCTTCCTCCATACAACAATAACAACAATAAAGCCTTATCCCACTAGGTTGGGTCGGCTACATTGATCGCCCGACGCCATTGAGCTCTATCAATGATCAACTCTTCAGGTATTTTATTTACCAGAAGATCCTGTTCAATAACTTCTCTAAGTGTCCTTCTTGGTCTTCCTCGACCTTTTTTCACATGGCTCTATACCATCTGCTCAACTCTTCTTACTGGCACTTCCAATAGTCTTCTTTGAATAAACCCAAACCACTTTAAACGGTTTTCAACCATTTTTTCCTCAATAGGTGCCACTCCAACTCTCCCTTGTATACGATCATTATGGATTATATCTCTTCTTGTATGACCACACATCCAACGCAATATCCTCATCTCCGCTACTCCAATTTTATGCTTTTGTTGTCCTTTCATTGCCTAACATTCACTCCCATATAAAATCGCTAGTCTTATAGCAGTACGATATAACTTTCCTTTGAGCTTATCAGGTACTTTTCGATCACAAAAAACTCCTGATGTCATTCTCCACTTTAACCACCCATCTTGTATCCTATGTGTCACATCTCTAATAATTTCGTCGTCATCTTATATAATAGATCCCAGATACCTAAACTTTGACACTTGTGATACAACATGATCTCTAATTTTAACCTCCAACTCGTTTCTAGCTTGTCGCTTGTTAAACTTACAATGCATATACTCTGTCTTACTCCTTCTCAGACGAAAACCCTTCGATTCCAAAGTAGCTCTCCATAACTCAAGTTTAAAATTAATCTCTTCCCTTGACTCTGCTATGAGAACAACATCATCAGTAAAAAGTATTCATTTAGGGATTTCTTCTTGGATATGTTTCGTCAGAACATCTAAAACCAAGTCAAACGAATAAGGGCTCAATGATAATCCCTGATATAGACCAATCTTGATAGGGAAGTTAGCCCCCTCATACATATCTTTTATAGCTCTAATATACGCAACTTGTACACCTTTCTGTTCCAAGGCTTTCCAGAGTACCTCTCTTGGTCCTCGATCATATGCTTTTTCCAAATCAATAAATGCTATATGCAAGTCTTTTTGTTTGCTCCGATACTTTTCTATCAACCCTCTTAGAAGATAAATAACTTCCATAGTAGATCTCCCTGGCATGAATTCAAATTGATTTTTCGAAATACTCGTCTCCATTCTTAACCTACGTTCAATCACTCTTTCCCATAATTTTAGAGTGTGACTCATAAGCTTAATCCCTCAGTAGTTTGCGCAGTTCTAGATATCTCCTTTGTTTTTGTATATAGGCACTAAAGTGCTTTTTCTCCATTCCTTCGGCATTTTCTTGGACCTTAAAATCTCATTAAAGAGTTTAGTTAGCCAAATAGTACTCTCATCCCCTAAACACTTCCAAACTTCAATAGGAATATCATTAGGACCAACGGATTTACCATTATCCATTCTTCTAAGAGCTTCCTTGACCTCATCAAACTTAATCCTACGATAATATGCCAAATTTTGTTCTCTCTCCAAGGTTGTTAAATATTCCATATCACAAAGCGACCCTGCTCCATTATTAAAGAGCTTGTGAAAGTAACCTTGCCATCTATTTTTAATATCTCCATCTGTAACCAAAACTTTTCATTATTCATCCTTAACACATCTTACTTGATCTAAATCTCTAGATTTCCTCTTTCTAGTCTTTGCAATCTTGTAAATCTTTTGTTCCCCTTTTTTTGTTCCCAAGTCCTTGTAAAACTCTTCAAACGCTTTAAATCGTGCTTCACTTACTGCTTTTTTATCCTCCTTATTAGCCTTCCGATACCTTTCCCAATTTTTCGAGTTATTGCACAAATGGATAATTTTAAAGCAATCTCTTTTAAATTTGATCTTCTCTTGAATCGTCTCATTCCACCACCAAAATTCGTTATCTCTTTGTCCAAAACCTTTATATTCTCTTAAAAGTGCTTTAGCTATCTTTCTAACCCTATTGGCCATCTCCTCCATATCCACAAAAATATTGTCCAAACATAGGCGATACCCATCTTTGTCATTATTCAACCTGCTAGGCAATGCCCCTGATGATGGTGCCCAAGCGTACTACCTAGTGGCCACTACATCCTTAAACGATGTGGTTATTTGGGGGGTAAATGGAAGCCCCATTGTTCTTGAATTTGCCATACTAAAGATTTTCTTGTATATTTAGAAAGTGTCATCAAAAGAAAATACATAGAAAGAAAAAAATTCTATAACTTAAGACTTTAAGTTTGACATATACCTATTGTTTTTTTCTCTAACCACTCATTTGGGGCATCAACAATATTTTTGAGACTATGACATCCTAATTCAATTTCATGTACAAACAATTTATGTCATGCTTGCTACTCTTTTCTTAAACTGTCCTACTTGTTTTTCAACTAGGATCTGCTATAATTCCTTCTACTTAAGCTATTGAAATTAGCTATAACGACTTTCCACCCCTTCTTGGTAAGATAAGTTCCATTAGGCTCTTCGTTAGATACTTGTTCTAGACAAACGTGGATAGAATGTTAAGTTGTTTTTGCATTACAATTAACTTTTGCATTATCACTTGAAGTAGGATCTACAGTGACTTGTCTATTTTGGAAACTCATTTCTAATAAGCACAAACAAGCATAGGAGTGAATACAAGATTACAATATTGAAAAACAAATTTCAAATTGTCATGTAATCCCTTCACCCAAGTTTGTATCCAAAACAAATGAAGAGCAAATTAGCTCCTGACTCTTATTAAATCGAATCAAACATCACCTGATTTTTTTAAGAGAAGTAAATATAACTTATCTAATGAAATGTTAAAAATGTGGCCTTTGTTGGAACATAAAGGATTATTATTAATGTGTTGATTGTATAGTTAATGCTTTATTCTGGTATAATTTTAATTAAAACAAATATTTATTTATTTTAAATTTTGTGTTAATTTGTTTTAATTTGTTTAATCTAACTCGTACCTAAGTTTTTGTAAATAAATTATTTCATTCTTTTTCTTCCGTCAATAACATTTTAATAACAGTTTTATTCAAGGTTTAATTTGAAATGAAAATAAGTGTTATAAATTTTCAACAAATGAATATGTCAAATATTGCTTTAACAAATTCTGAATATCTCTCTCTCAACCAAAAAAAAAAATCAAATAATATAGTTAAATTTGGTTGTGTTTTTCATTCCCAAATTCATATCCATTATTATTGAATTATTAAGATCTTTAAAGGGTGAAATGAACGAGTCAATTGTATAAAAATATTTGACTTTGTGTCCTACCAATTTAAAGAAATAAAATATTAAATTAATATATTAACCCGTGATTATATCATAAATTTAAATGCTAATCAAGAAGCCAATGAATTCTTGACTGGTGTATTACTTATGACAATTATTCAATGATCCACACCCACCTCTAGTACAATTTCATGCTCTCTCTCTCTCTCTCTCTTTTTTTCCTGCTTAAACCCAACTAATCCTTAAAAAAAAGCTCAGAAGCTATAAAAAAACTACAAATAAAATACCAAAAAAAAAGGAGTCGTCATCCCAGGCTATTGGGTCACAAAGGACCGACGCATAACAAGCCCAAGAGATGCCGGAGTGGTGCTACTTGCTATTCCTAGCGCCAATCGCACCACTCTGGCACTGGCCAGTGAGGAAGCAAGCAAAACAACAACAAAACAAGCACAATAATCCGAACGACAAAGAAACAGAGCAAAGGTCATACCGAGCAAGAATGATGCAGCATAGGAGAATTGATTTGAAATGGAATTTGTGAAAGGAGCACAAGAGAATGAAGGAGCATAAGAGAATTGAGGGTTGGAGCACTTCAAAAGACAACAAAAGACAAACTCCAAAAAAAGACACCAACCCTTGAGGCAAAGAGAGTTGGGACACTTCAAACTTCTGCCACTCTTTGGGTAGATGTTCTTCGGCAAACGCAAACTCTATAAAATGTTAACAACAGCGTGAGATGATCATCTCAGTGAGCAGTTAACTCCCTCAAACAATACTTTAAATACATAATCAACAAGCATTTTCATAATACAATTGCATGAGATTACACTCCAATTCATCAAGGCAACCAAACAATTCATCTCCATATCACATGTAGGCAACTCTATTACAATTGAAATACAATTCAAATGCATGATGTGGTACAACACAAAGGTAATATTTCCAAGCGGGAAGGCATAAGTGATCTCTATTCTCAAAAGCATAAGTGACCATACTGAAAATGTAACCCTAAAACTTGAGCGCAAATGGAAGAAAAAATGAGGCAATGCAAAACCAAGAATCATAACTGTTCGACAAGAGAAAATAGGGGAAGACAATCTATAGACGCGAGAGAATAGGGGAAGACAAGATAGGCTTCAGACGACGATAGACCTTCAGATGAGATAGGCTTTAGACGATGGTGACAACAGTGGAGCTTTAGACAACTTAGAATGTCTGATGAGAGAGAACAAGGGAAGACGATGCGCAGGAGAAATTTTTTTTAAAAGGAAGTCAAATAGCCAACTGGGTCACGTATAGGCAACCGAATCCGAGCGTGGGTGGGCAAAAAACAAGGGACACATGTCAAGTTTCTGGGCGTGCACAAAAAATACCTCAAATGAAACGCACCGTTTCATTAAAGGTACGCAGCGATATGAGTTGTTGGATCGCATTAATCCAACGACCCATCTTTTTTCCCCCCTCAGCCAATCACATCCGTTGAAACTCTTCATCAAACGGCATACAATGAGAAGAGCAGAGTGCTCTTCAGTCAATGCAGGGGCGTCGAATCCTCGTTGTGAATGTATATTGTTTTAGTAGGTATAAAATTCGAATATTATAGTGATCACACTTTTTCAATATTGACATTTTTAACGGTTAAGACAAATCAAAAAGAAATTAATTCTTAAAAGTATTTCTGCTGTGACTTTCAAAAACAAAAGTAGCTCAGCATATAAGCATGGTTATTCGTCGATTGCAAAAATCAAGAAACTAAAATTAAGGTGACATATTCCCAAAGAAGGTACAATATGCTTTTCACATATGGAATATTATCTATTGTAACTTCTCTCCATTAAAGTGAGTCTCATTTGCATCAATTCTTCAAGGCAAAGTATTACTAAAACAAATATTCCTTCTAACAAACTAGTTAATTTACAACAAATTAAATGATTTGGAATAATAGGTATATGATAAATAATAAATCACTAAATAGTATTGGTTTGATATTTAAATATGCACTTTTCTAGAGGAAAGGGATGTTTTAGGGGAAAAAATGTCCCGTTCCTCTTCTTTATTAAACTATATATATATATATATATATATAAACATCTATCTATGTACACAAAATGAAATATGATTATTTCTTATTTTTGTATTGAATAGGACAATTTTATTTTATCTTTTAAACTTAAATAATAATTTTATAAAAATTAATAAAGATCCATAATTTTAAGTAGTCGATCTTCACTGACTTAAATTAATAGAATCCTCATGTTTGGTAAAGGAATAAAAGATAATTTTATTATATACGCAACAATAGAAGGCAGAAGGCAGGTATAGGTAGGCACGAGAAGTTATTTGGATAAAAGTTTGAAGTGAAACGGACAATTACAAAAGAATAAGAATATTTGATTCATGAATATTCCTCCATAAGTAGAGGAATAAGGGAAAGAGAATCGATGCCACCCACCCATTTCTAATATTCTCATCTGAACAATTAAAGATTCTTTTCTTGTTCCCTTCATTTTGTGTTAGGGAAAAAGGAAATTTTTTTATTTTTATTTTTCTTTATAGATATTTTTTATTGGAAGCAATTTTGTTTGAGATACTGTTAAACATTAAATGTAGACATATTTCTCAACAAGGATTCGAACCTTGATTTGCCATTTTGTGTGGACTAGTTCCTTCTACTAAACGTAACCCTTTTGGTTTATTTTTTTAAAGTAAATTATTGATTAGTTTCTAAAAAGTTATAGTTGTTTTAATTTGATCCTTGAAAGACTAAGTACCTCAATTTAACCCAATTAAAAGATTATGTTTCCCTCAAATTGGTTATTTTCATTGTTAAATTATAAAATTTACTATTGCTAAAGTTGATACAAAAGTCATTTTAACAAACAAGGAGACTAAATTAGAATAAACATAATTTTCAAGAACTAAATTGAGACAATTGGTCTTTAAAAACTAAAATGAAAGACCAAAACATCATTTTGGTCCCTCACAGATGCTTTTTTCCTCAAGTTAGTTTCTTACAAATTTTCATTCTCAAATTGGTCCCTTATAGATTGATATGTTATCAATTCAGTTCCTCGTAAATTTTCATTCTCAAAATGTTCCCTCACAAATTGATATGTTGTTAATTTAGTCCCTCACATATTTATATTTTTAATTTGGTCCCTCATAGATTTACATGTTATCAATTTAGTTCCTTCATCAAAATTTGTGACCATCAAAAGTTATGGCCAGAAAAAAAGGAATAAATTAATAAGATATCAATTTTTGAGGGATCAAATTGATAACGAAAATAAGTGATGGTCTAAATTGATAAAATATCAATCTATGAGGGACTAAATTGAGAATGAAAATTTTTGAGGGACTAAATTGGTAACATATCAATCTATAAGAGACCAAATTGAGAATTAAAATCTATGAAGAACCAAATTAAAAAAAAAGGCATATGTGAGGGATGAAAATAGGATTTTAGTCCTAAATTGAAATGACTATAACTTTTTGGGATCAAATCAGTAATTTACTCTATTTTTCTTCTTTTTTTTTTCTTATGAGAAAAAGAAGCCTTTTTATAAGCATCTTGCTGGGTGAGTCCAGCTTGGCTTCAAAGAACAACCATTACTCAGAGTTGAAACCAGACTCCCTTTCTTTCTCTCTCTTTCCCTGATCTCTTTCCCTCTCTCCAAACAGCGATACATAGAAGAGAAGAGTGGGAGATGGCATCGGTGAATGAATGGTTAAATGGGTATTTGGAGGCAATATTGGATGTGGGAAGCAGCACAAAGAAGAGGAATGACGATGGGAAGCTCAGAAGAATCAAAAAGCTTGAAGAAGAGAAACATGAAGAAGAAACTAAGGAGGATGATCATAATAATAAGCTCTTCAGTCCCACCAAATACTTCGTTGAAGTTATCAATAGCTTTGATGAATCTGACCTTCACAGAACTTGGGTTAAGGTTTGTGTTTAATATTAATTCTCTTCCCTCTCTCCTTATGCTTTCGCTGTTCGTTTCTTTATGTTGCTTCTCATTCTTCTTTTGTTCAAATTAATTATTTGGAAAATTTTGTGCTTCTTTTGTGCAATTAATTAATGGCAGAAATAACAAGTAAGAAACCTCTTTGCATCTCCTAAACTAAACTAGTTTTGCCTTGTTCATCGTATAATAATAATAATAATAATAATAATAATAATAATAATAATAATAATAAATTGAATCAAACTAGTGGTCGATTACTAGTCAAATTAGCCGATCCAATTCTTTAAACTATGCTGTTTACATTCACAACTAGAAAGAACGGAATTAGTGACAAATTTTTCCATAACTAAATTACAAATTTTGTCACTAAAATTGTTTTTAATAGATTTGTGATATATTTTTCCGTTACAAAAAACAACATTAATAAATTTCAATGACGGATTTGCTTCCATCACTAATTTGTGACAGAAATTTTTGTTACAAATTTATGGCAAAAATAGCACTTTAGTGACGGATGAATTTTGTTACTAAATTGTGTAAATTAGTAACGGAAAAATTTCATCACTAATTTTTACATTTTGTGATGAAATCTAGTGACGAACTGAAATATGTCACTAAATTCCTAAGTTGAAAAATTAGTAATAGATTGAAATCCATCATTAAAATGTGTCACAAATGATAGAATTATTGACAGATTTTAATCTGTCATTAGTTTTTAATTTTTTTAGTAATGATATAATATCAGTCAGTTCCTCAATATTGCTTTGAGTGAAGAATATGAGTGGAAAAAAAAAAAGAAAAAGAAAACAACAAACATGGTAACAAGTGTAAATGGATGAATGGGCGTGCAGGTAATAGCGACAAGGAATAGCTGTGAACGCAGTAGCAGGCTGGAGAATATGTGTTGGCGCATTTGGCATCTCACTCGCAAAAAGAAACAGGTCTCTCTTCCTAATTCCTACTAGAGGGCGTCTACTTGGCGTCTTGTGCATGGACGCCGTCCGATTAGGCCTAGGCCCCACCTACCTGTGTAGGGCTCATGCCATCGAACAGTGTCTATACGCCAAGTAAAGTGCTTGGCGTACGACACCAAACAGGTGCCCTAGGTCCAATTCCTATACATTTCCTACATATCTGCCTATTTTGATATTTTATCATTTGTATATATGTAAATACATTAATTAAGTATAACAACATTCTTAATTATAAGATTATTTTGTAATATCACTTGCACTAAGTGGTGTCTACGTGACAATTTTGTCACGTAAAATATAGCAATTTAGGATTGAATATCTCCTTTTATATCCTTTAGAACATTTAACATTTGCAAAGCATAAAGTATACAAATAGCATAATTGTTAAGCTCAAACTGGAAACGCTTGGAAACTAAACTATCCTAATTAATATTAATTCTTCATTAATAATAAGACTAAGTTATATGTAGTTCCTTATGATTAATTAAAAACATAACATAGTCTTTCTTATAATTCATGTGATAATGAATTGTCAAAAAACAGACACAGTTATCTCTAGTCATAAATTTATGGTATTCTCATTAAGAAGTTTGATAGTAAAAATATAAAAATTACATTTAAATAAATTTGTTTCTTTAATATAATATCCTCTACTTGACATGAAGTCAGTATTATTATTATTATTATTATTATTATTATTATTATTATTAACAATGTGCTCTTTTGAACAGTCAAAGGAGTATCTTTAAAAGTAACTTTTAAATCTGACGGTGGAGAATGAAAACTTTATGAAAAGAGGCAACCTATATTGAGCAAATAAAATTAGACGTTATTTATTTTTCAGAATCTATTGCAAGAAGTTACTTTGGAGTGCTTTTTTATTTTTCTTTTCCCCTATATTTGAAAAAGTTGCCATGTAGCTTAGTTTCTTAGTTTTATACACATGATAATTTATAATATCTTTTTTATTAAAAAAAATTGTTAACACCTAACATGATTGACAAGGCTACAGTCATCTAGGTAATCTTGAAATAATATCCAAGACTTGTAAAATTTTAGTGAAATATTGTAACATTGCTATATAGAAACATTGTAGGATTTATTTAATAAAAGAGAAAAAAAAAATTAAAAGCAAAGATATGCTTCCAAAACTATTCTGAAAAAGCAGTAGCTAATAGAAAACTTATGTTATAAGCTTACCACACATTTAAAGACATATCACAAGCTTTCCACAAATCTAAAGTTTAATTATAAAATAGCTAAAATAGGTAATAGAAAACTTATATTATAAGCTTACCACACATCTGGTTTAATTATAATATTAGTACATAAAATTTAAAATGTAATAAAATACACCAATAAACTCTGAACTCTAACAAAAACATTATATCTCAATTAAAATAATACTTCAAATATATGCATTTTTATTTCAAACTTATGTAAATATTTCTGAAACAAGAAAGCAGCCTCTTGCATTAACATTTCTATTCAATACAAAATTTAGAAAATAGTTGCTACAATATAATTTTTGTAAAAAATTATAATTAAATTTTAATTTAAAGAAATAAACTACGATTTTTCCCTTCAAAATTTAAGGTGTGTTCGGAGGCTAAAAGCAAGTGGAATATATAAACATTGACTAAAATTTGATTATTTCCTCACAAATAAGGTATTTTTTAATTTGGTCCCTTATAAAATTGTCTTTCTTCTGATTTTGTCCTTAATAGAATTGCCTTTTTTAGTTTAGATCCTTAAATATGGATTTTTCAATTTGGTCTCTCACAAATAAGTATATTATCAGCATCATTTAGACAATATATTATTGATAAAATTAACAAATTTGATATTGGATAACATATTTTTTGATTGATCACTGTTCAATCACCATTACATAATATGGAGATTGACTGTAGTTTTATAAATAACAAACTACTAGAAGGACATTAGTGGTAATTTCTTATTTGAGGGACCAACTTGAAAAAAAAAACTCTATGAAGAACCAAAATAAAAGAGTAAGCATACAATTTGGTCCTTAAAAGATCTCTTTTTTTTAATTATATATCCCCTAAAATTTATGTATATATTGAATAAGTTAATCCTTATAAGTTACAAACTCAGTGCTAATTAGTCATTTTGTAGGACTAAATTATATATTTACTTATTTTTGAGGGATTGACTCTAATAATGTTTAATGAGTTGTTTATGGACTAAATTATGTTTCATAGACTAAAAAGTCAACTAATATATTTCAGGGGCTAAATTGTTATTATAATCAAAAAAAATTTAAAAAAAATAAGAAGAAAACAAGTTACCTTCCTAGACGGAAATGAAGTGTTAATAGCCCATTTGGTATGCGCCTTTTTGGTCTATGGAAGACATAATTCCATCACTCCAGTGACGTTCCTGCATTTGGTAGCTCCAGTCAATGGAAAAGCATGATTCAATAGATAGAAAAGCAAGAGGCGATTTTCCTTCATAACTGTACTGCATTTTCCCTTCAGATTTCAATGAAAAACCGACTTTCCATCGAGGCAAAGATTGATTTAGTAAATTTGGACAACTTTGCCCTCGTTGAAGCCCACCCGCCTGAGAGAGACCGAGAGAGACGAGCAGAAATTACAGAGAGAAATTGAAAAGAGACGAAGACGAATAAAATAAGAGACATCTAGAGAGAGACATACACACGAAGAGCAAAATAAAAAAAAAATTATCTCATGAGTAATTTAGTAAAATTATCCGATTTTCTTTTCTTCTATTTTTTTATCTCATACTAAATAATTTTTTTTTTCTTTTACACTTCTCTCATCCTTTTTCATTAAAAAAATTTTTTCCGCTTACCAAACCAACTCTAAATGTATAAATATGAATGCAGATTGCATGGGACGATGCACAAAAGCAGGCAAAAAGGCGAATGGAGCGGGAAGAAGGGCGTAAGGATGCTGCGAATGACCTTTCAGAGATGTCAGAAGGAGAGAAAGAGAAAGATCACAAAGATATTGCGAATTATGCGAAGGACATTCCATTTCCAAGGATCAATTCCCAATTCCAACTTTGCTCGGACCACAATATTAAGCCTAGAAACCTTTACATTGTCTTAATCAGGTATCCTATTTATCCTCTTCCCTCACCACACCATAAACATATCAACTTAATTATATATATATATATATATATTTACATGTTTGTTTTGTATAGTATTCATGGATTGGTACGAGGAGAAAACATGGAACTTGGGAGAGATTCTGATACTGGTGGTCAGGTACTTAATAAATTCAACAGCTTCATTAATTTTATGGCTCATTTTGCATTTGGGTATATCCTAAATTGTGATTTACTTAATTAGCCTTGAGAACCAACCAAGCCTCAGAAACTACTACAGTTCTCTCTGTTCTTTATATTGGTGATCTACTAAGAGGAGTACAATTAATTATCTAAGGCCTTATAAGGAACAAAAACCAACCATAATGGGACATACTTGTAAAGACTTAGTTAATAAAAAATTGGTAGACTATGGCTGTGTTTGAGAGAGAAAAACAAATAACTTATAGTTTATTTGATTAGCTTATAATTTATTTTACTAGTTTATAGTTAGAAGTATTTGACAGTGATGAATTATTTTTATCAAGCATAGCCATATATGTCATCCCATAGCATGCTCTGTGACTGAATCACTTGTTTACGGTTGACAGTGATGAATTGAATTGGGTTTGAAATGATTTCAGGTGAAATACGTGATGGAACTTGGTCGGGCTCTGGCAAACACAGAGGGAGTATACCGAGTGGATGTGTTGACACGACAAATAGCTGCACCAGAAGTGGACTCTTCCTACGCAGAGCCCATTGAGATGCTGACGTGTCCTCCTGATGCCACTGGCAGTGCTGGAGCCTACATCATTCGCCTTCCCTGTGGTCCTCCACAAAAGTAACTACCCACCCCACCGCCCCTGGATCCTCTGCTATTGTTTATGCTTTTTTTTTTTAGTAACGTTTTTGTTATTTTTAGCTACGGTTAAAATCATTTTCTTTTCAACAATACTTTTAACAACAATATTAATCGTTACTAAAAGTGAAAAATTGTTGTTAAAGAATAACAGAGGATCCAATCTCCCACCCCACCGAGGCCCCTTCTTACTCTAACTCTTAACACATCTCATTCTAATCAACATTTTACTTTACACACACTTCAATAAGCTACAGCATGGATTGAATTCCCAGATTAAAGCCCAAACATCCTAGCATCTTCTAATTTTTTTAATAAATAAATATTAAAAAAAACGCATGCAGGTACATACCGAAGGAGTCACTGTGGCCATACATACCCGAATTCGTAGACGGAGCTCTGAACCACATCGTGAGCATGGCAGGAGCCTTAGGCGAACAACTAGAGGCAGGAACACCCACCTGGCCTTACGTCATCCACGGTCACTATGCCGACGCTGGTGAGGTAGGTAAAGAGTCATGAGATTCATGTCTGTCTTATCCCAATTTCTAGATTTTGCTGTTCTCTCACAAGGTTGTGATTAATTCTAAGGGAGTTTGGCACTGTTATTTTGTGTGACAAAACAATCTTTATTTTGGATATTTGGGGTGCAGGTAGCAGCACAGCTATGTGGTGCCTTGAACGTGCCAATGGTGCTAACGGGACATTCTTTGGGGCGCAACAAGTTGGAGCAGCTTGTGAAGCAAGGGAGGCTCAACAGAGAGGCCATCAATGCGACGTACAAAATCGTGAGGAGGGTCGAGGCCGAGGAGATGGGCCTGGATGCTGCGGACATGGTTGTGACCAGCACCAGGCAGGAGATCGAAGACCAGTGGGGGCTCTACGATGGCTACGACCTCAAGCTGGAGAGGAAGCTCAGGGTTCGGACACGCCGTGGCGTCAGTTGCCTCGGACGATGCATGCCAAAGATGGTGGTATGTGCATAACAGAAAGTTCTAACTCTTTGTTGGTCACAATTTTATTTATTTACTCACGGTTAAAATCGTAGTTAAATATAAATTTTAACTACGATTTAATTTAACTACGATTTTAACTGTAACTAACAAAGAGTTACAACCTCCAAATATTTGCAGCTGATTCATTTCTGTGCACAACACTCATTCAACACACATTCATAACTCACATTTTCAAAAAACAAAAAAAAATATACTAAACTATCTCTAAAATATTATACTTCTTTTAATTTATTTTTAAAAAATTAAATATTATACTACACATCACAGTTGAGAAATGCATCCATGCTGTGTCATGGTATGGTCAATCTCACTGATTGCTGGTGCTTGTTTGTCAAATGATATTTTTTAAATAATTATTTATTTTTTAAAACTCAATATTATATGTTTAATTCGTTTTTAAAAAATTTATACATTTTATTTTTAGTAGAAAATTTAATAATAAAATATTAAAAAAACTATATATAAGTAACAAACACATTAACAGCTAACTATCCTACTGGCATTGTATGAATAGGTGATTCCACCAGGCATGGACTTCAGCTATGTTACAACACACGTCTCAATGGAAGGTGAAGGTGACCTCAAGTCACTGATTGGACCAGACGGAGCTCAATCCAAAAAGAATCTTCCTCTAATATGGTCCAAGGTGCCAATTTCGGGACACTGCTTCTCTGCTCTGCCTATTAAGAAAAGCACTCTACTTTTTTTCATGATAGTCATGAAGAAAATAGAATGACGAGATCTCAGCTTGACTTGAATTATATGGTTGATGGATTGATACGATCCAACGACTCAGATCGTATGACTTCTTTTAATAAAATATTATATTTCAATTTTTTTAAAAAAAAAGACACCGTCACATGATTCAAGTCAAACTAAGATCTTATTCGCTCATTTCCTCCATTAGACAATTGTCATAAAGAAAAAAAAAAAGCATAATACTTTTCTTAATAGATAGGGCAGAGAAGTGGCATCCCAATTTCTTCCCTTCCAAAATTATATTCCCCCTTATGCTTTTAGTCAAAACAAGAAGGAACTTTAACACATGAACCATCACAATACTTTCCTTAATTTTAAGGAGAAATAACATTCGACAAGAGTTATATGGAGTTACTTATATATATATATATATATATATATATATATATATATATATATATATATATATATATCCATTTTTTAATAACTATATACTTATTATATTTTAATTAGAAAGTCATACACTTGTTATATTTTGATTGGAGAATCTAATAGAAAAAATATAAGGAATTTCATCTAAATTATTTCAATAGCATTCTATCTTTTGAGCTAAATTTTGTTCATAAAATTAATACATAAAAGTTAAGGTAAATTACTAATTTAATCTCTAAAAGATTACAATCTTTTCAATTTGGTTCTTAAAAGAAAGTGTTTAATTTAATCTTTGAAATATTGTATTTGTCTTAATTTCATCCTTTTTGTTACTAAATCACAAATGATACCATTGGTAAATCTTAGTTTTTGTTTCTAAAAATTATTTTGATAGAATTAAACACAATCTTTTAGGAACTAAAATTGAAAGAGCTATAATATTTTAGAAACCAACTTAATAATTTACTTTGAATTTGAAAATGTAACAAATTACTTTCATAAACATAATATCTAGATGAACATATTGAATGACAGTTAGGTTACGTGATTTTGCATGACTTCTGATTTCTACATTTTCATCTTAATCTAGTGCTAGACCATAAATATTATTGAAATAAGCAAGCAGTCTCTTACAGTTAAGTTACCATTTTGGTTGTAATATAAATTTTCAGAATTTTTTTTTTTGTTACATACCAATTTCGTGATTAGACTCTAGTTCAAAGAGATAAGATGTACTTATCCCTAATTTTAACACCTAACCATGCATGAAGATGATCTTTAAATTATGCAGATAATGAGATTTTTCACAAATCCTTACAAACCAACCATTCTTGCCTTGTCCCGCCCTGACCCAAAGAAAAATGTCATGACCTTACTCAAGGCTTTTGGGGAATGCAAGCCCCTCCGGGAATTAGCCAACCTAGTAAGTTTTCTCTTTCTGTTTGTATCTGTCTCTATATAATTGACTAAAACTTTATTTTGGTCCCTCATAAATGTCTTTCTTCTCAATTTAGTCCCTCATAGTTCCAAATGTTCTCATTTTGGTCCCTTAAATATTTTCATTATCGATTTGGTCCCTCATATCCAAATGTTTTTAATTTGGTTCCTTACAATTTTTATCCACAATTTGGTCATTCCATATGGCTCTCAATTTCATTGAATCCCTTGACATTGCACATCATATTACCACAAAGAAAGTATAAAAAGAAAAAAATTTACTTGGCACCAACATTTGCGAGTTAACTTCTAAGTTAACATTTTCGTTAAATTATTTAACAACAGCCACATGAAGTGACTAAATTGAGAACATTTGGATATGTGAAGGACTAACTTGAGAATAAAAATCTATGAGGGATCACATTAAGAATAAAAATTTATGGGGACTAAATCGAGAAAAAAGAGCAATTATAATGGACCAAAATGAAATTTTAGTCCTCTATAATTTTATACTATAATAAAGGATCCAAATCCTATAATCTCCATGGAACTTCCTAGATGATTGCCAGCTTGTGACTGAGTAATACCCTTCTGTTTGACTGCTAATTTTATGGCAGACACTCATACTTGGAAATAGAGATGACATTGAAGAGATGTCTGACAGCAGCTCAGCTGTTCTTACCATGGTGCTTAAGCTCATTGACAAGTATGATCTGTATGGGCAAGTAGCTTATCCCAAGCATCACAAGCAATCTGAAGTACCAGAGATATATCGTCTTGCTGCAAAAACTAAGGTGCATATATAGTGACTTTACTGTTAGCTTTAATGAGATAGATAGAGATGAATTCGGCTATTCTGGATATTGGTAACATTTGCTTGAAAAAAGTATCTAATACCCAATAGATATTGGATAGTAACAAAATAATTATCTGATAAATATTGAGCAGATTAAGATATTATCATCAAATAACTTGTATCTGTACTAAATGGATGAGTAAATAGGGTATTCAATATCCATTTGATAGTTATTTATTTAATATATAAATATATATTATAAATTATAAAATTTTAATATATAACTTGTAATATATTATTTATATAATGTAAATTTGATAAATTTAAATTTTTTGTTAAATAGATACCAGATATGAGTATTTAAATACCCAATAACAATGAGGACATCCAATATCTATTATACAACACTTTTTTCTTTTTTGATATCAGGTATTTTAGATATAAATTGAGAAAGTAATTTTTTTTAAGGTTCGTGGTGGAGTATGAATATTAGATATTTCATACGGATATAGATTTAAATGTTGAAAAAATGACCAGTTGGATACGAAGTAATTAAGTGCAAAATTTTACACTGAACCTATACCAGTCATAATAACAGTTCTAGGTTATAAGCTCAATTAGATCATGTTGATGAAGGTATAATAACTTGAATGCGAAAGTATAGAGCATAATTTTCTATACAATAAGAGTCAAATTGTTACATAACCTAACCCATACAGGTCTTAACTATTTGCAACATGATATATGCTTTAATTAGTTAATGCTTGCATATTTGTCTCTTGAAGGGAGTTTTTATCAACCCAGCCTTGGTGGAACCATTTGGTCTCACACTCATTGAGGTGACATTAATATTTCATCCTAAGAAACATAATTTGCAAATATAAAACTTACAAGGCTTCCTCTTCCTTCCCACACTACACAGGCTGCAACGTATGGTTTACCTGTTGTGGCCACGAAAAATGGAGGGCCTGTGGACATTATTAAGGTATACACACTATCTCCTATTTACAGAATTTAAATTCTTTTTGACTTTTAGATCTATAAAATATATTGTATCTAGAAGATTCCAACTTCTATTTCATTCACATGCTCTACAATGCCCAACATCACTTCCCGAGCAATAACTATCTAATTAAATCAGCTGAAATTTTTCTTTACTATTTATTTCTATATTTATTTTTTTACTAAAATATTATTTTGGTTTCTCATAAATGTTCCTTTTCTCAATTTAATTTCTCACGTATCCAAATTTTCTCGACTTGGTCCCTCAAATTCAAAAATTCTCAATTTGGTCCCTTCCAAATATTTATTTTCAATTCGATTACTCAGATATACAAACATTCTCAATTTCATCCCTCTATGTGACTGCAGATTTGGTAGTTAACTTGTCAATGCGAGCACCATGTAAGTTTTTCTTTCGTTGTGTTAATATGATATGTAGTGTTAACAAATTGAGAATTGAGACACATTAAAGGACCAAATTGAGAATGTTTGAATTTGTGAAAGACTAAATTGAGAATGTTTGGATTTGTGAAAAACTAATTTAAAAATGTTTGAATATATAAGGGACCAAATTGAGAACATACTGGACCAAATTTAAAAAGAGGACAATTGTAAGGAATCAAAATAGGGTTTTAGTCATTTATGATTTTGTTGAGTTATAATTTTAATCAATATGTACTCGTAATCTCATCGTACCAGGCACTCAACAATGGACTCTTGATTGACCCCCATGACCAGAAAGCCATAGCAGATGCACTGCTAAAGCTTGTTGCTGACAAAAATCTTTGGCTAGAATGTCGCAAAAATGGCCTGAGAAACATCCATCGCTTCTCATGGCCAGAGCACTGCCACAACTACCTCTCCCACATTGAACATTGCAGGAACCGACGCCCTACTTCTCGCTTGGAAGTCATGCCAATTGCTGAAGAACCAATAAGTGACTCACTAAGAGATGTGGAGGATCATTCTTTGAGATTCTCCATAGAGGGAGACTCCAAGTTGAACACTGGAGAGATGGATCCAGCAGCCAGACAAAAGGAACTTATCGAAGCCATTAGCCGTAGGGTCTCATCTACTGGCAATTCCAATGCCAGTTTTTATTCGGGTAGAAGGCAAAGGCTTCTTGTGATAGCTGCAGACTGTTATGATAGTGAGGGAAATAGGACAGAGGCCTTTGAGGCAATTATCAAGAGTGTGGTGAAAGCTGCAGGACCCAGCAGTAGCTCAAGCAGGACAGGAGTTGTATTGTTAACAGGCTTGAGTTTAAAAGAGACTATCGAAGCATTGAACAGCTTCGATGTAAACATAGAAGAATTCGATGCTTTGGTATGTAACAGCGGGAGTGAAATGTATTATCCATGGAAAGATTTGATGGCTGATGCAGAATATGAAGCCCATCTGGAGTACCGTTGGCCTGGTGACAATATTAGATCAATGGTACCTAGACTTGCTAAGATTGAAGATGGAGATGAGGACAGCATTACAGAGTATGTCAGTGCTTGTAGTTCTATGTGCTACTCCTACAGTGTGAAACCAGGTGCCATGGTAAGATATCTATGTTTAAGAAGAGCTCATAAGCTGAAACTAAGGAGAAAACTTATAGTTTTCCATAAAAACATGACAAGTAGACATCTTTTATAGCTCATGACTACATAATTGGGTATTTCCAAAAAAAATTTCCACGTGTCATGTGTTTACAAAAGAACTAATGGCAAACACTTAAAAACTTATAGTATGGTCCTGAAACTAAAATCTCAATGATGCATATTTTTTTACTCTAAATATTTCACAATTATGACCCAAATGATTTGATACAAATGACAGATTCAAAAGATAGATTACCTTCGCCAAAGGCTACGAATGAGAGGCTTCCGCTGTAACCTAGTTTATACACATGCAGGATTCAGGCTAAATGTGATACCATTATTTGCATCAAGAAAGCAAGCTTTGAGGTCAGTAGCTTCATTCCTTCCTCATTCCTAGTACCATACTCAGAAACTTTAAATACAAGATAAACAAACCGAATAGAAGGGGGAAAAACAGGAAGGTAGACTGACACAAGCCTTGTCCTATATGCAGGTATTTATCAGTAAAGTGGGGAATTGATCTCTCCAAAGTAGTCATATTGGTAGGAGAAAGAGGTGATACAGATTATGAAGAACTCATGGGTGGTATCCAGAAAACTCTTGTTTTAAGAGAAGCTGTAGAGTATGGCAGTGAAAGGCTTCTTCGTAGTGAAGACAGTTTCAAAAGAGATGTATTCACCCTAGATAGCCCCAACATAATTTATGCAGAGAAAGGCCATAAGGACTGCAATATATCAGCAGTCCTGGAGGATCTCGTAGTATCATGAACTCTATTTGCTCACTTTTGTTAACTACAAGCCCATAGAACATAGAATTATCCATGAACCTTTATAGAGATAACTACCAGCCAAAGAATATATACTATCCAAAAGGAGAATGTAAATCCATAGTTCAATAAAGTACAACAAATACGTCATACATAATTTATCTTTAATCTCCAGGAAGCAATAGAATGGCACTGCAAGATGTATCTGACATATACAACATATCAATAGCTGAAATGGTATTGACAATATTTCCATGAGTAGCTAAAGAGCTGAACAAAATCTCAGATGTTAAGTCTGATTGTTGATCACTTAAAACACACACACACACACAATTATAGAGAATCAGATTATATAAGAGTGAGGTCCCAGAATGGGTTGAATTACTCAAAGAAATCTTCCAGTTAAATTTTCATATGAAAGACCTGTCTTTTGTCTATCATCATTCTAGAAAGCAGTAGGACTGCTTCTTAAATCAAACTGAAAAATAGTATTATCAATATTTACTCAAGTCCGCTGAGAACAATTGAACATCATTTTTCATCCTTCTGAAGTTTCATTTCTTTTGTATTACATAGTTACTGCCACTGTGTACTCCTTACATAGTTACTGCCACTGTGTACTCCTCCCCACACGCACATTTTACGACATGACAGATACCCTGTAAAATCAGAGGCTTCTATCAAGGCAAGGGAAAAGTTCAAGAGAAATCAAAACATGAGTTCAATTTTTATTTAAATATTGAAAAACTTAAATCAAGATTGACATTTGAGTATTCCTTTTTTGTACCACGTCACACTTCATGCTAGCACTTCATTGTTGATACTTGATAATTAATTCACTGCCTTGTATAAATTGCCAACAGATTAATCATGCTTACCTTGAGTTTCTCAACTTGTTTCTCCAAAGACTGCAAGTACTCAGTTTCCCCAGCTTTGTCTGACATAAGGGCATTATATTCTTCTTCAAGAGCAGTTATATCTGCTGCTTTTAGCTCTGACTGGAGTAAAAAATTATATAAACAAATGAAAAATATTGATTAAAAGCCACAAATTTATCAGTCTTTTTTTTAATAAGAATAAAAATAGGATCTTATCCGTGTAAGATGTACTGATATAGCGCTCGCTCATGTATATGCAAATAAAATTTGTAAACATCTTTCACCTTACAATCTGTATAAAGGACCATATGATAATCAAAAGTATATTATAAATACCTGCAGAATAATGACCAACCTTAAAGTTGTATGTTCTGTGCTTTACATCCTCAATAGCCTGTTTCATCTGAGATGCAAGGGAAATACTCAAAAGATGCAAAGAAAGTGCATCCATCATAAAATTTAAAAAATACTGTTTATTAGCATAATAGATATTATCAATTTCATTGTATTTTTTCCCCCCAAAAACTGTTAGGAAATTAATAATCTTTCTCCATGAAGTTAAAATTCTTCTCTGTTGTTTTAATTCCGAACTTTTTTTTTTGGGACTTTGTTTGCACAGGTTCATTATACCTCGTGTTGAAACTGTAATTTTAAAATTTTTAATTAAGAGAACGGAGGTTGGTGGAAATTGAACTCTAGACTACTTGGTTATAGAGGCTTTGATACCATGTCAAGTTTCACTTCAACTAACAAGTTTAAGCTCTTAAGTTAAGGCTCTTGAATAGTTTTATTATAATTTCTCTAACAATAAAATAAAATATTACTGCACGATGTTAAGACAAAAAGTGTTACTTAGCAAAGTCAAGTATATCAAACAACCAGACACTTGAGTATATAATATTTTGAATTTTAAATGATTTGGATAAGTGACCGTGCTGTTTTCTTCAAGAATCTTGGATTTCAGAAGTAAAATCTCATTAAGCTTTGCTTTAGCTGAGTCCAACTGGGTGCTTAATCTCTTCCATGCATCACTCGCCTGCTATGCAAGGTAAATTGCCTGATTTCAACTTTATGCATCATATATCAAGTCATCAATGAAAGAAGTGGATTACCCCATTATCCATGATGAGGATGTCATCAGCACTTGTCTTCCCTGCAAGATATGGTTATAGAAAGATAGCTAGGGTATCAAGTTTAGTTTGCAAACCTGTAATCACTTTATAAAATTCTTGTAACCCAAGGAAAGAATGGTTTCCCTTTCCATTTCTTTTTCCTTAAAAAAAAATAATAATAAAGTTACATGAAAGCAACAGACATTCAAGGCAGTGTTTCCCACAGACAAGACAAAGTTCCAAATTTGGTTTGAGCAAGAAGAAACAAGCAACAGAGACTCAGAACTTAAATACTTCAAAAAGTATATAAACAGCATGAACTTTACCAAAATGCAATAATTACTAAAACCATGTTAGGAAAAAGTTTTTGGCCAATAGCATGTTAGAAAATTAATTTATAAGGTTATTACAATATCTACAGTGCACTTTATCTTGCACCACACACTATATTGCATGATTCTCATCCAACATACCATATAATTTGTTCCTTGATGATAATTTGTCACAAATTCATCACATTGAAGTGACATTGAAACAAAAATGGAGGAATGAAAGAAAATCATGAAATAAGATCAAAATAAGTATGCAAAAGGAACTGGTTAAAATAATAATCTTGGTCTTGGCTGCCTTCTAAAAATTTTGAGCATATACTGACAATGTGACAACCAAATGACATGTTTACAGATCTTAAACAGAATTTTAAGTTAAACATAACAGAACTTTAAAAGTAAATTGATCATTTGCATTACATTTTAATCCACGGCTGTATTATCAGGGTGGGACATATATATGACTCAGCACATTAGGATCATAAAATGCAACTACGGAAAACTTTAAACACCATATTTTAGTTAAAGCTCTTCTTTTGTTAATTGAATGAGCAATATAAGCTTGAATATAAAAACATTGATTTACCAAGAGTTGAAAAAGTAACACGTTAAAAACATTGTTAAAGCAGGCACAACAAAATGAAAATCTGAAACTTGCACAAAATGTTTAGGATCTTGCCAGCAGAAATGCCTCTTTGCCCATCAATTTTATCTTTAACCTGCATAAAGTCAAGTTTCCAGTGACTGGTAGAAAACAGTAAAAATAAAAAATATTAAATTAAAAAACTTGACAATATTTCTCCATAATGAACAAGCTTAAGCAGCATGCCCAACCATATACCAAGCATATATTATTTTCATAGAAGCTGAAGGACATACTGGGTTTATATTCTAGATAATCCATTTAAATAAGCAAAGATGTACCAACTCATGCTCCTTTTGTTCTCTGCTGATCTTAGAACTAATCCATTCCTGTCAAAGGTTTCAATTCAATCAGCGATTGCAACAACCAAATGAAAACTCACCTGAAGAGGAATCAAAAAATAAAACCTGTTGCTGCTGTAATCTGGCACTCATATCCTCTTCAAGCATGCTATAGTAAGCTCTGATAGAGTAAACCATTTTAGAGGGATAACTATAACTTGTATAAGATTATTCATGCAACATCTTTAATTACCTCTTCTCTGCAAGTTTAGTAGATAACCCAATTCTCTCTTGCTGAATAAGTTTAAGAGTCTGTTGGTAAAAAGTCATGTAAAACACCAGTAACACAAAATAAAGTATCAAATTATTTTCTCCTTTCCCTCTCTTTTTCTTTATATTTATATTTAAACAACAGATCTGTCAGCTCACTGTGAAAGACAAAAATAAGATCTGATCATAAGAAATTCTAAAGACCAGAGCACATTATTGAGCTTTCACAACCATTAGACTAATTGTGTCCCTATGTTATTATCAAAGCCAGATCAAAATACATCAAAATTCTTTCAATTTAGTGATATTTTAAAATTTTATCATACTTAAGTTTTGCATGCCATGTTAATGTGTGCTGGCAGTTTTGCAATAACCATAACATTGAATATCTAATGTATGCTACTTGCGAGAGACCATTGATTAATAACAGAGAAATGGACAATATAAACTTTTCTCTCATCACTTTTGAGCTGCATTGCTCAATTTGCTTACAGTTGTTTTGTTTCATTTTTTTTTTTTAACTTATAACGGACAATAAAAAATATATAAGCCATTGTCACGTTGCAAATTGATGTAAAATGGTTGATGTAGCCATGACTAATGAGCAAATGGCACATCAGCTCAAAAAATTATATCCCAACACAGAAAATGCTAAAACAAAAAAGAACAAAAGTTAAGACCTTAATTCAAGATTAATATTTCTTGAAAATAAAAGCTTTAGAAGCAAACTCCTAACTTTTCTTTCAATGACTCATGAACTAACCCACAAAAGATGGTGCTCTCAGGTTTCTAGTTCTAAATGAAAGTGATCAAGATGACAGCGCATACTCCAAGTAACCAAGGATAATTATTAAAAAAAAAAAAGTATAATAATCAGGCTGATATTGAGATTTACAAAACCAAGAGATATGACAAAAGCAACAAGCATCGACCAAACCCTGTATGACACAATATATCTGCAGAAAACTGATTATAATTGCAAAATCAGTTACAACAACAACAACAAAGCCTTATCTCACTAGGTGAGGCCGGCTAAATCAGTTAATATTAAATAAATATAACAACCGAAGTCTTATTTTTTAATGGCTGGGAAAGAAGAGTTAGAACCTTGGGCCTACACTTGAGGTGATACCTATAAAAATGTCTCCTGTTTGAACATCACTTAATCAGTTGTTCCCTTTCTAGTTATATTTTGGACAGATAAGTTTATAATTAATAACCAGGTGGGAATGGAGCGTATTACATTAATGTACCCAATTAAGAAGTTACCTGGGTAAGCGTGGATGAATCAGACTCCAAAGAGGAATTTTCTCTCTGTTTTCCCAAAATCCTTGAGCATATCTCACCCTTTGCCTTACTCATCTTTTCAGTATCTTCTCTAAGTTGCCTCATTTCAGATTTTGCTACACATGACGTAAGATACTCAAATTTTTAGAGTATGAGATTCACCATCAAAATTTTAATGATAGATGTCAATTTTAATAAAGGATGTCAACTGAAAACTAAAATTAAGAAGAAATGGCTCTGTAGTATCGACAAAATTAGATGGCTCTTTCATATACACATATGGTACAGCCTAAGCAATAATCAGCGCCTGTAGACAGAGGATGAATTTGAGGTAAGAAGATATATGACCAGAAAAGACAATGTGATATAAATATCTGGTTGGTAGTAGTATTCATTCTTGAAACTTGATCATAAGATTCTATCATCAAAGCCTAAGTCCTAATGAGTTAGACAACAAAAGCAACAAGATAGCACGAGCTTAAATATTCAAAACCCAACGTACTGTGGATTTTATCATCAAACCCAGTATGTCCTTCCGCTTCTATGAAAATAATAATGCTTGGTATATGGTTGAGCATGCTGCTTAAGCTTGTTCATTATGTATTCTCAAATTGACTTTGCCTATCAGAATCATTAAGAACTAATGTGAGCTACTATAACTTTATATTCTCAATCTCATAAGCATTTTCGCAGTTATATCAATTTTCTAGCAATTTTCAGTTTTTCACCCGTCCTGTCAAGGTCTGTGTTTGGGCGTGGAGTGGATCTTATTTAGGTTTTAATAGGTCTCAACAAAATGTTCAAGTGCTCTTTGTTCATTTGATGTTATTAGAAACTGAAAGTATAAATACTCACAGGGTTCAAAAAGGAAGTTTAACGAAAAGAGTATACGGATAAATGCATAACTTGAGCAAAACCGAAGCATTTTACTTCAGATTTCACCACTCCCAGCAAACTTACACCAAAACAAATAGAAAAACGCAAGTACAAAGACGAAACGGGAAGAAAAAGCCACCTGAATCAATGTCTTTTTCCAAAGTGAGAACGTTTGTCAACTGCATTTGCTCCTCAGCAGATATCTTCGCCGCTTGATCCTCAACATCTGGATACAATTTATTATTTGATTATTTCACTTTCAGATAATAAAAGAAATCAGAAAAACGTAAGCCCTGAATTGGCACCGTTCATTTGAAAGCGCAAGGCCTTCATGTACTGCAAGTACTCGTCCATCTTCTTCAGAATCTAAATCCCAGGTATAGGAGAAGATCGATTCAGAAATTCTTGCGATTCATGGAGGCAATTGCAAATTGAAAAACGAGGTTTCTCAGTAAGAATCAACCTGGAGATGAGATCGCCGGAAAACGATTCACTCAAGATCGCTAGATCTTTCCGGTCCTCATTTCAGCCGTTGGATGATTTTCATCCAACGGATGAGATGCTCTTCCTTTTAGAAGCTTTTTTCAAAAAACAAATTTACAAATGCACAGCCATTGATTCAACGACACATTGCACTAGTATAAATCTAAAATTACAAATTTGTATACTTGGTAAATTCCAAACCCATTTTATCAGTTTTTATATGTTAAATATATAATTTACAAATTTAAAATCACAATAAAATTAAAAAATGTAAATTTTAATTTATAAAAATGTATAATTTCACCAAATATATAAATTAATTTATAAAAAGGTAAGATTATAATAAAATTAAGGTAAATGTAACTTTTAATTTATGAAAATGTATAATTTCACCAAATATATAAATTAATTTATAAAATGGTAAAATCACAATAAAATTAAGGTAAATATAGCATTTAATTTAAAAAATGAATAATTTCACCAAGCATATAAATTAATTTATAAAACTGTAAAATCACAATAAAATTAAGGTAAATATAGGACATTAGACAATATTTTGCTCAATCTAAAAAAAATAAAAAAATAAAAACTGAAAATATCTATATATTTTTATAACAATAAATAGCAGCCAATTTTAAATGTTATATTTACGTTAATTTTATTGTCATTTATGAAGACGAGGCTTGGATTTGTAATATATGAAGAGTAGGCTACTGGAAATCATTTACAATATTGATTTTTTGATGTGATTTTTTTTTTAACATTATGCAATTGTGGTGAATTGTTGGCTTAGCGAAATTATACATTTTTTAACTTAAATTCTATATTTGTCTTAACTTTATTGTGATTTTACCATTTTATAAATTAATTTGTATACTTGGTAAATTATATATTTTTTAAATTAAATGCTATATTTACCTTAATTTATTTTGATTTTACCTTTTTATAAACTAATTTATATATTTGGTGAAATTATACATTTTCATAAATTAAAAGTTACATTTACTTTAATTTTATTGTAATTTTACATCTATAAATTATATATTTATCATATAAAAGCTGAAAATTGGGTTTGGACCAAGTATACAAAACTGTGATTTTACATTTATATCTAGTGCCATGTGTCGTTGAATCACTGATTGGGCATTTGTAAATTTTTTGTAAAAAAATAAGCTTCTAAAAGAAGAGAGCATCTCAGCCGTTGGATGAAAATTCATACAATGGTTGAGATAAGGGACCAGAGAGATCTGAAGTGTAGCAATTTGGAGTGAATTCTCTTCCATGATTGGGGGTACTATTTTGGGGATTTTGCATCTCTGCCTAGACCAATTAGTATGGCACCTCTACCGGGCCGTTGGTGTCCATCCGATTAGAAGATAGTGAAGATGAAAGGGATGTGAAACATTTCCAAGCTGTTGGATCGAGTTTTTGGGCCGTTGGATCAACTCAATCCATCAAAAACTCAATCGAACGACCCAAATCTCATCCTTCGAATTAATGGAACACTACGTTTCATTCTATTTTTTTTAAATCATGTTATAGTGACACATGGACATTTAATCGACCGACCGCCTGCCACATGTTGTATTAGTTCACTGACCCAGTACCCTACCCGGATCCAGATCCCCTGCTTGAAATATCACCTGCTCAATTTTTAGCAACGGTTTTTACCGTTGCTAAAAACTTTCAGCAACAGTTTTATGGTTGCTAAACTGTTGCTAAAGGTTTTTAGCAACGGTAAAAACCGTTGCTAAAAACTGAGCAGGCCTCTGCTTGAATTTTTTCGAAGCAGAGAATCCTGGCGCACCCTACCCAATATGCAGTAGACTTTTAAAGGAAAAAAAAAACCAGTCCTTGAATGCCATAAGTGAGACCCACCCCATTTCTTCGTCTTCAACTCCTGGCACCATGTTTTGCGCCATTTTATGCCTTCTGCAGACAACCCATGCACACGCAACTCTGTTCGGTGTGCTTTCATTCTGCATTACCAGTGTTCTTCTTTTGATCTATCATTGTTGTGTTCTTCCACTCGTCTATCAGTGCTATGTTTGTCCTCTCCTCCATCAATGGCAACGTCGTGTTCTTGCTCTCCTCCATCATACTGGCATTCTTCCTTATCCTCTGTCGTACAGTGGAGCTCAAAGGGTCTATAATATATATTATATTATATTGGATATATATATATATATAGATGTATATATGTATGTATGTATGTATATGTTTGCTAATTTGCTAATACTAGATAATATATATATATATATATATATATATATATATATATATATTGAAAATATAATATATATACTGTGAATATATAATCTATTTGGTGGTGAGAAAAAAAGAAAGATTGAAAGTATATACTGTGGATATATAATTTGGGTAGAGGATCTCTCTTTTTTTTTTTTTTTCTTTTAGAGGGTTTTGGTAATTACTTACTTCAATCTCAAGCAAACAGTGTAAATATACTTGGTCAATTAATTTCCTTCAATATCCTTCAAACATGTCTTCCATCTTTATGTAATTTTCATCTTCAAAAAGAAAGAAAAACCAATCTCTCTGTCCATCCCCACCACACCATGCACTAAAGAAAGATTCAAATAAAACCACCATACCTAAATCTTGATGACTAAATTTTAACTCAATTTGCAGTAGTTTGACTCAATAAAACAAACTTTACATATAATGCTTTTATGTTGAAAAGTAAATTTCGATACATGAAGAGATATTTTTCCAATGCAATAGACTCAATTAGTATGGAGTTCACTGACCTTGTAAATATAGCTCTTTGTCATGGACTATATACTAAACTCCTTGAGAAGCAATATTTTTTATAAGTAAGTTTTTCAATCACATGTGACTTTAATATTAGCAGTTATAAACAGTTATTCAATTATTCAATAACTTGTTTGTGATTGTGATTAGTTTATGGTAAACATTTTCCTTACAAGAATTTTGGGTGTGTAGCTATATAGATATCATTACAAAACTCCTTGTTCTCTTGTTTATCTTATTTGCTAAAGTAACCTTTTTTTTTTCAGACAATTAGAAGAAAACTTTCATGGAGGGAAATTTGAATCCTGAGGTGGGGATGAAATTTGATAGTGTTGATAAAGCATGGAATTTTTGGAAGATGTATAGTGGGAAAATGGGATTTGCAGTGCAGAAGAATAATCATAATATTAGCAAGAAGGATAACACAACGGTAACATCGATGATTTATGTTTGTTCGAAGGAGGGCTTTCTAGGGTCCGACAAGAGGGATGTGAACACAAAAAAGCCTCGTGAGGAGACTTCAACAGGGTGCAAAACTCGTATAATCTTTAAACTTGTTTCTGGAAAGTATCAAGTCAAGGAATTTACCAGGACGCATAATCATGAATTGCACACTCGAGAGACGAGTCACATGCTTCTCTCACAATGACAATTTTCTAAAGTTCAAGCATACGAGATTGAATTAGCGAAAGATTCTGGCCTTAGGCAAAAGGCCTCTTTTGATTTGATGAGCTTACATGCCGGATGAAGAGCGAACATCAGATATACTCGGGATGATGCAAAAAATTATCTCAAGTTAAGAAGAGCACGAAACATGGCTTATAGGGAGGCCGGTACCATTATGCAATATTTTTAGAAACAAGTATCGGAGAATCCTTCGTTCTTTCATGCCTATCAATTGGACACGGAAGAATATATCACTATATTTTGGGCAAACTCCAGGATGTTGATTGATGACGATCTGTTTGGTGATGTTATGTAATATCCGTTAATTTCGGAATATAATTCGCTTAAAAGTATTTTAGAATTCTACAACGTTACTTTAGTTATTTATTTTGGTCATTTTTAATTTTCATATTTAATTGTTCTCTTTGAATATTATTTATGAAAATTGAGTTAAATGACTGGACTGAATATTTGCACTACATGGGATATATCTAAGAATGGTGAAATTCATGGAAAAGTGGTTTAAGAATGGTAAATTAGCCCATTTATTGTAAATTGACTGGATGGGTTTGGATGTTGGGTTATGGATACCCATGGGTTATTCAATAACCCATTAGAAATATTTAATATAAAGTTTCAATAGTACCCCCTCATTTTTCTCACGCAACCGAAGCAGCTGAGGAAGTTTTCTCTCCTTTCTTCATTCTCTTCTCAAATCCTTTCCTTGATCTTCAAAGTTTTGATTATTTGTTCGGTTCAAAGGCTTTGTAAGGATCAAAGGTAAGCTTTAATCTCATTATTTTCCTTAAATTTCAGTTTATGTAGAAGATCAGAGGAGGTTTTGTTTTTGAAGATTTTGATGATAATTCATGAATCTCAGTTGTTTTAGAAGTTATATTTGAGTTATAATCGGTTTAAAGAGTTGAGATTCTGGTTTTGAATCAAAAGAAAGGAAAGGATGAATTTTTAAAAGATTTTTCTGCAAAACTCAAGTTACTGTAGCGACCAGAAATTTCGAGAAAATCTGGAAATTTTTCTTCAAGTTACTGTAGCAGTACTATAGTGTCGGCAGTCAACAGTACTGTAGCAAACCGGCACTGTAGCGAACTGTACTGTAGCAAACCGTTACTGTAGCAATCAGAAAATTTTGCGTATTTTCGTGATTTTGTTTCCTTTCTTATGTTTCCTTGTAATATATTTTACTAGGAAATTTTCCTACACAAATTCTAGTGTGGAACAAGGTAAACTTGGACAAACATCAAGGTGAGTGAATAACCTTACTCAGCTAATTTGATATTACTAGTCAAAGTACAATATAAGTCCCATTTACAATATTATTTGGACAATAAGCAATCAATTTTTTATATGGGAGTATATGATGATCGGTAGAAATAAGAGTATGTAGAAATTATTTTATTTCATGACAATTGTACTATGTGATAAATTCTCACTATCTTATTAATGAGTAAAGATCTACGAAATCTTATACACGAGTTTGAAAGGGTTAAAGTCTCATACTACTCAGTGCATATCTATGAAACCTATACACGAGTTGAAAGGGTTAGAGTCCCATACTACTCGGTGTATACCTATGAGATCTTATTCACTAGTTTGAAAGGGTTAGAGTCTCATACTACTCGGTGTATATCTATGAAATCTTATTCATGAGTTTGAAAGGGTTAGAGTCTCATACTACTCGATGTATAAGACAATTAATTATATGAGTAAATGTGGTATTTGTACTTTTGATATTTTATATAGTACAATTATTTACTTACTGAGTTTTTAAATAAACTCACACTCCCTATGATTATTTTTTTCAGATTCAGAAAATAAAGAACAAGAGTATCCGTTTGAAGAATAGAAGCCCCTTGGAATTATCCTTTATTTCTGTCTGGTGGGATACCAGTACTTATTAATGTGGATACTAGGAACGCTCTGTACTTTCTATAGATCTCCTAGGCTTGCGATGAGATAGAAATATCAGACTATGTATGTCTATATTTGCTTATCAGATGAATATAATTCTGTAGTGTGGAATGAATGATTAAGGTTGAATGTAAAACCTTACATAATATATGTAAATAACGTATGTTTGAGAATTTTATCAAATGAGTAATATCTTTTCACATGTTCAATTTTTGGGATGTGACAATTTGGTATCAGAGGAAGGTTCTATAGGTCCCCTATAGAGTACAGAGCAAAGTGATCTTTGTGGACCCTTCCCTATTGTCATGAGGCGCGGCATGACCATAGGATTAGGTTCCATAAAAGACCTTGTAGAGTATAACGTCATTTTATAGATAATTTTCAGTGGGGCTAGTAAGTGATATTTTGTTTATGTCTGAAAATTGTTTGTTATGTGTGTAGATCTGTGACAGTACAATGTCAGAAGGATCTTCTAATAATAATGAGCATATGGGTCCAAGGAGGGCCATAATTCCACCAGTACATGTGCAAGATGATCCTAACCGTGGTGATAGTTTACATGCTCAAAGTACTGAGGGCGCAACTAGTGAGCAAGCAAGGAGAGTCGAACCTGATGCTCACGTTGGCAATGCAACTATTGCACATGTGATTAATTTGATGAATGAACGATTTGACCGATTTGAGGCTGAAATAAGAGGTCGAGCTGCACAAGCTAACCTGCCAGTGGATCCTCCTATTGTTGAAGCTGAAATTATACCACCAGCTCAGTTAGCTGAAGGAGATAACGTAAGGGAGGTAAGAATGTCTAAGTTCCAGAAAATGAGGCCTCCTACTTTTTCAGGGGAAGATCCCAAAGAGGACCCACAATGTTTCCTTGAAGATTGTGAAGCAATCTGTGATGCTATAGGGTGTTCTCCTACTCAAAAGGTAGAATTCACTTCCTTTCAGTTAAAGGGTAGGGCTGGTAAATGGTGGAGGAACTGGAAAAAAGCTAGAATTCAAGGCGCACCGCCAGTTATGTGGACAGAGTTTTATAGATTAGTCATGGATGAATTTATTCCGGCAAGTGAACGATCATCTAGGGCCAGAGATTTTCTGTATCTACGGCAGGGAACCATGACTGTTGATTAATATTCAGCTCAGTTTGTTAAATTATCTGAATATGCCCCTGAAATCATTCCTTCTGAAAGGAAGAAAATAGAAAAGTTTGTGGAAGGGCTTTGTGATGCCTTATATGATCAAGTAGGTTCCAATATGAATGATTACTCTTCGTACTCATAAGCTGTTGATGTGGCCCGAAGAATGGAAAAGAGGTCAAAGAATAAAGAAGAATATCGACAAAAGAAGAAGGCTAGATATAGAAGATCTTTTGATCAAGGGGAGGACTCAGGAACTTTGAAACCCTTTACTGCATCACAACATGCTCCAGCCACTCCTACTAAGTCATCTTATTCTACAGCCAGTGTGGCTAAGCCTCGTTCAAAGAGCAGGGGTGGTTTTAGCTCTTCTAGTAGAGGAGGTACTCAAGCTAGAAGGGAAAAATCTCAATGTCCTGAATGTGAAAAGTTTCACTTCGGAGAATGCAGGTTAAACACTGTTGGTACAAGTTGTTTTAACTGTGGACAAAAAGGACATTTTATAAGGGAGTGCCCTCAGCTCATGACAAGACCGATCCTTGGCTATCAGTCAACTGTTCGAATAAGGTTTTTATTTAAACTTGAAACAGAGAAGCATCAATCGACTGGCGTAAACTGATCAGTCGACTGGTGTACTTCTGACTTTAATTTTTCAGTAAAAAACAATTCCAAGCATAGTGGGTTTCTCTCTAAAATTTACATATAATCCACAACTATACTTAAATGATCATTTGTAGATTTGACTAGAATATCAAGAGTTTAATTACAAACATGGTTAGTTATGCAACATATACTTATTTCTTTTCTTTCCCCTCTTTTTCTGCTTCAGTTCCTGAAATGGTAATTCATCACAAAACAAGGTGAGATATAAAATCCCAGTAGCTAGCATATTGTAAAATATTTCTACCATTTCAGTCATAAAAGCTATTCTAATAATATAAACCACTTCCAAGAAATGAGATGCCATCATATTAATACACATACAGGACAGGTCATACTTAACTTAATGTCCTATGCTTGACTCTTTCCCATTAAAAGTAATTCATGTCTTATAAGGAATTTCTGTCATCTCACAGGGAATTCTCTAGTTCTTTCATCCCATAAGGGCTTTCACATCCTATGAGGAATTTCTGGGCATCCCATGAGGATTTCTTGTTCTATCATCCCATAGAGACATGTGATATACTTTTCATGAGAAAGATGTGTTCTATGCATTCATGAAGACTCTATAACAATAATCATGCATTAAAAGCTAATATAACACAACAAATATCTAACACATATAGCTTTTATGAGAACTAGCTACCTTGATTCCCTTAGAATTGAATTTGGAGTATTATCTTCTAGCTTCTTCCTTCTTTCTCTTTTCTCTAACCTGAAAATCTCCTTTCTATGATTTTTCAAGCTCTAGAATTAAGTTAAACTAGAGGAAACAAGGTAGAAGCTTACCTATGATGGTTCCTTTGCCAAAAACCTTGCTAAAACTTCCTTCTCCTTCCTTTTCTTCCTCTTCACGCTTTTCTCTCTCTCTCCTTGCTAAATTTTCAGAATTAGCTTCTTTTTTCCTCTTCTATCTTCTAAAAGAGTCTCAAGGGTTCTATTGGGTTGGAATTTCCCTTTTTAACCCTAATATCTCATTTCTAAGCCTTAATAGCATACTAAGGGTAATTAAGTAAGTTTCCTCTCATTAATTTTTAGTTAAACCGACCTATTGTCGCACTTCAGCAAATAATCAGTCGACTGACTTGCTCCTGATAGTCGACTGATCTCATCAGTCGACTGATTCATATAAATTAGTTGACTGATTTTGTCTGGACCTAAAATATTTGCTTGACAGAGAAGAATCAGTCGATTGATCACTTCTCATCAGTTGATCGATTACAGATATCAGCAACTTGGTCCAATTGCTAAGGCAATCAGTCGACTGTTCCATCAGAACTCTCTTTTGCCTTTATTCTTAACTCAAGTACCCTAATTTCTCATACCTCTTTTTTTTTGTCACTTTATCCTAAGTATCCAAAAACATCAATTTCTCAATTTCTAACACTATTCGAATTAAATGAAGAAAATATAACTTAATTGCAAGAAAATATAGGATGTTACATAGAGAAAGACGAAGAAAGGAGCATCATTGACTACAGTAAGTTATTTGTGTTACTATGTGTTTAACACTTTTCAGTATCAGACTGTACTTTTCTATATATAGAGTAATGCGCCACAACTTGGAATATCTTACTCAGCACCTCTGGCACCACTTTCTGAATTGAGTTTCACTGAAAAGCTAATGGTTAGGATCTCATGATGTAATTTTTTTCTACCAAATAACAATGCTAATGTGTCCTTTTTCATAATGTAGGCGCCTATTTATCATCCTATGGCATCGTTGGAAGACTTGCAGTTTAGTAACAATTTTTCATAGATTAAGCATTGAGGTTGGTTTTAATTTGCAACATTTCAAGGTTGGTTTCATTCTTGGAATTTAAACAACCTTGGCAAAGTAATGAATTTATTTTTTCATGCATTTCCATTGAAAATATACTAAAAATTTGCAATGCTTGTATCATGCTATTGTGATGGATTTGTCATAGGGAAGGAGCTGGAGTTTTGCTTTTAGAAGAATTATATCATGCTAAGGTTATTCTAATTGTCCATATATGTACTTGACATTTGTAGCTTGAAAATTATCCATTTGGTGACAATGCAGCATATATTGAGTAGAAGATTATTTTTGTTTTCTTAAAGTTCTTTATCCCATTGTTCCATGTAAAATTAGTCTTCATATTCTATCTTTCTTTTTTATACATTTCAAATTTTCAAGTTCTTTATACTTTCTTTTGATAGGACAAAGTTGTATGTTATCATCCACATTTGATACTTTACTACAAAATTGCCTAAAAAATGAGCACAAATCGAAAATAATTGCACAAACTTGTTTTGGTAATGCCTTTCTTAGGGATAATGGAAGAAATTGCTCCATAAGAATATGGGAATCGTGGCTCTTCAATCTTCCAAGTTTTCGTTGCCTTAAATCAATACATCTGGAATTAATACTGGAATAACCATCGAGGAAAGTAATATTTTTTAGGCAAAAGTGTGCTTTACATCCCTAAAGTTTATCTCGATTTTCATTTATGCCCTTCAACTTTTTTTGTGTCAAATATATCCTACATGTTTCAAATTTTTATAGATATACCCCTTTTTTTAACACCATCAGTAGGTTAACGGAGTTGCTGACATGGCTAAAATATTTTCCACGTCATATGACACATGGTTAAATGCTAAAAATGACCAAAATGCTCCTGAGGCATATTTCGTGACATATTTCAAAAGTAGGGCCAATCACATCGTGACAAGTGGCATCAATCACGTCATGACACGTGGCACCAACCATAGTAACATGTGGCACTCTTTTGGCTAATAAAACATCACAATTTCATTGGCAAATATCGACCACGTGACTTGCTAGGTAAAGGAAGAAGGCTTTTGCCATCAAGCTGAAGGCATTCTCTTGTCACATATACTCAACATTTGCGATATAAAGGCATTCTGTGGTTATATACAAAAGAAAATATACACAAATTATTATATATATATATATATAGATATATTATAAAATAATAACAAATCTTATAATGGAAGAACATACCATTATTTTTCATAAATTATTTTAAATTACATAAAATTTTAAAATTTTTAATAATAAATCTTGTAATATAAATTTAATTATTATTAAAAATATATTATGCATATTAAAAATATTTTTTTATAATTTTTTTAATTCAACTGGTTCGACCATGATCCTATTTTTTAATATTTTCATATCTATGACATATACATTAATTACATATTTCAATATTTTACATATATTAAAATTTTACAGATATCAATGTATATGTCACATATATTAAAATATTAAAATATAAGACCAGATTTATATTATAAGATTTGTTATTAAACTTTTTAAACTTCTATGTAATTTAAAATTATTTATGTAAAATAATGGTATATTCTTCTATTATAATATTTGTTATTCTTTTATAATATATATATATATATATATAATAATAATAATAATAATAATAATAATAATAATAATAATTTGTGTATATTTTCTTTTATATATAACCACAGAATGCTTTTATATATCAAATGTTGAATATATATGACAAGAGAATGCCATCAGCTTGATGGCAAAAGTCTTTCCCCTCTTCCTAGAAGGATGCGAGTTCGATTCTTGCTAATGAAATTGTGATGTTTTAACAGAATGCCACATGTCGCTATGTGGCTAGTGCCACACGTTGCTATGTGATTGGTGCCATGTGTCACAACAAGGTTGGTGCCATGTTTGTCTGGTGCCATATGTCATGACGTGGTTGATTGGCCTTACTTTAAAAATATGTCACAAAATATGCCTCAGGGTTATTTTGGACATTTTTAGCATTTGGCCACATATCATATGACGTGGCAAATATTTTAGCCACGTCTTGTGCCACGTCAACAACTCCATTAACCCGTTGACAATGTTAAAAAAAAGTATATCTGTAAAATTTTGAAACACGTAGGACATTATTGACACAAAAAAATTGAAGGGAATAAATGAAAATTGAGGTAAACTTTAGGGATGAAAATCACACTTTTGCCTATTTTTTAATGTCTTCATAAACACAATTTTTTCTATATTATTCATGGTAAAAATTGTCGTCAGATATCTACCAGTTTCATCATGCCAAATATCATATCTATTGCCCATTTCTTATAGATCTTTTTTTGCATGTAAGTGGTCTTTGGACTTACCAGACTTATTCAGCAATGTGAAAACAACATTGTCACAGACATTTTTCTCTACATGCATCACATCTAAATTGTGATGTATCAAGTTGTTCGCCCAATAATGAAGTTCAAATAATATGTTCATTTTATGTCATTGTTGAGGACTCGCATTAATATCAGCCCCATGTGCCCTTTTCCATTGTCCCTCACTGTCTACATCTTTTCTAAACACCATATTCATATCAGAAAGTTGACTCAAAATGTCAAAACTAGTCATTTTTATTGGGGGACATCTCTTCTCCACTATACCATCAAATCTATTCCGAGTCAATTTGAATTTATATCCTGAGTCTAAAAATTGACGATGACCCATTAAATATCACTTTCGACTATGTGGAAGTCGACAAGGAATAGAGTCAAAATTATATACTGTACAAGCTAACCCAGTATAAGTATTCCATCCAGACAGTCCCAAGACCAAGAAAATCACTAATATTCCACAAGATTGATGCACGCATCTTAAACATTTCCTTTGCTTTATCAATGGCTACAAATAAACATCACTGTGATTACCGAGTGCTCCTTTCCCTGGAATAATCATTAATAGAATAAGATAACTTTGTTTCATGCACATCCATGGAGGTAAGTTGTAAGGAATTAGAACCACTGGCCAAATGCTATAAATTGTACTCAAAGTCCCAAATGGATTGAAACCATTAGTTGCTAACTCAAGACGCACATTACAAGGATCCGAAGAAAATTGATAATATGACAAATCAAACATTTTCCAAGCTTTGGAGTCCCTTGAATGTCTTAGAAACCAATTTTCATTCCTCTCTTCAGCATGTCATCTCATGACTTTAATGGTCTTAGACGACAAAAACAATCTTTGTAATCTGGGCTTTAATGGAAAATATCTAAGAATTTTAGCAGGTCTTTTTTTTTTAGGCTTTCCTAACACACCCTAACCCTTAAGTTTCCATCTAGATACATTACATTTTTTATAGGTATCTTTGTTTTCATCATCCCTTAGTATAACATGCAGTCGTTCTAACATGCATGAATTTTACTATAGTTGAGCCATAATTTGTTAATAGTTTTCTTAGCCTCATTGACATCTTTAAATATATTTTCCAAAATCTCTAATATCATTGACATTGCCTTGTCAGTCATCCGACACATATACTTGATGTGATATAATCTTACCATTTTTTACATCCTTCATATAAATTTTGTTGTTCATCTTCAAGTAACTTATAAAACTCCTTAGTTTTAGTGTTCATTTCATTTGATGGAACAAATGTCTCACCAACTTCCACCCTTTCATTTTAAATGTGGACACCAAATGATCATGAACCATGTAATGTATAAGATTATCCAAGTTGATTCAATCTCCGACCACTTGTGCCCCTGAAACAGATTCTACAGAGGGCTTTACAGTTGGTGTCTCCTCATGTTGTGACCAAAATGTGTAACCTTATGGGAATGACTTGAGAATTAAGTGTTTATGTACAACTTCTCTATCCTGCCATTTTTTGAATTTGCATTTAGGACATGGACAAATGATTTTACTCTCAACACTATTATTTACAAATGCAAAATCTAAAAACCCATTAAGGACCTCTAAATATTTAGGAGTATTTTGGGGTCTAATTATCCAAGACTTATCCATTTTTTTCTATAAACAATTAACAAAAAAGGAAGAAACCATTATAATAACAAGAAAAGAGATCTTTAAACATTTTAATAACATATAGTAAGAGATTTGAATAATTTTTAGGAGATTTGTATTAAATTAACAAAACTAACTACAACAAAATACATGCATATTATCCAAATTTGTATTCCTAATTCTTAAGCTGAGTAAAGCACATTAGGTGCAACAATAACATACAATTGCAGTTATCAACTCAAAATTAAAGAAAATTGTCTCAAAAGAAAATAGCATAACCAAGATCAAATCAACTCCTCAATGTGTGCAATAAGAGGCAGAATGGAGCATCAAACTAGAAAATTAAAGTCGCCAAGAACTGCAAAATAAAGTAAGAAGAAAAATATGATGAGAATTTATTAATGTCATTAATTTAATAAAGAAGAAAATTTCAAAGGCAATTTTTGAACGTTATTCACCTAACAAGCATTAAGGGGTTACCAAAAATCCAGCAAAGTTTCCCCTAAAAAATTGAACGTTTCCAAAATCTGTACAGTCAACTAAAAGCCAATATGAAATAATTGAAGCAAAATCCATATGGGTCAAATACATATGGCCACCACAAAAGGCCTACAACCAAAGCAAAAAAGACCAAAAAGTTTCAACTAAGGGACTCCTAGGTTGCAATGTCATTAAAAACTTATTCAAATACTTGTCAAGTATTCAATATCAAGCAACATTCTCTATTATATAAATCAATTAATTTGTAAGCACTTATTTTACCTCATTTCCTTATTCTACATTTTTCATTTTCCTTTACCTTATTCCCTGTTAAGCACAAGAATTAAGATTTCAATTGGTAACTTTATTTCTGATTGAATTTGATTACTTAACTTTACCTTAATTTCCTTTAATCCCTTAATTTTATAGTTACTTGTTTAACTCTAACAATCTTATAAGACTTGTTCTATTAGAAACAAAAGTAAATAATGGCTAAATTTCAGGAAACTGTATGTTAAAATCAAAAGTAAAAAGGGATTATTGTATGTTTAAATCAAACAATGTGAATATCAGGAAATGTAAGGACAAAGAAATCAAGAAAATTCTAGAAAAGTGTACGAAATAAGTATAAATTCATTCATGATTCCTTATTGAGTTCTTCTCCTTCCTTATACTATCTAGCTTTCTTATATGACCCCAATGTGTATATTTTCTTTACTATACAGTTGAAACATTATTTGAAAGGAAAAAAAAAAAGTAAAGAAGATAAAGATGGTGACTAACCAGCGAGCAACGGGGAGAGGATGGCCGAAAACTACAGAGGATGACGAAAAGGCATTGATGATAAAGCGGCAAGGCAGACAGTGAGGAGTTGGTGATGCACTAAATAGGGGAGTTTGAGATCTACACAACGACGACAAGGGAGTTTGCAAGAATGCAACTGAACAGCAGCAAGGCAGCACAGAGTTGATGGTGAGGCGAGAGGGATTTCGAGAGTAGGTGGCAAAAGTGAAATGTTGCCGAGTTTTCAAATGAGAATGAGTTTTTGAATAAGAATGTGTTTTCGAAGTGGGGATTTAGGGATTTAATGAATTTAAACCACCACTATAGTGGTGGTTGTTTAAGGAAAACTGCCACTATGTAGTAGCAATTTTTTTAAAAAAAAAACCACCACTAATTAAATTTAAATTACATTTCTTTTAGTTTTTAATAATTCAACATATATTGATTATATAATCCTTAATTAATTTGTTTTCCATAATTTCAGAAAAAAAAAGATTCTATATATATATATATATATATATAATTTGATGTTATGTATGCAAGCTTATTAATACAGTACTTTCCACTATAGAGTCCTTAACCATGTTTGACTTCAATTATAATTGTAATATGAATTATTGTAGCACAACTACAATTAACGATGAAAAACACGCTACTTAATAAATTAGAAGCAAATATAGGATCAATATTTATATAATCTCACCCTTCACCTATAACTATATATAACTAATAATAGAAGCATTCATAAACAACCATATGTAACAACTAATCTTGATGGAGGGGTGAATAGCAGTAATGACAGTAGAGAGACACATACGATCGATGATGGAAGGGGGCATAAACAAATAAGTTTTAGGGTTTAGGGATTTAACAAGTTTAACCATAGTTTAGTTTAAACCGTCACTATAATTTGGGTAGAGGGATGAATAGTGGCAATGACAACAAAGAGACAAGTACGATCGATCACAAAGGGCATAAATGGACAAGATTTAGGGATTCACAAGTTTAGTGGCAGTTTCGAACAAACCACCACTAATTAGTGACAATCATTAAAACTACTACTGTACAGTGGCAGTTAATATAAAGCACCGCTATCATCCTTTTTTAGTGGCGATTTTTAAAACGACCACTAAATATGCACCATAAAATCACTTTTTTTTTGGGTAGTGAAGTCATGGAATTGTCTCAAACAAACCATGCTTTATGAACTATGTGTGCAATAAGGTAAGTGAAACAGAGAATGTGTTGCGGAAGGACCTGAATCTCTTCTGTGAGATATACCACAACAATAGCATTAGTAGCAGCACGATGAGGTTGATCAATTTCAATGCCTCAAGTATTGGAAAGGCAATGCAACGAAAAATTTAGATTATAAGAAACCACAAGAATGATCTCATTCTCCTACGCACTAAGACATTGGTCGTTGCATATTATAGAGCTCTCAATTGCTATTACCCTACTGTTTTCATTGCAATAAATTGTTGAGCAAGGATATATATATATATATATATATATATGAGATCTAAGAGCATTTCTTATGGTGCAATTCTAAAAAGTTGCTTATTGTATGCCCCACAATGACATATCATCACTTTTGGCTTTAAGCAACTCTCAACTCCAATGATACAACTCTTAATAACTCCCAAATGGGTCTCACAAGAAACTTTCCACTACTTTAACAATTAATGAGTTGCTTATTTAATGTTTATTCTTTGATTTTTTTTAATTATTTTTTTGTTAAGAATAAATTCTTATATAAGAATGGTTCTTAGGCGTGGCAGCCACGTTGACGAATACCAATGATGAAACTCAATAAGAACCAGTCTTATTTTTAAAAACCCTTTAAGAACTCCTATTGAAAATACTTTAACACTGTTCAATTATTTCTCTTACCTCTAACTTAATTACACAAGTTTAGATCATATATTTATATTGTTGGTCTGCGTTGATTTGTCAAGGGTTTACTATTTGTGTATTTATTTTGTAATATGCCTATAAGTACGTAATTATTAATTTAAGTAAACATTTCAATTGATCACTAAGCTATATAACTCTTATTGTTTACTTTCTAAAATTTAATTATTGAACGAATTAATCTTTATAAGTTAGTACTAATGAATTCTTTTGTTGGACTAATTATATATTTATTTATTTATAAGGAACTAACTTCATATTAGTTTCTAATAAATTCAAAACATACAAAAATTAAATTATATAAAATTAAACTTTTAGGAACTAAATAATAAACTTATATGTTAATTGTTAAAAGAGTAAATTTTTAATATATTCTATTTATTTCAAGGCAATATATAATGTAAATATCATTATTATATAGTTTTCTAAACTATAAATGTTTGTTTAAATTCAAATATAATTAATAAATCCTAAATAACAAATGCACTTGACACACAAATTTTCATTTTTAGGTGTTGTAAATAATATAACTTATTGTGGATGCCCATAACTTCCAAAGAATTAATCTCCAAAAGTTAATTCACAATTGATGACTCTATAACCCCTTGATAATTTGTGGTTTTAGATTAATTTTTCATTTATGCTATTGTAAGTTTGTAAATTGTAACTCCTATTTTATTTTTAGGACTAAGGCCCATAAATAAAGCCCATGCACAAGGATTTCTTTAAAGGTCCCAGTCTCTTTTTTCAATGTATTTCTCATCTCAACATATGTGCTAAAATATACTTAAAAAACAATGAACAGAACTCTCTTGTTACAAGAAAGGACCCAAATCCTATGTAGATGTTTGTTGTATCCTATTCAATTGAATGAAAAACAAATCTCTTTTCTCCTCTTGATTTCTCTCTTCCCTCTGTTATATTTCTTATAGTTAGCAATATGTTATCATCATGACTGGTCTAAGTTCCAAGAGATTTTGGCTCAAATCAAATCCTTCCCTCCTTATTTAATTTGAGGTAATTCCTTTTATACCATTGTTGATAATGTTATATATTGTAGTAATTATAGTAGTATTGGTTTCCATTTATTGGCTATGTTTGTTTTGACATGGATAATATTTTAATAAAAAGTAAAACTATTTTTTGGTCCCTGAAATATAGAGCAGTCAAAATGGGCTAAACCTATTGGGGCTGGCCTGTGTCAACCTTTTAAATGGGATGGGATGGACTAAACATTTAGTAGCTTATATTTAACAAATGCTAAAAGCCCAGTCCATTTAAGCCCATAAGGCTTAGTTAGGCTAGGTCAGGCTAGCCCCGATGGGCTTTTATTAAAAAAATAATAAAAGAATTTCTAATAAAAAAGATTTTAAAATATTAGTATTTTGAATTTGTAAAAATATCAATATCAAAATGAATCAAACAGTAAAATAATGGATGGATGAAGAGATAGGAATGAATGAATCAAATAATTAAGTATATTTTGAAGGATGAAAATGGCAAAGAACAAGGCCTCTTCCGAGTAGAGCTTACTTGAAAACCTTCCATACAAATCATTAGCATGCCCTACCCAACTATCTCTCACTCATTTATTCTGCCAAACACATAGAAAACAAAATGTAAAAAGCAAAACGGAATGTCAGAGCCATATCATCCAAATGCAAACCAAATATTCTAACAGAATAAAGTGGTCCCCTTCTAATTAACATAGTAATCATGCATCCACACTAGTAAATTTCTCCTCCTTTTCTCACGTGAAAGTTCACCTACATCAGCCTTCAGTCCTTCCTCCACGTCATCATTCTAACTCATGCTGTCTTCAACTACAATTGCCGCCTCATCAAGATCTTCATGCTTTATCTGCTCCACATGTTCTCTTGCCATGGACTGAATCGTATCAATATACCCCCTTCAAAAGCAACCTTGTCCTCAAGGTTGACCTCATGGAAAGAATCTTTTAACACCTCCCAATATTCCCAAGTAGCCTCTTCTCTGGGCATGTTTTTCCACTTAGCTAAAACTTCTTTGATTTACTACCCTGCCTTAACCATGGTCCTCTGGTCCACTATGGCTTGAGGTTGCATCTTCTTGATGGTAACAGATTCGGGTATAGATGCACTTTTTTCATATGGATCTCCTTGAAAGCTTTTGAGTAATGATACATAAAACACAGGATGAATTTTACTCTCAGCTGGTAACTGTAATTTATATGCCATAACCCCAGTCTTATCTGAAATTTGAAATGGTCCATAATAGTGTTGAGATAACTTGAAGTTGAGCCGGCGTGCCATTGACTTTTGTTTATAATGATGTAGCTTCACCCACATCCACTCGCCAATCTAGAATTCCTTCTCTTTTCTCTTCATGTCGGCATACTTCTTCATTCTGGCTTGGGCTTTTTGCAAGTTGAGCTTTAAATAATGATGAATCTCCTATCTTTTTTTAAGTAAACCATCCACTGTTTCCACTGCAGCTTCTCTAAGCACATAAGCTAGTAATGAAGGAGGCTTAACCCTATATAATGCTTAGTAGGGAAACATCTGTATTGCACTATGGTAAGATGAATTATACGATAGTTCTACCCATGCTATAAAATTGTACCAGTACTATGGATAAGAATGAACAAACAATCTCAAATACTGTTCTAAGCACCGGTTAACCACCTCTAATTGCCTATCAGCCTTTGGATGGTAAGCAGTGTGTGCAATAATTTTGTCCCACTATAACGCATAAGTTGAGCCAAAATTTGCTCAAGAAAAGTGGGTCTCTATCTGTCACAATAATTTGAGGGAATCCATGAAGCTTAACTACATTCTAAATGAAAACATCAGCTACTTGACTAGCAGTGAAACATAGTTTAAGAGGACAAAAATGTGCACTCTTCGTGAACATATCAACAACCACCAAAACAGCCATAAACCCCTTAAAATTTGGCAGACCCACTATAAAGTCCATTGTTACTTCAATCCATGGTTTCTCAGATATAGGCAGTGGTTGTAACAGTCCCTGTTTTTTACCTGTTGAGTACTTAACCTTTTGGCAAGTCTGACAATCGTTGATCATTTCTTGAATCTCCCTTTGCATATTTGTCCAAAAGAAAATATCAGTAATCACCTTATAAGTTTTGTGTACTCCCTCGTGACCTGCCATTGGAATTTCGTGGAAGGTGTGAAATATTTGCCTCTTAAGCTCACATATATATGGCACAAAAATTCTATTTTGAAAAAATAGTATTTCTTCTTGAACCATGTAATTAGTAGACAAGTCCCATTGATCAAATAGTGAATGCAATTCTTGCATATTAGTTAGCTCTTCATTGCCCTTTGAATTGCTAGAACAATGGGGATCTAATTACAATCAAGGCATTGCAATATGTGGTTAACTCTTCTTGTCTGGACAATGCATCAGCCACTGCATTACTCTTTCCTGGTCTGTAAACTATTTCATACTAAAAACCTAACAATTTAATAGAATAAAATTGTTGCTCTGGTGTCTGAATGACTTGAGAAACTAACTCCTTCAAGCTTTTATGATCTGTTTTGACAATGAAATACTTTCCCAATAGGTAGTACCTACACTTGTGAACTAATTGGGTAATAGCAAACAACTCTCTTACATAAGTTGAAACATGAATTAACTTAGGGGGAAGTTTCTTACTAAAATAGGCCAATGGATGACCTTCTTGAGAAAGCACTGCCCCAATTCTTGTGCTAAAAGCATCAGTTTCAACTGTAAACATCTGTTTACAGTGATTTTTGATCTAAAGCCAAATCTGCCAACAAATACTTGATTCTATCGAGAACGATATTGATATTCAAAGTTAAGCAGTAATCTCATTAGAAATATAAAGTTACACATTAGAAATATGTGTCAAATGATGCATGTAACTTTTTAGTAACTGTAAAAATAAAGAGAATATGGTTGAAGATGGTTTGAGAAGATGGTTTGGAAGAAATTACAAAAAGAGGTGAATTGCAAAAAAGTAAATAAAAGCAGTAAAATGCAGGAAGTTGAATAAAACAAGTAAATTAAAGAAAAATAAATGAAAGCATGTAAATTGCAGAAAGATAAATAAAAGCTAGAAGAATATGAAATTAGAAATATAGTAAGGAGAAGAAGTCAGAAATAGAATAAAAGAAGATGAAGATGAAGATGAAGATGAGGAAGTAAAGATAGAAGATGAACTAGAATTAAAATTGACTGAAAGCTAAAGGGTAAAAGGCATACTTTGATGTTGATCCTTTAGTCTACTCGTATGAGATGTTAGGATTTTGATCAAGTATTGCTAACCTTTTTTTACATAAGAAATCCTAATATTTATAGGCAAATCATAGAAATAACTGTCTATCTACTATTGGCCACGTAAGTGACAGTTATTGTGCAGGCTAACTATAGATATAATTGTTTATCTATCTATTGACCATGTAAGTGACAGTTATTGTGCATATTACATAGTATGATAAACCAGATATAAAGGCCACTAGACACGTCTACTTAATCTGTCCGTCAAATAGCATATTTGACATTTGACAACTTGGTTGCACCATCACATCGTCAAACTGTTCGTCAAACAGCATATTTAACATTTGATAACTTGGTTGCACCGTCACATCGTCAATCAGCATATTTGATGAAAACTTGGTCACGTCATCAATCAACATGTCTTTGACGTTTGACGACTTGGTCGTCAATCAACATGTCCATCCGATAGCTCATTTGAAGATTTGATCGCCAATCAACATGTCCATCCGAAAGCTTTACACAATCGTCTATCCAAAAGCTCATTTGACGACTTAGTCATCGATCAACATGTCTATCTGATAGCTCATTTGATGATGTGGTCGTCGATCAACATGTCCATCCGACAACTCATTTGATGACTTCAGAATAAGGCTAGCATCTTCCTTCATTCGGTAAACACTTAATATCCGTCGAATTCACAACTATCAATATTTTTGACAAACACTTATTATCCATTGAATCCACAGCTGCCAAATCGTATAATCACTAATTGGAATTCTTTGAAATGTATACTTATATCAACAATTGAAACTTATCGTCAAACTAGTTTTTTGAATGGTATGCTTCTGACAATTTTACTTCAGCAGTCTTTAATGTTATGGTGAACTGCTTCATGCTGATTTCTGTCAAATGTGCTCTCCTCTGTTGAATTCCTATCAAATTATCTATCGAATTCCCCATTTGACGTAATCAATTCCATTGAATTCCTCATTCGATGTATTCTTTCTGTTGAATCCCTATAGGCCATATTGCAATTTCGTCAAATGGAACACATTATATTTTTAGACAATCATTCATAAGTCTTGTCGGATACACAAGCCTCTTTGACAATTTGGACATTGAAAATACCAGTCTAACATCTTTTTGAAATTTGGCAATATGAGTACTAGAGTTTGGGTCATTTTATGCTTGAGCTCCTCAAAAGCTATTCAAGTTTGATCATTCCACTCAAACTTATTCTTCTTGAGTAATTCAGTAAGAGGATGAGCTATTTGGCCATACTCCTAGATAGACTTTCGATAATAGCCAGTAAGCCCAAGAAATCCTTTAAGTTGTTTGATGTTATTAGGTTTTGGCCACTCCACCATAGCCTGCACTTTCTTCTCATCAACTTGTACTCCATCACAGCTAACCATATGTCCTAAATATTCAATAGCTTTTTGAGCAAAAGAACATTTGGATAATTTTGCAAACATAGAATGAGACTTCAAAGTTTAAAGAACCATCTGCATGTGTTCTTTGTGCTCTTCTAAGGATTTATTGTAAATTAAAATATTAACAAAAAACAATGCCATAAATTTTCTTAAGAAAAGCTGAAATACTTTATTCATAGTAGCCTGAAAAGTAGAGGGTATGTTAGTCAATCCGAAGGGATAACAACAAATTCATAGTGCCCCATATGTGTTATGAATGCAGTCTTGTTTATATCTAGTTCCCACATCCTAATTTGATGATACCCAGATCTTAAATCCAACTTAGAAAAATATTTTTCACTATGTAACTCATCTAAAATCTTATCAATAGTAAGGATAGGAAATTTATTCTTAACTGTGACTTTGTTCAGTCCACAATAATCCACAAAAAACCTCCAAGTCCCATCTTTTTTTTTAACCAACAAAACTGGGGAAGAGTATGGGCTTTTATTGTCTCAAATCACCCCTGCAGTTTGCATTTCATGAATTAAACTTTCAATCTCAACCTTTTGGAATTGGGGGTAGCGGTAAGGTCTTATGCTAACTGGTTGAGCACCTGGTTCAATGGGAATCTTGTGATCAACTTCTTTCCTAGTAGGAGGTAAATTTTTAAATTCTTCAAAAACCTCCTGATATTGATCAATCAAAACTTTAATGGTTGCTGGAATTTCTACTACATTATCGAGAGTGTCAGTAGTTTGCAAATATTAAAAGCCAAACATAGAATCTACTACCATCAACTCGTTTAGTGCCTTCCCTTTCAATGGTATAGGGTCCAACATGTTCTCTCCCTAAATCATTACCTCTTTCCCACGATAATGGAATTGCATAGTTAAATCCTTGTACTTGGTCTTAACAGTACCCAATTCAACTAACCACTGAACACCGAGGACTACATTTGAGCCCTTTATCTTCAATAGAAATAAATCAACATTAAACTCATGCCCTTGGAATTTTAAATTCACCTTCTCACACTTTTTCTCATGGTATAGATAGGTCCCACTTCACGTGCCTATCTAAAGCCAAAAATGGAGGTTTGCTTGAGTTTTAACCTGTAATATGAAAGATTGAGAGAATACTCTATTGTATATTATTCAACTATATGTAAGTATTTCAATAAAAAAGAAATCATATACTAGGAAAGAAGATAATTATACTATTAATTACAATCCTACAATTAAACCCATAATCATGTAACTCCTACAATTAAGCCTATAATCTAGTAACACTCTCCCTCAACCTGGAGTATAGATGTTAATCATGCCCAGCTTGTTACAAAGATAATCAACCTTAACTCTATTAAGAGCCTTTGTAAAAATACCTCCTAATTGTTCTCCAGTTTTCACATAGCCTGTAGAAATCAAACCTTGCTGAATCTTTTCACGAACAAAGTGACAATTAATCTCAATGTGTTTGGTTCGTTCATGAAAGATTAGATTAGATGCAATGTGAAGCATAACTTAGTTGTCACACCACAGCTTAGCTGGCATTAAAACCTCAAAACCCACTTCTCTGAGAAGATATATATCCACATAATTTCACATACAGATTTGGCCATAGTCCTATATTCAGACTCAACACTTAATCATGAAACTACATTTTGTTTCTTACTCTTTCATAAGACCAAATTGCCTTAAAAAAAACACAATATCTTGAAGTTCATCTTTGATCTTCCTTAGATCCTGCCCAATCAGTATTTGAAAAACATTCAATCCTTGTGTGGCCATGATTGGCATACAAGATCCCATACCTAGGTGACCCTTTTAAATAGCACAAAATTTGTTCCACTGTCTTCCAATGATCAACTGTTAGAGATGACATATACTGACTTACCACACTAACTGAGTAGGCAATATCTAGATGAGTCATAGTGAGATAATTTAGATTTCCCACCAATTTTCTATATCTTCCAGGGTCTTCAAATAAATCGCCAACTTTAGTAAGTTACAGACCAGGAATCATTGGAGATTTGCAAGGTTTAGCTCCAAACTTCCCTGATTCAAACAATAAGTCAAGCACATATTTCCTTTGAGACAAAAAGATTCCTTTCTTACTACTAGTTACTTCAACACCCAAGAAATATCTTACCATTCCCAAGTCTTTGGTATGAAACTAAGTATGGAGGAAGGATTTAAGAGATGAAATTCCTGCATAGTCACTACTAGTGATGACAATATCATCCACATACATAACTAATATAATGATGCCACTATCAGAGTGTTTGTAGAAAATAGAGTGATCAGACTTACTTTTATTCATACAAAAATTCTCAATAGCCTAACTAAACTTACCAAACCATGGATGAGGGCTCTACTTCAGGCCATACAGAGACTTACGAAGGCGATATACTTTCCCATGCTCCCTCTAAGCAACGAAACCCGGTGGTCGCTCCATATATACTTCCTCCTGAAGATCACCATGAAGAAAGGTATTTTTAATATCCAATTGATGCAGAGGCCAATTTTGAGTGGCTGCCATCGAAATAAATAGTCTCACGAAAGTAAGTTTAGCAATAGGAGAAAATGTATCAAAGTAGTCCACTCCATATCGGGCTTTCAATCTAGCAACAGAGCCATCAGGATTAACTTTAACTGCAAACACCCATTTACACCCAATAGTCTATTTTCCTGTAGGTAGATCTTCTAAGGTCTAAGTACTATTATCATCCAAAAATTCATCTACTCAATCATAGCATTACGCCAGCCAGAATAGGCTAATGCTTCATGAACAGTTTTAGAAACAGAGATAGAATCAAGAGATGTAATAACAGAATAAGAAGCATATGACAAATGGTCATAGGAAACAAAAGAGGATACAAGATATATGCACGTATGTTTACCTTTACGAAGAGCAATAGGAAGATCATCACTCTGAATCGGATCAGATGGCAAAGAAAGTGGTTCATCAGGACATGAATTAGGAGGATCCAGAATAGATACATCAATAGGTTCAGGAGTAGGATCAGAAGGTTGTGGCCAGCGAATATATTTATGTATTATGGAAAGTCTTACAAGAACCGATGGAGGAGGATCTGAAGAAGAGGTAACAGTATAGATTAGCAAATCATCATCTTCCCCTTAAGGAATAGGACCAGTAGATGATGAAAAGGGTTGTGTTTCTAAAAGGTAACATCAGTTGACACACAAGATACCTATTAAGACTAGAACAATAACACCTATATCCCTTTTGCACATGAGAATATCCCAAGAAGACACATTTCAAAGATTTAGGATCAAGTTTTATAACTTTAGGACGGACATCTCTAACAAAGCACGTACAACCAAATATTTTAGGTTCAATAGGAAACAACGCTTTATAGGAAAGAGAACAAAAAAGGGAGTCTCAAGATAGAACTGAGAAGGGCATTCTATTGATCAAGAAACAAGCTATGGAAACAACATCAGCCCAGAAATGTTTAAGAACTTGCATTTGAAATAACAATGCTCTAGTAGTTTTAAGAAGATGCCTATTTTTTCTTTCAGAAACACCATTTTGAGATGGTGTGTTCACACACGATGTTTGATGAAGAATACTATTTTGGAGCATATACTTTTGGAAATTTTTTGATAAATATTCTTTAGCATTATCACTCCTCAAAGTTTGTACAGGAATACCAAATTGAGTTCGAATTTCAGCACAAAAAGTAGAGAAATACAAGAACAATTTAGAATAATTTTTCATTAAATATAACCATGTCATTCGAGAATAGTCATCAATAAAAGTAACAAAATATCAAAAACCAGTTTTGGATATAACTAGACACAGATCCCAAACATCAGAATGTACTAATTCAAAAGAAGCATTAGCTCATTTATTAACTCTTGGACTAGAACTATGATGATGGTCCTTAGTAAACTAAAAAGACTAACAATCGAAAGATGACATAGTGGAAAACTGAGGACAAAGCTTCTTTAACACTAGAAGTAAAGGATGACCCAAACTACAGTGTGCTTCAAAAGGGGTGACAACTCCAGCACAGGCTATGGATTTTGGTATGTGTGGATCAAGGATGTAGAGGCAGCCAGACTCATGTCCCTTACCAATTATCTTCTTCGTCAAAAGATCCTGAAATAAAAAATAAATAGGAAAATATGAGACACAACAATTGAGATTACGAGTGATTTTACTGACAGAAATCAAATTGAATGATAATTGAGGTAGACTGAGAATAGATGACAAAGAAAGTGATTATGTAGGATTAATTGTTCCAGATCCAACAGGATAAGATGTTGAACCATCAGCTAAAGTAATAGGATTGGTAGATTTTTGTGACTGAAAGGTAGAGGAAAGAGTAGAGTTACCTGTCATATGATCTATAGCACTAGAATCAATGACCCATTTTGATGATGAGGAAACAAGACATGTTTTGGGTTTACCTGACTTGGTAATGGCAGTAATGGAATTAGATTGAGGTGATGAAAGCTGAGTCAATAGGGCATACTCCTCTATAGATATTGTAACAGACTTTTTAGCGGTTTCTTTAGTGGATGCAATATGGGCAGACTAAGCTTTCTTATATTGCAACTTCTGACATTCTTGTTTAATATGACCTGGTTTGTGACAATAGTGACAAACTACATCCCCTAGGTCACGAGTACCATAGTTAGAACCCATGCTCTAACTACCACCACTACTTCCACCTTTGTATTGTATTGTTTCCTAAACTCATATATGCTGTTATGACTTATAAGAGCACTATTAGGCTGAGCAAGTTGATTTGATGGTGAACTTTCTGTATGAAGAACCCTATTGAAAGCATCTTAAAGAGAAGAAATCTCTATCCCAAAGAGAATTTGTGACTTAGATGTCTCATACTCAGATGAGAGACCAGCTAAAAAGCTCACAACAACCATCTTCTCCCGCTGATATTGCTGTATAGTGACATATGTACTGAAGGGAAGTAGCATATTGAGTTCTTCGTAGTCTTTTTGAAATTCATGAAATAATTGTGAAAGTCCTATCACCCTTGTCTGCCCTATAAATAGCTTTACACACATCATAGATACGAGAGACATTTTGTTTTTCAAAATACAAGAAATCTAAATATTGCATCAAATCTTTGACTGTACAACAATGAGTTACCATACCAACCACCTCAATATCAATGAGTTATGTATTAGGAGAAACAAACTAGCATCCTTTCTCATTCAAGGCAGTTTAGAGACATCACTAGGAGGATCATCTGTCAAGTGACTGTCCATAGAAATACTTAGTAAATATAACTCAATAGTTTGACTCCAATCAATATAATTTGTACCATTAAGCTTATGTTTCGTAATTTTTGACATTACCGAAAACATATCAGAAACAACAGCCTTCTTCTTAGCTATAATTTTCTAACCAACAACCTAAAAACAAATGAAGATTAAATTTTGGGACTTTAGTTAATAAAAAATTGAATACAAACTCAGACCTTTTGTACAAATAGCCCTACACCGTATAGAATATTGGCCAACCACATATGGAAACCGAAAGCCCACATGAATGCGAGCACTCTGACAAAAATTGGAAAACTTTAGGTCACAGATGCGCCCTAATGCACCACCATGCATTGGTGCGTGGTACTGTAGCAGAAATCTTCAAACAGTGTTTGTGATTCACACGTGTAGACTTCGATGACTGGCTTTGGGCAAACAGCCGATCAGTGGTAAGCGCTTTTCCTTGGCAGGACAGTGTCAACTAGGGACCCTCTTGTGATGGTGAACTGATTCTGGTGACTCCCTCTCTCACACCCAATGCCCAGAAATTCAAAAAAAAAACCCATCCAAAATCAATTTGGAACCTCTGATACCATGTAATCTGAAAGATTGAGAGAATACTCTACTATATATTATTCAACTATGTGTAGGTATTTAAATACAAAAGAAATCCTATACTAGGAAAGAAGATAATTACAATATTAATTACAATCCTACAATTAAACCCATAATCATGTAACTCATACAATTAAGCCTATAATCTCATAACATAACCTTTCAACCACCCTTGCATTGAAGTTATTATTACTGCCGCTATCTATCAACACTTTCACCTCTTTCCCTGCACACCTTCTTATCACCCTTATAGTACTCGAGTGAAATTGTCCAACAAAGGCATTAATACTAATTTCAAGTGTCACTTCCATACTGTTAATTTGATTATCTATTTCTGTGGTCTCATAATTCTCTTCGAGACTGGGGTCTTGCAGTAACTCCTCAATTTCTTCTTGTCCCACTAATGGAAAACAAGTTGTCATACATTTGTGCCTAGGATTATACTTTTCATCACAATAGTAACACAATCCTTTCTCCCTCCTAGCCTTCAGTTCAACAGGTGACATCTTTTTAAATTAAGGTGAATTTCCTGAGAGGGCCATTGATAACGAGCATTGTGCAGATGTCAGTTTGATAGAATTGGAAGTAGTCTATTGGCTCGGTTTAGCAGTGTATATAGATTGAGTGGGACTTCTAAAAATTAGGATGAATATAGGCAGAATTTATATTATTAGACCTTGCTAGGGTAATGGTGGAAAAAGTCGATTTACTAGGAAGTTGCTTAATGATGTTCAGTAGTGTGGTTAATTTTTGTTCATGTAATTTGGCCAAGGACACAGCATGGTAGTAACTAGTAGGTTGAGCAAGCAACAAATCACATTTTAATTGATCTTGTAATCTGGCAACAAAAAATTGATAAGACGTTGTTCACTAAGGTCGGTTATCTTTGTGGAAATTTCCTTAAACTGAGTTTGATACTCCGCTACAATACTAGTTTGTTTTAACTCCTTTAATGTAGCCTTACGGTCATCATACAATGATGTTCCAAAACGTAGAATTAAGGCATTGAGAAACTCCAGCCTTCTCTGAACCAAGGAATTCTTCATCACCCATTTATACCATGCATGTGCAGCTCCTTCCATATGAAATAAGGCTATCTTAATTCTCTGATCCATTGGTACCCCATATATATCAAAGAACTCTTTGATTTTGAACACCCTTTCTTCAGCTTTTACTCCATTAAATTTGGGCACATCCACCTTAAGTCCCTTCCCATTAAACATATTTGTAGCTCCAATGAAATATGTTTTGAATTATTGACTCAAACTAGGAGATGCCTTAACTTGCTTGTCTTTCTAGGGTTGCAACACTCTACGCATCATTTCCTCCATATTGGTGAATTATTCTTTATAACCGTTCATTATTTCCTCCATTGCATTGAGCTTCTCATTAATTCTATTTTACCTCTTGTATAAATTCACTGTGAGAGCTTCTAGCTTGGTGAACTGAGTTCCCTCTACCATGGCAGACTCTCAATGAAAGCACCAAATGTTAAATTTAGTAGTTGAATCAATAAAAATATCAATAGCAAAATAAATTAAACAATAAAATAATGGATGGATGAAGAGATAAAAATGAATGAATCAAATGATTGAGTATATTTCAAAGAATGAAAATGGCAAAGAACAAGGCCTCTTTTGAGTAGAAGTTACTCTAAAACCTTCCATACAAATCATTAGCATGCCCTACCCAACTATCTATCACTCATTTATTCTGCCAAACACACAGATAGCAAAACGTAAAAAGCAAAAAGGAGATGTCAAAGCCATATCAGTCAAATGCAAACCAAATATTCTAATAGAATGAAGTTGTCCCCTTCTAATTAACATAGTAATCACGCATCCACACTGGTAAATTTCTCCTCATTTTCTCACTTGAAATTTCACCCACGTCAACGTTCAATCCTTCCTCTACGTCATCATTCTGACTCATGTTGTCTTCAGCTACAATTGCCACCTCATCAAGATCTTCATGCCTCATATGCTCCACATGTTCTCTTGCCATGGACTAATTCGTATCATTACTATTATTATAGATTAATAAAGTGATGGATGAAGATGGACCATTACAAAAGGAGGGCCATTGCAAAGCAAATAAAATGTGATAAAAACATGATTGAAACAGAAATGGTGAGAGCAGCTCAATTATTTTATATTATTCTTGTTCATGCATGCTTAATTAGGGCCATGCATACATGCAGCTTGACTTCGAATGTCATTTATAGCTTTAAACCCAGCCACATCTTCATTCATTCCTCCTTTAGTACTCCTTGTCAATAACGAGCCTGCTTCACATATTTCCCTGCATGCACTTCAATATGTTAGAAAAAAATCAATAATATATCACTTTTGATGTTAATTTTAGAATCAATTATTAATTTAGTTCTTATATGTCACACTTGGCTCAATTTAATCCTTATAGGATCAAGTGCATCCTTTTAGTTCTCGAAAAAATGTACTTGTCTCATCATGGTATTTTTTGTTACTAAATTGTAAAATTTGTCAATGTTTAATTTTAAATTTTTCATTTTTAAAGTTATTTTGACAAATAAAAGAACAAAATTAAAACGAACATAATCTTTATTTCAAGGAATACATTGAGATAATTGATCTTTCATGAACTAAATTAAAACAACTGTTATATCTTTTAGGGACCAAATCACTAATTTTCTATTAATTTTAATTCACTGTCGATATATATATCATTTCAAAGAAATATTTTTTCCTTTTATATCTTATCTAAAAAGATCAATTTACTCAAACATTAAGTAACATACAAATACCCCACCTCATAAATTTTTAAAATTGGCAATTAGGTTTTAAAACTTTTACACTCCAGCAAATAGGTCTTTTTTATCTAATATCTTTTTTTTTAGAATTCTAATTTATTTTCCTTCAATAAAGCTGTCAAAATGAACCACATCGACCCCACTTTTCTGTCACGTCCCAAAATCTGAGCACATGACCGACACGGAAAGTGAATTTCATTTCACCTCCGTAAGCCTATCTTTCTCTTAAGCATCATATCATTCTTTTTCATGCAACCAAACCGAGTTCTCTATACACACTACAATAATTCACATTACATCACTGAATGAACCTACCCGATTACAGAGATTTATAGATTTATACAACTTAGAATAAGACTTAACTATTATACCTTTAGCCTGAACAAATGAAAAGGTAATCATGGGCTAAGGATCCATAATTCCTTGTACAGATATTTACCTTCAGCTGTCAACTCTGAAAAAAATGTTAATAAGAGGGGTATGAGCAAACCACGTGCCCAGTGAGCAGACAACACAACACTATGACAAAAAAAATATCATGCATCATAATGATAACATGCAGCAATCATACGTAATCGATCATAATATAATATAATATAATTCATAATACTTCACAACAATATCCAAGTAAATCAAATACATTTCAACATAATTCATATAATTCACAACAGCAAACAGTGAAATCAATTTCACACATTTTCCGTACCAACCGGGTCGTCTAGGATACCTCTAGATCGTTGCCCGCGGCCCCTGCCGCATCCACTCTTATCGCTCCATGTATATTCTCCACCCTTATAGCTTCACGTAGATTTCTCCATGGGGTGCACCACCATGCTTTTCCTTTCTAGTCAAACACAATCACAATCACATCTAAGAGCATCCTCAATCATAATCATGAGCCACATACACAACTCAGTCATTTACAATTCAAGTCACAACATAATCAATATTGTTCCAGCAACATAGCATGTATACAACATAACCCATAATATAGATCAATTATTCAACAATAACATACTTCAACTATCCGCATATAGATGAACTCAATAATCAGAGTATGACACATTTCAAATCAGTTCACATGCCATTCACAATCCATCATATAACCTCCATTCATGAGAAAATAAGAATCACCAGGCAAGTTCCATAATTGTTTATGTCTCATCGTCCCCTTCAAGCACAATATAATTTAAACATATAAATATATATATATATATATATATATATATATATATATATATATATATGTCATCATCCTCTTCAAACTTGGATATATAACATATTTTCACTATAATGCATAAAGTCCATAACAAAGATATTTAATCATAACAAGTATTAACCCACTCACCTGGATTTCACGCTCTTGGCACTCCCACCTTGCACCTTGACCATTCCTATTGTAACCAGATAAAAACCATCAGGGTTACGAAATAGAGAAATTCCTTACCACTACTCCCGACCTTCATCCACTTCTCAACTCATAGCTCCTAACTGGTAATGAATATCCAACTTAAACTTATACCATTGGAAACTAGACTTAAATAGCTTTTCAACGATATAAAGTTCACCCAAAACGGAGTCCGGATGAAGAAGTTATGGCCGATTGAAAATAAACTAAGGTTTCCCGACACACCTGGCGCCTGGGTGCCAACCCAAGCCTAGCGCCTAGGCGCCACACCTGGCGCCTGGGTGCCAATCCTTTCTTCCTCCCCAACGAACCTTGGCACCTAGGCGCCACGTTCGCGACCTTTCACGATTTCTCTCGGATTTGGCCCAAATCTGGCCAAATCTCCACCGTTTTCCATGATTTCTTCCATGGGATCTCACCCTTAATGTCTAAGGAGCATTTAGACACCAAAAGCACCAATTTTAATCGAGAAACGAAGCCGGAATCTCGATTTTACCTCAAACACTCTTAAAACTAGAAAATAGGGAAAAGCTTAAGAAATAAAAATTTCTACCTCGATTCCTTGCTTTCCCTACGTTGCTTGGCTCCTAGAGGCTCGCCCCGTAGCCCGAGATCTGCCCTTCAAAGTCCGGTTGTGGAGTTAGAGTGTAGAGAGAGAAAGTAGAGAGAAGAAAGAGAGAAAGAGAGGAGAGAAGGTGAAGAGAGAGAGAGAGAGAGGAAAGGAGAAAATGAGGAAAAAGAGGTGAGACCACCTATATACTCGCCCGGGGTGAAATTATCACTTGCTCTCCAGTTGACCCTCAGTCAAGACTAGCAAAAGCAAATTCATAAAATCTCAGCTCAGGTGTTTCTAAATCCTAGGTGCCCCACAGATTTCCTTATTTCACTTTAGTCCCTCTCAATGTCTCAGACTCCTCTTTAACCTCGAATCCATCATCCTTTCGGTACTGGACTCATAACGCATTCCTATAAGCTCATTCTTCTTCTCGGGTTCCTATTTGGTCATTTCTCAAAAGTCCTCTATACTTTCTTTTCTTTTCACATTAGTCCTTGAGAATTTGTAAAAATTTCCCAAATTAAAATTTTGAAATTTCTATTCCCAAATTTCCTTCACTAATTCAAAAAGAACATTTTTCATGTAATTAAATTTTTCAATAAACTTCAAATAGATTTTAAATATTCATATAAATTCTTGGGATATTACATTTTCCTAAACAAAAGTTAAACCTAATGGAGTTGCCACCTAATTTTATATAAAAAGGGTAAAAACTAAAAACAAATCCTAAAAAGACAATTAATGGAGTTACCACCTAATTTTATATCAAAGGGTAAAACTAGGAAAAACCCTAAAAAGACAAGGTAAGGCTTCTTAAGATCTAAGGGTTTGGGAGTCTGTTTAGGCTCTAAGGTGTTAGGAACCCTAGATCTTCCTTCTAGACAGCTACCCTAATTTTATATCAAAGGAAAAAACCAGCTCAATGTTAGCTCACTTTAACTCTAATATTATTAGGGCCAGACTATTTTTTATACTATTTTTTTTTACAAGCCAAGGTTTTCTTTATCACGCCCCCAAATCAGGTTAGATGATTGGTACAATATAGGACCCGCCCCATGACCATAAGCCTTTCTCCTCACGAAATTTAACGCAATAGGAAAATTAAAATATAAGCCAATCATGAGCATCACACGTGGAAACCTAGTAATGAATAAATGTTCGTATCGAGAATTTTGCGGTTTACAAAAAAAGGCCTATGTTTCTAAACTTTCCCTCTCTATCACAGAATAATGTTAAGGAAAGATTTAAAACATAGCCTAATCATGAACAATAAGTAAGAGATAAATTCCACCACAAAAGAATACCCAAATCTGACCCTAGGAGTCCTAGTGACTATAGAGCTGACTCCCCTCCTAAAAATATCAAAATAGTAAAGGTATGGTGACAAGAGGACCTGTTACTCTTCGTGTGGAGGCTCATTGACTACAACAGAGTCTGCAAGAGGTACACAAAAACAAGTGAATAATAAACTCGGTGAGATATAGCAAGTAAGAAAATAACCTACTATGTACCTCCTACAGGAGATAGGGAACTCACATTCAGTCCCACCTTCGAAATCAACCATCACAACAAGAATCACACTATTAGGAAATTGCAATTAAAAGAGTATAAATAGAAATTTCGTCATCTCAAATAGTGTACTTAAGACGTGAGCAAACAAATTATCCAATGCAAAGCTTCAATGAAGGGTGGGGGCCGCTGAGGCCAACTCATGCTTGAGCAATATGGGGATTTCCTTGATTGTCTCCATTTTTCAAACACTTGTCACCTAGCATGGTTTTATTAATACTTTTCATCGTCTACCCATCACTCAGATAGCATCCTCAAGGGTTAAAGGATTAAATATCCCAATTGATTATTATGTATTTTCATACCATCCCTGAGCCTTCACCCTTGCATCCCATCCAATAAGAATGGAAAATTATCCTTCACAATTGAACCATTCATCATAAACATAGTGAATGTAAGTATAATGATCACAAGGCAACACTCAATTTCAACGATGTATCAAGTAATCTTTCTATGATAGATCAACACTAGAACCCAAAATCTTACCACTATATAAGGAGTGTAAATGTTCACACGGGGTTTGGTTTAGTACGGCATCTTCATAAGCCAATTCACATTTTTCACAAGGAACACAAAATAGTGAACATAAGGAAGCGTAGTTCCCTCATAAGTGGAAGTTAACACTTGATTCAAATTGAGTAGTAATAATCCCTTACCTGAGATCCAGAGTATGATAAATGAAAACAAGAAACTCACCAAGACATGCAAGCAATTGACAGGGAAAACCTACAACAAAAGAGGAGGTTTTAAATCACAAGGTTCATAACACTCCCAGCTGATAGCGCCTGGGGTGCCATCCACCTCCCCAACACACTCAATTCCCTAACCATACAACCTAACCCCCTTGGTTGGTTGGCGCCTAGGGATCCAAGCACCATCCTCTAAAGCAGCCTCTGTCTCATGGGCATCCACACCTGGTCCTCAACAGAAAGGCTTGAAAACTTCCCCTAACCAAGCCAAAACTTAGCCCTCTATGGTCCAATGCCTTCATGGTCATCTATAAAGCATATTTGGGTGTTTATATGTCATAAAAACCAAGTTTCAAATCATTACCAAGCCAAGAATGAAGTTGTCACATTAAAATCTCAAATCTCTCTACACCCCATCAGTTTTTAATGAAAATTTATGACCACAACTTCTTCTCTCTTGTCCATAAATGCAATCCAACTACCGAAATGCATATTTAAAGCCTTAAACACTAAAAAGTACCATGGGAGGCAACTAGGAACACAAAATTACATCAAAGCTCCAAAAGAAACAAGATTGCTATCCTAGGGTTTTGCCTACACGAAAAAGGAAGGAGAAAGGGAGAAGGAACCATGTATAAAGGTCTTCCTAGCTTGAACCAACAAGGAAAGTTCTCTTCCCTTCCTACACCTTTGGTCAATAACCAAGAGAGGGAGAGTGGGCGCAAAGAGCAAAAAACTATGGAGAGGAAAATGAGAGAGAATAAAATACACTAATTAACATATATCTCCTTAAAAAACCCCTTTCCCAAAATTTCCTCCATATCCCTTTTTACTCCTCTTCCTAAACAACTTTCTCTTTATCTTGTTTCAAGGAAATTCTTGCCTTAGCAAAAATTTTATTAATTCATACATCAACACCACCTGCTATTACATAAAACTTTTAATTAATTCACTAATTAATTTTCTAATTCCTCCTTGTAGGTCCCACACATGAACATATGAAATTTAGCCACAAAATTTCCATCATTCACATAATTATCAGCATTATTTAAAAGATCTATGCATATCAAGAAAAATTTATAGAAAATATTTAAATGTGGGAAAAATAAAACCACGGGTATTACATTCTTAGCCCAAGCCAACCGTATTAGGACCTAAGGCTAGGTCAATCCCTAATTAAAAAAAACATTTATTTTCATTTGAAAATTTATTACTTATTATACCTAAATAATATACAAAATAAATAAACATTTATATGTGTGTGTGGGGGGGGGCTAGGTCAATCCCTAATTAAAAAAAAAAAGATTTCTTTTCATTTGAAAATTTATTACTTATTATACCTAAATAATATACAAAATATATAAACATTTATATGTGTGTGTGTGTGGGCTAGGTCAATCCCTAATTAATAAAAAAAGATTTCTTTTCATTTGAAAATTTATTACTTATTATACCTAAATAATATACAAAATAAATAAACATTTATATGTGTGTGCGCGCGCGCGCGCACAATAAGTGAAAATAAACATTTATATATATACATATATAGACACACAATAAGTAACTAACTTATTAAATATTTAAAAAATTAAAATAATTATAATTGAAAAACAACTTTGTCTCAAAAGTCAACATATTAAATGTCTAAAATAATACATCTTTTTTGTTACATAAAATGATACATATTTAATTATTCAAATTAAAGCTAGTTTTATTTTAATCTAAAATATCAAAATTAAACTTAAAAAAAAAAAGATAAAAGCAAGTCAGGCCTAGCCTACTTTGGCCCTAACATTTTTAGGGTCGAACCATTTTTTACAATGAGTTAGAAATACTCTAGCCCAACTTTAATTATTTTTTTTTACAGGCCTATGGGCTTGCCCATAGAATCTAACCTATTTTGACAACTCTAATCTCAAACTACCTATATGTCAGAAAATGTATATCTAAATTGCACTTCAAATGCAATGGTCTCACAACTACCACATAGAGAGTCAGAGGTAAAAAATGAGTTAGCACTATAAGAAATAATACAGAAGGATCCATTTTCTTGAATATATAAGTTGAAGAACCTAATTATTAACTTTGAAAATTTAGAGTGATTACTTGCAAATATAACTAGCACTGTAAATATGGGCTCAGGCCCACAGGCCAAGCCTGACCCACTCGTATTTGGAGAAGCTTGGATCCCAAATCATTGGCCCATTTAAAAACGAGTCGGATTGTGGGTTGTCCGTGATTCATTTTGTACATGTTTCTCATTTTAAAAAAAAAAAATTTAATGCACCCCTTTGAATAAAAAAACAATTCCCTAACCCTATCCTTTCCTTACTCTGCCTCACTCAGACCTAGACACGACACTCACCCTATGCCCTCACCTTAAACTGACAGGCCCTCACCTCACCTCACCCTCATCGGCTTAGCCTCAGACTCTCGTCATCTTGGTCTCACCGTCTTGCCGCCTAGATCTCACCATCTCACCGTCTCGATGACTCAGTCTCACCCTTCACCATCTTGGTCTCGACCCTCTCCCTCATCTCTGTCTCGAGATTGCATCGCTCGAACGACTCAGTCTATTGCTTCCCGGAACATCTCGGTCTGTTACTTCCCGGTTTATCTCAGTCTTCTCTATGCAGACATGTTGTCCGTTTAGAGTCAGACCTCTACGGCTATGTTGCTCCTCCAGTTTCCCTCTCCCTCGTCTCTATATTGCTCCTCCGGTTCACAGTCCGATCCCGTTCACAGCAACAGGTCAGTAACTATTAACTAACAATTTAAATTCAAATTTAATTAGTTTAGGGGACAATTTTAGATTCATGAATTTTTATTTCTATTTGTTGTGTTTAATTTTACTAAAATTTTGGGCTATAAATTGTTGTTGTGCTATAATTAGATTAGGGAACAAGTTTTGTGCCTTTAATTAGTTTAAGGAACAAGTTGAGTGCTTTAATTAGTTTAGGCCTTTAGGAGATTCATAAATTTTTATTTCTATTTCTTATGTTTAGTTTTTACTAGAATTTTGGGCTGTAAATCGTTCGTGTGATTCAATTAGTTTAGGGAACAAGTTCTGTGCTTTAATTAGTTTAGGCCTTTAGGAGACAACCGAACAAGTTTTGGTTTTGTTAATGAAAATAGAGCCATGAACTCAACAGACAACACTAGCTATATAGAATTTAGCTTTTACTGTGTTTTTAGTTTTGTTGTAAATTAATATTTGTTGTGTTTTTAGTTTTTACTAATTTTCAGTTGTTATGTTTTTAGTTTTTAATGGAATAGGAAGATTTCTGGTTTTAGATATCTCCACAAATTGCTCTGTACACTGTACTTAATAAATTATGAATTGAAATCCCCATTTTAACTTTTTGTTCCCCTTAGATAATGGATTCAGATTCCGTTCCTCCACCTCAAAGTGTAACGCAAAGTGCACATATTGATTATGCTACATCTGTTCCTCCTCCATCTAAAAAGAGAACTACATCTGATGTGTGATCTTGTTTTACATACTTTGGTATTGGTGGAGATGGAAAACCTAGATCAAAATGTAATGGATGTGGGTTTGAATATGTAGCTTGGGTAGCACTTACGGTACTTCAAGTTTGACCCGTCACTTATCTAATCATACACAATTAAACAATTATAGGGATATTGGTAGCTTATTTGTTGATCAAATGGGAAAATTTAAAAATAGGAAGATTTCTCAAGTTGTTGTTCGTGAGAAAATAGCTACACTTGTTGCAAAGCATGATCTTCCTTTTTCATTTATGGAGTATGATTCCTTTGTGGATTTAGTGAGTTATTTGAATCCGGATGCCAAATTAATTTCTAGGAACACGTGTGCTTGTGACATAGGGAAATTGTATAAGTCTAAAAAGGCAAATTTAAAGGAAGAATTGACTAGAATTCCTAATAGGATTTGTCTTACATCTGATGTATAAACTTCTTGTACAACCGAAGGGTATATTTGCTTAACTGTTCATTATGTTGATGAAAATTGGACTTTAAAGAATAAAATTCTTGCTTTTTCTGATATGCCTCCTCCACATTCAAAGTATGAATTGTCTAGAAAAGTGATGAAACTTTTAAAAGATTGGGGGATAGAAAAAAAAAAGATTTTTCCATCACTTTAGACAATGCATGAAGTAATAATAGCATGCAAGAATTATTGAGAGAGCAACTATGTTTGCAAAATTATTTGCTATGCAATGGTGAATTTTTTTATGTGAGATGTTGTTAATCTGATTGTCCAAGAAGGCCTAAAAACATGTAATGATGCTTTACACAAAATAAGAGAGAGTATAAAATATGTCAAAGAGTCTGAAGGACGAAAGAAAAAATTTGATAAATGTGTGCGAGGACTTGGTATTCAAGAGAGTATATCTTTGCACTTGGATGTAACAACTGGGTGGAATTCAACTTACATGATGCTTGAAAGCGCGAAAAGGTATAAGTGTGCATTTGGTATTTTTCAATTGGAGGATGAAAATTATAAGCATTGTCCATTAATTAAAGAATGAGATAGAGGACAGAAGATATGTGTCCTTTTTAGGCCATTTTTTGGGGTAACCAAATTGATGTCCGGTTCTACTTATCCAACATCTAATTTATACTTCTTGCAAATATAGGAAATGGAGAAAATTTTGCTTCAAAATTCACATAATGAAGATGAGGTCATAAAAAGTATGTCAATCATGATGAAGACGAAATTTGATAAATATTGGAGTGAATATAGTATTGTGCTTGCACTTAGAGCAGTTCTTGACCCACTAGTCAAGTTTACATTATTAGAGTGTTGTTATGTCCAGATTGATCCTATCACTTCCAATTCAAGAATAAAAAATGTAAAATGTAAATTGTTTGAGCTCTTTGATGCATATTCAAGTACAAGCTCTTCAATCAATCAAGCAAAATCTTCCTCAAGTCAAAATACATCGACAATTCAATCATCAAGATATAATGAGCATGATGATGGTGAAGGGTTATTATCATCTTTAATAGTATGTTGTAAATTTTTTTTTTTGGTTTATTTTGTTCTTCCTCAAGTTTGGTTTCATCAATAAATATATTGATTATTTTTGGTGTAAAGGCTTTGTAAGATATAGATTCTCAAATTGTGAATGAAGGTGGGAAATCTTAGTTGGAACTTTATTTGGAAGAACCAAAACTTGATTTTCGCCACTTTTCAAAGTTGGATATTCTACAATTTTGGAGAGAGCAGAAGGTTAGGTTTTTAGATTTATCAAAGATGGCAATTGATATATTAAGCATACCAATAACAACAGTGGATTTAGAGTCCCAATTTACTATTGGTTCACGCGTCCTTACCAAATACCGTAGTTGTCTCCTTCCAGAAAGTGTGCAATCTTTAATTTGTACATGCAATTAGATGCAAGGATTTGGGAGTAAAAGTATTATATATGATTTATAATTTAGTTTTTATAATGTATTTTGGTTTATTAATAATTTATCTAAATTGTTCTTCTTTATTTCAATAACGAAGATGACATTAATGTCAGTGTTGCTGGCAAAAAACATGTGCCAACAACTTCAAATGTTGAATCAAATCCCTTTTTGGTAGGAGATGTTGATGAATGAGCTAAGGTATTTAATTTTTTTTTTTTTGGAGATTTAACATATTATATCTACTGATAAACTTGTCAATACAAAATTAATGCTCAGGTGACTATTTTCGTTTGGTGGGCGGTGCAATCAAAAGGATGGTGGTATTACGGACTGGAGCTTTGAAGTTTTTATTGATGAATATGATTGTAATTTTGTATTATCAACGTTTTTATCATGATTCATGTCTTGTGCGTTATTTATCTCTATATTTTGATAAACTTATTGTAAAAGTAAATCCTTTGACAAATCTAGTTTATACTCTGCTTTGGTCAACACGGCTATAAGGTTTTATAATTTCTAAGATCCATTGTTCCTTCTTATCCACGTCCAGCTTATGTATGCTTTTGCTCTACTGATTGGAATTTGTTCTTTTGCTTTTAAGCTTTCCCTTTCTTGTGGGAGGTGAATATATGTACTAATAATTAGTCCCGAAATAAAAACAGTATTCTTAGATAAACATGTCTTAGTTTATTTCCTACTTGCAATTAGTGTTGTAAATTATTTACAGTGTTAAAGGTGATCTTTATTTAATCTTGATGATCCTAGAAGCACATTTAAAAAAACATAAAAGCACATTAAAAAAAAAGTTAGCCCACAGACCAGAGATGGGCAGGCCTGAATTTAGAAATCCAGAATCCAAGCTCGTTTGAAACGGCCCGACTCGACGCAATCCATTCTCGGCCGGCCAGGATAAACAGTGCTAAATATAACCCACAGGAATTTTTCATTTTTCTCTACCACAAACACACACAATATACATACATAGAGACACGTACACACTCATATAATCACACATGGAGAGAGAGAGGGAGAGGAAGGAAGAGGTAGCTAGTTTAACCTACTTGCTGCTATGGTCAAAATGAAAATAAAAAAGGTGATGAACTTGAAGGAAGACGACTTCTCCATTTTCCTTCTATATTGATTGATTATGCTTGCTGAAGAAATGGTTTTTGAAGTGTCTTGTTTTGTGTTAGTATACGTAGAATGGTCCATATTTATATAGCAAAGAGGCAAGAGTGGTTTTTTGCATTACTACGTACATACTATATCTATTTTAAATGTTGTTATTTATTTTTCCTCAGCGTTAATTTGGTAAAAAATAGAGTTGTCATTTATTTCCAATTAATTCTATGTTGCCCCCGCGCATAATATGAAGGACTGCATCTTCTCGTGGAGGAAACAACTAAACCTAAATCGTTGAATGATCTTATTTAACGGTTCAGATTAATTTTATATTTTTTTAAAAAAATTACATGTTTAATTTTTAAAAAAGGAAAAAAAATACAATATTAAACTTGTTAAAATTAATCATGCAATTTTTTAAAAAAAAAAAAGCAAGATTGTTGAAATATCTTTAATGATTTGAAATCTGAACGAATTAAATTTGAACTCTCATAGTTTTTTTTTTTAATTTGATCTTTAAAAGATTATATATCTCAATTTAATTTAAAAAAAATTACATTTGTTTCAATTTAATTATTTTCGTTGTTTGATTGCAAAATTTAAATATCAAAATTTTTATTGTTAAGAGGTGTTTTGATTTTTTTTTTTAGGACTAAATTGAAATAAACATATTTCAAAGACCAAGTTGAGATGTTTGATCTTTTAGAGACTACATTGAAACAATAGCAATTAGGGGTCTTTTTTTTTGTAAAGATTAAGATGTCTTAATCTTAATACACATTTGATTATTAAAATATTATTTCAGAATCTAAATATTAAATAATAAATAATTAAAACTGTTTATTTTTTCAACATTTAAATATATATAACTTATAGGAAAAAAACTTATATTTAAATCATTTTCAAATAAATTAATAACTAAACATTTCTTGTTAATTGTTATCTTTAGTATTATATGATATTATAAAATTTATTCTTAATTTTTTATTTTTTATAATTTAAAATCATTTTATACAAATAGTAGTATGTTTTATATTTGTTATATTATATATAAAATTTCAGTTAAAAAAAATTTTGTTTACTTGATTAAAGCAATCTTTTCTATTCAACATGACAAAGATTCAAATCATCTCAAATTTTTTTTAATATTTAAATAAAACCTTGTAAAACTCAAGATTAGATCTGAATGATTTTTAGACTTATCTCAAAATTTGATTTATTAAAATTAAAATTAAAAACGAATGCACTTAATAACCTAAAATTTGAATCAATTAGACTCAAACCCTCATTAAATGTAAACAAATGCCCCATTACAGTTTTGTAACTAGGAAGCATGTCTCAATTAGGTTAGGGTAGAGATAGAAAATTAAAACTACAGGAGAACAACTTTATATTTGGTAGAAAGAAATACATAATGAAATTAAAATATCACTTATTCAATCATCAAATGAACTATTAAGATTAAATGGATAAAAATTTAAAATAAAATTATATCTCTAATTTTATCCATTTAATCTTAACCGATAAATAAACAATTAAAATTTTAATTTTCTTTTACATTTTCCACCACTCAATGTAAAAAAGCCGTTCCTAAGACGCTGAAGTTTTAATTTTCTATCTCTACCCTTACCTATTTCAGACTCACTTCCTAGTTGCAAAACTGTTAGGACGGCCCACCATCTGCTTGCAAGCTTTTTAACGTAAGAGTAAATTGTTGATTCCATGTACCAAAAACAAAATGTCAATTTAATCTCTGAAAGTCTATAGTTTTCACTTTGGTCTTTAAAATAAAGGATCAATATAAAGGATCAATCGTATAATTCAATCTTGAAAGATAATATTTGCCTCAAATTTGTCCCTCCATTTGTCAAAGTAAATTTTGACCCCAAACAAAAAAAGATTTAGCAACAATAAATATTCATATAATGTGTGTATCTTATATTTGGTGGGCTAGTGGCTCCCTTATCTAGATACTTGATAAGCATGTTTTATTTATTAGTAGGATTTGTTTTCCAGGCATTAGGCTACTGACTCAAGTCTTTCCCACGTGGTTCTCAAATATAACTAGTAGATTAAAAACATATCCATCATCAGCGAATTAGACACTCCAGAGCAACCCAAACCGGTCATCGGTCACAAAGATGATCTTCAAAGCTTCATTGGCGAAGTTCTAACTAAACTAAAGTCATAGTATGGGTAATCTCTCAATCTCAAACAACACTGGTCATTAACAGAATATAAATTAACAATGATTAAGCAAGGAATCTTGAAAGGATGAAGCTGACTTGAAAAGTTTTATTGCATGTCCTGCCCCAGTTCTGCTTCAATGGTCATTTCATGAAGACAGAGAAAACCAGAGAAGAAAGATATTTATATTGCACCATTCACGTATAATCTGACAGATCAATGCACATTAGATTGACAATTTCGGTTACAGGTTAGTTAACTTTCAATTTAGCAGAAAGAAAAGAGATATTTGTACAAAAGGCACCTGGAATGGCCCTTACTTGATCTACATATGACATTTCCAACCACCACTAGCCTCTTTTTTTCACATTTATCTATTATCCATTTAACAAAACAAAGCAGGACATGCCCTTACAGCCTTCCCCTTTAATGAATATCTATCGTAACCATAAGTATTTGATAATCAAATAAAAAATCATACTCTTAATCAACCAAGGAGCAAATTCTGCTTCCTCGAAGGCAGAAGTTCTTATTTTGCAACTTTTCGTGTCAATGGAGGTGACTCAACCCTTTGCTTCCCCTCCACATTTTCAATATTTTGTCAACTTCAAATTGGTCAGGAACAAACATTAATGGGCACTCTTACTTATTGTCCATCTATTTTCATTAGAAAATCCAAAAGAGACAGTAAATTAAATTAAGTTCCCATTTATTCAGCCCTGTTCTCTTTCCCATCCTATCTTCCAAGGGTAGTGTGAAATAAGATGTTAGTATACCACCTAAGGTAGACCAGCACTACACGCATGGGAAGCACAAAAATCAGAAAAGAGGGGGAAGTAGTATTACCTAAATGGCAGTTTGGCCTTCGTGACAGTGTTATTTATGTTTTATTCTCTGTATTTATTTTCGTGACTTTATGTAATTGTTTATTTGGCAGACTTGTTTAATTATCTTATTAGGTGGTTATATGCGTGTAAGTAGTGGGGTAGTGGCAGTTATCTATGTCAGTTTTGCCTTCTGATGTTATGTACTGTTGGAAACATGAAAGAAGGGCATTCAGACTTTTATCGTCAATTACTATGTGTTACACGAGATTTGTCAGTTCTCTCTTTAATCGAGCTAGCACCATAGGTAGAGTAAAGAAGAAACCAAACCTCTCCTCTCACTCCCTGTCAGACTCTTCACTTGCTAGACCCATAACTAAATCTCAATCTAAGGGACCTAACATACAACTATTGCTAATTAAAATAAAAAATGCCAATAGCAACATCAGCAAAGCAATCAGAGAACTTTGAAGACCACTTGATAAATTTCCACATGTCATTCAGATAATTAAATCTCATCACTTTGCTTTGCTTTTTGCTAAAGACTAGCTTCAATTGTCGTTTTTCTATTGTTTCTGTTTAAAAAGTAGAGGTAGCATTTCTAAAAGACAAGTGCAACTGGTAAGCCTTTCCTTTTATCCTTTCAGATATTCAGTATCCAATTAAACTGAACTAGAGGCAAACATGAAGCAACAAAGACAACATGAAGGTTTCAACATAAAGCAGAGAAGTCAACAAACAAGGTTTAAGTGTGCCTTTGAAGCTCCCTGTCAGAGCTTATAAACCCAATAAAACGCTCACACACTGCAAACTCTGCAAACTAGCTCATATAAGAAATAAGATTTTAAAAATCATCATATGACCAATGCAAAAAATTGAAACAAAGAAAGTATCATGACTTATTGAACAACTTATCTACAAATTCACAATATACTGCAAAGTAATCAGAGAACTTTGAAGACCTATATCGGAGATATGTTCCACATCAAATTCAGTTTAAAATAATTTCATAATTTTGCTTTGCTCATTGAAGGGTATTACTCCACCATAGAAATAGAATATAATTGCTCCTCATCACCTACGTCACAACTTGCTGAACCGTTAACAACAAATTGACAATATAATAGCAAAGCAATCAGAGAACTTTGAAGACCTACATGAGACAAATGCTCCATATCAATATTCAGATTAAAATGACTTCATCATTTTGCTTTGCTAAACACAATCAAAATTCAAAACCAGTCATAGTAAAAGTGATTGAGGATTTCTGGCAAAACGTAATTTTGGGCAAGAAAAACCCTAGTATTCGTCACCCAGAAGCATAAAAATGGTTGTGCCAAGACTAAATTTTGCACCTTGAATGACAACCTTTTCTCGTAATTTCCTTGCAACAAGACTTGAAGATGCAAGGGGCTACTTGGTGCGTCAAGTTTGCAATGATTTCTGAGATCAAAGAAGACGTTACCTTCTTCGTAAGACTGAAGGAAGCTAGCTACCCATCGCTTTCATCGCTTCGCTCTAACAGATATTATTGGCACCGCGTTGCCAGTAGGTTTTTATAGAGCTTATTGGTTTGGTTTCAGGAAATCACCACTCAAGGGTTCCCAATTAGGGTTTCCTTCGCCATTTCCACATCCCCAGGACGCCCTGATTTTTACATTTGTGGTTCTTTAGTTCCATAGTTTTAGTGACCGGTCATTTAGTCTTTGGAATAGTTGAGTCCGGTTCAACAGTAGTTTACCGAATCAATTACATGTTAAAATAAGTAAAATAAATTATTTATATATAAATTTTACAATTAAAAATCTTTAAAATGTAACTTCAAGTGATTTTAGCACATAAATATTATATTTAATAAATAAATAAATATAATTTTTTATAATTATATTAATAAATTATAAAATTAAAATTAAAAATAATTTATTTTTAAATATCTAATGGTTATTTAGTTATTTTAAATTTTATATGATATTATAAAATCTATTACTAACATTGTTCAATTTTTATGTTTTAAAATCATTTTAGATAATATAACGATATAATATACATAAAATAATAATATTTTACGTTTCAAAATATCATTATGATTCATATATATATATATATATATATGAAACACTTATACTTGCTGCTTTGATGGTTAAAATGTTACTTTTTATCTATGAAATATTAGGTTGAAATCGTAAATTTAAAAAAAAAAAAATCAGGTTCAACTGGGTCGTCAATCTGGTCAAAACTCGATCGAGTCAACGAGGTCGATTGCATCACAGTCCAATGAAGTGACTCAAACCAGGTTGGAATCTAGACATGGCCGAGTCGATCGGAGTCTAAAAACTATATTTATCTCTACTCAGTTTGAAAAGTTTGGTATCTGTAACATTCATGTCCTAAGGGCTTTTGCTTTTATTTATGTGTGTGGTAATTTGGGATGCTTATGATTATGGGTGCCTTGTTTAAATTAATAAACAAAGTCGTGGTGTTGGAAATTCATGATAATGACGATTATTATTTGCTGGAATTATGGTTTAGAAATATTTTTGTGTTGGTGTCACCATATTCTCATGTTGGGTTTTATTTAAATTATGGTTAGTGAGTATAGATATGAACATGAATATGGTTATATTCTTATGTGGGACCTCATTTATATGTAAGAGTATTTTGATTCATGTGAGAATAAACTTATGAGAAGAAGTTTTGGCCTTGGGTAGGAGTATAGGACAGAAGTGGCATTTTTGAAATTCCTCCCTATTTAATATCCCTCCTAATGCTTCTAGTTTATTCACTCCACACTCATCCCCACTCTCTTTTTTTTTTTTCATTTTTCGGTCTTCCTCATCTTGTATCGCACAAGCCCTAGCCTTCTTCATCATCCTCTCGGTTGTGGCGATTTCCCTTGGTGGCTTCCTTCTCCTTGGTGTGCATCTAGGTAAGTGATAATTGTCTCCCTCCTTTTCCTTTCTTCTTTTCCTTTTCTGCATTTCTCATAGATAAGGAGCATTAGGTGGAGAAGGAGAGAAATGCTAATTTGAGGGATGGGTATGGTTTTAATGTTCCCCATTTGTTGATTCTGAGTTAAAGGAAGTGTCTTAGTGGAATACCTTATGAAAAGAATCTTGAAATGAAGAAATGAACAAAAAGAGATTTTGCTTCGATTGTTTTTAATCTTGCATTAAAGGTGTTGGGAATGATAAATGTTGGACTAGATATGATGAATATTGAGTTAGGGACCTAAAATATTAGTTACTTTGAGCTTAGAGGTGCTGGGAACCAAGGGACAAGTGGTGAAGCGCATAAAAGAGTAAATGCTATATTGTAGACCATCGTTGCAGCAACCGTGGCTATCAATGTAACGATGGCAGCAGCAACATACTCGTTATATCAACGGACTAGATAGAGAAGCAATGCTCTCTATCTCCATCGCTATAGAGACCGACCATAGCGACCGAATTATTTTAAAAGATTTTATTTATTTATTTATTCTTCTATCTTTCTTTGATTTAAAACATAGGGAATCATTTGGGGATCTCCTAAAGACATATTCCAATAAGTACTCCCATTTTCAAGGTAGTCATATGTATCAAAACAAGGTAAGTAGAGCAACTTATTTTTCTTTATGAATTCTTTTTGGTCTTGCCTTGATGGAAAATAAAATTTTATTTATTTTAGATTTAAGAGTAGTTGGCCAATGAGTAATATGGTTTGTGTTTTAAACCTTGGTGATAGCTTTGAGATTTCCAAGAGAGAATAGGAGTTAATGAGTTTGATTGTGTTATTTGGATAATATTATTGTATGTTAATTTCCTTGTTGTATTGTGATGACATGTAGCATGCCGGAGTTTTTGGCATTTATTCTTATTGTGCCGAAATTATTGGCACCTAAAATATCTTAATGTGTCAGAGTTATTGCCACTCAAAACATCTTTATTGTGTCGGTGTTTTTGGCACTCAAACTATTATAATGTGCCAGAGTTATCGGCACTTCTTGTGATCTTATGTTGGATATGAGGTTTAATTGTTATTGAGAATTTATTGGTTAGATTATAATTATGAGAAGTGGCATTATTAAGTAAGGCACCTTATTTTGATTTCTTGTGTTCTTTGTTGTCTACTCATTGAGTATTTAGATTACTCACTCTGCTCTTGAATCTTCTTTTTTTTTTCGGAGACAATATCTGAGGCAAGTGGTCTCCATGAAGAGTGATAGGTTTTCATCTTGCCAACCCGTCCTTGATTCCTTGGGTTGATTTTGTTACTTTGGTTATGTGGATCCTTTTGGTCTTCTAGCATACGATCTTTGATCATGTAGGATACCTAGGAGTTTGATTGTATTTTGTGAAATAACCATGGGTTATGGGTCCTTTTTGGGAATTATTCTTGGATATGCCAACATTCTTTGTATTAAACCATGTTTTTCAATTATTAATATGATATGTGTAATTCTTTTGACTTATCTTGTGTAAGAGATATTGATCATCAAACATGTATTTTATATTGTTAATATTTATTTGTATTGAGGTTGAGTGTGTACTAGGTTGATTGGTTGGCTTATGATATAAGGCTAGTCCTACTACCGTGCTCGTCACATGTCAAATGTTGGGATGTGACAGTATCTTAAAACAAATTTAAGTTAAAGGAAAGGTCAAGGAAAAAGGGAAAGAAAAAGGAAAATAAAATAAAAATGAAAAAAATTTATGTTTGATATGATATAGAATGAAATGAATTATTTTGTTTGATATGAGTTTTAAAGTGAGAGAAAGGGAATAATTATAGTTGATTTTACATAAATGCCCTTAGATAAAACATTAAAATAAGTGAGGGTATTTTAGACATTTTACAACATTACAATTCACTTTTATCATTATTTTAATGTAAACCTTTAGACTGCGAGGGAAAACATCTAATTTAGTAGAGAAAATGAATTGTAGTGCCCATGATGAATACCAAACAACCAAATTTTGAGTCAGCAATTGCATTCCCTTTACTTTTATGACTGCCAAACATGCCCTTAATTTTATATAATTTAGTCACAAGTTCAGTGGTAAAAAATTAAAATATCTTTCTTCTCAATAACTTAATTTTCATTTTTTATTTTCATTATTGTTTCTATTCAGCATTTGGCACTAGAGTCAAGTTATTGAAAAAGAATATTTCTACTGGCCAAGAGGCGTCCTCTTAACTTAGCAGAAAAAGTGTCCTTTTACACTTTAAGTTATTAATCAGGAAACAGGGTCTTCCCTTCTTGGAAAGTAAGATGTCTTAAGACACTCCTGACATCTCAATAGGTAAGGGGAACCTTCTCACTCAATTAGAAGGGTAGCCCATGAAATTTAAAAAAGATCGTCCCTTGACATCTAAAAAAGAGTGTCCCTTAACATCAAAGCATGAGCACCCCTTGGTCCAAGAGAGAGTGCTCCCTTTGCATCAAAGAGTGAAGGGCGTTCTCGTTCTTAAGAAAAATGAACATCCTTGGAGAACCTCATCTAATTAAAGAAAGAAGTAATTAAGAAAGAGGGCCCTCCTCTTCTCTTCAAGAATGCTTGGTGTAGAAAGTAAATACATATACATCAGATGCTTAAGGTAAGCGTGTCAGGTATGTCAAACCTTCCTAAAATCAAGTATTTTGGTACTAAGACACTCTTGACGCTTGACCTCCCCAAGTGACACACTTTGCTGAGCCAAGTGCTTCAAAGTCTTGGACAATGAACTAATTACCTCACTCTCCACCTTTTCAGAAGCTTGAGGCAAAGAAAAGTGTGATTGGGTGCCCCTCCCTCAAAGTCAACATAATGTTGATATAAAAAACACTACTCCTAGGCCATTTTGATTTCATGAGTAAGCAACACTCTTAAAGTAGCTTTGACTTAGGCGAAGTGTCATCTGTGACGCTTGATTTAGACAAGGTCAGGGACACCATAGAGGAGTGATATTTGCCCTTCTTCCCTGGGAATGATCTCAAGGAGTGGCTTGGTATGAGTGAAGTAAAAGATCTTCGTGCCATGTACAATCACCTTATGTAAGCTGGGTAAGGGTTTATTTCTTAATAAAAAAATTAATTGTTTTAATGAGCTTGCAGTTTATTTCTTAATAAAATAAAATTAATTATTTTAATGAGCTTGCACTTTCATCTTACCACCCTAATAAACTACCATACCCATGATCATATGTTCCCTCTTTTAAGGCATTTAGTACCCATGATCTCTCCACTTCCATAATTTTAGCCTCCTTTTAGGGCACCACCCATGGTTATAGCCATGTTAGAAGAACATGTCTATCTTGTGATTCAACTAATAGGTTAAACTTTAATACTTGTGGTTTTACGGACAGTTCAAATGTTGTGTCTATCATGTGTGTGCATTTCTTTATTGTTGTGTGGGTTGATTTGGAAGGTATGGTCTATCAAATATATATATATTATGTTGAGCCATGTGTTTGATGGAAAAATGTGTATGTTGTTTTGCTTGGTGCCCCTTGTGTGGTAGATGTAGATAACATGCTTGGAAAGTGGATGTGTGTGTAGTTAAACCCTTGTGAGGGACTAAAGCAAAAGAATGATGTGAACTTCATAATTATATGAAAATTCAATGAAATGGATGTTTTTGTTGTGCACATGTATGGTCGAGGTTGTAGTGGTGTTGAGGTTTTAGTGTGATATGTGTTTGGTATAAAAATATTTTGTTTTTAAAGAACTTTTCAACTTTTCCTTTGGACTATTAACCTCCTCAGTTCTTGGTTAAGGGGAAAAATGGAAAAGAGAACACACACACTTAAACTTCCCCACCTTAGTCTACTCTGCACACACTTCACGTCTAATCTCTCCTCTCTCACCTCCCACTCAAAATCCTTCCTCATTCTTGCTTTCTCCTTGTTCTCCAGTGAGCCCCTAGCTTCGGGTGGTCCTCCTCCATGCTAGAAGATCCTTGGATCTGAGGTAAGACTTAGTTTTTCCCCATTCTTCCTCTTTTTCGTGTTCATGGAACCCTAGGCTTAACTTTGAGTAAATCTTGGTTGTTTGATGAGTCCTATGCTTCCAAACCATCTCTTCTTGGTTCACAAACAGATTGGGAATCTTATTTGAGTGGAAAAATTGATTTGAAATGGTTTTTGATTATACGTGATTAGTAGAATGAAAATGAAAAAAAAAATTGGATGAAATATTTGAATCTTGAAAATGATGTTTTAAAGGGTTTTGGTTATTGAAAAATATGTATTTGGGGACCCAAAATGTTGGGATTAAAGTTGGAAATGGTTTGGAATCAAAGGGAGGGGGTTTGGAAGAAAGAATAGGGCATTTTTGTGACCTTTCGAATAGTTGCTATAGTAATGGTAACCCAAGAGTTTGGTTTTGTGACCGCTACAACAACAAGAAACAAAGAGCAAGTGCTTTCTGGTTGCTTTTCATGCTGCAACGGCAAGATAATTTTATTTTCTTCAGTTTAAACCCTCTTTTCCTCTTTCTTTCTCAATGGAATCATAGAAAACATCTCTTGATCATCTTGTATCGTCCTTTCCTTGATGAAATTGAAGGAAAATGGTAATATTAGCTTGATTTCAAGATGAGTGGATAACTCTACCTGGGACTCATATTCTTCTTACTCTTATTATTTTTGCATCATAATGGAACAAGCTTCCATATGTTAAATGAGAATGAGAATGTGAATAAGCATGATGTGTATATGTTGAAAGATCAAGTTGTGTTGAGAATTATAATTGAGACTTATATTGGCATGGTAACCAATAATGTGATGACTTCATGAACTATGTGTATGGGACATATATCTCGTTGATTCATAACTCGTGTTGGATTATACCATGTTTGGGATGGTATATGTGATGTGAAAGGTTCATGGTGGTGCACCCCATGGGAAAGTAATGACATGACCTCTATGGGTAGAACGAGATATGGTGCTATAAGGGTGGAGATCTATAATTTGAGAGATAAGAGAGGATGCGGCTAGGGCCTCAGGCAACAATCCATAGGTACCATGGATGATACACACACATGTTTGTGTGTTTGGCATACAATGTTGATGATGTGAAATTATAAATGTTATGCGTAAATTTGATTCTTGGTCTCCTTTTATAATTGTTGATGCATGTTGTATTATGATGTTGGATAATTTGATTATTAGTGTAGTGTTGCCTGCTTATTGAGTATTTTGCATACTCACCCCTCTTGTTTCTATCTTTTCAGAGCTGACAGTTAAAGGATAACATTCGCTTGAGGAGTGGCAGATTCTCAGCACCAAGACCCCAATTGTTCTCAAGGTTGGTTTTGTCTTTCTTTTGTACCTTTGATCTTTTGTTCCCTCTAAAGTTGCTCTGTGATTGCATAAGACATCTAAGATGTGATTGATGATGTGTTGTAGTGACAAATGATGCTGTTAGAATAATAAAAAATAGATAAATCTTAACCTAATTTGAAATTTCCAAATTTGTTAGAATAATTTAAAAAATTTAAATTTGTAAGAATAATGAAAAGAAATTTATTTTTTATTATTTTGACAAAGAGATTTTTTCTCATTATTCAAAAATAATTTTTGGAAAAACAATTCCTAATACTTAACCTGTCAAAATAATAAAAAGATTTATTTTTATTATTCAAATATATTTATATTTTATTATTCTAAAATATATTTTTTTAAGAAAAAAGAAAGATGGAGCCAATCTTAATCATAGCCAACCAACCTAATTTTTTTTAATAAGTAGACTGAACATACCAATGTGTGCAGAAACTGATAAATTCATACACAAAAAAGACGAATTTATACATTTTAAAAAAAATATAAGAGTTGTTTATAGGCTACAGCCATAGGAGTTCTGTAAATTTTAGCGGAAAAAAATAAAAAGAAAAATCCAAACTTAATCACATATTACCAGTCAAGGCACTAATTGAATGGTCAATAGTCGAATCGTAGTCGAACTAATAGTACTTAAAATATATAATATATAATATATAATATTAAAATATTCTGAGCATATTACAGATATATATTTATACTAATCCTAATTTTTTTCTAATAATTTAAAATTTTAAAGATTTCTTAAAAATATATAATAATATTCAGTAAAAATCAAAAAATTTTAAAAAAATTGAACCGATTTTCTGACCAATTCACTAATTTTTTGATTAAATCAGCCAGTTCAATCCAATCTTCTGAACACTACCGAATGCCCATATGGCTTTACTACCTTCTTAATTCTTAATTGGGAAAATTACACTTTATCTCCCTAAACTTTATAGAAATTCTCTAAAGTTTTAAACTTAGCAAAAAATTCTTTTAATTTTCATTTCATGCAAAAAACCCCTCCTGTTAATTGACCGTTAGTTAATCGTCAGTTCACTGCTGACGTGAACTAGTACTCGTGCCATGTCACCAACAAAATTTTACACTTCACATGCCATGTCACCAATTTTTTTAAGCCTCAAGTACTTCTGCCATGTCATCTCTTTAAGCTCCTGCGTCCACACCTCCCTGCATCCACGTCAACTCCCTTCTCCTTCGCCTCCTTTCCTCTTCATCGTCTTATGTTGGTCCGAGAAGTCCGGGAAGTCGTGTCGCCTCCAGTGGTGCAATCAGCTCTTGCGGGAGCTGGAGCTCCGGACCTTCACGCCGAATGAGGATGAGATCATCATCCAGGCCCACTCTAAGTACAGCAACAAGTGGGCCACCGTAGCCAGGCTCCTAAACTGCCGTACGGACAACGCGATCAAGAACCATTGGAACTCGACCTTAAAGCAAAAGTACTCGTCGATGATCGCCGACGAATGCGCCGCCGTGGATAAGCAATCGGCGAAGAAATCGGTGGTCGGAGATCTCACCGTGTCGATACAGTCATTCTTGTCAAGCGGCCATTGTTACAGCTTGAGCAGTCCATATGGATCTGATGTGAGCGATTCAAGTCTCCCTGTAGTTTCATCTGCAATGGTGATTCGCCCGGTAAGCGAGAACTGCTGCAATCTTGTAGCCTTTCCAGCAAGCCAAGTCACAACTGAGTCCAATCCTCAAGCTCAAAAAGGAGCCATGCACTAATCTCACTCTGTCCCTCTTCGGAGCCTAGTCAAACGAGTCAGAGAGGCTTGGAAATTCAGGATCTAGTGTAGAGGCATTAACGCCATCTGAGAAGCTGTCAACAATAATGACATTTGGGCCTGATTTACTGACAGCGATGAGGTGAGAAATTACATGGCGGGGCTTGATGATCAGCTGTACTAAAAAACGACGGTGTGAGTATCGAAGTTTCAACGGTAAATTCATGAGCAGAATGGTTCAGATTTGAGTTTGGAGTTGAGGAGCCACAGTTCAAAGAAGCTTGCTAAATTTTTTTTACCCGAAGAGAAGATCAGAAAACCGTAATTTTGAGATCGTATAGATCAATATCATGCCAGAAGAGAGGGAAAATATCAGAGAGAGTTGGTAGAGTTAGAACTCTATTAATCATGCACACGGAAAAGGAGGCGAAGGAGAAGGGAGATGACGTGGATGCAGGGAGGAATGGACACAGGAGCTTAGAGAGATGACGTGGAACACTTAGGCTTAAAAAAAAATTAACACATAGGTGTAAAAATAATTGAAAGTTAATTAACGGGAAGAAATTTTTTTCACAAAATGAAAGTTAAGGAAGTCTTTTATTAAATTTGAGATTTTAAAAAAAAAATTATACATAAAGTAAAGTTTAGAGAAATAAAGTGTAATTTTTACTTCTTAATTTCTTATATCTACTAAATAATAATACTAATAAGAGACAAAATATCTCAAAATATCTAAATATCTTTTTTTCTATCTTAATCAGCCCATATTGCACGCCACGCACAATGGCCCGGAAGATGCCATCTGCTGCCATAACTGTCACATCTCAGATTCCCATAAACCTATCTGAAATATAAAATAAACAAACAAAAATTTTGAGTTATTTAGAAGTAATTTTTTAACTTTTAGAATGAAAAGATATCTATTAATTTTTAAATTCTATAAAGTATATCTTTCATATTTTTTTAACACTGTCATTGTTTTTGGGAGATGAAATATCATTTCAAACTTTTTATAATTGAAATGACAAATTTATATTTATCTCTAATACCAAAATATTCATAAAGAATATACTCTCAATTTTTGCACTAAATATTTATAAAAAAAATAAGAATCGTAACTTGTTTTATAAAGATTATGAAAATTAAAAAAATTCTAATATTGAATAAGATATTTTTAGTTGATTTAAAATGTATAAAAATTATATTTTAAAATATAATATAACTAACAATTCAAATTATATGTATTAAATTATATCAAAATCTATAATAGATAATATTTCAATATCATGAATGTTGAAACCCATCAATAAAATATATTTCTATTAATATGGAGAAGAAGAATAATATTTTGAAAGCACAGCTGTTTTTATTATAGATCCATTTGACATTTGGAAGTTTAAAATCAATTTCATTTAATTTCAACTAAATTGAGGCAATTTGATTCAACTAAAAAGGATCAAGTAATCACATGTATTAAATTTAAATTTTTGTCAAAATCAATTTAATCAATTTGATACGTAACTTGTTGTAGCGATTATTTAGTTTAAACTAAATCAATTAATTATATATTATTATATTATATAATAAATTATATATGTCTTATTATATATAGATATATTACATATTATATATATTAACATGTTTATTTCTATTACTGAAATTTTGAAAAAAATTAATATTTAATTTTAATTTTTTTAACATATTTATAATTCAAATTAATTGTGAATAGATAAGATTGATTTTATTTTATTTTATTCAAATAGATTGGAAAGGGATTCAATCTAACCGCCTTTCAATATTTTTTGTGTTGGAATTTTCATTTCAATTGTTTATTAATATAGTGAGAATCTTAACGCCAACTCTCCAACTGTTCTAGTTGTCCTGTAAGGGGAAAATTTTCTCCTTCAATTGGGGTTGAGAACCGTCGGATCGAGCCAAATCCAAACGTTCAGAAAATGACACGCATTTCATTCTATCCCATGCTTAAGTGGTGCCACGTGTCTCAGACTATGTCCCAAATTTCACCGGCGTTCAGTGCTTTTCCCGTCATTTTTATAAATATTTTTGATAGTTGTATCCTTCTATTTTATATCCCACTAAATAATGACTCCCACCCCTTAAAATTGTAGCAAGTCTATATAAGAGTATTTTTTACAGTGTAACTCTAGTGCATTATTAATTGTGGATTTTATTATGTCACATTATTATTTTTTATTTTAAGTAACCTTTTATTACTATAAGTAACTCTCTATTTTAATAATTTAACTTTTAAAAATTTACAAATATATCTTACAAATAACTTTTTATTATTTTAATTAATGCAGGATAATTATTGTAGATATATTTAATATTTTTTTAATTTTTTATTAATTATTTTTTTTTGGTTAAGAACTAGTTTTTATATAAGAACATCTCCAATAAGGGTTCTTAAAAATAAGAACCAATGTTTATTAAGTTTCACTATTGGAGTTTGTCAGCACGGCAACCACATGTAAGAACTGTTCTTATATAAGAACTTATTCTTAAAAAATAATAATAAATTAAAAAGTAAACATTAAATAAATATTAAAATAGTAGACAGTTGCTTGTGAGACTCATTTGTAGCTCTTAAGAATTGTACTATTGGAGTAAAGATGTAATATCTCAAATTTAATTACCTTAGAAAATGATGCTAAATAAATAATCAAACAAGTAAATAAGGATAAAATATTTATTAAGAAATTTTTGAGAGACATAAATAGAATTTTATTATTGATTAGGGACCTAATTGAATAGAATAAAAAGATTTGAGATCTTTTATTAGTTTTAGCCAAAGAAAAAGTGAGAAAGTGATGTGTGTGAGGCGTGCGTATATGTGAATGGAGGAGAGGAACAGAGGGAGAAATAAAATAAAAGACAAAAAAAACATGTGGGGTAATGAAGAAAAGTTAAAGGATAATATATATATATATATATATATATATATATATATATATATATATATATGTTGGAATGTGTTATGTGAGTGTACGATGGGAAGAGAAGAGAGAAAGAGAAAACAAGAGAGAAAGAAAGAGAAGAGAGAGAGGAAGAGACGAAAATAAAAAAAAAAAAGAAGAAGAGAGAAGAGTATAGGAAATATCAGAGGAAGAAGGGATTTAGATTCATATTTAAAGCTCGTTTTTTATAAGGTAATTAGTCTTACATAAAAGTATGATTATTTATAATTTATAATATTTATGTGTACAATCAGTTTTTACAGAATTTTATTTATAAATCTTGTTCTACATGGTGAATAAGAGAAATTTAATTATTATCAGTATGATATTATGCTTTTATGGCTAAAATGATCTCTTCATATATTTACATATTTTTAATAAAGCGGCTAGCTACTGAGATATTTTATATCTCATTTTTAGAAAATTGATCATTTCAAGAAAAATGGCAAAAAGGAAGGCTTGATGATATTAATGATGAGATTGAAGTGTAGAAATATATTTTGTGGTAGTTCATGATTTAAAGATGTAAAGAGAATATCAAAAATTATGTAAATTATTATTATTTTTGTATATATTCAAACTCAGACATAATTAGTGAAAATTATCCTGTCAGTTTTCTGTGAGATTACTATTCACATAAATAGTAAAATTGTGAATAGTAAAATTCATAATTATTTGAAAGGAAATTATTCAAAAAATTATTTAATAAACTGATTGAAAGAAAAAGTATTATTTTTAAAGGAAATAAAAATGCGGTGATTGAGGGTTTGACCACCCAAGAAATCATACGCAAATCTACGGTACAATGCAAAGTGATTGAGGGTCTGATCACCCAAAAAATCAAATGCAAATCTACAATACAAATACAAAGTGATTGAGGATTTGATCACCTAAGAAATCATATGTAAATTTAAACAAATATAATACTACAGTTGTGTAAATGATAGATTGACTATGTTAATAAGTGTGGTGTTTATACTTGTGATATTTTCATAATGATAAGGATAATATTATTGAAATGTTAAACAATCAACCTTTCAGTTGATAATATATGATGATTGCTATGATTGATGATAGAAATTCAAGGGAATACAAGTATCTACGGTTATTTATGCACAAAGAGTTTGAGGGTTAAATTCTCAAGTCATTCAGTGCAAGTATCTACGGCACATAATGCAAAGTGATTGAGGGTTTGATCACCCAAGAAATCATATGCAAATCAACGGTATAAATGCAAAGTGATTGAGGGTTTGATCACCCAAGAAATCATACGTAAATCTATGGCACAAATGTAAAGTGATTGAGGGTTTGATCACCCAAAAAATCATACGAAAATTCAAACAAATATATTACTACAGTTGTGTAAATGATAGATTGACTATGTTAATAAGTGTGATGTTTGTATATATGTACTAATTTGAATTTTGTGAACAAAATTTATTTTAAGGGGGAAAGAATATAATATCACAAATTTAATTACCTTAAAAAAATGAGGCTAAATAAATGAATGAACAAGTAAATAAGGATAAAATAGTAATAATAAAATTTTGAGAAATATAAATAGTTAAGGACCTAATTAAATGGAATGAGGAAGATATGAGGACGTTTTACAAATTCTACCAAAAGAAATATATATATATATATATATATGTGTGTGTGTGTGTGTGTGTGTGTGTGTGTGTGTGGTTAGCAAATGGGCGGAGGACATGAGTCAAATAATGGAAAGAAGATGAAACTAGAAAAGAAAGAAATGAGAGATAAGGACAAAAGGAAATAATGACGAAATATTATATTAGATTAGGTTTACACATGCTTAGCATAAGATGGTCCACTTGTGGATTAAATATTGAAAACTTTGCAATACAAGTATGTTTTGTGAGTACTCGGTGGGGGCAGAAGAAAAAAGAGAGGAAGAGACAAAAATAGAAGAAAAAAGAAAAGAAAGAGAGAAAGATAAAGATGAAAATGGAAACATAATGATAAAGATTAAATAAAATAAAGAATAATTTATCATGGTGGGGTAATGAGGAAATAAAAGAAAGAAAGAATATATCTATATATATATATATAGGTGTGTGTGTTGAGGTAGGAGTGTCGGGGTCGTGAAAAGTAAAGAAAAAAGAGAGAGAGAGAGAGACGAAAAATAAATAAAAGGTAGAAAGAGAGAAGAAACACAAGAAAGATCATGAAGAAGAGAATTAGAACTAAAGTTAAGGCTTATTCTTTATACAAGATAGTTAGTCTTCTATAAAAGCATTTTTATTTATGATTTATGATATTCATGTGCATAATTAGCTTTTACAGAGTTTTTATTGTAAATCTTGTTCTACAATAGTAAACAAAAGAGATTTAATTATGATCAGTACTATATTATGCTTTTATACCTGAAATGATCTCCTCATGTATTTACATATTTTTAATAAAGTGATTAGCTACTGAGATATTTTATATCTCACTTTTTGAAAATTGATCATTTCAAGGGAAAGGGTAATAGGGAAAGCTTTGATGAAATTAGTAATGAGATTGAAGTATAGAAATATATTTTATGATAGTTCATAATTCAAAGATATAAAAGAGAATAGTAAAAATTGTGTAAATTATTATTATTATTATTATTATTATTATTATTATTATTATTTTATATATTTAAACTCAGACATAATTAGTAAAAATTATATTGTCAGTTTTTCCGTAAGGTTACTATTCACATAAATAGTAAAATTCATGAATAATGAAATTCATAATTATTTGAAAGGAATTTATTCGAAAATTATTTGGTAGATCGATTTAGAGAAGAATCATTATTATTTTTAAGGAAATAAAAATGCGGGATGTTAATGTTATCAGAAGATAATATATATATATATATATATATATATATATATATATATATATATATATATATATATATATATATATATATATATATATATATATATATATATATATATATATATATATATATATATATATATATTTTTTTTTTTTTTTCATGTGGGGACAAAAAATTTTATGTACAAAGAGTTTGAGGGTTAAATTCTCAGGTCACTCAGTGCAAGTATATACGGCACATTTATCCACAAAGAGTTTGAGGGTTAAATTCCCAAGTCACTCGGTGCAAGTATCTACGGTACAAATGCAAAGTGATTAAGGGTTTGATTACCCAAGAAATCATACGCAAATCTACGGTACAAATGTAAAGTAATTGATGATTTGATCACCCAAGAAATCATACATAAATATGTGGTACAAATGCAAAGTGATTGAGGGTTTGATCACCCAAGAAATATACGCAAATCTACAGTACAAATGCAAAGTGATTGAGGGTTCGATCACCCAAAAAATCATATGCAAATTCAAATAAATATAATACTACAGTTGTGTAAAATGAATGATAGATTGACTATGTTAGTAAGTGTGGTGTTTGTACTTGTGATATTTTCATGCTCGTCGTGGTTGCAATTTACATATGTGTATATTTGTACTAACTTGAATTTTGGGGACAAAATTCATTTTAAAGAGGGGAAAATGTAATATCCCAAATTTAATTACCTTAGAAAAATGAGGCTAAATAAATAATCAAGTAAGTAAATAAGGATAAAATAGCTATTAAGAAATTTTTTAGAGACATAAATAGAATTTTATCATTGATTAGGGACCTAATGGAATAGAATAAAAAGATTTGAAGTCTTTTATTAGTTTTAGCCAAAGAAAGAGTGAGAAAGTGATATGTGTGAAGTGTGTGTATATGTGGAGGGAAGAGAGGAAAAAAGGGAGAAATAAAATAAAAGACAAAAACATATGGGGTAATGAGAAAAAGTTAAAAGATAATATATATATATATATATATATATATATATATGTTTGTATGAATGTATTATGTGAGTGCACGGTGGGAAGAAGAAAGAAAGAGAAAACAAGAGAGAAAGAAAGAGAAGAGAGAGAGAAAGAAAAAAAGAGAGAGGAAGAGACGAAAATAGAAAAGAAAAAAGAAGAAGAGAGAAGAGTATAGGAAAAATCAGAAGAAGAAGGGATTTAGATCCATATTTAAGACTCATTCTTTATAAGGTAGTTAGTCTTCCATAAAAGCATGATTATTTATGATCTATGATATCTATGTGCATAATTAATTTTTATAGAATTTTATTTATAAATCTTGTTCTACATAGTGAATAAGAGAAATTTAATTATTATCAGTGTGATGTTATGCTTTTTGTCACATCCCAAAAATTGAGCATGTGAAAAGATACTACTCATTTGATAAAATTCTCAAACATACGTTATTTACATATATTCTGTAAGGTTTTACATTCAACCTTAATCATTCATTCCACACTACAGAATTATACTCATCTGATAAGCAAATATAGACATACATAGTCTAATATCTCTTTCTCATCGCAAGCCTAGGAGACCTATAGAAAGTACAGAGCGTTTCTAATATCCACATTAATAAGTACTGGTATCCCACCAGACAGAAATAGAGTGTAATCCCAAGGGGCTTCTAATCTTCCAACGGATACTCTTCTTCTTTGTTTTCTGTATCTGAAAAATAATCATAGGGAGTGTGAGTTTATTTAAAAACTCAGTAAGTAAATAATTGTACTATATAGAATATCAAAAGTACAAATACCACATTTACTCATATAATTAATTGTCTTATACATCGAGTAGTATGGGACTCTAACCCTTTCAAACTCATGAATAAGATTTCTTAGATATACAATGAGTAGTATGAGACTCTAACCCTTTCAAACTCGTGAATAAGATCTCATAGGTATACACCGAGTAGTATGAGACTTTAACCCTTTCAACTCGTGTATAGATTTCATAGATATGCACTGAGTAGTATGGGACTTTAACCCTTTCAAACTCGTGTATAAGATTTCTTAGATATACACCGAGTAGTATGGGACTTTAACCCTTTCACACTCGTATATTAGATCCCGTAGATCTTTACTCATTAATAAGATAGTGAGAATTAATCACATAGTACAATTGTCATGAAATAAATAATTTCTACATACTCTTATTTCTATTGATCATTATATACTCCCATATGAAAAATTAATTGCTTATTATCCAAATAATATTGTAAATGGGACTTATATTGTACTTTGACTAGTAATATCAAATTAACTGAGCAAGGTTATTCACTCACCTTGATGTTTGTCCAAGTTTACCTTGTTCCACACTAGAATTTGTGTAGGAAAATTTCCTAGTAAAATATATTACAAGGAAACATAAGAAAGGAAACAAAATCACGAAAAATACGCAAAATTTTCTGACTGCTACAGTAACGGGTTGCTACAGTACGGTTTGCTACAGTGTCGGTTCGCTACAGTGCCGGTTCGCTACAGTAACGTTGACTGCTACAGTACCGTTGACTGCCGACACTACAGTACTGCTACAGTAACTCGAAGAAAATTTTTCAGATTTTGTTTCGAAATTTCTGGTCGCTACAGTAACTCGGTTTTTGCAGAAATTTCTAACAATTTCATCCTTTCCTTTCTTGTTTCAAAACCAGAATTTCAACTCTTTTAACCGATTATAACTCAAATATAACTTCTAAAACAACTGAGATTCATGAATTATCATCAAAATCTTCAAAAACAAAACCTCCTCTGATCTTCTACATAAACTGAAATTTAAGGAAAATAATCGGATTAAAGCTTACCTTTGATCCTTACAAAGCTTTTGAACCGAACAAATAATCGAAACTCTGAAGATCAAGGAAAGGATTTGAGAAGAAAATGAAGAACTGAGAGAGAAATGCTTTTCTGCTTCCTTCGGCTGAGTGAAAATGAGGGTTACTATTGAAACTTTATATTAAATATTTCTAATGGGTTATTCAATAACCCATGGGTATCCATAACCCAACATCCAAACCCATCCAGTCAATTTACAATAAATGGATTAATTGACCATTTTGAAACCACTTTTCCATGAATTTCACCATTCTTAGAATATATCCCTCATTGTGCAAATATTTAGTCCAGTCATTTAACTCAATTTTCATAAATAATATTCAAAGAGAACAATTAAATATGAAAATTAAAAATGACCAAAATAAATAACTAAAGTAACGTTGTAGAATTCTAAAATACTCTTAAGCGAATTATATTCTGAAATTAACGGGTATTACATTCTACCCCCCTTAAAAGAATTCGGTCCTCCGAATTAAAATCTTACCTCAAGTTTCAAATAAATGTGGATAGTTTTTCCACATCTCATCTTCTGCCTCCCACGTAGCTTTCTCGCGAGAATGATTTCTCCAAAGAACCTTAACAGTAGGAATTTCTTTGGTACGCAATTTCTTGACTTTTCTATCAAGGATAGCTACTGGTACCTCTTCGTAGGTGAGAGTTTCATCAAAATGAACTTCTTGGGGTTGAATGACATGAGAAGGATCAGGAAGATACTTCCGTAGCATGGACACATGAAATATTGGATGAACTCCCTCTAGGTTGGAAGGTAGGTCTAGGCGATATGCCACATTACCCACTCTGTCTACAACCTCATATGGGCCAACATACCTCGGACTAAGCTTGCCTTTCTTCCCGAATCTCATTACTCCCTTCACAGGTGAGATTCGTAAGAAAACCATATCACCTATTGCAAATTCAAGGTCACGTCGTCGGTTGTCCGCATAAGACTTCTGTCTACTCTGAGCAGTTAACAACTTTTCTCTGATCAGTTTAACTTTATTTATATCTTCCTGAATCATCTCAGGTCCAAATATTTTGGTTTCACCAAGTTCAAACCAACCTATAGGAGATCGACACCGTCTCCCATATAAAGCCTCAAAAGGTGCCATCTGAATACTGGCTTGGTAACTGTTGTTATAAGCAAATTCAATAAGAGACAAATGATCTTCCCAACTTCCACTGAAATCCATCACACAAGCTCTTAGCATATCCTCTAAAGTCTGAATTGTCCTTTCTGACTGTCCATCAGTCTGAGGATGGAATGCTGTGCTAAGATTCACTTTGGTACCCAAAGCCTCTTGAAAGACTTTCCAGAACCGAGAAGTAAACTGAGGTCCTCGATCTGATATAATGGATATTGGTACACCATGAAGTTTTACTATTTCTTTAACATAAATTCGAGCAAGTTTTGCTACACTGAAAGTGGTATGAACAGGAAGAAAATGTGCTTACTTAGTAAGTCGATCCACTATGACCCATATTGAGTCATTTCCTTTTGTTGACCGAGGTAAACCTACTACAAAATCCATAGTGATCCTTTCCCACTTCCATTCGGGAATATCTAGTTTTTGCATCAATCCAGGTGGTCGTCGATGTTCAGCTTTAACTTGCTAACAAGTCAAACATCGAGCTACAAAGTCAGTCACGTCTCGCTTCATGCCCTCCCACCAGTAAACTTGTTTCAAGTCCTGATACATTTTCACAGCACCAGGATGTACAACGTAGGGTGAACCATGAGCTTCCATTAAGATTTCATGTTTCAAAGATTCAATGTTGGGGACACAGAGTCTCCCATTAAACCATAAGACTCCTTCTTCATCTACCAAGAAACTTGGTGCTAGACCTTGCCTTGCCTTATCTCTGATTTTGACCATATCAATGTCATTTTCTAAAGTTGCTTTTACTTTTTCTACAAGGGATGATCTAACTGTTAAATGAGCCAGAAATGTACCTGACTCAGTGATCTCGAAGAATACTCCATCAGCTTCCAATTCTTGTAGTTCATGTATTAGAGACCTCCTTATAGTGGCAATGTGAGCTAAACTTCCCATAGACTTTCGACTTAGAGCATCAGCCACTACATTTGCTTTACCTGGATTGTAAAGGATGGTACAATCATAATCTTTCAGAAGTTCCATCCACCTTCGTTGCCTTAGATTGAGATCTCTCTGCTCAAAAATGTACTTAAGGCTTTTGTGATCTGTAAAAATTTTACAAGTTTCCCCATACAAGTAATGTCTCCATATCTTTAGGGCAAACACTACAGCTGCCATTTCCAAATCATGAGTGGGGTAATTCAATTCATGCTTTTTAAGCTGACGTGAGCCATAAGCTATGACTTTACCATGTTGCATCAATACACACCCTAAGCCTATCCTTGAGGCATCACAGAATACAGAGTAACCCCCTGGTCCTGAGGGTAGGGTTAAGACTGGTACAGAAGTTAAACACTCTTTCAATTGGGTGAAACTTTGCTCACATGAATCATCCCAAATGTATTTAACATTCTTTCGGGTTAACTTATTTAATGGAAGAGCCGTCTTAGAGAAATCTTTGACAAAGCGATGGTAATACCCTGCTAAGCCAAGAAAACTACGTACTTCTGACACAGTTGTTGGTCTAGGCCACTGTTTAACTGCTTCAATTTTACTTGGATCTACATGAATACCTTCTTGGGAAATAACATGTCCCAAAAACGTTACATGACTCATCCAGAATTCACATTTTGAGAGCTTTGCGTACAACTGATGCTCTCTCAAAGTCTGAAGCACTATTCTCAAATGTTCAGTATGTTCTTCATGACTCTTTGAATACACCAAAATATCATCAATAAATACAATTACAAACTTATCAAGGAATGATTTGAACACTCTGTTCATTAAATCCATAAATGCTGCTGGTGCATTTGTCAACCCAAAAGACATCACAAGAAACTCATAATGTCCATACCGTGTACGAAAAGCAGTCTTAGGTATATCATCATTCTTAATTCGTAACTGATGATATCCAGACCTTAGATCAATCTTTGAGAAGTATTTTGCTCCTTGAAGCTGATCAAACAAATCATCTATCCTTGGTAAAGGATACTTATTCTTCACTGTGACTTTATTCAGCTGACGATAATCTATACATAATCTCATAGAACCATATTTCTTTTTCACAAAAAGAACAGGAGCACCCCAAGGTGAAAAACTTGGGCGAATGAACCCTTTGTTTAACAAATCTTCCAATTGTTCTTTGAGTTCTTTTAGCTCAACAGGAGCCATACGATAAGGTGGAATAGAAATTGGTCTTGTGTCTGGGACCAAATCAATACTGAACTCAATATCTCTTTATGGCGGTAATCCAGGTAAATCTTCTGGGAACACATCTGGGAATTCATTAACCACATGAATGTCTTCTAACTTCTGTTCTTTCTTTTCTAAATCTTTGATAAAAGCTAGAAATCCCTGACATCCCTTTCGCAACATACGCTGGGCACTTAACATAGATATCATGTTGCAAGGTACATCACTTCGATCTCCTTGAAACACAAAATTACTCCTCCCCGGTATATTAAAGGAAATAACTTTGTCACGACAATTTATAGTAGCATGACAAGAAGATAGCCAGTCCATCCCTAGAATCACATCAAAATCTAACATATTGAGAACTATAAGATCTATCTCAGTTTCCATGCCTCCAACGATTATTTTACAAGAACGATAACATGTTTTAACCATCAAAGTCTCTCTCATCGGTGTGGAAACCAAGAATGGTTCTTTAAGAATAATCGAATCAAATGCAAATCTCTTGGCAAATAGGGGCGACACATATGAGTGAGTAGAACCGGGGTCAAACAAGATACGTGCAGCAAAAGTATTAACAGATAATATACCTGTAACTACAGCATTGGATGTTTGAGCATCCTGTCGGGTTATAGCATATACTCTTGCATTTTCTCTGCCAGCAGTTTGTTTTCCACGGTCACCTTGGCCTCTTCCAGAACCTCTTCCCATACTACCCCCTATTGAAGGGGTTGGTGTTTGAGTAATAGAAGCAGAAATAGACTGTGGCCGAGGTGGCAAAGTAGACCCTTGACCTGGTCTTGTCATGAGCTGAGGGCACTCCCTTATAAAATGTCCTTTTTGTCCACAGTGAAAACAGCCTGTACCAACAGTGTTTAACCTGCATTCTCCGAAGTGAAACTTTCCACATTCAGGACATTGAGGTTTTTTCCTTCTACCATGAGTACCTCCTCTACTAGAAGAGCTAAAACCACCCCTGTTCTCTAAACGAGGCTTAGCCACACTGGCTATAGAATAAGATGACTTAGTAGGAGTGGCTGGAGCATGTTGTGGTGCAGTAAAAGTCCCTGAGTCTTCCCCTTGATTAAAAGATCTCCTATATCTGGCCTTCTTCTTTTGACGATATTCTTCTTTATTCTTTGACCTCCTTTCCATTCTTCGGGCCACATCAACAGCTTCTGAGTACGAAGAGTAATCATTCATATTAGAACCCACTTGATCATATAAGGCATCACGAAGCCCTTCCACAAACTTTTCTATTTTCTTCCTTTTAGAAGGAATGATTTCAGGGGCATATTCAGATAATTTAACAAACTGAGCTGAATATTCATCAACAGTCATGGTTCCCTGCCGTAGATACAGAAAATCTCTGGCCCTGGATGATCGTTCACTTGCCGGAAGAAATTCATCCATAACCAATCTGTAAAATTCTGTCCACATAACTGGCGGTGCGCCTTGAATTCTAGCTTTCTTCCAGTTTCTCCACCATTTACCAGCCCTACCCTTTAACTGAAAGGAAGTGAATTCTACCTTTTGAGTAGGAGAACACCCAATAGCATCACAGATTGCTTCACAATCTTCAAGGAAACATTGTGGGTCCTCTTTGGGATCTTCCCCTGAAAAAGTAGGAGGCCTCATTTTCTGGAATTCAGACATTCTTACCTCCCTTACGTTATCTCCTCCAGCTAACTAAGCTGGTGGTACAATTTCAGCTTCAACAATAGGAGGATCCACTGGCAGGTTAGCTTGTGCAGCTCGACCTCTCATTTCAGCCTCAAATCGGTCAAATCGTTCATTCATCAAATTAATCACATGTGCAATAGTTGCATTGCCAACGTGAGCATCAGGTTCGACTCTCCTTGCTTGCTCACTAGTTGCACCCTCAGTACTTTGAGCATGTAAACTATCACCACGGTTAGGATCATCTTGCACATGTACTGGTGGATTTATGGCCCTCTTTGGACCCATATGCTCATTATTATTAGAAGATCCTTCTGACATTGATCTGTCACAGATCTACATACATAACAAACAATTTTCAGACATAAACAAAATATCACTTACTAGCCCCACTGAGAAGTTATCTATAAAATGACGTTATACTCTACAAGGTCTTTTATGGAACCTAATCCTATGGTCATGCCGCGGCTCATGACAATAGGGAAGAGCCCACAAAGATCACTTTGCTCTGTACTCTATAGGGGACCTATAAAACCTTTCCTCTGATACCAAATTGTCACATCCCAAAAATTGAGCATGTGAAAAGATACTACTCATTTGATAAAATTCTCAAACATACGTTATTTACATATATTCTGTAAGGTTTTACATTCAACCTTAATCATTCATTCCACACTACAGAATTATACTCATCTGATAAGCAAATATAGACATACATAGTCTAATATCTCTTTCTCATCGCAAGCCTAGGAGACCTATAGAAAGTACAGAGCGTTTCTAATATTCACATTAATAAGTACTGGTATCCCACCAGACAGAAATAGAGTGTAATCCCAATGGGCTTCTAATCTTCCAACGGATACTCTTCTTCTTTGTTTTCTGTATCTGAAAAATAATCATAGGGAGTGTGAGTTTATTTAAAAACTCAGTAAGTAAATAACTGTACTATATAGAATATCAAAAGTACAAATACCACATTTACTCATATAATTAATTGTCTTATACATCGAGTAGTATGAGACTCTAACCCTTTCAAACTCATGAATAAGATTTCTTAGATATACAATGAGTAGTATGGGACTCTAACCCTTTCAAACTCGTGAATAAGATCTCATCGGTATACACCGAGTAGTATGGGACTTTAACCCTTTCAACTCGTGTATAGATTTCATAGATATGCACTGAGTAGTATGGGACTTTAACCCTTTCAAACTCGTGTATAAGATTTCTTAGATATACACCGAGTAGTATGAGACTTTAACCCTTTCACACTCATGTATTAGATCCCGTAGATCTTTACTCATTAATAAGATAGTGAGAATTAATCACATAGTACAATTGTCATGAAATAAATAATTTCTACATACTCTTATTTCTATTGATCATCATATACTCCCAATATTGTAAATGGGACTTATATTGTACTTTGACTAGTAATATCAAATTAACTGAGCAAGGTTATTCACTCACCTTGATGTTTGTCCAAGTTTACCTTGTTCCACACTAGAATTTGTGTAGGAAAATTTCCTAGTAAAATATATTACAAGGAAACATAAGAAAGGAAACAAAATCACGAAAAATACGCAAAATTTTCTGACTGCTACAGTAACGGGTTGCTACAGTACGGTTTGCTACAGTGCCGGTTCGCTACAGTACCGTTGACTGCCGACACTACAGTACTGCTACAGTACTCGAAGAAAATTTTTCAGATTTTGTTTCGAAATTTCTGGTCGCTACAGTAACTCGATTTTTGCAGAAATTTCTAACAATTTCATCCTTTCCTTTCTTGTTTCAAAACCAGAATTTCAACTCTTTTAACCGATTATAACTCAAATATAACTTCTAAAACAACTGAGATTCATGAATTATCATCAAAATCTTCAAAAACAAAACCTCCTCTGATCTTCTACATAAACTGAAATTTAAGGAAAATAATCGGATTAAAGCTTACCTTTGATCCTTACAAAGCTTTTGAACCGAACAAATAATCGAAACTCTGAAGATCAAGGAAAGGATTTGAGAAGAAAATGAAGAACTGAGAGAGAAATGCTTTTCTGCTTCCTTCGGCTGAGTGAAAATGAGGGTTACTATTGAAACTTTATATTAAATATTTCTAATGGGTTATTCAATAACCCATGGGTATCCATAACCCAACATCCAAACCCATCCAGGCAATTTACAATAAATGGATTAATTGACCATTTTGAAACCACTTTTCCATGAATTTCACCATTCTTAGAATATATCCCTCATTGTGCAAATATTTAGTCCAGTCATTTAACTCAATTTTCATAAATAATATTCAAAGAGAACAATTAAATATGAAAATTAAAAATGACTAAAATAAATAACTAAAGTAACGTTGTAGAATTCTAAAATACTCTTAAGCGAATTATATTCTGAAATTAACGGGTATTACACTTTTATGGCTGAAATGATCTCTTTATGTATTTACATATTTTTAACAAAGCGACTAGCTATTGAGATATTTTATATCTCACTTTTAGAAAATTGATCATTTCAGGAAAAATGGCAAAAAGGAAGGCTTGATGATATTAATGATGAAATTGAAGTGTAGAAATATATTTTGTGATAGTTCATGATTCAAAGATGTAAAGAGAATATAAAAAATTATGTAAATTATTATTATTATTGTATATATTCAAACTCAGATATAATTAATGAAAATTATCATGTCAGTTTTCTGCGATATTACTATTCACATAAATAGTAAAATTCGTGTATAACCCTCAATCACTTTGCATGTGTACCGTAGATTTGCGTATGATTTCTTGGGTGATTAAACCCTTAATCACTTTACATTATATATCATAGATACTTGCACCGAGTGACTTAGGAATTTAACCTTCAAACCTTTGTGAATAAATGTGTCGTAGATACTTACATCGAGTGACTTGGGAATTTAACCATCAAACTCTTTGTGCATAAATGTGCCGTAGATTCTTGCACTGAGTGATCTGAGAATTTAACCCTCAAACTCTTTGTGCATAAATAACCGTAGATACTTGGATTCCCTTGAATTTCTATCATCAATCATAGCAATCATCATATATTATCAACTGAAAAGTTGATTGTTTAACATTTCAATAATATTGTAAATATGACTTATATTATACTTTGTCTAATAATACCAAATTAGTTTTGCAAGGTTATTCACTCACCTTGACTTTTGCCTAATTTTTACCTTGAACTATTTTCGAAAATGTGTAAGATAATGGAAAGTGCATCATAAAAGCATCCAATGCAATCTCTTGTTTTTTTGTTCTAATTTTATTTTCTTATAGAATTTAATTTCTATTATGATATTTTCTTATAGAATTTAATTTCTATTATGAAACATTCACTTGTTTCATAATACATCATAATCATACATACTTTTTTTTAACTCAAATTCTTTCTATGTAATTAAGAGTTATTACATATAGATATGTTCATACTAATAACATATAAATCATAAATATGGCATGGAATAAGAATTCCATATCATTTTTGTAAAATTTCATCTTCAAGAATACTTTTAGAGAGAGAACAAACACATAGATAATTCATATGATCATGGGAAATATAAGCTTTATTTATAATTCGATGTACACCTCATTAGGTACTTAATTTTATAGAGATAAATATCTCTAATAGGTTTATCTAAATTATCACACTCAAAGTGAATTCTAATTCAATTCTGGCATATCTTTTTTTTTTTTTATGAATTTAGGCGATAATAATTTCTTATATGTAAAATACACTGGCCATGCATACATTACAAATAAGACTGTATTATTTTTTTTGTTCATCAAAAGATACATGATATTCCTTTATTCATCTTTAATCAATTATCTGTATGATTTACTTTTACTCAGATATTCTTCTAAATCTCACTTAATCATAACAAATATTCACATCAACTCAAACACAAACATCATAAAAATAATACTTTTAACAAATCAAACAATTACATGTAAATATTTTTCTTTCCATAAGATAGCAAGACCTTTCCTCTGATAATATATTTTCACGCACGTCATATGTGTATATATGTACTAATTTGAATTTTGGAGACAATTTAAAAATAATACTTTTTCTCTAAATCAGTTTACTAAATAATTTTTTAAATAATTTCCTTTCAAATAATTATGAATTTTACTATTCACAAATTTTACTATTTATGTAAATAGTAATCTCGCAGAAAACTGACAGGATAATTTTCACTAATTATGTCTGAGTTTGAATATATACAAAAGTAATAATAATTTACATAATTTTTGATATTCTCTTTACATCTTTGAATTATGAAATACCACAAAATATATTTCTACACTTCAATCTCATCATTAATATCATCAAACCTTCTTTTGTGTCATTTTTCCTGAAATAATCAATTTTCTAAAAGTGAGATATAAAATATCTCAATAGCTAGTCGCTTTGTTAAAAATATGTAAATACATGAAGAGAAGAGATCATTTTAGCCATAAAAGCATAACATCACACTGATAATAATTAAATTTCTCTTATTCACTATGTAGAACAAGATTTATAAATAAAATTCTATAAAAACTGATTGTGTACATAGATAATATACATAATAAATAATCATACTTTTATGAAGGATTAATTACCTTACAAAGAACGAGTTTTAAATATGGATCTAAATCTCTTCTTCCTCTGATCTTTCCTATACTCTTCTCTCTTCCTCTTCTTTCTTTTTTATTTTCGTCTCTTCCTCTCTCTTTTTTTCTTTCTCTCTCTCTTCTCTTTCTTTCTCTTTTTTTTTTCTCTTTCTTTCTTCTTCCCACCGTGCACTCACAAAACACATTCCTACAAACATATATATATATATATATTATCCTTTATCTTTTCCTCATTACCCCACATGTTTTTTTTTTGTCTTTTATTTTATTTCTCCCTTTTTTCCTCTCCTCCATCCACATATACACACATATCACACAATCACTTTCAAACTTTTTCTTTGGCTAAAACTAATAAAAGACCTCAAATCTTTTTATTCTATTCCATTAGGTCCCTAATCAATGATAAAATTCTATTTATGTCTCTCAAAAATTTCTTAATAGTTATTTTATCCTTATTTACTTACTTGATTATTTATTTAGCCTCATTTTTCTAAGGTAATTAAATTTGGGATATTACATTCTTCCCCCCTTTAAAATGAATTTTGTCCCCAAAATTCAATTTTGTACAAATATACACATATGTAAATTGCAACCACGACGAGCATTAAAATATCATAAGTACAAATACCACACTTACTAACATAATCAATCTATCATTCATTTTACACAACTATAATATTATATTTGTTTGAATTTTCATATGATTTCTTGGGTGATCGAACCCTCAATCACTTTGCATTTGTACCGTAAATTTGTGTATGATTTTTTGGGTGTTCAAACCCTCAACCACTTTGCATTTGTACCACAGATTTGCGTATGATTTCTTGGGTGATCAAACCCTCAATCACTTTGCATTTATATCATAAATTTGCGTATGATTTCTTTTATAGAGGAAAGGTCTTGCCATCTTATGGAAAGAAAAATACTTATATGTAATTGTTTGATTTGTTAAAAGTATTATTTTTATGATGTTGTGTTTGAGTTGCTGTGAATGTTTGTTATGATTAAGTGAGATTTAGAAGAATATCTGAGTAAAAGTAAGTCATACAGAGAATTGATTAAAGATGAATAAAGGTATACCAAGTATCTTTTGATGAACAAAGAAAATAATGGAGTCTTATTTATAATGAATGCCTGGCCAGTATATTTTACATATAAGAAATAATACACAAATCTGCGATATAAATGTAAAGTGATTGAGGGTTTGATCACCTAGGAAATTATAAGCAAATTTGCGGCACAAATGCAAAGTGATTGAGGGTTTGATCACCCAAAAAATCATAAGTAATTTCAAACAAATATAATACTACAGTTGTGTAAATGATAGATTAACTATGTTAAGAAGTGTGGTGTTTGTACTTGTAATATTTTCATGCACGTCATATGTGTATATATTTACTAATTTGAATTTTGGGGACAAAATTCATTTTAAGGGAGAAAGAATATAATATCCCAAATTTAATTATTTTAAAAAATGATGCTAAATAAATGAATGAGCAAGTAAATAAGGATAAAATAGTAATAATGAAATTTTTGAGAAACATAAATAGTTAGGGACCTAATTGAATGGAATGAGGAAGATATGAAGACCTCTGATACCATTTTGTAACATTCCCCATTTTTATTTTCTTTAAAAATAATACTTTCTTTATAAATCAATTTACTAAATAATTTTTTAAATAATTTTCTTTCAAATAATTATGAATTTTACTATTCACGAATTTTACTATTCATGTGAATAGTAATCTCGCAGAAAACTGACAGGATAATTTTTACTAATTATGTCTGAGTTTAAATATATACAAAAATAATAATAATTTACATAATTTTTGATATTCTCTTTACATCTTTGAATCGTGAACTACCACAAAATATATTTCTACACTTCAATCTCATTATTAATATCATTAAACCTTCCTTTTTGCCATTTTTCCTGAAATGATTAATTTTCTAAAAGTGAGATATAAAATATCTCAGTAGCTAGTCGCTTTGTTAAAAATATGTAAAAACATAAAGAGATTATTTCAACCATAAAAACATAACATCACACTGAAATAATTAAATTTCTCTCATTCACTATGTAGAACAAAATTTATAAATAAAATTATGTAAAAACTGATTGTGCACATAGATATTATAAATAATAAATAATCATACTTTTATAAAAGACTAACTACCTTATAAAGAATGAGTTTTAAATATGGATCTAAATCATTTCTTCCTCTGATCTTTCCTGTACTCTTCTCTCTTCTTCTTCTTTCTTTTCTATTTTTGTCTCTTCCTCTCTCTTTTTTCTCTCTCTTTTCTTTATTTCTCTCTTGTTTTCTCTTTCTTTCTTCTTCCCACCGTGCACTCACATAACGCATTCCTACAAACATATATATATATATATATATATATATATATATATATACATATATTATCCTTTAACTTTTCCTTATTACCCCACATTTTTTTTTGTCTTTTATTTTATTTCTCTCTCTTTTCCTCTCCTCCATCCACATATACACACACCTTACACACATCACTTTCTCACTTTTTCTTTGGCTAAAACTAATAAAAGAACTCAAATCTTTTTATTCTATTTAATTAGGTCCCTAATCAATTACCTTAGAAAAATGAGGCTAAATAAATAATCAAACAAGTAAATAAGGATAAAATAGTTATTAAGAAATTTTTGAAAGACATAAATAGAATTTTATCATTAATTTTTGTATATATTCAAACTCAGATATAATTAGTGAAAATTATCCTGTTAGTTTTCTGCGAGATTACTATTCACATGAATAGTAAAATTCGTAAATAGTGAAATTCATAATTATTTGAAAGAAATTATTCAAAAAATTATTTAGTAAATGATTTAGAGAAAAGTATTATTTTTAAAAAAAATAAAAATGAGGGATGTTACAATACATTTTGTAACATCCCGCTTTTTTATTTCCTTAAAAATAATAATACTTCTTCTCTAAATCATTCTACCAAATAATTTTTGAAAAATTCCTTTCAAATAATTATGAATTTTATTATTCATGAATTTTACTATTTATGTGAATAATAACCTTACGGAAAACTGACAGGATAATTTTTTACTAATTATGTCTGAGTTTGAATATATACAAAAAAATAATTTACATAATTTTTTATATTCTCTTTACATCTTTGAATCATGAACTATCACAAAATATATTTCTACACTTCAATCTCATTATTAATATCATCAAAGCCTTCCCTTTTGCTATTTTTCTTGAAATGATCAATTTTCTAAAAATGAGATATAAAATATCTCAGTAGCTAATCACTTTATTAAAAACATGAAAATACATAAAGAGATCATTTTAGTCATAAAAGCATAACATCACACTGATAATAATTAAATTTCTCTTATTAACTATGTAGAACAAGATTTATAAATAAAATTCTATAAAAATGGATTATGCACATAGATATCATAGATCATAAATAATCATGCTTTTATGAAATACTAATTACCTTATGAAGAACGAGCCTTAAATATTGATCTAAATTCCTTCTTCCTCTAATATTTCCCATAGTCTTCTCTCTTCTTCTTCTTCTTCTTTTCTATTTTCGTCTCTTCCTCTCTATTTTCTCTTTCTCTCTTGTTTTCTCTTTCTTTTTTTTCTTCCCACCGTGCACTCCCATAACACGCACACACAAACACACACACACACACACATATTATCCTTTAACTTTTCCTTATTACCCCACATGTTTTTTTTATTTTATTTCACACACACACACATATATTATCCTTTAACTTTTCCTTATTACTCCACATGTTTTTTTTATTTTATTTCATAATTATTTCTCCCTCTTTTTCTCTCCTTTGTCCACATATACACACACCTCACACACATCATTTTCTCACTTTTTCTTTGGCTAAAATAGTAAAAGAATCCTTTAAAAGCTTTTATTTACAAATAGGTCCCTAGCCTAATGAATAAAATTCTATTTATATTTCTCAAAAATTTCATGATTACTATTTTATCCTTATTTACTTGCTTGATTATTTATTTAGCCTCATTTTTTTAAGGTAATTAGATTTGGGATATTACATTCTCCCCCCTTAAAATGAATTTTGTACTTGTGATATTTTCATGCTCGTCACGGTTGCAATTTTCATATGTGTATATTTGTACTAACTTGAATTTTGGGGACAAAATTCATTTTAAAGGGGGGGGGGGGAGAATGTAATTTTTCAAATTTAATTACCTTAGAAAAATGAGGCTAAATAAATAATCAAGCAAGTAAATAAGGATAACATAGTTATTAAGAAATTTTTGAGAGACATAAATAGAATTTTATCATTGATTAGGAACCTAATTGAATAGAATAAAAAGATTTGAGGTCTTTTATTAGTTTTAGTCAAAGAAAAAGTGATAAAGTGATGTGTGTGAGGTGTGTGTATATGTGGACCGAGGAGAGGAAGAAAGGGAGAAATAAAATAAAAGACAAAAAAAAAACACGTGGGATAATGAGGAAAAGTTAAAGGATAATATATACATATATATATATATATATATATATATATATATATATATATATGTTTGTAGGAATGTGTTATGTAAGTACACGGTGGGAAGAAGAAAGAAAGAGAAAACAAGAGAGAAAGAGAAAAAAGAGAGAGGAAGAGACGAAAATAGAAAAGAAATAAGAAGAAGAGAGAAGAGTATAAGAAAAATCAGAGGAAGAAGGGATTTAAATCCATATTTAAAACTCGTTCTTTATAAGGTAGTTAGTCTTCCATAAAAATATGATTATTTATGATTTGTAATATCTATGTGCACAATCAGTTTTTACAAAATTTTATTTATAAATCTTATTCTATATAGTGAATAAGAGAAATTTAATTATTATCAGTGTGATATTATGCTTTTATGGCTGAAATGATCTCTTCATGTTTTTACATATTTTTAACAAAGTGACTAGCTACTGAGATATTTTATATCTCACTTTTAGAAATTTGATCATTTCAGGAAAAATGGCAAAAAGGAAGGCTTGATGATATTAATGATGAAATTGAAATGTAGAAATATATTTTGTGGAAGTTCATGATTCAAAGATGTAGAGAGAATATCAAAAATTATGTAAATTATTATTATTTTTGTATATATTCAAACTCAGACATAATTAGTGAAAATTATCCTGTCAGCGAGATTACTGTTGACATGAATAGTAAAATTCGTGAATAGTGAAATTCATAATTATTTGAAAGGAAATTATTCAAAAAATTATTTAGTAATGGTTTAGAGAAAAAAAATATTATTTTTAAAGGAAATTAAAATGCTGGATGTTACAAAAGAGTTGGTTAAAATAGTGAAGAGTTACTTAAAGCCTCCAATGGTATAACTAGGGGTGAACATGGGTCGCGTTAAGGAAAAATTTCAACTCAATACAATCAAAATTGATCTGATTGGGTTAGGACGGGTTATTAATTTTTTGGTCATGAACCTGAACCAACCCAACCTACACTTTGGTGGATTGGGTTAGGTCGGGTCAGGTTGGCAGGTGGTCTTTTTTTATTTTTGTTTTATTTATTTTTACTTTGCTTTCTTCTTCTTCTCTCTGCTCTCTTCTCTCTTTTTTCTTTATTTCTTTTCCAAAACAAGATACACAATATATAGAAGATAAATAAATTAATAATGGCATACATTATCCTTTATACCATCTAACAAGACAATAACAATCAACAGTAGGCTGTACCGCTATAAGCAAATTAATTCAATTCAAAATTCAATATTATACAATATAAATTTTAATAAGTACATAACATAAATATTTATTTATAAATAATAAATATAACAAAAAATCTTAAGTGGCTAAGTCCTTAAAAAATCCTAAAAAAAAACATATATTGCGCGGGTTGGCGGATTGGGTTGGGTTGGAATATTTTCAACTCGCCACCCAACCTACTACTTGGCTGGTTGGAAGAAATTAACTCAACCTAACCTGCCAACCCAAATTATGGGGTTGGGTCTGTAACATCCCAAATTATTATGGAATAAATATTTAATATTTTTTTTATTTTTTTTTTTGAGACTCTAGAAATCTCTTGAATGTCCTTGATGAATCTAGATTGTTCTAGAGGAATCTTGTATGTTCTAAAGATATCTTGTATATTCCTGAATTTCCTAGATAAGTGTAGAATGTTGTAGAATGGTATAGATAATTCTAGAAAATTCCAGGTTAGTTATGTTCTAAAGATATCTTGTATATTCTTGAATTTCCTAGATAAGTGTAGAATGTTGTAGAATGGTATAGATAATTCTAGAAAATTTCAGGTTAGTTATGTTCTAGAGATATCTTGTATATTCTTGAATTTCCTAGATAAGTGTAGAATGTTGTAGAATGGTATAGATAATTCTAGAGAATTCCAGGTTAGTCTAGGTTTATCTTGAGTTATCTTGAGTTCTCTAAACATTTCTAGGCTTTAGAGAGATGTTGCCTCCCCTTTTTAGCTATAAATAGCAACATCTTCCTCCCCTTTCTTTGCACCATTCACAATCGAGAGAGAGTGAGAAAAAGAGAATCCAACAGCTTGGACAGAAGCAGAAAAATATTCTCTGTTTTTCAACCATAAAATAGAGATTTTGGAAGAAGCAAATAGCAACGTTAAACTCAATTTTTCTGAGTTACTTTAAGGAGATTCTTCTATTACTAACCCACACAAGTGTTAAGGGAGAAGTGGCAGTGAATAGGAAGCAAAAATCAGAACCAAAACCAATGCAAACTACCCCACGGTCAACGGTCAAAAATCGTGAAACAAATTTCAAGACAGATTGAATAGCTATTTGAGCTAAAAAGTCAGACTACAAAGTACAGGTAGCTTAGCAATTTATAAAAGCTTGTTTTACTACTTGAATATTTTATGTCCATGAAGTTTTATTTAAAGTGAAGTATGTTTTTCATGATGAAATTAGCATGATATCAGCTTGGAAGTTTACTTCCATGTTTAGCTTGGGAGTTCTGCTTCCATGTCAGCTTGGAAATTCTATTTCCATGTCAGCTTGGAAATTATATTTTCATGTTTTAGCTTGGAATCTTTTTAGCTTGAGTTAAAGGACTGAAGTAGCCTTTCTCTCATGTTCAGCTTGGAAAAAGTAGTTCTGCAGACTATCTTTTCCATGTCGTTGAGTGTGCCACCAACTATTCTTGATTCCATGGTTTATTTATATATCAGTTTGCTAATTTTTTATCAACCTATTACACTGAATTGAGAATTTATATTACATGGACTGATTTTTATGATATAAGTGCTTTTATGACTGAAATGGTATATTTATAAATGTTTATAAAATTATGCTAGCTACTGAGATACCCTTATCTCACCCTTTTGTGCTTTTCCAACTGACCATTTCAGGGGCTGAGTATAAGGGGAAAGGTGTAAAGATTGATTGAACACTTTTAGAGCACTCAAGTTTATTAAGTATTAGAATTATAGATTGTTTTTTTAAGTTTAGATATCAAATTACTATGTACGACAGATTTGTAATTTATTTCAAACGAATGTAAAATTATCTTATGTTTAGAATTTCAATTATTATGTATAACCAATTATGATTTGACTGAGAACAATTGGAGAATGTTCTTTTTGAAAGTACGAGTATTAAGCATTAGAATTTAAAATTTTTTTTTCAGATTTTAGTATAGTAAAATAAGGACGTTACAGGGTCGGGTTGGACAAGTTGAGCATGTTGGACGGGTTGGTGCTCACCCCTACGTATAACTCTTAATGAGTTGCTTATTGTGAGTTCCATAATGCCACATAATCACTTTTTACTTTAAGCAATTATCTACTCCAATGATATAACTCTTTAAGAATTCACAACTGGGTCTCACAAGTATTTAATATGATTTATTTAATGTTTAATTTTTAATTATTTATTATTATTTTTTGTTAAGAATTAATTCTTATATAAAAAAGGTTATTACGTGTGGCAGTTATGTTGGCAAACTCCAATAGTAAAACTCAATAAAAATCGATTCTTATTTTTAAGAACCGTTTAAGAACCCTTATTGGATATGCTCTAAAAACGGTTCTTATATGTGGTAGCTACGCTAGCGAATTCTAATGGTAAAACTCAATAAGAACCGGTTTTTATTTTTAAAAATATTTTAAAAATTTCTATTGAAGATGCTCTATATTTGTATAGAAAAAATGGAAGAGAAAAAAAAAAGAGAAAAACCTGGGAGATTGTTGTCATGAAGAGAATCTTATAATAGAAGACTTTTAATTGAACTTCAAAAATATTTTATATTGTTCTATAATTTTATGTCTTTTTAATTTAAAAGATCGTGAAAAAAATATTTTCAAACAAAGAGTAGATTTTCGTTATGGAGAGTACTAATAAAAATCATTTTTTAATATATAGGATAACTTTTCCCCCAAAATTTATATGAAATAATTTTTTTTATTCATGATCTCCATAAGAAAATCTACTTTTTGTTCGAAAATTTTTTTCTCTACAATATTTAAAATTAACAAGACATACAATTATAGAAAAATTTAAAATATATTTAAAGTTTAATTAAAAGTTTGTCTCTCTTCATAACAAGAAGCTCTCGGATTTAAAATTATATATATACATATATATATATATATATATATATATATAGAAAGATTTTCCTTTTCTTTTTCCTTCTACGTTTTTCCATCCAAACATGGCCTTCAGAGATTGTTGCCGCTGGGCTACAATTTGAAGGAGGTGGGAGTCGTTGTCCTGCACAATAGGAGAATAAGACTGCTAAAAATATAGCTAAATTATAATTTTAGTCTCCATAATTTTATTAAAATTATAAATTGGTTATATATTTTATTTATATGTAAAATGATCCTTATAATTTTTTCATTTATGTAAGTTAATCTCTATTGTTAGTATGATTAACTTTACTATTAAAATAATCTTACATGATAGTTTATATGTACATTTGTGAACATGTCAGTATATCTAGTCATTACTTTTTATACAACTCAATTATCATGTCAACAAAATTATCTTTTTGTCCTTAATTCTCAATTTCTTTGATCTAGTATCTACATTGGAAATTAAGGACAAAATGATAATTTTGTTAATATGGTGATTGAGTTGTACAAAAATTAATAATTTGACATATTGATATATTCACAAATATATACATAATTTGTTATATAAGACTATTTTAACAACAAAATTAATCATTTTGATTACATAGACTAACTTACATAAATGAAAAAACTATATGAACTATTTTATATGAAAATAAATATAAAAACTATTTTACAATTTTGATGAAACTATTGAAGTTAAAATTACAATTTAATCTAAAAATATTTATGAAAATGACTGTAAAAACTCTAAAATGGAAGTGAAAATTGATCTGTTTAATTTATAAAAATATTTTTTATTTTTATTTTTAATTTTTATTTTTTAAAATATATTTTCTGAAATATTGAAAGAAAATGCTCAAACCTGAGTTTTTATGTAGTCTCCATTTCAGCATGGGATAAAGTGGACGCGTGTCATTCTCTGGACCTTGAATTTGGTCCGATCTCGAACCCCAACTGTAGAGTAAACTTCCATTTGTAACCAATTGTGCTTTGTTCTTAAGATAAGCATCATGTTAATTTTAATTTGAATATTTAGATTAATAATTTAGATATTAAGTAACTATTTTGATAATTTTTTATTTTTTATTTTTCAAAAAAATATATTAAAATTTCAACATCTAGAGTACTGCATCTCATTTCATCTGTAACTTTAAACAATCTGGACGCTTCCTGTAGCTACCCAAAGCTGAATATCCTAGTCTCTCTGTTCTAATCTCTGTCATTATTTACGTAATTGGACACTTTAATATATTGTTGAGACTTCAACTTCAAGAAAACAAAGATGGGGAAGCTCATGAATCCAGGAAAAGCATCTATTTTCTGATCAATAGAATTAAATATTACTGACTTCGTGTACGTTGTTTGTCGAAGTAGACAGATTTATGTGTTGTAAAATGTCGTCGGAGTAAAAATTTTCGAAACTTGTGGTGTTGGGGTTTCTTTCCGAGAAACCCAGGTATTTTATTTCAGAGAATTTTTTCGTCTCAGTTCGATCAAATCGAAACCGCTTCGAGTTGAACCGAGATGCTGATGGGAAGTATGGGTTTAGCAAATTGGTTCCAGAAGAAGATAATTGATCCTCTTGTTCTAATTCTTCGCAGGTACTTTTCCTTATCTAATTGTTTCCGTTTTGATCTACTTTTCATTTGTAGTAAAAGAATTACTCTTATCACCGATTTGGTTGTTATTCAATCGTCATTTTTTATTTGTTTACGGTTTATTCTCAGATCACCAATCTGGAATATTCACATCGATTCACTTGAATTACTCTCTCTCTCTCTCTCTCCCTCCCCAATTTGCATGTAATCCGTATCTGTTTTCAAATGCCTAGCTCTAGTTAAAATCATAACTAATTGTTAATATGTATATTCATGCTGTTTGTTGAAAAGAATTGGGGATCTTCATTTCCTGGACTCTAAAAGTATAATTTGCTGCTAAGTAATAAAGTTAGCTTCAACCTGCCCCTTTTTGATGTTTGGTTATGTGAAGACGGAATATTTCCGATATTTGGTTATGTGAATAAAGACGGAACCCGTCTTTTTTTTTTTTTAAAAAAATTATCAAAAAAAGACGGGTGCGTTAGTTATTGAAATGAGAGAACAAGAATTTGTTACTGTTATGTTTTCTGTAACTTCATTCTTTTCATCCATCTGCCTAGGCAGCCATGTGGTACATTTTCTATGTTTGCAGTTGAAAAATCGATGTTTTGATGGAATATTAATCATTATTTCATTTGTCAAACCGTTATTGTATATTTATTATTCTTCACGGCCTTTTGAAAACGAGGCTGCCAGTGGCAACTGCAAATGCTTCTACAAAGTTAATTTTAACCATTTTTGTTCAGAGGTGCCGAGCCGAATCAGTTGGCTTTCTCTGCTGCTCTTGGCATTACGCTGGGAATATTTCCTATATGTGGTACGTTGTTATTTAGCAATTTAGGATTCTTAGAAATTTAATTTGTGTGAAAATATTTATGGGGAAATTAAACTGAATGAGACTGAGAGTTATATCGGTATATATAGGTATTCCAATAAAACAGAGAATGCCTTTTCTTGTTCATTGCTGCTCAACAATCTTTATTCTTGTACTCAAGATCCATATTGATTGTTTGCATGTAGATTGGAAAATAGTAGTCTCCAGGTTTTATAATGTTAAAGTTTGATAAACATGACTGAATTGTGAAGAAAAAAGTTAGGTAACTTCCAAAACATGAACATTTTTTGAAGTCAGGGTAATGACAGTCAATTTGTGGTTTTCTTTTCTTTTGATCATACAATAATTAGCTGTTCAGCCAAGTTCGCATCTCTACTACTTAGTACTTTGCAAATTTATATCATGCCTGATATATATTCAACACCCATATCAGATGCGACAAAATACTTGAAAAATTTATCTAAACTCTATATATCTTATTATGTCATGGTGTTTGCAGTGTGTTGTGTCCCATATACGTGTTAGTATCAATGCTTGTGAGGACTGCCTCTTGTACACCTACTGCATAATGAAGGATGGTGTGGGTTTTGCTTTGTGAATTTCTTATTAATTAGTCTTGGATAATCACAGATAGGTAACCACAATTAAGTAATGGTAGTTATCTAGCATATCAGTTATATATATAGTTTCCAAACGATGTTTCCATATCAGTTGTAGAGAAGCAGCAAAGGGAAATGCAGATTTGAATAACACATTCACAAAAACTTATATAATCGTACCAAGTTCTACAATCTTTTATTATAAGAGATAATTTTTGAAACAGGTGTTACTGTATTCCTTTGTGGCATGGCTATTGCATTGCTTGGATCATCTTGTCATGCTCCAACTGTGATGCTTGCAAACTTCATGGCTACGCCTATAGAGTTGAGGTGCTTTTCCTCTGATACTATCCATTTGCATTCGTTTTCATTTCTATTACCATTCTTCTTTTTGGTACTTGATGATATTATAATATAATCCATATAATATATGCAAATACAGGGTAAACAACTTCTGTATGACTGTTTATTTTTGTTACAACTTACAAGGAGTTCCATGATTTCTTAATTTCTTGTGACAAATTGATTTTCACAATTTGTATCACAGGAACACATTGTGACACCTAAAGGCATGCCTTCTGAAAAACCCTATCTATTTTTGTATTAATATCTTTGGATAACAAATATAGTTTTGAACTCCTGAAAATGATGAGAATATGCAAAATATTCCCTTGATTATGCTCATTTTTTTCATTCCCTTCTTGCGGCAGATATTAGATTTTTGGTCCTTTCTCTAGTTAGAGGACCAATTTTTTTGGCGTTTCATATTTAACTTGTTTTTGTGTTTCTATTTTGATTGTTATTCTAGCGAGGAACATGGATTTGTAATTCCTAATTTAAGATTTACTTGGTATTTCAGTCTGGTTGTACCCTTTTTGCGCTTTGGTGAAGTTATCTCTGGTGGACCTCATTTCCCTTTAACATCTGATGCTTTAAAGAAAGTTCTTACTGGTCAAGCTTCACATGAAGTCCTATCAAGCATTGCTCATGCGGTAGGTACTATATATAATGATGTCTTGTGCATTTGCCTCAAGCTGACAGATATTTACAGAAACACAAAATCAAGTTACTCATATTCTTTCTTTACCAAATTGTGGCTGTGCCTTTCACTTTAAGGTAGTTAAGGAGGATAGCTTTTGAGATTTTTAATTCTTTTATTTATTTTTCCTGCTGATTGGAAAGTGCAACTAAAACAGAGCCTTTTCCAATATCACAGGTTCTTTATAGTTACTAGTGCATCAATAGATGTGAGGTTTCTCTTGGTTTTTGTTGAATTCTTGATTCTAATAAACTGCCTCACATGACTCTGGTAGACTAATACTGTGACATGACATTCTGAAGCCTCTAGGTGTCTGATTATCCACCATAAGTGGAACATAGAAATGTCTTCTTTTTTGAAGTATCCTAGCAATGTTACATGCTAGGCAGAATCCTTTAATGGCTGGGAGTTTATTGGTCATAATTTACCATTATACTGATTTGAAAAATGGCAGCTTTACAGGGATACAACCTCATAGAATCAGTCTATTATTGTCTATTGCTGATGAGATGGGTCTCTGTCATCTCTTTCAAATCTTCGGAGGGCTAATGGCTATTGGAGAAGTATACACCTTCAACATTTAGAATTAACATGTCAGAGTTGCTTTGCTTGTGGAGAGAAAAGAATGGATGACATGAATTAGAAATTAATATTCAGCCAAAGGTAGGAGTTGCTATGGTAGTGAAGATGAGAGCAAATCATCCAAAGATGGCTTGGGCATGTAAAATATAAGTAGCCAAATGACCCGATGCAGACTAAGACTGTTGGGAATGTAGTTATCAGAAAATCATGGTTGATTCATAGGACCATGCTAAAGGATTAGTGATCATAGCCATAAATAAGAACGATTAGCATGGAATGATTCATCTGAAGGACCAAATAATGGCTTAAATAGACTTTTGGTCTCTCTAATTTCATAAAAGTTTAAATTTGATCCCCTAATTCAAAAGCAGACAATATTGTACTTCAATTTTTTACAACAATACTATTTTGCCTACATCATCTATCCAAATTTATTGACAAATTTCTCAGTCTAATGATTTACTGTCAATCTGCACTTATATTTAATATCCAAGTCAGCAAACCATTAATTTAACATTAAATTTTGGATAGAGATGTGACAGAGGAGCAAGATTAGATCATTTTAGAAAATACTAGGCAATAATGCTGCTTATTAACTAGAGGGACCATATTAGAACGTTTATGAAACTAGAGGGATTTTTAAAACAACAAATAATTTTGGTTTGTAGGTTCAAGTGGTCTATCCTTAATTCTATGTAATTTTGGGATGTAGACTACTTGGTACCTTAGGTTAAAAAAGGGGGGGAAAAAAAGAATTGACTGTGGCAAGCTTATAAAATCTTGATTTTGGTACAGTATGCTTTAAAACTTTAAAGCATACAGTAGCAAAAAACTTACTCCATAGGTCTTCCCAAACTGTTTAATCCCCTTGTTTCTGGAAGAAATTGCAGTTTTGAATATTTCCAGGACGCATCATGAAATATGGAGAGTTCAATACGTTTCATCTTTTCATATCTTTCCTAAACCCTTTAACTGATTTTGGCCAATGTTTTACTTCTTCTGGTACTTGGGGCTTAATTGTGTCGCCTGTACAAAACATTACGTTCGGCCAGTTGCTGAACTAGGATTTTGTTGGTGAATAAAATATCAATAATAGTATAACACTATAGCATAACCTGTGCTAATGAGAGGGCTCTCTTCACACAATCTCCGAGCTTGGTTCGTAGTTGGTTGACACATGTTGGGAGGCTGAGGGTCTCCACAAACACTTGGATGGTTAAGTTAGTATAAGATTCTCGCAAAAGAATTAAGTGTCAAAAACCTATAAATAAACCTGTGGGCAAACTGAGCCTTATACAGCCAGGATATTGGGGGTATGAAGGTAGAGTCATCAAGGCAGGTAACAGTGAGTAGTGGTCCACGTGGCAGCCTTATATTGGTGTACTGTACAAGGGTGTTTGGCACTGCGGCATGGTAATGCATATCTGTGTCTGTATGACCCAGTACAGTGATCCCGTGGGGCATTATTGCTATGGAGGCACCTGTAGCCAGATGGTCAGGGGTTGAACTTGGGCTTGAATTCGTTAAGTTGGGCCTGCTAGGCCGGGTCAATTTAGGTTTCTATCCATCAAACACCATGAAACTACTCAGGAAACTTGAATGGTTTTATTCTGAAATCACAATTTGAGCTATATTAATATTTCAGAACTTAATGGAGCTTCTTTGTACCACAATTCATGAAGCATTGTAGACAGCTAAGTCACTAGGTGATCCATTCATAACATCTGGGTAATTTTATGTCTTGTTATCACTAGCAATACTCCTTCAGTTTTTTTTTTATCTTTTTCTCAACAGTTCATAAAATAGAGTGGAAATCTTGAAAAGCTTGCTTGAATCACTTCATGTTTGCCTCCCCTTTCTGCAGATTGGATCCACACTGCACCTATCACTAGATTCCCGTGTCTGATTTCCCGTTCAAAATTTATACAGCGATGACATTTGAAATTTTATGTCTATCCAACTTTTTCAGTTACTGGGGTGGCTCGTTGCATCGCCTTTCGTTTTGGGAATTCTTTATGTAGTATTTATACCATGCTTCAAGATTCTGGTTCGGAAGTTCGGCACTTTTCCTTCAAGTCCAAAGAAGATGCTCCATCCAAACTCAGAAATCAAGCTGAAGGTAAGAGATGTCTGAAAATAGAGAAACAGGATCATTAATGTCACTTCATATGCTCAGTAAGAGTGATCAGCCATTCATATGCTTGCTTAGTGATGCATTGTACATATATCAAGACTCTAGTGTCACTGAGCTTCTTGTTTGTATGCAAATGTTGTAGAGAAGGAAATTACCAATAATAGTAGACATTTTTTAAGCTATTTGTTTGTAAATAATCACCAATAACTGGAATTTCGAGTTTTTCAGATAAAAAAGGTTTGTGCGGTTTTGGTTGTGCTGTAAAAAGAGGGAAAGGCGGTTTGTCGGAAGAAAAACTGATCTTTTAAGAAAGAAACAGCGGTTCTTTTTCTTTACGTCTGTTTTTGGCTAAGAAACAATGTAAAATTTAATTATGATAACAAATTTTTGTTCATGAGCAGAATAAAGATATAGACAAATATCTTCATTGAAATTATAAATTAATAATTTTGTCTTATACATTAATAAAAGCTGTTATGCATGATGAGTAGATCAAATAGTAAGCAAAATTTAGTAGTGCTTGTTTGGGAAAAAAGTTGAGTAAAATTGAGTTTTTGCCTTTTTGGCATGATTGATTTTGAATAAGTTAAAGTTTGTATTATCGTGACTTATGTTTAGAAATTATTAAAAAAGTGATTTTGAAGAAATGGTTTTATTTGGATGTTATTATCAGAATCACTACTAGATGTGTAATAAACAATTGTACATAAAAAAATAACACAAGCAAAAGACTAAAAGGTCATAATCAACATACTAAAACAAAAATAATAAAAAAAAGACTTAATTGTAAGGAAACTTCAAATTCAACGTTCCAATAAAAAATTAAAAGAAAAAAAATTCGGAATTAAACCAAAAATTTAAGGGAACACAGAGGGATCAAATTGCAAATAATGTAGGGACTAAATGAAGAGAAAGTTTTTAACTTCAGGTCAAAGTAAAATTTAGAAAAAAGTGAGGTTCAGGAATGTAATTTTGTGGGTCAAAAAATGCAATTTCTGCCATAAAATCCTTCATTGTTCACGGTAAAAAGCTTGGTTTCAGGTCTATTTTTCATCATTCTTTTCTCTTTTTTTTTCTATTTCTTTTCTCTTTCAAACTCACTTTAACCTTAATTAAACCAAAAGGACAATTTTTTAAAAATGAACAAGGACAATGTAGGCAAAAAAAAAAAATGTTGATTGAGAAGTTTTCTTGAATGGTGTTGGGACAAACCATGATTTCCTTCAAACGTGATTCTCTAGTACAGACCCACTGATTATCTAAACATTTTTTGAGAAAAATATATTTTACTCTAATAAACTTTTATTAATGTACAAAAAATTTTCATGAACTTTAAAACTCAACAAAAAGCTCTCATGAATTTTTTATTTCATGCAGTTTAATCTTTCCATTTAAAAAATCGTCAATTTGACAAATGATCAATGTTAACCAGAAATAAATGACCATTACATTAGTTCAAAATAGATATGTCAACAAATAACATGACAAAAAAATGTCATGTCAGCACTGACCCATTTGTGGAACCAAACATGAGTTCATCTCACCTTGACCCAAGGCTCTATTCGACCCACATCACACAACAACACAAGAAGGGAGATTCGACGTGAGACAAAAAGGGCTGAGAGCGTGAGAGTGAGGGACCGAGGAGGAGCTTCGCAGGTTCCTATCTTGGACAACAGTGTTGTGGTGAGCCTCAGTGTGATGAGAGGGAGAGACTGCGAGATGAAAGGAGAAAGAGAAGAGGAAGGCACTTGGAGAGCATGACTGTACTACCCCTGTTCTTCGACTATGAAACAAAAGGCATATGCTTCAGAGAGAGTGGGTCAAGAAAGAAAACAGAGAGGGAGAGACAACAGTGACAGAATTTCTATGGAAGAAGAAGGGGAAATATAATAAGTAGGGTCAAATTTTGAAACTAACCATTTAATCTCTCTCTTCTAGGTGGTGTAGAAATTGTGGTTTTAGCCTCTTGATTAGTTGAAACATTGGTCACTAACACCTTAGAAAATGGTGTGGAGTAAGTGCCCTTGGTCATTGTGGTCTTGAGAGTGTGCTAGAGTCTAGCTTGTTTTTGTTCATGCAACTTTGCCATTTAAACATCCAAAGTTCTGCTTCAGTATTGGATTGGATCCGGAGTGTCTGCATGCTTTTAGTCACGGTTATAATCGTAGATAAAAAAACTGTTGCAAAAAGTATATTTAATCACAGTTTAGTCATAATTTTAAATCTTGCAAGACAATCCTGCGCCTTGTATTTGCAGGAGACACTCCGAATCCCTTCAGTACTATCAAAATGGCGTATTTTTTATTTTCATATTAACGTAATATATTCGTTGTTCTCCATCGTACTCCGCAGCCACTCCTCCTCTGTATTGGTTTTCAGCTGTCTTTAGGAACATGTTGTGTTTGTCTTCTAAGCATAGCCTCCAAGTTCCTCTTTACTTCACGACTCTCCTGCATCGATAGTTCAATCTCGTTTAGCTTTCCTGCACCAGGCTAAAACTAATCGAGAGAGAAAAGAAAACTCTCTTCTTCATCTTCCTTTCTCCTCCTCCTTCCCACTTCTTTTCTTTTTCTCTCCTCCTTCACTCACTAAAACCTATGATCAAAATTACTTAGACATATATAAAATTGAGATAAACAAATTCAATCCCAAATATAGATATAATTGACTGTAATCCCAAGTTCCAAATAAATATGAATGATGTAATTAATATATATGATTCAATCCAAATTATGTCAAAATTACATGACCACGTATTTTACCGAGTCACATATATCACCAAATTACATATATCTCGAAGAGAGTAATCGGTGCAATGATCACGAAATAATGAAAACCCAATCGTCATATATTCACGATATACCAGATCACGGAAGCATATGTGTGTTAAAGCATATACCTCATCCTCATGGAATGTATATTAAAGCTTGTTGTGAGTGATCCACGTTTCATACCTTTTGGATATATCTCAAATATGCTTTAATTCACAATAATAATGAATTGATCATAACAATCACAATAAACATACTCGATAACCTCAGAATTTTAAAAAGTTAAGATTTTTAATAAAAAGTTATCTTAAATTATAATAAACTCCAAGAATTTGATCTATTTCATATACTCATAATCAAATTTAAAATATCATAATTATACAATATAATCTATCAATAACTTTAAAATTTCTCTCAATAAAAACAAAACACAAATTTATAATTAAAAATTCAGTCACGTGATTAAGTTGAAATCATGGTTACATCTTTTAATGTAATCAATTCATGATATGATGATTACGACGATACCTATAATTTTCAATCTTTATATCACTAATTGGATTGATTACGTCGACTTTCATAACATTATGTGATTACTATGAGCATAAATTTATTTATATCACCGATTGATATATATATATACTCACTTGGATCACAATGAGATTAGGTATACCTCAATCATCCTCATAAAACCCAAAATTATGTTATAATCAATTGATTGAAAAAAAGAGTTATGAGACGTTTACTTTTTTCCTTCATTTCTCTTTCAATTGCTTCTTCTCTAATTGCTTCTTCTCTTGTGGGGTTTGTTTGAGAGCAACCCCCACCCCCACCCCCACTCCCACCCCCTTTTCTCCTCCTTCTTGCCTCTTTTCTTAGTCTCCATTTCGTGGAAGTTGTCATCTTTTCTTTGTAGAAGTTTTCATTTTTTTTTGGTAAGAATTTTTGTTTTTAGATCTTGTCTTTTTGTAATTTTTTTTGTTTTCTAGGCTTCTGTTTTCATATTTGTGTTCAAATCTTATTTCTCTGTAAGTTTTTTGTTTTGTTTGTTGTTTTTCGGGTTATTGTTGTTTGATTTTCATTCCTTTAAGAGAGCTTGAGATTTACTTGTGATTCTGGAGAAAACAAAACTCATTATTAGTCAAATTATGCTAACACTTGTCGATATGATCTGAGAATGGATAGATGAAACGAATTCAGAAGTTCTAACGGTATATCTTGGTTTACCTCCTTAGTTGGTAAGTCGTTGTATGCTTTTTTTAGATCCCTTGTTAGGTTTCAGAGTTTCTTTGAGAGATTTTTCTCTTTTTTGTTTTTCTGTTTCAGTTTCTTTTGGGGCCTCTATTGCATCTAGCCAATGTAGTCTTCTGATTTTCTTTTAATATGATCTAGTTTAGGCCTTATTGGTCATTATAAAAAAAATGATTGAAAATTGATTTTCAATCACATATACCTCAGTCCCAATTGGTTATTACATAATTCAATTGAATCAATTTTAAAATCGACGTATAAGTAATAATCACAGTAATAATCACAATCATTTGAGATTAAATCAAGATTGAAATTTTAGGGTTCTATAGAAAATTCACTCATGAATGTTGAATATTGCTTTAGTATACACGTGTAGGGTGTTGTTTGGATAAAGAGTTGAATAAGGTCGTTAGTTAGTTGTTTTTGGTTATGTCTGATGTAAGGCTAAGCCATTTATTGTTATTCAATAAAGCTTCTTTTTCTCTTAATTATGAAGTTTTCTTGAACAAATCTTACAATTGGTATCAGAGCTTTACACTAGGGTTTTATTCGTGATCTGGAAAGGTAGAAGTTAGGAACTGCAGTATCCTAATGAGAGAGAGGAAGCAGGGTACATCGAAAGACTCTGAAAATATCGAAGCAAAATTTAGATTCGTCTAAGCTAGCATTCCAAGATTTGATGGTGACTACGATCATTGGAGCATGCTAATGGAGAATTTCTTGTGCTCAAAGAAGTATTGGAGCCTTGTTGAGACGATTTTCATTGAGCCTCAAGATGAAGAAATGCTGATGGCGGCACAAAAGAAGATGCTCAATGAACTCAGGTTGAAGAACCTAAAAGTAAATAATTATCTTTTCCAATCAATTGACAAAACAATCTTGAAGACAATTCTTCAAAAGAATACTTCAAGAAAGATCTGGGAATCCACGAAAAAGAAGTTTCAAGGAAATGCAAGGGTGAACGGGCACAACTCTAGACGTTGTGACAAGAATTTGAAGTTTTGGAAATGAAGGTTAGAGAAACTATCACAGAGTATTTTTTGAAGAATCATGACGGCAGTTAACAATATGCGTAATTATAGAGAAAGCATGTCGGATTTAACAGTTGTGGAGAAAGTTTTACGATCTTTAACAAATCAATTTAATTACGTGGTTTATTTGATTGAAGAGTCAAAGGACATTGACAACCTCCCAATAGATGAATTGTAGAGTTCTTTAATCGTGCACGAGCAAAAAATCAAGAAGAAGGATAGCGAAGAACATGCTCTTGATAAAAATGGTTGGAACCCAAGAGTAGGGTGAATTGGGTTAATAAAAACGAATTGGAAGTTCAAGTAAATTCAAATGCTTGGTAAAAAATTGTTGACAGTACAAAGTAGAGCAATATCAAAATGAATGAAGATGGAGTGCAATTAACCCAATGTAAAGCTTTAAGCAATTAAAGAGATAAGGGAGAGAGATAAACACAGATATTTATACTGGTTCAACTTAACCCAAGCCTACATCTAGTCCTCAAGAACACTTCTTGAGTTTTTCACTATAAACTACAAGTTTATACAAAAGGGCACTTGTGAGCTACTAGAGCAGAGATCTTTTTCTTTCCAAGGGTGTCTTTCCCCCTCATAAATTGTTTTCTCTCAAAAACAAACTCAAGGAATAACTTCCTTGATCAATACACTCAGAAAAAGATTATTGTTTAGAAGAAACTCTCAAAACAGAGTAAATAAGACAGTGATAAGCTCTCTAAGAGTAAATGATTTGATATGGATTGACTTTCTAAGAATCTGAGGCAAAAAGAATGTTCTACTTCATGATTTGACATTCCTTAATGCTGATATTTAAAGACTTAAAAGGAATAGCACTGTTGGAGATGAATCCCAAATTGATTTGCATGATGTCAGCAAGAAATAGCCATTAGAACGTACGAACAAGTGTTGTTGGTCGACCAGTGTGGACACGATGATCGACCAGTGTAGTCCAAAAGTCATTTATCAGACACGATGGTCAACTAGTTGTATTACATTGGTCGACCAGTGCTTGCTTTCTTTCAACTTTTGAGTTGGGTAGTCGACCAGTGGAAGGATGGTGGTCGACTAATCTTCAAAACTTCAAAAGACCTTTCTCTACTAGAGCACGATAGTCGACCAGTGTGCAAGGGGTGGTCAACTAGTGTGCTGATGTCTTCAAGTGCATTATTTACTGGAGCTTGTTGGTCGACCAGTGTTCAGAGAATGGTCGACCAGTGTGTTGTCACACTGAGAAACTTTTGCTTCTGGAGTTCGTTGGTCTATCAGTGAAGGTAGAGTGGTCAACCAATGATAAGCTGAAATTCAAAAGTCTATAAAAAGTGAAGTTTCAGCAATTTGACAATACTCATTTATAATGTACTATTTTAATTTACTTTGTCATTCATCAAAATCATATGTTGCTTTAAATGCAATGGGTTCAACAGCTCTGAGGGTCAGTGTAGACATGAAGGTAGCCATACGAGGAAAAGGTAGAAATTATTCCAAAGGTAGATGAAGAGGAAGGGGAAGGTAGAACATTAACCGTGACACAATTAAGTGCTTACAAGTGTCACAAGCTCAACCATTTCCAGTATGAATGTCCGTCCTTGGAGAAGGAAGCAAATTACACTGAGTTTGATGAAACCGAAGAACTGTTGTTGATGTCACATGAGGAAATGAATGAGGCGCGAAGAGAAGAAATATGGTTTCTTGACTCGGGCTGCTCAAATCATGTATGTATGGTCAGAACAACCTTTTGTGAGATAGATAAGTCTTTCAGGCATATAGTGAAATTAGGCAATAACACAAAGTTGCATGTCCTTGGCAAAGGGAATGTAACGCTAAAGCTAAATGGGCTAATACACGTAATTATAGAAGTTTATTACACTCCTAAACTCTAGAATAACCTCTTGAGTATAGGGCAATTGGGGGCTAACTATTTTGATTCAGTCAGGAATGTGTAAAATATACCATCCTTAACGTGGACTGCTTATTCAAACGGAGATGACGGTGGATTGCATGTTTATGTTGGTTGCCTAGTTGTTGAGTCAAAAGGAGTCGTGTTTCAATATAGAAGCTCAGGACACCACCAATCTATGGCACTGCAGATACACTCACCTCAATCATAAAGGTTCAAGGACGTTACACGAGAAGGAAGTGGTGAAGGGTCTACCCAGGATTTTGAGTCCCACATCAATATGTATTGCTTGTATAAAGGGCAAGAAACATCGTGAAGTTTTTCCTAAAAAAAGTCAATGGAGGGCATCACAAAAATTGGAGCTTGTCCATGCAGACATCTATGATCCAATCAACCCACTATCAAACAACAAGAAAAGATATGTTCTCTGTTTTATAGACGATTTTTCTAGAAAAACTCGGATTTATTTTCTAATAGAGAAGTCAGAGGTATTTTATTATTTTAAATGTTTCAAAATGCTTGTGGAGAAAGAAGCAGAAGTACCCATCAAATGCTTGCACATAGACAGAGGCGAAGAATTCAATTCAATAGAATTCAATAAGTTTTGAAAAAGGGATGGAATAAAGCGGCAACTGACTATGACATACACCCTATAGTAGAACATGGTGGTGGAGCTGAAAAATAGGACCGTGATGAACTTATTTAGATCTATCCTCTCTGGTAAAAAGATGCCAAAAACCTTTTGGCTTGAGGTAGTGAGATAGGCAGTACATATTCTTGATAGATCTCATATGTTGGCTATAAAAGATAGAACTCCAAAAGAGGCCTGGATTGGGGAGAAACCAAATGTAGAATATTTTTGTGCGTTTGGTTGTTTAGGACACGTACACGTACCTGATGCAAAGAGAACTAAATTAGAAGATAAAAGCATGACTTGTGTGCTACTAGGCATGAGTGCTGATTCAAAAGCTTATAGAATGTATTATCCTACGGCCAAGAAGATCATCACAAGCAGAGATGTAGATTTGAGGAGGAAAGTCAATGGAATTGGGATCAAACCCATGAAAAGGAAGTATTAGAGGACTTGGAATGGGGAGATAGTGATGAAATCGAAGAGACTGAAGAAACAGAAGAAGATGGGTTCAATGGGACTAATAGACGCGAAAATAGAGAAATTAAGGTAGTTTCCTCAAATATGGCAAATGAGAGAGGGATGGTAGCCAGGGAGGGAAGGAATAGAAAACCTCCCATATGGTTGGAAGATTATGTTTTAGGTGACGAATTAATAGAAGGGAATGAGGATAACATGGCCTTAATTGTATCCTCAGATCCCTTAAGCTTCAAGGAGGCAATGAAAAAGCTTGAAATGGAGAATTGCCATGGATAAAGAAATTAAAGCAATAGAAAAGAATCAAACATGGCAATTGGTTAATTTATTATAGCAAAGAGAATAGGAGTGAAATGGGTTTACAAGATGAAATTAAATAAACTTGGGAAGGTAGACAAGTACAAAGCAAGGTTGGTCGTCAAAGGTTAATGCAAGAATACGGCGTGGATTATATAGAAGTATATGCTCTTGTGGCAAGATTAGATATGGTGATAATGATCATAGCACTAGTTGCGAACAAAGGCTGGGTTCTTTATCAGCTTGATGTCAAGTCAGCCTTTCTACATGGTGAACTAAATGAAGAGGTGTATGTAAAGTAGCCAAAGGGATACATGAAGAAGGGGAGCAAGCAAAAGGTTTATAAATTACCTAAGGCACTTTACGAATTAAAGCATGCTCCAAGAACTTGGTTTAGTCGAATTGAGACTTATTTTATCAGAGAAGGGTTTTATAAGAGCCTCAATGAATCGATGTTGTTTATTAAATGAAACAGTGAAGGCAATACATTGGTGGTGAGTGTTTACGTCGATGACCTTCTATTTACTGGGGACGATGAAGCTATGATGTATAATTTTAAGTGTTCAATGAAGGAAGAATTTGATATGACTGATTTGGGAAGAATGAGATTTTTCTTAGGGATAGAGGTATTGTAAAAACCAAATGGAATATTCATCTATCAAAAGAAGTAAGCAGAAGAAATTCTGAAGTGTTTCAGGCTAGAAGAAAGCAACTCAGTATATAATCCAATAGTTTTAGGCCAGAAGATTCATAAAGATAGGGAGGGAATTAGAATTGACAAGACATATTTCAAACGCATCATAGGTAGCTTAATGTACTTGACAGCCAACGACCTGATATCATGTTTACTGTGAGCTTGATCAGTAGATTCATGGCATCTCTGACATAATTAGAATTTCCAAGCTTCTAAGAAGGTTTTAAGGTACTTGAAGGGGACTGTTACCTATGGGATTTTCTATAAAAAGGAAGGAAATGAGAGGTTAATCGCTTTCACGGATAGCGATTATGCTGGTGACATAGATGACTGGAAAAGCACCTCTAGCTATGCTTTTATGTTGAGCGAAGGAGCTGTGGCCTGGCCCTTGAAGAAGCAACCAATAGTTACGTTATCCACTCTGAAGCTGAATTTATTGCAGTAACTGCTTGTGCGTGTCAAGCTGTCTGGGTGAGAAGGGTGTTACAGGAACTTGGTCATGAGCAAGAAGAAAGTACGGTTATAATGTGTGATAACAATTTTGCTATCAAGTTATCACGTAATCCAGTTTTGCACAGGCGATCTTGACACATGTTCGATTTCATTTTCTGAGGGACTTGACGAAGGATGGAGTGGTTAATCTTGCTTATTATGGCACACAGGATCAGGTTGCAAATTTGATGACAAAGCCATTGAAGCTGGAAGCATTTCAGAAGTTTCGAGGAAAGCTTGACGCCTATACAATTCCTAAAATGAGCTAAGAGTCTTAGTTCAAGAGAGGGAATGTTGAATATTGCTTTAGTATACACGTGTAGGGTGTTGTTTGGATAAAGAGTTGAATAAGGTCATTGTTAGTTAGTTATTTTTGGTAATGTTTGATGTAAGGCTATATAAGCCATTTACTATTATTCAATAAAGCTTCTTTTTCTCTTAATTCTGAAGTTTTCTTGAACAAACCTCACAATGAACCCTAACATAAATTTATCTCAATTATTATTGATTTGTCTATCAAAACCTGGCTCTGATGCCAACTGTAAGCATATTATAATTATAACCATAAAATAATCAAAATTAATGAGCTCACTTAAATGCAAAATTTAGACAAAAACATAAATTATTTCTTATGATCATGATTTGATTGTTTATAGGATCTTGATAGACAAATTAATAATAATAATAATAATAATAATAATAATAATAATAATAATAACAACAACTTATAGAAAAATAGAGAAGAGTGTATATTGATCCATAACAATCAATCTCAAAAGTTTAGATTCTTCAAAGTTAGTAAGAATGATTTTTCACAAATTAGATTGTGTGATAGATATTAGGTTACACACTCACATATTTATACACTTTCTCAAAACTTAAAAACAGAATTTTTATAACCCTGGGAATCATAACAAACTTCTCAAGTCCAATGAGTTGGCTCTATTTATTAATAACACATTATTACTATTATTAATTTGGATAAGATATCTACACATATTATAATATTAATTCAAAAACGCCTCAAATTAACTTTAATATATCAAATAGGTTTAGTCCAAAATATACTTTATAAAAATAATTAATTTGGATCTAATTATAGTTAGCAACATACATTTCTTGATATATGTACATATATATAATAATTAATATGTAAGTCGACCTAAATAATTGTTAACACTTAATATATTTATAAAAAATAAACATATACATATACATATATATACATGAAAAATAAAATAATGCTAACTTGTTTCACCAAAATCCATATATACTTAAACTCAATCAAATTTCAGAGAAACAAACTCTTGAGGAAATTTTAATACCAAATGAAGAATTTTACCTTTTCAAGTTCCTCTTCAAGTTCTTCTACTAATCAATGATGAATCTGCCAATGAAATCTCTACTTGTGGTGCCAACAAAAACAATGAATCTACAATGGTGGTGCATAACCCCTTCAACGGTGAAGGCAAATCTGTAATGACCCTACAACTTCAACGGTGACAATGACTTTATGAAGGTGGTGGCCAATGGCTTCAATGGTGATGCCGAGCCTGCAATGGTGTGAAATCATATTTAACAGCAGTTTAGGCACAACTCTTGTTAAATCCCAACATTTAATAACAATTGCAATTCAAACTTCCAGTAAAGTATTAAGTTTGTCTTTAGTGGCAGTTTTTTTGTAACTGCCTCTAAATAACTACCATTATTTAGTGTTCATTATGTCTTAGTGTATCACTAACTAGAAATTGCATTATTTTGATAAATAGCAATCTCAATTTCAAGATCTTTGTCAACAAATAAGGAAGTGCTTCTTCTTCAACTATTCAAAAGTCAACCTTATTAATGTATTCATAATCAATATGATTATAATTTCTCTTCTTACAGTTTAAACTAAGTTAAGATATTATAATATCAAGTAGAGGTTTAATTATGAAAAAAAATATACATCAATAACATATATATATACTTGTTGTTTCAAGAACAAATTATAAGAAACATAAACAAGATCACTTAGTTTTTAGTGTTCTAATTTGTTTTCTTTCATATGAATACGTTAAAAAAAAATTCAATTCAGTCACATCCTAAAGATGTTTGATTAAGAAGATAAATCATCAATTTTTGCAAAGCTGAGCACTGCCCCTATACAATGTCTACTACAACCTACATAAGATATTAAAAGAAGATATTCACAATGAAGGATCAAAACAAGAAAATAGTATTTAAGTATAAAATGATACTTATCTATTCCTTTTGTCTTTGTCACCTTATTTACACTTTCTTGACTAAATTTTCTTGTCAATCACGATAAATTTGCATCTCTTTAATAGCTTTAGTCAAGTCACTACAAATACCCCTTATATCAAACAAATCAAGAGATTAATAGTTGTATGATTCAATACTTTTCAAAATATCTATCACTATAAGTATGGTTAAAAAAGTAGATGTTGCATGAAACTCACTCTTCAAGTGCTTATCTCATTGTGCCTTAATAACATTTGTGTGAGGCTTGTATACGTGCTCCCTATTGGTTAACATATTCTATATGGAATTCTGTCTTTTGCAATACCTTCTTAAACATAAAATATAGAAGGCTTCTAATCTACATCTATATTTTTTAGTAATCAAATTACGCTAGTCACAAATTTCACTATGATCAAATAATCATTCCAAAATTTAGTATCCAATATAATAGTACTAACAATTTTTCCTGCTATAGTTTTTACTAGCCTATAACTAGTAAAATTATCTACAACCAAAACTTGCAAATCAAGCTTATGATTTTAAAAACTTTTCAAAGTAATAAACTTAGAGGTAAACCAAATCACTCCTAGATACACAATTTCTTTCCAACTTTCTCTTTTTCTTAGCCAAGATCAAAACATCATAGTTACCTTTAATGCCTTTGATGCAAGTTTTGCCTCATGAGACATGCTACCAATGTCTTTCAAAAGGAGATTATAAAATAGTAATACAAGAGACAAATAAATATATTCATATTTTTCATGTATTAACTTGTCAACAACTACATAATTGATTGCATTATTAGTTACAAAATGCACGACATTAATAGGTCCAACCCTTTCAATAACCTAAAAAACAAATATGATAGTACATTGCATCTTTCACCATATCCAAAACATCAACAAATTTAATTAAAAATTATACTTATAGGACAATAAAATATAAAGTTTATCCAAACCCTTGGTCTTTGGTCACTTGACCCATCAACCAAGATTCTACATTCAATTTTAACCCAATTACTTTGATGACTCTCAACAAGAAACATTCTTTCTTACAACCTCTAACAAATTAACGTTTAATTTATGATAAGATGGATCTTTAAACTCAAACCCTATGGCTACAATTACATCCAAAGAAGGTTGAAATTTGAATTGCATTAAATGGAATACAAGAAACATAAAACCATTTAGCAAAGGTCAATTTAGCCTTTTGTGTTGATTCTTTACTAGATGATACACTTTTGAGAGTTGACTGGAACTGAAGTTTTCTTTGGAACAAAATAATTACTAATATTGTCATTTATTTTTCTTTTCCTTTGACCAAGTGATTTTTTGGCTTGTTGAACTTCTTGAATTTCTTCAACTTCCATTCCACTTTACTTTGATCATCATATGTTTCATTAAGGTCTTCATTTTGCTTCTTATGTTGAACTTGTTTAAATGACTTCATCATTTTATGGCCAATATCATGAAGTATTTGGCCCAATATGCTAGTAAGATATTGCTTCAAACAATTTATGCTTCCAGCACTTTATATTGATGAACAATGAATGCAAGTTTTTGTGTGTGTGTTGAATGACACGGTGCAACCATACACTGTCAACAAGTAGTCAAAAGTGAGTAACAGAATAGTCCCACAAAGAATAAAACACAACAAAAATCGGTTCCAATATTATCTACAATGGTCAAACAGTGAAGAGATAATGATTTTTTTTTGAAGTTGAATGGTTTAAACAAGAATAAAAGTTATAACAATGGAAAATTAATCTAATCTAAATAACTTGTGATTATAATTAAGCTTAACACTTCAATTAACCTCCTAATGTACTCTCTTACTCCTAATTCTTTCATGATAGTTAACTTTGAATTGCAATTTATTTATAAGACTTTATTGGTGATGTTACAAATCAATATCTCTACTTCAGTTTTCCTATATTTTTATGGGAAAGCCAATTAAGAAATGCATTAAGTGCCATCCAACTATGGTTCCACAAGATCTATAGGTATATGTAACATCCTAATAAAACACCACCTTAAGCCTAAGAGAATAAAAGTTTAGGAAATTAACATGAAAGGAGTCCTAGGAAGTGGGAAAATATGGGAAGGAACTTTGAAATAAGTTGAAAAGGACTTAAAAACAAAACAAAACTGGGACAAATACTGAACAACTGACTGCTTGATTTTAGTAGTCGACTGCCAAAGGTTAAGCAGTCTACTACTAACATCAGCCAATCGATTAGTAGTTCTAGAAAACCCAACCAAACCAAGAGCAAGCAGTCGACTACCTAGGGTAACCAATAGACTGTCAAACCATATACATGCTTGAGGAGCGCGGCAAGCAGGTGGATTAAAATGGTGGAAAAATGACCATTCTATCCCTAAGCATGCTGAAACACACATTAGGCAACCTTAGGGCAGGGGAAGAAAAGTTTTAGGTAGTTTAGGTGTGAGTATAGATAGGGAGAGGTGAGAGAAAATCATAAAAGTAGAAAAAGAAGAAATGAACAAGAAAGAGTGTAGAGAGAGTTAGAGCACGAGTTGGCAAGCAGAATTTAGGTGAGATTTTATATGTTTGCTTTAGGGAACTTGAAGGTAAGTTGTGAAGCCTAGAAATAATCCTAAATTCTACTTCTTTCAGCTAGAAATTGATATGAGTATGTTAACAGTAAAAGAGTAGGGAGAAACTAGAGCACATCTTGAAGGAGAGAGAGAATAGGAAGAATAGAGACAAGAAAGGAAAATAATAAATTGATCTAAAGCTTGATTCTAAATCAAGGTAGCTAGTTTTCATGGTTGTATGTTTGTTTTTCCAACTTGAAAATTATACCATGAATATGTATGACTTGATTTTCTTTATATAAGGCTATGATATAATTCGACATGGTTGAGCTTGAGGATTCTTCCTCATGGTTGATTGGAAGTTGTTTTCCATGGTTTTACCTCTTTGAGCTTGGGAGTTTTGCTTCCATGGTATATTGGGATTTTCCTCATGGTTTGAGGCTTTGAGCTTTGACTAGAGGTAATGCAGTTATTGTGTGATCACCAACTAGTTTGAACCTTGCAAGTCATGAATTGCATTGATTAGCTTGCCAAATTATACTGAGATATAATGATGTAGTACATAGCCTAGAAACTAAATTTTATAGAATATGAAATGGTCTTATATTCATGGAAATGCTTATTGACTGTTAAACATTCTTTTTTGCTAAAAATGGTACTTTGTGATTTGCTATGTTGCTAGCTATTGAGATGGATGTCTCATTGTATTTCTTGAAAAACTAATCATTTATAGGGGTTAGGCAAGCTAAGGACAATGAAAGAAATGGTTGAAGTTATGTGATACCAGTGGCGGATCTAGGACTCCTAGGTCAGTGCGAGCAATCTATTTAAAATAAATAATAATAGTAATAATAATAATAATAATAATAATAATAATAATAATTATTATTATTATTATTATTATTATTATTATTATTATTATTATTATCATCATCATCATCATCATACATATGAAGTTAAAGAAATAAATGTTAAAATCATAAAATTTTAATATATCTAATCAAATAAATTACATACCTTATAATTGTCCTCTACATGATTTCATATTTTAAAATCGTTAAATGATCAGCTCATTGTCAATGATATTGAATACATCTCTCTCAATATAAGTCACTAGACAATCATTCATCCAAGTATCTCCTATTACGCAACATATTTTTCACAATCTTTATAGCAGAAAAGGCTCTTTTTACAATTGTTGTGGCAATAGGAAAAATCATTGCTAACTTCAAAAGAGGATAAACTAATAGATAAACAATATGTCTTCCAGTTTTAACTAACTTCTCTGGAAGATTGTTGATTCCTTTCAAAGATGCAAATTCAACATTGCTACGCATATCAATGATGTAAGTCTTAAGTTGACTATCAAGCACCACTAAATTGGTTGAAGAAAATTCACGTGGATAAAATTTCGCAAATTCAATCAGCCGTACCTTATCAAAAGCAAAGAACAAATTGGTTAGATTTAAACAAGCCATACAAAGGAGCAACTGAGTATTTGTCTCATTGAAACGATCATTAAGTTCTTGAAGCTACATGTCCACAATAGCATAAAATAATTATACATGATATTAATGCTTTATTGTAATAGCTTGAGCTTTGCCTCCAAGTCGTGATCTCCCCTTAGAAAAAAAAACTATATCTTCCATGTTAGGAATGTTAATGGCATGCATATTGCAAAATAAAGTTACTTCCTGTAATAAAGACTCTCATCCATTATCCCTCATAGTTTGTAACTACTGCTTTATGATGTTAACCAAGTTCAAAACATTGATGATGTCTTGATCTTTCATTTGCAATGCTTGTGACAATTCATTTGAAATACTTAAGAAAATTTTCATCAAATGTAATATGAATGCAAAATCAAAATCTTCTAACAAATGTCAAAAACCATTAGCTTCAGCTCTTTGATCTGTATTTGATTCATCTTCTTTTATAATTTCAAAAATATCAATTATAGCAGAATACATCAATATCAAATTGATCAAAGTTGCATAAGATGAATTCCAACAAGTATTAGCAGCTTGTCTGAGACTAGCTTCTTGATTCAAACCTTGCCTACTTGGAATTTCTTGATTCAAAACTTTGACTATTTATTTTTTACGAAGCACGTCATGTCGTTTGCAAGATCCCTCAACTACATTGTAACATCTCGGGTTCTCGGGTGTTATTGTTGATGGCATATTAGAGTAGGTGTAGAAAAATGCGAGAAAATTTTTTGTTTGCATAAAAGAAGAAAGAGCATAATAGAGTTCGGTGCCTTGGAAAAATTCGACAAGTGCTAAGGAGCGAGAGAGAGAAAGAAAGAGGGAGATGAAATGAGCCATGAGTTCATCGAAGGACTAGATTGATATATAATTGTTTTAAGATGTCCTTCAACGAAGAAGAAGAACAACTAGAGTTGGGAAGTTAGTGATGAGGATATGCGGCACTATGATATACGAACAAATATTTTATATAGAGGAAATTACAATTTTACCCTAGCAAGAGGTCAGATTGTGTAACTGGCTTAAGGGTAATTTTGTAATTTTTCTCAAAGTAGGTATATATACCTTGTGCCCCACATACCTCAAACCACTTCTCCCCTTCTCACTCCTTCATCTCTCTCTCATGCTGTTTCTCCCTCTCCCTTGCCTCTCACTATTAACCCCAAGGAGTTACACCCGTCCAAGCTCCTAGCCTATGCTCTCTGGCATAGGCGTGGTCCTCCGAAAACTGAACATCACCTAGGGGGAGGAAATTAGAGGTAAAAGCTCCTAAATCCTTCTTCCCTACTCATTTTTGGATTTGAGAGGCTTTAAGGTAAGAATGAGTGTCCTTAAGAGTTTTAAGCTAGATTAATGATCTAGAAATCTTCTTGGATGTTTGTTGAACGAATTTGAACAAAAACCCTGCAGAGTCTATGGTTTAATTCTTTAAAATTTTTGGTTGAATATGTATGTCAGAAAAAGAGAAAAAGTTAGGGTACTTGAGGGAGTTTGATATATTTGGGCCTTGATTCTTGGTTTTAATTTAGGATTTAAGCATGTAATTGTTTAATAGTCTCTTATAATGAAAACCTATGGTAGAAATCGAGTTGGGAGTGGGTTGGATATTGGAATAGTTTTTGGGGAATTTGGGCATCCTTCTTTGTATCTACAAAAGTTGACCAGTCAACTGTCGGGCCTTAGCAGTTGACTGGTAGCCTCTGGTGCTCATTGTCCAGATTTGACCGAAATGCATTAGTCGACCGGTAATATACTACCAGTCAACTGGTTGCTCTCGAGTAGGTTGTCTCCTCATTGGATAAGAGGTATCAGTTAACTGGTAAGAGTGGACCAGTCGACTGCAACGGGGAGACCAGTCGACTGATTGCTTCCAATTAGCTTATGTGATCTTTTGTAATTCCATTTCTCTTATGGATGTCATTCCAATTGTTTAGGATGCCTCTTGGAAGGATCCAAACAAGGAACTTGCTTGCAAACATCAAGTTAGAAGAAATTGCTAGCTTGGAGTTGAGGTAAGGGATTCCTTTACCTTGTACCTTTATTTCTTTGTTCTATGATGGTTTTCTTAGTGCCTTCAACGTGGTGTGTGAATTTAATTGCTATAATAAGTGTTAGGACATATGTGTATCTATATAAAACACCTCATGCATGAGGCATTTTGAATGGACCTAATTACGATTATGAAAACTAGTAATTGGAAATTATCTTGAACACTCTATGTGTAAATGTATGTGGATGAATAATGCACGTGAATAGAGATTGTACGTACATTGGTTGTATGGATAGTTGAATTGTAGTCTCAGTTGGTGTTGAATCACACATGGTTTATGAGGTGAGAGTGGTGATGATTCTTGTGTCTCAGGTAGACTCTGTAATGGTTAAATGTACGGCTAGACAAAACTATGTGGTCGGTAAGTGACATTGTCGAGGTAGTGCCATATACCATATTTGTGGTTGAACTAATATAATTTAGTAAGAGGAACAACTTATACCTTTAATTAAGGTGTTGTATATATAACCTTTGTGATTTAAGACTGATAACGAGACAACAGACTGGTCTGTCTGCTACATAATGTATTGAGGTTGTGGTCTCCAATGGAGACTTGAACCTTATTGTGATTATGCATGTACATGGTCGTGGTGTATTGCATGAGTGGTAATTTTGTGGTTAGATATGTGTGTATCATACCATGGAATGGTAGAAACTTTACTTAGTACTGAGGTGTGACACTTGAGATACATACTCAGTGTCAAGGTATGACACTTGAGATACATACTTAGTATTGAGGTGTGACACTTGAAATATATACTCAGTATTGAGGTGTGATACTTGAGATACATACTCAGTGTTGAGGTATGACACTTGAGATATATACTCATTGTTGAGATATGACACTTGAGATACATACTCAGTGTTAAAGTGTAACACTTGAGATACATACTCAATGTTGGGGTGTGACACTTGAGATACATACTCAATGTTGAGGTGTGATACTTGAGATACATATTCAGTGTTGAGGTGTGATACTTGAGATATATACTCGGTGTTGAGGTATAACATTGGGGTACTCACTTGGTGTTGAGGTGTGGCACTTGAATATCTATTTTATGTTGAGGTGTGGCATTCGAGATATTTACTTGTGTCGTGGTGTGATACTTATGTTGTTTATTTTGTGTCGAATCATTAGGACGTGTGGATAATTTAGATTCAGTTACAGTCCCTCTTTTATATTGAGGATTGGTTAGTTACCTATATACATTATATGAGGGCACGATGTAACAGGACCTGTTAGGTTGCAGACATGACCTAATAGAGCAAAGACTTTACGTGATTATTTGAATAGAAGTATAGTAATGGTGAATATGTGTTGTGAGAATATGGTTTCCTTTCGATATGGTGTGATTAATTATGTTATTTGATTGGTGGTGTCTAGTGTCTTTCGACATATTCTAACTATGGCAGACCCCTAGTTGTGAGGAAGTAACATGGGTATAGTGTGTAATTATTTAAACGTTGGAAAAAAGAAATATATATATATATATATATATATACCTAGGAGTCTGTACCTGACTTGTATCGGATGACTTTGGTGAAAGTGATCATGCTAGGAGGCAAGGACACGCGATATATTGGATTTAGGTTGCATATGGTAAGTGTGAAATTAAGGTACTGTCGTGGTAATGGCTTTATTCGCATTGTCAATGAATGCTTAACTATATATATATATATAGAGAGAGAGAGAGGGAAGAATTGTTAGGATACCTTGTCGGATGCCTGACCATATTTACTTTATCTATCGTATGAATGTATGATTATGTTAGGTAGAGTTTTATTAGTGAGTCGCATGGATTAGACTCACTCCCTTACATTTTCAGGTTATGGAGATGATTCGGGTCGTCAGTTCATTTAGCGTGATAACATAGGCGTCTCCCCTTTGTTTGGAGTAAGGTATTTGTTTGTTGAGTTTTGAGTTAATCTTTAGATACTCTGTAATCAAGTAGGCCACCAAGGTTATATATGTTTTTCGTTGGGTATGATAGCAAAATATTAGGCTTATGATGGTGTGAGTGATACATCAACTGTGCCAGTCATAGTCCTAGAGTTGGGATGTGACATACATTTAATTAGTGGATACTCAATTAAAAAGAGAGACAACTTTAATGTGATTTTTGGAAATAACAACTAACATAAGTTGTAATTAATGACCAAAACAATATACATAAATGCAGATGAATTTACTCTTAAGATCAAACTTTTGAGACCATAAAATTTCTTTTGCATGTTACTAGCACCATCATAACCTTGTCCACGAATTATTGATATACTAAGCCCATGTTTGCAAAACAATTCATCAATTGGAATTTTCAATGATAAAGCTGCAATATCTTTTAACATGAACAATACTAAGAAAACGGTCAACAATACTACTATTTTTGTTAACATAAAGCAAAGCAACAACCATTTGCTCCTTATTTGATGTGTCACAGGCTTCATCAACAAGACTAGCAAATAATTCATCTCTAAGATCAATAATAATAACATAAGTGGTTTCCAATGTAGTAGCATTAACAATATCCTTTTGGATTTCTAGAGCAATTTTTTGATGTTTTTCAGGAGCATTTTCCAAGACAACATGATTTACTGATTCATCGTGTCCAAAAAGAAATTTAAGAAGTTCAAGGAAATTAGCTTAATTAGTAGAATTAATTGATTTATTATGATCATGAAAGCTAATCCTTGCTTTAATAGAAAGCAAATGCAAACAATTTACACTATTAAACACTCCGATATAAGTCATGAACTCGTTTAGACTGCTTAGATATTGCAACTTCAATATGTTGATTCTAATTCATCAAATCTTGACTCTTCTTCCAAGCAATGTTATGAGCACTATTAAGACCTCCAACATGAAATGATAGCCTTTCTTTCTTATTCCATTTTGTGAATTTATCACAAATGTATCACCACCTGATTGCTTTAAAAAATCAACCCTAACAAGAAAACAACATAAGCAAAATGCAGCATCTTTTTGTATATTATACTCTAACCAGTTGCCAAATTCATTAAACCAAAAGGGACAAAATTTCCTTAAAGAATTTCTTATTTTTCTTTAGGGAAAATTACATTGAGTAGGTTGGCATGGTTCTCTTTGTAAATATGCTCTTAGTATCTTATCTCGATCATTATGATGATATGTTGAAACTTTCATTCGCTTTCTTAAATTTGATGACAACTCTTCTAAATGAATTTCAATTTATCGCTCATTTGATGCTAATTTCCTCTTCAAAAATCTTTCCATTACAAAAATCTTTCCTCTTCTAAATACTAATTGCATGATCAAGCTACAAAAACCCCAAATTTTAAGCTTTTACAAAGAAGTCTCTAACAATGGAATGAGAAATTAACCATCATCAAGAAAATTTTTTATAAAATTAATTTCACAAATATGTTATTCATAATCCTAATTACATAATCAATCAACCAATTTGATAGAATTAGACCTATGTACAAAAACTCCAAATTTCAAGCTTTTACATAGATGTCCCTAACAATAGAATGAGAAAGAGGGAGGGGTGGATTCACTAGTGACCATAACTGGCGACTGGTAGAGGTCAAAGGTGGTAGGCCGGTGATGGACTAGCGGTTGAAGGTGGTGGCAAACTTTTGAGAACTAGAGAGGGAGAGTTGATGAGAGATCGAGAGAGGAGATGAGGATAGTGGTCGCTTGATGGCTAGTCGGATTGGCGGACTGGAGGTCAAACTTCGAAGGTGGTGGCAAACTGGTAGTCGAATTTTGAAGGTAGGCTAGTGGCAGACGAACTTGAAAGGGATGGACAGAGAGTTGATAGGTCTTGGGGATCGAGGGAGCAGAGGAATGAAAAAGGGGGTTCAAAAATTTCAACAAAAGGTGCATCTGCACCCTATGAATACTATGTGGCTCCACCTTTGTGTGATACTTTAGATGATGCTAACCCTTATGATTTTTATGAACCAAGAGTACATGGATATGGTTGCACTAAAGTAGTTGCTCTTAAGAGATCTGTGATGTATATAAGTGTTGTACTTAAACTTGGGTGTGGTGTGGAATTAATGCAAAGAATAAGTTTACTTACATATCTTTGATAAATCCCCTGTAAATGACAAGACTCTAGGTTAGGAATCTCGATTAACTTTACAAATACTCTCTTGTAATGTAGAATAAGTGGTCAATGTTATCTGGGTTAGTTCTTACACTTGTATAGATGCCAATTTGTCAAAAATAGCATGTACATACTCAATATACTGATATATGTCATTTGATGGTTGAACTAAGGAAGAAAAATGTGACAAATAACATAACAAAGAGCTAGTAATTGACTTCCTACAATTACTACCTGATTGCCATCGAAGTTTCATAGAGAAAAGTGGTTGGCAAAGACCAACCAGTCAATTGATACATGTTGCCAGCTGACTGATTAGTCTCTGTGAAAGAAATGGTTGGATCCCAAAAGAGGGGGTGAATTGGGTTTTATAAAAATTTTCACAAAACTTAATTGGAAGTTAAAATGATTTTCTGAAATTGGACAATGTTAAAGATAATAATTTAATTCAGAAAATCAAAGTGTTTATCAAGATGAATAATTTTATAGTGCAAGGAATTAAGGAGCAAATATAAATCTACACAAATTAATTAATACTTGAGGTAGAAATCAAATATAAACTGGTTCGGGATAGAGTAGGGATAGAGAAAGCAAACTCGGAGATTTATACTGGTTCGGCTAATCCCAAGCCTACATCCAGTCCTCAAGAGACCACTTGAGTATTTCTACTACAATTGCAAGTTTAATTCGGGTACTTGCAAACCACTACAACATAGATCTTTTCTCCCTCAAGGGTGTCTCTCCCCCTTACAACGTGTTTTCTCTCAAACACTAACTCAAGGAACCAATTCTTGAGCAACTAAATTTAAAGGCTTAAGGAAAATAATGGTAGACACTCTCAAAGTGTAGATAACGCAGAAATTAAGCTCAGAATTTTTCTCTAGCAATTTAGAGAGAATAGAACTCAAGATAATATGAGAAATAAACAATTGAAACTTGATGCAAATGGTGTTGTGAAGTCCCCTTTATATAGTGAAACCTTGCTGCTACAGTGACTGCTTTATTCAAAATTGCTACAGTAAGCTTCATCATCATTTTTTAACCTTTCTACAACAACCAAAAAAACTTTATCAACCTTTTTCAACAATCAATATTCTTTTTCAAATTTGTTACAGTAAAAAGTATTCTTTTTCAAAGTTTATTACAACAACCAATAAACTTTATCATACTTTTTCAACAATCAAATTTCTTTTTCAAAAGTACTACAGTAAAAGATATTCTTTTTCAAATTATATTACAACACCCAATAAACTTTATCATACTTTTTCGACAACCAATAAACTTAATCAAAAATAAATTTATACTACTATATTTAAATATATAAAGCATTAAATATATTTGGGCCAAGAAAGATTGAATTATACATTTGGGCCAAGAAGATTAAATCATACATTTGGGCCAAGAAGATTAAATCATACTATTTGGGCTAAGAAAGATTAAATCATACATTGGGCCAAGAAGATTAAATCATACATTGGGCCAAGAAGATTAAATCATACTATAATTCTCACATATTTGTCATCGTCAAAACTTATAGCATAATACATTAGGGCTGACACTCTGGACAACAAAATAAATATGAGACAGAGAGCAACCAGACAACTGTGAGATCCAACTAGTCGACTAGTTGGCCTCTATCTAGGAACAAATTATTTTCAAGACATCTACTGATTACCTCACTTGAATTTCTACTTTTAGACTATGATGAACTTAAATATAGACTTGGATGGTAGATTACAACTAAGTTAAGCTGGATTCCTTGAGAGATTGGTTGCAAAGTTTATATAATTCTCCAAGAGTGTTGTAAAGGACCTTTAGTAATATGTCTAACACAAGCATGCAAGATAAAAGATCAAACATTTTTAAAAAAAAATGGTATCTAAGGGAAAAGTAGCTAATAGGGAAGTTGTTACAGTATATCTATCTTGGAACTCCAACTCCCTTGCCTTTCTTATGTCTGTTTTATTGCCTCCTAGGCCAGACTTCTTCTCCCTTCAATAGAACCCATAATGCCAACCGAGCTATGCATCATTTATTTGAAGATGTATGTTATGCAATAAGATTATTAAACAAAGAGAGAAAATATATTGATTGATCAACATAAGCAAGTTATAGCTGTGAATGTTAAAAATGTTTGTTTTCCATGATTTGTACAAACTTGAATTTGTTGGGGAAGAAATTTGGAAATTATTCTCTCCATAAACAAAGGTCTTTGCACTTAAAATTTGATCATAACTATTGGGAAAAGCTTCCAAAATCGCACTTATTATAAACTCGTAGATCAAAAGAGCATATTGAATGTGTAAGAGTACTTGTTTCTCTCGTGGCCTGTATACTTACAATTCTATTATTATTATTATTATTATTATTATTATTATTATTATTATTATTATTAGGTAAAAGTACACTTCATGTTTACATAATTTTCATTTATGCCCGTAATGTTTATTTTTGGTCAAATATGTGCCACATATTTTATTTTTTGTTAGATATGTCCTTTTGTAACGCCATCAAATATACTAACGAAAACGCTGACTGGATGGTCCACATAACACATATTACCCCCCACATCATATGCCACGTGGACCCATACTTCAAAATTCCAAAAATGTCATCCATCGCCCTCTCTCTCTCCTGCCACATCATATGCCACGTGAACCCATACTCTAAAATTCCAAAAATGTCATCCATCTCTCTCTCTCTCTCTCTCTCTCTCTCTCTCTCTCTCTCTCTCTCTCTCTCTCTCTCTCTCTCTCTCTCTCTCTCTCTCTCTCTCTCTCTCTCTCTCTCTCTCTCTCTCTCTCTCTCTCTCTCTCTCTCTCTCTCTCTCTCTCTCTCTCTCTCTCTCTCTCTCTCTCTCTCTCTCTCTCTCTCTCTCTCTCTCTCTCTCTCTCTCTCTCTCTCTCTCTCTCTCTCTCTCTCTCTCTCTCTCTCTCTCTCTCTCTCTCTCTCTCTCTCTCTCTGTGGATAGTGGTTTTAATACATATGGCCCCTTGTGATGGTGGAGCATTGGAGTTTAGTTAAATTGAAACAGTAGTACTATTGAGCACTTTTGCTGTTTATTTGTTAAAGTTTAAATTGGTGTCTTGAAATTGTTGATGAATGCATTTATTGTTGTTATTCATCAATTTATATGCAATGTAATTGTTGAAGCCCTCAAAGTGGATAGTTTGCAAGAACTTTGCTCATCACTAGAGCCTATTCCGCAAAGTTGTAAGATAATTAAGTTCATTGTGGTATTGATCCTTAATATGGATATCTAATGGGCATGATTTTATGTTTAATTTGTTGTATTATATTACCTAAAATTATCACTTGATTGCTCCTCCAATCAGTGCGAAAAAAGCTGCTTAAAACCAATAACAATAAAAGAAAGTCTTACACTGCTCAGGATGGTTGGCCTTAACTTGATGCAAATGTATAGATTTGGGTATTTGGGTTGAGGTCTAATATTTGAATCTTCTCAAACAGAACAAGTACAAATACTTTTGATTTTTTTTTTTTACTTTTCTTAGTTGGGATGAAAGGAAAACTAGGCTTCCATAACCACATTTAGTTGTTCACACACACACACACAAAAGCAAGCGCACGCGCATGCACACACATAGAAAAGAGAGAGTTTTTGACATTTTGGGATGAGTCCATATGGGTGATATGTGCTACATTAATCATTTTAAGATACACACACATACACATAGAAGAGAGAGTTTTTGACATTTTAGAATATGAGTCCATACGGGTCATATGTGCTACATTGACCATTTTAGGATATGAATCCATACATATAATACGTATTATGTAGATTGACTTATCAACGTCTTTTATTAATATATTTGATAATATTAAAAAAAATATTTGACAAGAAAATGAAACAAGTAAAATAAATTTGATAAAAAATAATATTAATATTACAAGTAAAATTCGATATAAATTTTAAGAAATTGAATTATATTTTTTCCTTATTATTATTATTATTATTATTTTATTTTTCTTCTAATTTGTCAAGTTGCACTTATTATTATTAAGAGCAACTAGCATTTCCTATACTTTTGCTGCACTGGTCAGGGTCAAATCCACCGTCAAGTCCGTCTTCAATTACTATGTTCACATCATCCATTTTTTCTGTTTCCGATTTGAACCATTATTTTTACTTGATTCAGTGACTGCCCACATTCGGTTCTGGTAGTTTCGACTTCCTTGCAATTCTAGCTCTGAACTGAACATGTTTGCTCAACTAGATTTTACTCAGAAATTGAATCGTTAGTGTCTATTAGTTAATTTAGGAATCACTTTACATCTATGGGATTTCTGGGTTTCGGGAGTCTAGTTGGCAATGTCTGAAGACAGTTCAGACGACCCTTCTTGCTGCTCGAGATCCGATCATTTGGATTCAGCTTCAGCTGAACTCAAGCTTTACCGAGCCTTCATATTTTCTGTACCCGTCTTCTTCACTTTCATCTTGCTCTTTTTGTTCTACGTGTTCTACCTTCGACCGCGAAGGGTTGATTGGTCGTCTCTTAGGATGAGAGCATTTGCAGAGGGCAACAATGGCATCCCTCGGGTATGATCATATCATTAATTATTTCTGGGAAAACTGGTGTATCTGTATGCATCTTTTTCAATTTGTATAAATTGTTTCATGATTTTGATTTAGCAGCCTGAATTGGGTTTGAAGAAAGAACTGAGGGAGATGCTGCCGATTATTGTATACCAAGAAAGCTTCTCTGTTAAAGATACACAGTGAGTTAGATTGCGTTCATGATCTCACTTCTGTTTTATTTTAATTTAATTATTTTTTTTTCAAGTTTCTTTGACTATATACAAGAATGTATTCCTCTTTTGCCTTTGTTGAAACAAAGGTACTTAAAACAGTCTCAGGAAGAGTTCTTTGGCTCAACTAGAGACTAGGACTATATTTGTCGAGTGAATTCAGCTAGAGTATAATAAGTTTGAGGGAAAGAGGCCTAACTGTTAGCTCTATCTCTTTAAACTAGAGGGACAAGGATATTTGCATTATATTGGATTAATTATTTTCCAAATTGGCCTGCATGCTGGCTAGAACTTAATAGATTTCATTTTGAACTAAGATTGAACTGAAATAACTTTTTTTACTCGTTAAGCGAGGCCTGTGCTTGCTAGTAGTCACTGCACTGGACTTTGATCAACTACACCCGTAGAATCAATCATTCATAATATTGCTTTACGTGTTCAATTACTGCATATATCATACAACATGGTTTAAATGGAAAATTTTAATAAAATTAAAAGAAAAGTGAAGTTTTTCCCATAAATACAGATTTGAGTGCAATAATAATTACTGTGAATAAAAAGTTGGCTATTGATAGAGATCAATAGCGTGGTGTGATCCATGTAACCGACTCCACTTAGTGGGATAAGCCTTGTGTTGTTGTAATAATCACCGTGAATAAGCATGAGCATTTTAAGATGTTGAATAGTAAATCCTCTGTTTGAGATATGGAATATAGTAAATATATTATTATGTTGAATTGTAAATCATCTTAAGCATGGGCATCATTTTGTTGTGTTCCAAAGCATTTTAAGGACACTTGACTTTCTGCTTCATTTTAAAATAGTTCTAAAACATTTCTTTTTGGCATTTTGAATTCTTCAAAGTGGGAAAGAAAGGTTTCAACCTGTTTCTGAACTGTACTGTTTCAGCAAGTCTGAAATGTTCCCATCAAAAAATTTCTTTAAGGTGGGAACATGAGGTAGGCATGCGGAATGTTTATCCAATGCATGTGTATCTGATACAAATAGGCTGCAAAAAACAGGTATTCATGCTTCTTAGTTCTACGATTGTGCCATGTGATACCTGCAGATTTCTTTCACAGAGAAGTGATAATATTAAGGCAAGAAATAGTGAAAGTTGCTCTAAAATAACCTTCTAGAAAGCTTCTCAGAGTAGTTTGTGGACACTATGAACTGTCTTTGCTTAACGATATCCTCAACTTATTTATTAAGAATAAAGTTCCAAACAGCTTTCTATTTTAGAATGCATCTCCCATTGGACAATTAAGTTATCTGATTTTTGAATCCTGTGGGACACTAACTATAAGATGAAATTAATACAGTGAGCAGGGCATGATCCTCCTGGATGAAACTCACAGGGCATCCAAATGTGGGGCGCATTATGGAATGCTCTGCTCATTTAGCATGCATAAGTCATCGCATAAGCTGACCATTTAAGATCAAGATTTTATGCAAATAGTAGTCCATAGCGAGTGTGAACTAGAAATGATTTTATGATTTTAGCTTCTCGGAAAATAAACTACCTAAAACTGAATAATTCTTTCTGTGAAATAAGTCTTGTTCTTGTAGTTTGCTTCATATGTATCATCATGATTTCTACGTTAATTTCTCATTCCATGACATGATAAAATTATTCTGTTCCTTTCCCTGGATCTGAGACCAAAAGATTCCAATATTTTGTGGCATTTGCCTTGTACAAGTGCTTAAATATGTAAATGAGAGTTGGAAGACGTATCAACCTCAAAACTCTGCGACTAGACTTTCAAATTTCATTGATCTCATCACACAAATTTACCATGTTCATTAACTTAACGTGTGTTTAGGTTGATGGGTGAATTTAACCTGTTTAAATATGAAGCCCAAGTAGTAGGTTTGTTAAAATGCTTGGTTCTATTTGCTAGGTGGAACCGTGGAAGCGTCTTCATTAGATTGGTAGAACTATAAATTTTGAGATTGTAAGGGTGTAAAAGGGCCTAGTTTGTAATTTTGCTTGTGCATAACATGGCAAGCATATTAGTAGAGCTGTTTTGAACTTGTTACTCTTTTTAATTTAGTTGCAGTAAACTTGCCTTGGGTTTCTTCAAAAGTTGACACACTCGAGAACTATCTTTTATTGTCATAATCACTGTTGTAACCAGTAACTTATTTGCAGTTCTTTGTGAAAAAAGATCTCCTTGAGAAGATGAAGTAGGGGTAACAACCTTACCTGATATATTCAATGTTGGAAACAATGATACTTAAAACAACTACAGCCAGACAGTTTTTTCTTTTGAAGATAAGGAAAAACAAAAAACAAAAGAATGTCGCAACTGTACCAAATAGGTTCTGGGTTATTTTTTTCCTCCTTCAGCAGTTTTTAATGTTATAAATGCAAAATCCTTTCAAGCTATTATTACTATGGTGAATGCTTACCAATTGGGGTAATTCTATAGAGAGCTTTACATTGAACTTTCTCAACATTAGATGTGTCTTGAAATTCTTCATTCTGATTATTTCATGAGTAATGTGAGAATTTCCAAAGTATCTATTGCTATAATCATTCTAATTAATCTAATTAATGTAAAAATTTCATCATTAACATTAAATTGAATACACAATCCCCAATCACATATTCTTTTTTCCGAATAGAACAATAAAAAAACAATTGTAATGAAAAGAAAAGCGTCCATTGTCTAATGGATAGGATAGAGGTCTTCTAAATTTTTGGTATAGGTTCAAATTCTACCGGACGCAAATTATTTACATATGGATTAAACATGTCTAGGTGGGAACGTCATGCATGAGATTTTATGATCCATTTTTCCAACTCCCAATCAACAATTTTTTGACCTCAACTTCAACTGACTTTTAATGCCATTTCCGTTTTAGTTTGACAAATGAATCAAAATGAAAATAAAGTAATAAACTACTGGCTCTTGTTATCCACACAGCAATAATGTAGATACAGGCATTGGTTTCCTAATCCTTCCATCTGTTTGCTCCTTTAGTTCTAGATAAATTCAGTTGGAAAAAGAAGTCTTGTTTACTATCAGTGATGGAACATTTCTTATAATTTAACATTAACAGATCAATCAAGCTAGATTGGTGGGAAAAGAAAGAAATAATTAATTAATGTTAGGTTTATCAGTGGAAGCAGTTTATCATTTAAAATTCTGTAAGCGATCTGAAATCTCTGTGCTGGCAACTAACGCCAAATTGACGACAATATAGACTACATTGAATTCAGCACCTTCTAGACTACAAATACAATAATATCAAAATGAATAAACATGTGACTGAGCTTCTGTAAGCTCCCTTGAAAGGAAGTGAGGTGAGAAAGACAGAATAGCCTTTATTCTCAAAGCTTAAGCTTGTAGAGAGCATAGAATTTTAGCAACATCTTCTATGGTTAAGGCATGTGGAGTTCGTAGTTCTGCTGAAAATATTTGTTATTAACATTAATTGTCTAACCTGGTTATTTACCATTCCTTATGTTGTGAGAGTCCCACCTTGTGGATCCAAATACAAGTATAGCATGATATTTCCCCTTCATTTTTTCAGTGATTTCATGCCTTGGTTTCTTTTGCTTTCTAAATTGGTTAGTTAGAGAATCGTATGATCCCATCAAGTTTAGGAGATTTAGATCCAAGACCCTTGTTATCTTTATGTTTCTTAGTAAGTTACTCGTTGCAGATGCTCAGTATGCCTTTTAGACTACCAACCAGAGGATAGGCTTCAACAGATACCTGCATGTGGCCATACATTTCATATGAGTTGCATTGATCTTTGGCTTGCCAACCACAGCACCTGCCCTCTCTGCCGCTTGTCCCTACTAGCTTCTGCCAAATCACCAACTGGGACATCTGATACACAGGTAGCAGTAATAATTTATCGTTTTGGAGAGGTACATCTGGTGGCCTCTGTTAAATACTCATTTCAGAATTGCAGTGATTTTGTCATGAATTAATTGATATTGGTTTAATAGCTGCATAATTGTAAGTTTCTAACTCTAGTGTCAGATACAGTGTGATTTTTGTTCATGATTAAACTTTTTTAATACACATTTTCATTGTTACATACACTCAAACACACATCATATCTTTATATTTCAAATTTAAGAGTATACTTACAGATATAATTATTATAAATGTTAACCTCAGATTACGGGATGAGATTAGATGTTAACAATTAAAATTTAGCTGCCTTTGTTACCAAAAGAAAAAGCTTAGTACTGTTGTTTGGATTGTTTTTATAGTACAGTAATGGAAATTCTCTTTGGCAGAGACCACCGGATGATGAAGAAACACCAACTGTGCAATCCTCTGAATCAAGATCCACTCGGCATCCAGATACTAGTGTTGTCCAGAATAACTTGGGAGATGTTGCAAGCGGTGCTCACTGCATTGATGTTGAAAGAGAAAATGCAGAAAGCAGTTAGGGGAGGCATGAAGATATGAGAGGCTTGTTATGGTAATTTTCCATTTGATTTTGCAGTGTCTTTGCCTGTGAAAATAATATATCATTTATCAGTGAAACCTTTTAAAAATATTTAGACATGTCCAAGGTTATACAAAACTATCTATTATTAGACTAATGCCTATACTAACTTCATTTTTGCTGGGAAAGTAAATCCTTCAAATAGGTTAGGAAGGTTATTAAGAGAGACGTATTAACGAATATCTAGAAAAAGAGAAAAATTTAAAATCTTCATTAATATGCCATGTTGTAAATGATTTCACACCGAATAAATTTACCATATCAGTAAGGAGAATGCCTAATAGCTAATAGAAATTTGAGAGTAAACTAACAAATTATTCCATGAATTCATAGTCTTCTAAAGTTTATAGTCCTCAAGTTTTTTTGGAGTGAATAAGTTAGTCCTCAAATATCTAATTCATTACAAATTAATCCTTTTGTTAAGAGCCTAATAGCTAAGATCCAAATTTTGCTGTTGTTAGATGATCTAGTAGACAAGTTAATATCTACGTGGCCCGTTAAGGTCCTAGTAAGCAAATTCATCACTTTACATAGTATTTAGAAATCTAAAATCTTTCTCATATTAAAACAAACTAATACCCAACAAATTATTTAGATAATCATCAAGTCCTTGCCCTAATTTGAAGTTATAAACAGTCCTAAAGAAAATCATTCCCTAGGGAAATTTTACAGGCAGTAACATATGAATGGCAACTATGGAGAATCTGATGGAAGGGTTAATTTTTGACGAGTTAGATATTTTCAAGGACTAACTCGTATACTACTAAAAATTCAGGGACTAAAGTTAATTGAGCATGCAAATTCAGGAATTAGTTTGTTGGTTTACTCAAACTTTGATTTCTCACTCTCCTTCCTATTTTGAACCTTCCATGCCATGCCGTCTTTGATTTGAACTCTTCTTAAGTACATTATGGATTGTCTTTCTCTGTTCAAAAACTGCCATATGAAGCACTGAACTACTAAATGATCATTATCATTACGTAGGAATTGTGTTTGATCCCTTTGAATATACAACTGTGATATATGGCTCAATGGCAATCCAGATAAAACGGGTATCCATCAACTATAAATTGGAAAGACAGGACTGCTAAGCACTGAGCAATGACGAAAAAAAGTTTAGAGTAAATTACATTCCTCTCCCTAAAAGTATCCAACATTACACATTTTCCCTCTAGTTTTAAAATGAACAATTCCTGTTTTGTAATTATAAAATATACAATATTTTAGTCTTTTTTTTTTCGAGAGATCTGTTACAGTATATATTTTTATATTTGATAACCTAATTTTACATTTCTTTTAACTAAAATACATTTTATTAGCTTGAGAACATCACTTTTTACATATTATGATACTTTTTTATTGTTGTCAATGTAGAATAAGATGTTACAAGTATTATATTTTCTTGTAAAGAAAACATCTAATATGTACTTAGGTTAATAGATGGTATTTTAGTCCAACAAAATATTGGGTATTAGGTTACTGAACATAAAAGAAATAAATTGTAAGAGACCACTCTAAATAATATGTGTATATATATATATATATATATATGTAATTGGATTAGAGTGTAGCAATTTTATAGTTGCAATGGTGGAGAGTATTTATTTAGAAATAGATAAAAAAAGAGAATATAATTTTGAAAACTTATAGGAGTTGAGAGTGTAATTTAATGAAAAGTTAATTGAAAATTTAACATGTTTGGTATGAAATGGATGAAGTAATAAAAAAGATGGTAAGAAATTGTCCAAATTATTCTCCTTAAAAATCTTAAATTTGTTTTAATTGGAGTGTTTTAGCAAAATACTCTATTTTTATTCTCATTTTTGTTCCCTTTTCTTTTTTACTTTCTGCCTATCAAACATAAATGAAGAGATTTTTTAAGAAGTTGTATGTAAAAGAGAGATACAAGGATTATGTCATGCCACGCTTAATGCTATTGATATGGAAATAAAAGTTTTAGAGAATGTTTGGTATACATTAGAGATTTTAAAGGAATAAAAAGAGAAAGGGAAAGAAAAAAAAAAACAAGGGAATGGAAATGAAAAAAAAAATGTATTTGGTAAAATAATAGAAAGTAATTAAAGAAAGGATTTACTTTGTTTAGTATACAATTTTAAAAAGAGGGAAAGGGTAAAATTTAAATTACTAAAATATCCCCACTTAAAATATAACTATAAAATTTTTTTTTAAAAAGCCTAACCTTCATCTTGTCCCTGCTTCACCAAACATGGGGCAAAAGCAACCCATGAAGAGGAGAAGCAGACCATCACAGAATAGTATAGAAAGGGAGGAAAAGCCGAAAAGGTAATAAAAGAAGGGTAAAATTAACCATACAGTAGGAAATCAAGGGTAAACTTGTCCACAAAATTTTATGAAGCAAGAAAGGAAGCCAATTACTTAAAAAGAAATATAAAAAATTAAAGTTATTAACTATTTAAAATTATTAAAAAAGTAATATTTTATATGTATAAATTATATTTTAATTTTTAATAACAAATTATTGATTTTTTTATTAAAATAATTTTGATATTATATTATTTAAATATAAAAAAATTTAAAAAAAAAGTTTGGCCCGCAAGGTAGCACAGATAGACTTGGACATTAGGTTCCAAACCTTTAAAAAAAAAAGGGTCCGGGCAATGCTAAGAGGCAGACTATCACAAAACAGTATAGGAAGGGTGGAAAAGGCAATAAAAGAAGAGTAAAATTAACCATAAATTAGGAAATCAGCAAACTTGTCCACAAAATTTCATGGAGCAAGAAAGGAAGCGAACTACTTTGCTAAACCAAAAAACAGATCATTTATTTGATTTTGAAAGTCAAACACAAAGTTAAGCAGAATGTTTGACCTATTTACAACTCAACTACGCAGCCAAAAATTTCATACCAAACACGATCATGTTACATTCCCTCTCCTTTTCAATTGATTCAAATTATACCAAACATCTCCCAAGGTTTTATATCATGCTTCCAAGCTTACGGGTACCCTTTAAAAACGGCAATGACTTTGCTTCAAATTTCTCATTTTAACGTAAGAGAAGACTTATAAGGTAGAATTTTTAAAGTGACTGCTATTAAATCCAAAATATGAAAATGGAGCCTTTTATATCTCGGCACTAGATAATTGGGTCTTTTCAAGAGAATAAAAAAACTTAATATGCTATGGGTTTATAAAAAAAAATTAAGTTAATTATTGATCTAGTCGTTAAAAAATTACAATTATATTAATTTAACTCTTAAAAAAATAAGTTTCTTGATTTATTTCCTAAAAGATTAAATTTGTCTATAATCCTTTTTTGGTGCTTGAAAATCATTTATTAAAAAATTGAGCTTGATGAATATGAAAATTTTCATGTATTCATATAATACACATGGTGGAACTTCTAAATTTTTTAAACTCAAATATGTCAAATAAATTTTAAAGATTTAAAAAATTTATCCACCCAACCACCTAGAACAATAGCAGATGCCAAAGAACTTTATTCAAAAGGAAGTGTTTTCTTGAGAGATTTGGTCAATTAATTATCAAATTAATACGATAAAATGATAATCTAATTGGGGCATCTTGATGGGTCATTTGAAATAGTCAAGCCTAAGGCTGTGACTTTTTATACTTTCAATATTGCCATAAATGTCAATAATATGAAATATTTAAAAGAAAAATCTTTATTTGTATTAAATCTTCACATGAATGTGCTGATGTTTGCTTGATCTGGTAAGCAATAAGAAAATGTACGGAAATATTTATTATACTCTTGTAATATTAAAGAATTTAGTACTATTTCCATTCATATTTTGACAAGTGGCTTTCACCTAAAATTTAAGATTCATTTCAATTATAATTTAAAGTTAGATTTTGTGGATTTTGCTAAAAAAATTATAATATATTATATAGCAAAATATGAATGAAAATAGTGTTGAATTATTTAGTACTATATCAGTCTTTTTGATAAGCAGGAAAGAAAAAAGAAAAGGAAGAGGGAAAAAAAAATTTATTTTGTATGAAACTGATAAAAAAAATTTACCAGAACCTCTGCATCATAATTCATGCTCCATCTCTCCTCTCTCATTGTTGCTCCCTCTCACTATAGTCCCTTTTTGGCGCAGTCTAAAGTTTTCACTCTTCTCTGTCTCATGTCTTTCTATTTGTCGCTCACATCTTCTCTCTCTTTCTTCCTCTCCCTGCTCCCTCTGCTACTAGAGCCTTCCCTCTCGCCAGTGCCTTCATCTCAGTTGTTCTCCATTCGTCTCCCTCTCGCCAACGCCTTCGACTGGAGGCAGAGCATGCATATGATTTCTAAACAATATATATAGATGTACAATCGATTTGTTCGAAACAGAAATTGACGAGCTCCATTTAGTTCGAAACAAAAAAATTGATGAACTACTGAGACTCCATTCAGTTTGAAATAGAAAAAATTGACGAGTTCCGGTTTTATAGAGTCTATAATGTACAGAAGAACGAAGAGCACGGGCAAATAAACTCACTGGCGAGGCGAAGCAAAGCACATAGAAGGTGAGTGGTGTGGAAGCACATTACCAATCTTCTTCAACACAATGCAGAGCAGAGACGAAGCTATACCACACTTCTTCAAGAAATACTAGGGCAGCACCGTCAGCACGAGAGGGCAAAATGGGCACCAAATATCAGTCTCCCTTTCCTTCCAAGCTTTCCGTTCATCCAGTAGCAGAAGAGTGTCGTACAATTAAATGGGTGACTGTGAAAAATGCATTACTATGCAAATGGTGTTCCAAACACGGGAGAGCACAACAATAACAACAAACAGTAGCAAATTCCTTTCTGCCCAACGTACCAAACATCACGTAGGAAAAATAGACTCGAAAATGGGCATGGCTTGTCATTATTGTGTATTCCTTTGACTTTTTCTCGCCTGTGTATATTATCATCTTCTTATATGTTGTAGAAAGTACAATTTTACTTTCCCTCCTTCATTTCTCCCTTTCTTATTATCTTCATTTTTCATTTCTCTCTAGGTTGTTTATGTTGTTGATTAGACTATATTTAAACTTTGCACAGACTATTCTTTTTATTTCGACCTATTATTTTTAATCTTTTTGAATTTATATTTTAAAAATTTAATTTGATTTTTTTACCTTATTTTTAATCTCATCTAATTTAAATATACTTCTAAATTATTAAAATAGTAATATCTAAATTGTATAGTATAATAGTTATAATATTTTAATAAATGAATATTATTTATACAAATGGCTAAAATCTCAACAATAGGTGGTTGCTAGTCCCACAATTTGACCTCCTAATATCATGTAGAATTCTACTACGTGACAAGGATTTACCCCTTCTTCGTCTTGTTGAGTCTTTCTAAGTTGTTGCTCCATATTAGGCAATTGAAATTGTATAATCAGTTAGTTTAAAATAACAAATAACTGTTGCCCATTGTATTCTACACTAATTATTGACAAATTACCAAATAAATTCATAAATGATCCAAATTTGTACTGCATTTTGGAGCAGCATGGGTGAAAAGAGAAATGACTGAACACCTCCAAAATATACTTGAAGTGACATTGGCGTGTAGGGATAGGACTTGACACCTCGAAAATCTCTAAGTAATAGCATCAACATAGAATATAATTGGAGTGTCAACTCCAAATTCCTTGGGGAACAATATTTTTGTATGTTGTGAGAAATATTTGGTTAGCGAGAAATAGGAAACTTTCAAAATGCCCCCTTTGATGTCTGCAACCTTTCTTACTTGAATAAATCAAGGGCAACTGATTATTGGTTCTGTTCTCAGAACAATACCATAGTACATCCTTCCTTAACTGCAAATTCTCAAATTACTGATAATTCTTGAAAAAAAAAACCTAGTGTTGGTTGGTTTAAGATTAATGTAGATGACTCCATGAAAGATAATCATATAGCAGCAGGAGGTGTCATCAGAACTGAGAATGGACAATGGTACTTGGGCTTCACAGAATTCATTGGAACGAGCAATGTTGACATGGCAGAAGCACGAGCACTTCAGATTGGCTTAGAGACTGCATCTCAGTTGCACATCAAAAATATTGAAATTGAACTTGATTGCCAAAAAGTTCATGATCTTATCACCAAAAATTCTAGTAACACTCATCCCCTTAATAATTTTGTGGAAAATTGCAAGCTTTTGCTCCAATCCTTTGATGAATACAAAGTGATCAAGATCTTTAGAACACAAAACAGATGTGCGAACATGTTGGCTAAGGAAGCTAAGGAAAAAAAGACTTTCTATGAAAATTTATAATACGGCTCCCCCTTTTGTTAATGCTCAATATGTACTAGATTTGTCAAATAGGAGCTGATTTTGCCTTTTTCTGTTTTGGTTTTGTCTAGAAGTCTTTGTACTCTAAACTAAACCTTATTACTGTTTAGTCAATTTCCCTTTCAACCCCCCCCAAAAAAAAAAGGGAGTGTCAATGTATGTGAAGAGAACCTAGCACCTCCAAAGTGCCTAAAAGAACATGCAGTTACAAGATTCTCATCATTGTAATTGTCATTGTTACCATCTACAACAACCACCCTCGACATTATGAACCCATCACACAATTTTTTGGGTAACTCCTCTGCAAATCTAGATTCGATGCTTGTCTTACAAATACAAGTATTGTGCTTATCTTTACAAAAATCGTTAAATCTCAAATCTAACGATTCAGATTTCAATGTCATTTTTTATTTAAAAAATATCAAAAATATTATTTATAATTTGAACTGTTAGATCTGAAATCTAACAGTCTCTAGAATGACAAACACGGTGCTAGATCCTTCCTCTGCAATGGATGGCTTAGGAATCCGTGAAGCTAAATGAGTAAGGTAAATTACACCAAATACTAAACTCTCCTTGCTCTCTCAAGGCACATAACATATCCTAAGAGACTCTATTCACAATATCCTTTAGTATGGAACATGACTCATAATCGGTCAACTCACAAGCATATCGCCTTATTAGCTTGCAAAAGATTACTATAGTAATGTAAGAGAACAATAGCTGGTAAGATTTTAAAATTTACAATGAAACTAGCGACACCTCCTGTATTATGAATCCATCGTTTGGTGTCTCTAGTATCAATGCATATATTTAGATTTGCGATATAATCTTATTGTGGAGACTACGCAGTATCTCATAACATTATTCCAAAGGACGATGGATATTAGTGTTTAAATTTATTAAGATCGAGATCTTATTTAAAATTGATTAAAAGGCAAAATAAATTGAGTTGTAGGATCAAATCGAGAATCAAAAGACTATATCTTCAAAAAAATATAATAATTAAAAATATATTTATGGATATATAAACTACAAATAAGCATAATATTATATTAAAAATAATTGATCAGTATCCATTTTCAATAAATAAGACTCAAAAGCATGATAATAGAAAAGACATTTTGCAATAATAACAAGAAAAATTGTTATACAAGATTTCAAAACATTCAATTAGTAAAGAAAAAAAATAGAGAGTAGCTTCCACTTTTTATTGTATTTAAAAACCTTTCTTTTTTTTTGACAAAATATATATTTCATTCTTCAAAACTTACAATACTATAATATCTCATTATTAGCCCTCACTAAACTAAGTTAAAAATTAAACAAATTGTGAGTATTAAAACTGTAATTATATAGTATTAGTAGAGATTTAAGTTAGTTTAATAAATTTTTTATCTCAATTGATCTAATAGATTAAAAATATATTAACAAATAAAACAATGACAAAAATCTAAACTGTTATAAAATCGATAAAATTATAAAATCGTAAGATTTTAAAATTTAATCTAGATCTTAGCAAATTTAGATATCATATAGGATCTAGATTGTTCACGTTGTTTAAAATCATAAAAATTATAAGATATTAAAATTTAAATCGAGATCTTAACAATTTTACCCATGCTTTTAGATCCAATTCTACTTGATTTTACTTTTTAATTACTATGTGTATAAAGGGCCCAAGTCAACCGATGGATAAAAAATTGGCTGCCTCATCGAGAATTTACATAGCATACAATTAGATTAGTGTCACTCAATGTTCCAAAAGCAAATTAGGGGGATATGACCACAATGCACATCTATCCCATCTCTAAAATGTTTAGGTACCAAGTGACACACAAAATCAACGAGTATAGGCTCTATATATATACACACGCACTTAAAAGGTTATATTTACTTTGAGAAAATTTCATTATACTTAATGTGATTTATTTAGTTTTTTAAAAGAAGATCAAGTTTATAATAGGGATTGGGTCTGGTGAAAACTCCTAACTACAAAAATACGTGCATTTAGTATTTGATAATATTTCAAATAAATTGCATGAGAAACCAAAAAAAATAGAGATCAAGTTATTTTATTCTACAAAAATATATTATCTATGCTTATATTTATCTGTCAAATTTATGTAACTCCATAAAATAACTATTTATTTTAAAACTAAACTAAATAATTAAATTATAAAAATATTAATCATTATAAATAAGTATTAATAATATATAAACTCTTTTTTTAAATAGTTTTCCCAACTATATTATATGATCACGTTTAACTTTATAAATAATGATTTATTCAATCATGTTCCCCACTTTCAAAACTTGCCATTCCTTACGTAAGGAATATAATTGAAACTATGGTCGCAGCTTTACACCAAAAAGAATAAATAAATAAAAATAGAAAATTATTTTAATCTCTCGTCTTTCTTTTTAAATTTCATATAATTTTTAATTTTAAAAATTATATTTTTCGTTCCAATTTTAAGGGAGGTACCCTAAACTTTAAATATATATATTGAAAATTTAACTTTATTAATTTTTATAATAAGGTCCATAGTTTTTTTTATTATTATGAATTTTCTAGTTGAATTTGACCCAAATACTATGTTATTATATAAAAGGACAATAGTATGAAAAGTAAAGAAGAAACTCTTTTATTACTTGGTTAAATCTAATAAAAAGGACTAGTTTTTTATATAGTGATAAATCTAATTTTGAATCTCACATAAGGAGTGTTCATATTTAATACCTGTAGTGTCAAGCGTCCATGGGAAGATACTAGTGGAAAATTTGAAAAAAAAAAATACGCTTTGTCCCATGAATTTTTTTATTGTATAAATTACGTTTATGTACTGTAAAAGTAAAACTCAACATAAAATTTTTTTAAATTTTTTATTTCATATAAAAAGAATTTTTTTGTCCAATAATCTATTTAACTAACGGCCTGATTGAAATAAAAAACTATCATGTGAGCTATATTTAAACACTGTTGACGTGAAAAAAAAAATTACAACATCACCATTGACCCCCAAAAGTATCACCCGACCGACCCGACCCAAGTGAAGAAAGCTATCTGGAAAGCATTCGTGATCTTCGCTGCTCTGTGACCATGCGTCCGAGGGTCAGGCTCCACGTGGCGAACGCCGGCATGCGCAGCCGTCGTATGGACGGAGCCGGTGGCAGGAAAACAGCTGCGGCGGTGGAGGAGTCGGAAGCGGATCGGGAGCTGGCGCCAACATACTGAGGTTCTACACCGACGACGACCCCTGGCTGAAGATTTCGCCGACCATGGTGCTCGTCATGAGCCTCTGCTTCATCGGATTCTTAATGGCCCTTCACGTGTACGGCAAGCTCTACCGCTCTCGATCTGGCGGTGTCTGATTCACAAAAGCTGGCTTTCGTTTTGCTTTTTCCTTCTTTTCTTAGAATAGAGATGTTGTTTTCTCCTTAAGTCAGTTTTGACCATTTTGTGAAAATCCACCTATGCCTTTATTCTTATTCATTATTCTTCCAATCCATATTGCGTCTTAATTTTCCTTTACCTGAAAATTTGTAAGTGACTAATATCTGAAACATGGGGAACTTCTTTCCCCTTATCATTGCTTTAAGTTTAAAGTATTTGAAACATGGGAAAATCCGAATGCTTTCCAGATCGCTTTCTTCACTTGGGTCGGGTAAATAGTGCTCTTTGCTCAATGGTGACGCGGCTTTTTTTGGTCAATGATTAGTTTAGATATAATTGACTTGATAGTTTTTGCATCTTAATTAACGTTAATTATTAACCAAACTAACGTATTATTTGATGGAAAAATTTTTCTGAATGAGGTGAAAAGTTGAAAGGAATTTTATATTGAGTTTTATAATTTATAAAAATTATCTGTATAATAAAAAAATTCATGGAGACAAAGTTTTTTTATTTTTTTAAAAAAAGAAGAAAATGAAACTCTTCTCAAGTCAAGTTGAATATGTATAAAATATTTTTTAATTATGATTTTAAAATAATTTAATGATATAAAAATAATAAATTCGTAAAAAATATTACTGTAAATTTTTTTTTATTGAATTGTAAAGTTTATTATTGTCAAATTCTAAAAATTTTATAGTTAAAATTTACTCTAATTGATAGAATAAAGAAATTAAGACAAATTTTTTAATTAAGAATTTGATTAAAATACTTAATCTTTTAAAAATTCAATTGAAATAATTATAATATTTTTAAATTAAATTAAAAATTCACTCAAAAATATTTTAAAATAATCTAATCGACGATCAAAACACCATCCTCCTCCATTATTTTCCGGTAAATTAGAAACAGAGCTCACAAGTCACAAGACACAAACTCATTGGAAGTTTGAAGTATGAAGCGATAAATATCAAGGAAAGTAAAAGTCAAGCGCGTAAAAAAGCTCAAAAACACCTATCTTGCAGGTTAAAAACATGAAAAATGATACGCGGCTAGTGTTCTCATCTGCTTGGGGTCATGGGATTTTCGCCTTTCTTCTTCATAAATATTTCTGATATTCTTCTTCCTGCTTGTTTCTCTGAAGCTTCTTTTTCTTCTACTTCCATGCATCAATCTACCGAACAAGTACACGGACGTCATCAGGTCTGTCGCTTTACGATCTGCTTGCTTGCTTGCTGGGAATCTTGTGAAAAGAGTATGAATTTGAAAGTACCGAACACTTTGGGGAATTTACCCCCAAATGTTGAAAGGGTTTAAGTCTGGTGAATTGATAATTTTGCTTTTGATTTTACCAAGGTTTGGGTAAATCAATCGAACTGGGTTTCTTTTTTTTTGAGAATAAATTCTCTCTCTCCTCTCTCTCTCTGGGTAAGGATACTTGCTTAAATTGTTTTATCTAAGTTCGGATGATATTCTCAGCGAATACGGCCGTCTTAAATTATTGCTCTAGGCTTTGTGATCCAAGGCCATGCCATCTTCTTGTTGTACTAATGGTTGGAAGATCTAGGAATGAATATACAATTTGGTCCTGAAAGATGTGTTTCCTAATGCATCAGTCGTCTGATTTTTATTCTTCTATGTCAGTTAAACACTCAAAAGTTTTAACTCAATTAATCCTTTTGATAGACTAAATTTGCATATTTACGCTACTTTGAAGAACTAACTCAAAATAGAGGTGCTCGGAGTTACAAATTTTGAGTGACTAATCTGTGAAGAGGAATAAATCAAGGACTCAAGCCTAAGGAATTATATTTTTCAGGGACCAAAATGAAAATTTACTCAACATCTAATAGAGTTTAAACTGAAGCTTGAATTGATGGTTTTGTTTTCTTGTTTGTATATTGCTTATTGTTATTGAATACCAGCAATTATTATTTGAATCACAGAAGAAGCGCCTTGGTAGCGGGCATGAGGGACTTTATTGTTGATTTTCAATACTTAGCTGAAGGTCTGCGTTGGTATTTCATGGAGGCCTTTGACTTTATAGCTGACGAATTACTTGCACTTTGCTTGGTTTTTGCCTCATTCCTTGAGGAGCTTATTGGGTTGTTCTTTTGCCAAATCTTGATTTATTAGGTTCTCGATAGCAGCCCTCAAGATTTCAGTTTAACTTTATGATAAAAGAAATGTCATATCAGTCCAAGACCCATTAAGAGAAGCAAAATTGACCAGACATTGTTTGTGGTTCTTGGTCCTGGCATCTGAGTGGATTTGGCTGCGATCATATCTGCGCTGTTTACCTATATTGCGATGGATTCCATTCAAAATAAAGTTTATTACTGTTGTGTTTCTAAGAGTAATCGCATTCTGTATGCATATAGTGGTGGAGACCATGAAATTGAGAATGTTGTAGCCTTGTGCTTGGAGAGGGCCCCGCCTTTCCACAGGTGGTATTTTGAGACTATAGGTAAAAGGACTTACGGGTTTTTGATGGAAGATGGTTGTATTTACTTCACAATCGTTGATGACGGTCTTGGAAACTTGGGAGTTCTTCGGTTTTTGGAGCATGTTAGAGATGAGTTCAGAAATTTAGCTAAAAAGGGTTCAAGGGGAAGTTTGTCGAATATGAATTCGATTTACATTCAGGAAAAATTAGTTCCCGTTGTCCGCCGCCTGATCACTTCCTTGGAAAATGTGTCAGATAATAGTAGTAATTGGAGGGATGAAACTTCATTGACTTTTCAAGTGGGTCTGTCTCCGTCGCCAAGTAATTTGAATGGACAGATTGAACGAGGCAGTTCAACAAAGGCCCCTTTATTGGGAAAATCTAGCAAGCAAGATAAGAAGAAAGCGAAGGATCATGTGATTTCAATGAGAGAAGTCGAGCTGGAGGAGCATCGTAAATCTACAGATAGGGGAGTAAAAGTTGATTCAGGAAATGTAGAATGTAATAGCCAAGGTGGAGGAGGTGCTTCATTCTCTTTGCAAAAAGATTTGGGTTCAATGAGGATGAGATCAGGTCCACAAAGCATTCACAAAAAATGGTGGCGCCAAGTACGCATTGTTTTAGCTATTGATGCAGCTGTCTGTTTAATATTATTTGTCATCTGGTTAATAATATGTCAAGGCATTTCCTGCATTAGTTAAACATTCAGTCTTCTTTCATGGCTCTGGATTTTAATCACTATTTAAACTGGAACTTGAAATTTGCTATGCACGATTTGATCTACGACAGAATCAGCTTCCTGAGCATGTAGGAAGAGGCGGCATTGGCCTTTTCTGTGAGATCTTGCACTTATTTATAGGCATGTTCATCAAGTTACCCATTTTATGGCATTTTATCTAGTGTACAGTTTCATTACTTTAAAACATTTGTATTTATATATGAATATTGGGAGAAATGTTAGCCAGTTTCTGTAGTCCTTCTATGGGTAATTGTATGTTAATATGGAGAAATGATCTGTCAGTCAAGCTTTACTCTTTTGGTCACATTTTGAGTAATTATGGTATCAAAATCCTTCAGTAATTTTTAATTGCCTTCATTCCTGAATATGTTGCTGTTTTAACGTGAGCTTTTGAGGTATTTTTCTAAGTACGTTATTGAGCTGTACGAACCAAAACGTTTGAAATTTAAGAGAGCATGTTGAAGTATATATGAGGAAAATAGTGTTCATCCGGAATTTAGAAGTATGTTATAAACGAAAAATTATTGGATGATCTATTCTTAAGAGTTCTGGGCAGATTTCAGATAAATCCATTGGATCAAATTGGACAGTAGGTATAAAACTACAGTCAAATAATAGGCAAAGGAGATTGGAATGCAGGCAAAACAGCCAGGAAAAAAGTTGGATGCTCTTGGTTAAGATTTTTATATTAGGGTAAAATGCTTATAACCCACCTTCTAGCTTATGTGTTTTACCCCTAATTCTAAAGTTTGGTTATTGGCCTCCAAGACTTACCGGTTCATGTAACTTGGTGCTTATGTTAATAGAGGGCACATACATACACACTCAATCTCCTTTTCCTAAGCTTGAATTAGTGCATATCTGTGAATAAAACATTCAGTCTAGCTCCATTAGATTTTTGGACAAATTTGCTCCTAGTTGCACAGATCTGTGAGTTTAGGGGGCTTATAGTCATTTTTTTTGGGTTGAGGGGGTAATTTGCACAAGCCCCTAAGTTGAAGGGGGGTTCTATGCATTTTAGCTTTTATGATATATCTTCACTAATTTTCTGTCGGAGATGAAAAAAATATTAATATGAAATTGAATGATCCCATAATAATGGTTTTCTTATGTGCTGTCCCAGAAATTTTGTTGTTAATGCTAATACCTGCATCAATAATTAGGATTCTAAATCAGTAACAGGAAATTGAATGATCCCATAATAATGGTTTTCTTATGTGCTGTTTGATATGTGGGAAGTTTAATTTCCCCAAGTACCTGGAAACCTATGTATTAGATGCTTGGATATAAAAAAATGTGAAAATTTGAAATTTTTGTTATATATGACCAAAACAATACAGGTATAATGGTTATTTTGTAAGAAAAAACTTAGGTGCACTTTCTTATATTTTTTTTATTAGGTTCTTCAATCAAATCATGACAAGTATATGATTCTTTAATCAAAACAGGACAAGTCTATGGTTTTTAAAAAATAACCATTTTTTATAAGTCATATTTGCATGATTGGTCTTTCAAGAAACTTTTTATATATATATTTTATTTTTAATAAGGAATCTAATGGCAAAATATAAAGAATAATATATAAGACTTGTCTTTTTTTATACTTGTCAAACTCAATTTTTTTTTTTATTGAATGTTTTTAAGTGATTGAGATATTAGTATATTGACGTACCAAAGGCCTCCTTAGGGTTAGTGAAGGGCCTCTTCAGATGAAGTACTAAGACTATAGTAGCATTTGAAGCCTGGAAACTGATCCTATATAAGCTGTGGACTGTTTATCTGGCTCAGCTTTTACTGTTATGCCATAATGCTTGTTTCAGATAAACTTACAAAGCAAGGCTACATTTTCCTTATTGATGATGGTTTTCTGACAAGCCTTATTTTAGTTGGAGTGGACCAACTTACTCGTGTGGCCTTTTTTTTTCCTGATAAATTTATGGTTTGCCTGAGCTGAACTTTCTCTGTGACATCAAAGTTTGTTGCTTGACTCATTGAGTTTAGCTAATACTATGAGCTTAGTTGGCATGGATCACACAGCAGAACTCTCTGTGACACATTGAATCTTTGTCACTCGGGAAAAAAATGGAAATACTCCCTTCAAACCAATTGCAAGCAACTCCTCAATTTTGAAAAAAAAAAAGAAAAAAAGAGTACTCCTCTCAATTTTTTTAATGGAGTTCAAATTAGGGAGATTCTTTTGAAAGATGAACTTGAGGAGTTCTATTCCCTAACGGACTAGATTTTGGGGTTGGTTCCCTATAAAGGCTTGTGCTTCATCAATGGTATTAGAGTTGGTTTTGTTGATGGCATGGATATGGGCTACTTGTAGAGGGTTCTAAACAACGATGTGGTTAATTGCAGTACAGTAAAGTAACGTTGAGTGAAGCATTGTCAAGTAAAATTGTCGCAGAGTGCAGCCATTGGAATGTCGGGGAGGTTCCTTGAAAGAGGGACCTTATAAGTTTGAGGAATTTTATCTCTTAATAGGCAAGTCTTTTGGGTGAGTTTCCTCCAAAGGGTTGTGTTCCATCATTTTCCATTAATTCTGTCACAACGCCAAGAGGCATGTAATCCACAGTGAATGATTAATGTCACTATCATAGGCCTCAACTAGTCATTATGATACACAAGGTTCTAATGACCGATTCAATCATTGAATTGATAGAGGCACCCGTTTAAAGGTCAATGGTCGAACTGTATTTGGAATAATCTATTTTAAAATATTAAAAAAATAATATATATAATTAAAAATTATAAACATAAATTTATATATTCAACTAAAAATAATATTTGATATCAAATTACATAACAACATTTACAATTAGAAGTTCACAATAAAAATTGACTAAATAACAAGGGAATATTATTAATCAATATAGTATTCATTTATATCAAATCTATAAAATATTAATATATTGCCAACTCTACTAAAATTAGCTGATCTATAATATTAATTTTTTTATTATCTAATTATAGAATAAGTAAAATTAAAAAAATATAAATATAAATTTTTCTAGTGGATCGATTTAACTGATTAATTTAGCACTAGTTCTTATCCTGATCACTCACTAATTTTATGAGTTATTTTGAACAGGTCTCTTGGCTGGTTCCTGGTCCAATCATCAGTCTATTTGGTTTTGACAACACCAACGATACATGAGCAAAAATAACAATCCATACAACAATAGCATACCATAGGGCATATAATAACATCTATTTCAAAAAAAAAAAGGGGGAACTTTCCATTAAATTAAATCATAATGTTCCATAAATTAATTTACAATGATTGTACGCATTCTCAAGAAACAAAACATATGTAGTACTAAAATGTTTACAAACAGAGCTTCCAAAAGAACATAAAAAACATGACATATAGTATCTGAATACATGTCAATCAAAAACAATTGTTTTTTCTTGCGTACTCAATTATAGAGCTTACTCTAAGCGTTCAAAATAAATGGTTAGCTATATCAAAATAAGATCCCAAACACAAGTGGGGTACTCAACTCGATCTAGTTTGCTACTCGGTGTGTAGAGTCCCTTACTCAAGCAGATGATCTGAAATGTTAAGAAAAAGGAGTGAGTATAAACACAATGAAGGAATAAATCTACACTACTATCACAATTAAGAATGAGTATAATAAAGTTAAACACATAATTCACATGCAACAGGAGGTTCACACGAAACAATTCACAATTTGTGTCAATTCTCAAATTATTTTCATTCCCTTTCCAAGTCACATGGCATATGGGTCAACCATACTCGCCCTTATTGCTCTACTTTTCATTTCTCAAGTAAAATCACAACCACAATCGTATTCAAGGTAATGATCCATCAAGGCAAAACTAACATCAACCTTGCTCACAATCACAATTGCAGCATGTCATTTATGATCCAGTAGTCCAACATATCCACAAGATTCAATCATTAAATCCACAGTGATCCACATGTGTACATGTGTGAGAATATAAGTATTGCATGAACATATAACTCAAAAAGATTAAAGAAAAATCATACCTATGCTAGGATGTATCTCATACTACCTTACTCATCACAATCTTACCAATGGTACACAATACAAGTTCGAATACATCTTTAGAAAGTGATATAACTGAAAATCGGATCGATCATTGAACTGATGTAGGTACCGATTCAAAGGTTAATAATCATAACATGATCAAACTAGTAGTATTTTAAAAATATTAAAAAAATTATTATATATTATATACATATTTAAATAAAAATATAAAAACTAGAAAAAATATATACGTAGTTATACATATATTATATACATATATACATATAAAAACTAGAAAAAATTACTTTTTAATTTAAAATTGTGAGTATGCATACAGCTTTCCCATCCACGCCAACATCTTTCTGACTTGCTGACTTTCTCCATGTATCCATGCCAACATTTTTTTTATTTAAAATTGAGTACTGCAGCTACTTCTTTCTGACTTTCTCTTTCTCAGTTTCTCGATTTCCAGTATTTTCCACCGTTCTCTTTCTCTTTCTCGGTTCATCTTCTCTCTTCTTCCTTTTCTCTCTTCTTAGGTCCGTCTTAGTCTCATTCTCACCATCTCAACTCTCAATCCCTCCTGTGGTCTTAGTCTCTCCGATCTGCAGTCTGCTTCACTGTCATTCTTCATCTTCTTCTTCTACTGTCACTGCCATGCTGAAGTTGATTTTTTTTTTTTAATAATCATTGAACTTCTTCTTCTTCTTCTTCTTCTTCTTCTTTTGTTGATGCCACCATCCTAAAGTTGTTTTTTTTTTTAATCATTTTCTCTCTTGCCTTCTGTCAATAGGAAAAACCAGTTGCTAGGCCGGTTTTCACCTGTTCTACCAGTTTTGGACTGGTTTCTTCACTGCTTGAACACTATTCGGTTTTGATGTCCACACCAAATCCAGTTTTCCAAAAAATGGTTTTATCCACTCTCTTTAGCTCCAAGCTATGAATTTATACTTAAGAAGTTCATAAGGTTGTAATGGATGTGAGTAGGGATGAGCATCAACCAGCTCAACCCAATCTAACTTGCACGTTTGGATTGGGTTGAGTTAGATCAAATTCTTTTAACTCGTCAAGTAGTGGGTTGGATGGCCGGTTGGAATTTTCCAACCCACCCAATATATAATTTTTTTTTAAAAATTTCTTAGGAATTTAGCCACTTAAGATTTTTTTATTATACTCATTATTTATAAATAAATATTTATGTATTATGTATTTATTGAAATTTAGATTGTATAATATTAGATTTTGAATTGAATTAATTTACCTACAGTGGTACAACCTACTGTTGAATGTTATCTTGTTAGATGATATAAAGGATAATGTGTGTCTCTGTTGGTTTTTTTTTTTCCTTTTATGTGTTGTGTATCTTGTTCTGAGAAAAAGAAAGAAAGAAAGAAAGAAAAAAGAGAGAAGAAGAAGACAACAAAAACAAAAAACAAAAAACAAAAACAAAAAGCCAACTCAACTCGAACCAACATACCAGAGTGAGAGTTGGGTTGGTTCGGGTTCGTCATAAAAAAAAACCTGAGTTGACCTAAGCTGATCAAATTTAATTTGGTTGGGTTAAAATTTTCCCTCAACCCGACCCGTGTTTACCCCTTGATGTGAGCATGGAGAGTTCCTATGAGAAAGCTGTGTAAAATGGTAAGAAAGATGAAAAAAAGGGTGTTTGGAGATGTAAAGCTTCCAGCCATGGCATGTAGAGAAGGGTGCTCTTTGTCTCTTGCACACCACAGCGTGTAGAGTAGAGTCCCCTCTATCTCTCGAACTCCATGGGGTGCAAGTGACAAAAACACATACTTAGCACTTAGAAAAACAAGCTTCTTTTCTTCCAAACTCAAGACCCAACTTCTCCTTTCATAAAAACAAAAAACCCAAGCCTCAAGGATGCTATTACAACCTTAGAAATCATTTTATAAATCCCAAAAACATTAGAATCAATCTAGAGCATTACCAGTTTTATAGTATGCTCTGAAATTCCCGAAGTTAAGGTTTAAGCAAGAATTCACTCATTTCATTCATTACTCACCAAATTTAGCTTTAATGCATTAGAAAAATAAGTATGGACCCTAAAGGAAGCTACACATAGCCAACCCACAAGGTTTTACTCACGAATGTGTCATTTCTACATCCTAAGGTTTCTAGGTGCAAAAATGCAAGATGGGAGAGTTGTCATCTTACCTTTATTTCTTCACTTTTTGGTGTGGAAAATGTCCATTGGAGGTAAGAGCTATTGACCCCATTGCTTACAAAATTTAATAAATTATGTTTCGATGAAAACAAACAAAATAAAAATAAATAAATAAATAAATTCCTTGTTTATCATAGTTAATCATTTTAGAAATTTTGATCAAGCCAAGGCATCAAAAGCAAGAAGAGTAAATTTATCTTTTTTAGTGCCTTAGGACTTAGATCTATTTGTAAAAGTAATTTGATGGCAAGAAAGAGTTTTGAAAATGATTGAAAAATTGTTTTAAAACTCTATACAAGTTGGAAAAGAATTTTAAAATATTGGATGAGGTCTATTGAGTTTTAGAAATTTAAGTATCTTGAAAAAGCTTATTTTCTAACTCCGAGTAGCTACCAGTCGACCGATTGCTATGAACTAGTCGATGGTTGCTCTCAGGTTTGAAATGGCTGAGACTCAATAAACCAACTAGTTGACCGCTTGCCTATAAGCAGTTAATCGGTTACTTTCTGTCTGGAATTAAATTTTAATTTCAGTAGCTACCAGTCGACCGATCTCTTTGTACTAGTTGACCGATAGGTTTGGAACAATTTTAAATTGAGTAATAGAAAGTTACCAGTTGACCACCAAGTATGGACCGATTGACCGGCACCTCATTTAGGGTTACCAGTCGACTGTCGTGATGCTAGCAGTCAACCGACAACAATATGATATCAACAATAACAACTAGTTTTTCAAAATAATGGCTGATATCTTTTAAAATCTTTCTCCAATAGATCTATTTCGACTTGGACTATAAATATAAGTTATAGCCATTCTAAAAAAGAAGAGAAGAGCATATTGTTTCATATCAAATCTCTGACAAATTGTCTTCCCATCATTTGCTTCTAAGAGAGCTTCAACTTGTATCATTTACTCTTCAAGAGAGTTTTTCTTGTCTTCTTTTATTTCTTTCTCATCTATTGAGTTGTATTCTCAAGGTGTAACTTTTTGAAATAATGATTGTGACATACCAATAGATAGGGTTGAGAGAAGCTCGGATTGAAAAAATTCTCTAGTTGTAATGGCTCACAAGTGCAAACATTTACAAACTTGTGGTGATAGTGAAAAATCTCAAGGGGTTGTCTTGAAGACTGGATGTAGGCTTGGGTTATAAGCTGAACTAATATAAATCTTTGTTTGATCTTCTCTTTCCTTGCTCTTTAATTATTTATCTGTTCTTTGCTTCCATGCTACTCTATATTTATTCATCTTAATAACACTATGTTTTTCTAGTTTGTTTTATTGTCTTAGCTTGGCATATTTCCAAAAAAATTATTTTAACTTCCAACAAGAGTTTTGTGAAATTTTTATAAAACCTAACTCACCTCCTTTTGGGATTTAGCCATTTCTATCAGTTGGTATTAGAGTTTGGGCGCTTGTTCAAAGACCTAACAGTGTAAGAGGTGATAATGGCTAGATTTGGTGATTGTGTTTTGCCTTAAGAGAGTTCATTCACAAAACCTCTTGGTTTTAAGGTTGTAATGGTAATCACTACATTTATTAGAAGTGTGAAATGAAGATGTTCTTTAATGCAGTAGACCCTGATCTTTGGGACATTATAGAGAATGGTCCTCACATTCCTATTAAGGAAGAAGAAGGTAAATCCATTCCTAAGTCCAAAAGTGAATGGAGTGAAATTGATAGAAGACTAATGTATCTCAATGCCAAAGCTAAAGTTATTATTACTAGTGTATGTGAGTCAAGATAAATTTTTCAAAGTTCCCACTGTGCAAATGCTAAAGAAATGTGGCAAATATTCAAAATTGCACATGAGGGAACTCTTGGAGTGAAAGAGTCAAAGATTAGCACTCTCACTAATGATTACGAAAATTTTAAGATGAAATATGGTGAAAGCATTAGTGAGATAAAACTCAAATTTACACACATTACTAGTCACTTGCAAGCACATGATGTTTCCTATGCAGAGAAAACTCAAACAACCAAGGTGGTTAAATGTCTTACTCCAGAATGGGAAGTCAAGAGAACTGTGATAATGGAAGTTAGAGGTGAATCTATGAATTCCCTCACACCTCTCTTTGGAAATCTCAAAAACTATGAATAGAAAATTCTAGAGATGATCCAAGAAGAAGAGATGAAGAAAAAGAAAACTCTCTCTCAAATCATCAAACTAAGATGGTAGAGATTGACAGTGATGAGGAAGAGGAACAACTAGAAACGATGAATATCTTAGTCTTCTTGTTAAACAGTTCAACAAATTCCTGAAAAAGAAAAATACAAGAAGGTGGAGGAGAGACCAAGACAATAACAAGGAAGGTCCAAATTGCTATAAGTGCAAGAAGGTTAGATATGTCAAATGGGATTGTCTTCAATACCTTAAAAAGTAAGATGGAAGGAGAATAAATTACAAAGGCAAGAAGAAAGCTTATGTATCTTCCATTAGGGGGAGATAGTGATTTAGAAGAAGAGGAAGCAATTGAGTAAGCCAACATCGGTCTCATGGCCAAAGAAGATAATGAGGTAAACCTATTTGACTTTTCCCCTTCTTTTGATGAACTGCAAGAAGCTTTTGATGAATTACATGTTGAATCTTTAAAACTTTCCAAGAAATTGGTTATTTCAAAACAGAAAATTTCTCTTCTTGAAAATGAGCTTGAAAATTTGAAAAATGAATTTTCTGCTTTCATGAAATGAAGTTTTGATTTTGAAAATCAAAACAAAATTCTGCAAGAAAAGAACACTAATTTAAAAGCTCTAGTCTCTTCAAATGAAAAGTGTTCTTGCTCTAAATGTGATATTTTAGAAAAAGAAAATGAAGATCTAAAGAACACTCTTGCAAATTTTACTCAAGGTAGAGATAATCTAAATATATTACTTGGAAAACAAAGACATATTTTTAACAAAGTTGGATTAGGTTTCAAAACCAAATCTAATCAGAAATATCACAAAAAATTCTTTGTCCAATCTAAAATGTCTAGTAGTCCTTTTAGCACTTGTTTTTTATTGTGGAATGAAAGGACACACATTTTACTCTTGTGCTTACAAGAAAGATGTTCCCTATGGGGTTAGAAAGAAATGGGTACTGAAGGGAATACCTAACCATGAAGGATCCAAACAGATTTGGGTACCGAAAAAAAAAAATTTGAATTTTGTAAGTATGCCTTGTGCTAAGGATGGAAATGATGCTTTGACAGTGACTGCTCAATCAATTCAAGTCTCCATCTCTTACACCAAAAGGAGGTAACAGACAGGTAAAAAAATCAGCCGGAATTCACTATTGAATCCTTGACTTATTTATTTACTACATTAATTAATCCAACTGTTTGTATGCATGCCTATTGTTAATCTTTGATAATCATGCATGCTAAATCTTAAAGAACTTTTTAAGTGTGTAGCGTATGAATTTGTTTTTGTCTTGAGCTAAAATTTTTCTCTATAAATTTCAGCTCAATGCTCTTCATCTCCGCTCTAGAAACTGTTTTCTTTATTGCATTTATTACTCTCTGTCTGGAATTAAATTTTAATTCTAATAGCTATTAGTTGACTGGTCTCTTTGTACCAATCGACCGATAGGTCTAAAACAATTTTAAATTGGATAACAGAGTTATCAATCGACTGCTAGGTATGGACAGTCGACTGATACCTCATTTAGAGATACGTACTAGTTGACTGTCGTGATGATAGCAGTCAACCAACAACAGTATGACATCAGTAATAATGACTAGTATTTCAAAATAATGGCTGATATCTTTTGAAATCTTTCTCCAACGAATCTATTTCGACTTGGGCTATAAATGAGTTATAGCCAGTCTGAAAAAGAAGATAAGAGCTTATTGTTTCATATCAAATCCCTAAAAAATCATCTTGTCCATCTTTGAAAAAGAAGATAAGAGCTTATTGTTTCAACTTGTATCATTTACTCCTCAAGAGAGTTTTTCATGTGTTCTCTTATTTCTTTCTCATCTATTGAGTTGTATTCTCAAGGTGTGTAAATCCTTGAAAGAGTAATTGTGGTATATCACTAGATAGGGTTGAGAGAAGAACAGATTGACAAAATTCTCTTATTGTAGTAGCTCACAAGTGCTGACATTTCTAAGCTTGTGGTGATAGTGGAAAATCTCAAGGGGTTGTCTTGAGGATTAGATGTAGGGTTAGGTTAGAAGCCGAACTAGTATAAATCTCACTGTTTGATCTTCTTTTCCCTTGCTCTTTAATTATTTATTTGTTCTTTGCTTCCTTGCACTCTATATGTATTCATCTTGATAGCACTATGTTTTTCTGGTTTAGTTTTATTGTCTTAGCTTGGCATATTTCTAAAAAAATTATTTTAACTTCCAACAAGAGTTTTGTGAAATTTTTATAAAACCTAATTCATTCCCTCTTGGAATTTAACCATTTCTATAAAGAGCTCTCCGAAAAACCTCAAGAAAAGGTTGGAAATTGAGAAAGGTGGCTTGGCATAGGAAGGAGGTCGAGAGTGAGTAGGAAGGATGAGTCTGGCATGTGAATAAATGAAAGGGAAGGAGATGGGCTGAGTGTTCATGAAGAGAGGGGCATCACAATTGCTCTTATGCCCTTGGTCACATAGAAATGGAAAAAATTGGCTTAGGGGCAAGAACAAAAATTCTATGATTATGCACAAATGAATTTCACAACATCCACCGTAAAATTCTCTATATTTTAGAATCATCATACACAACCCAAGTGAACTTATCAAGGACCGGCTGCTTATAGCCCAAAGCAGAGATAAGAGTTATGCATATAAAAGGAAAAGACCCTTGGAGTTTAGTATGGGTGAACATGTGTTCCTTAAAATCACCCCAGTAATGGCAATAGGTAGGGCAATGAAAGCAAAGAAACTCAGTCCTAGATATCTAGGTCCTTTTCAAATCATTGAAAAATATGGAATCATGACCTATAAAATAGTCTTACCTCCAAATTTGGCAAATTTTCATGATGTATTCCATGTGTTACTATTAAAGAAAAATTTCCTAGATCCTTCACATGTCATAGAACATGAGAATGTGCATTTACAAGATAATATGACATATGAATTAAAGTCGAATAGAATACTTGACACTCGAATCAAGTCACTGCGACATAAGCAGATTCCATTAATCAAGGTGACCTGGTGAGGACCATCCCTAGAAGAGGCAACTTGGGAAACTGAGGAACACATGAGGAAAAACTATCCTAAGTTATTTGGTTAAGGTAAGTCCAGTTAATCCTTGATATGTGTTCGATAAAAATTTTCACATGACTAGGCTAAGTTATAGTTACATTTGAATTTTGGGGACAAAATTCATTTTTGAGGGTGAAGAAATGTATCATCCTCATAAAAACATCATTCTAAAGGCTAAGGGAATTAAAGGGAATAGCGTAAAGGGAATAGCGTAAAGGGAACTTTGGGAAGTGTGAACTTATAGAGAAAAACTTTGGGGAAATATTAAGAAGAGCCTAAAATAGAGAAAATCGAAATAAAGAACAATCAGTAGATTGCTAGCAAGTAGTTAACTGGCGGGTTCCAAAAAACCCAAAAATTCCTAGACAAAGGGTAAGAAGTCGACCACTTGAGGGTAGCCAGTCGACTATCGACCTGCAAACTCACCTATGATGACAAGCAGGTGAATTAGATCGATGTATACCCCTGGATGTGCTAAAACACTAGGAGGCTACCCCGAGGCAAGGAAAGGTAAAGTCTAGATGGCGGGAGTGAGTAAATAAATAGGGGAAAGTGAGAGAAAGTCCTATCAGCAAAAAGAAAGAGAATTGAGCGAGAGAAAGTGCAGAGAGAACTAAGACTCGAGTTGCTAGTTGAATTTGGGTGAAAATTGATAATTTTAGTCGCAGGGAACCCCAAGGTAAGTTGAGAATCCAAGAAACAATCTTAAATTCTATTTCTCTAAGGTAAAAACTAATGAGAGAATATTGACTGAAAGAGTTAAAGGAAGAGCTCTGAACATAGCTGACAGGAGAGAAAGAATAATAGGAGTAGAGACTAGAAAGGAAAAAAGATTAACTAATCTAAAGCTTGTTTTACTTCAAGGTAGCTAGTTTTTCATAAAATCATGTATGTGTATATATGTTTTAAAAGCTAAGATTTTACCATGAATATGCATGACCGTGTTTTCTTTGAAAAGAGTATGAGATAATTTGGCATGGTTGAGCTTGAGGATTTTTCCTCATGGTAAGCTTGGGAGCTCTGCTTCCATGGTATTAAGCTTGGGATTTTCTCATGGTTTAAGGTTTGAGCTTGGATTAGAGGTAATGCGTGATCTCTCTTCCATGGTTTTTGTGTGATCACCAAGTTGATTTTTATACCTTGCAAGTCATGAATTGCATTGGTTAGCTTGCCAAATTATATTTGAAGTATGTTGATGATGGATATAGCCTAGAATATGTATTTCCTTTAATATATAAGATGGTCATGTATTCTTGGTAACCTTTGATATGGTTATGCATGCTTTTATGTTGAAAATAATGTTTTATGCCACTTCATGTCACTAGCTATTGAAATGTACGTCTCACTATTTTTCCATGAAAAACTAACCATTTTCAAGGGCTAGTTAAGAAGAGTAAAGGGAAAGAAATAGCTAAAGTCTAGTGATAGTTGAGGATGTACATTGTTTTTTGTGATTTTATGGTCTGTACATGACTATATATGTTGATGAGAAAGTTGCTGTAAATGTGAGAATGTGTGTGGTTTGTATGTGATAGACTTGAAGAGAGGTTTGGGTAGGAACTTATGATGTAAACTCTAAGCTTTCCATGTAAACATTGTTATATTTCTTTTATTTGATGTATGAAGCTAAAGGATGTTTTGGTGAGTGTATTAATGTTTTATGTCATCAAAGATCAGTAACATAAGGAAGGGACGTGGAATAAATAGCACAATGGAAGCTAGAAGTTGACCTATAGCTTGAACCAGCCAATTGCCAACATGTTTTACAGAGCCAGTCGATCGTTACCATGAGCCAGCTGACCTAGTTAACTGCTCAGTCTCTAGACAGCCCATTGGACCTGAGACAGAAACCAACTAGTCAATTGAAAGGAGCCAACTAGTTGACTACATGGTCTCTATCTAGCAGTATGAAGCTTGCTGAATCTGCTATCTTTTCCACTTTGATTCCTTCATCCATGGACTAAGAATAACAAGGAATACTTACTTTTGAACATGTAACGCCACTCAATGGAACATAATGATTTAAAAGTTAATCAATTGGCTTAGAATATACAGTAAGAACTAGTCAAGCACCTAAAAAGATATGTTTCATAGCAACATTGTGAATAAATATGACTATTATGAGACTTGGATTAAGGAAAAAGTAGTTACTAAGGGAGATGTTACTATCACATCCCTAAGCCCAGACATGTGACCAGCATGGTATAGATATGAAGGTATTCCTATACCATAAGCCTATATTGAGTACCTATCTATGAATGATGTAACAATTTCAGATAAAGAAAATAATTCCTATAAAGACTGAACTAACATTCAGCTTAGATTAGAACAAATCCATTTCTTTACTATATCACAAGAGACTTCCAAAATATTTGACTATCTCTCCATGTTACAAAATAATAGAGCAACATACAATTGCTATTCAAAAACCCTCCTAGGTGACTCACGTGACCACAGAGCAATCTCTAGAGTTGTTAACAAAATATTAGAAGAAGACATACATCCAAGAGCAAGGAGTCAACCTGAGAACCAAAAAAAGGGGTTAAGGAGTAGGAGGACCGCTATCCTCCTAAGGGATCTTCTGCTTCAGCTACCGACTCTGAAAAGAAAAGAACAAAGAAGGGGCATGAGTAATTTAATTACTTAGTGAGGGTATAGTTAGAATAAATGATAATAATGACTAAAATAAATAATTCATGAATATACAATCATCTTCTAACTTTCTATATGAACCAATTTCTTATCATAAATTTCTCACATACACAGTGTATACATACATACCACCACAAACGTGCATGATAAGTTAAACCTCACCCCAGTACCTCTAGTAGATTCCTAAGTGTACCAGTACCCGACAACACATACATCATTGTGTCCACTAGTATTCGTATCCAGTACTATATCAATTCATATGTTGGCACATGCTTATACCTGACACTAGAATCTTTATTATATTTATATGTGCCCGTACCCAGCACCATTTTAAACCATTATAACATATTATCACAACCAATTCTAAATGAACACACAATAATCAATTAAGCATTCTAAGATAGTATAAGGACGTAAGATTGCATAATAACCAATCCCCACACCAAATCACAAGCTAAACCAATTAGTTTATGCTTAACATAAGGTCATAGTGAAAGACCATACCTGATTCACCCCAACATATTATGTTAGTATTATTAAAAAGCTTATAGAATCCTTTTTAGGATACAAATAAAATTTAAGAAAAGAGAGAGTCTTGTTCCACTCACCTCAATGTAGCTAAAAGTTACCTCAATTCTCCAATAAGATATAAAAAGAGTTGCTTGGAAGTCCTCTAAGCAATTAAGACCAACCCACATAAGAGAAAATGAAAAAAGAAATAAGAAGGAAAGGAAATCCATTGTCCGCTGCAGCGAGAATTTCTTCCCGCTACAGTGGGAGAGAGCAGCAAAGCTGCTGTTCTCTCGGGTAGCTATCGCTATAGCGGAAAGTTCTTCCTGTTGTAGTGGGAGAGAGCAGCAAGCTACTTCTCTCAGTGTGATGCGCGCTGCAATGGGATCTATTTCTTGCTGCAGCGATGGACGACGATACAGGCCCTCTCCCCATGACAGCGATTTTTCACCTCTTTTTCTTCTCTTTGAGTACCATATCCAAACCCAACTCAAATGCAAAGTTTCCCCGGGTAGAAACCCTCTAGAGAGCAGCTCAAATAAGTTAAAAGATTCAATCAATAAGAGATCACAACCACTAATCCTCCTTTTGCTCACATAGGTTTTCTAGAAAGGAGTTTTTTGATCTTTTCCCTAATCCATACTAACCCAAGTTTTATCAACCACATTCTTCCATTGTCATCCCTTAGAGATTCCACATTCAAGTTAAAATCATAGAAATTTATTCTAGAGTTTCCTCAAATCCAAGATTTACCCTTCCCAAAACCTAGGGTTTCCAAAGTGCAGAAAATGGAAGGAAAGAAGATAAAGTATCACTTACAAGATGAATGAGCTCCAGCAAGGGAAGGGGTCATGGTAGTAGCTCCAAAGAGAGACCAATGTAAATGTAGAGGTGGTGTGATGTGTGAGGGATGGGGGTGTCGAAGGTGAAGGGAAGAAGGAAGTAAATAGGTATGTGTGTTCTAGGCTTCAGGAGGGGAGAAAGTGTATAAGTAATTAAATAAAAGAAAAGAAATCCTAGAATTCCATCCTTGTCCCATTTTCTCAATTCCTATACTAATCAATCCCAATACACAACAATTAAATCATCACACAATTCCACCTATTTTTATATACTTCCAAACTATATTTGAATCAAAATAATAACATCAAGTCTTCAAATATTACACACCCAAGATTTACTAACACAACATATAACATTGCAACACATAAACATATGAAATTAAAATTACATCCCAACACATCTGTGAGTTCAACTTTGATGTTACAGTTACACAGTTGAGCTTCCCATCTTTCATCAATGTTTCATAGCTTAAAAGCAATATAATTAATAAACTTATCTTAATTCAATATCAATAAAATAATAAACTTCAAAGTTCAAAATGTTAGTGAGTATGCCTTAAAAGGCAATCATGTATCATTATATGTTGTTTTTTACCAATAAAATGAAATGCATTTTATCTCCATTTATGTTACAAATGGAATATTGTCTTTGGACTTGAGAAAAAAGGAAGATGAGGGGTGATGTGATCATCTCAAGGGACTCACCTTTTTCAAGATCGTTAAGTCTAGAATTATTCTTAACCAAATGATCAATTAAAATCAAGACAACTTTGATCCATTTGAGGTTAGCACATGCTTACGTCTCCTCATGTTGATGAGAATGGCATATCCCTATGACATTGGTGTAGGTGACACTAAGGGTAGGATATGAGTACTCATAGCAAGATGAGTTGACTGAACAGACCCAAACAAGATTGACTAATGGAGTTTTTCACTAACATGTCAAAAGTCAATCTTGGATGTTTATAACCTCCTTTGACTTGGAATGACCATTGATGCCTTATATGTGTTGGCATCACACTTTGACTCTAGTTGGCTGTAGGTCCACCAAAACCTAGACTAAGGCTGAGATTGGGTATGGTGTTGCATACACGAAGACATGTGAGTATATTGTCAGAGATCCATTACTCTTAATGAAAGAGTAAGATGTTCTGAATGGTAAAGACAAAACTATATAAAGTCTATGTCCATAGCATGAGGAAAGACACAGAAAAAGAGTCTTTCTCATTTCCTCAAAGGTAGCCTTGATCTAAGAAAACATGCATGTCATGGACCTAAGGGTTTGACATGTATCCATACTTGGCTAGGTCCATGTAGTAGCATCGCGTAATGAAAGGATAAGTTATATATATACATTCAACAAGTTTCATCGGATTTGCGAACAATCATCTCATGTTAGGAGTCATGACACATTGCTAAATGTCATTCAAGATTTGTAGGTTTTTTGGAATCATACCACATGGTTCGTGAATTAGAAGGAGTTCTAATTAAAGAAAGACAAAAAAAGAAATTTGACTACAAGTAAAAGATTACTACATACTACTAGCATGAAATGGACCTAAAGGGATACACACAACAAGGGAGTCATCAGGGGTTTATGGTGTAATACCCATGATTTTTGTAATTATGTACATTTTGTTACCTGACTTGTATATATGTGTATCGATATGAGAATGTATTATTAATGATAAATAAATGTCTAACAAAAAGAAAAGTGGAGTATGTTCTGTTGATAGCATGGAAATGTGATGAATATGTGTATCTATGTGTGGCTGGTGTTTTATGTATGTGGTGAAAAGATGTATATGCGCTTGAGCCCTTTTAAGGGACTAAAATGAAATAAAAGAGAAAATGTGACGTTCATGTAAAATGAAGAGAAAATGAGAAATCTAAAAGTAACAGTGTTGATGGGCAATGTTTAATGTGGTGAATATTATAAGTTATGTGTTGTGTGAGCTGGCTATCTGTTTCTGAGTGTTTCCAGTTTTGCCCTTAACTCTAGCCTTCTCCCCTCTTGAAACTCATGGTCAATTTAGTCATTTGTCCATCATCTATGCTAATACACACTCAAACACACATGCATATTTTCCACTACCCAAAACTCTCCCATGTAGAGTTGACAAAACAGGCTAGCACAACCTGTGCAGGATGGCCAATCTAGGATTGTGTGAAAAACAAGCTGGGCTGGAAAATAGCCAGCCAAGCTCGTGCTGTGCAAGTTGGCAAGCCAAACAAGTCATCCCCCAGTGTTTTTTTTATATTATCTTTTTTTTAGTTCACAGCATTTTTTTGAACCACTAGATCACTGAAATCTAGTAAGACAAGAATGTGCTACAAGGCCCAAAACACCAGCAACATCAATCCAAAGAAAAGACGATGTAGACAAAGTCTATGCTAGAAAAGATTGAATGATAAGAGGTCAGGCAACACACCAAGAGTTCAAGACCTGTACTTTGAATGGGAACTTTGCAACATAAAGAAGGAATTGACTACTTATCTTTAATGAGCTTTAGATGCAAAGATGAAGGAGGAAAGCTGGACCAAAACTGTGGGAGATTGAAGCTTTTGCAAGGCCTTGCAATTTCATTTGCAAATGTGTTTGACTCTCTCTTGCACTCATGTTGTGTTTCCCTCTCCTTTGCAGAGCCTTGCAATTTCAAGGTGACGCTAACGCAGGCAGAGATGGACGCCGTCGACGCATGGAAGAGAAGATCTTTAATCTCAAAATCGAAGAATGGAAGAGAAGATCTCTAATCTCTAATCTTTGTTCTCCATTTCTCCAACATCACTTTGTTCTTTTCTCCTCCATGGCTCCATTGTTGATTCGTTGCCTCTAATCTCTATTCTCATCCTCCCTTTATATATAAACAGGTTACACAAGTAACTCGTAGGTTACCCGAGTTAGGCCAATTCAGCCCTGTCTTTTGTGGGGCTAGGTTAAACAAGCTCAGCCAGTCGACTAAGCCTGTTTGGATAGGTCTACCCATACCTCTCTCTCTCTCTCTCTCTCTCTTTCTCTCTCCCCCCTCCTCCACCACCATAAACCTCCTTTATTCTTCCTCCGGCCACAAGTCTCTGGTGACCTTCTCTCCATCAAAGAACCTTTCATTCAAGGTAACATTTCAAAAATCTCTCCTTCTTATCTCCATTTTCAAATTTATGGAACTCTAACTTGATTCTTATTGGAAATTTAATTGTTGAGCTTGAGTCATGCTTCCAAAACCTCTCTCTTGATGATTTAATGCAATCTAAAACTTGATTTGGGTTCGGAATAGTTAAAAAAGAGTGATTTTGTGGAGCTCTTATGTGATGAGTATTTTTTGAGAAACTTGGGAAATGATTATGGGTTTGGAATCAATCTTTCTAGTTTTTGAGTTCTTGGAAGGTTTTTGAATGATTAAAAATGATGATTTAATGAACCTAATGTTGTGGGAAAGTTTATGGAGGTTTTGGAGCATGATTAGGGACTTTCTAAAATCAAATTTCCATCTGGAGACCTGACTAACCAACTGCCTTGGCCCAATAATCGAATGCTTTCCTCCTAAGGTCCATTTTTAGGCTACCAAAGATGAGTCAGTTGACTGGTAGTTTTTTGGAACACTATCCAATGTTATCATAGACAAGCCAGTCAACTACCATAAGGGGCCAGTTAATTGATTGGCTTTTGTCTTAAAATTTTTGGGCAAACTCGAGGCAAGCTAGTTGACTAGCTCCCAGTCAGCTGCCTTGGTAAGCCAGTCGACCGATTGGCTTCAATGTTAAAATTTATTGGCAAACTTGAGGCAAGCCAGTTAGTTGCTTTGGTGAGCCAATCAACTGGTTGGCCCCAGACTTGTAAATTGAAAAATTTTTTACTTTCATTTTCCTTATTTTCATTCTCATCTTTAGGCCCTCTTCTTAATGCATTTAAACAACCTTATCTTCTACAAAACATAAAGAATCAAGGTAGACTTATAGCTTGGTGCTAGGGTAAGGGAAATATTCTAACTTATCTTTCTTAAAGTGTGTTCTAAATTCATGGCTGGTTATATTATATCTATGATTAAATGGAATTTAAACTAGTAACATGTAGTAGTGATAATAGGGTACTTGTTGTATAATTGATCATAAGGACATGGAAAAAGGAAAACTATGTGAATGTGCTCCTTAGTGGCATAATCATTGATATGAAGAGGTGTGTATGGCTTAATTGATTTAATTGTCATTTGAGTGCATGTTGAGAATGATACTATTATGCCTATGATAATGATGGAACCTTGAAATAGTGCTATCGATATAACTTGCTTACAAAGATATGGCAAAGTAACTTTCGACCGTAAAGACATGTAAAGTCTTTCATTATGATATAGTGGTTGCGAATTGTGTATGCCTATATGATGTTGAAATTAAGTGTAAATGTGATTGTCATTGAATGGAGTTAATAAGGGAGGATTGGAGTCAATAAGGAAGATAAATGATAATACATTTAAACGATGGCCATCAATATGTTACGGGAGGATGTCACATAGCCTAAGGGCATGATGGAGTCAATAATGACGGCAATAAAGTGGGCAATGTCTGGAAAATTCATTGATATATGTTATCTGATGCTTTTGTCTACTTTTGTTGCCATGTACCATTTCCCTATGTGTATGCATTTGATTGATCTATTATTGATTGTGAAGATTAGAATGTTTTCTCACTGAATAGTTTACTTGCCCCTTTCCTCCCATTCTAGATTCTCTCGAGGCAAAAGAGGCACATCCCACATAGTAGTATATCAGAGTCTACACCTCATTGCTCGAGGTATTGTTTACATCTTTTATGTACCCCGTCTCTTGAAATCCTTAGTTGTAGCTTTGTAATTAGGAAGGTGGGATCCTAGGGAGGGTAGTGCGTGTAAATGAGTATTATTTTGTATCTGATCTACTAAATGTATTTTGAGAAGTTTATATTCTTGCTTGTACTATATTGTGAGAATGATGACAAATAGATGCATAACAACGTAAAGGTACAATTTGACTAATGAAAGACACATACCTCCTATTCTTTGAAATAATTTGTGAATGTTTTATGTTATAGTTACATGTTGATTAATGCTTGAATGTGTATATGTGTGTGGGTTACGGGTTAGGCTTACAGCGGTGAGTAGAGCTCACTTATCGTGCGGGTCACGTGCCCTGTTCAGGGCACGATGTATCGTCCTTAATTTCTAAGATAATTGTCTAAAGAATAAACTTTTATCCTATTTAGACAAAAAGAAAAACACTAATTTCTTTAAGTAGAAAATATATTACCATTGCTAATTTACTCATAATAATAGTTTCCAACAGTGACTCTTCAAAATATTACAAAATTTTAGCTTCTATTACAAAATTTTATCATCTATCTCCTTTTCTGGTTCCTCTCTAATTGGTTTGGTACAACCTTTTCTCCTACTGAGAATCCTTGGAATGGTAAGTTAAAAACAGAAAAAGATGAGATAAAAATCTCAGTAGCTAGCATCTTAGTAAAATAAAGCAATTTATGAAAAACTAATGTCATTCCAATCATAAAAGCATAAGATTTTTAAATAAAACTTACCTCCCATGTCATCTATTATTTTCTGAAAATTCATTTCAAAACCATCGTTAATATAATAAAAATTTAGTAAATATGGCATGCTCATCTTAAGTCAGTACTCAACAAAACATGAGGGTTGGCCCCTCAAGCTCATCTTAGAAAGTTAAGTTAGTGATCACATAGCTTCATGGAAAGAAGTTCTACAGTACCTCAATCCAAGCTCAACCTAAAACATGACAGGAAGACTTTACAGATCTTCCACTCAAACTCATCTTGTACATGAGAATAGGGCCTACAACTCCCTAATCTCAAGCTCATCTTAACCATGGAGAGTGGCACCCCAAGCTAACTTATCACGCCATATTTGCTTTTCATAAAATAAATTATGCTTAAAAATAATAATAATAAAAAAGCCTTTCCTTCATGAACATGCTCTCATGAAGCTAGAAAACTCACTCAAAAATCTGACATGAGAGCTAGTTTCATGAAGCTGAAAACTTTCCATCATGAGCTTGCTTTCATGGAGCTATAAACTTGCTTCAAAAACCATCATGAAAGCAGTCCTCATAAAGCTAAATTTGTCCATTTTGAGCTAGTTTCCATGAAGCTAGAAACTGGAAAACCATCATGAAAACCAAGTCTCAGGAAGCTAGCGACCATCATGGGTTTACTTTTTAAAACCCCATCATGAAAGTAATTCCCATGAAGTTATTCTTTTAAAATAAAAATCATAAAATATTAAAATAGAAATAAACTTTAAGAAAATAACTTATTGAATTTTGGCCTATTAAAGCAATACATAATTTTATTTAAAATTTTAAATAATAAAACTCTAAATTCCTAATTTATTAATTTATCTCGAATTCTCTTAAGCTTTTAATTACATTAAATAAATCTTAATCTTTAAAATTTAATTCCTATAAAATAACTAAATCTTTCAGTTCCGTAACAGGGAAGTCGACTGCCATGTTAAATTATCAACACCATATCAAAATTCATATGTAGCCCAAGAAGCCCAATCAAATTGAATCCAAATCCAAGAATGTTAAGTTGGTGAAGTAGGTTGGTGAAGAAGGTTAGGTTTGGTTGGTGAAGAAGTTAGGTTTGGTTGGTGAAAAATTAGGTTTGGTTGGTGAAGATGTGTGGTTATTAGAATTTTGAGATAATTTATTCGTACGGTTTAGATTTGTTTGCAAGTACTATAAATACCCCTCCCCCCTTCATTATAAATCATCAAGTAGTAGAAGAAGTAGTAGTGCACTTCAAAGAGTTCTTTAAAGTGTAGTCTTGTGGTTAGTGTGAGAAAGAGTGAGCTTTCAATATTGAGTGTTGTAATTTTTCTTCAAAGTTGTCTTAATATATTTAGTGCCCAAGAGTGTTGTGTTCAACAATTGGTATCAGAGCCTAGGTTGGTTGTGAGCGAGGTTGTGGGATCTCTTGAAAATCTGAGTATGCTCTATGGTTGCAGCTTTGACTGAACTTCCATAACCAGAAAAGATTTCTTGAGATTTTTTTTTTGTGAGAGATTTTGAGTCGTGAGGAGTATGGTACTCTGCAAGTTTGTAAGTCAAGCTTGTTCGGTATAGTCGAAATCTTGCTGGCACGATGGGTGACCTTCAAATAGTTGGAGGAATCAAGAAGCTCAACAACAAAAACTACAACATGTGGGCAACATGTATGGAGTCTTACCTACAAGGTCAAGATCTTTGGGAGGTCGTCGGTGGTGGTGAAGTTACACAACCGGTGGCAGAAGATGCCAATGGCACCTTGCGAAAGTGGAAAATTAAAGCAGGCAAAGTGATGTTTGCTTTAAAGACCACAATTGAAGAAGAAATGTTGGAGCACATCCGGGATGCTAAAACACCAAAGGAAGCATGGGACACTTTTGTTACACTTTTTTCAAAGAAAAATGATAAAGACTACAACTTCTTGAGAATGAGCTACTATCAATGGTGCAACGCGACATGACAATTGCCCAATATTTTCACAAAGTGAAGTCGATATGCCGCGAAATTTCAGAATTAGATCCAACAGCTCCTATTGGGGAAACCAGGATAAAGAGAATAATTATCCACGGTTTAAGACCCGAATATCGAGGGTTTATTGCCGCTATACAGGGATGGCCGATACAACCATCACTTGTTGAGTTTGAAAATTTGCTTGCAAGTCAGGAAGCTATGGCTAAGCAAATGGGAGGAGTCTCGCTGAAGAGTGAGGAGGAAGCACTCTATACCAGTAAAAGCAAAGAGACTTCTAAGCGGTACAATGGTGGTGGATCTAATAAGGATGGTGACAAGGTGAACCAAGGAAAGGGAGGCTTTCGTCTAGGAGGAGATTCAAAGAGTCGCGGTAATAGTAGAAAGTTCAATGGCGAGTGTTACAACTGCGGGAAGAAGGGCCACATGGCAAAAGATTGTTGGTCCAAGAAAAAGCCTGTTGAAAGTAATACAGCTACTTCTAACTCTACGGAGTATAGTGAAGATGGTTGGGATGTCGAAGCGTTATTTGCTATGGAGGAAGAAGAATTAGCTCTCACGGTTACAACTCCAGAACATATTGACTACAAGAATGACTGGATCATAGATTCAGGCTGCTCAAATCATATGACGGGTGATAAACAAAAGTTGCAAAACTTGTCTGAGTACAAGGGAGGACGTGTGGTAGTAACAGCCGATAACTCAAGGTTACCAATAGCTCACATTGGTAATACGATAGTTACACCCCGATATAACTCTAGCCAGGTGCCACTTCAAGATGTATACCATGTTCCTGGAATGAAGAAAAACTTATTGTCTGTGGCTCAATTAACATCATCAGGCCACTATGTCTTGTTCGGTCCCCAAGATGTGAAGGTGTATCGTGACCTCAAAATCTTAGAAACACCAACAATGGAGGGACGACGACTGGAGTCAGTCTACGTGATGTCAGCAGAATCTGCATATGTAGATAGGACAAGGAAAAATGAAACATCAGATCTATGGCACATGCGGTTAGGTCACGTTAGCTATTCCAAGCTAAGTGTGATGGTGAAGAAATCGATGCTTAAAGGGCTTCCTCAACTTGATGTGCGAACAGACACAATATGTGCAGGGTGCCAGTATGGTAAAGCACACCAGTTGCCATACGAGGAATCGAAGTTTAAAGCAAAAGAGCCATTAGAGTTAATTCATTCTGATGTGTTTGGACCAGTTAAACAGCCATCAATTGGTGGTATGCGGTATATGGTGACATTCATTGATGACTTCTCAAGGCATGTGTGGGTTTTCTTTATGAAAGAAAAATCTGACACCTTCTCAAAGTTTAAAGAGTTTAGAGAGTTAGCCGAAGTAGAAGTAGGAAAGAAGATTCGTTGCTTGCGCACAGATAACGGGAGAGAATATAGCTCAAAAGAGTTCTCTCAATACTTAAGGGAATGTCAAATACGACATCAATACACTTGTGCCAACACACCACAACAAAATGGTGTAGCTGAGAGAAAGAATCGACATCTTGCAGAAGTTTGTCGAAGCATGCTACATGCAAAGAATGTACCAGGAAGATTTTGGGCTGAAGCAATGAGGACTGCAGCCTTTGTAATCAACAGACTTCCTCAACCGAGGTTAGAATTTATTTCACCCTTTGAGAAACTGTGGAATAAGGAACCTACAGTTAATTACTTTCGAGTATTTGGCTGTGTATGCTATGTATTTGTTCCTGATCATTTACGAAGCAAGTTTGACAAAAAAGCTGTTAGATGTATCTTTGTGGGATACGACAGCCATAGAAAGGGATGGAAATGTTGTGATCCAATGAGTGGAAGATGCTACACTTCACGAGATGTGGTGTTTGATGAAGCATCTTCTTGGTGGTCCTTAGAGAATGAGGCATTGCCAGACTCCAGAGAATTTGGAGACAAGCTACAACAAAAGATGGAGGAACATACTATTCAACTTCAACAAAGTTCAGATGAACTAGGAAATCTAAATGGCAATGATGTTGAACAGAGAGTGACCCAGAATCCTTGGCAAAGTGGAATGTATGAACAATCAAATAAAGAAGGTGGGCCTAATGAAATTGAAGAATTAACTCCACAATCTCAACTTCGAAGGTCAACAAGAATACGAAGGCCAAATCCCAAATACGCCAATGCAGCCATAGTCAAAGAATTAACCATAGTAGAACCTGAGAAGTTTGAAGAGGCATCGCAGAGTCCTGAGTGGATGATCGCCATGAAAGAAGAGATTGATGCACTTAAGCAAAACCAGACTTGGGATTTGGTGCCAAAGCCAAGAGATGTAAAGCCTATATCATGTAAATGGGTTTACAAGATAAAACGCCAACCAGATGGGTCAATTGAGAGGTACAAGGCACGATTGGTAGCTCGTGGTTTCTCTCAACAGTACGGACTAGACTATGATGAAACATTTAGTCCAGTGGCAAAACTGACAACAGTACGAGTCTTACTTGCACTTGCAGCTAACAAAGATTGGAATTTATGGCAGATGGATGTGAAGAATGCCTTTCTTCATGGAGAGCTGGATCGGGAAATCTACATGATTCAACCAATGGGTTTTCAAAGCCAAAATCATCCTGAATACGTATGTAAGCTACGAAAAGCACTATATGGATTGAAACAAGCACCTAGGGCGTGGTATGGTAAGATTGCTGAATTCCTAACACAAAGTGGCTATTTAGTAACACCTGCAGATTCCAGCTTGTTTGTTAAAGCTAATAAAGGAAAGCTAGCTATCGTGCTAGTTTATGTGGATGACTTAATCATAACCGGTGATGATGAGGTAGAAATTCTTCGGACGAAGGAGAATCTTTCAGTTCGTTTCCAAATGAAGGAACTTGGACAGCTCAAGCACTTCCTTGGTTTAGAAGTTGATCGCACACAAGAAGGAATATTTCTTGTCAACAAAAGTATTCCAAAGATTTGTTGGAAAAATTCGGAATGCTTGAATGTAAGCCGATTTCGACACCAATGGAACCAAATATTAAAATGTGTGCACATGAAGGAAAAGATTTAGAAGATGCAACGATGTATCGGCAATTGGTAGGTAGTCTCATCTACTTAACCTTGACAAGACCTGACATTTCTTATGCAATTAGTGTGATGAGTCGATACATGCAAAATCCAAAGAAGTCTCATTTGAAAATAGTTCGACGAATACTGAGATATGTGAAGAGTACAATTGACTATGGTCTTTTGTACAAGAAAGGTGGAGAATGCAAGTTAGTTGGTTATTGTGATGCTGACTATGCAGGAGATCATGATACTAGGAGATCAACAACTGGTTAGGTGTTTAAGCTTGGTTCCGGAACAATTTCTTGGTGTAGCAAGAGACAGCAAACGGTATCATTGTCAACCATTGAAGCAGAGTATCGAGCTGCAGCAATGGCAGCACAAGAAAGTACATGGTTGATACAGTTAATGAATAGCCTACATCAACCAGTAAATTATGCAGTTTCGCTGTACTGTGACAATCAATCAGTAATTCGTTTGGCAGAGAATCCGGTCTTTCATGCAAGAACTAAGCATGTTGAAGTGCACTATCATTTTATCAGAGAGAAGGTTCTACAGGAAGAAATTGAGATGAGACAGATCAAAACAGATGATCAAGTTGCAGATTTGTTCACAAAAAGTCTAAGTATAGGCAAGCTCCAAATGTTTCGTCAACAGCTTGACATATTGCAAAGAATGGGAGCTGGTGTTGAGGGGGAGTGTTAAATTATCAACACCATATCAAAATTCATATGTAGCCCAAGAAGCCCAATCAAATTGAATCCAAATCCAAGAATGTTAAGTTGGTGAAGTAGGTTGGTGAAGAAGGTTAGGTTTGGTTGGTGAAGAAGTTAGATTTGGTTGGTGAAAAATTAGGTTTGGTTGGTGAAGATGTGTGGTTATTAGAATTTTGAGATAATTTATTCGTACGGTTTAGATTTGTTTACAAGTACTATAAATACCCATCCCCCCTTCATTATAAATCATCAAGTAGTAGAAGTAGTAGTGCACTTCAAAGAGTTCTTTAAAGTGTAGTCTTGTGGTTAGTGTGAGAAAGAGTGAGCTTTAAATATTGAGTGTTGTAATTTTTCTTCAAAGTTGTCTTAATATATTTAGTGCCCAAGAGTGTTGTGTTCAACATGCCACAGCTTCGAAAGTCGACTGCCTCCTTCCCTGTTTCAGAACTTTCGTGATTTCTTTTCGGTTTGCCCTTTTTGTTTAGCCACTTAATTTCGTTTTCAGCCTTTTTATGATATATTCTAGTAAATTCTGCCCAAAAACCAGAAAAAGATGAATTTAAACTAACTGGTTCAAGTCGACGTTCCTCTCGGTTCTTTCTGCAATTTCTGCTTTAAGCTGAGATTTCAGCCAAATCCTCAAGTTCTGGTTCGAGTATTCAGTTTTCCTGAATCTACTCAAGCCCAGAACATTTTGGATTCCTGGTGCTGAATTCTCTCGCACTATTGTTTTCTCTTGCCAACCGAAAGACTCCTCTGTTTTCATAATTATAAAACAGAGTGTCTCGGGTTCTCTCACCGGAAGGACATTAGAGAAGGTAGTTCAAGGCAATGGATTGCTCTGTTTCATGATTGGAAAACAGAGCATAACGACAAGGTTTTCTCTCTCTTTTTCTCTTGGGTTTATTAGCAGAATTTGGAGTTGAAGAAGATGAGCTTCACGGAAATGAGATGGAGAAGGAGGAGGCTACGGGAGGCAAAATGAAGGGAACTCACCGGTATTTATAGATGGAGACTGAGCCCAGAAATCTTCATGGCTGAGGTGAGGTGACGCACATGATGACGATGCACTGGACAGGCTTGAATTCTCTATGAAATTCTTCAAGGTTTGATCGCTCTACGGTGAGGAAGATTGGGTTTCAAGGACTACCTCATATTACGTGGAAGGCTACGTGGACTATACTGACAAATCCTGAATCTGCCACTCAGTCTTTTCTTTTGGTTAAAATTACTAAAAAAAACTCTTTAATTCTTTTATTAGTTCATTTAGATCCCTATGCTTTAGGAAAAGTTCCATTATCCCAACATCTATTTTATTATTACTTAATATTATTTTTTAATAATACTTACTATTTCTTTTGTTATCTTTATTAATTCTTTTAATAAATAAAAAAATCCCTATTTTAAATTACTATTTAGTCATTTTAATAGTTATCCCACAATATTAAATTAGGTACATAGATGGATAGTATTCTATTTTCCTAAAATTTCTCTTAATAATATTCCTTCTAAAACATAAATTATAGCATAGATAACTAATTGAAATACTATATTAATTTTCTTAATTATTTCCTCTTCTAATTCCTAATTTTCTTAGGAATTTTTCTTAATATATTCTTCCTAATTTAATTAAATAAACTACTAATTTTTGGATGTTATACGTGACATATGGAGGTTTAAGGATTAGTTAGCCTAGGCACCACATGATCCTCAAGCCCATAGGATGGGAAGGAGATTGCTTCCCACGCCTCGGTGTGATCCAACGACTCCTATTTATTTAGCGTTTTTTCTTTTCTTCTTTTTTTTAAAAAAATTTTACAAGTATCAATCGATCCAACAATAATTGTAAACACAAAAATAAACATAAAATAATAATTGTAATTTAAAAAAAAAAGAAAAGAAAAAACATTGGATGATTGAGACAGATCCAACAGCTCCCAAAGCTTCCTACATGCAGGAGGCTATCTACTTCTCATAGGATGGGTGAGGCATTCTGTCAAAGGACGTGTAGGGAGGGGTGGTTAGCATCATAATTTAAAGAAAATAAAAAACATTGGATGATTGGGACAGATCCAACAACTCCTAAAGCCTCATACGTGTTGGAGGATATCTACTTCTCATAGGATGGGTGAGGCATTCTGTCAAAGGACATGTAGGGAGGGGTGGTTAGCATCATAATTTCTCCTTACAACCTCATTTAACAAAAAAAAAAAAAAGAAAAAACATTGGATGATTGGGATAGACCTAAAGCCTCTTATGTGCAAGAGGATGGGTGAGGCATTTTGTTAAAGGACATGTAGGAAGGGGTGGTTAACATCATAATTTCTCCTTACAACCTCTCTCTCTCTCTCTCTCTCTCGCTCTCTCGCTCTCTCTCTCTCTCTCTCTCTCTCTCTCTCTCTCTCTCTCTCTCTCTCGCTCTCTCGCTCTCTCGCTCTCTCGCTCTCTCTCTCTCTCTCTCTCTCTCTCTCTCTCTCTCTCTCTCTCTCTCTCTCTCTCTCTCTCTCTCTCTCTCTCTCTCTCTCTCTCTCTCTCTCTCTCTCTCTCTCTCTCTCTCTCTCTCTCTCTCTCTCTCTCTCTCTCTCTCTCTCTCTCTCTCTCTCTCTCTCTCTCTCTCTCTCTCTCTCTCTCTCTCTCTCTCTCTCTCTCTCTCTCTCTCTCTCTCGGTCTTCCGTGATACTCTTGAACCTTCCATCTCCCAAGGTTTGAGGCTCACAAGAAAGGAGTCTTCTGGAGATCCCACCTTGGACGTTCTTCCTCTCCCTTCACAGTGTGCTCTTCCTCTTCTCCTCCCTTTGGACAGTGGTACAACCCTTTTCTTGGAGGTCTTCATGTTTTGAAAGGGCTTTCTACCCCTTTCTACTGATTGGTTTTTGCTTCTTGGTTACTAGTGATAAAGGTGACCTTTCTTGGACATCCGGCCACTTTCTTGGTGGGTGCAGCCTTCTCTTCCTTTTTGGACGTGTTTGGTGGCTAACTTTGAAGAACCCTAGGGCATCAAACATCAAGTAAGTGTTTTCCTTTGTTTCTGTAGAGCATTCATAAGAAACAAAGGTGATGTAGCCAATTAAATTATGTTTTTGGTTCTTCTGCTTTCATTGCATGATCAAGTGTTCTTGATGATTTTCAAAGCCAAAAACCCTCTTTTTTTTCTCTAGGAATTGAGTTAGGGTAGGGTAATGAGGATTCGAAGCTAGGACTAGGATTAAGGTTTTGTGTTTGTTATAATGTGAGTTCTATTTGTTGTAGGCCATCAAAGGAGTTCTTCCATGGAAGGGTTTAACTCTAGGAGTACATCTAGGATTTCGGTCTCCTGTAGGGACCTCAATAAGTAAATAACGTGGCTATGGCACAGCTAATTTCTTTTCCCTTACCATTTTCATGACTTGCAATTGCCCCTTTTGATGAATGCATGAAAGAGTCTACTTCCAATTCGAATGAAGAAAAAAAATTGTTTCCAAAGATATCAATTGCTGATATAGATATAAAATCGGTCTTTTTCCGGCATCATATCCATATTTAGTGCATTCATCATAGTTAAAAGCTCCAACTCCGTATCAAGGTCACGGTCGATATTGTCACTATCATCAATATCGTCACTATCGTCAATATCATCAATAAGAAAACCCTTAGACTTTCTTATACAAAACACCAGATAGACCAACTATTCTAAACACAACCATAAAACGTGATACAAGATCGTACTTATAGGATTACAGAGCAGACTTCAAAAGGAGTATACCAGCCCAAAGATCAAGTTGGGCACACCACACAACGGCTACACAGATACTTGGCAAGAGGAGATTGGAAAATAAAAAGGAAGAAGGATGAGTGACATCACTCAAGTGGGCAATTAATCTATTATAACAACAACCTTATATCATTTAATATCATACAGTACAGAGAGAATGAAGAAGGATAAAGAAAGTGAAAAGAGTACACATATTTTATGTAAAATCAATAAAGATATAAAATCATAACTAGAATTAATCTAGATAACATAATCTGAAGGTAAATCATAATTTGGAACGGCTAACACTGTCAAGAGGAACGTCTAACAAAACCAAAGAACCTACCTGAAAAATGCCATCACCATAATTCATCTATCCCATCTGGTCACTCGTTGTGACTGGGACACCCAACTGAATAATTTGTAAACTCCCTCCCCCCCCCCCCCCCGGCCTCGATCATGGGACTAGAACTTTAAAACTCTGCTAGTTGAGGTGTGAAGCCAAGGCATGCCAAGGGCTATAGTTTCTATTGTAGCACCACTGTTGCGGATAGAGATCCTCCCTAGCAGCTCAACTTTAACCAATCATACTTATTTCCACATGAAAGTAGTGTAAAGAAATTTAAAGAAATTATAGTCATAGACATTAAATCTTTAAGATAAATAAGTGAAACAAAGTATTTGAGGGATTCAGCTAAGTAGCCCATAGCTTGTATGAAATTATAAGATCAAGTGCAAACACAAAGATTGAATACAAAAATGAGAAGTTTCTGAATAGTTTAATGAATCAAGTCACAACGGATTAATTACTCATCCAGACAAAAAGGGTCAAGGGCCTACTTTAATACTAGAACTGGTTCAACACTTAAGAAAAATCCCTTAAAATTCCAAGCAACTAACATCCCACACAAGCAAAAAGGTCAAAATATTTTGTCTAAACCCATAAATTTAGCCATACCATACTCAACATCCAAAATGACCGAAGTTTCTTCATTACATGCATAAGCTGGGTTGCTAACTATACCTCTAATTTCCTAGTTCTTTTCTGTCTCAGCAAACCACATAACCAAGCCAAAACTAGTTTCAACCAAGAATCTTGTACTAATATTTCATTTAGAAGAATTTTACACAGCCTCAATCCCTAGCTCAGTACGGCCGAATGAAAAGAAAAGAAAAGAAATGGGTAAGAGAATATTCAGAGATACCTCTATCAGCCCTTCTTTAAGCTATGATCTACATACCGACGCCAACATTTCACCAAGAATTTCCAGAGAAAGCTTGAGGTCGGGGAAGGATGGTGAGTCACACATTGGAGAGAACAAAGAGGAGAAGAAAATGGCGGTGGCAAGAGTTCTAGAACCAGCTTCTGAAGTAAAATGGAAAAGAAGGGAATGGCAGAAAACAATAAAAAAAAAGAAAAGAAAAGAAATATAAGGGTATTTTATATTTACAATACCATATCAGATCCAAATTCCCAGAGACTCCTTACTACCTCTCTTTAATTATTTCTTTATTTTCCCAACCTATGTTGCAGAAACTCAATTTAGTCCAAAAAATTTCAAATTGGTCCCAATTATAACATATATAGGAAACCAAGTGTTTTAATATATATTACACCAAAGGGCTAACGTTTTAGAATATATTAATATTAAAATAGTGATTATATACTTCATGAATATTAATGGTCAGATTTGGGAAATTAATTATTTTAACTATTGATGAAGAGTTATGAAAAATAAATTAAACAAACTAAGAATCATTTTAAATTTAATAAATGAGAAAAAAGAAAAACATAAATGTTGGGACAAAATGCACTTTAAATTTGTATTTAACTATCTTTAAATTCTTTTTCTAGTATCTTGCTTTTAAGTATTGAGAGCTGCAAGTCAAATATTTATTTTGGAAAATAAGTATACTAAAGCTATTTGATGTTTTGTGAGAAAAGTTGTGTTTTGTGAAAAAAAAATTTCATAGTATTTTCTACTATTCATGATTTTTTTATTATGAAATTTCACACTTTTTTGTGTTGCAATGATATAAATTATCCTATAAAAGACTAAATGAATTATATCATTCTGTCTATTCTCTTGCTTTTCTCTTGTAAGTTAAATATTTACTTCAAAGAGTTATTTGATATTTTGAAAGAAAAGTTGTTTATTGTGAAATTTCCTGTCTTTTGACAATATTCATGATTTTTTTCTTTACTCTAAGTTTCCACATAAATTGTGTTGCAATGGTAACTCTATTTTATAAACAAACTAAATGAAATATATCAATTGTCCCATAGATCGACCTGTTTGACAATGCTAGTAAGCAATGTCAGTGGATCGCAGTCATTTCAAATCAAGCCAACCCAAAGGACACGAAAATGAAAATTCAGAGAGCCAAGTCATAACAATTCACTAGATTTAAACCATGCCAAAAAGATTCAAAATTCACTTGTTAATATTCTCTCCAGTCATAAATGTTAATAATCCCTCTCATTCCAAGTACCCACGTGTGTTACTTCAGCAATACTGGCTTCCACGGGGTCTGCAACTTCAACATTACGTTTATGGAGGACATCCTCAGGGAACAAAACTCTGAAAACAGCATAATGATGATTTAGGCTTTTCTCTCCCTGTAATCTGTGAACACTGCCCAAGGCACCAGCATTAGGATTTGGAAAAGCATAAAATATCCGCCTGATCCTCTGATGCACAAGCGCCATAGCACACCTGATATCAAAGTGAAAGGCAAATATATCAGAGAAAGCTACAATGGAAGATGTTTTAAACGTCTGATAGTAAAATTTGAACAGCTCCAATCAAATAAGACACTCTGACAGGAATTTTATTTTGAAGTGGTGTTTGGTAAATAGGAAATCAAACATCCCAAGCGCTTGGTAATTTATTTATAATGTCCTAAATAATATAAAAATGATTATTCTTTTTTTTTTAAAAAAAAAATGTATGTCAAGCTCCTAAAGGTCTTGACAGATTAGCATACTCAGGTAGTATACTTCAACTACGGGAAAACACCTCCAAATAGACTCGAGTTTATTTATGCTTTCCATGTAAGCCACTGGTAGAACTCCCCTACCCCACTTCCTTAATGCTCTGATACCAATTGATAAAGCCCAAGACACCAAAATATTGAAATATTCTTAATAACACTGATATTTAATCACAAAGAGAGGCGGTAATGGTGCTCATAAGCTATAAACACCTAATCCAGTGACAGAAAACAGCAAAGCAGCACTGCACACAAAATAACAAATGCTAAATGCAGAAAACACAAAGAAAATACTGACAAAGATAGACATTCGAGAGGCCGGCACTCTCATTGAACATTCTCCATATTTTCCATGCCTATTCCACTCTAACCAAATTCCACTGGCTTTCACTCTCTACCCTCCACGTGTCTCATGCTAGCTGTCACTAAGTTGGTTAAACAGCACAGAGCATAAACATCCTCACAGCATATCATTCCATATACCACATTTTACTTTTTTGGATAGTTGGGTGAGGCGTACTGACTGCTCAAGTTGAAACCTAGTGGCCAACATCCAAGAGAATTTTGTTATCCTAAATGCACCAGGCCAAGGTGGGGGATGCACCCTAAAGAGTGCCCAGGGAGGGACCTAGTCTGAATTGATGTGCAAGCTAGTTCTAGTATTTTTTCGTTTACCCTACAACCAAACAGTTTCTAGTATTTTTTCGTTTACCCTACAATTAAATAGTTGGTCATTGATAGAACTCAATGACGTCGTGCGATCTATGTAACCGACCCCACTTAGTTGGATAAGGCTTTGTTGTTGTTGTACCCTACAACCAAACAGTCAACAGAAAACAAATGAAGTTTGTAGTGAATGCCAAAATGCGATTTGGTGCAAATACAGGTTGCTTTAATCAGTAGCTGAATTTGATTTTCCACATTCAGTGGCCAACTAAGTCCAAGACCATGCCAACATAGCTGCACACAAGCAACATTTCACAAAATCCTAGACCCCGGCATATACACTACTGGTACCAGATCAAATAGATTTAACAGAAAAAAGCTGATCCAATTCTGTCTTATATATATATATATTTTTAAGAGCAAAAGAAAGAAGGGAATAGATAGGAGGAAAGCCTAAAGCAGTACTCGGTGATTATTAAAAGCTGATCCAATTCTATCTTATATATATATTTTTTTAACAACAAAAGTATATCATCCAGAGCTAAGTTTTTCATGGTAAACAGAGATTACTACGCAATCACTTGCTTATTGACTGTAAACGTTTGGCAAAAGGGGGGAAAAGAAAAGGTCCAAGATATGGAAACATAATCAGCAGTTCACGCAATATTAGAGAATTTCTTCCATGACAGTACTTACCAAGTTCCGCATACATGCTATTGTATTATGCACAATGCAACTCAAGGAAATAAGGAGAATCAAAAAGGTTAGATACCATTTCCTTCATGGATGGGTCATAAGTTACTAAAGTCAAAAGCAATTAAAAGGACAAGAAATAAGGGTGTATCAAATTCAGAGAAGTATCTTGTCTACAAGCTTACATGGCACATGGTTCCCAAACAAGAAAGATGTCATAACCAGTGCATAAGTAAGGTCGTGCTGACACCTCATCCAGACTCCGACTAAGAACATTTAGTTTCTCAACATCCTCAACCTGAAACACCATAAGCCAATGATGACCTCAAATTTTCAAAATATATTCAAGATGAAAGATCTTGCATTGCATATTATGTTTCGGTACTGCCACTGTTGTTTTAGCCACAAATTATTGCATCAGAATCCCCCCCCCCCCGGTGGGGACACTTGTAGAGACGACAGTTACGAAATAATAAGTGGAAAGTAGATGCACGGTTTATGCACTATGCAATATATCATTCACTTATCTTGAGAGATATTGCTAAGTTCCAAGAACTCCATGACCAGAAAGGTGATAAGAATTAAGAACAACCACCATAAGTTAAATGAATTTAATACTTTGACCAGCATAGACAGATTACTTCAAATGGAAGAAAACTCCATATAACTAAAAAAAGCATTCATCAAACCAGATATACCTAAAATCAGATCTTGTTGAGAAAACTTACATTTTCAGTAACAGTTCTCTGCCTCTTTGCAGGAGAGCTCATCCAAGAAGACTTCTTATCATCCAACTCCAAATATTTTTCTCCAATGTTACCCACGGAGGGAAAAAGGCGTCTATCCCTAGCAGCAGAAGATTCTATAGCTACAACAGCAGCATGCCGCAAAGGATGCCAGTTATGTAAATTATGCACAGGTGATTGTTCCTCAGCCCACCGCCAAGGATATAAACATGCCACACCTGAATGAGGTTGTTTGAGTTGATTGGATGAAACATTTGAATGGAATGGGTCAATGGGTGCAATTCCAATGGAAACATGCTGGGCAATACCAAATTCTGGCTCTTTAAAGCAGCAGGAACCAGTACCATAATTGTCTTTGCAAGTGTTCTGAGCAAAAACCTCATCACGCGCACTTGAAATCAACTGTTTAGCCAATGGATCCACTATCACTGCAGCATTGACTACCTGCGTTACAGATTTCATCAGCATGTTAGAGTGTAAAAATTAGAATCAGTGAAATCTTTTATGGTGAGAAGGAAACTTTCTCTGGGATAATCATACTGGACAGATCAATCTCCATTCACAGAAGTTAAAGCATTTATATATTTTTTTTTCAGAGAATTATTGTTCCTTTAAGGTGAGTAGCAATTTGATGTGAAAAATAACAGTATACCACTTTGACTAAAGCCACCCATAATACTTCATGATGGGATAGAGGGCAAAGAAACAAGTTAATTATGAAATTCAAACTGTTCTTCAGGATTTGAAGTATGATGAGAAAATCAGAAGTTAAGCCAATCCAGCAGTCAGGCATGGGCGCATGATTTCTTAACTGTAAGTTAGAGGAATGGGAAAAAATTGTGAATATACCAAGCCATCTGCAGATGTTGCCAATTCAACGGCTGACTGCATAAACTTGAATACTAACTGTGAGTCCTTCTCACTGAATCCAGTAATGCCATCAATGGTACTGTAATTTGAATGAGAAAGCCAAGCCAACACCAGAGGTATAGTTAGCTATTCCTTGAATAGACAGTTTTCCACCCCTCAATGAAGAAAAAGACAGATAATTCACAAAAATATAAACAAATAACATGATGATATATTTAACTTACGTCAGCAAACTGAATTAAACATCTTAGAAAATTTGTGTCCAAAAGCATTGCTTTGGCTGCCAAATGGTTATGACATTTGCTAATAGATATTATAAACATGAATACATACAGTTAAGACCACAATGGGTGGAATGTTAGCCTGGTGCTCAAAGCTACTCAAGTAGTCCCTCGGAGTATACCATATTTCTTTTAAAACACAAGTTCTTTTTCTGTTGCGCAATGGTTAACATGTCATGTTTTGGGAGGACAAATGGGCATGGACTATTCCTTTTCATAGAGGCTATTCCTCACCTCTATCAGTTTTCATCTGGAAAAATATTATCATTCAAAGCATCTATTCTTTTCAGGATTTTAAACTCTCCAAATTATTCAATTGCTGAGAAACCTTAATGATAGGGAGATAAATGATTTACATTCCCTCCTATATTCACTTAAATCTCCTTATATTTCCTCTCATTAACATAGGAAAATTGTGACTCTGAATCTTATGGTGTTTTCTTGTAAGGAGAGAGAAAGTGTAGAACTAGAAATATTTGGAAGAAATGGAATAGAATGATTCTGCCTTGTTGATTTTACTTCTCATTAAACAGAAGTATTTTGACAAAGAAAAACAACAACCACAAACAGAACTAAAACAACAAAAGAATAACAACCTGACAATTATAACCACCCAACAACTAACTACCTTTACAAATAACAGCCTATTATTTAACTATATGTGATAACTATTTTAAATTCTCATACATCTGCTCTCCTAATAAGGAGAGATGTCTTCTTCGTAAGCATATGTTAAAATCTAAAATTTCTTCCACGGCCAAGTCTTTTATTCAGCCAGTAGCACTCAATAGGATTAATATAATGAGATGTTACATTTTCCCAGGCTCAACACTGCTCTTTCTCTTGTGAGTAGACCTAGTTTGGAAACAGTAACCCATAAATTTTAACATTATTATGCAGCCACTTTCCTTTGTTTTATTTTATTTCTTTATTTAGAAACAGATACTTTCCTTTGTAATAATTTGCTCTCAAACTTCGCAAACGTCGAGGGTCTCCTGATCATTAATGCAGTTTCTCAAGATTCCCTTTAATGGTTTTGGTGAAAATAAGGAGGCCAAGATTTTGACTATGTGATTTATGTCGTTCATTGGCATATTTGTTAGAGCGGAATACTCACATATTCAAGATTTCTTTGCCCCTACATTTGTTATGGGTAGAATTGTCCTTATGGCTCCTCTTCATTGCTTCTCATGGTTGTTTTCAAGGAGTTACAAAATCTGATGTGCAAAAAGATTGGACAGCTTTGTTGCATTCCTTAGTAAAAGTAAAACCTAGGTTATTCATTAAATTATGAAATATAAATTGAACAATGACATCATAAATAAAAGAATGCATGATAATTTAATATGATCTCTGCAGCAGCAAAAGTCATTCCAATTGCTGGGTGTAGTGGCAAGCCAATAAGACACAACTACAATCTTGTATAAATATGATGCACTTTTAAGTTTTAACTTATGTGTATGATTGTATTGCTAATTAGCTCATGAAATTGAACAATATTATTTCAATATTCAATTAACATCTAGTCAGCTACATATTATTTATATTTAATATGGATTGGTTTATTGATCCAATAACTGGATTCATTGATAAGTTAATTAGATTTTCATATATAGAGATGACAGCAGCAATATTGCAATAACAGAAATTATATATAGAATGCAATATGAAGCTTACTAGGTCCTTGGATGATATGATGTTGGCCAAGATTTGCATTGTTCTTGCCACTCTTCTTTTGATGTTGCAGCATATTTGCAAACCTAAATCATTTAAACTAATTCAATGCATGAATCCAAATGCACAGAGCAAAGCATGCAACCAAGACTATAAAACCACACACCACACCAGGATCTGCAAGTTTACTAAAACTATAGTATTTGCCAATACATTAAGATATTCATGTAATATCAGTTATTTGTACCTGTAATTGAGAACAATCTGATAATGCAATGTTCTATTTTATTACTCTAAGCAAACAAGTATTTTTAGGCTAAATTACTCAAGTATTAACCCTCAATCTCTCCTGAAATCACTCCACCGTATGCCTAAGTCAATCCTCAAGGCAACCAAGTCAAATTGCTCAGGCTATAGACATACTAAGTTCAGGCTATACATTGACATATATACTGGCTATACTTTGACAGTACCTAACAACCCACTTTCTTCATTTTATTTAATTTTTTTAATTTACATCTATTGAGATTTGAGATTGCAAGTTGGTATAAAATTTTCTATAAATCCTGATGAATAAGATTATAAATTTATAGGGATATTTTGACCTTGCAAATAAGGTTTAACTCCCTTAAATTTAGGCTAAAAATCTGGAAAAGATTTCTCTAACTATCCTATTTTCTAAACAATATCAATAGACTCAAAACAATTAGGGAGCAAATTACATCTAACTCCTTTAAAAAAAAAAAAGGAAATAGTATATTTACAAGATAAATCCTAAATAATAAAAATAATATTCCGACAATATCAGCACCCCCTGAAGCCGGTGAATAGATATCAAACATTCCTAGCTTGGATATATGGCTATCAAATTCTATTCTTGAGTTTACTTTAGTTAGGACATCAGTTAGTCGTCCTCTAGATGAAATAGAGCCAATGTCTATGACCTTTAGATCAATTTTCTCATGATAAAATGTCAGTCTATCTACACATGCTTGGTTCGGTCATGATCTACTGGGCTTTTAGCAATGCTAATTGCAGCTTTATCATCACATAGTAGCTGAATGGTTGAAATAGGTAAGAAATCTATTCTTCTATTAGTCTTTTCAACCACATTCCTTCACAATTGCCATGAGCTGTTGCCTCAAATTGTCTCTGAACTGCGGCGAGCAACTACTTGCTCCTCCATGTGACTAGGTTTTCCCAAACATAGGTACAATAGCCCGAAGTCGATCTTCTATCCGATAAAGATCCTACCCAATCAGCATCGATGTATACTTAAATGGTTTTTGTGTCTTTTTCTTAAACAATAGACCTCTTCCTGTAGTCATCTTCAAATACCTCAATATCCGGTTTACAGCCTCTTGATGCTCTTCAGTGGCATTGTTCATGAACTAACTGACTGTACTCGCAGCAAAGCTAATACCAGGTCTAGTATGAGACAAGTCTTATGCTTTCTTGAACGGAGACCTTGAAGAATACATGGAGATACCTCGGAGTTTGTTAACATTGGATAATATCTTAGTTTGCAAACTTCAAAAATCTCTCTATGGACTACAGCAATCCCCAAGAGCTTGGCTCAAAAGATTCACTAAATAAGGAGTAAGGATACTCTCAGTGCCAATCGTACCATACTCTATTCTTCAAAAGGTTCTAAGGTTGAAAAATTAGCATCCTTATTGTCTATGTTGATGATATAATAGTTACATGAAATTTTGAAGAAGTAACTTGGCTAAAGGAGGTACTAAATAAAAAGTTTGAAGTTAAAGATATTGGAGCACTAAGATACTTTATTGGAATGGAGGTGGCAAGGACAAGCAAGGGAATCTCAGTGTCGCAACAGAAATACACACTTGATTTTTTAGGAGACAGGCATGATAGGTTGTAAACCGACAGATAAACCCATGGATCCATATAATAAGATTGGGAGGAAAGGTGATTTTTGTGCTGTTGACGAAGGGAGCTACCAAAGACTTATTAGAGCCTTTTCTTTTTCAAAAAGCTAGCCCACACCTTTTGACTTTTTCCTTCCCACCTAATAAATCTCCCACTTGAAAACTGATTTCAATCTTTCTTCACACCTTAGTCAATGCAGCAGCCTTCCTTGATCATTTATCCTAATAGGCCAACTAAAGTTAAGCATAACTTCAGTTTGTCAACAGTCACCACCTTTGTCAACATTTCTACTAGATTCTTACTTCCTTGGATCTTCTTCAACATCAGCACCTCATCTTCAATCAGAGACTTGATGAAGTCATAACAAAGACCAATGTGCTTTGTCCTAGAATGAAATACTGAATTTTTAGCCAGATGTATCACACTCTGACTATCACTGTGCAAAACATTTTTAATCTGGATGAATCCAAGCTCTGTTAACAATCCTTGAAGCCATTTCAATTCTTTACTGGCTTCTGTCACTGCTACATACTCAGCCTCCGTAGTGGATAAAGCAACAATTGTAATACCCGCTATATTTTAAAAATTATGCGAACTACGATAAATTTATTCTGGAGAAAATAATTTCCCCGTCTGTTTCATTTTGTCTGCTTATGTGAACCTTATTATCCTGTAAATGAGATATCTAAAGAGTTGGTCATTGATAGAGCTCAATGGCGTCGTGCGATCCATGTAGCCGACCCCACTTAGTGGGATAAGGCTTTGTTGTTGTTGTTGTATGTGAACCTTATTATCTTGTTTGTGCATGTTGTTGAAAATATGGATTTTCACTTATAAATTGAATAAATTGTGAGATATGATGGATGCTATGATATGGAATTTATCCCATGGATAAAATACGGTTTGAGCATAAGTGGAATCTAGAATGAAAATAGGACAAAAATGACATTTTATATGAAAAAATTCCCTTAGAGACTAAAATGAAAAGTTAAAAGTAAAACTGGTAGATGAAATAGTATAAGAGAACAGTAGATATAATCTCATTTTGAAATTTGAACTTTAATACAGAGAAAGAAAGTTTGAACTTACAATATTGAAATGGCAAAAGCTTCTTAAAAACAAACGATTATATAGAAGGTTTTTAACAGAAATTTTTCTCACTCTCTATTCTCGTCTGCCTACACAATTGAACTACTAATTTATAGAAGGGAGAAGGCGGATTTGAACTTAATTGAAGTCCGTGAATTTCAGAGGCTCTGGAGTCTGCGGATTTGAATGCTTTTGAAATTCGAAAAGTTGAGCTCGAGGACGGATACTTTGTCAAAAGCTTTTTGTTGCTTTCTGTCGACACCTTCTTTTTTGAAAAGTTGGTCTGCCACCTATTGAGCATCTTTTCTATGACAGAAAATAGGGTTGTTGAGCTGGCCTGATGCTTTGTCACTTCATGAGGACGATTTTACTCAACCGTAGTCAATTTTGACTGAGGTTAGCAAAATCAATGTTAAAACAGTCATCTTTGTTCTGAAACTAACTGTCTTCTTCATGATTTGAACTTTCTGATGGAACTTTGAGCGAGGAAGTCTTTTTCACAAGTTGTTGAACTAAATTTTTGAACTATTCTTCTGATTGAGCTTTGGTGAGTTCTGCCATTATCTGAGATTTTGAAGCAACGAAGAGAGATTGATGCTGAACTGCTTGAAGATATTTCACGAGGTGTGGATTTTGAGCTAGCCATTTTTCACAACTTTCTTGTTGAGCAGATTGGGATTATATGTTGACCACTATTTGATATTGAACGTCCGACATAAGAAAAGAGGATAACCAGAAGAAAATCTATCCCTGAACTCGAAATCCCAAGTCATAATACAAGGGGTTCCGAAAGTTGAAAAGAACTTTTAATCCAAGAACAAAACTGATTTGAGCAGAAAATATTGAAAATGATTCTTTTGCATAAGAAGGAAAAAAAAATCAGTGTTTGGACCAAAAAAGTAAAACCATTCTAAGAACCAGGCTGAAAATTCCTGATTATTCTTGTTGAACCAAATAAACCAAGAATGAGAGAAGGGACGGATAAGTAACATAGTGAACCAAGCAGGTTTATAGTCCTAGTAATTAAAATTTTGAGGCTGGAACTGTCTTAAAAATTTTTTTGAGTATATGGAAGTTGATTCCATTGAGATAAGGTTAAAACTTTGTTGATCTTAATTTTCAAATATTGAACACGATAAGGAAATAGTGGATCATACTCATGGGTTAAGGTGATGCAGTTTGTATTCACTAACGTGAACTCATAAAAAATTCTTATTTTCTCTAAATCAGAGGAATAAAAATATCTTCCTTCTAAGAAGAATTTTTGAGCAACTTCCCTAGGGGTTATACTAGGGTTTTTAAGCCATTCTGGCTCTAAGGCACAGATGGGTACATAACAGTTTTTTGAAACATATTTTTCTGAAAGTGATCTTTTGAGCGGAGTAGATTGAGAAAGTTGAACCATAGAGGAAGAAGGTTGAACAGTAGTAATTTGTTTAGGTGGAGAAGAAGTGGCTAAGGCTTGATCATAGGTTAAAGGAAGAAAACAATTTTGAGAAATTATTGAACTGAAAGAAGGTTATCTAAAGAGTTGGTCATTGATAGAGCTCAATGACGTCGTGCGATCCATGTAGCCGACACCACTTAGTGGGATAAGGCTATGTTGTTGTTGTTGTTGTTGAACTGAAAGAAGGTTGGATACCTTTGTTTTGTGGTTGAATACCACTACCAGAAGGGCTATTGAAGTTGAGTGGGGTCACCAGTAATGGTGATGTTGAAGGAACCAGTGAGGATCCTGTTTGAACATTTGTAGAATCCAGTGGGAATCCGTATTGATTTTTACTTACTTCTTTTGATTTTTTTCTTGTCCATTTTTCTGTTTTTCCCTGCAAGAATTCTCTTGTGAGAAAATCTGAAAGGGCGTTCTCCTTCCCTTTTATATGTTGGATTTCAAAATCAAAACTAAAAAATATTACTCGCCAGCGAGCAAAAATATGTTTTAAAACCAAATTTTGAACATCTTTTTCTAAAACACTTCTGGCATATTTGCAATCTGTTTTTAACAAAAAACTTTTATTGAAAACTTTTTTTTCAAATTTTTTGATATTTAAAACTATTGATAAAATTTCTCTTTTGATCGTGAAGTATTTTATTTGGGTTTCGGTTCATACTCCTGAGTTGAACTTTACTATTTGTTCTTTTGAACTATGTTTGGGCCTTTGCTTAAGAACTCCGCCATAGCCTAATTTTGAAGCATCAGTTTTTATGATCATAAAGGCTTCTGGATCTAGTATTCCTAAACAAGGGAGTTTCTTAACTTTTGATTTAAGGGTTTTAACAACTTCTGCCATTGAACTATCCCAAGCGGGTGCTTTCTTTCTTAACCTAGAATAAAGGTTTGCAAATAATTCTTAAATCTTGAACAAATTCTGCAACGTAATTGAGACATCCTAAAAACCATTGAAGTTGGTTCTCATCAGTTATTTCATCTAGAAATTTATCAGCAAATTCTATTGAATGACTAATAGGTTTGATCATACCTTGGTATATATCATAACCTAAAAATCTAATTTTTGTTTGGAATAGTTTCATTTTCTTAGCAGATATTATTAAACCATTTTTCTTAACAGTTTCATAAAATTGATCAAAGTGCCTAAAATGTTGTTCTATTGATTTAGAGAATACTAAAACATCATCAATATAAACTATTGTGAACTGAGTGAAATTATTAAAAATATTGTTCACAATGTTTTGAAATTCTAAAGGGGCATTTTTGAGACCAAATGGCATAACATTCTATTCGTAATGACCAAAAGGAACGGTGAATGCCGTTTTGTACTTATCTTCTTCAGCAATCTGGATTTGATAATATCCTGATTTTATATCAAATTTTGAAAATAAAGAGGCTTGTTGAACTCTAAAAATTAGGTCTCCTCTATCAGGAATAGGGTACCTAATCCATTTTAACACTTTATTGAGGGGTTTGTAGTTTATGACCATAAGAGGGGCTCCTCATTATATTTCTACTTGATTTTGAACATAAAAAGCTGAGCAATTCTAGGAAGATTTACTAGCTCTTATTAACCTTTTACTTAACAAGTCTTGAATTTCTTTTTTACAATATTTTAAGGTTTCTTTATTCATTTGAATGGGTTTAACTTTAGTTGGAATTCTATCTTCTGTAAAGCCAGGCTCATAAGGGAGTGAGATTATATATTTTTTCCTATCCCAAAAAGCATTGGGTCTTTCTAAACAGACTTCTTTTTCTAATTTTTGTTGAACAAGAGTTATTCTATCCTTAACCTGGGATTTTTCTATTTGTTCCTCAATTCTTTTATAATGAACTTTGTTTAACATTTTGATCTGGGTTTCTTTTCTATTTATCAAATTTATTTTTGAAACCGCTAGAGATTTGAGCATATTGACATCAATTGTTTTGGCAGGATTTAAAAATTTAAAACAAATTTCTTTTCCAAAAACATTTGTTGAAATACCTAATTCTGAAACCTTAAAGGGATAAATTAAGGTTAAAAAAGGCGTTCCTAAAATCATGAGTTCATTTAAATTCTTAAGACAAAAGTTGTGTTGAACTTTACACCTTGATTACATATCTTGGCGTTTGACAATTTATACCTAATACAAAGTTTATTACCTCCTACACCGTTAAGACTTTCAGTGGTTTTTTCATAGTATTGAGTGGGAATTAACCCTTCTTGAACACAGTTAAGATCAGCTCCTAAATCTATAAAAGCTACCATTTTGATACTAAAATTTCTATTAATAGTAAGATTAACATAATAGTACCATTTTTGAACTTGAATCCTAGAGATAATATTTAAATAACTTTCTTTTGGTGTTGAACAATTTTCTTCTATATCTTTTTTATCATCAGAATTCCTAACATCTTTGTTAACCATTAGACTTAATATGTCTAAAGATAAATCCATATAATTTGTTTTAAATGCGGGAGGTGTGGTAATATTTCAAAATACTGCAAGCTAAAGAAGAAGATTAATTCTTTAGAGATAGATGATAAATACAAACAGAGTCTTATGAGTATTCTATTAGAAGATCAAAATTCTGAGTTAGAATATGACACAGAAAGTTCTAGTGATCAAAATAAAATATATCAATTAGATCAACATGATAGTTCGTCATCTAGTTCAAAGTAAGAAGATGAAAGTCATTCAGAAATAGGTATCTGTAGTTGTAAAGACTGTTCAAATGACTGTTCACAAACAATTAATGTGCTCAATAGAGATAAAATTCAAACTTTAATAGAAATTATAGATAAAATAAATAATGAAGAAATTATACTATTCTATCTACCATTCTCTTATACTATTCTATCTACCAGTTTCACTTATTAGTTTTCACCTATCAGTTCCACTTTTAACTTTTCATTTTAATCCCTAAAAGAATTTTCTCATATAAAACGTCATTTTTGTCTCAATTTTCTATCTACCATCCTCTTATAAAGAGAACAGTAAATGGAATAGTATAAGAAAATGATAGATAGAATAGTATAAGAGAATGGTACCTCCAATAGAAGTGGTTGGTGCACGGGCAACTGGAACAACACCCGACTGAGTATAAGATGGGAAGACAGATCCCTGACCAGATTCAAAAATAAGTTGAAGGCATTCCCTTCTAAAGTTCTCTTCTTGTCTGCAATGAAAACAACTTAATGTTCCCATCTTCTTGAAGCACTCTCCAAAATGAAATTTTTCACATTTGGGACACTGAGGCTTCCCTCTCCCAGCCTGAGCACCACCTCTACTTGAAGAACTATAACCACCTCTAAATTCTGTACAAGTTTAGATACACTTGCAATGGAAGGGGTGGCCTAGCAGATGTGATTGGAGTTTGCTGCGACATGGTGAAAGGCTTTGAAATTCTTGTATCCCTTCCTTAGTCAAGAGACTTCCCAAATCTAGCCTTCTTCCTTTTTTTAAATTCTTCATCTTTTGATCTTTTTTCTTTCATACAGGCAACATCCACAACTTCTGAATTTGAAGAGTAATATTTTATATTTGGCCCCACCTGTGAGAAAAGGGGTCCACGAAGTCCCTCCACAAATTTATGCCTTTTCAGAAGGAATCATCTGAGGAGCATAGTCAGACAGTTTGACAAACTAAGCTGAATAATCATCAACAGACATAGGTCCTTGTCTTAAGTATAAAAAATCCCTTATCCTTGATGACCGCACACTCGTTGGAAGAAACTCTTCCATAACCATACCATGAAACTCTGCCCATGCAACTGGTGGTGCACCTTGGGTTCTTTCTTTCTTCAAATTCCTCCACCACTTACCTGCCCTTCCTTTCAACTGGAAGGAAATTATCTTTGTCTTTTGAATATAAGAACACCCTAGAGCATCGCAAATCGCTTCACAATCATCTAAGAAACTTTGTGGATTCTTTGTGGATCCTCGTTGGGATTTTCCCCTGTAAAAATAGGCGCCTCGTTTTCTAAAATCCTGACATCTTTACTTCTCTAATATTACCTTCTCCAACCAGAGGGGGTGGTGGTACGATTCCAGCTCCAATAATAGGAGGTACCACTGGTGGGTTAACCTGTGCTACTTGTTCTCGCCTTTCTGCCTCCATTCTGTCCAATCGCTCATTGATTAAATTAATCATTTCTGCAATATTTGCATTATCATTTTGAGCGACAAGTTCATCTCTCCTTGCTCTACCAGGTGCTGTACCCTCTATTTTGGGCTCGTGTACTATCGGCCCAATCGTGATCGTCTTGTATTTGAGCTGGCGGAATTATGACTCTCCTCGGGCCTAAATGCTCACCATTATTCAAAGATCCTTCTAACATTGTACAGTCACAAATCTACACGTAAAACAAACACTTTTCAGATAAACAAAGTTATCTCTTACTATATCCCACTAAGGAATAAGTTATAAAAACAAAAGACACTCAACTCTACAAGATCTTTTATGGAACCTAATCCCATGGTCATGCAGCGGCTCACGACAATGGGAAAAGACCCACAAAGAATACTTTGTTCTGTAATCTATAGGGAACCTAAAAATTGCCCTCTGATACCAAATTTGTCATATCCCAATTCCAGGCATGTGAATAATTCTATAAACTCGAGGTGTATCTTTATGATATCCCATAAAATTCATATCAATACTAGTACCCACAGCTGTGCAAAACATAAATCTTTCAAGAAAAAGATATTGCATATATATATATATATATATATATGAAAAGTTCATAGTAATACAGCAAATACAACCGAATATCATATATTACGATAAAACTTTCTAAGCCTAGGTAACCTATAAAGATTTTTCAGACAATCAAGGATTATTGCAAGAATTTAAAAGAGCATAGTATCCTCACCTTGGTTCTAGGTTGAAGAAAAAAGGCCTAAGATTTCAAAGCCCTAATGTCGGAGTAAGAGAAATTTGAGAAGAGGAAGGAAGAGAACCTGTAGGTATGTGTTTATGAGTGAAATGGAAGAGCCTATTTCATCTACCGTTCTCCTATACTATTCTATCTACTATTCTCTTATACTATCCCATCTATTGTTCTCTTATATTATTCCATCTACCAGTTTCACTTACCAGTTTTCATCTACTCGTTCCACTTTTAACATTTCATTTTAGTCCTTAAGAGAATTTTCTCATATAAAACGTTATTTTTATCCCAGTTTCATTCTAGATTCCACTTATGCTCAAATCGTATTTTACCCATGAGATAAATTTCATATCATAGCATCCATTATATCCCATAATTTATTTAATTTATAAGTGAAAATCCATACTTTCAACAACATGCACAATCAAGATAATAAGATTCACATAAGCATACAAAATTAAACAGACGGGGGAATTATTTTCTCCAAAATAAATTTATCGTAGTTCGCATAATTTTTAAAATGTAGCGGCTATTACATTCTTTTGTATCTGTGACATCCAACTAACAGTTGTAGTTCCAACAGCAAATATATAACTTATGGTTCTTATTTGGTGATTGACTTCACCTCCAAAGTCTTCATCTATGTAACCTTTCACTTTTAATTCTCATGTAAAGTATAGACACTTCTTTGTTGTGCCTATAGATACCTTAAAATCCATTTCACTGCTTCCCAATGAGCTTTCCCTGAATTTGACATAAACTTGCTAACAACTCCCACTACATAGCCAACGTCTGATCTCGTACAGACCATTGTGTACATCAAACTTCCAACAGCTGAAGCATAAGGAACCTTAACAATGAATTCCCTTTCTTCCTCCGTCTAAGGGGACTAATCCTTGGATAGGCAAAAATGACTAGCCAAGGGTGTGCTGACTGACTTGGCGTCATCCATGTTGATTCTTTGCAAAACACCGTCGATATACTCTGCCTAAGATAACTTCAAAATTTCTCTTTGCTTATCTTTTGTGATTTGCATTCCAAGGATCTTCTTTGCTGGACCCAAATCTTTCATGTCAAATTCTTTTGACAACTGCTGCTTCAAGTTTCTGATCTCGTCCATGTTTAAACCAGCTACTAACATATCGTCGAAATAAAGTAGCAGAATATATAACTGGACTCATATCTCTTGAAGTAGCAATAGTGGTCGGCGTTGCACTTTTGGAAACCTTCCTTGTGCATGAAACTATCAAACTTCCTCTACCACTGTCTTGAAGCTTGTTTTAGGCCATACAAGCTCTTCTTCAATCTGCATACCATATTTTCTTTCCCTTTCTCTAAGAAACCTTCAGGTTGGAGCATGTATATCTCCTCATCTAAATCTCCACATAGAAATGCGGTCTTCACATCCAATTGCTCAAGATAAAGCTCTTCACTGGCAATAATACTTAATTTGGTCCTAATAGTATTGAGCTTCACAACTAAAGCAAAAATTTCAGTGTAGTCGACTCCTTCTTTTTGCTAGCGACTAGTTGAGCTTTGTATCTCTTAGAACCATTTTGCTCCTCCTTCACCCGATATACCCATTTATAGTAAAGTGCCTTCTTTTCCACTAGTAACTCAACTAGTTCCCATGTCTAATTGGAGATTAAAGACTTCATCTTGTCTTTCATGGCAAGTTTCCATTTGTTGGCATCTACAATATGACATGCTTCATCATAGTTTTCAAGCTCCCCTCCATCAATTAGCAACATGTAGTTCATATATCTCCTGTTAGGCATGTGAGGCCAAGAAGGCCTTATCAATACAAGAGCTGGTGTAAGAGACTATGGTGTGTTGGATTTTTTTTTTTGGATAAAAAAAGAGATGTTATTAATGAGAAGAGAGAGAAACAAAAGGAAAAAGAAAAAAATACATCAGAAGGAGGACAAGGGATCATTCTAAGATAGAACTAAAAAGAGAGAAATCTAAAAACCAAGACACGCCCCATAAGGGCCCTAAAAAAAAAATTAGTACAACAACGCCCTCCAATCCCTATAAACATCAGAAAGAGGCACCCACATGAAAAATCCATTGGCCAAAACCCACAAGGAAGCCACATAACGAATGCAATCCCATAACAAGTGAAGAAGTAGACCCCGATCATTAAAGACTCAGTCGTTTCTTTCCATCCAAATATACCACACAGTTGTGAACATAGTTGTTTTCCAAAGAATCTCATTCTCCTTCCTAAAACCAAAACCAGTAAAATTGATCGCAAGGAGTGCGCCAAAGTCTATTGGGTAAACCCAATTCTCATCAAAGACACCAAAAAAACATGTTTCAAATGCTCCAAGCCACATTACAGTGTAGGAACAAATGATTATTTGTGTCTGAATGTCTCAAGCACATCATGCAAACATCAAGGGATAAAACCATAAGAGGCCATCTGATTTGACACAAATCGTTTATATTAATTCTATTGCGCACTGCAGACCACAAAAAAACCTTAACCTTTAAAGGCACCTTAACTTTCCAATAAAAACTTCGAAAATGCAAAGAAATAACGGAGTTACGAACGAGACGATTGAGAAAGGAGGCACAAGTGTACGAGCCGGAGGAATCTAGCTTCCACACTCTCTTATCAGGATTAGAAGAAAGGCATATTGGATCCAAATTGTCCAACATCCAGGAAAGGTCAGGCAATAGTCTATCATTTACATTTCTGGCGAAATGGAGATTCCAAACAGGTTGGTCCCCTTGCAAGCAAAAGAAATCAACAATAGGGGCATCATGCAAAGAAGATAAAGAAAAGAGATGCGGGAATCTTTTTTTAAAGGGGATAGGACCAATCCAGCAATCCTCCCAAAATCAAAAACAAGAACCATCACCAACGATGAAAGACAAAGAAGGAAAGAAAAGGTGGTATACCTGGGAAATCGCTTTCCAAGGACTTGCATGCATAACAACACCTCCCAAATCAGCGTCCCAACCATTCCAATGAAACCCATACTTTGCTTTAATCACCTTATTCCATATGGAGTTAGGCTCTAAAGGGAATCTCCATAACCACTTAGCCAAAAGAAATATGTTTTTAGACATCAGATTACCAAGACCCAAGCCCCCGTCTTCCTTAAATTTGCAACACACCTCCCATCAAACCAAGTGGTCCTTCTTCTTGTCCCCTCCATCAGACCAAAGAAATCCATCATAACATACGGCTTAGAACATCGGCCACCAGAGTAAAGAGAAAAGGGAATAACGGGTCACCTTGTCTAATCCCACGTTGCCCCTTGAACCAAGCTTTGGGCTGCCCATTAATAATAACCGAAAAAGCCACTGAAGAAAGACAACCATTCATCCAACGCCTCCATCTTTCGCCGAAACTGTTGTGACAAAAAATAGGTCCAAGAAATCCCAATTGACCGTGTTGTAGGCCTTCTCAAAGTCTAGTTTAAACACTAATCCCTGTTGCTTTCTAAGTCGGTATACGGCCAGTATGGAAGAATTCTCCAAAAACTTTCATCAGATCTTCCTTCATTATTGCCCAACAGGCTTGGAAAAAAGCCACATTGAACCCATCAAGCCCAGGAGCTTTGTCCTTGTCCATCTTCCAAATGGCATTTCTAACTTCTTCCTCCTCAAAAGGTCTTTCAATCCAATTCCCCTGATCATTGTCAATGGGAGACCAATCCAAACCGTCAATCATCGGCCTCTTGGGCATCTCCTCAGAGTATAACTTCTTAAAGAAACTAGTCACCTCATCAGACAACCCCTCATTATCCTTAACAATATTGCCATCATCCACCTCTAGTTCTTTTATGAAACTCTTTCTCCTCTTCCCATTAACCACCTTGTGAAAAAAACTAAAGTTGACATCACCCTCATGAACCCATTTAATTCTACTCTGTTGACGCCAACTAATGTCTTCTTTTTTTTGCAAATGTCATCTAAAGCATTCTTGAGAGTCACTTTACGCATGAAAAGACTCACCTCAAGCCCACCCTGACCCTCTAATTAATCAAGAGCATCGATCTCCTTGACAATGTCTTTCTTCTGGACTCTTATGTCCCCAAAAACATCTAAGCTCCAGATCTTCAGCTTCTCCTTCACAAATTTCAGCTTCTTCATGAATTTAAAACCCTTCCAACAAGGTATGATGCTTTCCGACCACCACTTCTCCACATTGCTTAGAAAAGACCGATGGTGAAGCCACATATTTTCAAATCTGAAAGGGGTAGGACCCTATTTAACTCTGCTAGTCTCAAGGATAATGGGAAAATGGTCAGACACCATGCGCGAGCCCACTTCCTGAATAGGATCAGGAAAAAAATCCTCCCATTCAGGGGTGATCAAGAACCTGTCAAGACGAGAAGAAACAACTGGATCCCTGTTGACTGACCATGTAAACTGGGCATTGGAGAGAGGGAGGTCCCTAAGCCCACAGTCCCTGATAAAAGTGTCAAAACCACTCATGCTAGCATTGATTGTAGATCCTCCTAGCTTCTCGCTAGGGAAGCGCACAATGTTAAAGTCACCACCAACACACCAATAAGGGTTACAGAAACCATGAACATACGACAGCTCCTCCCAAAAATCGCCCCTCAGCCGAGGGTTCGTCGATCCGTAGACATTGGTGTACCACCAACACCCTTTGTCCTTAAAATTAAGTAACACCGAGAGAGAAGAAGCACCCACAAGCACTTCCACTTTGGAAGCGACCCGAGTGTCCCGAATAATTAAGAGGCCGCCTGAAGCACCAATGGAAGGCAAAAACTCCCAATCCTTGAATCTATAATCCCATATGCTTCGCACTAGAAATCTATCCACCTTCCCAAGTTTAGTTTCCTGAATCAACCCAATGTTTGGATCTACCCACCTAAAAACTTCTTTCACCTTTTTTCTTTTGTGTAGGTTACCGAGGCCATTCACATTCCAACTTATGATCTTCATAAAGAACTTGGCTTGCCCTTCCCTCTCTTGGGTTTCCCATAATTAATCGAAGATGCCAACCTTTTTCTTCTTCCTTTGGTAATTCCTAGGAGACAAAAGCACCTTAACCTCTTTTCTGGATTTATCTCTTAGCTTAAACTTCAGGGATTCTAGCAAGGCTTGTAGGTCTTGATTGTCCTTTTCACCCCCAAAGCGACGTAGGTGAATGGAAGGACCCCCTATGTCATTGTGGTGTGTCAGATTGTTACTCACTGCTTTGTTATGAGAATTCTCCGCTATAGGATGTTTTATTACATCGTCCATCTCAGCTATAGGATGTTTTAGGACATCGTCCATCTCTGCATACACTGGCCCACTCTATTCTAAGTCGCTAGTGTCTGTGCTATATTTTCCTTGTACATCACTCTTTCGTTGAAGATCACATCTCTACTAAGGATCATCTTTTTATTTTCGTCATCCCAAAGGCGATAGCCAAATTCATCCTCACTATAACCGATGAAAGTACACTTCTTCGATTTAGGATCAAGCTTATTCCTGCCTTGATGACTGATATGAACATATGCTACACAGCCAAAAACTATGTGTGAGTTTTACCTCTTTTCCACTCCACACCTCTTCTAGTATTCTATATTACAATGGTACCGATAGACCTCGATTGATCAAATAAGCTGTTGTGTTGACTGTTTTTGCTCAAAACTGCTTCGGTAGGCCTAACTGTACACGCAAACTTCTAGCTCTTTTAGTCAACATTAGCTTCATACTCTCAGCTACACCATTGCGTTGAGGCGTACCCAACATGGTTCTCTCCATTCTGATTCCGTGCTCATAGCAAAACTTCTTGAATCTTGTGTCTTCGTATCCACTTCATCAGGTCTCTGATTAACGATGAGATGCTAATGTTGAAGAAGATCCAAGGAAGTAAGAATCCAGCAAAAATGTTGACAAAAGTGGTGACTATTGACAAACTAATGCTTAAATTTAGTTGGCCTACCACGATAACAGATAAAGAAAAGCTGCTGCATTGACCAAGGTGTGAAGACAGATTGAAATCAGTCTTCAAGTAGGAGATTTGTTAACTGGGAAGGAAAAAGTCAAAAAGTGTGGGCTAACTTTTTGAAAAAGAAAAGGCTCCAACAAGTGTTTGGTAATTCCCTTTGTCCACAAAAATCAACTTTCCTCCCAATCTTATTATATGGATCCATGGGTCTATCTGTTGGTTTACAACCTAGCATGCCCGTCTCTCCTAATAAATCAAGTGTGTATTTCTGTTGTGACACTGAGATTCCCTTGCTTGTTCTTGCCACCTCCATCCCAATAAAGTATCTTCATACTCCAAGATCTTTAACTTCAAATTTTTTCTTTAGTACCTCCTTTAGCCAAGTTACTTCTTCAAAATTTCATGTAACTATTATATCATCCACATAGACAACAAGGATGCTAATTTTTTAACCTGAGAACCTTTTGAAGAATAGAGTATGGTTTGATTGGCACTGAGAGTATCCTTACCCCTTGATAGCTTTAGTGAATCTCATGAGCCAAGCTCTTGGGGATTGCTATAGTCCATAGAGAGACTTTCGAAGTTTGCAAACTAAGATATTATCCGATGTTGACAAACCTGGAGGTATCTCCATGTAGACTTCTTCAAGGTCTCCATTCAAGAAAGCATTTTTGACATCTAGTTGCAATTTCCAATCCAAATTAACAGCCAAAGACAATAAAACTCTTGTTGTATTTAGCTTTGCAACTGGGGCAAAGGTTTCTTGATAGTCTATACCATTAGTTCGAGTAAATCTTCTAGCAACTAACCTCACCTTATAACATTCAATGCTGTCATCTGCTTTATATTTGATGGTAAATAACCATTTGCAACTTACAAGATTTTTCAAGGAGGAAGAAGGGTGATTTCCCAAGTCCCATTACTTTGTGATGCCCTTAATTCCTCATTTATTGCATCTCTCTAGTAGGGATATTACATAGCTTCTTGAATGTTGTTTCGAATCTCCCCTTTGTCTGAATTTATGATAAATGCTTGAAACTAGGAGATAACTTGCTATATGAGACAAATTTAGAGATAGGATGCAATGTACAACATTTGTTATCTAAGAGTAAATCATTAGGAGACCCAAATATAGTGTTACCTCCATTATTTTCCAAGGGAGATGGACTCGGTTCTTCAGATTGGCAATGCTCAAAACCTTTCTCAGTGTCTGGTTTGTCCTTGCGTTTGGTGTAAACAAGTAATTCTTTGTTGTTTTTGTCTTGCTCTATCTCGATCTCAATCTCATGTTTAATGTTATTACTTTGCTTGTTTTTAGGTTCAATTTCAAGCTTCAGAAAATTTGTTGATATGTCGTCCCAAAACTGATATTCCTCTCTCTTTATTGATGTCTCCCCCTAAATACAGATTTTGGGGCACTATGGCACATTCTCAAAAAAAGTAACATCCATAGTATTATAGAATTATCTGGTAATAGGACAATAACATTTGTACCCCTTTTGGAGAGGTGAATAGCCAAGAAATATGCATTTAATAGAATTAGAGTCAAGTTTGCTTCTTTGATTTGAGATGCAAACACAGGTTGAACAACCAGAAGTTTTTGTAAGAACATTTGAGATTAGCAGAATTTGTGTAAAGAACCTTTAAGTGAATTTGGTTTATTAAATAAGTTGCAGCTAGGACAACTTCCCCCAGACCGTTTTGGAACATTGTAGGTAAAAAGGAGAGATCTTGTAACCTCAAGTAAATGTCGGTTTTTCTTTCAGCAATCCCATTTGTTGTGGGGTGCCAACACATGAACTTCGGTGAATGATGCCATTCTCAAGAAGATAATTTCCAAGAACACAATTGAAATAATCTTTGGCGTTGTCCGTTCTCAAAATCTTTATTTTGGTTTGGACTTGGTTTTGAATCATGGAGTGAAAATTTTTTAATACTTGTCCAGCTTCTGATTTTTCTTTTAATAAGAAAACCTAAGTTGTTCTCTAGTGTGATCATCAATAAAGGTTATGAACCATTTTGCTCCAGTAAAATTTGTAACTCGAGAGGGTCCCAAAATATCACTATGAATAATTGAGAAGGGTTGGAAAGGTTTATGGGGTTGAGGAGAGTAAGTTTTTCGACAATGTTTGGAGAGTTGGAAAAATTCACACTAAAAACCTTTAGGATTTTTATTCACAAATAAAGAAGGAAACATCTTTGCAAGGTACAAAAATTTGGATGTCCTAATAGAAAGTGCCAAAACATAACAACCTTATCAAAATCAGTTATGGAGACATGATGTCCCTAAGTGTTCTCCTTGTTGCAGTAGTACCTGTTGAGATGTTGGGAGAGGAAGAAGGTCCTTGACTAACCAATTTTTGTAGCCATTCTATCTGCTCCTTGCTGAATGGCATGGATTCTTGGTTTTCTGTGTTGGCAGTCAAGCCTTTACTTTCTCTCCCCTTCTTGGGTTTCGAATTTGCTGGTTTCCTAAGGATCTTCCAACATGTTTCCTTGGTGTGGCCTGAGCAACGACAATGGTCACGCCAAGGTATTCCCTTTCTCTGCTTGTCAGTGGAATTTGTTCCATGTGACACAAGTGCAAAATTTTCATTTCGGTTAGGTTCTTGTTTTGTTCCCATCATTAATTTCTTCCTACTTTCTGCCCTGCAAACTTCAGAAAAAACCTCCCATATTGAATGTAGAGGTTTAGTGACTAAGATTCTCCCCCTGACTTCATCAAGGGATTTGTCTAATCCTAGTAAAAACTTGTAGATGCTCTCCTTTTCAACAATTTTTCAAAATCTAGTTACATCTCCAAGACACTCCCAATCTGAATTTTCCGACTTGTTTAGTTCTGCCAAAAACGATTTAAAGTATTGTAATATTGGGTTACATTCATCTCACCTTGTCTGAGATCATGGAGAACCCCTTTGATTCCAAACAACTCTGCTGTATTATCAATATCTGAGTAGCTTTCTTTGACACTATTCCAGATTTCATGAGCAGTATCATAAAATAAAAAGTTTTGCCCAATCTCATTGTCCATGGAGTTAATCAACCTGGACATCACAGTATTATTTTCTGCCTTCCACAACTTGAGTTTCAAAGCATCATTCTAAAGAGACTGTGAGGTAATCATCTTTTCCTTTCCTTTGATTCGAACATCATCAATGATTTGGTCCATTGGAGATAGTTGTGGCCGTTGACCTTATGCCTTGTGATCAAAACCACCAAACCCTCTGTTCCACCATAGTTCACCAATTTCTGGCTAGAAGAGATCCTTGAGACATTGCTGGATTCTGACGCCATTTACTTGATGATTAAAGAGGAAAGGAAGAATGAACAAGAAGGAATCAAGAAACTAAAGGAATACCCTAGAGTTGAATGCTCTGATACCATGTAAGTTGGTATAAAATTTTCTGTAATTCCTACTGAATAAGATTACAAATTTATAGGGATATTTTGACCTTGTAGATAAGGTTCAACTCCCTTAAATCTAGCCTACAAATCTAGAAAACATTTCTAACTATCCTAATCTTTAAACTATATGGATAGACTACAATTAGCAAACTAGTTACATCTAAATCCCTAAAAATAAGGAAACAGAATATTTACAAGATAACTCCTAAATAATTAAAATAATATTTCGTCATTATCTACAAAGATCATGGACAGTTATAAAGTTTTAAAGACCTGCCAACATTCCATTGCATTTTATATCTTAAAAATACTGAGATAATGGAGGAGTTATGGTTCTTCAACTAAATGCCCACACCCCCCCCCCACCGACTCTCTTTTTATTTATGTTAAAAATTTATAACTGAGTGGAACTTAGCATGACTCAAAAACCTCCCAAAGCCTCATAATATTGGCAAAAATATATAGGTTAGGTATAACCAAAGCAACATAAAGGTTAAAGGTTCAAAATTAACATTGTTGAAAAGATCCATTCAAGGACTCAAAACAAGTTCAAACCTTCGAGACACACATAATGACTTGCATTCAAGGGTGCTAAAGTGTGTGTGGATATCAGTAAGACCTAATAAATGGAAGACCATAGCACTACATAAAAATATGCATTTTGTTATTCTAGTTGACAGCAAGCAGTCTTCCTAGCTCGAACAATTTGTACAACTAATTATAGAAGTTACCATCATTAACAAAGGAAAACCAACCCTAAACTCTGACTGATATTACACTAATCAAATGCCTAACCCATATTTATTTGTCCAAGCCGGGTATGATAGATTTTTACCCCCCCCCCCCCAGCTTGGGGGCAGTGTGGGATTATGTTGTTATTCTGTCATTATGACAGATTTCATCTTTTTAGCCTCTTTATTGTGTTTTTCCCATTAATATTTGATTTTGACTTGTATCCTAGATTTAAGTAGGATTGGTTGATTTGTATTAATTAGGATTGATTTGTATTCCTAGGATTAAGGTGGATTCTCCTCCCTTAATTTCTCTAGCTAGGTGTGTTACCTTAGGCCTCCCTCTTGTAAACCTCAGAGTTTTGTGAATAATATTTTTCTGGGTTCAGATTCCATAGTCCTAATGCTTAACTCAGATTAAAATATGATGAACACTATATTAATCCAAACTCAATTCATATATAACTATTGCTTTCCAATGCCAAGGGTTTGCTATGTCATTCATATTAATGATTTATCCTGTCAACATTTCGATGCTTCAAGATTTAGTTTTAAATATTAATAATCAGCATAGTATTATCATATAAAACATGAAATTTCTTATTTGAACAAGCAGTTGGCTTGACTAGCCATTCCACAATTGTTATAGGCTAGCTTTGCAGCTTCAACAATTATCATGATAAAGTCATGAGGAAAGGGCCAACCTGAGAATAATTGGAATGATGTTATATATTATTTCTAGGAACAATAACAAAAAGAAAGGGAGGAAAAAGGAAAGAAACAATAGAGAATATTGAATACAAATAAGGAATCTCTCATAAACCAGCATTAATAAGGATAAAGCATAGGGATTCCACAATTCATAATAAGTCAAAACTTGAGATAAGCTTTAGAAATCAACACTTTAAACAATCTTGACATTGAAGAATTTAAAATACCAAAAATAAGGAAAACCCACTTTTGTCATAAAAGGACTCAACTGATAGGAACTAATCAACTCCTGCAGATGAGGTGGCACACTATCCAATTGGTCATCGCCAGATGCTACACACAATATCACAGATAACTCTATTTGTCCTGTCAAAAAATCAGTGTCACCACCAACTTACTTGACCTTTTGATATATCTCTTGGTAACATAGAATGAAAGCCAGGTGCATTTTGAAGCAAAAATATCTAGCTGCCAGTACAAAGATGTAAAAGACTGCTTGTGTTATTTAAATTATTCTTTCTTCTGTACTCATTTACATAACCTTTCCTTATATTATCTATAAATCTCCAAAACAGCTGATAATTTCAGTGTGTCAGTGATCACAGGTGGTTTACATGGCCATCTATTCAGAATATATCTTCCTCAACAAGAATCTTCTCTTTCCTTGTTTTCACAGACTGTAACTGCCAGTAGAATCAGTTTTATACATTTCTTTAGTGGATATGATTGTTGAAATAGCAGCAAACTTCAGTTTTTTGCTTTGTTGGCCAAGAAGCACGTCTTTTTGTTACTCTTCACATACAGTGGGTGTCGTGTTAAAGCACCATCTTAGTTGGTTATGGGAAAGGAAAATGTAACTACAACAATTGAAACTTTTAAATCTAATTTATTTACTAGTTAGTGACCATTTCCCCTGTATGAAACCCAAACGCCTGAGATCTAACATCTATGTTGGAATAATGTCAAATGAAATCATTTCAATAGGAGAAAACCCCCAAAAGTTGATTTATATACATCTAGTAGAACAAAACTAGAATGAACCTAAAATCAAGTCTAAAGGGTAAGCACTAACCCAGTCCCTTTGACATGTAACACTTTACTTGATAAGCAGCTTAAAGAGCATGGTATACTCTTGGTCAGATATTTCTAACCATGGGAAACGAACATAATGACTCATCCAAAAAGGGTAAAGGGAAAAAAGAAACACAGATAAGGAATCATTTTTCTTCACACATAATATATGAAAATATAAGATAATTCATCTCTTCATTTTTACTACTTTACTTTCCTAATCCCAGGATCCAGTTACCAACACTATCAGAATATTAATGTTTCAAAATGTAGGACATTAGCTACATATGGCCATAGTTGATGATGTAGCAAATATAAATAATAAGACATGTATATATATATATATGAAAAACCATCAGACCTGCTTCGAGAATTTTCTTTGAAACTCTTTTCACATGACGGAGATCTTCCAGTGGCTCTAATTGATTCAAACGCCTAAAAACAAATTTAAACAACTTGTACACATTAGTTTATAAATATGGCTCATAATAAAAATGCAAGTAAACATTGCCAGTGCTTTTATACAAAATTTGTGAATAACCAAAATAAAGTAATCTGACAAATGATAAAGTTAAGTAATGTGTTAGTTTGGGTTACTATTTTTCATGCTTGTTTGAAAACCAGATTTAGAACAGAAAGGCAGGGAAGGGAGTCAGAAGCTTATGTTAGCATTGTTTTCCACGATGATTCAAAGTCACATTATATTTAGCAAAGCAGGCAAGAGGGACAAGAGTTCATATTGGAACACCTGTATAATTCAAAAGCAACAGGAACTGAACGATTAAACATTTGGCACAGTCACAGCCAAAAGCAAATAAACTTCAAATTTTTAAACCGACATTTTGGCATCAAATTACAGATTACAAAAATGAAAATTATAAACAAAGGATGAGGAGTTGACCTTACAATTTGGTTGGCATACTTTGGATCAATGACCGAAGCAATAACGTTCGCTTCACAGATATACAAAGAAAAGAATTAATTCTTTTAATCAGTTAAGTCCATGTAATGAATTCTAAGAAAGAATCTCCTGGAAAAAAAAAAATGTTAGAATTCATAGGTTACAATAAACTGACCAGTGGGTTGCTGGTGAAGGGGATATGGCTCTTTGTCTGGGATGTGAACAATTTGGTACATACCCAAGTTGCTATTCATCAGGCTTTGCTCCTTTTTTCCAATGCTTCTTTCTGTTTTCCCTACAATTGTAGAAGTATGTAGCTATATTCAGAGAAAGAGAAGAAGAATGCTTCAGAGAGTAATTGCTGACCACAAGATAAAGAGAAGCAGCAGGATACTGGCACTTTGCTGCCAGAGACAGCGGATTGCCGCCAGCAAAACTTTCTGCAAGAACTCCAACCTTGCAGGCTCACCTCAGACTCCACGCTCTAATTCGCCCTCCTTCACTCCGTCCACTCCTCTCTGAACTCGCTACACTTTGGTTACTTAGACGCCAAGTGGGGGGGAGGTATAGATAGAGGGGAAGGAGGCAGTTAAACTAAGGCTCGGGGCTCGAAGTGTTGAAGGGTGCGATGGGCTTGATAAATGCTCGTGGTGGATCGAGGGAAGACCTGGGTTCGATGCGAGCGTATGGTGCGGGTTTTGCTGCTAGGGCTTGACAGCTGAAGGTCTCCGTTAGTAGGGATGTACATAAGCTCGGTTTGGTTCGGTTCTGGCCATGAACCAAACCCTAAAATTTGAACCCATTCAGTTGTACTTTTTTGGCGATTTTATTAGATGGTTTTTTTATTTCTTATGTCGACAATTTTTTTTTTTTGGAATATAGAGGTCGGAGAAGAGTCGGAGAAGTGGTATATATTAGATGCTTTGCAGTTTGTAGAAGAGTTGGAGAAGTGGTATATATCTTAATCTATATCGCGAAATTGTGCCACTGTTAGACAAGGAAAATCTCTAACATGAACTGTTAAGAATACTTCAAACAAGCAATTTTTTCTGGATATTGAAACTCCAGCTGATTTGGGGCGAACAGTGCCTCAAACCAATTTATAATAGCTTAACAATTTAGTCAGTTCCAGCCGAATACGTGACCATCTAAACCACTTGCAACATAATTATAATAGCTTAACAATTTAGTCAGTTCACAAATGCAAAGATGCAATTCATTGAACAAAAATTAAAAAACTAATAAGGTAATTCAGAAGTTTGATGCTATATGAATCCATGGCAATTCAATCAGGCAAATAAAACAAAGCCAGAGAATATTTCTGGGACTTTCCATCAGAGTGCGAGTAAGAAAGAACGGAAAGAACGTTTAGTAGTTCATTCCACTGGAGTTATCTACCCTTCTTGTTTCCCTATACCTTCTAGCAACGAAAGTGGAGAAAAGAACTCTCTCACAGTATATTTATAGCCATCATAGGCACACACAAATTGCAAAGAAAAAACTGATCACACAACTATGAGAATGTTAAAATCATAACTTGTAAAAGTAGGACTCCCGCTCCAGTGACTGAAGTTGTAACGAGATAGGAATTTAGGGAAACCAAAAGCAAGAAAGGGCACGGCTGCGAGATGAGGAAGACATACCAGAAGGTCCAGAACGAAGAAGACGATGAGATGAGGACGCAGAGAACCATAGACAGAAGCAGCTTTGCCTCAGAGATTTTCGCACAGATCAGAAGCACTCAAGCACAGCTCAGAGGCTCAGACGGCGTTCACCGTTCAGCGAAAGGGAAAGGGATACTGGTATAGGGTTCAGCGCAGTGAAAGGGAAAGTGGGAATTCTGGGAATGGGAAGCCGAGGGAAAGTTATGCCTATGCCTCTATGGTCTAACATTAGTTTTTTTTAATATATATATATATATATATAAATATATAAATATAATATATTTGTTTATCACATATGGTTCGGTACCAACCAAACCACATCAAAATCAAAAAATTCGCATTTTTAAAAATTGATATGAACTTTAATTTTTTAATTTTTACTTGATTTGATCCAACTTAATTGGTTTGGATCGATTTTAAATATTCCTATTTATTAGGGCTCGATATAGTAGGTTATTCAAGCAAATGGAGAGAAAAAAGAACGAACATGTTTGGTTCTGTGATTTCTGCATTTAGACATAATCGATTCTACTCTCTAATGCACATTTGAAGCAAAGCTTCCAAGTAGATTGTGCCTATAATCGTTTGTGGGTGGTGAGGCATTACTCCTCGCAGATGCTTAATTTCCTTGTATACCCTTTTATTCTCTTTTACTTCTTTTCTACATTTGTCCATTTGAAGTCGTAGCTTTTTTTCTACATGCATATCCACCACTTCAAGTCTTCCCCATGGCACCCTTGTCCACTTTCCACCTCACATTCTTCCCATACTCATCGCCTCCAAATATGACCCCCTTCCTTGTCGTCCATGGCATAGTGGAGGAATCAGTTGAGGTTGGCATTGTAGCTGTACACGAACTGCTCGAACTTTCAGGGCTTCAGGGTCTGGGTGGTGGGCTCGCTTACCAACACCTTCAAACCCACGTACGAGTTGGGGGGCTTCAACAACATCTCTATGCTATTGTCGACGCCGATTTCTTGTCGGGGGTTCTATGAGGATTTCCCAATAAAGAGGGTGAGCACTTGGTTTTGGAGAATGGGTGTGAGCTATAGGGAGATTCATGAAAGGAAGTGCTTTTTTCGATGCCCTCGCTCCTTGTTTGCATCAGTGTTGTTCACCAATTTCATGACATCGCAACTGTTCCAAATTATTGGAGGAAGAGAGGGAGTAGTGGGAAAGAAGGAAAGTGAGGGCGAAGACTGCATATTGGAGGAAGAGAGAAATGAGTGTCGAAATGAAGAAAGAGAGGTCCAGGATTAAAGGAAGTGAATGAGACAGAGCACCTATGTTTTCATGAATGAAAACAGAGCATATACATAAACACGAGGGACCAAAGTAAATAGATTAAAAAGTTTATAAGGGTTGATTATAACAAAGAACAAAATATATTTTCAAATTAGGGACTTAGATGAAGTAATAAAAGAGTTTATATCAAATAAAAGATAAAAGAAAAATTTTAACTAGAGACCTAAGTGAATAAAGAGAAAAGTTTTGGATAACTGGTGAAATTAAAATAAAATTTGGTTTAAATTATTAATTCATTTTGTTTTAAATAATGGATAGTTACTTTATTTAAAACTTAATTATAATAGATACTTAGTTAATTTTGTTTAAAATTTAATTATTAATCCTTAATGTAACTATATAGTTTAAATTAAAATATATATATTTTATAACATCTATTTTTTAATTACTTTTTTCTATATTTAACTTGATATAAAAAATTAAATAAGGATAAATAAAATAAAATAATATAATATTCATATCCTTTTTTATAATTACACATTCAAAAGTACTTTTGTTAACTAATATCCAAACGAAATTTATTTTTCAAAATCACTTTTCTAATAACAATTTCTAAACATAAATCATGTTTATGCAAAATCAATTCTGCTCAAAATCAATTTTAAAAATTAATTATGCTCAACATAGGTTTATCCAACGAGTTTTCAAATACCAACTAAGTGATTTTGGGTTTAAGCTAAAACTAGGTTATGGGCTAGAGGGTTTGGGTCACGATTTGGACTAGAGCTTTTTGGGCTAGAGGAGAAGTGCTTGAAATAGGTGGACATTGTAATGCCCGAGATTTTTGGAGGCAACTTACATAAAATTTTCAACATGGAAATTAAAATATTTAGGGATTTAAATTATAAATTTTTGAACCACTGAGAACTAAATTGAAATTGGAAATAAAATAAAATAATGACAATAAGATAAGTTTGGCTTTTTGGGAAAGACTCATTAGGGACTCTAGTGATAAATTATTTTAAGATGAGATGGTTCATGTAATTTAAGCAAAAATTTTATTATGTGGCACAACATGACACTAGACACATGTACACTTGTATCTCCATCTGACTGATATTGAAGCTTCTTGAGGAAGCCACACTAAGGCTTCATCGTGGAAGAGAAAAGGTGGAAGACCAAAAGAGGAAAGGGGGAGGCTGCGGCGAGAAGGAGAGAGAGGGAGAAACTAAGCTATGGTGGCCACCACCTTGCTGTCGACTGGAGTGTTCCCTTCCTCCGCCTTCTTTCCCTTCTTCAACTTAGGCTGTGCGAAACAAAGATAGCTAAGAGAGAGAGAGAGAGAGAGAGAGAGAAAGAGAACAAGAAATGGGTAGAGGAGCTTCAACGGAGGCATGATGGCATTGCAGCAACAAGGAGAGACACATCACAGTGGCGAGATGGTCTGACCATGGAAGCTTAGGTAGTTTTATTTCAAATTCTTCCTCTTCTCTGCATATTGGTGTAGGTGTGACGAGGGTGTGGTTGGTTCATTCTTAATTAAGTTTTGTGCCGAAATTGAGTTAGTGAGGATGGAGAAATGGTTTTGGCCGGTAATTGTACAATTCAAAATTTTTTCAAAAAAATAAGGGGATTAACGATCAAGCCATGAACCCGAGGTAAGAAACCGTAGTCACAACTTTTCTCCCATCTTTGTAGTTGAAAATTTTCCTCCTAGTCATGTGCTTTGTTGCTTGCTGTGAGATGAGGAGAAATTAGCAAAGCATGGCCAAAAAAAATAAATTAATTGGTAGGATTCTATTTTGACCAAGAGAGATTCTAAAAACAAAGTGAGAATTGAAGCAAGTTGATAATTTATGATGATAGTTTGGAAGTAATTTCTGCTTGTATTAGTGGTTGTTTGATTGGAATTAATTAGGTTAATTGATGTTTTAGAGATAATTTTCAACCTTGAAATGTAATTTGTTATGAACTAAACTGTGGGAAGGGTTGGGAAGAAGATCTATACTATTTCGGCTGAGAAAGGAATATAGTGAGGAAGTAAATTGTTCTTATCGTTTCCTCATGACTATACAACTGAGATTAGTTGTGAAATTGGTGATGATTCTTTGGAAAATTGAGGTACTGATGTAAATTCTGGTTAAGAATAAAATTATAAATTGTATCTTGTGATTAATTTCAAAACAAAGCAAGGAAGAAGAAGAAAAAGAAAAAGAAGTCTGGCTTGTTTCTTGTTAAGCTTGAAATAAATAAATAAATACATATAAATAAGAAGTGAACTGAGTTTATTTCTAGTTTATTTTCTATATATTTTTGGGGACCAAATGATGTTAATAAATATTGAAACTTTTATGAGTAACTCTTGAGATGTCACCAATCTAATCTAGAAAGTTTCATGACATTTGGAGAATGTTAACTTAGTAAAATATTTATAAACATCTGAATTCACTGTAGAGACAAACCTAGACAGGTTGGCTATTTGGCTCTATTTGGGTGACTAAATAATATTATTTTGACCTAAAATTTTATGACACCTAGCTAAGACATTGCCCTATCTCCTTGCAAACTTTCGTTGCATTTGGACATGATTAGCTAGGTCTAAAAAACATAAAATAGTACCTATTTAGAATTTAGGCAGCTTTGACCTATAGTCACTAATAAGGTCTTTAATGGGGTCAAACAATAAATTTTTGACCAGAAATTTTTACCCTAGCTTGCCAACATATAAAGATGGCTCTATGTCAAGTTTCACAATTTTTAGAGCTATGGATTAATACCAGAATTTTTCTAAAGTTTGGATCTAATTAGCCTCAAAATAAAACAAAGACTAAATGTTTGGTGACCCATGTTCTTAATTGGTGTTATTACTTGCTTGATTTAATTTCTAGGTTTATGATGAGGTTCTTGGTGTCTCTCTCTAGGTTTAAAGTGCAAAAATCCAACTTGGACACGAGGTGAAGGATCTAGCCTTGCGTTGTTTGATTTTACTTCCTAGGATTGTATTTTCTTTCCTAGTAATTAAATTAAATGTAAATATGTGATGGATATATAAAACATTGGCAAAACTTGGATTTGACTTTATGCGCGTGAGAAATAAATTCACATAGTTGTATGTGTTTGATGGTTGTTGACATCCTTGCCATTGTATGTCAATTAATGATTGTGTACCAAATCTTGAATTGACTTGAGCATGAGGAATGTTTGAGATGAGTTATGCCGTAAGGGCATGTGTCGACGAACACATTGTTAAGATTGGCACGGGATATAAAGGCAAATTCGTGGTAAACCCACATGTGGCGAAATAAAGGGGTGCATATACATGGCTAGTGAAAGCCAATGAACTTGATTCTATAATTTGTACCTCACACGTAGATAGACATAGTGAGGGTGTGTGATGAAATAAGGGTGTATGATAAGATGATAAGTTATGAATGGTGGGGGATTTGAGAATGAAGAGTAACTAGAGTGTGATGACTGTGTGTTGATTTATGATATGCTTAGTTGTGTATGTGATTTCCCATGTGAGGGACATTATTATGATTTATGAACGTGTTGAGTACATGGTATTGTATGAGCTATGCGAGTATGCATATATGACCCAAATGAGTTTGTGTGGTGATATTGGATGCTTTAGCATCATGTTTATTTGTTAAGAGTAAATTGTTAAAGATTAAGCATGATTTGAAATGAGTAGTAATATGACTTTGTAGTGAATTTCTATTTAGAAGCTTTGTGTCATGAATATTATGAGGTTGGACATGTTGGCATGGTTGTACACAGTTGTATGTAAATGCTCACGTGTCCATGCATGATTATATGTACTTTTGGCATGCATAGTCACGTGTATGTGTGGTAGGGCTATTTATGGTGAGTCAAGTGGACTGAACTCTTCCTCTCACAGTTTCAGGTACAAAAGACTCTTTAGTTCGACAACGTGTATAACGTCTGCTAAAATTATACAATTTAAGAAAAATTGTAAGATGGATCTTGTGAAAATTATGGCGAAACCAAGAGATTTTTCTAAAAATCCTTATAAAATATCTGATTGTATAAAAAAAATAAGGAAAACTTGAAACAATTCTTCAATATAAAATTTATTGATAGGCAGAGGACGATTAGTCAACTGATATAGGATTATCGGTCAACCGATTGTCTTTAAATCTTCACATATCTAAAACCGAGGGGTATCAGTCAATCAGTCAACTGATGAAGGAGCATAGGTCGACTGATGTGCTCTGAACTTTAGATCCTTAGAAAATATCAACATGAAAACATGGTAAAATTATCTGGTTTCAAAATATATGTAATCTACAACACTTCTTCAACCTTTCTTGCAATTTTACATTTAGAATGGAGCTACAATACATGAGGTTAATAGACAACTCATCTATTTCTATACATATACACACCAAATGTGCATAAATCTCTAAAAGTTTATATAAATAATTTACATAACATCTTCTTCACTAAATATCTACTTAACAAGTCTACTAACTTGTTCTTTATGCTTTCTCTCATATTTCTTACTTCGATTCCTAAAATGGTTAGTGATAATATAAAATTATGAGATATATAATCTCAGTAGCTAGTTTATCTTAAAAAAACATTTCATAAACCATTTCAGTCATAAAGGCAATTCTTAATAAATATATGATATTTCCATGAACATAAAAGAATTAACATAAAGAAATTTCAATAGCAAACTCATTTCATGAAATATAAATTGATTTCTAGACACATAACAGGTGTTATAAACTTCTTTCTTAGCATAGTGCACTATACTTTAGCTACTTTGGCTACTTTCTCAGGAAAAGTACTCAATGTCCCATGAGGAATTCTTAGTTCTGACATCCCATAAAGAATTTTATATCTTATGAGAAATTCTATCATCTCATGAGGAATTTCTATAGTTCTATTTTCTCATAAGGATTTTTACATCCTATAAGGTATTTCTGTCATCTCATGAGGAATTTCTGGGGTTTTGTCATCCCATGAGGACATAAACTTTACTTTTCAAGAGAAAGTTGATTCTTTATTCTCATAGAAAACTTTAAGATATAAATACTTGCTAAATCATACAAAAGTATGATAAATAACTGAAAAACTTGCTTTCTAGCTATCTCATGGAGAGAACTCACTATATCCTATGGAGGAATTACTTCATCCCATGAGGAATCAAGTTCTAATTTCATGAGAAAGCATATTCTTAAACATTCATGGAAAGATTTAGCATAAACTACAGCATATCATACACAAGCATGATAAATAACTGAAAATAAATTGCTTTTATGAATAACTAGCTACCTTTAATTCTCTCTATAGCCGAACTTGTGGATTCTCTCCTAGTTTCTCTCTGGCTCCTCTTATTTCCTCAATTTTTAGACTTCCCTTTCTTCTATTTTCTTCCTCTTAGTCTGAAAATTGTTATTCTATGAATTCTCAAGCATTAGAATCCATCTAAACTAGGGAAATTAAGTTAGGAAGCTTACCTTTGATGATTTTCTTGCTAGAAACCCAACTAGAAGTCTCTTCTCTCTCTTCTTCTTCTCCTTCATGTTTTCTCTCTCTCTTTTTCTCTAATTTTTAGAAGAATGCCATTTCTCTCTCTTTTCTTGTTTTTAAAAGGTCTCAAGAGTCTTCTTACCATGGAAAACCCTCTTTTACCCCTACTTTCTTGTTTCAGAGTTTTTGTTGGCATGTTGGGGGTATTCTAGTCAATTTTTCATTGATTTTTCAGTTAGAACTGACTTATTTTCACACTCCAACAGGTGATTAGTCGACTGATTTCTTACAATTAGTCGACTAATTGATACAGTACTAGAAATTTCATCTTTACAGAGAGTAAGTAGTCGACTAATCCCTCCTAATTAGTCGACTGATTGCATATATCAGTAAGCTAACTTGATTTTTGATACTATTAGTCGACTAATTCCCTTAGAATTTCATTTTTCTTCTATTCTTAACTCATTTATCCTAATTTTGTCACGACCCATTTTCTGGGCACATGACCGGCACAATGATGAATATCCCATCACTATAAGCCTTTCGATAAATTCTAACCATGAGTTTTGTCATTATCAAAATAACCATTCCTGAAGAAAATATATCAAATTTTCTTATTTGAAATTCATAGAGATGATTTGCACATAATAATAGATTCTTAATATAAAATACATTATTATGCTGACATACAAACCAAATGCCAAACCCCTGACCTAGATGTCCTAGACGATTACAGAGCAACATAATCTACAACAATAGAGGGGCCTACCCGATAGCGGGAGGGTCCAAAGTGATCTACTCTTCTAGCGGATATTCTTCATTGGCAACCTGATCTAAACAAAAAGGTTGTACAAACAATGTGAGCTTTTAAACTCAATGAGCGAATCGGCCTCGCGTTAATACAATTCAAATACATCACCAGTCATGCAAGCATATCCAAAGGCTCATACTCAACCAATAGACAGAAGATAAAAATTCATCCAATTCAACAAACGTTACTAGTACTCGTCAATGGCAATATATCCCGGAGAGCGCACACAGGCCGGCTCACCAATTATGTATATTTCCGCCATGACGCACAACATCATCCTCTTACATACAAGAAGATAAAAATTCATCCAATTCAACAAACGTTACTAGTACTCGTTAATGGCAATATATCCCGGAGAGCGCACACAGGCCGGCTCACCAATTATGTATATTTCCGCCATGACGCACAACCTCATCCTCTTAGCTAGGGTGCCTCACGGATTTATCACCAATCCGGGCTATATCCCTACTGAGGGAATCGTTGTCTCCACACTCATTAGTCAAGACACCCTGTCAACCGGGTTTTCTGCCTTGCCGTGAGAGGGGGTACTGTCCCGCTCAATCACAATCAATAGCATTTCATATCATAATCAGAAGCTCAATATAATATTTATCCATATAACAGGTATAGTATATAACTATATTATAGATTTATAAACCACATATCAAGATAACAATTAATCCGTTTTTGAAAACATTCAAACTTCACATCATCATAAGATACTTATTTCATTTTATCCATACTTATGGATTAATTATCTCATTTAGATTCGTCATTCTGAATCCAATTTCCCCCTATGAATCTTGGGAGTGTCCTACGACATACTTTTTATCACCAGTAATGCTAAAACTCTATTAAAACGGGGTCGTTTCACTCACCTGGATTCCGTACGAGTATCACTTCTCTAAGTCGTTACAGACAAGAGTGCTCAGGTGAATTTCGGTGTTCTGCTACGGAGATTTTCATGAAAGATTAGAGAAAATACGTTAGGATTGTTTTCGTACAGATACTGTTCATACGTATGGTTACTATTTATACGTATGGTTACTATTCATACGTACAGTTACTATTCATACAAGAAATAGAGAATATAATCTGTAAAAGAGTACACTAGGTAAGTTCCCAGGAAAGAGTGGAGGGTCACACTGGACACACTTAAAAACCAGGTCTTTCCTTAGCCAGAACTTTCCTAGACATGTATTCTTCATAGTTTACATTCTATTTCGGTAATCAGAGAATCAAAATAACATATAAACAGCTAAGGACAGTTTTTCTGATGTGGAAGATCGGCCAAAGCCGCAACCACAGAGCATACTTAAGAAAATAACTTCTAGAATTTGAAAGACATAGAAAGGGTATAGTATCCTTACCTAAACTGAAAAAGAAAGGCCCAAAATCTCATAAGCCTAACATTGGAGTAAGAGAAACTTAAGGAGAGAAGAAGAGAAGTTGAAGGTGTGAGTTTAGAAGTGAAATATAAGGGCCTATTTATAGCAAAAGTCAAGGGTACTATTTGACACTATACACTAATAAAATATTCAATTTACTATTTATGAAAATGACATTTCTAATAATGCAATTACTGTGCACCTTACGCGTACGATGGAAAATTTTTCTGTTATTACTATTAAAAACTTAAAGGGAAAACTATCCTTTCTCTTAAACCTTTAAGTTTCTTTTCAAATCAGTCCTTTCAATTTAGTCCCTGAAGGTATTTTCACCCATAAAACGTCATTTTCTCCTACGAACTTCTTTCTAGTTTTCTCTTATGACCAAACCACATCTAGTACTTGACATTTCAATTGTATAAATGAACAATGATGAATATCCCATCACTATAAGCCTTTCGATAAATTCTAACCATGAGTTTTGTCATTATCAAAATAACCATTCCTGAAGAAAATATATCAAATTTTCTTATTTGAAATTCATAGAGATGATTTGCACATAATAATAGATTCTTAATATAAAATACATTATTATGCTGACATACAAACCAAATGCCAAACCCCTGACCTAGATGTCCTAGACGATTACAGAGCAACATAATCTAAACAAAAAGGTTGTACAAACAATGTGAGCTTTTAAACTCAATGAGCGAATCGGCCTCGCGTTAATACAATTCAAATACATCACCAGTCATGCAAGCATATCCAAAGGCTCATACTCAACCAATAGACAGAAGATAAAAATTCATCCAATTCAACAAACGTTACTAGTACTCGTCAATGGCAATATATCCCGGAGAGCGCACACAGGCCGGCTCACCAATTATGTATATTTCCGCCATGACGCACAACATCATCCTCTTACATACAAGAAGATAAAAATTCATCCAATTCAACAAACGTTACTAGTACTCGTTAATGGCAATATATCCCGGAGAGCGCACACAGGCCGGCTCACCAATTATGTATATTTCCGCCATGACGCACAACCTCATCCTCTTAGCTAGGGCGCCTCACGGATTTATCACCAATCCGGGCTATATCCCTACTGAGGGAATCGTTGTCTCCACACTCATTAGTCAAGACACCCTGTCAACCGGGTTTTCTGCCTTGCCGTGAGAGGGGGTACTGTCCCGCTCAATCACAATCAATAGCATTTCATATCATAATCAGAAGCTCAATATAATATTTATCCATATAACAGGTATAGTATATAACTATATTATAGATTTATAAACCACATATCAAGATAACAATTAATCCGTTTTTGAAAACATTCAAACTTCACATCATCATAAGATACTTATTTCATTTTATCCATACTTATGGATTAATTATCTCATTTAGATTCGTCATTCTGAATCCAATTTCCCCCTATGAATCTTGGGAGTGTCCTACGACATACTTTTTATCACCAGTAATGCTAAAACTCTATTAAAACGGGGTCGTTTCACTCACCTGGATTCCGTACGAGTATCACTTCTCTAAGTCGTTACAGACAAGAGTGCTCAGGTGAATTTCGGTGTTCTGCTACGGAGATTTTCATGAAAGATTAGAGAAAATACGTTAGGATTGTTTTCGTACAGATACTGTTCATACGTATGGTTACTATTTATACGTACGGTTACTATTCATACGTACAGTTACTATTCATACAAGAAATAGAGAATATAATCTGTAAAAGAGTACACTAGGTAAGTTCCCAGGAAAGAGTGGAGGGTCACACTGGACACACTTAAAAACCAGGTCTTTCCTTAGCCAGAACTTTCCTAGACATGTATTCTTCACAGTTTACATTCTATTTCGGTAATCAGAGAATCAAAATAACATATAAACAGCTAAGGACAGTTTTTCTGATGTGGAAGATCGGCCAAAGCCGCAACCACAGAGCATACTTAAGAAAATAACTTCTAGAATTTGAAAGACATAGAAAGGGTATAGTATCCTTACCTAAACTGAAAAAGAAAGGCCCAAAATCTCATAAGCCTAACATTGGAGTAAGAGAAACTTAAGGAGAGAAGAAGAGAAGTTGAAGGTGTGAGTTTAGAAGTGAAATATAAGGGCCTATTTATAGCAAAAGTCAAGGGTACTATTTGACACTATACACTAATAAAATATTCAATTTACTATTTATGAAAATGACATTTCTAATAATGCAATTACTGTGCACCTTACGCGTACGATGGAAAATTTTTCTGTTATTACTATTAAAAACTTAAAGGGAAAACTATCCTTTCTCTTAAACCTTTAAGTTTCTTTTCAAATCAGTCCTTTCAATTTAGTCCCTGAAGGTATTTTCACCCATAAAACGTCATTTTCTCCTACGAACTTCTTTCTAGTTTTCTCTTATGACCAAACCACATCTAGTACTTGACATTTCAATTGTATAAATGAACAGTATCATATACGTAAATAGTATTATATGGGTGAATAGTAACGTATACTGAAATAGTAATAGTAGTTTGTAAACAAATATTTATATTTTATTTTTCTTGGGTATTACATTATCACCCCGTTTAAGAGAATTCGGTCCCCCGAATTCAAAACTCACCTCAAGACTAAAATAAGTGTGGTTACTTCGTCTATATCTCATCCTTTGCATCTCTTTCTTCCCAAACCTCTTCACATCCCTGGTAAGATTTACAAGAACACTATAGCATCAACTGTGAACTCTAGACCGCATTATCAATAATTTTCATAGGACTTTTACCTTTTCTAAATAGCAAACAATCTCTTCCTCATCAGTTTGATCTTCTCTACAACCTTTTGTACCATAAAGTGTCTCATCCTCGTAACCTTTACCAAACTTAAACCATCTGATCAGAGACGAACTCTGTCTCTATGTAAAACCTCAAATAGGTGTCTTCTCAAAAGTGACACATGGTCTTTCCAGTTTATACTGAATATCAGGACACAAGTTATCACACACATAACTTATAACTTTTACGAATACAAGTACTCCACCTGAAGGCATCATTTTGGCCATAGGTAATACTCTTGCCCAAAGGCGATCCTTCTACCTTAAGGCGACACTCTCAGCTGAAGGTGTCATATAAAATGAAATCATTACATAAATCTCTAAGAAGAACAATTCTAGAAAATGTGTTAAGTAAATAACATACTCCTCACGCATAATTATAAAATAAATATATATAGAAATTCCTCTCACCTTAATGATTCATATAGAGTCGTATCCCTTCAATGATTAGGGTAAACCCATAGTTCTCTATATATAGGTTCATAAAATACTTATTTAGCATTCCTCCATAGTTCAGAAGTGTAATGAAATATCATTTTAGTAACTCTGCTCAGTCAAAAGGATATTACCATACTCTGCTTTAGAATTTCCATAATCAAGTACGAAATATAAGTCCAACATCTTTTCATTCCTCAAGTTCTTTCAGTAAAAGGAATCACTTCAACAAAGAAGATCTAAATACTAACTTAAATTTTATTTCTAGTACATAGCTAATTTTAATACATGAAGCGTAGACCAAATATAGCTTTAGGTACAAACAAAGGAAAAATAAATTAAGGACGAGGAGGCTTTTAAAATATAAAAGGTGCTCCAGGTCTAGAAGAGGAAGGTGCTCCAGGTCTAGAAGAGGAAGGTGCTTCAGACCTTAAGGAGGAAGCTAATGGTTGTAGCCTAGAAAGAGTTTCTGGAGGAAGTGCCTGAGAAATTTGGCGAAGAGTAGAAGTTACTCCGTTCATACAGTCAATACACCTTACTTGTTGGTCACGAAAATTTTGAGTTGCAAACATTGAATGTCTATCAACTCGATTAGCTAGTTCCCCGAAACGACGGTTTATCAGTTTCTCTTAGTTTTCAAAGAGACGATTTATTAGTCATTTCTGGTCCTCTGTCTTGTATTCCAGGCTCTCTATCTTACGCTCCAGATTTTCGATCTTACGCTCCAGGAACGCAAACTTATTTTCTGAGGATGTTGCAGTACTGTCCTCCTCCAACTCTATTACATCCCTCTTTCTTTTCTTAATTTCTAGTGACCTGTCTACAGGTCTCTTCCCTTTGTTGTCTCCGAGACTTAGATTTAAATCAAGCTCTACATTGCCAGTCTCAAAATTCAAGTTGAAAGACTTATTATCGGCCATTGCTCTAGGGATCTCAGAAATAACTTCGAATGAGAAAGGAATGGAAATTGAGAAATAGGTATGTAATGAAAGAAGTAGATTTGCTTGGTGCGATGAGTGGGGTAACGGGCGTACAAGATTTATAGACAACCCGAAGCCCATGGAGCTAAAGCCACCACAACCTATACGTCGCTCGCTAGGAGGTTCACAGATCACATATGTCGCAATGCCAGCAATTAATGTCGGACATGCAGATAAATAGTAAATGCAATTAACATAAGTCAAAGATTTCCTCAAAAAAAATTTTCGACTAATCTTGACCTTTCTCAAAATTTTCAACTAACTACGCTCTTCAGTCTGAGATTTTCTCCCTCTAACTTGTTTTATCCTGTAATCCCATATCACGATGTCCCTCTATGATTAGGTAGCCTTATATTGGCCGTATCTTAGATTCTAATCGGTGTCTTTATTCTAGATTTACACATAATATATGTATATCAATATATATATTTTAAAACAAAGTTAACTGCTTACGGTCGCATGCATTAAGCATTATCATGATGTAAGGAAATCACTGCCTTTCATTTGCCCACGAGAGCATTATATGTAAGTATGTGTAACCATGAAGATATATCATCCTCTACACATTTCATTCTATCCAAGTCATTTTGATTTCACATTCTCTATGAGTATATGTAGGATCATCACATATTCTCCTTGATCGTAGCCTTCACTCATTATGCATGAATAACATACATACATGTAATTACAACATGATTCAATCAATTATGTATATTATACTCAACTGAAGGCTCTTAAGAACAACACAATAAAACAGAGAAATGCATTTCAGTTCATCATAAAAGCATCCAAGGCAATCTTTAATGGCTATATTATCAACTTCTTTAAATTTCAGAAAATGCCAATGGGAGAAATGGGAAAACCAAGTAAAATCGGCCGCAAATCCACCGAATATTGACTTTCATGGTTTTGGCATTAATGCAACGCGCTATCGGTGTGCACGCCTACCCTAGACTTCTGGCTTCCAGCTTGCAGAAATCCATAGGTTGATCGTGTAGGGGTGCGGTAAAGAGATATCTTCTTTGTCTCTTAGTCCAAAATTTTCTCTATAAAAACCTTCTCAGCGTTCTCAGTTACCACACCACAAAGAGTAATAATCTCTGAGCCTACAATCCCCCAGTATTCCTCTCACCTCATACTCTTACAAAAATTTCTAAACTTTCCAAATCATGGCCTCAAGGAAGTACATTGATCTCACAGTAGAGGCTAAGGAAGAAGAACTTGACTTAAACTTAAGTTTATGCAGGGACAAGGGCAAAAGACCTCTCAAGGGACCTCAAGAGAATCAAAAGGAGAAGAAAATGAAGAAGAATGAGGAAGCTGAGGAGATTAGCACAGGCCATAGCTCGGAGGACAAAATCGCCTGTTTAGAGCAGGAGGTGAAAAACCTCAAGAAGATGATAGAAGATCTCGAGAAGTTAACCAAACGCAATAACGCGGCAATGACTTCGAGAATAGATAGGTTTTTCTATTGGTCCACCCAGTGCTTCTGCAATCAACAGCAGAGAAGTGTTGATTGTATGAATGAAATTTATACTACCCTCCGCGACATTGCTATGTCTCTTGCTCCAAGGAATGGTCGAGGGGTGATGATACAATACAACCCTTCTAATCCAAGACCACCTCGCTTTTAGATTACTCATACATGAGTAAACTTCTTTTTCCTTTTTTTTTTGCAATGTAATCTTTCAGTGTTTTTTTTATGCAAGTGGTTTCTTTTATTGGCTGGTACCCTAAAATAATATAGCTACACAAAATCAATCATGAATTCAGCTTATAAAATCCACCATATAAAAATTTGATCTGACAACAATGGAATCAAACAAGTAATAACCTTTCTTTTACTAAGTTCAAAAGTGTAGCCACATCTGTCTAAAACTAAAACTGAGAACATAATTCATAAGGAGAAATAAGTCTCGGAGGGAAAGAAAATGGAAACATCCTACAGGACCTTCAGTAGAGCCATCTCTCTATAGTTGTGCCCGGGTTCACAACGATAGAGGAGGTCCTACTAAGGTTACCTTGCTGTGTAATCACTAGGAGACCTAACAACCTTTGCTTTGATACCAACTTTGTCACGACCCGTTTTCTGGGCACATCACCGGCACAATGATGAATATCCCATCACTGTAAGCCTTTCGATAAATTCTAACCATGAGTTTTGTCATTATCAAAATAACCATTCCTGAAGAAAATATATCAAATTTTCTTATTTGAAATTCATAGAGATGATTTGCACATAATAATAGATTCTTAATATAAAATACATTATTATGCTGACATACAAACCAAATGCCAAACCCCTGACCTAGATGTCCTAGACGATTACAGAGAAACATAATCTACAACAATAGAGGGGCCTACCCGATAGCGGGAGGGTCCAAAGTGATCTACTCTTCTAGCGGATATTCTTCATTGGCAACCTGATCTGAACAAAAAGGTTGTACAAACAATGTGAGCTTTTAAACTCAATGAGCGAATCGACCTCGCGTTAATAAAATTCAAATATATCACCAGTCATGCAAGCATATCCAAAGGCTCATACTCAACCAATAGACAGAAGATAAAAATTCATCCAATTCAACAAACGTTACTAGTACTCGTCAATGGCAATATATCCCGGAGAGCGCACACAGGCTGGCTCACCAATTATGTATATTTCTGCCATGACGCACAACATCATCCTCTTACATACAAGAAGATAAAAATTCATCCAATTCAACAAACGTTACTAGTACTCGTCAATGGCAATATATCCCGGAGAGCGCACACAGGCCGGCTCACCAATTATGTATATTTTCGCCATGACGCACAACCTCATCCTCTTAGCTAGGGCGCCTCACGGATTTATCACCAATCCGGGCTATATCCCTACTGAGGGAATCGTTGTCTCCACACTCATTGGTCAAGATACCCTGTCAACCGGGTTTTCCGCCTTGCCGTGAGAGGGGGTACTGTCCCGCTCAATCACAATCAATAGCATTTCATATCATAATCAGAAGCTCAATATAATATTCATCCATATAACAGGTATAGTATATAACTATATTATAGATTTATAAACCACATATCAAGATAACAATTAATCTATTTTTGAAAACATTCAATCTTCACATCATCATAAGATAATTATTTCATTTTATCCATACTTATGGATTAATTATCTCATTTAGATTCGTCATTCTGAATCCAATTTCCCCCTATGAATCTTGGGAGTGTCCTACGACATACTTTTTATCACCAGTAATGCTAAAACTCTATTAAAACGGGGTCGTTTCACTCACCTGGATTCCGTACGAGTATCACTTCTCTAAGTCGTTACAGACAAGAGTGCTCAGGTGAATTTCGGTGTTCTGCTACGGAGATTTTCATGAAAGATTAGAGAAAATATGTTAGGATTGTTTTCGTACAGATACTGTTCATACGTATGGTTACTATTTATACGTACGGTTACTATTCATACCAGAAATAGAGAATATAATCTGTAAAAGAGTACACCAGGTAAGTTCCCAGGAAAGAGTGGAGGGTCACACTGGACACACTTAAAAACCAGTTCTTTCCTTAGCCAGAACTTTCCTAGACATGTATTCTTCACAGTTTACATTCTATTTCGGTAATCAGAGAATCAAAATAACATATAAACAACTAAGGACAGTTTTTCTGATGTGGAAGATCGGCCAAAGCCACAACCACAGAGCATACTTAAGAAAATAACTTCTAGAATTTGAAAGACATAAAAAAGGCATAGTATCCTTACCTAAACTGAAAAGGAAAGGCCCAAAATCTCATAAGCCTAACATTGGAGTAAGAGAAACTTAAGGAGAGAAGAAGAGAAGTTGAAGGTGTGAGTTTAGAAGTGAAATAGAAGGGCCTATTTATAGCAAAAGTCAAGGGTACTATTTGATACTATACACTAATAAAATATTCAATTTACTATTCATGAAAATGACATTTCTAATAATGCAATTACTGTGCACCTTACGCGTACGATGGAAAATTTTTCTGTTATTACTATTAGAAACTTAAAGGGAAAACTATCCTTTCTCTTAAACCTTTAAGTTTCTTTTCAAATCAGTCCTTTCAATTTAGTCCCTAAAGGTATTTTCACCCATAAAACGTCATTTTCTCCTACGAACTTCTTTCTAGTTTTCTCTTATGACCAAACCACATCTAGTACTTGACATTTCAATTGTATAAATGAACAGTATCGTATACATAAATAGTATTATATGGGTGAATAATACCGTATACTGAAATAGTAACAGTAGTTTGTAAACAAATATTTATATTTTATTTTTCTTGGGTATTACAAATTTCTTATGCCTTTCCTTGATTACTTGCTTCTAGGCATCTAAAAGCATAAATAGCTTAATCTACCATTCTTTAAAACTTAAATAAAAAAAATTTGGGATGCTACAAGGTGCACACCAAGAATACTTCCTCTTTTGTTCAGGGTAAGGGTATAATACCTTAGTTTTATGTTAAGTAATTATAGAAAAGCTTTGTAATCTGGTAGGTTGCATACTGTTTTGTAGCATAAATATGTGTCTGAGGTAAAGAAAGCACTGAGAAAGTAACTGAATTAGAGAACATGTAAGAACTTATGGTTTGCATTTTTATGTTGACTATGGCATTTTTATCTAGCTATGGTGAAAAGCTTAAGTTGTCTAATTAAAAGTTTATTAAGATAATGAAAAGTTAGGCTTACAGCTGTGTGAGCTAAGCACCATCTGCACAATCACGTGCCTAGATTTAGGTCATGACAGACACTATATTTGTTTAGGGCTCTTGTGTTTAGAAGGGAGAGTTGTAGAGCAATGTTTTAAAACTAGACCGGTTATTGAATTAATGATGGTAACAATTCATGGTTCAGTGGTCTGACTATGGTCGAACCAATAATACTTAAGATACATAAATTAATATAAATAGTTACATAATAAAATTCATAAACTAGTATCAAATTTTTTTAGCTAAAAAATTATCAAGTTTTATATCTCATTCTCACTTTCTTGCATTTTCTCTTTTCCTAAACACTCCCACCTTACTAACTTTCTGCAACACTATACTAGAAACACACACCCCTTACCTCACATTGCTTTCTGACAAACCCACGCCCTTTACCCCACACACACACATATAAACACACACACACACACATACACACACACACACACACACACACACACACACACACACACACACACTCTCTCTCTCTCTCTCTCTCTCCCCTCTCTCTCACACACACACTCCATCCTCTTGCTTCAAGTTGAAGAAGAGTTCAATCTCAGATACTCAATATATTAGCATGCTAGCTTTGATCCAAATCTGATCCAACATAAGTCTCTATTTGTCGTCTTTCTCTCAAGTTTCCTCCAAAGCTCTTTCACGCAATCTATTGTCGTCTCTCTTAAGTCTATGTTCGTCATCTCTCTCTCTCAGATCTCAGTTATCTCTCTCAGATCTCAGTTATCTCTCTCTTAAATCTCCATCTTCTTCCCACTCTCTCACTTTCTCTCAAAATAAAAAGAAAAAAGATGAAACCGGTGGCCGACTGGTTCCACCGGTTTTCTCAGTTTGAAACTAATTCAACATGTTTCGTACTTAGACAAGTTTTTTAGCTCGACTAGACTGGACCCTATGCTGGTTCCCGATCGAACCTGTCACGCCCCCCAAACGAGCTAGTGACTGGCATGATGCAGGATTCAGACCAACACCGTAAGCCTTTAAAATCTTAACAACATGTAACAAAATTTTCATAAAGATGGATTATGACTTCACACGTACGAACTTCTCAAATTGATATTTTGTCCATTCCATAAGCATTGTAATATAACATAATAAAATAAGGGTTATGTTTCTAAGTTTTGCCCTTCCAGCACAAAATAAGATCAAGGAAAACTTTAAAACATAGCTTGGCTATGAGCAATAGATACAAAAGAATTTCTATCACAAAAGAATGCCACAAGACCTAGGAGTCCTAACAACTACAGAGAAGACCATAACCCTCAAAAGAATCAAAATAATAATCACCAACAGTCAGCAAGACGTGGTGATTTGAGACTCCGCTACTCCTCTCGCGGAGACTCGCCTATTATAACAAAATCTGCAAGAGGCATACACAATGGGAGTGAGTAACTTACTCTGTGAGTTAACCACAAGAATAAAGCTTACTATATGCCTCTTCAGGGAAAGGGTCTACTATTGATACATCCCTTCCAAGCCAACTCAAAGCAATGAATAAAATTTAAAACCAATCAAGTTCATTAACCAGAACGAGAATATCACATAATCACAATGGAAATAAAATATTCAAAGAACTAGCTCAACACAAAAGAAAAGACTTGACAGGGTCACCCAGACCAAAATACTTATCTGGTCAGAATTCCTTTGCCAAAGTATCACCTTTACAATGTACTCACAACCAGATATAATTTATTCATTGACATCGTCTATCCTTCTCTTAGATGGCATCTTCCAGGGTTAAAGGATCTTTCATCCATTCTAATTTTATAGGCCCACCATCCTAAGACCCCTTCCTTTACCTATCCATCCTTAGGTAAGTAGAGTGACAATATTCCTTCACAATATTTTCACTCAATAAGGTATAGGATCACACATAATGTGATATTTGTGAATAATTTATTTCATTCCCACAATATTTCTATTCCTTATATTAAGGTAACGCAATCATAAAGAACATGGTTTATTCCCGGTCGATAGATAATTAGATACCCTTCAATACTCATGATCGACAGTAAAGTTTACACAATTCTAATATAATTAGTAATAAAGAGCACTAATTATAACTGTCCTGAAAGTAGTATGAGTATTCACTTCTATAATTCCCTCACATGAGAATTGGAGAATAAGGAAAGGTGAAAAGCAAGAGACTTGATTCGACGTACGGGTGATCAATAAGTAATACTAGAGACAAAACATTAATTTAAGAACAAAAATTCACAACAAGAGGCTCCAAATCACAGTGCTTGGGCACCAAATAGGACGCCACGACTCCCCCTAAAACTCCCTTCGCCATCCAAGGCACTCAGAATAGCGCCCGGGGGTTCCACCCATCAAACTCTTGGATTCCCCTCACCAGCCACCATTTCCTTGGGTCCTTTTTTGATTCGTGGGCACCTGCTTGGCGCCTCAGGCACCCACACCGAGAAATTCAGCAGAACATGAAAAGTTCCTTCCAAATCCATCAAAACCCAGCCTCTCATTTTCCTATCTTCGAGGGTAATCTTTCATATGTGTTTGGGCATTTAGGCACAAAGAAAACAAGTTTTGATTCAACATCAACCAAGAGAAGGTTGAGAGCATTAGAATCCCACATTTCAGCCATAAGACATTAATGGGACCCAATGCTTACAACTCTCTCTTCCTTGATTATAAATGCTACCCAACCACCCAAAAGCACAATAAAGGCCTCTTTTCACATAAAGCACACCATAGGAAGCATTTAAGAACACAATGAAGCATTAAATTGTAAAGGGAAGAGGATTTCTAACCTAGGGTTCAACATATTTGAAAATAGAAGGAGAAATAGGGAAGAAAAGGTTTAGCACTTACTTGGGTTCTCCTTCAAGCTCAATCTCAATAGAAATTTCTCTCCCCAAAGTCACTCCTTTAACTCACACCATCGAGATGCACTAGAGGAAGAGAAAATAAAGTTGAAGCCCCAACAATGGTTACACTCACGCTGAAGAAGAGAGAAAGAATGGAATGGGGGTCTTGAAATTTTGTAGGGCCCACACTTTAGCTTTCCCTAAGGCTAAAAGTTTCACATTATTCCCATCTTGTCCCCCTAATGCACTTTCTAACTCTAAATAAAGTTTTAGTGTAATTTATGAGACTAATCACTTGGTTTATCCACCTAGAAACCTTAATTTAAGGCGATCAAGTTTCTCATCCGGAATAATTAATTTAATTAGCCAACTTGCATTCCCATCACAAATTCTTCCCACCACAGCTAGTAAAATAATTTCCTCAGACTAAATAGAACAAAAGTGAAACACCCTAGGTATTGCTGTGCAATTTTAAAAAGGGCATAATTATGGGGATGAAAATTTTTCATGATTTAAGGAGTTCAAATTAGGAAAACAAAGAGTCCTAAGGTTTAAAAAGGCCTAAGACACATCAAGGGTTAAGCAAAGTTGCAACGAAAAGGAAAAACATAGATAAGGAGTATATGAAGTACGTCTAAGGACTAAAGTGAAAAAAAAAAGAAATTTTGGAAATACTTATGATAAAAGATTGAACAAGAACCCATGAGGAAGAATGAATCTTACGAGAATAAGTATTGAGCCGTTATCTAAAAGAAGTTGGATATGAGACTAGAATGGGCTTTTAACGTCAGGAGGGACAAAAGTGATCAATTATAGGATTATGGGTTTTGAGTGAAAATGGAACGTGGTGTTTTGCATTTTTTTTATTAAGAAAATATTGTTTTGATGGTAGGACCAAAATGAAATGAGCCAAGTGGGCCCCACACTACACTTTTAATATACCCATCACATTTTTCCTTTATTCTCTTCCTTATCTTCACATAACCCCTCCTCTGCACAATGCCCAGCACTCCATTTGGCCTTATCCACAGCAAGTTGAGAGCAGATAGAGATTATGGAAGCTAAGAGGAGGATTAAATGGGTAAGCCTTCTTCTCCCTCTTCTTCTTCTTCTCCTTCCTCTTCCTTCCCTTAAAGAAAGAAACCCTAAGGTGTAGAATTTGGGGAAATATTTTTTTATGCTTCCATGAATAAATTTCTTTAGGATTAATGTTTGAATGTGTTGATAGATGAAAGCTATGACTAAGTATAGTTGAATCCTTAAAAGAAACTTGGGTTATTAGGTGATTGGAAGATAGGAAGAATTTCTTGAAATTTCTCCCTTTTAATGTTGCTGGAAGTTATGTGTTTCCAATTGATTAAGATGAGCTTTAATAACCCCAAATCACCCCTGGATGCACCCCAAAGCTTTGGTTATGGTATGATGAAGCTGGACCAAGGTTAGAACTCATTTTCAGATCCCATCAATGGCTGTCCAACCGTGGGCACTTAGGCGCTATGGTCTGGCAACCATGGCCGAGAGGAAAGGGGATGGCACCCAAGCGCCACCGTCTGTGCTTTGCTTAAAAAGTGCTGAATATGATCCCTCTCTTATGTTGTCTTGAACCCCAGGTTTTATAGGATGTATCGAAGCTTCTTGGGGCTTTTAGAGTCTTCAAATCCATCTTTAAAGACAAGGAATTCAATGGAGAAGTCTAAGCAAAGGTGAGGGAATTCTTACCCTATATTAACTATTTACTTCTTCAAGTTAATTATGCAATGTAAGTACAAGGTGTGTATGTATTGATGTTTACCTTAGTCAATTTAATCTTTCATGGAATTAATGAATAAGTAACCCATAAAGAATAACCACATATAGAGTGAAAAGAAAGATCAAGTGGGAACAAAGTGATAATAAAAAGAATGGGTAGTTAACCCAACCTAAATTCTTTAAGCGAAACAACGTAGTTCAAACTGTGGTGTGACTAAGTAAAAGTTTCATGATTTTTAAGTATATTTATGGATATAACCATGGTTGATATGTGAGAGCTTAGAATAATTAAAGATGGAAGCAAACTAATGTGAAAAATCACACCGAAGAGCAAAGGTACACAAGTTCAAGCTATATTGTTATCGCGAATAAACATGGTTCCATGAGTTATAATGCATCTATGTCTAATAGTGACTGTATGGTAGGGGTATATACATGAGCCATGTCATGATGAATGTAATAAGTGAACATGAACTCTTTGCTAATATATGAGTATGATTGCCTTAATTGGCACATGATTAAAAGTTCATAGATGTGTGTATGTGATTGACTTGTGCACGAAATTGCTAATGAGTTTTCATAATGCGGTCTATTCATTTTCCGCAATCCCATGACCTTGGTGAGGGGCTAGGTTGAGCAGGACTCATAGCGACCCCAGTAGCAAAGATGGCTTGACGTGCCTTCGGTTCATAATGCCATCGTTAGCAAAAGGGCTTAGTGGGTTGAGTTTTCCCTAGTGACCCGATGTTACTTGTAGAGGGCTTGGTGGGTTATTAGAACAGGTTACAGTGATGGTCTATAGCGACCCGATTAACTAAGCATGTTTGACAATTATGTGATATGGTATGATTGTAATAGCTTGTAAATGACTTCTTGCTTTTGACATGCCTATGAATATGATTTTGGTGTTAACAAAACATAAATTGAGTTCTTGTTTCTGAAAGATAATTTGAGTAAATGCTAATAGCTAGTTGACTGTTTGAGTAAATGCTAATAGTTAGTTGACTGATCATGATATTATGTTTTTAGTGGAGTCCCTTAGTATTTCTATATATACATAAGTTAAAGAGACAAATAAAGAAATCACATGTGTGTAAGTGTGTACTATGATTCCCTATGTTTACGGAGGTTTGTTTAACCTATGAGTTTTACCTATTATGTAAGCATTAATGTAACCCTACTTATTATCTACATCATATATACATATATATATATATATATATATATATATATATATATATATATATATATATATATATATATATATATATATATTTGTGTGTGTGTGTGTATTTATGAATTGTAGTAGGATTGCTTTAGGTGAGTCAAGTAGTTGGATTCATCCCCTCACAGTTTCAGGTATAGAAGACCTCAAACCGAAGGCGTATGAGTTGGAAGCAGCTTCCCACCATTCGGGTAAGGTATTGTACCTCAGTGTCTATTGAATTAGATTTTCATAATTGAGCTCTGTAATCGGGTAGGCCATGTTATGTTGTGCACTCATGAAAAGAATAGTAGAAGCTAGCACGAATTCAATGAACTATGGTTGTATTAAGAAGAACTAAATGTAAAGATATTGATTATATGCATGTTACGTATGTTAGCATATGAATGGAAAAAGAGTTAAGTAAATGAGAGGTGTGGGTTTTTATGAAAGAGCTAGGCTTGCGGCGGTACAGCTAAGCATCATCCGCGCCAGTTACGTGCTCAATTTTTGGGTCGTGACAAAAAGTATACCACATAGAGAATAAGGAAATTTAAATAAAATAACAAGAAAATTACAAGTATTATAGAACCAGCTTGTTCGATCTAGTTTTTAAATCATTGTTGTAGAGTATTCTCATAGATTCTTTTATTTCCTTTTGTTTTTGAAACTCTTATTTATCTAATTTCTATCTTCCAATTTTATTTTATAATTTCCCAATATATTTTATTTATTTATTTTTTATTTATTTTTGATTTATTTTTGAATCTTTCATTGTTTTTTCTTTTTATTTTTTTTGAGTTCTTAAAATTTATCTATTTATTATTATATTTTGGGTATCATATTTTTGTATATTACTTGAATTTTAGAATTATATTGTCATTTTTTTCATTTTTAAATTCTTAAATTATTTTTTGTTATTGTTTCAAAATTTTAATTGGGAGCTCGAACAAAATACGATCCTTCCAATATATTATATAAATTATATATTATAGCATTTCAAATATTATATATATATATATATATATATATATATATATATATATAATATAAATAGATACTTGACTTGATACATATAAAGAATGATTTATATAGAAATTCTATAATGAACATTTCTTTGGCTTTCTTAAAATTATTAAATTTTTATAAAATTAAATTAAAAAATGTTTCTCATATCTTTCATTAAACATAAATTTTAGTTTATTAGAAGGAAGAAAGAAAAATCTCCAATACAAATGCAAACAAACAACTTGAAAAAAATCACTTTAAAAATAAAAAGTTAAAAAATTGAAAGCTTTTTTTTTTATCCAAGGTCATGCTCGAATGAAAAGAGGCCAAGCTTGGCTCAGACAAAAGCAAGCTTGAGCTGGGCCCAACATTTCCATGTATAACCTTAGGACTATGTCAACAAGCCACATTAGCATTTTGAATACAAGTTAGCAAGCATTTCTTTCCATCGATCTTACATGACCAAGCTTAGCATCCCCAACTTTGAAGCTCTCTATCACTAATTTAACGATGAAAGTAATTCGTCACCTAAATAATGACAAAACAAATCTATCACAATTTTAGTGATTTAGTTATAAAAACCAATGGTTAAAAAACTGGATTGGCTAGTCGGACTAGTGACTAGAGGGGGATATGGTCCGATTGAGAATTTAGACAAAAAAAAAGTAAAACCGGTTAAACTAGCCACAAATTGATAAAACTAGTTGGTTTTATGAGATGACTGGTTCATTTGTTTTTTTTTTAAAAAAAGAACAGCTTCGGAGGAAGAGGAGGAGAAGAAGACAGTCGACCGATAGAGATCTGAGAGAGATAGCCGACAGAGATATGAAGAGAAAGAGAGATGACGAAGATCTGAGTATGTCTGAGAGAGAGATGATGAGATGAAGTCGAATGAACACGCGTGAGAGAACTAGGGAAGAAGATGAAGTTGAAGAAGATGAGAAATAAATGAATGAACACGCGTGACTTCTGAACCAAATACCTCATTTTCCATTTCCCCATGTTCTGAACCAAATAATTCACTTACCACTTCCTCATGTTGACTTTACTAGCAGGCCACTTCTCCATGTTGTTTTTATTGGCAAGCATGTGTTATAAATTTTTTTAATATAAATATAAAATATTAAAAATTTTTGTCTATCATATTAATATAAATTAATATATATAATATTTAATTATATATAAATATAAATATATATATATATATATATTAATATTTTTTAAGTACTGCCGGTTCAACTCCAATTTAATTGTGGTCTAACTATTGAACCTTGAACCGGTGCCTCCACCGGTTAAATGACTAGTCTGGTTTTAAAAACATTGCCAAAAACAGACTACTACTAAATTAGTGACGAAAGCAATCTGTCACTAAATTAATGATGGAAAACAATACATCACATATTTTTTCCTCACTAATTTCATGATTTAGTGATGGAAGTAATACATCCCTAAATTCCAAGTTTTTGGGATAGCTTCAGTCCACTACTAAATTCCAATATTGTAAATAAAAATAGTGACAAATCCTAAAGGTTGTCACAAATGACAAGAATTACTAAAGAATTCCAGTGCTTCAATAATATTTTTTTGCACTAACTTTTTTGCCACTAATAGTGCAAGATAAATTGATTACTGAGAATAGGAGAAGATGAGAGGAAAAATAAAAGAGGAGATGAAAAAGTGGCAAATAAGAGAAGAAGGCCATATATATAGGGAAGAGTTACAATGGTCACAAAAGACTAATGCAATAGGGGAAAAATGTATACTTGTTCTACTATGGCTCACAGAGATATAAGTCTATTTTTTGTAGAGGTCATACACACTAACAAGAAACTTAGGATGTTGCGAGGTGCCTAACACTTTCATTGCTTGTTTAGACTTCTGAACCCTTTAGATTCTCGTGCCTTATCCATCTTTTACTGCTTGTTTGGTTTACAGTACAAAGTAGGAATGAAAAGAAAAATAGAAATGGAAAGGAAAAGAAAATGTGATAGAGAAAAAGAAAAGGAAAAAAAGTTGTTTAATTCGCAATGGAAAATACTTAGTAATAGAAAAGAAATTAGTGAGTAAATTTACTATTTTACCCTCTGATATAATATTCTCATTTTACTACAGAAATTCCTAATTCCATCATAGTTACTACATATTTTGTTTTAATTTCACCATTTATCCAAAAACTTTTCTGTTATTCACTTAGGTCTATAATTAAAATTTTTCTTTTGTCCTTTGCTTGACATAAAATCTTCTGTTACTTCATCTAGGTCCCTAGTTTGAGAATATATTTTGTTCTTTGTTAAAATCAACTCTTATAAACTTTTCAATTTATTCAGTTTGTTCCCTTTTCAATTCATTCAGCATCTCTACTTCTTGTCTTCTCTCCCTTCTCTGTCTCATGCATCTTTGCTTCTCTCTCTCTCTCTTAGATTCGAGTGGAGGAAATTAACAGTGTTTAAAAAATGATGACAAGTGAAATCTCAACATGGTTCTCACATTGGATCTGAAAATTTTACTTTCTGAAAAATTGGATCTGATGAAGCAGAGAAATTGAAAAATTATATCTAATTAAGCATCCCACCTCGTCATTCACCCTCGAGATCCTCAAATCCAATGCCACCACCACCCACCACAGAACTTGCTGGCATTCTATGCTTTGACGACTAAATGGCGTCGATTCGAGCAAGAGAAGGAAGGAAATAAAGGGGGCAAGAGAGTGATTATCCTAAGTAGGTACAAGCGTCGATTCAAGCAATATTGGAAGTGGAAGAAGCATTTAAGGAGGTAGAGGGGAGAGAGAGAGAGGAGAGTGAGGAGGGAGTGACCAGAGCTAAAGGCTGTGTGTAATACCCAAGAAAAATAAAATATAAATATTTGTTTACAAACTACTGTTACTATTTTAGTATACGGTACTATTCACCTATATAATACTATTTACGTATATGATACTGTTCATTTATACAATCGAAATGTCAAGTACTAGATGTTGTTTGGTCATAAGAGAAAACTAGAAAGAAGTTCGTAGGAGAAACTGACGTTTTATGTGTGAAAATACCCTTAGGGACTAAAGTGAAAGGACTGAATTGAAAAGAAACTTAAAGGTTTAAGGTGAAAGGATATTTTTCCCTTTTAAGTTTCCAATAGTAATAACAGAAAAATTTTCCATCGTACGCGTGAGGTGCACAGTAACTGCATTATTAGAAATGTCATTTTCATAAATAGTAAATTGAATATTTTATTAGCGCATAGTGTCAAATAGTACCCTTGACTTTTGCTATAAATAGGCCCTTCCATTTCACTTCTAAACTCACACCTTCAACTTCTCTTCTTCTCTCCTTAAGTTTCTCTTACTCCAAAGCTAGGCCTCTGAGATTTTGGGCCTTTCCTTTTCAGCTTAGGTAAGGATACTATGCCCTTTCTATGTCTTTCAAATTTTAGAAGTTAATTTCTTAAGTATGCTCTGTGGTTGCGGCCTTGGCTGATCTTCCACATCAGAAAAACTGTCCTTAGCTGTTTATATGTTATTTTGATTCTCTGATTACCGAAATAGAATGTAAACTGTGAAGAATACATGTCTAGGAAAGTTCTGGCTAAGGAAAGACCTGGTTTTTAAGTGTGTCCAGTGTGACCCTCCACTCTTTCCTGGGAACTTACCTGGTGTACTCTTTTACAGATTGTATTCTCTATTTCTGGTATGATTAGTGATCGTACGTATGAATAGTGACCGTACGTATGAATAGTGACCGTACGTATGAATAGTAACCATATATATGAACAGTAACCGTACATATGAACAGTATCTGTACGAAAACAATCCTGACGTATTTTCTCTAATCTTTCATGAAAATCTCCGTAGCAGAACACCGAAATTCACCTGAGAACTCTTGTCTGTAATGACTTAGAGAAGCGATGTTCGTACGGAATCCAGGTGAGTGAAACGACCCCGTTTTAATAGAGTTTTAGCATTACTGGTGATAAAAAGTATGTCGTAGGACACTCCCAAGATTCATAGGGGAAAATTGAATTCAGAATGGCGAATATAATGAGATAATTAATCCAGAAGTATGGATAAGAAAAAGCAAGTATCTCATGATGATGTGAAGATTGAATCTCTTGAATTGTGGTTTATAAAGCTATAATATAGTTATCTACTATACCTGTTATATGGATGAATATTATATTGAGCTTCTGATTATGATATGAAATGCTATTGATTGTGATTGAGCGGGACAGTACCCCCTCTCACGGCAAGGCGGAAAACCCGGTTGACAGGGTGTCTTGACCAATGAGTGTGGAGACAACGATTCCCTCAGTAGGGATATAGCCCGGATTGGTGATAAATCCGTGAGGCGCCCTAGCTAAGAGGATGAGATTGTGCGTCATGGCGGAAATATACATAATTGGTGAGCCGGCCTGTGTGCGCTCTCCGGGATATATTGCCATTGACGAGTACTAGTAACGTTTGTTGAATTGGATGAATTTTTATCTTGTATGTAAGAGGATGATGTTGTGCGTCATGGCGGAAATATACATAATTGGTGAGCCAGCCTGTGTGCGCTCTCCGGGATATATTGCCATTGACGAGTACTAGTAACATTTGTTGAATTGGATAAATTTTTATCTTCTGTCTATTGGTTGAGTATGAGCCTTTGGATATACTTGCATGACTGGTAATGTATTTGAATTTTATTAATGCGAGGCCGATTCGCTCATTGAGTTTAAAAGCTCACATTGTTGGTACAACCTTTTTGTTCAGATCAGGTTGCCATCGAAGAATATCTGCTAGAGGAGTAGATCACTTTGGACCTTTCCGTTGTCGGGTAGACCTCTCTTCTGTTATAGATTATGTTGCTCTGTAATCGTCTAGGACATCTAGTTCAGGGGTTCGACATTTGGCTTGTATGTCAGTATAATAATGTATTTTAAATTGATAATCTATGATTTTCAGATAAGAAAATTTGATATATTTATCGGAAGGCTTACAGTGATGAGAGATTCATCATTGTGCCGGTCATGTGCCCAGAAAACGGGTCGTGACAAAGTTGGTATCAGAGCAATGGTTGTTAGGTCTCCTAGTGATTACAGAGCAAGGTAACCTTAGTGGGACCTCCTCTATCGTTGTGAACCCGGGCACAATTATAGAGAGACGGCTCTACTGAAGGCCCTGTAGGATGTTTCCATTTCCTTTCCCTCCGAGACTTATCTCTTCTTAGGAATTATGTTCTCAGTTTTAGTTTTAGACAGATGTGGCCACACTTTTGAACTTAGTAAAGGAAAGGTTATTACTTGTTTTGATTCCGTTGTTGTTGGATCAAATTTTTATATGGTGGATTTTATAAGCTGAATTCATGATTGAATTTGTGTAGCTATATTATTTTAGGGTACCAGCCAATGAAAGAAACCACTCGCATTAAAAACAAAAAAACTGAAGGATTACATTGCAAAAAAGAAGAAGTTTACTCATGCATGAGTAATCTAAAAGCGAGGTGGTCTTGGATTAGGAGAGTTGTATTGTATCATCACCCCTCGACCATTCCTTGGAGCAAGGGACATAGCAATGTCGCGGAGGGTAGTGTAAATCCCATTCATACAATCAACACTTCTTTGTTGTTGATTGCAGAAGCACTGGGTAGACCAATAGAAGAACCTGTCTATTCTTGAAGTCATTTCTGCATGATTGCGTTTAGTTAACTTCTCCAGGTCTCCTATCATCTTTTTCAGATTTTTCACCTCCTGCTCTAGACAGGCGATTTTGTCCTCCGAGGTATGGCCCGTGCTAGTCTCCTCAGCTTCCTCGATCTTCTTCATTTTCTTCTCCTTCTGTTTCTCTGGAGACCCCTCAAAAGGTCTTTTGCCCTTGTCTTTGCCCAGACTTAAGTTTAAGTCGAGCTCTTTTTCCTTAGCCTCTACTGTGAGATCAATGTACTTCCTTGCGGACATGATTTGGAAAAATTTAGAAATTTTTGTAAGAGTATGAGGCGAGAGGAATACTGGGGGATGATAGGCTCGGAGATTATTACTCTTTGTGGTGTGGTAACTGAGAACGCTGAGAAGGTTTTTATAGAGAAAAAATTTGGACTAAGAGACAAAGAAGATATCTCTTCACCGCACCCCTACACGATCAACCTATGGATTTCTGCAAGCTGGAAGCCAGAAGTCTAGGGTAGGCGTGCACACCGATAGCGCGTTGCATTAATGCCAAAACCACGAAAGTCAGTATTCGGTGGATTTGCGGTCGATTTTACTTGGTTTTCCCATTTCTCCCGTTGGCATTTTTCGAAATTCAAAGAAGTTGACGATATAGCCATTAAAGATTGCCTTAGATGCTTTTATGATGAACTGAAATGCATTTCTCTGTTTTATTGTGTTGTTCTTAAGAGCCTTCAGTTGAGTATAATATACATAATTGATTGAATCATGTTGTAATTACATTTATGTATGTTATTCATGCATAATGAGTGAAGGCTACGATCAAGGAGAATATGTGATGATCCTACATATACTCATAGAGATGTGAAATCAAAATGACTTGGATAGAATAAAATGTGTAGATGATGATATATCTTCATGGTTACATATACTTACATATAATGCTCTCGTGGGCAAATGAAAGGTAGTGATTTCCTTACATCATGATAATGCTTAAGGCATGTGACCGTAAGCAGTTAACTTTGTTTTAAAATATATATATTGATATACATATATTATGTGTAAGTCTAGAGTAAAGACACCGATTAGAATCTAAGATACGGCCAATATGAGGCGACCTAATCATAGAGGGACATCGTGATATAGGATTACAGAATAAAACAAGTTTAGAGGGAGAAAATCTCAGACTAAAGAGCGTAGTTAGTCAGAACTTTGCGAAAGGTCAAGATTAGCCGAAATTTTTTTTTTTTGAGGAAATCTTTGACTTATGTTAATTGTATTAAATTATATTTACTATTTACTTGCATGTCCGACATTAATTGCTGGCATTGCGACGTATGTGATCTGTAAACCTTATAGCAAGCGGCGTGTAGGTTGTGGTGGCTTTAGCTCCAGGGGCTTCGGGTTGTCTATAAATCTTGTATGCCCGTTACCCTACTCATCGCACCAAGCAAACCTACTTCTTTCATTACATACCTATTTCTCAATCTTCATTCCTTTCTCATTCGAAGTTATTTCTAAGATCCCTAGAGCAATGGCCGATAATAAGTCTTTCAACTTGAATTTTGAGACTGGCAATGTAGAGCTTGATTTAAATCTAAGTCTCGAAAACAACAAAGGGAAGAGACCTGTAGACAGGTCACCAGAAATTAAGAAGAGAAAGAGGGATGTAATAGAATTGGAGGAGGACAGTACTGCAACATCCTCAGAAAATAAGCTTGCATTCCTGGAACGTAAGATAGAGAGCCTGGAATACAAGATAGAGGACCAGAAGCGACTAATAAGTCGTCTCTTTGAAAACCAAGAGAAACTGATAAACCGTCGTTTCGGGGAACTGGCTAATCGAGTTGATAGACATTCAATGTTTGCAACTCAAAATTTTCGTGACCAACAAGCAAGGTGTATTGACTGTATGAACGGAGTGACTTATGCTCTTCGCCAAATTTCTCAGGCGCTTCCTCCAGAAACTCTTTCTAGGCTGCAACGATTAGCTTCCTCCTTAAGGTCTGAAGCACCTTCCTCTTCTAGACCTGGAGCACCTTTTACATTTCAAAAGCCTCCTCGTCCTTAATTTATTTTTCTTTTGTTTGTACCTAAAGCTATATTTGGTGTAAGCTTCACGTATTAAAATTATCTATGTACTAAAAATAAAATTTAAGTTAGTATCTAGATCTTCTTTGTTGAAGTGATTCATTTTACTGAAAGAACTTGAGGAATGAGAAGATATTGGACTTGTTATATTTCATACTTGATTCTAAAGCATAGTATAGTAATATCTTTTTGACTGAGCAGAGTTACTAAAATGATATTTCATTGCACTTCTGAGCTATGGAGGAATGCTGAATAAGTATTTTATGAACCTATAGAACTATGGGTTTGCCTCAATCATTGAAGGGATGCGACTCTATATGAGTCATTGAGGTGAGAGGAATTTTCATATATATAATTATGCGTAAGAAGTATGTTATTTACTTATCATATTTTCTAGGATTGTTCTTCCTAGAGATTTATGTAATGATTTCATTTTATATAACGCCTTCAGCTGAGAGTATCGCCTTAAGGTAGAAGGATCGCCTTCGGGCAAGAGTATTGCTTATGGCCAAAATGATGCCTTCGGGTAGGGTGCTTGTATTCGTAAAAGTTATAAGCTATGTGTGTGGAAACATGTGTTCTGATATTCAATGTGAACTGGAAAGACCACGTGCCACTTTTGAGATGACACCTATTTGAGGTTTTACATAGAGACAGAGTTCGTCTCTGATTAGGTGGTTTGAGTTTGGTAAAGGTTATGAGGATGAGACACTTTATGGTACAAAAGGTTGTGGAGAAGATTAAACTGATGAGGAAGAGATTACTTGCTGTCTAGAAAAGGCAAAAGTCTTATGCAAATTATTGATAATGCGGTTTAGAGTTCACAGTCAATGGTATAATGTTCTTGTAAATCTCACCAAGGGTGTGATGAGGTTTTGGAAGAAAGAGATACAAAGAATGAGATATAGACGAAGTAATCACACTTATTTCAGTCTTGAAATGAGTTTTGAATTCGGGGGACCGAATTCTCTTAAGGGGGTGATAATGTAATACCCAAGAAAAATAAAATATAAATATTTGTTTACAAACTACTGTTACTATTTCAGTATACAGTACTATTCACCTATATAATACTATTTACGTATATGATACTGTTCATTTATACAATCGAAATGTCAAGTACTAGATGTTGTTTGGTCATAAGAGAAAACTAGAAAGAAGTTCGTAGGAGAAACTGACGTTTTATGTGTGAAAATACCCTTAGGGACTAAAGTGAAAGGACTGAATTGAAAAGAAACTTAAAGGTTTAAGGTGAAAGGATATTTTTCCCTTTTAAGTTTCCAATAGTAATAACAGAAAAATTTTCCATCGTACGCGTGAGGTGCACAGTAACTGCATTATTAGAAATGTCATTTTCATGAATAGTAAATTGAATATTTTATTAGCGCATAGTGTCAAATAGTACCCTTGACTTTTGCTATAAATAGGCCCTTCCATTTCACTTCTAAACTCACACCTTCAACTTCTCTTCTTCTCTCCTTAAGTTTCTCTTACTCCAAAGCTAGGCCTCTGAGATTTTGGGCCTTTCCTTTTCAGCTTAGGTAAGGATACTATGCCCTTTCTATGTCTTTCAAATTTTAGAAGTTAATTTCTTAAGTATGCTCTGTGGTTGCGGCCTTGGCTGATCTTCCACATCAGAAAAACTGTCCTTAGCTGTTTATATGTTATTTTGATTCTCTGATTACCGAAATAGAATGTAAACTGTGAAGAATACATGTCTAGGAAAGTTCTAGCTAAGGAAAGACCTGGTTTTTAAGTGTGTCCAGTGTGACCCTCCACTCTTTCCTGGGAACTTACCTGGTGTACTCTTTTACAGATTGTATTCTCTATTTCTGGTATGATTAGTGATCGTACGTATGAATAGTGACCGTACGTATGAATAGTGACCGTACGTATGAATAGTAACCATATATATGAACAGTAACCGTACATATGAACAATATCTGTACGAAAACAATCCTGACGTATTTTCTCTAATCTTTCATGAAAATCTCCGTAGCAGAACACCGAAATTCACCTGAGAACTCTTGTCTGTAATGACTTAGAGAAGCGATGTTCGTACGGAATCCAGGTGAGTGAAACGACCCAGTTTTAATAGAGTTTTAGCATTACTGGTGATAAAAAGTATGTCGTAGGACACTCCCAAGATTCATAGGGGAAAATTGAATTCAGAATGGCGAATATAATGAGATAATTAATCCAGAAGTATGGATAAGAAAAAGCAAGTATCTCATGATGATGTGAAGATTGAATCTCTTGAATTGTGGTTTATAAAGCTATAATATAGTTATCTACTATACCTGTTATATGGATGAATATTATATTGAGCTTCTGATTATGATATGAAATGCTATTGATTGTGATTGAGCGGGACAGTACCCCCTCTCACGGCAAGGCGGAAAACCCGGTTGACAGGGTGTCTTGACCAATGAGTGTGGAGACAACGATTCCCTCAGTAGGGATATAGCCCGGATTGGTGATAAATCCGTGAGGCGCCCTAGCTAAGAGGATGAGGTTGTGCGTCATGGCGGAAATATACATAATTGGTGAGCCGGCCTGTGTGCGCTCTCCGGGATATATTGCCATTGACGAGTACTAGTAACGTTTGTTGAATTGGATGAATTTTTATCTTGTATGTAAGAGGATGATGTTGTGCGTCATGGCAGAAATATACATAATTGGTGAGCCGGCCTGTGTGCGCTCTCCGGGATATATTGCCATTGACGAGTACTAGTAACATTTGTTGAATTGGATAAATTTTTATCTTCTGTCTATTGGTTGAGTATGAGCCTTTGGATATGCTTGCATGACTGGTAATGTATTTGAATTTTATTAATGCGAGGCCGATTCGCTCATTGAGTTTAAAAGCTCACATTGTTGGTACAACCTTTTTGTTCAGATCAGGTTGCCATCGAAGAATATCTGCTAGAGGAGTAGATCACTTTGGACCTTCCCGTTGTCGGGTAGACCTCTCTTCTGTTATAGATTATGTTGCTCTGTAATCGTCTAGGACATCTAGTTCAGGGGTTCGACATTTGGCTTGTATGTCAGTATAATAATGTATTTTAAATTGATAATCTATGATTTTCAGATAAGAAAATTTGATATATTTATCGGAAGGCTTACAGTGATGAGAGATTCATCATTGTGCCGGTCATGTGCCCAGAAAACGGGTCGTGACACTGTGGAGGGCATGAGTGTCCAATATCCCATTTTCAGACAGAAAGGCACTTTTTCCATCCGAATAGGAGTGGAAAAATACAATGGAAAAAAGCCTCCTCATTTTCTATTATGGAAAGCTTCCCTTCCATTAGCCAGTCCAACCAAGCACAAGAAAAAATATTGTACATTGGAATTCCATTCTATTCTCTGCCTCTGCTGTCCAACCAAACGGGGTGTTAGGGCTTTCCTAGTTTGCCTTGAAAACAAAATTAAGTGGTGACTCCTCTGTTTTTTCTTCCCTAGTTTGCCGACATTTCTCATGGGGTAGTGACACCTAAGGTGTTTGGGTCCATGTTTTCTTTGTTTGTATTGCTTGAATTTATGTTCTACCAATTGATTATTTTGAAGTTTCGGATTCGTTAATCTTGGAGTTCCGCATCATTGTGCAGTCCACCAGAATTTGGAGGAAACTTTAACGTCCCTTCCAAAACCAACTCTCCACCAAAAGTGATCAAAGCTAAAAGGAAAGTTTGAGAAAATTCTCTTCCAGGCCTATGATGGCTGGGCAGTACTAGAAAGATTATTCTCAAGACTCCCTTTAAAATAGTTAGATGTTACCCATTGACTAAATGACGATTCTGGTTTTTGGGTTAGTCTCCAAATCTATTTACCCCAACAACGCTTTTTTCATCAAATGGGTATCTCTGAACCCCAAACCACCCTCCAATATTGAGAAAGCAGCTTGCTTTTGTTTTGTTGTTCTTAATCCCCAAAAATATTAACTGCAGCCACATCTATTTGTGCCGTATACTTCCTTGGGAAGGACAATGTAGACATCTGGTAAATAGGCGCAGACTGGACAATGAATCAAAGCACAATGCAGAAGGATTGCATCACCCACCGCAAGTTCTCAATTACAAGCGGAGAATCTTCAGAGCTTTGAGGGTCTTAATAATTTTATGTTTACTAGACAAGAGAGACGGCATAAACAGTTGATTATAGTGCTTCTCAGACATAACCGTTGGGAATTAATTGAGGTTTCTTACTTAGGTGCTTCTGCTCAAAGATATATGGTTTTCTTTAAGGTGAGGGACATTCTGGTTTCCAGAAGGCAAGATATGCAACATCTCAGCCCAACCAATTTCCCCAAAAAGGGCTATGTTAGGAAGATTGCTGCAGGAGTTGGAGTAAATTTGGGGAAGGACGCTTTGGTTTGAGATATTCAGTTTCTCTATCAGAGTTGCAGATGCAAAATATTGCTCAATAGAGAGTTGGCGTATAGAATTTATACTTCAGCGTTGCAAGCAGTCCCTCCTTTTATTTTTAAATTCTGCTTATAATTACTCTATTACTCTGTAATCATCTGTTGTTAGTATAAAAAAGAAAAAGAAAAAAAGGCCTATTACAATCACCTATGCGTGTGATTTCGATCACCCAAAAGTAAGGAGTTCGAATTGGTGGTCATTCCTCCTCAAAGAGATCCTTCAACCTAACTAGTCTCAATACGGCTTGTCCCCATGATATCTTAATGCCAAAGTTTTTCTTTTTCTTTTTATTTTTTCTTTTATAAGTGCTTTCTCCCAATACAACGCGTCCCCATGCTAATCTCTATGCCAAAGTTATGAGAGAGAGTGTGTGTGTGAGAGAGAGAGAGTATTGAAAGACTGTAAAGAAAGAGAATGTTTCTCGTTGAATTCAAATTGATACTACAATATTAACAAACTAACGGCTACTTAAGTGCACAGCGCTCAGTGCTTACATTCCACGCTGAGCGCCATAGTGAGAACAACATAAAACGATCAACGCTAGGACTCAATGCTGAGCACTAATTAAAAAACTTAATCCAACTATCGCAGCGCTCAGCTTTGAGCTTCTAACGCCCTAAGAGAGAGGTGTGAAGTGAGATTAGTAGATGTGAATGTAAGATTTACCAGGTTTTAAATTTCATTCACAAATTAACTGATAAAAATACAATTGTCTATCCATGTTTCCATTATAATATATACTGAAAAAAAGGAAGGATCGCATGGCCATCAATAATGTAAAATAGCTTCGTCCAACTGATGCACATCTTTCAATTATCATCCAAATTAGTTCTTGGGTCAAATCACACATTCACATTCACATGAAAAATAAGGACATTTCCATTTTCAAGGTGTCGAATGTACATTGCATAGTCAAGATCAAGACCTCTACATTTTTAGACTTAATGGTCAATTAACTTCAATCTTTTGTTTTTTTTTTCTTTTAAAATATTTATCAAACTTTCGTGTCCTTTAAAATTTAGTAAAAGCCTATATTTAAAAAATCAGACTGAACAGGATAATTTGATAGAACCTTTTAAAAAAAAATTGTAATTTCATTTTTTATAAGAAAATTGTAATTTCATTAATTGACCAAGAACAAGTGATTTAGCCATGAACTTTAGTTCGATTTGATGGTACGGAAATTGAAATTCAAATCCCAATCAAAATAAAATTAACCAAAGAAAAAAATCATTCAAATATTAAATTTAATACAATTTAGTCATGTCTAAACCAGACTCAATGATTTAATACAATTTAGATTTATGGTCCACTTGACATAATCAAAATTATTTATTTTTTATTTTTAACGTTGTGCAAGTGGGGTTTTGAATTTGCTAGCTCAAGAAATGTCATTTTGGCACATTTTCCGTTTTCAAGAAATTAAATCTGTTTAAAAATGAGTCTAAACAAACTAAGCTTGTAGGGCTTGCGGGCTATCCCTTTTTTTTAAAACAAAAATTATATTAATTAGTATAAATAATTACACTTTATTATATATTTATATTTTATAATATTATATTCAATAAATATAGTAAATTTAGATATGAAAATTTTTGTAATTTTTTAAAAATATTAAAGAAGTAATGTTTTATATGAATAAATTATATTTTAATAAAAATTATTGAATTTATATTATTTAAATATAACTTTTCTTTTTTTAAAAAAGAGTAGCCCACGAGCCGATTTTGGTGTTCAATAAAAAAGTTCGTGATGTATCGGTCTGTTTAACAGTGCTAGTTAGCCTCTATATATTAGGGAACAATGCATAAGCCATACAATAAATAAGCCCAAAAAAACAAAAAAAATCAAAACTTAAAATGCCAGGTAAAGTGGTGCAAGTGTAATCTGAGTAATGAACTAATGATGCATATTCATACATTATGGAAATGCACTAAAAATGACTACAAGCTGAAGCATCCACGAAAAGATTTACTAATAGTGGTAGATGCAAAATATACTAGAAAAAAAATGATGCCACTTAATGCAAATTAAGGCCCAAGGATGCAGCAAATTATTGAGCCAAACATGCTGAAAAATTTCTGTAAGCAAAACCTAAACTACATGCAAGACTATGCAACAACAAACCAATATAATGCAAATAGTACACAAAAAGTTCTATATGATGCATCATGCCTATGTCTATGTATGACGTGTGTTATATATATGCATCATGATCAAAATTAAACGAAAAAAAAGAAAAAGTAGGGGAGGAGAAAAAGGAATCTTAGTAGTAATACATGAATTTAGATTTGGTGCTTGTCTTTACAAGAACATTCACTAGTCCAAATTTTGATGTTATTTTTTATTAAAAAAATTATCAAAAATACTATTTAAAATATGAACCGTTGTATATGAAATTTCAAAATCTCTGTAAGAACAAGCGCAAGCACGGTGCTTGTCACTGGATCCATTTTGGTAATACATAACCATGAAAAGCACTCATTTATGGAGGGAACTTAACCTGCATTTAAAAACAAATAAAAAAAGAGAAAACGCAGCTACATGATAAATGCTGCAAATTTTATGAATTAAGTAAATGCTACATGATATATCCCTTGTTCCAACAGTTGCATAATTTTTTTTTTTTCCAAAAAATACTATCAAGCGTCAAATAGTAAACCAACAAGTACAATAATTTTAAGTAAGCAGTAGGTTGCTACACCTCATTTTGCTACTATTCATGAGACCTTTAACTTGAGAAAACTTGATTATAAGCACCAAATTCATTCATTTTTCTACGTTTAAAATCTGCGTTAGGCATTTCTTATCCCAACAAACTCTTCTATCAGATCTTCTACCGTTTTTCTTGGTGTAATCTTATCAATCTCAAAAGCTTTCATCTCCTTTTTTAGACCTGCATGAACATGACAAGCATCAGTAAAATCCAGTGAGCTACAAACCTAACACACTGATATATATATATATGTATATATAGTGAGTGTGTTTAATTGAAATAGTCTGTCAAATAACGTTTTTGTTGGCATATTAGTATTGTTTTTATTTTACTTTTATCAAAACTAACCTGGTACATTTAAACTTTTGAGTGGCAACCGGGAAGCATTGAAATCGAGGAAAAAGATCAGGCTCTCCAGTAGCTTCACAGACTCAGCAGTAAACAAAATTTCTCTCTAAAACATACAGTTTTATTATTAGCTTGTCTCACACAAATAACAACAACAACAAAGCCTTATCCCACTAGGTGGGGTCAGCTACATGGATCGCACGACGCCATTGAACTCTATCAAACAAAGTAAATTAGTAATTAAGAATCATAAACCTTCACCCTGAATTGACATTGAAGATTATACCCTTTTGGGAAGTAGGAATTTAAGCAAATTGTTCTGTTAGTCATCAGTTTATTCAATTTTTAATTTGATCTATATAGTTTAAATGTTAATAACTGGGTCCCTATAACTTTGAAAAATTTTAACTTACTCCTTATTATTAAACTGTTGTTAGTGTGCTATTAGATTTTGCTTATGTGGCCGACCATGTGCTATCTTGACACTTTGAAGATGTATGATTAATGTTAATAAAAGATATTAATAAATGGTGGAGTAAAATCTACTTACATGTGCAGAATGTGATAATACCTATATTAAGAAGTTTGGGTCAGTTGGGGTAAATTATATGTATATTCAAAATGTCCAAGTGGTAAAAAGTTGGCCATGTTAGCAGAATTTAATGGAACTAACAGGGATTTGAAAGTAGGGAATAAGTTAAAATTTTTAAAATTATAGTTAATCAGATACAAACTTTTATTATAAGGGACAAACTGAACTTTGAGTGAAACTATAGGACCAAGAAAGTAATTTTACCTAAACTCAATCATTTCTCTTGATCAAAATGCCACATATAAAAGAATTATGAAAAATGCATTAAAGCCCCTTAAATTTTGGATTAACGTAAACCATAAAACTTTTAATTTAAAAAATTAGGTCCCTAAACTTATCAATTTTTAGAAAATAGGTCCTTTCATTTAATTTCCTTCTAAAAGCGAGATCTTTTTTGACATGTCAATATTATATTTGTCAATGATAACCCTTAAGTTTGTTTGCTTGATTTAGCTTCCTTTTACTTGAGTAAGGTATAATCACAAACAGGAAACATCACAAATATGAACTAATAAAGTGAAAAATATAAAGAATTAGGTGCTCAAGTGCTTTTAGAAATGATGAAGTAACGTTTCAAACCTTGAAGTTCTTCTCCTCATCGTAGTATCCGGAAACAATGATAAGTGCCTTAAGTTTCTCTGATACTGAAGGTTAAAAAACAGTAAAAAATAAAAAAAAATAAAAAATAAGTGAAAAGTGATGATAGTAATATAATAAAAATTGATATGTAGCATATAATACGTAGCCTTAACCAAATAATAGCAAAAAATTATCAAATATATAATGATAAATTTGTCTTTTTATCTCAATTCTTCCAAAAAAGAAAAAAAAAATCTATTTTAGCCCATTTTATTTAGTATGAAAACTGATGTCATATTAAAAATGTTTATTTTATATTGTTAACCCAAAAGCATCACCAAATTAAATTTTGATGGTTAGGAACAATTAGGATGACTTATGCTCATTTTCTAAATAGAGAATAATTTCTTGAGTACTTCAAGAAGAAATTAGACTATTTATTTACTTAGTGTGACCTTAGCTCCTAATCCTCTAATTATACAAGAAACCTTGATTGTAAGAAAAACTAAAATGATCCAAATTTTACACTAGCATATATACATAACGTGATCCAAACAATTCAACATAGGAACAGAAAATTGACAGATGGGAATGCCACACAAACTCGTCGTTTTGCTGTGGCTGCCTTCTCTTATTTATTATACTCTGAAGATAAAGAACATAATGATAAAGGATAACTAGACTCCTAAACAATACTTAAATCTGAGACACTGGATAATGACAAACTCAAGTTCTAGATAATAAAAACATATTGAAACAGGGACACCAAGATCTGACCCCAATTTTAAAATTTAAAATATATCTGGAATGAGACACCTAGATAATGCACTAAAGTGAATAGGAGAATTTTTTTCCTAATCCCATTCAGGAGGTAGGCTCACGCTTGGTGTCCGACCATTTCCCTATTATCCTTGAGACTAGCAAAGTCAAATGGGGTCTTACCCCTTTCAAATTTGAGAATATGTGGCTACAACACTATTCCTTTTTCAGCAATGTAGAGAAGTGGTGGTTGGACTGCACGAATCCAGGATGGGAGGGTTTTAAGTTTATGAAGAAATTGAAATTTGTGAAGGAGAAGTTAAAGACCTGGAACAAAGAAGTCTTTGGGGACATTAGAATCTAGAAGAAAAAATTCTTAAGGAGCTCGATGTTCTTGACAAACTAGAGAGTGAGGGTGGGCTTGAGGCAACTCTCGTCACACGTAAAGTGACTCTCAGGAATGCTTTGGACAATATTAGGAAAAAAGAAGACATAAGCTGGCGTCAAAAGAACAAAATCAAATGGGCTCGTGAGGGTGTCGTGAACTCAAGTTTTTTTCACAAGGTGGTGAATGAAAAGAGGAGAAGGAGTGTCATGAAAGAGCTTGAGGTGGAAGATGGCAATACTGTCAAGGACAATGAGGGGATCTCCGACGAGGTGACTAGTTTCTTCAAGAAATTATCCACTGAGGAGATGCACAAGAGACCAATGATTAAGGGTTTGGACTGGTCTCCCATTGACGTTGCCCAAGGGAATTGGATTGAAAGTGTAATACCCGTTAATTTTGGAATATAATTCGCCTAAGAGTATTTTAGAATTTTACAACGTTACTTTAGTTATTTATTTTGGTCATTTTTAATTTTCATATTTAATTGTTCTCTTTGAATATTATTTATGAAAATTGAGTTAAATGACTGGACTAAATATTTGCACCACGTGGGATATATTCTAAGAATGGTGAAATTCATGGAAAAGTGGTTTAAGAATGGTCAATTAATCCATTTATTGTAAATTGACTGGATGGGTTTGGATGTTGGGTTATGGATACCCATGGGTTATTCAATAACCCATTAGAAATATTTAATATAAAACTTCAATAGTAACTTCTCATAATTCGATTCTGAAGCGAAGCAAAAGGAACAGTAACTTCATTTTCTCTCTCAGTTCTTCTTCTTCTTCTCAAATCCTTTCCTTGATCTTCATAAGTTCGATTATTTGTTCGGTTCAAAAGCTTTGTAAGGATCAAAGGTAAGCTTTAATCTCATTATTTTCCTTAAATTTCAGTTTATGTAGAAGATCAGAGGAGGTTTTGTTCTTGAAGATTTTGATGATAATTCGTGAATCTCAGTTGTTTTAAAAGTTATATTTGAGTTATAATCGGTTAAAAGAGTTGAAATTCTGGTTTTGAAACAAGAAAGGAAAGGATGAATTTGTTAGAAATTTCTGCAAAAACTTCTGCAAAAACCGAGTTACTGTAGCGACCAGAAATTTCGGGAAAATCTGGAAATTTTTCTTCGAGTTACTGTAGCAGTACTGTAGTGTCGGCAGTCAACGGTAATGTAGCAGTCAACGTTACTGTAGCCAACCGGCACTGTAGCGAACCGTCACTATAGCGAACCGTCACTGTAGCAAACCGTTACTGTAGCAATCAGAAATTTTGCGTATTTTCGTGATTTTGTTTCCTTTCTTATGTTTCCTTGTAATATATTTTACTAGGAAATTTTCCTACACAAATTCTAGTGTGGAACAAGATAAACTTGGACAAACATCAAGGTGAGTGAATAACCTTGCTCAGCTAATTTGATATTACTAGTCAAAGTACAATATAAGTCCCATTTACAATATTATTTGGATAATAAGCAATCAATTATTCATATGGGAGTATATGATGATCAGTAGAAATAAGAGTATGTAGAAATTGTTTTATTTCATGACAATTGTATTATGTGATAAATTCTCACTATCATGTTAATGAGTAAAGATCTACGGGATCTAATACACGAGTTTGAAAGGGTTAAAGTCCCATACTACTCAGTGCATATCTATGAAACCTATACACGAGTTGAAAGGGTTAAAGTTCCATACTACTCGGCGTATATCTAAGAAATCTTATACACGAGTTTGAAAGGGTTAAAGTCCCATACTACTCAGTGCATATCTATGAAACCTATACACGAGTTGAAAGGGTTAGAGTCCCATACTACTCGGTGTATATCGATGAGATCTTATTCACGAGTTTGAAAGGGTTAGAGTCCCATACTACTCGTTGTATATCTAAGAAATCTTATTCATGAGTTTGAAAGGGTTAGAGTCTCATACTACTCGATGTATAAGACAATTAATTATATGAGTAAATGTGGTATTTGTACTTTTGATATTCTATATAGTACAGTTATTTACTTACTGAGTTTTTAAATAAACTCACACTCCCTATGATTATTTTTCAGATACAGAAAACAAAGAAGAAGAGTATCCGTTGGAAGATTAGAAGCCCCTTGGGATTACTCTCTATTTCTGTCTGGTGGGAATCCAGTACTTAATAATGTGGATATTAGAAACGCTCTGTACTTTCTATAGGTCTCTTAGGCTTGTGATGAGAAAGAAATATCAGACTATGTATGTCTATATTTGCTTATCAGATGAATATAATTCTGTAGTGTGGAATGAATGATTAAGGTTGAATGTAAAACCTTACAGAATATGTGTAAATAACGTATGTTTGAGAATTTTATCAAATGAGTAGTATCTTTTCATATGCTCAATTTTTGGGATGTGACAATTTGGTATCAGAGGAAAGGTTTTATAGGTCCCCTATAGAGTACAGAGCAAAGTGATATTTGTGGGCCCTTTCCTATTGTCATGAGCCGCGACATGACCATAGGATTAGGTTCCATAAAAGACCTTGTAGAGTATAACGTCATTTTATAGATAACTTCTCAGTGGGGCTAGTAAGTGATATTTTGTTTATGCCTGAAAATTGTTTGTTATGTGTGTAGATCTGTGACAGATCAATATCAGAAGGATCTTCTAATAATAATAAGCATATGGGTCCAAGGAGGGCCATAAATCCACCAATACATGTGCAAGATGATTCTAACCGTAGTGATAGTTTACGTGCTCAAAGTACTGAGAGCGCAACTAGTGAGCGAGCAAGGAGAGTCGAACCTGATGCTCACGTTGGCAATGCAACTATTGCACATGTGATTAATTTGATGAATGAACGATTTGACCGATTTGAGGCTGAAATGAGAGGTCGAGCTGCACAAGCTAACCTGCCAGTGGATCCTCCTATTGTTGAAGCTGAAATTGTACCACCAGCTCAGTTAGCTGGAGGAGATAACGTAAGGGAGGTAAGAATGTCTGAATTCCAGAAAATGAGGCCTCCTACTTTTTCAGGGGAAGATCCCAAAGAGGACCCACAATGTTTACTTGAAGATTGTGAAGCAATCTGTGATGCTATAGGGTGTTCTCCTACTCAAAAGGTAGAATTCACTTCCTTTCAGTTAAAAGGTAGGGCTGGTAAATAGTGGAGGAACTGGAAGAAAGCTAGAATTCAAGGCGCACCGCCAGTTATGTGGACAGAATTTTACAGATTGGTTATGAATGAATTTCTTCCGGTAAGTGAACGATCATCTAGGGCCAGGGATTTTCTGTATCTATGACAGGGAACCATGACTGTTGATAAATATTCAGCTCAGTTTGTTAAATTATCTGAATATGCCCCTGAAATCATTCCTTCTGAAAGGAAGAAAATAGAAAAGTTTGTGGAAGGGCTTTGTGATGCCTTATATGATCAAGTGGGTTCTAATATGAACGATTACTCTTCGTACTCATAGGCTGTTGATGTGGCCCGAAGAATGGAAAAGAGGTCAAAGAATAAAGAAGAGTATCGTCAAAAGAAGAAAGCTAGATATAGAAGATCTTTTGATCAAGGGGAAGACTCAGGGACTTTGAAACCCTTTACTGCATCACAACATGCTCCAGCCACTCCTACTAAGTCATCTTATTCTACAGCCAGTGTGGCTAAGCCTCGTTCAGAGAGCAGGGGTGGTTTTAGCTCTTCTAGTAGAGGAGGTACTCAAGGTAGAAGGGAAAAACCTCAATGTCCTGAATGTGGAAAGTTTCACTTCGGAGAATGCAGGTTAAACACTGTTGGTACAGGTTGTTTTCACTGTGGACAAAAAGGACATTTTATAAGGGAGTGCCCTCAGCTCATGACAAGACTAGGTCAAGGGTCTACTTTGCCACCTCGACCACAATCTATTTCTGCTTCTATTACTCAAACACCAACCCCTTCAATAGGGGGTAGTATGGGAAGAGGTTCTGGAAGAGGCCAAGGTGACCGTGGAAAACAAGCTGCTGGCAGAGGAAATGCAAGAGTATATGCTCTAACCCGACAGGATGCTCAAACATCCAATGCTGTAGTTACAGGTATATTATCTGTTAATACTTTTGCTGCACGTATTTTGTTTGACCCCGGTTCTACTCACTCATATGTGTCACCCCTATTTGCCAAGAGATTTGCATTTGATTCGGTTACTCTTAAAGAACCATTCTTGGTTTCCACACCGATGAGAGAGACTTTGATGGTTAAAACATGTTATCGTTCTTGTAAAATAATTGTTGGGGGCACGAAAACTGAGATAGATCTTATGATTCTCAATATGTTAGATTTTGATGTGATTTTAGGGATGTACTGGCTATCTTCTTGTCATGCTACTATAAATTGTCGTGACAAAGTTATTTCCTTTAATATGCCGGGGAGGAGTAATTTCGTGTTTCAAGCGGATCAAAGTGATGTACCTTGCAACATGATATCTATAATAAGTGCCTGGCGTATGTTGCGAAAGGGATGTTAGGGATTTCTAGCTTTTATCAAAGATTTAGAAAAGAAAGAACAGAAGTTAGAAGACATTCATGTGGTTAATGAATTCCCAGATGTGTTTCCAGAAGATTTACCTGGATTACCGCCAGAAAGAGATATTGAGTTCAGTATTGATTTGGTCCCAGACACACGACCAATTTCTATTCCACCTTATCGTATGGCTCCTGTTGAGCTAAAAGAACTCAAAGAACAATTGGAAGATTTGTTAAACAAAGGGTTCATTCGCCCAAGTTTTTCACCTTGGGGTGCTCCTGTTCTTTTTGTGAAAAAGAAAGATGGTTCTATGAGATTATGTATAGATTATCGTCAGCTGAATAAAGTCACAGTGAAGAATAAGTATCCTTTACCAAGGATAGATGATTTGTTTGATCAGCTTCAAGGAGCAAAATACTTTTCAAAGATTGATCTAAGGTCTGGATATCATCAGTTACGAATTAAGAACGATGATATACCTAAGACAGCTTTTCGTACACGGTATGGACATTATGAGTTTCTTGTGATGTCTTTTGGGTTGACAAATGCACCAGCAGCATTTATGGATTTAATGAACAGAGTGTTCAAATCATTCCTTGATAAGTTTGTAATTGTATTTATTGATGATATTTTGGTATATTCAAAGAGTTATGAATAACATACTGAACATTTGAGAATAGTGATTCAGACTTTGAGAGAGCATCAGTTGTACGCAAAGCTCTCAAAATGTGAATTCTGGATGAGTCATGTAACATTTTTGGGACATGTTATTTCCCAAGAAGGTATTCATGTAGATCCAAGTAAAATTGAAGCAGTAAAACAATGGCCTAGACCAACAACTGTGTCGGAAGTACGTAGTTTTCTTGGCTTAGCAGGGTATTACCGTCGCTTTGTCAAAGATTTCTCTAAGACAGCTCTCCCATTAAATAAGTTAACCCGAAAGAATGTTAAATACATTTGGGATGATTCATGTGAGCAAAGTTTCACCCAATTGAAAGAGTGTTTAACTTCTGCACCAGTCTTAATCCTACCATCAGGACCAGGGGGTTACTCTGTATTCTGTGATGCCTCAAAGATAGGCTTAGGGTGTGTGTTGATGCAACATGGTAAAGTCATAGCTTATGGCTCACATCAGCTTAAAAAGCATGAATTGAATTACCCCACTCATGATTTGGAAATGGCAGCTGTAGTGTTTGCCCTAAAGATATGGAGACATTACTTGTATGGGGAAACTTGTAAAATTTTTACAGATCACAAAAGCCTTAAGTACATTTTTGAGCAGAGAGATCTCGATCTAAGGCAACGAAGGTGGATGGAACTTCTGAAAGATTATGATTGTACCATCCTTTACCATTCAGGTAAATCAAATGTAGTGGCTGATGCTCTAAGTCGAAAGTCTATGGGAAGTTTAGCTCACATTGCCATTATAAGGAGGTCTCTAATACATGAACTCCAAGAATTGGAAGCTGATGGAGTATTCTTCGAGATCACTGAGTCAGGTACATTTCTGGCTCATTTAATAGTTAGATCATCCCTTGTTGAAAAAGTAAAAGCAACTTTAGAAAATGACATTGATATGGTCAAAATCAGAGATAAGGCAAGGCAAGGTCTAGCACTAAGTTTCTTGGTAGATGAAGAAGGAGTCTTATGGTTTAATGGAAGACTCTGTGTCCCCAACATTGAATCTTTGAAACATGAAATCTTAATGGAAGCTCATGGTTCGCCCTACGTTGTACATACTGGTGCTGTGAAAATGTATCAGGACTTGAAACAAGTTTACTGGTGGGAGGGCATGAAGAGAGATGTGACTGACTTTGTAGCTCGATGTTTGACTTGTCAGCAAGTTAAAGCTGAACATCGACGACCACCTGGTTTGATGCAAAAACTAGATATTCCCGAGTGGAAGTGGGAAAGGATCACTATAGATTTTGTGGTAGGTTTACCTCGGTCAACAAAAGGAAATGACTCAATATGGGTCATAGTGGATCGACTTACTAAGTCAGCACATTTTCTTCCTATTCATACCACTTTCAGTGTAGCAAAACTTGCTCGACTTTATGTTAAAGAAATAGTGAAACTTCATGGTGTACCAATATCCATTATATCAGACCGAGGACCTCAGTTTACTTCTCGGTTCTGGAAAGTCTTTCAAGAGGCTTTGGGTACCAAAGTGAATCTTAGCACAGCATTCCATCCTCAGACTGATGGACAGTTCGAAAGGACAATTCAGACTTTAGAGGATATGCTAAGAGCTTGTGTGATGGATTTCAGTGGAAGTTGGGAAGATCATTTGTCTCTTATTGAATTTGCTTATAATAACAGTTACCAAGCCAGTATCCAGATGGCACCTTTTGAGGCTTTATATGGGAGACGGTGTCGATCTCCTATAGGTTGGTTTGAACTTGGTGAAACCAAAATATTTGGACCTGAGATGATTCAGGAAGATATAAATAAAGTTAAACTTATCAGAGAGAGGTTGTTAACTGCTCAGAGTAGACAGAAATCTTATGCGGACAACCGACGACGTGATCTTGAATTTGCAATAGGTGACATGGTTTTCTTACGAATCTCACCTATGAAGGGAGTAATGAGATTCGGGAAGAAAGGCAAGCTTAGCCCGAGGTATGTTGGCCCATATGAGGTTGTTGACAGAGTGGGTAATGTGGCATATCGCCTAGACCTACCTTCCGACCTAGAGGGAGTCCATCCAATATTTCATGTGTCCATGCTACGGAAATATCTTCCTGATCCTTCTCATGTCATTCAACCCCAAGAAGTTCACTTTGATGAAACTCTCACTTACGAAGAGGTACCAGTAGCTATTCTTGATAGAAAAGTTAAGAAATTGCGTACTAAAGAAATTCCTACTGTCAAGGTTCTTTGGAGAAATCATTCTCGCGAGAAAGCTACGTGGGAGGCAGAAAATGAAATGTGGAAAAAATATCCACATTTGTTTGAAACTTGAGGTAAGATTTTAATTCGGAGGACCGAATTCTTTTAAGGGGGTAGAATGTAATACCCGTTAATTTTGGAATATAATTCGCCTAAGAGTATTTTAGAATTTTACAACGTTACTTTAGTTATTTATTTTGGTCATTTTTAATTTTCATATTTAATTGTTCTCTTTGAATATTATTTATGAAAATTGAGTTAAATGACTGGACTGAATATTTGCACCACGTGGGATATATTCTAAGAATGGTGAAATTCATGGAAAAGCGGTTTAAGAATGGTCAATTAATCCATTTATTGTAAATTGACTGGATGGGTTTGGATGTTGGGTTATGGATACCCATGGGTTATTCAATAACCCATTAGAAATATTTAATATAAAACTTCAATAGTAACTTCTCATAATTCGATTCTGAAGCGAAGCAAAAGGAACAGTAACTTCATTTTCTCTCTCAGTTCTTCATCTTCTTCTCAAATCCTTTCCTTGATCTTCATAAGTTCGATTATTTGTTCGGTTCAAAAGCTTTGTAAGGATCAAAGGTAAGCTTTAATCTCATTATTTTCCTTAAATTTCAGTTTATGTAGAAGATCAGAGGAGGTTTTGTTCTTGAAGATTTTGATGATAATTCGTGAATCTCAGTTGTTTTAAAAGTTATATTTGAGTTATAATCGGTTAAAAGAGTTGAAATTCTGGTTTTGAAACAAGAAAGGAAAGGATGAATTTGTTAGAAATTTCTGCAAAAACTTCTGCAAAAACCGAGTTACTGTAGCGACCAGAAATTTCGGGAAAATCTGGAAATTTTTCTTCGAGTTACTGTAGCAGTACTGTAGTGTCGGCAGTCAACGGTACTGTAGCAGTCAACGTTACTGTAGCCAACCGGCACTGTAGCGAACCGTTACTGTAGCAATCAGAAAATTTTGCGTATTTTCGTGATTTTGTTTCCTTTCTTATGTTTCCTTGTAATATATTTTACTAGGAAATTTTCCTACACAAATTCTAGTGTGGAACAAGGTAAACTTGGACAAACATCAAGGTGAGTGAATAACCTTGTTCAGCTAATTTGATATTACTAGTCAAAGTACAATATAAGTACCATTTACAATATTATTTGGATAATAAGCAATCAATTATTCATATGGGAGTATATGATGATCAGTAGAAATAAGAGTATGTAAAAATTGTTTTATTTCATGACAATTGTATTATGTGATAAATTCTCACTATCATGTTAATGAGTAAAGATCTACAGGATCTAATACACGAGTTTGAAAGGGTTAAAGTCCCATACTACTCAGTGCATATCTATGAAACCTATACACGAGTTGAAAGGGTTAAAGTCCCATACTACTCAGCGTATATCTAAGAAATCTTATACACGAGTTTGAAAGGGTTAAAGTCCCATACTACTCAGTGCATATCTATGAAACCTATACACGAGTTGAAAGGGTTAGAGTCCCATACTACTCGGTGTATACCGATGAGATCTTATTCACGAGTTTGAAAGGGTTAGAGTCCCATACTACTCGTTGTATATCTAAAAAATCTTATTCATGAGTTTGAAAGGGTTAGAGTCCCATACTACTCGATGTATAAGACAATTAATTATATGAGTAAATGTGGTATTTGTACTTTTGATATTCTATATAGTACAGTTATTTACTTACTGAATTTTTAAATAAACTCACACTCCCTATGATTATTTTTCAGATACAGAAAACAAAGAAGAAAAGTATCCGTTGTAAGATTAGAAGCCCCTTGGGATTACTCTATATTTCTGTCTGGTGGGATACCAGTACTTAATAATGTGGATATTAGAAACGCTCTGTACTTTCTATAGGTCTTCTAGGCTTGTGATGAGATAGAAATATCAGACTATATATGTCTATATTTGCTTATCAGATGAATATAATTATGTAGTGTGGAATGAATGATTAAGGTTGAATGTAAAACCTTACAGAATATGTGTAAATAACGTATGTTTGAGAATTTTATCAAATGAGTAGTATCTTTTCACATGCTCAATTTTTGGGATGTGACAGAAAGACCCTTTGAGGAGGAAGAAATTAGAAATGCAATTTCGAAGATGGGTAAGGACAAAGCTCCTAGGCCTGATGGATTAAATATGGCTTTTTTCCAAGCGTGTTGGTCCATACTGAAGGAAGATCTGATGAAAGTCATTGGAGAATTCTTCTATACTGGCCGTATTCCAACCAGCATGAATTCTACTTTCATTGTTCTTATTCCCAAAAAAGACAGGTCCATTAAGGTAAGGGATTTTAGGACTATTAGTTTGGTAATTAGTATTTACAAGATCATCGCCAAGGTGCTCTCCGAGAGATTGAGTGCGGTTATCGGAAACTCCATTTCGGAGAACCAAAATTCTTGATGTTAGTCTAATAGCTAACGAGTTGGTTGATGATGTCAGACGTAGAAAGCAACATGGTTTAGTGTTTAAATTAGACTTTGAGAAGGCATATGATACGGTCAATTGGGACTTCTTGGACTTAATTCTCTGTCGCAAGGGTTTTGGTGACAGATGGAGGCATTGGATGAATGGTTGCCTTTCCTCAGTGGTCTTTTTGGTTATTATTAATGGGCAACCCAAAGTCTAGTTCAAGGGGCAACGTGGGATTAGACAAGGTGATCCGTTATCCCCTTTTCTCTTTACCTTGGTGGCCGATGTCCTTAGTTGTATGTTGAGGCGGGGTTCTCATAGAGAGATTCTTAGAGGTTTATCAATAAAGGAAGATGGCTATGAAGTAACCCACATACAGTTTGCTGATGACACAATTCTTTTCTTGCCTAAGGACAAGGATAATTTTCTTAGTGTTATCGCTGATTCATATTTGTAAGCTGGTGTCAGGTCTCCGCGTTAACTTAGGCAAGAGTGGCTTAGCTGGCATTAACATTCAGGACGATTCTCATGGGAAGCTAGCAGAGTTAGCGGGTTGTGAGGTTCTCAATTGGCCTCTTACCTATCTAGGTGTTCCTTTAGGGGGTAATCCTAGAGCTGCTTCTTTTTAGGACCCTATTATCCAAAGAATTTCCAGTAAGCTTGACAATTGAAAAGGCCCTTACTTTTCCTTAGAGGGTAGATTGACCCTAATTCAGGCTTCCTTATCTAGTATGCCCTTGTATTTTTTGTCCTTGTTCAAAATTCCAGTCGGAGTAGCTAGAAGGATTGAGAGAATTATGAGGGATTTTCTTTGGTATGATGGAGGGGTGGAAAAGAAGGACCACTTGGTCAGTTAGGAGGTGTGTTGCAAACCTAGGGAAGAAGGTGGCTTGGATCTTGGTAATCTAGTGTCTAAAAACATCTCTCTTTTGGCTAAGTGGTTATAGAGATTCCCCTTAGAGCCTAATTCCCTTTGGCATAAGGTGATTAAAGCAAAGTATGGGCTTCATCAGAATGGATGGGATGCTGGTTCGGGAGGTGTCATTATGCATGCAAGTCCTTGGAAAGCAATTTCTTAGGTATACCACCTTTTCTTTCCTTCGTTATCTCTTATCATTGGTGATGGTTCTCGTTTTCGTTTTTAGGAGGGTTGCTAGACTGGTCCTATCCCCTTCAAAGAAAGATTCCCGCGCCTTTATTCTTTGTCTTCTCTACATGATGCCTCTATTGCTGATTTCTCTTGCTTGCAAAGGGATTATCCTTGTTGGAATCTCCAAATGATAGACTATTGCCTGACTTCTTCTTGATGCTAGACATTCTAGATCCGATACGCCTTTCTTCTTCTCCTGATAAGAGAATGTGGAAGCTGGATTCCTCAGGCTCCTACACTTGTGCTTCCTTTCTCAATTTTCTCGTCCGTAACCCTATTGTTTCTGCCTTAAAAGGTCATATTGGAAAGTTAAGGCGCCTTTAAAGGTTAAAGCCTTTTTGTGGACTGCAATGCTCTATAGAATTAATACAAACAATCTGTGTCAAATCAGAAGGCCCCTTAAGGCTTTATCCCCTGATGTTTGCGTGATGTGCTTCATACATTCAGAGACAACAATCATCTGTTCCTGCACTGTGATGCGGCTTTGAGCATTTGGAATAGGTTATTTGGTCTTTTTGATGAGAATTGGGTTTGTCCAAAAGACCTTGGCACACTCCTTGCGACCAAATTCACCAGTTTTGGCCATAGGAAAGAGAACAAATTTTTTTGGAAAACAGCTATGTTCGCAATTGCGTGGTGCATTTGGATGGAAAGAAATGTCAGTCTTTAATGACCGGCGTCTACCTCCTCATTTGTTATGGGATCATATTCGTTACATGGCTTCCTTGTGGGTTTCGGCCAATGGGCTGTTTAATAGGGTGCCTCTTTTTGATGTTTATAGGGATTGGAGGGAGTTATTGTACTAATATTTTGTTAGGGGCCTTGTGGGGTGTTTTTGAGTTTTTTAGCTTACAATTTTTTTAGATCTTTCTTAGGAGGATCTCTTGTCCTCCACCTGTTGTAATCCTTCTCCCTTTGTCTCTTTCTCTTCTCCTCAATAATATTTCTTTTTCTATCAAAAAAAAAATGCACTAAAGTGAAAATGTATCTAAACAGGGACATCTAAATACTGAACCCTATTTAAAAATGACAGAGTATTCTAGATACTGCATTGTGACACACAAGGTCATACTCTCTTATTCAAATGACACCCAAGAACTACACAAAAATTAGTCCTTCCCTTACCACATCCTCAATAGACAAACAATAGCTCCCAGAATTTTTCTCCTTGGTCAGGTCATCTATCTTATCATAATGACAGTTCAGAAAAGTCTTTCATCTACTTCTCTTGTGTAGTCCCCTTGATCTTCTCTTAGTTGAACTTGAATGCTTAGGTTCTTGCTGAGGTACCCATTAACATAAAATTCCAGAGCTTGTTATGTTGTTTTTTAATTGTCAGACAACAATTACAAAATTCACCATGTAATTGACAATAACCACAAAATTTTAACTTGTAGCGACATGCACATACTTCAACCAGCAATTTGTTAATCAGAGGATGTCTCATGGGCATGTTTGGGATTCTAGTGTGGTTATCAACATTGCATGCACTGATGCATGACAAGAAATAACAGTGGCTTTTGGTGATGATGGAAGTCAGAGGATATTCCAACCTTATTTTTCCAGAAATGTGCCAATCAGATGGTCACTTGTCCCAAAATAGTATGTTGAAAGATTTTCCAGTCACTGAAATTGTTTACTTTCCAGAAAAGGGTAACCATTATAGAACAAAGCTAAGCCAAAGAAGAGAGAGGGGGGGGAGAGGGGGGTAGTGGTGTTTTTCTTGGAGATGTGGTCTTCAATCCTGAGAACTATAAGATATAGAAGGTATATTATCATCTTAGTGCAGCAGCCCCTCTCTTCTCTTATTGTAACCCTTTGATGGAGATTAACTACAAGATGGACTCTTAAAGATAATGATATGGATAGCTAAGACTCCTTCATAATAATAAACTCCAATACTCCAAGATAATGATAAATTCGACTTCAAAATAGTTAAGCTTTTAATCCATCAGGAGTTCCAATCATATAGGTTTCTCAACGTGATCTAAAATTTAATCTTCTACCTTTCCCAGAATCACTCTTTTATTACAAAAATAATAGAGTGCATATGAACTTAGTGAAATTCACCTTCTAAGACATTTCAACTGGCAACCCAATTGCAGAAAGACTCAAATGTTATAAGAAACTGACTTTGAATCCTGCAAAGATGATTTATTATTTTGACCTAGTGCTTCCATTTTGAGAATTGAAAGAGTTACTATGACAAACAGATTTCTTTGAAAAAATATAGATATAATAAGAAATGCACAAGTCAATTTTGTTACCATGTTTTCCAGCATACAGAAAATTTTCACAATAACGATTGAGTTTTTGTCCAAAAACAAGTAAACATTAAGTTAATTAAATAAATGTATTTGATCTAATACTCACATTGGAAGTGCTGTATTTCTTGCACTAGATGTTCTGTATGAGAGAGAAGCTGACCAATTGAAACTCCAATGCAACTCATGCCAATTTCTGAAGCTGATCTTGCATCTGCACTTTCTGATTTATCACATAAAACTTACCATATTAGTAAAGTGCAAGAAGAGACCTTTAATTCTATGATTATAATAGGCATCCGTCTCATGATATATAATGCATGTAATAATGTCAAAATATTATTTTAATTATTTAGGAGTTGTAAATATTTTGTTTCCTTATTTTTAGGGATTTAGATGTAATTAGTTTCCTAGTTGTTTAAATCTATCCATATTGTTTAAGGATTAGGATAGTTAGAGAAATCTTTTCCAGATTTGTAGCCTAGATTTAAGGGAGTTAAACCTTATCTAAAAGGTGTCCCTATAAATTTGTAATCTTAGGAATTACAGAAAATCTTATACCACTTACATGGTATCAAAGCGTTCGACTCTAGGGCATTTCCTTTAGTTTCTTGATTCATTCTTGTTCGTTCTTTCTTTTCTTGGTCATCAAGAAAACTTTAAGTGTTCAACTCTGGGCATTTCTATAGCTTCTTGCTTCTTCATGTTCATTCTTCCTTTCCTCTTTAATCATCAAGAAAATGGCATCAAAATTCAGTAAGGATCTCCTCAAGACAAGAACTTACGAAATATGGTGGAACAGAGGGTTCAATGTTGCTGATCACAAGTCATAAGCTAACCAGCCACAACTATCTCCAGTGGGCCAAATCAGTGATGATATTCGTGTCAAGCACGGTAATCAAGATTTAGATCTTGCTCGCAAGATTGCATAAGATCTAGATCTTGACAACAAAAATGAGCAAGATCGTAGGTAGGATTTTTTTTGCATCAAAATCGCTTAAGATCTAGATCTTGCATTTTAAGATCGTATATGATCGTACAAAATCTTAAGATCATAACATTTATTTTTCTCTCTTTTTTTTTTAATGTTTTGATATTTAAATTTTTTTAATGGAAATAACTGATAAATTTATAGAAATATAAGATGTTTTATGGAAATATTTTGATATTTTGATAAATTATATTTATTTTTAAATATTTTTTATATTTGGCAAATTATATAAATATTTTTTATATTTATTTTTTAAAATTGCATAGGATCTTCTGATCTTGCAATTCAATCTCACCCGGCCTTTCCGATTCTTTACAAGATCTTGATCTTGATTACCTTGGTGTCAAGGAAAGGAAAAGAGGATTATCTCACAAGCTCAGCTGCTCCTCCACAAAATTATGCTTTGAAACTCAAGGTGTGGAAGGCAAAAATAATATTGTGATGTCCTGGTTGATTAACTCCATGGACAATGAGATTGGGCAAAACTTTTATTTTATGATACTGCTCATGAGATCTGGAATGCTGTCAAAGAAACCTACTTAGATAATGATAATACAACAGAGTTGTTTGGAATCAAAAGGGCTCTCCATGATCACGGACAAGGTGAGATGAATGTAACCCAATATTACAATACTTTAAATCATTTTTGGCAGCAACTAGACATGTATGAAAATCAAGATTGGGAATGTCCTGTGATGCAACCAGATTTCGAAAAAAGTGTTGAAAAGGGAGAGGATTTACAAGTTCTTACTAGGATTAGATAAATTCCTTGATGAAGTCAAGGTGAAAATCCTAGGCACTAAACCTCTACCTTCAATATGGGAGGTTTTCTTTGAAGCTCGCAAAGAAGAAAGTAGGAAGAAATCAATGATGGGGACTAAACAAGTACCTGACCTAAATGAAAGTTCTGCACTTGTGTCATGTGATTGAGACAAATATGATGAAAAAAGTGTATATTCTCATTCATAGAATTGTGATATATATACAAAAGGAATCATAAATACAAAAGGGAATCAGAATCCTAAATAATCCCTATAATTACGCTACAATCTCTATAATTATTCTATTCTTATAATCATGCTATTTACATTATTCTGTAACACTCCCCCTCAAGGTGGAGTATAGATGTTAATCATGCCCAGCTTGTTACAAATGTAGTCAATGCAGGCTCCATTTGAGGCTTTTGTAAAGATATCTCCCAACCAGTCTTTTGTTCTAACATATCCTATAGTAATGAAATTTTTTTCAATCTTTTCATGAATAAAGTGACGACCAATCTTAATAGCTTGGTTGTCACACCATAACTTTGTTGATAGTGGGAGCTAGAAGCCAACTTCCTTTAACAGTTGGTATATCCATACAATATCATATACTGAGTTTGCCATAGCTCCATATTCTGATTCTGCAATAGATCTAGAGACTACATTTTGCTTCTTACTCTTCCTTGAAACTAGGTTCCCTCCCACAAAAACACAATAACCAGTAGTAGATCTTCTATCATCGTTACACCCTGCATAGTCTGCATCAGAATAGACCTCAATCTTAGTGTGTCCATGATACCCATAAAATAATCCACGTACTAGGGCTCCTTTTAAGTAGCAAAGGATTTGCTCTAAAAGTGCCCAATGGTTGACTGTTGGAGAGGACATAAAGCGACTGACCACACTAACCGAATATGAAATGCTATGTCGAGTCACAGTAAGATAATTCAATTTTTCCACAATTCTCATATACCTCTTAGGATCATGAAATGGCTCACTGTCATACTTTTCAAGCTGTATGTTAGGGGTTGTTAACGGTGGAGATTGTATAGTTAACTTATCCTCTATTTATGATGTAATCATAGTGCTAATTTGTAGGCTATTCTTAGGGATTCTATTTTATTTCCTTCTTTGAGTCTATGTAATGTGTATACATACCTATGGAGATCAATGGAATAGACATAAGAAAGTGTTCTTTCTTTCTGTTCTTAGTACTCTTAGTGTTTTGTTACATGGTATCAAAGCCTATCTTGGCTTAGTTCTGATCCTCGGACGTTGGGTAAGTGTGTGGCTTACATTAGGTCACTTGGGAAGTGACCTTTGTCTCTCACTACCAGGCCAGGGAGGAACAACACCTCGAGTTTGGCCCGCAACCCTTGTGAGGCTTACACGCTGTTTGAAGACTTGACTTGTTTCTCACGCGTGGACGCATGAAGGCACATGTGACGGAGGCTTTGTTTGGTTCCAGCATTGTCAAAAATAACTGAGCAAGGTAGAACGTGCCTTATCACATCTTCTAACAAATGGGTCATTGATTCTGGTACCACATATCATATGACAGGTAATCCCAACAACTTCTCAAATTTCCAGCCATATAAATCTCCATCTCCTATTATCATAGCAGATGGGTCTACTTGTAACGTTGAAGGTTTAGGGACCACTAAACCCGCTTCTTCTATTACCTTGTCCTCTATTCTAAGTTTACCCAATCTTTTCTTCAATTTGATTTCTGTGAATAAACTCAACAAAGACCTAAACTGTTGTGTCTCCTTTTTCCCTAATCATTGTATTTTTTAGGATATCATGACAAAGCAGATTAATGGTAAAGGACATGTATCTAATGGTCTCTACATCCTTGATGCATAGGAGCCTCGGTCATTTGCTTGCACTAGTTTCACCTCTCCATTCAATGCACATTGTCGATTGGGACATCCTTCCCTATCTGCCTTGAAGAAGTTATGCCCCCAATTTCATAATGTAAAATCATTTGAGTGTGAATCCTATCATTTTGCAAACATCATCATAGTACATTAAGTCCCAGAATTAATAAAAAGGCCGATCAGGCTTTGAATTAGTCCATTCAGATATTTGGGGACCATGTGGGTCTAAGTATTTTGTTACTTTTGTGGATAATTTTTCTCAAATAACAAGAATTTACTTTATGAAAAATCAGTTTGAAGTGTTTTCACATTTCTCTGCCTTATGTGCTAAGATTAAGACCAGTTCGATGGTTCTATACGTGTATTGAGAAGTGATAATGCTAAAGAATACATGTCAAAATCATTTCATAATTACTTGATCCAGCAAGGGATCCTTTGTCAGACTTCTTGTGTGGATATCTTCTCAAAATGGGGTAGCTGAGAGGAAGAACAGGCACTTTCTTGAGACTGCTCGTGCCTTGATGTTCCAATGAAGGTCTCGAAGCAATTCTGGGATTGTGCTATTTCCACAGTCAACTTTCTGATCAATTGCATGTCGTCTATGGTTCTTGGTGGTGAAATTTCCTACAGTATTCTTTTTCCCAACTAACCATTGTTACTAGTAAAATCACAAGTATTTGGTAGCATATGCTATGCTCGTGATGTGAAGCCTTATTACCAAACTTGACCCAAAAGCCTTGACATGTATATTTTTGGAATATTCTTGACTCTAGAAGGGTTACCGAAGCTACTCTTTAGATTTGAACAGATACTTGGTCTCAACTGATGTGATCTTCTCAAAGGAAACACCATTTTTCTCCTCACCTTTCCCATCCCAAGTCAGGGGGAGTACGACGAGGAATGGTTGATCCATAAATCCATGTCTTCTAGTATCTTTGCCGAACAATTAGAGGAGGTTCCAGCCACTGTAATGCCAGCCATTATTCAAGTTTACTCCAGGAGACAAGCAACCAATGATACACCGCTTCTTCGTCATTGGATTCTCAACCAAGTGACAGAAAAGCAACCAGTGATACATGTCTTGTACTAGCTTCTTTGTCATCAGATCCTCCACCAAGTGACCATGACATACTGATTGTCCTTTGTAAAGGTAAATGTCAGTGTACCCTTCCTAAAACTACTTATCCCATTGCTAATTTTGTTTTATATGATCATTTCTCTAATGCATCTAGCTCTTTTATTGCTTCTTTAGCCTTTATTTCAATTCCTAAAACTGTTAAAGAAGCCTTGGCTCATCCGGGTTGGTATGCCGCTATGCTTGGGGAGATAAAAGCCCTCGATGATAATCATATGTGGGACCTAGTGGAATTACCTGAAGGCAAGAAAGTTGTGGGATGCAAATGAGTCTTTACAGTCAAGTTGAATACAGATGGCTCGATAGCTCGACTCAAAGCCAGATTAGCGGCTAAGGGGTATTGCACATAGTATATTATTTTGATACTTTCTCACCTGTGGCCAAACTCACCTCAATCTGACTGTTCATTTCTATAGCGGCCTCTCAAAATTGGCCTCTGTATCAACTAGACATCAAGAATGCCTTTCTACATGGTGATCTTCTAGAAGAGGTGTATATGGACCAACCACCTGGTTTTGTTGCCAATGGGGAGTGCGAGAAAGTTTGTCATCTGAAGAAATCTTTGTATGGATTGAAGCAAAGTCCCCGTGCTTGGTCTGGCAAGTTCATTATGGTGGTTCAAGAATTTGGATTAGAGAAGAGTAAATGTGATCACTCAGTGTTCTACAAATAATCAGTAGCCGACATTATCCTCCTTGTGGTATATGTTGATGATATTATCGTTACAGGGAATGATCATGCAGGGATCTCGTCTCTCAAAGCATTCCTGCATACTAAGTTTCACATGAAAGACTTGGGCCAGCTAAAATATTTCTTGGGAGTGGAAGTAACAAGAAGTAAGAAGGGAATATTTTTGTCTCAAAGAAAGTATGTTCTAGGCATGCTTGTAGAAACTAGAAAGTGAGTAGCCAACCCTCGTAGTTCCCCAATAGTTCCAAATGCATATCTTACAAAAGATGATGGGGATCCCTTTGATGATCCATAGAGATATAGGAACTTAGTTGGGAAATTGAACTATCTTAATGTAACTCGTTCTGACATTGCTTTTGCAATAAGTGTTGTTAGTCAATTCATGTCTATACCTACAGTCAAACATTGGGTAGCTCTAAAACAGATCCTATGTTATTTGAAATGAGCTCCTGGACTTGGTATCTTGTATAGTAATCACGGATATACTAGCATTGAGTGTTTTGCTGATGCTGATTAGGTTGGAAGCAAGATTGACAAGAGATCTACTAGTGGATGTTGTGTCTTTGTTGGAGGCAACTTGGTATCATGGAAAAATAAGAAAGAAAATGTTGCATCTCGATTGAATGCAAAATCTGAGTACAGAGCTATTGCACAATCCTCATGTGAGATCATGTGGATAGATCACTTATTAAATGAGGTTTGGTTGAGACATTCAATGCCAGCAAAATTGTGGTGCGATAATCCAACTGCTTGCTATATTGCGTTGAATCCAGTTTATCATGAGAGGACTAAACACATTGAGATTGGCTGTCATTTTGTTAGTGAAAAGATTGAGGAAAATTTGATTGATACCAGATACGTGAAGACCAGAGAGCAACTCGCCAACCTATTCACAAAAGCCCTGAATGGAACTCGAATTGATTATTTATGTAACAAGTTAGGCATGATTAATATCTATACTCCAGCTTGAGGAGGAGTGTTAATGATAGAGATTGTATAGTTATTGTATAGTTGATTTATCCTCTATTTATGACATAATTAACTAATCCGTAGGCTAATTCTTAGGGATTTGTCCGATAGCATAATCTTAGGATTCCATTTTATTTCCTTCGTTGAGTCTATGTAATGTGTATATATACCTGTGGAGATCAATGGAATAGACGTCAGATTGTGTTCTTTCTTTCTCTTCTCAGTATTAGTGTTCTCTTATAGGGGTCATTGTGGTACAAGATGGCTTAGCCCTCATTTTTCCTATTTCTGTCAACAAGTCAAGAACATACTTCTTTTGAGACAGGAAGATTCTGTTCTTGTTTCTCATAACTTAAACCCCTATGAAGTATTTAAAGGGTCCTAAATCCTTTGTTTGAAAATGGGAGTGCAAGAAAGTCTTGAAACCAGAGATGCCTGAACTGTCACCCCTAGTAATCACAATATCATCAACGTATACCATAAGTAGAATGATGCCATTCTTAGACTTCCTGTAAAATACTGTGTGATTAGACTTGCTTTTCTTCATTCTATACTCCAAAACAACTTGGCTAAATTTGCCAAACCACGCCCAAGGGCTTTGTTTCAGACCATGCAACGATTTCCAAAGTCGACATACTTTCCCATACTCTCCCTGAGCAACAAATCCAGGTAGTTGCTCCATATAGACTTCTTCCTAAAGAGTACCATGAAGAAAAGCAATTTTAATATCCAACTGGTACAGTGGCCAATTATAAGTGGCTGCCAAGGAGATCAACAACCAAACTGAGGTAAGTTTGGCAATCGGAGAAAAAGTATTTGAGTAATCAGTACCATAAGTCCGAGCATATCCTTTCGCAACGAGAAGGGCTTTTAAACGACCAAGGATTGACTTTAATTATAAATATCCACTTGCACCCATTAGCTTTCTTGCCAACAGGTAAAGAGACTTTCGAAGTTTGCAAATTAAGTTATTATCTGATGTTGATAAACCCAAAAGTATCTCCATGTAGACTTCTTCACAGTCTCCGTTCAAGAAAGCATTTTTGACATCTAATTGGTGTAATTTCTAATCCAAATTAACAGCCAAAGACAATAAGATTCTTATGGTATTTAGCTTTGCAAATAGGGCAAAGGTTTCTTGATATTCTATACCATAAGTATGAGTACATCCTCTAGCAACTAACCTCGCTTTATAACGTTCTATACTGCCATCTGCTTTATATTTGATGGTAAATGTTAAGTTGTACATAGTCTTGTATTAAGTGTACATAGGTTGTTTTAGTCCCACAGTGCTTAGACTAGTATACTAGTAGTCTCTCTCTTGTATATATAATTATATATATACGTGTGTACGTGAGTACAATGTATTCTTTTGAAAATACACAAAAATTATTCTCCCAAAAAAAGGGTTTTTCTCTCTCTCTTTTCTCTCTAATTTCAATGGTATAAGAGCCTTTGAGTGAGAAACCCTAGTTACTATATGGAACCCTCCCAAACAATGTCCAAACCCTAGGATCTGTAGCTGTCATCGTTGGTTGGTGTCCTTGTTGGTGTCAGATCACAAATCTGACCACACCACGGTGTTTGTCTCCTCTCTGGCATCATATCCCCAGAAGCTTGCCGTTGTTGACCGTTACACGCCCACCATGCTCCTCCACAGCCCATCACCCATTTGAGCTCCGATCTTCTTTTTCCAATCATTTTACGGTGACATGCAACGCAGATCTTGTCTCAAAGGGGTCCGATCGACCAAACCCTTAAGTGACATCCTTGTTCGCCGCCATGGGTAATTATCAAGCTTCCTCTGACTTACCATTGGAAATGGGTGATGATGTTTTTCTTTTATTGTACCAAAAAAAGTTCTAGCTTAGAGAGATCGAAATGAAGGAGGACAACAATGTAGAGAATGGCTCATTCAATGGAAAGGAATGGTAGCAGAAGATGCAACATGAGAAGAAGAATTGCTATTAAAGAGTCAATTCCCTTCTTTTATCCTTAAGGACAAGGCTCATCTTGTGGGGAATGGTGATGATAGGAATGATATTCTGTTAGACACTGGACCTAGTCCTCCGGTCTGGAAAGTTTATTCTAGAAAGGGGGCAATTGTGTAAATGACTTATTATTCTATTATGAGGTATGAGATGTTACTTATGTGAGGGAGTGTCGTGTTTGTACGTGTCCGTACTAGAGTTGTGTCTATGTTGGTGTGCATCTGTGCTGGTGTGTCTATGCTGGAGCGAAGAGAGAGAGAAGGATATAGGCAGGAAAATAGGTATTAGGAGGATAAGAAGAAGAATACTGTTTCGTAGAGGAGTTACTGCTCTGGTTAGGAGATTTATCTCTGGTTTAATGATATTAGTATATCTTCCTTCATTCCTTTGAACCTGTTGCTGTTTTCCATTAGAAGTTCTATCAAAAGCAATGTGCATAAATTAAAAAAATAAGAAGTAAAACAAATTTTAATCTCTATTATCAGATAGCTTGACATATTCATCCTTACTTTCATCAAAGTTGTCCTCATTTATTTTCATTAGTTTTGAACTTGAACTTGCATTAAAGGATCATTTTGGCCTTCAAAAAGGAGCATTTTGAGTCAAAGAAGGAGAACAAAATATAAATATGCAATCTTCGAGGATCAACTATGATAGGATGATCCAATGATCTTACTACTTTGACCACAACAATCTTACTATAAGACTAGTGAAATTTTAAAAAAAAAAAGTTCTACAGTGAGAATGTTGGATTATAAGGAGCAAAGTATAATTAAGCCATAACAAAACCAAGGTTTGTATATAAACACAATGCATAATGTCAGTAATCAAATAATTAGTTAAAAGCATGTTATTAAGTTAACTAAAAAGTTTAGATTGAGAAGAATGGAGGGAAAGTGAAGGGAAGTGAAATTTTAATTTTGACATTTTCTGATTTAGATTTAAGTTTACCATTTTTTCCCCTTATAATATTCTTTATTGAGGAGAATGAATGAGAAAGGAAGAAAACAAACATCTCTATTTAAATTTAAATAAAGAACTTGCATACCTAGTTCTGTCCACTTCTTAAAATCTTTTCGCAAGATATCCGCTATATGAAGAGTAGACAAGTCATGCATCTTGTATTTCACTGAAGAAAAGGAAAAAAAAAAAAGCATGAAGAAGACTTGTCATATAAGGATAGATAAATGATAAAACCAAGTTTATAGCTATAAACATCAAGTACATAAATTAAGAGTGAACTCCACTATGGTTGATATGACTACTCAGATGGCATTTAGGCACATTTTTTTTTTTGAGTTTCAGACTTACAAAAAAAGTTCTGAGCATGTTTGAATTGAGAAAAGTGGAGAAGGGAAGGGAGGTTTGAAAAGTCCATTGGACATCATTTCAACTTTCTACCCAAACCTGAAAACTACAAACATTCTCATCTCTAAAATTTTTGGGTGTGTCATTTGTTCATATCCATAGTCAAAATCGAGCAAAACTAGACCCAAGGGCTCAAAAATGTGTTTTTTGTGGGGTACTCATCAACTCAAAAAGGGTATTGTAATCTGAGAGAATACTCAAGTGTTTATTATTCAACTATTGTGTAGATATTAAATACAAAGAAAATCCTATACTAGGAAAGAATGAGAATTACAATATTAATTACAATCAATTACAATTCCTCTAATTATGCCTATGATCTCGTAACACTCATCCTCAAGCTGGAGCATAAATGTTAAGCATGCCCAGCTTGTTACAAAGATAATCAACCCTAACTCCATTAAGAGCCTTTGTAAAAATATCTCCTAATTGTGCTCCAGTTTTCACATAGCTCGTAGAAATCAAACCTCGCTGAATCTTCTCATGAACAAAGTGACAATCAATCTCAATGTGTTTGGTTCGCTCATGAAAGACCGGATTAGATGCAATTTGAAGCACAGCTTGGTTGTTACACCACAGCGTAGCTAGCATTGAGACCTCAAAACTCACTTCTCTAAGTAGCTGATATATCCACATAATTTCATAGACAGATTTAGCCATGGCCCTGTATTCTGACTCAGCACTTGATCATGAAACTACACTTTGTTTCTTGCTCTTCCATGAGACAAAATTACCGCCAATAAAAACACAATACCCTGAAGTTGATCTTCAATCTTCCTTAGATCCTGCCCAATCAGCATCTGAAAACATTCAATCCTAATGTGGCCATGATTGGCATACAATATCCCACGCCCAGGTGACCCTTTTAAATAGCACAGAATTTGTTCCACTGCCTTTCAATGATCAATAGTTGGAGATGACATATACTGACTTACCACATTAACTGAGTAGGCAATATCTGGATGAGTCACAGTAAGATAGTTTAACTTTCCCACCAATCTCCTATATCTTTCAAGGTCTTCAAATAAATCACTAGTTTTAGTGAGTTGTATACCAGGAATCATTGGAGCATTGCATGGTTTAGTTCCCAACTTCCTTGTTTTAGACATTAAGTCAAGCACATATTTCCTTTGAGACAAAAAGATTCCCTTCTTTCTCCTAGTTACTTCAACACCCAGGAAATATCGTAGCATTCCTAAGTCTTTGGTATGAAATTGAGTATGGAGGAAGGATTTAAGAGATGAAATCCCTGTAGAGTCACTACCAGTGATGACAATATCATCCATATACACAACTAATAGAATGATGCCACTATCAGAGTGTTTGTAGAAAATAGAGTGATCAGACTTACTTTTATTCATGCCAAAATTCTCAACAGCCTGACTAAACTTATCAAACCATGCACGAGGGCTTTGTTTCAGGCCATACAGAGACTTACGGAGGCGACATACTTTCCCATACTCCCCCTGAGCAACGAAACCTGGTGGTTGCTCCATGTATACTTCATCCTGCAGATCACCATGGAGAAAGGCATTTTTAATATCCAATTGATGCAGAGGCCAATTTTGAGTGGCTGCCATCGAAATAAATAATCTCACAGAAGTAAGCTTAGCAACAGGAGAAAAAGTATCAAAATAGTCCACTCCATATGTCTGAGCATATCCTTTAGCAACAAGGCGGGCTTTCAATCTAGCAACAGAGCCATTAGGATTAACTTTAACGGCAAACACCCATTTACACCCAAGAGTCTGTTTTCCTGCAGGTAGATCTTCCAAGGTCCAAGTTCTATTATCATCCAAAGCATTCATCTCCTCAATCATAGCATTACGCCAGCCATAATGAATTAATGCTTCATGAACAGTTTTAGGAACAGAAACAGAATCTAGAGATGCAACAAAGGAATAAGAAGAAGATGACAAATGGTCATAGGAAACAAAAGAGGATACAGGATATGTGCACGTACGTTTACCTTTACGAAGAGCAATAGTAAGATCATCACTCGGAGTTGGATCAGATGGCGAAGAAGTTGGGTCATCAAGACATGAATTAGGAGGATCCAGAACAGGTACATCAACAGGCTCAGGAATAAGATCAGAAGGTCGTGGCCGACGAGTATATGTCTGTATTATGGGAGGTCTGATAGGAACCGACGGAGGATGATCCGAAAAAGAGGTAACAGTATAAATTAGCAAATCATTATCCTCCCCCTGAGGAATAGGATCGGTAGATGATAAAAAATGGTCATGCTCCCAAAAGGTAACATCAGCTGATACAAGATACCTGTTAAGACTAGGACAATAACACCTATATCCTTTTTGCACACGAGAATACCCCAAGAAGATACATTTCAAAGATTTTGGGTCAAGTTTGGTAACTTGGGGACGGACATCTCTAACAAAGCAAGTACAACCAAATATTTTAGGTTCAGTGGAAAACAACGCTTTATTAGGAAAAAGGACAGAGAAGGGAGTCTCAGCAGATAGAACAGAGGAAGGCATTCTATTGATCAAGAAACAAGCAGTGGAAACCACATCAACCTAAAAATGTTTGGGAACCTGCATTTGAAATAACAATGCTCTAGCAGTTTCGAAAAGATGCCTATTTTTTCTTTAAGAAACACCATTTTGAGATGGTGTGTCCACACAAGAGGTTTGATGAAGAATACCATTTTAGAGCATATACTTTAGGAAATTTTCTGATAAATATTCCTTAGCATTATCACTTCTCAAGGTTTGTACAGGCATACCAAATTGAGTTCGAATTTCAGCACAAAAGGTAGAAAAATGCAAGAACAATTCATAACGATTTTTCATCAAATATAACCATATCATTCGAGAATAGTCATCAACAAAAGTAACAAAATATCGAAACCCAGTTTTGGAGATAACTAGACACGGACCCCAAACATCAGAATGTACTAATTCAAAAGGTGCATGAGCTATTTTATTGCTCTTGGACTAGAACTAAGACGATGGTGCTTAGCAAATTGACAAGATTGACAATCAAAAGACGACATAGTGGAAAACTGAGGACAAAGCTTCTGTAACACTGAAAGCGAAGGATGACCCAACCGACAATGTGCTTTAAAGGGGGTGACAACTTTGGCACAGGCTATGGATTTTGGTATGTGTGGATCAAGGATGTAGAGGCCACCAGACTCATGTCCCTTACCAATCTTCGTCAAAAGATCCTGAAATAAACAATAATCAGGAAAAAATGAGACACAACAATTGAGATTACGGGTGATTTTACTGACAGAAATCAAATTGAATAATAATTGAGGCAGACTGAGAACAGATGACCAAAAAAGTGATGATGTAGGATTAATTGTTCCAGATCCAACAGGGTAAGATGTTGAACCATCAGCTAAAGTAACAGGATTTGTAGATTTTTGTGACTGAAAGGTAGAGAAAAGAATAGAGTTACCTGTCATATGATCTGTAGCACCAGAATCAATGACCCATTTTGACGAGGAGGAAACAAGACATGTTTTGGATTTATCTGACTTGGCAATGGCAGTAATAGAATTGGATTGAGATGACTGCTGAGTCAATCGGGCATACTCCTCTACAGAGATTGTAACAGACTTTTCAGCAGTTTCCGTAGTGGATGCAATATGGGCAGACTGAGTTTTCTTATATTGCAACTTCCGACAATCACGTTTAATATGACCTGGTTTGTGACGATAGTGACAAACTACCTCCCCTGCCTCCTGGCCACGAGTACTATAGTTGGAACCCATGCTCTTACTACCACCCTTGTATTGTTGTTTCCCAAGCTCAGATGTGCTGTTATGACTTCTAAGAGCACTATTAGGTTGAGCAAGTTGATTCGGTGGTGAACTCTCTGTACGAAGAACCCTACTGAAAGCATCTTGAAGAGAAGAAATCTCTGTCCCAGAGAGAATTTGTGACTTAGCTGTCTCATACTCAGATGGAAGACCAGCTAAAAGCTCATAACAGCCATTTTCTCCCTCTGAGATTGCTGTATAGTGACATCTGTACTGAAGGGAAGTATCATATTGAGTTCCTCAGAGGTCTTTTTGAAATTCATGAAATAATTAGTGAGAGTCCTATCACCCTTGTCTGCCCTGTAAAAAGCTTTACACACATCATAGATACAAGAGACATTCTGTTTTCCAGAATACAAGAAATCTAAATATTGCATCAAGTCTTCGATTATACGACAGTGAGTGACCATACCAACCACCTCACTATTGATGGAGTTATGCATCTGGAGAAATAGACGAGCATCCTCTCTCATCCAAGGCAGTCTAGAGTCATCACTAGGAGGATCATCTGTCAAGTGGCTATCCATAGAAATACTTAACAGATATAACTCAATAGTTTGACTCTAATCAAGATAATTTGTACCATTAAGTTTATGTTCCGTAATTTTTGACATTACCGAAACCAAATCAGAGACAACAGTCTTCTTCTCAGCCATAATTTTCCAACCAACACCTCAAAAAACAAATGAAGATTAAATTTTGAGACTTTAGTTGACAAAAAATTAAACACACCTTAAATCTGTTGCACAAACAGCCCTGCACCATACCCAATACTGGCCAACTAGATATGGAAACAGAAAGCCCAGACGAACGCTAGTACTCTGACAGAAATTGAAAAATTTTTTGGTCACGAACGCGACCTCACGCGCCACCACGCGCCGGCGTATGGCACTGTAGCAGAAACCTTTAGACGGTGCGTGTAACTCACACGCGTGGACTCCGGTGACCGGCTTTCGGTGGACAGCCGATCGGCGGCAGACGCTTCTCCCTAGGACGGCAGTGTCAATTGGGGACCCTCCAGTGAAAGTGAACTGAATCCGGCACCTCTCCCTCTCTCACACCCAATGCCCAAAAATTCAAAAAAGCAAAGATACCCTACCCAGAATCAATTTGAAAGCTTTGATACCATGTAATCTGAGAGAATACTCAAGTGTTTACTATTCAACTATTGTGTAGATATTTAAATACAAAGAAAATCCTATACTAGGAAAGAATGAGAGTTATAATATTAATTACAATCAATTACAATCCCTCTAATTATGCCTATGATCTCGTAACAGGGATAAATGCTATCATCCTCCCACGGGAAAATTCTATGTCTTAGCTAATGTCACTTTTAATGAGCAAGAACCATATTTTATTATCCCTTATCTTCAGGAGGAGAATACACCTGAAGAAGATAAAGGAAGCGTCTTAATTGCTTTTTCATAAATTCCCATTACCAAAATCATCAATCCCTTGACAAGGTATAGTGGCTGAACCCAGGTCCAGACCTGAAACAGAGGACAATAACCATGAAACTGAGTTTGAAACAGTAATTGAACCCATGTCCAGACCTAGAACAAAGGACAATTTGGACTCTGCTCTTGAGAAAGTAAGATTTGGCAAAGGCAAGGTGTTTACAAGGAAGAAAGTGGTTGTTCCTGAACCTATGCATGTCCAAGGATCCAATTCACATCCTTCAAATGAGGTAACAATCTTTAACCATCAATTACAAAATGAAAATGAGCTTTTTGAGAATAATGACTAGGATCTTCATCTACCCATTACTCTTAGAAAAGGAACCAGAAAAAGTACAAAAAATCCTTCATACCCTCTTGCACAATTTCTATCCTTTGAAAACTACTCACCATCTTTCAAAACTTTTCTTACAAGCAAAAATACTATCACCATTCCTAAAAATTTATCCGAGGCTTTATCTAATGAAAAATGGAAACACGCTCTGAATGTGGAAATGGAAGCTTTAAAAACGAATAAAACTTAGGAATTGGTGAAATTACCTGCTGGAAAAAGGCTAGTATGCTGCAAGTGGGTGTATACTGTGAAGTATACAACTGATGGGTCAATTCAAAGTTACAAGGCTAGGTTGGTAGCCAAAGGTTATACCCAAACCTATGGAATTGACTATCAAGAAACTTTTGCCCCAATAGCAAAAATAAATAGTGTTAAAGTATTATTATCAATTGCAGCTAATTATGGTTGGGAATTGCAGCAATTTGATGTCAAAAATGCCTTTCTACATGGAGATCTAGAAGAAGAGATTTACATGGAGGTTCCACCAGGATATGAAAAGAATTTGGCTGCAAACACTATATGTAAACTGGAAGAGGCATTATATACCATTAAGCAATCTCCACGTGCTTGGTTCGGCCATTTTACAAAAGTTATGATGGCTATGGGGTTCAAACAAAGCCAAGGCGATCACACATTATTCATCAAACACTCTTCTTCGAGGGAAGTCACAGCCTTATTGGTATATGTTGATGATATAATAGTAACTGGAAATGATAACAAAGAACAATAGGCCTTGGGTCAATGTCTAGCTCAAGAGTTTGAGATTAAAGCTTTGGGAAGACTGAAGTACTTTCTTGGAATAGAAGTGGCTCACTCTAAAAAGGGAATTTTTATCTGTCAACAAAAATATATTACAAATCTTCTCAAGGAAATAGTTAAAACAACATGCAAACCAGCAAGCACTCCTATAGACTCTAAGTTATAACTTCAAACTTGGAAAAGCTAAGGAAGCCATCTCAGTTGACAAAGAGTCATACCAACGCTTGGTAGGAAGGCTTATTTACCTATCTCACGCTCAACCAAACATAGCATGTGAAGTGAGTATGATTAGCCAATTCATGCATGACCTACAGGAAACTCATCTACAGGCTGCTCATAGAGTACTACATTATCTTAAAGGAACACCTGGAAAAGGTATCTTGTTTAGAAGAAATAAAGGGTTAATACTTGAAGCATACACTGATGCTGACTATGCTGGATCAACTGTTGATAAAAGATCAACATCAAGGTATTGTACCTTCCTTGGTGGGAACCTCGTGACATGGAAAAGTAAAAAACAAAGCGTGGTGTTCCGTTCAAGTGCAGAGGCTGAATTCAGGGCAATGGCTCAAGGTATATGTGAGCTACTCTTGTTAAAGATTATTCTTGAAGACCTAAAGATAAGGTGGGATGGCCCTATGAGACTCTACTACGACAACAAATTTGCCATGAACATAGCCCATAACCACACAAAACATATTGAAGTGGACATGCATTTCATCAAAGAGAAATTGGAGAGTGGACTGAGTTGTACACAATATGTCTCCACACATGACCAACTTGCTGATATTCTAACCAAAGGACTGAATAGCTCAGCTTTCCAAAATATTGTATGCAAGCTGGGTATGGAAACCATCCATTCACCAGCTTGAGGGGGAGTGTTGTGAATGTAATCAGTCTTATGTGTGAATGTAGATTGCTGTATATGTATGTGAATGTGGTTAGCTGTATTTTTTGACTTAGGCATTTCGGTGGAGCAAATGTAAGAGCAAACATAGGAGTGATTCTAGGGAGATGGAAGCATGTATTGTCCTATAAAATCCCACCTTGCTACTGGAATACAAAATACAAGCATTCTTTCTATTCTTTACTCCGCCTATGTTCTATAGCCAGTCCCAAGCCCGAGTAAAGGAGGAGGGTTGTGTTAGGCCCTCGACAGCCAACGTAAAACTTTGTCGAAACTCTCATGAACATGGATCAACGACATTATTATGCTATTGCTAGGACGTTGCCTGAAAGCAACGCGTTGTATGGCTCAAGTACAGCGTTAAATGAGCTACAGGCGCTGCATCGACGCCCGGATGTAGTATTAAATGAGCAAGGGTCGGCTAATACTAGGTCGTTGCCCAGAAGCAACGTACTATATGGTTCGAGTACAGTGTCAAATAAGCTAGAGCCACTGCATCGTCGATCAAATATAGTGTTACATGAGCATGTTCCTGGACGGTTGAGGGTAAAGAAGTTAGTCCAGGATAGCAAAGTCAGGATTGGTATGTGGAATATTGGGACAATGACAGGGAAATCCATGGAGGTTGTGGACACTATGAAGAGGAGGAAAGTTAACATCTTGTGCCTTCAAGAGACTAAATGGGTCGGAGAAAAGGCTAAGAAGTTTGACGGTTCAGATTTTAAGTTTTGGTACACGGGTAAAGTAAGGACAAAGAATGGTGTAGGTATTATGGTTGATAAAGAATGGACACCGAGTGTGGTGGAGGTAAAAAGGATTGGAGATAGGATTCTATGCTTAAGAATGATTGTTGTAAGGGATATTATCCATATTATAAGTGCCTATGCACCCCAAGTAAGGACGGATGCATATCTTAAGGAATAGTTTTGGGAAAATTTGGAGGCGTTGGTTAGAAGCATACCTTTAGAAGAGAAGATTTTCATCGGGGGAGACTTTAATGGCCACGTAGAAAAAGAAGCAGGACAGTATGAGAGGGTTCATGGTGGTTTTGGTTTTGGGGAGTTTAACGAGGAAGGACAGCCTATACTTCATTTCTCTATGGCTTATAATTTCAAGGTTGTCAACACTTGCTTCAAGAAGCGAAAGGAACATTTAATTACTTATAAGAGTGGAGCCGCAAGGTCACAAATTGACTTTTTTTTGGTAAGGAATCCAGATAAAAAAACCTGTCCAAATTGTAAAGTTATTCTTGGGGAACCCGTGGCAACTCAACATAGGGTTTTGATCCTTGACGTGTTTATTAAGGGTCAGAAACAAAAATGTCAATAGGTGATGAATCCTAGGATCAAGTGGTGGCAGCTAAAGGGGGAGAATCAACAGATTTTTAAGAGAAAATTGTTTGAGGAAAGGTCCTAGGAGTTACGAGAAAATGCTAACATCATGTGGGATGAGATGGCCAAGAGCATTAAAAAGGTAGCTAAAGCACTTTTAGGAGAATCAAAAGGTTTTGGACAAAGAGATAAGGAATCTTAGTGGTGGACTGAGACCGTTCAAGAGAAGATCAAAGTTAAAAGAGAATGCTTTAAATCTATCCATTTGTGCAATAGCACGGGAAATTGGGAAAGGTATCAGAAGCCTAATAAGGAGACTAAAAAAGCAGTAAGTGAAGCACAATCTAAAGCATTTGAAGAGTTTTACAAGGACTTAGGAACGAAAAAAGGGGAACAAAAGATTTACAAGATTGCAAAGGCTAGAGAAAGGAAATCTAGAGACCTGGATCAAGTAAGATGTGTTAAAGATGAAGGAAAAGTTTTGGTTACAGATGGAGATATTAAAAACAGATGGCAATGTTACTTTTACAAGTTCTTTAATGACGAAGCAGGGTTGGCTAGTGATATGAAAGATTTAACTACCCTGCAGAGAGAACAAAATTTGGCATATTATTGTAGGATTAAGGTTGATGAGGTCAATAAAGCTCTTAGAAGAATGAATAATGGTAAACCCGTTGGTCTTGAAGGTATTTCTATTGAAGTTTGGAAGTGTTTAGAAGAGGAGGATACTATCTGGCTAACTAAACTCTTTAATGAGATTTTAAGGTCCAAGAAAATGCCTGAGCAATGGAGAAGAAGTACTTTAGTGCTTATATACAAAAACAAAGGGGACATCCAGAACTGCACAAACTACCGAGGGATTAAGCTTATGAGTCACACTATGAAATTATGGGAAAGAGTGATTGAACGTAGGCTAAGAATTGAGACAAGTATTTTTGAAAATCAATTTGCATTCATGCTGGGACGATTTACTATGGAAGCTATTTATCTACTAAGAGGATTGATGAAAAGGTATCGGAGTAAACAAAAAGATTTGCATATAGCATTTATTGATTTGAAAAAAACTTATGATCGTGTACCAAGAGAGGTGCTGTGGAAAGATTTGGAAAAGAAAAGTGTACGGGTCGTATATATTAGAGTTATAAAGGATTTGTATAAGGGAGTTACAACTAGTGTGAGAACATCTGGAAGGGAGACAAGAGACTTTCCTATTAAGATTGGCATGTATCAGGGATCATCTTTGAGCCCTTATTTGCTTGACTTGGTTTTAGATGTTCTAACGAGACATATCCAAGAAAAAATTCCCAAATGCATGCCTTTTGCAGATGATATTGTTCTCATGGCAGAATCAAGGGAAGAGATAAATTTTAAACTCAAGTTATGGAGAGCTACCTTGGAATCGAAGGGTTTTTGTCTGAGGAGGAGTAAAACATAATATATGCATTGTAAGTTTAACAAGCGACAGGCTAGAACGAGTTGGAAGTTAAAATTGAAGATCAAGTTGTATCACAAGTGTCAAAGTTTAGGTATCTAGATCAGTTATACAAAATGACGGTAAAATTATTGGAGATGTGGCACATAGGATACAAGCTGGGTGGTTGAAGTAAAGATTGGCATCAGGAGTTGTTTGTGATCGAAAATTACCTGATAAGCTCAAATGAAAGTTTTATCGTACTGTTATAAGACCTGCAATTTTATATGGGAGTGAATGTTAGGCGATGAAAGAACAACATGAACAAAAAATTGGGGCAGCGAAGATGAGGATGTTGCGATGGATATGTAAATATACAAGAAGAGATATGATCTGTAATGATCATATACGAAGTAGAGTTGAAGTGGTACCTATTGAGGAAAAAATGGTTGAAAACCGTTTAACGTGATTTGGGCATATTCAAAGAAGACTGTTAGAAGCGCCAGTAAGAAAAGTTGAGCAAATGGTTTGGAGTCTAGTGAAAAAAGGACGAGTAAGGCCAAGAAGAACACTTAGAGAAGTTATTGAGCACGATCTTCTGGTAAACGAGATACCTAAAGAGTTGGTCCTTAATAGAGCTCAATGGCGTCGTGCGATCCATGTAGCCGACCCCACCTAGTGGGATAAGGCTTTGTTGTTGTTGTTGTTGTTGTATCCCTTAATTTTAGGAACTTAGATTTAATGTTAATTTATCTTGGTTGTTAGTTACAACTAGGATAAGGATTGTTACATTCCAAGCCCTACTTATGTACAGTTTAATCAAAATAAAAGTTGAAGCTTTGATTTTATTCAATACAACTTAGATTATCTTCATGATATCACAGCCATAGTGGCCTGAAAAACCCCATGGATAAATTAGCCATACTAGCACCATGAATACATAAGAAATAACCTCACCTCCCGCTGCACCATTAAACCAAATTTCCTATGGATCCCTTGACACATCCCTATGCTCATTAAAGTCATAAAATGAATGGGAATACTACCGCCAATGGAGCCAGTCAGTCATGATGTTCCTTTATGGAAGGGGCAAGGAAGAATGTTACTGGCACATCAACTGCACTAGAGAGAATAGATCCAAAATTCAAGATTTGGAATGCTAAAAACAATCTAGTCATGTCTTGGCTCATCAACTTGATGACCACTGTCTTTGGCTTTGTGAAGTGTTTCTTGAAAAGAGACATGTCCACAATGACCTTCGTGACATCACTTGAAAGGTTAAAGTGGAAGCCCCGAAATTTGATGGTAAGTTAGATCCTAATGCCTTTTTGGATTGGCTAGCTGATATTGAGCATTACTTTGATTAGTATGTGACAAAAGTGTCTCAATTTCTATGTATTTCAAAAGAGATCTGTACATTAGTATTTATACACAAGTAAGGAGACTATCCTAGGAAAGAAATCATAAATCCCTAAAGTTTAGGAATTGATTAATCCCTTAATGTAAGCCTTACTCCTAGGGATAAACATATTACCATAATGATACAGATTATCATTACAAAAGATTATTTCGTAATCTACAAAAATTACAAATCAATACAATGATCATTTCCTTATTCCAACACTCCCCCTCAAGCTGATGAATGGATATATTATCCATTCCAAGCTTGCTAGTTAAGTTCTAAAAAGTGACATTGCATAGTCCCATGGTAAGTACATCCGAGTTGGAAAGAATGAAAGGAGTACATATTATACCACTATCCAACTTCTCTTTAATGAAGTGCCAGTCTACCTCAACGTGTTTAGTGTGATCATGTTGAATAGATTATGAGCAATGGTGATTGCAGACTTGTTCTCACAATAAAGCTTCATTAGTCCTTCCCATGTGATCTTCAAATCTTCAAGGATGATCCTAAGCCACAATAGTTCACATATGCCAAGTGTCATTGCTTTAAACTCAGCCTTTGCACGAGATGTTGCAACTACATTTTGTTTTTTATTCCTCCAAGTTACAAGGTTTCCTCCCAAGAAAGTATAATACCTTGTGGTTGACCATTTTTCTTGCATAATTAACATTTGTGTAGGCTTCCAAGGTCAAGTTTTCTCCTTTCTTAAATAGAATGCCTTTGCTTGGTGTGCCCTTCAAGTATTGTAGAATTCTATGTATTGCCCTGAGATGAGAATATTTTAGACTATGCATGTATTGGCTGACAATACTCACAAATCAATTTACTCACAATCCTTTGGTAGGACCCTTTATCAACCATTGTGTCTTCAGGAGCATCATAAAGATGATGATTGGGTTCTAAAGGGGTGTCCATTGATTTACATCCCAACTTACCTGATATGTTAGCAAATTCAGCACGTACTTCTGCTGTGATATGAAAATCCCATGCTGCAAATGAACAACCCCAAATCAAAGAAAGTATTTCTCCCAAGCTCCTTGATCTCAAACTCCTTCACCAATTGGTTTTTTAATAATTCAATACCTTCTTGGTCATCTCCTATGATTATAATGTCATCTACATACACCAAGAGCATTGACACTTCCCCTAAAGATGAATGTCTTACAAACAAAGTGTGATCTCCTTGACTTTGCTTGTATCCCATACCAACCATTAATTTGGTGAATCTCCCGAACCATGGTCTTGGTGATTGTTTGAACTCATAAAAGGCCTTTTTTAATTTACAAGCCATGCCCTTCTCAATGTTTGAATCAAATCCTAGAGGAATCTCCATGTAAATCTCCTCCCTATAAGCAAGGTCTAGCTACTGACCCTGAAAAGGTTAAGGCTATTAAATAATGGCCTAAACCAAAATCCATCTTTGAGAGATTTGTAGCTTTCATGGTCTACCCTCTTTCTATAGGCATTTCATTAGGGAGTTCAATACCATCATGGAGCCTATTATAGATTGCCTCAAAAGAAATATATTTCATTAGACCCCTGTAGCTACTCAAGCTTTTGTAACCATTTTTTATCAAAAAATAAATATTATTAAGAAAAAGAGAATGATACATAGAAAAGTGAAAACAAAAGGGAAAAAAGGAGGACTAGATATCCTCCTATAAAAACAAAACAAAAACAAAACCAATCCAAGAAGCCCACAAACAGGGCTGGTACAATAAAGCCCTCCAATTCCTATAAACATTTAATAAGGGCACCCACTTAAAAAACCCATTTGCCAAAAATGAGCTTTTGTAACCATTAACCAAAAGCTTTTTGAAGCTCCTATTTTGACTTTACATCATTTTAACAAATCTTTTGAAGTTGCATGTGATGCGTCTGGGGTAAGAATTGGGGGTGTTCTTAGTCAAGAAGGTCATGTTGTGGTTTTCTTCAGTGAAAAACTCAACAAAGGAAGGCAAAAATACTTCACTTATGACAAAGAATTCTATGCCATTGATAGATCTCTTAAACATTAGCAATCCTACCGTCAACCCCAAGAATTTAAACTATGCTCTGACCACCAAACTCTTAAGTTTCTTCACACAAAGGAATTTGAATTCAAGGCATGCAAAATGGGTTGAATTCCTTCAAAGCTTCACTTGTGTGGTCAAACAGCATTATGGAGTTGAAAATAAGGCAACTAACACCTTGAGCCAAATGTTCACTATCTTACATTCCATGATTGTATTCATTATAGGATTTGATAGGTTGAAGGATCAATGTGCCAAGTGTCCTAACTTTGGCATCATTTTTCAAGAAGTTTGTGATGGTAATCATCGTGCCTATGAGGATTTCCTCATTAAAGACAAATATCCTTTCGTGGGGCTAAGTTGTGCATCCCACTCACATCTATAAGGGACTTTCTTGTTTGGGAATTACATGCCGGAGGATTATCTAGCCACTTTGGCAAGGATAAAACTATAGCTTTAGTGGAGAATAGATTTTACTGGCCTTCCTTGAAGCGTAATGTTGCTCGAAACTTATCTCAATGTAGAACATGTCTAACCTCCAAGGTAAAGAAACAAAACACTGGCTTGTTTACTCTTTAGCCTATACCTCATAAACCTTGGAAAAATCTTAGTTGGATTTTGCTCTAAGATTACCTCGAACTTCCTAGGGACATAATTTTATCTTCGTTGTTGTTGATAGGTTTTCCAAGATGGGCTCACTTTATCCCTTGTAGTAAAACCACATATGGTTCTATTTAAGCTAAATTATTCTTCTGTGAGGTTGTGCGTTTGCATGGCATACCCTCTACCATTGTATTTGATAGGGATGTTAAGTTTGTCAATTATTTTTTTGGAAAACTTTGGAAGCTTTTGGGCACCCATCTAAAATTTTCTTCGGCCTATCTCCTTCAAGCAGATGGGCAAGCTGAGGTTACAAATCATAGTCGAGTTGTTTTGCTTAGAAGTTTAGTGGGAGACAAACCAAGTAATTGGGACTTAATTCTACCAATAGCTGAATTTTCCTATAATAACTCAACTACCAATAGCTAAATTTTCCTGTAATAACTCAGTGAACCACTCCACAGGCAAAAGCCCTTTTGATATTATCCAAGGCTATACCCCTCACCAGCTCATTGACCCTTTGCCCATTCCATTCACCTCCCATACCTCTGATTCAACAAAATGCTTTGTCCAACTTATTCATGACTTGCATGTCATGATCATGTGCAAACTCACATTATGTATTGAACAATATAAATTGTCGGCTAATTTTCACTGTTGATCTCAATTTTAATGAAGGTGATTATGTCGTGGCTCGCATTCAACCCAAGCGTATCATAAACATTCTTTCAAAAATTTACATGCTCATGCTTCCAGATTGTAATATCTCTGATTTTTCTATAATTTTGATAACGCGTTTATCACGTTATTTATGTTGGAGTACTCCTTGGACCAGTTCGAAAACTTTAAACGGATACTTGTGGATTTATGAACTTTTGTGTGGATACTTTTATTTTTTGTAAATATGTGTGGGTAAATGGCTGTGTTCATGAGTAAGCCATTGGCTAACAACCGGTTAATAGGTGATGATTTGGTGGTGGAATATTGCATAAGGGACCTTGTGTAGGGACCTATGTGAAAAGAATGTGAAACTTTAGTGTTGGATGGGAATTGAGGTGGATTTATGTTTTGTGTGTTTATCCGTGTTGGTTGTGATGGTTATGAGGTCGTGGATTTGAATAGGAGTGTGTTGGGTACTCGGATATTGTGTTTTAAAAGAATTTCCATTTATGCCCTTGGACCTTATCCTATGTTGCGTGAGGGTAGAGGGGCAAAAATGGTAAAATGGATATTATATATATATATATATAAACACACACACTCCAACACCGACCACCTACCTCACGCCTCACTTCTCTACACTGTGTGGCTCTCTTCCCTCTCACTCATTTTATCTCCCAACCTTCAATCTTGAACCTCACTTGGATTTTCAACAAGAGCGTGGCTCTGGTGACCTTCCTCCGACTAAGAATTGTGGGGATTGAAGGTGAGTTACATGGGAAAATCTCTTTTCTTCCCCATTTTCGTAGGTCACAACCCCTAGGTGGGTTTTGAGGAAAAATTGATGATTTTGGTTAATCCATGCTTCCAATCTTCTCCCAAGAGTATTTTAATATGGTTGATAACTTAAATTTATGGTTTGTGGTGGTTGAGCCTGTATTAGAAGTGTGGGATGTGTGGAAAGAAAATGGGTGCTGTCATTTATGCTTCTACTGTCACAAATGGAAGAGTTTATGAAATTGGGAAAAACCCATCTTGTTTTTGAGTTTAGAAGGTTTGGGGAATGGAATAAACTAAGTTTTAATGAATTAAAGTGTTAGTGATTGACCCATGGGAGTTTAGGAGCAAGATTTATGCGTTTTGGGATGTTTTGCACTTGTTTTGCAATGCAGTTTTGTCCGCCACCGCTAGAGCAGCAGACATGGTGTGTGGCTGGCACTACAACAACAGCAGGGGAAATTCTTGTCCTTTCCAGTGCTGCAGCGGTAGGATGAGTTTTCCCTTTCAAAATTTGACCTTTTTCCTTATTTTCTCGTGTTGAATGATTAGGGATGGCATCCTAAGATCTTAAACTTTTCTTGCATGTTTCCAAGTAAGGATTTAAGTTAAGGTTTGGCTATCATTCGAGGTGAGGGACTAACTCTGTTTATGACTTATGTTGTATACTTGTACCTTGGATGTATTTTCTTTCCTCGCATGTTAAGCTTGTGAGCTCCTATCTGGTTAATGCATGGAAAGTTATTCTACCCCGATAAGCACCCATACCCTAGTGAAGGCAAAGGTGTCCACTTCACCAATTTAATTGTGAGGTGTTAATACTACTTAAATTTGGTTGAGTTTAAATCTAATTGTAATATCCTGAAATATTAATGGCATATGATGTCTTTATGGCTGGAATAATATTGGGTTGGTAATAGAATTTCAACAACATTCTTCCTTGAACATGAACCCTTGTGATGGAATTGCCTTGTGGAATATATGTATGGTATGGATGGTAAATTGTATGTGTGATGCGCTGTAAATTTTCTATGACATGTGATGGTAGTTTCATGTGGAAAGCCTATGAGAGGCCAACGCTTTTGAGAAGCACATGGCTTGTAAGAGGCATAATACTTATGAAAAATATATAGCCTGAGAGGCTAATGCTTTGAGAAACACAACGCCTATGAGAGGCAAAATACTTATGGGAAACATAAAGCCTATGAAAGGTATAATGCTTATGAGAGGCATAGTACTAATCAATCGGAGATGGTATAGAGTAATCTCTATGGTTTGTATAAATTACTTGTGTGCTTATTGTTAGGTATTGTGATGGTTATATTATTGGGTGTGAAATTACTTGTGATTGTGATCTTGGATAATACCTAGTCTGTGTGAACAATGGATGCTGAAATGATGCATCATCTAGAATGCCTATAGGAGGCATGGTAACAAATTGTTATGATGGCACAACATTAACCCTCTATGATGCCGCCTATGTGATGGGTAGGCAAAGGACTTCATATTCATAACACGCTCATGAGTGTATGGCTATGAGATGGTTGGCTTGACAGATCATGAAACACCCGAGTGGGCATGGTAACTTGGTGGCCCTAAAACGCTTGTGTGGCGATGTGGTGCGTGCCTGTATGGCAATATGGTTCCCTATGTGTGTATATAATGGATTCAAGTTGTGTAGCTTTCTCGTGCATGCGTAAGGTAATGTGATGGTCTACAACTTGCGTGTTGGATGTGTGGTGTATATGTGTGGGAATATGTGATGGCCTGTGCTTTAAGCATTGGATATGTGGTGGCCTGCGCTTTTTGCATTGGATATGTGGTTTGTGGTGATGGATGGGATCTTTCCAGAGTTTCATCCCTGCGAGTGGTACATGGTATTGTATCCCTTCTTTTATGTTGAGTTATTTTTCACTGAGTATTATTTACTCGCCCTTTTGTATACCCCTTGCAGATTCAGTGATAGTTAGCGAGTCTCTGTATATAAGGAGTTGCGGAGTCTTCGAGTCTACAACCCAACTGGCTCTTGGGTTGATGGGCTTGGTATTGTGGTATTTGGTGAGATTTGTTGTGTCGCTCTGTGGTTGAATAAAACATTTAAGTTGTGTTGTGTGTGGTAAATTTATGAAGGAACTTATGGATCGTTTCTTTGTTATTGATAAACATAGAATGAATGTGAACTATAACTCAAATTATGAAACACGGTTATATAGTGGATTATGGAATTTTGATGCATGAATGATGCAATGTTTTCTTTATTGCTATTGCCTACCATGTCATGAAATTATTGGAATCCCTTTTGATTTTATAGATGATTGATGTTGGTGTCTAGGATTACGGCAGTGGTATGGGATTCACCTTTGTGCCAGTCACAGGCCCGGATTGGGGCGTGACACAGACCTTTCCACATAACTAAGGAACTTGGATCTAATGCATACTTGCTTGAATTGCTATCTAATGTGGCCATTAGCCTTGTTTTAAATGTGGAGCATTTGTTTCCTTAGCTAGGAACCTTTGAGCCTCCTCCTTTATTTTCTAATGGCATTGCAGGTACCTAGTCCCCCCACAGTCTAGTGCCCACCTTACCATCTGTGTCTCCCTCCACTAAAGTTATTGATGTAGTTCTTGATAACCATATTGTTCCCTCCCCACATAGTCCCCTCCATTGCTACCTTGTACAATGGAAAGGATGCTCTGATTTGAATGCTACTTGGATCATTGAGGACGAGAATCTACACTTAGATCGAGAATCAACACTTAGATCATTACTTGTTGGAATCATACCAACACTCTCACTCTCTTGAGGAGAGTTCTCCCCGCACCGGAGGAAAAGATGGGAGACCATTAAAGACCTATTCTAGACGCAATAAAATTTCTAGATACTAGTATTTTAGGAATTCACATATTTTGGAAACTTCATATTACATATATGACTCTTGGAACTAATCATGCGTTTATTTACTTTGAAACTAGCTTATGCATTTATATCTTGGACTTAGTCCATGCATTAAATCTACACTCCCTAAGGAGTCTCTCATATGCATGTAATTTGATTTTGGAATGAATTAAACTATATAAGAGTTTCTATCTCCTGCATCTTTGTCTCTCTACTTCTCTTTCCTTCTCTTATAATTTTTGAAGCACCCAACGATAACAAAAAAATTAAGCAACCCAAAATTCAATAGCAACCATGACCAATATCACAACATTTGATCAAAATTGACAATGTATCACAAAACCATATCAAAAAAGAAATAGCATGGGCTTACATAATTGGTAGAGACCATCGCATCCAAAACGGCCAGCACCATTGATCAATAGTGAAGTAATGTACTTATCTTTGGAGTTGCACCGAGGCTCTGTTAGATTTGCAGTATCCAAAAGAATACCAGCTAACTGCATGTAGATAGAATTAAATACAATAAGGAGGTAGCTTGTTTTGATATTCTGGAAGATAAGTTGCACACAACAAAACAATACTTGACATCCAGCTTGTCTTTTTGTTCCTTCGGAAAACCAAGGATAAGATAATAAAACAAGATGGATTCTAAGTGAATTACTGATGTGGTGACAACTGACACAACAAAAAGCATATAAATATAATAATGTTTTAAATCATGAAACTTCAAACACCAAAAATTAAGAGAAAGTTAATATTTTTTTCTCATTGCCTGTCTTCCAAAAGATAATAAAATGTATTTATAGAAAGATGTTCTCTCTAAAGACTCCTAACAAAATGAGAAAATTAGTAATTTCTCTTAATTAAACTAGGAAAATACTAAGGTTTAAAGGAAATTACAAAATTATGAAAATTAATACTAAAATAAAAAAGTTGCTAATTAGTCTCAAAATAAAATAAAATAAAATAAAATAATTAAAACTTTTATTTTCCTTGATGCATCATCACGTCAATCATCAATTATTAAAAGTATAAAAATCCTAATTAGTGAACAAATGAATTGTGTGAAGAGGATTGGATTCTCTAAATACTAAGACAATCTTCTTGGTAATAAAAGACACAACAAAACGTTAAGCCCCGGATGATTGAGGAGAAGAAGAAGAAGAAAAAAGAAGAGAAAGAAGGAAGGAAAGATGAAAGGTAAGAAGATGATCACATCAATTCACACCTTCAAATTACGTAGTGCTAGCTAACATAACAAAATATAACAAAAACTTATATCTTGTGTTCTCCTATGATCTCCAACTACTTATTTCTCCAAATCACAATTCCACACTTTATTCTTTTGATTGCATATCATAAAACACTTAGGTGGCTTGTGGTATGTGAAAATGTTAGTTTCACAAGTACTTAGAAACCTATTTATGAGATGCTTGTATAACAATGATGATAATTTTAAAATTTATGTGCTGCGTATGCCCTGAATAATACAAGGATTTTTGTTTTAATCTCATATTCAAATTGTTAATATATAGATTTGCAAGTACGTGAGAAGATAAGATATCCCACATATCAAAAAATCCCTTGAAGTTATGCTACTTTAACTTTAAATTTTGGTTTCCTTATCCCACCAACCAGACCTACTTTCCAAACACAAAGGATCCAAATCCTGTGTGAAAAATTATGATAAATGAAGAAATCCTTAAAATGCTCTAATGTCATATGATTGAGAACTTCAATTTATAAATTATGATGCCTTGAAATATTTTCATAAAATAGAGAAAATTTAAATCAGAAAAAGTATATAGTCACAATGAAACAAAAACTAATAGATATTAAAAACATTGGAACTAGAATTACTTAAGTACCAAAAGTCTACTGAAAGATTTGCCAGCCAGAATTTCGGGTGAATGCATAACAAACTTCTCAGCTATAGCAGTACAACATGAACATTCCTGTCCGCACAAGTAAAACATTACATAATCAATAGTTATGATGTATTGGGACGAAAAAATAAGAAACAGAAAAATCAAGTTCATGACTTATTCTTCAAGAAAATTTTACAATTTACCCACATTACATCACTTTATGAAAGAAGAACTTCTTTTGCTACTTATTTTTAAATTGTACATAGCTAATAGAATATAAAAGAGAAACATCTAACTACGGCCTAATTAGATGCCTATGAAATCAAGCTCCTATGTCTAAAATACAAGGCTAAGTTGGTGGCAAAATGTTATAACCAAACCTATGGAATTGACTACCTAGAAACTTTTGCCCCAATAGCAAAGATGAACACTGTTAGAGTATTATTATGGAATCCGCAATCTTAATTACGGAGATCAAGCTAATTTCCTTTATTCTTGGTTTGTGTTACTTCCTTAATTATAGTTATTTCCTTTCTTGTATTTTTTTCCTTTCATAGGTTATTTCCTTCGTTGTTCTTTCCTTGTCGTTATAGGAAATTTATTTCCTTTTATGATTGATTGCTAATTTGTTGGGATCTAGTGGCAAGATTTTAGCCATGTTCCCTCTATATATGTTTACCCTAGCATCTATTCTAAAATAAGAGAAACAATTATTTCTCTCCTACATAGCCAGCCTAAACCAACTTTATGACCAAATATGGTATACCTATTGCCATGAATACTAGGAAAACTAGTCCGTCATCCTTAGCCGAGACACCCACCCTTGGCAATCAAGGAGTAAGTGATAATGCTCCCTTGACCATCATGAGCCATAAGCTTAATGGACACAATTACATTCAGTGGAGGCAAAGTGTGCTCATGTATATTTTCGCCATGGGGAAAGACAAGTACATCGCTCGAGCTGCTATACCACCAGAAAAGACTAATCCAAAATTCAAAGTTTGGAAGGCTAAAAATAACACGGTAACGTCATGGTTAGTTAATTCTATGACTAATGGAATTGGAGAAAATTTTCTTCTTTATGAAACAGCCAAGGATAGAGGGTTGTTCATGGTAATGTATGTTTTCGCCATGAGGAAGGACAATTACCTTGTCTCCTTTCCTCTTTGCTCTTGTGGGTGATGTTTTAAGCTGCATGTTGAGTCGTGGTTTTGATAAAGGGGTTGTTCATTGCTAGATGGCAAGGGTAATGGGTTTAAAGTGTCTCATTTGCAGAATGCAGATGATACTATTCTTTTCTTGCTTGATAATAAGGAGAATTTTCTTCATGCGCTTTCGCTCTTACAAGTTTTTGAGTTGGTGTCTGGACTTTGCATTAACTTCAGTAAGAGTGGTTTAGCTGGTATTGACATTCAAGAGGGCTCTTTGTGTGAGTTAGCTGAGTTAACAGGTTGTGTGATTTTGAGTTGGCCTCATACTTACCTATGTGTTCCTTTAGGTGGTAATTCTTGTGTGGAATCTTTTTGGAATCCTGTAGTTCAAAGAATCTCTAGGATGCTTGAAAGCTAGAAAAGGACTAATTTTTCTTTAGGGGGGAGAATAATGTTAGCCCAAGCTTCTTTATCTAGTATGCCTTTGTATTTTTTGTCATTGTTCAAGATTCTAGTTGGGGTGACTTATAGGATTGAGAAGATTATGAGGAATTTTTTGTGGTCAAATGGAGGGGAGAGTAAAATGGATCATTTGGCTAGGAGTTGTGTTGTAGATCTAAGAAAGATGGGGGGTCAAGTTTCGGTAATCTAGCATCTAAAAAATCTCTCTTTCGGCTAAGTAGTTATGGTGTTTCCCTTTGGAGCATAATTCCTTTGGCATAAGGTGATTAAAGCCAAATTTGATTTACATTGGAATGGCTGGGATGCAAATTCAGGAGCTGTCATTATACATGCAAGTCCCTAGAAGGCTATTTCACGGGTATATCATTCTTTTTCTCCAATGTTGTCTTTATGCGTAGATGTGTCTCATTTTTGCTTTTGTGAGGACTGTTGGATGGGTCAGACCACTCTTATAGAAAGGTTCCTTGGTTTCTATTTCTTGTTTTCTTTGCATAATGCCCCAATTGCTGACTTTTTATGTTTTCAAGGGGACCAATTCTCTTGGAATTTTTCTAGAAATATAAATGATAGACTTGTGGGCAAGCTAACTTTGATGTTGGACATTTTGGCTCCGTTCCGCATCTCTTTTGATAAGTGGTTGTGGAATTTGGATTCCTTGGGCTCATACACTTATGCTTCTTTTTATAATTTTTTGATCCGTAGCCCACACATTTTGATGCCTTTTAAAAAGTCATTTTGGAAGGTAAAGGTGCCTTCAAAGGAGAAGGCCTTTGTTTGGACAGTAGTACTCAATAGAATTAACACAAATGATTTGCTTCAGATTAGGCAACATTCTAAGGCTTTATCTCCCCTAATGTTTGTGTGATGTGTTTTAGGAATTCAAAGACAAATAGTCATCTTTTCTCACATCGTGAGGTAGCCTAGGATATTTGGAACAAATTATTTAGGCTCTTTGAAGAGAGTTGGGTTTGCCTAGTTGACCTTGGTGCTTTCTTTGCCATTAATTTTATGGGTTTTCGAACGAGAAAGGAGAAAAAAATTTGTAGAAGGTGGCTATGTTTACAACTATGTACCAAAGTGTTTAAGCAACAACTTCTTCCTCCTCCCCTGCTTTAGGATAGAATTTGTTAAGTTGCTTCTCTTTGCGTTTATGCTGATGGGTTTTTTAAGGGGGTGCCCTTTGTAGATGTCCATAGGGATTGGATTGTATTAACCCTATTTTTAGGCTTCTTGAGTTAGTTTTGTTTGAGTTTTGTTTTTTCTAGGAGAATATGTACTCCTCTTTTCTTTTGTTTTTTCTTCCTTATGTATCCTTCTCTCTTCTTTAATAATATTTTCTTTTTTCAACAACAACAACAAAGCCTTATCCCACTAGGTGGGGTCGGCTAAATGGATCGCACGACACCATTGAGCTCTATCAATGACCAACTCTTTAGGTATCTCATTTACCAGAAAATCTGGTTCAATAACTTCTCTAAGTGTCTTTCTTGGTCTTCCTCGACCTTTTTTCACAGGACTCCAAACCATCTGCTCAACTCTCCTTACTGGCGCTTCCAACGGTCTTCTTTGAACATGCCCAAAACACCTTAAACGGTTTTCAACCATTTTTTTCCTCAATAAGTGCCACTCCAACTCTACTTCGTATACGATCATTACGGATCGTGTCTCTTCTTGTATGACCACACATTTATGCAACATACTCATCTCCGTTACCCCAATTTTTTGTTCTTATTGTCCGTTCATCACCCAACATTCACTCTCATATAAAATTACTGGTCTTATAACAGTACGATAAAACTTTCTTTTGAACTTATCAGATACTTTCCAATCACAAACAACTCTTGATATCATTCTCCACTTCAACCACTCAGCTTATATTTTATGTGTCATATCTCCAATAATTTCACCGTCATCTTATATAATTGATCCCTGATACCTAAACTTTGACACTTGTGATGCAACTTGATCTCCAATTTTAACCTCCAACTCGTTTCTAGCTTGTTGCTTGTTAAACTTACAATGCATATATTCTATCTTACTCCTGCTCAGTCGAAAACCCTTCGATTCCAAAGTAGCTCTCCATAACTCAAGTTTAAAATTAATCTCTTCCCTTGACTCTGCTATGAGAACAATATCATCTACAAAAAGCATGCATTTGGGGATTTCTTCTCGGATGTGTTTCGTTAGGACATCTAAAACTAAGTCAAACAAATAAGGGCTCAAAGATGATCCCTGATACAGGCCAATCTTAATAAGGAAGTCTCTTGTCTCCCCTCCAGACGTTCTCACACTAGTTGTTGCCCTCTCATACATACCTTTTATAGCTCTAATATACGCAACTCGTACACCTTCACCTCTTTTGGTACTCGATCATAAGCTTTTTCCAAATCAATAAATGCTACGTGCAAGTCTTTTTTGTTTACTCGATACCTTTCCATCAACCCTCTTAGTAGATAAATAGCTTCCATAGTAGACCACTCTGGCATGAATCCAAATTAATTTTCAGAAATACTCGTCTCAGTTCTTAACCTACATTCAATCACTCTTTCCCATAATTTCAGAGTGTGACTCATAAGCTTAATCCTTCGATAATTTGCGCAGTTTTGGATATCCCCTTTGTTTTTGTATATAGGCACTAAAGTGCTTCTTCTCCATTCCTCAGGCATTTTCTTGGACTTTAAAATCTCAATGAAGAGTTTAGTTAGCCAAATACTACCCTCCTCTCCTAAACACTTCCAAACTTCAATAGGAATACCATCAGGACCAATGGCTTTACTATTATCCATTCTTCTAAGAACTTCCTTGACCTCATCAACCCTAATCCTGCGATAATATGCTAAATTTTGTTCTCTATTCAGGGCAGTTAAATCTTCCAAATTACTAGTCAACCGTGCTCCGTCATTAAAGAGCTTGTAAAAGTAACCCTGCCATATGTTTTTAATATCTCCATCTATAACCAAAACTTTTCCTTCTTCATTGTTAACACATCTTACTTGATCCAAATCTCTAGATTTCCTTTCTCTAGTCTTTCGTAATCTTGTAAAGCTTTTGTTCCCCCTTTTTCATTCCTAAGTCCTTATAAATCTCTTCAAACGCTTTAGATCGTTCTCCACTTACTGCTTTGTTAGTCTCCTTATTAGCCTTCCAATACCTTTCCCAATTTTTCATATTATTGCACAAATGGATAGCTTTAAAGCATTCTCTTTTAAATTTAATCTTGTCTTGAACGGTCTTATTCTACCACCAAGATTCCTTATCTCTTTGTCCAAACCTTTTGATTCTCCTAAAAGTGCTTTAGCTACCTTTCTAGCCCTCTTGGCCATCTCATCCCATATGATGTTAGCATCTTCTCTTAACTCCCAGGACCCATCCTCCAACAGTTTTCTCTTGAAAGTCTGTTGATTCTCCCCCTTTAGCTGCCACCACTTGATCCTAGGGTTCATCACCTGTTGATACTTTTGTTTCTGACCCTTAATAAGCACGTCAAGGACCAAACCCTATGTTGAGTTGCCACGGCTTCCCCAGGAATAACTTTACAATTTTGACAAATTTTTCTATCTGGATTCCTTACCAAAAAGAAGTCAATTTGTGACATTGAGACTCCATTCTTATAAGTGATTAAATGCTTCTCTCGCTTCTTAAAGTAGGTGTTGACAACCTTGAAATTATAAGCCATTGAGAAATCAAGTATAGTTCTTTTTTCGATTTAAAAAATAATTTATATAATATTTTATTATAAAAATAGGTAATTTTTTAAAAAATATAAAAATAATTGGGGCTAGGCTCAGACCTGGGTGGGGCTTCAAAAAAAAACAAGCCCAAGTCTGGACAATTTTTTTGGGCTTTTTTTTATTCGAGCTCAAATTTTTTGGCCCACGGGGCATCCAAACTAATGATTAGGTCTAATTACAACCTTGGAGGAGATCATCTTCCAAAAGACTAGCCTGCTAGGAAGGTAAAGCCTCCAAGGTTATAAACCCACCTAGACATCCCATACTACCCAATGCAAGACAAGGATCCTAACACAGAGCCATTGGTGCTTTTCTCTATCACGTATCACAGTACCAGAGTACTAGTATTTTAATCTCTTCCACCTTTTTGTGTACAGGTGCATTATAATTTGGCATGACCATGGCTCCTAAGAAGTCCCCAGTTAAATGAAGCCTATTGTGTGTGTGTGTGCTTTTGTGTGATTGTCACTTGCGATTCCCAAAACACTGAAATTTGACATTGGAATTTTCAAGTCATACCTCCCCTGTGGTGACAGTTTTAACCCAAGGATATACAGTCTCACCCTACAAAAGAAAAGACCTAAGATATCAATGGTATGTAGCAGTTTTAAAATGTTTAGTACCCAAAAATCCTGCATAAAATTGAAGCACAATAAGTACAGTAAATTCACCTTTATGTAGTGAAAGATTTCAACCACGGCATGTTTTAATTTCTGCTGCGAAAAGAACAAAATATCCATCAATTGCCATGCAGTACAAGTTACAACAAAAGCAAAGAATAGTGCCCAGTGCATATTTACTTCTTGCTTACTAGCAATTTTGCTGCTCTTCAAAAGTACTATCTTTAGACTTCCAAATATATCATAATAAGACAGATCAATCTGTTATGGATTCATTCAAGAGAGAGAAACTTTCAGTTAGCAAAGCATATTAAAGAATAGATTCATACAGTCATGTAGATATACGTATGAAAGGATGCACTCCATAGTTGTTGTAATTAGATGCAACTGAATAAAGGTAACAAACAATACACCAAGCTTGTGGTGGACATACATGGGCCAACTTCAAAATAATTCATTCAGTAATCCTAGTCCAAATCAAGAGTTCCAAAACAGCATAGGATTGCATGCAATATAGTGGTGAGAATTATTATTGCTGCCAAAGTCCATTACTTTGTAGTTTCTCTTTATCTTATTTAGAATAAAAGAAACAATAACCTTAACGAAGGAACAGAAAACAAAAGAAACGATAGCTGCTATTCTCCACAACTATTAGGAAATATTTATGTAAGTGTCTAGCAACTTATTCTACTTTGGCAGTTAAAAAAAGAGTTGAAAATGAGATGAAAAGATTAACCTCATCAATAGATTATGGTAAAGCCAAGGAAGGTATGACGATTTTTAGCTACAATGTTAATGGTCTAGAAAACCCATCCAAAAGAAAGAAAGAAAGTCAAGGGGGTGGTTAAGAGAGCTAACTTGGACTATTGGCCTTTTCCAGGAAACTAAATAAGGGGAGGTTGATAGGTTTTTGGTTCATAATTTTTGGGACAACCAATTCAAGGATTGAGAGCATATGCCCTCCTCTTCCTCTTCAAGTGGTCTTCTAGTTGTTCGGGACACTAAGGTTGTCTCTAAAGTTGTTGTCTTAGTGGGTTGTTTCTCTATTTCTACTTTGTTGGACATTAAGGGTAGAGGGTGTTGGTAGTTCAGTGTTGTTTACGGGCCAATGAACCCTAGGCTTAAGAACCTTCTTTAAGAAGAGTTATTCTATGTTCATGGGCTTCGTAGTCCTCATTGGAGTTGGCGGTGATTTTAATGTTATACACTTTCTTGTGCAAAAGTTGGGGGCGTATAGGATCCATGTTAACATGAGACGGTTTGATGACTTTATTAGGAACTAAGGGCTAAAAGACCCCCAATTTACACAGTCTATTAAATAAGGTAGGGTGACGTCATCCCAGATAGATAGGTTTTTAGTTACACCTAAGTAGGAAGATTTCTTTACAAACTTGATTCAAGAGGTGTTTTCACACCCAATGTCAAATCATTTTCCCATCATTATTCAGTCTAGCAGGGTTAAGTGCGTCTTTTAGGTTTGAGAATATGGTTGCAACAAATTCTATTCTGAGTATAGTGAAGAGTTAGCAGGTAAAGTGTTCAATCTCAGGTTGGGAAAGGTATAAGTTTATTAAGAAGTTGAAGTATGTGAAGGAAACAATGAAAGTGTAGAATCCAGAAGCCTTCAGGGATATTAAGGTCACAAAGACAGACGAGTTAGAGAGAGGGTGGCTTATAGGAACATTTGATTGCCTATAAGGTGAGCTTTAGGAATGACTCCAATGAGATTCATAAGAGAGAAGAGATTTGCTGGTGACAAAAGAGTAGGATTAAATGAGCCAAGGAGGGATATGCATACTGGTTTTTGTCATAAGGTGGTAAATGGGAGGAGGAGGACAAGCTTTATCAAAGAGTTGGAAGTGGGTGGAGGTATGAGGTAATGGGTGCTTGAGGTTTGAAACTATGCGAGATGGAAAAACACAGAGGGTATGTTTGGTATGATGAAAGGGAAAAGGAGAGGAAAAGGGAATGAGAACAAAAATTGGGTATTTTTACTAAAATACCTCAACTTTTAAAAAAAGAAAAAAGGAAAGCTTAGTGTTTTTGAATAGCGTAATTTGGACAATTTCTCATTATCTTTAGTATTACTTCATCTATTACATAACACCAAATCTTTACACCAAACATGCTGTGAGAAGAGTGTTTACAGATTGGCACAACATGAGAGAAATTGAGTGGAGGACCTGGTCAGGTTACCAGGAAGAATTGGAGGAACCCAATAATATTTTTCCCCTCCAAGATGATTTGTACAGCATCCTATCACCTCTATATATGCATATAGGAGAGATCAAGGGGAGGAAATTCCTCCTTGAATCTCGGCCATGAAAGCTAATGAATGCAGAAAATATTTCTTATATATTTACAGAAATAATACACTTAACAATAGAAGTTGATCAAGCCTTAATAGGGAGTCAATTAGATCAAGTAAGCAGATATCCACAATTAATCAGATTTCCATGTTATCATATACTGCTTCAACTTCTCCAAGTGTGCAAAATGAAAAATTGTCATGTTGGCAGGTAAATTAGAGTGCAGACTAGAGAAATTGTAGATCACATTGGAATTGTCAGAACCTTATTTCAAATGAAAAACTAGTATTTGTTCAATATCTTAAAGTGACATAAAACAAACCTCATCTGCAAAAATTAAGGATGACTTATCAATTTGACACAAATCAAGCAACCACTTGAGTTCGGCATGGGAGCCAAGATTTGCCCTTTTAATGTTAATGATTGGCACCGTGCAGAATTGCTCACTTTTCAAAGTTTCATTTAGGTAGAAGGCATACATAATGGTGGAAACAGCATTTCCAATATCTGAAATGGTTTACATACAATATCAACCAAAACAGAGCTTTATAATAATTCTTGGAGTGAATGACAGTGATAAGAAAAAAAAACATTTGAATCTTAATTAATAAAAGATAAATAGAGGACGAGTGAACTTGCAACTTAAAATTACACAAAAATAGAACCAGTCCTTTTCATCTATACAGTACCATTCCTCCTTAAAGGAGAAGAGTTTCCTAGTTAAACGGTAAACCATGCTTCCACAGCTTTAATGGAACTTTGCTATCAAGCCAAGAAAAACTGAATCAAAACCTACATCTCATAAAAGGCACTTCTACAAACTTATAAACATATTACTATTTATGGCCACCTTTTCCTATCTAGAAAAATTAACTAAGAATGGTAGAATATTTTATTCCTGAGAGCATCACATATAACTTAATATTTCATAAAAATTAGATTATAAATTATAATGACTTAAAAAAGTTTAACATTTCTCTACACGAAATAAAATTTGAGTATGGCCTACGAATGAATATATATGGAATCAAACAGCTACAGAAGCATCATCAATGTATGGAGATTAGAAGGAAAAATTGAAATACTCTATCCAACAAAGGAATGACTACTATTCATTTAAAAAAGAAATTAGGTTCCTTCCTTTTTGACAATATTAATCTTGCCATCTGTAAACAGAAGGAAGTACACTTGCAATTCACCAAAGGCTCACATCATTTTTAACTTATTTGTTGCAATTATTGCTTCCCTATATATCATAGAAGAATAGGAAGATTGGATTACCAGCATTATCTACACCCATTACAGCATGTAAGAATCTCCCAGGGACACCAGCATTGACATCGTCCTTTCTTGCTCTCAAATATGCATTTAGCTTGCTAACACTTTCACATGATTCAATAATTTCCATTTCTGGTGAAACTCCATTATAGTATAAAGCTGCAGACAGTGTAGATGAGATACTTGACAGCTTTTCTTTCCTTTCAATGACAGTGTATGTCTTTTCAATTTTGGGTCTTGCAGATACTTTTAAAGCATTATGCTCTTCATCAGGTTTAGAAGTCCTGGGGCTACATTCGTCTCCAAGATATTTTGGATATAATTCATTTAGTTCAGACTGAACATGTAGCTGTATAAAAGGACTACCTTGGCTGGCCTTTGTCCCTCTCTCAGATGAAGAACGTTCAAAAGATTCAGAATTGAAACCTGAGATTGCTAAATTTTTCAGTGGCAAGTCCATGACCTCTTTTGGTATATCTGAGACACTTTTAATTCGTCTGATGCTACCACTATCTGACATGGATCTGAAAACATTCCTGCCATTATATCTTCCTTGGGAGTCTAAGGGAGCCTGGTCACCAGCTCTAATAAGGCCATCAAAGAATGGACTATCTCGAGAACGAATATATGTTTCCTGCATATTGGGAGGGAATAAAACATATTAGGTGTAATTATAGAGTGGGACAAAGTTTTAATTCTCAAACAAAACACGGAAATTGAAGCTAAAAAAGAGTTTAGAAGAAACGATTTTAGATGAAAAGTGTGATGAAAAATAATGTTTTGATGACATTGACATGCTTCAAAACCAAGTCATAAGAAAATTATTAAGGACATATGAGGCGAGAGTAATTAACTAGGACAATCTTCAGTTTTATCCCTTCATAGATCTAAGGCCTTGAAATTAAGTCGATGGAATAAGATTTTTTGAAGCTTTAGTTCCCTATTTAAAGTATTCTTTTTGTCACAAAACCATCAAACAAAAGAACTATAAATATAATAGTTCAAAATATTGATTTAGCAAAATTTGTTGGACAGCAAGCACAATTTCTACTCAAAAGATTAAAAAACAAAACCCAGCATGCATTTTAAAGTATATATATTTCTTCCCAGTAGTCCCTGAATACTGATTTCAAGTACTCTGACATCTAGAGCAACAATCATTTTCAAACCCCAATATTGGAAGAGCATTAAATAAGTGTTTTGCAACTAAGAAGCATTGATCATTTTCAGACGTTGGGCTGTTTTTTCAGGAAAAGCGTTAAACAAGTGTTTTACAGCTGAGGAGTACTGTGCATTTTCAGACATTGAACTGTTTTTCCTTAAGACTAGTTATAATCCAATTTTACAGTAGCATTCTAATTGGAAAATAGTTGCTTGATGAATGTCTTATCCGGGCAGGAGTTTGATTTTCTTTATGAAGATAAGTTAAGCTTCTACACAAGAGAGGCACCATAAAATTCTACCTAGGGGAACACGCTTTAAAGAGGAACTTTGAAAATTCCAGAAGTTACTCATTTCTTTACTGGTAGAAGTCCTACAATAATCAGGCAGGGAGAACGGAGCACTAAAAGGATATAGCTAAAATTCAATAGCTCTCTCAATGTGTAGGAGCAAAACTTTGAACAACACATGGATTCCCTTAAGAATTAGATGCTCACATTTTTCCTCCCAGAGTAAAAAAGGTAGACTACATCTTAGAAGCTATGCTGTAATTCTAAGAATCACTGTAATCTTAAAATCCAAACAAAATCGACATAGTTGGGTTCTATTAGATAGTTATTCACAATATGAATTAGTATTGCTTCAGTAGTGAAAACTTGTGCAGTTGGTTCATGAAGCTTCGGCAGGATAATTTTAGAAAAGGGAAAACTATAAATGAGAAATTATTGAAAGAAGTACATTTTAGACCATTTTTATCAATGCAACAAAACATCACTTATAGTCTACAAGTTTCCTTGTAACTACACTAGAAGCTTTCAGTTGACATTGGCAACAATTAATTCAGATCCATCCCAAAGCATCTAGGGAATTATAAAGTTTGAGGATATAAGCTTGTATGGAAAGTAGGATCTAGACTTTAAAAGTTAAGGTTTGCTTCTAAGCTATTCACATCATTCTCCTATAACACTACATGTAAGAAAATGAGTGCTCCAAAATGAAATTCTAGTAATGAAAAGCAGGAAGTACTGGTTGTCAAAGGATCCAATTTCATTTCTTACCCCAACAAGCATTGGGCCCAAGTTAAGAGCACTACGTATTCCTTGTGCTCACCACAACCCCTGTTAAAAGGACTTGCTCTGCAGACTCTCCTTATGAACTTAGACATTACCAAGACAATGCTAACCAAAAGTTTATGTACAAGGATAATCTGTTGCCACTTGTTAAACTCTACTTCACAGTTCAATTTCTAAAATGCAAGCCATTTGACTCTAATGGTATGTATGGATTGAGGAAAATGAGAGAAATAGAAGAGAAGTGAAATTTTAGTTTAAGACATTTTCTTCAATTTAGATTTAAATTTACTTCTCTTTTTCCTTCTTTTTGCATTCATTCTCCACAAACTAAATATATTCTAAGAGGGAATATATGTTAGGTTTAAATCTATATCGAAAAAAAATTTCCAAATTAAAATTTCACTTCCCTTTCCCTCCACTGTACTCAATCCAAATATACCCTAAACTTTTTTCCTGTTGCTAAAATATAAAGCTCAAATGGAATAACTCTGGCAATATACTAATTTGACCACTGAACGCAAGCCTACAAATGGATAAAAATTACACTAATATATGAACCAAGAAAATAAAATCGATGAAACGGAAGTAAAAAGGAAATGTTAGCAATTAGAAGTTGGCGTAGTTCATGGCAGAAACTAAAATCAAAACAATATACAGCTCAAAGGTTTCAAAAATTTCAGTAATAGGTCGCGCAAATGCTTAGGTATGCCTAACTATTGTCGTCTGTTGAACTTCAATTCACAGTCAATTTCTATAACGCAAGTCATTTGACTAAAAATATTCTACCTATTGCTAAAATATAAAGCTCAAATGGAGCAACTATGACAATAAAAACTGATTAATCACTGAAGTACTGGACAGTAAACAACAAATGTATCAATATTACACTAACGAAAGAAAGAAAACGCTTAAAAGGAAACCAAAAGAACAAATGATAGCAATTTGAAGTTGGCGTAGTTCATTGCAGAAACCAAAATCAAACTCTCACACAGCTCACAAGGTTCAAAACTTTTAAATCTGTAGCTAGTTTACTATAAACCTGTTGATTCTGCGCAAATGCACCGATATTGCTCATGTTGGAGATGAAAATTGAAAGAAGAAAACTATGTGAGTGGTAACAGCTGGAGGTTCATGGGGGATGCCGAAGTATGTAGAGAAAGCGAGAGAGAAAGAAGACAAATGGGAAGTTGTTGGAGACTCCGAAAGAGCTGAAACCCATTATCGTTCTGTCACTTCTTCCTTGTCTGATTCAAACCTATTCAAATGCAACGGCAAATGCGTACGAATAAACACTGCTCGGGAAGCCAAGACCAAGCACCAGTACTCTTTGACATTCACCTTTTTTATATATTTCAAAAAAATACAAAAAAAAAAAACTTATTGAGTGGACCCTTTTTTAATTCTCAAATATGCTTCAACGATAATTTAGTTTTTTAAAAAATAGTTACTAATCACTTTAATTTTTGAATAAAATAATCGATTAGCTCACTTTGCTATTACAGTCAAATATTTCATTATCTACTAATTTAATAATGATAAACGAAATGATCGTTTAGTACAATGAATTTGAAATTTACAAAATAAAAATAATCAGTAGACATATACAAATTTCCAACACTATACTGTTAATAATATATATTTTCAATATTAAAAAATAAATTTACTCGTCCTTTTATCTTTAGGCCATATACGATTAACTTTTTAAATTATTTAAATTACTTTATTATTTTTATTTAATGATTCAAATTTCACTTCAATTTTTTATTTAACGAGTATTTCTCCTCAATGTTAACATGTCAATTATAAGAGAATTTGATGTAATATTTGAGTTAACACTATAATAAAAAAAATAGAAAAATGTATCAATTTCTTTAAATATTAAAGTTAAGAAATATAGAATCTATTTGGTTGTATTTTAATTCCTTATTATAAAAATATTTTCATAATTAATTCTAAAAAAATCTTTTTCAAATATTATATCAAACCAATTTTGTTATTTTTTTAAAAAAATATTCTTGAAAATAGAAACAAAAAAAAAGTCGTAATTTCTATTTTGAAAATTCAAGAGGTTATTAGCAATAATCCAAAATATATTAGGCTTTTTGCATTTTTTGATAAGAGTAAATACAAAGTTTAATTATAAATTTGGTCAATTCATTTTTAAATAATGGTCAACCATATTTTTGTGAGAATAGTTTAATATCTTTAATCATTGATACATTGATATATGTATAAATTTTATTGCTTAAGTCGTTCTTGAATCTTTAAAGATAACAATAAATAAAAAAGATTGAAACAGGCTACTTTGAAAATAGAAATTAAAAAATTTATTCAAAAAAAAAATTATGTGATCAAAGCTCTCCTAAAAAATTTAGGGTTAAATCCGGAAAAAAAAAAAGTTCAAAACTCATTGTTTTGGTGAGTTTTGACCATTTGGTCAATGCTTCAAAATTGTGCATTTTAATTTCCAAAACTTTCTATTTTGAAGTACATTTGGATATCTCTTTTGTAGTTATAAAATATTGTTTTAATTCATACAATTTGCACCATTTTGTCCTTTCTCTTTTCCCGCTTAAAATGGCATGTTTAACTTCTTAACATAATTAGAAAACACTATTTTGATTTTTGAAGCATTATATATCAATCTCTCTTAAACGCTTGAAACAATATCAGTTTGGCTCCCAACGACTTTGTTCTAATTAGTCCCACATCACTTGGCATCCAACAAATCAATGCTGCTTTAAGTTCTTCTCTAGAGTCTGATAATATCTAAAATATTATTCAGCTCTTAAAATCCACCTGCGGGAATCAGTCACCGCCTTCAAATTTGGGTAACTCCATGCAGTCGGAGTGACGGATTTTTACTCCACCAAAGAGAGTTCATGTCTTCATCAATTGCCACCTTCCAATGCAATTTTCCTTGATGTCATAATCCTGAATTCTTCTATGTAATTTTGCTTTTGTTTGGTGTTTGATTCACCAATGATGGTTGATTGATTTTAGCTTTCAACGATGCAACGTGGGCTGCTAGTGTATCGATAACTTAAAGTCGTAATGTGATGAAATTTAATTGTTGTGTTATTCGATCAACTGGAGGGTTATTGTTCGGATTTGGACGTGGGTTGCTAGATTCATTAAGGGATGCATATGAACAGGTATTTACCATGTTGACAAACATGGCTCTTATGCCAAATGATAACAATCAAAACCTTGATAAATGTGAATAAAGGATGCAGGAAAATAAGGAGGAGATTGAATAAATAGGATGGGATAAACTTTGATAAACTTTGATGATCTTATCTCCCCCTGATAGCTTCTATTTATAGACTACCTCTAAGCTAATCTACTTAACACCTCTAAGCTAATCTACTTAACGTGATGAAAAAGGATTAGGAATAATATTAACTAGATAATGCAAATTAATTTAAACAACAAAACTGACTGGATAATGTTTATCCGAATAATAAAACTAACTAACTTAGTATCAAATAATAAACAAAACAGATGCTGATGCATAAAGATCCCCTGCTTGGGATAAATACAAGCCCTGCTTGGGACAATAGCAACGGTTTTAACTGTTGCTAAACCGTTACTAAAAATTCAAGCATGCATAAATCTAAACAGGAAATCCGGATCCAGATGCTGATGTCCTGTTGTCCATATCCTTTGCCTTCTAGCAACAGTTTAAACCGTTGCTAAAAATATAAAAATTCAAGCATGCATAAATCTAAACAGTAAATCCGGACCCAGATGCTGATCTCCTGTTGTCCATATCCTTTGCCTTCCACGACCCATTTTGCTACTGGGTCTTTCACCAAGTCAAGCTCCATATAAGATGACCCAGCCATATCGCCTCTTTCTTCCCACACTGCAGCTACCTTTTTCTCACATTTAGGTTGCTGGAGTATGTCTTTAATGGTGGTAACGTATCATAGAGCCATTGACATGACGGCATAATAATTGCAACCAAAATCAAAAACAGTAATTATCATAACAATGTCATTTGCACATCTTATTCTCACCTCCCACACCTAATCTTATTACTTAATTTTCCCAACAGTAATTATCTCTTTATATTAAATAAATGAAATAAGGAAATTGGAATATTGTTCGAAGTCTATTATCACGCCAAAAGCCAACTTAGTAGGTAAATATTAACTACAGCTGCATTCATATGTCAATTGTTTTATAGTGTACCTAAAATTGTTTGCATACCATTTGCACACATAATCTCCCATCTCTCGCATATAACTTTTTATCATTATCAATACCAGTAACCAGAAACTTTTTTTTTCTTCGTTTGCAATGGCCAGGTTAGACAGATAGAGCAAATACATTATCTGAAAGTTAGTCTTTCAGTCAATCAAAAAGTTTACAATTACATGTCTTCAAAGAGGTTGACAAATAGGACTCTTTTGAACATATTAATAAAATAAAACAATAAATTTCAAAATATTAGCAGCAATCTATTAGAACAAACCTCTGCACACAATTTCCAGTTATAAATATCACATTTTTGCTGTTGCTCAAAGCATTGTTGGATGGGCTCTAAAAAAATTGAATCCGATGTGCTTAAAAACATTATTTAAGAAATATAAATATACATGTATTCATGTCTGCAAGTCCCTTGTAGGGTAAATAAACAATTCAAATAATTGTAGGGAAGGGAAAGAAAAGGGAAGGGAAATAGTAGTCACTGGCAAGCATTGTCCAAACCGTGTGTATTTCTGATCTGTTACAGAATAGTCTTTCAGATTGACACAGAAGTCATAATCTCTTCCAGTTTCTTTTCATTTAACTTTAAATGAAACTGTCACAACTTACAAAAGAGCAAATCTCAAGAATACAGGCAATTTAAAAAGAAAAGAACCACCATATAATACGCAAAAAATAATCTTGTTAAAATAGAAGCAAGAATTTTATCTTAAAAGATAATAGCATTTGCCTCTTGTTTAGTTAAGAAAAAATGACTAAAAATGTTTGTATAAAAATAAATTGTACTTAATGCATTCAAACATGTCTTTTGCCAAATTATGGTGCTATATAAACCATAGATTATGCATAGCTTGACTTAAAAATTTATTTGCAAATCTATACCCATTTAATATGTATATTATAAATCATATCTAATTCTAAAGTCCTAGGACATCTTGCCATACATCAACTAATTTTCTACATGGTAATAATGCAAAGGAAAAAAAATGGTTAACACCCATAAAATCACTAGTTTAGTTAATAAGGAAAGTGTTCAAGGTTAAAAAACATAATAATCTCGGAAAGCCTACCTTTGAACCAATATTTTCGTTTTCCTGACTTCTTTTTTTCTTTTTGAATGATAATGGATTTGAACTCTGAAAAATTGAAAAGCAATATCATAAACTTGTCAACACACTCCTGATGGAAATTGTGGACTGCCAAGAGTCCTATCAAATAATTAAATTCACTAATGATTCTGTTATCTTCAAGATGTATATAGGCTAACCAGCAGTTAAAAATAAAAAGAGAATTATATAAGTAACAAATACAACATCATAGAGAATGATGACCTTTGCTTTCTTTCTCTTGAACTGAGGTTTATCTTTAATGTCCATTGGTTTCCTTGCAATGTGGGTCTTTGTTACTGCCTTCACATCTATGGTTTGATCCCCTAAATTCTTGTCTTCATCAAAGGAATTTGTAGCTTCCTCACCAACTAATCTATCCATTAATCTATTCTTAAATATCTGATACTCCATGGCAATCATATGTGATCGTGTTTCTTCAAAAGTTTTGACATATTCTCTCTGAAATGTAGATGGAGTTACAAGAAAAAAAGCATTTCTAAGACCAAATATGAGGGGCACACCAAGTACCTGCAAACAAGCAGGTTAACAAGAATGAATTACTTAAATCACAATTACTATAATGAAACTACAATAAGTTTTAGAAATTGTTAATAACAAAAAGTTTGCTGATTTTACTTTTTAAATAATTAAAATTAGAAGCTTCATTATAAAATGTCATAAAGGAACCATGTACACAAATAATACCGGTGAGGTACATTTCATATGGCACAAAAGGCAACCTAACTGTAAGCTGAAAAATAAAATAAAGAATACAAGAGGAGATTATGAGGACCTTTATCGAGTATGCCTTTGTATTTTTTGTCCCTGTTCAAACTTCTGGTTGGGGTGGCTCATAGGATTGAGAAGATTATAAAGGATTTTTTGTGCTCTAACGGAAGGGAGAGTAAAATGGATCATTTGATTAGTTGGGAAGTGTGTTGTAAGTCTAAGGAAGATGGGGGGTTGGATCTTGCTAATTTGGTGTCTTTTGGTGTCTATAAACACCTTTCTTTTGGCTAAGTGGCTATGGCGCCTAATTCCGTCTAGCATAAAGTGATTAAATCCAAATTTAGTTTACATCGGAATGGATGGGATGCAAATTCAGGGGGTATAATTACGCATGCAAGTCCTTGGAAGGCGATATTTCAGGTATATTATTCTTTTTCTCCAATTTAGTCTTTACGCATTGGAGATGGGTCACGTTTTTGCTTTTGGAGAACTATTGGGTTGGTCATATCCCTTTTATAGAAATGTCCCCTCATCTTTATTTCTTGTCTTCTTTGCATAATGCCCCAATTGCTGATTTTTTATGTTTTCAAGGGGACCAATTTTCTTGAAATTTTTACTTTTCTAAAATTATAAATGATAGATTTGTTGGCAATCTAACCTTGATGTTGGACATTTTGGTTCTGTTCTGCACCTGTTCTATCCCTAATATGAGGCTATAGAATTTGGATTCCTCTAGCTCTTGTGCTTCCTTTTATAATTTTTTGATTCGTAGCCCACAAGTATCGTTGCCTTTTAAAAAGTCATTTTGGAAAGGGAAGGTGCCGATATAGGTTAAATCATTTGTTTGCACAGTTGTTATCAATAGAACTAATACAAATGATCTGCTTTAGATTGGAAAACACTTTATCTCCTGATGTTTGAGTGATGTGTTCAAGGAATTCGGATACAAATGGTCATTTGTTCTTACACTGTGAACTAGCTTGGGATGTTTAGAACAGGTTATTTAGACACTTTGAGGAGAGGTGGGTCTGCCCGATTGACCTTGGTGTTTTCTTTGCCACTAGTTTTGTCATTTTGGGATGAGAAAGGAGAATAAAGCTTTATGGAAGGCGGCCATGTTTGCCATTGTGTGGTGTCGATGAAGAGAAAGAAATGCTAGAGTTTTTAAGCAACGGTCCCTGCTTCCTCATATACTATGAGATAGAATTCGCTACGTTGCTTCTATTTGGGTCTCATCTAACAATTGTTTTAAGGGGGTGTCTATGGGAGATGTCTATCAGAATTGGAGGGCTTGGTTGTATTAGCCCTGTTTTTGGGCTTTCTGGGTTGTTTTGGTTTGATTTTTGTTTTCGAGGATATCTAGTTCTCCTTTTCTTTCCTTTGTATCTTTTTCTCTCCTTATTAATATTTTATTTTCAATTTAAAAAAAAAGCATACCAGAGAAAAATCTAATAGTATGGCCAGACAGTAGAGAACTCTCATGAAAAAGCATACCAAGAAGTCAGAATATATTTCACAGATTTAGGCATGATCAATCTTATGAAAATAACTAGGGCATGAAATTGGAATCTAAACACATGATGGAATGCATTTTCCCCCCTTCCCTTGCCTCTCAACCTCAACCATCTCCATAAATTGACTTGACCTGGGATCTAATCCAGTAGTTCCAGTGACAAAAAGTTAGTTGTATACTCTTTCATGTTACTGCCAACCCAAGATTTGCTTTCTGAAGATTTATTTAAGCACATAGCTAATCACCTATGCTATAATTTTATTTTATAATTAAATAAAAAGAATACATTTATTTTCTTTTAAAGGAAAAACTAACCTTTTGCAACTTCTCCCACTGCTCAGTATCCTGACTAGCAATAAAAAAATGCTGAGAACTACTTTCTCCAATAACATCCATGATGCATTTACAGGATGCTCACATCTGCATGTTGGTGTTTGAACTCAAATAAAAAAGGACATGTCTACTGGATTAGTATTCAAATATCTTAAAATTCACATGCATAAACAACATCAGTCCAAATTTGTTCACCATTATATCATAAGATTCTGACAATCAAGAGAAGACTAGATAGTTTCAATTATTCAAATTAAACAGTATCCCTCTTCCCAACTTATATGTCACAACCAACAACAACAACAACAACAATATAGCCTTATCCCACTAAGTGGGGTCGGCTACATGGATCGCACAACGCCATTGAGCTTTATCAATGACCAACTCTTTAGATATCTCATTTACTAAAAGGTCCCGTTCAATAATTTCTCTAAGTGTCCTTTTTGGTCTTCCTCGACCTTTTTTCACATGGCTCCAAACCATCTGCTCAACTCTCCTAACTGGCGCTTCCAACGGTCTTCTTTGCACATGCCCAAACCATCTTAAACGGTTTTCAACCATTTTTTCCTAAATAGGTGCCACCCCAACTCTACGTTGTATATGATCATTACGGATCCTATCTCTTCTTGTATGACCACACATCCAACGCAACATCCTCATCTCCGCCACTCCAATTTTATGTTCTTGTTGTCCTTTCATTGCCCAACATTCACTCCCATATAAAATCAAATTAACCATTTGTCCTTAAAAATATGTTGGGCCAGCGCTTCATCCATTCTATCTAAACAATGTTTGGTATAAAAAAAAAAATGCGATCATGTCAAAGTGTGTCAATAATATTGTGTTATGTACCAAGGATTCATTTTTCACGATGTCATGCCTTGGTTTAGAAGGATCATCTTGCACACCAAGAATTATAATTCATACATCTCTATAGCAATGAAAATGAAGTATTAAACAGAATGCATAGGCTCCTAGTTCAAAATGTTCTAATACCAAGTCAGTTATCTGTTATTATACATGTCATAAAAAGGTAAACAATTATATGTTACACTACTCAAGTATATGTTCATATAGAATTAGGGAGAGATTAACCTTGCAATTATAAGTTGACGAGCTGCGTCAAGGGACTCAGAAAATGAGGGACCAAGTCGTTTCAGCTCCTCTAGAACAGATCTGCATCCCCTCCATCCAAATTCCACACAAAGGAATGAGAATAAGAGACCTGGTTGTGTAAAGCTTTGGTTTTCGGAAGCCATTCAAGGTTTCATACAGATTGCTTTGGTTTTCGGAAGCCTTTCAAGGTTTTATGTGATGGAACTTTTGTGCACCACCTTCTTAAGAATGAGATAACCCCTGCTGACAAGGCCCTTACCAATAATCTCAATGCTACTGTCAAGCTTTACACAACCAATTGGACTGTTTGACAGTTACTTTCGTCTTCTTTCATGTTTTATTGTAATTTCTGACCTATTTATGTTTATTTATGTTTTAATGTATTTTAGTTTTAAGCGGGCAGTTATTAGGGATAGTTTTTCTGCCACTTTCATGTTCTGGGGAGTTATGCTCCATTAGTTTGTATTTAAATCTTTCTAAAAATTAATGAAAGCATGAGATTAGTTCAGTTATTATCTAAACCTGGTGGAGCACTAGAGATCTTGGTTCTCTCCATAATTCAAACCAACAAAATAGGTAGGAGAAAGAAATCAAATTCTTCTTTCCCTCTCATTGACTCTACTTCATCTAGACCCATAACTAGATCCTATAATAGCGACAATAACATAATTCTTTTTTTAAAATTATAAAAATCCGAAAGACAAAAAGACCTGGTTGTGTAAAGCTTCATAGTAGCATTAAGAATATTGACATGGGCTTGTCAGCAAGGGTTATCTTATTCTTCAAAAGGTTGTGTACAAAAGTTCCATTACATAAAACCTGAAAGGCTTCCGAAAACCAAAGCAACAAGTGTAAAATGCCACAATCTTCCCATGCTTCTTCTACTTCTTCACTTTCATCTACGCAAACCAACCAAATTCAAGTATAACCATATAGCAATTCAGAGAAATTTTCAACAATATAGGGCTGGAAACAAGGAAAAAACATCAACAAAGTTGCCCAAATTATTTGCTATATTATATCATACCATTAGATGAAGTCAAAGTAATAGTCAAGAAATCATATTAATTTGGCTTGATGAGTGTGAAACTCTCTCCCAACTCAAACTTGATGAAGGAAGAAGAGTAACAAAATAATAAATAAATAAAAATTTGGTCCAACAATTAGCACTATCAAAAGTGGAATCCTCAACCCATCTCGGCCCCGGCCATCGTATTTATCAAACAGGCTGCACTTAATAAGTCCATAATTGGACCAGAAAATTGGTAGGCTGCATGGCCATGTATCAAATGAGCTTTAATGTCTCATCATGGGACGATTCATCCATCCATAAAATAAGGGTTACCACTGCATGAACCATAATTCAAATCTAATCCAGTGATTTTAAAATAAGAATAATAATGATGATGATGATGATTTGATTAAACCAAACATTTGAGCAATAATTTTACTTCTAGCAATTGCAGAAGCTCTCATTATCTTAGGTCCTACTATGTTAACATTTCACGTCACACATATCTTCGTCCCAACACTTTCACTATAGAGAAGTTTAAACCAAAATGTACTGCAAATCAGCAAAAATCACATCACTAATACACTCCTAACTCTGTACCTAAATCTATCGGAAATTGGCCCTGCTAATTCATAAAACAACTTTCCATTTACAATTATTTTATTTTTATTTTTTGGTAACTACAATTCTTCTATTTTGTTTTGCAGGAAAGCTGAATATTGAGTAGCTTATGGATGATTGCCACTAACCAAGCTGGGCCTCTAGATCTACCCATTTATTTTGTGAAAAAGTCATTGATTCAATTACATCCAATTAATTATTCGACAACTCATAAGTGTCCAGCTCTCAATTTGCTCCTCTGCAAGATTATGAAGCACCATATGGCCAAAGGAGAGAAAGTAGGTATTGTACATGTATCTAACACTAATATACATATAATACCACTATAAGGTGTAAACATAAATTAGAAATGTTCTTTTATCTTCTAATTCTGTATGCAGCTTATATAGGCCAGATACCACCAAGGGTAACTCCAGCATAAATGCTAAAGTAATTTCTTGCCCTAAATTAAAGAGCAACAAGAACAAAACTGATATTGAAGTAAATGAAGAATACTGGATGAGCAGTAAAGACTTCACGTTAAGTAGAATAGAACAGTCAGATAAGGAGAATATGCAAAAAAAAAAAAAGAGGTAGAATATGCTCGAAAAGTTTTAAAGTTTAAAATAATATAAATGTCCTTATCTATTTTCTCTAAAATATCAAATGTGCTACTCCTATCCTATGTCATCTTCTAATAACTAATAATCTTGCAATAAAGGGGATTTCAATTCATAAATGAAAAATTTTAGCCAGTGAACAGCAAAGACTAATTGGCAACCTTTATCACTCCAAAGACAACTTATTCTTCAAAAAACCAGTCATCATAACATTTATGCCAAAATTCAATCATATGCAACCAATTTATGCCAACATTCAATCATTTATATATATATATATATATATATATTTGGGTTTGTCACTCATTTGGTGGCAAGTGCTACAACTTCACAGATTTTGTAAGAGAATTTATTCTTATAATTCCAAACCCACACACATCAGCCTCAGCTTTTACAGATTTGAAGTATATATGTTGGCACTTTGATCTTGCGTAGGTAGTATATGCTCGAAAAACCAGAAAGCATGAGGCATATAGGAAATTTTTTTGATAATATATACCCTAAACTGGGAATCATAGTGTTATCCATATATCATTTTCCTTTATAAGATTCCTTTCTACGGCTTTTGGTAAACATTGTTAATGAAGGATTTGATAAACCATTCAATAAATTTATTATTATAATTGTGATTTGTTAGTCATCATAACTACATGAACTACAAAATTAAATTAATTAACCATTTTCCATGACATTTGTAAAGTAATCAGATTGAATTTGAAGATTTGCAAATCGAAAGCTTTATGAGTTAAAGTAATTAAGCATAATCATAATATATACTTCAAATCATAGCATTATGCTTCATATCACAGATTGTAAACCAGATTTTATGCAGAAAAGAATCACGAGCTAGAGCTTCTTACCTCTCGGCTGAATGCTATGTATTCGTTCTTCCTCCCAGTCCCAAGTCTCTTCTCGGTTTCAACTTTCGAGTAACCAAAGTCAAAATGCAACCCGAAAATACTAATCAAGAAGAAGAAATTTACTCAGTCAAGGCACACGCACAAGGAAAGAGTGGAGAAATCAGGCATCATCAAGCAACTAAAATACTGACCTGAAGCCTGAAGGGCGAAGGCTGAAAGAGGGTAGCTTAGGACAGCGCATCAGAAAACGGATTTGGGTGGCCTCCTTTGCTGGTTTAGGCTTCCTACCCCTCACACAGTGGGTCTTATTTTATGTGGGGCATACAGTTAGCTATCCAATGGCAACTTTGACGGAGGCCCTTAAGTCCTAAATGACAACACATTACACACAGGCTGGGGTGTTGGGCCGAAGTTCTTGGGCTGGTCAGGAAGGATTCGTGTAAATAAAAAAGTAATTTAAACCTCAAAAAAGAAATTTGTTGGTTGGGAGCGCAGGCATTTGGCATGCAAGCCAACGATATAGGCTTGTTTTTAAATGGTCTAATTTTAAACGTTCAGATCCATCTAAATGAAAAATGAGCTAAAGTCTTTTTTGTCAGTACTACGTGCAGAGAGCCTTTGAAAGCCATTAAATTAATATAACTCTTATTTATTTAATTTTTTTTTAATATTTTATTTTTAAAAAAAATTATAAGTATTATTTCATATTTATTATTATATTTACAATCATTATTGGATCAGTTGATAATTGTAAATTTTTTTACAAAAATAAAAATATAAAATAAATGAGAATCGTTTGATCAAAATCTAATGACTTCTGAAGGTTTTTCGTGTGTGCAGAGGCTTGTGCGTAGTTCTTATTCGTAAAATCTCATACTAGACTACTGCTTACATAAGCTATTTATTAATTGTTCAGATAAAATGACCTTCATCCTCCTAATTAAACTTAGCCTTTCAATAAAAATTTTAAGTCTACCATAATTCTCCATAGCTGACATAACTTATTTGCCTTTTCGTTGTAACAACTTTGTACGTGATTTTGCTCTGAAGGAAAACTAATTTCAACATCATGTAGTGACTGAGTGAATTACTAAATTTGCCGCTTTAGTCCTTTTGTTTTTTTTTTCTTGATAATATAGAAACAAGTTATAAGGATAAGAAGAATTCAAAAAAGTTCTACCAATACAATAATCATAATATAGGTGAGTCATTTTGTCATTTTGTCATTTTGTTATTCTTTAAGATAAGTATATAGAAAGGTCAACTTCTCAACAGGTTCAATATTTTTTATCATTAAATTATTTTAAAGTTTGTATGTATAATAATAAAATAAAATTTACACAAATTTCAAGATGATCTAAATATAGAAATACTCAACCTCTTGAGAAGTTAATCTTTCTATAAACTTATCATACTCTTTATGAGTGTGGCAACATAATTGAGTAGGACATAATCAAATCGGATGTTTAGTTAGAGAAAGCGAGAGGGAAAGAAGACAAATAGTAAGTTTTGGAGAATCTGGCATCCAACGGTTCTCATTCATTCAGTGTTTTTCCAACGTTTGAATTTAAAAAAAAAATTACAATTATCATTTCATGTTTATAACTGTGCTTACAATCATCATTAGATCAATTGGTACTTGTTATTTTTATAAAAAAATAAAAGAAAAAAATGCTCAATGACAGCTTCATAAGACTCCTTATGCTCAAAATTTGAATTTAAATTTCTTAATTCACATATGAATCATGCTATCATCATGCAATCAAATAGTAAATTAGAAAATTTTAATTGTATGACGTAATACTAAGTCATTAGGTAATGCAATAAATTTGAAAAAAATTAATTACAGAATTAGCATATTATATAATTAAATTTTGTATTAAACATGAGTTCAAATTAAAATTTACCTAGTGTCCAAAATTACATAATTACGAAACTCTCACATTAAATTAAATAATTAATTAATTTTAATTCTCTGATCTAATACTATGTCATTAGGTACGTAGTGTATCAAATTTTGAAAGATTTACTTATAAAATTAACAAATTATATAATTAATTATTTTATCAAACATGCAATCAAAATAAAAAAGTACACAATTAACAATTTTGCATCTTTCTATACAAGAATTTTTAATTTGGAAAGAATTAAAAGTTACAAATTCATTCTTAATTTCCGTAGAATTTAATAATATCTTTAAATCCAATTATAATGAATTTAGGATAAGACTTCATATTTAATTACATAATTAACATATACATTTTAATTAACGTATTAATTAGGCATGCAATTAAATTAGAATGTTACAAAATTTGAATTTAAATTTTTTAACTCACAATAATCATGCAACCAAATTCTAAATTAGAGAATTTTAATTATATGATGTGATACTATGTCATTAGGTGGTGCAATAAATTTAAAAATAATTAATTACAAAATTAATATATTACAACATTAAATTTTATATTAAGATTCAGTTCGAGCTAAAAATCACCTAATGTCCAAAATTAAATAATTACGGAACTCCCACATTTAATTAACTAATTTTGATTTTTTGACCTAATACTATATCATAAGGAAGTGCATTAAATTTAGAAAGATTTACTTACAAAATTAACAAATTATATAATTAATTCTTTTATCAAGCATGTGATCAAAATAAAAATTATGCAATTCAAAATTTTGAATCTTTCTATACGATAATTTTTAATTTGGAAAAAATTAAAGTCACAAATTTATTCTTAATTCACGTAAAATTTAATAATTTCTTTAAATTTGATAAAAATGAATATTAGAATAACATTCCATATTTAACTACATAATTAATAGATCAATATATTAATTTAATAAATATTAATTAAGTATACAATTAAATTAGAATATTACAAAATTTGAATTTAAATTTTTTAATTCACATACTAATCATGCAACCATCATGCAATCAAATAATAAATTAGAGAATTTTAATTGTATGACATAATACTATGTCATTAAATGGTACAATAAATTTGGAAAAAATTAATTACATAATTAACTTATTACATTATTAATTTTTGTATTAAGTATGAGTTCGAATTAAAAATTATTTAGGATTCCAAAATTATATAGTCACAGAACTCCCAAATTAAATTAAATAATTAACTAATTTTGATTCTTTAACCTAATATTATGTCATTAGGAAGTGCATTAAATTTGGAAAAATTTACTTACAATATTAAAAAATTATATAATTAATTCTTTTATGAAGCATGTGATCAAAATAAAAATTACACAATTTAAAAAATATTACTTTTTTTTCAAATTGTCTTAACTTAGTTCTTTAAAACTTATTTTTATCTCAATTTCATCCCTCAGTTTATTAAAGTGACTTTTGACCAAAAGAAATTGAGATTTGAGAACAATAGATTTTGATATTTAATTAGCAATGAAAAAGACTAAAATGAGTCAAATATAATCTTTTTTAAAAAATGAGACAATTAATCTTTTAAAAAATTATACTAAAAGAGAAGATTTCTAAATGACAATCTATTTCATGTTACAATGTTGGATACATAAAAAAAAAAGATCAAAAAAAATATGCTACTTGTTGGATACTGATCCAACAACTATAACCAAAAAACAGGAGCCCACGTTTCCAAAGAAAAGAAGGCATGCCAAACTCGCCAAAGTGGCGTCTATCTTCTTGAAAAGATACTGGTTCTCACTGCTTTATCTATGAGAAGCTTCAAGGACAATATTTCATTAAAGAGTAACGTGGTTAAATCTGGCAAATCTGTTTGATCTCGTTTCGATTTAGGATTTTGCAGGGTGAGAGAGAGAGAGAGAGTTGGATGTGCCAACTTTAGTTAAATTTGATTAAATAAAAAAATATAGCAGAAAATCAAGGCTTTTGATTAGCAAGAAGGAAATCAATATTAATTCATGTATTAATTAAGCATAGAATCATATTGATAATGTTACAACAATCAAATTTTAATTTTTTTCAACTCATGTCAATCAAATTCAAAATTAAAGAATTAACAACTTCCAGGAATAACAATTTGTAATTGCATGACGTCATATTATATCATTAAGAATAGACATTAAATTTGTGAAGATGAAGTAGTTCTAACTTATTATATAGATTCATATTTTGCTCAAAGTCATTCTTGAAACTTTAAAGATAACATAGACAACAACAACAATAGTAACAAGAAGGGAACAAAATTTGAAAACATGAAATTTGAAAACTTATTCAAAAAAAAAAAATTATAGCATCAATGTGCGCTTCTAAAAATGTGGGGTTAAATCCCAAAAAGAAAAGAAACAAAGTTCAAATCTCATTGTTTTGGTAATTTTTGACCATTTGGTAGACGCCATAGAACAGCGCGTTTTAATCTCCAAAACAGTTATTTCAGGGAGCATTTGGATATCTCTTTAATAGTCATAAAATATTATTTTGACTTTCGATCCATACAAATTAACGTTGATTTCCTACTAACCAAAGAGGTAGAGCCATTGACATGACGGCATAATACTAGCAACTAAAATCAAAAAAATTGGGTGTACATTGACTTGTCACGTAATACCATGTCAGCACAAGTATGCAACAGAATCTTGAATGTTCAAGCTTCAGAATTACTAGTTTGATTCAGTTGGATTTTGCCGCTTGCGTGACCTCTTCCTACTCCTCTTCTTGTCCCCTTCCTTCTTTTCCTGCATAAGTGCAACATCCAATCCAGAAATCCTTTAATGACATATAGAGGCCCTAAAAGAATATTTGATGCTAAAACCAAACCTGGATCCTCTGTAATTCTGATGAGAACTACGAAGTGCAATCCTTAAATCTGAATTATTTATTTCAAATTGGATTGTCCAGATTAATTGAAAAAAAAAAAAAAAAAAGCTCAGACCGCAAGCAATTTTTTTTTCTTTTATGATTTGGACTATCCAATCTGGAATAACCAGTCCAGATTTGAGGATTGCACTCTGCAGTTCCCGTCATAACTGTAGAGGATCCAGACTTAAAACCAAAGCTTTCCTTTTGAAATATTGTTCAATGTCTATTACCATGACAGATAGCACAATCAGGCAAATATAAAATAAAATTGCACAAACATCTCAATTCTTTTGCAGAGTTCCCAAAACATAATGTCATTTGCACATCGTATTCACACCTCCCACACACTGTATCTTATTACTTAATTTTCCCAACAGTAATTATCTCTTCATATTAAATAAATGAAACAAGAAAATTGGAATATTGTTCGAAGTCTATCCAAAAGCCAACTTAATAGGTAAATATTAACTACAACTGCATTCATATGTCAATTGTTTTTGTGTTCCTAAAATTGTTTGCATACCATTTGCACACATTGTCTCCATCTCTCGCATATAACATTTTATCATAAAATCAAACTTCTATTAATACCAGAAACTTTTTTTTTTTTTTGCTTCATTTACAATGGCCAGGTTAGACAGATAGAGCAAATACATTATCTAAAAGTTAGTCTTTTAGTTAATCAAAAAGTTTACAATTACATGTCTTCAAAGGGGTTCACAAATAGGACTCATTTGAACATATTAATAAAATAAAACAATAAATTTCACAATATTAGCAGGCAATCTATTAGAACACACCTCTGCACACTTTCCAGTTATAAATATCACATTTTTGCTGTCACCGAAAGCATTATTGGATGGGCTATAACAAAATTGAATTTGATGATAAGCTTAAAAAAGTTATTTAAGAAATATAAATATACACGTATTCATGTCTGCAAGAACCTTGGAGGGTAAACAAACAATTCACAGAATTGTAGGGGAAGAGGGGGGGGGGGGGGGGGGGGGAAGGGAAGGAAAATAGCAGAGTCACTGACAAGCATTGTCCAAAATTTCTGTGTATTTCTGATCTGTTACAGAATCGTCTTTCAGATTGACAAAGAAGTCATAATATCTTCCAATTTCTTTTCATTTAAATTTAAATGAAAATGTCACAACTTACAAGAGAGCAAATCTCAAGAATAAAGGCAATTTAAAAAGAAAAGAACCACCATATGACAGATGCAACAAATAATCTTGTTAAAATAGAAGCAAGAATTTTATCTTAAAAGATAATAGCATTTGACTCTTTCAGTTAAGAAAAATTGACTAAAAATGTTTGCATCAAAATAAATTGTGCTTTAATGCATTCAAACATGTCTATTGCAAAATTAAGATGCTATATAAACCACAGATTATGCATAGCTTGACTTAGAAATTTATTCGCAAATTATACCCAATTAATATGTATAATATTATAAATCATATCTAATTATGAAGTTCTAGGGCATCTTGCCATACATCAACTCATTTTCGACATGGCAATGCAAAGGAAAATAAAAAGGGTTAACACCCATAAAATCACTAGTTAAGTTAATAAGGGAAGTAATCAAGATGGAAAAAAAAAAAAACTCAAAAAGCCTACCTTTAAACCAATATTTTCGTTTTCTTGACTTCTTTTTTTCTTCTTTTTGCATGATAATGGGTTTGGACCCTGAAAAATTGAAAAGCAATATCATAAACCTGTCAACACACAACTAAAGGGAATTGTGAACTGCCAAGAGTTCAATCAAATAATTAAATTCACGAATCATTTTATTATCTTCAAAATCTATATAGGCTAATTAGCGGTTAAAAGTTAAAACAAATAAGAAAATTATAGAAGTAACAAATACAACATCATAGTGAATGATGACCTTTGCTTTCTTTCTCTTGAACTGAGGTTTATCTTTAATGCCCATTGGTTTCCTTGCAATATGAGTCTTTTTTACTGCCTTCTCATCTATGGATTGTTCCCCTAAATTCTTGTCTTCGTCAAAGGAGTTTGTAGCTTCCTCACCAGCTAATCCATTCATTAATCTATTCTTAAATATTTGATACTCCATGGCAGTCATATGTGAACGTGCTTCTTCAGAAGTTTTGACATATTCTCTCTGAAATGTAGATGGATGCTCAAGATAAAGAGCATTTCTGAGACCAAATATGAGGGCACACCAGGAACCTGCAGACAAGCAGGTTAACAAGAATGAATTACCTACATCACAATTACTATAACTGAAACTACAATAAGTTTTAGAAATTGTTAATAACAAAAAATAATTAAAATTAGAAGCTTTATTATAAAATGTCATAAAGGAGCATTGTACACAAGTAATACTAGTAAAATACATTTCATATGGCACAAAAGGCAACCTAACTATAAGTAGAAAAATAAAATAAAGCATACAAGAAAAGATTATGAGGGACCTTTATCTAGTATGCCTTTCTTATTTTTTGTTCCAGTTCAAACTTCCAATTGGGGTGGCTCATAAGATTGAGAAGACTTTGAAGGATTTTTTGTGCTCTGATGGAGGGGAGAGTAAAATGGATCATTTGGTCAGTTGGGAAGTGTGTTGTAGGTCTAAGGAAGATGAGAGTTGGGTCTTGGTAATTTGGTGTCAATAAACACCTTCCTTTTAGCTAAGTGGCTATGGCAGTTTCCTCTAGAGACGAATTTCCAATGGCATAAAGTGATCAAATCCAAATTTGGTTAATGTTAGAGAATTGGTAATATGGGATGCCAAAGTCCCACATCGGGTAGCATGGGCTGCCTGATGAGGTACTTAAGTGGCTTGGCTCTCCCACCTCAACAGCTAGCTTTTAGGGGCAGATTCTCCAAACTGCTTTGGTGCCTAACATTGGTATCAAAGCCTGGTTGTCAATGCACCAGAGAGGGCTACCTGCAGAGGGACAGACCGAAAAAGCCGAGTAAAGCGTCGTAGAGTGCAACTGTCGACACGTTGGCTATCAAGGGTGGTGCTATGTTAGGGAATTGGTAATATGGGAAGCCAAAGTCCCACATCATGTAGTATGGGCTGCCTGATGGGGTACTTAAGTGGGGTACTTAAGTGGCTTGGCTCTCCCACCTCAACAGCTAGCTTTTGGGCGCGGATTCTCCACGCTACTTTGGTGCCTAACATTTAACACTGAAAAAAGATGAAGATGATGTTGCTGAATGGAAAAGAGAGAAACTCATAAAGGACATGGAAGAGATGAAGATGATGTTGAAACGAATTTTGTCGAGAGTAAATAAATTGGAAGCTGAATCAAGAAGGGAAGAGTGTAAGAAGGTGGAGAAGGAACCAACCAAAAATAGAACATTAGAGCTTCCTCCATTTTTTGATGCTTCGGCCAAAATAGATATTAAAAAAGAGTCATGTCCTCCGAGGAAATCAATCAGAGAGCAAGAGGAACCAGAAGAAGTGAATTTAGTCAAAGAGGAGAAGAAAAAAGACGAAACCCACTCTCTTAGTCGGCACCAAAAGAGCAAGAACGAAAAAATGGGAGCCTTTCCTCCATGGAGAAGAGAAGACGGAAGTCAACCGGAGTTCATTGCTGGTGGAGGATGACAACATACTAATCGCAGAAGAGGCTACTCAAGGTGATTTCAGAAAGGAGACAAGAGGTAGGTTTAAATTGACCCAACCCATGGATATAACCTACTGCTCCATGTTCTCTGAAAACCTAATACTAAAAGGCCCAAATACTTATGGGTTTATTAAACACAATGATATCCTTATTTGCAATGTTTGGGATACCAAATTTACTGAGCCCAAGAAAAGAGGCTCATTTGTGGTAAAAGGTATTGGAAAGGGGAGAAACAAATGGATCTTGGATTGGGCTAGGGTGATAAAGGGGGGGAAGAGGCCCAAAGATGAAGAGAAGAGAAAAGGAAGTCGGGCATTTTTGTTTCTGTACTGAGGCCCAGAATAGAAATTATATTGGGTGTTTAAATTCCAATATTGCAGCCCAGAATATTGAGGTTATTTATCTTATAACCAGAACTCATATAGCGACTTGGGCCCATACAAAGGATGAAAGAGATCTGACAGTAATAAAGACCAAGATTGGGCTGAGAGAAAGCCCAAAAGAATTGGGATTTACTAAAACCCAGGTGGCTAACCTAAAAACTAATATCCAAGTTTGGTTTACCTTTCCTTCTGAAACCAAAAAGAATGCACAAATGCTGGTCTGGAGAATCAACTTAGGAGAACAGAGCACATATATTGAGAAGTAGAGTCTATTCATGGTAGTACTAGAAACGTCCAAGAAAATGAATTTTCTCCACTTGCTAGATGCCGACAGAAGCAATAAAAGGAAGTGGAGCTACGATTTTTGCCGAGCTGAGAAAATTGGAGCAAATTTTAGGCACAAGACTCTTCTACTACCATTGCTAATAATGGTGAGAGAAGATAGCAAATGGGTTTGGGACAGACGAAGAAACCAAAAACTGAATGATCAAGGTAGGGTTAATATTCCCTATGAGAATTATTCAAAGGTAATCCAAAACCTTCAGCTTCTGCATTCATACTCTTTTATTTGTTTCCTACTCTTCACTACTCAATTGAAAGAGGAATCAGAGACAGCAATAGAGGTGTTGGGATTTTATAGAGAACCACAATTCGCTACAGAACATAAAACTAAGGCTGTTTGCCTATTAACCTTGCTAGAAAAGGATGATGATAAGAAAGGAAGCAAAGCACTCATGAAGAAGTTTCGGATTGAAGAAAACATAGAGGTTCCAAGTGGAACAAGGGATTTTCCAGAAGCTAAAAGAAGCTTGAGAAGCACATTGATGAACTTACATGGTATTGGCAAACTGGGAAGCATTTGAGAACTGAATTAGAAGAGAAAAATGCACAAGAAAATGTCAAGTTAAGGAATGCTTTTCAGGCATTGCAAATACAAGCAGAAGAAACAAAAGCTGTGACCATCAACAAATGTGAAGGTGCTTGGAAATCAATTGAAGAAAGTTTCATTGGAAAGAAACCACCGGTCTCAACTTCAAATTCTCACCTTGAGGGCAAGGTGAAACTTCGAGGGTAGAGTAATGTTGGGCTTATAGTCGTTAAGTAGTATAGGAGAAGGAATGGGCCCATGGTAACTAACTGCTGAGCTGGACAGGGATTAAATAGATGGGAGGGAGTGAGAGAAGGCATGGAAAACATGGAAGTTGGATTGGGAGAGCTCTAGACCTCTTGAATGTCTAGAATGGTCACTAGAGAGTGTGCGTTTGCTGTTTTCTTACTACTGCATTTTAATTGCTGTTTGTGTGTTGTTTTGGGTCTGAGGCTCTATTTTGCTGTTATCTGTTTCTTCTGTAATTTCCACCTTTACCCCACTGGTATTGGTGCTTCTTCTTAATTCAATAATATCAACATTATTCAGTATTTTTCAGTGTTAATCAGCATTTGTGGTCTGTTAGAATTAGTGGGCTCTATCAGTTTACATCGGAATGGATGGGATGCAAATTCAAAGGAGTATGTATAATTACGCATGCAAGTCTCTAGAAGGCGATATCTCAGGTATATATATTATTCTTTTTCTCCAATGTTATCTTTATGCGTTGGAGATGGGTCAAGTTTTTTGCGTTTGGAAGAACTGTTGGATTGGTCATACCCGTTTTATAGAAATGTTCCCTCATCTCTATTTTGTTGTCTTCTTTGCATAATGCCCCAATTGCTGATTTTTTATGTTTTCAAGGGGACCAATTTTCTTGAAATTTTTACTTTTCCAAAAATATAAATGATAGACTTGTAAGCAATCTAACCTTGATGTTAGACATTTTGGTTCCGTTCCGCATCTCTTCTATCCCTAATATGAGGCTGTGGAATTTGGATTCCTCTAGCTCTTACACTTGTACTTCCTTTTATAATTTTTTGATTTGAAGCCGACAAGTGTCGTTGCTTTTTAAAAAGTCATTTTTGAAAGGGAAGGTGACTATATAGGTTAAAGCCTTCGTTTGCACAGTTGTTCTCAATAGAATTAATACAAATGATCTGCTTTAGATTGGGAGGTAATCTAACGCTTTATCTCTTGATGTTTGTGTGATGTGTTGGAGGAATTTGGAGAGAAATGGTAATTTGTTCTTACATTGTGAACTGGCTTGAGATGTTTGGAATAGGATATTTGGATTCTTTGAAAAGAGATGAGTTTGCCTGATTGACCTTGGCGTTTTCTTTGCCACTAGTTTTGTTGGTTTTGGGACGAGAAAGGAGAGTAAAGCTTTATGGAAGACGGCCATGTTTACAACTGTGTGATGTTTTTAGAGGGAAAGAAATGCTATAGTTTTTAAGCATCGATCCCTGCCTCCTCATATACTATGGTATAGAGTTCGTTACGTTGCTTCTCTTGGGGCCTCGTCTAACAAGTGTTTTAAAGGAGTGTCTTTGGTAGATGTCCATCGGAATTGGAAGGCTTTGTTATATTAGTTGCATTAGCCCTGTTTTTGGGTTGTTTTGGTTTTATTTTTGTTTTCTCTAGAGGATATCTAGTCCTCCTTTTGTTCTTTTTCTTTTCTTTGTATATTTTTCTTTCCTTATTAATATTTCTTTTTTGATTAAAAAAAAAAAAGCATACAAGGTAAAAAGAATATAGCATGACCACACATTAGAGAACTCTATAACCCCTCTAGGGAGCCACAACAATGAGAAATGACCTGAATCTAGTCTCAAGCCAAACCTTGAGGTAGATAGGCTGTATAGATGTCCATGTTGCATAGCCGATGGAAAAACCAATCAATGACACCAAGAAGTCAGAATATATTTCACAGATTTAGGCATGATCAATCTGAAGAAAATAACTAGAGCAAGAAACTGGAATCTAAACACATGATGCGATGCATTCCCCCCCCCCCCCTTTCCCTTGCCTCTCAACATCAACCATTTCCATAAATTGATTTGACCTGAGATCTAATCCAGCAGTTCCAGTGACAGAAAGTTAGTTGTATACTCTTTCATGTTACTGCCAACCCAAGATTTGCTTTCTCAAGATTATTTAAGCACATAGCTAATCACCTATGCTATGATTCCATTTTATAATTAAATAAATATAATACATTTATTTTCTTTTAAAGGAAAAACTAACCTTTTGCAACTTTTCCCGCTGCTCAGTATCCTGACTAGCAACAAAAAAATGCTGAGAATTACTTTCTCCAATAACATCCATGATGCATTTAACAGGATGCTCACATCTTTCATGCTCACATCTGCATGTTAGTGTTTGAACTTAAGTAAGAAAAGACATGTCCACTGGATTAGTATTCAAATATCTTAAAATTCACAAGCATAAACAACATCAGTCCAAAACTGTTCACCATTAGATCATAAGATTCTGACAGTCAAGAGAAGACTAGACAGTTTCAATTATTCAAATTAAAAGAGTATCCTCCTCTCAACTTATATGTCACAACCAATAAAATTAAATTAACCAATTGTCCTTAAAGATATGTTGGGCCAGCGCTTCATCCATTCTATCTAAACGATGTTCAATATATTAAAAAAAAAAAAAATGCAAACATGTCAAAGTGTGTCAATAATATTGTGTTAAAGTACTAAGGATTCATTTTTCACGACACCATGCTTGGTTTAGATGTATTATCTTGCACACCAAGAATTATAATTCACACATCTCTATAGCAATGAAAATGAAGTATTAAATAGAATGCATAGGCTCCTAGTTCAAAATGTTGTAATACCAAGTCAGTCATCTGTTATTATACGTGTAATATTAATGGCAACATAAACAAACATATGGAGAAAAAAGGTAAACAATTATATGTTACACTACTCAAGTATATGTTCATATAGAAATAGGGAGAGATAAACCTTGCAATTATAAGTTGACGAGCTGCCTCAAGGGACTCAGAAAATGAGGGACCAAGTCGTTTAAGCTCCTCTAGAACACATCTGCATCCCCTCCATCCAGATTCCACACAAAGAAATGAGAATAACAGAAAATTAAAGAAAAAAGACATGGAACAAATAAAAGACACCAAATTCACACAAGATTGATATTGGTGAGCAATGGAACAGAGACTAAACTAAATTGTTACTAACTCTCCCTCCTGTATACTGGGCACCTAAGCGCCCAGCATACAGATTGCAATCAGATATGATGTGGAGCACTAGAGATCTTGGTTCTCTCTGGTAGGAGAAAGAAATCAAATTCTTTTCTCCCTCTCAGTGACTCTACTTCATCTAGACCCATAACTAGATCCTATAACAGGGACCATAACATAAACCTTTTTTTTTTTTTAAATTATAAAATTCCGAAAAACAAAAAGACCTGGTTGTGTAAAGCTTGACAGTAGCATTGAGAATATTGGCAAGGGCCTTGTCAGCAGGGGTTATCTTATTCTTAAGAAGGTGATGTACAAAAGTTCCATCACATAAAACCTTGAAAGGCTTCCGAAAACCAAAGCAGGAAGTGTAAAATGCCACAATCTTCCTATGCTTCTTCTGCTTCTTCACTTTCATCTGTGCAAACCAACCAAATTCATGTATCACCATATAGCAATTCAGAAAAATTTTCAACAATATAAAATAAGGGTGATCACTGCATGAACCATAATTCAAATCCAATCCAGTGATTTTATAGTAATAATAATGATGATGATGATGATGATGATTTGATTAAACCAAACATTTAAGCAATAATTGTACTTCTAGCAATTGCAGAAGCTCTCACTATCTTAGGTCCTACTATGTTAACATCTCAGGTCACACGTATCTTCGTCACAACACTTTTACTCCAAAGAATTTTAAACCAAAATGTACTGCAAATCAGCAATAATCACATCACTAATACACTACTAACTCTTTGTACCAAAATCTATCGGAAATTGGCCCTGCTAATTCATAAAATAACTTTCCAGTTTACAATTATTTTATTTTTTTATTTTTTGGTAACTACAATTCTTCTATTTTGTTTTGCAGGAAAATTGAATATTGAGTAGCTTATGAATGATTACCACTGACAAAGCTGGACATCTAGTTCTACCCATTTATTTAGTGAAAGAGTTGTTGATTCAATTACATCCAATTACTAATTCGACAACTCATAAGTGTCCAGCTCTCAATTTGTTCCTCTGTCAAAGATTATGAAGCACTATATTGCCAAAGGAGAGAAAGTAGGTATTGTACACGTATCTAACACCAATATACATATAATACCACTATAAGGTGTAAGCATAAAATAGAAATGTTCTTTTATCTTTTAATTCTGTGCAGCTTATATAGGCTAGATACCACCTAGGGTACTCCAGCATAAATGCTAAAGCAATTTCTTGCCCTAAATTAAAGAGCGACAAGAACAAAACTGATATTGAAGTAAATGAAGAATACTGGATGAGCAGTAAAGACTTCACGTCAAGCAGAATGGAACAGTTAGATAAGGAGACTAGGAGAGAGAAAGATCAAGAACTGTAGCTTCTTCCCCTTCACAGAGAAGTGATAAGTTCTATCTTCTTTCTCAGAGGTTCTTCCCCTTCACTTCATCTTGGTCATTCTGAGCTCTATATTCTCTTGTCAGGTTAAAGTACCATAGGTTCCATCAAATAGTGAGTGATTACTAGTTTTCTATATGGAACCAACAATGGGTGAATATCCAAGGTTTTTTGCACTATCCAAATTCAAATATGAATCTGAAGAAAATATGAGCTATCAAATCCTAACCGAATCCCAAAAAACCTACACTCCTAACCAAGGTTGTCAAACTCACGAAAGGAGAGTGAGCTTGAATCATAAATTCGACTAAACAAGTTTACATACATACAAATAGCTATAAAAGATATATATATATATATTCTAATCATAATTAATTATTGAAAAATATAAATAAAGTGAGAAATTCAAATCATTGAAATTCTAATAAGATCATACACAAGTACTTCACATAACCAAAGCAAATCATATAAATTAAAATAAAATTTTCACAAAGATCTTCAATGAGCTTTCAAAATACTATAGAATTTGGAACCAATGAAAATCTTACTCTCTCAGGGTTCAGAAATTAAAAAAGTCATACAACAGGGCAGTGTAATTTAGAAGTGTAGAACTTACAATTGTGTTCCTCGACTATTTTCCTTGCAAACTTAATTATATAACCAAACTACACACTGAAATATTAATTTCTCAAAACAATTTACAGTTTTTCTTTTGGTGACTATAACAGTTATTCCACAAAGAGGAAAAAGGAAAAAAAAAAAAAAACCTTCTTTGAATTTAAAGGGGAAGCCGATAAAACATGGAAAAGAAAGGAGAAGCCAATCGGTTCACAGCTGATGGATATCGCAGCAGCAAGAGCTAAAAAACTTCCCCTCCCAAGGACCCAAACATTCAATGAAAGCAGCAATAGTCACCGATGAAGAAGGAGCCTCTGCGTGCGTCGGGCGAGTGACTGAGGAGGAAGAACACTAGAAGGCTTTAAGTGTGAGGAGTTGTTTCCAATCAATCCAGTGGTGCCGGAGTAGAAATTAAGTTTCAAGCTGCTGAATGCCTGAATCCCAAGGGTTTTCGTGGTTTTTATTTTCATGGAACGCAGACTTTATATGTGTTTTGGGCTGGTTCTTACTTTTTTTTTTTTTATTGGGTCAGAGCTAGTTCTTTGCATAAGGCATAAACTAACAAGGAGGGATACAATGTATGTATTAAAAAGAAAGGGACAGAAGTGTCCTTTTAATTCTTTAATTTTATTTTAAGTTTCACTTTAATCACATTAGTTTTATTTTGTTTAGTTTAGTCCCATAACTTTGCCAAATGCCAATTGACATGCATTGCAATTTCTTTTTTAAGTCTTTCCATTCAATATTCATGATCTATTTGCCAAATGCAAATTGACATGCATTGCAATATTGTTGGAATTATGGATGGCCACAAACTAAGACTAAGTCAACATATCATTCCAGAACATAATTCGAACTAGACGGAAGTACAGAACCAGACAGAACCAAAATTGCAATCATTTATACAATCAAGCAACATAATAACATATCATTCCAGAATAATCTCTAATTAAGAATAATCTGGGCTACATATTAGTTAAGCAAGAATAATCTCTAATTAAGCCCAAACATGATTTAATAACCAGACAGAACCAAAATTACTATCCAAGGTAGAAGGAAACCCATAAAAAAAAAAAAGTGGGAATGGCCGTATGAATCACAGAATCAGTTGCTACTTAGGGTTGAGAGATTGAGAGACATCAGCACAGCAGTACGAGGCCGTTGCTACTTGCTAGAGAATAGAGAAGTTTTCTTACCTTAAATCACACACACAGCTTCCGGCTTCAATCGAAGGATGGAACAGGAACGCCGAGGCCGAACGCGAACGGTCTTCTAAGTAAGGAGTCGAAGTTCGAACTGGTCCGGACCAGATCTGCCGTAACCGGAACGGTTTACCTTACTGCAGTGCGGCGGCCGCCGTGATTTAGGACGAACAACGAAGAAGAAAGAAGGCGGATGAATCAGATGAATCTTTGGGACTTCGGGGATTTAGGGTTGGGAGATTGAGAGACGGCGGACGCCCGCTTCAGAGTTTAGAAATCAGAAGAGACTTACTGACTGAGAAGTAAGTGTCCAGGTAATATTTTAAAAAATAAAATTTAAGGTGGGATAAACTGGCTGAACCCCGGCTTTTGGCAACAGTAAGTTGTCAAAAATTTTAGCAACGATGAAAATCGTTATTAAAAAATAGTGCACTGTATCGTAAGGCAAAGGATTTAGGGCCTGCTATAGCTTGTCTTTTTTGAATTGGATTGGTTTTGACATGTCTATTTTTCACATCTTATTATTTTATAATTGATCTTTTAAATAACTTTATATATATATATATATATATATATATTATTTTTAATTGAAGAACTTAATCACAAAGATATAAAAAAATTTATATAAGCTTTCTTTAAAATATAATGACAACTTTTCTTACACCTAGTGTTGTTAATTTAATAATTAGCAAACACAGAATTATAAAATTTGAATAAGGATTGGCTCTTGTGCGCAGGGAGCCTCTATAAGTCATTAGATCAGTTTGATCCACTGGCTCCCATTCAAATAGTGTTTTTCCAATGTTTTAATTTTTTTTTAAAAAATTACAATTATCATTTCATATTTATTGCATACAATTATCATTGGATCAGTTGATAATTATAACTTTTTTTAAAAGAAAAAAGAGAATCCAACGGCTCTCGGAGGCTCGATGTGCGCATGAGGCTCTTGCGCAATCGTTATTCATAAAATCTCATACCAAACTATTGCTTACATGAGCTATTTATTAATTGTACATATAAAATGACCTTCATCCTCCTAATTAAATTCAGCATTTCAATAAAAATTTTAACTCTACCATAATTCTCCATAGTTGACATAGCTTATTTGCCTTTTTGTTGTAGCAACTTTGAAAGTGATTTTGTTTTGAAGGAAAACTAATTTCAGCATCATATGGTGGCTGAGTGTATTATTAAATTTGTTGCTTTAGTCTTTTCTTTTTTCCCTCATAATATGGAAACAAATTATAAGAATAAGAAGAGTTCAAAAAAAAATCTACTGATACAATAATCATAATATAGGTGAGTCAATCAACCATTTGTTATTCATTAGTGTAAGTCAATAGAAAGGTTAACCTCTTGAGTTTTTATCCTTACATTATCTTGAGATTTGTATGTATAGTAATAAAAAAATAATTTTTTTAATATAAGAAGAGGCTTTCCTTAAGCAAAATAAGATTCACTAACGAAGGTGGCTCATCAAGCACATGAAGCCCTAAGGGAATACTCGTAGCATTTAGTTAGTTGCTTCGTTCATCTCTTTGTAGCACCAAGACAACCGAATCTTCCAATCCCTACTTTTAAGATCATTAATTTGCTTAATCCAATGTGATAATGGGTGAAGATTAGAACAACCCTTCTTAATTAAATCCAGGGCCATTCTTAAGTCTAATTTAAGGTAAACCCATCGAAAACCTTTGACCTAGGAGAGATTCAAGCCATCTGCGATGCTATGAACCTCTATTATGAGTTCGTTCAAAGCTTCAAGCTCCAAGGTGAATCAGGTCACCCAACGCCAATTTATGTCCTGAAACAGACCCCCACAGCCTGCCACAGAGCCATCCTCACCACTGGCGTCGTCTACGTTGTATTTAAGCCAATCGACCGCTGGTGGGTTCCAACCTAACTTGATCTCCTTACTATTAAGGTTTGAGAGGCTAAGCACCTCCATTGAGTTCTCAAACTCTTCAACCGCCAGGATTGAGCTCCAGTATACATTCTCTGTAATGCAACATTGATTATTGAAGATAAAATTTTTTGTCCTAATCTAGAGTCTTCTCGCCACTTTGCCAAACATGACCCTCTAGTTAAAGACTATTAGTTTTCCCCAAATCTTTCTTGTTGTTGTAAATGAACTAATGATTGTATTTCCACTAAAATTTTTTTGCCAATGATCTAGTTTAACAAACATTTTCCACACATCATTACATGCAGGGCAATCTCTAATAACATGGATGACTGACTCTTCCTCTATTCTGCAAATAAAACAAAGGCCATCAGAGGTAATATTCCTCTTCCTTCTCTAAATATTGGTTAGAATTTTATTACTAGCAGAAAGCCACATAAAAAGTCTTATTGCATTGTATTCCTAGCCACTTCCAAAATTAAGTCCCAATATTTGTCAACTCTTAACTGCTCATCCTTAAAAATTTCTTTGTGACTTAGCTATAAACTCGATTTCTTTCGGGTGGTTCCAAACAATAGAATCTTCCACATCATTATTGCCACATACTCGACACTTGAGGATATCATTACAAATTTCCTTAGGAAGGTAGTTTTGGATTTTAATCCTATTCCACTCCTTAATGGGGAGCACAAAATCACTCACCTTCTCATCTAAATTTGTATTAGTAAGAGGTTTGTTAGCAGCATCTTTAAGAAGAAGCCTATTCCTAAACCAACAATCCTTCTAGAAATTCACCATATTGCCCTTGCCAATCCTTCAACTTATGTTATCCAGCACTTTGTTTCAGATTCTGCAAATACCCAACCAAAGATTTGAATTATAGTTTTTTCGACATATTTTAAGAATAACATTACCATATTTGCCCCTCAAAGTACGAGCCCAGAGAGAATTCCTCTTACTGATCAAACCCTACCCAACCTTTATTAAGAGAGAATAATTCATAGATTTGGCCTTTCTTATCCCTAACCCACCCTCATTTTTAGGTTTGCATAATTTGTCCCAAGCAATTAGATGTGAGCCTTTTCTTTCGTCCAATCACCCCAAATGAAATCTCTTGAAATTTTATCCATATCCTTGCAAGTGTTGTTAGGGCATATAATAAACCGGGACCGTATTAAGCACAGACTTAGTTAGCGTGATTCGACCAGTTACAGATAAATAATTAGCTCTCTATTTATTGAGACAGTTCCTAAGCTTCTCTTCCAAAAATTTATAGGACCTCCCATTGACTTTGTTATGATGTAGGGGTATACCCAAATATTTTCCAAGGTTTGAAACAAGTGTAAATCCAAATTCTTGGCTCAACTCAAGAGCCATATTATGGTGAATATTCCAAGAGCAATATAGGTGTGATTTTGCCTTGTTCACCTTCTCCCCTGAAGCTTTACAAAAGATATAGAGGCAAGCTTGGATCATTCTAACTTGCTCCAAATTCGCCTCTGCAAAAAGCATAAGATCATTAACAAAGAATAAATGAGAAAGACTATGTCCATTTTTATTTAAGTTAATTGGCTTCCAAACTTTCGCATTTCTAGCATAATCAATAAGGTGAGATAGTCTTTCAATACAAAGAACAAAGAACAAGGAGAGAGGGTCCCCCTGATGAATATGTGATACCCGCCAATTTTGGGATCATGTGAATGGCGGTATTACATTTTTTATAATGAAAATTGTCATTATTTTAATGAAATTATTTGGCCATTTTTAATTTTTTCATATTTAATTTATTATTTTTAAATATTATTTATGAAAATGGAAATAAATAACTGGACCAGTTATTTTATTACAGATGATATTTTTGAGTTTTAAGGAAAGAAAAGAGGAAGAGGAAATTTTATGGAAATAGTGTTGGGAGACAGAGAGCAAAGAGAGAGTAGTCATGAGGCATAGAGGGAGCTAGGTACTTATAGGGTCCAAAGAGAGACTAAAATGAAAGAAGGAATTAGGATGACACCCAAAATATAGGAAATGTCCAAATTAGAGAAATTATGGGTTAGCCATTATAGAGGTTACTGGGGGTTGACTCAAAGGCAAAGTAGTAATTTCACCCTAGGTGGGCATATATAGGCGGCCCCACCCTTTTCCCTTCATTTTCTCTTTCCTCTCTCTCTCTCTCTCTCTCTCTCTCTCTCTCTCTCTCTCTCTCTCTCCTTATTCTCTCTTAATTTTCTCTACCCCTCTCCACCCAAATCCTCTAACCAAACTTCGGTGAGCGGTTCTTTGGAGGTAGGGTAGGGAAAGTAAGGAATCGCGGTAAGAATTCCAATTTCTTGAACTTTTCCCTATTTTCTACTCTTAAGGCTATTTGGGGTAAAATTACGATTGTGACTTGATTTATTGATTAAAATTGGGGGTTTTGGTATCTAAATGCTCTTTAGACATTAAGGATGAGAACCTATAGAAGAAATCATGAAAAACAGTGAAGGTTTAGCCAAATCTGACCTAAAACCGAGGTCAAATCACATGGATTATGATCGCGGCACCCAGGCGCTAAACTTTAGAAGGGAAAGGGGGAAAAAGGCCATGGCGCCCAGGCGCCAAGCATGCTGACATCATGCTGACGTCAAGCTGCAGTATTTTCTTAAACCTTTTTCAAACGGCCATAACTCTTTCATCTGAACTTCGTTTTAAGTAAACTTTATATCATTGGAAAGCTCTTTGAGTCTAAGTTCCAATGGTATAAGTTTCATTTAGAAATTATTTACCGGTTAAGAATTATGACCAAATGAGTGAGTAAAAGTCAGAGTTAGTGGTAAGGATTTTTCTTGTTTTATTTATTTATTGATTTTGGTTGGTTCTAGGTGACTTAGAGCTTTATTAGCTTTGTTTCCCAGGATTTCATAATGGTAAACCTTGTCAACATCAAGGTGAGTAGGTGACCTTACTACTGAGTTTCATTAATTGCTCAAGTACAATATAAATCTCATTCACATCATAATTTGGTTTAAATTTATTAATTCCCTAGTTAGTGATATTAACTAGTTATGGAATTTGTTTGATATATTGTGGGTCTATCCTCTAGATTGTAATTTGGATGAATGATTATTGTATATGTGTGTTGCGTTGTGTTTGTGTATATGCTTTTCATGTAGAAAAAAGAATTATATGGGAATGTGGACCTACGAGAGGGAACTAGTTAGTAAACCCAAGGATATGGATATTCCTAGGAAGAATGTCAAAAATTGGAAACAAAGGGATAAACCTCTGGAATAAACCTGTTGAGTAATTATTGTCTAAGGGGAAATACCGGACTGGGTCTCAACGAGGTAAGCGTGAGAAGATTCGAGAAAACAAATATATGATTGTTGCATATACATACCATGAGAAGGAACCGACTAGTAAATCTAAGGATGTGGTTATTCCTATGGTGAACATCAAAAACTAGAAATAGAGGGGTGGACCTCTGAAATAAACTCATTGAGTAATAATAGTTCGAGAAGAAAAATCTAAACTGGATCTCAATATAGTAAACATGGAAAAATACGGGAAAACATAATATATGATTGATGCACAATATATTCAGTGTGATTATTTGTGCTTGTATATGATTTATATTAAGTTAAAGCATTGGATGTGATTTGATATGGTTTGCGAGAGTGCGGACTCACAAGGATATAGCACGCTACGACCACATAATCAAATACACTTGTGTTTGTGTATATGTATATGCCTGTACATATTAGAGGTATTTACTTAAAGTGTGGTTGTGATCCTGGTATTTGTACTTGTACCTTATTTTATTGCATAGACATGTACTCATTGAGTTTTTGATAAACTCACACTCTCTGTAGTTACATTTTTCAGATATAACAACTGAGGAGGATAAGAAATCGCTGAAGTTTAGCGGCTTGGAGATATATCCTATTTTTTATTGGATGGTTCTTAATGAACCAATTTTTGGGTTATATGCCAATAGAAATGCTCTGTAATTCTATAGGCCACCTAGGTCCCGCTGTGTTTTAGGAATTTTATTAATTTGGCTACAATTTACTTTGCTTTTTCATTGTATATACTTCCCGATATTGTGGGAAGTAAGAGAAAGTATTATGTAAATTTATTTCTTTGTAAATTTATAATTTGTATATTTGTAGATATTAGGATAGTTCAGGAAAATTATGGTCACCACTGAGGTGCACCCTAAGATTTGTAATTTGTATGTTAAGTCACATGCTCATTTTTCGGGATGTTACAAAATCCCTCTTGAAGGAGTATAATAATCGGAAGGTTCCCCATTTTAATTAATTCTCATCTGACACTTCGACACACATCTCATAATAATACTTGTCATAGAATCAAACAATCGAAGTCTCTAAGAGTGTCTTCCAAGAAATCCCAGCTCAAACGGTCGTATGCTTTCTCCAGATCGATCTTAATCGCTATAAAGCCCTTTTCCCCTTTTGTATTAGCCATTGAGTGAATAATCTCCTAAGCGATAATAATACTATCAGAACTGTGACATCCCACAACGAAACTGCACTGGGTAAGAGAAATAAGGTCTCCAAGGATAGGCTTTATTCTATTAGTAATCATTTTTGTGATAACTTTGTAAATCATGTTCCACAAAGAGATGAGTCTAAACTGTTTAATAGTATTGGGATTTTCAATTTTTGGGATTAGGATTACGTCCATATCATTAATAGTTTTGATCTTCCCAAAATCCTAAAAACAACTCTTTATGAACCTATAGACTGATTCCCTAATGATGTCCCGATGGCTTTGAAAGAACATAGCATAGAAACCGTCAAGTCTGGGGGCTTTAAGCACACCCATACTAAAAATGGTCTCCTTAATCTCCTTTGATGTGATTTCAGCGTCTATATCCTTAAAGCAATCATGGTCAAGTTTAGGGAAAGCTCTTGTGAGCAAATAACTGTTAACATCTACTTGTCTTTCGTCTAAGTAAAGCTTACTAAAGTAAGCAGTAGCTATCTCTCGCAGCTCCTCCTTATCTGTTACTCTATTCACCATGTCATCATTTAGGGATTCAACCCTATTTCCTGTTTTCCTCACTAAGGTAGCAATAAGGAAGAATTTTGTATTGCGGTCCTTGAACTGATGCCATTTATATCTAGCTCTTTGGCACCAAAGTAACTCCTTTTGTAAGAGAGTTTTCTCATATTCCTTCCAGAGATTTTCCTGCAATTGATTAAGGTACTGGTTTATGCCATTAGGATTAGCTCTGTCAATACCACTAAGTCTTTTAATAAGAACTCTCTTCTTCATATTAATATTGCCAAAAGTCGATCTGTTCCACTCAATAATCTCCTCGATCAGGCATTTCATGGCGTACGGCCACTCCTAAAAATTATTCCAAGTATTCTCGATTAATTCCTTAAAGGATGACTTAGTCGCCTAAGTAGTCACAAATCTGAATCTATTTGGGGTCTTAACCTCATTTACCAAACCTCCCATTCTAACGAGAATTAGTCTATGATCAAACTTAAACCAATTTAGATGGTCACTGTAGGCTTCACTGTAGTGGCTGTACCAATTGAGATTCACAAGGGCCCAATCAATCCTTTCTTGGATCCCTTCGTTTCTCCAAGTAAATCTTTGACCACAGAAATTCACATCCATAAGATTACAATTCATGCAACAATTTAAGAAGTCTGACATGGATCTAAGATTTGGGTTAGCACCCCCTGCTTATCTTCCATCCCTTTATAGGTATTGAAGTCACCAATGCAAAGCCACTTCACATTTCCCACTGAATTACTAATGTTATAGAGCTGTTTCCAAAGCCCCTATCTGGTTGATGGGGTGGGACTACCATACACACATGTTAGAAAAGATCTATCGTTCCCCTCTCTGTAATAGATGCTTGTATGAATATATTGATTAGAGGAAGCAATAATATCTATCAAAACACGATTTTCATCCCACAAAATCCAGATGCCACCTGAGAAGCCCTTTGCCTCAACCCTATAATTGTTGCTGAAACCTAGTTTGGTGGTAATTCTGTAAGCTATTTCTCCATTAACTCTCGGTTCCACTATACACACGATGTGAATATTATACTTCGCCTTCAAATCCCTTACCAAGCCAAGAAAAGATCAGGCCCCGACACCTTTACAATTTCAAGAGATAATATTAATCATAAAAACATAAATAAAGAGGCTTAAAAATCAAAACAAACCCAAGAAGACCAAAATATAAAGCATAAAGACAAAGAAGACTCCCTTAAGCCCTACATAGATAGGACTTTAGGTATTCATGCTGGAAGTCTTGCCCTTTCTGGGCTTCTCTCGTTTTGGTCACCCTTATCAAAATTATTATCTTTTTGTCTCTTTAAATCATCTAGATTTGGGGGCCTGTTTTAAAATGTATTCCCCAACACCCCTTTGTTTTTGCCTTTGGGGTTCTTCTCCCACTGATTGTATTTTCTTTTTGATTTTTGATGTTTAAATAAACCTACTCCACTAGTCTTAAGCGAACCAGTAGGTTTGATCTCTCCACCACTCTTACAATTTATTTGGTTCGCATTACAGAGTAGGAAAGGAAAGGAAAAGAAGAATGGAAAGGAAAAGATGAATAGAAAGGTAAGGAGAAAATGGAAAAAAAAGTTGTTTGGTTGGTACGGAAAAAAGAATAGGAGAGAGAAGAAAATATTATTGGTTCCTAATGTTTAAATAAACCTACTTCACTAGTCTTAAGCGAACCAGCAGGTTTAATCTCTCCACCACTCTTCCTCCTCGCCATTGATGCCATGTTCTCCGTTGACGTTCTCAACGGTCCTCACCATCATCTTCCCATAGTCAAGCCATGTTCTCCATCGACGTTCTCAATGGTCCTCACCATTGTCTTCGAAAATCACCATCTCGTCACCGTCCTAAAAAATGTGGAACCCATAGATGGCACTGACTGCTTTCTGCCACCACAAACTGCATTGTCGCTACTATCTCTCTCCACGAGTGAACTCTAGCTTGGAGAATAGGGGAGGCAGGATGAACAGAGGTAGATGAAAAGGGGAAACTAAGGAGATGGTTGTAATTTACTTGGTTTTCTACTACAGAAATGCGATTTTCTAGTGGTTGATTGATGGAAAAAATTGGAGGGAAAGCAATGAATTTTTTTCCATAGTGGAAAGTCTCCTTTCCATTGAGAGTGCCATCCAAACACAGGAATGTTTACTGTAGATGAGAAAACTGCTTTCGATTCCACCAGTGTATGTCAACCAAACACAACGTTAGGCTTGACAAAACGTTCCATAATGATCTTATTTTTTATGATTTTAGCACTTGCTTCTTGTGTACTATTTTTATTACTTTTATGCTGATGTTCAGTGCTGTTAATGACACCCTATTGACCTTCTTCATTTCCCCTCATCCTAGACTCCTCTTCCAAATCTTGAAAGACTGAATTAGTTACTTTTCCTTCTTCCATATGATTTCTGATTTTTGTTTCCACAACCACATCTCCAGTCCCTTCTGTTGTCACATCCCAAAACTTACATGTGATATAAACATAAAATACCTAGGGTGTACCTCCGTGGTACCCCATAATCTCTGTGAACATTCTTAATATCCATAATTATGTGAATCATAAATATTCCAAGAAAGATATTTTGTATACATATTCAGAAAATGTTCAACCTTCAAACACTATACAGTACTATACAACCTCCCAAGCCTAGGTGACCTACTAGATTACAGAGCGTTTCCTAATCTTTACCAATTGTTTACCAGACAAAAGTGGAGTATATCCTTAAAGGCTATAAATTCTTCTCCTCAACCACTGTATCTGAAAAGATAATCATAGAGAGTGTGAGTTTATCATAACTCAGTGAGTAAACAACTGTACATGAAAATATCATAAGCACAAACACCACATTTACTAAAACAATCAATCTATCATTTATTATAAATAATTATAGTATTACACTTGTCTGAATTTGCGTATGATTTCTTGGGTGATCAATCCCTCAATCACTTTGCATTATATGCCATAGATACTTGCACTGAGTGACTTGGGAATTTAATCCTCAAACTCTTGGTGCATAAGTTTCACAGTTATATACTGAGTGGTATGAGACTCTAACCCTTTCAAACTCGTGCATAGGTCTTCATATTTATACACCGAGTAGTATGGGACTCTAACCCTTTCAAACTCGTGCATAGGTTTTCACAGTTATACACCGAGTAGTATGGGACTCTAACCCTTTCAAACTCGTGCATAGGTTTTCACATTTATACACCGAGTAGTATGTGACTCTAACCCTTTCAAACTCGTGTATTAGATCTCGTAGATCTTTTGCTCATCAATAAAATAGTGACAATTTATCACAATATAATTATTATGAAATAAATGAATTTACACATACTTTTATTCCCTTGAATGTCTATCATCAACCATAACAATCATCATATATTATCAACAGCGAGACTGATTATTTCTCACTTCAATAATGTTATAAACAAGACTTGTATTGTACTTTATCTAATAAGATCACATTAATTTAGTAAGGCTATTCACTTACAAAATGTTCCAATTTATTCAAGGAACAATCACATCTAGTTCTTTAGTCAACTAGAGAAATCAATTCTCAAAGGTAATAAAATACCTTCCAATAATATTGTACTTTTTCTCAACCTGAACACACACTGATAATCTTCTCAATTTCACAAATAACGCAAATGAGATTTATATTGTGCTTTGACTAATTTATTAAATTAATTTTGCAAGGTTACCTACTCACCTGGATTTCATGCTCTCAGCGCTCCCACCTTGCGCCCCAAACATCCTTATTGTAACCAGGTAAAAACCATTAGGGTTACAAAATAGAGAAATTTCCTATCACTACTCTCGACCTTTACTCACATCTTAAGTCATAACTCCTAACCGGTAATGAATTTCTAAATGACATTCATACCATTGGAAACTAGACTCAAAGAGCTTTCCAACGATATAAAGTTTGCCCAAAACGGAGTCCGGATGAAGAAGTTATAACTGATTGAAAAATAAACTAAAATTTCCCGGTACACCTGGCGTCTGGGCGCCACCCATGCCTAGCGCATGTGGCGCCTGGGCGCCAATTCCTTCTTCTTCCCATCTCACCTTGGCGCCTAGGCGCCACGATCGCGACCCCTTCGCGATTTCTCTCGGTTTTGGCCCAAATCTGGCCAAATCTTCACCGTTTTTCATGATTTCTTCCATGGGATCTCACCCTTAATGTCTAAGGAGCATTTAGACACCAAAATCATCAATTTTAATCGAGAAACGAAGCCAGAATCTCGATTTTACCTCAAACACTCTTAAAACTAGAAAATAGAGAAAAGCTTAAGAAATAGGAATTTCTACCTCGATTCCTTGCTTTCCCTATGTTACTTGGCTCCTAGAGGCTCGCCCCGTAGCCCGAGATCCACCCTCCAAAGCCCGGTTGTAGAGTTGGAGTGTAGAGAGAGAAATTAGAGAGAAGGAAGAGAGAAGGAGAGGAGAGAAAGTGAAGAGAGAGAGAGGAAAGGAGAAAAATGAATAAAAAAATAGGTGAGGCCACCTATATACTCGGCCGGGGTGAAATTATCACTTGCTCTGCAATTGACCCTCAGTCAAGACTAGCAAAAGCAAATTCATAAAATCTCACCTCAGGTATTTCTAAATCCTAGGTGCCCCACAGATTTTCTTATTTCACTTTAGTCCCTCTCAATATCTCAAACTCCACTTTAACCCCAAATCTATCATCCTTTCGGTACCGGACTCATAATTCATTCCCATAAGCTCTATTCTTCTTCTCGGGTTCCTACTTAGTCATTTCTCAAAAGTACTCCATACTTTCTTTTCTTTTCATTTTAGTCCTTGAGAATTTGTAAAATGTCCCAAATTAAAATTTTTGAAATTTCTATTTCCAAATTTCCTTCACTAATTCAAAAAGAACATTTCTCATGTAATTAAATTTTTCAATAAACTTCAAATAGACTTTAAATATTTATGAAAATTCTTGGGATATTACATTCTTCCCCCCTTAATAGAATTCGGTCCTCCGAATTCAAAACTTAACTCGAGATTGAAACAAATGCAGATATTTTGTCCAAATCTCGTTCTCTCTTTTAGAATTTTCACAATCAAGTACAAAATATAACAAGTTCAACATATTTTTATCTCTCGAGCTTCTTCAGTACAAGAGTTGCCTTATTTCTAGTACATAAGTTACAGGCAACAAACTGAACTTGATTTACAAAACAGATAATCTTAATACGCGAAGCTCAGATCAAATATTAGCTTAAGGTACAAATAAAAGAAAGAATAAATTAAGGACGAGCAGGCTTTTGAAATGCAGAAAGTGCTCCAAGTCTAGAAGAGGAAGGTGCTTCAGATCTTAAGGAGGAGGCTAATCGTTGCAGCCTAGAAAGAGTTTCTGGAGGAAACGTTTGGGAAATTTGGCGAAGTGCAGAGGTCACTCCATTCATACAGTCAATACACCTCGCTTGTTGGTCACGAAAATTTTAAGTTGCAAACATCGAATGTCTATCAACTCTATTCGCCAATTCCCTAAAATGACGATTCAAGAGCTTCTCTTGTTCTACAAAGAGACAATTTATCAATCTTCCCTGGTCCTCAAAGTGGCGGTTTATCAACCTTTCCAAGTCCTCCATCTTTTTTCTCATAAGCGCAAGCTCATCATTTGAAGATGTTGCTGTGCTAACATCCTCTAGCTCTACTACATCCCTTTTTCTTTTCTTAGCTTCTGATGACTCTTCCATGGATCTCTTATTCTTATAGTTCTCCAGACTAAGATTTAGATCCAGCTCTACCTTGCCAGCCTCAAAGTTTAAATTGAAAGATTTATTGCCGGCCATATTTTTTTGAGCTATAAAGGTTGTATGGAATGAGAGGTTTGATGCTAGAAAGCTTATAAGTAATGAACTCTTAGTGTAGTGAGCGGCGTAATGGGGCATCCATTATTTATAGACGAAATTTAGGGCTACCAAAACCCTTACATCATACTCTAAAGATGACCTACAGACCTTATCCGAAGCAATGCCAACGGTCTCTGATAAGCATGCCAGAAAATAACAAAATATAATCAAATACAAAAGATTTCCTCAAAAATTTCGGCTAACTTTTGACTCTTGCTCAAATTATTAAACTAATCGCCGCTTCAATTTATGACTTCCTAACTCTGTATTTGTCTTATCCAATAATTCTAAATCGAGATATTACTCCATGAACGGGTAGTTTCATATTAACCTTATCTAGGTTTCTAATCCGTGGCTTTGCCTTAAGCTTACACATTTTCAAACATACATATTAAAATAAAAACTTCTCACATTTACACATATCAAGTGTTACCATAAAGTGAGAAAATTTTTTTTTTACCTTTCTCTTACCTCTACGAGCATATATGTATGTATGTATCAACATAGAGATACATCATTATCTATATATTTTCATCTATTCAAGTCCTTTTTAAATTTCAGACTTCTCATTCTCTGAATGTATATAGAATCATTACATATTATTCCTGGCCATAACAAATAGCCTTCACTCTCAATGCATGGATAACATACATACATGTCATATGTATTTAAATACATATAATCACAATATAATTCAATCAATCATGTATATTATACTCAACTGAAGGCTTTCAAGAACAATACAAGAAAGCAGAGAAATACATTTTAGTTCATCATAAAAGCATCCAAGGCAATCTTTAATGGCTACGCTGTCGGCTTCTTAGAATTTCAGAAAATGCCAACAAGAGAAATGAAAAATAAACAAGTATAAATCGGCCGCAAATCCACCGAATATTGACTTACGTGGTTTTGCCATTAATGTGACACACTGTTGACATGCATGCCTACCCTAGACTTCTGGCTTCCAGCTTGCAGAAATCCATAGGTTGAGCGTGTAGGAGTATGGCGAAGAGATATCTTCTTTGGCTCTAAGTCTAAATTTTTCTCTATAAAAACTGCCCCAGAGTTCTCAGTTACTACACCACAAAGAGTAATCATCTCTGAGCCTACAATTTCCCAGCATTTCTCTCTCATCATACTCCTGCAAAAACTTCTAAATTTTCTAAACCATGGCCACCAGGAAGACATTGATCTCACAGTGGAGGCCAAGGAAGAAGAGCTCGACTTAAACTTAAGTCTGGGCAAAGACAAGAGCAAGAGACATTTTGAGGGGTCTCAAGAGGATCAAAAGGAGAAGAAGATAAAAATTGAGGAAGCTGAGGAGATTAGCACAGGCCACACGTCAGAAAACAAAATCGCTTGTCTAGAGAAGGAGGTGAAAAATCTGAAAAAGATGATAGAAGACCTGGAGAAGTTAACTAAACGCAATAATGCGGCAATGACTTCAAGAATAGACAGGTTCTTCTATTGGTCTACCCAATGCTTCTGCAATCAACAACAAAGAAGTGTTGATTGTATGAATGGGATTTACACTACCCTTCGTGACATTGCTCAGTCTCTTGTTCCAAGAAATGGTCGAGGGGTGATGATACAATACAACCCTCCTAATCCGAGACCACCTCGCTTTTAGATTACTCATGCATGAGTAATTTCCCTTTTTTTTTTTGCAATGTAATCCTTCCGCTTTTAATGCCAATAGTTTCTTTTACTAGATGGTACTCTAAATAATAATAATAATAATAAAATAAAGAAAGATAAAAGAAATTAGCCACACAAAATCAATAACAAATTCATCTTATAAAGCCAATCACATAAAAATTTAATGACCCTATAAGCTGTCACAGAGACAAACAGAAGCTCTGTACAAGTCTCGTTGTCTTTCCTCTTATCATACAGGAGTAGATGAAGGCATCACGTGTAGATCAATTAAACTCAATATTATGCCCTTGAATTGTCATGAATTCTTGCTTAAGAGCCTCGACTCGCAAGCTTTCCTTAAACTAACACTCTGAGGCACGAACTACTATAAGAACGTCTTTTTAGACCATTCCAATCATACATCACGTTTAACAATTATGAATGTTCATACGCCAACAGCCTACTTTTAACATGCTCTAATTGTTCCAATGTTACAAAACTTCTACATTGTATATATATATATATATATATATATTTTGAAACACTTCTATCACATAGTACCATCATGCCAATCCCTAACTAAACAAGTGCAACTTTGGCGAGTCGCCCCTAGAGAAGACTTATAACGTACCTCAATATCTCTTATGCTAGGTTCCATTTTACCGTAGTATCTCCCTTAGGGAAAAACTACCTAGCCCACATCTATTTTCTCAACCAAGCTTTTATCAAGGAACATATTATTTAGGACTTACATCCTCTTCCATAAATTACATCTGTCTGGCATCTATCAAAATCAAATCTTGATCTGCCTCACAAGGGTTCTTTCCCATTCTTGCATTAGTAATCTGCTCTATATTCTTTGCAAAAATCTTTCTTGAACTCTAGCCCATGCCTTATAATCAACTTTACCCCATGCCTCATAATCAACTTTACCCCATCTAATACATCACTCTTGGCCCAGCCCTCAAGCCATATTCTAGTAATTACTAATCCTCAGCTTTCAGAGTACACTACAGAGTTATGTTCCCAATTTCTCAAAAAGAAAAATTTCATACAGAGATCACCTTTTCCATCGGTATAAAGATCATACCTCCAACAAGTTCCAAAGTTCCACATATGAAATCAATTATCTCATATTGTAACAAAATTATCTCTAACTAACTCCATCGAAGGGTAAGTTATGACAAGAACACTCAACTTTACAAGGTCTTTTATGGAACCTAATCCCATGGTCATGCCGTGGTTCATGACAATGGAAAAGGGCCCACAAAGAACACTTTTCTCTGTAATCTATAGGGGACCTAAAAACCACCTCTGATACCAATTTGTCACATCCCAAAACTTACATATGATATAAACATAAAATACCTATGGTGTACCTCCGTGGTATCCCATAATCTCTGTGAACATTCTTAATATCCATAATTATTTGAATCATAAATATTCTAAGAAAGATATTTTGTATACATATTCAGAAAATGTTCAACCTTCAAACACTATACAGTACTATACAACCTCCCAAGCCTAGGTGACCTACTAGATTACAGAGCGTTTCCTAATCTTTACCAATTGTTTACCAGACAAAAGTGGAGTATATCCTTAAAGGCTATAAATTCTTCTCCTCAACCACTGTATCTGAAAAGATAATCATAGAGAGTGTGAGTTTATCATAACTCAGTGAGTAAACAACTGTACATGAAAATATCATAAGCACAAACACCACATTTACTAAAACAATCAATCTATCATTTATTGTAAATAATTATAGTATTACACTTGTCTGAATTTGCGTATGATTTCTTGGGTGATCAATCCCTCAATCACTTTGCATTATATGCCATAGATACTTGCACTGAGTGACTTGGGAATTTAACCCTCAAACTCTTGGTGCATAAGTTTCACAGTTATACACTGAGTGGTATGGGACTCTAACCCTTTCAAACTCGTGCATAGGTCTTCACATTTATACACCGAGTAGTATGGGACTCTAACCCTTTCAAACTCGTGCATAGGTTTTCACAGTTATACACCGAGTAGTATGAGACTCTAACCCTTTCAAACTCGTGCATAGGTTTTCACATTTATACACCGAGTAGTATGGGACTCTAACCCTTTCAAACTCGTGTATTAGATCTCGTAAATCTTTTGCTCATCAATAAAATAGTGACAATTTATCACAATATAATTACTATGAAATAAATGAATTTACACATACTTTTATTCCCTTGAATGTCTATCATCAACCATAACAATCATCATATATTATCAACAGCGAGACTGATTATTTCTCACTTCAATAATGTTATAAACAAGACTTGTATTGTACTTTATCTAATAAGATCACATTAATTTAGTAAGGCTATTCACTTACAAAATGTTCCAATTTATTCAAGGAACAATCACATCTAGTTCTTTAGTCAACTAGAGAAATCAATTCTCAAAGGTAATAAAATACCTTCCAATAATATTGTACTTTTTCTCAACCTGAACACACACTGATAATCTTCTCAATTTCACAAATAACGCAAATGGGATTTATATTGTGCTTTGACTAATTTATTAAATTAATTTTGCAAGGTTGCCTACTCACCTGGATTTCACGCTCTCAGCGCTCCCACCTTGTGCCCCAAACATCCCTATTGTAACCAGGTAAAAACCATTAGGGTTACAAAATAGAGAAATTTCCTATCACTACTCTCGACCTTTACTCACATCTTAAGTCATAACTCCTAACCGGTAATGAGTTTCTAAATGAAATTTATACCATTGGAAACTAGACTCAAAGAGCTTTCCAACGATATAAAGTTTGCCCAAAACGGAGTCCGGATGAAGAAGTTATAACTGATTGAAAAATAAACTAAAATTTTACGGTACACCTGGCGCCTGGGCGCCACCCATGCCTGGCGCCTAGGCACCACATGTGGTGCCTGGGTGCCAATTCCTTCTTCTTCCCATCTCACCTTGACGCCTAGGCGCCACACATGGCGCTTGGGCGCCACGATCGTGACCCCTTCACGATTTCTCTCGGTTTTGGCCCAAATCTGGCCAAATCTTCACCGTTTTTCATGATTTCTTCCATGGGATCTCACCCTTAATGTCTAAGGAGCATTTAGACACCAAAATCACCAATTTTAATCGAGAAACGAAGCTGGAATCTCGATTTTACCTCAAACACTCTTAAAACTAGAAAATAGAGAAAAGTTTAAGAAATAGGAATTTCTACCTTGATTCCTTGCTTTCCCTATGTTACTTGGCTCCTAGAGGCTCGCCCCATAGCCCGAGATCCACCCTCCAAAGCCCGGTTGTAGAGTTGGAGTGTAGAGAGAGAAATTAGAGAGAAGGAAGAGAGAAGGAGAGGAGAGAAAGTGAAGAGAGAGAGAGGAAAGGAGAAAAATGAATAAAAAAAATAGGTGAGGCCACCTATATACTCGTCCGGGGTGAAATTATCACTTGCTCTGCAATTGACCCTCAGTCAAGACTAGCAAAAGCAAATTCATAAAATCTCACCTCAGGTGTTTCTAAATCCTAGGTGCCCCACAGATTTTTTTATTTCACTTTAGTCCCTCTCAATATCTAAAACTCCACTTTAACCCCAAATCTATCATCCTTTCGGTACCGGACTCATAATTCATTCTCATAAGTTCTATTCTTCTTCTCGGGTTCCTACTTGGTCATTTCTCAAAAGTACTCCATACTTTCTTTTCTTTTCATTTTAGTCCTTGAGAATTTGTAAAATGTCCCAAATTAAAATTTTTGAAATTTCTATTTCCAAATTTCCTTCACTAATTCAAAAAGAACATTTCTCATGTAATTAAATTTTTCAATAAACTTCAAATAGACTTTAAATATTTATGAAAATTCTTGGGATATTACATTCTGCCTCAGCCCCAAAATGGCAAACCTTGATCCATTTGACACGGTATTATTTAGAATAGTGTCTCCCCTGGTTTGAGGACCTACTTGGTTTGTCCTCTTTCCCTACTCCCCACTATATTGTTGTTTTTTAACACTTCTGTTTTTACCATTCCTTTTCACCAACATCCAATTACCAAAAATAGCATCTTCATCATTTTGCTGATTAACCAAAACACTTTTATCTACTAGATGGGTCGATAAATGGTCTTTGCTACTATCTCCTTCTCGTGTGTCCATGTGAATAGACTGTAAGGTGCTCAAACACATCTCTTTGGTGACCATATCTTCCACATGAAAAGCATATCATATTTAGCCCTTCATATTCTATCATGTAAATCTTATTTCTGATTTTAACTCTTGGCACAAGTTTTTTTATTGAGATTTAGTTCAACACTGATTCTAGCAAATATCCCGCCCTCTATAGTATACATCTCTCCCCCATACTGGTTTTCTTTGATTGTATGTATGTCCACCTTCAATGTTTTTGCCACTTTGTTTCCCACCTTGCACAAAAAATGCTTGTCATAATATTCTATTAGCAGATTAGAAATTTTGATCCGGACTGAAATTCTTTTTATAGATTCTTGCATGGGTTTAAACTCTGGTTTCCACCTCTGGACTATAAGATAAAAAAATAATTTACACAGATCATAAGATGATCTAAAGGTAGAAACATTCAATCTCCTAAGAGGTTAAGCTTTCTATAGAGTTATCCTATTTTTTATGAGTGTGGCGGTGTAATTGAGTAGAACATAATCAAATCGAAAGTTTAATTAGAGAAAGTGAGAGGGAAAGAAGACAAATCGAAAGTTTTGGAGACTCTGATCCAACGACTCTCATTCATTCAGTATTTTTCCAATGTTTTATTTTTTTAAAAAAATTGCAATTATTATTTCATATTTATTATTGTGCTTAAAATCATTATTAGATCAGTTAGTACTTATCATTTTTTTTTAAAAGAGAAAAACGCTTAGTGAATTGGAGTTGTTGGATCAAAATCCAACTGTTTCAAGAGGCTCCTAGTGTGCAAGAGGCTTCTATGCAATCCTTATTAATAAAATCTCATACCAAAGTCACAAATTCATTCTTAATTTGGAAAAACTTTGAATCTTTCTAAACGATAATTATTAATTTGGAAAGAAATCAAAGTCATAAATTCATCCTTAATTCACTTAGAATTTAATAGTCTCCTTAAACTCATTTATAATGAATATTAGAATAGTATTCTAGATTTAATTACATAATTAATAGATCAATATTAATTCACGTATTAATTAAGCATGCAATCAAATTAGAAGGTTACAAAATTTGAATTTAAAATTTTTAATTCACATACTAACAATTCAATCAAATCCTAAATTAGATAATTTTGATTGTATGATGTAATACTATGTTATTAGGTGGTGCAATAAATTTGGAAATAATTAATTATGAAATTAACATATTACATAAGTAAATTTTGTATTAAGTATGAGTTCGAATTAAAATTTATCTAGTGTCCCAAATTACTTAATCACAAAACTCCCACATTAAATTAAATAATTAAAGAATTCTAATACTATGTTATTATGTAATGCATTAAATTTTGAAAGGTTTACCTGCAGAGTTAACAAATTATATAATTAATTATTATATTAAGCATGTGATCAAAATAAAAATCACACAATGAACAATTTTGCATCTTTCTATATGATAATTTTTAATTGGAAAGAAATAAAAGTCACAAATTCATTCTTAATTCATCTAAAATTTAATAATTTCTTTAAATCCAATTATAATGAATATTAAGATAACATTCTAGATTTAATTACATAATTAACATATCAATATTAATTAATGTATTAATTAAGCATGCAATCAAATTTGAAGGTTGCAAAATTTGAATTTAAAAATTTAATGTATAAACTAATCATGCAATGATCATGCAATCAAATTCTAAATTAGAGAATTTTAATTGTATTTCGTAATGCTATGTTATTATGTGATGCAATACATTTGAAAAGATTTAATTACGAAATTAACATATTACGTAATTAAATTTTGAATTAAGCATGAGTTCGAATTAAAATTTACCTAGTGTCCAAAATTACATAATTACGGAACTCCCACATTAACTTAAAATAATTAACTAATTTTGATTCTTTGATTTAATACTATGTCTTTAGGTAGTGCGTTCAAATATGAAAGATTTACTTAGAAAATTACCAAATTATAGAATTAATTCTTCTATTAAGCATATGATCAAAATAAAAAATTACACAATTGAAAATTTTGAATCTTTCTAAACAATAATTTTTAATTTGGAAAGAAATCAAAGTCACAAATTCATTCTTAATTCATGTAGAATTTAATAAGCTCTTTAAATCCAACTATAATGAATATTAGGATATCATTCTAGAATTAATTACATAATTAATAGATCTATATTAATTCAATATTAATTTATGTATTAATAAGTATGCAATCAGATTAGAAATTTACAAAATTTAAATTTAAATTTTTTAATTCACGTACTAATCATACAGCCATCATGCAATCAAATTCTAAATTAGAGAATTGTAATAATATGACATCATAGTATGTCATTGGGTGGTGTAATAAATTTGGAAAAAAATTAATTATAAAATTAACATATTATAGAATTAAATTTTGTATTAAGCACATCTTAGAATTAAAAATTAACTAATGTCCAAAATTACATAATTACTAAACTCTCACATTAAATTAAATAATTGACTAATTTTTATTCTTAAACACAATACTTTGTCATTAAGTAATGAATTAAATTTGGAAAGATTTACTTAGTAATTAACAAATTTTAGAATTACTTCTTCTATAAAAAATGTGATCAAAATTAAAATTACACAATTAACAATTTTGAATCTTTCTATACGATAATTTTTAATTTGGAAAGAAATCAAAGTTACACAAATCCATTCTTAATTCACGTATAAGTCAATAATTTCTAATGGTTAAAAGATGAAATAGTCTATTCATGTTCTTAATATAGAAATTAATAATTAAGTATAATATTGCTATGTCTAAGTAAATTTTTGGTTCTCTCTATTATAAAAATTTGTTCTATCTGAATGTGTTGTGTGAGCTACATTTGGTTTGTTCATTAATATAAACTAAATAAATATAAATTATAGAATGAAGTTCGCCACATTGTTCATATTAAAAATACATTCACCAAACATACTTGCACAAAGTTTAGATTACTAATAACATAAATAGAAAAAACATAATTATAGTAGTGATATGTGTCCATAAAATAGTAAGAGACACAAAAAATTAAAAAAACAAGTAGAAAATTAAAATCCGTCTAGTTTGCAATGCAAGCTTCACTCCATCTTGAACTTTGGATTCAACACAATGACTATAAAAGGAAGCTCTTTGTAAGAGCCAGTGATGATTGTCAACTTAATAGCCCAAGTCGAGTGATATGCCTTGAAAGTGGCTTTTTGAGATAATGAAACACCTTTTAGAAGCTCCTTGAAATACTGACATGATCATTCTCTTTCCATCGATCTCAAGGCGAGTGGTGTGCTGCCAAATGGCTTCCATCTTCGTAAAAGGACACTGGTTTTCACTACTTCATTTGTGGAAAGCTTAAAGATGATGGAGGACAATATTTCATCAAGGAGGAATGTGCTTAGATCTGACATATCTGAAGCCAAAGCCTTGACTTTGATCTTGTCACTATCATCTATAATGTGGGAGTGTGACTGTGAAATCTTGTTAAATTTAGGACTTTGTACAGAGAGAGTGTGTGTGAGAAGTCTGAAGGGGATGTGCCAAGACTTTTGTTGAATTTGATTAAATTGAAAACTATAACATAAAATCATGACTTTTGATTGGCAATAATCAAATCAATATTAATTCACGTATAAATTAAGCATGTAATCAAATTGGAATGTTACAAAAATTAATAAATGCGTTAATTATGCAATCATGCAATCAATTTCAAAATTAGAGAATTAACAAATTACAGAAATAACAAATTGTAATTGCATGACATCATATTTTGTCATTAGGAATAGGCATTAAATTTGTGCATTAAATTTGTGGAGTTGAAACTGTCTTAGTCTATTATATAGATATCATATTTTGCTTAAGTCATTCTTGAAACTTCAAGGATAACATAGACAACAATAACAATAGTAACAAAAAGTTAAAAAAAGATTGAAACAAGCTACTTTGAAAATAGAAATTTGAAAATTTATTTAAAAAAAAATTATAGCATCAAAGTGCTCTTCAAAAAAAATTGGGTTAGATCCCAAAAAGGAAAAAAAAGGTTCAGATCTCAATGTTTTGCCTCAAAATGACACATTTTAATCTCCAAAACAGTTTTATTTCAAGGTGCATTTGGATATCTCTTTAATAGTTATAAAATATTGTTTTGACTTTTGATCCATACAAAACAATATCATTTTGTCCTTCCTTTTCTCTCGGTAAAACCGCATTAAAATGGCCTTTTAACATAATTAGAAAACACCATTTTGATTTTTGAGGAGGTTTATATCAATCTCCCCCAAACGCTCGAAACAACATCATTTTGGTTCCCAACAACATTGTTCTAATTAGTCCCACGCCCCTTGGCATCCAACAAATCAATATCGTTTTTTGGAAAAATTTTCAAAATAGTGTCTTTTCGTCATCTTTTCTGGCCCTAAAAGAAGTGGCAAAGATTCATCTAGTTGTATTATTGAATGAATTTCAGCTTCTCATGATAACAAAATGAGAGGAATGAAAATACAAGATAAACTTTGTTTTTCCCAAGTCAATGAAACTTAACTAAATTGGCAATGATGAAAGATAAGATCAATGAAAGAAACCCTTGTAACTTATGAAGGTAAAACAAGTATAAAGTGTTTAGTGCATCAAGGTACTATATGAACTTATACAATTAAAAATTATAATACATGATAAAAAAGTTTTTTCCATAACTTGTTAATAAAAAATCATATTCATTTGCTAGAGTCGCGATCCTCTAATGTGTCTTCTTTCTAATGTTCCCTGACATGGAATGCAAGCTGTAGGATTGTGTAGGATGGATGGTATCCTGCGCGTCCACATTGCCTCCAATCAGCTTTTGCCACGTGGTGCTCTTTATTTTTTTTTTTTCCAAACTCCATCAATTGTTGTAAACATGGGCTCTGTCGCCTCTAAATAGATAATGAACCTTTCAAGGTTCTATCTCCCACTACTCACACACTCACAATGCTCTTAGCATCCAAATTCATAGATCAGGGACATTGAGAGCATGCTTCTCCTTCCTTTTTGCACATTTTGCCTCTCTCTCATCCAGATTCATACAGTACAGAACTAGCCCTACGTTCTAGCTTCATTCCGTCTTCCTAGTATGCTCTCATCGGAAATCTCTTCTTTTGCTACTCTCGTAATCACCTATGGCGATCTCTATGCTACATCTTCATTAATAAAAAGATTTAAAAAATTAAAAAAAACATAAATGATAAATAAAATAATTTTAAAAAATTTTAAAAATTTATAAAAATGAAAATAATTTAAAAAATTTAAAAAAGACATAAATGATTTACAAATATATATGATAAAAAAATTTAAAAAATTAATTTTTTTTAAAATTGGTGGGATCTGTAAAATCCTACGATTTTATGATTCTACGATCCGGATCCTGATCTTACACGATTCTATGACAAAAATGATCCAAAGTGAAATCGGGATCATTTTTAAGCATGTGATCCTACAATCCTGCGATTCTATGATCTAACTCCCAATTTTGACAACACTGGTTAGAAACATATTTATGTGATGTTTGTATGACAATAATGATAATATTAAAATTTATGTGTTGTGTAAGCTACAAGGATTTTTATTTTAATCTCATATTCAAAATGTTAATATATACATTTGTAAGTACGTGAGATGATAAGACCCCCTTGAGGTTATATTGCTTTAACTTTTAATTTTTGTTTCCTAATCCCACCTACTAGACCTACTTTCCAAACAAAGAGAATGTTAAGATCGAGATCTTACCTAAGATCGATCAAAGGATAAAATAGATCAAATAGATGATCAGGAGATCTTACCTATAAAGAAATATAATAATTAAAAATATATCTATATATGTATAAACCACAAATATGACTAATATTATATTAGAAATAATTAATCATTGTTCAATTTCAATAAATAAGACCCAAAACATATATAAGAAAAAAAAATTGTAACAATAACAATAAACATTGTTATATTAGATGAAAACATTCAACTAGTAAAGAAAAAAATAGCAAGGGAGAAGCCCACACTTTCTATTATGTTTAGAAACATCTACTTTTGTCACATAACAAACTCTTACTTTTACAAAACCTACAATACTATAATATCTCATTGTCAGCATTAACTAAATTAGGTTAAAAATTGAACAAATTATTAGTGGTAAGAATGTAATTGTCATATGATTTTAGAATGACTTAAACTATATATGAATTTCTATCTCCCCCAACTTTCTCTCTCTGTTTCTCCTTCGTCCTCTCCCCTCCTTATAATTTGCAGCACCCAATGGTAACAAAAAAGTTAAGCAACCCAAAATTTAATAGTAACCATGACTAATATCTCAAAATTTGATCAAAATTGACAACGTTTCACAAAACTAGATTAAAAAAGATAAAGCACAAAACTAGATCAAAAAAGAAAAAGCATTGGGCTTACATAATTTGTAGAGGCCATTACATCCAAAATGTCCAGCACCATTGATCCATAGTGAAGTAATGTACTTATCTTTGGAGGTACGAGGGTCTTTTAGATTTGTAATATCCAAAAAACTGCTAGCTAAATGCAATGAGATGTAATTAAATACAATAAGGAGGTAGCTTGTTTTGATATTTTTGAAGATAAGTTGCACACAACAAAACAATACTTAACATTAGCCTTGTCTTTTTGTTCCTTCTCACAACCAAGAACAAGATAATAAAAGAAGATGGATTCTAAGTGAATTTCTGATGTGGTGACTACTGACGCAACGAAAAACATATAAATATAATGTTTTAAAACATGAAACATTGACCAACAAAAATTTAGAGAAAGTTAATAACTTTTTTCTCATTGTCTGTCTTCCAAAATATAATAAAATGTATTTATTGAATGATGTTCTTTCTAAAGACTTCTAACAAAACAAGAAAATTAGTAATTTCTCTAAATTAAACTAGAAAAGTACTAAAGTTTAAAGGAAATTACAAAATTATGAAAATTAATATTAAAATAAAAACAATTTGCTAATTAGTCTCAAAATAAAATAAAATAAAATAAAATAATTAAAATCTTTATTTTCCTTGCTGCATCATCGTGTCAGTCATGAATTACTAAAAGTAAAAAAATCCTAATTAGTGAACAAATTTATTGTGCAAAGAAGATTGATTATTTGAATAACAAGATAGTCTTCTTGGTGATAAAAGACACAATAAAATGTTAAGCCCATATGATAGAGGAGAAGAAGAAGAAAAGAGAAGAAAGAAAGAAGAGAAAGAAGGAAGGAAAGATGAAAGGTAAGAAGATGATCACATCAATTCACACCTTCAAATTACATAGATTACTATTTATATGCTTGTGCTAGCTAAAATAACAAAATATAACAGTAACTTATATTTTGTGTTCTCCAATGATCTCTGACTACCTATTTCTCCAAATCACAATTCAACACTTTATTCTTTTCATTGAAGAGAAAGCTACACAAAGAGCTGTGACAGAGAGAGAAGATAGCGAAAATAGAAAGATTCACCTTAAAGTCAATTCATTCGAAGAGGTTCTTATGCATATAGTTCTGAGAAACATTCTCAAACCTAATAACTGAAACAAAAATAGAAAAACATAACAAACTAGAACGAAACCACAACCTCTACTCGATACGACAACGTACAACAGGTAAAACAATCAACACGACCCTTAACACTTACAACATGAATACCCAAAATGACAATGTATACACATTTAAACACTTTAACTACTACCTATCATAAAACACTTAGGTGGCGTGTGATATGTGAAAATGTTAGTTTCACAAATAGTTAGAATCCTATTTATGAGATGTTTATGCCCTGAATAATACAAGGATTTTTATTTTCATCTCATATTCAAAATGTTAATATATACATTTACAAGTACATGAGATGATAAGATATCTCACATATCAAAAACCCCCTTGAGATTATGTTGCTTTAACTTTTAATTTTTGTTTCCTTATCCCACCCACCAGACCTACTTTCCACACAAAGAAGATGTTAAGATTGAGATCTTACCTAAGATTGATCAAGAGACAAAATAGATCGAATTATAGGATCGAATAAAGGATCAGAATATCCTACCTATAAAGTAATATTAATAATTAAAAATATATCTATCTATATATAAACCAGAAATAAAACTAATATTATATTAGAAATAATTAATTGTTGTACAATTTCAATAAATAAAACCCAAACATGATAGTATGAAAAAAAAACTTTACAACAATAACAATAAACATTGTTATGCAAGATTTGAAAACATTCAGTTAGTAAAGAAAAAAATAGTTAGAGAGAAGCCCTTACTTTCTATTATGTTTAGAAACCTCTACTTTTGTCACATAACAGATTCTTTCTTCTTCAAAACCTACAATACTATAATATCTCATTGTTAGCCTTAAATAAAATAAATTAAAAATTAAACAAATTATTAGTGGTAAGACTGTAATTGTGTAATTTGATTTTGGAATGAATTAAACTATATAAGAGTTTCTATCTCCTCAATCTTTCTCTCTCTATTTCTCCGTCCTTCTCTCCCCTCCCTTTAATTTTGTAGCATCCAATGGTAAGAAAAAAAGTTAAGCAACCCAAAATTCAATAGCAACCATGATTGATATCTCAACATTTGATCAAAATTGATAACATATCACAAAACCAGAACAAAAAAGGAATAGCATTGGGCTTACATAATTGGTAGAGGCCATTGCATCCAAAATTGCCAACACCATTGATCCATAGTGATGTAATGTACTTATCTTTGGAGGTGCAACAAGGGTCTTTTAGATTTGCAGTATCCAAAAAAATACTAGCTCAATGCATGCAGATATAATCAAATACAATAAGGAGCTAGCTTGTTTTAATATTTTTGAAGATAAGTTGCACACAACAAAACAATACTTAACATCCAGGTTGTCTTTTTGATCCTTTTGACAACCATGGAGAAAACAATAAAAAAATATGGAAAGTAAATTACTGATGTGGTGACAACTAACACCACGAAAAGCATATAAATTTAGTAATAAGTTTTAAAACATGAAACTTTAAGCACAAAAAATTTAGAGAAAGTTTATAATTTTTTCTCATTGTCTGTCTTCCAAAAGATAATAAAATGCATTTATGGAATGATGTTCATTCTAAAGACTCCTAACAAAACAAGAAAATTAGAAATTTCTTTAAATTAAACTAGAAAAATACTAAAGTTTAACGGAAATTACAAGATTATGAAAATTAATACTAAAATAAAAACAATTTGCTAATTAGTCTCAAAATAAATAAAATAATTAAAACCCTTCTTTTCCTTGCTGCATCATTACGTTGTTCATCAATTACTAAAAGTAAAAAAATCCTAATTAGAGAAAAAATGAGTTGTCTAAAGAGCATTGGATTCTCTGAATAGCAAGACAGTCTTGTTGGTGATAAAAGACACAATAAAATGTTAAGGCCCATATGATAGAGGAGAAGAAGAAAAAAAGAGAAGAAAGAAAGAAGAGAAAGAAGGAAGGAAAGATGAAAGGTAAGAAGATGATCACATCAATTCACACCTTCAAATTACATAGATTGCTATTTATATGCTTGTGCTAGCTAACATAACAGAATATAATAGTAACTTATATCTTGTGTTCTCTAATGATCTCTGACTACCTATTTCTCCAAATCACAATTCCACACTTTATTCTTTTCGTTGAAGAGAAAGTTTCATAGAGAGTTATGGCAGAGAGAGAAGAAAGAAAAAATAGAAAGATTCGCCTTAAAATCAATTCATTCGAAGAGGTTCTTATATAGACAGTTGCGAGAAACATTCTCGAACCTAATAACGGAAAAAAAAAGGAAAAATACACCCCTTATTGAACTTACTTTTGATTTTAGGAAAGCTTAACTAAAATAAAAGTAATTATTCTAAGAGTTCCCAAAACTTCATTTAGCCTAAAATGGATTTTGAAAGAAATTTCCTAATATTATTAACAGTAAGGCTAATTCTCAATTAAAAGAAATTTTCAAAAATTTAATTTTAACAACATTTTTCTAGTTTTTAAACAGTGAATCAACTATTTCCCTTACAAAGATCTAATTTGAAAATGAAATGTTTGAGAATCTGACAAAACTAACAGTTGCTTGTGCTTCACAAAAATGCCTGTGCTTAACACATTGACAAACAAGCACACAAAACATAACAAAACAAAACTCCTTTCCTCCAAACTTAATTTTGACAGTATCCTCACTGTCCCACATCACTAAAATAGAGGAAAAAAATCACAAAATCAAAAACACAAAACACAAAAAGAAAAACTACCATCACAAACATAATAACTACCATCCAATTTCATTTTTATGATTCTTTAGGGCTCTCATTAGCTATTCTTCTTGCTCTTTAGTAAGCTCATTAGAAATCACTAAAGATAATGAATCAGAGTCTCCAAGGTACATATATTTTAGATGAGGAGGAAGTGGCTTCAGTTTAAGTACAGGTGGTACCTCAATTGATTGCTTTAAAGGTGAGCTTGCTCTAGCAAAAATATCTAGGGACTCAAAATGATTTTTAGGCTTGAACATGTTAGATGAAGTGGTATAGGAATTTACCACTGCTTGTTCGCCTTTCATGTCCTTATCTTCTTCACCAGCTCATCTTTCACCACTAGATTAAGAAGTTGCTCATGCAAATTTTCTTCTGTAAGTTTCACAAGGCTACACTCTTTCAGATCATTTGGCTCTATCATCGCCTTGTTCATATGGAACTTTACTTCTTAGTCGTTGACCCTCATTACTAGCTTGCCTTTGTGGATATCAACAATGCTCTTCTAGTTGCAAGGAAAGGTCTTCCCAAAATGATAGGAATCTCCTTATCTTCCTTGTAATCCAGAACTATGAAATCAACTAGAAATATTAATGTCTACCTTTACTAGCACATCCTCAATAACCCTATTCGGGTAGCATATAGATCGATCCGCCAATTGAAGCGTAACTGTGGTAGGACGTGTCTCTCCTAATCCAAACTTCCTGAACGTGGAAAGTGGCATAAGATTAACACTAGCTCCCAATCACATATGGCCTTTCCAGTAAAATTCTTTCTAATATTGCACGGTACCACAAAGTTCCCCAGATCTTACATCTTCATGGGTAACTTTCTTTTTAAGATTGCACTACACTCTTAAGTCAAGGCCAATGTTTCAAACTCTCCCAGATGCCTTTTTTGAGAGAGGACGTATTTCATGAGTTTAGCATAACTCAACATTTGCTCTAATGCCTCCACAAATGGTATATTTATATGCAGCTACTTCAACACCTCTAAGAACTTTTTAGATTTTGCTTTTTAGACCTTTGAGGATAAGGTGGTGACAAAACATTTTTAGCCCTCATATCTCGTACTTCATTTCCATCCTTACCTTTAGCATCTGAAGCTTCTACTTTCTCAGTTACATTTTCCTGAGGTTCAATACCCTTTTCTTTCTCTTCTTCATTAGCCACCTCTTGCATCTGATCACTTGATTTGACAACATTGGGAAGCTCTTTGCCACCCATTAAAGTAATGGCCTTACAGTGCTACTTTCCCTCTCTTGTTGGGCTATTTTCAGTATCACTAGCGAGATTGTCTTGTGGCCTATTTTTCAGAGCAAGTGCTATCTGCCCCATCTGAGTCTCTAAATTTTTAATTGCAACATTCTGAGTCTGAAACATTGACTCACTCCTTTCCATGAACTTCATGAACCTATCCTTCATTGATGGTTTCTTCTCTACTTGAGGTGGTGGAGCTCTGTTTTTAAGCATATAACTATTCTGGTTGTTGAAGCCAGAAGGTCGAGATGGTCTACCTAAAGATGAAGATGAAGGATTTAATCAATGATTATTACTCCAAGAGAAATTTGTGTGGCTTTTGCCTTTGGATTATGGGTGTTGGAATATGGGTTATTTTGACTCCTATGTTGATTACCCATATATTACAATTGCTTAACTGTAGCAACTTCCTCACAACACCCATTAATATGGGCACCACCACAAAAATCACATTTTAGTTTAGGGGTGACTATTGTATTTACTCTTGCTAGCTCCTATTGTTTAGAACACAACATGTCGACCTTTTTAGTTAAAGCTTCATTTTTAGGCTAACAAGGCATTAAGGGTATCCAATTCCAAAATTGCTTTCTTTGCATTGCTTTTTGCTCGATGGAAGCATTCTGACTAGCTCTCATAGTTTCAATTAATGCATCGCCAGCTGTGGTGTCCAATCTATCCCTTGTTTCGTACATTAGTCCACCATGGAAGAAAGAAATTTGTTGCCACTCCTGAATGCCATGGTTGGGGTATTTTCTCAGCATCTCTTTAAATCGCCCCCAAGCGGTATATAAACTCTCACCCTCTTATTGGTAAAAAGCTATAAATTCATTCCTCAATCTAACTGACTTTAAGGGAGGGAAGAATTTATTCAAAAATTTCTTTTGGAGCTGATCCCATTAGTGATGCTCCCCAGAGGTTGAGTCATTAACCAACTTTTTGCCATGTCTCTCAAGGAGAAAGGAAACAAGCGAAGGCAAATCGGTTACTCCATTTAGCTTAACCATATTACAAATAACCAGAAAGTTAGTGATATGGTTATTTGGATCCTCCATAGGACTTCGTCTAAATTGGTTATTTGCAAGCACACCGATCGCACAAGTAATACAGTGAAATAGAGTAAGAATATCAATCCCACAAGGACTAACTTGCTACTTACTCAAGAAATTTAAATGTATTAGTCAGGTGAGCAATTTTGGATCAAATACAACTCTAAGTTAAGAACTGAAAAGTAAAATGCAAGCAACAAAATATTTTTACACTTTTTGCAATTAACAATGAACACACACAAAAAATCGGATAAAATTAATTTAATAAAAGGCCTAGAGCTACTAATCCCTATCTTTCGTCCTAGGAATTGCTAAACTCTCTCTAATGCTTACAATTCTAATCAATCATATATTTTAATCTTAAGTTTCCTAACGGATCGAAATAATTCTCCCAAATCTAAATTAAGCTACTCAACACCTACTCAATTCCTTGTATGGGCTAAGTCTAAATAGCAACAACCTAATTCGATTAAACAAGGTTAACTAATATTCCTATGAGTTAACAAGAAAAATCCCTAAGGTTCAAGCACTCACCCTATTCATTCAATGTTCTACGAGCACCTCCCTCGCCAAAGATCGGTGAAACCAACACGCAAGCATTAAATTGATCAAATTTAATACAAGCACATGATAGATGAATGAAAGGAATATATTAATTGAAAAGAAATCACAAGTTTAGAGAGAAATACAACTCCTAATATGAAATTAGGCTCATAGTAACCATAGAATAGAGATTTAGCTATCATGACTACAGAACTATAGAAAACAGTAGAAAAATGAGAGAACTCCATGAAATCGAGGTTAGATTGATGGAAATAGGGACCAGAGAGCTTCGAAATAGGATTCATCTTCTTCCTTCAGCAAATTCGACATTCTCCAGTATATCTCGTGGTCATAATGCCCTAAAAACTTCTCCTTTCACTATTTAAACCAGCAACTCATGACAGCAAAATCACGCCCACGGCTATAGTGGTGAATACCCACTATTATAGTGGTGGAAGAAAGATAGGAAAGCTTAATAAAACTTAGTCTAGGAGCCACTACTATATAGGAGGACTTCATAGTGAGTTGCTTCTATAACCACTGCTATAGTTGTGAAGATCCACCACTATAGCGGTGAGTGGTAGAAAAGGATTTCTTCTTCAGTAACTTTAAAAATGTAGCTCCAGCCAAATTCATTAATAAGCTCAAACTCCTTACCAACTCAACCTACAACAAAACACCAAATATTAGCAGTAAAGAGTCATGAAATCACTTAATTAAATAAAAAATCTAGGAAAACTTAAAATACTCTAAACTAACTAAAACATGGGCTAAGAATTACAAGTTTAGGCAAGATAGAGATCAAAAGAGAAGGTAAATAGCACCAAAATGGTCTAAGTTGAGTACTTAACAATTAATTTTAGAAGACACACAAGCACTATGTAGTTCATCAAGCATATCATCTAACCTAGGAATGTGATGTCTATACTTTACAATGATTTTATTGACGGGATGGCAATCAACACATATCGTCCATGATAATTTTTCTTAGGTACAAGTAGAACAGGGACTACAATGGGCTCATACTCAAATCAATCCTTTGGACATCAATTCTTCAACTTGCCTTTGAAGCTCCTTTGTCTCCTCGGGATTACTTCTATAAGTAGGACAATTAGGAATTGGAGATCCTGGAACGAAGTCAACTTGATGTTCAATTCCCCTTATTAGGAATTGAAGATCCTGGATTTGATGTTCAATCATGCAAATCCAAAGCCTAAAGATCAAAGTAGTAGCCAAGTCAAGAAGTTCAAGTTTCAAACCTAAATGATCCATTATTCATCAAGGGAGGCCTAATTACAAGGGCTAGAGCTAAGAGAATGAAGGAGGCACTAAATAGACTTATTTAAGACAGTTGGGCCATACCTACTACAACTCATGAGGAATTAAAGTTAGTCAAACATACTAGTGTTATTTGGGCCGAAAATGCATTAAGGAAGCAATGAGGCACCTGGTCAAAGAAGCATTAAAAGAGGCACCAAATAGAGTCAAGAATAAGATCAAGATTGATATTTTTGTAATTAAGTGGGGTGCCTGATTGATTTAATCAATTATGAGCAGTTAATTGCTTGATTTAGTCATATTTTCAAATAAGATTGCCAATCTTTGTTATTAGGAAACATTTATTGATTAATTTAGTCATATCTCCTATAATCAAATTGCCTAAATCAATCAAGTTGCTTGTTAGGAAAACTTCTCAATTAGATTATATTTTGCTTATTTTTTGTTCTAAATTGATTCCCTATGCATATGGGAATTAAGGTTTTATTTTGCCTATAAATACTATGTAAGCCATATGGTGAAGGACACACATGAATTCTGAATTTTATTTGTGAGCAATTAACTTCTTGGTTCTTCTGAGAACTTGTGAACTTATCAAGACTTGTCTTGTGGCATTCAATTGAAACTTGTCACTCACTTTCTTCCCTTTTGTTGAGTGTAGCGTCCAACTTCCTTTCTTATACCAAGGTTCGTACTTCTAGTAAAGTATTGGGTCGAGGTCTTTTGGATCTAAATTTAGACTTTCCGGGTTGTTTATTTATGTTTATTCTTTTCCATAATTTAGACTTCTCTCTGTCTTCCCCATTTCATCGTCCTTCTCTATTTGGTCGATGATGAGGTAGCACTCAAGAAAGAGTGGCAGCGAGCAAAATAGTGAATAAGACTAGACGATAGGGATACCACGGCCGTTGGTATTCGCGTGGGTATCATTTGAGTGAGCTATCAACACGATGGCTCACGACGATGTTATGGTGTAGCATGATGGGTAAGCGAATCAAGCTATTTTGTTTATGATTCTCTTTTCTTTGTATTTGTGTATAGCTAATTGATAAAATGGAAATTTTTCTCCAATCAGAAATTTCTGGGGCAGAATAGGATAAGTGAGAGCTAAGAAATGATTTTTTGGCTAAGTTTCAGTATTGAGAGCCCGAGAGAAGTTCTTCAGTTGGGATAGAACATTGTAAGGTGAGGGATTGTCATATTCTCTTCAGTTTTCTCTGAAATACGTAGTTTCTATGTAATGGCTGCCTTAATTTTATTCTAGAATTGAAAAGTTTGAACTTCTATTTGGGTGAGGAAAGAGAGAAATTGGGATTAAGGAAACTGAAAGCATATGGTTAAATGTTGGGTCATGTTCTATTATTAAAAATGGTTTTTCTATTATTGCTGGATAAGTGAATCTTGTGTAAGTTATATGACTTTTGAAAGATAATTTTTGGATTACTTTTTGTTTATTTTAGATGAATAATAATGTGAGAATTATAGAAAGTTGAGCAATTGAGTTGGGAATATGCTATGAAATTTTGGGCTGTTAGACAATGATTTTAGAATGGTCTGAGCATTAAAATAATTGAGTGCTTGATAATAATTTTACTCTGTTTTATGCTACCAAAACTATTAGACTAAGGAGGATTCAAGCAATCATGCATTTGAGAGTTTTGGGCTATAGTCAGATTAAAAAAATGAGGAAAATTCTAATTTATTCCTTATCTTCCCTATTATGATTTAGGATTCTCGTAACTCTTGATAGCAGATAAAACTTAGAAATGTTGGTTTCCTTATCCTTGAAATGCGATGCTGGGTTAGGTTAATAGCTACCTACTCTTAGATTGTTTCCTAAAACCTTCCATTACATGATAAACATGATATGTGAATGTGATGATAGAGATGAACTTTAGTGCTTATTTTATAAACAAAAATATATGTTAATGGATATGCATAAAATGGGTTAGACAAGAATGATTCATGTGAAAAATGCAAATCTCGACATGTATTTTATAGACCATGGTTTCTTCATGTTAGTGTCTTATGTGCTTGACTTTTCTTGACTCATTTAAAAAGGATAAGGAATTCTTATTCACTGACAATGATTAAATATTGCAAGTTTGTGATGCTAAGTTGAGACTGAAGAAAGTGGAAATTATGAACGGATGCATCTATGTATATGTGTAGATATATATGTTGTACCCATTTTATAAATGTTTACCATGGAAGGTGTGTGTATGTATATATATATATATATATATGCCAAGTAACTTCTTGAGAGGTGTGTGGATAAAAATGTGTATATGCATATTCATTTATATATATATATATATATACTTATACATACACAAGTATATGTATGGAACAGTGTAGTTTGAAAAGAATTTCATCATACTAAGTATTGAGCTCAAAGAGTAGCTAAATTGTACCATGTGTATTTGATGGAAATGTGTTGTGTTGAAATTTCCTGATATTAATGCTAAGAGTTGTGCCCAAATTATAATCATGATGTATATGTGGAACATGTTGAATGCTTGATGTACAACATGGTATGAATATGGATATGGAATGGTATGGCAAGTTCAGATTGCTTGACGAGTTGTGTAAATCTGGTTATGGTTGCATATGATTGTGACATGTTTAAACTTATGCGGCATGATTTGGTATACCTTTGGATGTAATTGTTGTATGCATGTGATTTTGTTTATGCTTGGAAAGAATGAAAAGTCATTGTGGAGCACCCCATGGAATGAGATATATATCGAGCGATAAGGATGGCTTTTTTTTATTGGAGTGATAATGGTAGATGCGGCAGAAGTCGAGGGCCACGATCCAATGGTACTGTGGATGACCCGAATGGTCTGGGATATGTGTGAATTGTATGACTGTTGTGTTCTTTGTGTGATTTGGATGTAGATGACCTAACTTGTATTCTACAGCTTGTGTGAAACTGATTATCAATGTATTGTTTCTGATGTAGCAATTGTTCTAGTTGTCGTTAAATAGGATTACATATATATATATACATGTTCATATTGCTACTTGCATATTTATTACAATTACTCAGTTGTGGTTATGTATGTCATCGTGGATGAGTGTTTAAAGCATGTTGAAAGACTATTAGGATGTGCAGATATTTTAATCCATCAAATTAGAAATTTCTTTCATCATCATTGATTTATGTATGTTGGAAAGTATGTAGTGCTAGTTCTTTTTTTTAGAGTACAACTATCTGCTCATTGAGTCTATGAATTATCCTATTCTGTTTAACATTTTTTAGATAGGTAATCGATGAAGCATTCTGCGTGAGGAGTAAGGGAGTCAAGACCCAAATTGTTCCTAGGGTTAATTTAATGTCTCATTCATTCATTTTCTTATTGATGGATCACTCTAGAGTTGCTCTGTAATCTGATAGGTTCCCTAAGAAGATTGGGTTTATATATGTTGCATTATATTTTAGCCTAGATGTTGTACCTTGTGTTTATATATTTGACTGGAATATAAAATGTATCCTTTGAGACAATGTTTAAACAAATATAGTGGGCATTGTTAAAGTACTATATTTGGATGTGAAACTTTAATAGAAGTCTTTATCCATATAAATTCAGGTCATTTTTAAAGGAAATTATAAACTCCTAGTTCTATATGATTCTTGCATGTGTGTGTATATTAGGTTGTGTGAACAATATGGATCTAAGGTTAGGCTTACGGAGGTGAAGTGGGATTCACCTCCGTGCCGGTCACATGTCGGGTATAAGGATGTGACAGAAGTACCCATACACACATAATAAAACACTCACATTAGAAAATCCCCAAGCCTTAGGCCTACACTATTTTTTCTCTCGACCTCCCTCTCTTTTCTGTCATTTCCACTGCTTTCTCCCTCTAATCTGCACACACACCTGCCTTAGGGATTTTTGGGTGATTTTCAAAGTTTTGCAAACCCTATTTGAGCTCTAGGTAAAAGGTTGGTGTTTATGGTTTATTTCATGCTTCCAAAACTTCTCTATGATACAATGATGCATTTAAGGCTTAGTTGGGTTAGGATTGGTTGAGCATGACCATTTGTTTATCCCAATGAATGTTGGGAAATTTCCAAAAAAAAGTAATATTTATAAAATCCATGAACCAATCATATGCTTGAGTTTTTAGGAAGATTTGCTTGTTGAAAGTCTATGTTGATGACTCAAATTGATTTTAAGAAGTTTTGAGATGGTTTGGAAGTATGAGAATGACCTAAAAAGCTAATATTATGTTGTAGGGAGTCAACTGGTCGATTGTTTGATGACTAATGGTCGCTTAGTTGCTCTTGGAGAATCACCTTGAGCTACCCAAGAGGAACCAATTGATTGTTCAGTGGGAACCAGTCAACTGTCGAGTGGGAACCGGTCGGCTGGTTACTCTTTAAAATCTCTAGTAGAGAAGGACTTGTCGACTGCTAAGGGGTAAACGAATCGGTCAGTCATGACTTTTTAAAACTAAAATTTGACTCTTTTCTCCATTTTCCCATGATCTAATCCATTGGGTTTGAACCAAAATCACCTTGAATTATCATCTTCACACTGTATACATAAGGAAACAGTAGGAATAGTAACTTGTGATCAAGGTGAGTGAGTAACCTTGCTCAAACTTATTTTTTTATTAAAATAATATCATGAATGCATGCTCATGAAAGTTTCTTGAACTCATACACAAAATCATGGTGGATATATAACCATGTAGAATAAGAATCTATGATTGGTTGAGTCATAAGTATGTGTGATTGGAACTATATCATGGTGGGTATAGAACCATGTTGAATGAGAGAGAGTATGTGATTGGTTGAATCATGGGTGACTTTACATGTGGGATTGCTTGATTGAAAGGTAGTCCTATATTGACATTTGAAATGTCTAACTGATTAATGCTACATGTGATTCATGAAATGTTGGGACTTGCATCTCCTATAATGTGATTATACATTGTGTTGTGCTGTGATTGTGACTATGAATGAACTAGCCTTATTGTTGTGCACCAGGGGGTATGAATTGATAGATGTCAGTGTTGCTGCATGAATGTTGTATAAGAAATGCTTGTGAGTGGCAAAAGTATCAATCAATGAGGGTGTATGTGAGTGGTGCAACCTCTCTTGATTGCACATGGTATGATGGGATTGCATCATACCCCTTATGATGCTTCTTGCATGTTGATATTTAGCACTTGTGACCCTAAAGGCATCTAACCATGATGTTGTTAGAACTTGATTTATTTTATAGCATAATTTTAATCTCACTGAGTTTTAAAACTCAATGAGCATAAAACCATGTTGGTTGAGTCATAAGTATGTGTGATTGGAACTATATCATGGTGGGTGTAGAACCATGTTAAATGAGAGAGATTATGTGATTGGTTGAATCATGGGTGAACTTTACATGTGGGATTGCTTGATTGAAAGGTAGTCCTAGATTGACATTTGAAATGTCTAACTGATTAATACTGCATGTGCTTCATGAAATATTGGGACTTGCATCTCTTATAATGTGATTATGCCTTGTGTTGTACTGTGATTGTGACTGTGAATGAACTAGCCCTATTGGTGTGCACCAGGGGGTATGAATTGATAGATGTCAATGTTGCTACATGAATGTTGTATAAGAAATGCTTGTGAGTGGCAAAAGTATTAATCAGTGAGGGTGTATGTGAGTGGTGCAACCTCTCTTGATTGCACATGGCATGATGGGATTGCATCATACCCCTTATGATGCTTCTTGCATGTTGATATTTAGCACTTGTGACCCTAAGGGCATCTAACCATGATGTTGTTAGAACTTGATTTATTTTGTAGCATAGTTTTAATCTCACTGAGTTTTAAAACTCAGTGAGCATAAAACCATGTTGGTTGAGTCATAAGCATGTATGATTAGAACTATATCATGGTGGGTGTAGAACCATGTTAAATGAGAGAGAGTATGTGATTGGTTGAATCATGGGTGAACTTTACATGTGGGATTGTTTGATTGAAAGGTAGTCCTATATTGACATTTGAAATGTCTAACTGATTAATGCTACATGTGCTTCATGAAATGTTGGGACTTACATCTCCTATAATGTGATAATGCCTTGTGTTATGCTGTGATTGTGACTATGAATGAACTGGCCTTATTGGTGTGCACCAGAGGGTATGAATTGATAGATGTCAGTGTTGCTATATGATGTTGTATAAGAAATGCTTATGAGTGGCAAAAGTATTAATCAGTGAGGGTGTATGTGAGTGGTGCAACCCCTCTTGATTGCACATGGTATGATGGGATTGCATCATACCCCTTATGATGCTTCTTGCATGTTGATATTTAGCACTTGTGACCCTAAGGGCATCTAACCATGATGTTGTTAGAACTTGATTTACTTTGTAGCATAGTTTTATGCCCACTGAGTTTTAAAACTCACTCTCTCTATGATTTAACATTTTCAGATTCTACTGTAGAAGAGGAGTATTCAATTTAGGAGTAGCAGAGCTTCAGTGTTGACCTCCCTTTTTACTTTGGGTGGGTCCTTGATTGTATTTTGGTAAAGTGTACTTAGAGTGCTCTATAGTTATGTAAGTCACATAGGTGTGAATGATTATTTTGTAAAGATTAATGAATGTTAGCTTCATATGATCTTTTTGTAAAATTCATATTCCCAGATATTCTATTCCCTTTTTGTCATTGAAGGAATAGTTTGAAACATGGTGACTTCTATAACAAATGTATGGATAGTTACGTTCTTTTGAAATAAAAGTGATTATATCTTGCATGTTCATAGTATGATTATTATGTTGATTGTGTACATGATGTCAAGTTAGGCTTACAGTATTGGAGAAAATGTCCCCTAACGATGTTATTTATTTAGAAATCATGATTCATTTTGAAGCTATGTTTTCCTATCTACTTCTAGATAAGGTTTTATATCTTTATTGATCTTATACAAGACATGTTTACTCTTTTATTGCCAACCTTAGTTGTAATACCCCAAGGATTTATCCAAATGATTAAGAACTATTTGGAAAATTTAATTACATGGGAAAAAAATTTTTTTACATTAATGAAGGAAAAATGGAAAATAGAAAATTTTAAAATTTTAATTAGGGAAAATTTTCTTTTATTAAATTATGAGGAACCAAGTGAAAATTATTTTCAAAAAGGAATAGCCTTTCATAATTTACTCAAAAGTATGTGTAGGTGGCATTGAGAGAGTGTGCCACATGGTTAATTTCTCACCGTTGGATGAGGCTTCTTAAAGAAGCCGTATATCAAGCCTTATGAACCTTCCTTCCCTAATTTTTCGACACACAGAGAAGAGAGACACGGAGCCAGCGGAGATGAAAGGAGATGCTTCGAGTGGTGGCCACTGTCAGCCACCACCTCACTATCGGCCAGACCTCTCTTCTTCTTCCCTTCCCTTCCTCCTTCTCCTTCGATTTTTCCTTGTTGCTTGAATCGAAGATATAGCCAAGAGAAAGGAACTGAGTGAAGCAACGGCGGAAGCAAGGGAGAGAGGGAGCAACCATTAACCAAGCTCCTTTTTGCAATTTTTTTTTGATTTTAGAACCTTCTTATGTTATTCATATGAGTGGAATGAGTGTTAGGCTAATGGGAAAACAGAGTTTGAATTACATGGGTCAAACCGAGGAACACAAAAGGCATTTTTTTTAATCTTCTGCATGATTAATTTGCTGCACATTGATCAATGGTTTTTCTTATGTTGAATGAGTGTTTCTGTTAAATACATGTATGTTGAATGCTTAAATTTTTGGATTTAGTGTTCTATTAAATTGCCTACTAGTCGGGAGGATTAAGCAAAAGAACTAGTGGGTTTTCATACTAAATGGAGAGTGAAAGATGTTTTGAGAAATTTAGGATGTAATTTTGATTTTTCTTCTGATGGTGTGAAATTAAAGTTAAACTTATGATTTATAGTTAATCATCTTTGTATTGTGTTAATTAAGGATGGTCTTTGGATTTATTAAATTGATGATTTGCTGATTGAGCTTGAATGGTACTATTGTGATGAGAGTTCACTCTTCAAGTTACTTGGTCAAGACTTGTAAAAGTTACAGAATTTAGTGGAATGGTTAATGTACATCTGACATGCCTTGATGAGTAGAGATAATGTGATGATAATATACATATATGTACATATATAGATGTATATATGGATCTTTTATTTGATGAGCTTAAATTTGAAATGGAAAATCAGTTTTAAGACAGCTTCTCTGTCAAGGTGCTTTGTGACAAAAAAAAATATCTAAACCAAGTCCTTTTTGCTTGAAATTTTTATGATGCATTCCTTGGCATGTGTAGACATATTCTAGATACTTTCATAGTGTTTGGGGGAATCTTTGCTAGGCCAAATGATAGACAAATTTGATCTATCTCAGATTGTGGGAAAATCTGTCCAGTTTTGCTATATTCTATGTTAGAATGGACAAATAGTCAAATTTTACTTTGAAACTTTTATGTAGAATTTCATAACACTAAAGTACATGTCAACCAAATTTCACGAGTTTTGGAATTGTTTTAATGGGTTAATGACATATCGAGACCCTCTTGCTGCAGAGACAGTCTGGACAGTAGTGGTGAAATAGTGGTTTTAAGGGGGCAAACCAAAACATTTTTTTTGAAATTTTTTTATCTAAGATTATAGACATATTAGGGATGATTCCTAACAGATTTCAAGAATTTTAGAATTGTGATGACTGCGTGAATTTTAGTCTTAAACAGAGCATGAGTGGTTATGTGTAGAAATTTAATTGGTTTAAAGGGGATTGGCTCCTAAGCTATGTAGGAAGAGGTAAGTAACATATAAAGGAGTACTCTCGTGGCTTTTTAATTTAATGTAAATGCTTTTTTTTAATCTTTAATTTGCAATATGTTTTCTAAAGTGTCTTGATACCCTATTAATGTTAGAGCCTTGGCAATGTATGAAAGATAAATTATTGCTCTTGTACGAATGAGAACAAATTGTTTAAATATAGGTATGAAGAAATTGATACAATTTGTTCACAAGAGAACTCAATAGTGTTGAATGCTATGAATGTCACTTATGTGGATGATAAACTACTTTATTCTTGTCTCTTGATTATCATTGTGTGTAGCATGTGGAAATTACCATCCATCATAATGTTTAGTCCAATTGTATATCTATATGTGCCAATGGAGTTTTCATGGCTACGTTGGGGATTACATACAAGTGAAGGATTAATTCTTCTGAACGCGAAATTATGGATGATTCATCTTTCCCCTGAACAAGAATTTGTATTTTAATTCAATAATTGTTATCACCATTGATCAAATGGTGTTGGGATGGATTCTATAGCAAATCACAGGTAAAAATGCTAGACTTTATTTCTAATTAATTTGGAATGGTATCGCGGAAATACTCGTTTATATTTAGAATTATGTGCTTTGTTTATGGATGAATCTTATTTGAAATTATAAATGCCTTGAAACGATGGACAATATTGAAATTGTACATGTCCCGGAACGATGGACAATATTGAAATTATAAATGTCTAGAAATTGTGAATGTCCTGAAATGGTGGACAATATTGAAATTATAGATATCTTGGAATGGTGGACTCATTAAAATTACAGATGTCTTGGAATGGTGGACTTATTGGAAATTTAGATTTGTGCTAAATTAAATGGCTATTTATTTATGTGCATTTTATGTGGAAACTTTGGCTTCACTTTGATATGTGTGTATGTGTATATATAGTTGTGTTTATTCCATTAATTGGTTTTGGGTTAAGGCGTGATTACAGTTGTCCCCTTCCTTGTAAGTAGGCACATGGCAAGTTCTCTAAATGTGAATTATTGGTTTTATGATGATCAAACCTCATATTGGATATAAGTGTTATATATTATCAATTGATGCATATTGGAAAAGAGTGTCATGCTCGTATAAAATACTAGGCTAGGCCTCTCGTCGTTGGTCCTAACCTTGTATGGTATTTGTGCCATTATAGGTTACCTTAATCTAATTGTTTAGTTGTGAATTGAAGGATTATGTTGGTCCAAGAATAACTGTTGATGGGATCCAATGCAAGGTCTCATCCCTGTGAGCAATACATAGGTTTCATTTTAATTTTTGGTTGTTTCCCCCTTATTGAGTATTTTTATACTCATCCCTTCTTTTTGTGTACCCCTTGTAGATTTTGTGTTAGCAACAGTCTCAGTATGAGGAGTAGCAGAGTCTCCAAGTCTGTATTCCTCTATCTTGGAATGCTGGTACTTCTAATAGTTGGGTGTTTGAATTGTCTATAGTTAGATAGAACACCTATGAATCTTATGCTAGTTGTAAAAAGGAACCCATATATATTATATTTATTTCACGTGTTAATGGCTTGAGGTTAAGCTTATGGCGATGGACGGAGTCCACCTCTGTGCCAGTCATGTTTCCAAAATGGGGTGTGACATTAGCTATTTCCTTTTCTTATCTGTATTATGTTAAATATTTATGGTCAATGTTATAGCATATTAATTGATCACTTAGTGTTGTCACTCACTCTCCTCCAAATAGATAATAAACTAGATTTGAGGTCCCTCCTAACCAAGGTTATTAACATCCAGATTCTACACAGGATTAAAAGAGGTAAAGGTAGGATCGAATCGGGATCGTAAGATTCTATCAAATATATAATAATAATAATAATAATAATAATAATAATAATAATAATAATAATAATAATAATAATGACATAAACTTTGTATATAATACAAAACTATCAAAACTTAATTATATTTCAATAAAAACAATATTAATATGTCATAGTCATACATAGATAATCAAAGTATCAAATATTGATCAAAAGTCATTAAAATACTAAATACATAAACCATATAAAACCAAACATAAATAAAATATAAATCAATCATCATTCTCATCACTATCCATATCATCATCAAAATCCCTTAATTCTACATCTTCATTAATTTCTAAATCATCCATTGTCCCATGAGATGTCAGCTCCTCCATTTCTTCAATGTCAATTACTTCATTTTCTCCTCCTCCCTCTTCATATTCACCCATTGCTTCATCTTATTCTATGATCCATTCATCATCAAAAGAAATATCTTCTATACTAAAATCATAATCATTTTGGTTTTCCTTTCTTGCAATTTTCGGTTATATATAACAAACACCAAGTCATTCATTTTCTTCTAAAGCAAATAGTTGTTTTCTTTGTATAAACCTAAATAAATCATAATAACAAAATATATTAAATTACAAACACATAAATGATAAATAAAAAATTAAAATTTAAAACTTTTTTATCATTTCAAAAAAATTGGAAGGATCTCACAATCCCATGGTCCCATGTCAAAAACGATCTCAAGTGACATCAAGATCGTTTTTTAGCACAAGATCGCAAGATCCTACGATCCTACAATCTAACTCCCAATTTTGACAACACTGCTCCTAATGAATAGCTCATAGCAGTCCCATGGTGAGCCTAATTCGAGTCTTGGGCTGGTATACCCTTTTTTTTTTGTAAGACTTTTATATATGTAATATTTGCCTCTAGGGTCTGCTCTGTAATCCCATAGGCAGGATTCTCTACTTTCTTTTTTGTTGTATGTTTTCTGTTTAGATAGGTATCTGTAAATTTGACACGATTGGGGGGTTGAGAATCGACATGTTTATAGTTGTAACTTGAATCTTTGACATATATAAAAGTGAATGTTTCCAAATGTTGTGTTATATTGATCTTGATATTTCTTGTGTGAATTTCTGTTTCTGTTTCTAGTTCTCTTAGGTTTTTTAGGCTTACAAGAATGGATGGAACCATTTTTATGCCAATCATGCCTCCTTTACGAGGGTGTGACAAAAATAATATAATTATTTATAATAAATGTGTTACTAACATTGGCATAACACTAATTAATAGCAAATTTACTAATAAAAATAAATGTGGCGCAAATGATAACATGATAGTTAAATTTTAGTATTGTTGTAAGATTTGGACTAGATTGATTGGTTCAAACAGTTGGACCATGAAAGGGCTAGAGAATCGGTCTTGAATAACCCCTAAAATTGGTGAATGATTGAATCAATTAAGAATCAGTTGAACCGGCCAAAAATTGATCGAAACAGTGCTAAATGAACTAGTTAAACCAATTCATTTGATTTTTTTTGAGATTTTTAATTTTTCTTATTTTATAATCAAGTAACGAAGAAAATTAATATTACAAATTAGCCAATTTTAATGGAGATGCCAATGATATAAGTGAATATTATCTTGATTAATAATATTTTCTTGTTATTAAGTCAATTTTTGTTGTGAACTTTTGATTGTGAATGTTGTTTTATATAATTTGATATCAAATCTTATTTTTAATTAATTTTAAATTTATATTTATAATTTTTAATTATGTATATTATTTTTTTAATATTCTAAAGTAGATCGGTTAAACCGTAGTTCAACTATGTTCTGACCATTGACCCTTATATCAATGCCTCTGTCAGTGTAATATCCCAAATTTTAAATAAGGTGGTGGACCTTGAAATTTAGAAAGAAAATTTTTGAGGAATTAAAAAAAATTTTAATTTTGAACATACAATGAGGATTAATTTGCAATAATAGATTCTTGAAGACTTATTTGAAAATTTCCAAATTTTGGTAGGAGAATTAATTTTTAGTGAGAAGAGTGAGAGAAGGAATGGTCAAGAATAATTTTGAATATTAAGTAAGGTTAGATTTTTTTTTAAGACTTTGAGGACCCAATAAAAACTTAATTTGAAGGAGGCTGTCTTGAGCAATTCTAGCAAGAAGAGAGTAAGGTGGCACATGGAGATGGTGTCATATGTGCTATCCCCCTTGAGATGAAGCCACATGTCCCAAGCCTTCATCTGACCTCTTGAAATTTCTAGATACTCCTCATACATACACACACATATTTTTAGTTTTGGCTAGGGAGAGAGAGGGAGAAAGAGAGAGAGAGAGACTGTGAGCTAGGGAGAGGGAATGAGAAGCCTTGCTATGGAGATCATCTCTTCTCTTTTCTTGAGGTAAGCTGCTTCTTCTTCTCCTCTTCTTTATTTCATTCTGTTCTCCCTTTCTCTTTTTCTGTCATGAGCTAAGAACCCTAGAGACTAAATTGACGGAAACATGGTTATGGGTGTTTCTTACCATGAAACAGAGCAAGGCAATGGTAAGCTTGAATTCTTTGAATCTGAGTTTAATTCATTTCTTTTTGTTTAGTTTTCAGGTAGATGTGATTATAGAAGCTATTACATATTAAAAAGGAAGAAAGAATGAACATAAGGAGTGAATTAACAAGCAAAAATCGAAAGAAATGGTAAGAAGACAAAGAACAGAGCTGGTTATATTTCTGCAGAACTTTTCTTTACTATTATGAACAGTTTGGATTATTTGAGGTATGAAATGAACTCTAATAGTCATGAAATTCGGTATGTAGCTAAATAGAGTGTCCAAAAGTATGCCGTATGCTGGTTTGGTACCCTCAATGCACCTAAAACTTTAACTGAAAATTTGAGAGTATGTAAATAAGACTGATCTGCCATGCTTCTGGTTTATGCATTTTCGGATGACCAAATCAACTCTTAAATTTATGAAACTTTGTTGAGAGATTCTTTATAGTGTCATAATCAGATCTAGAAAGTTTCATGACATTTTGAGAAGGTTAACATGGTAAACTGTCTATAAACACAATCTGAACTCTCTGCAAAGACAAATTTGGGCAGTTTAGGAAATTGATTCAATATGGGTAGTTAAAGACCTCATTTTGATCTAATATTTTTAAGGCACATAGCTAAGCCATGAAAATAATGATCTAAAAAATTTCATTGCATTTGGACATGGTTAGGCGGGCCTATCAAGCATAAAACAATATGTATAGCAGAATTGGGCAGTCCTGGCATAGGGTCACTAATGTGACCATTAGAGGGGTTAACCAGTAGAGTTTTAAGCTGAGATTTTTATCATAGTATACCAACACATGATTTAGTATATATGTCAAGTATTGTGAATTTTGGAGCTATAAATCAATACCAGAAATTTTATAAAGTTTAGCTTCGAAACTAGCAGAAAAACAAAACAATGTTGGATGCTTGGTAACCTAAGTTCTATTGGTGTTATTTCCTTCTTGGCTTATTTTCTAGGCCTCCTACAAATTCTTTGATACCTTCTTTCACTTTAGAGTGTGGGAGCTTTGTTCTAATCTGAGGTGGATGGGTTAATGCTTCCTATGGCTAAGTGTTTCTCTTTAATAATTCTTGCATCATAGTGAAAACATGTAGCATATCCAATTTAAGGGGTGATGATGATTGATACATAAGAGTACGTTTGAATTCATGTTGATAATATCTCTTGAATGGAATGGTGAGATATTTAAACAAATGTGAAGCTTGTGTGGCCTTATGCATGTAACTACTTTCTTTTATGGGTAGAAATGTGAAGGATGAAATTCTAAATGTGTGGATGAGTATGTGTGTATATATATATATATATATGTATGTATGTACATATAGAACACATAAAATTTCATGTCTTCTTTTAAGAAAGCATATGTGTGTCTGTGTATATATAAACACATAAAATGAAATTCATGCTCTTTTAGTCATGAAGTATATGTACATACATATATATACATATAACAATATACATATAAAAGTATACACACATATGTGCATCTTAATATTGTGATTAAAGTAAGAAAGTTGTGGTTCTTCTGGATATTAAGTTCATCATTTTATGAGGAAAACTTTATGTGGAATGATTATAAGATCTTATTTATATGATGTATTGTAAATAATGAGATCGTATTATGGGTCATGAATAAAGTGTGAAGATATGAGTTGAGTTATTTATCTTTGGATGGTTGAAAGATGTTATGGATGAACATTTGTTTTTGGTATGAGATATTGATTGTTATTTTGTTTGTGTTTGAGAAAGAATGGAAAGACATGGTGATGCACCCCATAAGAAAATTTACATGGAGCTATAAGAGTGGAGATTTATAAATGGAGAGATAAGGGTAGATGCGGTGGGGTCATGGGCAAAGATCAAATAGTACATTGGACGACTCAGTTGGTATAGAAAAATTTGTGCAATTGATTGAATTTATTTATTGTTGTGAATTGTTCTGAATTATGCTATATTGAAATGTGATTGATTTATTTGAATGCTATGGAGAACTATTCTGGGTTGTATTGCATTATGTTACAATTGATTTATGAATGATTGATACATGTTATCACCATGATGCATAATAACCGTTTTTCGTCATAGTGTAGTGTTGTCCTGTCACTGGGCACGTGGTTTAATCATACCCCTCTTATAAACATTTTCAGAGTTGTCAGTTGAATATGTGCTTCCCGCAAGAGGTAAAGGATTCATAGCTCAAGACCCCACTTGAAACCGGGAATGGCTAAACTCTCATTCTTGTGTCTTTTATTTTGCTGCTCTAGAGTCGCTCCGTGATCATGTAAGTAGCCTAGGACTTGGATTGTCGTATTTATGAATTGAGGAATTATGTATATAAATGAAATAACTATATTGTTGATATGTTTCTAAATATTTCAAGTAATTTACATGTTGTGATAGAATGCAATACAGGAAAAGAACAATATAAATATTTTTACTTAGTTGGATATATATCTATAAATATGTGAAAGGAAAACTTTTCTTTAAATAATTACCTACATTTATTTATTTATTATTAGAATGATTTATATGCTAGCTTGATAAAATGGATTAGGTTCTGAAATGAGATTAGACTCATTCTCGTGCCAGTCACGTATCCTAGGGGGACGTGGCAATCAGTTTGATGATCAATTTAATTTTCAAAACTTTGAATTTTAGTTTAGAAACTTCATATATAACCCAATCTCATTGGTCTTCAATAATGTCCGCATTACCAAAAGAGATTCATTGCCTCCATGATCTCTTATGGTATAAGCGCAGTTGCAGGGATGAATTTGAAACATATATATGATTTATGGGACAAAAATTAACTCTAAGCCACACATTTAAAACTTATAGGTGTTTAGCAAGACAAGTTGATATTGACGTGTATAATGAAAAAAATTCTCATAAGCATTTTTTGTCAACAATTTAGACGAAGTTAAGTTTATGAATGTATGAAATTAACATTCATTAGAAATATATGAAATGAAATGACACTAAAAGAAAAATATGAGACAAAACTAAACTTGGATTAAATGTTATAAACGAAAATGATACTTTTTCTTATTATAAATTAATAATAAATTATAAATGAATTGTTCATATTAAAATTAGGTCATTTACATAATCTAAAATTAAATCACTCTTGTATTATGTAAGTTTCAATTTTAGAAAAGAAAATAGGCTATACATTGAACACATTTACAAAGAGGAAGGTTGCGGATTCACCATTTCAATGACTCTGATTATTATTATTATTGTTATTATTATTATAAAACTAAATCATTTATATTTGCAAATTTGATGAAATCAAGATTTATTATGATCAATTAGTTTTTTTTTTATAAAAACTAGTATTGTGACCCATGTGATGCACGGTTAAATTATAACTCTAAAAATTTTCTTAACTTATAAAAATAATAATAATTACAATTAATTTATATAAAACTTATGAGTTATGACATATACTTTTTAAACGTAAATAACTAAATATTTTGTATTGATTTATTTATTTAATAGAATAAATTTAAATGAATAAAATAGGTAGATTAATTAATTTTTTAATTTGCAGATTATTTTTTATTTGTTATAAATTATTTGTTGCACAGATTAGTGATTGATTAAATATTGATTTCATCTTTACTTTTGAATGCGTTTTTTTATTTCAATCGGATTCATAGAAGAAAAGCATTGAAGGTTGTTGCTACATTTGAACCGAATCTCTAAGCCTTAGATTTCGTCTTTCAAGAATTTGATTTTTATCTCTTTCTTCAGGATAATAATTTAAAAATTCATATCTCAAACTTTGATTTTTATTAAATTAAGAACTGTTTTGGAAAGAAATCAAAATAAAGTCAAATAAAGAAAATTTTTTAATTCACACATCAATTCCATAATTAAATTTATTTTACCTACTAAAAAATCGTCTAAGACACTACAGTGGTCAAATAATAAAAGTAATTATTTTTTAATTTTAATTCAAATCATGTAAATCAATTTAAATCAAATAATTATTATTAGGTGATGTCATTAATTTATCAAATTTATTAATTTACCTCATTTATTTATTCATTCAAATCAATTCAAATTAAATAAAATAACAAAATTTACTAATTATTAATTTCACTTATTAATAATTATAATAATATATTCTAATAAAAATATATTTTTCTATTCACTTTAACTATAACCTACATAATATATTAAATATATTGGAACACACATAATATATTCTAATAATAATACTATAATTTATAAATTTGTAAAACTTATAAAATGTATGAGACTTATGAGTTATGACATATACTTTTCAAACATAAATATCCTGATATAAATTTTGATTATTTATACAAATATAAATTTTAAATTATAATAAAAATTTATTATAATAAACGACCACATTATATTATGATACAGAATAAGACTGTAAATAGAATAAAATAATAAGATGTATGTGTAATCAATAAGAAGTTTTTAATTTAAAATTCTTTACAAAAAAATAATAATCAAATTTAAAATGTTCAAAAGGAATGTAGGATAATCAACTATAAAGAAATTTTCTACATATGATCAATAATTAATTTCAATATGTCTTGATCCTCATATATGTATATTTCAACAATTTATTATCTATATATTTCAATTCAAATTAATTCAAATCAAAAAATAAAGGTAATTGTTTTTGAATTTCAATTCAAATCAATAATTCATTTAATGTGATGTCATTAGTTATTCTACAATAGTAAAATAATAAAGGTAATTATTTTTAAATTTTAATTCAAATCATTTAAATAAATTCAAATCAAATAATTAATATTATATGATGCCATTAATTTACCAAATTTATCAAATTTATTAATTGTCCTAATTTATTCATTCAAATAAATTCAATTAAATAAAATAATGAAATTCACTAATTATTAATTTCACTAATTACATTAATTAATAATTATGACAATATATTTTGATAAAAATATATTTTGCTATTTACTTTAACAATAACTTACATAATATATTAAATACATTGGAATCCACATAATATATTTTGATAATAATGCTATAATTTATAAATTTTTGAAACTTATGAAACTTATAAAACTTATGAGTTATGATATATATTTTTTAAACATAATATTCTGATATAAATTATGAAGAAATACCATACTTTTGATATGAGAAGAATGTTTTTTGCATATTATCCCAACAGTTTTTGAATTTCCACCAAGTCTAAACCTTTTCGAATAAAAAAAAAGAGCAATCATATCAATTTTATTGGGAACTCCCCATTTTAAAATATATTCTTTGTCTTTCTTTGTCAGTATGGGGAGATATACTATCACTCCAAGAATATTCACATTCTTTCTCTCGCCAAGAACTGTAGAGTTCTTATAACGATATCAAACCAAATCTAATTTTTTATCACATGATAAGACCGTAAATGAGATAGTTCCATCTAAGCACAGTATTACACTACCTCTCAGCCAACTTTTTGTAGCTTATAGAGATTGTATTTTTATCTCCCTTTATACTATAGTCAATTGCTATGGTTATTTCCTGACCTTGTTTCAATTTAATAGGATTACCATCCTTCAAAAATTCAATTTGAATCTCGGGGCTCTATAACATTAGAGATAAAATAAAAAATAAAGAATGCCTAAAATTTGATTGACTCCAAGAAGTAAAGTGGATTCAAACAAAAGAACTCTATTAAATCAAAGAACAAACAAATTAAAAAGGGAAAAAAAATACTAGATTCGAAGAGTTTACCTTTCCCTTATAATTGTCATCTTCTTGAACTCTTTGTTTATTAGTTGGGTCCCTTTTTTAACATACTTGTGGACGATATATTGCGTGATTGCTCTTGATTATGTGTATTGAAATGGTTTTGATAAGTAATTTTTACAAATGTTAATTTAACAATTTTTGAGTATGCTTGTTGGAGATATATACTTAGTACTTACTGAATAGCTTTAGATCTCCGTCTTTAAAGGCTGTAACTTGATTAAATGTCTACATGAAAAGAAGTGAAAGTTAGTTGAACTAAAACTCAGAGACAAGCAATCCATGAATTGCTCTAACACTTACATTAAGAGAATGAAATGATCCTTTTTTGTGTTCGGTCTCTTTCATGTTAATGGGAACAAACTCGAATTCAAGCTGTTTCTCAAAAAGCAAGTAGTAACCTGCATGGTGGCCGTTAAGAAGGTGTTTCTGTGAACTTTTATGGCTGCCATGACTAATAATATTATACCCAATTTGAGTGAAAATATAACAGAGATAAAGGTGAGTTGCTTATCTATAGTCGGTGGTGGAAAATCCACTTTGAAGTTGATACGCGAGCCATCCAATTTTTTCTCCATTGCTCTTCTCAGATCGACGCATGGCACTCAACATTTGGTTATTCATGAAGCTCGAAACGCACTGTATTAGCTTGAGATTAAGCTTCAGATCGACACGAAGGAAACTGATATAAACTCTCCAAATATAGAATCATTCTAGTTTTATATCGAATTCTAAACACTCAAAATTTACGATGATTCACAGTTTTAAAAGAGATAGTTTGAATTATTTTGAATGTAAAATTTTCAAATTCATTTGAATGCTATTATAGAATCAATCATACCAATTTGCATTTAATATATTGCAATTATTTAATTATATAATTATTAATTAAATTTACAACAATTCATAATTTTAAAGGGGATGGTTTGAATTCATTTGAATGCAAAATTTTCAAATTCATTTGAATACATTATAGAATCAATTACATCAATTTGCATTTAATATATTGTAATCTTTACAGAATTTAAAGGAGAGCCCTATAATACATCTCAAAAGAGTTACTTAGAATGAATTTAATGTGGTGTCATTAATAGGAATAAATTTATTTATTTACATAATTTATTCATTTAATTTTCATTTTAATTTATTAATTTTATTATATGTTATTTAATGACATCAATATAATTAATGTCTTAGAATGAAATTGTTTTAATCTATTATATAGATTATATGTTTTTATAATTTAAAAATCAAAGACGGATTTTTACGTTGCAAATCTGTCTTTGACCGGTATATTCCATTTTCAAATTATTTTAAAATCTGAAATTAATTTTCTAAATATCGGAGATAACATTTTCAATAATTAGATACAAATTTTTCTGTCTCTGATTAATGATTTTTTTGTAGGTGATATGTAACATCTGTGATATGACAAAGTAATGATTTAGATGAATATATAATTTATTAATACAAAACAATAATATTTTTCTTGATTTATGAATCAATATATCATCTCTCCAATTCAACCAGTCATCTCACTTAATAAGTGTGTATGCGTGTGTGTGTATATATATATACATATATATTCTTGTACATGCATGTTGTTGGCTGGTAGGTTGTTGAAATTTTTGACCCAAAAGCTAGAATGTGTGGGGCTGGTAGAGTGAATGACATGGAAAGAGTGGGGACGAAGTGAAAGGTGTGGAAATGTAAACATGAATCAATTATGATTTGAATATATGTAAAGCCCTTTACTACTATTAATTTGTTCCTACGCCGAATCATTCAACTGAATAAATCCAATGCAGTTTGACCTGCACTCAAACATGAGTAGGTGATTCAAATGAAGCAACTTTTTTTTGGCAGATAAATTATTATTATTATTATTATTATTATTATTATTATTATTATTATTATTATTATTATTTGAGTATGGACTTTGATGCATGTAAACCATGAAATCGATTGTAATTCGTATGAATTACGTACATTCAATCATAAAAAGATTGATCATACGTATAGATCATGCATAATAATGAAACCCGACAAGTTACTGTCTAATGGGTCTTTCACGCATCAATCTTCCCAGACTTTCCAAATTTTTCAGAGCAATCTCACAGAAATGCGTGCTTAAATTATGTAAACATATGAAGATTAGATGATATCTTCCACTTTGCTCAAAGATTAATTTATTTTGAATTTATTGAACATAGGTAATAGAATTGTTTTTAAAATTAATATAAATAAAAATTGAACTATTTTCATTGTTGAAATTCAAATCATCATAACAATTGCAATAATGTTAAATGCAGTGGCGTATCCAAGACCCTTCAGTAAGGGGGGTAAAATTTTTATTCACTTTTTTAGATTTAATGGTAATTTTCTCTTAAAAAATATTTTTATTACAAAAAATTTTTTTCTTCTTCTAAATCCTAATTGCATAATCAATCAATCAATTTGAGAAATTTAGACCTATATACAAAACCTTCAAATTTTAAACTTTTACAAAGAGGTCCCTAACAATGGAATGATAAATTAACCATTATTAAGAAAAAATTTCATAAAATTCACTTCACAAATATGTTACTCATGATCCTAATTGTATAATCAATCAATCAATTTGATGGAATTAGACCTATGTACAAAAATTTCAAATTTCAAACTTTTACAAAGAGGTCCCTAACAATCAAATGAGAAATTAACCATTATTAAGAAAAAATTTCATGAAATTGACTTCACAAATATGTTACTCATAATTCTAATTACATAATAAATTAACCAATTTGATAGAATTATACTTATGCACAAAAACTCAAAATTTCAAGCTTTTACAAAATGGTCCTTAACAATCAAATGAGAAATTAATCATCATTAAGAAAAATTTTTATGAAATTGACTTCACAAATATGTTACTCATGATCCTAATTATATAATCAATTAACCAATTTGATAAAATTAGACCTATGTACAAAAATACCGAATTTCAAGCTTTTACAAAGAGGTCCCTAACAATGGAATGAGAAATTAACCATCATCAAAAAAAATTTCATAAAATTGACTTCACAAATATTACTCATGATCCTAATTATATAATCAATTAACCAATTTAATAGAATTAGACCTATGCACAAAAACACCAAATTTCAAGCTTTTACAAAGAAGTCCCTAATAATGGAATGAGAAATTAACTATTATCAAAAAAAAATTTTGTGACTCTGGGGAGTGGGGGTCTCATAACTGTGAGCAGTAGAAAAGAACTAAGTCACTGAAGGGGGTTCAAAAAAATACTAAGGGGGTTCCAAAAAAAAACCAAGAGGGGGGCAAAATGAAATTTTTTTTTTACATATGGTTATGTAAAATCCAGCTGCACTCCCTTAAGCATACGTGGCTCCGCCACTGGTTAAATGGATGTAGGGATGAGAATGGATAATTACCCTTTTTTTCCACTATTGTTGTTCGTATCCATACAAAGTATTTAATGTTTGACATATTAAAACAATCGAAACATGCATTCAAAACATTCAAAAAGCAATGTTTACATAATGATTAATGGATATTGAGTATTATAAATTGATTATTAGATAGCCAAATCTGATATCCACTCAAAAAATAAAAAGAATCTAAAATTTATCAAACTTAAATTGTATATATGTATAATCTATATAATAAACTAAAACAATTACACTTTAAAGTATTAATTGTCAGTATGTTATTAAATCATGTATAATAGAATAAATTTAAATAAATAAATTAGGTAAATTAATCACACCATATTAAATGAATTTGAAGAAATTAAGATAAATTGCTATATAATTGGTATATAATTACTATATAATGAATTTGAAAAAATTAAGATAAATTATTATATAATTGCTATAATTAATATATAATTGCTATATAATTGTTATATAACTAGTGTTTTGACATGTGCGATACACGGATTAATACAGATGTCACAATTTTTATTTATCAAATAATTAAAATTAATTAAAAAATATAAAAGAATACATGTACAAAAATAATAAGACATTCAAGCCATATTAAGATACATATAAGATTATTCATTAGATACAAATGCCTTGAATATTAAATGTGAATAACGTCAAATAAAAAAAAGAACAAAAAATAAGATATTACATGAATTAATTTAGATAAATATATTAATTAATGATAAAAATGAGTTGAAATAAAAGTTACTAACCTAATAGGTCTGTTAGGATCAAAATATTTGTCTTCCTTTTATTGTTTCTTCTTCTATTTCTGCAAATATACATTTGGATTAGCAACAATGATAACAACTATATGTTTATTGAAATTTAAAACATAACTTACATACCCACAAAATCTTAAAAAAATAAAAAGAAGATAATCAAGGGAAATATACATCAGATCTTAATTTTAAAATTTAATACTTTAAATCTTAAATTAGCATTCAATTAATCTGCACACATGTAATCTAGGCATTGCCTGAAGTTTCTCTTCATGGGGAGGGCTCTACCCTTTGCTCACAGTAAGCTTGAAAGAGATTATTTATTAATCCTATTAGATGAGAAACTCAGAAAAAAATTAATTTAAAAATAGTCAAATTATATTATTCAAACACAAGTAACTACCTCAATGACATCATTTTTTTTCTTTTAGGCTTTGGTCTTTCTCATGACCTGCTTTCCTCAATAAAACGTAATGACAAAAACAGTAACGTGAAACTAGAATTAGAAAATCAGAACAATACAAAAATGAAATACAACATACAGGAATAAAAAATCAGATGACCAAAAAGAAACATAGACGAACCAGAAACACAGAAAACAACAACAGAGAACGAATACATAAATGAAGAAAGTAGAAAAAAAAAGCAGAGAACGAAAGAGAAACAAAAAATCAAAAATCACAATTGAATGAACAATAATCACGAATATAGACCAGAAAAATAAATAAAAAGAAAATTGAGTTATGATACCAAATGATGTGAAAGAAACATCACTTTAAAGTTTTGATGATAAATCATCATTGTTGTCCTTCATCCATGTAAGGGAAGAGGAAGCAAAATCAAAAAGAAAAAAGATGAAAAATTGTGTAAGAGAAAAAGATATGCAAATACAGATGAGATATTCGAAAGAAATATATAAATATCTACATTGATTTTAAATTTTAAAATTTTAATTTTGAAAAACGAAAAAACCTCCAAATTAGGTAATAGTGATGGTGACTTTTTAAAAACTCTATATGAAGATAGGATATTGGCCATTGATGATGGTGCAATAAAGAAGTCTAGCATGCTTGTATAGAAAAAGAAAAATGAGTGATAATTCATTATTATAGTTTGATTTGATGGAGGTAATTTAAATTTTATTATAATTATTTAAGAAGAGAAATAAATAATATAAACACTTTTATGTTAGTTATTATATAGCAATTAATTATTTGATTATTTGTATATAATAAATGCTAATTTATCAAATAACAACATATTATATTTCAATTGAAAAGGTTACCTAATTTATCAATTATATAGCAATTATAGAAATTACATACCAATAATATAGCAATTATATCAATAATAAATCAATTATATAGCAGTTATATAGCAATATACCTTAATTTTATCAAATTCATTTAATGTGATGTAATTAATTTACCCAATTTATTCATTTAAATTTATTCTATTATAATAATTTAATGACCTATTGACGATTAATACCTTATAGTAGAATTGTTTTAGTCTATTATATAGATTAATTAATTAATAAATTAAGATCCCATCAATGCTTTGATTTTGATTCTATTAAAAAAATTAAAATTACTTTTTATAAATACATCAAATTTAACTTAATTAATTGATTTAGCTAAATAACTCAAATAATTACCATTTATATTTACTTTCAGTTACCTTCAAAGTAATGAAGATCGAGATCTTATACAATATCAGAGAAACATAAAAAAATCGAATCGCAAGAACGAATCAAGGATCGCAAGATCCTATACAATTTTAAAAAATAAATATAAAAATATTTAAATAATTTGCTAAAATTATTAAATAAACATAAATTTAACAAATATCAAAATATTTCCGTAAAACATCTCATATTTTCATAAATTTAATAGTCAATTCCATAAAAAAATTGAATTTGGAGCCACATAAAAAAAATAAAATCAAGTGTTAGGATCTTGTAGGATCTTACAAACAAGATCTAGATCCCATATGATCATAATGCAAAAAGGATCCTACCTACGATCTTGCCTGTTTTGTTGTCAAGATTTAAATCTTGTACGATCTTGCGAGCAAGATCTAGATCTTGATTATCATGTTACCTTATTTAACATCCTCCCAAGTACACTAGGGAGAGAATCCCAGTCCCCCCTCCCCCAACCAGTGGCATATCTAAGACCCCTCGGTTAGGGGGTAAAATTTTTATTCGCTTTTTTGGATCTGATAGTAACTCTTCTAATTAATTTCAATTTGTTGCTCATTTGATGGTAATTTCCTCTTCAGAAAGCTTTCCATTACAAAAAACCATTCCTATTCTAAATCCTAACTGCATAATCAATCAACTAATTTGATAGAATTAGACTTATGTACAAAAACTACAAATTTCAAACTTTTACAAAGAGGTCCCTAACAATGGAATGAGAAATTAACCATCATCAAGAAAAGATTTCATGAAATTGACTTCACAAATGTTACTCATGATCCTAATCAATTAACCAATTTGATAGAATTATACCTATGTACAAAAATCTCAAATTTCAAGCTTTTACAAAAAAGTCCCTAAAAATGGAATGAGAAATTAATCCATCATCAAGAAAACATTTCATGAAATTGAATTTACAAATATATTACTCATGATCTTAATTACATAATTAATCAACTAATTTGATAGAATTAGATCCATGTACAAAAACCCCTCAAATTCAAGCTTTTACAAAGAAGTCCCTAACAATGGAATGAGAAATTAACCATCATAAAAAAAAATCTCATGAAATTAATTTCACAAATATGTTACTCATGCTCCTAATTGCATAATCAATCAATCAATTTGATATAATTAGACCTATGTACAAAAATTTTAAACTTCTACAAAGAGGTCCCTAACATGCATGGTTAAGAAAACCAGACCGGACCTGTAGGTCAGATCGAAAAACTAGTGAAATGGCTAATCGTCTGGTCCGAAATATACCTAAAAACGAAGATGGATCAAACCGGTCAAAAATCGATCAAACCGATCAAAAATCGAAAAACCAAGAAAATCAGCCAGTTTTATGGATTGATCGATTCAGTATTTGAAAAGAGAGAGAGAGAGAGAGAGAGAGAGAGAGAGAGAGAGAGAGAGAGAGAGAGAGAGAGAGAGAAAACGGCCTCAGAGAAGAAGAAGAAGAAAGATGCCGACGAAGGAATAGAGAAAGAATATGACGTTGAGGGAAAAACTTAGATTTACGGCTGAAAAAGGGACTTCATTCCGAGTTGCCATGAAGGGAACTTGAGTCTTCACGAAGCTTTGCAATAAAACAAAGAGTGAGAGAGAGATGAAGCTCCAGAGGCATGGCATGTTTCACAGAGAGAAAAGTGAGGTTGGGGAGAAAGGGGAGGAGCGTTGTGGAAGGAAGGAAAAAAGTAGCATATATTGATATTCATTCATTACACGTACTATTAGAGGGGAGGCGTGTGTCAAGAGGAGTGAGGTAGGAGAAAGGAGGAGGGTCTACAGTCACTTTGTCAGATTTAAAAAAAGAGAGGTAATTAGATGTAAAAAAGACAGGTGAAAAAGAGTGATTGGAGGGAGAGAAAATATTAGAATGTGAAAATAAAAAAATTAATAATTTTGTATTTGAAAAATAATTTAATATTAGTTTGTAAGTTTATTATGTGATTATATATATTAATTTATATATTTTAAGTATTACCGGTTCGATCACCGTTTAATATAGTCAAATCACTAAACCGTGAATTAGTGTCTTCATAGGTTCAATAACCAGTCCAATTTTCTGAACTATGCTAACATGTGTAATTATTTAAAATAAAAAATGGAGATTCAAAAATTTTAAAGAGGTTCAAATAAAAAGGAGGCACCAAAAGTGGAGATTCAAAAATTTTAAGGGGTTCAAGAATAAAAAAAAAGGGGGGGGGGATTACAAAAAGGGGAGGTTATATGTAATTATTTAAAATTTATCTGCACCCCCTCACCAGCAAGTGGCTTCGCCACTGCCCTCTCTCCCCCCAACATGTTATTATGTGTTTATATTTTTGCTATCAAATTTTTTATTAAAAATAAAACATATTAATTTTTTTTAAAAAAATCAATCGTATAATATTGAATTGTAAAAAATATAGTTGTTTTTCAAAATTATACATATATTATGTTTTAATTAAAAAACTATAAACTTATCATATTCTAATTAAAAAATTGATAACGAAAATATATGAAAGTAAAATTAAGTTTTTTTATTTATTACATACTTTATTACTAATATTAACTCCTAGAAAACCGGACATATCTCTCGAATTTACCTATTTTATTTTTTATTTAAAAAAATAAAAAAGAGAGCATCTCCTTGTCCCTACCTCAATTTCACATCCGATTCAAATTCACCCGCTTCCTTACCAAAGATATATACGGCTTTGGGCAATTATTGTAATGATTTAGAATTTTTTTTTTAGATTTGATTAATATTAATACAATTAATTTAAAAATAAATTATTTAATTGTCATTATCTAATTTTCAATTCTCTTCATTACACTTTTTTTAAATATCATTGGTATAAAATAAAATAATCTAATTTCTCTATTTTGAATTAAATTAAATCAATATCTCTCATCCGTTAAAACAAATTCATAGATGAAAAACATAAATTTTAAACCACACATGTATTAATATTACCATACATCTATCTTCTATTAAGTTAACATTTTTATTTCACATCAAAAATTATTTGTCAATACTGATTGCAAAATATTCATTGACAGAAAAATGAAAAAAATCAATAATTCAAACTGTTAGAAATAAAATTACTAATAATCTAAAAAATGTTGACATTAATGATATCTTGAGAGGGGCAACATTCTATGATAGCACCTTGAAAAATACCATCCACAAAAAATCCAAAGTCAAAAAAATAAGAAGCAATAAAAAATTAAAAAAATTTACTTTTCAAGCACGACAAATTTCCCTTTTTCCTCTTAAGCTTCTTCATGCAAAAGTCAAGCTCATTGTCTTCTAATGTATAACTTTGTTTGCTAAGCATATATTTATCTTCATTTTATAATAAAAAAATTTGTAACTTATAAGACCTTTGAATTTCTGACATTATTCCTATTAAAATAACACATAAATAAATATTAAATTACCTAATTAATTAAAAATTATAATTGGAAAGAACTTTAATTAAATTTTTAATTAGACCTTTTAATTCTTGTTATTATTAAAATTAAAATAGCACATTAAACTGCCAAAATAATTAAAAATTGTAACCATGAATTTTCAATTTTTAGTACTATTTTTATTAAAATAACACATATTATATCAATTTTTAAAATGAAAAAAATGAAAAAAAAAAGTAAAAATAGGCATCCTGAAAAGAGGTGTCACATCACCAAATGATTGTTGGCATAAATAATTAGACGCTCTTGTCCCGTAAACAAGATTGTGAGATCAATCCCTCCCTGTTGTATGAAGTTATAATATTTGAAAGCATTTTACCTTTTAGTGGGCTGACTCGATACGAAAAGAATTAGCTAATTCAAAAAATACCCTTGGTTATATAAAAAAAAAAGGGTGTCACATCATCTCCCATTGACAAGCTTTATATATATATATATATATATATATATATATATATATATATATATAATCACGGTCATACATGAACTTCAGCTTTTATCTTAAAATTTCTTCCATTTTCATTATTTTTCTTTCAAGTAACATTTGACCTTAAAGCATCTCTAATAGTGCAATTTTAATAAATTGTTTATTGTAAGTCGTAGAATGTCACATCACTATTTTTTTGTTTTAAATAACTCTCTTCTACTTTAAACAATTTTTTATTCTAATGGTATAACTTTAAAGAACCCACAAATAGGTCTCACAAGTTACCTCACATCTTTATACTCCCACAATGGATCCCACAACCCTCTACTACATTTGCTGTAAAAACTAGTTCTTATATAATAAGAGTTCTTACATTGACAGTCACACTAAAGTACTCAAATGGTAAAACTACTAAAAACAAGTTCTTATTTTTAAGAATCCTTTAAAAACTCTCATTGATATATATATATATATATATGGAAGGAATTAGAGAACATATTTTCTTTTTTAAATGGTTTGAAATGTATTGTTATAATAATAAGATAGAAAATCAGTTCATAAAAGAAGATCAAAACCAGGTCAATACTGTCACGACCCATTTTTTTGGGCACATGACCGGCACAATGATGAGTATCTCATCACTGTAAGCCTTTCGATAAATTCTACCCATGAGTTTAGTCATTATCTCTATATTATCAAAATAACCATTCCTGAAGAAAATATATCAAATTTTCTTTATTTGAAATTTATATAGATTATTTGCATATAATAATAGATCCTTAACATAAAATACATTATTATGCTGACATACAAACCAAATACCAAACCCCTGACCTAGATGTCCTAGACGATTACAGAGCAACATAATCTATAACAAAAGAGGAGTCTACCCGACAACGGGAAGGTCCAAAGTGATCTACTCCTCTAGCAAATATTCTTCGCTGGCAACCTGATCTGAACAAAAAGGTTGTACAAACAGTGTGAGCTTTTAAACTCAATGAGCGAATCGGCCTCGCGTTAATAAAATTCAAATACATTACCAGTCATGCAAGCATATCCAAAGGCTCATACTCAACTAATAGACAGAAGATAAAAATTCATCCAATTCAACAAACGTTACTAGTACTCGTCAATGGCAATATATCCCAGAGAGCGCACACAGGCCGGCTCACCAATTATGTATATTTCCGCCATGACGCACAACATCATCCTTTTACATACAAGAAGATAAAAATTCATCCAATTCAACAAACGTTACTAGTACTCGTCAATGGCAATATATCCCGGAGAGCGCACACAGGCCGGCTCACCAATTATGTATATTTCCGCCATGACGCACAACCTCATCCTCTTAGCTAGGGCGCCTTACGGATTTATCACCAATCCGGGCTATATCCCTAATGAGGGAATCGTTGTCTCCACACTCATTGGTCAAGACACCCTGTCAACCGGGTTTTCCGCCTTGCCGTGAGAGGGGGTACTGTCCCGCTCAATCACAATCAATAGCATTTCATATCATAATCAGAAAATCAATATAATATTTATCCATATAACAGGTATAGTATATAACTATATTATAGCTTTATAAACCACAATTCAAGAGATTCAATCTTCACATCATCATGAGATACTTGCTTTTTTTTATCCATACTTCTGGATTAATTATCTCATTATATTCACCATTCTGAATCCAATTTTCCCCTATGAATCTTAGGAGTGTCCTACGACATACTTTTTATCACCAGTAATGCTAAAACTCTATTAAAACGGGGTCGTTTCACTCACCTGGATTCCGTCCGAATATCGCTTCTCTAAATCGTTACAGACAAGAGTACACAGATGAATTTCAGTATTCCGCTACGGAGATTTTCATGAAAGATTAGAGAAAACAAGTTAGGATTGTTTTCATACAGATACTGTTCATACATACGGTACTATTCATATATATGGTCACTATTCATATATACGGTCACTATTCATACATACGGATACTATTTATATACGGATAATATTCGTACATACGGTCACTATTCATACGTATAAATACTATTTTTATGTACGGATACTATTCATATATACGGTTACTATTCATACGGTTACTATTCATACGTACGGGTACTATTCATACCAGAAATAGAGAATACAATCTGTAAAAGAGTACACCAGCTAAGTTCCCAGGAAAGAGTGGAGGGTCACACTGGACACACTTCAAAACCAGGTCTTTCCTTAGCCAGAACTTTCCTAGACATGTATTCTTCACAGTTTACATTCTATTTCGGTAATCAGAGAATCAAAATAACATATAAACAGCTAAGGACAGTTTTTCTGATGTAGAAGATCGGCCAAAACCGCAAACACAGAGCATACTTAAGAAATTAACTTCTAAAATTTGAAAGACATAGAAAGGACATAGTATCCTTACCTAAGCTGAAAAGAAAAGGCCCAAAATCTCATAAGCCTAACATTGGAGTAAGAGAAACTTAAGGAGAGAAGAAGAGAAGTTGAAGGTGTGAGTTTAGAAGTGAAATGGAAGGGCCTATTTATAGCAAAAGTCAATGGTACTATTTGATACTATGCGCTAATAAAATATTCAATTTACTATTCATGAAAATGACATTTCTAATAAAATAATCCCCGTTAATCATTTACAGTTACTGTGTAACTACGGAAAAGTCGCAGGCGGCTTACTATTGAAAACTTAAGGGGAAAACTATCATTTCACCTTAAACCTTTAAGTTTCTTTTCAATTCAGTCCTTTCACTTTAGTCCCTGAGGGTATTTTTACACATAAAACGTCATTTTCTCCCACGAACTTCTTTCTAGTTTTCTCTTATGACCAAACCACATCTAGTACTTGACATTTCGATTGTATAAATGAACAGTATCGTATACGTAAATAGTATTATATGGGTGAATAGTACCATATACTGAAATAGTAACAGTAGTTTGTAAACAAATATTTATATTTTATTTTTTTCATGGGTATTACAAATACCCATACTAGGATTACAGTAGAATAGGATACCACTTTAGGTCAAAAAATTATATTTGTTCATCCGCCTTTAGAAAATCTGAAGATTTCAAAAGGTAGTTCTAAAATAGAAGCAACACCGTTCAAAACTGTAGAAGGAAATGAAGATCAACCCAGTTCAAAGAAGGATGTTAAGAATATAGAGTCTCAGAATAATTTTACAAATTTAGCGCTCAATGCAATAGGTAAACAATTAGATAGGATAGAGAACGTGGTCAATAATAAAATTTTAGAAACCTCTGCTAGCACCTCTGTTCAAAATAAAATTACTTCAATACCATAACAATCCCTGTATAAGGTTCCAACTCTTACTCAAGCCGAATTAAGGTCAATAAATTTAGGTAAATCGTCTCAAAATTTAGTTGAAGAAATCACCAAAAGATTAGATCAACTTAATATATCAAATAATAGGTCAAAAGGTCTTCAGATTAACACTCTGTCAAAATTAGAACCTGATCAAAATATAAACAGAATTAGATTTAGAAACCTAAAACCAGTGACTAGGAATTATTACTCAAGACCTAGTTACCCAAATACTCAATATGAAGAAAACACCTTAGTTACAGAAGCCAGCTACATAGGCGAGGCAATTGTAGAATGGAATATTGATGGTCATAGTGAGCATCAAGTGTTAGGAATTATACAAAATATGTCTATGTGCGCTACTGCGTATAGGATTAAAAATAATGATGAAAGGTCAATAGTTACCATGTTAACAACTGGTTTTACTGGTCAATTAAAAGGCTGGTGGGATAACTATCTCATAGAAGCTGATAGGTCAACAATTAAATTCACAGTTAGGCAAGAAGAAATTAATGGTTAACTAGTAGAAGTTCAAGATGGAGTAGCTGTTTTAATTTATGCTTTAACAAAACACTTTGTAGGAAACCCCACAAATTTCTAACAAAAGATAGCTAATCAATTGGTCAATCTCAGATGTCCAACGATGTCTGATTAGAGATGGTATAAGGACATATTCCTTACTAAGTTATATACCAGGTCTGACAGTAATGCAGACTATTGGAAAGAAAGGTTTTTAGGTGGATTACCCAACTTATTTGCTGAAAAAGTTAAGGAAAGCATTAGAAAACAATGCAATAATACCCTTCCCTTTCAGCATATGACTTTTGGAGAATTAATTAATTATGTTACAAATGAAGCTCTCACAGTTTGCAACGACATGAAGACATATCGTCACTACTCTGACAAACCTGTTAATAGGTACTAACCCGTCAGAAAGACATATCGTCACTACTCTGACAAACCTGTTAGATCATTCCAAACAAATAAACTTGTTCAAAAGACTAAATACCATAAATCACATAGTTCAAATACCGATCACAAACATATAGTTTGTTTTAAATGCGGGAGGTATGGTCATATTTCAAAACACTATAAGCTCAAGAAAAGAATTAATTCTTTAGATATAAATGATAGGTACAAATAAAATCTTATGAGTATTCTGTTAGAAGATCAAAATTCTGAGTCAGAATATGACACAGAAAGTTCTAGTGATCAACATGAAATATATCAATTAGATCAACAAGGTAGTTCATCGTCTAGATCAAAATCTGAAGACGAAAGTCATTCAGAAATAGGTATCTGTAATTGTAAAGAATGTTCAAATACCTGTTCAAAAACAATTAATGTGTTCAATAGAGATAAAATTCAAACTTTAAATGAAATTATAGATAAAATAGATAGTGAAGAAGTTAGAAAAGAATATTTGCTCAAGATTAAGGATATAATGGATTCAGAAGAACCCCAACCAAAACCAGAAGTTAAGCCTTATAATGTTCAAGAAATAATTCATAGGTTTCAAAATAGTCAGGTTGAAGGAAAGGTTTCAATAAAAGAATTAAAAGAAGAGATCAAAATTATTAAAGAAGAAATTCAACTGTTAAGACAAAAGGATATGGACCTATCCTTAGATATTTTAAGTTTAATGGCTAATAAGGATGTTAGGAATTCTGATGATCAAAATAACATAGAAGAAAGTGGTTCAAAACAAAAAGAAAGTTATTTAAATATTATTTCTAGAATTTCAGTTCAAAAATGGTATTGTTATGTTAATCTTACTATTAAAAACTTTAGTATCAAAATGATCACTCTAATGGACTCAGGAGCTGATCTCAACTGTTCAGAATTTCAAAACATTATGAACAACATTTTCAATAATTTTACTCAATTTACAATAGTCTATATAGATCATGTCTTAGTGTTTTCTAGATCAATAGAACAATACTTTAGGTACCTTGATCAATTTTGTGAAATTGTTAAGAAAAATGGTTTAATAGTCTCTGCTAAGAAAATGAAACTGTTCCAAACTAAAATTAGATTTTTAGGTTATGATATATAACAAGGTATGATCAAATCTATTAGTCGTTCAATAGAATTTGCTGATAAATTTTCAGATGAAATAACTAATAAAAATCAACTTCAAAGATTTTTAGGTTGTCTCAATTATGTTGCAGAATTTGTTCAAGATTTAAGAATTATTTGCAAACCTCTGTATTCTAGGTTAAGAAAGAAAGCACCCATTTGGGATAGTTCAATGACAGAAGCTGTCAAAACTTTTAAATCCAAAGTTAAGAAACTCTCTTGTTTAGGAATACCTGACCTAGAAGCCTTTATGATCATAGAAATCGATGCTTCAAAATTAGGCTATGGAGGAATTCTTAAGCGAAGGCCCAAAGGAAATTCAAAAGAACAAATAGTAAAGTTCAATTCAGGAGTATGGACTGAAGCCCAAATGAAATACTTCACAATCAAAAGAGAAATTTTGTCAATAGTTTTAAATATCAAAAAATTTCAAAGAGAAGTGTTCAATAAAAGTTTTTTTTGTTAAAAACAGATTGTAAATCTGCAAAAAGTGTTTTAGAAAAAGATGTTCAAAATTTGGTTTCAAAACATATTTTTGCTCGCTGGCAAGCAATACTTTCTTGTTTTGATTTTGAAATCCATCATATAAAAGGCAAGGAGAACGCCCTTCCAGATTTTCTCACAAGAGAATTCTTGCAGGGAAAAATAGAAGAATGGACAAGAAAAAATCAAAAGAAGTAAGTAGAGATCAATACGAATCCCCATTGGGTCCTGCAAATGTTCAAACAGGATCCCCACTAGTTCCTTCAACATCACCATTACTGGTGACTTCGTTCAACTTCAATAGCCTTTCCGGCAGTGGTATTCGACCACAGACAAAAGGTATTCGACCTTCTTCCAGTTCAACAATTTCTCAAAACTGTTTTCTTCCTTTAACTTATGATCAAGCTTTAACACTCCTTCTCCACCAAAACCATTTGCTATTATTCAACACTCTTCCTCAATGATTCAACTTTCTCAACTAACTCCGCTCAAAAGATCCCTTTCAGCAAAATATGTTTCAAAAAATTGCTATGCACCCATCTGCGCTCTAGAACCAGAATGGTTCAAAAAACCCTAGTATTACCCCTAGGGAAGTTGCTCAAAAATTCTTCCCAGAAGGAAGATATTTTTACACCTCTGATTTAGAAAAAACAAGAATTTTTTATAAGTTCATCTTAGTAGATACAAACTTCATCACCTTAACTCATGAGTATGATCCACTATTTCCCTCTCGTGTTCAATACTCAAAAATCAAGATCAATAAAGTTTTAACTCTTTCACAATGAAATCAACTTCCATACACACAAATATCTTTTTCAAGATAGTTCCAGCCTCAAAACTATCATTACTGGGACTATAAACTTACTTGGTTCAACATGTTACTTATTCGTCCTTTTTTTCATTCTTGGTTCATATGGTTCAATAGGAGCAATCAGGATTTTCTAGCCTAGTTCTCAGAATGATTTTACTTTTTTGGTCCAAATATTGATTTTCTTCCGTCTTATGCAAAAGAATCTTTTTCAATATTTTTCTGCTCAAACCAGTTTTGCCCCAGGACTAATGTTACTAAAGTTCTTTTCAACATTTGGAACTCCTTGGATTATGTCTTGGGATTTCGAGTTCAAAGATAGATTCTCTTCCGGTTATCCTCTTTTCTTAAGTCGGACGTTCAACATCAAATGGTGGTCAATATACAATCCAAATTTGCTCAACAAAAAGCTGTTGAAAAATGGCTTGCTCAAAATTCTCATCTTATGAAGTATCCTTAAGCAGTTCAACATCAATCTCCTTTCCTTGCTTCAAAATCTCAGATTATGGTAGAACTTGCCAAAGCTCAATCTGAAGAAGAATTCAATAATCTTGTTCAACAACTTGCCGATAAAGCTCCATCACTCAAAGCCCCCTCAGAAGGTTCAAATCAAGATGAAGACAGTCAATTCCAGAACGAAGATGACTGTTTCAACATCGATTTTGCTAACCTCAATCAAAACTGACTATGGTTGAGTAAAACCATCGGCACAATGTGACAAAGTATCAGGCTAGCTCAACAACTTTAATTTTTGTCATAATGAAGATGATCAACAGGTGGCAGACAAACTTTTCAAAAAGAAAGTGTCAGCAGAAGTCGACAAAAGAACTTTTGAAAAAGCAACCACCCCCGTGTTCAACTTTTCAGATTCCAAAGGTGTTCAAATCCGCTGATTCCAGAGCTTCTGAAATCCACAGACTTCAAACAAGTTCAAATCCACCCTCTGAGCTTCTATATAAGATAGTGTAATTCAATTGTATAGGCAGACGAGAATAGAGAGTGAAAATTATTGTTAAAAACTTTCTCTGTAATCGTTTGTTTTCAAAAGACTTTTGCCACTTCAATATTGTAAGTTCAAATCTCTTTATGTATTAAAGTTCAAAGTTCAATATGAGATTAAATTTGCTTCATTATATTCCAATTCCTTTTACTGATTTAATGCTTGTTGTTCAATTTAAATATTATATTAATTTTAATCTTTCAAGAATATATATTGTTAGGGAAGAAATTTATATTAAATTTAGAAATGATGTTCAAAGTTCTGAATTTTCTTTTGAATATATGTTCAATTGAATTATAATATTAGGGTTTTGAAAAACAGAACGACAATCCGGTAGAAGCCAGGGAAAAAATGGTATCATATATATATATATATATATATATCAATACCTTGATTCTTTGAGATTGTAATTTAAAGAATTACACAAGAATAAAAATTATTATATAATTTATTTTGTATTTTTAATAAATGTATTTATAATTTTTATTTTGTTCTTGATACATTAAGTGATCAACCAAACTTATACAAGTTATTGGTTGATATGGTAAGCGGTCTCAACTCCCGTAAGGAGGAGAATACAAGTTCGAATATTGAGAAGTGTACTTGTTGGGAAGACTTTAACCTTAACACTCCTAACTCGAACAGGAATTAGTTTCAAGTCCAAAGTAGTTTAGGGATATCCTGAGTTCAAGAAAAAAAAAAGTGAACCAAACTTTTGTGACTCCTAAATCAACCAGATTCTATTTTTAAACACGTATTAAAAATGAGCCAAATTGGCCTGCCCTATTTTTTGGAACTAATCATGGTGGACAACTCCCAGGGGAGTTGGATTAGCCTGTTTTGAAATATATATATATATATATATATATATATATATATATATATATATATATATATATATATATATATATAGTCTTTTAATTTAATCTTCCAAAAATAAATCATTTAATTTAATCTTCTAAATATTTCCTCCTAATCAAAATGGTCATTTCAAAAGAACGTTTCTGTCTCTGTGATGCAATAAATTAAAATCTAACTCTAATCAAAACAAAAAAGTTCTTAAAACACTTAGTACAACTCCTTAAAATTAGCTAATAGTTCTGAGAACTTTTTTGTTTAACAACCGGACCATTTTGATTAAAAAAAGTATTTAAAGGATTAATGGATTAAAATACTTTATATTTAAATTTTTAAAATAAGAGACGAATGATTTTCAAAAAAAAAAAAATTAAATCATGTATTTAATTTAACATCTGTAACGCAACCTTATGCCAAAATACAATAACAACGATTTTATACACAGTATAAGAATTAATTCTTTGATCCAATTGCGTTAGTATTTAAAAATATGCATAATTGTCCATTAAAATAACATCTATTGCTCTTGCAAAAGTTTGCTAGTTACATTTGAAACTATACTTTCAGTAGCAACGTAACATTCAGTGGCAACCATAATTGCTGCCACAGAATGTACTTTCAGTGACAAATTTAAAATCGTCACTTGAATGTATCACTTTTAGGACGACTTTTAATATCACTGAAAAAGAACATTCAGCGACTATTTGTTATGTTGTCACAGAATTTTTTTTTATTTGTATTGTTACTTAAAAATATGTATCATTGTCCATTAAAATAACATCCATTACTCTTTATCTTGCAAAAGTTTGCTAGTTACATTTGTAAAGGGATAAGAATATAAGGGTCATTACTCTTAATTTTAGGAAACAAAATTATATAAATTATAATTTATGCTATATAATATCAAAACTTTCCATAGCCCCTCTTATTTAAAACATGACAAGTGTATATTTTTTTGATCATAGCATGACAAATATTTTATCTTTAAAAATAACTTTATATTTTTTATAAGCTATCATTGCACAATCGGTCATTTAAAGATTTTTTTTTTTCACATGTTCTATTTATATTAAAGAATCTGATAAAAAAAATACAAGAAACTACATATAAATTTTCTCCATATATGTAAAGTAATTACAATTAATCAATTAATTACAAAATAATACAATCTATGTATCTTATGTATTTGGACAATTGAGCCACATAAGTAACGAAAAGGGATTTGTTGCTTATCTTCTAAACTCAAAATTAAGCAGCATGCTTGTCTCTATAGATCATTGAATTTAAAATTTATTGGTCTAGATTTTAATATTATTCTTTAAAAAAAATCACTACTTAGAATCTAAATTGTAAAACCAAAAGTAAAACAAATATTTGAGGGTCTCGGCATCCATCTAATTTGTCTCCTGGACCTTTCTCGATCTTTAGGTTGAGATCAAGTGTAGTGTCTAATTCATCTCTTGCTTTGCTCTACAATGGAACCTTCAAATCATCAAAATCCAATATTTGGTCCCAACTTTAGTCTCACCCAAGATTCATCATCACCATCATCATCATCTTCGTATCATCAATTTGCCCCGCAAGAGAAGAAGCATGCATATGCTGAATGGAGTTGGGAAGAGAATAAGGTACTTGAGAATGCATTGGCTGAATTTGGTGTCGAATCTAAAATTCTACCTCCAATTCTTGCTTTGAGAATCCCAGATTTTGATGAAGAAATTTTCAACCTTGGAGTCTTCGAAAAGATTGACACAAACTTCAAGATTGAAGATCCCAAAAGTGGAGAAACAAGATCTATTAGAAGGGAAGCTCCATATCTGGACCAAAAGAGAACGTGAGTATGTATTTCATTTCGATGCTCATTGTTGATTTGTCACTCCTTCAATTTGTTTCTATTTTTTTTTTTTTTGGTTCGAGTAAAATTGATTTAGGGGCAATTATTTTTAAGATTAAGATGTTTAAATCCAAATAGATATCTAAATATTAAGACATTATCTCTAAATCTGAATATTAAATAATTAAGATTATTTGTTTTTTCAACATCTGTGTGTTTTAAACACATGTCATTTAAAGATGTATTCAGAACAATTAATGTAAGAACAATTTTCAGATTTCTCATGAGATTTGATTAAATAAGATATATTTAGAGTTATTAATAATTTAATTAAAAAACACACTTAATGATTTGAAATATGAACAAATTAGATTCAGATTCTTATTAAGTACAAGCAAATGCCTCCTAGTCCTATATGTGTCCTAGTTTAGTCTTTTTCATTGTTAAATGCCTAAATGGCAAAGTCTACCATTATTAAATCTTAAATAATTTGTTACCAAAAGTTATTTTGACAAATAGAGAGATTAAATTGAAACAAATAAATTTTTTTAAGAGACTAAACTAAGATGTTGAATTTTTAATTCAAAAACTAAATTGAGACAACTATAATTGTTTGGAGATTAAATCAATAATTTACTCAAAATGAAATGAAATTTTTTTTTTAAGTTATACAAGTTTGGATCTTTTTTTAATTGCATTATTTTAGGTTGAAATCAATTTAATCTTGAATGAAAGAAAATCTAATAAAATTGATTAGGACTTTAATGATTAAATCAATATTAGAATTAATGATGTATTAAATAACACGTAGTTTCGTGATTTAAATTTTTTATTTTATATCTCCATAATTTATGATATATCAAAAGTGATATTTACCCTCTTGCAGCTTGGTTTCGTGCTCCTAGCATTGATTTGGGAGTATGATTTTCCACCTTTCATGGTCCTGATCATAGCAATACTGAATGATGGTAATAGGTCATGCCTTGCGAGCTTTTAACTTTTTTTTTTTTAACAAGCAATCAAGAGAAACATGGACACAAACAATATAGTTTTCTTCTACTTTCCAAAACTGTCCTTGCACATGCTTGCTTAAATGATTGATGGAACCGTTAGTTGCTGGTTTTTGTGTAACTTATAAGGCAAAGTAAGGATTAATATCATTACCAAATTATAAGGAAATTGATAACACACAAATTATGAACAACATCTCCATTATTCTGATTTTTCACTCTGAGGAGTTGATTATGCTAGGAACTGATGTCACCCACTAACCGGGTATATAATTTTTTTTTTTTGTATTATCGATCATTTGTGTTTAAGCCACTAGGTGGTGGTCTAGTAGTAAGGAGAAAAATTTTGAGTAGAGTAGCGAAATTTCAAATAGATCTTAGACAAGGAAAGGAAATTGAAATTACTTCCTTGTGTATTCTCAAAACTTATAAACATCCTGTAACATCCCGATACCCCAGGCTATTACTTATAGTGAGTCTGAATTGTAACTAAAGGGCAAGGGAAAATTTTTGGAGCCAAATTGAACTTTTGGGATCAAAGTGAAATTTTTTGGTTTTGAGAGGAAGAAATTTTGGAAATTATCCCAAGTACTTGCAAGATTTCTAATATCTTAAATATTAGATTTAAGGACTTACTTGAATTTTTCAAAAGAATTATTTGAGGATTATGATGAAATAAATAAATTGAATCCTCATTGGTATTTCTAAGTGAAGATTGAGGTATGGAAATTCTTATGTTGTGTTGTGGATGTGTGCATAATGTATTTGAATTAAGGAAAATTCTAACCTTGCCTTCATTTATGGTTTGGTTATAAGACCAACCCATGACATTTTGGTAATTTGGCACCCTTCATACACATATATGTATATACATGCCAGCACACATCAGTTTTTATTCTTGCCCAGCACTCACACACACATATTTTGGAAGGCTCTCAACTCCCTCCCCTTTTACGCCTGAGGTCCTTCCCAAACCTTTTAGCCACCTCCTTTCGGCAAACCCAGATCACCGGTGGCACCCTCTAATCGGAGCATTTTTTTCATTTTCATAGGTAAGTGCAGAAATTTCTCTTCCTTCTTTCTCTTTTTCATATGGCCAAGAAAATACCTAAGAGATGGGGTGATGAGATTCAACCACCTAGCTTGGAATTAGAAGAAGAGGAGCTAATGACACCATCCAAAGTTGAAAATGATGTGCCAAAAAGGCGTCTTTCCAAATTAAATTTTGTCTTGCTTTGTTTCTACTCTGAATTGACTTTGATCCTTTTAACAACTTGAAAACTACAAATATAACTCAAATTGGTTGAGATCAAGTATTTAATTGGTTGAGTTTTGGTTGAAACTGTAGAGCTTTAAAAAGGAACATGGGGGGAAAAAGGCAGAGATAGTTGTGAGAACATCAAAAGGGTTAAAAAAGCCTGAATAACACTTGAGCGGAAACGCGGGTGAATTGAGAGACATCTTATTTGAGTGAAACATGGAAGAAGAGAGAGTGAGGATTTCTTTTATATAACTTTTCCATTATTACAGAATTCATTATGTCTCAAAGTGGGAGAGAAGGATAAGAAATGAATGACCCAGATTAGAAACTTCTCCTAAGAAGTTTGAGTCAAAGCCTTGAGAGGATGACTTTGACAATTGCCAACATTAATGAAAGACTTACTAATATGGAAAGATATGGGCAAACCAACTCTAGTTCAAGAAACTGAAGAACCCAAAGGAGCCCTATCCATGTAGAAGAAGACAGTGATAATGGAAAGAGATCATTTTCGGATGCTAGCACCAAATTAGCACCAAGAGTACCAAGGCAATACCAAAGACAAGTACAAAATCGAGAAAAAGAACCAGTAGATAGAAATACCAGATCCATTAAGCTCAACCTACCACCTTTCCAAGGCAAAAGTGATTCGGATGCCTACATTGAATGGGAGAGGAAGGTAGAACTGATTTTTGAATGTCACAATTATTCTGAAGATAAGAAAATTAAACTTGCTATTGTAGCCTTTTTGGACTATGCAATTATATAGTGGGATCAACTTATCCTAAGCCGAAGGAGGAACCATGAAAGACCAATTGACACTTGGGAGGAGATGAAGGCTGCATTAGAAGAAGGTTTGTTCCCTCACACGATTATCGTGACTTACATTTGAAATTGAAATCTTTGAAACATGGGACTAAAACTGTGGAAGAGTATTATCAAGAGATGGAGATTGCTCTAATTAGGGAAAATATTGATGAAGATCGAGAAGCAATAATGGAAAGATTTATCTGTGGCCTAAACTGAGAAATAGCCAATGTGGTGGAGTTATAACACTGTGAAAATAGAAGATGTTGTACACATGGCTCAAAAGGTGGAAAGGCAACTAAAAAAGGGAGGCCGAGGCACTTCCAAAATTGAAACTTCCAATTGGAAGCAAGAATGGAGTAACTCACCAAAATCAAGTCACACTAAAGGGAAAGAACCCAAAGTGACTGCAAAACCATTTCAAGCTTCCAAAGATTCAGATATAACTTATAACTCTTCATCTAGCACTCGAGATATTAAATGTTTTCTTTGTTTGGGTACAGGTCACATTGCTTCCCAATGTCAGAGAACTATGGTGCTTCTAGAAAATGGAGAATTAGATTATGTAGAAGAAGAAAAAGAGCAATCTGAACATTTAGAGGAAAAAGAAGGAAGTGAAATTGAGCATGCTGTGGAAAGAGTAGTGGTGTTAAGAGCTTTGCATACCCAAACCAAAGATGAAGGAACTGAAATACAAAGACAAAACATATTATATACACATTACCATGTAAAAGAAAAGGTTTGTGGACTAATCGTTGATGGGGGAGTTGTGTGAATGTTGCAAGCAAGTTGATGGTAGAAAAGCTAGGACTTCACACCACCAAGCACCCAAGACCATATCGGCTGCAATCGTTGAATGAAAGTGAAGAGGTAAAAGTGACAAAATAAGTGTTGGTTTCATTTTCCATAGGACAATATAAAGATGAGGTCTTGTGCAACATTGTACCTATGCAAGCTAGCCATATCCTACTTGGAAGGGCGTGGTAATTTGATAGAAGAACCTCACATGATGGGTACAAGAATGGGTACAATTTTGTAAAAGATGGGAAGAATATCAGTCTTACTCCACTATCTCCTCAACAAGTTTTTGCTGAACAAGCCATAATCAAAAAGTCCATTGCTGCTAGTGGTAAGAGACCCTTTTCTGAATCTACTCATAAAGAAAAAAAAATGAGCAAGAAAAAAAGGGTAACTCATCAAAACAAGAAGAAGAATACAAAAATAAAGGAGAGAAATGCAAGTTAAATTTCTTTGCAAAAGAAAAGGAAATTAGAACATCTTTAAACTCTGAAAGAGCTTTAATTTTACTGGTTCACAAAGAGTCTTACCTTTCTAACACTGAATTAAATTCTTATTTGCCTAGTACTACCCTAAAACTTTTGCAGGAATTCCAAGATATTTTTCCAGAAGAGCTACCTATTGGGTTGCCACTAAACTGTGGAATTGAGCACCAAATAGACTTTGTGCCTGGCTTACAAATCCCAAACAAGCCTGCTTACCATAGTAGTCCTGAAAAAGCTAAAGAATTGCAAAGACAAGTGGAAGAACTCATGGAAAAGGCTATATTAGAGAAAGCATAAGCCCATGTGATGTACCGATTCTTTTGGTTCCAAAGAAGGATGGCTCTTGGCCAATGTGTGTGGATTGCTGAGCTATCAACAAAATCACAATAAAATATAGATATCCCATCCCTAGACTTGATGATATGCTAGATGAATTGCATGGTTCAAATATTTTCTCAAAAATTGATTTAAAAAGTAGGCACCATCAAATTAGGATGAAAGAAGGGGATGAGTGGAAAACTGCTTTTAAAACAAAGCAAGGTTTGTATGAGTGGTTAGTAATGTCTTTTGGCTTAACTAATGCACTAAGTACATTTATGCGCTTAATGAATCATGTTTTAAGAAACTTTCTTCGAAAATTTGTTGTTGTATACTTTGATGATATCTTAGTATATAGCAAAACTGAATCTAAACACATGAATCATTTAAGAAGTGTACTTAAGGTCTTAAGAAAAGAAAAATTGTATGCTAATCTTAGAAAGTGTACTTTTTGCATAGATAAATTTGTTTTCTTTGGTTTTGTTGTAAGTGCCATGGGAGTTGAGGTGGATGAAGAGAAGATAAAGGCAATCAAAGAATGGCCTACTCCTATTACAGTTATTGAGGTAAGAATTCTTCATGGCCTAGCTGGATTCTATAGAAGGTTTGTGCAAAACTTTAGTACCATTATTGCACCTCTCACCGAGGTGATTAAGAAAAATGTTGGATTCAAGTAGGAAAAAGCTCAAGAGGTTGCGTTCCACAATCTCAAGGAAAAGCTAAGTATTGCACCCCTACTTATTTTACCTGATTTTTCCAAAACCTTTGAAATTAAATGTGATGCTTCTGGGATTGGAGTTGGTGCTGTTCTTATGCAAGACCAGAGGCCAATAACTTATTTTAGTGAAAATTGAATGGAGCTACTTTGAACTACTCCACCTATGACAAGGAGCTCTATGCTTTGGTTAGAGCATTAGAGACATGGCAGCACTATCTATGGTCCAAGGAATTCGTCATCCATACTGATCATGAGTCTCTAAAACACTAAAAGGGCTAATAAATCACTTAATGAAAGTAGATTATCTTTCCATTCATTTCAAAACTTCCATGATCTCTTCTCGAACCAAACATGAATCTTTCGATTCATTTGGCTCTCACGCTCAATTACTTTTAGGAACTTCCCATATCTTTTTTTTTTATGTAATGAACCTATCTTCTCTATTCATATTCCAAAAAAATATTGAAACTTATTACATATACAAACAAGACCAGAATATTCGGAGGACTCTTCTGACCAAACAAATAATTGTTAGCAAAATTGTTGTTGTTTTTTTTCAAATTCAAAGAATTCTTATTACTTTATACATAGGTCAATGATTTCGCATTGTATAAAAAAAGGTATGAAATACCCATTTTTTCAATTTTTTCACCATAAAGGGTTTAAATCATTTTATCGACATGAGTGTTCTATATCGAAAAAAATTCCAACTATTTTTTTTGAAACCATTTCTGTATTAAAATAGTAGTCGAAAGAGTATTGTGCTGCGTCTAGATATATTTTTGGTTGATAGAGAATCAAAGTGGATTTATTAATGAATCATGAAATGCTATGGTTCTTAAATATGATTTCTTAATTTATTCATAAGTAATTCGCAGGATCATGCACTTTTTCCTAGTTATAATGAAAAAAAAAGTGCAGTTGGTTGGATCCAACTAATTCTTGAAATAAACAATTCACACACACTCCCTTTCGGAAAAAAAAAATCAATACATCAAGCATTACACTTAGATTTATTGGATTTGTTGCTAAAATATCAGTATTAAACCTGAAACTCCCGGCGGATGGCCAGTAACCCAAGGAAAGGAAAGAATCGGTTATATTTTTCATATAATCTCCTCTTATAGATAAACTAATTATCTTTCTATTATTTCTATTTTTTATCGATTTTTTTTATATTCTTTATTTATTTTTTATTAATTATGTATATTATTTATTAATATAATAATTTCGAATTTGATTTATATATTTATTCTATTTTATTTTTAAATATATTAATATTAGATATTGTACATTGATTTTATTTAAATTAAATTGGTCAATTGAAAAATTTCCCATGAGAAAATGATACTTATTAGAATTAGATATCAGTTCTTATGTCAATTGCCAAATACCTAGTTTTTTGCAACACTTTCTAAAAAATTTCTAAAAAAAAAGAGGGGTTCATTGGACTTAAAAAGGGAAGGAAGAAGGTGAGTCTGTATGCTAATTACTCACCCTCAAATCTACTCTTCCATGTGGGTTCTTGTCTAATCCAAATGAATAAATAATTGTAAGAGTGATATCTTAATAGAATTCGAAAAAGCAAGAGCAGCAAAACAAGTCCACGGAAAAAAAAAAAGAAAAAATACAGATTTGTATTTTTAGGATTAAACAAAAGGATTTGCAAATAAAAATGCTAATGCTACAACCAGTCCATAAATTGTTAAAGCTTCCATAAAAGCCAGACTAGTCAATAAAGTACCCCGTATATTTCCCTTTGCCTCGGGTTGTCTCGTGATCCCTTCTATAGCTTGACCTGCAACCGTACCTTGACCAACCCCAGGTCCAATAGAAGCAAGCCCGATGGCCAACCCAACAACAATAACGGAAGTGGCAGAAATAAGTGGATTCATGATAAGTTCTTCACACCAAAAATAAAGAAAAGAAATAGTTAATGATACAATCAACCAACAAATTATGACTTAATTATTCCACCACTAAGATTTATCCAGTCGAAGTAATTAAGAATTCTGAATTGATAAAAGAATATTTATTGAACTATAATAATATTTATCGAACTATCAGAAATACTTCGACATTTCTTTTTTAGTTTCTATCCACGTAGTTTTTGTGAATCCTTATAACTTTTGTTCTTATCTTACTTTACATTTCCAAACAATTCTTTGAATTCTTCATTCTTTTTCTTGATTTAATCTCTTTAATCATTCAAGATTCAATTCACAATTATAGATGAAATGGAAGGACTTCCATTTTTGAATCCCTATCTAAATTTATAGTAGCAAGGCAAATTTAGATATTTATTTAGTTCATATATAACTAGTTAATATCTAATATCACATATACATGTGTTTTTTCTATACCATGAACCAATTATTGGTGTCTTAGATTCAATCGGATTCGCAAATCAATTTTTGAAACATTCACAAAATAAAGAGTTGTCTTATAGCGATTAAATTCTATACACCTAGTTCGACCCCCTACTCCTACCCTACTTTTTTTAATCTCTTTTTTTTAAAGCCTTCTCTTCCTTTTATTTATCATGATCTTATATGGATAAAATCAATCTAAATTAATTCAGTAGATTAAATTATTGCATAGAAATATCAACATTTGAGTGATCTAAGTTTATTTTATTATTTATTCAAATTTGGTCAATCGTTGAATTGAATGAATGAAAGGAAAATCCGTTCTATATAACATCTTTTTTTTAATCACATGTCGTAAACAGAGATATCATACGAATTCTTATTCAAATTATAACTCCTAATATCCTAAATAATTATAAATGTTATAATTGAATGAACAAAACAATCCAAAACAATAAAAAAGAATATTCATTGAAGGGAAGTATAAATTGGTCAAAGAAAGTCTTTTTAGCAAAAATAGGAAAAAGATCTTTTAGATGGATCTCTTTCCTATTTTTTTGTACAATTCCCTGGTAATCCTTTTACACCAAATGGTATACTTATTTTATTTAGACTTTATTTGCATCTTTCTTATTTTGGATAACCCTTTTTAATAAATTTCTTTCTATATTTTTGTTCCCTTAAGTAGATTATTTTGAACTGCACATATTGATTGCAGCGGGCTAAGCTAAAAAAAGACTATTTCAAAACTAGTCAACGATGGCTTTCCATAGATTTACCTATATAAGCCGTAGCTAAAGTTGCAAAAAATAAAAGCTTGAATACTGCTTGTAAATAATCCAAGGAACATGATAGGTATAGGAACCACTAAAGGTACAAAAGAAACAAGAACAACAACTACTAATTCATCAGCTAATATATTTTCGAAAAGTCAAAATCTAAGTGATAAGGGTTTTGTGAAATCTTCTACGATGTTAATTGGTAAAAGGATTGGGATTGGTTGGATGTATTTACCAAAATAACCTAATCCTTTTTTTTTTGAAAGACCCGCATAGAAATATGCTACCAACATAAGTAAAACTAATGCAACAATAGTATTTATATCATTTGTGGGTGCAGCTAACTCCCCATGAGGTAACTGTATGATTTTCCAAGGAAAAAGAGCCCCTGACCAATTAGAAACAAAAATAAATAGAAACATAGTTCCAATAAAAGGAACCCGTAGACTATATTCTTCTCCAATATGAGTTTTGCTCACATCTCGAATGAATTCAAGGACATATTCAAAGAAATTTTGATCGTCAGTAAGAATGGTTTGTGGATTTTGAACAGCTATAATGGCTGAAACTAATAAAATAGCAATTACAACCCAAGAAGTAATAAGTACTTCGGCATGGATTTGAAACCCCCCTATTTGCCAATAGAAATGTTGGCCTATACTTCCACAGCCGATATATCGTATAATCTTTTTAATGTGTTGATGGAACATAATAGAACATTCATATTGCCCTCTGAAAGAAATATAACTTTAAAAAGAATTATTTTGATTCAACCATTTCCTTTTTGGCTTGTCTACTTAAATTTGATATTTTGAATATCGACTAATCACATAATATCTCTGGTTATTCTTTTTTGCGCAATTCAGTAATAGTATAGTAACTGATTCCCCAAACCAAATAATTTATTTATCTTATTATTAATCAATAATTTCGTATATAGCTAGAATGACCCTTACAAATTGAAATTACTAATTTGTTAAGAATTAATTAGATTAAAGCTATAGCATCATCATTAGTTGGAATTGAAATATCTGTGAGGTTCGAGTCACAATTTGTATCAATTAAACAAATCATTGGAATTCCCAAAGTGATACATTCTCGAAGAGCCTTATATTCTTCTTGCTGATCAATGACTATTACAATATCGGGTAATCCAGTCATATATTTAATGATGCCTAGATATGTTTCCAAGTGAGATCAAGCTAAGCCACAAGCATGCAAGATGGGTGAAATTTATAGAGATGTTTCCTTATATGGTTCAATACAAACAAGGGAAAGAGAACATAGTGGCTGATGCACTATCAAGGAGGTATATTCTAATATCCACTCTTAGTACAAAATTTATAGGCTTTGAACACATCAAAAGCATTTATGAAAATGATAATGATTTCTGTGTTACTTTTAAAGCTTGTGAAAAACATCTATTTGAGATGTTCTTTAGGCATGATGTGTTTTTGTTTAGGGAAAATAAACTTTGCATACCCAATTGTTCTTTGAGAAATTTGTTGATTAAAGAATCTCATGGGAGAGGATTAATGGGACACTTTGGGGAAGCCAAAACTCTTGAAATTCTAAAAGAACATTTCTTTTGGCCCGATATGAAAAAAAGATGTAAAAAAAACATACTTTAGGTGCATAACTTGTTTAAGGGCCAATCACAAATCAAACCCCATGGTCTTTACATGCCTTTACCTACTTCCACACACCCTTGGGTTGACATTTCAATGGATTTTGTATTGGAATTGCCAAGGACCCAATCTAGAAAAGATTCTATCTTTGTGGTTGTAGATAGATTCTCAAAAATGGCTCACTTCATTTCATGCCATAAAATTGATGATGCCATTAACATTGCAAAATTGTTCTTTAAAGAAGTGGTAAGGTTACATGGTCTTCCTAAAACAATTGTTAGTAACCGAGATGTCAAGTTTTTAAGTCACTTTTGGAGAGTATTATGGGAAAATTAGGAACAATCTTGCTCTTTTCAACTACATGTCATTCTTAAACTGATGGCCAAACTGAGATAGTCAATAGGACTTTGGTACTTTATTGAGGGCGTTTTTTATCTAAGAAGTTCAACATCTTGTCGTTGGGTTTCACTTTGTGAAGTTTACGTCAGTTGGAATCTTGTGGGATCATATCATAGGGAGGGAATATGGAAATTGATGAGTAAGTTGTCTTTTAATCTCATCCTTTTTTTTTAGAGTAGTTGAAATTGATCCGTTGAAGAAATCAGTGAGAATTAGTGGATCTAGTAGGTCAGGAAAACCATATCAGATTTGAAAGTTAGGGATTTATATTTGAAGATGAAAATGATTAATTTAGAAGGAAATCTTTTAAATAACTTGAATTTATTGTTTGGGAAAGTTTTTTAATAATAAAGTATGAAATTACAAGCTTAAAACCATGAGTATTGGCTGAAATTTGGACTGGGTAGAAGAGAGAACCAAAGGAGAGACAAATTTCGCAGTAGCAGGGGAGCTGCCACTGTCACCCATCGCTATAGTGGTTATTGCTGGTCGTTGTAGCGATGTTTCTGGTCATTGCAGCAATGGAAGGACAGAATGGTGGCCATTTTTTCGGGCTTCCTCGCTGCAGTGATGGGACCTCCATGGCAAGTTTCTCATCTTTTCTCATTTGTTTTCCTTCTCTAACTATAGGACACACCTCCAAAGGATTTAGGCATCATTTATGCATCAAGATACTGATGTTTGAGGTAGATTTCATAGCTCAAACTAGAGGTGAGGGAGCTTTTACCTTACTTTGTTTGCTTGTTTACTTCATTCTTGAAATATAATGTGTGAATTGATTGGAAGGAAAATATCTTTTCATGTATGGGAAAATGTATATGTATGCAAATGATAATATGTTAGTGATATAGTATATGTGAGACAAATTAGCTCCAATGTAGAGAATGAAAAGATTGATGAAACATGATGATATCTCTTATCGAGTTATGATAACTTGTAATGTGTATATCAATTGTGCTTATGAAATGAATAGGATTGAACATGAATTTGAAGACAATGATATGTGATGACATGTGTTGTAGATTGATGAATATTGTTTGTGTGCTTGAATGAAATGATGAGATATATATAATTGTGAAACTTGTATGGTGATGTATATACAATCATATTTCTCTTTTTTTTCCTTTAAATGAACGGAGGCTTGAAGGGTATAATTCTAAATGTGTGTATATGCGTATATATTAAATATTGAATTGATTCACACAAGAACCTAGAAAGTATGTATGTACATATACATTCTACTATTTCTTAAAAATGTGAAAGTGGAAATATATATACGATTATATATATATATATATATATATATATATATATATATATATATATATATATGAAACACTTGAAGCTTTATATTTAAAATTTAAGAAGGTACATGTGTACATGTAAATATGAATATACACATATAAAATAAATATATATAACTGTTTAGTCAAAAAGTGTATGAAAATACACACACACACACGCACACACACACATATATATATATATATATGCCTACTTTGTGAGATGCTTGTTTGGAAGATTTAGCTTTGGCAAATATATAAACATATACACACATATGAGCACCTTAACCTTGTCATTGCAGTAAGAAAGTTGTGACTCCATTGTATATTAAGTTCTTTATGATATGATGAAAACTTGGGGTAGAATAAATATGAGTTCCCATTTACATGTCATATTGTGGATGGTGTGATTGTATTATTGTGAATAAAATGTGAATTAAGTTGAGATATGATTTATTTTAATTTTTGAATTTATTCATCTATGGATGGTTGATGTAAGTTATGGATGGATGTTTGTTTTATGATATGAGATCTTGAATTGTGTTTGTGTTTGTCTTTGAGAAAGAAAGGAAAAACATGGCAGTGCACCCCATGGGAAAAATCTACACAAAGCCATAAAGGTGAAGATCTATATATGAATCGATACAAGTGGATGCGGCGGGGACTACAAGCAACAATCCAAAGGTAGAGCTATCAAAACAAGCCCATTTAACCCATTTTTAGAGCGGGCTGGGTTCTAACAAAATAGGCCCGTTTTTTACCATCTTTTTAGGCCCAGTCCAACGGGTTATCCAAGTTGAACGCAGGAGGCACACGGGTTATCCAAGCTGAACCCGTTAAATAGTTTTTTTTTAAAAAAAATTTGTACTTTCAAATAAGCCTTAGTTACATTTTCAGATGCCGTTCTCTTTCAATTATAGCTTCTCCTTTATAGTACCCCATGTTCTTAAAGCACCCTCTTCTCTCTCCCTCTCACTTTTTCCCTTTTCCCCTAGTTTTTATTCTCTCCTAAAGCAAATCCAACTCTCTCTTTATCTATCTCTGCCTTCTTTCCCTCCTCATCTTGAATCCCATTTTCAGAAACAGAGACCCGCCTAAAAAATGAAGTATTTTGGAGGTAACCTATATTATTGTTGTGCAAAACCATAGAGAAACCAATAAAGCGATCGCATAGTTTCCTCTAGTTCAGAACTCAAAAGTCGTACTCATGTCACATAGCAGCACTGCAGTCCTGCCTTACAAACGCTTTCAGCGACCGCAGATGAAGAAGAAGAAGAAAAAAGAAGGATTTTTAGATCTGGAAGAAGAAGGATTTGAAGATGTTCAAAAGATTTGATATAGAATTATTTAGACTTGAAGATTTAATATTTAACATTTTTTTATATTTTTCAGATTAAAAAATAATGAATAAAATAAAATAAAAAAGTGGGCTGGCCCGTTTAGCCTGAAGCCCGCATAAAAGAGGGCCGAGTTTTCCAAATGGTGGCTCGTTTAAACAGTGGGCCAGCTTAGCTCGGCCTACTTTTTCTTGGCCTCCCAACGAGCCAGCCCGGTTAGACAGCTCTATCCAGAGGTACCTTGGACGACCTAGTTGGTACAGAAAATTGTATAATTGATTGATTGTTTGTTATTAGGAGTTGATCTGAATTATGTTATATTGTGATGATTTGGTTGCATTTATGATTCCTTGGTTTGTTGTGATTATTTTGTGTCGTGGTATTGTTACTTGGTGGAGTTGGAATTATAAGACTGGGAAGTAACCCCCCCCCCCACACACATATATACATATATATATACATATATATATATATATATATATATATATATATATATATGTAAGCTCCATAGGGTTAATCAAGTTTGAAGTAGTCCTTTTATATTATGGATGGGTTGGATACTTGTTGCCTGATAATATTTATCTATTGTAAGATGCCTGGTATTGTATGGTCAACCATGAACTTATGTTTTTCTACAAACTGTGTTATCGCTTTGAGTTCTTTGTGATTAGACCTATGGTGTGTACAAGTGAGTATATCTCTAACTACAGGTATGATTGTATGCATACTTCTTCATATATTTGTATTATGTTTACGTGTAAAGGTAGGACAAAGTTTTCCTCACTTGGCTAATATGACTCATACCTCAACGTTTTCATGTGCGAGGAGAATTAGTGGTGGTATCAAGTATGGTGACAGACTCCCCTTTGTTCGGGGATGTGGTATGGTCTCGTCTCTCTCTCTTTTCTTTTTTTTTTTTTTCATATAGTCATGCTCTGTAATCAGGTAGGTTAATTAGGTTGTGTATGTTGATTAAGGCTTAATTGCTGCTGCGGTGTATGTATTGATTGACTGTGTATGAATAGTTATCAAGCTAATATATTTAGAAATAAATGATTCTATTGACTGAAAGTAATGGTTGGAACCCAAGAGGGGGGGTGAATTGGGTTTTATAAATTTTTCACAAGAATTAATTGGAAGTTAAAATGATTTTCTGTAAAAGTACAATGCTTAGGATAATAAATACAATACAGAAAATCAATGTGCTGTCAAGATAAATAATTATAAAGATCAAGGAATTAAAGAATAGATATCAATATGCACAAATTAAAGAGTAAGGGATAGAGAAAGCAAACTCAGAGATTTATACTGGTTCGGCTAATCCAAGCCTACATCCAGTTCTCAAGAGACCACTTGAGTATTTCCACTATAATTGCAAGTTTAATCCGGGTACTTGCAAACCACTACAACCACGCAAATTCGATCCAGGTATTTGCGAAACCACAATGAAGAATTTATGAATACGGGCTCCTCCTCAACCCAAAGCAAGTTCTTCCAACACCGGTACTTGCGAACCTCAACTCAGAATAATATATGTGTTGATCAAAATCAACAATACAAAGAAACTCTCTCTAAAGAGTAGATGAAAACAAATGAAGCTCTAATAACTCTAATGATAGAGAATATGCAAGATTTGGCTCAAGAATGCTTTCCTTTCTCTCAAAGATGATAGAAGAAGTTAATATCACATTGTAGGACTTTGTTCTTGCTCAAAATCGTGTATCTAAGGTCATATATATAAGATTTTACAAAACTAGCCGTTATATAGCCGTTATATAGCCGTTATAGTACAGTCCAGATTTTGAGCTTTCTTTAAAAATTCATAACTCCCTCATTTGAACTCCGTTTTAAACAAATAATATACCGTTGGAAAGCTCTTGGAGTCTAGTTTCAAATAAGCCAAGTTTTACTCAAAAATTATTTTCTTTTAAAAGATATAATCAAAATAATGACTATAGGTCAGAACAGAATAATTTTTTATTACAGTAAAATCAACTTTCAGTTTTTCAAACTATATTTTGAATAGTCATATATTTCTCATTTGGACTCCGTTTAGAATAAATAATATACCGTTGAAAAGATCTTTGAGTCTAATATCAAATGAGATTAAGATACTTGAAAACCGATTTTTCATTTATGAGATATGATATAAGGAGTGACCAAAGGTCAAAAAAATAACTTTTGTAAAACTTCATATCTCACTATCTTTTTGTTCAAAAATGCTTGAGCCAATGTATGCAAATCTAAATCATTGAGTTGCACAAATATACTAGCCTATATAAAATATACCTAATTTAAACACATAGGCTATCTTGATGCATCCAAGCTTCCAAGACTTCAAATCTTCTAATTCTTCATTTCTTGGAGCTTCATCCTTGCATGTTGTTTTCCTTGAGTGAAGCATGATATTGCTTTTCCTTGTTCTTCAATACAATCCTCACTCTTCTTGTTTTGAACCAACCTATAAAATATATCTTACTTGCAAACCCAATGGTTAGTTTAATAGCATGATTCAATATATGCAACATACATATTAAATAACATAATCATGCTTAAGTACTTGTAGCATATATATGATAATTAATCTTTATATATATCAATGCTACTATTCAAATACATTTGTCATCATCAAAACTTATGGTATATAGCCTTAGGGTCAACAATCTCCCCCTTTTTGATGATGACAAATCACCACATAAAAATATGTATCACAAGATAATGAATGCAATGTTATAAGCACGTATACATATTTTTCTATTGTTTCTTCTCCCCCTATTTGACATCAACAAAAAGGTGTAAGGAACACAATATATAGAAGTTAAAGCACATACCTTCATTAAGTCAGGATGTCAGAAGATGTCAATATAGTATGGGGTAAGGATACATCAAAACTTATCATTGATTTCATTGACATGTAAAAAGAAAATTTTAGAAAAATTTTTCTCATGTCAAATGAAATGAGCCAAAAGATAAAACTTGAAAGAGTTTTAGGCTCCCCCTTAAACCTTGCATAATTTGAAAAAGAATAATGAATAATGAATATCCAATTTTTCAAGATATATTCTTTTTAAAAAAAAATACATTCAAGTGAGAAAAAGCTCCCCCTGAATTTCATAACATTTTTCCTTTGAAAAAGATTGTCCAAATCATTATAAAGGAAATTCAGTTTTTGATTGCAGAATTTTGAAGTAAGATTTTTGAAGAAATTTCTGTAATATTTTCATTGAAAATGATTTCTGCTTGTTTATGAAGAGGCATTTTTAGTAAATAGCAGAAAAATTAAACTCTTTGAAAAAAAACATCATTTGCTGTCATATGATAGAAATATTTACAGCACACAACAGAAGTATGATATATGGATTAGCAAAGCATGATATAAACAAGAATATTAATCATAATCCATAAATCGAATAATAATATTTTTCAAGATTTCTGAAAAATAATTTCTGCATATATGCATAAAATTATTTCAACATATAGCAAAAGTGATTTAAAATAAGGATACTCAAATCCTTTTCTTTTCAAAACAGATAATGCTTCAATATGGTAAAGCAATTTCAGCATTGTGGAAGCAATTCAAGAGATTCACGATATTTTTCTAAAACATTTTGCTTCGAAGGAATTTAGAAACGTTTCATCTAAGGAAGCAATATATATGGATTAGTGTAATAAGATATATTCAAGCATATAGTTCATAATCCATATATGAAACATCAATATTTTTCATCTCTTTTGTTATCTACAACAAAAGAGATTTTTAAAATCTTTTCTTTTTCAAAAAGAATGTTGCTTCATATGATAAAACATATTAACATAACAGAAGCATTTTTAAAGTCCTTTTTCAAAACAAATTTGCTTCATAAAGGATAAGATAAATTTCAGCACAAAGGAAGCAATTTATATACCCATTCAAAATGAATTTATATATGTATCTTGAGGATGAGTACATGTAAAAATTTTGACAGCTCATTTTGTATGAGTGCATGTGGAATCATGAAATATTATTCTTAGCCATAGCCTTCGCTCATGATGCATGAATAGCATACACAACATATGTTCTTAGATACATATAATCACAGCATGATGTAATCATGTATGCTCTCAAGAACAACACAACAAAGCAGAGTGATACGGTTCTGAATATCACCATTTTATTAATCCTTAAAATTTCTAATCAAAACAAATTAAATCAGCCGCAAATCCACCGAAAATTGACTTTCGTGGTTTTGCCATTAATGTGACGCGTTATCGGTGTGCATGCGTACTCTAGACTTTTGGCTTCCAGCTTGCAGAAATCCATAGGATGAGCGTGTAGGGGTGCGGCGAAGAGATATCTTCTTTGGCTCTTAGTCATAATTTTTTCTCTATAAAGACTGCCCCAGAGTTCTCAATTACCACACCACAAAGAGTATTCATCTCTGAGCCTATAACTTTCTGACATTCCTCTCTCTTCATACTCCTACAAAAATTTCTGAATTTTCCAAACCATGGCAGCAAGAAAGTTCATTGATCTCACAGTAGAGGCAAGAGAGGAAGAGCTCGACTTAAACTTGACTCTAGGCAAGGACAAAGGCAAAAGACCTTTGGAGGAATCTCAAGAGAACCAAAAGAAGAAGATGAAGATCGAAGAAGGTGAGGAGATTAGTACAGGCCATACGTCAGAAGACAAAATTGCTTGTCTGGAGCAGGAGGTGAAGAAACTCAAGAAGATGATAGAGGACCAGGAGAAGTTAGCTAAACGCAACAATGCGGCACTGACTTCAAGAATAGATAGGTTCTTCTATTGGTCTACCCAATGCTTCTGCAATCAACAACAAAGAAGTGTTGATTGTATGAATGGGATTTACACTACCCTCCGTAACATTGCTCAGTCTCTTGCTCCAAGGAATGGCCGAGGGGTGATGATTCAATACAACCCACCTAATCCGAGACCACCTCGCCTGTAGATTGCTCATCTATGAGCAAACATTCCCTTTTTTTTTAATGCAATGTAATCCTTCGTTTTGTTTTTTTTTTATTTTAATGCAAGTGGTTTCTTTCAGATGACGGTACTTAAAAAAAATTATAATAATAAAGAAAGATAAATAAAATCAGCCGCACAAATTTTGTACAATAGAAGGATATATATATTTTGAAAAATATATATCCATTTTAAAGATAGAAAGAATTTTCTGACATGGATATATATATCATCATTTCAAAGCAAAAGCAAGTTACATACTTACTCAAGATAAAACATATTATAATCAGAGTATGTAGTAACATAATTGAGGTAATATGGATTAATAAGATATAATCAGATATAAACTATAATCCATAAATAATGGTTCATAAGTTACAGCTTATGTAAAAGAGATGATATGTATAATGCTCAAACCATGATGTATTAAAAAAAATAATTTAAGTATTTAACATATTTTTATATGTCATGTTGTGATCAAGTATGTAAGATGTTAGAAAACAATATGTCATTGCAATGAAAGTATGACAGTAAAAAAAAATTTGCCAGAATGTACAATTGAAATCAAGGAAATTAAATAATGAAGAAGTAAAGGATAGAGATACTCATCAATTTTGGCAAACTTTTGTTGCTTCTTGAAGTTCCTCTTCAAGATTTTGATATCCTTGTTTTGCTCATTGCTCTTCTTTTGATCGATCCTGTCTTCTTACAATTTTAATGATCTTAATTGATTGATTATTTGCAAGATCTATCAAGCATTGGTTCAATGTAGGCTTCGTTGGTCGACTACTGATAGGAGTGTTGGTCGACCAACCAACTTCAAAACTATAAATCTTACTGATTTCGGAGAGCAGAGGAAAGAATGTGCTTTAGAGGATAATTTTGAGGATTAACTCCTGCAAAACACTTTTGGTGGAGCACTTTGATGTTCAAATAAATCTCAAGCACTAGGAGCAACATTATGTTCAAGATATGCCATATTAATAAAAGTGCTATGCTTCTATGAAATGCAATTTTGCAATAAATTTGATTTCATTGAAAATATTTAAATAAGATTACAGCAAGGATAAATACTATGGGTAGGAGTAATCTTATTGTTGTGAAGACAAGAAAAATGTGCGTGTAATGGAAGCAAGTTTTCATGATGCGGTAAAAAGGATAGTTTGAGCAAAATTTGGAAGAAAGATTTTAGCTCAAAACAAAATTTGAATCTATAAGCTGCACACCTAACAATTGTTTTCAGATATAGCATGCATGAGTATCAAGGATAGATGTAATGCATATTAGAGAACAGACAAAAGCATTAGAGAGCAGTAAACATATCAGTCAAATTTCTTACAATGCATTCCAGCTTATATGTTTACTTATCCATTGCCTCCTTTTGATGCAAGAGAGTGGAGTTTGAATGATGTAGCCATTGAAAAGTTATTTCCGCTCCTTGCTTCGAGGCAAATCTGCAAATTAATCCTTTGTCTTTGATACCCAAATTTTTTTGGGTTTGCCTGGGTCATGAGGTCCTTTTTGAACCCATTTCATTTTTACTCCATGAACAAGATTTTTCTTATAAAAACAGGAGTAAGACTTGTGTCCTTTCAGTCCACAATAAAAACAAGTGCAAGGTGGACTTTTGGACATTTTTGTAGGAACAAAGTAGTTTTCGAAATATTTCTGATTTGACTTGTTAAGAACAAAACCAATTTTGTTAAAGCTACTACTTTGTTTCTCAACAGAAGAGTTTTGAATTTCTCTACCTTGAGAAAGTTTTTTAAGTGTGTTTTTAAGATCATCATTCTCCTTTTTCAAGGAATCACACTTGGTACAAAAGCAATTTTTGTTGGTAGAGATATTTGCCTTTAAAATCAAATTCTCTTCTTGCAAAGTTCTGTTTTGATTTTCAAAAATAAAATTCTCTTCCTTGGAAATAGAAAATTCGTTTTTCAATGTTTCCAACTCATTTTCAAGAGAAGAGTTTTTCTGTTTTGAAATATTTAGTTTCTTTGCAAGTATAAGAGATTCTTCATGTAAATCATCAAATGCATCTTGTAATTCTTCAAAAGAGTAGTCAAATGAATTTACCTCATCTTTATCTCTGGCCACAAGACAAGTGTTGGCTTCTTCATTTGTGTTCTCCTCATCGGAATTGCTATTTCCCCAAATGGAAGATAGGTAAGCTTTCTTTGATGATTCAGTTTTTGGTTGTGGTTTCTCTTTTTCTCCTTTTTCTTTTTCTTCTATCTCCTTGGTGATTTGAGATTTTCCTGTAAGTTCAACACCAAGAGCTTGCAATTGATTAAGCACAAGTCGTATCTCATTAAAGGTTTCACAATTTTTCATTTGAGCGATATCAAGTTCATTAATGAGATTTCTAGACTTTAATTCCATTGCAACAAGATCTTCCTCATATGCAACTTCTAAAGTTTCCCACATTTCCTTAGCAGTTGCACAATTGGAAATTCTGAAAAATTCATCTTGACTCAATGCACAAGAAATAATCAATTTTGCCTTAGCATTGAGTTGCACTAAACTTCTTTCAGTATCATTCCATTCACTCTTGGGTTTTGGAATGTATTTTCCTTGTTCTTCCTTGACAGGCATATAAAAACCATTTTCTATAATTTCCCAGAGTTTATGGTCTACTGAAATTAAAAAAATTTTCATTTCATACTTCCAATATTGAAAATGATTAGCATAAAAAATTGGAGGTTCTGTGAAAGAACAATTTTCAGAAATAAACCACTCACTAGATCCAACCATATTTACTCTTAGACGGTTAAGTCTTAAATCAAGAGCCCAAGCTCTGATACCAATTGAAAGTAATGGTTGGAACCCAAGAGTGTAATACCCAAGAAAAATAAAATATAAATATTTGTTTACAAACTACTGTTACTATTTCAGTATACGGTACTATTCACCCGTATAATACTATTTACGTATACGATACTGTTCATTTATGCAATCGAAATGTCAAGTACTAGATGTTGTTTGGTCATAAGAGAAAACTAGAAAGAAGTTCGTAGGAGAAACTGACGTTTTATGTGTGAAAATACCCTTAGGGACTAAAGTGAAAGGACTGAATTGAAAAGAAACTTAAAGGTTTAAGGTGAAAGGATATTTTTCCCTTTTAAGTTTCCAATAAAATTTTCCTGAGGTGCACAGTAACTGCATTATTAGAAATGTCATTTTCATGAATAGTAAATTGAATATTTTATTAGCGCATAGTGTCAAATAGTACCCTTGACTTTTGCTATAAATAGGCCCTTCCATTTCACTTCTAAACTCACACCTTCAACTTCTCTTCTTCTCTCCTTAAGTTTCTCTTACTCCAAAGCTAGGCCTCTGAGATTTTAGGCCTTTCCTTTTCAGCTTAGGTAAGGATACTATGCCCTTTCTATGTCTTTCAAATTTTAGAAGTTAATTTCTTAAGTATGCTCTGTGGTTGCGGCCTTGGCTGATCTTCCACATCAGAAAAACTGTCCTTAGCTGTTTATATGTTATTTTGATTCTCTGATTACCGAAATAGAATGTAAACTGTGAAAAATACATGTCTAGGAAAGTTCTGGCTAAGGAAAGACCTGGTTTTTAAGTGTGTCCAGTGTGACCCTCCACTCTTTCCTGGGAACTTACCTGGTGTACTCTTTTACAGATTGTATTCTCTATTTCTGGTATGAATAGTGACCGTACGTATGAATAGTGATCGTACGTATGAATAGTGACCGTATGAATAGTACCATATATATGAATAGTAACCGTATATATGAATAGTGACAGTATATATGAATAGTATCATATGTATGAACAGTATCTGTATGAAAACAATCCTAACTTGTTTTCTCTAATCTTTTATGAAAATCTCCGTAGCGGAATACTGAAATTCATCTGTGTACTCTTATCTGTAACGACTTAGAGAAGCGATATTCGTACGGAATCCAGGTGAGTGAAACGACCCCGTTTTAATAGAGTTTTAGCATTACTAGTGATAAAAAGTATGTCGTAGGACACTCCCAAGATTCATAGGGGGAAATTGGATTCAGAATGACGAATCTAAATGAGATAATTAATCCATAAGTATGGATAAAATGAAATAAGTATCTTATGATGATGTGAAGTTTGAATGTTTTCAAAAATGGATTAATTGTTATCTTGATATGTGGTTTATAAATCCATAATATAGTTATATATTATACCTGTTATATGGATGAATATTATATTGAGCTTCTGATTATGATATGAAATGCTATTGATTGTGATTGAGCGGGACAGTACCCCCTCTCACGGCAAGGCGGAAAACCCGGTTGACAGGGTGTCTTGACCAATGAGTGTGGAGACAACGATTCCCTCAGTAGGGATATAGCCCGGATTGGTGATAAATCCGTGAGGCGCCCTAGCTAAGAGGATGAGGTTGTGCGTCATGGCGGAAATATACATAATTGGTGAGCCGGCCTGTGTGCGCTCTCCGGGATATATTGCCATTGACGAGTACTAGTAACGTTTGTTGAATTGGATGAATTTTTATCTTGTATGTAAGAGGATGAGGTTGTGCGTCATGGCGGAAATATACATAATTGGTGAGCCGGCCTGTGTGCGCTCTCCGGGATATATTGCCATTGACGAGTAGTAACGTTTGTTGAATTGGATAAATTTTTATCTTCTGTCTATTAGTTGAGTATGAGCCTTCGGATATGCTTGCATGACTGGTAATGTATTTGAATTTTATTAATGCGAGGCCGATTCGCTCATTGAGTTTAAAAGCTCACATTGTTTGTACAACCTTTTTGTTCAGATCAAGTTGCCATCGAAGAATATCTGCTAGAGGAGTAGATCACTTTGGACCTTCCCGTTGTCGGGTAGACCTCTCTTCTGTTATAGATTATGTTGCTCTGTAATCGTCTAGGACATCTAGGTCAGGGGTTTGGCATTTGGTTTGTATGTCAGCATAATAATGTATTTTATATTGAGAATCTATTATTATGTGCAAATCATCTCTATGAATTTCAAATAAGAAAATTTGATATATTTTCTTCAGGAATGGTTATTTTGATAATGACTAAACTCATGGGTAGAATTTATCGAAAGGCTTACAGTGATGGGATATTTATCATTGTGCCGGTCATGTGCCCAGAAAACGGGTCGTGACAAAGTTGGTATCAGAGCAATGGTTGTTAGGTCTCCTAGTGATTACAGAGCAAGGTAACCTTAGTGGGACCTCCTCTATCGTTGTGAACCCGGGCACAATTATAGAGAGACGGCTCTACTGAAGGTCCTGTAGGATGTTTCCATTTCCTTTCCCTCCGAGACTTATCTCTTCTTAGGAATTATGTTCTCAGTTTTAGTTTTAGACAGATGTGGCCACACTTTTGAACTTAGTAAAGGAAAGGTTATTACTTGTTTTGATTCCGTTGTTGTTGGATCAAATTTTTATATGGTGGATTTTATAAGCTGAATTCATGATTGAATTTGTGTAGCTATATTATTTTAGGGTACCAGCCAATAAAAGAAACCACTCGCATTAAAAACAAAAAAATTGAAGGATTACATTGCAAAAAAGGAAGAAGTTTACTCATGCATGAGTAATCTAAAAGCGAGGTGGTCTTGGATTAGGAGGGTTGTATTGTATCATCACCCCTCGACCATTCCTTGGAGCGAGAGACAGAGCAATGTCGCGGAGGGTAGTGTAAATTCCATTCATACAATCAACACTTCTTTGTTGTTGATTGCAGAAGCACTGGGTAGACCAATAGAAGAACCTGTCTATTCTTGAAGTCATTTCTGCATGATTGCGTTTAGTTAACTTCTCCAGGTCTCCTATCATCTTTTTCAGATTTTTCACCTCCTGCTCTAGACAGGCGATTTTGTCCTCCGAGGTATGGCCCGTGCTAGTCTCCTCAGCTTCCTCGATCTTCTTCATTTTCTTCTCCTTCTGCTTCTCTGGAGACCCCTCAAAAGGTCTTTTGCCCTTGTCTTTGCCCAGACTTAAGTTTAAGTCGAGCTCTTCTTCCTTAGCCTCTACTGTGAGATCAATGTACTTCCTTGCGGACATGATTTGGAAAAATTTAGAAATTTTTGTAAGAGTATGAGGCGAGAGGAATACTGGGGGATTGTAGGCTCGGAGATTATTACTCTTTGTGGTGTGGTAACTGAGAACGCTGAGAAGGTTTTTATAGAGAAAAAATTTGGACTAAGAGACAAAGAAGATATCTCTTCACCGCACCCCTACACGATCAACCTATGGATTTCTGCAAGCTGGAAGCCATAAGTCTAGGGTAGGCGTGCATACCGATAGCGCGTTGCATTAATGCCAAAACCACGAAAGTCAGTATTCGGTGAATTTGCGGCCGATTTTACTTGGTTTTCCCATTTCTCCCGTTGGCATTTTTCGAAATTCAAAGAAGTTGACGATATAGCCATTAAAGATTGCCTTAGATGCTTTTATGATGAACTGAAATGCATTTCTCTGTTTTATTGTGTTGTTCTTAAGAGCCTTCAGTTGAGTATAATATACATAATTGATTGAATCATGTTGTAATTACATTTATGTATGTTATTCATGCATAATGAGTGAAGGCTACGATCAAGGAGAATATGTGATGATCCTACATATACTCATAGAGATGTGAAATCAAAATGACTTGGATAGAATAAAATGTGTAGATGATGATATATCTTCATGGTTACACATACTTACATATAATGCTCTCGTGGGCAAATGAAAGGCAGTGATTTCCTTACATCATGATAATGCTTAAGGCATGTGACCGTAAGCAGTTAACTTTGTTTTAAAATATATATATTGATATACATATATTATGTGTAAGTCTAGAGTAAAGACACCGATTAGAATCTAAGATACGGCCAATATGAGGCGACCTAATCATAGAGGGACATCGTGATATAGGATTACAGAATAAAACAAGTTTAGAGGGAGAAAATCTCAGACTGAAGAGCGTTAGTCAGAACTTTGAGAAAGGTCAAGATTAGCCGAAATTTTTTTTTTTTTTGAGGAAATCTTTGACTTATGTTAATTGCATTAAATTGCATTTACTATTTATCTGCATGTCCGACATTAATTGCTGGTATTGCGACATATGTGATCTGTAAACCTTATAGCGAGCGGCGTGTAGGTTGTGGTGGCTTTAGCTCCAGGGGCTTCAGGTTGTCTATAAATCTTGTACGCCCGTTACCCCACTCATCACACCAAGTGAACTTCTTTCATTACATACCTATTTCTCAATCTCCATTCCTTTCTCATTCAAAGCTATTTCTGAGATCCCTAGAGAAATGGCCGATAATAAGTCTTTCAACTTGAATTTTGAGACTGGCAATGTAGAGCTTGATTTAAATCTAAGTCTCGGAAACAACAAAGGGAAGAGACCTGTAGACAGGTCACCAGAAATTAAGAAAAGAAAGAGGGATGTAATAGAGTTGGAGGAGGACAGTACTGCAACATCCTCAGAAAATAAGCTTGCGTTCCTGGAGCGTAAGATCGAAAATCTGGAGAGTAAGATAGAGAGCCTAGAATACAAGACAGAGGACCAGAAACGACTAATAAATCGTCTCTTTGAAAACCAAGAGAAACTGATAAACCGTCGTTTCGGGGAACTGGCTAATCGAGTTGATAGACATTCAATGTTTGCAACTCAAAATTTTCGTGACCAACAAGCAAGGTGTATTGACTGTATGAACGGAGTAACTTATGCTCTTCGCCAAATTTCTCAGGCGCTTCCTCCAGAAACTCTTTCTAGGCTGCAACGATTAGCTTCCTCCTTAAGGTCTGAAGCACCTTCCTCTTCTAGACCTGGAGCACCTTTTATATTTCAAAAGCCTCCTCGTCCTTAATTTATTTTTCTTTTGTTTGTACCTAAAGCTACATTTGGTGTAAGCTTCACGTATTAAAATTATCTATGTACTAGAAATAAAATTTAAGTTAGAATCTAGATCTTCTTTGTTGAAGTGATTCATTTTACTGAAAGAACTTGAGGAATGAGAAGATATTGGACTTGTTATATTTCATACTTGATTCTAAAGCATAGTATAGTAATATCTTTTGACTGAGCAGAGTTACTAAAATGATATTTCATTGCACTTCTGAGCTATGGAGGAATGCTGAATAAGTATTTTATGAACCTATATATAGAGAACTATGGGTTTGCCCTAAGCATTGAAGGGATACGACTCTATATGAGTCATTGAGGTGAGAGGAATTTCTATATATATTTATTTTATAATTATGCGTGAGGAATATGTTATTTACTTAACACATTTTCTAGAATTGTTCTTCTTAGAGATTTATGTAATGATTTCATTTTATATAACGCCTTCAGCTGAGAGTATCGCCTTAAGGTAGAAGGATCGCCTTCGGGCAAGAGTATTGCTTATGGCCAAAATGATGCCTTCGGGTAGGGTGCTTGTATTCGTAAAAGTTATAAGCTATGTGTGTGGAAACATGTGTTCTGATATTCAATGTGAACTGGAAAGACCACGTGCCACTTTTGAGATGACACCTATTTGAGGTTTTACATAGAGACAGAGTTCGTTTCCGATTAGGTGGTTTGAGTTTGGTAAAGGTTATGAGGATGAGACACTATATGGTACAAAATGTTGTGGAGAAGATCAAACTGATGAGGAAGAGATTGTTTGCTATTTAGAAAAGGCAAAAGTCCTATGAAAATTATTGATAATGCGGTCTAGAGTTTACAGTTGATGCTATAGTGTTCTTGTAAATCTTACCAGGGATATGAAGAGGATTGGAAAGAAAGAGATACAAAGAATGAGATATAGACGAAGTAATCACACTTATTTCAGTCTTGAAATGAGTTTTGAATTCGGGGGACCGAATTCTCTTAAGGGGGTGATAATGTAATACCCAAGAAAAATAAAATATAAATATTTGTTTACAAACTACTGTTACTATTTCAGTATACGGTACTATTCACCCGTATAATACTATTTACATATACGATACTGTTCATTTATGCAATCGAAATGTCAAGTACTAGATGTTGTTTGGTCATAAGAGAAAACTAGAAAGAAGTTCGTAGGAGAAACTGACGTTTTATGTGTGAAAATACCCTTAGGGACTAAAGTGAAAGGACTGAATTGAAAAGAAACTTAAAGGTTTAAGGTGAAAGGATATTTTTCCCTTTTAAGTTTCCAATAAAATTTTCCTGAGGTGCACAGTAACTGCATTATTAGAAATGTCATTTTCATGAATAGTAAATTGAATATTTTATTAGCGCATAGTGTCAAATAGTACCCTTGACTTTTGCTATAAATAGGCCCTTCCATTTCACTTCTAAACTCACACCTTCAACTTCTCTTCTTCTCTCCTTAAGTTTCTCTTACTCCAAAGCTAGGCCTTTGAGATTTTGGGCCTTTCCTTTTCAGCTTAGGTAAGGATACTATGCCCTTTCTATGTCTTTCAAATTTTAGAAGTTAATTTCTTAAGTATGCTCTGTGGTTGCGGCCTTGGCTGATCTTCCACATCAGAAAAACTGTCCTTAGCTGTTTATATGTTATTTTGATTCTCTGATTACCGAAATAGAATGTAAACTGTGAAAAATACATGTCTAGGAAAGTTCTGGCTAAGGAAAGACCTGGTTTTTAAGTGTGTCCAGTGTGACCCTCCACTCTTTCCTGGGAACTTACCTGGTGTACTCTTTTACAGATTGTATTCTCTATTTCTGGTATGAATAGTGACCGTACGTATGAATAGTGATCGTACATATGAATAGTGACCGTATGAATAGTACCATATATATGAATAGTGACCGTATATATAAATAGTATCATATGTTATATACTATACCTGTTATATGGATGAATATTATATTGAGCTTCTGATTATGATATGAAATGCTATTGATTGTGATTGAGCGGGACAGTACCCCCTCTCACGGCAAGGCGGAAAACCCGGTTGACAGGGTGTCTTGACCAATGAGTGTGGAGACAACGATTCCCTCAGTAGGGATATAGCCCGGATTGGTGATAAATCCGTGAGGCGCCCTAGCTAAGAGGATGAGGTTGTGCGTCATGGCGGAAATATACATAATTGGTGAGCCGGCCTGTGTGCGCTCTCCGGGATATATTGCCATTGACGAGTACTAGTAACGTTTGTTGAATTGGATGAATTTTTATCTTGTATGTAAGAGGATGAGGTTGTGCGTCATGGCGGAAATATACATAATTGGTGAGCCGGCCTGTGTGCGCTCTCCGGGATATATTGCCATTGACGAGTAGTAACGTTTGTTGAATTGGATAAATTTTTATCTTCTGTCTATTGGTTGAGTATGAGCCTTCGGATATGCTTGCATGACTGGTAATGTATTTGAATTTTATTAATGCGAGGCCGATTCGCTCATTGAGTTTAAAAGCTCACATTGTTTGTACAACCTTTTTGTTCAGATCAGGTTGCCATCGAAGAATATCTGCTAGAGGAGTAGATCACTTTGGACCTTCCCGTTGTCGGGTAGACCTCTCTTCTGTTATAGATTATGTTGCTCTGTAATCGTCTAGGACATCTAGGTCAGGGGTTTGGCATTTGGTTTGTATGTCAGCATAATAATGTATTTTATATTGAGAATCTATTATTATGTGCAAATCATCTCTATGAATTTCAAATAAGAAAATTTGATATATTTTCTTCAGGAATGGTTATTTTGATAATGACTAAACTCATGGGTAGAATTTATCGAAAGGCTTACAGTGATGGGATATTTATCATTGTGCCGGTCATGTGCCCAGAAAACGGGTCGTGACAAAGAGGGGGGGTGAATTGGGTTTTATAAATATTTCACAAGAATTAATTGGAAGTTAAAATGATTTTCTGTAAAAGTACAATGCTTAGGATAATAAATACAATACAGAAAATCAATGTGCTGTCAAGATAAATAATTATAAAGATCAAGGAATTAAAGAATAGATATCAATATGCACAAATTAAAGAGTAAGGGATAGAGAAAGCAAACTCAGAGATTTATACTGGTTCAGCTAATCCAAGCCTACATCCAGTCCTCAAGAGACCACTTGAGTATTTCCACTATAATTACAAGTTTAATCCGGGTACTTGCAAACCACTACAACCACGCAAATTCGATCCAGGTATTTGCGAAACCACAATGAAGAATTTATGAATACGGGCTCCTCCTCAACCCAAAGCAAGTTCTTCCAACACCGGTACTTGCGAACCTCAACTCAGAATAATATATGTGTTGATCAAAATCAACAATACAAAGAAACTCTCTCTAAAGAGTAGATGAAAACAAATGAAGCTCTAATAACTCTAATGATAGAGAATATGCAAGATTTGGCTCAAGAATGCTTTCCTTTCTCTCAAAGATGATAGAAGAAGTTAATATCACATTGTAGGACTTTGTTCTTGCTCAAAATCGTGTATCTAAGGTCATATATATAAGATTTTACAAAACTAGCCGTTATATAGCCGTTATAGTGCAGTACAGATTTTGAGCTTTCTTTAAAAATTCATAACTCCCTCATTTGAACTCCGTTTTAAACAAATAATATACCGTTGGAAAGCTCTTGGAGTCTAGTTTCAAATGATCCAAGTTTTACTCAAAAATTATTTTCTTTTAAAAGATATAATCAAAATACTGACTATAGGTCAGAACAGAATAATTTTTTATTACAGTAAAATCAACTTTCAGTTTTTCAAACTATATTTTGAATAGTCATATATTTCTCATTTGGACTTCGTTTAGAATAAATAATATACCGTTGAAAAGATCTTTGAGTCTACTATCAAATGAGATTAAGATACTTGAAAAATAGATTTTTCATTTATGAGATATGATATAAGGAGTGACCAAAGGTCAAAAAAATAACTTTTGTAAAACTTCATATCTCACTATCTTTTTGTTCAAAAATGCTTGAGCCAATGTATGCAAATCTAAATCATTGAGTTGCACAAATATACTAGCCTATATAAAATATACCTAATTTAAACACATAGGCTATCTTGATGCATCCAAGCTTCCAAGACTTCAAATCTTCTAATTCTTCATTTCTTGGAGCTTCATCCTTGCATGTTGTTTTCCTTGAGTGAAGCATGATATTGCTTTTCCTTGTTCTTCAATACAATCCTCACTCTTCTTGTTTTGAACCAACCTATAAAATATATCTTACTTGCAAACCCAATGGTTAGTTTAATAGCATGATTCAATATATGCAACATACATATTAAATAACATAATCATGCTTAAGTACTTGTAGCATATATATGATAATTAATCTTTATATATATCAATGCTACTATTCAAATACATTTGTCATCATCAAAACTTATGGCATATAGCCTTAGGGTCAACATTGACTTCAGTCACATGTTAAAAGAAAAATTAATAGATTGGTTTATGAAATTAAATTAATAAGATTGTTGAACACTGTTGTGGGTTTCATGTAGAAATAAGGCTTACGGTGGAGGGGTTAGGTTCTCTTCCATGCCAATCACATGCCCGATCTTGGGATGTGACAAAGTTGGTATCAAAGCTATGGGATTAGATCTTCTTATCAATTACAAAACAAGATGTCCTTAGTGGGTCCTCCTCTATCGCTGTAAACTCGAGCATAACTATAGTAATAAGCTTCACCAAAGGCCATGTAGGATGTTATCTTTTCATTTCTTTGAGTCTTGTTCCTCCTAAGTGGTTGAGTCTTCTGGTACATGAGTAGAGGTGTGTGTTGGTATGTTCAAATATCGGGTATCCCTTGATGGCTTGAAATAGTTATGAAAATACAAAAAAGAGTGGCTCAGGGAAACCATCATTTGCTTGGCTTCTTTTATTCAAGCCCACAGCCACAAGGAAGACCGTGGTCAAGAAAGAATGTTAGAATTTCAAAGAAGCTATCAATGGGACGTATGTTATAAAGGGGGATGTACCTCGAGCGAAGAATGGTATCTTCCTGTGGTGGTTAAGACCCAGTAAAATCTCAACAACCAAATGATGATATAATACAGTGGTGGTTTAAGTGTGAAACTAATCTAGGAGTTTATTTCCCTTTCCTTTTTCATGTTGAGTTATGAGAGATGCATGATATTTCCAATTACTATTGCTTTGAGGTTGGACAAAAGGTTAGCATAGTAAATGGTAAGAAACTAATAGACACTGTGGAAGTAAAGGAGTTGAATCATAATATGTTTGTGCATATATACAACTTGATTAATTGACCAAATTGTGGTATAAATTGGTGGGGAAGAATTGGAAAAGCAAAGATTATGAGGAGCTCCCTCGGGGACTTCTTGTTATTAAGGTTCAGCAATAATAGTGTGGTTGGTTGAGAGATAGGAAAAGGGTGTTCCCAACTAACGGCAACATTTGGGCTGAACTTAGTTCATTTTGGGAGTGGTGAACCGATGCAACTCCTACCTTAAAATTCTTATACATCATTCGGGAAGGAGTACTCAATTAAGGATCAAAGGACAAGAGGCAGTTAGTGAAAGGTTGAGATGGTCAATTGGTGTAGGTGTTACATTGAAAATGATTAGTGTCTCGTTCAAACACAATTGGAAAGCAATGAGGAATTAGGTGGATGGGACTCGTAGTTGGCGATTGAAGATCCCTCAGGATGTTTGCTAATTTGAAACACAAATAGGTTGGCATGGGGAGTCTTGGGAGATGAGGATACCGACAACCAGATCCCCAGAGCTAAGGGGAATGCGATTGTGCAAGAGAATTAAGTCTTGAGTCCCGTTGCTAAAGATTGAAGCTAGTGGTGAATTTTACTATGAGGCGGAACACATCTAGTGTGAAGGGCTATGAATGGCGGTGATGAGATCCTTGTAACTAGTACCTTCTTACCATGAGGCTAGGCATCTGAGCTTGACAACTGAGTCAGAGAACTGAAGGTCAAGAGAGAAAATCTTACTCTAAGGAGTAGTGTTAAGGAAGAGAATCATGTTAGGGTGTACACGAGATTGAGGCCAATGAATAGAAATGTGTAGTTGTGTAATTCCGAGTACTAATAATAGTATTGGCTAGGATTTGCAAAGATCAATATCGGCATGACTGGCATCCAATAATTTTGATGATATTGGTATGACAGCTAAAATTTTAGAAACACCCTGGTGCCTGAAAATACTGTGTTTACTTTTTTCCTTGAATTTACAGTCCCAATATCATGATTGGATTTGGATTAAATTTTTGGAAGCTGTTTCAAGATACAAGACATATTTGGAAGTTTCTCATTTAGGACCTGCAATTCCAGTTTCAAAGGCCCCTGAATTATATATGGTGCAAGTATGCCGCTTAAGCTGGGCTACAACAGAAGAGGATGTGGTAATTATTGCTTGTCGTGGGATCAAATTCATCATCTTTGTCAGCGTCGTCGGCTGTACATTCAATTTGTATATGGCTTCTCTTCAACATTCATCAAATGTTAACCACACAGAAATCAGAGAAATTGAAAGAGATCTTGATCCTAAGGTTATTCTTTTGTGGAGGTCTGTATGTGGTTTCCTGGCCATCGCGCTGTAATGATAGAAACTGACTGTGATTGTTCTGAGTAATATACATTTCTTAATGCCATACTTGATGACTATTTTTTCTAGCAGTTAAACATTTTATTAGTCTTTTCTTTATATATAGAAACCTGATGCATGTTTGGATCTCTATGCATGCATTGTGGTCCAAAAACATAAAAAAGAAAAGATCCCTGTGCATTCACGGTTCACCGAGATAGTTGACTTCGAAAACATGCTGACTGCACTGCTGCTGATGCTTTTAAACATGCTGGATAAAATATAGCCTTTGCTAGCGGAAGTCCTTTAAAAAATTCTTATACGATCACTTCCGGAATGAATAACAATTGTGACTTAAAAATTTTCTACTAATTCTTACTAAATAATTTTGCGACTACTCCCATTACTTTTTGCTACTAAAAGGCAATAGAAATTCATACTTATCCCCGTCACCCATTACACTAAAGCTTTGTGACTGACGTAACAATTGAATTCAATGGCAAAATTGTGTGTATCTCGAGCCACACACACATATATATTTATTTGTGTGGCTCACCAGGACCATGTCGCACACATATATATTTCTTGTCCAATATCATATTTTATGTTTTACTCTAAAATTTATATCAATTAATTTTATTTTTAAAAAAAATTTCTTTGTATAAATTTTAAATGAAAACTACACTTGTCTTAATTTATAAATTTTGAATAACAAAAACACTTTTAAACAATAAACACTTTATAAGCAAAAAAAAAAAGGGAAAAAAAGCCATGCGAAGGGAAAAATCAGCCAGGTTGCCTTTCATGTAGTAGGCATGTTAACCAGAACCTTCATTGATAAAACCTTCCTTGCGACCTTCAAAGCCTGGCCGCATGAGTTTTTTCTCCCTCTTGGCAATTTTACGCATTTTCTTCTGATGAATCCTCTCAGCTATATTTTCTGATCTTCTTTGTTGTTTCTCAGCTTTCATTTGCTCTCTGGTATCAGTTCTCTCCTTCCATTTCTCTGCATTTTTCTGGTGCCTCTTCTTCCCCTTCTTTATGGCTTTTTCTAGCAGTTTAGGGTCATCGTGGACTTTGTTCCCTGCAGCCCTATCCATTGCTGCTTTCCATGACTGCTTTTTTGCAATAGTTTCACCTCTCTCTGGATCTTTCTTTGCTTCTTCTAGTTTTTTTGCCCTTTCAAGCTCCTGATGTCTCGACATTTTTCTCTTTTTCTTCCCTTGCCTTTCCTCATTGTCAAGTTTGACATGACCAAACATGAGGTCTTTTGAAGCTTCTGCTGCATCAATCTTCCTTTTGTCCACCGACTCACCAGGTTCATGTTTACTTCCTTCACTTCCCTTGTCTCTCTTACGTTTCTTATTATCAGTTCCTCTCTTCACATTCCTCTCATCTCTTTTCTTTTCTCTATTGGAATTTCCAACGTTACGACTTGCCCGAAACTCTTCAATTTTGCGATGAAGCCTTTGGCGAAGTTCTTCATATGTTACTGACTGATCATCACCTTCAAGACCTTTTGCCAAAGGTTTCATATCCCTTTGCTCATCATTACTCTCATTCAGGTTTTCTTTGCCCAAGCTCTGCTTCAGCAGGTCGAGTGTTGTTGCACTAGGCTTATCTGGATCTAAACGCTCTCTTCGAGATTTCTTAATATTTTCCTTTGTCTCTTTCTTTGCTGCAGCCTTTTCGGCCTTGCTCAGACCTTGAAACCATGGTTTCTCATCATCATTTGGTAGATAGAACTTGGCTGGTATAAGCTCAATTAACTTGTCAAAGAAGAGAGTATGCTGATGAATAATAGATTCCAAATCTTGAGCATCATTGGTCTCCTCAATAGTCTTTTGCTTTTTCTTCTTCATCTGCATATAAAAAATGTCCAGAAAAGAAAAAAGTGTATCAGTTTGTAGTTCCATTAATTATTCAATTCAAGGTTATATTGTCTTAAAGACAATATAAAAGTAACCTTGAACTGTTGAACGGGAAACTAAAGGAATAGTACTTACACACACACACACACACATATGTATGTATAATTTAAGCAAAAGAAACTAGAATTCCTTCAACCTTGAAAAGCCTGGGTGATCAACGCATTGACTCACAATAGCTACAAACAATTCAAAATAAAATAGAAAAGATCCTAGCGAGCTAAGCAAAATATTTCTATGCTGACTTTGTTAATAATGGAACTTGTAGATCAGAGATGTTTGAACGTTGAATCAAAGGCAAAAGTTAATACTGGAAAACTATTTTTCTAGGGGGGTGCATGTTTGCAGATGACAGCATGCTAACCATGGCATATTGGAGCACTCGCAGCAGCTAGGCATCCAATGAAAAAGGCAATCGAAATTTTGCTTGGATTATATTGTCAATGGCCATTTCAGTTCAAAAGCTTAAGCTGTTGAGTAAAGCCACATGATTAGTTTTGAAATTTCAATTTGATTATGAAGAATGAGAAGGACCAAATGACGACTTCTTCCTATAGACTCTTGATATCATGTCACAGAACATTTCAACTCAAGATTAAGCTCTTAAGTGAAGGAAGGTCCCATGGACAGTTTTTATTAATATTTCCAACACACATTATGAACAACACATCAAGATGAAGCAACAAATTTGAAACCTTGGATGTTTACAGTTTATACTAAGAGCTCAGCCTTTAAATGTTAAGGGAAGTCCTGACAAACTACATGAAAGCATAAATTCTTCTACCAAAAAAAAAAGCATAAATTCTGTAAAAGGTTATCAAACAAACTACTGCCCTTCAGACTTCATACCAGCTATCTTCTCTCTTATCTGCATGTTTGATACCATAGAATTAGATGTTCTTCATTACTAGGTTTGACACTCGCTAGGTCTAGTCTAGAGCATTCATTGAGAACAAGAAAATTCCTTTTTATAATCAACCGAATCAATTTACAAAAAAGAAAACCCTAAATAGAATAATCTAATTACGATACACAAAATAACACAAACTGTAAAAGGAAGACCTAAAAAACCTTGTTCGAAGGCACATGAAACTCAACAAGGGAAAAGGGTTGAGAGAGAGAGAGAGAGAGAGAGAGAGAATTACCGGAGTGAGCGAAAACCGGAGTGAGCGAAAGCGGATTTCGTCGTCGACAACAAGCACCGTCCCTGACTGCGAGAGGAGGAGCAGAACGGCGAATGAAGAGGAGAAGAGAAGGGCTGATTTGCAAATAATCTAGAAGTATGCAACGGCAATTTTTTTTTTTTTTAAAGTTTGAGATTATTTTAATTTTATTTTAAATACTATTGAGCAAATTACAGTCTCTTTTATTATAAAATGTCAAAATTACAAAATTTTTGTCTCTATTTTTTTAAAATATATGTCCCTCCCTCAGTTCAAAATATGGTCGATTAATATATTAATTATTAATTATTTATACAATACAATAAATATTAAATTTATTCATCGGATTTAAAACATATAGCACATAACATTGCATAATTTTAATAATTTATGAATTTAATAAAAGAAACTAATTAGGCTTTAAAAAGTTTTATTCATATTTTTCAAAATGGAGGAAATGGCAGTTTAATTTATGTACGTACTAGGAGGAGGGGGGGAACGTAATTTAATTAAAGATCTGTATAATTTACCTCTTTGAATTTGTGTTTGGAGATTTTATTAGATATTTTTACGAATTCGAGATTCAAGATGAGGAGAGTGGTACCTAATTCGATCCAAAACTGCAATATTATGTATAAATAAAATATGAAAATATATTTATTTTTTAATCTATATGTGTGATAAACTATTATGTTTAAGATATGTATTTTTTGAAATTAAATAATTTTAAGTTAAACTGACTGTGTATTTGAATTATATTCATGATTGTAGGACCTTTGTTTTTTTGGGTGGACTTTATATGCATAAATTTTATGTAAGTTAGATTTGATCATTGGTCCAAAAATCCGCCTAACCTGATAGGCCCAACTCAAAAAAGTGAAATAAGCTCATCAATTTGAAGCTGAATAAAAATATCAGTTTCTTTTTAAAAATTTCAAAAAATACAGGTTTGGTTTGGATTTTTTAAAAGTCTGACCCAAATTATTTTTATATAATTTTAAAATAAAAATTATTTATTTAAATAATAAAATGTTATATAAATTACACGTCATATTATTTAAAATATTTTATATGAATATGTCATATTAAAATATATAATTTATATAATATGTATTTTTTAATTCTTATTAATACATAGTATATAATTTATGTTTAATTTTAATACTTGACATGATATTCAATTATTTATCATGTATGTCATATTATATAATATATAGCATTATTTTAATATGTATTATTTATAAATTATGAGTTATGTTATATGTAAAGACGTGTAATGTAATTATAAAATTATTATAATTTAAGTTGTTATGTATTTTTTATTTATTATTAAATAAAAATTTACTTTAGTTATTATTTTTAATTCAATTACACATTTATTTAAAATGATCATTTTAATTATATAATATTATTATTGACTTCTTTAATTTAATATAAAAGTAAATTTTTTTATATGTTAACATGTAAAATATATATATATATATATACCCACTTATCTTTCCTTTTGTTATTATATAAAAAGGTCTAACTCATTTTTTAACGAATCCACTGATTAAGTTAAATGTAAATGAAAAATAAAGAAATGTGACTACTATAATACCCTACCTGTCCATCACCCATAATTTGCTGAACAATATATTCATATAAGTAGGACCTAAGTTTGGCACAATTTTGTTCCTTTTTACAATGCCTACTTGCTGGAGAGGAAGCTGAAGCTCCTGATTTTTCCTGCATTTTCTGTCAACTTTGGGCCAACTCAGTGTACCAATTTCATTATGCTAATATACTGATGGAATTTCAGTAGAAGGTACTCATGATAATAAAAAAGCGATTGCATTGCTTTGATGATTCAAAATTTTGAGAACATAGAATGGATGGCTTTAGAATTTCACATCTCTGTCATGGAGATAAAGGTTCTCCATTTCTTCATGGGAATTCAAAATAGGTTAGGCATACAATCTGGCAAATGGACAGTGTTTGTTAAGAAGTATAGTCAGAAGTGTAGTCAATATTTTCTTCGGACTAAATTCTTAGCAATTTACCAAATGGTTGTTGGCATGAGTGATTCGACACTCTTGTCCCTTAAGGTGGTGGGATTGATCCTCCTTTGTGTAGAGTTATTACCTTTGAGAGCACTTTACCCCTAAGTGGGCCAACTCGATACGAAGAGAATTAGTCAAGTCCAAAGAGTTTGGATACCCTGATTATACCAACAAAAAAAAATCTTGGCAATTTGTATATTACCGCCAGAATGTTCAGACTAATTTACTTGTATCTCCATTTTATATATGATAAGTGATCTATTGTCATCAAAATCTAAGAGAGCCCAGTTTACATGTTAGATTTAGATAACAATGCTTTGGATACTTGGATCCACCATGTAAATACTAATCAGGAACCTCTATTAATTTTGGAAGATGTGTCACTGATTAGCATTCTTGAGTAGTTCTCTTCTTTCCGTATCCGTGAGTGTTTTCTTCATTGAAGAAATAATCACACCTTATGTATATTTTTCACATAATTTAGATGCTGTACACTTTTCACATATGCAAAACTGCACAAAGCACCCTTTAAATGTCAACTGAGTAAAAATAGCAATATGCTATTAATTCTGAAAAGTGTTTATTATTATTATTTATTAACAACATGATTTGCAGCAATAGAATGGCTGAGGAGCTGGATAACCTTTGCTTGATCCGGACAATTTCAGCAAGAAGGTATAGATTTGGTAAGTTTTCCAACAGATGGTGGGATTGATGAACAAAAAATATATTTAATCATTGCAATTTTGAATTTGATACTGACGAATAGCCCTTCCAATTGATTTTTTTCAGGCGCGTATTCCATTAGAAGAAGTGTTTGAACAGTTAAGAACATCGTGAAGAGGACTTTCATCTTAAGATGCTGAAGCTCGACTGCAAATATTTTGTTGGAAATAATTGATTGAAAGTGGTGGGACTCACAAGAAGAAAATTTGCAATGTGAAGGAGGTTTGATGGAAGTCCCACATCGGCGGGTTTTCAAAAAATTGCTTGACAACTAGGCTATATATAGAAGTTTTACCTCCTTGTATTTTTTGTACCAATACAAGACACATTAGCTTGTATTTAATTCTTTCTTTCTTTATACTCTTATTCTAGAGTGATGAGAGATGTAAGTTAAATACATGCTTGAGAGTGTGTGGGTGTATTTGGGTATCAGTTGGTATCTGGTATTGGGTACCGGATATTTAAGAGAAGTTTTTGTGTGTTGTAAAAATTTATACATAGTATTTTCTCTGGTTGTCTTTGACAACGGTCGTGATTTTTCTCCGATTTTGGAGTTTTCATGTTATTTTCTAGTGTTATGATTGTGAGTATTGTTTCCTGTTATTTCTCTAATTTATTTGTGCCAAAGTATTTTTTAACGGGGAAAGGTGTTTTTTTCCAACATATTTGGCCCCAACAAACTTGAAGAGAAGACAGTAAGAAAGAACATACTTTGAGAAAATATCTAATGAGCATAACTTTATGTACATAATTTGAAGTAGAAAAAATTGAATATCCAATCAGGTGTCTGAGGACCTTATTCAGATCTAACAGTGAAAATCTCCATTTAGATTAATATTGGCTTGGAGTGCTTCATTTATAATGTATCATGCAGGAGAATAAAGTACTGAAATTTCTAAGTTTTATGTGGAATCCTGTGTCATGGGTTACATAAGTAGTAGCTGTTATGGCAATTGTCCTTTCTAATGGTGGAGTGAGTAGAGAACACAATTTATATTCAAAGGATTCTTTCTTTTTTCATCTTTCTAATGGTGGAGTGAGTAGAGAACACAATTATGCTCTTTTAGGAGATCTTAGATCCCTGGTTGCTTCTCTCTTTGTAGATTAGTCCTTGTTTCTTTCTTGTTTTGTTCTGTATATTACCACCAGAATGTTTTTTTTTTTGGTTTGGCCCTTTCTTATTTTCATTTTCACTGAAAACAGAAATAGACTTGAAAATGCGTTTGGTTGAGGAGCTGGATAAACCTTTGCTTGATCCGGACAATTTCAGCAAGAAGGTATAGATTTGGTAAGTTTTCCAACAGATGGTGGGATTGATGAACAAAAAATATATTTAATCATTGCAATTTTGAATTTGATACTGACGAATAGCCCTTCCAATTGATTTTTTTCGGGCGCGTATTCCATTAGAAGAAGTGTTTGAATAGTTAAGAACATCGTGAAGAGGACTTTCATCTGAAGATGCTGAAGCTCGACTGCAAATATTTTGTTGGAAATAATTGATTGAAAGTGGTGGGACTCACAAGAAGAAAATTTGCAATGTGAAGGAGATTTGATGGAAGTCCCACATCGGCGGGTTTTCAAAAAATTGCTTGACAACTAGGCTATATATAGAAGTTTTACCTCCTTGTATTTTTTGTACCAATACAAGACACATTAGCTTGTATTTAATTCTTTCTTTCTTTATACTCTTGTTCTAGAGTGATGAGAGATGTAAGTTAAATACATGCTTGAGAGTGTGTGTGTGTATTTGGGTATCAGTTAGTATCTGGTATTGGGTACCAAGTATTTAAGAGAAGTTTCTGTGTGTTGTAAAAATTTACACATAGTGTTTTTTCTGGTTGTCTTTGACAACAGTTGTGGTTTTTCTCCGATTTTGGAGTTTCCACGTTATTTTCTAGTGTTATGATTGTGAGTATTATTTCCTGTTATTTCTCTAATTTATTTGTGCCAAGGTATTTTTCAAGGGGGAAAGGTGTTTTTTCCCTACATATTTGGCCCCAACAAACTTGAAGAGAAAACAGTAAGAAAGAACATGCTTTGAGAAAATATCTAATGAGCATAACTTTATGTACAGAATTTGAAGTAGAAAAAATTGAATATCCAATCAGGTGTCTGAGGACCTTGTTCAGATCTAACAGTGTAAATCTCCATTTAGATTAATATTGGCTTGGAGTGCTTCATTTATAATGTATCATGCAGGAGAATAAAGTACTGAAATTTCTAAGTTTTATGTGGAATCCTGTGTCATGGGTTACAGAAGTAGTAGCTGTTATGGCAATTGTCCTTTCTAATGGTGGAGTGAGTAGAGAACACAATTTATATTCAAAGGATTCTTTCTTTTTTCATCTTTCTAATGGTGGGGTGAGTAGAGAACACAATTATGCTCTAGTAGGAGATCTTAGATCCCTGGTTGCTTCTCTCTTTGTAAATTAGTCCTTGTTTCTTTCTTGTTCTGTTCTGTATATTACCACCAGAATGTTTTTTTTTTTGGTTTGGCCCTTTCTTGTTTTCATTTTCACTGAAAACAGAAATAGACTTGAAAATGCGTTTGGTTGAGTTAACTGAAAACATTTTTTTAAAAATATTTCTTAAAATATGCATAAATCTAAAAACACCAAAAAAATGTTTTCAGTGTTTCAGGAAATGAAAACTGAAAATGAAAATAAGAAATATTTTCATAAACCAAACAGACCCAAAACTTGTTTCTATTTTCATTCACTGTTGGGGTTTCTATCACTTTATTTCCTGAAAGTTAGTCAGTGCATGAATTCGTCTCTAAAAATACTAAACACGTTTTACATTAGTCTTCTCGGCATCTTTGGATTGGGTCACTTGACAAAAGGTTGAATGTGCAATAAGTTTTTTATATTTTGGGGACTACCTCATGCACTCATTAATTTCAAAGACTACAGTTGAATGGGATTTGGGTTGTTTGTAATACTTTTTCCTGCCTGGGCTTTTAGCAACAGTTTTTTCTGTTGCTAAAAGTTTCAGTAACAAAGTTTTGGTTGCTGAAACTTTTAGCAACGGAAAAAACTGTTGCTAAAAGTAGTATTGCACTCTGCATTACTAAAAGAAATGCAGAGAACCCAGAACAAGTTGAATGGGCCTGACGATTCAAAAACCAGATTGTTAGTTTCATCTAGAAATTTATTACTGATGTCTTACACAGTAATCAATCCTATTAAATTATTTGATGAACTCCATCTTAGAAAATCATTACCAATACTAAACTTTCTTCTTCTTTTTTTTTTAAAATAAAACAATTCCCCCCCCCCCCCCCCTCTCCTGATTTTTAGTTGTAAAGCTTCTAAGGCTTGAGAGTTCATAGGAGATATGAAGTGTTAGTAAATGCAGAGGTTAGAGCAGTTCCATGTTAATTAATCTAATAGAACACTAAGAACAGAAAGAGAGAACACTCTCTGATGTTTATATACAGATTAGCAAGCACTACAAACGCAATTACATTTCTTTTGCTTAAATAAATATCAAACGTGCTCTTATAGTTTTTATACCCTTTTTTACCTTGGGTACACTACAAGTAATGTTTTCACAACCTTCAAAGTTTTTGTAAATCCTTAATATCTCTTAACATGGTTACTCTTTTTAGAACATAATGCTCTCCAATTCTCTTTTGGGAATCGGAAGGTCTTGTTCTCTCTTAAATTGTTAATTTTTAATATCAACGATTTAAAACTCTAAATCTAAAATAAAAAAATAGAATTTAAAACAAACTAAAAAGGAATTATTGCTCTAGACAGTTGATCTTAAACATCAACGATTTAGAAAGGAGAACAAGATCCTTCTATTTCAAAAGAGAACAAGAGATGATCATGTTCCTATTCTTTTCTTTCTTGAAAGAAAAAAAAAATTGTTAGCTGTTTCTAGAATTTTTTTTTGGGGCCATAATTAGCTGTTTCTATATTAAGCTTTATATTGACACACTTATTAATTAAAAGTACTTAGCTTTCTTCACAGTGACAATTCAAAATCATGGGTTGGCTGCCCCAACAAATTTGTTGGATTATAATTTTCAACCCATATAATTAATTTGGCATGGGCCATGTTTGATGTGGTCATAAAATATATTTTAAGTCTTTATATGTAAATAATTAATGGGGATCATTTTGAAAAATAATCATATATTTCAAAAATAATTTATATTAACATGAACTAAACATGAAAATTCTAGATTCTTAATTATAAAGTAAATTATGTTTAAGAATGTTTATAATAATGAAGCAACTATTAAAGGTATTACATTCTTGAAAATAAAATTTCTTCAAATAACATTCGAAGGAATATAAAATTTTGTTGACCAAAATCATTGCTAGTATGTTTCTTAAAAGCACGTTTGACTTTTAACACATACAAGAGAAAGTACAATAAAACAATTAACCAAATATAAATTTATAACATTTGCAATTGAAAATCATCAAAGCAAAAGTTAGATCAATCCCAAACAATATTTATAATGATAAATTAGTAAGCACCTTTTATTGATTAATTGGCCTTTTTATTTTTTAACTTTGGCAAGATTTTGAGAGTTAATTTGAGCAACATATGTGATAATATTATGATTTATATGAGATTATCAGCAGATTTTTTTTAAAAAAAAAAGGTGAGCGAAAGTAGCAATTTAATTGTTAGTTTATTGGTGAAAACATAGAGTATATTACTAAATGTATAATTATTCTTATAAATTAATCTCACATCACTAATTATAATGTGAAAAAAAAAGTCATTTGATATTAACTTTCCCTAAATGGTCAAAACTTTACCACTTGGAACAGCTAGAAGCCATCCATTTGGATGACAATGAGAAACGACATTTGTTTATTGATGTAAAAAATTTGGCACTTGTAATAAAGAACCAGCATGTAGAAAAATTATAAATATAGGTATCCATGCAAATGGATGATATGGTGGAAATATTTACTTATAAGGGATCCATGCGTTGTTAAATTTCCATTTGAAAAATTTTGAAGAATAAAAGGTTAATTTTATCTATAAACAAACTAATATAACAATTTGAAGTTTTTTCGAAATATTGAAACATATGTCTTCTTTAAAGATAGATAGAATATCAATAAATCTATACTTGTAAAACCTAATTTTTTTTTCCCTCAAGAAATTAGGAAAAGTTAAAATAGGAAGAAGGAAATAAAATTATATGAAAAAAAAGAAAGAGAGACTGCACATAAGTCCATCTCGACAGCTGATGTGTGTGTATATAGATATGTATGTATATGCACACACCACACGACAGGGATTACGGAGCCGTGTTGCCTTCAACCTATTTGACCCAAGCACAAGCGACGTATGGATATTGAATAATGGGTTGTGAGCTGTCTGGTCTTGAACAGTAACATATTGCTCTTCTTTCAGTTTACCCTTCGATGGATTGTTTAATCTGAAGTTTTAGATTAGTGGTGAAATGGGTTTCTGTTTCTGGTTCTTCTTCTACTTGAGCAGTTGATGAGAAGAAGTAAGTTGGATTCTGGAGAGGGTAAAACCAGCTGTGACAGCCATAGGAGAAATAAATTGGAGAGAAGAAGATGTATGGTTTCATTGGGATGAACATAGGTTGGTTACTTGATTCGTGGGTGAGTAATCTTTTATATGAAATGAAGAGCAAAGGGAAATCTGCTCGATAAAGGAAAAAAATCGAAAAGGGAGGTTCCATGTGGATTATCTCTGCATATTTCTATTGCTTCCTGTTTATATATGGAATAAACAATTAAACACATTTGTTATAATATTGTGGATGCTGGGCAACGGGTGATGGATTGTTTAATCTATTAGTGTGTGTATTGGAAGAGATCTCACTTGCATTTTCCCTATCTCTCAAACAATTTTTCTTACAAAAAGAGACTCACTGGACTGCATTCTTGGTTAATCACTGGGTAGGTCTCATGCGGAGATATTGATCTCCACAATTAGTGCCTTTGGCAATGCTCAAACTATGAAAAATCTATAGACGATTTATAGAGAGTTAGAGTTTTAGAAAGGTCGAAGATTTATATATTACAAAAAAAATGTAGTTAATTTTGGTGTAAGATTATCTATGCCTTTGCAGTCTTTCATGTTAAATTGCCCAAAGATATTCTTGATATAATTCTCTTGTGAAAGAATAATTAATTTCTCCAAGCAATTGCTTTGAATTTAGACACCATAGATGAATTGTGCGACTTTTTACTGTTGTGCCCTAATTTTTTTACTTAAATTACGCTTGTCTTATTTTTAATTTAAATTCTTGATATACCCCATTTTCACTATAGCACATAAGACGCATTGCTGAGTGGTGTTTTACTTGCACATCAAGCACACTTCTGAAGTGCGCCTTACATGCACTTAAGGCATACTTCAGAGGTGCGACTTATGTGTAAAAATTTTATGCAAGATTTAGAGTTTAAGATTTAAGTGCACATAAGATGCGCTTTAAGTGCATTTTTGCACATAAGTCACACCTCTGATATGCACTTTATGTGCATAATTTTCTCACCATTTAAAATATTTTTTTGCTCTAATATAATTATTTTAATCATTGTTATTAAGATCCGGTCTAGCCATTGATCTAGACATGCCTTAGGGCCACTGAGTCGTAGGTTCAACAATCGGGTTATCGAATCAATTGCTGACCCGATTAAATAAATTAAAAAAATTATATAGATGTATATATCTTTAAAAATAAATTCAAAAACAAATAAAATGAATAATATATATGCAAATTTCACACTTTGAAATCTTAAAACCAGTGTTATCAGACCGCACCGGCCCAGCGGGTTGACTCAAGACCTGTGACTCAAGGCTGGGTCGTGCTATTGGACTGGGTTGCAAATGACCTGGCCATAAAAATATTTTCTTGTTATTTTTATGTTGGGTCATTTGCAACTTGGTCCGATAGCATGACTCGGATCCTGTCCTAGGTCACGAGTCTCGGGTCGACCCGCTGGGGCAATGCAGGTCTGATAATATTGGTTTTAAGACTTTAAAGTCTGAAATTTGCATGTATATTATTTATTTTATTTGTTTTTGAATTTATTTGTAAAATATACATCTATATAATTTTTTTTAATTTATTTACTCCGATTAACAATTAACCCAATGACCCCGACGATTGAACCTATGACACGATGACCTGAAGGCATGTTGGGTCAATGATTAAGCTACGTCTGATAATTATGGTGGAGTAAAAAAATATTTTAAATAGTGAGAAAATTTTTTACATAAGATGCACCTCAGAGATGCGCCTTAAGCGCATGTAAGATGCACTTTAGAAATACACCTTACGTACAAGTAAAACACGGCTCAGTAGTGCGTCCTATGGTGCTACAGTGAAAATAGGGTATAACAAAAATTTAAATTAGAAATGAGACAAGCATAGTTTAAGTAAAAAATTAGGGCACAACAGTAAAAAAGTGTCCCAAGACCTTGGGCCGTCTTTATTTTAAAAAAAAAAAGATTAGAGATATGATACCAAATTACTTATGGTCTTTTAAATCTACACACTAGCGTTGTTCATCAATATTGAATGCAAGTAATACTAGCTCGTTGCAAAAATGGACCACATTTGCCTCTCACAAGCTTAGAAGGCTTTCGGATCCACTGCTCATTACTTATCAATTCAGCAACGATTTTTACTATTGCTGAAAGTGATGTGAAAAAAAAATTTTTGCAATACTTTCAACAATAGTTTTACCGTTGCTGAAACTTGCAGCAACGAAAAATTGTTGCTAAATGATTTTGCCACAGCAGCAAACGAGCAGTGGATCTGTGCCCACTTAGAAGAGGATTAGATTTTTGGAATGGAGCTTTCATGGTATTAGTTTTTTTTTACCTTTTTTATTTCAATTTAAAAAGCTAACTTTTTTTTTCAAATTGGTAAAAAATTGGGATGTAAATTTTAAGATGGAAAGAAATTAAAAAATCTAGCTGTATCAAATTTCATTCCAAATTGTGACTTTTCATTATAGGAGCTTTTTTTTTTTTTTACAAGTCTTTTGGCAAAAAATTAAGAGATTAGTGATGAAAAAAAATTATGTCCTTAATTTCCATCTCGAAACTTCTCTTTTCTTGTCATGAGTTGACTTATCACTTATCTATTTTGGGATAATAAATCCACTCTCAAAGACTAAATAAAGAGGTGTTTTGACGAATATATATATCTTGACAAAATTACTCAGCCCGTAACATAAAAATGCATTATGCAAGAATTTCTAGTTCCATTCATTTTTTATAAGACTATATTGAAAAAAAAAAAGAGAGAATTGTTAAAAATGTCATTCTTATGTTTGGTCTTGTATTAGTAACGAGTATTTTTTAAAATTAACAAATCATTTTTATCTATAATTCATGAGAACCAAAAAGGCTCAACTAGGTATGGGCTTGGCTATATTTATTTTAGTTATACATATAAACACACATACATAGATACATAGGTTCATGAATGTTTGCCCATCATGAATAAATACAAATTATCCAGAAAACTTCTAATGAAATTTTAAACAAATTAACCAATTAAATTCAAACCATCCCTGATAGTTTTAACTAAAATATTCAATTCACTTTTTTTTTAAAAAAAAAAGAAGACAAGAAAAAAACAAAACAAGTTAACTCCTAATAAACATCATAAAAGTGTAATATGCTAAGAGAGTTAAGATAATGTCTTGAGGCGGATCATCCTGAATGGAAAGAGAAGTAGAACATCTAGCACCCAATTTAGCAAATAAATTGGCACAATGATTGGTTTCTCTAACTATGTTAGAGATGCTCAATAATCACTCCCAAAACACAGCTAGAGATATTTCCTCCCTCAATAAGATTGAGAACCTCAATGAAGTCGGTCTCATTCAATTCACCTATTTGCCTCTCTTAATCTTAAATCAAGTAAGAATAAAACATTAACTGATATTAGACTTAACAATATATAAATGACAATTTACCCATTTATTTTCTTAGTTAACCAAATCTATTTCCGGGATTCGCTTTTCCATGGTAATTCTTTGAATTTAGGAAAGAAAGACTAGAAAGACACAACTACTTATTACCAATTTGACTCATCTATGCAAATTTTCAGTTATCAATCTTTTGGAACAACCAAATCCAATTTTTTAGATATATTTTAAATGCTTAGCCTTTAAGCCAATGGCACATAGAAAGGAAAGAAGACTAAAAGTAAATTATCAATATGATTTCCAAACGGTTATAATTGTTTTAATTTAATTGTTAAAAAATTAAGAATTTTAATTTAGCCTATAAAAGATAAAATTTATTTTCATTTAGTCTCTCTTTTTGACAAAATGATTTTTAACAACGTAACTTTGAGACTTAATTACGATAGATTTTATGATTTAATAATAAAAATATAAATTAAAATAAATATAATCTTTTAGGCACTAGATTAAAAAAATTATAATCGTTTAATAACTAAATCAGTTATTTAAGATTTAAAGGCATACATATTCAGTGTAACTATAACCGATTTCACTGTTTTGAAACATTTTGTTTGATAGTCAAATCCGGTTTTTAGATTAATTTGCTTTAACTGCCAAATATTCAAACCTAAGAGTTACAATCATGTTAATTAAGTATATAAATACACCCTCTTTCTCTTTTCTGTTCACACATATGAGTTTTGAATGAAGAAGAAATCTTCGACCTCTCAAAACTCAAAAGCTTCTTCTTCTTTCTGTCTTTCTCCCCCCCCCCCCCCCCCCTTATTCCACAGAGACGGTTTAGGGCTCATGATGAATACCCTAATAGCTGTGCAAGACAGTGATCAATTTGCACAAGCTAGAGGTTTGATCATTTCTCTTGTCGTCAAATTATTATCTCAAACATGAAAGGTATGTAGGAGACTTGGGGTCAATTTTCTTGGGAAAAATCTTTGAATACCAATCTTTTGAGTGGGTTTGTTTTGGGTTTTCAATAGATTTTACCTCTACATAGGTTATTATATAGAAATTCCGGACATTGAGTTATGTTAGCTGAATTATTCAATCCTCATATGCAGCTAAAATATATTATACCAAAAACTTTGCAAAGCCATACTAGTATTTGAGTGAAGAAAAAGAATATGAAATTTAAGCAAAATTGTAACTAGAGTATATTTCAGGGGAATAAAGTGTACTTTCTCTATTTTATTTCAAATTGAATATACATACAAAAATTTTTCAATAATATTATCATATGCTATTAATAGATTCATATAGATAAACATTTATGAGGTCACAAGCAATAACTCACTTGGAATGAGCCAACCTGACCTATTTATAATGAGTTGACAAGTTAAACAAGCCAATTTACTAACCTAGTGAAAGATTTTTAAAGAAATTGTGAAATCACATTATTCTTTTGTAAAAAGATAAGTTAAATGATGTGGTGGTTTAATTCCATACATACTAACTTTTTTGGGTAAATATTCTCTATCTATTAATTATTCAAAAGTTATTCCCAATATACTATTATTTCCATGCAAATCAACCGACATCTAGTCGATTTGATTTGCATTGTGTGTGTGTGACACATATGTGTGTGAGAGAGAGTATGCTTTTTGGAAAGGAATATGTATAGTGGGTTTAGTTTTGATGACTCTAAACTTTCTAGTACAAATTCTCTCTCTAGAATTTTCCATTTCTTGCAGTTTTGGGTCACATTTATTTACTCTGAATTCTTTTTGACAAGTGAAGATAATGTAAAATAATAAAGCAAAAGCATAAATTAAAAAATAAAAAACAATGCAAATCGACTAGATGTTGGTCGATTTGCATGGAAATAGTATTATATTGGAAACAACTTTTGAATAGTTAGTAGATAGGGAATATTTACCCAATAAAGTTAGTATGTAGGGAATTAAACCATGATGTGGTTGTTTGTGGTTGTTTTTGTTAAGTGCTTCTGTTAATAGGTAGTTGGTAGATAGGTCGTTAACCACTAGGTTGGTGGAGTTAGTTTCTATTTTTGGTTAGTTGTGGCAGTTGGCAGTCACTGTCCTAAGACAATTGTTATTTACTATCTCTCTATATAAGTTTGATTGTATCAATAACATTTTCCCACTATTTTCTATGACTTTCTCATCTCTTTCTTCTTCTAGCCATATTTTCTCTTGGTATTAGAGCCATGCAAGATGGCTCAGGCCGTAGATCCACAGGCTGCCTCTTCCACCACATCTGGATCTACACAATGGGACAATGAGCAATCATCAACTCTTGTTAATCAAAACAAGGACACTCCACTTATTACCACCCTAAACCAAATGTGTTTTGTCAAATTGGACAAGACGAATTATCTACTGTGGAGATCGATTGTCCTCCCTGTGATTAGAGGAAACAAGTTTGATGGTTATATACTTGGGATGAAGTCTTGTCCAGAATTATTCGTCATAGACGGTGTCGAATGCAAGGTTAATCCTGAGTTTGAAGATTGGGTCATGATGGATCAACTCCTCCTCGGCTAGTTGTACAACACCATGTCAACGGAAGTTGCATTGCAGGTTCTTAGCTATAAGACTTCCCAAGACCTGTGAAATGCAGTAAAAGAACTCTCAGGAACTCAGACTCACTCGAGTAACCTTGTATAAATATGAACCATAAAGATTAAGAAAAGGGAACTCCAAGATGGATGAATATCTCAAGAAAATTAAGGAATTGGTCGATAATCTCCTTCTTGTGAGGAGCCCACTCTCTATTGATGATCTTATTACTCAAACTTTGGTTGGCCTTGATGTTGAGTACAATCAAGTGGTTGTACAATTAGCAAAAAAGACTAATCTTACATTGGTGGAACTGCAGGCCTCTCTCATGACATTTGAGTAGGCTAGAACAATTGTCTTCCATAAATAGCTATGGTCAACCAAGTGCAAACTTGGATTTAAACAAGTCAAGGAGCAATTCAAGATCAAATCAGGGCTGTAGAAGACAAAAAAATTGAGGAAGAGGAAGAATTAATTGAGGAAGCAGGTTTGGTTTTGGTAGAACAAATGGAAGACCCACATGTCAACTTTGTGTCAAAGTGGGTGACACTGCTTTGAATTGTTTCTTTAGATTTGATCAAAACTTCACTAGAAGTTCAGGAAGGACCATTGACAACAAAGAAAATAGTAATGTTCACTCTGCCTACTTTATCACTCAAGAAAATACAAAGAACCAAGATTAGTACATGGGCAGTAGAGCATCTCATCATGTGACTTGTAACACTCTGGGTTCCTAGGTGTTACTGTAGGAAACATAGCAGTGTGAATGTGAAAATATGAAGGAAATTTTTTGTTTGGATGGGAGAAAAATGACATGAAGGAGTTTGGAACTTTGAGAAAATTCGACAAGTGGGAGAGACGAGAAGGAAGTTAAGGCACGGGGAGAATGAGGGAAACATTTGAAAAGTTTGAAAAAAAATATTTGCAAAGTGAGAAGTGAATGGTGGAGCTGTGAGGCATTTTGAAAATATGAAAAATACCTGAGTTTGGAAAATTACAATTTTACCCTTGTTAAATGTTTGACTGTGTGGATTGACCAAGGGCATCTTTGTAATTTCCCATTCCCTGTTTATATATATATATACCTCACATGCCACTCAACCCCTCCCATTTCTCCTATTCTCAAATTCTTTCCCTCCTCCACACCATATATCTCCCCCTCATCTCTCCTTCTCGTCTCCATGGAACCTCACACCCCTGAACCTTCGGCCAACATTTTCCAGCATGAGAGTGACCTTTCCAGTGACCTACCTTGACCAGAAAAGCTTGAATGAGGTACGTCTCCCCCTTTCTCTCATTTCTCTCATTTCTCAACACTAAGGCTACTCCTACTTTTTGGATAGACCAACCTTGTAGAGGGGACATATGAGGAATTGCTTTCCATAGTTCTTTTGGGTCCATTCTGCTAACACAAGTGCATTCGGCCACAGCACACTTCTAGTTTGATATAATCTCCTTGAATGAGTTGAACCACTATGGGATTCCTCTGCTTTGCAAAGCTTCCAAGATTGGGAATGCAATGGAGAATCCCTAGCGCAACACTAATGATAATGTTGTTGAGGTTCCCTTGGTAACATCTTTTGTTTCTTCACTCCTTTGCTGAAATAGGATTCTCTCTACAACTGAACCCAAGAAATTGGGAAAGAGGAGGAAGAAGATTAACAAACAATGTTGTTGTACAAATTTTGCGACATTGGTGTCTAGCATGGTCATACTAATGACAAAATGTCATAGTAAATTGTAGGATTTTAGAGATCATAGAACGCAACGGAGTTTAAAATTTTCTCTAAAACTTATTCATATATGGATCAACCTATATTACCATTACATTAACCATGAAAGACAAGATAAAGAGAAATATCTCTTGTAGCGCAGCAATCACTACAAGCCAAAGTAAGTATCCAAAGTAGGATACCTCTAATGGTAATCCACGCCAAATTACACGAAAGAAAAACCTCTTAAGGTAACGAGATTTCTTCTCGTTCTTGTACTATCAAGCATAAAGAAGTTATGGAGAAAACCCTCTTGGTTGAAGGAGAAGAGAACAAGAGTGTTTCTAAAACAAATACTTAACAATTGAGAGAGTGTGGTTTTGGCTCTCACTATCATATTTAAAGTGATAGGTGCAACTACAAACCCTAAAGCCCTAATTCTCTTAGTAGGCGTCATTCCCTTGTTTTTGGGCTTTTCCTTGTTTTGGTAAGAATAGGAACATATTCCTATTTATTTTATTCTCTTATCTCCTTTTAATTAATTCTCCAATTTAGGATCAAATTCTCAAATCCATTTTACATTCCTAATGAATTTCTAAGCATGTGAGCTATTAGGTTTCTGGCTATATTGGCCATTCACAATCAACATTTGATTATAAATAGATCACGAGCGGTATCTAGCAATACATCATGACCCCCCATTGACTGCAAAGTCTGTTGTTTGACTTTAAACCTTTCTGCAGCTAAAGCGTGTCTATTTAATGTGTCCTTTTACCGTCTTATGCCCACTTGGTTCAAAGTATGGCCTATGCGTTAACTCGCACTAGACTTGATTACATCATATCCAGTCCAAATAGTCAGTTCCTTGTCCTGTGGGATCAATCACTATAAATTATTTCACTAAAGACCATCTTCATGGCAAGTCTGCTTTGTTCAAATATTTCTTATCAATTATCCCGACAAGTGGCCATGGGTATCCTTCCTTTTATCAGAAGTGGTAAATTCTCTGTTGACTACTCAAATCTCTTCGAATACTTCACGCTGTGCCCAATCACCACCCTAAGAGCACCCCATGGTGGGTAACAAGGAATGGAGTCAAAACAAAGGATCCATATTCAAGATAACTTGAGTTCCTCAAGTCCAAAGATACTTGTACTGTTAGCTGCTATGAGACCTATCACTGACATTTGAATAGGTATCCATGTGATGTCTCATTCAAGTCTTCCAATGTACTTATTACCATTAATAAGCATTCACATGTTCACTCAAAATATCTCATACTTACAACTTATGAGGACAGCTACTTGATCAAATCAAGAAGTATAACATGTACTAGTCTATCCGGATCACTGATGTCCAGTCTGAGATGATCCTACGATTAGGGATAGTTTAGATACATACATAATTATACATGATAAGAATCTCACATTATGATCATCATCATAATTTTCTTCATGCTATGTTTTGTGTCATGAACTTCATTATTTATTTTATGATCTAATCTTGAGTTTATGAATATGAATATAAATAACGAAGAAAACATCTTTGGATTAATAACTAAGTTTATACATCTGATGCTAAAAGTGATTGCCTATAGAGCACCTCTCTAACATAAACGACCACATGGGACAAATAACGACCACATCAACATTTTTTGGATGAGAGTTAGAGGGGATTTAACAGAAAGACTAACTTGTAACAATTTCAACTAATTCAGGGAGTAACTTGTGCTATAAAAATTTTTCAAGGACCAAAGCTAAACTAAACTTTTAGGGACCAAATTGATATTTTACTCATTATATAGGCTAACAGAATCTTTTAAATAACATATTAGTTTAATATATTAAATTTTATAATGAAGCTGAAATATTTAAAAACGCATCTAATAATTACGAAGTTTTTACTTTTTGAGTAGTTAAGCACTTTATTTAATTATACTTTCTCACTACTAGAAAAACAAGAATTTGTGACGGACAATTCTGTCACAAAACATAAAAATCTGTCACAAAATTAGGATTTTGTGACGAAATGTCCGTCACAAAATTCGAGGGTGAAATATGCGTCACAAACCATGTTTGTGACAGACCACTTGATCCATCACTAAATCAGTGACGGAATTTATCCGTCACAAATTTAGTGACAGAATTTGTCTATCACAAATTTAGTGACGAAATTCGTCTGTCACAAATTTTGTGACAGACTACGTCCATCACTAATTTTGTGTCAGACTTTCTGTCACTAATTTTGTGATAGACTGTTCCGTCACTAAATCAGTGATGGACAGTCTGTTACTAAATATCAACATTCTGTCACTAATCAAGCATTAATTGTATTTTTTGTGACGACCAGTCCGTCACAAATTCGTTATTGACAACCATTCTGTCACTAAATTTTATTGGACGGGGCTAGTGAGTAGAGTAAGTAATAGGCCAAATTAAGGGTACATATACGTGGGTGAGTTTGAATGATTCAATGTTCAATGTATTCACAATCATCATCACACATGTCTACACGTACATTACTTCTTCTCATCTCTAATAAGTCATACCTACACCCTAATGGCTAATATCTATACCTATATCATCATCTATTCAATCAATCTTATTCCATAACATTTCCCTGCTATTACTAGTGATCTCGCCTCTCTAAATTAAGGATGATAGGTTATATTAAATCTTGATCAATTTTGAGCTTTCTCAATCTCCACATTGAATATTTTAGAATTAGTACTTTATAAATTATTTTTTTAAAATTATACAAATCCACTAAGAATAGACTAAGAATATTTGAAGATAATTTGAGGAAATGAAATTATACATTTGGCTTTAAATAATTCATATAATTTAAAGCCAAATTCTAATAAAAATAGCACTAAGTAGGAAGAAATGAATTGTATCTTTAAGTGAATTGTATCTTAAAATTAAGTCCAAACCTTGCAAAATAATTAAAAAGAAATGGAAGGGGCTAGTGAGTAGAGTAAGTAATAGGCCAAATTGAGGGTACATGCACGTGGGTGAGTTTGAATGTTCAGTCTTCCATGTATTCACAATCATCATCACACATGTCCACACATACATTACTTCTTCTCATCTCTAGTAAGTCATACCTATACCCTAATGGCTAATATCTATACCTATATCATCATCTATTCGATCAATCTATTCCATAACATTTCCCATTTTCCTTCTTTTATTCCTGAATCCAGTCTTTGTAATTCAATCAATTTGCTCAAAGTCCACCAAATTCAATTATTAGTCTCTTTTCTAAACCAGAACAAAGATAAAGTAGAAGAAGAGTATGTTCTCTTACCTCAATAAGTAATTCACCAAATTCTCAACTTTTGACTCCTCAAGAACACCACCCAAAACTAACAAATACTTGTGTAACTTGATGCTACTGATTCAAGAAGTTAAAAAAAACATTATAGAGGTTTCAATATCCAATCTTCCATTCCAATATGCACTTTAATCATCAGCCATTAATTCAAGTGATGGAAAGATTAAGCAACCCATTGAGGAAATATATTGAATAACAACAAACATCAAACCCACATTACATGAATCATCAACAGAATCAGTACTAGTAAATAAAGACTTAACTAAAAAAAAATACTTACCCCAAAGTAAACAAAATTGAGGTACTTTGTGAAACAAGTTATCACTTTATGTTTTGTAAGTTTTTTTATTTATGAAAAAAATCCAATACTTGTCAGTACATCAGGGATGGAAACAAAAAGTACTAGTATTCGACTCCATGGATTGAATAAAAATAAGAAAAGAAGAATGAGTGTGTGAGAGTTGGTGAAATAGGGAAGGACTCAAAGACTTAGAATGATTGCACCTACCTGACACTTCATAGACAAAGAACCACATGGGTGTAATAATGGTCACATGAATGCTATTATTCATTTATTTTATTGTATTTTATTATTTTGTTATAGTGTATTGTTTAATTAATAATTTATGGATGTGTCGTGTGGGGCTGGAGCAAGGGTGGTTTGGTTGGCTCCACAAGAACCATCTTCTATTGATTCTCTACACTTTGCCACGTGTGTTTATAACATGTACCAGACGAAAGCAAGCAACAAAGAGCGAACATAATAAAGCTTGCACGACTCCTTTGCTCTTTTGTTGAACTTTGCACACACACACACACACATATTTATTAACATGACCTTAATGATTAAAGCTGCACATTCTGAAAAGGACAATAGGAACAAGATATTTCAAAAAGATTTTTGCACGCACAACGCCAGACAAAGGAGAGAGACAATTAGTGAGCATAGAAGCATGAATCCAAAAGGTAGTACTCAAAATAAGTTCACTTTTTCTTCTAAATTAAAGAATTATATATATATATATATATTATATGTTGAAGGATACACAGACATGTCACATCCCAAAAATTGAGTATGTGAAAAGATACTACTCATTTGATATAATTCTCAAACATACGTTATATACATATATTCTGTAAGGTTTTACATTCAACCTTAATCATTCATTCCACACTACAGAATTATATTCATCTGATAAGCAAATATAGACATACATAGTCTGATATTTCTATCTCATCGCAAGCCTAGGAGACCTATAGAAAATACAGAGCTTTTCTAATATCCACATTAATAAGTACTGGTGTCCCACCAGACAGAAATAGAGAATAATCCCAAGGGGCTTCTAATCTTCAAACAGATTCTCTTCTTCTCTGTTTTCTGTATCTGAAAAAAAAATAATCATAGGGAGTGTGAGTTTATTTAAAAACTCAGTAAGTAAATAACTGTACTATATAAAATATCAAAAGTACAAATACCACATTTACTCATATAATTAATTATCTTATACATCGAGTAGTATGGGACTCTAACCCTTTCAAACTCATGAATAAGATTTCATAAATATACACCGAGTAGTATGGGACTCTAACCCTTTCAAACTCGTGAATAAGATCTCATAGGTATACGCCAAGTAGTATGGGACTTTAACCCTTTCAACTCGTGTATATGTTTCATAGATATGCACTGAGTAGTATGGGACTTTAACCCTTTCAAACTCGTGTATAAGATTTCTTAGATATACACCGAGTAGTATGGGACTTTAACCCTTTCACACTCGTGTATTAGATCCCGTAGATCTTTACTCATTAATAAAATAGTTAGAATTCATCACATAGTACAATTGTCATGAGATAAATAATTTCTTCATACTCTTATTTCTACTGATCATCATATACTCCCATATGAAAAATTAATTGCTTATTATCCAAATAATATTGTAAATGGGACTTATATTGTACTTTGACTAGTAATATCAAATTAGCTGAGCAAGGTTATTCACTCACCTTGATGTTTGTCCAAGTTTACCTTGTTCCACACTAGAATTTGTGTAGGAAAATTTCCTAGTAAAATATATTACAAGGAATCATAAGAAAGGAAACAAAATCACGAAAATACGTAAAATTTTCTGACTGCTACAGTAACGGGTTGCTACAGTAACGGTTTGCTACAGTGTCGGTTCGCTACAGTAACGGTTCACTACAGTACCGGTTCGCTACAGTAACGTTGACTGCTACAGTACCGTTGACTGCCGACACTAAAGTACTGCTACAGTAACCCGAAGAAAATTTTCCAGATTTTGTTTCGAAATCCCTGGTCGCTACAGTAACTCGGTTTTGCAGAAAAATCTTTCAAAAATTCATCCTTTCCTTTCTTGTTTCAAAACCAGAATTTCAACTCTTTTAACCGATTATAACTCAAATATAACTTCTAAAACAACTGAGATTCATGAATTATCATCAAAATCTTCAAGAACAAAACCTCCTCTGATCTTCTACATAAACTGAAATTTAAGGAAAATAATCGGATTAAAGCTTACCTTTGATCCTTACAAAGCTTTTGAACCGAACAAATAGTCGAACTTCTGAAGATCAAGGAAAGGATTTGAGAAGAAAATGAAGAACTGAGAGAGAAATCTTTTCTGCTTCCTTCGGCTGAGTGAAAAAGTGAGGGTTACTATTGAAACTTTATATTAAATATTTCTAATGGGTTATTCAATAACCCATGGGTATCCATAACCCAACATCCAAACCCATCCAGTCAATTTACAATAAATGGATTAATTGACCATTCTGAAACCACTTTTCCATGAATTTCACCATTCTTAGAATATATCCCTCATTGTGCAAATATTTAGTCCAGTCATTTAACTCAATTTTCATAAATAATATTCAAAGAGAACAATTAAATATGAAAATTACAAATGACCAAAATCAATAACTAAAGTAACGTTGTAGAATTCTAAAATACTCTTAAGCGAATTATATTCTGAAATTAACGGGTATTACATTCTACCCCCCTTAAAAGAATTCGGTCCTCCGAATTAAAATCTTACCTCAAGTTTCAAATAAATGTGGATAGTTTTTCCACATCTCATCTTCTGCCTCCCACGTAGCTTCCTCGCGAGAATGATTTCTCCAAAGAACCTTGACAGTAGGAATTTCTTTGGTACGCAATTTCTTGACTTTTCTATCAAGGATAGCTACTGGTACCTCTTCGTAGGTGAGAGTTTCATCAAAATGAACTTCTTGGGGTTGAATGACATGAGAAGGATCAGGAAGATACTTCCGTAGCATGGACACATGAAATATTGGATGAACTCCCTCTAGGTTGGAAGGTAGGTCTAGGCGATATGCCACATTACCCACTCTGTCTACAACCTCATATGGGCCAACATACCTCGGACTAAGCTTTCCTTTCTTCCCGAATCTCATTACTCCTTTCATAGGTGAGATTCGTAAGAAAACCATATCACCTATTGCAAATTCAAGGTCACGTCGTCGGTTGTCCGCATAAGACTTCTGTCTACTCTGAGCAGTTAACAACTTCTCTCTGATCAGTTTAACTTTATTTATATCTTCCTGTATCATCTCAGGTCCAAATATTTTGGTTTCACCAAGTTCAAACCAACCTATAGGAGATCGACACCGTCTCCCATACAAAGCCTCAAAAGGTGCCATCTGAATACTGGCTTGGTAACTGTTATTATAAGCAAATTCAATAAGAGACAAATGATCTTCCCAACTTCCACTGAAATCCATCACACAAGCTCTTAGCATATCCTCTAAAGTCTGAATTGTCCTTTCGGACTGTCCATCAGTCTGAGGATGGAATGCTGTGCTAAGATTCACTTTGGTACCCAAAGCCTCTTGAAAGACTTTCCAGAACCGAGAAGTAAACTGAGGTCCTCGGTCTGATATAATGGATATTGGTACACCATGAAGTTTCACTATTTCTTTAACATAAATTCGAGCAAGTTTTGCTACACTGAAAGTGGTATGAACAGGAAGAAAATGTGCTGACTTAGTAAGTCGATCCACTATGACCCATATTGAGTCATTTCCTTTTGTTGACCGAGGTAAACCTACTACAAAATCCATAGTGATCCTTTCCCACTTCCATTCGGGAATATCTAGTTTTTGCATCAATCCAGATGGTCGTCGATGTTCAGCTTTAACTTGCTGACAAGTCAAACATCGAGCTACAAAGTCAGTCACGTCTCGCTTCATGCCCTCCCACCAGTAAACTTGTTTCAAGTCCTGATACATTTTCACAGCACCAGGATGTACAACGTAGGGTGAACCATGAGCTTCCATTAAGATTTCATGCTTCAAAGATTCAATGTTGGGGACACAGAGTCTACCATTAAACCATAAGACTCCTTCTTCATCTACCAAGAAACTTGGTGCTAGACCTTGCCTTGCCTTATCTCTTATTTTGACCATATCAATGTCACCTTCTAAAGTTGCTTTTACTTTTTCAACAAGGGATGATCTAACTGTTAAATGAGCCAGAAATGTACCTGACTCAGTGATCTCGAAGAATACTCCATCAGCTTCCAACTCTTGTAGTTCATGTATTAGAGACCTCCTTATAGTGGCAATGTGAGCTAAACTTCCCATAGACTTTCGACTTAGAGCATCAGCCACTACATTTGCTTTACCTGGATGGTAAAGGATGGTACAATCATAATCTTTCAGAAGTTCCATCCACCTTCGTTGCCTTAGATTGAGATCTCTCTGCTCAAAAATGTACTTAAGGCTTTTGTGATCTGTAAAAATTTTACAAGTTTCCCCATACAAGTAATGTCTCCATATCTTTAGGGCAAACACTACAGCTGCCATTTCCAAATCATGAGTGGGGTAATTCAATTCATGCTTTTTAAGCTGACGTGAGCCATAAGCTATGACTTTACCATGTTGCATCAACACACATCCTAAGCCTATCTTTGAGGCATCACAGAATACAGAGTAACCCCCTGGTCCTGATGGTAGGATTAAGACTGGTGCAGAAGTTAAACACTCTTTCAATTGGGTGAAACTTTGCTCACATGAATCATCCCAAATGTATTTAACATTCTTTCGGGTTAACTTATTTAATGGAAGAGCCGTCTTAGAGAAATCTTTGACAAAGCGACGGTAATACCCTGCTAAGCCAAGAAAACTACGTACTTCAGACACAGTTGTTGGTCGAGGCCATTGTTTTACTGCTTCAATTTTACTTGGATCTACATGAATACCTTCTTGGGAAATAACATGTCCCAAAAATGTTACATGACTCATCCAGAATTCACATTTTGAGAGCTTTGCGTACAACTGATGCTCTCTCAAAGTCTGAAGCACTATTCTCAAATGTTCAGTATGTTCTTCATGACTCTTTGAATATACCAAAATATCATCAATAAACACAATTACAAACTTATCAAGGAATGATTTGAACACTCTGTTCATTAAATCCATAAATGCTGCTGGTGCATTTGTCAACCCAAAAGACATCACAAGAAACTCATAATGTCCATACCGTGTACGAAAAGCAGTCTTAGGTATATCATCACTCTTAATTCGTAACTGATGATATCCAGACCTTAGATCAATCTTTGAGAAGTATTTTGCTCCTTGAAGCTGATCAAACAAATCATCTATCCTTGGTAAAGGATACTTATTCTTCACTGTGACTTTATTCAGCTGACGATAATCTATACATAATCTCATAGAACCATCTTTCTTTTTCACAAAAAGAACAGGAGCACCCCAAGGTGAAAAACTTGGGCGAATGAACCCTTTGTTTAACAAATCTTCCAATTGTTCTTTGAGTTCTTTTAGCTCAACAGGAGCCATACGATAAGGTGGAATAGAAATTGGTCTTGTGTCTGGGACCAAATCAATACTGAACTCAATATCTCTTTCTGGCGGTAATCCAGGTAAATCTTCTGGGAACACATCTGGGAATTCATTAACCACATGAATGTCTTCTAACTTCTGTTCTTTCTTTTCTAAATCTTTGATAAAAGCTAGAAATCCCTGACATCCCTTTCGCAACATACGCTGGGCACTTAACATAGATATCATGTTGCAAGGTACATCACCTCGATCTCCTTGAAACACAAAATTACTCCTCCCCGGCATATTAAAGGAAATAACTTTGTCACGACAATTTATAGTAGCATGACAAGAAGATAACCAATCCATCCCTAAAATCACATCAAAATCTAACATATTGAGAACCATAAGATCTATCTCAGTTTCCATGCCTCCAACGATTATTTTACAAGAACGATAACATGTTTTAACCATCAAAGTCTCTCTCATCGGTGTGGAAACCAAGAATGGTTCTTTAAGAATAATCGAATCAAATGCAAATCTCTTGACAAATAGGGGCGACACATATGAGTGAGTAGAACCGGGGTCAAACAAAATACGTGCAGCAAAAGTATTAACAGATAATATACCTGTAACTACAGCATTGGATGTTTGAGCATCCTGTCGGGTTAGAGCATATACTCTTGCATTTCCTCTGCCAGCAGCTTGTTTTCCACGGTCACCTTGGCCTCTTCCAGAACCTCTTCCCATACTACCCCCTGTTGAAGGGGTTGGTGTTTGAGTAATAGATTGTAGTCGAAGTGGCAAAGTAGACCCTTGACCTGGTCTTGTCATGAGCTGAGGGCACTCCCTTATAAAATGTCCTTTTTGTCCACAGTGAAAACAGCCTGTACCAACAGTGTTTAACCTGCATTCTCCGAAGTGAAACTTTCCACATTCAGGACATTGAGGTTTTTCCCTTCTACCTTGAGTACCTCCTCTACTAGAAGAGCTAAAACCACCCCTGCTCTCTGAACGAGGCTTAGCCACACTGGCTATAGAATAAGATGACTTAGTAGGAGTGGCTGGAGCATGTTGTGGTGCAGTAAAAGTCCCTGAGTCTTTCCCTTGATTAAAAGATCTCCTATATCTGGCCTTCTTCTTTTGACGATATTCTTCTTTATTCTTTGACCTCCTTTCCATTCTTCGGGCCACATCAACAGCTTCTGAGTACGAAGAGTAATCATTCATATTAGAACCCACTTGATCATATAAGGCATCACGAAGCCCTTCCACAAACTTTTCTATTTTCTTCCTTTCAGAAGGAATGATTTCAGGGGCATATTCAGATAATTTAACAAACTGAGCTGAATATTCATCAACAGTCATGGTTCCCTGCCGTAGATACAGAAAATCTCTGGCCCTGGATGATCGTTCACTTGCCGGAAGAAATTCATCCATAACCAATCTGTAAAATTCTGTCCACATAACTGGCGGTGCGCCTTGAATTCTAGCTTTCTTCCAGTTCCTCCACCATTTACCAGCCCTACCTTTTAACTGAAAGGAAGTGAATTCTACCTTTTGAGTAGGAGAACACCCTATAGCATCACAGATTGCTTCACAATCTTCAAGAAAACATTGTGGGTCCTCTTTGGGATCTTCCCCTGAAAAAGTAGGAGGCCTCATTTTCTGAAATTCAGACATTCTTACCTCTCTTACATTAACTCCTCCCGCTAACGGAGCTGGTGGTACATTTTCAGCTTCAACAATAGGAGGATCCACTGGCAGGTTAGCTTGTGCAGCTCGACCTCTCATTTCAGCCTCAAATCGGTCAAATCGCTCATTCATCAAATGAATCACATGTGCAATAGTTGCATTACCGACGTGAGCATCAGGTTCGACTCTTCTTGCTTGCTCACTAGTTGCGCCCTCAGTACTTTGAGCATGTAAACTATCACCACGGTTAGAATCATCTTGCACATGTACTGGTGGATTTATGGCCCTCCTTGGACCCATATGCTCATTATTATTAGAAGATCCTTCTGACATTGATCTGTCACAGATCTACACACATAACAAACAATTTTCAGACATAAACAAAATATCACTTACTAGCCCCACTGAGAAGTTATCTATAAAATGACATTATACTCTACAAGGTCTTTTATGGAACCTAATCCTATGGTCATGCCGCGGCTCATGACAATAGGGAAGGGCCCACAAAGATCACTTTGCTCTGTACTCTATAGGGGACCTATGAAACCTTTCCTCTGATACCAAATTTGTCACATCCCAAAAATTGAGTATGTGAAAAGATACTACTCATTTGATATAATTCTCAAACATACGTTATATACATATATTCTGTAAGGTTTTACATTCAACCTTAATCATTCATTCCACACTACAGAATTATATTCATCTGATAAGCAAATATAGACATACATAGTCTGATATTTCTATCTCATCGCAAGCCTAGGAGACCTATAGAAAATACAGAGCTTTTCTAATATCCACATTAATAAGTACTGGTGTCCCACCAGACAGAAATAGAGAATAATCCCAAGGGGCTTCTAATCTTCAAACAGATTCTCTTCTTCTCTGTTTTCTGTATCTGAAAAAAAAAATCATAGGGAGTGTGAGTTTATTTAAAAACTCAGTAAGTAAATAACTGTACTATATAAAATATCAAAAGTACAAATACCACATTTACTCATATAATTAATTATCTTATACATCGAGTAGTATGGGACTCTAACCCTTTCAAACTCATGAATAAGATTTCATAAATATACACCGAGTAGTATGGGACTCTAACCCTTTCAAACTCGTGAATAAGATCTCATAGGTATACGCCAAGTAGTATGGGACTTTAACCCTTTCAACTCGTGTATATGTTTCATAGATATGCACTGAGTAGTATGGGACTTTAACCCTTTCAAACTCGTGTATAAGATTTCTTAGATATACACCGAGTAGTATGGGACTTTAACCCTTTCACACTCGTGTATTAGATCCCGTAGATCTTTACTCATTAATAAAATAGTTAGAATTCATCACATAGTACAATTGTCATGAGATAAATAATTTCTTCATACTCTTATTTCTACTGATCATCATATACTCCCATATGAAAAATTAATTGCTTATTATCCAAATAATATTGTAAATGGGACTTATATTGTACTTTGACTAGTAATATCAAATTAGCTGAGCAAGGTTATTCACTCACCTTGATGTTTGTCCAAGTTTACCTTGTTCCACACTAGAATTTGTGTAGGAAAATTTCCTAGTAAAATATATTACAAGGAATCATAAGAAAGGAAACAAAATCACGAAAATACGTAAAATTTTCTGACTGCTACAGTAACGGGTTGCTACAGTAACGGTTTGCTACAGTGTCGGTTCGCTACAGTAACGGTTCACTACAGTACCGGTTCGCTACAGTAACGTTGACTGCTACAGTACCGTTGACTGCCGACACTAAAGTACTGCTACAGTAACCCGAAGAAAATTTTCCAGATTTTGTTTCGAAATCCCTGGTCGCTACAGTAACTCGGTTTTGCAGAAAAATCTTTCAAAAATTCATCCTTTCCTTTCTTGTTTCAAAACCAGAATTTCAACTCTTTTAACCGATTATAACTCAAATATAACTTCTAAAACAACTGAGATTCATGAATTATCATCAAAATCTTCAAGAACAAAACCTCCTCTGATCTTCTACATAAACTGAAATTTAAGGAAAATAATCGGATTAAAGCTTACCTTTGATCCTTACAAAGCTTTTGAACCGAACAAATAGTCGAACTTCTGAAGATCAAGGAAAGGATTTGAGAAGAAAATGAAGAACTGAGAGAGAAATCTTTTCTGCTTCCTTCGGCTGAGTGAAAAAGTGAGGGTTACTATTGAAACTTTATATTAAATATTTCTAATGGGTTATTCAATAACCCATGGGTATCCATAACCCAACATCCAAACCCATCCAGTCAATTTACAATAAATGGATTAATTGACCATTCTGAAACCACTTTTCCATGAATTTCACCATTCTTAGAATATATCCCTCATTGTGCAAATATTTAGTCCAGTCATTTAACTCAATTTTCATAAATAATATTCAAAGAGAACAATTAAATATGAAAATTACAAATGACCAAAATCAATAACTAAAGTAACGTTGTAGAATTCTAAAATACTCTTAAGCGAATTATATTCTGAAATTAACGGGTATTACAAGACATATCTCATTAGTTAAAACAATTCCACATCCACCAGAAGGTTATTATCAACATAGAACCACAAAAATGAAATGAAAGAACTTGGTAGACTCACCGTGACGGTCAAGATTACAATGTAATATTCTGAAAGATCAAAGACCATGGCTTCTATAGTAGCTTATAGTCAAACTCATCTGCATCAAGCACAAAAATATGTCTGAAATTTAGAAAAATGAAACAAAAGCAGTAAGCTGTGGGAACTTATAGCACAAATAACAGAACTCAAGTAAGTTAACTATATTCTTGTCTGTAATTTCTCCTTTCCAGGAAAAGAAACGCAACATATATAGGAGATAATTCAACATGGTTTTGCATATAAGAGCGAGATAAATAAAGCTCAAATTCATATATTTTCTTGCTCACTCACTCTCGATTTTCTTCTATTTCTTAGCAACGAAATAGAAACCCAGAGGGCAGACTTAAAAATTTTTATGGTTGTTGGGACTTAGAAGTAAATGGGAATGTTGTCTGTCATCTTCTCCTGAAATAAATATCAATGAGATAGACTCAAATATCTAGAATCAAATAACTATGAAATTATGAGTAACTAATTGGTAAGAATTGGGTTAGCATTGAGGAAATAGAGGAAATGGGTGAAAGAAATAGGTTACTGCACAAGAAAGAGAGAGCGAGAGAGAGAATGAGGGATGGTTTTGTGGAAAACACAATACATACAAAGAATGGATTGAAAACCTGCTTTAGAGTCACAGTAGTCGCTGTAAATCTTTGATCACTACACGAGTAGCTCACTCAAAAAGAGGATTAGGGCTTGTGTAATGAGAACAAAGGGTACTTAGGGTGGTCGTAAGGGTCAAGTGAAGAAAGATTTTGGTGGGAAATACTGAAATGGGTAGGCATTTTGGAACGAAAAGAAAAATTTCATCTAAAAAAATTATTTTTAATTTAAAATTGAAAAAAAAATATTGTGATAGAATATCTGTCACAAAACTCTTTTGAAAAATATAGTTGTATATTTATTTATTTTTCAGGAACTAACACATTAACAATATTTAATAAATTTATAATATTAAAAAACTAAATCACATAAAGTTAAAATTTTTAAAACTAAACAATCAGCCTATATAATTTTTTTAACGTCATTTTCCCCCCAAGTAACTGAAGGAAATTTAAGTTTGTCCAAGTTTATGATTGTATATCCCTGCGTTGACCAATGGAAATGAAAAATTAAAAAACTGGCATTTTTCTTTTTTTTGAAGTTTTATAACATCAACTTGTACAATATATAATATAATATATTATATATTATAATATATATAATATATTATATTATATTATATATATATATATAATATATAATATATTAATATATTATATATATTATATTATATTATATATATATAATATAATATAATATATTAAAATATATATATAATATATAATATATTAATATATTATATATATTAATATATATATATATATATACACGCAGATGACTACCATGGAAATGAGTCTGCTCGCTGGCAGGCCCAATAGTTGTTGCTTTCCGTCTCTATATTTCTATAAACTTGGCAAAGGAACGTGAGGGAAAAAAAATAATATTCCTTTTAGGAAAAAAAAAGCCAATAAAAAAGCAAAATAAAAAAAATAAAGGGCATATTTTAACATTTAAACATCAATAGTCTAGGGTTGCCCGTTACCTAAGTCAATTTGTAATTTAAATGCACAATCTAATTTTGGCACTTAAATAATCACATAGCTCCTCAAGTTTGACAATTTAATAGTGAATCTAACCATAATCTAATCGGGTTTTATCTAATTATTAAAATAATTTAACCAAAAATATTAAGTTTGAACATGAAATTTGGGTCAAATTTAGGCCTAACCCAATTTAAAACACGTTTAACTCAAAACCATCCACTTTTATACAAAATTCTCATATTGCAATATAAGACAAACTTTAAGAGTTAAATCTTTCAACCCTGAAATAAAAGTGTCAAAATAAACAAAACTCCATAAATTTAAGGGTCCAAACACTTTAACCCCCTAAATTTTTTAGTTGTTACAAAAGAATCTATCTGTCTAACTCTTTATTAAGTCAACTAATTGGTAGAGTACACATCATTATCCTTCTATCATATCTTACCACCTCAATCATAACTTATCTTAAATGGCATCTGGTAGTGTTAAACATGCTAACTAGGCTCAATTATTAAACGAGTTACTTTTTGAAGCCCATACCCACTAGCATGTGCATGCGGAGCACTTTTTTTAAAAAAAACAAATTGGCTTGTTAAATAGTAATTTTTTTTTGTATACAAACTTCTATAATTTTTATAATCATTAATTTGAAAATGAAAAATAAAACATGACCTATACCACACTAGGAAAATATATTATTATAAATTTTTTAGCCAATGAAAAAATTACTAATATATCAAGCAAAAGTACTAGAATATTATATATATATATATATATATATATATATAAAATTAAAAAAATTGTGACAAAATATCTGTTACAAAATTTGTGACGGATGATATTTTGTCACAAAATTTGTGACAAATCATATTCTGTCACAAATAAATTATATATTTAAGGAAAAAAATTATATTATTTCAACCTGTCACTAATTTGTCATTAAAATATAATATTAGTGACAGATTTTAGTGACGAACAGTCTCGATTTTTCAAGAAAAAAAAATCATATTACTCCGATTCGTCACCAAAATATAATATTAGTGATAGATTTTAGTGACGTCCTGAATCCGTCACAAATTCTTACGTTTAGTGATAAATATAAACTTTGTCACTAATCCATCACAAATTTTGAAAAATTAGTGACGAATACTGATTCGTCACTAAATTTCGTCACTAAGTTTCATTTTTCTAGTAGTGTCTTACAAAAATGGAAATTGTCAATTTAGTTAGTTGACAAATTCGAATATAATAATTTGACCCTTTTTTGGAGTAAATTATTGACAAGGTTCTAGTTATTTCAATTTTGTTTTTGAAAGATCAAATATTTGAATCTAGTTGTTAAAAAATTACTTTTGTATCAATTTGATTTCTTTCATTACTATATCACAAAATTTATAGTTAATAAATTTTAAATTTTTCATTATAAAATAAGTCGCTTTTTGACAAGTAAAAAGATTAAATTGACTAAAACACAAACTTTAGAAAATTAAATTAAAATGTTTAATATTTAAAATATTAAATTGATATAATTATAATCTTTTGAAGAGCAAATCAATAATTTACTTTTTTTGTTCCTCTTGTAATATGAAAAATCATATTTATTGAGAAAACTTTATCCTTAAAGCATTCGACTCAACATGATCAATTCCAAATCTAATGTATGTTGAGGAAAAAAAAGTCCAAATAAAGGGAAATTATTGTAATTAGTCTAACAGATCTAAAGTTCTATTAATTCGAAACAAAATATGGTCCAAAAAAAAAGGATAATGCGGTGAATTAATTAATTCCTCATAAAAGCAAGTTAAAACAGTTTATTAGTGTGAGTTTCTATCTAAGCGGTCAAATTGCGATTAATTTAGAGGTCAACATTCCAAACAGCTCCATCTCCTTCACCGCAAGATTTGTGTATGTCCTTCATTTTCTCCACAGACTTGCAAATACCACTGCATGACCAATCAAAAGACGCCACGCATACATTACCGGTCCTTGCCTTCCAATCACAATCTGTCATACAAAACCTAAATGTTAGCTTTTTCTTAAAATTCGGCCAATGAGAATAAAATTAAAATAAATTATGAATTTAGTCCCTAAATTATTAATTTCATCTTTAAAAAATTAAGTATCTCAATTTACTTTCTGAAAAATTATAATTATTTCAATCTTGTTCGTTTTTCTTTTGGTCAAAATAACTTTTGACAATAAAAAATTTAAAATTTAATAATGATAAATTTTATGATTTAATAACAAAAACTACTTAATTGAGACAAATATAGGTTATGTTTAGCAAAAATAACTGATAAACTAGTTGAAAGCTCATAAATTAATTTTTAGTTAAAAGCTAATAGCTGAAATTTAAAAGCTGAAAGCTGTTAAGTTAGCTTATTAAATTAGAAGTGTTTAGTAAAAGTAGACATTGAATTAGCTGATAGATGTAAAATAACATTAAAAAATATATATTTTATAATTTCAAAGTATTACAAATAATACATATCATTTTATGTTTTTAATTAAATTAATTTAAATTATTATATAAAAAATTAATTTAAAATATATTTATATATTTTAGCTTATATTTTATTCTATAATATTATATATATATATATATATATATATATATATATAATATTTATTTCAAACATAATTGATATATTGACTGACGAGAAGATGCACAGAAGATGCACGGGTACAATGGAAATTTACATAAAAAATTAACAGTAAAATATGATGAATAATATATAAACTATAAACTATTTAAAATAACGTTTATAAACTTTTAAAATAAGCTCGTTTAACAAACACTTATAATAAGCTTATAAGGTAGTCAAATAAATTATAAGTTAATTTAAAATAATTGTCAAATACATCCATAATCTTTTTATACATTTAATTTAAATGCTTAATCTTTCAAAATTTAGAATTGAAATAATTATAATTAGGACCAAAAATAATTTATTCAGTATATATCAGCATATTTATACCTGGAGGAGTTCCACAACACATAGAGCGTTCATCAACATGTTGAACCTCCAGACCGAATAACCATGAACCTAAACTTACATCCTCGTTTGCGTATCTGTGCAATATGGGCCTGACCATGCAAATTATATGTATATATATATATATATATTTCCAGTTAGCTAATATAATGTACTAATAATGAATAATTAATTACAATGAAGATATAAAATTTATCAGCTATTTTTACCAAATATAGCATAAAGTGTAGTATATTTTAAAATTTCATGGGAGGAGTAATTTTGAAAATAGAGGGGTGGGGTCTGTGTAATTTTGAAACTTGCAAGGAAAGAGAGTGTAATTTACTCTAAAAAAAAGAAGAGAAAGAAAAGGCAGAATAAAAAGGATTTGCATAACCTCCAACACTGCTCTCAAGTAACATTGAATTATTTGATCCAATGGTTCTCATTTTTTTAGTATTTTTTTAAAATTTTACAATTATTAATTGATCTAATAATGATTATAAATACAATAATAAATATAAAATAAATAATTGTAAAAATTTCTTTTGTAAAATTTTAAAAAAAAACTAAAATTAATATTTAAATGTTAATTTGGGATAAATTTGACACAAAACAAATATTATAGACAAAATGAAAACTAAAATCAATTAGTACAATATGTTTGTAGTAGAATAATTGTAAAATTATTTTTTTGTAAAAATTTTTAAAAAAAGAAGAAAAAAATTAAAAAAAAGAGAGTCATTGAATCAAATGATCAAATGACTTACATGAGAATAGGACCCGAAAGTGATCCAAATCTGAATAAAAGAGGCATTAAATGTGATATATAAGGAAGATGAAGGACTGACCAGTTGATGGAAATGTAAGTAGCAAGATCCTTGGAGATGGCATATATTTGGCCAGTGGCATGCCTGAAATACTTATTCCCTTCTTCTCCAAACTTCCAGTGCTCAGGCTCATGGTACTTAACCCCTCTGCTTAATTGATTCACAATTCAACCATTAATTCAACATCCAACCACTTCCTTAACACTAATTAGCCAAACTAAAACCTTATTCTGATCTTTTACAGATAGGGTGTTTCTCATTTTCGTCTCTCAAAAAGTTGTCTTCTCATTCCACATATATATTATTTTTCAATTTGGTTCCTTATAGAATTGCTTTATTTAATTTGATCCTCACAAATAAAAATTTTATCAATAATAACATTTTGTTAATTTGTTATTAATAGAATTAACTGTCAATATTCTACATATTATATAATAATGACTAAGCACAAACCTATCAAAAAAATGTTACATAATATCAAAATTTTTAATTTTATCAATAACATATTATTAGAATAGTACCTCATTGATAGCATATTAATTTATTTATTTTTAATGGACCAAATATGTGAGGGGCTAAATTAAAAAGAAAATTTTTATGATAGATCAAATTGAAAAATATGAGAAACTAAATTGATAACGTAATTATATAAGGGATTGATAGAAAATATACTATATTCATGAGGGACCAAAATGAGAATTTACACTAATTAGCCTGATTAAACACATATACATTAAAGAAGGAGGAGGAGAAAAATCTCACTTTTGATATAGAACTGGACCAGATTTCATGCATCCAATATAAACCCTAGGCCTTGATCGATATTTAGCGAGTGTACTCACGAGCATACCTTCAAAATCAACGAAGAATTTAACTATGTATTATCTGTCTTTTTTTTTTTTGGCCTGAACTATGTATTATCTGTTAATTGATTCATGAATATATAATAATAGTTCACATGTATTAGCAATAACAAAAGCATGCACAAATTCAAGGTTTTTAATAAAAAGATTTTATGAGCTAATTGATGAGAGTAAAGCAAGAATCACATAATCTTTTTCTATTAAAAATTTTAGTGGAGTTAATGAGAAGAAAATATTTGAATGACTTTTGTATATAAGTTAAAGGACTAAATTGAAACAAAATAAATTAGGAGACTAAAGAGAAATTTAAGATAAAGTTAAGGGATTGAACTCAAACAAAATAAAATTAAGGGATTAAAAAAATTACAAAACCAAATTGAAACCTAAAGAAAATTTAATTGGCAAAATTGGAACAAAATAAACTAAGGGACCAAAGTGAAAACTAAGTAAAGTTAATTATAGGCCCAAATTGGAACAAAATTAAGTTAAGGAATTAAAACAAAACTTGAGATAAAGTTAACGAGCCAAAATAATATTTTAGGCAACATAAGAAACAATGTCAAAAGTGCAGTTGTATATTTTTAGAATAAATCATTGATTTGATCCCAAAAAATTATAATTGTCTTAATTTATTCTAAGAAAATCAAATTTGAAATTTAGTTCTTGAAATATAGTATTTGTTTAAATTCCATTCTATATTTTGTAAAAAAAAAAAAAAACTTAGGCATCTTCCATTGAAACAATCTTGTTTGGGGGCATTATGTTGAACACCAAATGTGGAGTACACTTGAAAGTTGGAAGACTATAATCTTTTCAACTAGACTCAACCTTCGTTAATTGTCAAACTCAATTTTTTAAAAATAAAAAATTTGAAATTTGACAATAATAAATTTTGAAATTTAACTACAAAATAAAACTAAAATAAATGTAATTTTTTAAAAAAATAAATTAAAATACTTAATGATTTAAAGATTAAATTAAAATAAGCATAATATTTGAGAGTGTAAATCAGTAATTTAATCATAATTTTAGATAAAGCGAAAGAAAGAAAGAAATGGGAAGATAGTAGGAGCCTAGGGGAAGCGGATTTGCTCAGCCCCTAACATTTGGGGTCAAAAAATAATTCTAAAGAATATGGGGCTTAAATCTGTTCTCAATGTAGCTCTCCCTCCCAAATCTATCTCTTTCTCTGTTTTACAACTCTCTTCATTGATTTTTTGCTAAAAGAGTAATATATTTGTTATGAGTGCTATTTTATTTTCACTTTAGTCCCTATGTAAATAAGAAAAAAAAAAATCATCACAGTCAAAGAATGGAGGTGGGTCATTGGGAAAAAAACCATTTTTGACACCTCATATTTTTAAAATTACATTTTGACCCCAAATTAAAATACTTAATGGTTTAAAGATTAAATTAAAATAAGTATAATACTTGAAAGTGTAAATCAGTAAATTAATCGACAGAAAGATAGAAATAGGAAGATTGTAGGAGCCTAGCGGAAGCAGATTTGCTCAGCACCCTGTTGGGACTAAAATGAAAACAAAACAAAATATTTGGGCCAAAATGTAATTTTAAAATACATGGGACTTAAATCTGGTCTCACTTTAGCTCTCTCTCGCAACCCTATTTTTTTCTCTGTTCTACAATTCTCTGTAATAGTTTTTGCTGAAAGAGTATATATATATATATTGTGATGGATGCTATTTTATTTTCATTTTAGTTACTACATGAATAAAAAAAAAAAGCCATCACAGTCCAAAAATAGAGGCAGGTCATTTAGAAAAAAAAATCATTTTTGACTTGTCAAAATTACAGATTTAAACCTCATATTTTTAAAATTACATTTTGACCCCAAATATTTGTTTTGTTTTCATTTTAGTCTCAACTGAGCAGAGGCTCCTGTTCTCATATTAACAGAAGCGAATGCGCTTGGGAGCCATGGAGGCAGGTAGGCGTACCCAGATTTAAATGGATGTCGTCATCGACCTTGACGTAGAAGTCGGCGTCCCAAAGAGAAACAGCAGAGGAGAAGAAGAGGCGAGTCTTGGAGGAGAGCTGATGGTAGCCCTCCACGTGGTCGAGCCTCAGGAAGTCTCTGTGCTCTGCCTCCTCTGCGTCTATGGCCTTGTCCAGAATCCCCCCTCCGGTCGCACTGTGCCCTATCATGAACCTTATCACTATTCCCTTCTCTCTCTCCAGTTCCCCCAGCTCCTTCCCTGCATATCTCAATATCTCATTTCATCATTTCAAATTACACATTCTTCCTCAGTAATTATATCTCTAATATATTATTTAAATTTATTTTTAATTAAAAATAAAAATTAAAGACGGAATAAATTTTGTCTCAAATTCTATTTTAGATTAATATGTTCCGTATCAGCTAGATCAAAAGATGAGTCTCCCACTTTTTTTCATATATAGTTAATATTGTTAAACAGGTTAGCTTAAACCGGGCCAACCCGTCATAGGCCAAAAAATAAATGGTCTTAAACGTGTCGATCCAAAAAATTTTTTTATTAAAATAATATTTATACATGTAAAATATTACTTTTTTAATATTTTTAAATAATTAATAACTTTAATTTTTCATATTTTCTTTCTAAATTAACTATATTATATTTAAATTTGAAAATTCTATATTTATTTTTACAGAATTAGAAAATTTTTTACACCCAAATTTACTATATTCATTGAATATAAGCTTTATAAAATATAAAAATGTGATAAAATGAGATTAATTATATTGAATAATGTATTTTTCTAAAAAATAATTAAAAAAGGGATCTAGCTCGTATAGGCCCACGGTTCTAAACGAGTTAGACCGTTTAGGCCTATTTTTAAACGGGCCTAAAATGTTAAACCCAAGACTGTTCATTTACAAGCAGTCCAAGTCTAGCTCGCGGACCACGAACCTTTTTTCCAGTACTATATATAGTGTTACCTCTCACCTTTTTTTATATAGAGTGTTTCAATGGACACTCTTATCTTAAAAAGGCTAATAAATGAAAGTGTCTTCCAATTTAGTGTTATTTAATGTGGTTAATTTTTCTTTGTCAAATTTGACCGGTTCAATATTTTACTGATTCTTAGGCATATTTGTGATTTTGAAACAAAATTAGGGACAAAAAAATTCATCACTGATTTGAGATAAAATAATTTGTCGTCTCTAACAATTTTGTCTCTAATTTTGAGACGAAATTTGTTTTTGTCTCTATTTTTAAGACAAAATTTATTTTTCGTCTCAAATTTTTTGTAACGTCAAAATTAGAAATAGAATAATTTTCATCTCTAAGCAATCAGGGACGAATTTTCACTTAATCAGAGGTATTTTTTGCCTCTAATTTCTAATTTTCTTGTAGTGAATATTTTATGTATTTACTAGTATTATATTTACAAGTAACACTTGTGAATTATGATGTACCTTTAGGCAACCATGTTTCTCTAAGTGAATCTCTTCGTTTCTTGCTGCTAAAGGCAGTGTTAATTCCAATCACCACAAAGGCTTTCTGTATAGTGTCACCAGAACCACTTTGCCTTGCAAGCTGCCCACCGTTATTAATTTGCCTTCTACGACTCGCTGCTAGCTCCATTTCCAATGTTGAAACAGCCTTATCCAGTGACCTATTCATATTTTTAGTATTTAGTAAACACACTGTAATCAATTTCAAATGCATATATATATATATATATATATATATATATATATATATATATATATATAATCACAAGATAACTCCACTATCCTGCCTTGTAAATTTTTTAAAATTATGCTCTTATCTTCTTTATTTTTATTACAAGTGTTTATTAGTTAAGATTTGATCAATTTAGTCATTTTGATCCACCAATATTCCAATTTAATTGGATGAATAAAAATATCATCTAATCAATGCAATCATTTTATATCAAAATCTATTCAATTCAACTATAATGGATTTGAATAGAATTGGATCGTTCATTTTTTTTGTCTCAAAAAAATTTAAAAATTAAACATTAATTTTTTATTCATCAAATCTCAATAATAAAAATATCAATTTTCAAAAATAAAAATAATTCTTTATACCTTTTAGTGTTTTATTAAAAATAAAAAATATATTAAATATATATTTGTAAAATATAAAATATAAAAATATATTATGTGATTGGTTCGTCAATCTGGATTGGGTGACTGTTGTGATTATCCAATAACTGATCCAGTTAAATTAATTTTGCTAAAATTCCATCTAATCAATCCAATCTCTTAATTAATCAATTTTGATCGGTTTCAGTCGAATTGAATTGAACCGGTTCTATTAAAATTGAATCTAATTGAATTTGAATAGAATTTTGTTACAATTTCGTCACATATTTTTTATATCTTGGGTTAATATAAAATCGATATTGATCTGTTATATCTTGGGTTCATATATAATAGATATTTTAGACAAAATAATTTGACATTACGTTATCAAGAAAATATGTTGTCATAGATTTTTTTAGACAAAATATATAAACTTGGAACAAAGTGCAATATACTTTATAATTACAAGAAAAGACTTATATATTTTAAAAGTAGAAAAGAGTGAGTGTAATATTAAAAACTTCCAATGTAATTTACTACTATGATTATATATATAACAATACTAGCTATATATCTTTCCAACTAGTTAAACAAATCAAATATGTATGATCTTACCGTATAGCTTGATGGGTCTTTGAGACTTCCTCCATGACATCTCCAGGTTTACCTTCAGACAATTTCTGAAAAGATAATAAAAATGATTAAATTCATTCATTCGCACACACGCATACTATATATGTCATAGAAATATTTATTTAGTTGCTCAAATTGAAAATTGAAACTGTCATCGCTATTGCATTGACGTAGTATTCTTGTATATACCTTGATTGTGAAAAAATGCCTCAATTACGGCATTACATCTACTTAAATTATATCAAGAGACAAGAGTACTATAAATTATATATATCCTTCAGACAATTTCTAAGAAATACTGATTACGTTAAATATATAGTAAATGTCATAGAAATTTTTTTATTACATTAATATAAGTGATAGAGTCTAGACTAATAATTTTCATGACTATGAGAAAAATGCCATAGATACATTATTACACCCACATGAATGAAGGGAAATGTTGGCAATTTACTAACTAAAACTTTGTGAAGCGAGAAGGTAGTATACTATGAATTATTGGCCGAGATTTTTTACTTGTCAAACGCACAAGAACCATTCGATTGGCATGAGCTTCACTGACCCTTGTGGAGTTCACACTGATCGACAGTTCTTGTGCGCCAAACATGATGTTTGACAAGCAGAAAAATCATGCCCATAAATTACATGCACTTACTCGCTTATGGTCACATGCATGTGCAGTGATTGTGGGTACCACAGCTTCGTGGGTAGATGAGCGAGTCCAAATCTGGCCAGTGAATAGGGTTCCGACGAGAAAACACGCGATGCTAAGGAAAAGAATGGCCTTTCCTGAAACCGGCTTCCCCCTCATTTTCTTGATCTGCTTGCAATGCTCACCAAGCTGCATGCCAAGGCCACAATGAGACAATGAGATTGTGCAATGATCCTTCAATAGCCTTTAGTGAAGCTTTTCATGAAAACAGAAAAAACGAAATTTGGAAAGAGGAAATTACGTGAAACTGTGAAGATGATCACGGTATATAAATGAAGGAATATAATGTAATGCAATCAGTGAAGGTGAATGAAACGAATATTATGAAGTACTAGTATAGGGTGTAAAAACCTTATGAAAATTGGTAAGTGCAGCTTTCAAGGCCTCATGGCCATCAATTTACATGGTTAATATTGGGATCAATATGGTGGGTCGTGATCATGTCATGTTAGAACACATGGGATGTTCATTATAAAAAGTTAAAAAAAAAAGAATTAATGAATGTGTCAAGCAAAATAACTTATCTTTATGAAACTAACATATATAGATATAGAAGTACGTCTAAATCTTTGACTTATAAACGAAACCTTCAATGCTAAAGCTACCTGCTTATTAATGCCAAATTTGGTAGAGGGAAAGAGAGAGAGAGAGAGAGAGAGAGAGAGAGAAGAAGAAGAAGAAGAAGAATAAACCATCATAACATCTTTAAGAAACAAGCAAATGCTTAGCTGATAATCTACATTTCTAAGTTCATAAAAATTAATTAACGTCAAGAAACGTAAATGCTCTCCCTTCTCTCTCTCTCTCTCGTGGTCACACAATGATAGTTATAACGATTAATTAGTTAAGATTATTATATCATTAGAAACATATTTGGCATTCCAGAAAGAATGAAAAAAATCCAACCCAAAATATTACCTCCAAGACTCAAACTTGTTTATAATAATAACTATTTGAACTCTAAGAACGACAACAGTTTGACCCTTGAAAACACCACTATGGAGAGGGTCTACCCTTTGTGATTAGAACTGCATTATGGAGAGCTCCATCTTTTAAGACTTAAACTTTGATTGGTCCATTTTTATTAAAATACTATATTTTTCAGCGCATGTGCTGAAAATATAGATATCAATATTGATCTATAATGGTTAAGAACTTGAACTTTAAATAACTCGAGCTCTTCATAATAAAAGCTTGTGATTATATATGCCCAAACTGAATCAGCTTTCTATCCTATCAAATAGAATGATATTCTTGAATATTTTTTCAAAAAAGAAAAAACCTTTGTCTTTGGAGGTTATTCAACTAGATTACCGGAATATCTAGTTAAAATGGGCTAACCACTAAGAAAAACTACCCAATAATAAAAAAAGGATATACAAACAGAACCATAAACGATTATAAAACTACATATGTAATGTGGTATTGATATGAATACCTGAAAAAGGTACGTGTGATTGGAGGATCATGACAAATTTGAGTGGAAATGGTTAAGTTAATTCCTTATACAAGTGAAGCTATCCATCGTGGTGTCTATTAGCTATAGCTCCTTCTGTGTGTGTAATGGGAATCATTAATTATAGTTATATGGTGTGTGTTTGATTGCTTGAATATAGATTGGCAGTTCGATCATGTAGCTTTCGTGATGCAACAAATTCAGCTGTTAACAGAAAAGAACTTCCTTCCTTTGTGTGTGTGGCAATGTCTCTTCCACATATATTACATGTGGTCTCAAAATATTCATGAGAGAGAGCAGCACATGTTAGTATAATACTTTAATACACTAAAATTCAAAAACTTTCAAGGTTTGATGGAAACATGAACCAGACTACAATTAACTAATTAGGGTGTTTAATTCCCTAAATTTTCTAATTTTACGGGCTCTATATTTATAGTAGACTTCTTCAAAAAGCTAATATCACATTTGTATGACTTGTGAATGAAACTTCAATATAATTAACATAGTTGTTTTCCACCATGTTGGCAATGTTACCACCAATGTTTTTTGAACTGATCCGGTCATTAACCTAGGCTGGCTTGTAGGTTAACGGGTCACTGGTTTAACCACGGGATCACTTGGTCAATTGCTGAACCAGATAAAAAACTAAAAATTAGATATATACTTATATATGTTTACAAATAAATTTAAAAATCATAAACATCCATAATAATTTAAATATAAATTCAAACTTTAAAATACATATATCATTACATTAAAATCATAAAATCATAAATATTTATAATAACGAGTGTTTTAAAATCAGATCAGTTATTGAACAAGAGAAGTGAGTGGTTCATAATTCAATGGTCAGATTGTTGTTTAACTGTGGTCAAACCGATTGAAATAAAATATATTAAAAATATTTTTAATTATGTTTTATATATTTATAGTATAATTTCTTATGATAATTAAATTAATAAATTGTAAAATTAAAAATATTTTTTGAAAAATATTTTATTGTTATTTTTTATATTAATTATCTGAAATTTTTTATTTATACTCTTCAATTTTTTTTGATTTAAAATTTTTTAATCAAATAATTATATAAATATAATTTTTTCTTATCTCCTAATATATTAGTAATAATTTTTTGGTTAAATTAGATGCCTTTTTCCATTTTGGTTTTTGCTATCTTGATCTTGTCACATGCACATTATGGTTTTTGGCTTAGAATAATTGTATCAGATAATATATATAATAGTTTGCCTTTATATAACAAGGAGAAAATGGTCGCAAGATGGCAAGACTCTCTAGACAGCAAGGGAAGCACGCAAGTTTGATCCTCAGGTTTTTGGTTTATTTTCAAACAAACTTAACTACTAAAATTTTAAAAAAATCAGGTCAACTGGGCCATTAGGTCACCCGAGTCAGCCAAAACCCATTCAAGTCATGGCCAAGCTGATTGTATGCCAATCTAATAGCTTGACCCGAACTAATCCTAACAGTGGGTCACCATGTCCTGGGTCGACCGTGCAAACCGATCCAGGTCCCAAAACACTGGTTACCACTACAAAAGAAAACATTATTTATTAACAGACAAAGCCATCAACAAATTTTCTTTCTCATTACTAAAAACAAGTTAAATGATAGATCAATGTATTAACATTGTTCAAAAAATCAGACCGAACCAGTTAGTTCAACCAAAAAATCAATGAACCGGTCAAGGAACTGGTTCGATTTGAACCAATAAAATGATAAAAAACCAGTCGAACTGGTAAAATCAGTTCAATTTTTTTGAATTTTTTATTTTTTTATTTTTACTGAATATTATTATGTATTTTTAAGAAATTTCTAAAAATTTAAGTTATTTGAAGAAGATATAGGATTAGTGTATATATATATATATATATTATAATATTATAGGCATGTTACATATATATATATATATATATATATATATATTATATTTTAATATTTTAATATTTATAACATATATATTAATTATATATTTTAATATTTTAAATATCATCGGTTTAATCATAGTCCTATCATTGACTCTTGAACTGGTGCCTCGACTGGTTCAATAATTGATTTAATTTTCTGAACCTTTGTATTACTAAACACCAAAAAAAAAGTGTGACAGAATCTCATACCGGTCACTAATTTCATGATGGGAAATTTTGTCAAAAAGAAAGGGCTATTTTGTCACTAAATTGAAACAAGCAATTTGTCACAAAAGCTTCTTATCATTAATAATATTAGTGATAGATTTACAAAAGAAAAATAATATTAGTTATGGAGAATTTCTCATTAATCTGTCACAAAATTATTGATGATAATATAATTTTAGTGACGGTCGTTTGGTTATTACTTTAGTGACAAAATTTTTATACTAATTTGTCTTTTAACGTGTAGATATAACTCAAATCAATGACGGATTGTTCATCAATATAATTATAGTAACAAACAATATGAATTCTGTCATTAATTTCTAATAATTTTGAGCCATCTTTAATTATGTGTGACGGATTGCATCATCTGTCACTAATAGCGAAGAAGGACTTGGAAGCAATATATATATTTGAGTGAACTGCATTTCTGATGATTAGAAGGCGATACGAAGTAAGTTTATATTTGGAGGGTAGATTGGTCCCCTAAATATATAGGAGATATGTTAGTTACTTGGTCAAGATAGTGACCGAATAGTTAAAGGCATCTACGGTCAATCCACTCAAAGATGTTTATTGTAAATTTATCATGCCTTTTATATTAATCTCTATCATTAATTAATTTAGGTTAAATTATAATTTTAGTTTCAATAATTTTACTAAAATTATAAATTGGTCCTTTACTTTATTTTTATGCAAAATTATTTATATAATTTTCTCATTCATGTTAGTCTTTACTATCACAATGATTAACTTTGTTGTTAAAATAATTCTACATGGGATTAAAATTATAAGGAGCAATGATCTTAGCAAAATATGACTTTCTTGATGATCTCTTATCATAGGTCAAGCACAAGAGAGGTACGAGGTATACACCAAACTACAAGTGATATAATTTGTAAAATTTAAGGTAGAGAAGATTTATTCACTCACCTTAGTTCTAAGCTAAAAACTCTACCTTGGATTTCACTTTAAAGCAATGAAAATGAACCTCAAATGCTTATTGGGAAAAGCCTAGGTGAATACATATGACAAAGTATAGAAAAGGAGTAAGAATGAAAAAATAGGGATCCCACGAACGCTATAATGGTCAAATCCACCGTTGTAGCGTTGGAGAGCCATTTCTCTTGTACAAGTTGGTGCTGTATCACTAGTCCACCGCTGCAGCACTAGAACAGCTTTTTGTTTTGGAAGGTTAGTGTTGCAGCAGTCCTGGGTGACTGCTACTGGTTTTTCTTACCTCTCCACCCACTTTCATCCACTCCCAACCTTCCAAAGATGATAGCCTTCCCAAACAAGTTTTTCAACACCAAGAAATCATCTTAAAAACCATCTATTCCAAGATTCATCCCAAGAAATCATCTTAAAAACCATTATACTCATTTAAGCCAATACCCACCCAATCTAAGCACAAATAACTTAGAGAAACCAATAGGGATCATAAGGAAATCTATTCAAACCCAAACCACATGAATTTTCTCAAGAAATCCTCATTACCAAAACCTAGGGTTTTTCTATACAAAAAAATGTCAAGAAAGGATGAGGAAGATGAATACCCTACCTCAATTTACTCACTTGTTGGCGTGGAGCAGGCATATTGAAGCACACAGATTACCAAAGAAGAGAAAGGGAATGTTGATGTGGTGGAGGAAGATGAGAAGAAGGATGCAGAATGAATGTATATGTGGCATGAAGATAAAAAGGGAAGGAAAGGCTGAAGCATCATAAGGGGGCCTAAAGGACACTTATGCCCTTGGCTCATAAGGTGAAGGAAGGAGTTGGATAGGGGCAAAGATGTAAATCTCACAATCATGTTTTAATGCATTCTACAACATCCATCATGAAATTTTTCCATGTTAAGAATTGCCATACACAACTCAAGCACAAGTCAAATTTCATATTCACACTTATCGACAAATTTCACTGTTCCTTTTAGTTTAGTCCCTCATACATAACATACTACACATAACACTTGTAATACTTACATTTCCACACAAATAAAAAAGTACACAAGTATTACAAACATCATAATATGTTCCCGAGAATAAACTAAAAGTCTTATTTTTCACAAGCAATTCACAATTTCTCATTCATTTCACTTTAGTCCTTATAAGTTATGAACATACACCTTTCCACACATAACATTTTCATTTTCCACTATAGAAGCTATGGTCTTTACACATAGGCTTATACATGTACACTACACTAATCATGAAATTCCAAAATCATCATTCACATCATAACATAACTCAAATTTCACTTTTCCACACTAGCCACAAGATGCTCATTTGTTTCAATTTAGTCCTTTACATATACATATTATAGTTAAAAATTACGATTGCCATGCTTATTAAATATACAGGTATTATAATCTTCCCTTCTTAAGAAAATTTGGTCCCCAAATTGTCAAAAACACTACTCAAGATTCAAAAAGATAAGGACAACTTAACATGCATATCACCTTCTACCTACAACATAACCTCCTCGTGGGAGTGGATACTCCAAGCACTTAACAATGAGCATTTTCCTTGAGTGGAGTTTCTTTATTTGCCCATCCAAAATAGCCATTAAAATCTCCTCCTAGGATAGAGCCTCATCTTACTAAACCTCTTAATGTGGATGACTTGATAGAAGTCATAGTAGGTACTTCCTTCTCAAAGGCACATGTAACACTGGATGTACTCTATCTAGCTCTGAGGTGTAATACAACTCAAGGCGCACCATTACTAATTCCCTTCAATATCTCATGTGGTTCAACGCACCTTGGATTCAACTTGCCCTTCTTCCAATATCTCATGTTTTCCTTTATTAAAGACACTTCCAAAAAAATTCCATATCCTAACTAAGAGTTATCGATCTTGTCTCCTATGATTAACAATACCTCCTTGCTTACTTTGAGTTACCAATAACATTTCTTTAGTCACCTTAACCCTTTTCAAGCATTCAAAAATTGGTCGAGTCCCAACACTTAGCTTTGTTAGCCCTAAGGCTATATGCCATAAGTTTTGATGATGACAAATATATTTGAATTGTAGCATTGACATATATAGAGGTTAATTATCATATATATGCTACAAGTACTTAAGCATGATTATGTTATTTAATATGTATGTTTCATATATTAAATCATGCTATTATCATGAATTGAACTAACCATTTGGTTTACAAGTAAGATATACTTTATAGCTTCATTCAAAACAAGAAGAGTGAGCATTGGATTGAAGAATAAAAAGAAAGATCATGCTTCACTCAAGGAAAACAACATGCAAGGATAAAGCACCAAGAAATGAAGAATTAGAAGATTTGAAGTCTTGGAAGCTTGGATGGATCAAAAAAGCAACCACCATACTCTAAAAACAAAGAATTTGAAGATAACAAGTGATTGGTCAACCACCCTACCATGACTGGTCGACCAACGAGCTCCAGAAGCAAAGTGTTTGAGTACTGGTCGACCACCCTATACTGACTGGTCGACCAACGAGCTCCAGAAGCAAAGTGTTTGAGCACTAGTCAACCACCCTATGCTAACTGGTCGACCAATGAGCTCCAGAAGCAAAGTCTTTGAGCATTGGTCGACTACCCTATGCTGACTAGTCGACCAACGAGCTCCAGAAGCAAAGTCTTTGAGCATTGGTCGACCACCCTATGCTGACTGGTCGACCAACGAGCTCCAGAAGCAAAAATATTTGAGCACTGGTCGACCACCCCATCTACACTGGTCGACCACCCCATCTACACTGGTCGACCAACATGACTGATGAATCACTTCTGAACTACACTGGTCGACCATCGTGCCACACTGGTCGACCATCGACATCAGAAAATGTGCTGTAACGGCTAGTTTTTGCTGACATCATTATGGAACCACCTTGGATTTGTCTCCAACGGTCTTATTCGTCCTTGGGCTATATATATCAATCTTGGGGGCTATCAAAAAAGATGAGAGAACACTTCTATTGCTGAGCATCATCTGTAAATTCTCTCTTGAGTAGATTATACCCTTGTGAGCTTATCAATATAACATTTACTCTGTTTTTTAGAGAGTTTCTCTGTAATTGTTGATTTTGATCAACACAAATATTATCTTGAGTTGTATTATCAAGGAGAGTATTCCTTGATAAAGTATTTATTGAGAGAGCTTTTCTTTAGGTTGTAGAGAAGCCAGTTTAGCAGAAATTTTTCGGAGGGTTGAGGAGGAGCCCGGATTCATAAATTCTCCGTTGGGTTGTGGAGGAGCCTTGGCTAACGAAATTCTTTGTAGTGGTTTGCAAGTTCCCAGATCAAACTTGCAAGTATAGTGAAAATACTTAAGTGACTTCTTGAGGACTGGATGTAGGCTTGAGATTAGCCAAACCAGTATAAATCTCTGAGTTTGCGCTCTCTATCCCTTACTCCTTTATTTGTGCTTATTGTTATCTATTCTTTATTTCTATGCTCCTCATAATTATTCATCTTGATAGCACATTGATTTTCTGTGTTGTATTTATTATCCTAAGCATTGTACTTTTACAGAAAATCATTTTAACTTCCAATAAAGTTTTGTGAAAAATTTATAAAACCCAATTCACCCCCTCTGTTGGGTTCCAACCATTACTTTCAAGCTTCTCTTACTTCGAACCATGCAATTGGGAATTTATATTGCCTCCCATACCATGCCTCAAATGAGCCATCTTGATACCAACCTAATAGCTATAATTACAAGCAACTAAATCAAAGGCAAGTAGTCCTCCCAATTTCAACCAAAATCCAACACAAGGTCTTAATGCGTTCTCTAAGGTCTAAATAGTTATAAGGCTTCAGTAAGAGAGGTGTTCAACATGCATGCATGGCACCAAGGCACCTTCAAAGTTACAAGTTCCTTTGAACAGAGCTTTCTCAATCTCCTAAACATAATGGGAATGACATTGTCACATCTCGCTTGAGGTCATGTGACTGGCACACGAGTGAAGTTTCCCTTACTATCATAAGCCCAAACTAGAAACAAGACAAGGCCAAATAAACCACATGCAATAACCAGAATGCACCTTACAATATCAAAAACAAGGATTCTTCATTCATATGTATGTGTGTATATATATATATAAACAACAATTGCATACATAATCATATCATCCATATCACCCTGTTTTCAGACATTTTCTTAGGCTACACAACAATATGCTGCTAGAATGTCTACAAATATGGTTTAGAAAAGAACCAATAAACATTTACATACTTCAAAGCTATAATTCACATACAAGCCTTCCTAAAGAACCTACAAGACTTCAAAGCAACTCGGGAATTCCAAAACCAAAAGAAATTCTTGTACAAAAGAAAAACCCACCCCATAACAAATGGGGTCTCAACTTCAGGTACTCCACTATTCTTCAAACGAAGGATCCTCTTCTACTAAGGGTTCTAAAATGATTAGAGAAAAAAAACAATGAGTATAACTCAATGAGCATACAACTCTTTTATAATATACAATATAATATAAACAAAATTTTACAACAACAATAATCAATAAGTACATTGTCAAGGGAAGCTATTCACAGTTATCACATAAGAAAAGCATATATTCACACATCCACCATCATTTTCATTCCATGACATTTTTCTGAGACCATCCATGTTGTCGTGTCTATTGCCTGCTGCCCCAGCCACATCCCCCCTTATCCCTTCATTGATATCCTCTACCCTTATCACTTCATCAATGATATATTGTGGTGTCAGCTTGCAGTTCTATCCCATAGGGGTGCACCACCATGTCAAGTTCTCAATCATTAACATAAGTATAGTAGCCAACACAATCAACCAAATCACAGTGATGTGAATTCAAATATAAGATAGATTTGTGTTATTCATTATGACATCCATAGTATAAACATAAATTAGGACTTTGAATACCTTTGTGATCACGTCTTAACAATAATAATAAATCATTTAATTGATTCATGAGATAGACTAGAGAATAGACATCTTAGCACTCAAGTATAATACATCAACCCATCACAATTACATTAAGATTTACAAGCTATAACAAGTTTGTAAATAAAAGAGTTAAGCTTTTAGTGGAGTAGGACCATCTACTCACCTCGCCACCATTCTAGAAATTTTATAGAATTCTCTCAAGAAAATGAATGCGAAATGCTAGCCTAAAAGTCCTATAATTACAAACCAAGAAAGAGGGATCAAAAGACAATATTTAAGAGCTAGGACTCAGCGACAATGGCACCAAGCATCACATAAGCTAGCCATCTTAGGCTGGGTGGCACCTTAGGTGCCAAAGTTGGTGCTTAAGGCACCATCCACACAAAAACCAACCCCCTCAGGCTAGCTGGAGCTACAATCTACAACACTTGCGGCTCTTCGATTTTTTCCTTCCAAGACCTCCCTTTTCCACCCCTTCCATCTCTAAACTCATTTATGGCACAATAAATTATCCTTCTAGGTCCTAACCAAAACTAAAATATCATCTAAAGCATTCTGATTCAAAAATTAAATTAGCATCACAACCACAAAATTTCGAATTCCCTTTTTTAAACGTGATCTAGGTCCACATACCCCTCTCAAATCCTGACCTAACAATTATTCAACACAAAAATTATCAAGAAACTAAAAAAACCCATGGGAGAAACATTCAAACCCATTTTACAAGGCTCTACCCAAGGAAAACCTCACTCAACTCACTAGGGTTTGTGGTAAGTGAATTCTATGATGATGGGATAGGAAAAGGGTTTATTTACCTTGATTTTAGCCTTTTGGTAGAGATGGTAGTTGCTAGAAAGATAGAAATGATGATTGTTATACTGGTTAGAGGTGAAGAGGAGTTGAAGTATTGAAGGGGTGTGTGTGTGCAAAGTGGCATGAGGTTAAGAGGAAAAAGAGAGATGTAAAATTTCAACTTCCCATTTTGCCCTTGGTCCTACAAGGAGACACTCACACAAAAAGGAAATATTGGAACTCCACTAAAATTCTTACCAAAATTAGCACATAAATATCTCGAATAATTTGACAAATCATGTCTCATTTATCCAATACTCTAAGCAAGAAACAATGAAATTAAGTATGTACATGGTGCTAAAAAAATTCATATTTGTATCATAAAAAATTCATAGATATTACAGACATCTCTTCATAAGGCCATCTTTAATCCAGACAAACTCCTTGGGGTCTAGACATATAAGAAAGATAAAGTAGGTAGCCCTCTTAACAAAGATACTTTGAATACTAGCTATTTGCTACTTGACTTAGGAGATAAGCCATATGAGAACTTAACACGATCAACTTTGCTACTTCCATAGAACTTCACGCACATAGTCCATATTCTCAAATTGGAATGGTCCTTCCAAATTAGTCTCTCAATCATAGATGAGTGCTATTCCAGGGCTAACCTGCCCTAAGCTTTCCAAAGATAAGGTTACCCAAAGTCTTAGTTCATTATCATAAACATCTGTGCTTCATCGGGTTCCACTATCACCTCCCTTTAAGGTTTTCCAAGTACAGCAACATGACCTCTCATCATCACAAAATAAGGAATCCATAAATTAGACAATTGACTCTTTATCTTCTCTTATTCCACCCCATCAGTTTAGTTGTTTCAATTTTTTGTGTATCCTTGTTATAGCCTATCAATTTGTGCATGAAAGTTACCATATAATTCTCCCTAGCTTCTTATCACACATTTACTTAAGACGTGCACAAGCGTTTATAATGTTGTAAGATTTCAATTAGATCCAATTCTAAAGCCTCCACTCGCATCGTTCTCCACCTTAACCTTTAACTTTCACAACTTAAAATCCCTTTTGCCAAAGGTTTAGAACAAATGACAACATATGCTAAGTTTCTGAAGGAAATATTGTCTAAGAAAAGAAAAATTCAAGAAAATTAAATTGTGCTATTAAATGAAGAATTTAGTGCTATCTTACAAAGAAAACTGTTAGCCCTAATGTATTATGCTATAAGTTTTGATGATGACAAATATGTGGGAATGATTTAATCTTCTTGGCCCAATGTATGATTTAATTTTCTTGGCCCAAATGTATGATTTAATCTTCTTGACCCAAATGAATGATTTAATCTTATTGGCCCAAATGCATGATTCAATCTTTCTTGGCCCAAATATATTTAATGCTTTATATATTTAAATATAGTAGTATAAATTGATTTTTGATAAAATTTATTGGTTGTTATAATATAATTTGAAAAAGAATATTTTTACTGTAGCACTTTTGAAAAAGAAATTTGATTGTTGAAGAAGTATGATAAACTTTATTGGTTATTGAAAAAGTATGATAAAGTTTATTGATTGTTGTAATATAATTTGAAAAAGAATACTTTTTCCTGTACCACTTTTGAAAAAGAAATTTGATTGTTGAAAAAGTATGATAAAGTTTATTGGTTGTTGTAATCAACTTTGAAAAAGAATATCTTTTACTGTAGCACTTTTGAAAAATGAATTTGATTGTTGAAAAAGTATGATAAAGTTTATTGGTTGTTGTAATAAACTTTGAAAAAGAATACCTTTTACTGTAGCACTTTTGAAAAATGAATTTGATTGTTGAAAAAGTATGATAAAGTTTATTGGTTGTTGTAATAAACTTTGAAAAAGAATACTTTTTACTGTAGCAAATTTGAAAAAGAATATTGATTGTTGAAAAAGATTGATAAAGTTTTTTGGTTGTTGTAGAAAGGTTGAAAAATGATGATGAAACTTACTGTAGCAATTCTGACTAAAGCAGTCACTGTAGCAGCAAGGTTTCACTATATAAAGGGGACTTCACAACACCATTTGAATCAAGCTTCAATTGTTCATTTCTCATATTATCTTGAGTTTCATTCTCTCTAAATTGCTAGAGATATATTCTGAGCTTAATTTCTGCGTTATCTACACTTTGAGAGTGTTTACCATTATTTTCCTTAAGCCTTTAAATTTAGTTTCTCAAGGATTGGTTCCTTGAGTTAGTGTTTGAGAGAAAACACGTTGTAAGGGGGAGAGACACCCTTGAGGGAGAAAAGTATGTTGTAGTGGTTTGCAAGTACCCGGATTAAACTTGTAATTATAGTGGAAATACTCAAGTGGTCTCTTGAGGACTGGATGTAGGCTTGGCATTAGCCGAACCAGTATAAATCTCCGAGTTTGCTTTCTCTATCCCTACTCTATTTACATTTGAAGTTAATTAATTAATGCTTTGCGTTTATATTTGATTTCTACCTCAAGTATTAATTAATTTGTGTAGATTTATATTTGCTCCTTAATTCCTTGCACTATAAAATTATTCATCTTGATAAACATTTTGATTTTCTGAATTAAATTATTATCTTTAACATTATCCAATTTCAGAAAATTATTTTAACTTCCAATTAAGTTTTGTAAAAATTTTTATAAAACCCAATTCACCCCCCCTCTTGGGATCCAACCATTTCTTTCAAAAACTACCTCTAAATTAAAAGATCTAAGAAGTTTTCATATACCATGTTCCATAGGTAACCTAACCTTCTAAAAAATTTTGTGTGATTTAGGAGCTAGCATAAAATTAATGCCTCTATCAATGTTTAAAAGACTAGGGATAAGAGAAGTCAAATCGACAATGATCTCTTTACAACTGGCTCATAAATTCATATCGAATAATTGAACTAAAAAAATATCTCTCTGGAATGGTAGAAGATGTCCAGATAAATTCACCTTCTCAACTGATTTTGTAGTTTTAGGTATGGAGAAAGATAGGGACATCCCATTAATCTTAGGAAGACCTTTCTAGTAACCAATAGAGCCCTAACAATGTACAACAATGAGAATTAAAATTAGAAAAGATAAAAAAAAGAGGTTACTTTTAATGTATTTGAGGCTCTTAAAGAGAAATGTTTCAGAGTTGATACTGACAACTTAAATATAAAAGATGAAATTAAAATAACCTCGGAATTAAAGAATCCTTGAAACCTACTGCTAAAGGTGGGACTAAAGAGTTAGGTTTAAACTTTAAAGGAGAATAATTTTAAAGAACTCTTAAAAGGGCCACCATATATAGCCATCCTTAATAGACAAAAAAAAACATTTAAAAGAAGTAGAGGATTTTAAAGAAAAACCAACAAAATGGAAACTTGATTTATTTTATGAAGAAAATATTATTTCAGACTGATAATAGAAATGTAAAGACTCAAACAACTCAAATAAAAATATCAATATGATAAACGAGTTATCAGACTGATCCTAGAGACTCAGTCTCATAGAGCTAAAGCCCTCCCAGAGCTAAATATTCCTACCCACTATCCTAAAATATTCTCCATGATGATCTCACTCTCTCCTTCTCCCCTCTTTTTATAACAACTTACCCCATATTGAAATTCCTTCTCTACCCTCATAATAGAATCTCACAAAATCACACCACCCATTCCCACACACTACACCCTTTCCCAATTCTTACTGCCCAGTACATAATAGAATAACAAAATAACCCACTACACCTGGTACCTATCATTACCCCCTTCTTCAGATCAGCATTGTCCTCAAGGCTAAAAAAATAGAAAATAACAATTATCCTTTAACTCATTCTGACGTCTTTAATTTTCCAAGCAGCAACCTTCAACGTATGCTTCTCATTATTTCCTCTAAGATCTTCCTCAAAACCCTTTGCCATCATCTTTTATACCATCGGCGTCGGTGGCAGTCTACAGTATTGCTTCCATGTTGTGTAGTCAAGTTTCTCCCCTACTACGATATCAAACTTGAGCATGAGCCTAATACGAGAGACAAAGCTGTTTCAGAAGCGGGATATTAGGCCTTGTTTGTTGGACTTGGGCCATAGTTGACTGAAACCTAAGTAACCAAGTCAGGTTACCTACTCTCAAACCCACTTCTTTATCCCTATCATTAATCATGTCACTGTTGTCTTCTCCAGAGAGCATCGTCAGCCAAACACCCATCACTGTGTTACACTCTAAGGCATCCTCAGTCATTTTTTCATCAACTTCAATGGCCACTACTTCACCTTCATCATTCACCTTCTCACTATTGCCTAAAATGACCAATCGCATCTGCCTATCGTAGCAATGATGCAAAGGATGAGATGTTTCCCTACACCGAAAACACTGGCCCTTCGATTTTCTATCCATGAGCTCTGAGTACGTAAGGTGATGAATTCTTTTACTCTTATCCTATGATGATGGTTAACACTCCATATCTGACCTCTTCGCAGTGGAAAGCAATGACGATATGGCTGAGGAGGACGTGTTTTTGCCCACAAGCTCGTGCAAACTCCAGGACATGTTGAACGTGTAGTCTCAAGCAGTTTCTACTCCATTTGGCCACCAATCCGCGATTAGGCTTGGCCCACACTAGCGCCTGTACCACATAACATCCTTAGGCTATCTGTAGATGGGATTTAATAAAATGGGTTGAGCTAACCATCTTTTAACTTAGTTTTCTTCCCTTACTAACATTCACATCCTCATCGTATATGCCTCTAAGAAATAGAAACTCAGCTCCAATGTCTTCCACCTTTTTCGCATCTTCTATCTTCCTCATAGGCACCATAAATTCATCCCAGTCATCTTGTATGACTACCCAGGGCTATGCAAATTCGTTGGACATTGAGTTACTTCCAGCAGAAAGGCCTCATTCAACCTCTTGATAAGGTAACTCTTCTAAGACATAGTTTTCCAACATTCGCTTGATTTCAATCAATATCTCATGTTTCAAATCTTCCAAAGTTTCAAATCTTCCTTCCAATTTCTCCACTCGTGCTTCTAAGGCATCAAGCCTATCAAACATCTTTGGTGGTATTGACTACCAACACCAGCTCTCCTCAGGTATCCAACAGGTCGAACAAAATGTTAGGAACCTAAGTTTTAGATTTACCAGAATACAAATTTTATTTATGAAGAAAATATGATTACAAATTGATAATAGAAATGTAAAGACTCAAAGGACTCAAAGAACAATATCAATCTAGTAAAGGAATTATTAGAATAATCCCAGAGACCTAGTTTCTTAGAGCTAAAGCCCTCCCAGAGCCAATGTTCGTACCCACTCTCCCTCTCCCCTCCTTTTATAACAACTTACCCCATATTGAAACTCCTTCTTTGTCCTCCTAATAGAATCTCACAGAATCACACCACCCATTCCACAACACTATACCTTTTCCCAATTCCCACAACTCGATAGATAATAGAATAACAAAATAACCCACTACACTCGATACCTATCAAAACTCCAACCTCTACCACTGGATCATAATTGAAAATTATACAGAGAAAAAGAAGTAGGTGAAGGTACATATGCCTTGAACTTAGGTGAACCTAGTTGAAAATAAAATAAAGAGTTAGGTTGATAACTCTAAACGAAGCTCATTTTGGGAAACAACACAAATTTTGAATTAATTTTCATTTTTTAACATTTTACCTTTTGTTTTCTTTTAAGATTTTTAGTTTTTAGTTGTATTAGGAAATTAAAAGTAGAGAAGTAATCAAATGGGAGTCCAAATAATAAAGAAACATAGGCAAAATAAGCTTTAAGAGGCAAAAGATGAAAAATAGGTTTGGTTAATACCTCACCCATGAAAACTATGGCTTAAGCGCTAAAATAGAGGTATTTATTGCAAAAACCCAAAACTGAGAGCCTCAAACCATGTATTCTAGTGCCTAAGCACTAAAATAGAGAACTAGAACTATCAGGTCCAGTGTGCTTAAGCACTAAATCAAAAAGTTAGAAAATAAGAAGGTAAAACACTCCAATGCCTCAACGCTGGTTCACAGTGTCAAGGTGCCAAAACTTCTAATGGTGCACATAAAAAGCCCAATTGCAAAGTTCTTAAAATCTACAAGCCATAAAAATGTTCTAAACCTCCCAAAATTTCAAAATTATCCTACAAAATGCCAAAAATTTTAAATTTGTCTTTTAATTTCACATACCCTCTATATTTTTGGCCCACCCACACAAGATTTTGAGGAAAACAACTCTCAAATCATCCTCAAACCAGTTAAGGTGCAATTCTTGAAAAGTCCAAAATTATGTGGATTTGCTGCAAGAGGTAAATTTCTTGATCTTTTTGCTTTTATGTATGTCAAAAAGCTCTCTAAGATTGTTTTTGAAGCGTTAAAATGGATTTTAATCAGTGGAAATTGATGTAAATCACTTCATGATTTAGGCGCTAGACTTCAAATATGAAATTTTGACATATATGGCCTAGATTTTCTATAATTTTTATGTTTTTGGGTAATTATCTCATGTTTCTTGAATAAAATTCACAATGTAGGATGATTAGAAATGGAAAATCTTAGGTAAAATAAAATTTCTGAAAAATTTTGGAATTTTGACCAAGAATAAACTAGACTCCTTACACTAATATTTTCCCTACAAGCTTTAATGTGATTATTATTGAATATCCTAGAAATCGATTGATGAAATTGGCTAAATTGAAAGAGAATATGTTGCCCTTAATAAAGTTTCTTAATTGTGTGTTTTGAGGAGTAGAAGTAGGAGTATCGTTGAGATACGATCGAACCACTATAAGTTTCGGTGTCTTCTCTTGACTGTCTTGTTTATTAATTATGTCTATTTATCTTATCACAAATTTAAATCTCTAAGTTTTCATCAGGACCCTGATCTGCAAAGCAAGAACCTAATTACAATTTCGAAAAGAAAAATTATTTGAAAAGAATTTTGTTATATCAATTCACCCCCTCTTGGCTATCCATCTTCACTAACAAATATCACTCCTCATCTTTGTAGACTTTGATGGTGAGAAGTATTTTGTAAGAATTTGTTCACTGGCTTCGCCCATGAAGTTATACTGCCTTGTGGTACTTGGCTTTGTCCCTCAGTGAGAATAGGAAAAACCTCAGTCGGATGGCGTCATCACTGGCCCTATTCACCTTAACTATATCACATAGTTGGAGAAAGTTACTGATATAGAGGTTGGGATCCTTCATTGGGCTTTCTCCAAAATGCTTTTTTTGAACCAATTGAAGAATGACATGCTTGATCTCGAAGTTTTTTGACTAAATTGGAGGTCTGACAATGCTTTTAGAGCACCCATCAACCATGGGAGCAACATACCCTCCCAAAGTCCTCCTAGCAGCAACTCCATGATTTGCGGCATCTCCATTATTAGCCACATTATCAAGTATTCTATGATTTTCCTCAGTCATTGTTAGTGGTTGAATTTCTTGGGCTATCTGAATTGTTTTCCTTTCCTTTGCTTGCTTCCAGTTAAGGCTTGTAGTTTTCTCTATTTCCAAATAAAACGAGTGAATTTAGATTAGTGGTACCTCGTATAAATCCCAAAGAGAGAAACAAGTTAGGATTAGAAAAAGACAACTAAAATAGTCAAATTACAAAATAAAAATACTAAAAATAAAATAGAAAGAAAACAACGAAAGCGTCTAGATTAGTATGGTCTTATCTACTCTAGATATTGACCAATCACCTATAATCTCCAACAACAGCATCAAAAACTTGTTGGTTTGAAACCCTTAGCAAGTATACCAAGTCTAATAAGTAATATAGAATATGAGTATATTATCGTCTCACGAGAATGATGGGTGTCAAGTACTAATTTCATTACTTATAAGCTATCTAGACAATCATATTCAAATATGTGAAGTGAAAATAAACTAAAATTGAATTACTGGAAATTAATTAAAGTATGGCTATGAGATGAAAATAAACACAAATAAACTGAAGCAAATATTGGGAAACTGACAATTATGAAAATGTTAGAGATCCGACTTTGCTAACCTATCCAACTATGACTTGAATTCCTTTTAAATCGAAGTTTTCAATTTCTTAATTGATGGTAACTAAGACCCAATTCCTTAAAAAATTAGCTCTCTTAACCTATTTGAATTCTCTAATTCCTTAGATGAATATCAATTGAGTTCTATCAAAACCATACAAGAAATTTATCTATTTTTAGATCAAATTTACTTGGAGCAATTATTTCAATAGGCATTTATTCACATATGTATTTTCCAATTCCCTACATTAACCTTAATTCAATTTTCACCTGATCAATTTAAGAAAGCATTAAACATTGAAATAATTGCTCAAAAAGAAAAAGAGACTTAGACTATCATGAAAATCCAATCCATAGAATTCAAGGGAAATTACATCTTCCCCCTAACAAGAAGATTCTAGATACTCATAGGAATTCAACCATAATCACAAAAAGTTATAAAAATTGACATAGAAATTGGAAGAAAAGATGAAGAGATGAAGAAAATCCAAGGAGTTTTGCTCCATCCTTCTCTAGTGTTTTCCAATCTCTTGTGCTGCATCTTCTTCATCTTTTAAAATAATTTCCTAGCTTGTATACAAAGGATTCTAATAGAATGATGAAATTTCCGCTTTTAAATTTATGATGCATAGATACTACAGCATTTGACCTGAATGTCTTGGCATCCACTTGCTGGTTTTTATACTATACTAAGATCAGTTCGCAGTGCTATGGCATCAGATCTAAATTCTTTAGCATTGTGTTGTAGGTTTTTTGTATCTGACTTTCTAGGCTTTTCCCATCTTTTCTTTCATTTAGGTCCCTGAAATCCACAATAAGTAGACAAAATAAATTATAAATCCTACTATAAGTTAAACTATAAATCCTAAACCAAAATAAATAACCACAATAAGTTATAAATTCTAATGAGTTAAATCCTAAGACAAATCTGAAAGAAAGACCAACTTCGTATGAAATTAAACTTAACAAATAAAAAGACTAAATTAATTCACAAAAAGACTTGAAACCATGATCTTCCTCAATTTTTTAATCATAAATATAAGTTAAATAACTCTATAAAATAGAGTTATCAATCCATTTAAGGTTGGCACATGGCTATGTCCCCTCATGATAATGAGAATGACATATCCTTATGACATTGGTATAGCTGACACTAAGAGTAGCATATGAATACTCATAGTAAGTATAAGTTGACTAAATAGACCCAATTTAGATTAATTGATGGAATATTTCACTAACATGTCAAAAGTCAATCTTGGGTAAATGTTCTACAACCTCCTTTGACCTGAAATGACTATTGATGTGTTATGTATGATGGCATGGTGCTTTGACTCTAGTGGACTATGAGTCCACCAAGACTCAGGTTGAAGCTAGAGGTTAAGTATGATGTTGCTAGCACTGTCAAAACAGGCCTGGTCCGGCTTGGCCCGGCCCCATTTTTGGACAGGCCTAGAATCTAACATTTAGGCCTGTCCTTGTTAGCCTGCAGGCCAAGCTTTTTAGAAAAATTATATTTAAATAATATAATATTAAAATTATTTTAGTAAAAAACTTAATAATTTTGTATTGAAATACAATTTGTATATGTAAAGTATTACTTCTTTAATATTTTTAAATAATTAATAACTTTAATGTTTCATATTTTCTTTTTAAATTGACTATATTATATTTAAATTTGAAAATTTTATATTGATTTTTAAAAAACTATAAAAGTTTTCATATCCAAATTTATTATAATTATTGAATATAATGTTATAAAATATAAAAATAAGTTAAAGTGGGGTTATTTATATACTAAATAATATAATATAATTATATATTAAAAACAACTAGCCCATTTAGGCCCTTTTTTAATAGGCTTAAATTTGGATATCCAAGCTTGCGCAAATACAGGCGGGCCAAAGCTCATAGACAAGTCTATGGTCATAGCAATAGGAAAGGCATAGAAAAAGAGTTTTCTAGTTTCCTCAAGAATAGTCTTGGTCCAAGAAAACATACATATTATGAACCTAAGGATTGGACATGTATCTATACCCAGATAGGTCTATGTAATAGCATTACATAATGGAATGATGAATTATATATACATGTATCTAAACCAAACCAACCAAACCGAATTAAACCAACCAAAAACCAACTAAAACTAAAAAAAGTTTCAAATCAATTTTTGAAATATGAATTTTAATTGATTCGATTTGGCTGTCAGTTTGATTTGGTTTAGTTCGGTTAAAATTGAACAGAACCAAACCAACTTTATTTATAAAAAATTATATTATATATATATAATTATATTTATATATTTTAATTAATTTAACCTCTTTCTTTTAATTAATTTAGTCTCTTTCTTTTTATACTTATATATATTTCATTGAAACTAAAATACACAAATTATTGTAAACAAAACCACTCAAAATCGAACTAAACTACTCAAAAATTAAAATTGAATAGGTCTATAATTTACAAAACTGATAAGCTCGGTTTGATTTGATTAAAACTGAAACCCGAGCCTATGAACACCCCTAATATACATTCAACAAGGTGGTTTGGTTGCTGCAGCAACCTCGTTTAGCCTAAGTGTGATTTTGACCCTCTATTCTCTCCTTTTTCTTGTGTTCTTCTTTAGGCATTTCACGGTTATTGTTTGGGATCCCCTTCTAGGGTGTTGGATCAAATTTTAAAAGTAGGAACTTTAAGGTTTGAAGCCAGCTGAGTAAATAAACTATCGTAATGCGTTTTAAAGCTATTTGATCTTATTATACCTACGTTGCTTTTATTTGTCTCTTTCTATATTTTTTATGTATATCCTTGTACATTTATGTAACAGATTTTGACCCTTCTCTTTTATCTTTCTCTTTCATAAATAGAATGAGTTACATGTAGATTAATATTTGAAACACGTCACTTACTTTATATTGATTTAATGTAATAAGATTGTATTTTGACATGGAACTATTTGGAGGAACTCTTTCAAAGTGATGCTACAACAAAATCTATAACCCTTGGCACGCTTTGACTATGTACCTCAACTAGCAAAGGTTTGGTGGTGCTAGCCCATGATTGAGCGAATGGAGCATATAGATTTCAGTTGGGTATTCTAGAAGTGAGGGCCACAACGGGTAGTCGGTTGGGAGTTCTGGAGATCATGGAGTATTGGAGGGAGGTTGTGATATAGTTGGGATATCTCAAATTTGCTAGAGGTTCCTCCTGATAGGGTACGGTTGTTAAACTTATGCATGGCTCATTATTGAAAGACTTGAATAACTTTAATTTAGTTTTCCTATATTTCTGCTGAAAGGATGTTTTCTCTGTCAATATCTTGGATATTTTACATGTTTATATGATATGTGCCATTACTCACTAGGTGTATTTCACTCACACCTTTCTTTCTTTTTCCCCTCTAAATAGTAAACTTGAGTCTGAAACCCCGCCTAAAGAGTAGCTGAGTATCTAGTCCAGAGTGAGCCCAACTTGAACCCTGGGCCTATTATATATTCCAATGTTGATATTTACCATCTTTGACTCTAGCTGTGATCTGCGTTGTTGTGATATTGCTCAAACGCTGCAAATAATTATATCCTTATCTTGTATAAATGTTTTGGATATTGAGACTCTTGATATGAATGTAAATTATATGTTTTTGGGCTTAAACTCATGTATCTATTGTTGGTATAGCATATTTTGGTAGATTCGTAAGTTTCAGACTTGTGAGAATGGGATGGTGTATGCAGATTCATCGAACCTTTCTACCCTTGACCGCTGGGTTCAAGGGATCTGTTCACTGTTTTCCTCGTCAACATCATCATTGTCTGACAAGTCTTCTTCGTGCCAGAGACTGTCATCCTTGCTAGAGCACTCACCCACACTACTATTAACTCCTAACAGAAGGTCCTTATAGGATACAACTTCTCTTTCTTCCTTTAGAGACATATTGATCACATCCTACAATGATTGGCTATGGTTGGTCACGATCTTCCCTTTTCTTCCAGTCTGTCACCCATGTCCACATCTATATCTGTATCACCAGATTTGTTTACCTTGACGACTCTGCTGGAAGTTGCTCGTCTTCATCAACACCAATTGAAGCCCTTCTTTGCTCTCCGTTGTATGCTTTGTCGTATTCCGTCCGTAGATAGTAAGTAATATCAATCCCTGTTTCCAATGAATCCGAATCGCCCCAAGGGCTTTTGAGAGAATTAGAAAACTTCTTTCAAAAATTATACATGAATTGTTAAAGGTGGTCATTTAACAATTTAGATTAATCTTAAATTTTTTTTTAAAATAAGTATATGATTAATTTTTAATAAGTTTAATCTTATATTTTTTATTTTTTAAAAATTAATCATATAATTTTAAAAAAAAACTTAAAATTAATCTAAACTGTTGAATGATTTTATCCAACAGTCTAAATTTGATCCTTAAAAAAAGTTCCCTCAAACAACTTTGACGGAATCTAAACTCTTTCCAATGGTGTATCTTATAATTATATATATATATATATATATGCTAAATCTGAATCTAATTAAACATTAAATGACATCTTTTTCCCCAGGCTGTCTTACGTGCAAAAGAAAAGAAAAGCCAAATCTCTATTATTCTCTAAGTCTTATGCTCAATGAAAGCCCTAATATTAAAAGTACCTCTATAACCTAGCAATCAAATTCAATGGAAAAATTATGTCAAAATGGTGACAGGAGAAGCCGAGAAGGGGGAAAATAATAGGTTTTGGGCGGCTAAAGGATCAGGAAAGTTCTTTTGACATTAACGCTGTATTTGGCTAATAAAATACATTAATTTATAATTTATTTGATTAGTTTATAAATTATTTGACTAATTTATAATTTATTTGACTAGTTTATAAGTTTATTAAAGTGTTTGATAAATAAGCTTATTTCAATAACTTATAATTTATTTTGAAACATTACATTGAGTAATTTATAACTTATACCTTTCATATTTTTCTTTCATTTTTACCCTTGTTATTTTATCAAAATTTCCACTATACTCTTATTGTAAATACATGCCCTAATTCCCAAAATGCATTCAGACTTTCGTGGGACCTTCTCCATCAGCTTCTACGTCCTCATTGATGGTCGTCCGTCTTCCTCTGTTGCTATCTGTCACTGCCTGTGGATATATATATAATAAAATATATATTTTTAATTAATTATATATATATAATAATTTAAATTAATTTAATTAAAAACAAAAAAAATGATATGTTTATTTGTATTATTTTGAGATTATAAAGAATATGTCATTTTACATTTATATCAGTTACTTCAACAACTATTTTTATCAAATACTTCTAATTCAATAAGTTAATTTAAAAACTTTCAGTTAAAAATTAGTTTTTAAACTTTCAACTAATTTCGTCAAACATAATCTAAATAAGATTGAAAGTTAAAACTTTCATTTTTATCTTCTAAAGAATATAAGTTTGTTATCTTTTAAGATTGATGTATTAGAGTTATAATTAAACATTAATTTAAAGAGATACTTTGTTATATTAAAAATTAATGTATAAAATTTTTAGTCTAAAAGATGCTTTGTTACTTTTGTAGTTAAATCTTAAGATAATAAGCTAAAATGTATCTTTTCCTCAAAAAAATATAATTATAAAACGTTAAAAAACAATGAACCGAACTTAAAAGAGTAAAGTAGTTTGTATCGTTTAATTAATTTTTTTTAAAATATATGGTTGAATTATATATAATTTTTGACACCAAGTCAGACGAAGGACCAAGAGCTTTCAAAATCTAATTAAGCATTTGGAGAAATGCATTTTAAAATGAGCTGGATGTGGCCCAATGACAGGTCAGAATACACACATTCTTCTATGCGTCTTTTGCTTTATTTTGGTTTATTCAATTTTATTTATTTATTTGTTTATTTATATTTATGAATTTTTATGATGTAAAGAGAGAGTGAGTGTGTGGGCTGGCATAGGGTGGCTATGCAGTGATACTCACTTTCTTTGGTCAACCGAAATTGGAGACAGCTGCCCCCTCTCCTGCCACCCTATGCTTTCCTTTTTCTTACCTTTGCTTAGATTTGATTCTCTACTTCTCACCTCACTACCATTCCCGTGCACCCCCTGCCTCTCATTTCTTTTTGATGTCATAGGGAAACACATCATTCAAAAAACTGCCGATTGATTTGATCCTCAACTTTATATTTTCTGAATTTAATTTTTAAAGTATAAAATATTTTTTTAATTACAATGAACTCAAATTTAAAGTTTTTAAAATTAAACAGATTATTAAATCGAGATAGTAATGATTCAAGTTTTTTTTTTTAATTTGAAATTGAATAGATTGTAACTATATGTATATATATAATTTTATACATTAAAATTATAATATAATAAATTAATAAGTCTTTTTATATTTAGATTTACAAATTTACAAAGGGTTTAAACAAGCTATTGAATATTTTTGTACGTATTTAATAATAATATATAATATAAATAATATATAAATATTGAAAAAAATTTAAAATTAATTATAAAATAATAGATCAATAATGTGCATATATAAAATAACACATTAATACTTATAAAATGTATGAAAAAAATTAAGAAAACATGTATGTGTGAAATTCGAAAAAATAAGAAGAAAATTAAAATGAGTTCAATCATTAGCCAATTTGGTTTTACTGATTTGACCCATTTTTGACCAATTATACCAATATTTGACTTTTTTTTTTTTGGTAATTGGTTTACTAGTTACAAATTGTATAACTAATTCATGGTTTTTTTGGTTTAACTAACTTACTTGGTCTAATTTTTTAATTTGTGCTCAAACCCTGGTCACTAAACTCACATTAATACCCAATCCTGTACCGCTTAAGCTCCAAGCTCCATGGTGTAAAATGTCTTATTTAATTTTTAAAATATTAGATTTATCTCAATTTAATTTTTATATTTGTCTAAGTTTCATTTGACAATAAGAAAAAAAAGGGACATTTATCAATGTGTAAATTACTTATTTAGTTCTCAAAAGATATCGTTGTCTCAATTTGGTCATCTAAAAATAAAATGTCTCAATTTAATTTTTAAAAAATTACATTTGTCTCAATTTTATCTATTTATTTATCAAATTGATTAAAAACTTTTGGCAATTGAAAACAATAAGACTTAATTAATAATAGTATATTTTGAAATTTAGTAATAAAAATAATCAAATTAAGACATATGTACTAATTTTTATAAGGACTAAATCAGTATTTGACTCATTTAACAACAATAAATTTTGTAATTTATCAACAAAAACCAAAAACTAAATTGAGACAAATGTTATTTTTTAAGGGTTAACTTGAAATATTTAATGTTTTAAAGACAAAATTAATAGAACTATAATCTTACAGGGATAAATAAGTAATTTTACCCAAAATAATCCTATATCAAATATCATGGCTGTGGGGGCTATGTTTCATCCCCAAATTGCCCTCTCTTGTAGTGTCTTATTACCTTATTGCCACTTCATTCATTTGCCATGCCCATGCCTTCCACCACACTCTGTCGGAAGCACGTGACTTGCACGCCGCAACATATTTGTCGTCTCGCTCGAATTATTGAGCGCCAGAAATCATTACTGCAACCTTAAAATGCTCCATGGATGACAATCTCACGATCGAGATGATAACGAGGATGATGATATGTTAAATATTAATATTGTTATGCATTTTTCAGATGTTAATATTGTCGTTTCCAATTAAATATTTGGATATGTCTCGCATTTTTTAAACATTATAGATAAGATATTATAATGTATTATATACAATTATTGTTTACTTTTAGACGTAGTACAATTTAAAAGTCACGAAGAAATTGAATAGCATACAACTTTTTTATAATATATGAAAATATTGAAAATGTATACTTGTAAAATCCCTGTAATATAAACAAAATAGAAATGTCCTATTTGATAATAATTAACCCAAATATTAATTGATGCGGTTTAAGATTTAGTCTATAAATCTCCCAAGTTAATTAGTTGGTCATTATATATTGTTTTGTAATAGCTTTTTTGCAAGATTATAGCAGTGGTACCACTAATTTAAATCTCATTTACTGTTTTTATAATAATGTATATAATGATTTATATGTATGATTATTCTATTTACTGTTTTTATAATAACATATATAATGATTTATATGTATGCTTTTTCTAAAAGTGTACTTTATTTTTTTGCTAGCCCAGAGTATCCCTCACTACAAAAAAAAAAAAGAAAATAGAGATGGAAATTAGCGACAGAATTGTTTCTTCTCAAATTTTGTCGTTGATCCAATGCAAATTTCATTCTTGATTTAAAATTTCGTCGTTGATTTGTCGCAAATGCTGTCTCAAATAATTTGCGATCAAAGTTTCACAAATGGATTTGTTTTTGTTGCTGAATTTGTCGCTGACCTATTAGCAACGGATTTTTCTATTGTTGATTGTTGTATTTCTTATAGTGCTTCACCAAGACAATGAGAGCTAATCTCTTAGGATTTAGTCGATAGCAAATCGTTTATTTGTCTTTTTATGAATTGTTAGATTTAAACATTTTAGTTTTAAGAAAAAAGAAAAAATATTACTTAAAAACTTGTTCGTTAGATTTGTACTTATCTTTAAAGACAAACAGCCAAAATGCACTTGGATTCAAACAGTGCCAACAGTGGAACCCTTCCCAGTTGTATTTTCTCCACACACACAGACTCAAGGCATAGGATATAAAACTGGGCATTGTGAATTTAGAAGTTAAAGCTCGAACATATTGTAATTAGAAAAAAAAAACCAAAAAGAGTACAAAACATGGTGAAATATTATAAGACAAAATTCTTGAAATCGTATGAGATAAATTGCAAAGAAATTTGTCTGTTTTAAAAATAGAGCCAATTAGGAGTTGTCCATATAACTACTCGATTTCATTGAATTTATCTACTTAATTTTGTGATAATTAAATTGTATCTTTTTTTATTTTAAAGGAGAACTACAGGGATCAGAATCAGCTACAGGTACTTTGAGACTTCAGCTTTTTGTTAGTCATAATTTTGTTTATTTAGTAACAATTAACAAATAGCTGGAGCTTCTAAATACTTGTAGCTGATCCATTTCTAAATTATAGCAAACACATGATGTGAACTAGGTTCATATTGTTAGATTTTTCATATGAATTACCATAAATCATATTTATCTATACATATATTTATTTTTATATGTATTGTCCAGTTTTAATAATAAGTTAATTATAAATTAATTGATAAATTAAACAATCCATATATGAGGGTTTCACAAGGAATGGTCTCTACTCTCTACTTATATATGTGGTGTAGCAGTCTTATTAAAGTAACACCCTCTGAAAACATATTAAGCTAAGAGGGTAGTTTTACTCTCCTTAATTATTTTCTCTCTTTTCTTCTATATTATTTATACTCGATCATCAATTATTATCATGAGTTCCGTTGTTTCTCCAGATACGATTATTTTTGCTATTATTCATATATATTATAAAATTATTTGTAATACTTATAGGAATTGTTTATAAATTCCTTCACATGTTGCTTCAATTCAGCTGAGTTGGGTGAAAATGGATTTCAATATGTTTGATGTCAACTATGAACCATAAGTCATGATCATAGAGCCATAGCTAGAGCCAAAATGGTCCATCTCCATGAAAGTGAGAGATGAAGACACCACACATTTTGTCCTAATTCTAATCAATAATAATTTTTTAAAACCACTAATGTAAAAATTTACTGTACTTTACTAATTTGGTTTTTATCGAATTGAATCATAAAGTATATATAAAATTCTTTAAACGTTAACTTTTATTAATTTTGATCTTGAACTCAAAAACTTGAGAATAAATACTGATCTACTAACCAACCAATGTTAATAATTTTAAATAATTTATACGTCCATGAGTTGCAAATAAATCTTAAAAAGATTTTCGTTTCACTGAGTTTATTTCACAAATATTTGAGAGTGTTTTACATAAACATAATTTATAATTAAGAAACCCGTGATAGTACACATTAACGTTTGTTGCTAGTACTGAAAATGACTGTTGTTGGTACTAACTGTAATTTTTGCAATTGAATCTAATTCACTTAATATTGAGGAATTTAATTATTTTTATATAGTTGAATTATAGAGAACTAAAAAAATCTACTATAAATACCTTTTTATTTGTAAATCGTTTTTGGTTAAAGGGAAAATTGTATGATGAAAAAGAGAAGAGGTCGAAAGTGATGGAAATTAAATCACATAAATAGAAGGAAGATTAATTAGTCGTATTTAACATCATATAGATTTTTCTTCTTTGTATTTAATTGCATATCACATGATTTTTGGATTAAACATGTGCAAGTTTTATATTATAATTAAAATAATTTATTTTTGAACCTATTTTTTAAAAAATTCATGCAATCAATTTGTAAATCTTTTCAAAACACATCGTGAAATTTTATTTATTTATTTTTGATATCGTGCTAAGCAAGCATCAGTAGCAAACTTTTGAGCATATGAAAAATAATTATATGGGTTGCTGAGAGAAGTAATTAATTATTGTTAGATTATAAATAATTATCAAGATAAAATTTAAAATTATAAAATTAATTATTATACATTCTAATAATTTTTACATTAGAGGTGGGATCTAAAGATTTTATATGTGTCAATGATTTTGGGGTTATTAATCTTAATCATTGAATTTTAATTTTTTTTAGCCCAAAGCATCCCTGACACAGTTAAAGACTCATATCTCACGATACATTTAGACACCAAAGGTAGAAACTTTTTCTAGCTGTGATTGCTCCAAGCATACACGAATTTGAAAACAGGATCAAATGTTTAGCAAAAATAGTTGATAAACTTATAAGTTAATTTTTAATTAAAAAGTTATTAAGTTAACTTATTGAATTAAAAATATTTGTTAAAAGTATCTATTGAATTAATTGATAAATATAAAATAACATAAATAACATATATTTTATAGTATAATCTTAAAATAATACAAATAAATATATTATTCTTTGTTTTTATTTAAATTATTATATATATATATATAATATTTTTGCTTATATTTTATTATATAATATATACTTACATATAAGGGTAAAGGATATAATGAGAATTCTAATAAAATACTAAAGGTAAAATATGAAGAAAAATATAAAGAGTATAAGCTACTCAAAATAATATTTTAAAATAAATTATAAATTAATTAAATAAATTTATTTATTAAATATTTTTAATAAATTTATAAATTAATCAAATGAGTTATAAATTTTTTTTTTTTTCATGTCAAATGCAGCCTAAAGTACTGCAGTCTCTTTCTCTCGGACCAACACTTGTTGGTATTGAATTTTAAGTTGTAACATTATTTGTAGTGTTTAAACTAATAAATAACGTGGTGTGGTTTGTAGGTCAAAATCATAGTTAGTTAAATATATCCAAAACTTATTTATTCATTTATTAATAAATAAGCAGCAGTTGAGCTTTCAGCTAGAGACATACTATTTATAATATATCAATGAAGGAGCTGTTCTCTCTTGAGTTTGTTACTTTTACAGCTTACGTTAGCTAACAGCTATATTTATGGCATTTCCACCGTACGGTTTAGAGTAAATTACATTTTCCTCCTTGTAGTTTTTCAAAATTACATATCTTTCTCTTTCTAGTTTCAAAATATACACTTTCTTCCCTTATAATTATGAAATTGTTAAACTTTAGTTTAATCTTATATTTTTATTAGGTTCAATTATAATTTTAGTCTCCATAGTTTTATTAAAATTATAAATTAGTCCATATACTTTATTTCTATGTAAAATAGTCTTTCTAATTTCTTCAACCATTGAAATTAGTTTCTACCGTCAGTATGATTAATTTTATTGTTAAAATGGTCTTACATGATAGCTTATTTGTATATTGTGAATATGTCAATATATCCAGTCATTAATTTTTCTCCAACTCAATCACTATGTCAACAAAATTTTCATTTTATTGTTAATTCTTAATTTTCCTAACCTAACTCTACATTTGGAAATAATGACAAAATGAGAATTTGGTTAACATGACAATTAAGTTGTGCAAAAATTAATGATTTGACATACTGACATATTCACAAATATACACATCATCTGTCATTTAGGACTATTTTAAAAACAAAATTAATCATATTAATGGTAGAGACTAACTTATATAGATGGGAAAACTAGATGGACCATTTTACATGGAAATAAAGTATAGAAACTAATTTACAAATTTAGTGAAACTATAGGGACTAAAATTATAATTTAACCTTTTTATTATTTAAAATTTTTTGTAATGTTTGGTAGCCTAATAACAAACTTTTTTTTGGATTAAATTTTATTCTATTAACCTAAGTACATATTGATAGTTTTTTTTTTCCTTAAAGAAATGGAATAGTACTTGCAACATCTTATTTTAGATTAACAACTAAAAATGTTATTAGAATATGTAAAATTTGATGCTCTTAAATTAGAAGATGTTTTAGTTAAAAGACATGTAACATTAGACTATGGAAGGTCAAAATATATACTTTAACAAACCTTTTAGATTGAAAATACAAATTTAAACTAAAATGTAGTGTATTAATTTACAGTTATCGAGGAAAGAAATGCATGTTTTGAAAATTAAAAAAATTGTAATTAATTTACTATGCAATTAATTATTTCGGCATCTGAAGAGAGCTTCCTTTTTCTCGAGATTGAGATTAAGTATAAGAGCATATGTGCGCAAATCTCTCAGACGTGTAAAAGCGTTTCTGACTAGAAGGATACAACTTCATACACACTGATCGTAAACCATTCAATAAATTTTTTTAATTAAAATAAAATTTGTACGTTTAAAACATTACTTTTTTAATATTTTTAACTAACTAATAACTTTAATTTTTATATTTTTTTAAAATTATCTATATTATATTTAAATTTAAAAATTATATATGTATTTTTAAAAAATTACAAAAGTTTTCATATCTAAAAATATTATATTTGTTGAATATAAAGTTATAAAATATAAAAATGTGATAAAATGAGATTATTTATACTACATAATATAATTATTTTAAAAAAATAAAAACAAAAAAAATAATATTTTAAATAGGTCAGCCCATGGGATTGGCCTTTTTAGGCCCTTTTTAAATAAATCTATTTTTTTGAACCTAAAATCGCTTATTTACGAATGGTCCAGACAAGCTAAATTGACAGTATACTATATACACACTACATATCTAAGTGTGAGAGAAGTGACCTAACATGTGAGATGATTAGAAGCGAAAATAATCATTGTTAGATTATAAATCAATTATTCGGATTAATAAATAATTCATTCATATAAATAAATAATATTTGCTTTAATTTTCATATTATTAAATTTTTTGCATCAATTAGAACCATTGATTTGTGATCTAGCAATGATTATTTTCTCCTCTCACATATCTCATATTAAACCAATCCTCTCACTATACATAAAACTTATATGTAATTCTTTATATTTTTACTATCAAATTATTCACTAAAAATTGTATGTATATTTGAAAAAAAAATTCTTTAAAATACCAATTATACAATGATGAGTTGTAAAAAATATACAATTATTTTTTAAAGGCTATACACTTATTGTGTTCTATACACTTGTCTTGTTTTAACTAAAAAAAACTTGATAGCAAAAATATAACCAAATTGCACCTTTTCTTTCATATATATATATATATATATATATATCCTGTAACACAAGGTCAGTTCCAATAATGTAATTCCAGCTGGGGTTTTTGTTCTTAATTAATTTATATTTCTCGCATATTCCTTCTTCTTTAATTACCTCTCAAGTGACTTTGAAATAGATTTCTAATCCGTGATTAGTTCAAAATTTAATTAAATATATGCATATTATAAATTATGGGTTAAATTATGAAACAAAATTAGCAGCCATGTAAAATGCCTCTTCAATACTGTATTATTAAAACCAGGAAACGAGTCGATGGACCTGACAATTTAAGAATATATATATATATATATATATATATATATATATATATATATATATATATATATATATATATATGAAACAAAGTAAGAATTCATAAAGCAAAGAAAAACAGTGGCACGTTTAAACTTAACAGATATATTTAAACTTTAATACATGCATATTTTAAACATATATGTTTTAATTATTTATAAAAACTAAATTCACAATTTTTTTTGATGAAAAAATTCACAGTTAAATGGTCTATGATCAATTATATGAAAGTGGCTTCCCTCCAAGCCTAGATCTAAACAGTTGGATGAGATCATTCAATGATTCAGATTAATCTTGTATTTTTTTAAAACAAAAAAAAACACAAGCATCCAATGGTCCAAATTCAGAGAGAACCAATCCCTTCAGACCTTGGAGGGAAGCCGCTTTCCAAATATATAATCAATGTCACATATAAAGTAAATCGATTTTTTCTTTTTTAATATATATATATATATATATATATATATATTTTTTTTTCTTTCCTTCTTTCTCCTCTCACTGACCCACCCCTTATTAATTCATTTTTCTCTTTTAGAATATGGATACATATGAACCAATGAACCATGCATATAAAGGTATTCTAAATTTTGTGCTGACGAAGATTGTAGAAAACCCTACCAGTTTTATCATAATTTTCTTCTTTTTCCAATTATTAATATTTTTTTATTATAAGTTTACCACTTTTTACAGAACACTTATGACCAAGAGCCCCTGAACAAAAGGAAGTATATGCTCCAACCCACAACAACCGAAATAAAAGAATATATATATATATATATATTTAAAATTAATGATCAAAGCATACTGTAATTGACCAAATAGATATGAATTGGTCTAACGTTTGGACACCCCCTACTCATTAAACACTAAGATTTATGGTTTCGGGATAAATTAATTTTGGGTAGATATATAGGTGAACATTAATTATTCTTGTTAAAATTAGAGCATGCATCTGCATTATTAATGCTCACGTCTGTATGTTTCTTTCATTTGGTCTTAACCATAAAAAAATTTCCCAAATCAATTATATATATCTACCTTCGTCAATGTCATCGTGGATAAAAATGATCGATGTAGATTATAATTGGAAGAGCAAAATTTGTACAAATATTTGAAGGGTTCAAATTTACAATAACATATTTTTGTTATAAAATAAAGATCAAAATTTGGCATAAATTTATTTGCAATACCTTCATTATTCATTTTCTGCATCGATCATTGATCTTTTTATTATATTCTATCTAAACTTCTTTTTTTCAAGGTTAAAGAATTAATAATTCTATTAGGCTCCAATAAGATCATAAATAAGGGTAAACCTTCCGATATTTAAAATGTATAATGTATTTAAAATTGGAATTTCATGTAATTGAGAATATTGTATGATGAAATGCTCAATTTAAATAAGATAATATGTGTTTTCTTAAAAAATAAAAATTTAATAATAAAAGTACTCAACTTTTAAGGAGATAAAACTCTCCATCAACTTACAATTATTACTAGTCATTTTTTTACGTATATAAAAACGGTCTAACAAATTGGAAAAAAAAATGAAAAATTTTTTCTTAAACTTTAGGATCACTTCCGAGGAATCTCATTAGACTTTTAAAATTAAAAAAAAATCTCCTTTTAACTATCGCATTCTAAGAAATGAATATTTATATCTATTTTTTTCTTTAGTGATGTTGATTATTAATATGTCTAATTTTTTAATTATCTTTAATATCAATATGTCAATGAGGAATATTTTCGACTCGAGGTTTGAGTAGAATATTGTTGTTTTTAAAAGAAAATATTGAAAATACTTTCAGAAATTTAAAAAAATAAAAGACTTATTTTTTTAATTTAAAATTTTAAAAGACTACTTATAAATTACCTAAAAATAAAGTTTAAAAAATTAGATCGATCATTAAACTAATCGAAATATATTTAAATTTACTAATTCAAATCGATTTACCGACTTTTGCTTAAATATACCTATTCGATCTGGTCTGAACACTACCTTAAAGAGAGATTTTTTTCCACAGCCCCCAACTAAGACATTAAGTCCACTTGCGTGGGTATTATTTACATCTAATTGACAATTCATAAAAAATATTATTATTACTATTATTATTAGTTTTCTTTCAAGGTTGCTATTGTAAGTGATTGGCGTAAGCGCATGCTGTTTCTTCCTGAATCTGACACAGAGAGAGAGAAAGAGAGAGAGAGAGCATAAAAAAATGCGCGTGGAGGGGGGAACTGCCCCACACAGACATTGATACATACCACAAGTAATAATTATGCGCGTTTACTCCACGCGCCAAGATTGATCGTGGGGGGAAGTAGTTGTTCAAATAATGCAAGCAGGTGGGGCTGTCGTGTATATAATTCATGTCGGAGCCCCTTTCCTCTTTTTCTCCCTCACCTTTTGCTTTCTCTGCCCTCCCAATTTTCTCTCTCTTCCCATCCCTCTTTCTCTCTCTCTCTCTCTCATTTTTCATCTCTAACCTAATACTCTCTCTTTCTCTCTTCCTATTCATTCATCAATATCACCACTATCATCTATCTATCCATCTCCACAGAACCACCCATACCCAAACAGAGAAAGAAGATCCTTCAAATTTAGTGGGTCTTTCTCGTAGATCTGTCTCTATAGGACTCATTCACTAGAGAAAACTCACTCTCTCTCTCTCTTTCCCACACACTCACACACATACACAATTTTGCTTTAGCAGAGAGCATAAACAAGGATCATCATCGTCATCATCCAATCGATCAGCGAAACAAGTAAATATCATAGAAGAGGAAGAGCAAGAGCAAGAGGAAGAGGGAGAGGAAGATCAGTGTTGTTTCTATCTGGGGCTGGCTAATCTTTTGTTTTGAGTAGCCTCTAGCTGTGTGGTGTGAATATATATATCTATATATATATATATCGTCGTCGTCGTGAGGAAGGAGATCAATTAGAAGATTGGAAGAGATGACTCCAGCGAATTTGTCAGGGCAGTTTGGTGACACAACATACACCAAGGTGTTTGTTGGAGGGTTGGCTTGGGAGACTCAGAAAGAGACCATGAAGAAGTATTTTGAGCAGTTTGGTGAGATCTTGGAGGCTGTCGTCATCACTGACAAAGCCACCGGCAAATCTAAAGGCTATGGCTTTGTATGTCTACACTCTTCATTCTCTCTTCTACATTAATTCCCGATCTTTCAATTACATTATCATATACACTACCTCATCTTAATTCTTATATCCCATGAGAATTTGGATTCTCCCATTTCTAGCGAGAAATAGATAGTGCATTAGTTTGTTCGATCGAAATTATTCATTTTGGATCAGATGAATACGATCTAGAACAGACCGCCGAATGATGCACTCTCCATTTCTCACCTTGAATATTTGAGAGAATCCAAATTCATTCCTAGATCTCAAAAAAGAATAAATAGTTTGGTTCAATTTCATTACCTTTTTGTGGTGATGTTGGTTTTTTCCATTTTAGGTAACTTTCCGGGAACCAGAAGCCGCCATGAGAGCATGTGTGGATGCTGCTCCTGTGATAGATGGTAGGAGGGCTAACTGCAACCTTGCTTCTTTGGGTGTCCAGAGATCTAAGCCATCAACTCCAAAACATGGTATATATTTTATATATATATATATATATACACACACATTTTTCTGTAAGTTTCTCCAATATTCCTTTTTGTTTGGTATATATATATATATATATATAATTTCTCTTTTAGTTTTCCAATCTCTCTAATTCTAATCATTTGGGTTTTATTTCATACGAATTTTGGTTCTGACTGACACGATGGATAAGATCTGAGGGTAAAAAAGCTTCATAAAATCCAGTTTGTCACCCCCATTATATATATTCTCGTTCATATTGAGTTTCATGGGATTGGATATTCCTCTCTCTCTAGCTAGTTAGCTAGCTCATTCATTATTGTATTTGAATGCGATAACGAAGACCAATATAGCCAGATCTAGACAGATCACTGTCAAAAATATTCGGTGGATAAGAATGGAAGACAGACACACAGCTAAGCAACACTTGCTGAGCTTATATGTGTATGTCATGAATATTCTTTCCAGTGTGGAAAGTTCCATTCTCTTTTATTTTGCATGCATGTGCATTTATTCCAACTCGTAACAGTGAATTCTCCATTTTTCACTTACATTAATATATCGTCTCTCTCTGACTCAAACTAATCCCACTAATTACACTTTTTCCACCTGTCTAAACATGCATTCCATAGTATCATCACTCTTAATTATGACCACTTTTCTTTCTTAAAAATTCAAATAAATAATATTTATGATTATGTTTAATTTTTTTTGATAAATAATCATTTGGTGTCTGAACATCAAATTATAAGTGTCGACTAATCTGCATTTGACCTTGGTATATAGAACCGCGATAGATGGTTTCATATCAAGTTTTAACAAAGATGTATTTTCAAAAACTTGAATTTAAGATTTTTAGTTAAACTAAAATAATTATTTACTAGTTGACATATGTATTTAGTGATTATGTTTAATTATTTTAGTGTTACGGAAGCATCACTACTTTAAAAATTCAAGTCTGACTGCGCAGTTCAAATTATTTTTAAAAATCATGTGTTTATATATATATATATATATATAAGAATTTGAATCCTCTCAATTTTCTTGCCTTTCTTCTAGTGTGGTAACTGGAGAGGATCAATCTCCTCTATACATACATGCATATATATATATATATATATATATATGTATATATATATTGAGTCATATGTAGTATCATTGTATCAGTACTTAAATATAGTAATACATTGGCAGGAGGAGGAGGAAGGAATTTTAGGGTTATGGGTTCGTTCCAGACAGGCTTCGGAGGAGGGGTAGGATCGACTTTTCCATCAGCAGCAACACTCCCTCATTATGCCATCCAGCAAGGGACACCATATAATGTTTATGGGTATGAAATTATGAATATATATATATACAGAGTTTCCTCTTTTATTGCATGCTACGACTATATATGCTTCAGTACCCCTCTCTCCCTCTCTCTCTCTCTCTCTCTCTCTCTCTCTCTCTCTCTCGGCAATGGCACGTGCATGCCACCTCAACAGAACCACACCCAACATATTATTACTGGCTGTAGGCTTTATCATTATGACCGAGCAAGCATGCTACATTGCCATCTAGCTTACTCATCCATAATCTTTTATCCTAGAATCAACCTCCACATGATTATCACAGCTTTTTCTACCTTCTCTCTCTTTTCTATTTCCCTCTCTAAATGCACATGGAGAGAGAAAAGTGGAACACACCCATGTGTAAACTTCGGTACATAAAAATCATGAACAACAACTGACACGGAACCTTCAAATCATGTTCAACATTTTGAGCATGAAAAACCCTACGTATCTCATACATTTTAATTTGGTTTTTGTTTTTTTTGAAATAAATCTTAGTTGAAAGAAAGTATAGAGTGTACGCAGCATTTTCGTATAGTAGAAGATTCGATGTTGAGCTTTTTTCAATAAAATAAAATAAAATATATTCGCATGTTATGTTTTTATTTAATTTTAATAATATAAATATTTAAGAAGTTAAACTTAAGTTTTGTTATATATTAGCTTCATTTTTACTGTTTTGATGCCTTGCATATACATATATATATATATAAATATAATTATTTGTTTCAAATTCTGACCCTTTTTTGTTGTTTTATGATCACTATTTTCAGGTACTCTCCTTACTCACCGGATTACACTTACCCGACGGTTTGTACTTATTTACCTTATTTTTTTTCTTTCTCTTTATTAATTTTGTCTTCTTCATCTTTTAACCTAGGATGCGTTTTGAAGCATACCTTTTTAGAGACAATAATAGCTTTTGAATTTTCTTGAAACGCTTTTCACTGTTTTCTTCCCTCTGCTTTTCTTTTCTTTTCTTTTCTTTCTTTCTTTGTTTCTTTCTTTACATTCAAGGCAATAATAGTCTGCAAATGTCAATAACTCTTATACGAATTATGCTTCGAGAAGAAATGTTTTCTGAACTGTTTTTAAACCGTATCACAACTCTAGAGGTTTTTTTTTTTTGGTTATTAATGTTCCAGCATGTTTAACATAGATAATTAAACATTTGAAAAAAATATTTCATATTTACTTTGTGCTATCTAAAAGGCTAGAAAATACTGTTTGAAATTATTTCATAATATCTTCACAGAAAAAATAGTTTTGTAGGATAATATATAGGAAAAAAGAAAAAAAAAAGGAGCTCTATCTTTTGTTGAATAAGGTTATGACGCCTTACCTAAGTTAGGTATCGGTGCTTATTCTTAATGTTGGAATGAGATGGTGCCATGTGTATAAATCTATAAGCGAAAAAAAAAAAATTACAATGTGTACTACATCAATAAATTAATAAATAATATTAGCATTGTTGTCTTCTAGGCTAAAATATCATTTTGATCTTTTAATTTTGTCTTAAGTTTCTTTTTGGTTCCCTAATTTAATTTCATTTCAATTTGATCTTAAGTTTCACTTTGGTCTCTTAATTTTATTTGTTCCAATTTGGTTCTTTAATTTTACCCTAGATCCCAATTCGGTCCTATTTTTTAGCTTAAATTTTACTTTAGTTCCTTAATTTTATTTTATTCTAATTTAATCCCTTGACTTACCTTTTTTACATTTTTATTTAGTCCATACAATTTTTTTATTTGGTCATTTAACTTACAAAAATACTCAAATGTCTTCTTCTATTTAACACCATTAAGATGCTCAATACAAAAATTTATATGGTTTCTTGCCTAACTCTAGTAACCACATAAAACTTTTTGGTTAAACATCTTGGTAGTGTTAAAGGCCAGAAACATTGGAGTAATTTTTGTTTGTTAAAGGACCAAATTGAAACAAAATAAAATTAATGGGCTTAGGGAAAATTTAAGATAAAGTTAAGGGGTTAATATAGAACAAAATGAAAATATAGGACGAAAATGAGGTAAAGTTAAAGAATCAAGTTAGAACAAAATAATAAATGAACCAAATGAAATCTAAGGTGAACATAGGGATCAAATTGAAATAAAATTAAGGGACCACAATTATGTTTTTAGCTTTTTTATGCATCCATACAAGTAATTTTTGCATGAATTCCACGTCAGAATATATTTGTGATGTTTTAATGCTGAAATAATTTAGTATAGCTAAGAATTGGTCATGAAATTGGTCATATATAGTTTCCGAATATTAATGAAATGGTAGTACATTGGGATAAGGCACTGAACACATCCAAAGTAGCACCACTTATATCCTTTCCTTCTTACACTACAATCCACTATCGTACCCTACACAACGTGCCTACAATCCACTATTGTACCCTACACAACCTGCCAATACATGACTGTTTGTATAATTTGATTTGATATTAATATTTATATTGATTCCCACCCCACAAATAAATATTGAAATTCCATTAAAAAAATATGTATATTGCAATTAGTGTGCGAGAATATCTTCAATCAGTCAAAGTTGTCTAATTTGTCCCTCTCTTTTACCTCTTTTTCCTCATCAAGATAACAGCCTAGCTTGTGGTCCTCTCTCTCTCTCTCTCTCTCACTTTTTTGACTCTTCTATTTCATCAAAATGGTTCTCTCACTTTTTTGACTCTTCCATTTCATCAAAATGGTTCTCTCACTTCTGTGCTCTAAAGTATTTTTAATAGTAATGCCATTCTCTGTTGCTTGTGGTCCATCGTTGTATTGAAAAAAAAAAGAGTAAATTAATGGTATACTCCAAAAAAGATTATAATATTCTTAATTTGATTCTTAAAATATTAAGGTATGTTTGATCTGAATATTTTTTATTTTTATTTTTATTAAAAATAAAAAATGAGTTTAAAAATGTGTTTGGTTCAACTTATTGAAGAAAATATTTTCATAAAATAAGTTTAAATCTAAAAATACTAAAAAGTTATTTCCAGTGTTTCAAGAAATGAAGGCTGAAAATGAAAATAAAAAATATTTTCACAAACCAAACAAACTATTAGTATCTCAATTTGATCCATAAAATATTATTTTTGTCTCAATTTAGTCCTTTTCATTGCTAAATCAAAAAATTTACTCTCAAAATTTTTGTTGCCAAAATTATACTTTAACAAATAGAGGGATCAGATTGAAACAAATAATTTTTTAAAATTAAATTGAGACATTTGATTTTTCAGCGACTTAATTGAGACAAATATAGTTATTGGTATCATTATTTCTTTATATTGAACTAATATATTAAATTATAAAGTATTAATTTTTAAAATATATTATTTTAAAAATAAGAGTCTTCCCATAAACAGAAAGGTGATGATTATAATTTTTAAGTATATCTACCATCAAATTTTGTGATAATTATTATTCAATTATTATATGATTATTCTTTTCGAAATTTGATTAAAAAATCATTAACTAATTACTTGACCTAAATCTTGTCTTATAACAAACTAAAATCACTTAATTTCCTCCGTCCCTCCTTCTGTGTGATGCAATTTGATATTTAAATTTATTGTGCTTAGTTTTGAAAAAACTAAAATCCTATTTTGGTCCTTCACAAATGTCTTTTTCTTTTATTAATTTGATCATTTATCGATTTTTATTCTTAATTTGGTTCCTTATAGATTAATATATATGTTATCAATTTAGTTTCTCAAAAATTTTCATTCTCAATTTGATTCCTCATATATTGATATGTTATCAATTAGTCCCTCACTTATTTTCATTCTTAGTTTGATCCCTCAAAAATTGATATATTATCAATTTAGTCCTTTTATGTTGGCTATAACTTTTGATGATCACAACTTTTGATAAAGGGACTAGCTTGATAACATATAAATCTATGAGGGACCAAATTAAAAATATAAATATGTAAAGAACTAAATTAATAACATATTAATTTGTGTGGGAACATATTGAGAGTAAAAATCTATGAGAGACTGAATTGATAACATATCAATCTATGAGAGATTAACTTAAAAGAAAAACATCAGTAAGAGATCAAAATGATGTTTTGGTAGTTTAGAAAACGATATTAGGTGCCAATTACCGTTTGAACTTTGCAAAAATATAATGGAATATCTAATGGGGAATGCAGGGCTACTATAGTGTGTATGGAGGAGCAACCCAGTACCCACTGTACGGCACCGGACCAGGCGGCATGATGACCAGTGCTGCGGCGGCCGCCACCGCCATTTACCCGTATCTCCAGTTCGGAGAAGGGAGTGGCGGCAGCGGCGTGACCGGCGGCTATACTTCCGGCCAGGGTTACGGAGTGTACTACCCGCCCCAGCTGTTTCAGTATTCTCCCATTACTTCATCTGCTGGTTATGGACAGCACTATGGTCCACCCATGTCTCTTGCACCTTCGCCTGCTTTGCAATCAGGTTCGCTTTGCTAAATCAACTAATTATTAAATTTCTTTCTTTTGCTTTTCTTTCTTCATATACCAGTTTTAGGAAACAAAAAACCTCAATGCAATTCTTTATATTTTTATTGTCACGCCAAATATATGAGTTTTTAATTAAATTTGATAAATGTAGAGTATTTAAAAAACAATCGTATATTTTTTCCATCTTATTTTTGTATGACTAGATTTTTAAAAATATTTTACTTGCCTTTTATTTATAGTAGAGAATTTAATAATAAAGATATAAGAAATTAGTTGTATTTAAGTTTTATCCTTTTAAAAATTCTGTTTTACAGAATTTGAGCTGCATATTAATGAATTACTACAAGAAATTCTTGATTGCAAGTGTAGTACTACGTCGTTTGTACATTTTCCAACAATATTGAATCAGTTTATTTAAATTTTCTCATCCTCTTTTGTCTAATAAATGCTGCATTATTATGATGACATTATGAATTCGAAACTACAATGAATCTCATTTATCACATGATAATTACTAAAATATGAAATTATACTATTTCATGTATATTATTTTATATTTCATGTCTATTTACTTAGAATATTAATTTATCTAATAATTAAAAATCTTGATAGAATTAATTTGACTTTTGTCTAATTAACAGGTAAAAACTACAATAATAAATTTAATAAATAAACAAAATATAATTCTATATTTAGTAATTATTTCGTCCACAGATCCCTCACCCAAGAAATCAATATTCAACTATTGAGTGTACCATGTAAAAAAGTTTGTACAATAAATACTTATAATTGTCTCAATTTGGTCCTTAAAAAATTAAGTGATTAATTTAATTTTTAAGTGATTGCATTTGTCTTAATTTATTCATTTTCATTGTCAAAAATCATTTTGACAAGAGGGATGAAATTAAGATAAAAATAATTTTTAAGGATTAAATTAAAACACTTCATCTTTCAAAAATCAAAATAAGACAATAATTAATATATTTGATGATGAAATTAGTAATATATTGTCTTTGTTCAGAGTTTGAACGAGGCACTAACTTCTTTGACAGTGTGTTTTGCTGTGCCGCAGGCGTGAAGATGGCTCTTCAAGCTCCAATTCCTCATCGTTAGAGAGACCCATCATCATCACTTTCTCAAACATCTTGCTGCTATATAAGTCAAAAGCTTCCCAGTTGCTTCTAGAAGTTTCCATCCATCATCAATCATCAAAACCTTTAGCCTAACCATGGTGCTTCTTTTTTTCTCTCACACACACCCACTCTTTCACTAACACACCAAAAAAGCTCATCAATGGCATTAATGGGCTTTTATCACACACAAGCAAGCCCCCCATAGGGGCAGAAAAAGATTCCTTCAAATTTGAAGGATCTCATGCATTGCATGCATTTCTTTTTTGAATGAATTGGGTCTCTGGAAGAGAATCCAAACATGTAAATCCATCATCATCATCATCACCACCAGCTCAAGCTATATTGGAAATAGCTAAGTTGGGAACAAAAAATATGGCAAAAAAGTGAAAACTTTTTAGCTCAGGAAAGGGCTAATCAGTTAAAGTTTCAAAAAACTGTAAATGATTCAGATCACACATAGAAAAGGTGTAGGTCAATTTAGAATAGTGAAGAAAAAAATGTTAATTAATCCCTCCAAATATTGCTGAGATCTCACCTCTTGGATGAAGGGGTACGCTTGGCAATCAAATGGGCAATGGATGTCCAAGCTTTTTTGTATGCTAACATCTAGACTATAGTATAGAGGTAGGGTTTTAGAATATTATTAGGTCAAGTCATGATGATCATGTCTTTATAAATGCTTTACCAACCTTAATTTTCAATTTTCATGGTAAAGGGTTTAACCAAACCAAATAAGTCATAGATCTTCTCGTCCCTTTGGGTAAGGGAGGGAAATGAAATCTCTTGATCACTAACTTCTTCTGTTAGTTTCTTTGTAAAAATTCATTGTGGCTAAACTATGGGAGTTTTGGCCCAATTTTCACTAATCCTTAGGAGGGATAGTGTTTGTTTGTTTTGTTCTTTCCTTTTTGGTAGTACATATCATCATCATCTTGAGAAACTGCATCAATGGATGTGGATCTCATGAAAGCACTTTGCATGTACCCTGGGAGATATTTTGGAATTCCCTTTGGGTTAACTTCACTCACTCAGTCACTCACTCACCAACCATGGTTAGGACTTAGGTTAAATCTCATCTCCTCTCTCTCCCTCTCTCTCTCTCTTCCTCCCTTTTGCTCTATCCCTTTCTGGCTACTTCCACATCAGAGATGGACCTTGATACTCCTTATTAATTATATATATTCTTAATTAAGCCTATGATTTGGATTGTAATTAGGATTAATGCTAAGGAGGAAGAGATTATGATTCATTCCTCATCCATCCATGCTGATTGAGAATGGATCATTTGCTACTACTTATTTTACTATATGTTTTTAATTTGATCAGACTATATCATCGTCATGCTTACTTCTATCCAATCTCTATTTGTCTGGATAAGAAAAATCATCAATTTAACTTTTGAAGCAATGTTCAAATAATTTCATAAAAATCTCTTGTTAATTAGAATATTTTCTTAGCTTTAACGACAAGAAAACTAATTACTTGCCAACTACTAAGCTATATATTTCCTTCACTTTAAAGAAGAGATATCATTGTCATCGATCATTACTCATCTTTTTATATGGAAACTTTAGGTGTGTGTCGTGTGTGTGTATATTCTTTTTTCGACTTGCTAGTTTGTATTCTCATTTGATGATCAACTCTCTCCAGAGAGATCCCTTGACGTCCCGACGCTTATTTGATCATAGCTTCCTTTAATTTTATAACATAAAATTAAAAATCCTTGAAGATCCTATACATCCATTTAGGATTCCAAATGTTATTCGCATGATGAGTGATTTGGACAAAAACTTGTTAGTCGATTTGGCAAGCGCACCAATCGCACAAGTAATATAGTGATTTGAGAGTAAGAGTATCGTTCCCACGAGGACTAAGCGACTAAGTACCCAAGAAATTTAATTGAATTAGTTGGACGAAGCAATTGGATTGAGGACAACTCTAATGAAGAACTAACAATAAAAGTGAACTATGACAGTAAATTTTTATAGATTTTCTTTTAATGACAGTAAACAATGCAAAAACTGATGAAATAGTCTAATTAAAGCCTAGGGTCACTAATCCCTCTCCTCTATCTTAGAAATTACAAAACCCCTCTCATGCACTCGCAACTTATTCAACTATATAAGTTAATCCTAGGTTATTCTAATAACTTAAAAGAATCCTCCCGAATCTCAATTAAGTTGCTCAACTCCTACGCAATTCCTTGTGTGGGTTAAGCCTAACACAACCAACCTAGCTTTGATTAAACGAGATTAACTAACATTCCTATTAGCTAACAAGCGAAAACACTTAGTAAGGTTCACGCACTCGTCCTTCCTATTCAGTGTTCTACTCTCACCTCCCTCTCCCGAGTTCGAAGACAGCAACAAGCATACATATAGATTGATCAAGTCCATATAACGCAACAATAAAATGGATAGAAAGACTTATATTAATTGAAATAAGGTTGCAAATACATGAGAGAATGTAAAATCTATTCAGGAGTCAAGTTCATAGTAACCCTAGATAGAAAATCTAGCTACTCATAGAAAATAAACAGCAGAAAGCAGAAAAAGAGATGAAGTTGGCCATGAATCTGAGGTGGAATGATGGATTGAGCTCCCCAAGCCTTGAGAATCAGGTTCCCCTTGCTCCTCTCAGCCAAAACGGCGCCCCCCTTCAGTCTCCAACTCCAGAATGCCCTAAAAATTTCATCTGAAGCCTTTTATATCAGTGCAGGATCGCGAACTACCGCTATAGCGGTACGTACCCACCGCTATAGCGGTATGAGGCAGAGAAGAAGGCTTAAAATTGAGTTTTTTTTAGGTTTTACCGCTATAGCGGTGAAGATCCACCGCTATAGCGGTGGCTGGCAGAGAAGAAGGCACCAAAATCTTTTTTTCAGCAATCCACCGCTATAGCTGTAAATTTTACCGCTATAGCTGTGGGAGACAGCAATTAATTCAGCATTTTCAGAATTTCAGCTCTAGCATTCCATCTTCTAACACGAACTTTTTACCAACTCAACCTACACCAAAAATAGCAAATAAACCCATTAAATTGCATAAAAGAATCATCAAATCACTCCATTTATTAAAAGATCAAAGAAAACTAAAACTAATCTAAACTACTCAAAATATGAGCTAAGAATTACAAGACAACAAGAAAGAGATCAAAAGAGAGGGTATTTAACATCAAAATGACACTAAATTGAGAACTCAACAGTAACCTATTCTTATTACCATTTTTTTTCTCTCTCACACACGTCTATCCACACACAGTAGAGAGAGAGAAGGTGGAAGAAAAAGCTGTAATTAATAATCATGTGGAGGTTGATTCTATATATGATAAAATAATATAGATGAGCTAGATGGCAATATATCATGCTTGCTTGGTTATAAAGATAAAAGCCTATAACTAACTAGTAATAATATTAGGGTGTGGTTTAGTCTTGTGCATGAGTTGGCAATGCATGTGCCATTGCCCATCTCAGTACACTCACAAAATAGAAAGATTTTGTTTGTCTCCCTCCAGACCATCACCATTAATTCTTGTGGCTCTTGATTGCATGTGGTGGGGGTTGCCGCGCGGGGGTCTTGAAGTTGGGTTTATGACAAGTGGGAGAGTAGTGTGGGTTTGAGTTAGTGGATTTGGTCGGCATGGCTAGGAACGTTGCCCAAGCCAATGCGATTGTGAAAGATAGAGTTCTTCTAATTTTCGAATCCCACCTTCAAATTTGAGGGAAAAATATTAGATTTGATTAAAGGGAGTTAGAAGAAAACGTTCATGGGGTCTTGGGGCTATGATAATGATGTGAACCCAACAATTACATTGGATGATCAAGAAGTAGATCCATTGTATATTACAAGTGGGCCAATTACACGAGCTCGGGCTAAAACAATAAAAGAGACATTAAATGGGCTCGTTCAAGAATGGATGAAGCAAATTCCATTTGAATGTATGTTAAATAATGATCAAAATGTGCTCAACATCATTTGGGCTGAAAATGGAGTTGCTAAAGGGATTTTGGGCCAGAACACTACAAATTAAAGAGATTGGTCCAAGAGATAAACATGGACCAATAGAATTTGGGCTCAATTATATCCATTTGAGTTGAAATTCATGTTTTGTAATTTTCTTTTATTTTTGTACGAATTTTAACTTCTAGATGGTCTTTAGTCAATTATGAATCATGTGCATTAAATGCACAATGTTTCAAAGTCAAGATAGGTGGATATTTATTTTCAAAATGCATTAAAAGCATTGTATCCAAAGTCAAGATAGGTGGGCATTTATTTTCATGTGCATTAAATGTATGTATCTTCAAGTCAAGATAGGTGGGCACCTTTGTCTCTCCATCCTATCTATAAATACCCCCCTAAGCTTATTGTAATAATCAGATTTGAGTTTATGAAAACTTGCATTCAAGTGTTTTCTCTCATTGTGTGAGAATTTATCTTTCTTTCTTTGCTCTTGTGAAACCTTGCTTTGTCAATCTTCTTTATAAGATTGGTGATTCAAATTCACAAAAGCCCCCAATTTGTGCTTCAACCCAAGTGCGTTGTTGTGTGGATTGGTTCAATTCGTGTTCGTGGTTGAACAAACGTTCTAAATAGTAGGTCACGTTCTATATAACGTTGGTTGACTATTTGCACTTGTTAGGTCATTGAACCACTCCAATTCCTTCTTCAATTTCGGAGTGTGTTGTTCTTATTTTTCTTTTGATAAGTCTTGAATTCATTTATCGCCTACGCCGTGAAGATCAGGCAACCCTAAGGATTTTCCTATCATTTGGTATCAGAGCATTTTGGTTGACACGGTAGGCCTTCTTTATTTTCACCTTTTTTTGAGAAAAATATATTATTGTTCCTTTGTTGTTCCTTCCCTTTTCTTCAATTTCCAATTTGCCTAGATATCAATTTTTTCCTTTCACTGTGCAAGATTTCATTGTCCTTGGTCATATATTGTTTTGTTGCTCCTATCTATTCTGCACATCATATTGAAAAAAAAAAACGAAAAAAAAAAATTCGGAAAAAAAAAATTGTTCAAATAGTGCATCTTCTTGCCCTCAAAGTAGTTGATTCCCTTTTCATTGAACAAAAAAATCTTATCTTGCACTTGTAACAAAATTTCTTTCTATTGAATCCATAAAGCTTTCTTTAACTATGACCTAGTTCAACTATTCCCATACTTTGACAATCTACTTTCATGTGCTTGGTTGAAGTTGAGAAATTGGCAATTATTGAATCACACAACAAGGACTTAGATTGAATAAGAGCTTTGGAAGATATTGAGGGATTTAAGAGTTAGTGAGATTATTAAGAGTGGAGTGCAAATACTGAGTTGAGAAGAAGAGTGAAACACTAAGCATTTTGTGAGATCCTATATTCTGTTATTATTATTATTATTTTTTTTTTACACTAACATGGCAGGGAACCAAGATGAAGAAATTTCTCAAGCACAACTAGCTCCTATCCAAATGCAAGCATTGATGAGTCATCTTGAAAGGATGTTTGACAGAAAGCTAGAAGGAGTTCTTGAGCGTTTAGATAACATGGAGAACCAAACCGCTACGCTACCAGCCTCTCCAAACAACCGAAGACGAAATGAGCAGCCTTATAGAGTTGCAGAGAGTCCAGTTGAGGATGATGAATCTGGTGGATATCAACCAAGAAGGAGGAGATTTAATCGAGAAGAACCTAGGAGGCCTAGAGTTAGAGAAGAAGACCTTGGTGGAATCAAAGTAAAAGTCCCTTCCTTTCAAGGCAAAAGTGATCCCGAGGAGTACTTAGAATGGGAAATGCGTGTTGAGCAAATTTTCTCATGCCATAACTACTCCGAAGGTAAAAAGGTGAAACTTGCTGCTATTGAATTTACTGATTATGCTCTTGTTTGGTGGGACCAGATGCAAAAAGAAAGAGCTCGTTATGGAGAGTATCCCATTTCCACTTGGGAAGAAATGAAGACAATTATGAGAAAGAGGTTCATCCCATCATATTACCATAGAGAGCTTCATAACAAGTTGCAACGTCTCATACAAGGAACAAAGGGTGTAGATGAGTATCATAAGGAGATGGAGGTTGCCATGATAAGAGCCAACATTGTGGAGGATAGAGAAGCAACAATGGCTCGCTTCTTACATGGACTCAATCGTGACATAGCTGATATCGTGGAGATGTATCATTATGTAGAGCTTCAAGAGATGGTACATCAAGCCATCAAAGTTGAGCAACAACTCAAGAGGAAGAATACTGCAAGAAAAAGCTACAATTCAAATTCTTTTAACTCTTGGAAGCACAATTCGAAGAAAGACAACCCTTCTACTTCAAATTCCAAGGAAGTTGATTCAAAGAAAATTGAAAAGCTAGCTGTTCCAAAGAAAACTCAAGTTGAGCCTAATTCTTCAAGGAGCCGTGACATAAGGTGTTTTAAGTGCCAAGGAAGAGGTCACATCGCTAGTGAGTGCCCAAACAAACGCACCATGATTGTCAATAACAATGGAGATTGGGAGACTGAAGAAGATAGCACAGAGGAGGAAGAAGAATCAAATGATGAGGGAGAATGTGCAATGGAAGGAGAGCTTCTTGTGACTAGAAGAGCACTTAGCATCCAGGTGATGGAAGAGAATAATCAAAGAGAAAACTTGTTCCACACACGTTGCTTAATTCAGGACAAGGTATGTAGTGTGATCATAGATGGTGGAAGTTGTAGCAATGTGGCAAGTGTTGAGCTTGTTGAAAAATTGAGCTTACCAACAGTCAAGCATAACCGTCCATACAGACTTCAATGGCTCAATGAATGTGGGGAACTGAAGGTGACTAAACAGGTGAAAGTACTATTTTCTATTGGCAAATATAGAGATGAAGTCTTATGTGATATTGTACCCATGAAAGCATGTCATCTCTTGTTAGGTAGGCCTTGGCAGTATGATAGGCATGTCACTCATGATGGATTCTTAAATCGTTATTCTTTTGTACTTAGAGGGAACCCTATAACCCTCCTCCCTATGTCACCGAAGCAAATCTTAGAAGATCAAATAAAGAGAGAAAAGAAAAGAGTGAGTGAGTGCAGCCAAGTGAGCAAAAAAGAAGAGAATAAAAATGAGAGTGAAAAGATTCAAAAAGAGTCAAGTACTGAAGAAAAAGAGAGTGTGTTGAAAAAGAAGAAAGATAGAAAAGAAAATCAAAAAGGAAAAAGAGAGAACATGGATGTTGGAGGAAAAGGTTTACTTGTGGCAAAAAATAGTGACCTTAAACAAGCTTTATTTTCTCAACAAAACCTCCTAGTACTTGTTTACAAAGAGGCTATGTTGAATAATAAAGACTTAACCTCTACTTTGCCTAGTGTTGTTTTGTCTCTCTTGCAGGAATATGAGGATATTTTTTCCGATGAAGTACCACCCGGATTGCCACCAATTAGAGGGATAGAACATCAAATTGATTTCATTCCTGGAGCATCATTGCCTAACCGACCAGCATACCGCACCAATCCTGAAGAGACTAAGGAGATTCAAAAACAAGTCCAAGAATTGTTAGACAAAGGATATGTGAGAGAAAGCCTTAGTCCTTGTGCAGTTCCAGTGTTGCTCGTACCTAAGAAGGATGGCACATGGAGGATGTGTATTGACTGTAGAGCCATTAACAACATAACGGTAAGATATCGCCATCCTATTCCTAGGTTAGATGATATGCTTGATGAATTGACTGGTTCTACTATCTTTTCTAAAATTGACTTAAAAAGTGGCTACCATCAAATTAGAATGAAAGAAGGAGATGAATGGAAAACAGCATTCAAGACTAAACATGGACTTTATGAATGGTTGGTTATGCCTTTTGGTTTAACTAATGCACCTAGTACATTCATGAGGTTAATGAATCATGTCTTGAGAGCTTACATTGGGAAATTTGTGGTAGTTTATTTTGATGACATTCTTGTGTATAGCAAAACCTTAGATGAACATGTGGATCACATTAGAAAAGTTCTAGAGGTTCTTAAAAAGGAAAGATTGTTTGGTAATTTGAAGAAATGTGATTTTTGCACAAACAAAATTGTTTTTCTTGGCTATGTTGTTAGTAGTAAAGGTATAGGGGTTGATGAAGAAAAGGTCCAAGCAATTCAAGAATGGCCAACTCCAACCACCGTTGGACAGGTAAGGAGTTTCCATGGACTTGCAAGCTTTTATCGGAGGTTCGTGAAGGACTTTAGCACTCTAGCAGCACCATTAAATGAACTGACCAAGAAGAATGTCCCCTTCAAATGGGAAGATGTTCAAGAGAAAGCCTTCAAAACCCTTAAGGAGAAGCTCACGAATGCACCTTTACTAGCCCTTCCTGATTTTGGTAAGACTTTTGAGATTGAATGTGATGCTAGTGGAATTGGCATAGGCGGTGTACTCATGCAAGAAGGTAAGCCCATTGCATATTTCAGTGAAAAGCTAAGTGGACCAACTCTTAACTATCCTACATATGATAAAGAATTATATGCATTAGTTAGAGTGCTGGAAACTTGGCAACATTATTTGTGGCCTAAAGAATTTGTAATTCATTCTGATCATGAGGCTTTAAAGCATATTAGGAGCCAAAGCAAGTTGAATCGAAGGCATGCCAAATGGATTGAGTTCATTGAATCATTTCCATATGTGATTAAGTACAAGAAAGGTAAAGAAAATATTGTTGCTGATGCTTTATCACGGAGGTATGTTCTTCTTTCCATGTTAGATGCTAAAATTCTGGGTTTTGAATTCATTAAAGAATTGTATGCTACTGATGTTGATTTTGGAGTAGCATTTCATCATTGCAAGCCAAACACTAGTTGGAATAAATTTTTCTTGCATGAAGGATTCTTATTTTATATTGACAAACTTTGCATTCCTAACTGTTCTTTGCGTGTGCTTTTGTTGAAAGAGGCGCATTCTGGTGGCCTTATGGGTCATTTTGGCATTGCCAAGACCTTTAGTGTTTTGAATGTACACTTTTATTGGCCTAGAATGCGTAGAGATGTTGAGAAATTTGTGGGAAGATGCATTGTATGTCATAAGGCAAAATCTAAATTAAATCCCCATGGATTGTATACTCCCCTCCCAATTCCTAATGTACCTTGGGAAGATATTTCAATGGATTTTATTGTGGGATTACCTAGATCTAAGATGGGGAGAGATTCAATCTTTGTTATTGTTGATAGATTTTCTAAAATGGCACATTTCATTCCTTGTCACAAAGTTGATGACGCTTCTAACATTGCTAATTTATTCTTTAGGGAAGTTGTGAGACTACATGGGATGCCAAGAACGATTGTGTCTGATCGGGATACTAAATTTTTAAGCTATTTTTGGAAGACATTGTGGAGCAAGCTTGGAACCAAATTGTTATTTTCTACTACATGCCATCCACAAACTGATGGACAAACCGAGGTTGTGAACAGGACACTTTCCTCATTGTTGAGAACAATCATCAAGAAAAATTTGAAGAGTTGGGAGGAATGTCTTCCACATGTCGAATTTGCTTACAATAGGGCCATTCATTCCACTACTAAATTTTCGCCATTTGAAATTGTTTATGGATTTAATCCTCTTACACCTATTGACTTGATTCCTTTACCTTTGCAGGAAAGAGCCAATATGGATGGTAAAAAGCGTGCTGAATTTGTCAAGCAAATTCATGAGATGGCACGGCACAACATTGAAAGGATGACTCAACAATATGAAAAATGTGCTAATAGACGAAGAAAGCAAGTAATTTTTAAGCCTGGAGATTTGGTTTGGCTACATCTAAGAAAAGAGAGGTTTCCAGAAAAACGAAAATCAAAACTTATGCCTAGAGGGGATGGGCCATTTCGAGTCATTGAGAAGATTAATGATAATGCTTACAAACTTGAATTACCAGGTGAATATGGTGTGCATGCTACCTTCAATGTTTCTGATCTCTCTCCTTATTTTGATGCAGATATTGAAGAGTCGAGGACGACTCCTTTTCAAGAAGGGGAGGATGATGTGAACCCAACAATTACATTGGATGATCAAGAAGTAGATCCATTGTATATTACAAGTGGGCCAATTACACGAGCTCGGGCTAAAACAATAAAAGAGACATTAAATGGGCTCGTTCAAGAATGGATGAAGCAAATTCCATTTGAATGTATGTTAAATAATGATCAAAATGTGCTCAACATCATTTGGGCTGAAAATGGAGTTGCTAAAGGGATTTTGGGCCAGAACACTACAAATTAAAGAGATTGGTCCAAGAGATAAACATGGACCAATAGAATTTGGGCTCAATTATATCCATTTGAGTTGAAATTCATGTTTTGTAATTTTCTTTTATTTTTGTACGAATTTTAACTTCTAGATGGTCTTTAGTCAATTATGAATCATGTGCATTAAATGCACAATGTTTCAAAGTCAAGATAGGTGGATATTTATTTTCAAAATGCATTAAAAGCATTGTATCCAAAGTCAAGATAGGTGGGCATTTATTTTCATGTGCATTAAATGTATGTATCTTCAAGTCAAGATAGGTGGGCACCTTTGTCTCTCCATCCTATCTATAAATACCCCCCTAAGCTTATTGTAATAATCAGATTTGAGTTTATGAAAACTTGCATTCAAGTGTTTTCTCTCATTGTGTGAGAATTTATCTTTCTTTCTTTGCTCTTGTGAAACCTTGCTTTGTCAATCTTCTTTATAAGATTGGTGATTCAAATTCACAAAAGCCCCCAATTTGTGCTTCAACCCAAGTGCGTTGTTGTGTGGATTGGTTCAATTCGTGTTCGTGGTTGAACAAACGTTCTAAATAGTAGGTCACGTTCTATATAACGTTGGTTGACTATTTGCACTTGTTAGGTCATTGAACCACTCCAATTCCTTCTTCAATTTCGGAGTGTGTTGTTCTTATTTTTCTTTTGATAAGTCTTGAATTCATTTATCGCCTACGCCGTGAAGATCAGGCAACCCTAAGGATTTTCCTATCATGATAAAGTGGCTTTGCAGTTATGCCGATTGGGGTTTCCTTGTTTAGGTGGCCGTATCCACGTTTATTGTGGCGCGAACCGTGGTTTGCGGTTATGGAAGATGTTTGGGAGAGATTGCACCTGAACCACGTTAGATGCAAACTGAGTTGGGGAGAGCTGAAATCCCAATAGGCTTGAAGCGACAATTTGTAGCTTTTCCGATGAATGGAACGAGGTTGGTTTTGGTTTAGGCTGTTTACCCCTGAGCATGAAAAGAGGGATAGGAGAAGAAAAGTCAGAGAAGATGAAGGAGAAGGGCTGAAAGGGAGGAATAATGGAGGAAGAGTGGGGGAAAGAATGAGTAAGAGAAGTAGGACAGCACGTGAGAAGATGAGTATAGAGGATTGCTCTTCTCTGAAGCTGTGAAGGCTCTATTTTCTCTTCTTAAAAAGCCATGGATTGCTCTGTTTTTAATGCAGAAACATCAACTTTTCTGGTTTGCTATCACACACTTGTGGCTCACGGTTTCAAGGAAACTCATGGGTTGAAGCTCTCTCTTTCCCTTAGTTTTCACTACAGAAAAAGGAAAGGAACTCACAGTTTTTCTGCCCTTGATTCCATACCAGTTTTTTTGCCACACCACACCAGCTCCCTCGATTTTCACTGCAGAAAAAAAAGGGAGGTGGAAGAGAGTATGCAAGACCGTTGATGGGCGAGAACTAAAGAGGGAGAGATCCGAAAATTGGTTGGGGATGACCTTAAATGTCCTAAAAACATTCAAGATAAAATTTTGGGCTAGTTTGGAAGGAAAAACAAACTGAATTGGAGGTGTGCATGCATGGCAGGGACCACAGTGAATAAAATCAAAAGTTTGTAGGAGTAGCTATAATTTTAGAAAAAATATATTTGTCACCTATGGACTTAGATGAAACTAAATGTGGTCTTAGAACATGAAAAAGATAAAAGAAAAATTATTACCAAGGACTTAAGTGAATAAATCAAAAGTTTGTAAGAGTGGCTTTAATTTTAGAACAAAATATATTTTTCACCTATGGACCTAGATGAAACTAAATGTGGTCTTAGAACATGAAAAAAAATAAAGGAAAAATTATTATGAAGGACCTAAGTGAATAAAATCAAAAGTTTGTAGGAGTAGTTATAATTTTAGAACAAAATATATTTGTGACCGATGGACCTGGATGAAACTAAATGTGATCTTAGAACATGAAAAAGATAAAGCAAAATTTATTACCAAGGACCTAAGTGAATAATATGAAAAGTTGGAGGGAGAGAGTAAAATTTCTGAAAATGTCCAGAATTAATATAAATGAAATTTTAATTAGGATTTGATGGAATTTACCAAATTTTGAAGATTATTAGTGATGACATAATTTCTTTTATTATGAGAATAAACCTAATTTATACAATTAAACCTAATTATATCATAATTTATATAATTACTTTAAAAACTTAACTTACACAATTAAATATCCTAATTATACCGATGAAATAGTAAGGGGGTAACTCCATTTTAAAGTAGATATACCGATGAAATAGTACTTAGAAGGAAGAGAGGATGATGAAATGACCCCAAGATGATTTCATAAAGATCTAGAGCAATTTCATGTTAGTTTTAAACTCTTTAGTGGTCATACATACAGTGTTTCCTTCCAAATAGCTATTGAAAATCATATGTAAGCAAATTTTCATGGAAATAGCCATTTTAAACTTTTTAGAAGCTTTTCCTAATTGACCAGTCAACTGGTTGACCTCGATAATTAATTGTTGGGTTAGCTTTCTTTAAAAAAACAACAGAGAAAAAGAGGAGGGAAGTTTTGGCATCTTTAAGCACCACAAGAAATTCAAGAATCAGAGACAAAAAAATCTATCTCTGACTAATAAAAATTTTATCTCTAATGGTTCAGAAATAGAATCTGAGACGGAAACAATTCCATCTCTGAATGCTGCATTGCAAAAATTTTGAGACAAAAAAACATTTCGTCTCAAAATTTGGATGAAAAATTTCCATCCCAAAAAAAAAATTCCATTTCAAAATTATTTTGCTAGTTAGAGACAAAATGCAGTTTCGTCTATGATCAGGGATGAAATATTTCGTCCTCGATTCCATTTCAAATAATCTGTTCCTGATTCCATCTTAGATCAGGAAGGAAAATTCGTTCCTGAATCCGTCTCAATGCAGGAGTGGCTAATTTTGTCCCTGATTCGTATCAAATTAGGGACGAATTTTTCCCTCCCTGAATTTGTCTCAAATGAAATTCATCTCAGATTAGAGATGGATTTTTTCATCCATGACTCTGTCTCAAATTAGAGACAAATTTTTTCATCCTTGAATCCATCTCCAATTTGCTTATATATATGTGTGTGTGTATATATATATATATATATATATATATTATAAAATTAATCCAAACCAAATTTGAAACTTGTGAAAAGCAAAAATATATATATATATATATATATATATATATATATATATATATATATATATATATATATATAACCAATTTCAAGCATCAGACAACAATAGGAACAACAAATAAAACAAAGATTCATTATATAAATAATTAAACACTTACAAGTTTTAATCAAATAGTACACTGTGTAATTGTTATTAAAAACCAAATAAATGTTTGCATAATTAACTAATCTAAGTGGAATCTAGGGCACACAGGCAGACAGTGAGACAACCTTAATCCTCCCTGCCCTCCACCTTGTCCGATGTGACCACCCAATCCTTGATGATCACTCGACATCTATATCAATGTAATTCCACATCCATCAAAAAAATGAATAAAGTTAGACATCATTAATATAAAACATAATATTTACAATATGCTAACAAACCACTAAAGTCAGGAACCACAACTTCTTATTTGCCTCCTACCTATGACTACCACAACGAGTTCTTTTAGTTGTATACCTAGCACTCCAACAAAACTTACACTATGTTTCATTTACATCATCCTTGTAGTAAATCATGCTACCATTCACATGACAATCAATTTTCGTGTACCCAAGTGCCAAACATGCAACCAATTTCTTTGTCTGGTAAAGTTGACGGGTAGTTGATGTCCATATAGCATATCCTTACCCATAAATTTCATGAAAACATTGTAGTTCCCTTCGGCCAAGCTGTAGTCTGATTTGATACTCAAGACCCTTATAGCCATTAACAATTCTAAATGACTATTGCACCTTTCCCAAAGAAGAGCATGTGCAACATGCACTACAAGAAAAACATAAAATAGAGAAAGAAATTAGAGAGAATTCTTCTGTCCTATATTTCATCCCTGATCCATTGCAAATTCAATCCCTAATTTGAAATTGGAATATAGGGAATTAGAGACGGATTCTGGCAAGAGAAATTTTTGTCACTGATTGAATTTTCGTTCCTAATATTAGAGACAAATTTCCCATGGCACGGAATATTGTCCCTAATTCCGTCTCAAATAATCCGTCCCTGATTCCATCTTAGATCAGGAAAGGAAAATTCGTTCTTGAATCCATCTCCATGCAAGGCTGGCTATTTACGTTCTTAATTTCATCTTAAATCAGCGATGAATTTTTCATCCCTGAATCCATCTCAAATGAATTCTGTCCCTTGATCCATCTCAGATTAGAGACAGGTTTTTTCTGTCCCAGAATTCATTTCTAATTTGATGACACATTATTTTATATATAATATAAAATTAATCCAAACCAAATTTGAAACTCGTGAAAAAAAATGTAACTAATTCAAGCATTAGACATCAACAAGAACAACATATAAATAAAGATTCATTATATAAATAATCAAACATTTACAAGTTCAAATCAAATTGTACACTGTGTAACTGTCAATTAAAAACCAAATAAATGTTTACATAAATCAACTAATCTAAGGGGAATCTGGTGCACGCAGGTGAACAATGAGATAACCTCAATCCTCCACACCCTCCACCTCATTCGGTGCTACCACCTGATCCGTGATGATCACTTGTTATCTGTATCAATACAATTCCACATCCATCAAAAAACTGAATAAAGTTAGACATCATTATTATAAAACATAATATTTACAACTTGTTAACCAACCACTAAAAAAAATAGGTATTAAAATGAATAAATCATATATACCATGAACTCTACCTATTAATCAAGTAGTGGAGTCTTAGTCATCTATATCTTCCTCCTCTTCAATTCCCTTTTCTGACTCCCCTTCATCTTCATCCTCTTCATTATCTTCTTCTTCCTCTTCGTCATTAATGAAGGGTTGATCAATTAATACCCTATCAACCTCTTCATAGTGTCCCTTGTCCCATAAGGCTTGCAAGTATAATATGACTCATATCTTCTTCTTGGAATGAATTAGTACTAATTTCATCATACATGTTCAGCCTCCTTGACTTTTGAACTTCAGTAATTCTAGAATGAGTGTCAATTCTTGTGCCATGACCGGGGGTTGGATTAGACCACTCATATTTAAATAATATCAAATGTTTTGGTGGTGATCTTGTGAAGAGTAGTTCAAACACATATTGGAGTGTACCATAATAGTCACACTTTACTTCCTTGTAATCATACCCTTTAATGCATATACCACCATTTATTGTGGATTTATGATGGCTCCACGATTCAGTGTAAAATTTGTAGCTATTAATGAAGTACATGGGTCATATTTTCACTTTTCTCACTAGACCCTATGCAATGCTTTTCATCATCAGATCTTCAACTAACTTGGTTAGGTCTAAAACTTGTTTGTTCAATGACATAGAGAAATTAAGCTCTCACATGAATATATCGAAAGAAAGAAAACTTGCAACATTAACTTACATATACACGAAACTAGAATGGAAATTGTGAGTCTATTTACTTGTAGACCTCATCATTAGTAATGTTAGACATATAAGCCTAGGGGTTCTCAACAAACAAATTATATTCATAGAGATACTTGATAAGATATGAGCAAGTGTAATTAATAATGATAGGCCTACTTAAAACATTAGAAAAGTGAGCCTACTCAAGATAAGGTTGGATTTCATTACAATTCATTAGAATATACTTTGTGGCAACCTTCACCTCTTGATTGGTTAAGAACCGTGTCTTACATTCGCCGTCAAGATGCCCAGGATAATTGAAGATTGAGCATTGGTAAGAGGGTTCAACCCCGTCATCATTTCTAGGAACCTTAATTCTTCTAGAGACAATAATAGACTCAAAATAATAAGAACAGAATGTAGCTGTCTCCTCAGTGATGTGGGCCTCACATATGGATCATTCCAATCTAGCCTTACTGTAATACTCACTATATTCTAAAGTTATAAATATTTAAGAATTACGATAAATTTATTTTGGAGAAAATAATTTCCTTATCTTTTTAATTTTTGTTTGTGCATATTGTTAAAAATATGAATTTTCATTTATAGATTGAATAAATGATGGGATATAATGGATGTTATGATATGAAATTTATTCCTTGGATAAAATATGGTTTGAGCATAAGAGGAATTTGAATGAAACTGGGAGAAAAATAATGTTTTATATTAGAAAATCCCCTTAGGGACTAAATTGAAAAAGACAAAACTGAAAAGAAACTTAAAGGTTTAGAAGAAAGGATAATTTTCCCTTTAGTTCCCAATAATAACTAATAATTTGCCACCGTCAAGAAAATCACATGCGCATAGTAAATCAAATTATTAAAGCGCATAGTAAACTAAATTATTAAAGTGCATAGTAAACTAAATTATTAAATCGTACAGTAAAATGAATATTTTATTAGCGTATAGTACCCTGACTTCTCCTATAAATAGGCCCTTCCATTTCACTTCTAAACTCACACCTTTAGTTTCTCTTCTCTCCTCTCCTCAAAACTTCTCTTGCTCCGACATTAGGGCTTTGAAATTCTAGGTCTTTCTTCCTTAGCCTAGATCCAAGGTGATGATACTATGCCCTTTTTATTATAGAAGTTATATTCTTAAGTATGCTCTGTGATTGTGGCTTTAGCTGATTTTCCACATCAGAAAAACTGTCCTTAGCTGCCTATACATTATTTTGATTCTCTGATTATCAAAATAGAAACAAACTGTGAATAATACATGTCTAGAAAAGTTCTAGCTAAGGAAAGACCTGGTACTTAAATGTGTCCATTGTTACCCTTTACTCTTTCCTGGTATACTCTTTTACAGCCTATATTCGCTATTTCCAATATGAATAGTAACCGTACATATAAATAGTATTTATACGTATAAATAGTAATTGTATATATGAATAGTATCTGTACATATAAATAGTGATCATACGTATGAATTGTATCCGTACATATAAATAGTGATCATATGTATGAATAATATTTTGGTATAAAAACAACCCTGACTTTCTATATCTGATCTTCATGAAAATCTCCGTAACGGAACCTGAAATCCAACTACGTACTCTTCTCTGTAACAACTCGGAAAAGTGACTTGGATACGGAATCTATGTGAGTGGATGACCTTGTTAACCAACTTTATTTATTTTTATTCTAAGTACAATATAAATCCCACCTCACATCGCAATTAGATTCTATATTTAATGATGATTGCTAGATAATGAAATTTATTGTTTGATTTAAGATTATATTGATGAGAATTATGATTGAGTATATAATACACATGGAATGGTTGAGGGTTTGACCCAAGATACCAATGCATGAAATTATATACATGGAATGGTTGAGGGCTTAATCCCCTAAGATACCAATGCATGTAATGATTGGGAATATAAATGCAATGGAAACTTAATTCCTGAACATAAGCTACAGAAGTATAGAAACCCTGAATATGAAAATAACTATTCTTATTGTGATTATGATTATGGTATTTGTACTTGTGATATATTTATTATTGCACAGTCATTTAGTCACTGAGTTTTGATGAACTCACACTCTCTATGAACATTTTTTTAGATATAGTGGATGAGAACAAAGGAAATCCGCAGGAGGAATAGTATTTCATGAGGATACTTTCCACGTTGTTTGGAGGGCTTATGAATCCAAAAGCTTAGGAATTCTCTGTAACATCTATAGGTCACCTAGGCTTGAAAAATTATATCATATTATATGATATTTGGCTTGTGTTTATTGTTTCACTATGTTGAACTTTTTATATGTATTTCCTGAAAAATTATGTTATGCATTAGTACTGATAAGAGATTTTATAGATACCATAGAGATATACCCTTGAGTTTATAGAATTACTCACATGCCTAAAATTGAGATGTGACAGTTCTGGTATCAAATGTCAATTTTTAGGTCCTCTATAGATTACAGAGCAAAGTGTTCTTTGTGGCCTCTTTCCCATTGTCGTGAGCAGCAGCATGACCATGGGATTAGGTTCCATAAAAGACCTTATGGAGTATAGTGTCTTTTGTTTTTATAACTTATTCCTTAGTGGGTTAATATGAGGTAATCTTGTTTGATCTGACAAGTATTTGTTCTCTGTGTAGACTTTTGACTCTACGATGTCAGCGGGATCCTCAAATCATAATGAGCATGTAGGCTCAAGGAGGACTTTAATTCCACCAGTTAATACGCAGGACAACCCTTTTGACTATGTAGATAGTTCACATGCTCTAAATATTGAAGGTTCAACTGGTGGCCGGGCAGAGAGAGCTGAAGTCGCCCAACAGATTGATGTCACTGTTGTCATGCAGATATTCAGCCTGATGAACGATCGGTTAGATCGTATAGAGGAAAGACAGGGAGAACGAGTAAAACCTGTTGATACACCAAAGGTTCCTCTTGCTATTGAGACCAAACATGCTAGAGAAGGCACAGTTAAGGACGTGAAAATGTCTGAGTTCCTAAAGATGATGCCACCTATTTTCACCGGCGAAGATCCTAATGAGGACCCGCAATGATTGCTGGATGATTGCGAGGCAATTTGTGATACTTTGGGGTGTTCTGATGCACGAAGAGTAGAGATTGTCTCCTTTCAACTAAAAGGGAGAGTCGGTAAATGGTGGAAGGCTTGGAAGAATGGGAGAACCCAAAGTGCACCACTAATTACATGGGTGGAATTCCAGAAAATGATTATCAACGAATTCCTTCCAAAAAGTGTTCGATCCTCCAAAGTAAGAGATTTTTTGTATTTGAAACAAGGATCTATATCGGTAGATGAATATAATGCCAAATTTATTAAGTTGGCAGAATATGTTCCGCAAATGGTGCCTACTGAAGAGGCTCAAGTGGAGAAGTTTGTGGAAGGTCTTCGCAATTCTCTTTATTCGTAGGTGGGTCCGAATATGGTTAATTATAACTATTATTCTACCGCTGTCGATACTGCACGTAGAATGGAAAAGAGGTGGAATAAGAAGGAAGAATTTAAAAACAAAAAGAAGTCTAGAGACAACAGGTATTTTAACCAAAGAGGGAACTCAGGAACCTCGAAGCCTCCCACCACTTCACAGTATGTTTCAAATGCATCATCTAAACCCACATTCTCCATGGCTAGTGCAGCTAAGCCCCACTCAAAATATAGAAGTGGTTACAGTTCTTCAAGTAGGGGTGGTTTTCAAGCAGGTAGAGGGAAACCTCAATGTCTTGAGTGTAAAAAATTCCATTTTGGAGAATGCCTCAGGAAAATGGGAACATCAAGTTGTTTTTGGGGACAAGAAGGCCACTTCAGGAAGGAATGCCCTCAACTTACTTCTAGATTTGGTCAGGCATCCGTTCTTCCATCATACACCCAACTGGGAGTTACTCTAGTCGCTCGTGCATCGACCACTTCTACTAGAGGAAGCTTTGGGAGAGGATCTGGCAGAGGCCAAGGAGGTCGTGGGCAGCAAGTAGCCGATAGAGGAACTGCCAGAGTATATGCCTTGACTCGACAAGATGCTCAGGCATCCAACGCCGTTGTTACAGGTACTTTATTAGTTGGCACTTTAGCTGCACATGTATTATTTGACCTTGGTTCTACACATTCGTATGTGTCACCTCTGTTTGCCAAGAGTTTCGAGTCTGAGCCAGTTATACTGGATGAACCATTTCTGGTAGCTACATCGATAGGGGAAACCGTAGTAGTTAGATTTGGATATCATTCTTGTAAGGTAACTGTTAAGGACATGGAGATGGAGGTAGATCTCATGCTTCTTAGTATGACAGATTTTGATGTAATTTTAGGCATAGACTGATTATCCTCATGCCATGCTACATTGAATTGTCATGACAAGACCATTTCTTTTAGTATACTGGGTGGACATAATTTCAAATTTCAGAGAGACCGAAGTGAGGTGTTCTATAACATAATATCTATGTTAACCGCCCGATGTATGTTACGAAAAGGTTGTCATGGATTTCTGGCTTTTGTCAAAGATACAAACAAGGAGGAACGAAGTCTTGAACAAATACCAGTAGTTAGTGAATTTCCAAAGGTGTTTCTAGAAAATCTACCTGGTTTACCACCAGAGAGGGATATTGAATTTAATATTGAATTGGTTTTAGGCACTCGACCAATTTCAACTCCTCCTTACTGCATGGCACTCGTAGAGTTAAAAGAACTTAAAGAGCAATTACAAGACTTGCTAGATAAGGAGTTTATTCGCCCAAGTTTTTCACCTTGGGGTGCCCCAGTACTCTTTGTAAGGAAGAAAGATGGCTCTTTAAGATTATGCATAGATTACCGACAGTTAAACAAAGTCACGGTAAAGAATAAATATCTTTTACCAAGAATTGATGACTTGTTTGACCAACTTTAGGGGGCACAATGCTTCTCGAAAATAGATTTGAGATCCGAATACCATCAACTAAAGATTAAAGAGGAAGACATACCCAAGACTACCTTCCGAATATGATATGTGTAACGTCTGCTAAAATTATACTAATTTCGTACAATTCAAGAAAATTGTAATAAAGATCTTGTGAAATTTATGGTTAAAACCATGAAAACTTTTATGAAAAGTCTTGCAAAATATCTGATTATATAAAAAGAAGGCAACTTTGAAATTTTTGCAAGATACAATTTTGAACTGGTAGAGGATGATCGGTCGATTAATCTGGGGCTATCAGTTGACTGATAGTCTTCAGAATTCTATATATCTAAAATCGAGGGGTATCAATCGACTGATTTATAGACATCGGTCGACTGATGTGCCCTGAGCTTCAGATTTCAAAGAAAGTTAACTTGAAAACATGGTAGAATTATCTAGTTTCATTATGCACATGATCTACAACACTTTCAACTCTTCTTTGCAAGTTCTCTTCTAGAGCGAAACTATAATACAAGGAACTTACATATAAAACACATTTCTATGCATGTACACAAATTATGCATAGATTTCTAAAGGTTTACATAGGGAATTAACATTACATTCCTTTTCTATGCAACTATCTAGCAACTATAATAACTTGTTTCTTGCTACCTCTTGCTTCTCTACTTCAAATCCTGAAATGGTTAGTTAAAACATAAAACATGAGATATATAATCTCAGTAGCTAGTTTATTTAAAGAAATCATTTTAAGAATCATTTCAGTCATAAAAACAATTCTCAATAACTAACCCACACACTCCCATGAACATAAAAGAACTTACATAAAGCAATCTTATTTCATGAAACATAAACTAATTTTTGGATATATAACTAGTGTCATAAATCTATTCCTTGTATAGTGCACTATACTTTGGCCAATTTAGCTACTTAGTTACTTTAGCTACTTTCTCAGCTACTTTAGCTACTTTCTCAGCTACTTTAGCTATTCTGGCTATTTTAGCTACTTTGATTACTTTCTCAGAAAAGTACTCAATGTCCAATGAGGAATTTCTGTCATCTCATGAGGAATTTCTGGAGTTCTATCTTTCCATAAGGATTTTTACATCTTATGAGGTATTTCTGTAATCTCATAAGGAATTTCTGGTTCTGACATCCCATAAGGACATAATCTCTACTTTTCAAGAGAAAGTTAATTCTATGTTCTCATAGAGAACTTCAACATATCTATACTTGCTTAATCATGAAGTATGTGATAAATAACTAATTTAACTTGCTTTCTAGCTTCTTTATGAAGAGAACTCTTCATCCTATGAGGAATTACTACATCCCATGAGGAGTCAAGTCCTATATTCATAAGAAAACATGTTCTCAAACATTCACAAATAGCTTTATCATAAAACAATAACATATCATATACAAGCATGATAAATAACTGAAAATAAATTGCTTTTATGAATAACTAGCTACCTTGGATTCCTTCTATAGCTGAAACTTGTGGATTCTCTCCTAGTTTCTCTCTAGCTCCTCTTGTTTCCTCAATTTTCAGACTTCCCCATCTTTTATTTTCTTCCTCTTAGTCTGAAAATGGCTATTCTATGAATTCTCAAGCAATAGAATCCATCTAAACTAGGGAAATTAAGTTAGGAAACTTACCTTTGGTGATTTCCTTTGGTACGAATCAACTAAAACTCTCTTCTCTGCCTTCTTCTTCTTCTCTACGTTTCTCTCTTTCTCTTCTCTAAAATTTCAGAATTCTCTCTTTCTACTTGCTTCTAAAAGGTTTAAAGTGCCCTTTTAGCATGGAAATCCCTATTTTACCCCTATTTTCTTGTTTATAAGCTTTCTTGGCATGTCAGGGGCATTCTAGTCAATTTTTTATTAATTTTTCAGTTGAAACCTACTTACTTTTGCACTCCAACAGACGATTAGTCGACTGATTTATCATGATTAGTCGATTGATTTAAAATTAGTCGACTGATTCAACCCGATTAGTCAATTGATTGCTACAGGACCTAAAATTTCAGCATGACAGAGAATCATCAGTCGACTGATCTCTCCTAATCAGTCGACTGATTACAGATATCAGCAACCTAGTCCATTTCTAATGCTATCAGTCGATTGATTTATTACATTAGTCGACTAATTCCCTCGAAACTTCATTTTTCTTTTATTCTTAGCTTATTTATCCTAATTTCTCATGCATTTTCATGATGACTTGTTTCTAGGCACTCAAAAACATACTTTGCTAAGTTCTAACATCATTTCTAACTTAAATAAACAAAATATAATTTTAATAGAGGAAAATATGGGATGTTACAATACGGGCATTATGAATTTCTCATAATATCATTTGGGTTGATTAATGCGCCAGCAGCATTTATGGATCTTATGAACCAGTGATTAAACCTTTCCTTGATAGATTTGTGATCATCTTCATTGGTGATATTCTAGTTTATTTTAAGAGTCTTGAGGATCATGCAGAGCATTTAAGAACAGTGCTACAGACTTTAAGGGTACATCAATTATATGTTAAGTTTTCAAAATGCAAATTTTGGATGAGTCAAGTAACATTTTTGGGGCATGTAATCTCCTAAGAGGGTATCCATGTAGATCCAAGTAAAATCGAGACAGTAAAGTAGTGGCTAGACCAACAATTGTATCTGAAGTTCGTAGTTTCCTTAGCTTAGCGGGGTATTATCGTCACTTTGTCAAGAATTCTTCTAAGTTGGCTCTTCCACTGACTAAGTTGACCCAGAAGAATGTTAAGTGTATTTGGTATAATGCTTGTGAGCAAAGTTTCTCTGAATTGAAGAAGTGTCTAACCTCAGCACCGGTATTTGTTCTACCATCAGGACCAAAGGGTTACACTGTATATTGTGACGCTTCGAAGGTAGGATTAGGATGCGTGTTAATGCAACACGGTAGGGTCATTGCTTATAGTTCTCGACAACTTAAAAAGTATGAACTCAACTGCCCCACTCATGATCTAGAAATGGTAGCTATAGTGTTTGCTCTGAAGATTTGGAAGCATTACTTATATGGGGAGATATGTGAGATCTTCATGGATCATAAGAGCCTTAAATATATATTTAATTAAAAAGATCTCAATCTAAGACAACAGAGATGGATGGAACTCCTGAAGAACTATGACTGTACCATTCTCTACCATCCAGAGAAGGCAAATGTGGTAGCAAATGCCCTCAGTCAGAAGTCAATGGGTAGCTCATATTACCACAGTAAAGAGGTCTTTGATTCAGGAATTACATGAGTTAGAGGCTAGTGGGGTATTCTTTGAGATTACTAAGTCAGGTGCTTTCTTGGCTCACTTGACGGCTAAATCCTCCCTTGTAGAAAAGGTGAAGGCAACATTAGAGAATGACGCCAAAATGGTTAAAACTAGAGACAAGGAGAAGAGAGATTTAGTACAGGGTTTCTCAACAGAACAGGAAGGTATGTTATGGTTTAATAGGAGGTTGTGTATTCCGAACATTGAACCCTTGAAGCGGGAGATTTTACAAGAGGCTCACGGTGCACCATATGTTATTCATCATGGTGCGAACAAGATGTACCAAGAAACAAGTTTATTAATGGGAGGGCATGAAGCGAGATGTGACTGACTTTGTCGCTCAATGCTTGACATGTCACCAGGTCAAATCCAAACATCAGAGACTACTTGAGTTGATGTAGAGGCTTAAGCTTCCTGAGTGGAAATGGGAACGAATTACTATGGACTTTGTGGTGGGTTTGCCCTGATCTTTGAATGGGTACGACTCTATATGAGTCATTGTGGATCGACTTACTAAGTCGACACATTTTCTTCCTGTTCTTACCACCTACAATGTAGCGAAACTTAGTCGACTATACGTGAAGGAGATAGTAAAGCTCCATGGCGTACTAGTGTCCATCCTATCAGATCGAGGACCCCAGTTCACTTCTCCATTCTGGAGAACTTTTCAAAAAGCTCTGGGCACTAAAGTGGACTTGAGCACAGCTTTTTACCCTCAGACTGATGGTCAATCTGAGAGGACTATTCAAACCTTAGAGGATATGCTGAGAGCATGTGTAATGGATTTCAGTGGAAGATAGGAAGACCACTTGTCACTTATTGAATTTGCTTATAACAATAGTTATAAAGCTAGCATTAAAATGGCTCCTTTCGAGGCATTATATGGGAGGCGATGTCGATCTCCTATTGGTTGGTTTGAGCTAAGTGAACCCAAAATGGTGGGACCTGAGATGACACAGGAGGCCGTGGATAAAATTAAGTTGATCAGGGAGAGATTATTAGCTGCTGAAAGTAGGCAAAAGTCCTATGCAGACAACCGACGACGTGAACTAGGGTTTTCTATTGATGATATGGTTTTCTTACGAATCTCACCGATAAAGGGAGTAATGAGATTCGGAAAGAAAGGGAAGCTCAGTCCAAGATATATTGGTCCTTATAAGATTGTGGAGAGAGTGGGTAATGTGGCATATCACTTAGCCTTACCTTCGGACCTAGAGGGAGTACACTCGGTATTTCATGTATCGATGCTACGTAAGTATCTTCTTGACCTCTCTTACGTCATCCAGCCACAAGACGTGCGGTTCGATGAGACTCTTGTTTAAGGAAAGGTGCCAGTAGCCATCCTCGATAGGCAGGTCAAGAAACTTTGCACCAAATAAATTCCCATTGTCGAAGTTCTGTGGAGGAATCATTCTCACGAGGAAGCCACATGGGAAACAGAATATGAAATGTGGACGAAATATCTATACCTGTTCAAATTATGAGGTAAGTTCTCGAATTCAGGGAACCGAATTCTTTTAAGGGGGTAGAATGTAATACCTGCTATATTTTTAAGTTATAAGTATTCAAGAATTATGATAAATTTATTTTGGAGAAAATAATTTCCCTATCTTTTTAATTTTTGTTTGTGTATATTGTTAAAAATACAGATTTTCATTTATAGATTGCATAAATGATGGGATATAATGGATGTTATGATATGAAATTTATTCCTTGGATAAAATATGGTTTGAGCATAAGATGAATCTGAATGAAACTGGGAGAAAAATAATGTTTTATATGAGAAAATCCCCTTAGGGACTAAATTGAAAATGACAAAAGTGAAAAGAAACTTAAAGGTTTAGAAGAAAGGATAATTTTTCCTTTAGTTCCCAATAATAACTAATAATTTGCCGCCGTCAAGAAAATCATGTGTACATAGTAAATCAAATTATTAAAGCGCATTTTAATTTTTGTTTGTGCATATTGTTAAAAATACATATTTTTATTTATAGATTGCATAAATGATGGGATATAATGGATGTTATGATATGAAATTTATTCCTTGGATAAAATATGGTTTGAGCATAAGATAAATCTGAATGAAACTGGGAGAAAAATAATGTTTTATATGAGAAAATTCCCTTAGGGACTAAATTGAAAAGGATAAAAGTGAAAAGAAACTTAAAGGTTTAGAAGAAAGGATAATTTTCCTTTTAATTCCCAATAATAACTAATAATTTGTCGCCGTTGAGAAAACATATGCACATAGTAAATCAAATTATTAAAGCGTATAGTAAACTAAATTATTAAAGTGTATAGTAAATTAAATTATTAAAGTGTATAGTAAAATGAATATTTTATTAGTGCATAGTATCTTAACTTCTCCTATAAACAGGTCCTTCCATTTCACTTCTAAACTCACACCTTCAGTTTCTCTTCTCAAAACTTTTCTTGTTCTGACGTTAGGGCTCTAAAATTCAAGGTCTTTCTTCTTTAGCCTTGATCCAATGTGAGGATACTATACCCTTTTTATTGTAGAATTTATATTCTTAAGTATGCTCTGTGGTTGTGGCTTTAGCTAATCTTCCACATCAGAAAAACTGTCCTTAGTTGTCTATACATTATTTTGATTCTCTGATTATCAAAATAGAATACAAACTGTGAAAAATATATGTCTAGAAAAGTTCTGGCTAAGAAAAGACCTGGTACTTAAGTGTGTCCATTGTGACCCTCCACTCTTTCCTGGTGTACTCTTTTACTGCTTATATTCGCTATTTCCGGTATAAATAGTAACCGTACATATGAATAGTACCTATACGTATGAATATGAATTATATGTATGAATAGTGATCATACATATGGATAGTATCCGTATGTATAAATAGTGATCGTATGTATGAATAGTATTTTGGTACAAAAACAACCCTGACTTTCTATATCTGATTTTCATAAAAATCTCTGTAGCGGAACCTGAAATCCAACTACGTACTTTTCTCTGTAATAACTCAGAAAGTGACTTGGATACAGAATCTATGTGAGTTGATGACCTTGCTAACCGATTTTTTTTACTTTTATTCCAAGTACAATATAAATCCTACCTCATATCGCAATTAGATTCCATATTTAATGATGATTGCTAGATAATAAAATTTATTGTTTGATTTAAGATTATATTGATGAGAATTATAATTGAGTATATAATACACATGGAATGATTGAGGGGTTGACCCAAGATACCTATGCATGAAATTATACACATGGAATGGTTGATGGTTTGATCCCCCAAGATATCAATGTATGTAATGATTAGAAATATAAATGCAATGGAAACTGAATTCCTAAACATAAGCTACAGAGGTATAGAAACCCTGAATATGAAAATAACTGTTCTTATTGTGATTATGATTATGGTATTTATACTTGTGACATATTTATTATTGCACAGTCATTTAGTCACTGAGTTTTGATGATCACTCTCTATAAACATTTTTTTAGATACAGTGGATGAGAACAAAGGAAATCCGCAAGAGGAATAATATTCCATGAGGATACTTTCCACGTTGTATGGCTTATGAATCCAAAAGCTTAGGAATGCTCTGTAACCTCTATAGGTTACCTAGGCTTGGAAAATTGTATCATACTGTATGATATTTAGCTTGTGTTTACTGTTTCACTATATTGAACTTTTTATATGCATATATGTAAAAACATATTTCCTGAAAAATTATGTTATGCATTAGTACTGATAAGAGATTTTATAGATACCATGGAAGTATACTCTTGAGTTTATAGAATTACTCACATGCCCAAAATTGGGATGTGACACTTACTTTTTACTTTTCACTTGAGAGTGTAGAGGAACCTTGATTAAATTCAAAATTAAAGTACAAAAATTAAAATTACACTGATAAGAGCTAAACGCAGAAATAAAACATTAGTAAAATTTTTACCTCGAAATGATACATTAAGTGATATTGCACTGGCTCATCAACCTTCGCTTTATATGCAAGATGTACAGGAAGGTGCTCCATAAAGTCAAAGAATATTGGAGGGAAGATATTTTCTAACTTACATAATGTTACTGGCATGTTTTCCTCCAACTGAGTTAAAACGTTAATGTGGTAGAGAAAATATCTCTAAAGAACTGACTAAATGTCTCTAAAGAACTTACTAAGTTCTGTTAAAGGTTTCTATACAATATCTGGAAGATCTATGAATGGGATGGGAAGTAACCGCTCCATAAAAATGTGGCAATCGTAACTTTTCATGCCATGAAGCCTACCTTCCCTTAAGTCCACACATGGTGCCAAGTTGCCATAGTGCCATCTCATTTCCTTTGTTGTGAATTCGAAAGTGAATAACCTCTAAAGTCTTGGGATCAAAGGCAGGAACCGTAACTACTTATTTGCCATTTGCTTGTAAGTACCACAACGGGTTCTTCTAGTTATATATCTAACACTTCCGCAAAACTTACACTATATTTCATTTACATAATCCTTGTAGCAAAGCAAGCAGTCATTCACAAAACAATCAATTTTCATGTATCAAAGTCCTAACCCTACAACCAATTTTATTGTCTAGTAAAATTCGATGGGTAGTCGATGTCCAGATGGCGTAGCCTCACCCATAAATTTCATGAAAGCATCGTAGTTCCCCTCAGCCATGTTGTAGTATGATTTGATGCTGAAGAGCCTTACAGCTGCTAACAATTAAGAAAGACTACTGCAACCTTCCCAAAGAGGAGCTTGTGCAATATGCACTACAAGAAAAACATAAAAGAGAGATGGAAATTAGAGACAAAATTCTTCTGTCTCAAATTCTGTCCTTGATCAGTTGCAAATTCTGTCCTTAATTTGAAATTGGAATACAAGGAATCAGAGACGGATTTTGGCATGAGAACTTTTCGTCTTTGATTGAATTTCCATTCTTAATATTAGAGATAGATTTTATCGTGTCAAAGAATTGTCCCTAATTTTTTTCCCATCTTTTTTTTTCAAGATTTCAAAAATTAGAGACAGATTTTTTTTTCCTTACCTAAAATTTGTCTCTAAGTATTTTAATTTCAATGACGTTGTATTGATATTAGAAACAAAATTTTCTGTTTCAAAATTTCGTCTCTAATAATTTAACCTAAAATCCCTAAATCTCTTCTCTGTGTCTCTATCTTTCGTGCTCATCGTTTCAACATCCTCATCTTTTCTCTTTGTGTCCGTCACCGCTAGCTTTGCCACCACGTGTACTCTCTCTCTCTTTCAGTCACATTGTATTCTTCTTCTTCTTTTCTTCCTCATTCTCCTCTTTTTCTCTCTCCCCCTGTTGACCATTCCGACGATATGCATCTCTCTCTTTTCAGCCAGTGGAACAGGCCACTTGTTTTGCCACTTTGAAACTGATTTGATGTTATTAGGCATAATTGAATCAAACTCCCGCCGGTCCGATCCGATTTTGAAATCCTTGATTAGAACTAAATTTTTATGTTAGTCCCAAACTTGAAAATTTCAAAATAACCACATTTCAAAAATATCCCAAAACATTTTGGGCTTTTCAATTTAATTCTTCTTTTTTTTTTCAAAAATGATCTCAAAACTTTTGGGATTTTGCAAGTTAATCATTTTTCAAAAATAACCTCAAAACTTTGAGATTTTTTAAATTAATCCTTTTTCTCGAAACTACCCCAAAGCTTTTGAGATTTCCAAACAAATTCATTTTTTAAATTTACCCCAAAAATCTTGGAGTTTTCAAATTAGTCCATTTTTCAAATTTACCCTAAAACATCTTGGAAATTTCAATTTGGTCCTTTTTATTAAAACAAACCTAAAACCTTTATTTTCAAATGAACTCTTCTTTAAGATTAACTCTATCTGCATATTTGGTTGATTGTAATGATGTAATAGAGTAAGTAATGTAATAAAAAAGATAGCAAAAATTGTTCAAATTATCCTCCTAAAAAATACTAAACTTTCTTTTTTTAAAGTTGTAATATTTTAATAAATTATCTCAAGTTCATTCCGATTTCCTTTTCCTTTCTTTTCCCCTTTCTTAGTGCCAAATATATCCCAAGACATTTGGTTTTTTTTTTCAAAATTGTTTTCTGAAATTTTGCAAATTTACTCTGTTTGAAACATTTCTAGCTTTGTTTCTTCAGACCTTCAAAGCTTCTCAAAAAGTGGTCATTCTTGTGACTCACTAGAACTAGCCGAAAGATCCTGATTAAGAGCCAAGGCCGAGATTTCATCGTGGTTTCTTGGAAGCCCGACGGTGTTCGATCCCATTGAATGCGCCAGCGAGGAGCTTGTGAATTTTCGGGCTTTTGCTACTTGGGGGCGTGACGTAGAAACTCTAACAAAGAGAGGCCACGACTGTGAGGTGCGACGCCGTGACGAATTTTCGAATCAGCTGAGGAACTTCCTTTCTTTCTTCGATTCAAAGGTGTAATAGTTGAAATCTGAAATCTAATTATTGTTTCCTTCCTTCTTTGATTCGAATGTGTGCATCGTTCCACTTTGAACTCAAACATTTACTTCGCGTTTCACTATGCTTCCTGGTTTCTAGTATAATGCAGAATAATCATTTTCATTCTTCGTTTCAATTGTATTGGTTTAACTATTAGATCCAATATTTTATATACCCATCATGCTCTTGATCCCTAAACTTTCAAGTTGATACTTTACATAAATTTGCTCTTTTAATTTTAGAGTCTTCAAAATTTTACAAAGCTGAGACGCCTGGAGTAATTCTATCAAAACTATTAAATTTGTTCTTGCTACGGACCAAGGTTCATAAGTTAACCTGAATTGGTGTAGGAAAAACTAGATGAGGTAATACACTATTCTCCATAATCTATTTCTGTTTTTTATTTGGGCTATCTTCTTTGCTCCAATGTTTCGATTCTATTTTTAAAGGATTCTGTTTTTTTTTTTTTGGCCTAAAACTGGACACCATGCAACAACCTTCCCTCCCCTTGTTGCCCAAATCAATGATGCTAATTTTCTGGTAATGTTTATTTTTTCCCTTGCTGGTAGTTGCCAATGTGGGCATGGGTGTGGGCATGGGCCAAGACCTAGTGGGGTGTACCTGGGATCAATGAGCCTAAGTTGAGATATTCTCCCAAGGGGCAACGTGCTGGTATTGTGGGAAGCCCGGGTTGAGATATTCTTCCAAGGGGCGATGTAAATTGAGCCCGGGTTGAGATGTTCTCCCGAGCGGCTACTTGTGTTGATGTGGTTTTCTCTTGGTTGAGATGTGAAATAATGTGGTTGTGAGTATACCATGTGTTGTTTGTGTGATTCGTTACTTTCGAAGTCTGCGAAGTCTGCTCGGCTTCTGTGCAGCACCTCCTTTTTATTGTATTCAAAGAGATGCAAATCAATCTCTATATTTTTGTAAGGTTATTTTACTCACTGAGTCTTGTGCACTCACCTCTTGTGTACCATCTTAGCAGGTGTTAGCTGGAGGCCTCGTTTGAGGAGAAGTAGAGTGTTGCGTCAGGACCTCTCTGGTCACAAGGTCAGTCTTTGATCCCTTCTTGTAAAGTTCTTTAGTGTGCTTTGTAGTTACATAGGACACCTATGGTGTCTTCGTGGTTGTGTAGATGCTTAATTGCTTATTTTTATATATACATTAGTATGGGTCATGCTATCATTGTTGCGTGTTATGGATGATGTTGTTGGGAGTCAATCTAGGTTGACGGTGGTGGGGATGAGCCCATCTATCGTGCCAGTCACCTGGGTTTCGGGTCGTGACATTATTAGCATCTCCTAAAATGATTATATGTCAACATAGTAATAATGATGCTTACAGTTTTCTCTGGCTCATATTTCGAGGACTAAAGTGACTAAACATATTTGTGTATCTTCCATGAAGTATATGGTGTATTTAATTTTTTTTTTAATTTGATCTACTATACACTACAATATACAACATGCTATTAAGCAATTTGAGCATTGAGAGAAGCAGCCTGTTGACCATAGTGCAACGCCAAACTACTAATTTCAATCTCTGTTCAGTTTAATCTGTATATAAAGACAGGGCGCCTTTTGCCTCTTACGGTGTTTGGAATTCAAAATGTCGATGGGAAGTGACTCAACTTGGGTTGGGAAGAAGCCTATCAGACGCATCGGGGGCATGTCGGATGCTCTTTCTCTTGCCTCAGATCTTGGTTTCTCTGTCTCCCCTCCCCCTTCCCAGGTAAGCTTCCTACCTCTTGTTGCCTTGCTGTCTATCATCCAACATGCCTATTTTATAACTTATTGGTCATTCATACTAATTTCAATTATTAATTCATTTTGCTTTGATGTTCTTATATTCAACATAGTTTTGTATTTCTTGTGGACAATTTTTTCTTCTCATAATCAAGCATAATTCAAATTTCAAATAGCCATTAAGAGTTATACATGGGATTTGAAGCAAAATGTGATTACTTATAGTTACTTGAACCTGGCGTTTGTGATGGAATTGATATACACGTTTGATATGGGACTGGTTTATTAGGGAGACAGAAGAAAGGATTGTGGCAAGTGGCAACTTCAGTCTCATAAGAAGCTTTGGACCTAACCTCCATATGAGTTAGGAGATTAATTTTTCTTCCAAGTGATCGAATAGGGAGATTTGAGAGCATCTAATAATAATAGTCTGGATAAGGAGGTATCTATGATCTAACTTGAGTAAGAGATGCAGTTTGGACCAAAAAAAAAAAGAGATGCAGTTGTAGGTTGGACCATTTATTCTGACACAAATTTGCTATGATCCAAATAGGGAGATGGGGTACTGCAGTTGGCTTAAATGATAACAGGCATGTGACGCCCCATCCAAGAGCACATGATCAGCACGGAGAGTGGAGTTACTTCCACCACTGTAAGCTTTAACCAAGATCACACACACTAAGTATAACCAAACACAACAATCATCTATCAAACCATACTTTTCAAAACAATTGCATTCATTTATATTAAGCATGATCTGTTCTACTGAAATGTCTACAAACATAGGTTTACAAAAGAATCGAATGGGCTTTGCCCACAATATCGGCATACTGCAATCATACACAAGCTTGAAAGAAAGAAAAGAATGAGTATAAACTCAGTGAGTAAATAACTCTACTCTATTATGCACAACATCATATGTCAACAATACAACACAATGGATACATAAGTCAAGAAAAAATCTTAAAAACTATACATAACACATTACACAGTTCTACAATCATCGAACATAGAATTCATTCCTCGACATTTTTTTGGACCATCCATGGTATTGTATCCATTGCCCACGGCCTCAGCCGCATCCCAACTTGTTTGTCCATTATGGATATATGCCCTTATTGCTCCATCAATAGTTATATCATTGTATCCGCCTTTAATGGCTCAATCCCATGGGGCGATCACAATCACACATAAATGGCAGTAATTCAAATTCAACAAAATTCCATTACTCATTTAGATGCAAAGTGAGAGTACATAATCAATATATCATCTGTGGTGTGAAAAATATGAAATTGATGCTATGATTCGTTCATATACATAGTCATAGCAATAACCAATCAAGTTATGTCATATGAGAGACTAGAGAATGATTACTTACCACTCAAGGCATGCCACAACAACCCGTGTCAATTACAAACATAATTTTACAAGTTTTGATTACGAATATAAGTGAAAAATTGAGGTTCTTAGTAGAGTAGGGGTTATCTACTCACCGAATCATCGAACTACGATAAATGGGTACTAACTCGCGGTGTTGGAAACTTGTCGAGGGCCCTATGGAATCAAGCCGAGAGGGAAGGATTAAAATGGAGAAAATTTGAGGAAGCTTCAAGCTGTGATGCCTTGGGCACTAGTTCTGGCACCAAGGGCACCACCTATCTAATTTAGCCCCTGAACTATTGAATTCTTGGCCATTCTAGCCTAGGCGCCAAGGTCTGCAACATCAAGGGCTCTTCGAAAATGGCCCCTTTCCTTGCCTTTCTCACCCATTCCTACACTTACCACATATATGGCACCTTTAAGGCTTCCCATATGTGCTAACTACCACAAAAACACCATTTAACACCTCCACAACCATAAATTTTAACTACAATCATCACTTCCTCCACATCCTTCAAATTCCCAATTTCTCTTCTTATATAAAAGTTACAGCCACATATACCAAATTCAGTCCATTCCCAACAATATTCAACATAGAAACCATTACAATATCATAAGAAATCACAAGGAAAGCATCCCACAACCAATCCACTTGGGCTGACCCAAGGACACCCCCAAAATAGAGCCTAGGGTTTAATGCATGAAAATGGAAGGGGAGGAGGAAGGAGAGTTACCTTAGCTCAACTTTGGTTCTCCAGCAGGGGTAACAGTCATCAGACTTGAGTGTCACTGGAGAAATGGAGGGAAGGTAGAGATCTTGGTGGTTTGGGGTGGTTGTAGGTTGAGAGGGGGGATGAGTGTGTGACTAAGTGTGTGTGGCATGTGGGTTTGTATGAGGGCTGAAGAGAATTTAAGATTTGCCTCTTTCCCATATTGCCCTTAGCTACGGAAAGGAGGTGTGGGTCAGCTTAGAGTAAAATGGGAACTCCACCTATTTCGCACTACCAAAGACATATCATACCTCTTCTAACTTCCACAAGATATAAATTGCAAGGTCAACATGGATTATACAAGAATCAAGAAAATCAAATCATTGGCAATGGCTCCACAATTTCACATTCATATCACTTTGGTCCCTTACACACAATTGTAGATATTACAGGAAAAGCTAAATGCTTTATTGCTACTTCTATATGAAGGATGACTTGGTAGGAGTCACCTCATCTCATAAAGATCAAGTTTGTTGAATCTAGGCATTGGTTGTTTATTGTGTGGTGGGACAACATTGATTATGAACTTTATTTTCATAACTGCTGCTTTCAGAGTTGACCTACTAGGCAATATTTGGAATGTCCATGGGGATATGGGTGTTCATAGGTTACTAATTTCCACAATCCCTTTCCCTTGTTGTCCTTGTTTCAATGATGAGAGTCATTTTTAAGGCTGATGCTTAGTTCAATTGAGCATTTGGTTGGCAAAGAAGCCAGGCCATGTACCTGCCATAGTACAAATCATATTAAATGCTTAAGGGCATATTTGAGAGTTGGGAAGGAAAGGAATTGAAATGAAAAGGAACGGGAGAGAAGGGAGGGGAAGGGATGGTGAAGTGGTAATTTTGGTTCTCCTTTTTGGGAAGACTTTTGCCTCTAAAATCTCCCAAATTGGCAGAGCATAAAGTTATAAAGGAGGAAGGATTTTGGAGGGTTAGTTGAAAAATCCTCCATTATCCTCCCCTCACTATAAATAACTATCAAACACTGGAGAGGTCTCAATGAAACCGTCCCTTTCCCGCCACTATCCTCTTTCCAATCATACCTTATGTGGTTAGGTGAGTGATTGAGTTTGGCTATTATGTGTATGTAACACATCTTTTATGGAACATGGTTGCAAGAATCAAACTAGTTTGAACCACTTGGTCAAGAAGTCTATGATGCCCTGTCATGGAGAATATTAGGTGAAATTCAGCAACCTATGGGCAACATGCATATATTTTAATTAGACTTTCTATGTAATTAATCCTTTATTTTTTATTTTTTATTTTGAAATGCAATTAGGGACAAGAAGATTATCTGATGTGAAAAAGAAAAATAAGACTACCAAGTCGAAATTGGAATGGGATCTTACAATCTATTAACAAATTAGATTGTATGTGATCATATAACCCAATTAACTCTATTCAAGTCTTCAATACTATTATTAATTTGATAACAAGCTGGCTGTATATTTATGTGCCATAAGTGTTACCATGGCTATCTAAACAGTTGTAACATTGATAAATAATCATATGAAAGCTCATACCTATGGCATAGAAGCATTTATAATTTGGCAATATGTGGTATGAATGCTTCAAAAATTTTTATTGGGCTGATCTTCTCTTTCTCTTCTTTCTTTAGGAAGAACTTCATAATTCATCCTCTGCTACAGGTGAAAAGGGTGAGGACTTAATCAGGGTTTTGAGAGAACTAACTACAGTACAAAGAAAAATCGCAGACTTGCAAGTGGAACTTCAAGGTCGCAAGGTTAGATATTCTGGTTTGGCAAGGTTCCACTTCCTAAACAGCCATTACAAATCTGACATTTCTATTAGTTAATTAACGAAAGACTCATGAGATATGATGATGTTAAGTTTACTAACTTGTCTTCAATTTGTGCTGCTCTTGTGACTTCTGAAATTCCTAGGATGATAAAAATGTTGCACATTTAACACATGTAAGTGAAATGGAAAAAAAGATTGAGACATTGGCAAGGATTACTGCAATACTGAAAGATGTTATTCAGAATAAGGTAATGTGTTTTGTTTACTTCTGCTAGCTATGCTTCTCACATGAGATTACCTAGGTTTGAACAATTATGCAATCCGTTGTTATTAAGTATCATTTCTTGCCTTAATTAAGTATCAAAATTTGAGTTAATATTTCTGCAAAAGACATGCATTCATATTGTGCTGAAGGACACAAATACATCAAGAAAAAAGTCATTTGCAAATGTTTGGTCTTGTTAAATTCATTTAGTCTTTCATATATTAGTGGAATAGTTCAACATGTTTCTTTAATAATATTTTATCAGTTTATTATTACGTTTGAGGGAAGAGGGGTGCTAGTGATTAAATTTCATGAGATGATTGGAGGGCCATAATTATTAATGAACTAACTACTAAGAAGAGAAGACAAATTGTTCTCTAAGTCAGTTAGTTTAAATACTAGAAGATGACTTCATTTGTCCTAATGAACATTAGTTCATTTTTAAAAATTGGCAGGATCGAATTATAGCTCGTCTACAGCAACCATATTCACTTGATTGCATTCCTGTAGAGGCAGAATATCAGGTAAGTGAACATACAATGTTATTGAACCATATGTTGCAATAGTGTGTTTAGTTTCTATTTTATAAAGGAAGTTGTTTGTGGTGTAATTTTTAGTATCACTTGGATGAGAAATGTTGAACAATAAAAAGCAGCATTACAGAACTTGACCCAGTGAAGTCATTAGGTTTAGAAGCTGTTTTAGATCAAGATTTTAGATCCACTCTGTCCATACATGTTGTGGTTTGTGTCCAATTTTCTAGGTTTTGTTTTGAGGGTCTTTATCGACCCTCATCATTATCATCCATTATATGGGGGAATAGATTTACCACCGTCAAGGTCAACCAAGTGCAATGTGTAATATAAAATACTCTTCTACACTGCTGATAGTCTGTGGATACTGTTGTATGAATTGTGTTTCTGGTTATTCAGTTGCTAAATTTTTGAGATGCTGGATTGAAGGTGCCTTGTCAAAAAGTGTTGTGTAATAAAAACAAATTACTTCTTTCTCTCAATTAACTTTGATCTTTCATAGTTGTTCCAATCATATGGTACAACTTTGGAACTGTTATTTTATAAGAACTGTTGAAAAACTTGGGAAATTGTTGTTAGGTAAGTGTTAAAGTTTGTGAGGAAGTGTGGAATAATTATCTTGTTTATCTATAGATTAGAGTTTATAGTTATTTAGGATTTAGTAGTTTAATTTCTATTTTCTATCTTTATCATTATCTTTAGTAATATTTTAAAATAAAGTACTAGTAGGCTATCGTCATTCATCAGCTTTTAGGAACCTTTCTAATTTGCATAGTCTCTGTGTATATCATTCCTTTCAGTTGATTAATCTAATTCTTTACCATGAATTTTAGCATGATATTAGAGCCTTATCATCCATCATACTCCTGACTTTGTTTTGGTTTGGTCTAGACATCATTATTGCTTTTTTTTTTATGGTCATATTCTTTTAGATTAATTACTGCAAATCTTTCTACCTTCATTGGAGTTCTCTTCCGACATGTAAAAGTTTCATATAAAAACTTGCTAGAGTTTCAGTGAAAACAATGTGTGATAATGAGTTGGTTTGTTGGTTTATTTTCCAACAATAGTAGAAATTTTATCTTCAAATGTTGAATAAGTATTATTGAATGTGATTTTCAAAATCTGATACCTAAGTCAAACATTTCTTCAATTTATGCAGAAACAATTCTCAGAATTACTGATGAAGGCAGCTAGTGATTATGGTGCCTTGACAGCATCAGTGGCAGATTTTCATTGGAGTCAGAATTTCAAGGAACCTCCTTCAGTCTGGGGGGTATGTTTGTACAGTTGTAAATTTATTTTGATTAGCTTCAGATTTATGCTGTTGTAATACTCCTCATGTCAAGTCTATTTCCATCCTAGGTGTTGGCTTTTTATTTTGCAATGTTAATTTTTCTTGTTATTTTTGCTGCTTTGCTTCTTCAATAATGTGCCTATTTAGTTCTTGGTACTTGGGATGTTAAGTTACGATTCATCTGTTGTTATTTTCTTTATAAATTGGGAGAGTTAAGAATAACTGGCTCTCTTATTCTACTCATATACTATTGCTCTAGAATTTGGACAACGCATGTTCAAGTCTTTTGAATGTAGTTTTAAAGTGTTTATATTAAAAGAACAGAATGGATTCTTTTTTGGGGTATAAAGAATGGAAATTTATAATTTGGAAGATAAGCAAGTAAACACTTAGTTTTAGGTTATTTTTATTATATGATAGATTTTATTGGACACTATTTTTCACTGCTGTCTCTTTAGTTTCTATGTTACAATTTGACTGTTTAGCATTTTATCACCCTTCGGATTGTGTAGTACAAAATATGCAATTTTATACACTGTAAATATAATAGCCTCCCACGTTTAGCCAGGTTTCTTTTGTTGTTTGTTTTGTTTTGTTTGTTTATTAAATCCTTTCTCCTCATCCTTGGTCCTTTGTCAGGAGAACTCTCTGCTTTTGATCTAATTTAATTTCAATCAAACACAGCAATTACCTCTACTTTTTTGAGACTCATCTTTTCTGCTACAATTTATATTTTGGTGCAGCACCATTTTTGCAGCTTGCTCATTAACTAGTCATTTAAAGGCCTAGCATTTTGAGTATCATTTTCATTTGACTAACTTGATTCAAATATATATATATATATTCCTTTCAGGAAATGCTTCGACCAATTCCAGTGGCTTTGGCATCTTGCACTCGGTTTTTTGAAGCCATGTCTGCCATGAGAGAATCGTTTGCAACTCTTCAAAATCTTAGAGTCGGTTATTGTGATACCCCTGGGCCTAGGACCCCAGCCAGAGATCCTTCCCAGAGACTACCAGGAGTTTCTGACTGTGTGACTCCGCCGCTATGGAAAAATGAATCAAGCTTCGATGACTTGGCTATCAGAAACCCTAGGAGACAAGAATTGGATCAGCCGGAAGTAGTGGATGGAGAAAGCCAGGCAAGTGAGATACTTCAGGATAATGGTACAAGCCATAGGAGACTGTCTTGGCCTCCCTCGGTTCAAAAGAGTGTTATTTAGTCATTGGATATTTTCATTGTGTCTTTAGGCAATATTGATCATACTTAAACGCTTGTGCAGCTCATTGTTTGTCATCTTCACTCTTGTTTAATGATTTAGTGTTCTCGCAGCCTGATTCACATAATCTTACTTGACATTGACGACTCTGATATCCCTTTTTAGGCTGCGTAGAAGTTATTAAGTTCTGATTCTAGAAGTTATAAAAAGGTGTGGAAATTTCGAGAGAAATTAAGTTTATGTTGGAATCCAAGTAATCCCGTTAGTAAATTTTTGCGAACCCTGATCCTCTTTTTGGTTTACACACTAGGCAGAGTCCATGGCTTTTGTGAATCGTTAGATTGGTATGGATCTCACCTCTTTGTGTGGATCTCACACCAATCCAACGGTCAACATGCGTTAGGCACTCTGCTTTGCGGCAGAGAATCTTTGTTGCAAATTTGATGGCTTGCTTTTCTTATGTGGCGGTTGGTTGGATTGAATAGAGGGGTATGAAAAAAAAATGGAAAAGAAAAAACATCAAAGATACATATTTGGTTGGTGAAAATCTTCATTCTCTCAGAATTTGAGTTCTCTAGTTTATTTGATATAATAGCTTTTCATTTTTAGGAATGAGAATTGATTTACCATTATATTATAAAATTTAAAATTGAAACTGATCGTTTTACATGTGGATTTTTTGTTTCTAAAAACTTTCAAAAATTATTTTATAACTGCGAACTATATTTACCTTTTGAAAAATGAGTGATTTTATCTTGTTTAAATTATTCAATGATATTATTGTATATGATCTTTGTGTAGTGTTTTTCATCTATGTACGGTTGTCATTTACTCGATAACTTTTATTTTATTTCTGCATGAATTATTTCGACCAAACAATCAAATGAAATGGTTTTTCTATAATTTTTTTGTCTTACTAAACAAGATTTTGAACTTGAAGATTCTATTCCATAAAAAAAAAAATCCCATTTCCATCTTGCATTCTATCCAAAATCTATCAAATCATACAGTAACTTGTTTGACATTTCTCATGCTTCACAAATATATGTAGTAGTTGCAGATCAAGTAAATGGTAACCATTGAATTACTTAGTTTCATGCTTTGCTGTAAAGAGTTGTATGACAAGCGTTTAAGAAATTGAATACAGGTCTTTTCTTTGAAAAACAAAAAAAAAAACAAAAATTCTCCCTCTTCTTTTGGTATACAAAAGAATATGAATCCAGTCTAACAATTTAGATTTTAATGTCATTTTTTATTAAAAAAGAGAAATACTATTTGTTAAATCTGAAATTCAACGGTCTTTAAAAAAAAATAAATACAGTATTTGTCATTATCTAAGTTAAAATATGTCCAAGTCATATCTTCATTTTTGTTTTGCTTGTTGCTCGTAACTATTTTCCATCTAAAAGTCATTAGCCAACTGTCCCATCAGAGACTTGCAAGTAGAGTCATTAGCTGCTAAGAAAAGAGGGAAAAAAAAAATACAAAAAGGCCTTACATGGACTAGCGATTATGGAGAGGTATGAATCTTCAATGAAATAGGTGGTACAGTACTCGAATGCATTAGAAAATAATTTTCAATGCAATGGCTATAAAAGTTAAAGAACATCCAGATGGAGTGGTTAGAAAAGCAGTTAAGGAAAAATTTATTTTGAGACTCAAAACTTTATAGAATTGCATTATAATCCCAATTTAAAAAGGAACTCTCTCTCTCTCTTTCTCTCTCTCTCTCTCTCTCTAAATATATATTTTTCAAAACATGAAAGTTATGTTCTATGAACATGTTTGGTACAAAAAAATCTTACATTCTTAGCAATATTTACATACGAGAATAAACACAAGAGATTGTGGAATTTTCATTAAAAACTTTTTCGAGAATAAACCTCAAGATTTTTTAATTTTCATCTAAGTCCCGTTCAAAATCAAATCTCATAATTCTTGCAATTCTCATTTAGGTCCATTCCAAAATCGGATAAGATTTTTGGAATTTTCATGAAAACCATTTCAACATTGAGGCCATTTCAAAATTAGATCTCAAGAATTTTGGAATTTTCATTAAAATTAAATCTCAATATTTTTGGATTTAAAATCATTTCAAAATTCAATATCAAGATTTTTGAAACTTTTATTTAAAATAATTTCAAAATTAAATCTCAAGAGTTTTGTAACTTTCATTAAAATCCATTTCAACTTCAAAATTGTTTCCAAAAATTGGGATTCTTTTTAGAATTTTTTTGAAAATTGGAATCTAGCCCTAAAAATCTTGGATTTTTTTTTAAAATTGATTTCTCTTGACAACATTTTTTTTTGTGGCTTCAAGACCTTTAAAATTCTCAAAATTGGCCATTTTGTTCTTTACTCTTTCTCCCCCCCCCCCCTTTTTCTCTTTTTTGCCTAAAATTTCTTTAAAATTTCAAAACGGGACCCAAAAAAATGCGGTGTTTATATTTATCTAAATCCTAAGGTTAAGGTTTGATGATTTTGGAAGTTTGATGAGCTCAGACATTGGTTCATGTAAAGTTTAACATTGAGGTAAAAAATATTTCTTAGACTGTAAAAAATGTTTATTATTATCACAATTATAGTTGTAAGTCTATAAGTAATGGAGTCAAATAATTCCGAGAAGTTCAAAAATATTTTCTTATCAATTTCGTTTTCAAAATTGTTCCTTAAATTAGAATATCACTTCTTGCAATTTCATTCCAAAATTATTCAAAATTCAAAGAAGTATTTTTTGCAAGATCATTTTCTATAAATCCAATAACAAAAGAAAGCTTCAAAGAGTCATTTTGTTTTATGAATGATACATTCAAGATCTTACAAAATTAGGTTAGTTTGGTTTGTGAAAATATTTTTTATTTTTGTTTTCAGTGTTTATTTTTTGAAATGTATTTTTTGAAACATTGAAAATATCTTTTTGGTGGTGTCAGATTTTGACCTATTTTAAGAAATATTTTCAAAAAAATATTTTATCAAATTCAACCAAATATTTTTTTAAACTCATTTTCTATTTTCAATAAAAATGAAAACATAAGATACCCAAACCAAACAGATCATAAAGTTTTGAAAATCAGACTGGTTGATTGAATTGGTGGGTGCACTGGTTCAATGTTTAATAATTTATTAGTTAAACCATAGTTAAACTGATTATAAATAAATATATTTTTTATTTTATATATTAAAAATCTATTATAATATATTAATAAGTCTTTTGATTTTGGGTATGACAAACTTACAAAAAGTTTTGATAAATTATTAACTATTTTTGTACATGTTTAATAATAATATCTAATTTAAATAATATATGAAGGCGGAGCAAAATTTAAAATTAATTACAAAATATTATATTAATAGTATTTATATATAGAATAACACATTAATACTCATAAAAAAATATAAAAAAAATAACAAAAATAAAACCATTCACCATTACCGGTTTGGTTTTGGATTGTTTAGATAGTTTTTTTTTTAACTAATTGATATGATCGGGTAAAATTAAATCATTTGTATGAGAAATTTGCTATATGTTTTATTTGATTGAGATTCTTTGCTTAGTGTTAAACTATTTTGTTTATAAAATCAAAATTGACCTTCCAAAAATAATAAAGATAGGTCAAAAATATATTGATGACCCAACTCCAAAATACGCAGATCCGAAATGTGTCCAATCCGAATCCAAATATGAGAAGCAAGTCTATCCAATTCCAATATTGTAAACTCTGTTTCGTTGTATTTTCCTGTATTAAAGAGAGAGATGTGCAAGTAGCGTGCGGTTTTTCTGATTTCAGATAGATCCAATTTTTTTTTGGGGACCTCTTTGAAAAAAACAAAATTAGATAGATCTCAATATTTTTTTGGTGCCTATTTTCAAGGATCTATTTGAAGAAAAACAGAAAGTATTAATCGTTGAACTTTTTTTCTTCAAATAGGTCCCTAAAAGTAGACACAATGAAAAAAAAAACATTGGGACTTATTTAAATTTATTTTTCAAGTAGATCCTTAAAAACAGGCACAAAATAACATATTGATGGCTGTTGAATTATAAATCTAATGACCAATAGCACTGTTGTATGACCTGGCCCAGATCGTCGGGTTGACCGGAGACTCAGGGTCAGGATTGGTCCGGGTCGAGGGTTCGGATCGGGTTGCAAGTGACCTGGTTCTCCAGAACCTCTTTTTTCTTTTAATTTTTAATAATGTTTAAATTTGTATGAAAATTTAGAAAAATATGCACTTACGAATAATCAAACTCTATCTCACACTTATAGTTTGTGTGTCTTACTATTTTACTTTTTACTATCAATTTCTTCTTAATTTATATAGGTGAAATATATATATATATATATATATATATATATATAATGTGCTAAAATTATTCTAACCCAAAAACTAAAATATGCATGTAACAAGATGACAAATATTAAAATAGAAAAGATATTTAATTTAACAAAAAAATAGGTATATTATTACTAATTAATTAGGAGATGAGAAAAAAATAATTATATTTATATAATTATTTGATGTAAGAAAATTAAATCAAGAAAAATTAAAGAGTATAAATAAAAAAATTTATATAATCATCTAATATAAAAATAACAATATAATATTTAAAAAATTATTTGTAATTTTATGACTAATAACATTATTTATGAATATTTGTATTTTAATTATTTATGACTAATAACTATAATTTTAAGATTTTAAAGTATGAAATATATATATATATATTATTTATTTTACTTATTTTTTGAATTTATTTGTAAAAATATATAAGTATATATAATGTTTAATTTTTAATTTATTTACCTGATTCAGCAATTGAATTGATGACTTGAAAGTTGAACCAGTAACTCGATGACCCAAAAGCCTGCATGGGTCAATGGTCAATCTGAGTTTGACAAATGACAACTATGACCAACATTGCTAGTCTCTCCAAGAACAGAAAAGAAACCATACATGTGTGAAAATGACTCTTTTGCATTTGGTAGCTGGAAGTGCAGTGTGAATTTGAAATCTCAGCTATTCGATCATCAAATGAACAGTTATAATTGAATGGATAAAGTTGAAGGTATAATTATTTTTTTATTTTTATTTATTTTATTTTAACTGTTTATTTAATAATTGAAAGACTAAAATCTCAATTTTATTTTATATTTTTTGTCACTAAATATTAAAAAAAAAAAAACCGTTTCCCACGCTAACAAGTTGCAAGTGCGGCAAATTGACGCTCTTTAGAAAAAAAAAAAATTCAAAATTTGGTTGAGACGCGCGCGTTTTAATTTTCGTTCAAAACCAAAACCCATCAATCAATTTTCTGTTTAAAAGTACCGCCTTTGTTCCCTGATGCATTGGCGCTTTCCAAGCCACCAAGTGTGTGGGATTTCGAACCAACACGTGGACATCAAATCATAACATATACAATTTTTAATTATTATTATATTATATTATCTAAGAATTAATAATATACTTATTCATCAAATAAACTGTGTTTTCTATTTCGAGTCAAAACTGGGCCTCCCATTCTCTTTCATCAAACCCAATTCTTTTTTCTGACAAAGTTATGGAGACGACGGAAACGTCATCGCTTTCAGTCTCTCCACTATCAAAAGTGTGAAGGGCATTTTTGTCATTATATATATATTTTTTTATTACATATATGATATACCTTAGTTATTAAGTTATCATAAAAGTGAATTCCGCAAAATCAGTTATGTAGATTAATCCAATATTATTTTTTAAAAAAATCCATAAGTTCATATTTATTAAATTTCCCGTAGGTATCGTGAAAATTAATTATGCAGATTAATTTGGCCAACAAATGGTATATCTCATATTAAATTAGGGATTTAACATTAAAATGAAAATAATATATTCTGTAATGAATAGTAATGAAGTTTGAAACTTAGGGTCTGTTTGGTTTGTGAAAATATTTTCTGTTTTCATTTTCAATCTTTATTTTTTGAAATGTATTTTCTGAAACACTAAAAACATCTTTTTGGTGTTTTCAGATTTAGGCTTATTTTAAGAAATGTTTTCAACAAAACGTTTTCAATTAACTCAACCAAACGCATTTTTAAGTCTATTTTCTGTTTTCAGTAAAAATGAAAACAGGAAATGCCCAAACTAAACAGGCCCTTATTGTCTTGGTTCTAAGAATATGTCCAAACAGTTGAAATTAAGAAGTCTAGTGTATCAAAATATTTAAACTAACATTTGATTGCTAAATATATTAAGAATTTTACTACGTTGTGGTTATAAAATATAGTTACTACCAAATCATAAAAGAAATTCCTATTATATTTGGTGTACTCTTTTTTTTAATCGGAAAATAGTTAAAATTAATTTACATGTTGAATTATTTAAATTAGAATCACCAACCAATCCAATTTTAACAGCTTGGCGACTGTACTCGTAAAATTATAATAAAAAAGTGAAAAAAAATTATTTAGTCTTCCACTTCCGCGCCAAGCAAGTCACCGCCTTTCCAAAGAATGATAACGTTTCCCTTTAAATAGAAATTCTATTATAAAAGAAAAATCACTATTACTAGTCTTCAAAAAAAAAAAAGCATCTCTATTAATTAAATTTTAATTTATTAATCTTTATTAAAAACAATTAAGGTATATTTTTTTAAGTGAAAAAACTTTAATTTATAAAAGAGATAGGCTTGTTCAGTGTTATTTGAACTTTAATTGAATCATGCTATGCGATTTAATATTTTAAAAGATTTAGGATACTATAAAAGTTATTTTGTTTTATTAAAGGATTATATAACAATATTAAGAACTTATAAATAACAAAAGGCACTAGAAAAGAGGAAAAAGAAAAAGAAAAAGAAGAACCGCCATAGAGCCGAACCGGATATAAACAAAATCAAAACCCTAGCTATTAGCGCCGCTTTTGTCCTCGACGTCGTCGTCTTCATCTTCTCCTTCTGCTTTGCCTTATTCTTCATCTTTTTCTTCATCAAACCCAGAAATCAGACTCTTCTTTCTCTCTCTACCTATCTGCTTGATCTTTCTCTCTCCCGATCTGCTCAGGCGGTGAACCTTCGGTTCGACGTCGTTTCGGCGTGGTGAAAAAGCGAAGGAGCGGGGATCGTCATGGTGGTGAATGAGAGGCCGACTAAGAGAATGAAGAGGAGGGTCTCGGCTGATCTCTACGACTTTCTTACTTTTCCGGACGCCGGAGACCGTAGCTGCGACGGCGTGGCCGCCGCCGGCGAACCCTTCCGTAAAGCCGTTCAGCGTTTCTTAACTAACCACGCGCGCCTCACCTTCCCTCCATCGCTCTTCCCCTCCCTCATGACGTGGCAGATCTTGTTCCGGATCGGTGGGCTCGTGGACGGGCCTGATCTCTCCCCGGCGATGGTCACCCTCGACATTGTGGAGGAGGACGTTACTAGATCTCGAAGTTCAGTCTACTGCGACCAGTGCCGAGTCGTTGGTGAGTCGAATCGCCGAGTCAGTGGGTCCGAGTCTTTCGAGAAAACACGTTTCTCTGGAAGAAAGTGGGAATAATAGACTGTAGATACCCTAAGCAGGCGCTGCAAGCGTGTCACGTCGAACAATATTAGTGTTTACTTTTAGTAGAGACTTTTACCTTCTGCTAGAGTAATTAGGGCTGAATGAAAATGAAACTCACGAGTTGAAGTTCAACTCACTGAGTCTTGAGTGAAACGAGTTGAGAGTCACTACAGTATTCTGTAATAAACTCAAAACGTAAACCACATATATTCTTTTTTTGTTTTCTGCTGTTATTTTATTATTTTAAAGTAACTTAAAACATAAGTAAGACTAATGTGTCACGGGTAGGAAGAAGGGCGGGAAATTAAGCGTGTGAGATAAGTTGTTATCTAGTGTTGTTAGTGGGCATAATTCTGACTAGCATTGTTTGACTTTTTGTTGGGGAAAAAAACAAAAGGATGGAGTGGCCATCCGGTGTGTCGAAAGCGATATCATTTCATAATAAGGGCTGCAAGTAATCACATGGAAGCTTATCAAAGACCGTGTTCGAGGTGTGGGAATTCCATTCAATTATCTGAACCAAGGTGAGCTTGAATCAATTTGGTTTTAAATTTAAACAATTGCCTTTTTTCCCCTTTTACTTTGAAGGCAAAATACATAAATACCTGGAATATTGATTTTGTGGCAGGTGCAAATGGTGTAGCAATGTGATTACCGTCGATGATCTTGAGGATTGGGTGTATGTTCAAATTGAAGATAACACTCATCTTCTGCACGGTATTGTTCACTCCAATGGTTATGGCCACCTGCTTACTCTTAATGGAAGAGAAGGTGGCTCAGAGCTTCTATCTGGGTCAGACATCATGGGTTTCTGGGATAGGCTCTGTGTTTCACTTGCTGTTAGGTTTGCGTCCTTCAACTCTCTCACACTCTGTTATGTTAGACACGTTTTAATCTTCATTGAAAGTATGTCACAATAATCATTGCTTCTTTTGAACAGGAAGGTTAGTGTGATGGATTTGTCTAAGAAATTTGGGCTTGAATATCGATTGCTTCATGCAATTACCAAAGGGTGTTCTTGGTATGGTAATTGGGGTTATGAATTTGGGACAGGCAGCTATGCTCTAACTCAAGATTTGTACCAGAAAGCGGTGAATACTTTATCAAGCATGCCGTTATCCAATTTATTATTCCAAGGTCGTGGCACTCGAAACCGCCTGCAGTGTGTGATTTCTCTTTATCAGTCTTTGGCAGATACTGAACTTCTGACTATCAAAGATCTATTCTCCTTTTTGGTGACGTTGATTTACCAGTTCCGGAAGATCTTGACCACAAGAACATCTAATCCGCATGAATCTACTGGAACTTGTAATGTATTGTGTGCTTGGACAAGGGATGATGTTGAAGCTGTGCAACAGGCTTTGATTAAGGTACTGCTTGCATCAGCTGCCTCTAGCGGGGCCAAATGGGTGACAAGACGTGCTCTCAAGGGTGCAATATGTAGAGGTGTTGAGTCTCCTGAGCTTCTAGACTACAGTCTTAAACATTTGGGTGGGAAACTAGCTGCCAATGGCATGGTAGTTAGATCACGATGCAATCCCAATTCTAGTGCTGTTGAGTTCAGGTAAGAGTTTAAATGTGCCTTTGCTGCGTTTTGTCAATGGCTTGTATACAAGTACTAATTATTTTCTATCTATCTTTAACAACAGTCTTGAAACTGTGACTATTATGGAAAATGCGGTTGGTGCAAATTCAAGTTATCCGTCAGAAGAGCAAGTGATCTCTGATCTGAAATACTTATTTGATTCAATCATTCATCCTGAAAGGATGGTGAGCTACAGACCTAGTATTATGAGGAAACGAGTGGCTGATTCGGCAAGGAAGCTCCTTGACTGCAAGCAGTTCATGAAGGATTACGAGCGTGATAAGATAGCAGCAGCAGCAGAACTTCCTCGATCCATCAGGCTGTGGTGTCATGTGGAGCTTTCAGATCAGCCTAAAGATGACCCAACCCCACCTCCAGAACTAGTTGTGCTGCCCTTGAATGCTACTGTTGCTGACCTTAAGAATGAGGCGACTAATACTTTTCAAGAAGTATATGCGATGTATAAGAGGTTTCAAGCTGAGGAACTTCTAGATTATGGATCTATCAAGGATAACCTCACTGTAAAATTCCTCCTTGGAACAAGTGGGTCAGTTCGAATTCTAGGTAAGTGCCCTGCAAAACATGGGCTGAACCGTTTCCGAATGGAAAGAGGGACAGAGACGTGGAAAGTTGATTGCCCTTGTGGGGCTAAGGATGATGATGGCGAAAGAATGCTGGCATGTGATACCTGTGGTGTTTGGCAGCATACCAGATGCGCTGGAATTGACGATTCTAATGCTATTCCTTCGAAGTTTGTTTGCATGAGATGCATCAACTCATACCGTAAGGAAGCCAAGAAACTGCCTGACTCTGTTGATGAAGCTTCTTGCAAACCAAACACTTCTTGCAGGGGTGAAGTGGTGGCAACTGATACCCCTGCTGTAGCTTGTAACATGACTCTGAATTTTGGTGTACGTTGAGTGTATAGTAATTTTGTATCTGTATAGTTAGAAAGTTTTAGGCTAGGTTTTTCAATGTAATGACGTGTATGGGGAGGTGTTGTTATTTGCTAGTGGGCCTCTGATTTCAGTATAGCCTTTTTATCAGTTTTATTTGGCGCTATCAAACTCAACCGAAAAAAATTATATAATAATCGTACATGCTTAAGTTCACATCCTCCATCGTAATTTGAATACACTGTATGTTCAGAAATCAGTACCAAATTACAAATACAACAATCTATTTATTCTCAACCGTCGGCTGTGACGTTTCTCTAGCGGCAACTTCATAATCATTCCCGTTCATCGGCTGTGCTGTTTCCTTGGCTGCATCTTCATATACAATCTCGTCCATAGGCTGTGATGCTAGTATACTACTCCCTATTCCTTGTAGTTGTAGTTGACGGAGTAGTGGTCCTTTCTCCGAAGTTGAAAGGTGGCTGATAGCTCTGCATAGAGTTGTGTACTTGGCAACTACATCCTTGTAGAGGCTTAGCAATCTGTCCACATCTCTCACTGTCAGATCTGCGCTCTCTGCCTCCAAATAAGGATATCTCGATTCTTCTATTGGCATAGCTGCTATCTCAAGGCGTCACAAATTAACTCCGTGAAGAGATTTTTTACATTAAATATAATGAAAAAGCCAGCAAGTAATTCACTGAACATCTGCCACAACACACGCGGATAATTACGAGGAAAACTTATTTTATGCATCCTCGCCTCCTCTGTAACACATCACCAATGTAACTGTTAGATTAAACTTTTCCACTTTAAATTAACTTATTGGTCTCTTGACCCTAACTCAGCTAGGGGATTGCATTCCGTGTTGAGGAGACTGTGTTTAGATTTTGTTGCTATTCTACTGCATTAATGTAATTTTTGTAGAAAATAGCACGTTTGAATTAACATGATTTTGTTTTCAAGCCATGATTTCAGTAGAAGTTCTAAGTTATTACTTTTATAAATCATAGTTTTAAACCTAAATTTCCCTAATTGTTTTTTAAGCACACACCAAGTATGTAATATGATGCATTTTAAATGTCGTAACTAAAGTAGAAGAAAATATATCTAAGTCTAGCCCTCTGCTAAATATTCTGTTAATGCTTTTTTAACAGAAAAAAGATCAGAATTCAAATGATGTGTTTTTCCACAACGTTAGAACTAAATTGACGGCAACAAATTAGCAAGGACCAATTGGATGCCAATGAACCTAGTTATATCTTTCAATACAGTTCACTTTTTGGTATCTGATCCTGGCTGTTGATTATATTACGCTGCCACTGACTAAGACCCAAAAAAATAAAGAAAAAAAAAACACTTAAGCTGGGGTTAGGGATGGCATATGTCCTGCTGAAAAGTTGAAAGAATACTGAAAAGAAAAAACTAACCTTGAGAATCTTCGTGTTTATCATAAATTTTCCTTGAAAGATAGAGCTCAGTCTCGTCAGGCTGGGTTTCCTGGCCCATTTGGGTCACCGGGGATGATCCACTTGTGACTTTACTGGTCAATTTTGCTGCTTGCATGCTCTCCTCAAATTTGATTTCATCCATGGAAAGAGACTTAGCATTTAAGTCAATTATAAATTCCTTGGCTGACACAAGATTTGTGAAATAATATGCAGCTTCTGATATGAGTTTTACTTGCCTTCGGTACAACTGGATGAATTTGAGGTTTGATTCCAACTGAGGAGGATTAGCCTGATATTACCATACCAAAAAGGCCTTCTCATTAGCATTCAACTTCAGCCATCACGCATAAAAGAAAACAGGTATTATTACAAGCGATACAACAAAACTGAAAAGGGAACAGCTGAGGAGCAGATCATTATTTTCCTTTCATGTTTAACAGGATATTCATGATGTGATGCATTATGTACACGCACAGGTATGGGCACTAAATTAGATTATAAGCCATCTAAGATCAATGTACGAAGAAATTTGTAGGCCATGGAGAACCCTAGGTTAGGTGGCTAAATAGTGCTATAATGTAGATACAGAAAAAGAATTAAAGGAACAGAATGGTTCTTAATTCTTCTGAAAAAATTGCATCCCTCAGCTAGCATTTTAATTCGCATGTTGGGCTGAAATATGAATCATCTTGAACCGAGTCACCAGGGCTGGACTTTGGTTCAAACCAAGGCAATCTCCTCATGTGTTCATGTCATCTAGGGACCCAATTTAGCTTCAACAATTACCTAAAAGTAACGCACTTAAAATGTAAACCAAACTCTCAGTATGTGCTTTAGTTTCTCATGAGACTGATGTGATTATAGTAGGAGAACTAAAAAGAAAAGGAGTGTCATGTATAGTTGCTGGTTTGATAGTGGTGACTCACAATACGGTTATAACTAACTATGGGATTCTCTTTATAAGGTTGTGATGGCCAAGTGCAGAGGGAGGAACATTTTGGTGAGGGAATGTCCTAGCCACTCAAAGGTCTAGGGTTGTTTGGGAGTGTCCTAGCCACTCGAAGGCCTAGGGAATTATTTTCCGAATTCTGTCTTTGTTTTCTTGTTCTATAATAGAGTTTCTCTCAATAAAAGCTTACAATTTTAGCATTGTGTTCCTATTCAGCTATTTAGTGTCTATCAATTGGTATCAAAGCCAGTTCAATTCATGGAATGGTAGCAGCAAAAAATGGACGATCTAAATGCAAGAATCAAGAGAGAAACTCGACAGATCACAGCTATAAAAAGAGAGGAAATGAACGAACGATTTAAAGGGGATGTTGCCGATTTGCATGAAAGAAATAAGGGAGCCGTTGGCAAGAATTGAAGGAAATAGATGGTTTAAATCTTTATCAGATATATAGGAGAAGACTATCAGTAAACCAAGGCTGGAGAACCCTCAATTCTTGGATATTCGATCAAACCAAAAGGCGAGAACCAAGAAATTCTTCAAAGAAACGAGGGGAAGATTTTGATCATTATGTAGGGGAGAAGTTGAGCAATGATAGCCAACTTATTGTTGGGAAACAGTTCGGCCGATGATAGTCATAGAAATGCAGCTGTCCCCAGAAATACATCAAAGATTTATGCATATTAATACTAGGATGGCATGCCCAGATTCTGAATTCCATATGAACCATACATCATTTTCCATCACCATCCTCATGCTGAAATACCCACCTAAACCATTTGGCATTTTAGGAGACAATGTCGCTAAAGGATCGATATCACACACCCACTCGGTTTACAAAGGTGGACTTGCCCAGATTCACACGTGATGATGCAGTGGGGTGGGTCTCAAAGTGTGAGAGCTATTCATGAACAGAATGTCTTTCCTTATGCGATCCCTACCATGAAACAGGTACTAGATCCACTTGCACGGAGTATGCTTGCCCGGGCCCAAGCACCAGCTATTGAAGTTGGGACTCCACAGAATATGGCTCATCTCATTGAGGCTTCCACTGCAGAGTTGTCTAGAATAAAACTGAGAAGCTCTATCTGAAGATTGTAACAGATGCCGAAATAGTTTATGCTAGGGTTCGAATTGCGAAAATTGAGCATGAGATTTTGATTGGCGAGGGAGAGTTGATTGATGTGGCACCACCATGGGTTCAAGGGATGAGATGAGAGAGCAGATGCAACAACTTAGGGAAGAGAGCAGATGCAACACTTAAGGAAGAGGTGCGACAACATGGGAGATACAGAACCTCACACAAGGCTTTCAGTTTCTTGAATTGAACATGAAAAATACGATTCGGAGATTGAAAAACAAAAGTCTTATGTAGCTCAACCGTGTGGATTTATAAACTGCGAGTTCACACAGATTCTAAAAACTGTTCCAAGGACGAGAGACACTACGCTTAGAGGTGGTGTTTAGCTATAACTTAACGACATCGAAGTGGGTCAAAGCTATGGTCCTTTTCCTTGGACTTCTTGTGAGGTTTTTGAAATGAACCAAAATAGGATTGAGGCATTGGCACATGTTTATAATGAAGATTTTGGTATTATTCGAGAAGATAGGATCAGAGAAGAAAGAAATAAAGTGTTGCATTAGATTCTTGAAGATCCAATGTAACATTTATTGATTTGGTTTTTTGTCTCTTTTTTTTTTTTGGTTATTTTGGCATTATTAAGAGTTGATTGTACTTCATTAGTATATTCTTTTTTTCTGCACAATTTTCATTTAATTTGCCCTCCAAGATGGTGAAACAAGTTGTCAAACAAGGGATCTTTAGGAATCACTCCATATTTGACCGCTTCAAGAATTTTGTTGTATTTTCCCATGACGTTTTCTTGTAAGAGACAAATGTATAGTTATGATTTTTTTTTTGGGTGACGAGCATTCAAGCTACAATGAATAGAGAGATGAAAGAATGTATTTTCCAAATATAATTGTTACTCTTTTCTTTTTTCCTTCTCTTCTACTGGCTAACGCATTTTGACATTCCTGTGCAAAAGATATCTCAAGATGTAGGAGTCTTAAGGCTTTAGTTTCAAGGGATGAAAAGGTAGCAGCATTGCACTTTTAGTGCTCTCTGCTAGGTTTGTTTAAGTGACAAACGCTCCAAAATAAAAAAAAAATGACAGAAGATTGAAATGGATGTGTGAATTTCCTAATATTGTGTGAAATTCTGGTATGGAAAAAGATGGATCCAAACCATCTCTAAAAGTCTATGTGCTCCTTATATGTCGTAAATATTGCTTTTTAAGCTTCTGTGATGCTTGTTAAGGCTTGGAAGCTCAGAAATTGACCATGTTATGATGGGATGGTGGTAATGGTTGGTGTTTGTTGGAAAGGGGTGAATTGACAGGATGGTGGAACGCATCTACACTAAACTAGCTTCTCTATATGTCAAAGGAGAGGGTTGGCCTGCAAAATTTTTTAGCCACTCTTCTAATATTTGTAGCAAAGCTTGCTACAGCGTCACAAACTCCATAACTAAAGCAATCTGCCAAAAATTGTCAATCTTTTTTTTTTAATTTAAAATTTTTAATTTCTTGAATAAAATTTGTGCAAACTACACATCACTAGAATTTTATCGGCTAGAGATATATACAATGGCTTGGTTATATCAAATTCCCTCTAGTTCAAAAGTATATGTCCTTGGAACCTTATCACTGAGCGCATTCCCCGCCCAATGTCAAACGGACCAGAGGTTGAACATGGCATATCCCACATCAAGAAAGCCAGAAAAATGCGATTTGGGTTTGGTTTTGATTCTGCAGACATGTTTGAGCAAAGCAATAGGAGAAAAATATCCCCCATCTCTGACTATTTACCATGGCAGAAAGAAAAACAAAAAGAATCGGGAAGAAGATGCAAATTCTTGCAAGAGAGGAATATTTGCAGCAACAAGCATCGTTGGCAAATAGGTCAAAATCTGGTCATGTTTTCAAAACATATTTCTACAAGATGCTTAAAGAGGCTGTTTTCTACAAGTGGAGTGATAGATATACATTCTTTACAAAGTCTAGAAGGTGGTAGAAGGGCACAATTCAGAAGTTATATGTTCTAACTCCAATTCATGAGGAACTTCACTGGAGTTTGGTCATTATTTCTTTGTATTACGGTCTTTTTGTACTATACTGCAAGGAGCATTCCATTGAAGAGGTTCCATCTTAGGCATGGCCAGCACCGAAAAGTTGGATAGGGAGAAATTTTCTGGTTTTTTGCTTACCTTACCTCTACTAAGAGCTTATGCCAAGAATATATATGAGATATTTTTGGAGCAGCAGCTAATTGATGGTGGATCTGCCATGAACACAGCTTCATGAGATGCATAAGCTGTTATTGAACTTCATGGTGGTTACAGCTGGTTATTGCTGGGAATTTTATGCTGCTATCAAAATTTATGGTTGTTATCTTTCATGTTTAATTAATGAAAGGGAGCTGCCTACTGAACCAGAAGATGTCATCAAAAGTAGAAGACAGACCAGAGGCCAAGGGAAAGTTCCAAGGGACTTTGGAAAGCAACTCCCACACTTTCACCTTGAGGACAAGGTGCCTCTTAAAGGGGGCGGTAATGATGAGACTGATGTGATTATAATAGGAGAAATAAAAAGAAAGGGAGTGTCAGTTATAGTTGCAGGTTTGATAGTGGTAACTAACATTACAGTTATAGCTAACTATGGCATTAGGGGTATTTATAAGGTTGTGATGGTCAAGTGTAGACGGGGGAACATTTTGGTGAGGGAGTGTTCTAGCCACTGTCTACGGTTGTTTGGGAGTGTACTAGCCACTCAAAGGCCCAGGAATTATTTTCCGGATTCCATCTTTGTTTTCTTGTTCTATAATAGAGAGTTTCTCTCAATAAAAGCTTACAATTTTGGCATTCTGTGTTCCTATTTTGCTATTTATTGCATTGGGTTCCATCAGTTTCTTGCCTTGAATGTCAAGGTTTGCAATAATGGTCAAACAAAGATATAAAGAGGCAATGAACATGGACAACATTTTATTTTAAAAAAAAAAAAAGGAACTAGAAATTTGATAACAGAATGGCTTATTACCAAGGGGAGCTTGCCTTGATTGTAACATATATAAGCACAGGGAGAAAGTCATCAGCCCCAGCTGGCACATGATTTTCTGACATAGCTGCATTCAGCAGTAGATTGTTGATGACCCTACAACAATTCATTATGCTTGAGAGCTTTTCGCGGGGAGCTTTGAAAGTGTTGATTTTCTGCAATTCTTTTTCTGCAAGCTAAACAAAAAGGAAAATGAAATAATTTACTTATCAAGAAAGCCAAACATGCATTCTCTAAATAATTCATGTTGCACACCCAAAAAAAAAAAGACAAAAAAAAACTTCACAATGATTTTTTTTGGGGGATTCGAAAAAGAAGCTTTATTAGAAAAGAAGAGAAATTGAAAAGGAGTTCTATTCACCATTTCTAATAAATGACTCGTTCCAGTACCAAAATACAGTGATTTAACATGAGATTCTTACTAAGTGCTCTAATTCAGTATGTGATTAAAGAATTATTATAGACACTATTTGTGAGAAACCTGTGTACATAGCTGCCCATTTTAAGAAACAATTTGAAAAGATTTGAGATGTATTTTAGGAAATGTTTTGCCTTTAAGTGTAAATATTCTACCTTTATTGTATCCCTAAATTCAGGCCTAGATCTTACCTTTTTTATTTTAGGATTCAATCCCAGAAATCATGGGATCATCCCAAGAATCAAGGAATTAGGTTTTTATTTTGTTTCCTTTTTAGGAGCTAAGACTTTTGTATACATTTACTCTACTGTTTTGAATTGGAATATACAACAGTTTCCCCCTCTCTTCTTTTTGCAACACGATTAATTTGGAATCACTATATCTCAGTTGAAAGAAATTATTTGTTCCTTGGCAATCCTACCAAATCTCAGATTAAGACAAATTTGGGGTACTCAACTATTCACAAATTTCCCAGACCAGAAATAATATTTCTCCTTGCCATATCAACATAGCAGTCATGTGCTGGTTGGATAAATTTCAGCTTTGTTCAAAGTGAACTGCCAAGTCAAAATACATGGAAAGTGTACTTATCAGGTTGTTGGTGTCATGAGTTGGCATTAAATTGTCTCTCAACATTTCTATCCTTGCTTTCTCAACCATTTGCCATACCGAGAACCAAGAAGATCCCTGAATCATTCATTGTTGTTTTTTCCACTTCTAATAGTACGAAATTTTCTCAAACCTGTTCTATATCACATGTTGAGTATTTATAAGGGAACAAAAAAAATTTGGCACCAAGAAATCACAAGAGTACAAGAAAGTACACAAATTACATAATAATATTAGAGAAATTTAATATGGAAGCAATAAGAATGCAGTGCAGAAAGAGAAACATTGTTAACAGTTTGGTGTAGCATAAAAAAGTTCAAAGGATACCATTCTTCCTAAAATAAAGCCATACCAGCAATGATGCTTCATTACAAAGAATTTCTGGTATATCCAAATGTTCAGGCTTCAAAAATGTTTGGAGCAAGCATACTTTCTCTGAGATGTCTTGGTCAATTTTTGCATCCTCCAGAGAAGCAGCGAATGTTCGGGAGAACAACTTAGTCATTATATATTTCTCTAAACCCTGAGGATAGCATAAATAAAAAGATAAATATGACCAAAAAAAATGTCCTCAATTATCAAAGAAATACAGGTTATATCCTGAGAAGCTGAAAACATCATGAAGACAGCCATTAGGCAGCTATATAAACTCTAATCTTCAATCTATCTAGGCTTAAAAATGAATATAATGTATAAACATTTTAGCAATATTTAATAGTGTGGTACTAGGAAACAGAGTTGCCAATAACCTGAAAAGTGAAATATAAAGGCTTATTGCACTTAGTTTATCTGATTTTGCCTCTTCATTTCAATTATTAAGGTGAAGCTGCATTTAGAAGTTCTACATGGAATGCCCATAAAACAAGTTGAGGTGAGTACCTCCATTGCACGGTCAATCTCTTCATCAGTGGCACCTGTCCATAATGGATGTTCTCTAATGGCATCTTCCATTGTCAAGTAGAAATCTTGCACTCTTTTCCCATCATTTTCAGGGTTAGGTGGGGAAAATGAAAATGATACAATAAAACTGGGGGGACAAAAATAAGGAGTACAATAAGCATCAAAAGAGTACACAGCTTAAAAAAAGCAAGTAATGCAATATTGGACATGTAAAGGGCTAGAGAAAATACATATTCAATTGATAATTCACAAATGAATCATGGAAAAAACAAGCCAGGGATCAGAATCACTTTTCTGCTTGTCTCTCATGCTGAACTTACTTTATCAACTTGACCATCCACACTCAAAAAGGAAAAACAAAAGCCATTAACATGCAACCAAATAGAAATGAACTGTAATAACTTTCCATGCAAATCCAAACTTGCAAAGCTTGTTTAAATGATTAAATCATGTGCTTTATTTCAACATTAAGAAGAAAGTACACATTAAGATGCAATGCATCTAAAGCAGGCCTTGGAATGGTTGGGTAATACTCAAATTGAACAGTTGTTAGAGTTAAGTAGACACTAAGTTGCAGAACAGTTTTATTTCCAAAGCTCATTGAAATTTTTACACAGCAATCATTTGATTCATTTTATTCCTCATTATAATTAATATTTAGTTTCTAGTAAAACAAAGGGATAAATAAACAATAATATCATTCAAGTATCACCTATAACCTAGCAAGCATATTATGGTACTCGTTAAAATCTTGTCAGAGATTAAAAAATCAACAACTATGTGGGAATAAGAGAACTAGCTACTAACTTGATAAACAGGTAGTAATAAAACTTTTAATGATCCCAATGATTATATAAAATATACTTTTCATGTTTTGGAACAGTTTCAAATGTCTCAATCAGATCTTTGAGATTTTATAGAATAAAGATATAGTCCATTCAAACAAGTTACCATCTCTATATAGAAGAAGGTCCTACAATATTGAAATTCAAATTTAGGCGCCATTAGGCTAGTAGTGGACATCCAAATTCCTCAAACACTTGAAAACCTATATATAAGATATTTTGGGTATGAGACACCTAGGAAATTCAAGATTCCCATGTTTGATACTCAACAATAACAACAACAAGCCTTATCCCACTAGGTGGGGTTGGCTACATAGATCGCATGGCGCAATTAAGCTTTATCAATAACCAACTCTTTAGGTATTTCATTAACCAAAAGATCTCATACAATGACTTCTCTAAGTGTCCTTCTTGATCTTCCTTAGCCTTTTATCACAGGACTCCACATGATCTACTCAAACTTCTTTACTAGCACCTCCAATTGTCTTCTTTGAACATATCCAAATTACTTTAAATGATTTTCTACCATAGTTGTCACTCCAACTCTACCTTATATATAATTATTACAGATCATATGTTTTCTTGTATGATCACAAAACTATCTCAACATCCTCATTTATGCTATTTCAATTTTTTGTTCATGTTGTCTTTTCAATACCCAACATTTACTTCCATATAATATCACCGATTTTATAATAGTGCGATAAAACTTTCTTTTAAGCTTGTTAGGTACTTTTTGATCATAAAAACTCCTAATGCCTTTCTCCATTTCAACCACCTAGCTTATATCCTATATTTGATACCCAACAATAGATTAAAAAATAATGAGCACAAGCATCTTGAATTTTCTATATCTCTAAATCCAAATATCTTATAAATTGGTTTTCAAGAATTTAGAAAACTAAAATTCCCACTAACCAAATGCAACCCCAGATTATTGTGTTATATAAGCTGCCAAATTGCGCCAATCACCTGAACTTATAACTCGGCTCATTCTTTTTTATGCTCTAAGTTGCCAAGAATCTGTCTATTTCTTGAAGTAGTGACTGAATTTATTTGGCTAACATCTCTGGTTCAGCTCACCGATGCTTTCACTTGTCATATAATTACTCGTAAACAAGGACAGTGGATGCAAAGCCTAATCGCAGCAATAAGAGCATAACCATAACAAATATAGCCACAAATTCAGATGCTCCAAATACATCATGCAGAAAACATAAACAGCTCCGAAAGTTCGAAAAACCAAATACGGGGAAATGATCAAAACAGAAACAAAAAAAAGGTTTATTCACCTCTTGATAGATCGCACAAGATTGAGGGAAGCAGGGTTTCGCATCCGATCGAGAAAATCATAGAAAGAAAGGGATTGGGAAGATGTTGATGCGTCCATGGGATCAGGTGTTGGGCCCAATTGAATTGAAGAAGAAAGAGCAGCATATTAAAGTGCGATGAGTCAGAGAGACCAAAGCAGAGAAAAGGAAAAAAATTTAGGGTTGGAGGCAACCACCAGTCCACGATGATGATTTTATCGATAACTGTTAGTTACGGTCCTAAACCACGAAGAAAGCCGAACCTTCGACCAGTTCGAGCTACAATTTGTCGGACCTATATATTTTATGTATTATTATATATTTTTAGCATTTCTAGTAAATTATTAATTAAATATTTTAATTATAAATGTACATGGGTTAGATTTGGTAGGATTGATACATTTTAAAAAATAAACACAAGCTAACCCAACTCGCATTCTAATAGGTGGGCCGATTGGGAAAGAGAATAGATAATTATTAAAAAGAAGCTAAAAGCTTTAGCCTTTGAACTGGAGAAGGAGAACAAAACATTATTCAATGAGACTAAAGCTTATTCAACATTTAGCATTGAAATTATTTTCAATGTTTGAATCTCACATCTAATTGTTTGAAGAGTGAAGCCTATTGAAGGAGATGGTTCTATAATTGAATTAGTCGAATTGACAAAGAGAAGATGAAAATAAAAGACGAGAATGAGAAGTGTGACAAACTTAAGAATTGACGACGAAGACAAAAATGAAGAAGCATAGTAATCCTTGGAATTGAACTAGACGGAAGACAAAGATGGAAATGACGAGTTGCAGTCAGGATGAGCATGAAATGATGAAGACAGAAGACAAACCCTGAATATTAGATAGAAGCAAACTAGAATTTAGGAAAAGAGAAATATATATATATATATATATATTTATATATATATAGAGTTAATAAGTCGATTTGAGTTGAAATTTTTTTGACTTGACATCAACTAGTCAGTCAATGAGTTGAAAATTTTTTAACCAATCCAATTTAATCGTGCTGTTTCGATAGGTTAGTGGATCAATTCGAATTATGTCCATTTTTAATTTTAATTTAGTCTTTAAAATATTATATATATATTTAATTTGATTACTTTTAAGTGACAAAATTTATTATTTTTAAATCTTAAAACATTTAATACCTAAAAAAATAAATTCAGAAAATTATAATATTTTAAAAATTAAATAAATAATTCAGTCTTTCTTTTTTATAAGTAAATGCTTTGTTTAACATTAGGAGTCCAAAACAAGTCCTTTGCAGTTGTTAGGGTCAACTACAGAGTATCTAGTTTACTGAGAGTCATATCATGATTCACTCACGACTAACTCAGCCTCATTATCTTTTTTTTTTTTTAAATTTCAAATACCAAATTGTTATACACGAGACATGTGTTGTAAGTAGTTGCAATTATTGACTTTTTTCTATATATCATACTATACGCTTTGTGGATACTAATGGCAGCATCAGGGCTGTAACCATGGGTGGTTATAGGTTCAGCGGATTTTAAATTTTAACTAAATTGAATTAAGTAAGTTAGTTTTGTAAAATTATAAATTTATTTGGTTTTAATTTTTGGACAATTTAATTTAATTTTGGATAGTTTTGTTTACATAAATTTGTAATTTGTAATTTTAATAAAATATGTAAATATTAAAAAAGAGACCAAATTAATTAAAAAAAAAGAGACCAGCTTAATTATAAAATATATAAAAAAATTTGTTGACATAAAAATATATAACTATAATATTATATATACATAATATAATTTTTTTTATATATAAAGTTGTTTCGGCAAATCAAATCAAAATGACAATCAAATTGAACTAATTAAAATTCATATTTTAAAAACAGATTTGGACATTCTTTTTTTGATTTTGGTCGGTTTAGTTCGATTTAATTCGGCTTAATCGATTTGGATTACTTTTGAACACCCCTAATTATAACTCTATTTTTAAGTGTTTTTATTTTAAAATATAATGATATATTAACTCAAATGTGCCATGAAAGTTTGCATTTAGGTGACATTTTAAAATTTAACTTTTTTTTTCTATTCAAATTTTCTTCTTTTTTCTATTTATTTTTGTGCAAAATGAAAATGTAACTTAAAAGAAACTCAAATAAGCTATAATTGGTACAAAACCTTCTTGTTACCTTAACTATTAACCACAAAAATCATTGGGTTTTTTTTCTTTTGTATTATTCCAAATTCACATGTTATTTCATCTTGCTCTAATTTGTTGTGAAATTAAGACCTCCAGCTTTGAAGAATTTGTGAGCAACATATACAACTCCGTTTCTTACAAAAATTCGTGGATAATCCCATTGTCATGGTAACATCATTTTCAGAAGTAAATTCCATAGTTTGATTTAATGTTTTAAAAATCGGACTGGTCATTAAATCAGTAAAAGAACTGATTCAAGGTTAAATGATCAGATTGTGGTCGAATCATGGTCAAACTTGTAGTACTTAAAAAATATAAATATACATCTATATATTAATTTTATATTAATATAATAAATTAATCTTTATTTTTAATATTATATATATTTATATTTAAATTTTTAAAACGCAAATTTTTAAATTTGATTTTTAATATTATATTATATATAAATATAAAATTTTATGTTTGTGAGTGGTCGGCTTCAATACCCTATGCCACCAATATTAATTTCTCATTCTCTATTTCTCCATATCATTTTTCCTTTTTCCACTTCCCCATACAATAGCAACTCTCTTCCCAAGCATCAATATTGGTCTCTCTTGAAGTCTCTTCAGTCTTCACTTAGATACCCACATCATCTCTCTCTTGAAATCTCTTCAGATACCCAAGCTCTCATTCTTCGTCTTCTCTCTTCTTCAGCTCTTTCACCGTCTCAAGTCTCAGCTCTCAATCCCTCATGTGTTCTTAGAATCAAGTCTCAGTCCCTCTTTGGCCATTTGATCTGGGATTCTCCGCCACCTTCTCCAACTCCTCATTCTCTTCTTCATCTTCGAACGACGACGAAGATTAGAAACTTACTTTGAAATATGAGAACGACGACGAGAAGAGCTTTCAAAGATAAAATGCACAGGGTGGCTTGACGGCAACTTCAATGGCAACAGACGCAACTCATCAGTGGCGATGAAGCTAAAAAAAAAAGGAACTGGTGGAATTGGCTACCCGATTTTACTGGTTGAACCAGTTTCGTACCGATTTGATGCTTAAACGATTAATTAGAGTTCTCTATTCAAAGGTCTTTTCTTCAAGGTTTCCTCAAGTTTCTAATACTTTCTCTCTCTAGAGTTCTCTTCTTCTTTTTTTTCTCTAGAATTTCTAATCTTAAGACGAAGTAGAAAGACTACTTGTTGAAAAACATGAAACTAGAGAGAAACTTCTATGTAGAAACATTTACCTTTAAGCTTAAAGTTTCTATGGCTTTCTCTCTCTAGCACTCTTCTTCCTCTCTTTCTCTCTCTATATTTTGAACCATAAAGAGACATAAAAATGGATTTATAAATGAAGAAGATGATGCTTGAGAAAAAATTCTAGGTAAAAACACTTACCTTCAAGTTTTTGTCAATTTTCTATCACTTTCTCTCTCTAAGGTTCTTCCCCTTCACTTTCTCTCCTAGATTTCTTCTCTTTTTCTCTCTACCATAACCAAACATACCAAGAATTAGAGAGATTATTTGGTGTAGAAAATGAAATTGGAGGAAAAAATCCTAGGTAGAAAGGCTTATCTTCAAGTTTGAGCCTCTTTCTCTCTCTTCTCTTCTTGGTTGCATGTCCAAATAGTCTCTAATGAGGGAAAGAGATGATTTTATCTTTATGACTTTGGGGGACCTAAAGGGAATTTTTGGAAAACAAATATTGGCTTGTAGAAGAAGATAGTGAGTTTAGGCCCAATTTATTGTGTTTAAGGCCCAAATTTATTCAATATTTTAAGGCCCAAATGATTCAAAGTTAGCCAATTGTTAATTCAAAACCCAAAATAATTCAATTCTTAATAGGTTATAAGTCTAATTGTTAACTTAATAGTTTTGTTCATAAACTAGGTAATATCTTAACTATCTGTTTTTCACTTTCCCATTCTAAAATTTAGGAAAATAACTTAAGTAAAATATATTTTAATTTCCCATTTTAAAACTTGAAAATATGTTAAGTAGGATGTGACACTAATATGCTCTTCTATATATAGATAATATTTGCATTATGAAAGTAATAGTTGAAACCCAAGATGGGGGGTGAATTGGGTTTTATAAATTTTTCACAAGAATTAATTTGAAGTTAAAATGATTTTCTGTAAAAGTACAATGCTTAGGATAATAAATACAATACATAAAATCAATGTGCTGTCAAGATAAATAATTATAAAGATCAAGGAATTAAATAATAGATATCAATATGCACAAATTAAAGAGTAAGGGATAGAGAAAGCAAACTCGAAGATTTATACTGGTTCGGCTAATCCAAACCTACATCCAGTGCTCAAGAGACCACTTGAGTATTTCCACTATAATTGCAAGTTTAATCCGGGTACTTGCAAACCACTACAACCACGCAAATTCGATCTGGGTATTTGCGAAACCACAATGGAGAATTTATGAATCCGGGCTCCTCCTCAACCCAAAGCAAGTTCTTCCAACACCGGTACTTGCGAACCTCAACTCAGAATAATATGTGTTGATCAAAATCAACAATACAAAGAAACTCTCTTTAAAGAGTAGATAAATACAAATGAAGCTCTAATAACTATAATGATGGAGAATATGCAAGATTTGGCTCAAGAATGCTTTCCTTTCTCTCAAAGATGATAGAAGAAGTTAATATCACATTGTAGGACTTTGTTCTAGCTCAAAATCGTGTATCTAAGGTCATATATATAAGATTTTACAAAACTAGCCGTTATATAGCCGTTACAGCACTTATAGTGCAGTCCAGATTTTGAGCTTTCTTTAAAAATTCATAACTCCCTCATTTGAACTCCGTTTTAAACAAATAATATACCGTTGGAAAGCTCTTGGAGTCTAGTTTCAAATGAGCCAATTTTTACTAAAAAATTATTTTTCTTTTAAAAGATATAATCAAAATACTGACTATAGGTCAGAACAGAATAATTTTTTATTACAGTAAAATCAACTTTCAGTTTTTCAAACTATATTTTAAATAGTCATATATTTCTTATTTGGACTCCGTTTTGAATAAATAATATACCGTTGAAAAGATATTTGAGTCTACTATCAAATGAGATTAAGATACTTGAAAAACCGATTTTTCATTTATGAGATATGATATAATGAGTGACCAAAGGTCAAAAAATAACTTTTGTAAAACTTCATATCTCACTATCTTTTTGTTCAAAAATGCTTGAGCCAATGTATGCAAATCTAAATCATTGAGTTGCACAAATACTAGCCTATATAAAATATACCTAATGTAAACACATAGGCTATCTTGATGCATCCAAGCTTCCAAGACTTCAAATCTTCTAATTCTTCATTTGTTGGAGCTTTGTCCTTGTATGTTGCTTTCCTTGAGTGAGGCATGATGTTACTTTTCCTTGTTCTTCAATCCAATGCTCACTCTTCTTGTTTTGAACCAACCTATAAAATATATCTTACTTACAAACCAAATGGTTAGTTCAATTCATGATAAATAGCATGATTAATGTATAAGACATTACACATTAAATAACATAGTCATTCTTAAATACTTGTAGCATGTATAAGATAATTAACCTTTATATATATCAATGCTACAATTCAAATACATTTGTCATCATCAAAACTTATGGCATAAAGCCTTAGGGTCAACACATTAAGTATTGGCATTCAATATGTACAAAGATATTTAATATATAGTTTATCTAAACTTTTGTAAGTTTATAATTAAGTTTAATCATGATAAGATTTATTAATTTATTATAATAGATTTTTTATATATAATACTAAAAAAATTATATATTTAATTACTACTAATTTAATCATAATTCAACTATAATTAAACTAATAAACTTGAACAAATACCTTATCGATTGAATGATGATATATAAGTATGATTTTAAAAATAGTTATAGAATAGTGAGGGATTATTCAGGGGTTTGAAAATGAGGACTAAGGATGTGTTTAGCTTGTCACAAAAAGGAGCTTATAGTTTATTTAATTAGTTTATAACTTATTTGACTAGCTTATAAGCTTGTTAGAAGTATTTGATAAATGAGTTTATTTCAGTAGCTTATAGTTTATTTTGAAACGTTACTTTTTGTAGCTTATAGCTTATAACTTATAGCTTATGTACTTTTCTTCTTGTTTTACCCTTATTATTTTATCTCAATATCCATTATATCCTTTTGTTTTATTCATAAACTAAATCTCCAAAATACTTTCATTGTGAATAATTTTTATTTTTATTTAAATTTTTTATCTTTAATTAAATTTATTTTAAACAAATACATATATATATATATATATACTTTTATATTTTATATATTATACTTACGTATATATAGTTACGTTAAAAAAGTGTAATATATACTTACATATTAAATATATTACACTTTTTCAACGTAACTATATATACGTAAGTATAATATATAAAATATAAAAGTATATATATATATATATATATATATATTAATTTTTTATATATAATAATTTAAATTAATTTAATTAAAAATAAAAATTAATATATTTTTTTTGTATTATTTTGAGATTATAAAATAATACAAACACTTCTATGCTCTTTTATATCATTTTACACTTTTTAGCTACTTCAACAGTTACTTTTACCAAACACTTTCAATTCAATAAACTAGTTTATAATCTTTCAACTTTCAGCTAAAAATTAACTTATAAACTTTCAACTAACTTATCAACTATTTTTATTAAACACACCTAAAAATAACAAGGGATTTGAAAACAAGGACTAAAATTAGCAAGGGCATAGCGAGGAGATAACGGTGGATATAGAAAACGGAGACTAAAATAGTGAGGGATTTGCAATGACTTTTCCGTTGCTATTTCCTTGCAATGGATTTTCCCTTGCTAACTTTTTAGCAAGGGCTTTTAGAGAGAGATTCTATTTGTTGCCAATTCGTCACAAATAATGACAAAAAATTTAGTGAGGAACAATAATAGACCAATAGCAAGGAATTGCTGAGAGATTTGTCCTTCTCTATTTTCTATATTTCTTGTGGTGAATAATACATTTCCTAAAGTTAAACAATTTTTAAAAGATTATGGCTGTGTTTAAACTTCCAAAAATAAATTACTCTAAATTTTCATTCTTTCCATTTTGAAAATTATTTTATTTTTTAGGTTTTTTGAAAACTGAAATTTTATTCCAAGTAAATGAAATTTCAAAAGAAATTAATTTTGAAAATGAAATTGAAAGAGGATATTTTTGACATTTTAAAATTATTTTGAAAATGATAGTAAAAAGGAATTTTTTTTTTGAAAATTTGGGATGATTTTGGAAATGAAATTGAAAGAAGATATATTTTATTTTCTGGAATAATTTGAAATTGAAATTGCAAAAGAATTTCTTTATTTTTTGGAATAACTATAGAAATAATGAAATTGAAAGAAATAGGTGTTTGGAATATTTGAAATTATTCACGTAGTTAAATTAAGATAAAAATATTTTTTGAATTTTTGAAAGGAAATTGGAAAGAAAATATTTTTTTTTGAATTGTTTTGACAGTATTTTAGAAAGGCGATTAAAAGGAAAATTATTTTGGAGGAGAAGTTAAAAAGGAAACGTGATTTTTGAACTTTTGAAATTATGTTGAAGATGATTTTGCCAGAAAATATTTTTATATTTTCTAAATTATTTTGGAGAAGAAAATAAAATTATAGGAAAGTATTTTTGGATTTTTGAATAATTATGAAAATAAAATCAAAATAAAATGTTTTTTTTTAATTTTAAGAATTATTTTGAGAATCAAATTATAGGAGAAAGAATGTTTTTTGAATTTTTAGAGTTTAGAGAAAAAAATCAAGAGAAAGTATATTAGGTTCCTGCATTCTTTGAAGGATGAAAAAAAATTAATGCAGAGCTATTGGAACCCTAATCACTTATTTAAATTTTTCATGACCTCATGTAACCCTACTGAACAATATCCTATTCTGAAAAATGAGTAATTCAAAAAGAATACTTTAAATTATTGTGAAAATAATTTTATAAAATTAATTTAATTATTTTTATATTTATCTAAACATAATGTGATTACGTCAGTTACATATTGATATGGTTTGTTTCTAGAATAATTAACTATTTCAAATTAATTAATTATTTTAATTAATTTATTAATATTATTTGTAACTAACTACACCCTATGATTTTATCATGTTAGTTTATAATTATCCTCTTGAATTTAATTATAAAATTAATTATTTATTCTTTGGGATATTTATCTTCCACCTATTGTTTTTAGGGTTTTTAACATAATCTTTTTACTGGGTTACACAACTTTGCTCTGTCTTCTTGCTGTTATATTACTTGAATTTTCATCCAAATAAGCTTGTTTTATCTTGGAGAAAAGTTTTATCACTGCGAAATCTTTCTTTAAGGGCAAATGTTCTTATAATATGCTTAGGCTAAATTTATTTACTGTCAATTTTCTTCAATTTTCCAACATACCAAATTGCTTGAGGAGACACATCAATACCACACGACAAACCTAAACATTACGTGATTATTTTTCCTTATTACTTATTTTTTTCTTTCTTTTATTAACCAATATATTTATTTATTTATTTATTTTTATTATATTCACTTAAAGAAATGAATTATGCCTAAACAAATAATTTTAAAATTGGTAATAAAAAATTAAAGCAATAATCCCATGTTAAAAGCCACCAAGAGGTCCAAAAAGAAAACTCTAAGAACTAAAGAGATCAAAATGCTAATAACAAAAAAACGACCAAACTACAAAGAAATTCAAATTTAAGGCTTATTCAGAAATTTAAGCAATCAAAAGCTATGGATTAAAATGAAAATAAAATAAAACTCAACGAAATCAAATTGCTATTAAAGCATGGATTGAAAGGAAAAGAAAGTTTCTAACTAAGGTCCAAAAGCGATTTGGCAAAGATTTGGGGATGAGAGAGAGAGTTTTTTCGGGGCAATGCCGTAGATTTTGCTAGTTCCAAGCCCCATTTTTGCACTAGGGAGCTCGGTTTTCACGTTGCTTTGACATCTTTCCTTTCTTCTCCTTCTCTTTTTGAACCTCTCTAAAGTTCTCTCTCTCTCCAATTCTCTTTCTTGGAAGCAAATTCCTTCCTATGCTTGAAAAGTACATGAGGCTCCTACTTCAACATGGACTGTTGAATGCATCATATCTAATGGTCTATGTTTTTCTTGCATTTTTTTTAAATTTCAGTGATCATTCGATGTTGATCATATTAACGTCCAATACAATTTTAAAAATTAAAAAAAATAGAAAATAGAAGGAAAATATAGACTGTTAGATACATATCCAATAGTCTACGTTAGAGTAAAAGCTTCATATGCTTTTCAAATATAGGAGGAAATCCGTTTCCTTTTTCTTGGCCTCTCCCTCTAACTCGCTCTCTCTCTAAGTCCAACTCTAACTTTCATCCTCGGTCTCTCTCTCTCCCCAATTCTCTTTCTCTTACTCTCCTTCTTGGCCTCACTCTATAACTCCTTCATTTTGTTTTGTGGAAGAACAGAGCACTTGCCCCTCCTTTTCTCTCTCATCTTCCTACAAATTAAACCTTTCTCCTTGAGACGCATGTGTTTGTGAGGTTACTGTGTATAGGAGTGTTGTGTGCATATGATTGTGGGATGGAAGAGATGAAAGTGATAGAGTGCGAAAGGAAAGAAGACAAAAAACATGGGTACTCTCTCTCTTTCGGCTTAGAATTTATACATACTGCAAGATCTCAAAGAATCTCAAAGTTTAGGAAAATTACCGAGTTTTCCAAAAACTAAAAATTCATTTAATTTTCAAGAATTTTTCTTTTTCAAAAATTGTTTGTAATTTATCAAAAATAAATAAAAAGTTTGGACAAAATACTATGTATATATCGGTTGAAAAAAAAAATCAATGGCATGTAAATCATCTTTTAAGGCACATTTTCAGGATATAATTTATTACCTTGTAATTAGGATGTCTTCACTTTGCTACTACGTGATTTGAAAATTGATATTTTGCTATTGGAAGTATCTTTATAGCATAGTTCAGATAACTTGTTCAAATAACTTAAAGGCTAAGTTTGGTACGCAATAAGGAAAAAAGAATAGTAATGAGAATAAGACCCTGTTTAGATAGCATAAATTACAGCTTATTAGAGTTTCTCTACTAGTATAAGTATTTTTATGTAAAAAAAAAAATTGGTTGAAAAAGCTTAAATAAGTAACTTGTTAATTCTCAAAAAGTTATTTTTAGCTAATTTTCAAAAGCCAATTTTTTTAGCTTCTTTATAAAGCTTGTGCAAAATAAGTTGTTTTATATTTTTACAAAACAAATATATCCCCAATCATAATTTGAAATTCCATAAAAATCAATCATTCACCTCCGTCCTTTGATTCTCTCAGTTTGACCTCACCTCTAACGCCTCCCTCCATGATGGTTTCTTCCACACCACCATCGCCTTGGCCACCCCTTCTGCCATCAACGGCTTCTTCCTTTGCCGCCTCCAGCAACCACCCTTCCATCCCTTTTGTTCTCTTTTGCAGCTTGAAACAGAATAAAGCATGCAGGAAGGGAATGGGGATTGTCGTCGAGCACTGCCATGGTTTACCCACCAATGCTCCCTTCTCCTTTCTCATTTTTCCTCCTCCTTGTGATGACCCAAGCCAGTATGGGCTCGTGTGAACGATTGTCGTTGGGTGTACTGAAAAATTTTGATGATATAAGCAAGTACGTGAGCTTTGGAGGTCATTTAAAAGTGCAGCGTTTGCTTGTGATAAGCCTGGGAGCAAAAGTGGAGACCAATTTTAGTTATACCCTTGGGAATTTTTCAAGGAGGGACCTATCTAAAATAATGGGAAAAACGAATGTTTGAAGAAAGTTTGGCAAATGGTGGACTAAGAGAGTGTCCAATGTGGTGGGAGGAGTTGTATTATGAGGGACATGCTGGGAGGATGAGACTTTCCATCCCAGGAGACTTTTCGTGCCCGTGGATGGTAAGAGTGACTAAAGTGAAAAGAAAAATTTCTCTCTAAGTTAATTTTGGAAAATGGAGTTTTAAATTAATAATGGAAGTACCGAGCGAAGTGACTTAGTGTACCAAGTTGAGATGTGTGTGGTGAATATTTTAATTAGATACCTGATTTTGCCCCGAACTCCAACTTTTATGAAGGAGTAGCAAAATTGTAAATTTGTAACAAATGAATAAGAGGTATATACAAAGTCATGTCCCTCTCTTGCCCATTTCTTCTTCCTTTCTCTCACCTATGGCACACCACCAACACCCACAGCCATGGTGGTTTTTGATGAGTTGTTGAGCTTTGGCGACCTCTTCCACCACCAGAGAAGAGTTTGGGTTGAGGTAAAAGCAAGTCTTCCCTTTTTCTTCATCATTTTCGTTTTTCCCAAACCCTAGAGCAATTCTTGGTGAAATCTTGATGTTGATAGCATGTAATGCCTTCTAATCACCTTCTTTTTTATTCTTGGTGTTGAGAAGTTAGATTTTTGGAGAGGAATGGGATTTAAAGGAGAAAAATCAGATTGGGAAGTGAGACTAAATAAAAAAAGCTTGGTTGTTAATCTTGAATGTGGCAATTCCTGTTGAATCTTATTTGGTGCTTGATGGGAGTGTGATTGGAGGGTTTTTGGAGTGCCTAATCAAATGAGTACATAATGATTAAGAGGAGTTTTGGGATCAAAGTGGAGCACTGGAGAAGGATTTGGAAGGGCAAAACGCTGCTACCCGAGGGCATTCAACTGTGGGCACCTAGGCACCACAATTGTGAGCTTGAACCCAAGAGTTCAAGCCTTAGTGCCATGGCTTGAACATGGAAGGGGTGTTGAGGAGCCTTGTGGTGCCTCAGGCGCCATGGACTGGAGAAATGGTTTTGGTGGGAAAGCTTCAGCGCCTAAGGCTCTACCGCCTGAGGTGACCCTTTTGACTCTCTTGTGTGCTGAAATTTCGATTTATTTGTTCGTAGGAGTGTTGCAACAGATGGAGATTGGAGATGGCTTCTTAGGGGAATATTTGCGACAAATTCCCAGGTGAGTAGAAGATCCCACTTAGCTTGGGCTAAGAGCTTGTTCTTGCATGAATTTACTTGAGGTGCATATAAATGTTGTTGTGGTATATATTCATATACATGTGATTGCTTGATGATGTGGGTGTGTAATATCCCAAGAATTTATATGAATATTTAAAGTCTAATTTGAAGTTTAGTAAAAAATTTAATTACGTGGAAAATTTGCTTTTTGAATTAGTGAAGAAAATGTGGGAATAGAAATTTTAATTTAGGAAATTTTTACAAATTCTCAAGGACTAAAGTGAAAAGAAAAGAAAGTATAGAGGACTTTTGAGAAATGACCAAATAGGAACCCGAGAAGAAGAATAGAGCTTATGGGAATGAATTATGAGTCCGGTACCGAAAGGATGATAGATTTGGGGTTAAAGTGGAGTTTGAGATATTGAGAGGGACTAAAGTGAAATAAGGAAATCTGTGGGGCACCTAGGATTTAGAAACACCTGAGGTGAGATTTTATGAATTTGCTTTTGCTAGTCTTGACTGAGGGTCAATTGCAGAGCAAGTGATAATTTCACCCCGGGCGAGTATATAGGTGGCCTCACCTATTTTTTATTCATTTTTCTCCTTTCCTCTCTCTCTCTTCACTTTCTCTCCTCTCTTTCTCTCTTCCTTCTCTCTAATTTCTCTCTCTACACTCCAACTCTACAACCGGGCTTTGGAGGGTGGATCTCGGGCTACGGGGCGAGCCTCTAGGAGCCAAGCAACGTAGGGAAAGCAAGGAATCGAGGTAGAAATTTCTATTTCTTAAGCTTTTCCCTATTTTCTAGTTTTAAGAGTGTTTGAGGTAAAATCGAGATTCCAGCTTTGTTTCTCGATTAAAATTGGTGATTTTGGTGTCTAAATGCTCCTTAGACATTAAGGGTGAGATCCCATGGAAGAAATTATGAAAAACGGTGAAGATTTGGCCAGATTTGGGCCAAAACCGAGAGAAATCGCGAAGGGGTCACGATCGTGGCGCCCAGGCGCCATGTGTGGCGCCCAGGTGCCATGTGTGGCGCCTAGGCGCCAAGGTGAGATGGGAAGAAGAAGGAATTGGCGCCCAGGCGCCACGTGTGGCGCTTAGGCGCCAGGCATGGGTTGGCGCCAGGTGTGCCGGGAAACCTTAGCTTATTTTAAATCGGTCATAACTTCTTCATCCGAACTCCGTTTTGGGTAAACTTTATATCGTTGGAAAGCTATTTAAGTCTAGTTTCCAATGGTATAAGTTTTATTTGAATATTCATTACCAGTTAGGAGTTATGACTTAAGATGTGAGTAAAGGTCGAGAGTAGTGGTAGAAAATTTCTCTATTTCGTAACCCTGATGGTTTTTGTCTGGTTACAATAGGAATGGTCAAAGTGCAAAGTGGGAGTGCCGAGAGCATGAAATCTAGGTGAGTGGGTTAATATTTGCTATGATTAAATATCTGTTATTGACTTTTTGCATCATAGTGGAAATATGTTGTATATCCAAGTTTGAAGAGGATGATGTGGAACGATGAGGCATAAACAATTGTGGAACGTGTCTGGTAATGTATATAATTATATTTTCTTATTTTCCCATGAATGGAGGTTATATGATGGATTGTGAATGGTATGTGAATTGAGTTGAATAATTGTTCTATATTATGGGTTATGTTGTATACATGCTATGTTGCTGGAACCATATTGATTATGTTGTGACTTGAATTGTAAATGACTGAGTTGTATATGTGGCTCAAGATTATGATTGAGGATGTTTTTATATGTGATTGTGATTGTGTTTGACTGGAAAGGAAAGGCATGGTGGTGCACCCCATGGAGAAATTTATGTGAAGTTATAAGGGTGGAGATTATAAACGGAGCGATAAGGGTGGATGCGGCGGGGGCCGCGGGCAACGATCCAGAGGTATTCTGGACGACCCGGTTGGTACGGAAAATGTGTGTGAAATTGATTTCACCGATTGCTGTTGTGAATTTTGAATTATGTTGAAATGTATTTGATTTACTTGGATATTGTTGTGAGGTATTATGAATAATATTATATTATATGATGATCGATTTACGTATGATTGCTGCATGTTATCATTATGATGCATGATATTTTTTTGTCATAGTGTTGTGTTATCTACTCACTGGGCACGTGGTTTGCTCATACCCCTCTTATTGATATTTTTTTTTCAGAGTTGACAGCTGAAGGTAAATATCGGAATAAGGAATTATGGATCCTTAGTCCATGATTTCCTTTTCATTTGTTCAGGATAAAGGTATAATAGTTAAGTCTTATTCTAAGTTGTATAAATCTAGAAATCTCTGTAATCGGGTAGGTTCATTCAGTGATGTAATGTGAGTAATTGTAGTATGTATAGAGAACTCGTTTTGGTTGCATGAAAAAGAATTGTATGATTTTTAAGAGAAAGATAGGCTTACGGAGGTGAAATGAAATTCACTTTCCGTGCCGGTCACGTGCTCAAATTTTGGGACGTGACAGGGTGGAACATCATGGGGAGAGAAAACACCATGGTTGTAGGGAAAATAGAGTCCTGCCATGAGGGGATGCCCTTTTGTGGTTGAATAACAAACATAGTTATCTTGTTTGTCTCATGCATGTGTTTACATAGGTCAATGGAATAATTGTATGTACGAGTTATAATGCTTGTTGTAAAGTGTGAGGAGATCAGAGGTTTTGTGGCCTTATGCCACGGAGCTCTTGAGGTCATATGCCTTGGGAATTTGTGGCCTCATGCCACGTGGAGACTAACAAAATAAATTCTCGAACTAGGGAATTTATGGTGTGATATCAATGTATGTTTTATTTAGTACGGTATATAACATTTCAATTTCGGTGTAAACTTATAGTGAGGTGTAATACCTTGGAGCAGGGAGCGTCCCTCATAGGTATTTAACATGTTGAGGGTTTACCCTTGTTTGGGATCAAAGTTGTGTAATTCTCAAGCTTTAGGAATTACTAGTCTTCGTGCCATGGAGTGATAGACGAATTATGTAACATTCCAAATTCTTATGTTTATTAAATATAGGCAAATTAGTTTTTGAAGGACTATTATGAAAAGAATATTTTTAAAGAGGAAAATTTGTAAAATGGAAATAGAGTGGCTTTTCCAGAATTAGAGATTGGAGAAAAACTAGAGAAAATGTTAGAAATAAATTTTGGTATCAAATTGAAAATTTTCCTATATGACCAAGGACTAAATTGCAAGGACAGAAAAGTGTGAAGGGCCTATCTAGAATTTTAGCTAAGCCATTTGAGATGGCATTTCAATATTAAGTTACGTAAGAAAGCATGCATGTTACTCTTTAGTGCTATGTGGCTTCATCTTCATTTTACCGTAGCCTTGAACAAGATGAACAAATGGCATTTCCTCCCATCACCTTGCTTTTTCTCTCACATGCTCACGTGGAAGCCTTCATCTCGGCTAGCCTTCTCGTTGCTTTAGCATATGTGTGCCTTCCATTTTGAGGACAAGGGGATGAGGGTTCTAAAAAGAGCATGTGGGAAATAGGAAAAGAAAGAATGGTGCATGTGGAGAATGCAAAAGAAGGAATTTGGCATGTGAAGCTCTGTCAGCACTTCCTTTTTCTGTGTATGCAGGGAATGTGCTACACTTGAACCATGGAAAGCTTGAGTGATCTGTCTTCTGGTTAGGCAGCCACAGATTTTTGTTAGGGGGACACCATTGCTTCATTTCTTGGCCAAAACATTGTCACAACAAATTTCTCTTCATTCTTCCAAAAGTTTCTGTAAACCTCTCAGCCTAGAGCAGAAGGAGATTGCAACCACGTGTATTTGAGGAAGTAAAGAGAGGGAGAGGTTTTGTGCAATAAAAACGTGGAGTGTTTACTGCATAAACCCGTGAGCTGCACTATGTGAAAGGAGGAAACCATTCACGTGAAATTCCTGTAGTAAATCCAATGAACCCTTTATGAGTTGTATGTGTATGAAACAAACAAAAGAAAACTTAGAAATCTGATCTGTTTCTCTACTGTACAGCCACATAAAAGCACGTCTAGGTTATATAGGAGCCCTTAGCTTCATTTCTTGGCTATATTAAGAGAGAACCCGAGAGAGAGAACAAGAGAAAAGTGGTGAGTCTCTATTTTACTGCAGCAAACCGAGAGTAAGGGAGAAACCGAGAGAGAGAGGATGAAACTTCAAACTAGTAAGTTTCCTTAAGATTTTGAGAGCCACCCTTGGGCAACTTTGGTGCTGACAAAAGGACCATCTTAGCAGCAAATTTGAGGTCCCAAGTGCACCTTCATAGTAGCAAAAATAAGTAATGTGAAAGTGCAGAAGAAATTTAGAGAGAAAGTGAATTTGGAGTCTCTAGTAAGCTTTAAATCCTTTCTTTTAGTTATGCATGTGTTTTGGAAATAATTAAACATGGCTTGTAGAGTCCTTAGATGAGTTTACGAGAGCCATGCAGCAAAAAGAATGGAAAAATATGGAGTTTAGATACATGCATGCATGATAGGGACTAAAAGGAATAAAATCAAAAGTTTGTAGGAGTAGCTATAATTTTGGAACAAGATATATTTGTGACCTATAGACTTAGATGAAACTAAATATGGTCTGAGATCATGAAAAAGACAAGGGAAAAATAATTACTGAGGACCTAAGTGAACTAAATAAGAAGTTGGAGAGTAAAATTTCTGAAAATATCCAGATTTAGTATATATGGGATTTTAATTAGAATTTGATGGAATTTACCAAATTTTGAGGGTTATTATATGATTAAAATTTGCATTAAGGACTAAAGAAAATTAATTCAAGATTTTTGAAGAAAAAGGAAATAAGTTGGAAATTGGGAGAATAAATTAGGATATTTTTAATTAGTTATATTTATTTAAATTTGGGATTTGAAATAGGATTGCGAATAATACGTGATTAGTATTTAATACACAAGAGTTGCATTTAAACATGGAATAGTATTTTAAAGTATTCCATATTAGGATTTTAATAGCTAATTTATTTTATCAGTACCTTAGAATTATTTTGAGAAGAACCAGTACGAGACGGTAAATTCAGGTAGCCAGTTACATTTCATAAAAGTGTTTTTCATATATTTTGAAATTGTTTTATAATGAAAATGATTTATTGATGAATTATGTGATATTTGACTCTATGCAATGTTATGTATGTATATGTATTATTACGATACTCATATGCTAAGGCAGTGTAAACCAAGCATCTGTGTTACAACAGTACGCGCCAGTATAAGACTCGCCATGGTTAAGGCGGAACCAGCTATGCATGACAATGCTAGTATCAGTCTTGCTGATCTTCAGCCACGGGTTATAATTAAACCCTGGTAGTAAGCACTAGGAAGATGATGATTCTTAGCGCTACTTGAGGTGAAACAGACTCTTGGGGTACTAAGACCAAGTATTAACCCTTGGCACCACTAGAGATGAAAAAGACTCCTAGGGTACTAAGACCAAGTGATAATTTCTGCATAACAGTGGCATAGATGAGTTGAATTGAATTATGAATGGGTTGATGAGCTGACATATGAATTGATTTATGAGATAAATTATGATGAACTTGCTTTTATAATTGGGAATAGCTTTTGTTTTCAAATGTTAACTACTGGCTACTGAGATTTTTATGTCTCATGATTTTGTACTGTATTAACCATTTCCAGGTGCAAATCAAAGTGAGACTAGCGAGGTTGCAGCAGGGAGTCAGTAGCTATAGCCTAAATTTTATAATATTGTAAAGTAATTAAGAATTAATCTCCAGTGATGTGTATATATGTCGAAATGACAGTGACGTAATACCTATAATGATAATGATGGTTCCTAGTTGTTTTTAATTATGGATTTCAGATCTTTGAAATTTAAGGTATTGAAAATTTCCATAATTATTCACTAAGGAACCTTATCCAAAAAAAAGTCTTTTAGGCTGGAGACAATGTTAAGTGATTTGGAGGTGTTACAAATTAGCCTTTGGGTTGGACAAATTACCTAACTTCATGCCATGGAGTGAATATCACATCTTAAAATTCAACACCGATAGGACATTTAAAAAAAATAAAACATGACATTCAATATACGATTCATCAACCCAATTACAACAATGTAGCACTAACAAGGGGAAAGAATTTACTACAGGAAACACACATTAATATCACTCTGATAGGTGTGTACACTAATAGTATTTTAAAACCAATTATTTATTACTGCCATAATTTTTATTTTCCCATTTTTTCAGCCATAATTATTTTGTAATATATATCTATATATATATATTAATTGGAAAAGAAACCCAAAAATTGGACCCACGATAGGCAAAGTTATCCAAATAGCATATCTGGATATCCAAAATAGTTTGGTAGATCATTTAGAAACAATTTACAATCAAACAATATAAATAATCAAATAATTATAAATTGTCTCTAAAATAGTTAAAATACACAAACTACCGGGGAGAGTGTGAAAGATGTTTAACAAATAATAATCAAAGTTCATATAAAAATTTTCAAGCCAAATTTTAGAGAGTACAATATTCAAAATAAGGTTCAAGACATTCCAAAATTCATGAAAAACAGATTCAATACTTCGAAAATTTCACAAAATATCTCAAAAAATAGGAATTTTAAAAATTTATGAAATAAAAAAAAGGTCGAAAAACCCTAAGTGCGTGGACTTTGCACCCTTCTATCCTACTCGAAACATAAAGAAATGGGTCGTGCGACCTATTTCAAACTCGGTTCGCAGCGATGAAGGGTTTTCTTCTATTCTAAGTGATTTTTGCATGATTTTGTCAAATTAAAACATAATTTTGACTTACAAGGACCACAATCTACAATAACCCAATATCAATTTCAGCAATTAGCAATGATACAACCTAGATTTTATAGTTCTAGGGTTTAGACAGCGAACTGTCAATGATGACATGTTTTTTTCTTCAATTCTTGAGTGATTTTGCATGATTTTGATGAATTAAATCATGGTTTTGACCAATAATAATGTAATCTACAATAACCCCAACTTAATTTCATCAATCTGTAGTGTTGAAACCTAGATTTTATGGTTGTAGGGTTTAGACAATCTTGGAACGGAAAGAACAACAACAAATTTTAATTAAAATTGATATCTAGAAACTAAAGGGGTTAAATTTTGGTTTTGAGACGAAAGAGAGCAAGTCATGGAAAACAATTTTCATAAAAAAAAAAATTTACCCAGATCATAATAATTTTCACCAACCAATATAAACAAACATATAAATTGTCATATGATTTTAATTTCATATACCCATAAAACAATATGACAACTAGACTCTAATGCCAATTGAAGGAATTTATAAACAATTCTCATATACCAATATTACAGATAGCCCTATAGCATATATGAATAACAACAAACATATGTTTACCTGGGGCAGAAGTAGAACTCATTATGAAAATTGATAATAGATTATAGAAAAAAAAAACAATTAAGGAGAATAAGTTGCTATCATGACCTAATATACTTTTCAAGTTGTGTCCGTCAATGGGGTTGTAACACCATATATATAACCATAGAGTAGGGACCTCTCTTCATGAAAACCTAATGGGCTGACCTACTCATTATTAGTTATCACACATAAAGCCCAATAAACACAATTCCTAATTAATTAGTATAATCCAATATAGTAGGGATTACATATTTTTAACTCAAATAAGGGCTCATAATTAATTTATATATTGAAATTTATATGAAAATAAACATGATTTATGGTAGTTCACATGAAAAATCCAACACTTAAATCCCCCACCCCACACAAACAACTCTTTTCTAGACGGCAGCTACATTGATACCACATTATGATAGCACATAAACTTTGACCCCATCAAAGAAAATAGGGGAAGCTGAAATTGCTATTTGAATTAGGTCTACTAATCGAATATTCTCTATCCTCACCCTTCATACAATTGGGTCTATGTTGGGTGATGTGATGTTATTTGCATCGATGAAAGCTCCGTCTCACTTGGCCTAACACTTAACCAGATTATGCATTTGCAGACACTCTAGCAAACCATAAAATAATATATCTATATTGGAACTCATAAGCAGAGAGTGTTCTACGAAGGAAAAGGTCTCTTTTGCTCCTCCCGTCGCTTCCTTGGGCATTCCAAAGCTAGATGTTGGAAGCAAACACAACAAAATGCTAATGGTATGGCCTATTGGTCATCCCAAAGACTTTACGATGACCAAACCCGAAAGGAAAAATGCGACATAGAAAAAAGGAAAAATGCGACATAGAAACGCCAAAAAGAGAGAATACATGCACTATCATCCCTTTCTTTGGACAAACCTTGTGGAAGGGGATCCGTCATCAACGACCACGGCTTCACACATGGGCCACCATGTAAACCCAAGCCCAATTCAAGGCTTCACACATTGAGATTTATTAAAGAAACTTAAAAAGTCTTGCACAAACTGTAAAACGAAAATGTATATTTCATTTTACTATCATGGGGTGCTAGTAAAATTGACACAACAAAGCCATTCTTGGATGAAATTGAAACTTGAGGCAAGGTTTAGGGACAAAAATGGTATATTTGTCTTAAAACTTTAATGATTTAGAGCAAGTTTTAGGACAAAAATGATATTTTTGCTTTATAAACTTTGATGATTTAATGGTGTGCGTCACCAAAAAAAGATGATGGTTCAAGCAGTTAGATTCACTAGTCCAAGCAATTATAAACTTTGAACGATGTGGGACTTTGATATCTTTTAATAGCCCCTTTAATTCTCTCCAAGTAGTCTCAACAAGCAAATGTTTTGCAATTAATCTGATGACTCACAACTTATAGGGCATGATCTAAGTTATAAAAATCAGTAGAAACATGAAGACTCGAGGTGAAAACTCATAAATTGAAAGGGAAAGTTTGTGTTGCTAATGAAAAATTTAAATACTATCTCCATTCAAATATAGAAGTCTATTAACTATTTGATTACATACTTACTTTTATTTATTTTTAAATTTAATACATACATGACAATTACTTTTAATCCAACAATTAAATTAGAGGAAATCACTTCCTATAGAGGTGAGTATAATTATATCAAATTTTACTTTGATATAAATTAATATTTCATATATATATATATAAAGCACGCATTGTATAAAGTCATTTAAATTTTTATAGTAAAAATGAGTCAATTTGATTAAAAAGCTGGCATCTGCAGATGACTTGAATCAGGCTATAAGAGGGAACATGCATGAATGCAAAAGGATATTCTTTGAAAAGAATGAAGTTTCCACACAAAATGTCGCCTTTCATGCAATGATTGAGAAGCATAAGCTAATAAACCCTAATTTGTGTATAAAAGTTTGAACTTAATCAATATTTAATGTTCTAAATATAATGGGTCAAACTCAAAACTCAATTGTTTAGTTACATGATTTTTCTTCTTTCTTTTTAAAATTTTTTGGATTCACAGGATTCAAAATTTATTGGACTCTGACTAATTTAGTTTGAATTGGATCAAATCACAAAAGCTTGTAAGCTTTTTTTTTTTTTTAATGTTCTAAATATTGTGGGTCAAATTCACAACTCAATTGTTTAGTTAGAAGATTTTTCTTTTTTTAAAATTTGTTGGATTCTCATGGATCCAAAATTCATTAGGCTCTAATTAATTTAGTTTGAATCGGGTTGGACCACGAAAGCTTGTAAGCTTTCTCAGCGCTAATTTTCTTTTTTTCACAAGTCTCAAACTTGAGATCAATTAATAATGATACTTAGTCCTAAATCATCTTAAAAGCTAGTTCAAGAATAAAGAGATCTCAAGTCTATACAAAGAGTCTTTGACACATTCTCCTCATTCAAATAGGACTTTAATAAACTCCTTGCACGCCTAGAACTAAACATTTGGAATGTGAAACTATACGAGAAATAATGAATAGCCGAACATTGGGCCGTCCACTAGCAGGAGACCAATCTAGCTTTGATATCACGTTGAGTTTTTGATCAAGTGTAATCATAGTAGCCTTGTAACCAAAATGCCTAAAACAATTTGGTTTGGAATCATCATACATTATAATTTATTATATTTTCTTTTCATCCACCAATCTAGAACTTCTTTTCAATAAGATCTGGAGAATAAATATCAAACCATTTAAATTAATCAGACTTGGTCACCACAAAATTTGAAAAGCAACTAAAGTAGAACAGAGAATAAATTGACATAGGGAAGGGGAATAATTAATAACAAAAAACAGAAAGAAAGAGTGCAATTGAATCAAGGTCATAGCCACACATGTGCAAGCCCCACCTATGGCGACTGCATCTCCTACTGCTTCTATCTACATTTTAAGACCAAACCCAGAATTTGTTAAAGTTGATATATGATTGTCAATAATTTGCATATAAAATTAGGTAACTAGCTGATTTTAACTATTATAAAATTTCAGCCGTCCAATCAAATGCGAGAATCCCAAGAAGCTTTAGTAGCTGTTTCTGCAAACGTTGCTTCAAGAACAATCATAAATCTCATAATGATATTGGTTCTAATTTCTTGGGATCGTTTACTGATTTAAATATTTCCATAAAAGAATTATATTTGTTTCTCAACTAAAGTCATTCCACAGTCGTTTATGAAGCGCGTAGAATAAGTTTCGCAAGGGATCCATAAATGTGATGACTTACCATGAAATGAAAAGTTATGTATGAAGCAGGTTTTTTGTTGTGTTTTTTCTTTTAAATTACTGAGGTTCGTTAACTTTCAACTACTTTAGTTGAAATCAAATTCAACTATAAAAATGTCAAAAAAATTTAACTTTAATTTTTTTATTTATAAAACTCAAAACTCAAAATTTTATTTAAATATGTATCCAGGATCAGTTAATATATAATAGTTACAAACTGAGCAAATTGGAAGGATGATTGCTATCGGTTGATCCTTCTTTTTTTTTTTTTAACTACTTTAATATTTGGTAGTATAATTTTATTTCAATTTTAATTTTACTTAGATAGTTAAATAAAATATAGTTGGAAGCATAGTTGTTAAATTCGCAAGTCTCCAATCTTTGGTACCAAAATTGAATAAATTCGATCATAAACTCGAAAATCGATCAACTCGGTCAAAATTATTTAAAATCACTGAGTTTAACTAAGTTCATCCATAGTACAACCCGATTTAAACACTCATGACTTTCTCATTTGAACTTCGTTTTAAGCAAATAATATACTTTAAAAAGTTCTTCGACTCTAGTTTCAAACGAAATAAGTTTTGTTCAAAAAATCTTTGTCATTTAGGAGCTATGATCAAAATAATGACTAAAGATTAGAAATAATCGACTTCGAATGCTACTAGATGACTTGCAGTTTTCAATTTTAATTTAAACAATCATAACATTCTCATTTGAATTCTATTTTAAACAAATGATATATAGTTGTAAAGCTCTTTAAGTCTAGTTTCAATTGACATAAGTTTTATTAAAAAAGTCTTTATTGTTTAGGAGATATGATCAAAACAGTGACCAAAGGTTAGTAGCAGTAGACTTCAAGGTACTACAAGTAGACTTGCAATTTTTAAGTTTATTTTAAATATTCATAACTTTGTCATTTAAACTCTATTTTAAGTAAATTTAACTTTATATGTACAATGTCTAAAATATTAACCAATTACTGATAATTCATAACATCTAGTTGTATTCTTTTTATTTGTGTATATACTGAGTCAATAATTGTTCTCAATTATTTCATTTTTTTAAAAAATGAACATGTTGATATCTAATAAATATAACTCTTAAAATAAATAGTGAGGGAATTGCAAGGGAAATTTCTCACACTAAAGTCCTTCCCTATTTTATTATTTTCTGGTAGTGACACTGAGAACAATATTGTTAGGTAAGACTTGAAGGTTACTATTAGTAACATTGCTAACATTTTTAGAAGGCAACGGAAATGAATTTCTCATTTTTTGGTGGAAGAATGAGAATTTATTTCACCATCTCGGCCTTTTTATTTTCCTTTATTTCATAATGGATAATCTAAAATGATTTGTTTATTTTTTTAAAAAAATTTTCTTCTTTCAATCTAGTTTATTATAAAATAGAAAATGAAAAATGACTTAGATCTTAAAATCAAGTTTTATTTTTTCACGAGAAAATGAGACAATCCATTCCCCCAACAGTTACACCAATTCAAATAAAATTTCAATTTGTCCTATAGAATCCACAATTTTTAAGAAGAATGAGTACAATTTAGATAAGTTGTATTGTCTTCACATACATTATGACCAAACTTTCATTGCTCCTTCCTGATTTCTTGTTATTTTATTTCATCAAACAGTACTTGGATGTATCCTTGGATCAACATGGATTGACTTAACTAATTGAAGAGATTTGCATTATGCCTTTACATCCCCATATGTACGAGAGTTTGGATCTCTTTTAGTAGTTTTGCATGTGATCAATCTTTTTTAGAGACATTTTGTAATATTTTTGCACCCCCATATGTAATTTTTAAGGGCTAATTGAGTCCTCTTTTAAGAATTAAAGGTTTTTAAGGTAATACTTTAACTAGGTTGGGCATTTGTTGACCCTTCCAGAATTCTAAGTCATTGTTGCCCTAATCAATAGCCTATCCTGATTTATATATTATTCTAAAACATTATTCATTATAATATTGTTGGAGCAAATGCATATAATCACACGAGGCATCTTCCAACGTATTTTCCTATAAAAATCACAAAAGAAATATTAAAAAAAGTTGTTTCTCAGTGCAATGGACATAGTTTTTTTTTTTTAAATTCACCATTATTTAAAAATTTATCGGGCTTGACTAATCTAGTTTAAATTGGATCAGACTACTAGAGGGTTGAGTTTGGCAAAAGAGATTAGTCTTTCACAATGTAGCTAACCAAGATTCAAATTATTGTTGAGAGAGTTATCCATATTTAGTGTCTGATAGCATCTCGAATATAATTGCCTCCAATGCAAGACACTTGCAGATTTTTTTTTTAAAAGACCAAGTCTATTCACAAAAATATAAAGCTTTTCTAATACTAATTTTTTCGTTTCACTGGACTTGAATTCAAAATCTTATAAAAAATAAATGTCGAATCACTTAAACGTTAGTATAGATATAGGAATATTTCAAAAGTAAAAAAGGCTCTGAGAAAATTTGAGATATATCTTTTTAATGTGGTATCTAATGACGGGTGATAAACTTGCAAGATACCCATTAAAAGGAATGTTTTATTTACTGGCCAAGTAACGCCAGATATATTCCTCCAATTAATCTAAAAGGAAAAAAAGGGTCAATATTAATTTGCAAGCTAAGGTTTTGACTTAAGTTAATATGCCCTTACCTTGACCTCGAAGCTTTAGACAAAGTATTTTATAATAGCTAAATAACATTTTGACCATAAATTTCAATTAGTTTTGTGTTAAGATTGATTGTGTTTTGATCCATCAATGTAAAACTGCTAAATATATAGCAACTAAAAAATTTTCCCTAACTTCGCACAGTCATTTTAGTATGTTAGAATGAATTAATAAATTTGATTAAGAGTTATTAAAATAAAGTTAAAAATAAGTTATACTTAGTTATAACTCTCTAATTTTATCACTTTGCTCAAGTCGTCGTAATTCCATCACTTGGTTTCTTATAGATCAATTTGAAAGAAAAGTAATCTTTTAAATAATCTTTAGGGACTATAATATTTATTTATTCTTAAAACTTAAAATGATGATTGTATAAGTATAATCTTTAGAAGAAATTATAGTGTAAATTAAAAGTAAACAGAGTTAGTGTTTGTGGAAATAATGTGCTATAATATTTATCTTTGATATATTTTAATCACAATAGATATACTAAAGAGATGGACTATTACACATATCAAGTGGTATGATTTTTTGAGCATATATACTAAACCAAAACTTCAATTTTTGGGAAATAGTAGAGTGAAAAAGAGAGATGGTGATACCATAAACTTAAATGAATTCACAGAGATGGTGATACTGAAAGCTTAAATGGATTTGATGTTATTGATTTCATAGACCAGTTATATATATATATATATATATATATATATATATTCATATTTATATAATTATACATATTAATACTTATAATTAAGAAAACAGTAATTAAAATATTATACATTAATATATATATGTTACATAACATGTTATATCTTGGCGTAATAAATAAAAATGATTAAAACTAGTGCCTTAGTGCATTTCAAGTTTTTTTTAATTTAATTATTCTTAAATAAAAATTAAACTATAATTAAAATTTTAATGATTTAAAATATTAAAAGAAATAGGAAATAAATCCTTACTCGCTCTTTTTCTTATAATCTTATATATATCATTAACTAATCTCTTGATCAGCTGGAATGACGTACAAATAATTACTATAGAAATTTTACATGATTCACTACGTACGTTCATATATATATATATATATATATATATATATATATATATATATATATATGAAACAGGAATCTCCTACGTACGTCTTTTTTTTTTTGAATTATTACTTATAAAAAGAAGAATATATATATATATATATATATATATATATATATATATCCATTTAATTTGATTAATAAATGAAAGGCAAAAGTTCTTTTTTTTTTGGTTCTACCTTGAGTTTTAATTATGTTCTTAACATTTTTTTTGTGCAATTTCATTTATATTTTTTTTTGTTTCAAATTTGTCTCTAAGGTTAATGCTGTTGACAAAGTTGATGAAAAATGTTAATTCGTCATCTAGGCTCTTCTATGTGACACATTAAATGTTTAATCATTAATTTAAGACGCATAAGAAAAATGAAAAAAAGTAACATTTGGAACGAAATTAAAGTTTAGTCAAATGTTTGAAATAAACTTAAAACTAAAATCAATTAAGGTGACACATCGATAATTGACAGGTTAAACGGAGAAATTTATGTCTATATTTTCTATCAATTATATTAACAACATTAGCATTAGAGACAATTAAAACAAAAAAGAGATATGTGTGACAAAATCAACACAACAAAAATTAGAAACGAAATAGAAACTCAAAATAAACGTTATGGATAAAAAAAATAAATAATCAATGCAAGAAATACATTAAATTACATAATTTACTACGCTTAACAGATTTCTACCTTTATTAAAATTATAATTCAAACAAAAAAGGAAGGAACCTCATTCTTCCCTCAAAAAATTACATTTTTTTAATTTAATTTTTGAACGATTGAATATTTCAATTTAATTTTTAAAATATTGTATATTTCAGTTTCATCTTTCTACTTATTAAAATAACTTTTGAACTTTTAGTAATAAATAATTTGAGATTTAACAATTATATATTTTGACATTTAAAGCAATGAAAGATAAATTGAAATGACTACAATTTTTCAAAAACTATTTTGAAATGATTAATTTTTTAACAATTATATTAAAATTAGTAAGTGACTCAAACTTATATATACCACCAGTGGGGAGCTACTCGATATATAGCTTGTTCCCATTTTACCAAATAGATTGCCCCACAGCTTAATTAACTAATTAAAACAAAAGTAAAAAAAAAAAACTTGTTCTTCTCAATTTGTGAATATGTGGGCCAGTATTATTGATTAGAGAGTGTAGCGTACGCTCCAAACTTGCTTGTGGGGAAACCCTATATGGCTATATATGACTAACAAATAACTATGAAATATATATTATAAATAATAAAAAAATAAAAAAGGATAATAATAATTAATTAATTATTATATAGTAATCCTCTAGCTAGTCTCATTCATTCCTTAAACTTGCATTTTACGATTCCTAGCTTTAACCACCCCCGTCGGCGTAGTCACCGGCCGTCAACCCTCCCTCCTATCGTCACTGCTGTAATGAGGGCGTTGACACCCATGCTCATATGTCACCTCTCACCATTCCTTCTAACTTCAAACATATATATATATATATATTCTCACATTAATAGCTTGTTTGTTAGGGTTTGCTTCGAGCTGTGAACATTGTTTCGTTGTAGCCTCTTTATTTGATTAGAGTTAGAGTGAGATGGGTTCTTCGAACGGCGGTGTGCCGCCGGGGTTTCGATTTCATCCAACGGACGAAGAGCTTCTTCATTACTACTTGAAGAAGAAGGTGTCGTTTCAGAAGTTTGACATGGACGTCATTAGAGAAGTCGACTTGAACAAGATTGAGCCTTGGGACTTGCAAGGTAATTAATTATATTTCACTTTCACTTATTTGTTTCATTTGATTGCTTGTTTCTGCTTTGCTTTTTTTGTTTTTTGTTTCCTTTGGGATTAATTTTCTTTCAGGTTACTTATCGATCGGTATATAGGTTTAGGTTCTGTTAATTAAACTGAATTTGAGAATTTGATTTTTCCAATCATTCTCTAGAGCGATCTTATAGAAAACTTAATTAGAATTTTGTTTATTGGATTTGGGTACACAAAATATGTGATTTTTGTAAGTTCTGGTTTCCATTTTACTATATAATACACACACACACACACACACACACACACACTCGTATAATCTGTCCTTCCTAAATTATAGAAATCTGCTAACCTTAATTCTTCAAATTCGATAATGTGAAATTTGTAAAAATGCATGAATTAATTTCACAGCTTTATGACCTAGCTAGGTATATGCCAGATATATACTGAAATTTATTCTGTTTCATCTTTTCCTTCTCTCTCTAAATTGGTGTATCCAGCCAGATAGGAAATAGTTCTGGCTTTTCCTGTCCTTATATATATATATATATATATATATATAAAACTAATTTTACTAATAGTGCACAATTAAGCCCAGTAATATGCATATAGTGAAAAATCAACATCTTATTCATTTATCAATCAATATTGACATTATTATATATTAGAATGATTTTCTCAACTTGATAATGTTTAGTAAGTGAACATTTTAATTTTTAAGTACTTATAAATTCATTTATATGAAATTTATCTATTTAAACGGTAAATATATTAAAAAAATAAAAATATTCATATCCCAAAACCCACATGCTAATTAAAATATTGATAATTGAGGTGGTATTGTATGCCCATCACGAAGAGAGTTCATTAATGAATCTTTGAATAGTTTGCCTCGTTCTCTACACTGTTGACTAAAGTGAAAAATCTAAAAACTTGTGTACTTTAAATATGGCAAATAAATGGTTTTTCATTTAGAAAATGGAAAGTATATGGTCTTTAAAAAATAGTAGTATATTTTAAAACTCTCCATTCCATGATTAATCTTTTAAAGTATTTTTTACACGTCCTACTTTTAGTGAAAAATTATATACCATTTTACACGTCCTATTTTTAGTGAAAAGTTATATACCAAAGATATCATATCCTTAATATTTATTAAGTAAATTATTAATTTCATTTTCAAAAGACTACAATTATTTTAATTTGATTATTGAAAGTTAAATGTTTCAATTTAGTTTTTAAAAGATTACGTTTATCCAAAATTTGTTTTTATATATTATCAAAGTGATTTTTAACAATTAAAGATTTGAGATTTGACAGCAATAAAGACATGTTTGGTTTGTGGAAATATTTTTTATTTTTATTTTCAGTCATCATTTTCTAAAATACTAAAAATATCTTTTGATATTTTCAAATTTGACATATTTTAAAAAATATTTCCAAAAAAACACTTTCATTAATCTAAATTAAACACATTTTCAAACTTGTTTTTTATTTTCAATAAAGATAAAAATATAAAATACCTAAATCAAATAAGTTTTAAGTTTTGCTATTTACGAAGAAAAAGAATAAAATTAAAACAAAATAAAACCCTTTAAAAATTAATTGAAATACGTAATCTTTCGAAGACTACGAACTAAATCAATAATTTACACTTATTCATAAATAAGCGAGTTATATAATGTTACGATGAATTCTGGCGAATGAACAGAAAGGTGTAGAATAGGGTTAATTATCCTTTTATTTTTCAGCTCATGACGATGGAACACCAGAATATTTCTATATGTTTCAATAAAAATCACATATAATTGTCAATGAATTGATAAGTCACATAATATTTGTTTTAGTTTGTGTGAGAATCAAATCTGCATGATGTCTTGAGTCCGACTTGACCCTTTTACCCATTAATCCCTACTTATTCATATATAAGTGAGTTATATTATATAATATTGTTATGATGAACTGTGATGAACGAACAGAAAGGTGTAGAATAGGATCAACACCACAGAACGAGTGGTACTTCTTCAGCCACAAGGACAGGAAGTACCCAACAGGGTCAAGGACCAACAGGGCCACAAGCGCAGGGTTCTGGAAGGCCACAGGGAGAGACAAGTGCATCAGAAACACCTTCAAGAAGATCGGCATGAGGAAGACCCTCGTCTTCTACAGAGGTCGAGCTCCTCACGGCCAAAAGACCGACTGGATCATGCACGAATACCGCCTTGAAGACGCCGACGATCATCCTCAATCAAACCCTAATGTCAGTAACATCTTTATTTCTCTTTCTCAACTTTACTTTCACTGCGTACTCTAAGGACTTTAAAACTGGACTATTTGTTAACTGTTTTGCCTTGTTTAAGCCAATCCATCATGGTCTGGTTTGCACCAATATTCCCTCACAAATTTTTCATTCTTAATTTGGTCCCTTATAGATTAATATGTTATGAATGCAATCTTCATAAATTTTCATTCTCAATTTGGTTCCTTACAGATTGATATGTTATCAATTCAGTTCCTAAAAAAATTTTATTCTCAATTTGGTCCTCATAAATTGATATGTTATCAATTTAGTTTCTTACTTATTTTCATTATCAGTTTGATCTCTCACAAATTGATATATTATCAATTTAGTCCTTTTTTGTTGGTCATAATTTTTGATAGTCATAACTTTTGATGCCAAGACTAAATTGATAACAGAAATATATGAGAGACTAAATGAATAACATATCAGTTTGTTAGAGAACATATTGAGAATGAAAATCTATGAGGGATTGAATTGATAACATATCAATCTATAAGAGACCAATTGAGAATGAAAATTTGTGAGGAACTAATTTAAAAAAAAAACATTTGTGAAGGACCAACATGATATTTTGGTTGTTAACTAACAATAGTTATGGGTAATAGTATTTTTTTGGTATTATTTATTTTTATTAAAACCATATAATAATTAGTTACTTAATTTGTTGCTATATAATTCTTAAAAATTTGTCATTATAAAAAATTACTTTGATACAGAGGCCAAATGGAGATAAATAAAACCTTTTAAGGATTAAATTGAGACTTTTAGTTTTTCAAAAACTAGCTTAAGATAATTGTAATATTTTAGGGACCAAATCAATAATTTAATCTAATATTTATAGCAATACCATTACCACCTAGTGAGTTATTCTTTGACTTGTGATGGATAAAGCAAAAATTCTATATAATCTAAAGATGTTTCACTCTAGGAGATTCAAATTCATGGCTGCTTGAATCACTATGTGCTGAATTCATTTTGTAGGATGATGGCTGGGTGATTTGCAGGGTGTTCAAGAAGAAGAATCTGTTCAAGATTGGCAATGAGGGTGGGTCCATGCATAATTCAGACCAACAGCTCAACAATTCCTCAAGCATCAATCATCCTCGCTCCTTCATGCATAGAGAAAGCCAGTACTTACTACATCATCATCAACAACAACAACAGCAAAATCCCAGAAGCTTCGAGCTTGATAAACCTGAGCTCGCACTTCACTATCCTCCTCACCTACAAAACCCTCATCAATACTCCCTCTTCCAAGCTCAATCCCTTCTTCCAACCCACAAGCCCATGCCCTATGATTACAACTCATATCCATCAACCCTACCCTCCGACTCACCTGCCATAGCTGCCAAACAACTCATGACAAACCCCAGAGACTGTGAAAGTGGAAGTGAGGGATTGAGGTACCAAGTAAACGAGTCGGCCGGCAATGTGGAGGTCGGCACGTGTGAGCCGGCGGCTCAAGAGATGGGAGCAGGAAGAGACCATGACCAAGGGATAAGTGAATGGGGTGTGCTTGATAGGCTTGTTGCCACCTCTCATATTGGAAATGAAGAGTCCTCCAAAGGGGTTAGGTTTGAGGATGAAAATGCACCATCTGTTCACCAGATCAACCACCTCTCATTGCGTGGAGAAATGGACTTTTGGGGCTATGCTGGAAAATAATGATTTTCGGTTTCAATCAAATTGAAATTGAACTAAGTGTAAGATGGGTTATAAATTCATTTAATTAGAGATGGATGAAAACTATTACGTATATTAATACTGATTGAAGATTGTTTGTTAAATTCAACTTAATTGATGTGATTATTTTATCAACATATATGTTTTCTGCTTGTCGTGTTTTTATTGCATGTGAATTGTGAAACAAGTACAACTGCTATTATGGCATGGCTGCATGCAACTCCGATATGGCATGTATATGTCATGCATCAGATCAATCTAATGGTAAAAAGTAATGTATAAGGGCAATTGCTATTTAAAGCAAATTGAATAAATTTTAACTTTTACCCCCACAATATGATAAAACTGTATCGTAATCTCAAAATTGTAAAATTGGTAATTATTATAACAAGGTTGATATGTAACCTAGAGAAGTATTGAATCATCTAATCCTTGGTTTAACTGTTTTGTCACTAGTTAAATAACAATAACAATAATAATAGAAATTAGAAAAATAAAAAGTAAATGATAAATAAATATGTCAATTATAACTTACAACAAAGCATATGAAAGCATATCAACATTGTTTGATTCAAGATATTTTAACATTTATTTTTTTTAAGCAATGTCTTAGTTTAAATTTTATGAATAGAAAATTAGTGTTGAAAAAAATTTATACAGTTTTTATTTGATTTAAATCGAATTAAATTTATTAAAGCTCAGTAAATTTCGGATACCAATAGATAAAGAAAAAAAGAAAAAAAAAAGGCATATGAAAGCAAAATTGAATATTTCAATGGGCGTTAAAACCAACCAATAGCACTTTGATTTCAAACATAATGACAAAGCATGTGATTATAGTAATTAATGTGATGAAGCTAATATTGCGTTTAATCAAATGTGTTAGTTGTGAGGAAGACATTGACAAGCACAAGCCTCGACTATGTTAGGGGCAAAATTGGAAAAGTTCCCAAAAATATCTCTTATTTCTCGAAGTTTCTGATCTAACAAGTTGATTAGCTCCTTATTCAAAACTCAAAAAAACCATGTTTAAGGGAAACTAATCGACTGTTGGGGCCTGGTAGTTAACTGAATACTATCAAGAATCTCCAAATTCTCAACTCGAGGACACCCAATCAACTGTTGCCCTCTACTAGTTGACTGGTTGATCCCCTACACCCCATAACTTTTTATTACAGAGCTCCAAGTTGACTGCTAAAGCTTGACAATCGATTGGCGACCTTTAGAATCAGAAAATGAGCATAGAAAAAAAGTTAAGCTCCCCAAAAACAATGTACCCAAACATGGTCCTTCCCAACACGTAAAAACCTAATACCAGGGTATTACAGCTGAGAAGTACAAGGCTAATCCAATTGCTTATCCAAAGGTTGACTTAAAAATTAAAATAATGGATGCAAGTAGCAAGACCATATTGGAAAGGCTGCATCCACAGTCTTGAGGGAAGCTTGGCCTTGGAAGCATCACAATCCTACTCACAGCCAGCGTTAGTGTCTCATCCTTCCGGAATGAGTGCTACATTTGACAAGCAAGGAGTTGGACTTGGTGAACACCATTTGAAATCATGTCAGGTGGTGACTTTGAATTTTAGAGTCATTTTCTATATTAAATTGTCCTTAAAATACAATAAAATAATTAATTTTAGGGTATTTTATGAATAAATTAATGTAAGTTCAACTTTTCCTAAAATAATAATTTAATATACAATTAACAATTTTAGTACATTTAGGTGAAATTTTGAGTTAAATAGACTTTTTAATGTTAAATTTAATTGAAGTTGATTTCTTAGGTTAATAAAGCCCAAATATTAGAGGAAGAGTAGAAAGAAAGCCCAAAATTAAAAGCCCAAATATTAGAGGAAGAGTAGAAAGAAAGCCCTAAAGTAAAAGTAAGCCCTCAATCAACTGAGGATTACTTAGTTATTATTCAATTCTTAGGAGTTTTAGTAGCTAGTAGTTTTAGTTAGAGATAGGTGGATCACATTTATTTTTGGTTTATAAAATAAAGTTTTTTTCTCCTATTTTTTTCCTTTTTTTTTTCTCTAGTTTATATGATAGAAACTGAACTTTATGCATTTTACAAAGTAGTCACTTGTAAAATTGAAATCAGAATTCATTTATAAGTTAAACGGATTCATAAATAAATAAAGCCTAATTTGTTTTAATCATTATACACTAAATTATACCTTAGGATAACTACATATAGGGCCTTTTATTTGGATTTCAAATGTGCCATAATGCCTTTTCATTTGAACGTTTATTATGAATAAGACAAGACATTAGTTAGTTAACTCATGTAGAAAATATAACTAAATAACCTAGATATAGTAGTTAGATAAATAAGGAATCCTGACATATAAACTAAGGAATTCAAATAGTAGGAAAAATTTACTAAGTTTTATAACCAAAATGAAAGTAGTGAAACTGAACCCTAACTTTCTATAATTATAAATTTTTATTTTCTTATTACCAAAGTCATTTAACTTAATTTTCTTTTCCATGTACTTAAAAGTTTTCGAAAACATTCTTTTAAAAATTTAATTAGTATCATGTTAGTATGTGATATCTAATTCTTAGAAAATTAATACTCTATTTTATTATTTGATAGGACTAGTGCACTTGCTAGTGTGAGGTATTAATTTTTTCTTTTTGATTTTTTAATATATATATAACTATTTTGAGCTAACCTATAAGCCTAAGTTTGCAATTTATAACTAATTTTCTTTTCTACATACTTAAAAGTTTTCGAAAACATTCTTTTCAAAATTTAATTAGTATCCTGTTAGTATGTGATTTTTAAATTAAATTTAATCATCGTAAAATCATCACTCTATTCTATTACTTGATACGATTGGTGTATTTGTTAGTGTTAGGCTTAAATTTTTTCTTTTCGATTTTTTAATATATATAACTATTTTGAGCTAACCTATAAGCCTAAGTTTGCAATTTATAACGCTACGACATGCATCATAGGACACGTGTGGAGACACAATTGTCCCATTTTATGTGATACAACAATTTGATAATCTGACCACAAAATTCAAACATTGTAAACACATTTGACATTTTTAATTATATATTTCACATTTATTAATATAGATTCTTTGCTTGGTTCTCTAGTTGTTCTGTATTGCTACCTTTAAATGTATGCAGGTTTATAAATTTCGAAATGGAGGAAAGATATGACATTGCAATTATGTCCCAAATTTGAACGCGTAACTGTGTCTAAGGAACTAGGCAAAGAATTTATGTTAAAGCCGTTGTTAAAAAAGTGTTTTTTATAATACTTTTAGCAACAATTTTAAATTATTGTTAAAAATTTTAACCACGATTTTAATCGTAACTAAATGACAAATACGGGATCCAGATTTCCCAAATTTGCAATAGAATACAGCAAGAGAACATCGACAAAATAACAATGGATCAGTGATAGGACAATATTGAAATCACGAGGAAAATGGGAAAAATGAGTTCCAAAATTGGGGAGGAATTGGTGACAAGAATGGCTATGAGACAGTGACAGGACAATTACGGAATAGTGACAAACTTTGATGTTATTCCACAACATGGAACACAAGTCCATTTAGCATGGGATATTCCCTTGCTAACGGGTTAGTGATGGATATTGGTGAGGGAATAGTTCCTCGCCAATTCATTGATAAATAGCGACCACTGATAAACAACAGACGTTTTCGTCGCTATTTGGTCCTTGTCCTCTCTCTCAGCCTCTTAGCGAGTGAATAACAAGGGACTTTGACGGAATGTTCCCTCACTCTTTTCTTTTTTTCTTTTTTATTTTGTTTTGTTTTGTTGTGTTCATGAAAACACCTATGAGATAACTAGTCCCAGTAGATAGTAATGGTCTAAAACATATCATGCCAAATTATGAGTACGTCCATGTTTTTAATAGAAGAAAATGAGCTCTCATATTTTGCATTCATTAGGAAGCTCACAAAATATAACGTGTTTCTGCACTAGTATAGAAAATAGGTGCTAACTTATTAAAGATTTTCCTTTGCTAGTACATAAAAGTAGGGATGGCAATGGAGAGAAAAATGTTTTCGGGATCTTGTGAGTGGAGATTTTTTTTTTTCGTGAGGACAAGGACAAGGGAAAAAACTCTCCCGTCAATATTTCAGGGATGGGGATGAGGATCATACTCCCCACTCCACGGGGTCTTCGTCTTTGAATGATGTTTTAGTAATTTTATTAAAAGTATTAAAATGTCCTTTATATATATACATAATTTTTTTGTAAAGATATTTTAATAATTTCATGATTAAATTAATTTAATAATTAAAAAATAACTTACCCTAATTCTAATTTTTCCATCCCAAATCATGTTTCCTTATCCACAGTCTCCATCTCTGTCGTCACTGTCTCATTGAATCTTTAATTACTCGTGCTCGTTGTCGAATCTCTCCTGTAATCACTATCTCCATCTCTGTCAGTCTGTCTCTGTCTTGCCATCATCTCTATCTCTGTCTTGTTGTTGTCTCTCTGAATCTATGAATCTATAAACAAAATATCATCTTCTTAGTTCTCACCGGTGGTAATCCTAATTTCCCCCATCCCAAATCACATTCCCTCATTCATAGATTCACTCAACATTTGTTGCTATTTGCTCATGCTTGTGGTGAAATCTCTCCTATCGTCACCGTCTCCATCTTTGTCAGTCCATCTCTATCTTGTTATCATCTTTATCTCTGTCTAAGCCTCTACTTGTCGTCTTTTTGAATCTCTAAACAAACTATCATCTTCTCAGTTCTCACTGATGGTAAGCTTCTTCCTGTCCGTCTCATCTCTCACCATCGTCTCCCTCTCCCTCTAATTTCTCCTTTTTTTCTCTGTGTCGTGCCGTTGTGAATAAAGCTTTTTTTTTTTTTAAATTTTTAAAAATTATTTATTTATTGGTGGGACCCCACGGGGACCCAAGGAGAATTGAGGAGTGGAGATGGGGAACAAATTTTCTCCCCGATGGGGATGGGGCGGGGCAGAGATAGGGAGCTTGCCATCCTTACATAGAAGGTGTACTATTTGGCATGCAAATGATGCAAGTAACTTACTCTTCTTGGAGTTGTATCTAGCACAAAAGGTGCAACTAGCATTGTTTGGAAGTGTGACTAACACTGTTAGAAAGAAGAACTAGTTGGCTAATGAAATAATATAGTTCTCTTTATCTTTTCACTGTATTCAAACTATAGTACAAGATGAATATGTAGAATAATTTCAAAATCCAAATATAAAAACATGTAACTCACAATTTAATAGCCTACCTTAGCAAGTTATTGTTAAGACTTTGTTTACACCTGACACCCATGTACAACAACAAAAACAACTCCAATACTTGAAAATTGGTTCAATTAAAGGCCCACAAAGACTTACAACTTTCCTTTCACAAATGTAGTCAATTGGGTATAAAAAAAGGGGGCCATGCTAGCTCTTCTCTCTCTCTCTCTCTCTCTCTCTCTCTCTCTCTCTATGATGTCATCTATCATTATTTCCTTCTCTCTTGGTTAAATAAGGAATATGATGTGTGGTATCATGCAAGATAAAGAAGAAAATATATTTAACAAAACTTGGGGAGATAAAACATACTTGTTGTTCTTAGATAAAAAAAATTTTGTTCTTGAAAATAAAAATGAAAAATTTTAGTATGTTAAAAATTATATCAAAATATGAAATTATTTAGCATTATGCTTTTTAATATATTTACTAAAATGATTTTTTAATAATTTTTTGTTAAACCATTAAATCATAAATCACTCACCTCTCAAGCTCAATCACTAACCATTTTTTAAACTATTGGTGCGAATCGTGTCAAGAGTTCAATCCAACTGTTATTTGTAGAAAAAAAAAAGAAAGAAATATAATTTAAAAATGCAAATAGTGATAATTTGAAACATTAGTTGCAAACACCACAAATAATAAATAATTACACAAAAGTAGGGATTCATATCATCTCCTATCAGTTGGAGAGTCCAGCTTTTTTTAACTACAGTTTTGTGACTTTTGACTATGGTTAATTTGAAACATTAGTTGCAAACACCACAAATGATAAATAATTATATAAAAGTAAGGACCCAGATATGCTCATGTGCGCTGGAGAGTCTAGCTCTTTTTAGCCATTGTTTAACCATGGCTAAAAGTCATAAAAACGTGGCTAAAAAGAGCTGGACTTTCCAGCGCAAAGGAGCACCATGACTAAAAGTCACAAAACCATAATCTAAAAGAGTTGGACTTTCCCGCGCACAGGAGCAGATTTGTGTCCCAAAAGTAGGGAAAGTTTAATCAAGATCCTAGGAAATCTTCCTGCCTTATAAATAAGTACATTATAGAGTTGTTAATTACTTTATTTACACTTAAGTAACCCACTGTTTAGAAAAACAAAACGTAACGTGTAGATATATATAGGAGATCATCATTCAAAATCAAAACAACTCCATAGAGCTCTACCTTGATCTTAAAGGGTTCCACAATCATAGTAGGTATGCCCATTTGGGTCTCTAAATAGAACAACCAAGATTGAACCAACAATCAATTTCATAATCAATGATTGAGAAAAATCAAGCTTCTTCCCGATGAGGTAACTTTGCAAAGACAGCCAAAAGATCCTCATCTTCCTCTCCCTCACATATTGATCAAATGCTTCCTCTGCTGCCACTTCCACCTTCTTCTTCATCTCCATCTTCTGTGCCAAGCATCTAGCCAGCACCACTGCATCTTCAATGGAGGCTGAGCCACCTTGTGCTATGAATGGGCCTATGGCATGCATGGCATCACCTGCAATGGTCACTGTGCCTTTTCTAAACTTGTTGAGAAGCAAGTCCCATGGAGGACGATACTTGAGGTCTGTAAGGTGCAAGGAATCCAATTCACTATTTTCTATCATCTCCATTGCATGTGTCGGAAAACCTTTCATTGACTCCATCAAGGATTCTTTCATAAGAACTGAACATCTTGAGATCATTGAATCTGCTTTTGTCGGATAAACCAAAATTAATCTCAAAATTATTAAGACTAATTAAACATCATTCAGATCCCTTACAAATAATGTGATCCTCCATTGGTCCCTCACATATAAGGCATTTATAAATTTGGTTCCTTATAGAAATGCTTTACAAATTTGGTTCTTCACAAATAAAATTGTTACTAATCATGTCCTTATGTTAATTTGCTATTAAGAAAACTAACTATTAATTCACATATTATATAATGGTGACTAAGCAGCTTATCAAAAACATATGTTACATAGCAACAAACTTGTTAATTTTATTAATAAGAAATGGATATGAGGTTGTTATTCGTAACACATTTTTAAGGGGTCAAATTGAGAATGAAATATCCATTTTTAAGAGACCAAATTAAAAAAGCAAATTTATGAGGGATTAAACTGAAAAATATCCTATCTATGAGTGACTAAATTGAGAAGACAATTTTACATGGGATCAAAATGGAGTTATAGTTAATTTATTAATATAAATTACTAAATTTTCATAAAACATAAAATGGGGGATGGGAGATAATTTAATTACTCCATGTAGCTTGCTTCAAAATGGTTTGCAATATAAGTGGTTTAATATCGTGCCAGTATTTAAATTGAAATATTTATCAACATTCTATGTCACTTATATATTAAATAGTTCCAAAACGTTTATAGAAATAGTTCCAAAACGTTTATAGAAATAGTTCCAAAACGGTTATAGGCTATGCTTGGATTAATTTGAAAATTTTCATTATTTTAATATTTATGTAATTATTTTGTTAGAATAAAGTTAAAAATTATCATAGGGTGGTTAAGTGGTAGTTAAATATACTATAAGGGAATTGAATAATATACTGGGGATAAATTGATTTCGAGCTAAACCATAGGAAGCAAACTATATATGTGTATATATATATATATGATATACAATTATATAATCAAAGAAGGAACCACTAAAACCCCCACCGAAACCACACCAAAAAATTCCTTCTAGACCCTCTTCTTCCGATCTCTCTCCATCTCCAACTCTCAATCCTCTTCAAAACAAAAAACCTAATTTGCAAGGCTTGTAAGAAGAAAGGGTACATCTAGGCCAACTGTGCTACAGCCTCAAACATCCTCTGCACGTGAAACTAGTTAGGAGAGTCCAGAAGACCAAGAAGGATGGACTCCCAAAAATCACCTCCAACCTTCCAACAAAAGGAAGATTTCCCCCCTACAAAGATCTCCCCATCAAACTATAGACATCCAAATGGGGCTTGGGTTCTCTTCTTAGCTCTTCTTTCTTTGACTTTTTAGAGCTTTTGGATGGCTGTAGACTCCACAGTATAAGGACTGTAGGGAGCCAAGCACAAAGAGAGAACCTTCTCCCGTCCAAATGCTGGGGCTCATGCTCCACCCCAATGGAAAGATTTGGGTGATGTCATATTGTCAACTAGCAATTTTTTTTTTCTAACAGCAATCATAACCCCAACAACTAGTTGACTTCTCCAATCTACCTTACTAAATGCACTGCAAAACTTTTCAAAGACGCCACAGCCACCTTGCAGCCCCTCATCACATGTCATAACTCATCCTCTAAAACCAACTGAAAACCCCTTGTTTGGAGCAACTCCTCCTCCACGCCACTTATTTGTGACATTAACCTCAAACCTCCAACTCAGAGCTCTCCCAATCACTCCCTCTCAAAACCCCTTAATCAACTTAGCCAAACTCAAAACCCTTCTCTCTCTACTATCCCACCCAATGATGGCATCCATCCAATACTGTTGAAATGAAGGAGGAGGAAGTGTTAGTGGAAGAGAGAATTTCTCTTAGAACCCACTAAGATTGTATTGTTTTGCTTAATCCAAGCACAAGTATATTGAGGTATTTATAGACATATATAGTAAACAACCCTTTACATGAATCTAATTAATACAATACATGTAACACACATTTCTAGATTCATGTATTACAATATTTTAGATGGTTCATGTGAATTAATCTACTTAGGAACTCAAAAAACCTATCTAGAGAATCAAAAGATCCTTCTAGAGATTCAAAGAGATTTATAAAAAATTAAAGAAACACATAGAAAATTCAAGAGATGCTTAGAGAATTATAAATTATATTTATTTTCAACACTCCCCTTAATTTGAAATTTCTTGATTACTCCAAGCTTTGTTCACAGTCTTTGAAAATCTTCAATCTTGAGAGGTTTTGTTAAAATATATAGCAGCAATTTGATCTTTGAGTTTTCATATACTTAAGCTCCACTTCTTTGTTAGCAACATGTTCTCTAATAAGATGATATCTTGTTTCTATATGCTTACTTCGATCATGAAACACTAAATTTTTAGCTACAATCCTTGTTTTGTATCTTTCATTTTGCATGTCTTGAACACCCATTTAAATCCAATTGCTTCATGGCCGTTATGAAGTGTTGATAACTTCCAAGTGTTATTATTTTTAATAGATTTTATCTCTTCATCCATTGTTTGTCTCCATTTTTCATCTTTCAGGACCTCGTCAAAGCTTAACGGGTCACTATCCATAAAGAGGCAATATAGATAAGGAGTCTTTTCAATTGCACAATTAAAAACTCTAAATATATGTATGTATCCTAATCACAGATTTCACTATAATATTGTTGTTGCAATAGGCTCCACAACCATATTAAGCCTGTGATTACAAATCACATATCTGTATTACTCCATAACTCCAATCAACCCATGTTTGTCGACTCTGTTTCACTCATACCCATTGTTTAATTAATTGAATTTCTAATTTTCTTTTAAGTAACAAATTCTAAAGTATGCTCCACTTTACTCTAGTATTCGATTCCATGACCACCATAATTGAAGACTTTGAAAGTATCGGTTTAGGCAGGAAAATGTAAGTAATTAAAATATTAGATAGAGTACTTTTTATGTCCCTCACATTTATATCAATTAATTCAATTTCGTCTCTAATTTGTTTTTTGTATTAGTTATGTTATATGTATATGTTTCATTTTTGTTTCAAATCTGTTCTTTTACTAACGCCATCCATGATAGAAGATGCTGAGTTACGTTGTCACGTGAACTGCTTAATCAGTATTTTTCATCAGTAAAATAAATAGCATTGTAAAAAGGGTATATTTTAAACAAAATAAAATATGTAGGATATATAACTAATGTCCCGAAAAAACATTGGGGACGAAATTGAAACTTTGTATGAATGTTAGAAATATAAAAAAATACTTTTGCTTTAAAATATTTGAAAGTGAGAGGGAATGGAAACAATGACCTTGAGAAGTCCAAAGCTTTGTGACAAACCAGTAAACCAAGTGGTGAGTGATTGGAATCCTTCCTAGCTGAATACCATCTCTGCTCGTCACAACAAACTCACTTCTAAATTGATGGCCATTTGCATAATTTGTGAAGCCTCTTGCTACGCTTGTCCACAAACTTTCTTTTCTGTCTGAGTCTGACCCAATAATGTTTGCTATCACAGAGTTCACTCCATCACATCCAATAACAACCTGATATATATTATCAAAAATAGAGGTAATTGATTTTTTTTTTCATTATGGAAAAAGAGTAGGTAAATTAGACCTCAATCACTATATTAGAGTCAAAGCATGGCTCCTGGCTCAAAGAACACTTATAAAGGTACTTATAGATTACTCACCAACAAGGTTCTTATATTAGAAGATTATAAAATATTTGTTCCTTACCAACTATGTCAACTCTCATTGGCGATGTACAATTGATTTGATCTTAGAAGATTATAATTTTTGTAATTTGGTTGTTAAAAAATGAAGTGTTCTAATTTAATTTCTAAAAAATTACATTTGTTTTTCAAAATATACTATTGTTGAATCTCAGATATTTTGTTGCTGAAAATCATTTTGACTAGTAAAAAAATTAAATTGAAACAAACATGATTCTTTAAAGCCTAAATTAAGAAAACTACAATGTTTTGGGGAAGTGAGTAATTTACTCTATTATCAAACATTCAAAATGTATGCACTTTGTAATGCTGATGATGCCACTATATATATATATAGAAAGAGAGGAGTTCATGAGAAACCAAAATGTGTGGGTGTGAGAGAGAATGCTAACCTCTATGAAATTATATAGCAATCTCATAAAATATTTTGACTACAGATTTCTTTTATTAAAAAGAAACACACATATTTAATATAGAAAATAACCTAAATATTGCTACTAGTTCTTTCCTCAAATGAAAAATTTTGAAACCTTTTGATTTAAATGATGGGTTTCATGAACTAATATTCTATTGTGCAATATGAATATCTTGATATTTCATATCATAATATAAAAATATCATAAATTGTGGAATGACATTGTATCAAAAACTCCTCAATAACTTCTTTACCTATATATAAATACTTAATATTACATTTTCCGGGGTCAATTTGTTCATATTTTAAGATGCCTAATATTTAAGTGTGTACATTTGTTTTGTTGGCATATTAAAATACCTAGAATTATTACTTTCTCATGTTAAAATAATGACAGAGTATATCAAAGACGTCTTAGTAATAATGGAAATAATGAGATCTAACACCATGTTAGCCAATCATTAAGAGTAAATATACAAATTAGTTCTTAAAAGATACACTTTTATATTATTTAGCATTAGAAAATTGGACCGGTCATTAAACTGATCGAGACACCGGTTCAATAGTCAATAGTTAGATTGTGATTGAACCGCGGTTGAGCTGGTGATATTTAAATCATATTAAAATATTAAAATATAGAATATAGAATATGTAATATTAAAATATTCTAGGTATGTTATAGATATATATTTATACTAATCCTAGATCTTCTCCTAATAGCTTAAATTTTTTAGAGATTTTTTTAAAATACATAATAATATTCAGTAAAAATTCAAAAATAAAACAAAAAATTTTAAAAAAAAAATGAACCAATTGAACCAGACTGACTCAACTGATTTTTCACGGATTCCTGGTCTAAATCGAATTGATTCCCTAATTTTTTGGTTAAACCGACCAGTTCAATCTAATTCTCTGAATATTATTATTTAGTTCGCAAAATTTAAATGTCTATAGTCCTTATACATGCTTAGTATAATTTAGTCCTCGTGAGACTAAAGTATATATTAACTTACCTTTGAAGAATTTACAAATAAAAATGTTTAACAAGTTCAAATTTTATAACATTCAAGAGCTAAATCGAATGTAGTTAAATTTTTTAGAACTAAACAATTGACTCATATAGCATACAAGGACTAAATTGTTAATGTAATTATTCATTAATTAATTACCTTGGCTTGAAGGAGAGTTCCATTGCTGAGCAAGAGCTGAGGGTACTTGGTTACAGAGTCTAATTGAATAGAAATCACTTGAGACTCAGTTCGTATGCTGCCCTCTGGCAAATTATCAGCCATCACTTTCATTAGATCAATCCTTTTTAAACACCGAAATTCTTCACAAACCCTATAAAATCAACAAAAACTGGATGGATAAATATATAAATTAGTCCATGAAATACTTTTTTTTTTTAGTCTCTGAAATTTAAGTATCAAACGATTGACTCTTGATAGGTTACAAACCGAATATAAATATATTTATTTATCTTTGGAGAATAGTTTAATAATGACTTCGTATTGTATATGGATTAAATTATGTAAAGTTAAATTTTTAGAGATTAGATAACTGGTTAATATATTTTTTTGAGACTAAATTGTTAATATAATTTAAATTAATTAGAATATTTTAATTTATACTTTTTATTACCAACCACAGTTCTATGTGAGATGAGAATGAGATATTCGACCGCTTTCTCTTTTTTTTTTTTGGACCAAAAAGGGATACTCGCTAATATATAAATAACAAATAATTAACAATTAAACTCTTGGGACAACTTATCAGATAAGTGGTGCAAAAGAAAATTAGTTAATTATATTTGCATTTATTTTATTTTACTGTGCAATTTTCTCATTTCCTTGGTTGACTGATAGTGATGAAACATAGCTAATAGCCAAATATAAAAAATGAAAGGAGGTATGAACTAGGGTCTATGAAGGCGTTAAAAAAAAGGAGGTGTGAGAATAACATTGCTATAAAAAATAAGTAGCACTATAACAAAACAAGCCATAATTATGATAAATTTAGATATGAATGTAATTTTTTAAAAATAAACATAGAATTTTTAAATTTAAATATAATATAATTAATTTAAAAAAATATAAAAAATTAAAGTTATTGATTATTTAAAAATATTAAAAAATAATATTTTATATTTATAAAGTGTATTTTAATAAAAATTATTAAAATTTTTGTTAAAATAATTTTAATACTATATTATTTAAATATATATATATATATTTTAAAAAAGTACTTAGATATCATATTTCAGATTCATCAAAAAAAAAAAAAAACTAAGCGGCCCGCACTTGGCTTCATATAAAAAACTAAACACTGAAGTTTTCCTTCTGTGATGATATTAATCAAATCAAGAAAGCTGCTACAAATTGAAAGCTGGATTATTTATTTTAATTTTTTTTGTATGGTTAATTAATAAACCAAACAAATTAGTAAATTAAGATGTAATGAAATTTTATAAATAACATATAACTTGTCAATCTCTAGATTAGACAGATGAAATGTGCATACATAATTATTCTGTTAGTTTTTTAAATTCCGTACCCCACCCTTCCTTTGCCTGAGCATACGTCATAAATATTTTATATTAATCTCTTACTATATAACTTTTTTTTATTATTATTTAAAACCTCACTGAATTTTGACTAATTTTAATTTAAGATGAATTAGATTATAAAAATGTAAAATTTTTTTAATATTAATTTTTTCTATTCCAAAAATTCGAACTCAAAATATTACTTTAAAAATCTAAGTGTTGAATTACTTAAATTTTGGTGTTGGTCTATCATACTATATGACTGTGTACAAAAATTGATAATTGGCGTTGATCAATTTACCCTTTTGGGTTTGGAAGAAACAAATTTAATCTATTTAATTTGCTGTATATACGCCTCATTATGATCATGTAATCCAATAAAATGAAATGATATAAATAATAAATATTTTTGTTTTAGAATTATGCTGATCAACTCACCTAAACGGTGTTTCCTTTGCCTCATTCTCTTCAAGCGCGATGAATTTCCCCCTGCAAAATTAATTGTCAGCTCAATATAAATAATTGGCGCAATGATATTTACATATTTTATTATTTAAATTATCAAAAAATAAAAGTATTACATATTAAAGTTCAATTAAAACTAATATGTAAATGTAATTTTTCATAAGATGGACTCAGATATTAATTTTACTATATATGATGGGCTATCAAATAATTTATATGCCTTAAAGAATTATCTAAATAAAGTATGATTTTGGGCTATATATGGTTATATTATAGTTTAAGTGGTTTGGGCTAACTTTATAGAAATCTTGTTAAGCTCTATTATTATTGTTAATGGATTAATAGCAACGAGTCTGAAAGGTTAATGGGTAGTGATTCACTAAAGTGACAGGAGGAGTTTTTATATGGATGCAAATCGAGTTCACTGTAGTATGTTTTTAGTTACGATTTTAATTATAGTTTAAAAAGTCACAGTTATAACTGTGGTTAAATATACTTTAGATATAATTTTTATAGTTATAATTATAACCGTGGTTAAAAGCATGAAAAGAATCTTGCTCGCTGAAAACAATCTATGTTTGTTTTTATATTGTCACTTTTGTAATTTCCATATTGTTATAGAACTAAAAAGACAGTGGCTAGTCGTTTAAAAAAAAAAAAAAGACAGTGTCTACACTCCTTTAGCATTTTTCTTTTTGTCATTAGATTGTTGAAACGATGAATCAAGGTAGGTTTTCATATTTTTTGTAATTAATTTTATCTTGTATAGGGATGGCAATGGGGCAGGGCGGGGCGGAGGCAGAGAGTGCCTCCCCCGTCCCCGTCCCCGTCCTCAAAATCTGTCCCCGTCCCCGTCCTCGCCCCCGATCTCTGACTGGGAGAAAAAATCTTTTCTATTCCCATTCTCCGTGGAGAGCCGGGACCCTTGGGAACTTCACGGGATTATTTAAAAAAATTTAAAATGTAAAAAAAATCAATAGTACATATTTTAATAAAAAATCTTTTCTTTTCTCTTCTAGGTTGGGGAATAATTAAGAAAATTCAACACTCATATATGCAAGACCAACAAAATAATCAATTTTGGGAGAATGAGATTAGAGTTTTATTTTTTATTAAATTTATTTTAATTATTTTAAATATAAAATGACTAAAAGATTTCTAATATTATATATATATATATATATATATTAGGGGTATTTTGTAAATTTATTAAAATACCCTTCGGGGACGGGGACTCCGCGGGGCAGGGAGTGTGATCCCCGTCCCCGTCTCCGTTTAACTTTCGAGAGAATTTTTCCCCCCGTCTCCATTCTCGTGGGAGAAAATTTCTCCCCAACGAGACCCCGAATGTGGGGATTCCAGCATATTTTTTCAAATTCGGGTCCATATTGCCATCCCTAGTCTTGTAACCTTTGAATTAGATCTTTGGACAATCGAAAGATGGTCGAAAGAAAAAATCTCTATTTGACAGGGCTTCTTCCTATACCTATGAATTCCATTGGACCCAGAAATGATACATTGGAAGAATCTTTTGAGTCTTCCAATATCAATAGGTTGATTGTTTCGCTCCTGTATCTTCCAAAAGGAAAAAAAATCTCTGAGAGCTCTTTCCTGGATCCGAAAGAGAGTACTTGGGTTCTCGCAATAACTAAAAAGTGTATCATGCCCGAATCTACAACCGTAACTCTAAGTTATGGTATGATTTAATACCTTGAAGAACTTTTGATATAGTTCGTGAGTTTCTTAGTGAGAATCTTATTTTTGAGTTGTAATTTCCATTAGTAAGAACTACATAATTGTCAAGTGATTCCTTATGACAATTTTAATCACGTCGAGAATTGAAGGAGATTTGCAACGGAGGGAAAATTTAGCTTTCTATCATTTTACCTGTAAGTGTAAAGTGTTAGCTTTTATATATTAAAGGTATAATTAGGCTATAGTTTGATAAGTCTTATATGTTGTTTCCCCTTTAACTTTATATATATATAATGAAAATTGTTCTGAAAGCTAGAAATTAAGATACCCTTTAACTGTCATATTTCAAAATTTAAACATCAATTTTTGCCATTTTAACATTAACCCTATTAATGAAAATGTCACTTCAAAATTTGTCATATTTGTCATGTGCTACAATTCCATTCATTTGAACAATAAATATCGTAGTTTGAGGTGAAATTTCTATCATCTGATGAGTAACAGAACAATAGATAAAAATATCTAAATCTTGAAGGGAGGGAGAACCTGTCTAGCTTTCCAAATCGAAGTGTGTTTGCTAATGGCTTTAAATTAAAAGAAAAAAAATTAATTCTTAAAAGATAAATAAGCCGACTTGAAAATTCAATGCTCTACGATTTAGTTCTATAAAGTTACCAATTTGTTAAACATTATTATTGAGTCAATCCATAAAAAATAAGTAAATATATAAATTAATCCTATAGAAGAACTCATTTATCGAGTTTCTAATTTATATGGAGTTATGAACTAACCCATTCAGCACATAAATTTTAAGGATAAAATAGATAGAAAATATATCTTTTAGGGACTGATTTGTATGTTAATTTAATTAAAAATGAGTATTTTTTATTTAGACTTATTTTCTTTTCAGGTTGAACTAATTAAACATGTTAATGCACTATATAAAAACTTGATTTTTAGTAGCAACTAAAATTATCAGTGAAAGTTAAAAAGTCATTATTGAGAGTGTTTTAGTGGCGACACTGTCGTTGCTTAAAGTCTCATCATTGAAAATTTTAATTGTGACTTTTGTTGTCACTAAAAAGTCATCATTGAATCCCACATTCAGTGACAACTTTTTAATAACTAAAGTGGTTACTGAAAGTAAAATTTGTATCATCTAAAATAGTTGTAGACAAAAGAAAAGTCATCAATAAAGATACTTTCAGTAGTGACATTTCATCGATAGTAAATGTACTTTCAGTGGCGACATTTTATTGCCACTGAAAGTATGTCCTAACAAATAGGGTGATTTGTACATTTTGAGGGTTTTTTATTCATTTGGAAGTTGAGAGAGGTAAACACAATTCTTTAAGTTCAAGAGATTTTATACATTTCAACCTAAAACTTATAGGAAGAATACAAATTAGTTCTTCAATAAAGTCTAAATTATAATTTTTAATGAACTAACTTAATAATAATAATGTATAATGAATCCATATTATTTAAAGAGTAAATTGTGTAAAACTTTTAAGAATTGAACAAGGAAGCTAGATATGTTTTAAGAATTAAATTGTTAACATAATTAGAAAGAAGATAAATACCGATGAATATGAAGGGCAGTTTGTCTAAGTGTTGAAGCAACACCAAGCTGATGAAGTGCTCGCCACCCATTGGTCTGAACGATGATAGATGCTCCTTCTGCTCTCAACTCACGAGACTTTTCTAACACCAAACTTCTCATCCCCTTCCTGTCCAATTCATTCCTCACTTCCATCAAATATATAAACCCTTTCATTTCTCCACAAATATGAATTCATATAACTAATTGGAGCCTCAAATTTTATATCACTATAATTAATTTCTGAGTAAACATTCAATCTGGTCCTCAAAAGATATAATACTTTATATCGTTTAGTTTATGAAATTTAAATATTGAATGCGTTGGTCTATAAAAATTACAAACCAATAAAAATTAGTATTTTAGTGGGACTAAATTGTTTATTTATTTATCTTTGAAGGATTGATTCAATAATAGTGTTTAACAAGTTCATAACATTAACAGACTACTAAATCGTGTAAAGTTAAATTTGTAAGAGTTAAACAGTCAATATATGTATTTTTTAGAGACTAAATAGTTAATATAGTCTTAATTTCCATTTATATTAATATATATAGTCCCCTTAATAAAGAATGACTAGAAAGCCAACTAACTTTGTATAAGATAAAGATAAAATTTAATTAGAACTAATTATACCTAAATAAAATTTGTGCATATGTGTCACTACAAAAAAATGGAAGAAAGTGCACTTACTCGTTATAAATTTTAGAGTAAAATATTGATTTAGTTTCCAAAAAAATATAATTATTTTAACTTAATCTCTCAAATATCTAACGTTTCAATTTAATTTTTTAAAAATTATTTTGTCCTATTTTATCCTTATGTTGAAGTGATTTTTAGTAACAAAAAAATTGAGATTGAATAATATTGTAATTGAAAAAAACATCAATTAAAATCGACCTATGGAGAGCAAGAGCTGTTGCTAGGCCACATATGCCTCCTCCCACAATAACAATCTCTGTCTCTTCTCTGGTCTCCATCTTCTCAATTGGCTTGCACCTCTTCATGAAAATTTAAGAGAGATATTTATGTCTAAGGCACAATACTGTTCAAATTTTATATGCACAAGTCTCAAGATTATGTTACCTTAATTTGATTAATTATATATGTTAGTTACGTTTGGGATTGGTTCAATATATTTACTATCATTACATGAGAGCTTTATGACCTGAAAAATAGAGGAAAGAAGCGCTTACTTTAACATGAAATTAGTATCATATAATATGACCTATCGGTTAAATGATGGAATTATTATATTTTGACAGAAATGTTAGGTTTAATATCTTCAAGTATACAAATTGCTTGTTGCATATTATTTAATTGTGAGAAATTGAGGATACCTGTTAATTAATTTATTTCTTAAACCTCCCGCACGCACTTTGCATGTTTAAATGTTCTTATTAAACGAAAATTCAGATATAGCTAGTTTTAAAGTCTAAAAGTAAATTAACAAGAGTTAAGTTTAGCCGAATGAGCTAGTCTCCACTAGATGGCAAAACAAGTTTTATATCCTTGTTGAGATAGGTGTTCATATTTAGTGTCAAACAATATTTCTAGCAAAGGTGAAGGATACCTATAAGAAGCCGAAAAAAAAAGTCTAAAAGTAAAGAGTAATAGGGAAATTAGGGGGGAAAAAGAGTGATGAAAATGGTCTTTTATTTTTTGTGATTTGAGTTCTGATTTCTTGTTACAAATTAAAAATTATATTGGGGACCCTTGGTCTTGCTTCATGTGATGCCGTTCAAGATTCTTATTAGCCAAATGGCTACTTATGCTTCAATAATACCGGCAATGCACTTAACTTCAGCTAATGATAAAGCAATAGTCTTTTGCATCATCACCCACGAGCTAACCAATGAAAATTAGGTCTGGCAGTAGGAGCTAGTCTTCTATAGTAATGAACCAAGATGTGAATTCTCACTAGGAGAAGTGCTCATATTTAGTGCTCAATGGTACCTTAAGCATGATTGCCTCCAACATAAGATACCTATGAAAAAAAAAAGACGACCATGAGATAGTCTTGCTTTTTAAGAAAAATGGGAAACCTAATATGCTTCTTCTATCATTAGTTGAATTATCCCCATCATTATCGTGGTATTCAATAGCTTGCTATATTCCTTTGCTTAGTATTAAAAATCATATCTAGGGGGCTTAGTGGCAGTTTGAACCACCACTAGCTTATTTAGTGGCAGTTACAAGAACTACCACTAATTAAATCAAGTGTCATAGGCTATTTAGTGGCGATTCCTAGTAACACGGGTTCAACTGCCACTAAATCAACTTAGTAGTGATAGTGAATGTCATTTTTACTAGGCATTCAGTGATGATTAGTATCTCAAATTGCCTTAAATATTCCAATTTAGTGGTAGTTTGAACGTTAAACCACCACTAAATACTGGCGATTTGGATTTGAACTGTGACTATTTAGTGGCAGTTTAGGTATTAACTGCCATTCAATTTGCAAGTTTAGTAGCAACTACTTTAAGAATCACCACTATATTACCACCACTAAAATAGTTCAAACTACTATTATTATTTTAGATAGGTTCCTTTTTTTTTTTTCTGTTTCTCCATTTTCCCCCCAAATAGGTTACGAACCTGTATATTTTCTTATTTAGATTATAGCCTAGTGTACACAATAACGAGTATAATTAAATATGCAAATAAAGTTAGCAAATAATTTATTCATTCATATAATAAGTTCAATTTGAATCCAAGTATACATACAAAAATGTAGTGAGAATATACAAGTACATATAAGTATAAAACTAGTCCTAATACATCAGAAGAAATCTAAGTCTAAGTCAAATCATCTTCATCGTCTTCATCATCTTGATCATCTTCATCGTCGTCCTCCTTATCTTGATTCTCTTAATTACAAGAGAATGGAGAGTTTGTTGCTTGTGCGAAACCATCCTCCCTTGATCAAAAAGTTGCATTTATAATAGAAAATTTGTAATGAATTGAGAAGTACATAAATAAAGAATAGCTAATACAAATGATTGCCTAACTTACCCTTCGTGCAACATTCACAGGAGAAATCTAACCCTGGGGACTCTGGAGGAAGAGATTCATCTTTTCTTGATTTCTCATATTCATCTCCTCTATTTTAGATTTTAATCTTGCAACCTATGCCTCTAATTCATTAACAGAATGACCCGTAGAAGAGGACTTGCCTGAAAAACGATAGTGTAGTCGAACACTTGAGTAGGGCAGGGTCCGAATCCAAGCCACGAATTCGTCCAGGATGCTTTTGGCTTCCTAAAGCCAATGATAACAAGTCCTAAGACAAGACTCTAGTGGATGTGGTTCCTTGCAACTCGATCATAGATTTTTTTTTCCTATACACCATACATGAAATAAAAACAAATTATTAACAAACTAACAATTGAATAAACCAACTCACATTCCAAAAATCAAGATATAACACAACTTACATTAATGGCTCTCACTTCATTTACAAATGAGTCATCTTTCTTCTTATAAGTCGCATTCCATGGTTATGCCCTACTAAAGGGTCCACCACGTTTAACAACCTACAAAATTAAAGTCAATTAACTTAATTGTCAAATAATATTATAGATTCTTTTTCAAAAGTGACTTTATCATCTTGGCTCCTCTTTGTGCCTCCAGTGTGATTAAGTGTCTGACGTTGTCTGTTTGCCTTATTTTTGTCTGGTTTCTCTTGACATTTAGATGAATCATGGTAGAAAATTGTTAGAAAGTGAAAAAAAAAATGTTTCAAAGCTTTATTACTTGGTAACGTGGGTCAATTTGCCTTTCAATGTAAGTAGTACAATGCTCCCTTGGAATTTCCCCCCAAAACAGTTGCTGTTATTTCTTCCTTCGATCTTGTTCCGTTGTTCTGAGTCTTATAGGGTTCCAATCGCCCATTCTTCCAAGTCATTCCAGTTTTCTTTAAAATATATATTTTCTTTAGTGTTGTTAACGACACATTTGGGCTGAAAAAGAAAATTAAAAAAAAATTCCTTTCATCTCTCTTTTTCGCCAAAAGCCCTTTCATCTCTTCCACCGAATCCATTCTAATCCCTTTTTCCAAACGCCAAAGCTTCTTCACCACGCGCCGCTGCTAATACTATGTCTTACCAACCACGTAGCCCAGCTCTGGCTTTCTCTAGTTCATCTTTCCCTTCTCTACGCTATCTGCCAGTCATGGCGTCGCCTCATCTACTTCCCTTCCTGCCCTCCTTTCCTTTCTCTCTACGCCATTCTAGCTTCCTTACCTTCCAATTCCATTCACTTCTTCAACTTCGACCCTATCTCTTCCAATTGGCACACCCTCAAACTAGGGATGGGCATGGGCCAGGTTGGTTCAAGTTGAGGTTAAATCTCAACCCAAACCGATCTCACTATGGTGAGTTAGGTTAGGGCGGATTTAGCTTTTTTTGAATTTGAACCCAAACCAACCTAACTTGTTAGTGGGCGAATTGGTTTGGGTCAAGTTGGCAGGTTGGCTTTTTTTTTTTTTTTCCATACTTAAATTCATCTGGTTCATAGAAGGGGAGAAGCCAAATAGCACAAAGGGAAGACGAACAACACAAAGAGAATGAAGCCAAATAGCAAAGAAGCGATGGCTTCGAAGAACACAGTAGAGGGGAAACAGAGGTTAGAGGGAGATAAAGATTGTATGTATAGTCGCATTCCCTCAAAATCGCCATGATCACCAACAACATCGTTATTTTCCACCATCTTCCTATTTTCTTTATCCCTTCCCCTGTTATGGTACAGATCTCTCATCTCTGACTCTACCCCACATAGGTCTCATAATTTCTTGTTTGTATGAACCAAAATGAATCAGAAAGGTGAAGGACTCAGAGAGAGAGATGAGAGACAGATGGTAGCTGAGCCAAGTAGAAGAGACAGAGTCACGAAGCCACCACAAAACCATAGTTGAAACTTGAAAGCACAGAGAAGGTTTTGAGAAGGAGAAGAGAAGTCAAGAAGGAAAATCTGAAGATTGAAAGGTGAAGGAAAAGGGGAAGACTGAAGCATTTGTGGGGGTTCTAGAAGACAGATGCCGCATGTAGGCTAAAAAGTAATATATATATATATATATATATATTAATGGGGTTCGAGTTGGTTGGTAACCATCCAATCCCACCCAAATGAATGGGTTGTGTCGGGTTGGGTGGGTCAGCAGGTCCCTTGCCTACCCCTACCTCAAACGACATTGCTCAGGTTGCTGAAGAAGTTGGATTTATAGATGAAGAAAAACTATAATACGAAATTGGAAGGGGGAATTTAGGAAAAGAAGATGGCTCTAAAGGATGGGAGACTCAGCAGAGATGCAATCAACGTTGTGGGATGGAAAGGGAACATCTAGATGGTGAATGTGAAAGGGGATGCAACGAAGGAAGGGATTATGTACGATGTGGAGAAGTACAATGCGAAAAAGGATGCTTGGGAAGAGGTGATGGAGTTTGACAGGTTGAGAGGGGTGGAGCAACGCACCTTTGAAGGAGGAAAAGTTTCTGTTAGTGGCAGGGGATTTCAATGGTAGATGCGGTGGCATCGCCGGCAAGACTATGGGTAGTGGATTTGTCGATGAGGTTTGACGCTGTGGTTGTTCATGTTTTGCCTAGGATGAGCAGAGAGAGGCGAGAGAGACCAGAGGGATGAATTATAGAGAGAGAGAGAGAGAGAGATGAAGGATATTTTTATAATTTGGAGTATGGATTCACATGACAAATGATGTGGTAGGTGATATGTGCTACATAGACAGCCCAATCAGCATTGCAGGTGATATGTGCTACATAGACCGCCCAATCAGCATTTTTCGTTAATATCTTTGACGGTATTAAAAAAATAGCATATTTGAAAAAAAAAATATAGAATATATTTGACCAAATGTTAGGGCTATAAATGATATTCGGTGTAAACATTAAGAACATAAAGTGTACTTTTGTCTGTAATGAAATAAAATTATATTTTTTCCTATTATATGACTGCTTCAACCACTATCAATGTAGGCAATGGATCTTTTGCTTAAATTTGAATGCCAAACAAAGTACTTAGCCTATCTAGGCTATTGATTTTACAATCAATAACTCAGATTTTAAGATATTTTTATTTTTTATTTTAAAATAACCATGAAAATCAACGGCTCAAATGAGCCAAGCAGAAAATCTATTTTCATCAACGTACTAGATCCCATCTTTTGAGATGCAAGAAATAGAAAATCTACTAGGACGAGCTTCCATATTTTATGAAAAATGACCTCATTCTTCTCATTCTTTGGACAACAATCACCTCATGATCGAAGTTCTTACAGCTGGTACATTGTCTAAACTAGCAATTATTGTTGTCACTTTGTAAACACCTTATTTCGTCTGGTCATTGTAAAATAGAAAATAAAACATTTAAAAATGAAAAATAACAAAAATAAAACAGCATATTATCTTCATTTTGTTCATATTTGTGTTTGTCCAATTTAATATTTAGTAGGTTGCTTTTAATGTCAGGTCATTTTAATAGAAACTAGTATTGTGACCCATGCGATGCACGGATTAACACAAATGTTGCAATTGTTGTTTATCAAATAAATAAAAATAATTAAAAAATATATAAAAGAATATATGCACAAAAATAATAAGATATTCAAGTCATGTTAAGGCACATATAAGATGCTTCATTGGATACAAATGCCTTGAAGATTGAATGTAAATAACGTCAAATGAAAATAAGAACAAAAAATAATGTATTACATAAATTAATTTAGATAAATATACTAATTAATGATGAAAATTAGTTGAAATAAAAGTTACTAACCTAATAGGTTTGTTAGAATCAAAATCATTGTCTTCCTTTGATTCTTCTATTTCTGTAAATATACATTTGGATTAGCAACAATAGGTTTATTAAAATTTAAAACATAACTTAACCACAAAATCTTAAAACAACAAAAATAAGATAATCAAGGGAGGAAATATATATCACATCCCAACTTTAAAATTTAATACTTTAAATCCTAAATTAACATTCAATCAATCCCCACACATGTAATCTCAGCATTGCCTGAAGTTTCTCTTCATAGGGAGGGCTCTACTCTTTACTCACAGTAAGCCTAAAAGGAATTATTTATTAATCCTATTAGATGAGAAAACCAGGAAAAAAATAATTTAAAAATAGTCAAATTATAGTATTCAAACACAAGTAATTATCTCAATGGCATCATTTTTTTCTTTTAGGCTTTGATCTTTCTCATTATCTTTTAGGCTTAGAAATAGCAAAGCGAAATTGAAATTAGAAAATCAGAACAATGTAGAAATGAAATACAACAAACATGAATAAAAAACCAGAAGACCAAAAACAGAAACATAGATGAATCAGAAATACGGAAAACAACAATGGAGAACGGATATAGAAATGAAGAAAGTAGAAAAAAAACATAGGAACGAAAGAGAAACAAAAAATCAAAAATTACAATCGAATGAATAGTAATCGTGAATGTGAACAGTTCGTGAACTGTATAGACAAAAAAAAATAAATAAAAAGAAAATTAAGCTATAATACTATATGATGTGAGAGAAACATTACTTTAAAGTTTTGATGATAAATCGTCATTGTTGTCCTTCATCCATGTAAAGGAAGAAGAAGCAAAATCAAAGAGAATAAAGAAGAAAAATTGTGTAAGAAAAAGATATATGCAAATATGGATGAGATTTTAAAAAAAATATATATAAATATCTACATTGATTTTGAATTTTAAAATTTTAATTTTGAAGAATGAAAAAGCATCCAAATTGGCCAATAGTGATGGTCACTTTTTAAAAACTCTGCATGAAGATAGGAGATTGGTCATTGATAATAGTGTAATAAAGAAGTCTAACATACTTGTATAAAAAAAGAAAAAAGAAAAATGAGTGATAATTTATTATTATAATTTGAGCTGATGGATGTAATTTTAAATTTTATTATAATTATTTAAGAAGAAAAATAAATACTATGAGCACTTGTAGGTTAGTTTTTATATATCAATTAATTATTTGATTATTTGTATATAATAAATGCTAATTTTCCAAATAATAGCATATTATATTTCAATTGAAAAATTTACCTAATTTATCAATTATATAGCAATTATAGCAATTACATATCAATTATATAGCAATTTACCCTAAATTTTTTAAATTCATTTAATGTGATTATATAGCAATTATATTAATTATAAACCAATTATATAACAATTATATAGTATTATACCCTAATTTTTTCAAATTCATTTAATGTGATGTAATTAATTTATCAAATTAATTTATTAAATTTATTCATTTAAATTTATTTTATTATAATAATTTAATAACTTCCCAACAACTAATACTTTAAAGTAATGCCTGTTTTCTGCCTGCTTCTTAAAGCACCTCTATGTTGATTTTTCTTTCCATTTCTGTCCCTCAAATCACTTTCTCGTCCAAAAGCCTCAACTACGTCTACTCATAATATAAACTTTAAGGGCACGTTTAATAGGCAGTTTTAAAAAAGGAAAAGAAAAAGAAGATAGAAAGGAAAAGAAAAGAAAAAAATGAAAAAAAAAATATTTGATATATAATGAAAAAAATTAAAAAAATGTGTTTAATATGAAAATGTTTAAAAAAAAGTAAGAAATTGATTAAAAATTTTTGAAATATCCTTTTTGATTTATTATTTTTTTATTCATAAAAAATATGGAATAAATATTACTTTTTTATGTAATATCTTAAATTTTAAAAATAATACGATGATCTTTTAAAGTTAAATTTTTTTTAAGAATTAAAATTTTAAATTTTTAATATATTGAGGATTAATTTACAATAAGAAATAAAATAATTTTTAAATTTTAGGTAAAATTATTTTTATTATATTTGGAAAAGAGACAAGATAAGTGATAATAGAGAAAATTTTAGAATTTTGAGTGTAAACTTTAATTTTTTCATAAAAGAAAGGACCTCAAGAAATTATCAACCTGAGGGAGTTATCTTGTGTAATTTAATCAAAACGAAATGACTATGTGGCATAATCAGCACGTGTCCCTCTCTTTCCCACACAACATAAAATGAAAGTCTGAAGTTCTACAGTATTCAGAAAAACATACTCTCAGCCATCTTAGTTTCGTCCGACTCTCCCATGTTGTCACCGCTACCTGCTGGTGGTCCTTTTCCTTCATTTCGGCCGGCGAGATGGTGGTTCTTGGCAGCAAAGAGGATTGGCAACAGGTAAGAAGTAAACCACGCTTTGTTTTGTGCGTCCAACTCAGAGCTAGGGAGAGAATAGGAGCTTTGCTGTGGAGATGACCGTTGGCCACCACCACTACCGCCGGCGGCCTTATCTTCCTCATGAGGTAAGACTAATCTCCTTTCTCCTCTGTTTTTTTGTTGTTGTGCCTTCCTCTTCTTTCTCATTCCTTTCGTGGTGGCTGGAATTTCGGGAAGAAAAGAGTAAGGGCTTGATTTGTTGATGGAATTTAATCTGTTAATTTATTTTATTAGTTCTAAGTTAGCTTTAAAACCCATTGAAATAGAGGAAATCTGGTCTGAATTAGATTCTAAATTCTGAACTCATGACAGAGTAAAGTTCCGATTTTGGATAAAAGAAAGAGAGAGTGAGATGGAATTTAATGTCTGATCTACTCTTGCTTTGTTTAGAACCAAATATGGGTGTTAGTGACTTAGAATTCCTTGCAAGGTGTGATTTTATGCTCTTGGGATCAAAGAAAATGGAAGGGAACTGAGAAACAGAGCAGTCACGTTTCTGTAGAAATTTACTGATTTTCATTTACTGCTATGAATTTTTGGGACTGATTGAGCCATTAAATAAGCTCCAATAATCATGAAATTTGGTATGCATTTAGAAATGATGTCCAAAAATATGCCTAAATTATTTTAAAAATTTTTGCGTTGGTTTGGTACCCACCTAAACAGTAGCTGAAGTTTGAAGAATATGAAAATGAAACTGTTATAGTATGCTGCTATTTTTTTGAGTTTTGGATAACCAAATCAATTCTTAAAATTACGAAATTTTTGTGAGAGATTCTTAATATAGTGGCAATGTGATTTGGAAAGTTTGAAGCTCATTAGAATTGATTTGCTTGGTAAAATAGGCATAGAAACAACACTTGTTTAGTGTAGAGTAAAGTTTAGGCAGTTTAGAAAATTGGTTTGGTTTTGATAGTTAAAGGCTTCTTTTTGTCCTGAAATTTTTATGGCACATAGCTAAGACATGAAATTAATGATGTACAAAATTTCATTACATTTGGATATGTTTAGGATGGTCTATCAAGCATAGAACAATACTTATAGCAGAATTGGACAGTTTTGGCATAGAATTACTAATGACGTCTATAGAGGAGCCAAATGAGGGAGTTTTAGTTTGAAATTTTTATCATAGCATATTAACATATAAAGAAGGCTCTATACCAAGTTTCGTGAATTTTGGAGCTACAAATTAGTACCAAAATTTTTGTAAATTTTAGTTTCAAATTTAGCAAAAAAATAGAACAATGTTAAATGCTTGATGACTTAAATTTTAAAATAATGTTTTTTTTTGGTTGGCTTATTTTCCAAGCTTCCTATGAGTTCTTTGGTACCTTTCTTCGGTTTAGAGTGTGGGAGCTTTGCTCGGAATCAAGGTGAGTGAGACTTATACTTCTCATGACAGTCTTTCCTTTAAAGTTTTTGACATCATAGTGAAAGCATGTAATGTAGCTAAATTAAAGAGAGTGATGAATTACATATAAGGGATGTTGAGTATCGTGTTGTTGTTGTATTATTTTAAATGAGATGGTGAAACTTGTGTGGTTATGTACACATAACTACATTCCTCATGAATGATGGAGTGAAGGAAAATAATTCTGATAGGGAAGGAAAATAATTCTAATATGTGTGTATGTGTTTATATATATCCATGAAATATATTGGTTCACAAGGAAATGTTAGAAATGTATGTACATATATATTCTATTGTCCTTGAAGATGTGAAAGTGGTGTATAAGTGTTTGTTTACATATATATATATATATATATGTGTGTGTGTGTGTGTGTACATATGTACGTAAAAGCATATGACGCTTTATGTCTTAAGTTGTAAAAATACATATGTATATATATATATATATATATATATATGAGTATTTATATCTAATAATTGCACATAATTCTTTAAGTATGAGGTGTATGAACATACATAAATTTTATACCATTTTCTTGTAATTTCCTTGTTGAAGGGTTTGGTTTTAGTGTATATATATATATATATATATATATAGAAACATATACACACACATTAGTACTCTAATATTTAGATTGAGGTGAGAGAGTTGCAAGAAAACCCTCTGTGTATTATGTTTGATACACTGTGGTGCATTGTACATTTTGAGATCCTACTATGAGTTATATATGATATGAGAATTGAATTGAGAAGTGATATATGTTGAATGTTGAATTTATTCATTTGTGGATGTTGAGCTATGTTGTGTATGAGTATTTGTTTTATGATATAAGATTTTATTTGTGTATGTACTTGTGCTTGTGATTGAGAAAGAAAGAAAAGGCATGGCGGTGCACCCCATGGGAAAAATTCATATGGAGCCATAAGAGTGGATACTTATAAATGGATCGATAAGGGTGGATGCGACGGGGGCCACGGGAAACGATCCAAAGATACCCTGGACAACTCGGTTGGTACGGAAAAAGTGTGCAATTGATTGAATTGCTTGTTGTTGTGAATTGTTCTTAACTATGTTGTATTCAAATGTGATTGACTTAATTGAATGTTGTTGAAAACTATCCTGGTTTACATTGTATCGTGCTATAGTCGGCTTATGTATGATTGATGCATGTTATTATTATGATGCGTTATATTTATTTTCCGCCAGTGTAGTATTGTCCCTTCACTGGGCATATAATTTCTCATACCGTCTTATTAACATTTTTTGAAAATTTAGTAGTGGGAGACCATTTCTCATGCAAAGAATCAAGGATCTTTAACTCAAGGCCCACTTGAATCTAGGAAATGATTAAAGTATCATCCTTGTAACCTTTGGTCTGTTCCTCTAGAGTCGCTCTGTAATCTTGTAGGTAACTAAGAATTGGAATCATGTTATTATAAGTCGAGAAAATAATGTATGTAAATGATTTAGTTGTATCAAAGATTTGGTTCCAGATATTTTATTGAATTAATGTTGTGATGAAATGTATAAAATATATTTATCTAATATGATTAATTATATTTAATTGTTCATGGATGAGCAAATTTGAGTTCTTCTAGATGAAATTTATTTTATTTGTCTATTTTGGAATATTCAGATTATAGAATTGTTAAAATGAGTTAAGTTCCGAAATAAGATTAAACTCATTCTCGTGTCGGTCATGTACCTTAGGTGGGATGTGACATTTTATTATTGAAAATTATTGTTCATTGTCCTCTTTCGTCACAGAATATTACTGAAAATTACTATACATTGTCATCCCATAGTAATGGCAATGAAACCAAGTGTTGAATACAAAATTTCCATGGTGCAGTCTGAGAACAGGGGAGGGAGAGCAACTAAGTATTAGAGGACATTGGTGCTGAGGGAAGCAAAGTGCTGAATACAAAATTCCAATGGCTAATTAAAGATGGTATTACAAGTGAAACTAGTCCATAAAATTTCTATATTGAAAGTGAAACATCTGAGAAACCATATCTATGAAACATTGGGGGGGGGGGGATCTGAGGGGAGAGAGCGACTACGATGGCAATGAGAAGACGAGAGTGACTGAGAAGTGGAGGGCAATTTTGGACTTAAATAAAAAGCATTGGGTAATTTTTGACCTTGTACACAGTTTTCCCTCTAGAAAATTTCTTCTCCTGAAAAATTTTCAAAGAAAAGAACTCAAAGAAAATGAAACACTGTTCATGACCGGGATTTCCACTTTTTTTTTTCTTCTTCCATTTAGAATGCCATACCAAACAATAGAGAAGGAAAAAGATGATAGAATTCCTCTTTCTTTTTACAATTCCAATGCTACCAAACATGCCTTAGGGATCTTGATAGTTGTAAATTCAACATCTCTCCTGCTCTTTTTCTATTTTCTTTCTCTAGGCCTTACACTTTAAAAAACAAAAAACGAGCAAAGTAGGATCCATACACCTTATTAGTAAAAATGAAATACAGAAATACCCGCTAACCTGACAGAAAACATTTTAACATAAATATTCTAATTCTCTTTTTCTTTAATATGTAAGTAATTATGTACTTATCCATATATACAGAAATTCCTTTGTGGCATTGCTGAAACATGACACAATTAGACATTTCAAATTGCCCAACATAGACCATTAATTGTATAAAAGAAAACTCTAATCAAAAGGATCAATCCGAAGATCATGTTCGCTGGCCATGGCCATTCCAGTGCAAAGACAAGTCGGACACATAACCTGTCATCAGAATTGAAGACAACAATTATTAAATAACCCAACAGTTACAATATGGACTACCAATTATTAAATGTGGACCTTGACAGATAGAGGCATTGGTTCAAAATTTATTAGTTCAGTCACAATTTAATCATGGTTGAACTGATTATAATTAAATATGTATTTTTTAATTTTATACATTAATAATATAATATAATAAATTAATAAATCTTTTCATGCTTAGGTTTACAAACTTACAAAGAATTTAGACAAACTATTAAACATTTTTTGTATACATTTAACAATAATACATTATCTAAATAATATATGAATGTGGAATAAAATTTAGATTAAGTACAAAATAATATAGTAGAATAACACATTAGTACTCAAAATGTATGAAAAATAAAAAAAATGTATGAAAAAAAAAAAAAAAAAAAACCAATTCAACTATTGAACTATATGATTTTTTCAGTTTTTTACCGATTTTTGGATGACCATTTCATTGAGTAAAATCGAACTGATCATGTGACCAATTCACTGGTTTTTCGTCTAACCGACCGATTCATTTTAGTTTTTTAAACAGTGCCTCGTAGCATAGGTCTAGAAACCACGTAGAAGTTAACATATCGAACGGAAATGGACACATTAACACATCAAGCTCTAGTTTTGTAATTGTGGCAATTCACAAACATATCAGTATGAATATAACAGACAATGAAGTCAATACTTCCCAGTCACAAACCTTGCCAGACCCAGAACAATTTGAACATCTCTGAGTTTTTGGTGGAGATAGAGGCCGATCTCCGCCGTTAACTGTGGATACTGGTTCAATCAGAACAAGTGATCCTGTGCTTGAACAGCGAGCACACGCAAGATATCCTGATAAAAAGCAAAGTATAATAGTTATGTCAAGCTTCTCTGCAGTTGATTTAACCAAACATCAAAATCTCCACTTGGTTGACTTCACCAGACATCAACACATTATCAAAAGGAAAAACTTAGGTGAAATTCTTTATACCTTTATTATCAAGTTCTCCAATCAGAATATTACAAGTGTATGGTCTTTAAAAATATCTGTATATGTTAGTCTTCTAAAAAACTTTTTACGCATATTCTATTTTCAGTGAAAAATTTGATAATAAAGATATAAGAAATTGCATACAAGTCTTATCATCATCAAAATCTCCACTTGGCTGGCCCCATGACAACCCAGACCATGAATACTGAGGTACAACCATTAAATGTTTTACAGGAAATTCAGCTGAGTAGGGAGCAATTTATGGAACAACTCTCAGAACTTGAGGTAACACAAAAGGTAGAGTGCTGCAATTTAGTGCATAGATAGAGGACAATTCAGCTTAGGTGGAATCAAAAAAATTCTGCACAATTTTAATCAAAATCATACGATTTGCAATGACTCAGAAACCCACTAACACATTCATAGGAAAATCAGAAGAAACCCTGAATTGGCACTAGAATCGCACAAATTTCAGCTGTTCTGCAAAGTGGAAAACTGTTGATTTTCATCCAATCTTGAAGTCATGTCCATCACAATCCAATGCAACTGAGCTGTGAAAGATATTACTTGGGATCATTTGAAGACTTAATTACTAAAGAATTAATGACTTACAAGCTTACTTAAGACTTAATTATTCATGTTATAGGTGTATACATCTTTCACATTATAGGTTTTAAGCCATTTTTTAATTTACTGAATCCTATCACGATTCATAAATGATGAATCCCACTTCACATAGTTCTCTCATTTCCCCTCCTTAATTCCACAAGCAAAAGGATCACCGCTTAGCAAGACAAAAGAGAAAGAATGTGCATTAAGAAGAGAGAAGAGTCAATAAAAAAGAGAGACAAAAGCCTTCAAATCCAGTATTCTAATATTCAATCACTAAAATGCAGAGAACAAAATTGAGTCTTGATGTCATACCAGTACCAAGACAGTATTTGCATCTTTTCTGCTCCTGCTGCTTAACATTGTTGATCTCAACAACCATTAATGCTGAGATTACTCCAACTGCTCCTCCAGAAAATGATGCCACTATGGGATCAACCTGACTACAATTTCCAAGAGTTCATTTAACTGTAGTTATATGAAATAGGATACAAGAAATAGAATGCACTAGCATTGTTTCAGCATTGATGGACTGATGCTATTGAAAGATCCATATAAGGAAAAAATCATGTGCAGGATTAATATTATCAGATTTTGTAGATTCCTTCTAGTCCGTCATAACTGCAAAACTATTGCATCAGTTCATTGAAGTAGAAGCACTAAGAAAATAGGCAACAATAGATTGGGAAATGGGCAGTACCTCAACTGCATAGGCAGATGCATACTACGGATGAAATCTTCATATGATGTGCCCCCTAGTCCAAGCTTAAGCTCCAACTGAGAAATTAAATGAAAAGTAGGTACGACAGTTTGAAAACCAATGGAACTCAACTTTCTTAAATGTTGAGATGAATAATAGGAAATTCATGAGACAAAGTATTTCAGCTCTTGTCAACAATAATAAGCATGACTTTCACCTTCACATGTCAAGCATGATAAATTATAAGATATAAAAAAAAAATAAAAAAAGTTGAGGATTTTTTTTTTGATAGAAAAAAGAAATTTTATTAGAGAAGAGAAAACAACTTTACAGAAGAACTTGGAAAAAGGAGAACAAGAATCCTCCAAGAAGAAAAAGCCATACAACCAAAACAAACAAACTAAAATAACAAGGCCTTCCAATCCTTTTGAATATCTGAGACAGACACCCCCCTAAAAACACCATAAGCAGCAACCCAAAGAAGCTAGAAAACAAATTCTATCCCAAAGCAAATGCACCAGAAGGAATTGATCCTTAAAGACCCTAGCGTTCCTTTTAGACCAAATACACCAAAGCACCACGAACACAACAGCATTCCACAACTCCTTACTTTCCTTCCTCCTTCCAAAACCTCGGGTCAATAGAAAAGAGAGCTTTCAAATCGACAAGGCAAACTCAATTCTCCTCAAAGAGATCAAACAACCTACTCCAAATATTCCAAGCCACCTCACAATACAAGAAAAGATGACCATTTGCCTCTTTATTCTTAAAACACATCGAACAAAAATTAGGGTATAAGGCCTTGTTGGGCCTCCTAATTTGGAGTAGATCATTTGTATTAATCCAATTTCGGAATTAATCAACTTTGCAATATCCTTCATGCATTATCAATATGCATATTAACATTGATTTCCACTTTTTGATCAATAAGAAGGAATCAACCATTGGTTTCAATTTCCGATGTCAAGCATGATAAATTATGAGACATAAAGAAATAAATAAAAAGAGTTAAGGAAATAGCCATTAACTGTGCAATATTTTTTAAGCATTATCAATATGCATATCAACATTGATTTCCAACTTCAGATCAATAAAAAGGAAAAATGCAATAGGATATATAAATGCATGTTTCTTTAGCACAGGTTCAGATTCACATTAGAATCATGTCTTGTAGATTAAAAGTAAGCACAATCAAGTGATTCCAAGTTACTTAATCCAAAACTCCAAAGCAAATTGTAACTCATAAGGGAGGAAACACACAGAAATTCCCTTCCAAATGAGCTGAAGTGAAGCAGTGATGAAAAATAGGGAAAGAATATTTGGAGTGATATGGTCAGCGATGGGGATAATTATATGTAAATCAAGGATGTTCATCAAGACTTCACGTGAAATAGAGAAAATAATAAATCTCAGGGAAAGATATTTTATTTTAGACTTGTCTACTTTTTAATTCATTTTATTTTCAAACATTTGTTTTCTTTTACTTCTTTTAGGGCTTCTTAATAAATAGCCCTCAATAGCTGTATCACAGCACCACTATTATTGAATAATGTTTTGAACTACTTTGCACATCTTCCTTTGTTTCTCTCTCTCCTCTCCTCCCTCTCCCTCTCTCCCTCCTTCCCTTCCCCCTTATTGTTCTGCAACAAGAAGTGTACCCATTACACACAAGAAGACAAAATATTTGTGTGCATAAACATGCATGAGCAAAGAAAACTTACAGAGGGAGCAAGAAGGCCACCAAAAAGCATTATCCCAGCAATAAGAGAAAAGCAAGTTGCATAATATTGCTTAAGGTTTGATGCACTCTGCAAATGATATATAATACAAGTATTAAATGCCATTTGCCAAGACCATGTGCTACATATTAGTCAAGCGCAGAGACAAAATCACGAGCAACATTTATTAAATAATTGAAATATTATATTTCCAACTCCAAGAAACCTACCAAAGGAGGCAAGAATGGAATGAATGACGGAAAGTTAGGAAGTTCATTATCTTGCTCTTCTTTCATTCCTAGTTCAGCACTTTTAATCCTCTGTTGTATCCGAAGTCTGCGAACCTACACAAATATAAAAATATTCCTTATTATTTAAAAAAAGAAATTTTCACCAAATATAAGAATGCATGAATTGCAATTTGAATTTTAAACAGGTTCTTTATTTCAAATTTAGGAAAACCAATCATATAGACTAGTCGCTTTTTTTACATAGTCAAAATAAAGGACTAAAGCAAAAAATGCAAGAGAAAGAGAAACTACAAGTCTTCAAGCAATAAAATATCCAACTCTAGAACTCCATCTCCCACAATCCCTCTATCAGCCATACATAGGATAAGTATTACTAAAATCATTAAGCCATCAAACATAAATTCTAGGAAAGCCACCCTATGCTAGCACAGAATATAATAAAATTGCATATGCCACTGGGTCAGCCACTCATCTTTACCTTCCAAGATGCATGAAAAACTCAAAAGAAGGCAGTGTCTTCAGAAAGTGAGTAAGAGGTTATACATGAAGAAATGCACAGATCTATGGTAGAACAATAAGAGGAACAGTTTTAAACAATAAGAGGAACAGTTTTAGATTTCAAAGGCACATGCAATTTTAGAGCATGCAATGTCATTGAGCCAAAATATGGCTCACTTTCATTAAACTAAAGAAACTTCTAAGAGATACTGAGCATGGTGTTTCACCAGAAAATTTTCATTATAAAAAGCATGTAAAAGTATAAGCAGAAGTAAAGTGATATTATCATGCAGGCTATGTTGCTGTCCACCATAACTTATTGATGTAAACAAGACATACTATGTAATAGGTACTAAATTAATCACTAAAGATGATAATTCAATCCATACATTCTCTAATACTAAATCACTAATACTTAGAGGTCACCCTAGAAACAGTACAAGTTGTCTCTCAATAAACTAACAATGAGAATATTCAGTGGTAACCTCAGATTCATAGCTTTGAGCTCCCATATAGAAGAACACAAACTAAAGTCTCAACCAATAACCACTAAATGACGGGAAAGATAGCAGAATTATAGGCAGCAGCAGAGAAGGGACTGTGAGGGGCAGCATTCTCGCCCCCCGCCCCCCTCCCCCCACCCTCGGCTCTTCCTTTCTCAAATTTCGGAAAATATTATACTAGAGCCATGGTGCAAGGTGTTGCCCATTGCAACATTGAAGTTTGGCAAACACAAATACATTTAACATAACCCAAAATAACAATAATAATTCACATTTAAAACAACTAATATATGTGAAAAACTTAACTCCTACTATATATATCAATCAGCCAAAGATAAAATGTATTAGGCATAAACTAGTATCAAATAATGACACCATAAGCATGTTGAAGTTGAAGGAGTTTAGGAATCAAACTAACGAGAGAAAATATGTCTCTCCCATATAAGAGCAAAGAGCCTATAGAATTTCATTCAATCTAAAATCTCCAATTGTAAAATAAAATTAGAGAGAGAGAGAAGGAAGAGAGATAGAGATTCAGAATGGACACAATGGACTACATCGTTAAGTTGTTACTATACAAGGAGAAGCTAGAATTTATATAGGCCTAGGTAACTCAAATCAAGGAGTAAATTAAGGTTAATTTAAGGAAGAAAACAAGGAGAAAAATAAGGAAGAAAATCCTCAAATAAGGAGGAAAATCCTCTTACAAATCAATCAAGCATTAAATATGATAATTCTACATCCCCCTTCAAGCTAGATTGTTATACAATCCTAGCTTGGAGTTGATTTTGCTGAGATGAACCTTGGAAGATTGGGATATAATTGAAGTTGTAGAGAGTTGAAACACTAGGTGATTCTAGAGGCACAACTGAGAGAAATGGCCAGAGATGCTCCGATCGACAAGGAAATGACAGAGACGATGAACCAAGGTGAAAGCTATGGAGAATTGAAACACGAAGTGAATCTGGGGGAGATTGGGCCACTACTGAAGTTGTGGAGGAGTAGGAACCCCTTAAAGGTGATTCAAGAGACACAACTGAGAGAGAGAGAGTGAACCCTTGAGAGCCCCCAGAGTACTTTAGCACTGCCAATCATCTTCCAACGTTCTGTATTTGGGATCATTAGCCTTTGGAGGAGCAGCAGTTCCCAGATATGATCATAGCCATTGAAAGATATTGTTAAGAGACAATACTCTATTTTAGAGAATTCTGAACAACACTGAAGCTTCAGAAAAGCTGCAATGGCGCCGGAATCTCCCCTAGTTGATAAAGAACACACAGATAGGTGCCTAAACGGATAAAACAATGATTGGGTAATGCTCTACGGTGGCCAGCAACTATTTCTATGAAGACTAGTGGCGGAGGAACGGCTCCACGCACTCTCACGCACTGGCACGTGGAAGAAGTGGCTGAGGAGACGGGCGGCGCATGACGGCGCGTGTGAAGTCCGATGAAGCTCCTAGCAGCGAGGAAATGACGACAACAAGGTTATGAGGCTAACCCTAGGGTGGTCTAGCCAAGACACAGACATTGCAAGGTTGGAGGAGTTTTTAGGCGTTCGCACAACAGATCAAGGGAAAGAGAAAACTGAAATATCAGAATAATGGCTCTGATACCATGTAGAATTTCATTCACTCTAAAATCTCCAATTTCAAAATAAAATTAGAGAGAGAAAGAGAAGGAAGAGAGATAGAGATTCAGAATGGACACAATGGACTACATTGTTAAGTTGTTACTGATACAAGGAGAAGCTAGAATTTATATAGGCCTAGCTAACTCAAATAAAGGAGTAAATTAAGGTTAATTTAAGGAATAAAACAAGGAGAAAATTAAGGAAGAAAATCCTCAAATAAGAAGGAAAATCCTCTTACAAATCAATCAAGCATTAAATATGATAATTCTACAGAGCCAACCCAAATGGATTCATTTGAAAGTGAAAAAAAAAAGGAAGATGAATTCTTTCTAGATTTGGTCATGAAACAGATAAGATACAGAAAAGAAAAGGCAGCTGACACAGATAAAGTACAGAGAAAGAAGAAAGGAAAAATAGAGGTAGGAAGAAGAAAGAGAAATCAAAGAACGAAAATGAATCAATTTTTGGTCATATACTCATGTGGCAAATACCATTTCAATCTAGCACTGCCACTAATACTATGTGGCACAAAACTTAGTGGCCCTGCACCATACACCATAGTGTGTTAATAATAACTATGCTTATAACAAGGCTGAAGCTAAAATCTCCAGAAAATGAAGGGGTCAACCTTAAGGCCAGCATGCTAATCAAATACACCATGGAGCCACCTAAACACAACCCAGTCACAAAATTTAATAATCAGAAGGTTCAGATATTTATGCTGGTTAAAGAATGCTTCATTGTCTAGTTGCACTACCAAAAACAGTGGAACATCTATTTGAGCTATTAAAAACAAAATAAGATGGCTGGACTCAGTATATCATGAATATGAGGGTACCTCATTATTCACATTCACTAACCACTTGCGACACCCTTGCTACATCACATTCCCTCTTCCATCTTAATGAACTTTCAACAAGTTAACAATCTAATACCTTGGATATGAGAAGCCACAGACAGCTTTCTTGAAACCGAACCATGACTTCCAGGGCAATGAGAGCATTTTAAAAGCACTGTATTAAATACCCGTCATTACTTTTATGGAGAATTACAATTTAGGAATTCATGACAAATTCATTTCCACTCTAGGAAGTTTAGAACAACTGGCCAATTCTATCTCCCGCCCCCCCCCCCCCCCCCCAAAAAACAAAAAAAAAAAAAAGAACAATTGGCCAAACAAGCAATTGGCCATGTTCGAAGAGTGGTTAGCAGGATAACCATACATTGACTTAATTAATAACCTGTCTGGCAAACATTTCCTGACCATTAACAATGTACACCCCATTTGTTTTGTAGTCAAATGGAATACCGTACTACTAGACCTTGCTTTTTTCGATTACTCCTGATTTGTGTAATGAAATAGTGTACTATAGAAGATGTTTACCGCTAACACACACAAAAATGAAATTTGCACGATACAAAATAAATTGAACGTAATTCGTTTGATTTTGATAGAATACTTTAGGATTAAAAGTATATCCTTTTTTAGCTCCTTCGAGTACTAATTTCAATTCCTAATTATTTTCATTTTAAACTATCCATCTCATTCAAATTTCACAGTGAACTTTTGATATATGTTTATCCTATTACCAATCGAAGTATGAGAATAGTAATTAAAAAAAAAAGTAAAGGAATTTTTGATTGGATCAGAAATAAAATTTTGAATTTGGTATGAGAAATATGCATAAAACTAATATTATACACCCTTTAGAAACACCTTGGAAACTGATATGGAACTTTGTATAAGGTCTTAAGAAACAAATTCAATTTGCACTCATTTCCAATATTCATACGGCCTCAACCACAGTTCACGGCCACCAACATAACTATCTACCACCACCATTATCACTGCACTGCTACCACCACACCACCTCTACCCTTATACCAGCCACAATTATCGTCACCATCATCGTTGCTACTCTTACCACCACCATCACCATCGCTTATATGCTAGAAATTGATGTAACAAACACATGATACAATAAAGATTTATGCAATGGATAGCTTATATAATACTATCTAGTGTTGTTTATACTATTATACCTTATCCTATACAGTAAACTAAACAAGACAGTAATGCTTACAGTTTACCTATAGATAGAGCATATAACACTATCTAGTGTTGTTTATACTATTCTACCTTATCCTATATGGTAAACTAAACAAAACAGTAATACTTATAGTTTACTTATAGATAGAGCATATTCTAAAAATTCTCACCTCTTCCATATGCAGGAAAATCTTGTTCCTACGACTTCTGATGTTATCCTGAATTTCTTGCATTTCCATTTTGGCAAAATCTTGGACTGTTTCCGGCCCCTCTATGATGCAGAATCTGCAATTGGAGGAATAGGAACATATAACCAAAATGGCAACAAATTTCCAGTAATACGGAAGTTGTGAGAATTTCGGTACCGCTTCTCCTCATAATTTGCCACTAATTTTTCTAAATTTATGGCTAAATTGAAGCTAAAATTCAGGACATGGTTCATATTTGACCAATTATTTATGGGAATAGTAATGAGTAATGACTTTTCAAGCACTCAATTGTTTCTAATGAAACAGGAACATTTCTAATCGACTTTCCCAATTCAGAAATCTCCATTTACCTGACCACATAACAAGTGCGCAAGCTCAACATGGTCAACTATTTAGTATTGAAAGAACGAACTAAAATTTAAAAGCTCCGTTAATTCTTAGTTTTCACCAGTTAACCGAAGAGTATGCAAAGAATAACGAAAAAGCAACCCAAAACAAAAAGGGAAAGAATCGGTTAGAGATACCCTTTATTTTTATCGCAGTTTTCACCCATAAGTAATTACAACTCTGAAACAGAAAAAAGGAAAGAGTACCCAGCAGCGTTTTTATCGGCCGCATCAGAGTCAACGGAGGCCGCAAAAGAAGAGTCCGATTCTAACGCCATTACTGGCCATGTTGAGTTGAACCTGGTACTTCTGTGGAGGAATCTCTTGCCGGTGTAATGGGAATCGTAGCGATGAAACGAATTTATTGTGTACGAGAGCCCATGAACTCGACCCAAACAGAGCATCTTCACAAACAAACCTCAATCGAAAGAGGCGAAGAAAGAGAGAATGGAACCAACTCTCCTCAAGGAATTAATATATTTTTGGATTTTCATGAGGGTCTTCCCTGTGTTGCGTTGTGTTGTGTTGTGATGTATAGTGGGGTGGGTGATGAAATCTACTTGCAACGTGGAATTTGTGAATTGGTGGCTCGTTATTAATTAATTGAGAAAACGGCATTTTGAGTGGCGACGGAAGACGGCCGCATCAGATTCCAACGAAAAATTTTTTACACTATGTAAGAAAATATTTGTTGTACTAAGCCACTGCTTTCTAGGTGGTAATCTAGCACTAGTTTTTTTATAATTTTGTCATCAAATTTTTAAATAAAAAAATAAATTTATAATTTTTTAATATAAATATATGATCTTTAAAAAATAATTATATATATTTTTATAATTTATTATTATAAAAATAGTCTTTCAAAAAAAAAATTTACACATATTTTACTTTTTAAAGTAAAATTTGATAATAAAAATATAATCATATGCATATAAGTTTTATTCGATTAAAAAAAATATTTGTTATCCTATGCTAGTATGCTACCAGGTGGTGTACTAACAGTGAGAAATGGGGATAATTTAACAAATACTCATAAATTTAAACTCTGTTCCATCACATACTAAAAAAAAGATATATATACTTGTTTTGGGTAATGTCCCTAAATGGATAAATTATTTACCTTTTATTTATATTTGATTAAATTATGTTTAATGTCCCATATTTTAAATATTATATTCAGTTTTATTCTATTTTAATTTTTATCACTAAAGTTAATTTTTTAAAATATTTGTATTCTAATAATTTAATTATATAATTGTTCTTGTTATCAATAAAATCATAACTTTATGATATTCGGTTATTATAGAATTGAAATAGAATTGAAAAAATATTAATAACTGATTAATTCTTTATTAAAATATAATAATATATAATAATTAATAAATAATATTAAATAATAATTTAAATTTTTAATAATAAATAAATAATTTATTTAGTAGTTTACCCATGTTGTGTCAAATTCATATCGAAAAACAAAATAGTTGTTCTCTTTAAAATTTAATATCAATTTAACTACTTTTACTGTTATATTAAGAATAAATTACAATATCATATTGTGTTAAAAAAAGGTTAAATTATTTGATAAAAAATTAATTAGCAAGGAGATTTCTACAACTCTATCAAACGAGTCAGTCCAGATTGACCCACAATAAGTTGACACTTAAAAACGGGTCAGTCCATTTATAAATGAGCTTAAGATATGATGCCAAAGTTCGCTCACACTTGGCCTGCAAGCTAATGGGCTAACTTCACAAGGCAAGTGCAATTTTTTTGAAAAAAGAAAATTGTTTTGATTTTTTTAAAATTTTGTACTTAAATACAAATAAATATTACTTTTAAAATGTCTAAACTATAATTTACTTAGTGGGAATATATTTATTTACTTAGTTTATTGAAATAAAAATTAATTATATATATATTTTGCATATTCTTTATTTAATTTTGTTTACAAAATATAACATAACGCTATCAAAACGAGCCAGCCTGGACCAACCTGTGATAGGCCGACAATTAGACGGGTCAAGTCATTTATAGATAAGCTTCAGACATGATGTCAAAGCCCACCCACCCGCCAGCCTGCAAACTAACGTGCTAGCCCGTGAGCCAAGTGTAATTTTTTTTTAAAAATTGTTCTGATATTTTTAAATTTTTTTACTTAAATAAAAATAAATATTACTTTTAATATGTCTAAACTATAATTTACTTAATTGAGGATATATTTCTTTACTTAGTTTATTGAAATAAAAATTAATTATGTATATTTTGTATATTCTTTATTTAATTTTGTTTACAAAAAATAAATAAATAAATTTAATTACAAATAAATAAATATATAAACATTCATACTTATATATGATAAAATCATTTTAATTACAAAAAAATAAACATTTATAATTATATATTATAAATCAAAATTGTAACATAAAAAAAGAGGCTAACTTCGATCTCTGCCCATTTAATGTGCAAGTTAAATAGATAGATCCGTTTATGCTTGATTTTAAATTAAAGAGTCCAAATTCATTCATATATGAGCTGGTCCAAGGGCTACAAGCCCAATTAATAGTGTTATATTTCTATAATACGTATTAAAATATCAAAGGAGATAAATGTAATATTTGAGATGAAAGAAATATCAAGAGATATCAAGCCAAACCTCATAAATTACCCATTCTAAATTGAGTATAATTACTAGTCACACCTGAAATGGTGATGCGAAAGAATTCTAAAGTGAACATCGATTTTAATAAGAATAAATGAATAAGATTTATGTGAGAAATTGGGATTTTTTTTTTGAATCACTAGCAAGTCATGTATATTCTCCGTAAATTTATCAAAATTAAACCACTAGAATTCTAACTTTTAAACCATAAGGTAATAAAGTGAAAAATGGCCTTTTTCGTAGTTTACTCTAAGGTATATTCTATTAATTGTAACTTGAGGATAAATATTTTGAGGCGGTTATTGAGAGAAAATACACTTCCTCTTTTTCCTCACCTAAATATGAATTCGCCCTTGCATTTGGGTTTTTTAGTGGTTGCGGCCAAGAGGGACTTGGCTTCCTCCAGAAAAATCACTCCACATTTTTCTTCAGAAGACATATGCTTGATCTAAAAAAAATAAAAATAAAATATGACCACTTATTTTTTTACCCATTGGATCCCCTCCAGACCCTCCAAAATCCGAAGGAGATCCTCATTTGGCTAAAAAAAGGTTAGTCACCACTTTTTTTTATCATCTTTTAGTCTCCTTGAGTAGATTTTTTTCGAATAGTAATTTTTTTTCTCGGTGCCCTCCAAATAGTTTCTCTCTCAAGTGGTAGTTCTCTATCTTTTCTATATTCTTTTCCCTTTTCGATTGTGTTGTTTGACTTTTAATCATTTAAGAGAGTTTCGAGGCTAAGAATAATTTTTGGAGAAAACAGAACTAATTATTAATCAAAATGTATAAATTCTTATCATTATGATCCAAAGAATGATAAATAAAACGACTTCAAATGTTTCAACAGTATACTTTGTACTGCCTCCATTAATTGTCTATCAAATTTTTTTAATATGATTTTCTGTAGATATTTTAGCCATTATTAATTAAAAAAAATGATGACCTATTGCATGCGAGGTTGATTCGAGTCAAATGGGTGGCACAAAAAAGACCATGACTTCTCTTTGTCATACAACTTAAATTGGCACTGGGTTGTGCTGAGTCCAAATGGTTCAAACCAACTTACCTTGATAAATGACTATTTTTTAAAATCCAAACCTATCATAACCCTAAATTTTAGTGGGTTCAATAGAGTTGTGTTTGTTTAACTGCGTTATGATTAGGGATGACAATTCATTTGTGGTATTTTGGATATCTGATGATATCTGCCAAAAAAATATTTGATATCAAATATTGATAGGATACGAATATATAAAAATAACTATTTGATAGATATTGGAAAAATATAGATATTATTCGGATATTTTATATCCATCCAAAATAAATGGACGGATTGGGTATTTGATATCCATCAAATATAAAAATAATATAATATATTAAAAAAATTAGATTACAATAAAAGTAATAGAATACATCTTATAATTTATAATAATATAATACATATTATAATATATTAAAAGAATAGTGGAAAATGATGCCCTTGTTTCTCTACTAGCATTTGAACTCTTCACAGCATCAGTAAAAGTAGTGCAACAGAAAAATGAAGAAACATTAACGAGTAGTACTGTCAAACGGACTAATCTGCAATGGGCTAGTACGTAAATGGATTGAAATGTTTATAAACAAGCTTGAAACATGATGTCCAATCTGTCTATACCTCACCTGCGTGTTAACTGGCCAACATGCAAGCCAAGTACAATTAATTTTTTTTTAAAAAATTGTTCTAATTTTTTTAAAATTTTTACTTAAATATAAATAAATATTACTTTTAATGTGCCTAAATTATAATTTACGTGAATGATTAATTTTTTTTATTTGATTTATCTATATGTTATTTCTTAGAATTTAAAATATTTAAATCATGAGATTGCATTGGTTTTATTAGGAACTTTTGATAAATGACTAACAAGTATATAGTTAGGGATATATTTTTTTAATTAGTATATTGAAATAAAAATGAATTATGTATATTTTTTGTATTCTTTATTTTATTTTATTTATAAAATATAAATAAGTAACTTTAATTACAAATAAATAAATATATAAATATCTATATTTATATATAATAAATCAAAATATAATAAAAAAAATGAACCGGTCGGTAAGCCCCACAAACCCGCCCTTTTAGTCTATAAAAAGTATCCACTTTCTAGTACTCCTTATAACACATTTCTGATATTTGGTTATCGTGTGATTTTAAATACAAATACTTGAGAAGAAATATATATATAGGTGTGGATTATCTGCTTGGAATTTTTGTTCTTGGAGTTTTAGTAACGGTTTTAATTGTTGTTAAAACTTTCAACAATAAAAAATTATTGTTAAAAGTTTTAGCAACAGTTAAAATCGTTGCTAAAACTCCAAACATCCCTCTGCTTTTTTTTTTTTTTTTTCAAACAGAGGATTCAATTTGGATAAAGTTTGGATATAGGGTGTATCGGACGGATACAAATACGAATAGTGTAAAATGATTAGGTATCGCCCATCGTCATTTCTAATTGCGCACCCCTATGTTGCGTTTTTAACTCGGTCCTTTAATTTGAATTTTGAAATTTGATTTACCCTTACTTCTTCACTTCTTTGGTTTTTCCTATTTTTAATTTTTAATTTTTGGATTTTTAAAAAAATAATTTATTTAAATGAAACCAAAAAAATTGAGATTTTTTAATAATTTTTAAAAATAAAAATTAAATTAAATTCTTAAATTTAAGATAAAATTATGTTGAAACCCCAAACACATGTGACATTTATAAGATATTTTAAATTCTTACAAATACTAACAAACCATCATGTCATTGGACAATTATTTATGCTTTGGGAAATTGTAATGAGATAAATTTTTCACTACACATCCTCACCATAGAACCTGTACTTTGGCCCATCGCTACCTAATTGCCCTAAGAGTTATTTAAAATTTTTTTTTCTTGAACTCAAACTTGAAAGGAATTATTGCTCCTCTCCACTCGGCACTATTTTTTAATTCTAAAAAATGCATACGTCTTTTTTTAAATTATCACTACCCTTCAATAATTTATACTTAAAATTCGTTATTAAACTAGATTTAGTTATATGTGTTATAATTTAAAACACTTAAATTTCATAAAATACTGTGTTTTACGTAAGTATTTTCTTTATTAAACGATCAATAACCTTCAATAATTAACAATTAACATTTCTATTAAATTAAATTAAGTTATATATATATATATATATATTATAGACAATATATCTTACCTTAGTATTTTTTTTAAAATGAAACTACCAATAGGATTCAATAGTTTATACTTAACGTTTTTTGTTATACTAATTTGAGTTATATGTGTTATATTTTAAATTATTTAATTTGTACAAAACACTATGTATTACATGAAGATTTTTTTTTAATCAAACTATCATTAGCATTGAATAATTTACACTTAGCTTTTTTATTTAAATTAATTGAGTTATATGTGTTATATTTTACTACGTTTTAAATTTCATAGAACTATTTCTTAACTATTTTATTTATTAAATTATCAATAACATTCAATAATTTACACTTAGTATTTTATTAAAGTAAGTTATGTGTTACATTTGAAAACACTTATATTTTGTAACTCACTCAATGTTTCTGTCACGCCTCTAACTTACGCACGTGACCGGCACGATAGATGAGCTTTTACCTCACCACCGTAAGCCTAATTCCGTACCAATTTGATATATATATAAATGCTATCTCATGAAGGAGAGTACAATAAATATTTCAAATATATCCATTTATTCATTAATAAATGATATTCTCAACGAGCATTGTTCGTCCAAGATTTACCTACCCAAATTACAGAGCTACTACTATAATACTTTTGATAAAATTTTACATAATAACAAATATTTACCCCCGATCAATGGGGTTGAGGACTCGAACGATTAGCTGGTTGTGCGTCTACTTCTTCTTGAGAATCTGTGAGGGGAGGAATGGCATGAGTATATTTTACTCAGTGAGGAAATATATTATTCTATCACAAACATAAGAAACAATCATATAAAATCACAAAACATATCATATAGTTCCAAATTAAATTCCCAGACATTTTTCGGGTCCAATCCACATAAGGTGGTCGTTGTCCCACGGCCCCTGCCGCATCCTCCCTTATTACTGCTTTCATAAATGCCTCCCTTATTTCACCCCTATATTTTCAATACTCTTTGTATTGGAACAAATTTTTGTTTAACATGATTTGCCACCCTTATTATCTCCTGCTCCTCCCTTTTTCCTCCCACACAGGGACCCGTCCCCGTAACATTCTCCATCAATCACAAACATAACAATAATTCAACCTTACACACAATACTACCCATGTATGTGATGTTGTTCACATATATAGTATATGACACTCTTCATAAATATGGCACTGTTCACATGTACGTACAATACCATTCACAAATATGGTACGATACTATTCACAAATATGTCACTGTTCATATGTACGTATGATATTGTTCATATATACTGTATGATACTATTCATAAATACGACACTATTCATAAGTATAGTATAATACTATTTACAAATACGGTACATACTATTCATGAATATGTCACTGTTCGTATGATACTATTCATAAATACGGTACTGTTCATAAGTATGATATAATACTATTTACAAATACGGTACGATACTATTCATGAATATGTCACTATTCATATGTACGTATGATACTATTCATAAATATAGTACTGTTCATAAGTACAGTATAATACTATTTACAAATACGGTATGATACTATTCATGACTATATCACTATTTATATATACGTATGATACTATTCATAAATACGGTACTGTTTATAAGTACGGTATAATACTATTCACAAATACGGTACGATACTATTCATGAATATGTCACTGTTCATATGTACGTATGATATTGTACAGTGTGATACTATTCATAAATACAGCACTGTTCATATGTACTGTATAATACTATTTACGATATGGTACTATTTATATATGCGATAATCAGAAATAATTTTCAAGTAGCTGAGGATAATTCCTTTCTGATGTGGAGGATCGGCTAAGGCCGCAACCACAGAGCATACTAAGAACTTATCACACAGGTATTTGTAAAAATATAGTACCCTCACAGTATCTTAGTAATCAATAAATAATTCTTAAACAATCGAGGTTAGTTCCTTTCTGATATGGAAGATCAGCTAAGGCCGCAACCACAGAGCATACTAAGAATTTAACCTCTAAATTATTATAAGAATTTAAAAGAGCATAGTAGAATATTCCCTCACCTCGAATCCAAGCTATAAAGGATGACTTTTATAATAACTCAGAATCTTAACACCAGAATCAGAAGAATTAGAGGAGAGGAGAGAATAGAATCTGAAGGTGTGTGTTTAGAAGTGAAATGGAAGGGCCTATTTATAGGAGAAGTTATGGTACTATTTACTACTATTCCATCTACCATTCTCCTATACTATTTCATCTACCAGTTTCACTTACCAGTTTTCATCTACCATTCTCTTATACTATTTCATCTACCAGTTTCACTTACCAGTTTTCATCTACCATTCTCTTATACTATTTCATCTACCAGTTTTCATCTACCATTCTCTTATACTATTTCATCTACCAGTTTCACTTACCAGTTTTCATCTACCGTTCTCATATACTATTACATCTACCAGTCTCACTTTCAGCTATACATTCTAAATTCCACTTTTGAATTGTATTTTACTTAATAGGATAAATTCCATAACGTACCATTCATTATATCTCACAATTTATTCAATTTATAATTGAAAATTCATATTTTCAGCATCATACACAGCCAAGATAAAATTTACGTAAAAATTTAAGTAGACATAATTTTTTTTTTGACGGGTATTACAGTTTCCTTTATTAAACTATCACACTTAACATTTTTTATTAAACTAAATTAAATTAGGGTGGTCAAATGGGTTTGGTAGGGTCAAAAATATATTGATTGGACTTACCGAGTGATCTTGAGAGAGTCCACCCAATTTTCTATGTATCTATGCTAAGGAAGTACTTTCTTGACACATCACATGTCATTCAGCCTCAAGAGATACATTTGGATGGGACCCTATCTTATGAGGGATCTTATGAATGTTTTTAATTTGGTATTATGAGACGCATTGCTCCACACTTTCTCAAGTTATCAGTGGTTATTTTCTTGGTAATAATCTAAAGCTAGCGGCATGTCGGTCCGCGCCACATTATATGGATAAAAAATGGGGCAAAAACCACCCATTTTAAATTTTTATGTGAGTGATGGGTTGACCTACAACACACTTTTTTAAGGTTAACATAACTCAACCGAACCATTAACCCATCATTTTTCTAACAAATAATTTATTTGATTCATTTTAATTTTGAATTAAAATGCTCAAAAAAAATTTAATGTTATTTTAATTCTAGAAATATTTTAATCAATACTTTCTTTGGATCAAATAAAGTGGATATACAAATATATATATATATATATATATATATATATACATACATACATATACATATATATAAAATATAAATGCATATACATCTTTTACACACACACACACACGTTGCGCGCGCGCGCGTGTGTGCGTGTGTGTGTGTGTGTGTGATACTCGTATGTCCAACTCTCCTGTCTTCATTTAATGTATTTAATGAAATTGCATATTCGTGGGCTTTGGGAAGTGAGGCCTATGGGAGTTTAAAAAAAAAAAGGGGAGAAAAATGCATAATGGACCTAGGCTTTCACAAAATAAAATAAATAAATATAGTAGTAATGTTGAAGGAAAGCCCAAATAGGAATTATGTCTAAAATGATGCATGTTATAATAATACCAAAAAAATAATAAATGAGCAAAATAAATCAAATAAATTAATTAGTGATAATTATAATACGATAGGCGCATGAAACACTTTTTTTTGTTTATATTAAGTAGATAGTATTAATAGCAAGATAAGGAATAAGTCAAATAAATAATAGTAAGATAAATAAAAACCTATTAAATAAAAATCATTAGTTTAAAAACAAGAAACACAATCATCTTAGATTAACATCTTTGGATAGAACATATAACTAATGAATTAAATAATAAATTCAAATAGGACTTGGATAAAAAAATAATAAATGAAAGATTACAAGAAATAGAACAAGTTATATATATATATGTGTGTGTGTGTGTGTGTGTGTTTTTTTGGGGGGGGGGGGGGTTGCACTAGCATATATATATATATATGAAAAATAATATATATATATATATATATAATGATAATAATAATAAACCAATAAAAGTTAAACAATGAGATAAGCAAGATTCATTAAATAAAAGAAAGTAGTTAAGCTAATAAAATAAATGCCTCTAGATAAGCCTTCTATGATTTAGTTTTAAATTATAATATTTTAATAAATATTGGATAAACAAAGCCTACAACTAACTAATAAGTAAGATAGGAAAACCCAATTATATTAAGAAAGAGGAAATAAATAATAAATAATTGCATAAATAAAAAGATAAAGAAGTAACCATGGATAAATAAAATTAGGATAAGGAAAATATTATGAAGAAATCTAATTAAGATTTAAATAAACTATCAACATCACCTAAATCTAATTTAAACAAACAACTAAAGCCTAATCCTACCTAGCCAACATCTCTCTCCCTCTTTTCTCTCTAAAATAATAAAATAAAAATCTATTATACACAAATGATATATTTTAAACAATATTTTAGACTGGAACCCTTCTAACTCAATTAAGTAAAAACCAATGGATAAACAACCAACTAACAAGCATAAGAAAACCCTAGTCATACCAAAATTTCAAGAAAACACTCCAAGAGAAAAGCTAAAGACAAGGTAAGATCAAGCAACTCGAATTTAAATACTATGAAACTTCACACATATTGAATTGATCATAACTCCCTCACGGAATTTTCAATTTTAACAAGCTACCTATCAATGAAAAGTTCTTTTCATATATTTTCAGATGAGTCTAGCTTCATCTGAAAATTTCACCCTGTTTAGGAGATATGATTGATACAGTGAGCGAATGTTATAATCAAGATAAACAAGTTTTCTGTTTTAGTTTTAACTTTTCCTTTTCAAATGAATGATAGGAAAATCGATCACGACATCCTTTACTCGAAGGATCTTGATAAGGCACAATAAAGGTTTAGCAAGGAATCCAAGTGAGTGGTTTGATGATTCACTAGTCTTACCTTAACCTTGTAGGTTAGATAACATGTAGTTAGGTTAAGTTGATTGAGAACATAGTGACAACATAGGCCAGACATTGATTTAATGATTGTATGATTATGGATAATTGTGATGGCATATGAGATGATAAACGAACATGTGATATTATTGCATTGCATCATTATTTAGCTGTTGGGTTAGCGATGATTCCATGTACAACTTTTCTGAGAAGGGAACTTGCATGCATCATGGTTGCATCTTATTACTGAATGTCTGATGTTGGATTGTGGTATTGGTACCCTCATCTGAAATGGCAAGATGTAAGGATCAGATCGGGTTGATCAGGGTTCCCAATGGTCACCTTGCCAAAGTACGAGTGAGGGACACATCTTATGGTAGGATGGATGGGACCGGGTTGAGAGTACTCTAGATGGTTGGTTGACTTACTGTTAAGATGAATTTGTGCATCAGTAGATGGTAAGAGGAGGAGGCCCAGGTTGAGAGTACTCTTGATGGGCACCCTACTACTAGACAAGTACCACATGTGTGATTATGAAGATGATTGAAATCTGGTGAATTTGACTATGCAATGTTTGTTTACTATGTTTGTCTTATATGAACTATGGTCTTCGGGCATGTTCTTTGACTTAGGTGTATTTGGGTTAGGCTATGGTTTCACCATGTCTCTCACTGGGTTTAAAAATCATACCTTCCATATATATTTCTCTTGTACATATCATCTGGTTATTGAGGAGCTCCTGTCTAAGGGGTAACGAAGAGCACCATCACCTTTCCCATTGTGGGGTAAGCTTCTATTGTTTTGATGTCTTTTACTTCAAGTTCTTTGTCTAGGATGCTCTGTAGTGTCGAAGGTCACCTATGATGTCTAGTTTGGTTTACACATTGTTTTGCCTATCTCTTTGAATATTTGACATTTGGAATATTGCGGTTTTGAACTTTTAAAGTTGATCAATAAATTGAGATTTTATGATGGATTTAAGAATTAAAGTCTTTGAGTATATTGTCATATTTTCATGAATGTTTAAGGTTGATTTGGAATTGCAAAACATAAGGAAATTAGAAAAAGTTGGCTGCCCTGCATGGCGCTTAGCACTAGCTTGACAATGAGGTTGCGGGATACGCAGCGCTCAGCACCAGAGACCTAGCTCTCAGCGCTGGAGCTCAGTGCCAGGCCCTTCTTTGAACCCTTTTCCCTTTTAAGTTGAACTTAACCATATATAGACGAAATTAGGCCAACATGGTGACTAATCAAGCACAATCATAACATTTTAACTCATAATTAACCTTCATAATTAATGGGCAAGGGCTAAGTTGATCGAGAATAAGTAAGAATTACAGTGGTGTAGCTGTGCCAGTCACATGCCTGGGCAACGGGCTGTGATAGTACATATGCTTACAAACTTAGGTAATATTTTATACTTAGTTTTAACAAAATAGGTGCCAAAATAAATATAAAAAATTAAAAATTAAAGAATTCTAAACTTATTTTTCAAAAAACAAATCTAAAATTGTGAATATGTGTGTGTCCATAGATGTGTGTGCGTGCGCATGCATGTATGCATGGGTTTATGCGTGTGCCTCTGTGTCTGTATGTATGTATGTGTGTGTGTGTGTGCCAACATGCCCGCTCATACGTGTGTGCATGCATGAGTGTATGTGTATGCATATATGTACATAAACAAATCTATATTAACCCTTGAGTTTCCAATTCGATTGGTCGGGTTGGTCTTGCATAATTAATTGGATTTTGTGTTAAATAATCAAAATCACCATTCAAGATTTTGAGTACACAAAAGCTAAGAATCATTGCATTGATTTGAAATTGTTCTAGCCTCTAGTGTGTTAAGTGGTTACCCATAGGTCAATTTACTTATGATCCATAATAAATGGGTCACATTATGACCTGACCTTTTTATGACCCAAGTTAAACTTAAGTGGGTTTTTAGGGTCAAAGAGTGAGAGGGCTGGGTTGTGTAAATGGTTTTGGGTCAACTTTAAGTTATATATGTTATATTTTAAGACACTTAAATTTTATAAGACAATATGTTCTACATAAGTAATTTTTTAAATTAAATTATCTATTGCTTTCAATAATTTACATTGAGCATTCTTTAGTAAACTAAATTAAGTTATATATGTCATATTTAAAAACATTTAAATTTTATAAGACATTATAACTTACATATTTTTTAAGGAATGTGTTATATAAGCATTTCATTATTATACTATTAATCAATGATTAAAGAACCAGATTGGATTGGTGTTTGGTCCAGTTTGGTTGAGCCATTGGACCAATTATCTTAAAAATTTGTCAAATTGGTTGAAATCCAATGAAACCAAGTTGAAAAAAAAAGATGCAGATATGCAGCGTTGAAGAAGAATAGGAATCTCAAAATCTCAAAATCACTCTTTGCCTCTTTCTCGTGGAAAGCTGTGATACTATATCCATTATGTTTCTACTTGTCAAAAGATCTGCCATGGACACTATTTGTCATAGCTGTAGAGGAGGTAAAGATAGAAGGTGAAGAACTGAAGATGGTCAAGATGATAGAAAGTGAAGAAGAAAAGTGTGAGAAAATTACTTGAAGAGGATTTGAGTATATTGTGAAAATGAAAAAAGATGTCTCAGTACTGCCAAATGGAAAATTAAAGCAAAGAAGAGAAGATAATGAAAATGAAATTAAAAAGAAGAGAGAAGAGGAAGAACATGAAAATTTATAAAGAGTATTGTGGATTGTAAAGAAATCGAGAAAGGAGTTCAGAGATGGAAGAGGAAGCATCCAAAAGCTCAGTGCCTCGGAACTTTGAATTTAGTGCGTATAGGCAATAGCATACTGACTTATAGAGGCTAGAGAGTTAGCTAGCGTGTATAGCGTCCAAAAGCTCAGAAGCTCAGTGCCTTGAAATTTTGAATTCAAAAAATGATTTTTTAAGTTTTTATATTTAGTATAAATATATAATAATATTTTTTAATAAAAAATAAAAATCATTTCTTAATTGTTCAATATAATATATATATATATATATATATATAATTATTATTGATTCGACCACGGTCAGACCAATAAACAATGAACCAGTACCACCATTGGTTCAGTGATTGGTCCGATTTTTAAAACATTGCCATTAATAGCATTCAATAATTTACATATAACATTCTTTATTAAACTAATTTAAGTTATATATGTTATATTTTAAAACTTTTAAACTTTATAAAAACCATGTGTTATAAATTATATGAAAAACACATACACTTACATATACTATGTATCATATTTTATATTTTATATATATGAGGTTCAAGGGGGTAACAGGGCAAGGCATACATGCCCTTACCTGTCTCGTTCCTGCAAACAGGCATTCAAATTTTCTCCAAGCTCGATCCGTCACCCGATCAAAGGTTAAATTACTTAACTTATGTTAAATTACTTAACCTAAATGGGACAAGCAGGTTGAGTAAGACCAAGTTAGGTTTAAATTGTCATCCTTACTTATGAGGGTAAATGTCACGCCCTAAATCTAGGCCCGTGACCGGCGCGGACGATGTCTAATCTCACACCACCGCAAGCCTAACTTTCCATTTAACTTATTACTCTTTCTTTAATCCAATTATTCCTTTAAATATAATTGTTTAAATTACACAATGAAGAAGTAAAACAAGAGAATGTTTTCATATTTAACCATCTTATACAACAATACATGACCTACCCGATTACAGAGCTTTCTAAAATTACTAAAACAACATAATTAAGTCTGTTACCGTACCCCGAACAAAGGGGAGGCATCATCGACACGTTCATCCTCGAATTTAAAGGGCCTTCTTTACCTGAAACTATAAGGGGGTGAGTCTTATCCACTTGACTCACCATAAAATAGCTTTACCGCACATATAATCAATTATGCATGCCAAAAGTACATATAATCATGTATGAACATGTGAAAAACTCACAACATTAATAATTCATGACATAAATGTAAGTCAAGAGGAATTCATCATAAGAAAGTTCGTAAATAATCACATGCACCTCGCCCGAAAGCATTATCCCACTTGTAGATGTCATCCCGCCCGAAGGCGTGTTCTGCCCGTAGGTAATATTTCTGCTTAAAGATATATTCATGTCTACAACTATTACATTCATTGGTATCTTAGGAAATCAAATCCTCAACCATTCCATATGTATAATTCCATGCATTGGTATCTTGGGTCAAGCCCTCAACCATTCCATGTGTATAATTCCATGCATTGATATCTTGGGTCAAGCCCTCAACCATTCCCTTTGTATAATTTTATGCATTGGTATCTTGGGTCAAGCCCTCAACCATTCCCTTTGCATAATTTCATGCATTGGTATCTTGGGTCAAGCCCTCAACCATTCTATGTATATTATATACTCAATTCATAATTCTCATCAATATAATCTTAAATCAACAATAAATTTCATTATCTAGCAATCATAATTAAATATAGAATCTAACTGCGATATGAGATGGAATTTATATTGTATCTTGGAGGGATGAATCCCTCAACTATTCCATGTGTATAATTATATACATTGAATATCTTGTGTCAAGTCCTTAAAAGGACGTCAAGCAATTCAACCTTATTTCACCCCTGTCCTCAAAGGACGCAAAAAGTGTTCGAAATCTCTGTTTCTTTCAAATACAATCAATTGCACAATCAAGAGCATTCATATGCACATCATGAACTTTAATAAATCCATGTCATTCATAATCATCAATCATTCACATGATTTCCTTTGCAAGCTCTATCCCAATATATAGAAAATATATTCATTCCTTAATTTATTGTATCTTCTAACAAACAAATTTTTAAAAATAAATCAAACAAGACAAGGCTAGATCAATTCTTCAATTGAGCTCAAATTTTCAAAATTCAGGTATAGTATAAAGTTCTATATTCCTTCATCCACATACAGTTTGCAAGCTCAAATTATATGCATGTGGTACCTTACATCATGTATGTCAAACACATAATCACCTTATCACATGATATCATTTTACGAAACTTTAGAAAGTACAATAATAGAAAATAAAATCATACAAGGTATAGCTAGATCCCTCACCTCGAGTCTGAGCTAGATTTCTACATCTTATATCAATCAAAGGATGTCCAAAATCTCATTGAAGGCTCAAAGCTAAACATGCATCTCCATTGGGATGCACTGTTCTCTCCTTTTCCTTCGACTCTTGTAATATTCAAAAATACGTATGATTAATATTTACATGTATAGACACTATTCATACGTATAATTACTATTCATACATATAATTACTATTCATATATACGATCACTATTCATACGTATAGATACTATTTATACATACGGATACTATTTATATGTACAATCACTATTTATACATACACATATTATTCATATGTACAGTTACTATTCATACATACGAATACTATTCATAAATACGGTATAAATACATATGATCACTATTCGTACTAGGAAAAATTCTTTTCTGGTGTGGAGGATCAGCTAAAGCCGCAATCACAAAATATACTGAAGAATTTAACTTGTATAATTATAAGAAAGAGTATAGTATTCTCACCTTGGATCTAAGCTGAAAGATAAATGCCTAAAATCTCAGAGACCTAGTGCCAGGGTAAGAGAAGTTTGAGGAGAGGAAAGAAGAGAAACTGAAGGTGTGAGTTTAGAAGTGAAATAGAATGGCCTATTTATAGGGAAATCAAAGGTACTATTTGATACTATTCCATCTACCGTTCTTCTATACTATTCCATCTACTGTTCTTCTATACTATTCCATCTACTGTTCTTCTATACTATTCCATCTACTGGTTTCACTTACCAGTCTCACTTACTAGTCTCACTTACCAGTCTCACTTACTAGTCTCACTTACCATTTCACTTACTAGTCTCACCTACCAGTTTCACTTACTAGTCTCACTTACCATTTCACTTACTAGTCTCACCTACCAATTTTACTTATAAGTCTCATCTACCAGTTCTACTTATCGGTCTCATCTATCAGTATAATCAATTTACTATTTAAGTTTCCTTTCCATTTAGTCCCTAAGGGAGATTTTCTTATATAAAACGTCATTTTTCTCCCAATTTCTTTCTAGTTTCCTCTTATGCCCAATCCACATCTTACCCGTGGGATCATTGCCACATCCCACAATTTATACAATATTGTGAAAATCTGTATTTTCATCAACATACACATATAAGATAACAAGATTCACATAAGCATATGGGAAATTAAATAGACAGAGAGATCATTTTCTCCATTGAATTATTCCAAATCAAAATTAGCACTCATTCATGATGACCATATACGTGAACAGTTCTGTATACGTGAATAGTGCTGTATAGGTAAATAGTATCATTTACTAAAAATTTTTTTTACGGGTATTACAGTAAAAAAGTGGACCACTCTACTTCAAGGGTTGGTTACATGCCCATGACAAGTTAAGTTCATAAAAACTACTTTAGTGGTATAATTGAAACCTAAAGATATAAATTACAATAATCGCAAAAGAAGGGAAATAAACAAAAGTAACAATCGTAGCTTCAGCTAAAGCTCCATATGCCCCATTTCTTGCAAAGCCTCTTTAATGCACCCCATACTCCAATGTCAAGCTTTGCTACTTTGCACAAAAATCATCATTACTAATGATATGCTTGATGAATGAACATTTGCTAGCATGGATGCTCTTATGTGAGCTTTGATTTTTGAATAGTGGCATTACATTCAACAACTGCAAGAATGAAGAAGCAATGGAAGCATCAAGAAGGGGAAGAGTTTCGTATTTTAGAGGCAACACATTTCATCCAACTCCATTATCCCCATCATCTACTTCACCGTAGGTTTAGATTATGTTTAAAATCATACACTAGAGATTTAGAATCTGTATAAAATACAGAGACATCCTCCACCAAAGATTTAGGTTTTGTTTAAGATCCCAACATAATAGAAAGATATATGGAATGCTAAACTCCAAAAAATGTGAAGTTTCTAATCAATAGCAAAATATTGTGGCTAGCCACTCCAATGGAAATCAAAAAAATATTGTTAGTCAATGTTGTGGTGCATTAACCATTCTAGTCAATTTAAATTTGACTTTTAAAATTAAAAGGTGAAGCTTGTTTTGAAAAAAAAAAGGAAAAATATTTTTATTGGTCAGTTGTATGATGGACTAATTATTATGGTTAATCCAAACTTTTCACAGCACTAGTTGTTAATGATTTGGCATTCCAACTAAAACAATTAATCTCCACCTTCTAGATATCCTCCCTACTTACCACTAACCTTGCTCTTTCAGGGAACTCTTCCATTTCATTCTGTTTTGGTACCACCACTAACAATCTACTTTACAAAAGAAGAGGAATTTCTTTCTATAGACTTATTCAAATATTGTATTAAAAGAAACAAATAAGCCTTTTGCACTTTCATTGAAACTGAAAGCACCTTTTGACCAGTTCTCGCGATGACAACTTACACCAATGTTAAAACTCAATCCAATAGAGATTTCGTACATAGAGGAAATCAACATGCATAAACAAACATGAATTCACAAGTGATTCAAGGAATATATATCCCACACGTCACCTCCACATAGTCAGCGACTCTCTTCAACCCACTCATCTCTCTCAAATTGTTACCACTGAACATTATGAACCTACTTGCTATATATAGACCATTATGCAGTGGTCATGGACAAATTTCCCTTATTTCTAGTGTGAAAGTAATGAATATGCATTTTATATTCATATTTTTCAATGGGGACACATACATTTTCAGCCTATAAATTAAGTACCATGAGACCTTCCTTGTCACAAACCAAAAAAAAAAAGAAGACAGAAACATAATGGCATCGTCAGTGAAATATTTGTTAGGTTTGAATGTGCTTCTCCTTTTAGCTCTTATTGCTAACTTTGAAGATACCCTTGCTCCCCCTTCTACTACACCACCACCTTTAATCCATCTTTCTCCTATTTTACCTCATCCTTGAAATCCACTTTTACCTTCAATCATGTATATAGCGTTGCTTAACCAAATTTGGTTTTAAACGTAAAATTTGCATTGTTGTGTGTTTTTTGCATTTCCTTTATCATCCCCATTATACGAACTTGAGGGTGAATGTGCATTATAATCATGAGTTGGTGGATGAGTGTGCATTGGGAGCTGAAGGTGTTGGGAACGACAAATGATAGTGGTCTAGTAAGATTGGTAGGTGGCATTTCCTTTTGCATGCTACGTTGTTGCATCTGGCTTGGCTCATTCATTTCAGAAAATGTTTGATTTAGTAAGGGGGAGAAATGTTTTAAAGAAGCGATGAGAGGTTATGTTTTTTTTTCTACTTCCCCTTAGATTTAAAAATTGCACATTTTGGTGTTGTGGAGTGTCTAACATCTTGCCCACACATACCAGCTCCCCACGCTTAACTAAGTCTAAATCTCTCCAACAATTAATATTGTCAATTTAGCTCGTGGCCTGCGGGCCAGTCCAGGATCGCTCGTAAATGGGCGATCTTAGGCATGCCATTTTAAGGCCCGTTTAGGCCTGCAGGCTAAACAGTCAAAACTCGCAGGGCTTATAGGTTGGCCTGTTTTTTTTTTTAATTGAAGTTGTATTATTTAGTATAAATAACCTCACTTTATTACATTTTTATATTTTGTAACATTATATCCAATGGTCAAAGTTCGGCCGCATTCATGGACCATAGAAACATCAAACACTCTCCTCCAAACTTGGGTCCCATCTAACTGAGGAAGAGGTGATGATCTTTCCTCCCTGTTTTTTAGGAAGACATTCTTGTTTCTTCGATATGGATGGTCCATTGTAAAAATTTTTCAATGACAATTAAAAAAAGAAGTTTTTCGACCATGTTTAATCGTAAACGCTTATGACTTTTCCATGCAAATGGGGCAAGATAATTTCCCAACCTTCATCCAACTGGACAACATTCTATATGCTAGAAAATCATTTACAATCCACATAAGTGTCACTTGCATATGAAAATTTTGCTTCAACAATGGATCATATGTCAAAACACCTTTATCCACAACAATTTCAATTCATCTATGAGAGGTTACAAATAGACATATATTTTAGCTTTCGGATTGTTAGGCCCAGGAATGGTTAGTGTAAAAAACATGTTGTTGCATGCACATTTCGGGAGGCAAGTTATACAAAGTGAGAATAACAGGCCAACATGAATAAGCTTTGCCAGATTTTCCATATGGCATGAAACCATTGAGACATAGCCCAAGCCTTACATTTCGTGGACTTGAAGTGAATCCTGGGCTAGCACTTAAGCTTCTCGACCATTGTCATAGTGCCACTTCATTTCCTTAGCTGTGACCTCATAAGTAAATAACCTTTGAATTCTTGGTATCAAAGGCAAAAACCACAACCGCTTCTTTGCTATATGTCCACGAGTACCATGATAGGTCCTTTTAGTTGTATACCTAGCACTCCCACAAAACTTACATTGTGTTTCACTTATGTCATCCTTGTAATAAAGCATATAACCATTCACACAACAATCAATTTTCAAGTATCCAAGTCCCAACCTTGCAACCAATTTCTTTGTCCTATAAAAGTCAATGGGTACTCAATGTCCAAATAACATAACCTCACCTATAAATTGCATAAAGGCTTTGTAGTTCCTCTCAGCCATGTTGTAGTCTGATTTGATGCATAAGAGCCTTACAATCACTGACAATTTAGAATGACTACTACACCCTTCCCAAAGAGGAGCCTATGGAGCATGTAGCATGTCATAAAAGGCTTGAGCATATGGGTTAGGGGCTGTTCTACCATTTGGTCAAGGTCAACGTTGATCCTATGCCCTAGTTACCTCTAAAACCATTTCGTCATATTGAATTAGTTATTCCTCATTGTCCCCAAAGGTTAAAAGGTGGTCAATTAAGGGAGGATACACTATTGGGGAGATTTCTAGCCTTGTTTCCCTATGAGATGTCCAGTAATAATAATTTGGTTGGAATCCACTCCTGTAGCGATGCTCTTTCATCTTGTCAGGTGCTAACAACTTCTTACTTTTACACTTTATGAAGGGACACTTTATCGTCCCTTCTTGCGAAAACACTAGTAATTGAGAGGCATGACTAATGAAGTCCTCAAACCCATTAAAAAATTTCTCTATAATCCCAATTGAAAGGAAGAAAATCAAGTATAAACAATACTATATAATGAGGTTTTTACAATTCAAGCTGATACCTAAAAGAAACTTTGTTGCACTAAACACCTTTTACTAGAATGTCTCAAGTACAAACAATACTACATTCACCTTTTCCATGTTTTCATTCTCTTTGTTACAAGTAAAATTTTTCAATATTTTCATTTTGAACTTTCTTTCAAATAATAAATCAATAGACAACAGAGGGCCGATAGAATTTTCTTTACTTCTAAGTTCTCAATTTACTTCTTATTCCATAAAACAAGAAATTGAGAAAGAAGCAGGGAATCACATTAGAAAAAAAGAAAACATGAGCAGATGAGACAAGATATCATGATGAAACCCATCATCCCAAAGCAATAACTAAAATTAACCATGTAAATCTTATCTTAAGCTTCATTCAAAAACATGGTTTATTCGATCCTCAATAGGATAATTTCATTAAAAAAAAGTATTTTCAGACTTGAAAAAGATGAGCATAGAAGACTTCCATAAGAACACCCAATTCAATATGAAAATTTAAGACTTCAAGTTCACTCCTTTGCTAGACACCTCTTTGAATGCAATATTTAGGTTAAAACACTACCAAAAAAAAGACTTTCAGTGGCCACCTCATATGTCGCCACCAAAAGTCTCACTTTCAGTGGTGACTTTTGGTGTCACCACTGAAAGTTGACTTCTTTTTAAATAATAAAATGCTGATACTTTATTAGCAAAATGCAATATTGAAGTCTCAAACCCTTTATTAACAAAATGCAATATTGAAGTCTTAAATGCAATACTTTATTAGCAAAGTACGACGGTGTAACCATGAAGCTGGCGGTGCCTCTGGCAACAACCAAGACCAGTGCCACCACTGCCACACTCAGCACTAGATCCAAGAGAAATTCAAGAGTGAGAGGGAGACACATACAGAAGTTTTGGAGAATATGGGTTTGAAATAGAGAGGAGAGTTTTTTTTTTTTTTCAAAGGAGGTGAGAGAGATTTCATAGTAGTGAGCGTGTAGAGCAAAATGAGATTAAAGAAGGAAGAGGAAGATTTAGAGAGGATTTTGAAAGCTGTGTGACAAGCAGAGAGAAATTTAAGAGATGGAGTATAGTAGAGGAAGAAGTTTTAGGGAGATAATATACACAGTGCCATTCAAATTGGGCAGCTTCATAGAAGGGGAATGATTTCTAATTAAATCGCTCATCTTCACAGAGGTACATTCTTTGATCATTCCTGCTCCCTCTGTTTTCTTTGAGTTGATTGGATTTATGTGTAATATTGTAAATCTGAATCTATGTTTCCCTGATCTGTGTAATTTTTTCTACTATTATGAGAATTTTGATGATCAATAAAGTATTCTAATGGACTACTTTTGTGCTTACTATGGGTTATAAATTAGATTATATGAATCCTAATTTCAAGGAGTTTCAATTTTGGCTTTGGATGATGTTTTGAAGTTGTTTGATTGCCTAAAAATAAATTGATGATAAATCAAGTTTGTGATGTTTCACTTTTGTGCTTATAGTGTAATATAAATTTAATATCGATTTCAAGGGCTTTGGATTTTGGTTTTGGGATGTTGTTCTGGAGTTTTGAAAATCAAACTACTTACCACTTTTAACTTTTCTATGCCTCAAGAAAATGTCTGGCACTATTATATTAGAATATGATAACTCAAGAATTAATAACAACTATGAGCTCAAGCACATGGATGAAATCTAAACATAGGACCTATTGTTTGAAAAGTGAAATGGATTAAATCAAAACTTTTTGAAGTAGGAAAACTAGTTTTTGTTATAATATCTATGGGTATGGCATTTCCTTTTACACACAAATTTTCCAAGTTGAAAAAGTCACAGCGATGTACCATTTAATACTAAACCAGAACAAACATGAACCAAAACCAATGGTCTATGTAGAAATCTACCTGTGTGTCCAGCTCAACACAACTTGTCCACGTCACTGTATATTTGTACATATTCAGTTAGATGTTAGTCAGTTAGTTATATTACTCTATTAAGCTCTGGTTTTGTTTCTGGTATTTTGGTTAGCTATTCTATCATGTGCATATAATTCCCTACATTTGTAATAGAATTAATGTTGGAATAATATCAATCCTTGTTTTTTCTCTTGTAATATGGTATTAAAGCAATCCTCAAGAATAATTGTTTTTGTATCAAGAGGCAGTTGATTTTTTGTTCTTTGGCTATCATGAATCAATTGTACCTGATATGAGTTGCAACAATCTTTTCCAGTATTTTCTTTTCCTCATTGTGATATCAGATTCTTGATGGTGAGTACAACCAGTATGCAAGATGAACAGGGAAATCATCTTGTGGTCACTGATCTGAACCCATTTCAATTCGCTTCTCCCCACTATTTGTTTCACTGAAAAACTGTCCTCCTCATTTCTTCAAAACACTCTATTGCAAATTTGCAATTCACCCTAACTTAACTGCATATATACTGGATATTAATATCCTGAACTATTGATTGGCATAGATAGATGCCAATAATATTAAGATAAGAATTAATTCCTAATCATGGACGGCAAATTTCTTGAAATTGTTTAATCACTTTTCAAGGTATACTTTTGGGTAATGTGTTATTTAAATAGAAGGAGCAGCTTCAAATTGAGAAAAAAGTGCTAGTTTGCATCTAACCATTGAGGATATTAATGAGATGCCATATGTAAACAAGGTTGGAACTATTTATATATATTATTAATTTATTTTATAAATAATGTTTAGCACAGACAATTATTTGAGTGGACTGACATATTAAGTACTGTATATTTGTGCATAATTTGAGACATATATATTGAGTGCTATCTTTAATTAGGTTCGTAATAAGATTTTCATGTATTTTGTATTGAAGGACCTATTTGATATATTCTATAAGTTGGTCTGAGGTATTAGTGTAAATATTTTATGTCTAGATACCTAATTCTAAATAATAACAGTGATGGGGGTATTATTATAAATGAGTCAACCCATGGGTCGACCCATGGACATGATGGACTAGGAAATGGTTCCCTAGATTATATAAGGGGCTTGTTTTTAGCAAGATAGTGTGCATTGTCATAATTCCATCAAACTAAAACAAAGTGATAGAGAGCCTCTTATACTCTCTTAGAAGAGCCTACCTATAATTTGATCTCTGGATTACGACAGATCAATGTACGCTCTTATTCTATTATTATTATATGTTCTTATTGCTTATCAAGATCAATAAAAAATAGAATTATGATCAGAACATTATTGTTCTATTTGTGTTATAATTCCCCGCATTTGGGATAGCCATAATTTCTGGAATGTTTGGCTTAATTTTTTCATCATTTCAACAATTGAATGATTACTATTTTTGCAGGATTTGAGTGTTTAACAAATCAATTTCTCATATTTAAGTAGGTTGATCAAAGTAGTGCTAAAAATGGTATCTATTGTACAGTGGTTCTAAGAGTAGCACTCAAGGACTGTGATATTGATGGTACCAAAAAGTTCATCTAAATTTGCTTATTTCCTATGTACAACTTGAAAAAACGAACTGTACGGGTATGACTAATGCATTTGCATGAGTGGGGATCCAAAGAGTGTGATGAGCATTTATTCTGCAGCCCTTTCTCGAATGTGATGTGGCTACTAATGTTTTTCCGAAACAAAATCAAACAAACACCTTTGCTTGTATGAAAATCATAAGAGTGGCTTTGATTTGTTTCCAGGATTCCATTTCAGTATAATTTATGACCAAAAAATTTGATGTGAGAAGCTATAATAAAGGAAGGTAGGAATGAACTTACACACAATAGGATCTCGTGGCAAGAACATGACGGCAGACCTCAACGATGGAGATCAATGGCAGTTGAAGATGATGTCCAGCTTAGGGTTGGAGCTCGCTATAAGCCATAGGACAAGATAGGCAAATTGGGCCTTAGGACTATACCTTAACGAAGACAGAAACAATGTAATTTGCCAAAACGAAAAAATTAGAGATGAATTATTGACACAGAAAAATCCGTCTTTGACAAATTTTTCATTAATACGGATATTTTTCGTGTCAGAAATTCATCTCTAATATTTAATAAAGTTAAATTTAGATTTTAAAATGATTTGAAATAGGTTTTGGGACAACCACAAATCCGTCCCTAATGGAATGTACGAATCTGAGACGAATTTGCAATGTACAAATTTGTCTCTGATTTTTAAATTCTAAAGAATATAATTGATTTAAAAATTAGGGATGCCATTTCAAAAAGAACAATCAGAGATGGAAATGTTCTATCCCAAAATCCATCTATGATTATGTAAATATTTTGTCCATTCGAAATCCAAATTAGAGACATAATTGCAACATGTTAAGGACAAAATTTGAGATGAAAATAATTTTGTCTCTAATTTTCATCTTTGATTTATGTTGTTCTTGTAGTGAAGCTCTTGAATATGATCTTCTATGTAATTAATGAACAAAGGCATCGATAAGATCCTTAGGTGAAAACATTGATAACCACTCTAGGACCTAAATCAACTTGAGAAAACCATTGAAAAGAGGGACAATTATTAGAGAATTAGCTAGTGAAAAGGCATGAATCTCATTTAAGTAGGAAAAAGTTCCTTTTCAGTCCCTTACATTTACATGTGGTTTCAATTTCATTCCAATAGTTTTATGGGCCCAATGTCCCTGTTTTTTTTTTCATTTTTTGTTTCAATTTTGTCCTTTTAGCTAACAATGTCTAATTAGATGAAAATTGTTGACTAAGCATACCATATGTCACATGTCACATTTTGCATGGCCCCCATCACTAGTCCATATCATTGGATGTGGATTTCCAATTTTAGCCCACTTATCCTTCACTCTGACCCCTGGAGCCAAATACTCAATCCTATTTTAGTGCTTCATCATCCTCCTCTCATAGTGTTGTACTGGTGGCCTCCCATCAGCCTCCCTCTTCCTTCTCTGCTTTCCATTAATCTCCCTCATATTTTTTATCGTCTCCCACGAGTTCGTCATCCTCCTTTTCTCACTTCATCATTCTTCCCTGTTGAACCTTGAAAATAGCCATGATAGATTAGAATAACGTGTCAATAGGGGTTTAGGATAAGATGGCTTCCCAAGCTTCTAATTCCACTAAGGAGGGACGAAGATTCTTCTCTGATTGTGGGAAAATTTCCTTGGTCACCTCATGAAATCAAGATAATTTGGGTCAAATATTTTAGGAATGTATGAATTATGCAGTTTGTTTAGGGTTTTCTTGCATTTTGAATGGAGTTCGGTGTTGTTAATAAGGAAGCTACATCACCACCCTTACTCTCCATTGTTTCACCTTTTTTTTTGTCTCTTTCCATGATTTCCATTTTTACATATCATTTTTGTACATATAATATTGTTTTTTTTGTGTTCCTTTTTCTTTTCACTCTCAAACCTTAATCCAAAATTTTATGAACAATTAATATATATGACTCAAAAGGATGATTATACCAGGCAATCCAATACTGTTCGAAGTGAAAGAATTTATATATATATATATATATATATATATCATATCATATAAAAAACCTAATTTTTTAATCTTTTTCCACTTGTTAATTGAATTATGTTTGTAACATCCTAGTTGAAAACCACCTTGAGACTAAGAGAATGAGTATCTAGGGAGTTAATATGGAAGGAAACACCTAGGAAGTAAGAAAATATGATGAAGGAACTCTAGAATATGGCAAAAGGAACTCAAAAGCAAGGAAAACATAAACATAGAGCAACTAGTCGACTGCTAGGTGCAACTAGCTAATTACCAGAGGTAAGCAGTCGACCAAACAACAATAGCTAGATGACTAGTAGGCATTAGAACCCAAAAAAATTCCTAGTCTGAGAGCGAGCAGTCAACTTCTTAGGGTAACCAGTCGATTGTCAGCCCTAAGACATATCTGATGCGACAAGCGGCTACTATTTAAATAGTGGGAAAAGACCAAATTACCCCTAGAGGTGTAGAAATAGTGAGGGTGAACCTAAAGGTAAGAAAAGGTAATTTTATTAAGGTTTGGGCGTGCGTATATATAGGAAAGAGGTTGTAAAACATTAGCAGTAGAAACTGAACTAAGTTTGGCAGTGAGAGAAAGATAATGTAAGAGAGAGAGAGAGACAGAGGCTGAGAGAACAAATTTTAGTTGGAACATAATGAAGAACTAAGATCTTAAGCTCAAAATAATCGAAGGGTGGGTCAGAAAGCTAGCTCGAAAATCCTATTCTTTCTAGGATAATATGTTTGATAAGAAAGAGAAGTGAACTAGAGCAAAGCTATAAAGAGGACTAGTAGAAGGGAGAGAGACCACAAGGAAGGAAGAAAAAATTGATTTCTAAACTTGAATTTCCACAAAGGTAGCTAGCTCATAAAACATGTTGTTTTCTTGAAATAATTGATTTATGCTATTTATGCAGGAGATGCTTGTTCACTATATGTTTGGTTGCCTAGGTATCTAACAATAGTGAAAGACAGTAGAAGCCGATGTAAAGGACCCGAGGGATGGCAATATGTAACACCCAATTGTGTCTCCGCTATTGAGTAACTGAAGAGCTGAGAGAAAATGTATAGGGATAGTGGTACATAATGTCCACACAGTTGGGGACGATGAGACATAACACCCATCAAGACTAGAGAAACTTAACATACATGAACTATACCATTATTGATGTTTTAAACATGTTTTTTATGCTGAAAATGATACTTTTGTTGTGCTACATGTTGCTAGCTATTGAGATTATATGTCTTATTGTTTTCTTGAAAAAAATAACCATTTTTAGGAACCAACCCTGTCATTAGGCTGAGCTAATCTTCGGGTCACTAGTTCAATTGCTGGGTCACCGAGTCAATTGTTGAACTAAAGAAAATATATATATATATATATATATATATATATATATATATATATATATATATATATATATATATATATATATATATATATATGTATGCATTTGTATATATGCTTGATATAAATGGCTAGTTCCCAGGAAGGGGATGAATTAGGTTTATAAAAATTTTCTTTAAAACTTGTTGGAAGTTTAAGAAGTTTATAAAACAAAGCCAAATATAAATGATAATATAAAACAGAGCAATGTCAAGATGAATGAAAATAGAGTGCAAGTAATCAAAGATAAATCTTTTAAGCAATTAAAGAGATAAGGGAAAGAGAAATAAACATATATATTTATATTGGTTCAGCTTAAACTAAGCTTACATATAGTTCTCAAGATCACTTCTTGAGTATTTCACTAAAAATTACAAGTTTGTACAAATTGGGTACTTGTAAACCACTACAATAGAGATCTTTTACTTTCCCAAGGGTGTCTCTCCCCTTCATACTAAGATTACTCTCAATCACAGCCTCAAGGAGTCCTTCCTTGATTAATAAAAATGAAGGATTGAGAAGAAAATAGATAATGAAAGGCACTCTTGAAGCAATTGATTGGCAATTGATTTGACTTTTCAAGTTTGCTGAATCTTAGATATAGAGTGATTAGTCAACTATTGTAAGGAAATCAGTTGACTGATGGCTCTTGATTAAGTTTTTCTAAAGTATTTGTAAATGTTAAGGATCAATAACCATATTTCAACTTTAAAAGAGATTTTCAAAATAGTCTCACTTGCCATTCAAGAGCTTTTACAATATTTTTTTAAGGAGACAAAAAGTAAAAGGTCTTCATTTGAGCTCTTTGTAAAATTCTTTTTGTCTTCCAATGTTTCCCTGAAAATATAGACATTAAAGCACAAGAGAAATATAATTTAAATTTGTTTGTTGATCATCAAAACTTAAGAAAGTCTTTGAATGCAATGGGGTCAACAATGCTCATAAATAAATATCCAAATAAGTACAACAAATAATTTATATGCAAATTTCACAATAAAAATATCTTAGAAAATGTATCTTAAGTAATTTTAGCACACAAATATCATAATTAATTAATATAATCTTTTATAATTATATTAATAAATTATAAAAATAAAATTAAAAATAATTTATTTTTAATATCTAATGGTTATTTATTTATTTTTAACTTTAATAAAATTTGTTACTAACATTATGCAACTTTTATGATTTAAAACCATTTTAGATAATATAATGATATAATATACATAAAATAATAACATTTATGTTCCAAAATACCATTGTTATTCCTATATATATATTTTGGCACACTTATATGATAATTATAGTTTGCTTCTTTGAACAAATGTTATTTTTCATCTATGAGATACTAGGTTGAAATCTGAAAAAAAAAAAGAGACTCAGGTCGAACACCGATCCGGTTAAAACCCGATTAGGTCAACTAGATCTTGACTAAGTCAATTACAACCTGGTTCAATAAAGTGACATGAATTGGGTCAGACTTTGGATCTACCTAGCTGGGTCTGTCCAGGTGCAAAAACTAGGATGTAAATAGTCCAAAAAAAAAACCAATTAGGAAAATTAATTAAAGGTAAGACAAGGTAATTACAAAAATAAAGATAAAATTAAATTATGCCAACATAAGTGCATATTAACAACTATTATAATAATTTAACTGAACTAAAAAAATCATATCTAAATTTGCATAATATTCAACTATTTAGCTTTCTAGTAGGACATTAACAATTTTCTGCATTTAGTATTTAAGACCGAGTAAAATGTTTACCAAAGTTGACGATGATGCATGAGGATGATGATGCGTGTTGTGCCCTCTTATTGTGTCCAAGTACTTCACAATTGCCACAACATTGTGCCTCTCCCTTCCTAAACAAATGCTTGCTGCTCTTAGGCTCCTTGTTGGTGTCCTTTCTTCTCTTCTTTGGCCGACCAATTAGTTTCCTATAGGGGGTAGGAGAACATCATTGTATAGGGTGGATGGCCACATATTTGGGCCATTCATTAGGTGCACGATGTATTGGAAGTAGGCTCAATACTGTTCCTTCCTAAAGTATGATAAAATGTAGTCTTTAGGTTTCTCTCCTATGTGGTTGATGCAACTAATTGCATGAGCGCAAAGAATGCCTATGAGTAACCACAGTCGACATGAATTATATTGGCATCAAGGCCACCATGTACTTGTCTTCATGCCTCCTCACATTTTTTTTTGTCCAACCCACGTTGGTAGCCATTTTGCACTTTCCTTGTACTATAAGCCAAGCATGAATTTAAATTTGGCAGGATTAATCCATCAGGTAATTTTTCTATATTTGTCCTACTTTGTGCCCATCTCTCCATCATCCATGTTCTAATTTCCTCTACCATGGAAACTATAAGCTTTTCCCTAGCCTTCAAGAGGATTGATTGAATGCCTTGCATATATTGTTCAACAGGACATCACACTTTGGGCCTAGCTAAAACCAAGCTTTAGTTGAGGGGTCCAAAAAAACTCCTTGTGTGCTACTTCATTCACACTCTTTATCTCTAACATGGTTCTCTCCAAAGCTTAGGGATAGGTGGCTCTAGCAGCTTTCCACAACATGAGATGGGTTCTGAGAATTTCTTCTTGAAGTTACTATACATGTGATGCACATAGAACCACTGGTGAACCTTTAGTATAACCTCTTTAAGTGCATAGCACATTTCCTATAAACATGAAAAATGAAGAAATCTAGCATCGTAAGGTACAAAAGTGAAAGTTATGGAAACATAAAGGACAAAATTGAACCTTTTGGAAATTTAAAAGATAAAATTGAAACTTTTGGGAACTTAAAGGACAAACTTGAAACTTTTGAAAACTTAAGGTTCTGTTTGGTTTGAGCATTTTCTGTTTTCATTTTCAATGAAAATAGAAAATGAGATTGAAAATATGTTTGGTTGAGTTTAATGAAAATGTTTTCTTGAAAATATTTCTTAAAGTAGGCCCAAATCTGAAAATACCAAAAAGATGTTTTCAGTGTTTTAGGAAATGTATTTTAGAAATGAAGACTAAAAATGAAAATAGAAAATATTTTCACAAACTAAACAGACCCTAAATAGTATGAGACAATTAAAACCTAAACAACAACTAAATGTCCAACTAACATGTTAGATAATAAGAAATATAAAGAATGAACAAGTTCTACAACACAAAGAAAAAGTTGTATTTTAATACTTCAAGAAATCTCATGTTATACACCTTTGTGACAAGATGTTGGCTTAGAACAAGTTGTAGTCTCCCAAATAGACGAATGATAACCATTCAAAATTGTCCTTAATAACTGTAAAACTAATGGTTCTCATATACAAGTATTAATCAAAACATTTCCATGGTTCTTAATGCTATGCTAGTATTGAAAGATTATTTTAAGTAATCTCAAGCCAAACAATCAAGATTCATAGAAAAGACAAATGCAGAAAACTTAAACTATGAATCTATTATTTGTCGATCTTGATAAACAACAAGAACAAAACATAAAAAATATACAAAATAAGGAGCGTACCTTGATCTGTCGTAGCCCAGAGATCAATTACGGGTAGGCTCTTCTAGGAGAGTATAAAAGGCTCTCTATTGTTTTGGTTTGATGGAAGCATAAAATGAACAACCACAGTTCTTACTAAAACAAGCATATCGTATAACCCAAGGAACCACTACCCAAACCATCATGCCCATGGGTCAATCCATGGGTTGACCCCCTTTATAATAACACTCAATACTATTATTATTTAGAGTCGGGTATCTACACACAAAATATTTACATTGACACCCCAAACCAACTTAGAGAATATATCAAATAGGTCCTTCAATACAAAGTACAAGAAGATTTTGTCACAAATCTAATTAAAAATAGCACCTCATATATATGTTCCAAAATTTGCATAAATATACAATATTAATATATCAGTCCACTCAAATAAATTGTGAGCGCTAAATATTATTTATAAAATAAGTAATATATATAATAATATATATAAAATAAATAATGCTAACAATTCTCCCACTTGGACGACATATGATTCTAAAAATGTATATGCACTATACACATATATAAACCCATAGTGTGAAGATTCTGCTATATAAACAGACATATCATAACAATTTGGTCCATTAATTGTACTAGCACAAAACCAAAGAGGCTTTCGTAACTAGTTGAATTGAAACTAAATCCAACAGTGATCACAATGATAATATGGCCAACGACATAAATCAAGCTTAGATGTGTAGCATTAAAATTACATGTTAAGGGTCTTCATACATGCCCATTTCCAACTGGTCCTACACTTTCTCAATTTTATGCAAAACCACAGGTACTGAACCGCATGAGAAAGCAAAACCCAAATGTTCAGAGTACTCCACACACATAAATATATATATATATATATATATGAAAAAAAAAATATTCATCAAAATGCACCACAAATGAATTTCCAAAAATTATGTATATAACAAATTGTACAATACACTCAATTGTCTAAAAGTTTTACCATACCTATATGAGCCACATATTCATAAAAAACTCTAGGTGGTAAACATTTAGAATGATGTTTTGCAGTCATATGATCAATACCCACATGATCTACTAACATAATATTATTTTGGATAGTCTTTTACAACCAGAAACTTGATGTCTATATGATTAGACTTAGACAAACTCTGGTTATTTTGCTTGAATGGATGCCTCACAATAAGCAAGCTATGAATTCTCCCACTTGGTTGAAGAATCTATGTATGTCTGTTTGACGCTTTTCAAGAATGTAGCTCTTTTAGCCAACATGAACACATAGCCTATCATGCATCCCACAAAACAATATCAGAGTAACCGGTGATCTCAAATCGATCCGACCTCCGATATATGAGCATGTAGACTTTTATCCTTTGAAGGTGCCTTATAACCCTTTTAGCTCCCACCTAATGAGCCATGTCAGGGTTACTATAGTATCTGCCCAATATTCCCATAATGTACTCCAAAAACAAACTTGTATACACCTGTGCATATAAGATACTTCCCATAGCCAAAACATATGAGATTTTCTCCATCTCCCTCATATGGATGTCTAATTTAGGACATGAAGCAATCTAAATCTGTCACCTTTGGCTATGGATGTGTCACCTGGTGCACAATACTACATGCCAAATCAACTCAAGAATCTCTAAATGTATGTCTCTATGATAAACCCAAAGAATGTCTGGTGCGATCCCCACAGATCTTTAACCCCCTAAATGGATTTCTTCAACTTACATACTAGGTGCTTTGAATTTTTAGATTCAAAGTTTTCCAGCTGTACCATTTATATAGTTCCTTTAAAGTCTTCATTGAGAAACATTGTTTTCACATCCATGTGATGTAGCTCCAAATCACTATAGCTATCGGTGCCATTATGACTCTAAAGGAATCCTTTAAAAAAATAGAGAAAGGATTTACTTAAAGTTAATGCCCATTTGCTAAGTATAATCCTTGGCTATGATATGTTCCTTATATCTTTCGATATTATCACTTAAGTCTTGTATGGTTTTAAACACCCATTTAGAACCAGTTAGTCTCGCACTATGTTGTAACTCTACTAGATCTCACACTTCATTGTTAGCCTTGGATTACATCTCATCCCTCATGGCATGAATCCACTTTTGAGAGTTACTGGATGACATAGCCTCACTTCAAGTGATTGGATCATCTTGCATGCTTATGTCAAATGCATGCTCCTGCAAATAATTGAAAAAGCATTTCTCCTCTCTCTAATGGATTTCCTCTATGGCACTTCTACTTGAGGTAGTTGTTGTTCTTTAGGTTTAGGAGAATGAATCTCTTGATCCTAAATAGGAGAGATTTTTCTCTCATGACCATAGTGTTTTCAATAGTTCCCTCATTCATAGGTTTAACTATTTTAGGTAGTGTTACTTGATCAAGTGTTCTTGTGACTGTAGTAAGAATACTTGCATATTCCTCTTCAAACACAACGTTCTTTAGTTGATCACTCCTACTATGACCAATAACCTCAATAAACTAGGCATTCCTGATCTCAAGGAAGGACCTGGTCTAAGGGTCATAAAACTTGAAACCCTTTAACCTTTTGGGATACCCCACAAAGTAGTAGTTCACAGTCCTTAAGTCCAACTTTCTTTCATTAGGCTTATATGACCTAGCTTCAACTAGATAATCCTAGACATACAAGTGCCTAATAATTAGCTTCTTGGCTGTCCATAACTCATATAGGATTTTCTGTATTGCTTTACTGAGTACCCTATTAAGGATATACAGATTAGTCTTAAGAGCCTCTTCCAAAGAGATTCTGGTAGAGAAGAATGACTAATCATGCTTCTCATTATGTCCTTAAGAGGAGGGTAACACTGCTCAACAACACCACTTTGACAGGAGTCCACGACATGATGTACTGTGGCACAATCCCGTACTCAACCAAAATACTTAGCAAAAGGCCCCTGACGTTGTTCATCTAACCCATTGTATTTACTATAGAGCTCACATCCACGATTAAATACGATGGCCTTAATTTTCTTAACTAATTGACTCTCAACTTTGTCTTTGAAAACTTTAAACACGTCTAATGACTATGACTACTCATCCAACAAGTACATGTACTCATATCTAGAGTAATTGTCTATGAAGTTCATGAAAGACCATTGTCCATTCCAAAAAACTGTAGGGAGTAGACCACATATGTTTGTATGTATCAACTGCAAAGACTCACTAGCTCTAGTAGCACCTGTTCTCTTAACTTTAGTTAGTTTACTTTTAATACATTCAACAAAAACATCCATATTCTCAATATTAGATATCTGTAGAATCTTTTGACATAAGATTTGCATTCTCTATTTATAGAAATGCCCCAAACGCCTATACCATCTTTAGTCAATCTAGGCTTAGTACCAAATTTATAGAATGCATATTCACATAACTATCAGTTTTCTCATATTTTTAAACTATAAAGATTATCAATTAATGAATCAGAAACAATCGATTTTGAATTTAAGAAAACACTGAATATATCATTTCAAAATGAACAAGAGTACCCATATTTATTCACATATGAAACAAAAATCAAATCTCATATAAAAAAGGTACAAGAAAAGTTTTTTCTAAATCTAATATCTGTTCATTCCCTAAAGATAATCTAAATAAGCTGAAAGCTTCCATAGCCTCCCGATTGCCATTACTCATATAGATGTATTTTCACCATCAATTGGCCTTCGGCTGCTTATGCGATATTGCATAGATATATTTTTGTGAGTAGTTGTACTGAAATCCACTCACCAAATATCATTGCTACTAAAACTAAATTAACTTAAGAACTAACAAATTTAAAATACATATCCCTTTTTGCAAAAGAAAAAAGTAACACCTGCATCTTGTTTCTATTTGCCCCTATATTGTGATATCCATTTGAGGAACTTTTGTACTAGAAGAGGATGCTAAATGAGTACTCTTATCCTTGTCATGCTTCAACCTCTCTTCCTCTTGCACATATTGAGCTATAAGCTCATTTAGGAGGAAGACAAATTAGAACCAAATGCACAAATATGATGTACTCCCTTATATTTCTCTTGCCTTTATATTTCATTAAAACTACTTAAGTCAAAATAGTGTAGGTTTTGACCCTTTTATTTGGAGCGAATCGATCAGAGATCACATTTAGAAAAACTCTTAACATCACTTTGATCCACAATCCCATCATGAATGGATTCTGGAATGAAGCATTGTATGATCTGTAGATCCATGCAATTAGAATGCTCGCAATTCTCAAATGCAGTTCTCTAAATAGTAGTACTATTACTGGTTAGGTCTGTTGAGTGTTCAACCCTTATTGCATAGTCTACATCCAAGTAACAAGCACTATCCTGATGTGCTCATTTCATTCTTTTGTTATTTGCGCAATTAAGCACAAAAATCATATTAAAATTAGCAGATATGTTTATAGTAGCAGATACTATAATAGGACAACAAATAATATGCTCAGGACAACACTTATGTGTATTTAATAATACCCAAACTCATATATATATATATATATATATATATATATGTACATTATACTTGAACTATATATCAACTTGTATATGTGAAATACAATTGCTCTATTAACACAAATTAGAGAGATAACATATCATTCACATATACACAAAAGGGTCTTAATCATATTTAGAGATGCCTAATACAACAACATCTATTAGTCTTTGGACATAATAAATGCTTATAAGTGGCACTCTCCACAAATATAGTTAAACAATGTAGAACAATCACACTTACTATGTGCTTGCCTTCCTTTAAGCCGACACATATCAAGTAAGTTTCCCAAATGTGTTATATAGTAGTTAAATACCATAAGCCTGGCCAACTAAACTCCTTTAGGATATTTAATATGCATAGGCTTTCATGGTTTTGTTGTTAAAATTAAGTCAACTTTACCTAAATTAGCTACTTTGGTAGCCAAATAGTTTACATCAATTTAATTCTAATATGAAAATATAACATAGATTGATTAGAATACATGAGAAACACAAATGGTGTGATTTAAGATGTTTTTGATAGGGTTGTGGTGCGAGTAGCACACAAGGCAAAACAAAATTGTATTCTGATTGCCTAACGTTAAGCACTGGACTCGGAGCGCTCAGTGCTAAGCTGAGCATTGAACCTGTAGCTTTACCTAGAATACGGCCCAACTTCCAGTGGCCCAATGCTGAGTGCTGGTGATTTGGAAATAGAAACAACTGCTATTTTTCACAAAACAACTATCGTTCTTTGTCCAAAAGCCCCCAAATTACACCGAAAACCCATATTTCATGAAGTCTCACACAACTAAACACATAGGATTCATTAAAACCCTCAAATAATTGGTGAATATCACCCAAAAACACACAAATTCACTTTTAATTAGGAAATCCTAATTTCTAGGGTTCATACAAAAAATCCTCAATTTTCACAAATTTCTCTCAAATCTGATTAATTCCTTAAAGAACTTATATAATCAGATGTGAAATTACTATATAAACAAGGAATTAACACCAAAGAACCCTAAAACTTCCAATTTTTACCAAATTTGAAATTCATACACATAGGGTCCTTCACAAAATTTTCAATTTTGAACCCAAATTCAAATTTGTACACACAAATGGTTTTTGTTGATTATCATAACCAGGCTCTGATACCAATTGAAAGATTATTTTGAGTAATCTCAAGCCAAACAATCAAGATTCATAGAAAACACAAATGCAAAAAACTTAAACTATGAATCTATTTTTTGTCAATCTTGATAAACAACAAGAACACAACATTAAAAATATACAAAATAAGGAGTGTACCTTGATCTGTCGTGACTCAGAGATCAATTATTGGTAGGCTCTTCTAGGAGAGTATAAGGGGCTCTCTACTATTTTGGTCTAATGGAAAGCACAAAATGAACAGCCACAGTTCTTACCAAAACAAGCTCCTTATATAACCCAAGGAACCACTACCAAAACCATCATGCCTATGGGTTGACCACTTTATAATAACACATCACCACTACTATTATTTAGAATTGGGTATCTACACACAATATTTATATTGACACCCCATACCAACTTATATAATATATCAAATAGGTCTCTCAACACAAAGTATAAGAATATCTTATCATGGACCTAATTAAAGATAGCATCCAATATGTATGTCCCAAAATGTGCATAAATATACAATATTAATATGTCAATCCACTTAAATAAATTGTTAGTGCTAAACATTATTTATAAAATAATAATAATAATAATAATAATAAATAATGCTGACAAGTATGTTATATGACAGGAAGCTATAATTGCTTTTGACAACAGTAAATAACAGTACGACATCTTATATACCATGATGTATAGTAAAATTCCAAAGAACATGTAGTAACCAGTTAAGTGGTAAGTCACTTCAATAAGCAAATATTTAATACAATCTTATACTTCCATGTAACAAATAGAATAAAAACACCAAAAACTAAAATACGCAATGCTTTAGATAAAGGAGAATACACAAGGATCTGAAAAACTTCCTAAGTATAACTAAAAATCTAGTCAGTATCCCAATATTCGCAAGAGATAGTTTTCTTTAAATTCCACTCATCATATAGTTTTGTTAAACCATGGGCCAGAAAAGAAATTTACTCAAAGGATCTGAACAGTGCGGCACTCTATGTTATTTTTCATGATTTCCTTTTAACCTATATGCAAAAATCATGTATTCAAGCCTCTTAATCCCCTTCATTTTCCTATACTTTTCTTTATCTACACCTTTAACTTTCTCATCTAGTGCCCAACTTTATGATATGTCATGAAGTGAGGAAGGAACCTTCTGCTAATTTGAAATAAATGTGCATTGCTTGCTAGTCTCAATCCCAATGTCCTTGATCAACAATTGTAGGAACCACCTTCATGTGTCTTTTGTCTCAACCTTAATAACAACAAGTGGTAATAGTTGATCATTTGGATACCTACCATCTATAGTGAGCAGCTGCCCTCTATAGGGTAATTTTATGAAGCACCCATCAAAGGAAATGAAAGGTCTACAAACCAAAAAATGAATGAAAAAGGATTCTAAATATGGTCCATGCACATATACAACATTATATATATACACACACATATCAAGGCAAATATCAACATAATCAAGTACATAGGGCTAATATTTTAACCTGCACACCAAAAAGCTCCTCCTACATGTGTCCAAACATACACAAAGCTTCTTAGACACTAGTAGCATAGATTGAGGATCTTTGTTTCATTGTGGGATATCATCTTCATAACTAGGAGGCCTTTGGATGTAATGCCAGTAAAGTTTTATGTTAGAACTTGTATGTGTCATGTGATTTATATGTGTATATATGTTATAAAAGGACTAGTTTGAAATGATTAAGAAATTAATAATGTTTTGGGAAAATGAAAATTTTCATGTAATTCAGTGCATGTGGTAATTTTTGTGTTAACTGTGATTTTCGATTTTAAGAAGCATGTTAATGTGGCTTGTATATGTGTATGTGTTCCATGGAAGTTTAAGGTGAATTAAGATGAGATTTTTTATTGTTCATGAAAAAATGTAAAATTTGTGTGATCTTGAGTCATATGTGATAAAGATATTAGTCATGAAATCCTTGGAAAATTTTGTATTTAGTGTAGGAAGTGTATTTGTGTTATATTAAGTGATTTCCATGAATGCCCTTAGCCAACCCTTCTCTTTTCTTTATGGGTATAGGAAAATAGGTCATTTGGTAGCCCTTTATTTCTTAAAAGCCATCTGTCCCCCTTCTCTTTACACTTACATGACACACACACACACACACACACATACACAAGCTGACTTGTTTTTGAATGGGCTTAATTTTAAAGTCTAGATCTGGCCATGGGCTTGGTTTTTTTTTTTAAAAATTTTTTTAGAAGAAGAAAAGACTTCAGCTGGGAATTTGAATGTTCTCTTCATTGATTCATACAAATCAAGAGCTGAAGAGGTGAGAGGAGAGACGAGACAGACAAGAGACGAGAGATGACAAGAGACAAGAGGATTCATTTGGTGCGTCTTCTTCATCCTTGTCTTCTTTTTCCTTCTCTTCTAGTTCTTCCTTCTCTACAACCTTGTCTTCTTCCTTTTCTTCTGGTTCTTCGTCTGAGAGGTGAATAGTGATGTTGTTAGGGTCCCGTGGATCGTGATGAGAGAAACGGAGTCAAAGAGGGAAACGAGAGACGAGACGAGAGGAGATGCCGCTGCCACGGATCATGATCAGAAAGGGAAAGGGAAAGGCAAAAACCAAAAGGGTTAGGACTTAGGGCAGATTCGGCAGAAGCAGAATATCACATATCACTTATGTTGTTTTGCACTTCAGTGATATTCTATAATAAAGGTTTTGGGCTAGATTGAAGTTTTGGCCTTTTGGGCAGGGCTGGACCTAGACTAAAGGTTTGGGACTAAAAAAAAATAAACAGAAACAAATATTTAAAATGAAAAAAAAAATCGTTTAAGGCCATTTTTAAACGGGTCAAAATCTAGATGTCCAGGCCTGCAAGCTAAAGCTCATTTTGCCAGTGCTACACACCAATCTCCTCACTTTCTCCTGTCCTTCATCATCTCACACCCTCCTCCCCAACTTCTAGCCACCCTAGCTTTTCTATTGAGTTTCTCCCTTTGTTGAACCTTCTACATACCAGAGAATCTTTGATTTGTGGTAAGTTTGAAACTCTTCTCCCTCCCCTCTATTTTTTGTGTATTTTGAATCCTAGAATAGATTATTGGCCAAAACTTGGTATTTTGGATTGGGTTAGTTTCACTTATGGTGCCTCATGAATTTCCTATACTTTGTGTGCTTCAAATTAAGGTATTTGTGTTGGATTTCAAGAAGATGAAACTAGAACCCTAATATGTGTGATTTGGGAATTTTTGAGTAAAGGATGGATTGTGATGGTATAAGTTGAGATTTATGGTAAATTTATGTTTCTTTGGCTCCTAAACTTCAATTTTTTATGTTGGGAATTCATCCTTTGAGCTTTGGTTTGGTTTGGGACCACTTAAGAGGTAGAAATAGTAGATGAGGAATAAGGTGAGTGAATAAACCTACTCCGCTATAATTTCTTCATTCCGTGTTATCTCAAACTATGAAATAAAACTTGTATATCTTTTGTAACCTTGACTTAGAGATGAGAAATTTTGAGTGATGAATGAAAGTGTATATCATGTGGTTTACTTGTATTATGTTGATATCTCTATGTATGGCATATTACACTTGAACAAACAAGTAGAGCATTATGACTAGTTGTGAATGGAAATTATAAATATGCCTAAACTATATTAAATATCTTGAATGCATTGGATGTAAGGATGTTGGAATTGTTGTATTAAATCTAAAAATGCTATTCGATTGTCTCTTATCATGTCCTCATGATTGTGCTTGTGAATGTGTGAATTTGGAATATGGAGGATGGCATCCCATATATGTAATACCTGCCAATTTTGAAATCACGTGATTGACAGTATTATGATATTTATAATGTGAATTGTCATTATTTTAATAACATTATTTTATGGCATTATTTTAATGACATTATTTTAAATGCTTTATTTTAATGGAATTAATTTAGCCATTTTAATTTCCCATATTTAATGAATTGTTTTAAATGATTATTTATGAAAATTGAGATAAATGACTGAATCGCGTATTTTATTGCGGGTGATATTTTTGAGAATTGAGGAAACACAAGAGGAAGAGAAAATTAGGTGGAATTTATATAATTACTGGAGAATAATTATATCTAAACTACTTGGGTTTGAAGTAACCAGATATGGGTACCCATAGGTCATCAAGTGACCCACCACCATTTTTAATCACTTTTCTCTCTCTCTTTCTTCTTCATTCTTTGTTGGGGGCTTCATGGCAGAGGAAGAAGAGATGGTTTCCCTCAACCTCTCCAACCTTGATCTTCCATTTCTTCCAATGGATCCTTGCTTTCTGATTACTTTTCGATTCTCTAGAGTTACTGGAGCTAGAGTTAGGTATTATCTTCCTGTTGTCTTCCATTTTCATCCATTGATCCTTAGTTGAAGAAAAATGGGTTTTTCTTTTTATTTTTTTTTAATAAAAACTAGTTTTATTTGCTTCTTTCTCTTGTTTCTTGGCTGTGGGTGCTAGAGGTAATTGTTCTAAAGGAAGAGTTAGTTTTAAGGCTCAATTTTTGAGTAAAAACCCATTTATAGGTAATTTTGGAAAATTGAAGGAAATCAAGGACCAACTCTATCCTTGCTTTAAGAATTGATTTTGAACCCTCCTAAAGGTCCTAAAGACCATCTTTGAAACTTAGAAACAAATAGGAGAAGCAAGAGATGAAAGGAGGATTTTTTTTTTTAGAATTTTTGGAAGCCATTTTCGTGCTTCTCTGTTGCTGTAGAACTTGGGGCGCCAAGGCTAGCACCCACGAGATAGTGAGTTTCAGGGATTGTAGCACCCAAGGGCCACTTGGGTAGAGGCAAGATCCTCTGGGTGAGGCTCTGGGCGCCCACTCTAGCTCCCAAGCACCCTGGTCTGGACAGTGCTAGGGTTATGGAATTTTAAGGGAAGAGGAAAGGATTTTTGGTACTAAGTTGTTGGTTTTCTTGGCTCGTTCCAGGATCGATTACATGGGTAAATCTTTATGGGCACCAAGCTGACTGATTGACTTGCAATTGAATTTTTATTTAATTCAAGTATAATATAAATCTCACTCATATCACAATAGGTTATGAATTCACTATAATTCCCTGGTTAAAGATTTAACTAGAATATAGGATTTTCTTGTGAATTAGGGATTGTATATGAAATTTCTTGTAAGATATGGGAAAGTACATTGTGGGTTGTATTTCTTGTGATATTGGGGAAGTGCATTGTGGGATGTAATCGAGAATGGTAGATTGACTAATGTATGTGTTGTCTTGTGACTGTGTATATATATTATATGTGGACTGCATGCAGGAAAAGGAATTGTGGGAACTTAGACCCACGGGTACGGGGGTGCAAACCGAGTAGTATGTCCTAGGATGAGTAAATCCTCATGGACGAACCTCGAAAAGTTTAAAGCCTAAGAGAATATAGACCTTTAGCACATTTCCATTGAATTGTAATTCAATGAGGATAATTTGTGAGAACGTAGACTCACAGGAGGATAATTGTGAGAATATAGACTCACGGAAGGATAATTTGGATAACTCGGACTCACAAAAAGTTGCACATCGATTCTACATGGTACATATGGCCTATGTATTTTTTGTGCTTGTACGTACTTGGTAGGTTGTTCTAATTGTGGTGGTGAAAATGGCATTTGTGCTTGAGTTGTATTAATTTATTGTGTAGTCTTTTACTCACTGAGTTTTTGATATACTCACTTTTTGTAGTTATCATTTTTTAGATACGGTGGTTGGGTAGGAGAATTACCCGTTGGAGTATGAGTGGAGGCTCCTTGGAGATATACTCCATTTTTTACTGGAGGGTTCTTGGAACCAATTTTTGTAAAGTTTAGGAAAGTGCTCAGTAGTCTAGTAGGTCACCTAGGTATTGCAGTATTTTAGAAATTTTATTATTAATTGGCTGCAATTTGCTTTGCATTTTTAGTGTATATATTTCCCAATGTTATGGGAAGAGAAGGCATTATGTAAATTTATTTTCTTATAGGTTTATATTTTGTGTAGTTATGGATATTAGGACTGTTCAGGGAAATTATGGGTTACCACTAAGGTACACCTTAAGATTTGAATTAACTTACATGCCCAGTTTTCGGGGCGTTACAATATGTTAGAGCAATAAGAGTGGATATATACACACATAGCTATACATAACTATGACATATGACTAGTAGAGCAAATAGGGCGAATATGAATAGTGGAGTAATAAAGAAGGATACGAATAGGGCAGTGGGGCAATGGACATGGCAACATGGACTGGAAACTGAAATATGTCAAGGCCACAAGATTTATGTTTGCTTATGGGTTGTTTTCCTCTTTATATGCCCTTATTGCTTTTCTTTATGAATTATGTACTCTTGCCAGTAAGTTTATTTTCCTTTTGTGATAGTAGAGTAGTTTTATTCTATCATTGAGTCTTTTATTCACCATTCTTCCAATATTTTAGATCCACCACTTGAGGAAGAAAATCTACAGGCCAAATAGCAGAGCTAGATTGAGTCTCTTGTCCTTTTTGTATATGATATCAGACATTTTTATGTGTAATTTAGTCCCTATTTTGGCCTACTGGCCATTTTAATATTGCCAACTCTCAAAGATTATTATGTTTTAGGATTATTTTGGGTCTAAATTAATCATAGATTCGATATGCTTTAATTTTATATTTTTATGAGCTTAATTGATTAGATCCAAACTAATTCTATTTCTTAATTACAGATTTAATTAATTAGAGAGATAACTTGCTGACTTGGAGGCCACCTGGATGCTGACATGGCATTATATGCTGACTGGGCATTGACCAAGGCTGATTGGACGTGTAGGGGCCACTGTTATTCACTTTCTGCACTTTCTACAAGGCTGCAGCAACAAAATAACATAACAGTAGCAATAGAAAAATAACTACCACCACCAACAGCAGAAAAGAAGAAAGGGACAGCACATGAAGGCATTTTAGAAATTGTAAGCTCGTCCCTTTCTCTTGGCTAGAGTTTAAAGCACCTCCAAAAGCCATTTTCCTTTGGTTGAGGAGATATTCTTCTTCCATTTTTTGTAAAATTTGTAGGTCTACCTCCCCCCTCCCAAAACAATTTTCTCTTATGTTTTGTATGTTCTAGTCACCATGGAAGGCTAAATCTCTTGTGTAATCAGTCCGTGGATGAACTAGAGTTTATAACATGAATTCTTAGAGCTTAATCAGATAAGTTTCTTGTTGTTTCATTTTTGTTCTACCTTCCTCTATGTTTTTAGATTCATATTTGTGCTGTGGATTTGATTATTCATTTTATTGCTTAAGTCTGAGATGCTTTCTTGTTATTACTGGTTGGTGTAGCAAGTAGAATAGAAATGGCTTGCTTTGGTAATTATCAAGCATGATTTAGGTTAGGGTTTAATCAGATTGCATGTGGCTGGGTTTAACTTATGTGTAATCTAGTTCTAGGAAGTCTCTTAGAAATATTAGTTAGAAAACCTAATGATAGAGAACACTAGAATTAATTTGAAGACAAGAATGATGATAGTTGCAATTCTAGGACTCTATAGTTGATTGCATTTGTGTTGTAATTTCATTTTTGTTATATTTGTGTTTTATTCTGTTATAGTTTAGGATTAGTGTTGTATTTTAATTATGCTTTATGCCTTTATTCTGTTTTATGCAATCACCCCTGGTGGTAAAGGTTTGTAGTTAGTGTAGATTAGTGATAGAACAATTAATTAGGTAATTAGAAGCAAGGCTCCTTGAGAAAGTATGACCTAGGAAGACCATTATACTACAAGTTGCCGCAAATTCAATTCTGTGTGACTTGGCGGTCGTAGTGGCTTACGCCAATATCCAGGGTCATATATTTTGATGTAACTACTTATTCTTTTGTAAACTCTAGAGTATGATCTGTAATTAATTTGTTGGGGTCCAATATCGCCATTAGAGATGCCTCGCTGTTGTGCTCTGCCACTGGTGAAGCACGCCCGGCACGCCCATTGGAGATGCCTCGCCTTTGTGCTCTACCTCGCCACTATTCATTGCACATTAGATTTCACACATAATTTTGATTCAAATTTCATTGCATGCCTAGCCTGATATACTTTGCTGCCGATGATCCTTCCCTTGCTTTTCTGTTATGATATTGATTGAGTTTTTTTATTATTGTTTGAATATTAAGGTTAAAGCATTTCTATGGTTTCATTTTATATTTATGATTTGAAAAAAGTTCACATGATCAATGGTGACGCAACAAATTGTGAAGCCAATCTTCAATCCCATTACTTGAAAGGACACTAGTCTCTAGAAGTTCTATTTTGTTGTTCATTAGAGCTTCTCCTTGTAATTCTATCTTTTTCCTTGCATATCTAAGAAGAACAAAACTTAGAAATCTCATAAACAACTGAGAATCCTAAATTTTTGATACAATTATGATTATATAAGAAAAATGAAGCATCATATCAATGGCCATACAACCTTACCATCAAAGAAATAGAATAACTAATGTTTTCTGAAGAGATTAATCGATGCACTTTGCTTTGTGAAACAAAATCCATATTACCTTTAAGGATCATACTCCATGGATAAGGGATGGATATTTTTATTTTCTTTAAAATAAACCAATCAAATATGTAATATTAATATATCATCATAGAAAAGAGAGGGAGAAAGTGTAGTTGAGCACAAGCATGATTTATGAAGGGAATTGGAGAGCGAAAGAATAAAGATGACAACTGATAATGCACGATAAAAAGGAACCAAAATTATATCATATAGTTCTGAAAGATGAATTGTCGGGCACTATTATTTGATCTCTCATGTTTTTTAACACCTTTTTTATAGACTACCAAATGTAGTTTTTGGCTTTCATAACTTGATGGTAATAGCTTCATACCTCATTGTAGTCTACAATGACATTGTTGTATAGCTTTTTTCATTAAATTGCTATTAGTTTTCTGCCCACCAACTCCATATGGATAATCCTTGACTTCATATCAAATGATTTTTTCCAAACTTATTGATTTAAAACTCCATATGTGGAGAAGGTTTCTAGATGTTTTCATACTTTCATTTCAGTTTGATTTAAAACCATATATATATATATATATATATATATATATATATATATATATATATATATATATTATTCTACCATATATATGAATGCGTTGAAATATCGGTGTTGGTTTGAGCTATTTCTAATTGGTAAGTAATTTGGAATCCACATAACAATAGACACTCAAATGTTCCAATTGCTTTTAAAACTTCACTTGCTATGCTTGATGCTGGATGCTTTGCTATGCCTGATGATTTGATATGCTTGAATTTTTGTTATTTTCATTTTTCAAAGTAATCTCAAACTATCATTAATCTTTTGTTTATAACTTTGTACGTATACATTATTTATGTTATAAATATATTATAATTCCTTTCTATTAGGAAATATGGATGTCCCTAATTACAATACCAACAACAATACTAATGTAGAGTCATTGGACAAGCAATCCACAAAAGCATCTGATACACCGAGTCATGGGAGAACTGATCCGACATGGGATCATTTTGCATTCAAGAAAGAAGGAAAAACTAATGTGAATACTTGCCTCCACTGTTCATCAGTATATAGAAGAGAAGACATAAAATAGTATGAAACAACATCTTGCTGTTATAGTTGGTCAAATAAGTTCTTACAAGAAAGTGTCTCATGATGTTTGCCCTAAAATGATAGAGTCACTTAAGCAAGTACAACAAAAGAAGCAACATGTTGAGATTGATGAAGCATACAAAGGAAGTGAAGGTAGAACAAAAGTTGGAGAAGTTCAAGCAATTCCACAAGCCAAAAAGCAAAATGTTTCTCAAGAGAAGAGGAAAACCATTGACGATATTGAAAATTATTTCACTCCAAGGACAAGTCCAAGTTCCCAACTAAGGCTAAGATGGAATTGCTAGATGGTTTTCGATGCTTGTATTCTATTTAATGTAGTGTAATCTCTTTACATTCAAATTGACGTGGATGCAATTGCATCTATAGGGCCTGGGTTTAAAGTCCTGTCTTATAATGAATTGAGAATTAATTTGTTAGGAGATTGTAAGAAGGAGTGTCAGTTACAGGTATAACTTTTGTGAAATCTATTGATGCTTCAAATGTTGTGAAAGATGCTAAAACATTACTTTGAGTTTATTTTTTGAGGTTATTGAATGGGTTGGACCTGTTAATGTTGTGCATGTAGTGACCGATAATGCATCTAATTATGTAGTCGCTAGCAATTAATCCAGGAAAAATACGGACATCTTTATTGGTTACCTTGTGCTGCACATTGTTTGAATCCCCTTTTGAAAGACATTGCTAGCATGTCACATGTGGAAAATCTTGCATCAAAGGCATTGAGAATAACTATTTTTGTGTACAATCATATGGTGTTTTTGTCTTGGCTTAGAAAAAGAGAAGGTTGGAAAAAAATTGTTCATCAAGGAGTGATTAGATTTGCTACTACCTTCATTTCTTTGAAAAGTTCTTATGATCACAAGCATTATTTGCAAGCTTTGGTTGTGGATAAACATTTTTTGAGTCATAGGCTAGCAAAGACTAATGCTGGAAAAGCTTTTAGTGCTATTATATTGGATAATAAATTTCAGAATGATTGCATGATCTTCATAAAGGTTGCAGGTCCTATAATTCAATTGCTAAGAATTGTAAAAGCATATGAGAAGCCTTCTATAGGTTATGTTTACAATGGCATGAAAAAGGCCAAGAATGCTATAAAGGATATGGCTAACCATAGTGTGCACTTGTATAAGCCTTATATAGATCTCATTAAGGCTCATGGGACAAACACTTGAAGCATGGTCTTCATGTAGGCATACTTTCTAAATCCTACTTTCTTTTTTTTTTTTTTATGATAACTATTCTGAAAATAGTAGAGTGATGGAAGCACTTCTTGATTTGCTTGATGTAAAGAGCATTTGTAATGACTTGTCCAAAACTTCAAAAAAAAAATGCAAATATATGATGAGCGACAAGGAAGTTTTAATAGAGAAAGTGTTTATAAGGTGACAAAGACAATATGACCTGGTAAGCATTGTTTTATATTTAAATATTATAATCTTGAATTCTTGATTTAATACATTTACTTTATATTGAATATTTTCCTTAAGTAGATGAATGGTGGAGATTGTATGGTGGTAGCTCTCCAACTTTGCAGAGGTTAGCAATTCGTATTCTTAGCCAAACATTTGTTTCTTTAGGGTGTGAGCGAAACTAAAGCTTATTTGAACGTATTCATACTAAAAAGAGAAATAGATTCGAACATCAAAAGCTAAGTAATCTTGTTTACACTTACAACTTTCATTTGAAAAATAGGTATATAAATATGTTGTTGATTTTTTTTTTATGGCATTGAATCTTTCTTCGATATTTTAATGTCTTACTATAAGATGCATTACAAGAAGAGAAATTATGACCACATTGATTATGAGTCTATTGATAAGGTTGACTTATGGATATTGAAGAAGAAGCAGTCCAAAATATACCGATGAAAATCTTGAGAATTATAATGCTATTTGTCAAAGTAATACAATACCTATAGTTGGTGGTTCTTCAAGATTTAATGAGGGTAAATATTTTTAATAATTGAATATGTTATATAAAAGTCTTAAAGTATTAATTTTGTTTTTTGGTTTTATTTTGAACTTTGCTGATTTTATTTGTGAAAAAAGTTGTCCAATACATTATACACTGCTGATTAAAATGGTCCATTTGTCTTTCTTTTCAAAATTAAAGATATTTCAGAATAATAAAAGAAATAAATTTGCCAGCGAGATGGGAAAAAAAAGATATTTTAAAATAATTAAAAAATAAAACCGTCAAAATTGTGAAAAAAAAGATACTTAGTTTTATTATTTATTATTTATAATAGATTTATTTATTTTTTATTATTTTAGAATATCTTTTCTTTGAAAGAAAAGAACATATAACTGATCCTAATTAACAATCATCTAAACCATTTTTTACACAAGCAAATGAACATGTTCAGGTGTGTGTTAACTAACCATAAACCTAATAAGTTTATTAGTAAATGAGGTAATATGAACGTTATAAAAGTTTAAAAGATTTTTTAAAAAAAAAAATTTGAAAACTGAAAGAGATAAATCGCACAATCCTCTAAATTCATATCACTCATGTGAACTTTTACTATTTTCGCCTAATTTTAATTAACATGAATGTCAAATAATATAGAATTATTCACCCACACATATTTAGAGAGATTTGGAACTTTCTAGTCATAATTACAAAATAATATATTAGCACCTATACAGAAAAACATAAATGAAAATAAATTATTAAAATTTATTTGAAATGGTAAAAAGAACTTATTATTTATAAAATGTTATAAATTACCATAACTTTATAGATTAAAAATTAGTTATAAATATATCAAAAAATCAAGGTGAATGTTTTCGCACATGTATATTAACATCTATATAAATAAAATATAAATTATAACCTAAAATAATTAACCCATAAATGGAAGACTGAGATTTTTTTTAAATACAGAATTCTACTATAATATAATTTTATAGAGTAAATTGCAAGGCAATTCTATTAACTAATATGGAATATTTGTTCAAATTAAAGCAAAAATAAAAAATTATGATAAATAAAGTAAATAATAAAAAATAAATACTAGGCAGCCACAAACTCCCCCGAATGATTTCAAAATTCGACTCTTTGCAGCCAAAATATGCAAGTCCCTTAACTTTGAATCTTAATTGGCCAAAAACGAGTCCCTTAATCTTTCAAGTCTATTATAGTCAGTCAGATATTTTACAAATAGTATATGTTTTGTTACCAATCTTACACTCAATACCTTTGAATTTACAGGAAAAAATACATTTCTTCAAAAATTTATCGACAGCACTTCTCTTGATTTCCTCTTCAACAACTTTCTTCAGGGAATGGCTGATGTCACCCAATGCCCATGCTAAGGATATGTGAGGTCGAGGATCCTGCAAAGAACGCTTCAGGTCCTAAACAGAAGAGAGTGAAACAGATATGACACCAGAACTGATAATTTTAAACGAAAAACTGACCTCGTAAAATTCAGGAAGATTATGAAGCTTATAAGCTGCGTTGACAGTATCAATTTGCCTTGTTATCTGAAATACATACGAAAGAACAAACATCTCATACATTTGTACGCCAGATACAGAGAACAATAAAACTCCATGTCCCTCACATATGTCTCTTTTTGCAATTTGGTCCCTCACTAATTTTTATTCTCAATTTGATCCCCCATAATTTCAAATGTCATCAATTTAGTCTCTCATATATTCTTAATATCAATTTAGTCCCAAACAGATCCAAACGTTTTCAATTTCATCCATCCATACAGTTCCTAATTTTATTCTCAATTTCATTGATGTAATACCCAAGAATCTCAAGCATTAGGGAGGCGTGGCATTATGCTCGGTCAGATGAAATTTTAGGCGAACAATGGGCTATGTGCATTAGGGAGGTGTGGCATTATGTTTTCCCCCCTTTTTTTCTTTTAAATTTTGGAACCCTAGGCTATTGAGTCATGTTCTCCAATCTTCCTACATGTAATGGGAACCATTTGAAGTTGGATTGTTTATGGGATTGAGAGGAAAACATGGATTCTGAATGGCATTTGATTAAATCAGAAAATTTATGCTAAGATGTGAATTGAGGGTGGTTCCATTGGGAGCTTTGGGATGAAGTAAAGCAAGTTTTTGGGCTGAAAAAGCAGTGCAGGGAATGGCTCTCAGCCACCGGCCCGCTCAAGCGTGTGGGTCATAAAGACATCAACCTCTGCACGCCTAAGCGTGTAAAGTCCCACCTCAAACATGCTGAATTGCCTCAAAACTCACTTTTTGCCCCGTTTCTTTGTAGGAAACCTTCCCTTTTTGCATTCTTCTCCTTTGATAGAGTGAAACGAGGTAGATTATTAGCTCAGATACAAGGTGAGAGAGCTTCTACTTTACCTTGTGTGCTTTCCCTTCTATACTCTTATCATAATTATGATTGCTATGAATGCTTTATGTGTGGTTGCTCGAAGGGAATGGTTGTGTGTGTGTATGGAAAGCAACATATACGACGTGTGTGAATACATGTGGCCTCGACCATAAATGATGATTAAAGGCTTTGGCCAATGAATATTCCTTTGTGACAAATTGATGGGCGGCCTGTTGTTATTCACAAGTATAAAAGGAAACACAAAGGGAAATAAGTAAGGGCTAAGCCCAACAATAACAATGAGCCCAAGGAGTATTTTACATAGAGTAAGGTAGCAGGTACAGTAGTGGGCAAAAAGGCTTCTGACACAGTAATGGAGGCAAGGGAAGATTTAGCAGGGTGATATACGATGTACTGGGGGAAAGGGAAAGGTGTGGGGGAATTATGTTTTGAATGGAGAGTACCTAGCCTCTCGAAAGCTAGGCTGTGGAGTGTCCATGGTGTGTGTTATGTGTTGAGTCTTTGACTTATGTGCTACTATATTGTTGTTTGTGAGTGGACTGATATTTTGTAATCACATCTACCCCACTGGTAGATACTACTTTCAACTCAATATAACTTTCAGTTCATATTGTGCATCCTATTCTGTTATTTCTCTGTACTGTGTTGTTGGGTTCTATCAATTGGTATTAGAGCAGTAACGAGTGGGGAATGGTTGTGAGTACTCGAACAGATTCCAGAATGGAGACAAGAATGGTAAATGTCGAGCAAGAGATAACAAGCATTAGACAGTGGAATGAGGAGATTAAAGGAGCGGTGGATGAGATGAGAGCTTCTGGACGTGAAGAAGCAAATAACAGGAGCGTTCACAATAATCAAACTCAGGAACCGAGTGGAGAAAATATACAGAGATATCAAGAAGTTGTAGAGGAAAGAGACCTCAGTAAGCATAGAAAACTGGAGTTACCAGTCTTCAACGGAGAAGACTCGATGGGGTGGATATTCAAGGTAGAGCGCTATTTTTTGATTAATCACATTTCAGAGTGCAAGAAAATGGAGGCAGTAGCAGTATGTATGGAAGGAACAGCCCTTAGTTGGATTCAATGGATTGAGACCCGCAAGAAACTTCAGTCATGGCATGAGTTTAAAGCGGAGTTAGTAAGACGCTTCCACCCATCTCAGCAAGGAGGAAATTAGGAGCGACTCATGGCTCTGAAACAATCGACCACTGTGACTGAGTACAGGGAGCAGTTTGAGGTGATCTCGGCAAACTTGAGGGAAGCTTCTGATGATCTTCTCGTGGGGGCTTTCACCAATGGTCTAAAAGAGAGTATCAAGGCTGAAGTTAAGATGTTAGGAGCCCAATCCTTATTGGGCCTAATGGAGTTGGCCCAAAAGGTAGAGGACCGTAATACTTTGTTGAAGAAGCAAAAGGAAGCCTAGAAAATAGCTCTGAAGTCGACAGTGGGAACAAAATGGATCGGGCTACCCAAGCAACCACTCTCGCGCGCATCAAATGGGCTGGAGCAAACCAGAATAATCATTCCTGCCTCTTCGAGCAAGTCGGATGTGCGAACTCATTGGGATGGCAAGTCGCAAGCTTCGACCAGCGCGAGTTCAGCGTCAGCAAAGAAGGACAGCAGTGCAACGATGGGCTCGAAACGGTTGTCGGATGCAAAGATTGCTCGAAAAAGGCAGCTCAGTCTCTGTTTCAAGTGCAATGAGAAATTTGGCCCTAACCATAAGTGCAAAAACAAGCAATTAAGTGTTCTCATCTTCTCGGAGATGGAGGAGGCCGAAGATGAGGAACACGAACAGGAACAAGTTGACAAAGAAGCAGGAGTGGGTGAACCCGTTTGCGAGGAAGAAATGCTGTCCCTGTCGATGAACTCGATTGTGGGGCTTACTGAAGGGAAAACCATGAAGTTGCTGGGTAAAATTCGAGGGGAAGAGGTTCTGGTGCTGATTGACAGTGGTGCTTCTCACAACTTCATCTCTAATCAAGTGGTTAGCAAATTGAAGCTACCCACTATTAGCAAAAGGTTTGTGATCACCGTGGGCAATGGGTATCGAGTGCAAGGGAAAGAGATATGCTGAGGCATGGAGTTGGAATTACAGGGAACATGGATTAAGCAAAATTTTTATTCATTTGATTTAAGTGGAGAAGATTTAGTATTGGGAATAGAATGGTTGGAGTCTTTGGGGGATGTGAAGGCCAACTGGAAACAGCTCACAATGAAATATAAGGATGGGAGGACTCCAGTAAATCCAGAAGGGGACCCAGCACTAACGAAGACCATTGTGTCCCTTAAGAGCATGTTGAGTTCAGTGAAGCATGGGGAACAGGGGTTTTTGGTGGAATTTGGTGCACTCACTTTACAGACCCCATCTAATGAAGAGACCGGTCAGGAGATTAACTCTATCTTCAAGGATTATGCTGCTGTGTGTGAAGAACCCAAAGGGTTGCCTTCAGTGAAGGAATGTGATCATGCCATAGCCATTAAACATGGAGCAGACCCACCTAGCATTCGACCCTACCGATATCCACATTCACAGAAGACAGAGATTGAGAAACTTGTGAATGAGATGCTAGTGGCAGGAATCATTAGACCAAGCCGAAGTCCCTATTCGAGCTCGGTGTTGCTAGTAAAAAAGAAAGATGGAGGATGGCATTTTTGTGTTGATTATAGGGCCCTAAATAGGATAACAGTACCTGATAAGTTTCCAATTCCAACCATAGATGAGCTACTGGATGAGCTGGGAGGTGCCACAATGTTTTCCAAATTAGATTTGAAGTCTGGATATCACTAAATCCGCATGAAAGAAGGTGATGAAGCCAAGACCGCCTTTAGAACACATGAGGGGCACTATGAATTCCTTGTAATGCCTTTCGTACTGGATGAGCTGGACCAAAGTGTTTTCCAAATTAGATTTGAAGTTTGGATATCACTAAATCCGCATGAAAGAAGGTGATGAAGCCAAGACCGCCTTTAGAACACATGAGGGGCACTAAGAATTCCTTGTAATGCCTTTCGATTTGACCAACGCCCCTTCAACTTTTCAAGCTTTGATGAATGCGATATTCAAGGAGCACCTTCGGAAATTCATATTAGTTTTTTTTTTTTGATGATATCTTAATTTATAGCCATGATTTTTCAACGCACATAGGACACTTGAGAGTTGCTTTAGAGATTCTATGCCACAACAAGTTAGTCATTAACAGGAAGAAGTGTCTCTTTGCTCAACCGCGACTTGAGTACCTTGGACATATCATATCCGCTGATGGTGTCCAAGTGGATCCTGCTAAAATTGAGAGTATGACTCGCTGGCCGATACCGAAGGATTTAAAATCATTGAGGGGATTTTTGGGCTTGACCGGATATTACCGGAAGTTTGTGCAGAATTATGGGGCGGATTGCAACACCGCTCACTGATTTACTCAAGAAAGATGCCTTCAAGTGGGGTGAAAAAGAGCAACAAGCTTTTGAAACATTGAAGATAGCAATGACCACAGTTCCCGTACTAGCTATGCCGGATTTTTCTAAGCCATTTGAGATCAAATCCGACGCCTGCGGTACAGGTGTTGGGGCTGTCCTCATGCAAAACAAGAGACCCATTGCTTATTTCAGCCAAGTTTTGTCCCAGAAAGCAAGGTTAAGTTCAGTATATGAAAAGGAGCTCATGTCACTAGTTTTTGCAATAAAAAAGTGGCACCATTATTTGAGGGGTCATCCTTTTGTCATCCGGACAAATTAGAGAGCGTTGAAGTATTTGTTGGAACAAAAGGAGATGGATGATGATCAATAGAGATGGGTGTCTAAATTAATGGGATTGAAGTTTGAGATTCAATATAAGCCTGGATCGGAGAATAGAGCGGCGGACGCTTTATCAAGAAGAGGAGAAACCGTGGAGTTGAAGGCGTACTCTTTGTGGCAATACCCCGATGTGGAAGAATGGAATAAAGAAGTGCAAAATGATGAAAAGTTATCTGCTGTTATGCAACAATTAATTGCTGGACAGCCCACTGTTGGACCCTATACCATGAAAAGGGGATGTCTACTTTACAAAGAAAGAATGGCGCTACCAAGGCAATCAACGAGAATACCCCAATTGTTGGCTGAGTTTCATTCTTCACCATTGGGAGGTCATTCAAGATATCTTCGAACTTACAAGTGTCTGGCAGAACATGTGCACTGGGAGGGGATGAAGAGGGATGTACAGGAATTTGTAGCAAGGTGCGAGGTGTGCCAGCGAAACAAGTACCAAGCTATGAGCCCCGCGGGTCTATTACAACCACTGCCCATTCCACAATAGGTTTGGGAAGATATAAGTATGGACTTTATTGTTGGGCTGCCATGGTCTCAAGGGTATGACACTGTAATGGTTGTGGTTGATTGATTGACCAAATACAGCCATTTTTTACTGCTGTCCCACACCTTTAAGCAAAAGAAGTGGCAGAATTATTTACGAAAGAGGTAACCAGATTGCATGGGTTTCCTAAGTCTATAGTATCTGACAGAGATCGTGTGTTTATCAGTCAATTTTGGAAGGAGCTCTTCAAATTGGCTGGAACCACTTTAAACCATAGTTCAGGGTACCATCCGGAGACCGATGGGCAAACGGAAGTTGTTAATAGAAGTTTGGAGACATACCTTCGTTGCTTTGCTGGAGATAAACCAAAATAGTGGTTGAAGTGGATTCAATGGGCTGAATATTGGTTCAATACGACATTTAATCAATCATTAGGTATGACCCCATTTAAGGCGCTTTACGGGAGAGACCCCCTACCCTCTTCAAATTTGAAGATACTGTTTCAGCAGTGGAAGAAGTGAATCAGCAAGTGCGCAATAGAAATCAGATCTTGGATGAATTGAAGGGACATTTGAAAAAGGCTCAGGATCAAATGAAGACACAAGCAGACCAAAAACACAGGGATATGAGATTTAAAGTGGGAGATTATGTTTATTTGAAGATTAGGCCCTACAAATTGAGGGCTTTGGCAAAGAGAGACAATGAGAAGTTAAGTCCTAAGTCCTATGGTCCCTACAAAATCATTGCCAACTATGGAGAGATAGCTTACAAGTTGGAACTTCCTATCTCTACCCGCATTCATCAGGTTTTTCATGTTTCCCAGCTTAGGAAGACCCTCCAACCAGCAACTGAATTTTGTCCATTACCCTCTTATTTGACAGAAGAACTAGAAGTCCTAGTGCAACCAAAGGCAGTTAAGAAGGAGAGAAAGATGACCAATGGTGATCGAGAGGTACTGATCAAGTGGGCTGGCCTCCTGGAGTGTGAGAGTACTTGGGAAAAATATGACACTATAAACCTCCAATTTCCTGATTTCACCTTGAGGACAAGGTGAGATTTATTGGGGAGGGTATTGATGGGCCTGTTGTTATTCACAAGTAGGGCTGGCCTCCCGGAGTGTGAGAGTATTTGGGAAAAATATGACACTATAAACCTCCAATTTCCTGAATTTCACCTTGAGGACAAGGTGAGATTTATTGGGGAGGGTATTGATGGGCCTGTTGTTATTCACAAGTATAAAAGGAAACACAAAGGGAAATAAGTAAGGGCTAAGCCCAACAATAACAGTGAGCCCAAGGAGTATTTTACAAAGAGTAAGGGGCAGGTACAGTAGTGGGCAAAAAGGCTTTTGACACAGTAATGGAGGCAAGGGAGGATTTAGCAGGGTGATATACAGTGTACTGGGGGGAAGGGAAAGGTGTGGGGGAATTATGTTTTGAATGGAGGGTACCTAGCCTCTCGAAAGCTAGGCTGTGGAGTGTCCATGGTGTATGTTCTGTATTGAGTCTTTGACTTATGTGCTGCTGTATTGTTGTTTGTGAGTGGACTGATATTTTGTAATCACATCTACCCCACTGGTAGATACTACTTTCAACTCAATATAACTTTTAGTTCATATTGTGCATCCTATTCTGTTATTTCTCTGTACTGTGTTGTTGGGTTCCATCAGAAATATATATAAATATATGACTCCTATGGATACATTCTTACGCTTAGGTGGGAGCATCTAATTATATATATATATATATTTTTTTTTTTATATACACACATATGTGTGACTTCCTAAGCATATATATATATATATACATACATATATCTATACCAAGTTAATAAGTAAATTATGGGTGTGAGTGTATGTACATGCCCGACTACTTAATGAATGGCATGCATAGAAATGTGTACATACATATATACATGCAAACTCATGGGTTAAACTCAAGGGAATACACACGTATATATGTATGTACCAACTTATGAATTACATGTGAAAAGCTATGTACATAAATATACACATACTATCACATCACAAGCAGTTTATCTAGAGATGTAGGTGTAGATATATGTATACGTATATACATATATATGTAGACCTCACCCCACCCTTATGAACCAAAAGAAATGTTGTGCTTCGTATGTGTATATGAAATCTCATGTGACAATGGTAAAATGTACATGCTTGGCATTTGAATGATCCTACTTGAAATGATTAGAGTGGAGGATATATAATTATTGAGTGGATGATTTTGGCTGAGAATGTTGTAGCTAACATATCATAAATTGTGAAATGTAATGAATCAATGATGGTTTAATCTGCGGAATGATAATCTTATTGCATATTGTGATTGTGAGTGATTGTATGTGCTTGTGTTTGTTATAGAGGAGGATGACATGAGTTCAAGTCCCATGGTATGGAGTTAATAAGGGTGGTATGGAGGATGATATGGGTTAGAGTTCCATGGGTTGGATTTAATATGGGTGGCGCGGAGTTAATAAGGGCAAGACGTATGATGAGAATGATGATGGCCATCAGAATTCACGAGGATTGTTTTAGCCTTCGGGCATTGTGTTTATGATTTGGGCCAAGTGCTAGAATGCCTGAATTGTGTTTGTGTTGCTGCTTGTGCAATGTGTTCCAATTATGTGGTATCATGAACACCCTTATACATGCTCTGACACGTGATTTCTTCGTTGTATTGAACATGCATAGCTACACCCATATAGTTGCATATATATATATACACATAGTCTACATATGCATTAACATCTTGTGTGTGGTTGCAGTAGGGTAGAGCTTCCCTCCCCCCCCCCCCCAACCCCTTTTTTTCCAGGTGCAAAGAAATATATCATGTCGAAAGGCATTCCTAAGTCTCCACCCCATTTTTTAGGGTATGGTACTTTTATAAATGTCAATTTCCATGATATCTAGATGGCTCTATAATCGGGTAGGTGGTCCTAGAATGAATTGTATGTACTAAATCGGTTGTGTAGTGAGAATCATGGTAATGGTGACTGTTTGTGGTATACTTTCATGTATGAGATGAGAGAAATGAACTGATGAAATATGGATGATGTAATAATTTGTTTTAGATAATGAAATGTTCATTTATGTCTCCACACATGTATTGTATATACATATATACTCTTGATGTGAATTGTTATGCATTGAAGGGTTGGGTAGTTGAGTCAGGCTTAAGGAGATGGGTCTAGGTTCACCTTCCATGCTAGTCAAGTGCCCAATTTAAGGGCATAACAATTGAATCCCTTGACACTATAATCATATTAACGCAAAGAAAGAAAAAATTACATGACGTCCACATTAGTGAATTAACTGCCAAATCAACACTTCCATTAAATTATTTAACGACAATTGCATGGAGGAATCAAATTGAAAATATTTGGATCTATGAGGGACCAAATTGATAATATGTGGATCTGTGAATGACCAACTTGAGAATAAAAAACTACAAGGAATTAATTTGCTTTGTCATCTAAAATACATAAAAGGCAGAAATATCTCATACATTTGTCGGCCAGATAGAGATAATCTAGAAATTGCCTAATCAGCCATGGCGAATTAGATGAACTAAGTAAAAATAGTACATAGAAAGCAAAGCCATATGTGTAACTGTCCAGAAACGGAACAAAATTTTAAGGAGAGAAGTGAAGAACTCATTATAAACACTTGATCAAGACGAGTTACCCTTGAATTCTTCTACAGAAGGGCCCCAATACTTAGCGTTTAATTCTTAATAAACAATGGCTCATCTTAATGAGCTCAAGAGTTTTTAAGAAATTGAGGAAAGTACTCAAGGTTGCAAAGAGCAATTCAGAATTTCGAGTCTGATAAATGGGCTTCCAAATGTCTGACCTTCTGTCCCCTTTACGGTACTCCCAACCTTGTCTAAATTGGGTGCATTTAACTTGCACCAAACATACTCTAAGAGCATTGCATTCTTGAGAAATCAGGGTTATCTTGGTCTGGTTCTTCTCTAGCCAACACTATGATACGTCTGGGGAAAAGAATGGCCCCATCACCCACCTTTCACTTAAGATGCATAGTGAAGTAACTAAGTGTACTGGCCAAAAGATGAGTTCATAGAGCAATTAAGAAGTACTTACTTTAGCAGAGAGCATATCACTAAGGGAGTGTTTGGTTTGGCATTTGGAGTTCTTAAAATTTGGACTCCTAAATGTGATTTTGAGCGCAAAAACAGTTGTTTAGTTTGGCATTCATCTCGTTTCTCAGCTCATATTTTCTATCTCAAACCCCGTCTACTAGAAGTAACTTTGACTTATTTTTAACAAAAAGAAAGTTTAAAAATCAAGTTATCCAAAATCAAGTTTGTCCAACTCCAATTCAAGCACACACTAAGAGTTGAAATACTATCCTGGGGACCAGGGAGGTTTGGCGCCATGGTTGGGGGTTCATGCACAGACGTCAACCTCCGAAAGATAATTCTCTTAGTTATATATTCACTGTACACATGAATACATAGGAAACCCTTCTCTAACTGGCCTTCTCACTCTTCTTTCTCCACCATGGCTCCGTTCATATCTTATGCCGTCTCTTCTTTTTCCCAGCAAGCTGGGATATTTTCTGTGAGCAAGCCTCTTTTCTTCCTAAGGAAAAGAATTTAAGAAGCATCTAACTCCTTCATACATGCTCCACTTTGCTCTGGGGAAATAGCTCTTATAGTAGAGCTCCACTCTTGCAAACGAAATTAATGAAGAGACTATTTTTTAGTAGTTGAAATGATTAGAAGAAGCAAAACAATATAGTATAGGTTTGAGTTGCCACAGTAGTGTCTTGTTTTGCTTGTAAAAGCATGTGTGATACCATGTCAGACACTTCCATAGGTATAGTTAACAGTGTGGGGAAAAGGATGATACTGAACCCTTTTTTAAGCTTTCGAGATTATGTTGAACCAAAATAAATTTTTGGGAATAAAACCAAACCTCAGTGAAACTTCAGTGAATAAAAGTGAACTTTTCTGCCTGTAATATTATATATCAAGGTATTACAAAAGCGGGAAAAAAAAAAAAACACCCAAATGAAATCCCAACATTGATCTGCAAATGACAAACATGAGGGTTCTAGTATACGACATATATGTTCAACTTGCCTAAGTCAATTATGCAAAAACAGAAAAGTAACGTGACAGGAAAAGATGCTAGATATGATAAAAGAAAAGGCCTCAGAGCATACCTCTCTTAGCCCTCCTTGAATCACTTCTAATGACAAAAATGTGCATGTGCGCTCATCATTTACAAAAACCTCCCACTTATTAAAGTCAATCCAATAGCTGCTTCACAACAGGGGAAGTTAGAAACAAATATGAGGTAAGAGGTAAGGAAAACAGCTAAATATACTGTTTTCCATTTTATAATTGACCAGTGTAAGCACAAACTGACCGCTGTTGAGTTTGAAGTTTCTGTCTAAGCATTGATATCATGGAGTCAATCTGGTGCACTCGTATTGGGACGGTTCTTCCCAAGCTAATGTGAAATTCCCTTCCTAAGGCATCTTGTTCAAGCTTCTCATCATTTTTGCAGAGAATATTAAGTGGTATATCAACATCAACAGCAAAAAGACTTGGCTCATGAGAAGAGGTTTTCTTCAAGAAGGCAGCTAATTCTTTCTTTGATGGAGATGGTATACAAACTGTAACAAAACAACTGTGGTCTGAGCTCATAGTTAAAAGCACATTGAAAGGTGAACAACGTAAGATCTCAAATAAGTCTAATGGCATTATGAGATTTACTATAATAACATGAAGATATCATAAATGTACAGTACAGGTTAGAGTGAGACAAAAAGTGTTCAATGGCATTGCAACTTTACTTTCCTCAAGTATCACTTGGGTATGTCAGAAGTAGGCTTGTTCTCTAGGCAGGTTTTTGCATAAGAATATATGCTTACACAACGTACTTTTGGGTTACATTGGGAAGTGCTTATCATGACTTAAACCTAGGAACTCTAACCACATCACCCACCCCAATAAACGGTCCAAGAAAAATTGCAAATCACCCTTATGTGTAATTTTACATCCATTTATCGCCATCAACTCCCCCAAAAAGAGGGGAAAAAAAAAAGCATGAATATGTCATATATCAGTTATCTGTGTGTGCAACATCCCAGAAATTTGCAAACTTTATTTAAATCAAATTCCATAACAATTTCACTCCTGCATGCTTAGTTTGAGATCTCATAGTGAAATATTCAAAGATTTAGACAATCTCGAGTTCTTGACCCAATTATACCTTCTTAGGATCATACAAATGCACATAAAAAGGAAGCGATAACAAAGGAAAAACAGGAAGATCTAGTGGAGTATTGATAGAACCCAGAACCCAAATACTCACATGCACTGAATAATACTTGAATTCCACCACAAACAAAACTCAACAAGATGATTACAAGTTTTAAACACCTAAGACAATGACAGAAGTCAATAGCACAGCACTGCACGCAGTAACAGAAAGACTAAAAATGCAGAAAACACAAAGGATAGTAACATTGCTAGGCTTTCAAGAGGCTAGCACTCTCCCTAACCAAATTCCATAAATTTTTTTCCATATCCATTCCACTATCCAACTCTCCTATTTATACCCCAAAACCCTAACCAATTTCCACTAGCTTTCCCTCTCTACCCTCCATGTGTCCTGTATTAGCTGTCCCAATCAGTTACAAATACTTCCCACAGACTGCCACTCTTTCCCCTGCTCAATTCCCCTACAATAACTAGGGTCCATCATTACCCTGCCCCTTGAAGCTTCACCTTGCCCTCAAGATGGGAATTATAAGTTGAGACCGGAGGCCTCTTTCCAATCACACTTTGTTGTTGCTTTTGCAAAGAGCCCAACCAAACATCTCCCAAATGCCTCTTGTTCTCATGTTGGGAACAAAGAGATTGCAGTTTAATGGTGTCACCATCCCTACTTGTCCCAATTTTGACTGAATCTTCAAGCCCAAAACTTCCATCATCTTTTTGCACTGTCATATTCCCAACTTCCACTATACCCTCTTGATTCCCTCCTTGAATTTTTTTTTTTTTTTTTTGGTTGAAAACCTCCTTGAATTATCTTTAACATGGTCTTCAAGGATACTAAAATTTTAGAAAAATCATTGGTCCCCTTTGGAATTACTGTCATGCTCTCCCATATGTACCTCATCCTTCCTTCTTGAACTATAAATCTTGATTTAAAATATTCTCTGCCTCAGCATACTTTTTCCAACATTAGAAATGGTTTCTTCCCCAAGAAGCATCACTCCCATCTGAAGTGTTTTGAGGTGTTTTGTGGGCAACAAACCAAAGCAATAGGTGAAGCGGTTATCATGGGCCGAATATTGGTTTAATACCACTTATAATCAATCCTCCGGTATAACTGCCTTCAAAGCTTTATATGGACGGGAACCACCCAACATTTTTTAAGTTGGAAGACTCTCTTTCTCATGTAGAAGAAGGGAATGAGCAGATCTGAGCACGGAATGCTGTCATATCTGAGTTAAAGGAGCATCTGACTGTAGCACAGGAGGCGGATGAAGCTAAATGCCAATTAAAAAAGGAGGGATATAAAGCTACAGGTTGGGGATTCAGTTTATTTGAAGTTGAGGCCATATTGGATGAGGTCATAGCCCAGAAACTTAATGAAAAACTCAGCCCCATATTTTATGAGCCTTTCAAGTTTCAAGGTCTTAGAAAAAATTGGAGAGGTGGCATATTATTTGGAGTTATCCTCCTCAGCTCGGATTCAATTCATTTTTCACATATCTCAATTGAAAAAATCACTGCAGCCACATATCCAGCCACAGAAATTGCCCACGGGACTAACAGAAGAAAAGGAGTTGCTTGTAGAGCCACAGAAATTTCCTTCCTTGTAGAGCAAGGAAATGGAATAATGGGCAGAGGGTAGTTCGGGTCAAATGGAAAGGGCTACCAGATTTTGAGAATTCATGGGAATTTTATGAGGTGATCAAAAAGCAATTCCCTAACTTCCACCTTGAGGACAAGGTGCTTCTCAACATTTTTTTTTTGAAGGGGGGGGGGGGGGTAATGATGAGCCCCTGCTACAAAAGTATAGCAGAAGGAAGGCAAGGGATCAAGGCCTAAAGGTTTATAACATAAGAAATAAGTCAGTAGGTTAGTTATGATGAGTTGTTGTAACTAACTAACTACCTAGCTTATGTACATGTTGTCTGGGGGTTTTATATAAGGGATGCCATTGTACTTAGGTGGGGCATGAGGAATTAGAAGAGAAGGGAGTGTCCTAGCCACTTGAATGTCTAGGGAGTTCTGTACTGCTTACTGTGACTGTGATTAATCAAAGTGCATCATTCAGTTTCATTGCTGCTCCTAATTCTTGGATTCGGGATGGGGGTTGCATCACATGCCCCAAAATTCCATTTGTTTGTGAGGTGTGTTTTTCACTATGACCATTGGCAAACAATTTTCTTTCCATGAAAACTTATTAAGAGAATGGAAATTCAAACACAAAGAACATAATAGACTTACTTGGTATGTAAACATGTAATGCGTAGTTACCCTCAACATGAGGGAAGCTCCTAATTCTACTTGTCTGACCTGTTTGCAGAAAATGTTGAGACCCTTCACAATAAAAACATTAAGTACTTTATTAGAAGGCAAATAACAGTAGCAATTATCATACTAAAATAAATAACAATGGAACTTTTATTTTGCTATATTTCAAACATGAAAAATGAGTCTCCGAATTCAGAGTATTTCGATTTTTGACCAACATAGATTTGGGGTTGCTGCAATTTTTATTTTTATTATTTACATCTATTATTTTTCCTGGATCATCAGCAACTTCTCTCCAAGAAAAACAGAATTCTCTTTTGTTATTTTTCTAATGACTGAATAAATAACTACACACCAGAAGCACCAAGAGAATTTGGAGGATTCAGGAGTGAGAGAGGAGGTGGAGGCAAAGGGGTGACACTTTCAGAGTTGACTAATGTTGGGTTAGGAGAGGCAGATTCAGAGTCTGAGTCAGAAGATGTATCTCCATAACATGCTTTCAAGGCCTCCATTTCTCAGTATACACTCTGAAACGTACCAAGATCCAGTGTTTAAACCTGAATCTCAGAAGAATCAACCAGGAATCAGGCATTATGAATTAATGCATTTTCCAAATTAAATAATTAAATAAATTTGAAGCAAGTTTAGGTTGTACTGTAGTCAATAGATTGACTTCTTGCGATGTGTCATATACAGACATCATAATTACTTGATAAAACATGCAAGTTTCTACAGCATCACATATAATTTGCAGAAGAAAAAATATCAGAAGAAAAATTAACATAAAGAATTTGTTTATCACCGAACTTGATAAGATACCCACATGGATATGATTCAGGCATTAAACATTTTTGTTTCCTTCCTTTACAATTAATTTTCATTTTAAGCACTGTATAATAGTTTAGAAAGCTAGCACTTCTACTATAGAAAAAGTTACAAACTAAAATAGCAAGGAAAATACAATAAGAATACAAGAGCAAATGAATAAGGGAAATTTAACTTGTTATCAAAGCCACTAAATTACAAAATTGACATCTACATCTAGTTTTAATGAGCTAATTTTGTAAACTTGAAGACTTTACTTTCAACCATATCAAAAATCTAAGGGGACAAAAACGATAAACTAAATTCAAATTAATATGATCTTGAATTTATCTATAGTACCAATAACATAGTAGAGAATTAACAAATTCCTTCAGGCACCATATATATAGAAATGAAATCAAACACCATTGTAAACATCAGACCAGCACCACATGAATCATAGATTGCCCAATAGACCCTACTGATTCAAACAAAATATCTAAATCCCTGATTCCAGAATACCAAATAGATAGCAATCAAATGTAAGCCAAATAAAAGGCGGATGGGATGCAATCTAGCTGAGGATTGGAAACTAAATGACTCAGAAACTTAAACAACCCATTTCATCAATATAAATGTAAAGTCTCCTATTTTAGAAGTAAGAACAAGAAGCAAAGGTTACAAAAGAAAAGCGAACTCCAGAAACCTCACCTTTCTCGCTCAAACCAATAAATTATGCTTCAACGAAGCGATGGTAGCTGATGAAGGTGCGGCGGCGGCAGCATGGCAGCATAGCGGGCGCCGACGCTTTTCCAGTAACCTATTTCTCTTCCCCCCTTCGGCACTGAAATCTTGTCGAGTGAGTGTGTTGTTTCGAACAGAGTAGTTAAAAGAGAAGGGTGATTTCTGTGAGAGAAGATTAATTGAATGATTGAAGTAGGAAAGACAAATGCCTTCTGTGGAGTGACAACCAGAGGACGTGAGGAATCTGTGCGTGAAATATTGAAATCGAGTACTTTTCAAAAAATAAAAAATAAAAAATAAAGACCAAAACTTCATTTTGGTCTCCCATATATGTTTTTTTTTCAACTTAGTCCCTTATAAATTTACTCCCAATTTAATCCCTTAAATATTGATATATTTTTAATTTAATCTCTCATAGATTTTCATCCTCAATATGTTTCCTAACAAATTAATATACTATTAATTTAGTCAGTCACATATTTACATTTTCAATTTGATATATTATAAATTTATATGTTATCAATTTAGTTTTTTAATCAAAAGTTGTGATTATAAAAAATTATGATCAATAAAAAAGAACTAAATTATATTGAAGGATAAAATTGAGAATAAAAAAAATGAGGGACTATATTGATAATATATTAATCTATGAGAGATCTAATTGAAAAAATTTTTTTGAGTAACTAAATTAATAACATATCTGTAAATAATTAAACTGAGAATAAAATTTATGAAGAATCAAATTAAACAAAAAAAAAAAAGACATGTGAGAGAAAGAACAGGATTTTAGTCAAAATTTAAATAGAACGCACAATTTCCCATTGTGGTGTTATTGGTTAAAAGGCAAAAGGGAAAATTATAAACAACTTTTTAAAATTATAACCAAATTATAATTATAATTTTAAACTTTAAATTGTAATCTTTTATGTATTGAATCATTATAAAAAGTAAAGATATAATATTATAACCATCATATTTTGTCCTGCCCTTTTTAAAATTTTCGAAATAAAATTAACAATTGTAAATAAACGTAAAATATAATAATAACAACAATAGTGTATATCGGTTCATAGGAATCTCGTCCAGTTCTTGAATCATGTTGGCTTTGTTTTCTCTTTTGGTTTCTTGATCCTGATATTGAAGTCTGTATTTTTGAACTTGACTTAAACTCTTGGGGTATCCTAAAATCTTGTTAAAATCGAAAATCTTGAACAATTAATTCTATTCGATTTGTGAAAATATTTTTTATTTTTATTTTTTAAAATATATTTTTTAAAATGATGAAAATATCTTTTTGTTATTTTTAAATTTGAGCCTATTTTAAGTAAACTCAACCAAATATATTTTGAAGTCTATTTTTTATGTTTAGTAAAAATAAAAATAAAAAATATCTAAACTAAACAAATCTTTAAGGGGGTATTTGTTTTGTGAAAATATTTTTTATCTTTTTTTTTATTTTTTATTTTTTAAAATATATTTTTTAAAACAGTAAAAATATTTTTTTAGTATTTTAGATTTAGGCCTATTCTTAAAAATAAAAAATATTTTTATTATATTTTCAAATCATGTACCTATTTTCATTTGCTTGAATTGGATTTGACTACTATTTGAAATTATGCTCCGTGATGGCTGAACCGTGTTTTTTCTTTTTCCGCCTGTTTTGTAAATCAGAGTTTGATTTGGAATAAGCTTGCTTGTCTGGCTTCAAGATTTCTATTCAAGATTTAAAGCTTTTCTAGACTTGATTTGAATCATGTTTGGATAGTGTAACCATTAATTTTGTCCTTAAAAATAAAAATGAAAATTGAGAAATGTTTTTTAATATATATATATATATATATATATATATATATAAAGAAGAAAAGAGTCAGAGGACTGGCCGGACCAAAATGCAAACATGAGTTGTGTTTGTTAGATTTTTTTGTAAATTCTATCATAAACCTTTACTTATGTCAATTCATGATGAAAATCATGAAATCGGAAATGTACCTAATTAATTCATGGGGTCACGAAGAATGGGTAACGGGATTGATCTTGCAATTGTAACTTTTGCCTTTTAAGTTTCCTTTTGGTTCTCTTTGATGGGAAATGAGAATGATATTAAAATTGGGAACCATAACCTTTTAAGTAACTAATAATTTAGTTACTTTTTATGTTTGTGTAATTTTTAATTTTACCCCTCATCAAATTAGAAATTATACTTTGGTAGCTGTACTTATATATTTCATGACAATTATGCTTTTAAGCAAAAATTTATTTTGAATTAGATCAATTTTTACTTATTTAAATGATGGCTCAACACATTTTAATATTACATATGAGCCCCAACTAGATAAAAAAAATCTAACAATCTCCCACTGGGTCACGTATGTATCCTTATAAAAGTGTTAAATCTTATGAGCTCAAAACGTTGTCATCATATCCACAAGATGTAATGTCTGCTAAAATAATACTAATTTTATATAATTTAAGAAAATTGTAGTGAAGATCCTGTAAAACTTATGGTTAAAACCATAAGACTTTTCTAGAAAGCTTGGAAAAATATCTGATTGTATAAAAATAGGGCAACTTTGAAACTTTTTTCAATTTATAATTTTAAACTGGCAGAGGACAATCGGTCGACTGATCTGAGCCTATCAATCGACTGATAGTCTTCAAAGTTGCATATATCTAAAATCGAGAAGTATCAGTCGACTGATTCATAGACATCAGTCGACTGATGTGCCCTGAACATCAGATTTCAGAAGATATTAACTTGAAAACATGATAAAATCAACTAGTTTCATTATGCATATAATTTACAACACTTCTTCAACTTTTCCTTGCAATTTCTCTTCTAGAATGAAGCTAAAGTACAACGAGCTTACATATAACTCATACCTCCATGCATACACACAAATTGTGCATAGGTTTCTAAAGGTTTACATAAGAAGTTAAGTTTATATTCCTTTTCTATGTATAACTACCTAGCAACTATGCTAGCTTGTTCCTTGCTATCTTTTGCTTCTTCAAATCCTGAAATGGTTAGTTAAAACATAAAACATGAGATATATAATCTCAGTAGCTAGTTTATCTAAAGAAATCATTTCAAGAACCATTTCAGTTATAAAAGCAATTCTTAGTGACTAATCCACACTTCCATGAACATAAAAGAACTATTATAAAAGTAATCTTAATAGGGAACTCTTTTCATGAAATATAACTAACATACTAGCACATAACTTGTATCTTAGTTTCTTTCTCAATATAGTACACTATTCTTTGTCTACTTTTGCTGCTTTAGCTACTTTAGCTACTCCAGCTATTCTAGTTACTCTAGTTATTTTAACTACTCTAATTACTTTCTCAGGAAAAGTACTCAATGTTCCATGAGGAATTTCTGTCATCCTATGAGGAATTTCTAGGGCTCTGTCTTCCCATAGGGATTTTTGCATCCTATGAGGTATTTCTGTCATCTCATGAGGAATTTCTAGTTCTATCATCCCATAAGGACATAATCTCTACTTTTCAAGAGAGAGTTAACTCTATGTTCTCATGGAGAACTTTCACATATCTATAATTGCTAAATCATGGAGAATATGATAAACAACTAAATTATCTTGCTTTCTAGCCCTCTTATGAAGAGAACTCTTCATCCTATGAGGAATTACTACATCCCATGAGGAGTCAAGTCCCATATTCATAAGAAAACATGTTCTCAAATATTCATGGATAGCTATACCATAAACAATAACATATCATACACAAGCATGATATAAAAAACTGAAATTAAAATGCTTTTATGAATAACTAGCTACCTTGGATTCTTCCTAATAGCTGAACTTGTGGATTCTCTCTTAGTTTCTCTTTAGCTCTATTTACTTTCTCAACTTTCAGACTTCACTTTCCTTTATTTTCTTCTTCTTAGTCTGAAAATGGCTATTCTATGAATCCTTACTCACTAGAATCCATATAAACTAGAGAAATCAAGTTAAGAAGCTTACCTTTAGTGATTTCCTTATTATAAACCCAACTAGGAGTCCCTTCTCTCTCTTCTTCTTCTTCCCCATGTTTCTCTCTCTCTCCTCTCTAAAATTTCAGAAAACTCATTTTTCTCTCTCTCTTGTGCTTTAAAAAGAGTCTAAGGAGTCTTCTTTCCATGGAAAACCCTCTTTTACCCCTATTCTCATGTTTCTAAGCTTCATTGACATATTAAGGGCATTCTAGTCAATTTCTCACTGATTTTTCAGTTGAAACTGACTTACTTTCGCACTCCAGTAGGCGATCAGTCGACTGATTTCTCATGATTAGTCGACTGATTTGAAATTAGTCGACTGATTCAATCCGATTAGTCGACTGATTGCTCTTGGACCCAAAATTTCAGCATAACAGAGAATCATCAGTTGACTGATCTCTTCTCATCAGTCGACTGATTGCAGATATCAGCAACCTAATCCATTTCTGATGCTATCAGTCGACTGATTTATTATATTAATCGACTGATTCCCTCAAAACTTCAATTTTCTTCTATTCTTAGCTCATTTATCCTAATTTCTCATGTCTTTTCTTAATGACTGAATTCTAGGCATTCAAAATCATACTTTGCTAAGTTCTAACATCATTTCTAACTAAAATAAAGAAAATATAATTTTAATAGAGGAAAATATGGGATGTTATACAAGACATATCCAAACAATCTCGTCCATTAGCTATATCAATATAGGACCAAAGAGGTATTCGCTAAATTAATCATAGCTAAACCCATAAATGATTACTAATACTAATACAACCAAAGGATATAAATCAATCATGAAATGTGCAGCGTGAAAATCACATGAATGTGATTTGTACATGTTGATTTTCAACTGGTCCTAATTTACTTTAATGAGATTTTCAAATAACTTTATTGTACAAAGTGCAATAAACTAAAAACAAAACTTTATTAATAAATTGAAAACCAAACTTTATTTTTGATCAAAGCAAAACTAATCACGTAAAACATATGTGTACACAACCAAACATAAAACATCAAATATATGAATGACAAATTCCCACTAAATTGAAGAATCCTCATACTGTAATACATCCATTTGAGCAGTGTGCTCATGAAAGATCTTAGGTGATAGATCATTTGTAAGAGGATCTGCAATCATGGATTTTGTCCCTAAATGTTCTATGGAAATCTGTACACTTTGTACCCTCTTCTTCATAACTAGAAAATTGATGTCAATATACTTTGACTTAGTCGAGCTCCTATTGTTATTGGAGTATAAAATGGCTAACTTGTTGTCACAATATAACTTTAGTGGTATTTCAATTCCCACTAGAATTCGTAGCCCAGTGATAAGATTTCTCAGCCAAATCCCATAGTTGGATGTCTCATAACATGCCACAAATTCTATAGCCATGGTGGAAAAAGTAATAAGTGTTTGCTTAGCACTACGCCAAGAAATAGCTCCACCGGCCAACAAATAGATGTAGCCTAAAGTAGATCTCCTACTATCTTAACATCCAACAAAGTCATAGTCATAATACCCAATGATCTCCAAATGGTCTAACCTCCTATATGTAAGCATATAATCCTTTTTTCTCTTCAAATATCTCAGTATCCTTTTGGTTGCTTTCTAGTGATCCATACCTAGGTTGCTTAAATATCTGCCTAGCATACCAACTATGTATGCTATATTCAGATATGTACAAACTTGAATGTACATTAGACTCCTTGTAGCTAATGAATAGGAAATCTTCTGCATTTCCTAAATCTTAAGATTACTTTTAGGTCATTGATTGAGGTTAAACTTGTCTCCCTTAGCGACTGGGGTATCACATTGTAATACCCCAGGTATTAGTGCGTAATTTAAAAAGGACATAATTTTGAGGCTAAAACAAAGCCTTCAAGACCGAAAGGGACTAAAGTGAATATGTACAAATTTTTGGGTTTTTTCTTTTAAAAAGAATGAGAGGTAATGATGTGTTTATGAAGAAGTGTGGTTGGATGCCTTAATTGCGAACCAAAAGTTTTCTTAGCATCTTAGGGGATCAAATTATAAATTGCTTCACTTGAGGGACCAAATTAAAAAATGTGTAGTGTGGGCCCACTTTAAATCACCCCTTATCCCTTCATTTCTCTCATCTCTCTCTATCCAAAATTTTATAGTTCTTTCCTCTCTTCTCTTTTCTTCTCTTTATGGCTGGCCATTTGGTGGAGGATGAAACAAACTTGAAGGATAAAAGAGGTAAGTAGAATCATCTTCCCATTCTTCTTTCCTTGCAAGAATAGTGAACCCTAGGCAATCTTGAGATTTGGTTTCTGGTAGATGATGATGATTTGGGTTTGTATCTAAAGATTAAGGCAGGTATAATGTTTTGGGAACCTCTGGGATGATTATGATGAACTTGAGATCATAAATTTCTGAATGTGGTATGGCCAAAAAGGGATTTCATCTGAATAATGGTATAAGAGCAAAATAAGGGTTTTGAAGGGAAATTGAGGATTTGAACCTTGAATCATAAAATTTTCTTGGGGTTCTAATGATATTATGACCCTAGAACATTAGTGTAGGAGCCCCATTGAAGAAATCATCAAAATTTGGTGAGAAAAGAGGATCTGGGACTGAAAACGCTGAATAAACATTGCTGCTGTCAAAGCTATATAGCTTGGCGCCTAGGCACCAAGCAAACAAAGAGTTGAAGGGATGGCACCCAAGGTAGGCCAGCCTCCTGTTATTTGGTTAATTGGGGAGTTTTGACCTTTTTGTCTTGTTCTTTTGATACTTAGGTGTAGAGACACGTTTTTAGGACTTCTTGGGGCATTATTTAATTGCACAACTGCTTTGAGGAAAAAGGAATTCAATTGTGAAGTTTAACATAAGGTGAGGGACCCTTTTTCCTATTTTATATTATGGTTTGTGTAAATATTAGTAAGTTTGATTTCAATTGTGGAAACCACATGAATCGAATTAGGTCATTACGATTTTAATGTGAGTGTAGCCCTCATGACCATGGATGTTAGTGTGTAAGGTTATATAGAGATTAACTGGAATTTAACCTTGTGATGAAATCTTCATAAATATTCTTATGGATATATGAGTAATGAATTTCTAACCTATATGTGGTCGAGGTGTAGACTATATATTCCTTATGACTGAGTCCCGTGTTCATTGAGCATAAGAAGGAATAGAATCATAGGTGTTACACAGGTAAAGTGAATGGTCTTATATGATTACATGCATAGTGAGTAATATGATAAAAAGGAACAAAAGTATGCCCGCGTGAAGAGGTAATGTGTATACTTCTTGATTTTTTTAGTAGTAAGCTATTTGTGCATGTTTATTGTCGTATAAACAAGAGAAGATTTCAGGATTTATGATCCAACAAGGTTAGTGAAAGTTTATGGGAGAGTATAAATATGGTAACCCATTATTAGGCAAAATTTCATGATTTAGTATATGAGTTAAATGAAGTACATAGATTTGCTCATCTTGATTATTTAAAAATATGAATGAAATGGACATAAATATAAGGGTGTGAAAGTATATGAAACATACATGGCTTACGTACTTAATAAGGAATTAAAAATAATTCTTATGATTTGTATATAATTGATGTGGCCTTGATAAGCATGTAAATTACTGGTTATTAAATTCTCAGCATTGTATGGTGATTAAGAGTAAAGGGTCATATGGATCTAGCAAATTGTGATTATGTACTGTGTCATGTGATAGCCTATGTCATGCATTATGTATTACTTGCATGTATATATGGTCGAGCTTCGATATCCTTGGTCTCACGTTGCTGCACACACAATAGAGCCCGTGCAATGTGGTTGTTAAGTTGTTGAGGTATTAACTGGCTTCTGACCCTCATGTGATTATGATATGGTTGGGCTTTGACATCCTTGGTCTCACATTGCTGTATGCACATGGCCGGTACGATGTGGTCGTTGAGTTGCTAAGGTGTCGATTGGCTACCGACCTGTATATGATTATGGTTTTAGTGGATTGAGTGACTGTACTTTCATGTTTGAGGATTATTTTTGTTTACTATATGATGGAGCCTGAGTAATGTTATATGATGTAAATGATTTCCCCGCATCAGATGGAGTAAATGTGAAATATGTACATATTGTCTAGCAAGACTCAATTTGATTATATATTGGACTTGTTTGCCAAAAATTACATTTTTTATCTATCGCTTTTCTTTAGTATTGTGGCATATATATATATACATTTTTTGTGTTTGTAGATAGGTAAGGTTTATGGTGAGGCTCGTGGTTTGGACTCACCCCCTTACAATTTTAAGTTTGGTGGATTTTGCTTTCTAGAGGCACGCATGTTCGAAGACCTCCCCTTCGTTCAGGTTATGGTGACATCTTAAGCAGTTTCTTTTATTTATGTAAGTAGTTAGAAATATGTAGTATGACTATGTAATTGGGTAGGTCACCTTACGTTGTATAAATGAATAAATTTTAGTTCAGAATAATATTATGGGTATGTAATTATAAAGTATGGAATGTATTATTAAGCACATTAAGGAGTTTTGTGTTGTAGTGTGTTAGGCTCACGGCGGTGTGTGTAAGACACTGTCATGCTGGTCATGAACTTGGTATAGGGGTCGACTCACCTGGTTTGCAATTCTACATGCCAAATCTTTTAAGGACCTTATTAATGTAGTTCCTCTGTGTTAATCCTAAAATACCTCGAGATCAATCCTGATGTATCCAGAATTGTAATACAAAGGGAGCATCAACAAGATCTTTCATCTCGAAATTTTTTAGTAGAAATTTCTTAGTTTCATGCATCATAGACTTATCATTAGTGGCTAATAGTATGTCATCAACATAGAAGACCAGGAAAATATACCTACTCTCTGAATTTGTGATACACATAATCATCAACAAGATTCATCTCAAAACCAAATGAGAATATTACTTGATGAAATTTATGATACCACTGACGGGATGTCTGTTTGAGCCCATAGATGGATTTTGTCAATTTGCAAACCATCTTATTTGCATCTCCAACACAAAGTGTTCAGGTTGCACCATATAAATTGTTTCATCAATGTCTCCATTGAGAAACTCCGTCTTGATATTCATTTGATGAAGTTCTAAATTATAATATGCAACAAGGGCCTTGACTGTCCTAAAAGAGTCCTTTGATGAAACCGGAGATAAGGTCTCTTTAAAGTCAATCATTTCCTTTTGAATACAGCCTTTAGCTACAAGACGTGTCTTATACCTTTCCACATTACCTTTTGAAACCCGTTTGGTCTTAAATATCCATTTGCAACCAATGGGTTTCGCTCCTTCTAGTAATGGGACAAGTTCCCAAACTTTATCATCTTACATAGACTTATACTCTTCATTCATTGTTTCAATCCACTTTTTTGAATTGAAACTTTGTATGGCTTAAAGGATGCTGACAGGATCATCCTCCATCATACAACCATTTTCCTTATGTTCCTAAGAAACACCATATAATCATCCAAAATAGTGTTTCTTCTTTCTCTAATGGATCGTCGCAAAGGCACTTGTTGTTGTTACACAGGTTCTTGAGGATGTTGAGATTGCTCTTCAAGTTTCTCCTTTAGAACAACTATCTAATCTAGAATAGGGATTTGAAAAATAATGTCTTGTCGAGGTTTCATATTTGCTTCATTAGAGGCAACTATATGAATTTGTCAAAGAATTGAAATCGATTTATCCTCAAAGACAAAGTCTCTAATCTTATTTCTCCCCTCAAACTCAATATGCTCAAAGAGTATAGCAGTACCCGTCTCAAAAATTGACTTGGATTTGGGATCATAAAATTTATATCCCCTAGATCGTTCATAGTAGCCAATAAAGTAACTGCTTACTATTTTGGGTTCCAATTTCCTTTTATTTGGCTTATAAGGCCTTGCCTCAGTTGGACAACCTCAAATATGGAAATGCCTTAGACTAGGCTTTTGGCCTACCCAAAGCTCATAAGGTGTTTTAATAATTGCTTTAGTTGGCACTCTGTTAAGAATATAAGTTGTAGTCTTTATTACCTCACCCCAGGGGGACTCTAGTAAAGTTGAATGGCATATACTGCTCCTTACCATATCCTTAAGAACCCGATTTCATCGCTCAGCTACATCATTCATGCTAGGTGATCCTGGCATAGTGTACTGTGGAACAATCCCACATTCCTTTAAGTATTTTTCAAAAGGCCCAGGATGTTGTTTACCTAAACCATCAGACCTACCATAGTATTCACCACCACGATTAGATCTGACACTCTTAATCCTTTTGTTGAGTTGATTCTCAACTTTAACCTTAAATATTTTGAACATGTCTAAAGTTTGGGACTTTTCATGAATTAGAAATAGGTACGCATATCTAGAGTAATCGTCTATGAATGATACAAAATATTGTTGACCATTCCAAGAAGGTGTAGGAAATGGTCCATAAATGTCTGTATATATCAATTTTGAGACTCAAAAGCTTTATATGCACCTAATTTCTTCTATTTGGTCTGTTTGCCCTTAATGCACTCAATACAAACATTAAAATCTGTAAAATCAGTGGAATCCAAGATCCCATCTGACACAAGACATTCAACTCTATCTCTAGAGATATGGCATAGGTGTTTGTGGAATAGTGCTCCTGAATTTGTATTATCAATCTTTCACTTGGTACCACGAGATTCAACGTGTAGGATTTCATGATAAGAAGTTATTGTTTCAATCTATCTTCCTCTTGCACACAAAATGAAATGAGCTCATACAGAGACTATTTCTGTTTCTGGCAGTTATAACTAACCTTAAACTGATTGAATTGTACAAAAGAGAATGTACTAGTGCATCTTCTGATAAATCAATCTTTAAAGTCTTGAGTTTTGAAACAAGATGAGACATTTCCATAATGTACTCCCTTATATTTCCTTTGCCGTTATCCCGCATGGAAGTCAAGCTACACACAAACATGCTTATTTCTGCCTTTTTGCTTTTAACAAAGCGTTTCTCAATTTCAGCAAGAAAATCCTTAGCATTAGTGATGTCTTTAGACATCGCACCTCTAAAAGATTCTAGAATGCCGCGTTTCATGATCATTAGACTCATGCGATTTGAACGGTCCCACTTCTCATAGCACCTCCTTTGATTAAGGGTATTTGCATCTATAAGAGAAGAGGATTCTCGTTCCCTGAGTGCAAGGTTTAGCATCTATGCAGCCAAGAATGATAAGAACATTCTCTTTCCAATCCTTAAGTTAGTACCATTAGGTACCATAACTGAATTTAAGTTGGAAGATATTATTGCAATAGCTGATAAACAGAACAAAAAAAAATAATAAATATATGCTCACATTCAATCAACAAATTCAACAAAAAGACATTACCTATCTCAAGATAACTAGTGCAACACTAATATCAAGTCTTTAGACAGTAATATTAACTGCTAGTGGTACTCTTGTTGATGATCAAATGCTGAGAATAATGCATGTTAAATAATAAAATCATCTTTGTATGTATTTTATTATTCACATGTACAACCTTATAATTATCACGAGTTTACCATCACAAGTGTACATGTAATCTGGCCAAATAGTAACCTTCCTTTAGGCCGATTAATACTCGTATAGATTTACATATGCACAAAACATTTAACATTTATCATAAGCAACCTACATAAGAGAGATTACTTTGGTGACTTCTTATTTCAATTAACTCAAAAAAATGTTAAACAACCTTATATTTGAATTTTTGATTGAAATAAAATTAATTCCAAATTGTTTTTTTAAATGTCCATGTATATTTATATATATATATATATATATATAGGTTGAAGTAAATCTATATATATTATTATATAATTAATGACTCTAGGAGGGTTTATATTGATACCCCAAACTGTGAAGCACAACTGATTAAGATTAGTTAATGGAAACCATAAAGTGTAGAAAACTGAAGCATAACATCTCTTTTGCAGAAAACTACAATTTTAAACTTTTTTTAATAATTAAAAAAATCCATGAATTCCATATATTCAAGATACCATAAATTATGCACATGTTATGCAAAGATCATACACATATTTCAAGATACCATAAAATTCCATGAATTTCATGAAAGAAATTTTAAAAAAATTGTAAAGAACAAAATTGCAGAATAAGGCCAACTGATCATAAAAAACGGGCCAACTGATCATCAAAAACGATGTCATCAATATTTTGAGTACTAGTGTATAGCACCACATCTTTTTTCCAGATTCATTTTATATGTGTATGTGTTTTATATTTGACATTGATTTTATCAACACATACATCAAGAACACTGACATAGTATTTTATATTTAAGCATATATGGAATTGCAATTGTAATGTTTTATATTTAACCAATTATGCCAACTCAATTCTATCGTGATGGACTAAATTATGAGCTATGCAAATTGCTAACTTATTGTCATAGTAGAGTACCACAGGTTCTTCACATTTGATTTTTAATTCCTCCAACACTCTCCTAATCCAAATCAGTTCACAAACTCCCTGAGCTATAGCTCTAAACCCTCCTTAGAACAAATTAACCAATTATGCCAACTCTTGAATTAGTTAATTATCAGTTCTCTTCAAAACACCACTCCATCCGATGCATCATGCTCTCTTGCACAATCTGGTAAACTCTACTCAGTCTTATATTCTCAAACCAATCCTTAATTGATTTTGGAGCCTCGGATCATATGACCGAAAGCTTTAATCTCTTTCAATATTATATCCCTTGCACTAAAAATATCACTGTTAAAATTATTGATGGTTCCTTAACTATTGTTGTTGGAATTGGTAACATACAGTTATCTCAAAATTTAGTTCTCACAGTTGTTTTTCATGTGTTTTCCCTTTAGTGCAATTTGATTTCTATAAGCAAAATCACACTTGACAATCATTGTGCTGCTAATTTCTTACCTTCATCTTGTCTTTTTCAGGACCTTTCATTAGGGATGACGATTGACAATGCTAGAATTCATAATGGTCTTTACTATTTTGATCAAGAAAAACAATCAACTATACTATCTAATATTGCTTCTGTTTACAATACTAGTGAAATAATGTTATGGCACCACAGGTTTGGTCATCTTGGTTTTTTTATATTTAAAGCTTATGTTTCCATCTTTTTTAATTAAAAAAATTCCATTAATTTTGAGTGTGAAATTTGCCAGATAACCAAACATACTCGTACATCTTTTTCTCAAAAAATTTACTCTCCATCTACACCTTTTTCTCTGATTCACAGTGATATATGGGAGCCTTCAAAAATCTCTACCTATTATGGTAAATGATGGTTTTTAACCTTTATTGATGATCACACACGGGTTGCATGGGTATACTTACTATATCACAAATATGAGACTAGTCACATATTTAAAGTCTTCCACAAAATGATAGAACTCAATTTCAAACCCATATTCTTATTTTAAGAACTGACAATGGGAAAGAATACTTCAATTCCATTCTTGGGGATTATTTATTATAAAATGGCATTCAACATCAAACCTCATGTATGGACACTCCTCAACATAATGGGTTATCAAAAAGAAAGAACTGTCACCTATTAGAAGTGGCTAAGGAACTCATGATTACAATGAATGTTCCAAAATACATGTAGGGGGATGCCATATTAGCTGTTACCTACCTTATAAATCGTTTACCAAGTCGCCCTATCAATTTTGAAATCCCCTATTGGTTTTCTCAAAAACATATCCCCAAGTTTCAAAAACGAGTACTCTTCTATTAAAAGTTTTTAGATGCACAACCTTCGTCCATAATCACAGCTATAATAAGAGTAAACTTGACCCTCGAGCAATTCAAACTGTGTTCATAGGCTATTCTCCCACTCAAAAAGGATATCGATGCTACAGTCCAAAAACCAAAAAAATATTTGTTTCTTGTGATGTCACCTTTTTTAAAGACTCACCATATTTTCAATATCACTTCAGTGGGAGAATTAGGATGAAGTTTGTTGTTTATGGGAAACTCCTAACCAATCTTCCATTGGTAGTAACCTGACTGACATTAATCTTTTTGTAATTGATCATGTAATTGATTTTATTTCACAAATATCAGAAACAAGGAGAGAATTAACATCTTTAAATCCCACTAAACAACAAGAGTTGAAAGTCTACACTAGAAAGAAAAGATCTTACTTTATGAATCTTACTTACATTACTCAAGAAGACCCGATGGTAGAGTCTTACTCATGTAATTCTAATCTTATAGTTAATTTAGATATGCCAATAGCACTTAGAAAGGGTGTCAGGTCTTGTACCAATCATCCTATTTCAAATTTCATATCTTATTTAGACTTATCTCCTTCATTCTGTGCCTTCACCTAAAATTTGTCAAGTTTCACTATTCCTAGATCCACTGAAGAAGTCCTATCTATCCTTAAATGGAAGGATGCCGTTCTCAAAGAGATGCATGCCCTTAAATAAAACAATACATAGAACCTTGTAGAATTGCCACAAGAAAAAAATATAGTGGGGTGTAAATGGTGTTCACTATAAAATATAAGGCTGATGGTTTGATTGAGAGATACAAAGCCCGTCTAGTGGCCAAAGGTTTCACTCAAACATATGGGATCAGTTATATAGAAACCTTTGCATTCGTTGCTAAACTCAACACTATCCAAATTATATTATCTTTAGAAGCAAATTCTAATTGGCCTTTGCATCAACTTGATATAAAAAAATGCCTTTTTGAATGGAGAACTTGAGGAAGAAGTATACATGTGTCAACCTCTTGGATTTGAAGAGATAGGCAGCATACCATTTGTAAACTCAACAAATCCCTCTATGGATTAAAACAATCCCCATGAGCATGGTTTGAGAGATTTTCCAAAGTCATCATAAAAATTGGATATGCCAGGGGCAAGCTAACCACACTTTATTTGTTAAGCATGCTGACAACGAAAAGATTAATGTTCTGATTATGTATGTTGATGATATAATCATCACCGGCAATGATAGTAAAGAAATATAACGAGTTAAAGAGATGATGGCAAAGGAATTTGAAATTAAAGATCTAAGAGCACTAAGGTACTTTCTTGGAATGGAAATTGCAAGGAATAAAATGGGGATTTCAATCTCTCAAAGAAAATATACCTTAGATTTATTGGAAGAAACATGGATGCTAGGTTGTAAACCAAGTAAGACTCTAATAGAAAATAGAACTTGGCAACAAAGGGAAATTATTTGAAGGAGAACCAGTTGACTGAGAATAGTATCAGAGCCTAGTTGGAAAATTGATCTACCTATCACACACAGGACTAGACATTGCTTTTGCAGTGAGCTTGGCAAGCTAGTACATAGGTTTCTCACATTTGATTTTTAATTCCTCCAACACTCTTCTAATCCAAATCAGTTCACAAACTCATTAAGCCATAGCTCTAAACTCTGCTTATGCGCTGCTTCTATCAACTATAGTTTGCTTTTTGCTATGTCAAGTTATCAAGTTTCCCTATAACAAAGTGCATAAGTTGATTTGCAGTCATCGATTGATCTGGCCCAACCAGTATCTATGTAAGCTTCTACCTTTTGATCATTATTTTTTTTACAAAAAACAAGTTTTCCTGGTGTTTGCTTCAAGTATCTTAGGATTATGTATATTTCATTTAGATGACCTTGACATGGTGCATACACTCTACTGTAACAATAAGTCAGCAATTTGCATAGCTCATAATATCGTCCATCACGACAAAACTAAACATGTAGAGTGGATCAACACTTTATTAAGGAGAAACTTGATAGGAACATTATCAAGATTGAATATGTCCCTACATCTCACCAATTAGCTGATCTACTCACAAAGGAACTCTCAGAACAACATCATGCATTCCTAGAAGGTAAGCTTATAGCCAAGCTTGAAGGGGAGTGTGGATGAAATCATTATTTTTTGTCCTTTTTCTATTTTTCTATTTTATTTATTCTAGAAGTTATTTTATTATTTTAATTTAGTTTAAATAATTCTTATTTGTTTACTAATCCTAGTTTAATTAGGATCAAATTTAATTTTCTAGAATAGGATCAAGTTTATTTTATTTTTTCCTTATCTCAAAAGGATTGAATGACTATTTTTGTGGCCTCCATCCTTTATTTATTCTTAGCCCCTCCTCAAAATAAAATAACTCATCGTATTAATTCATTCATCCCCTCTACATATTATTTTCTTGCCTATTTGCTTCACTTGTGCTGTGCGACAAGGAAATTCACATGTTATAGTAGAATCTGAGATGAAAATAACTTGTTTTTCCTTTTCATCTCAGATTATGTTCTATTCAAACTCTTCATGCCTTTAATAAATGTTGCTTCCAGAATGTACAAATTCAGAATTCAGTTATCACTAACTAAGCACACACTAGAATAAGTTCATCTTATAGATTGCTTGAGTTTGAATTACATGATAATATTGGTATGGGATGGTAATTAAAATAACTTGGTCCATGTTTCATTTTGAACCTTCCTCTTTTCAAAATAAATATGAAATTATTTGGTACTCTGAATAGTTAAACTCAAAACTAAAACATGTCTGAGATAGGCAATGATATTTTGAAATATGTTTTTTCAATACCTAGTCAACAGTTATTTTGATTGGAATTGACAGTTAGTTAAGCTAGGGGTTAGGTGTCATATCTGGGAACTATAATCGTACAAGAAGCTTTTTATCATGTGTATGAGCTGTAATAATTTGAGGTTGGTTTTTTTAAGTTTAACCCCTCCTTCCACACTACATTGAGTGTAAAATGTCATATTCTCAATGTAAGAATGGTATTTGGAGTGCATGATCCATACCTTGGTTTCTGTTTGGAAAAGTGGGGCATGAGTGGGATATTGACATTTTGAAAAGCATTGTAACATGTCGTATCATAGATTTAAATTATTTTATGATGTTGTGATTGACAAAGAAAAATTATGGATTATTATTAATTTGTGCATGCTTGTTTCCATGCGGCAATCTTGGGGATATTTACGAGGACTTAACCCATGAAAGAAGGGAATCTTTAAGGAGACACCAATCGATTGAGAGCTGAGTAGGGATGGCAATGGAGTGGGGCAGGGGCAGGGAGTGCCTCCCCCATCCCCATCCTTGCCCCCAAACCTGCCCCCATCCCTACTAGGGGAAGAAAAATTCTCTCATCCCCGTTCCCTGCCTCTCTGTGAGGTTATGAAAAAAAATTCTAAGATATAAAAAATTTCCCATTCCTAGCACACAATAGTATAAATTCAGACATATTCATATCCAGTATAAGTTTCAACCAAGAATTACAACCCAAATTATTTTTTTATTCCCAAAATCACATTTTAGCATAATAGAACCATAGAATAGAAATTTTCAGCATAAATGTAGCATTTTAGTAATATAGCATTTCAACAGAAATGTCAAAACTCATAAAATATCCATTTTTTTATCTTGACTAACTTACCTCAGAGATGGCGTCACCAATGACAGAGACACCAAGAGAAAATGAAGGCAAAGACGGAGGATAGAGGACGGAGGCACGAGTACAACGGATGGAGGACGAAACAAGTACGACAGACAGAGGAAGAAGGCACCAGCATGAGTACCACGGACGGAGGAGGAAGGCAGTCAGGCACGATGGCAAGGAAGGAACTTAGGGGCTATGTCATAACCGAATCCAGGAATATGACCGGCACGGTAGTGTGATTCATCCACCACCGTAAACCTAATACCACACATGCTAAATGCATACAACATAAATATAACAATAAAGAAAACTCTTTCTATCACTAAGTTCACAATATACTTAGGAGTTCTATTTACTATACAGTAACTCAAAGAAACCAATATACTTGACATCAAAATCATCCCAAACTGAAAACGGTTAAGAACTTAGAGACTCCGCTACTCCTTGTACGAAGCCCCACCCACTAAGCAAAACCTACAAGGCACAAAGAAAAGGTGAGTATGAAGATACTCAGTGAGAGGATAATTAAACTAAGCAGATTACCACCATGTGCCACTCATAAGGATGGGACATGAAATTAATATCCCATCCACCAATACTAGACCCAAGCCTCATTCTACACAACTTGCATAGCCAATTAAAGAAACCCTATCATATGCATATAATCATCATCAAGTAATGCATCACAAGGAAATTACAAAATCCATGTCGTTCCATGACTCAGCCACACAAATTTAGCACATGTCATCAAGCAATTTAAAATAAGAGAGTTTCACTAGATCACCATGTATATGTATATATATAACCATATTTAAATAAAAGTAAAACCAAAGTCTCCATATAAAACACATGAGATAATAACCCTTTAATTCAGTACAAATCCAAATTTGCAATATGTCTACCATTCCAAGACGTTTGAAATTTATAAGATGTCCACCATTCCAAGACATTTGAAATTTATAATATGTCCACCATTCCAGGACATTTGAAATTTTGACATGTCCACTGCTCCAAAACATTTGAAATTTATAATATGTCCACTGTTGGAGGACATTTGAAATTTATAATATGTCTACTGTTCCAACACATTTGAAATTCAATAAACCAATTTAGCCCTATAGGCCTCTCATACATTTCATATAAAGCATAAGCCACAAATCTCAATCTAATTTACCCACAAGCCAACATATGACACAATTATATACAGTCGCATTAAACAATGAAAACATCATTCCATAATAGGTGTCACTGTCAACATATCACGTTTATTAACCATAGTGATCAAAATATACATTTTTGCAGATCTTTTACAATAATGGTTTATATCCCCATTCCATACTTCCATCAATGTTAGCCAAATATTCATCATTTAATAATTCCCAAAAGAAATCAATAGTTTCATTCATAATAGCATGAGTTCCAACAATCGTGATCTAATCATTACTTTAATTACCATACTCTATGTATTATTATGCTAAGGACTCTCATAACAAGGTTCCTTGTACGTACAACATACTTATCCTTTTGGTTTACAAGGTAAGATGTATACATGTATTTGTGCTAGTGTACTTGAATGCGATATGTATGCATCTATATATTTATATATATATATATACAAGAGTACCTTCCTTTACCCTACAAATAGGACATAACCTTGTGCACCTACACATATATAAATACCCTCTTATAATCATCCTCATAATTGTCTTAAACTCCATACCTTCACATAATATATATATACCTTCAATAAATTCCACATCTATATAGGCATATAATCATAACCAACTAATCACCAAGAATAGTCTTGTTCATTTACAATATGGGTTACATTTATCTCGTTTATTTATACCACGCAGTTCTTGCTTCATCACAATCATAATCGTCAATATATTCACACAATGGGGAAAATATATCTATCTATAGTTACTTGTATCTAGTAATTTGCTTAAGGATTAACCATCATTAAACACAAGTAGCCACAACTTGTGATTGTCCCTTCACACACAGATAAAAAATAAATGAATAATAAATTATGGCAAACAACCGAGTAAGGTAGAGTAAGGTCCCCTCACCTTAGCTCAAGCTCCTCAAAGAAGTTCACCTCCTTACAAGTAGCCTCCTCCACAGAATCCCAAGGATGACCCAAGACGTTATTCAACACCTATGGACTGATGATACATGAGAAAAGGATCAAGAAAACATCATTTTGGACATGAAGCAAGTAGTGGGGCCATGGCGCCACACCACAGAGACTCAGGCAGTTGGTGCCTAGGCTGCCAACCACTAAAGTCACGAGTTCAAACTAGCCCAGGACGCCTAGGGTGCCTAAGTCTGGGCTAGGCGGACCTTCCCGATTCTACTCCCAAAATGCACCAAATCACTCCTTTTGGTTCCAAACACTTCAAGGGTTCAACTAGGGTGATTCTAAGCAAAATGGAGACACTCTAAACAACCACAAAACTCAAAAATTAAAAGTAATCTACCAAGAAGAAAGAATTTCAAGAAATCATCTCAAATGCCACCCCTTCAACAACCAATTTATCTTCCAATGATTCTACCACATCTATCCATGGTTTTCTTCTATCAACACCTTAGAGCAACAAAAGCTACACCAAAGATCAATGGCAACATTCTACATATTTTCCCCAAATGTAAATATGGGTTTTAGTTCTTGAAAGAAAAGAAGAAGAAGAAAATAAAAGGAAGAGAACTACTCACTAATCCTCCTAAGCTTTAATGCCTTCCTCCTTCAAGCAAAAAGCATGGATGATTGTTGCGGAAGATGGCTTGGAAGGCTACCAAGAACAGAGGAGACCCAAGCCATGGGAGAGGGAAAAGAGAATGAATGAGAATGAAGAAGGAAAGTGTTTAAAATAGTGGTGTGTGGGTCCCACCTTCATCTGTTCCTTTTAGTCCCTTTGGAAATCACATTACTTGGGACCTTGTAAGAAATTTAAGAAAACTCTTATCTCACACATAGGGTGCCCATTACACTTCCTTAAAATGTACATCACCACATAAATTTTTTTTATCAAAACCAAAATTTCATATTCCATTCACTTTGGTCCCTTTCTGTGCCTCTTAGTCATGTGTTCATCCTCATCCCAAGATTGCTTTTATTATTTTATACCCCTTGCTACTAAGTCCTTGAATTTAAGGAAAGCGAAAAAATTTTCCTACATCCAAAATACTCCTTAGGAAGTCCAATAAACTAATATCTGAAAATCACGGATATTATAGGCTAGGTCACTGAACGAAGTCATGAAGACAGGGCTTGAGAGAGCAACATTGGACAAAGACAAGATTCAGATTTAGGAATGGGGCTAGGGGAATTAGGTCAACAGGTTTTAGATTTTTTTTAATTGAAAGTATTTTATTTTAGTTATGAAATTACTAAACCATCCCTAATATATATAATAAGTATATATTTTTTAAGGACATTTTAATAATTTTGGTGAAATTACTAAAATACCCTTTAGGGATAGGGACCTTGCAGGGCAAGAAATGTGATCCTTGTCCTCGTCCCCGTTTAGCTTTCAGGGGGATTTTTTCCCTCACCCCTATCCCCGCGAAGGAAAAGTCCCTACTCACGGGGCCCCGAATGTGGGTCTCCATTGCCATTCCTAAGCTTGAATATTTATTTAATTATTTATTCATTGTATTATCGTTAGTACTATTTTATAAATTTCTTACTGACTCGTACAATTTTTATGGTTTTGCCGATTATGAGTTGGGATGGCTAACTTCCATGGAGTAGATGACTCCCTATCTCTAGGAGAAGTAGATTCCCTCTGATGCTTAAAAAGTATCAATGTTTTGAAAACTAGACTAGTTATTGAACCGGTGTAGACACCGATTCAAGGATCAATGATCGGACTGTGTTGAATCGTAATCGAACTGATAGCATTTTAAAATATTAAAAAATAAAAAATATAATTATATATATATATATTAATTTTATACTAATAAATTAAAAATTAATCTTTATTTTTTATTAAAAATATTATTATATTATATTATATATATATATATATATTATTAGACCTAGATTATTAACATGGAGAGTATTCAGCATTCATTTTTTTTATCTATTTTAATTTAATGATAACTTTTCACATATATATGCAATGCCACAGCTTTCAAATCAAGATTAACTACAAGCACCTGTAGGCTCTAGCGTTTTTAGTCATGGTTTTAACTATGGCGAAATAAAAATCGTGGCTAAAAGTTTATTTAGCCATGATTTTAACCGTGACTAATAAAAAATTGGAGCCTCCAAGTATTTGTAGTTGATCTGTTTCTACAACTTTATACCTTTTCCTTTGTCAGTTTCTCACTTTCTCCATGCCAACAGTTCTGCAACTACTTTCTCTTTCTCGATTTCCTCTTTTTTGGTTCCTGTTCTTTCTTCTCAGATTCGTCTATCTCTAACTCTCATAGTATCGCCATCTCAACTCTCAATCCCTTCTCTGGTAATCTTAGTCTCTCCAAGTCAACTCTCAATCCCTCCAGTGGTTTTGGTCTCTTCGATCTTCATCTCTTAGCCTCTCTTCGTCACCATTTGGATATGGGAGCCATCCCCTCCTTCTTCTTATTATTTTGGTACAGACGATGGCGATGGAAGATAATAGGACGATCGGTCACTGAGGTTGCTTGGTTTATTTATTTATTTTTAATATTGAACTAGTGAACCCATAAAACCAGCTAGTTTGGACAGTTTTAGTAGGTCAAAATCGATCTAACTGGTTTTGTATCGATTTAATCTTTCTCCAGTTCAACTAGTTCTTCCAGACAAGATCCTTGGCCAAATCTCGGTCTGACTAGTTGAACCGGCCAGCATGGTCTGATTTTCAGAACTATGAAAAGTATAGGAGGCTTCTACTCTAGCATGGACCATTGAATGCGTCACATCTAATGGTCAACATTTTTCTTACATGTCTTTGCTTTTTTTTAAAAAAAAATTTTATTGATCATCAGATCTTGGTCAATGATCATCAAGTTGATCAATGTCTAATACAATTTTAAAAATTAAAAAAATAGAAAACAGAAAGAAAACATAGACTGTTAGATGCATATCTAATGGTCCATGTTAGAGTAACAACCTCTTAGGCTTGAAAAGTATAAGAGAGAATCCGCTTCCATCTCGGCACCTACCTAATTCCCACTACGCGATTCTATAACAATGGTGGTGGAAATTTTTTTTTAAAATTATAACAATAAATTGATTGAGTTCCAAAATGTTTTCGAAATTAGGTGAAAACCCCACTATGTAACTGTATAACAATATTGGTGGGAAAAATTTTTAAAAAGGGAAATTCATTGAGTTACAATTTTTCAAAAACTAGATGAAGTACCCACTATCAAATGTATAACAATGTAGGCAGGGAAAAAGGCATTCTTCGAGCTCCAAGTTATATGAAAATCAAGTAAAATACCCACTATGCGATTGTGTAATAATGCCGGTGGAGAAAATTTTTTTTTTGGTCAAAATAAATTCATGGAATTCAAAACCTATTTTTTTCGAAATACCCACTACATAATTGTATAACAATGCAGGTGGGGAAAGGTCTTCCAAAAAGTATTCTTTTAAAATAAATTCCAAAAACTCAAAAATATCTCTTTAAAAAAATAGTTTTCAAAAAACAAAAGATATCTCTTTATTCTAAAACATCAACACATCACTAGTTTTTGACGAATTATGTAGACTTTGATCCCAACCGCTGGGTACTTAGACCCTAGGCACTGCCTAGCCAAGTCTGCCCTTGTATATATCTTTATTTGTTCTTTCTTTCTCCATTTTTGTTTTCTCTTTCTTCTGTGTGATTGATAAGGTTAATTTTAAGGTGAGTATAAAATAATTGTACACTTTCTAAATAAGACGTATAGGGCGTCTAACACCTTTTCTATATGGTTCAACTTCCATATTTAGTTTTCTCTAAATGCAGACCATTAAGTTTAAAGGTTTTTCTAAAATTTTTCCTAGCAAATTAAATTTTGATGGTGGCTCCTAATAAAATTGATTTTCAATTTCGAAAACTGATTTTATATTATTTTTCTTTCAAAAAAACACCAGCCAATCACATTTCGAGTGTGACAGATAGTTTGTCCTATTAGCTTCCATTTTTGCTCAAATCTTGTTTAGGCCTTTTTGAATCTGTTCTTGGCGTGCTAAAGGGGATCTTTAGAAATCTTGTTGGAGGCGTGAACTCCGTTTAGCCATAGTCTCAAATTTGCTTGATATGTGTTTTTAGAATTGAAATGTTTCCTATAATTTTTTATTGAGGTCTGAACCCTATTTAGGCGGATTAACACTTCTGATCGGGTTAATGTAATTTCCAAAATTTCATGTTTAGAAGATGTTCTACTTGCTTTTCTTAATTTATACAGATTGGGTGATGTCTTGGTTTTCTCAGTTGTTAACATTCTTCCCATCACCTTGCTCTTATGTCTTTGAAAGTTCATGAATTAACTTCCTAAAAAGGTCACACATGCTATACACAATAGTTTTTATGCCACTATTCTTTGAATAGACATTTCGAAGAGTCTAACACCTTCATCAAACTTATAGGACACCCGAACCCTTTAGATTTAAGGGGGTGTTTAGTAGGCTGCTGTACGTGGGAAAGGAAAGCGTCTTTCCAATACCGTAGCGTTTTTCCGTTGTTTGGTAAGCTATATTGTATCAGTTGGAAATAGAAGTTAGATTTCTCTCTTCCTTCAAAATCAACTTTTTGGCTTCCATCGCTTTGTGGATGGAAAACCGATCATTTTGATGGAAAGCAAAATAAAATTTTTTATTTGCCCATTCATTCAAATTCCAGTTGTATGGCACTCGTCCTGCTTGGCTTTGATACCGGAGGCCACCAGACGCCTGACAAGAGGTTGGCAACCGGCCGGCGACTGTCAGGCACCTAGCAGCCATGGTAGTCGCCCGACCAGCGACTGCCAGGGGCCTGACAGCCACCAGACCGGCGACTGCTAGGGCCAAGCAGCCGGTCGACAGGCTGCTGCCTTTCCTTGCAGCTGGTCGATCGGCTCCTGGCAGCCGATCGACCGGTTACAACAAGGCCCTGGAGCCGGTCGACCAGCCCTGCTGAGGCTATTGGGTTATCAAGGGTAAAATAGTAAATTACTTTTATATTTATTTTCTATTATCTTTAAAAAAATATAATAATCTTATTTTCTTTCATTCTTTTTCCATTGCATACCAAACAAGTTTTTTTTTTCCTTTTCCTTCTCCTTTTTTCCATTCTCTCTTCCTTTCCATTTTCCTATTTACTTTCCATTCCTACTCTTTATTGGATACCAAATGGCCCCTCAATTTTAAACTTTCAAAAAGTTACTGTGGGCCTTTTGAAATCGTGAAAAGAATTGGAGCAGTTGCTTATAAACTTTCAATTACTCATAGGAGCAAGATAGACCCCATATTTTATGTTTCTTTGTTGAAATGCATATTTATGAAATATTGTTAAACGAGCCGACCTGTTTATATTCGTAGTTTTTTTAAAGGATCAAATCCACTTGTTTGGCCTGTGGGCCAATTTTTTTTTTAAAATATTAAAATAATATAATTTTAAATTCTTTAGTAAAAAGTTTAATAATTTTTTATTAAAATATTATACATATAAAATATTACTTTTTTAATATTTTTAAATAACCAATAACTTTAATTTTTCATATTTTCTTTCTAAATTAATTATATTATATTTAAATTTAAAAATTCTATATTATTTTTAAAAATTACAAAATTTTTTACATTCAAATTTACTATATTCATTGAATATAAGGTTTATAAAATATAAAAATGTGATCAAATGAAATTATTTATACTAGATAATGTATTTTTTTTTAAAAAAAGGGTCTAGCTCGTTAAGGCCTGCGAGTTAGTTCGTTTGGCCCGCGGTTCTAAACGTACTAGACCATTTTGACTCATTTTTAATCAGGCTTAAACTACTTAATCCAGGACCGCCCATTTACAGGCACTCCTGGTTTGGTCCGCGCACTACAACCTTTTTTCTCGGTACTATATATACATACATGTGAAGAGGTAGTTGCTGCTATAAGTCACTGTCATGTTCATGCTTGCTACGAATGAATGAAGAGCATCTCCTACCACGCTCTCAACAATCAGAGGCTAAGGCTCTGTTGACATTCTTGCCATTACAAGATTTGATCAACGATAAGCTTAATTAGAGGAAGAAGCATTTGAAAGTGGAGACTAGCTAGAGAGTACCAGTTCAACGAGATTTCCTTATGGGAATGGGAGAAGGAGGTTAGGGTGAATTTGGATAAACAGCTTAATTAAGTGCTTATATCATAAACACTTATATATAAATTTTTCTACCATTGAATAGTTTACGAGTACAAACTTTATATAAGTTATATATAAACTGTTTGTATAAGTTATCCTGAAAAACTTATAAAAATAAGCTGAAAACAACTTATAAGCATACCATAAACTATTTCTATAAACTCTCCCAAACACGTATATAAACACTTAAATTATAAGATAAGCCAAGATAAACTCAAAATAAACTCTTCCCAACGTATCCTGTAATGTTTTGAAAGTTAGATTTTTATAATTCTTTAGTTAATTATTTCTTTTGGTTTTGCTACTTTAATGTTAGATATGTGTTGCAGGGCATGGAGTTTAGACTTAGGCGTGAATAAGGAATCAAAACAAGACTGTATTAGTATATATGAACTTAGGTGTATTTAATTACTTATAATGTGCCTATGGCGATTTGAGCCAATTCCTGAGGAAAGTTAATTTCTGGGTATAAATGAGAAATAACAACCTTGTTACCTTAACCATAACTAGAACTTCATGGAACTCAATATATGTGAAGAAATATATATCACCATTAAAAATAATATTACAAAATATACAAATGTTATTATTTAATGTAAATCATATTATAACTTTATATAAAATAATTAGAAATCATGAAAGTTTAACAATGTTAGAAACATTTTATAATATCATATAATGTTAAAATATCAAATATTCAAAAATAAATTACTTTTAATTTATTTTACATAATTTATTAATTTGATTATATATATAATATAGGATTTGTGTGATAAATTATTTTAAGATACATCCTTTGGATACTTTAATTGTGAAATTTGCATATTATTTATTTTGTTTGACTCACTTTGATATGTATTTGTGAACTTATATATATATATATATATATATATATAGTGAAAATAGCCTTACAAAGACTTTGTATTTTAAAAGAGAAAAACAAGTCTCACATTGCTTAGAATAAGAAAGGGAAGAGCTTTTATATATTAACATGTGTTAGTAGGCTAATAAAGGGTTAAGAGAAGTGGTGAGCTCACGCATTCATAATCCCGAGCTAGTACAGTGTAAATCATTTGATTTACCCCCCATGCATGTGCAATAAAATAGATCGGGCTTAGTTTTTCTCTCCAGAAATAATATTTATTTTGGCTTACCTGAATAGAGGCATATTTAACAATTACGAAATTGACTGGTCAATATCAGGAAATTAAGGGCTTCCATAGTTTTTTAATATTTTGAATACGAATTTCTTTCTTGGGAATCGAAGCCAAACGTACATCGACTTCTCTAGTCTTGACTCAGATATGTTTGATCATAGAGAGAGTTCTGTAAATGCAGGATTTTTTCTGTGATCATGGAATAATTTTTCTTAAAAACAATGCCTCATATAGACGTGACTCACATTATTATTATATTGGTTTCCTTATTTTTACAACAATATATAGACATACACACATATATACTTATTCAATTCAACAATTGATACTCAATGACTCGGTAGTTGGACCAACAATCTCATGGCATAAGCTCCTTCTTGAGTCAATGACTAGGCTAGTTCCTAAAACTATGTCTAAAATAAAAGAATAAATAATTCTACTAAACTAAAACTCAAAATTAAAAGCATTGCATGAAAACCAAATAAAAGATAAGAACTCAAACGTAAATCATTAATTAAATACACAAAGTAAATACAATTGAAAATGATATAATATTTTTGTCTACATTTTTTTTATAATGACAAAAGTATCATTTTTATTCTTTAACATTTGATTTTGATTTCAATTTCAATTTATTTATTGTTAATTTTGTGTTATTTATTTTTAATTTGTGTTAATTTTGTCTTACCATTGACTCAGTACAAATTCTGAATGAAAAATATCAATGTAGACTTCTCCAAGGCAATGTGCTTCATTCACTTGTTGATTAATTCCTTTTATCCTAGATGTTGGTTTTAAATATGATTAAGGTTGTAATGTGTTTGGGAACTAGAGATGGTGGTGTGTCCCATGGCTGTGGAGTCAATAAGGATGGTGATATAATCGTTTGGGGGAATTTGAACATGAGATGGGTGTACTGGCAAAGGTTGAGACCGTTTTATGTAACTTGACACTGAATGTGTGGATGATATTATTAATAATTTCCTGTTACTTGAATTGCGGTTGTGTGTTTTTTGTTTCCTTGTACATTTTATTGTCGTGATATTAGAGTAGATTTATCTTCTCATGAAGTCGTATACTCACTCCTTTTTCGTGAAATCCTTTCAGATTGTCTTGTAGACGAGGAGTCTCCGCAAGTTGAGTATTGGAGATTGTTGGAGTCCAGGACACTTTTGCATCTAGGGTTTTGTTTAATGTAATTTCTTTTTGTGAAAAATTCTATAGTTAACTCTATAGTCACATAAGTTGGTTAGGAAGAAATAATATATATGAATGTTCATGAATGCTTGACAATTAATATTGTGGGCGGAGCCCATTTTTTATTCTTTTGGAACCTTGTTTGTAAACATTCCAGTAAGACATTTCTTTAGCTTATGTTGGAATGTTTAGAAACATTGTGACTACTCTTTCATGTGAGCATTACCTCATATATGAATGGAGTTATCTATTTTTTAAATATGATGCTATTTTATATGCCTATATTTATTATTTTGCATGTGAGCTGCTAGTGTGAGATATAAATGTATATAAATGTGTGGCATGATTATAGTCATAGGCTTATAATAATGAAGGGATCTCATCTATAATGTTGGTTACGTGCTTAGGGTTTTGGAGTCTGACAATGAGCAGAGGTTTAAAAGGAAAAATAGTCATTTCCATCGCCCCATCTTCATAAAGCATTCCACTTTTTATCTTCCATATCCATAAACACGCGGCACACCCAAACGCTCATCCTCCTAGCTCTTCTCTTCTCCTTCACCCTAGCCAATCAAGTGTATGTGTGAGGAGAGTTTGTGACCATTGTTTTACCAGAAACTGCCTTCCTTTGGCCACCCCTCACCACTAATCACCTCTTAGTCTTGGGTGAGACAACCTTCTTCCTAATTCATGGGTTTTCTTCTTCTTCTTTTCTCCAAACACCGACTCACTTGATTTTTTTTGTAATGTAGATCTTTGGGAACAAGTTTGAAGCTTTTGGAAGTTTACCCATGTAACATCCTTTAACTTGTTTTCCTTAAATATAAAAGGTATAAAATTGAACTATAATTTATTAGACCTTTTTTTCTAAATGTTAATAAAATAAAATTTAGTTAAAAATTAATTATTAAATTTCCTAATATGAAAATAAAACTTATTGCATGTAGAAAGAATCAACTGGACTTCCAAGAAGAAAAATGGGCAAGTCTTGAAATATTTTGGGCCTTGAAATCAAAGAAAAACAAATTAGGCCCAAGACACATCAAGACTAGGCCCAATGTCTTCTAATTTCCATTAAAGCCCTTAAAACTTTTCAATTTTCCCAATGTACCCCTAGTAGGTCGGCAACATCATAAAAGTTAAAACAAATCAAATGAATTGTTTCTTCTTTTCCTTTTTTTAAGCATGTTTAGACGTCCACCATAGCAAGAAAGAGAGAGGCACACGTGAAGAATGAGAAATTGATGGGAAATCTTGAAGAAAACCTAAGGTAAGCTTCTAATCTAACTCTAGCATCATCTCCTACAATTAAAAATTCAATGTCTAGCCTCTTGATTATGAAATTCTAGAGAGAGAAAGAGAGAAGAAAAGCCCTAGAGACAGAAACTCAAAATTTTGAAGAATGCTTAGAGATGAATATTTCTACATAGGAAATGCTCTCTAGTATCATATTCTATTCTATACTTAAATAATCCAATTATCTCAATATATTTTTAGGAATTTTTAGAACAAGGAAGATAAAATTCTAGAGATAAAGTGTGGTGGAAACTTGAAGAAAGCCAAAGACAAAGAAAAGCAAAAGTAGCTAGCTAGATTCATAGAAGTATGGTTTTGTATTATTTTTCTTGTTTTTACATATTATGTGATAATGAGAAATTCCATGATTTTGTTTGGCTTGTATCTTGTAATACCTATAATTTGTGTAGCATGTGTAAGTGGCTTACCTATTCATTTGTGCAAGGTATCTAATACATGTGTGTGTGTGTCCGTGCCGGGGGTGTGCGTGAGTGGTTGTAATCTTTGATGGAAACTGTGTAATAGACATTTCCTTAGGTAATAGGTATGAGTAGAGGACCAAAGTGAATTAATATGTATATTGCATAATATTTGGCAATGTATGAATAAAATTTTCATAATGATTAATTCTTGTATTAAGCATGTGTATATGAGTGTGTGTTGCTATGGAATGCTTGTGGAAGGTTGTTGTGTGTGGGAACATTAGAGAGTGACCAAATAGATAAAAATTAAGTTTTCTAGGATTAATGAAAAATGTCTAGTGGTAAGGGAAAAATGATATAAGCTTATGTTGGGAATGAGTTTGAAATGTAGATTTTTAGTGTAGTGTGATTAGAGTGCCCATATGAATTGTTTTGGAGAGATGTTCGGAATTGCCTCTACTTCCAAAGGTTTTTTTGCCTTTCATGGGAGGGTAAAATGGTAAAATGTGGCAGCTACACTCACTCAAAATAAGTTTTTCTCTAAGTCTCACACTTATATCATTCTCTCTCACACCCTGACTCTCTCTCACACTACTCTCATTTCTCTCTTTTCCTCAAATCGACACAAACATCAATTCCACAAGCTTCTGACAGGATTTTCTTGACGGCAAACCACTCCTCAACCTTTAAATCGCGAATTCAAGGTGTGTATTTGTGAGTTTTCCTCATTTTTCCCAATTTTCTGATTTCACAAACCCTAGATGGATTTTGAGGAAAAAAATGATTGTTTGAGGTTAATTGCTTGTTTTCCAAGCTCCTTTATGTTTGATTAATGCATTTAGGACTTGGTTGGGTTAGGGCTTGGTGGATTGAAATGGTCTTGTATCTCCATGAGAGTTAGAGGGATTTTTTGTAAAGTGAATGTGAACCTTTACAAACCTATAACCTAATCTTTTGGGTCCTTGGTGGTGTATTCAAGTGACCTAAATGTAGTGGATACGTCATTGGAGGAATGGGAGCAAGAAATGGACTACAAAGAGGTTGTCTTCATGTTGATTCGCTGGTGCAGAGTTGCTAATACTGCTGCAGTGGTGTGAGTTGCCGTTGCAACTACCAAAAGTGCTGAATGCAATGTTTTAACACTACCTGCCACCATTACAGTGGTAGTTGAGAGAGAATGTAGCCTAAAATGTTGCCAAGTAGCACTACAATAGTGGGGGTTCCACTACGGCTGTCAGACTTAACATTTTCCTCAAAATTTTGACTCTTTTTCATGTTTTTCTATGATGGAATCAATAGGGTTTGGACACAAATCATGTTGAATAATCTTTTCTCCCAAAATACAAGTAAGAAAAGGCTTGAATTGTACCTCTGATTTGAGGTGAGTGGGAAAGCTTACATAACTTAAGTTAAATGCCATTTTTTTCTCAAGGAACATTACTTGTTTATGTTCATAATTATTGTTTGTGACTTGTGCATATGAATTCTTGGGAGCATGAACATAATTATACATGAATTGTTATGAGTTGGTTGATGTTGAATGGTTAGGAAGTTAACCATTGAGCGTAGCATGTGAAAATGAATTAAGACCATGTTATGAGTTGGTTGAGTGTTCGAGGGTTAACCCTTGATTAAGGGTTAGGGGGTTAACCCTTGAGGCTAGTTTACGTAAATGATGACAAGTTTTTAAAATCAAATGAGGCAATCTAAAATAATAGGGTATAAAAGTATGCCATGGAATTGAGGATTTAACATTGCTATTGTATGTATGCTTATGTGTTTCTTGAAACTCATATTCTATGCCATGATGGATGTAGCATCAAGTAGAGCACAATTATGATTGGCTGAGTCATGGATATGTATGACTGGAATTATGTTATAGTGGATGTAGAACCATGTGGTATGAAAGCACGTGGTTGGTTGAGTTATAGATGAATTTATTATTATGTGCGAGTTTAAGATTGAAAGGTAGTATTAGATAGGTGCCTAAGCTATCTAGTTGAGTGAAGCTTATGTGTGATGTTCGAATTGTTGGAACTTGCATCTTCCATATTATGATTATGCTTGTTGTTGTGCTGTAAGTTATGACTATGAAAGAATACGACCTTGGGGCATGCACCAAGGGGTATGAATATTGCATGATAGTTGATGGTCAGAGGCATGAGTATTGCCTGATAGTTGTTGGTAAGAGGTATGAGTATTCATTGTTGGTAAGAGGCATGAATATTGCATGATAGTTGCTGGTAAAAGGCATGAGTTCTACATGATAGTTGTCGATAAGTGGCATGAACATGGATTGATAGTTGCTAATAAGTGGCATGAATGTGCCTTGGGGATTGTCGTTAAGTGGCATGGACCATGCATAAAATTGCCTTTGAGTGGCTAAATTGTCTTTCCCAAGGGCTTCTATGATCAATAAGGACCTTGGTTGAGAGATGCCGGTAAGTGGCAGTAACTCTAACCAATGAGGTGATCGGTAAGTGGTAAACCTCACTTGATCAAGTATAGTATGATGGATTGGTTTCATACCTCTTAAATTTTTTTTGTATGATTGACTTTGTGCACTTGAGGTTTGGTTGATAGCCAGACTACCTCTTGATTATGAGTCTAGTGATAAGGTTGACTTCTGGATAATTGAAGAAGAAACACCTCCAAAATATACTGATGAAAAAATTGCTAATTGTCAAAGTAATGCAATAACTATTGTTGGTCATTCTTCAAGACATAATGAGGATAAGTATTTTTAATAATTGAATATGTTATATAAAAGTCTTAAAGTATTAATTTTTTTTGTTGATTTTATTTTTAACTTTTCTTATTCCATAATTATGTGATGAAGAATTTAACATCACAGATCAACCAGTTTTGGAATTCCTTGATGAGATTGGACCTCGTACTAGTGTTGGTGGAGAGAGAGTGGCAATCTTAGTAGAAATGCCAATATATTATCGTTTGATAGATTTGATATGAATGATAATTATGATGATTGATGATATATCTATTAGTTTGTTAACTTTTTGTCGTAAACTTTCACTTATGGATGTTGTTTATATTATGAGATATTAAATCTTTCAATCGAATTTGCAAATTTATATATATTATGGAATATTTAATTATTTATGATTTTATATATATATTTTAAGTATCATCAGTTTGACCACAATTCAACTATTGATCTTTGAACTGATGTCTAAATCAGTTTAATGATCGTTCCAATTTTTTGAACCTTGTCCACTAGTCAATGTATATGCCAACATGTTTAGTTTATTTGTGGAAAAAGTTGTCCAATACACTGATGATAAAAATGGTCCACTTGTCTTTCTTTTCAAAATTAAAGATATTTCAGAATAATAATAGAAATAAATTTGTTAGTGTGATGGAAAAAAATGAAGCACGATCTAAAGAGTTTGAAGAGTTTTACAATGACTTAGGAATGAAAAAAGGGAACAAAAGATTTATAAGATTGCGAAGACTAGAGAGAGGAAATCTAGAGATTTGGATCAAGTAAGATGTGTTAAGGATGAAGAAGGAAAAGTTCTGGTTACAGATAGAGATATTAAAAATAGATGGCAGGGTTACTTTCACAAGCTCTTTAATGATGGAGTAGGGTTGACTTGTGATATGAAATATTTAACAACCTTGGAGAGAGAATAAAATTTGGCATATTATCATAGGATTAAGGTTGATAAGGTCAAGGAACCTCTTAGAAAAATGGATGATGGTAAAACCGTTGGTCCTTATGGTATTCCTATTGAAGTTTGGAAGTATTTAGGGGAGGAGGGTACTATCTGGCTAACTAAGCTCTTTAATGAGATTTTAAGGTTCAAGAAAATGCCAGAGGAATGGAGAAGAAGCACTTTGTGCCTATATATAAAAACAAAGGAGACATCCAGAACTGTGCAAACTACCGAAAGATTAAGCTTATGTGTCACACTCTAAAATTATGAGAAAGAGTGATTGAACGCAGGCTAAGAATGGAGACGAGTTTTTTGAAAATCAGTTTGGATTCATGCCAGGGCGATCTACTATGGAAGCTATTTATCTTCTAAGAGGGTTAATGTAAAGGTATCGAAATAAACAAAAAGACTTGCATATAGCATTTATTGATTTGAAAAAAGCTTATGATCAAGCACCAAGAGAGGTGCTGTGGAAAGTCTTGGAACAGAAAGGTATACGTGATGTATATATTAGAGCTATAAAAGATATGTATGAGGGGGCTACAACTAGTGTGAGAACGTATGGAGGGGAGACTAGAGACTTTTCTATTAAGATTGGCCTACATCAGGGATCATGTTTGAACCTTTATTTGTTTGACTTAGTTTTAGATGTACTGACGAAACACATCCAAAAAGAAATCCCTAAATGCATGCTTTTTGCAGATGATGTTGTTCTCATAGCAAAGTCAAGGGAAGAAGTTAATTTTAAACTTGAGTTATGTAGAGCTACTTTGGAATTGAAGGGTTTTTGTCTGAGTAGGAGTAAAACCGAATATATGCATTGTAAGTTTAATAAACGACAAGCTAGAAATGAGTTGCAGGTTAAAATTGGTGATCAGGTCATATCACAAGTGTCAAAGTTTAGGTATCTGGGATCAGTTATACACGATGATGAAGAAATTATTAGAGATGTGGAACTTATGATACAAGCTGGATGGTTGAAGTGGAAAATGGGATCAGGGGTTGTTTGTGATCGAAAAGTACCTGATAAGCTCAAAGGAAAGTTTTATTGTATTGCTATAAGACCAATGATTTTATATGGGAGTGAATGTTGGGCGATAAAAGGACAATAAAAACATAAAATTGGAGTAGCGGATATAAGGATGTTGCGTTGGATGTATGGTCATACAAGAAGAGGTATAATTCGTAATGATCATATACGAGGTAGACTTGGAGTAGCACCTATTGAGAAAAAAATGGTTGAAAACCGTTTAAAATGGTTTGGGCATATTTAAAGAAGACCGTTGGAAGCGCTAATTAGGAGAGTTGAGCAGATGGTTTAGAGCCATGTGAAAAAATGTCGAGGAAGACTAAAAAGGACACTTAGAGAAATTATCGAACGAGATCTTCTGATAAATGAGATAGCTAAAGAGTTATTCATTGATAGAGTTCAATGACGTTGTGCGATCTATGTAGTCAACCCCGCCTAGTGGGATAAGACTTTATTGTTGTAGTTGTTGTATAATAGATTTATTTATTATTTTAGAATATCTTTTCTTTGAAAGAAAAGGACATATAACAGATCCTAATTATCGACCATCTAAACCATTTTTTATACAAGCAAACGAACATGTTAATGTGTGTGTTGATTAACCATAAACCTAATAAATTTATTAATAAAAGGGGCAATATGCACGTTATAAAATTTTGATAGATTTTTTAAAAAGAAATTGAAAATTGAAAGAGATAAAATGCATAAAATGCCCAATCCTCTAAATTCATATCACTCAAGGGAACTTTTACTATTTTAGCCTAATTTTAATTAACATGAATGTCAAATAATATAAAATTATTCACCCATAAATATATTTAGAGTGATTTGGAACTTTCTAGTCATAATTACAAAATAATATATTAGCACCTGTATGAATAAACTAAATTAAAATAAATAATTAAAATTTATCTGAAATGGTAAAAAGAACTTTTTATTATTTATAAAATGTTATAAATTACCATAATTTAATTTTATATATTAAAAATTACTTATAAATATATCAAAAAATCAAGGAGAATGTTTTCGCACATGTATATTAACATTTATATAAATAAAATATAAATTATAACATAAAATAATTAACCTATAAATGGAAGACTGAGATTTTTTTTTTAAAATTCGGAATTCTACTATAATATAATTTTATGTACACAATTTAAAATTAGAGTGTAAATTGCAAGGCAATTCTATTAATTAATATGGAATATTTATTCAAATTAAAGCAAAAATAAAAAATTATGGTAAATAAATTAAATAATAAAAAAAATTCTTGGCAGCCACAATCTCCGCCGAATGATTTCAAAATTCGATTCTATGCAGCAAAAAATATGCAAGTCCCTTAACTTTGAATCTTAATTGGCCAAAAACAAGTCCCTTAATCTTACAAGTCTACTATAGTCAATCAGATATTTTACAAATCGTATATGTTTTCTTACCAATCTTACACTTAATACCTTTGAATTTACAGGAAAAACTACATTTCTTCAAAGATTTATCAACATCACTTCTCTTACAAGTCTACTATAGTCAATCAGATATTTTACAAATCGTGTGTGTTTTCTTACCAATCTTACACTCAATACCTTTGAATTTACAGGAAAAAAAACATTTCTTGAAAGATTTATCAACAGCACTTCTCTTGATTTCCTCTTTAACCACTTTTTTCAGGGAATGGCTGATGTCACCCAATGCCCATGCTAAGGATATGTGAGGTCGAGGATCCTGCAAAGAACGCTTCAGGTCCTAAACAGAAGAGAGTGAAACAGATACACCAGAACTGACTATTTAAAACGAAAAACTGACCTTGTAAAATTCAGGAAGATTATGAAACTTATAAGCTGCATTGACAGCTTCAATTTGCTTTGTTATCTGACACACGAAAGAAAGAACAAACATCTCATACATTTGTACGCCAGATAGAGATAACAACTCCATGTCCCTCACAGATTTCTCTTTTTGGAATTTGGTCCCTCACTTTTTTTTTATTCTAAATTTGATCCCCCATAGTTTCAAATGTCATCAATTTGGTCTCTCACATATTTTTATTCTCAATTTTGTCCCTCAGATTCAAACATTCTCAATTTAATCCATCCATGCAATTCCTAATTTCATTCTCAATTTCATTGATGTAATAGTTGAGAATCTCGAGCATTTGGGAGGCATGGCATTATGCTTGGTCAGATGAAATTTTATGCAAACAATGGGCTATGTGCATTAGGGAGGCATGGCATTATGTTTTCCCCCTTTTTAAATTTCGGAACCCTAGGAACCTAGAGTGGATAATGGTGCAATCTTGATTTTCTAATGGGTCATGTTCTCCAATCATCCTACATGTAATGGGAACCATTTGAATTTGGATTGTTGATGTGATTGAGAGGAAAAAATGGATTATGAGTCGCATTTGATTAAATTAGAAAGTTTGGGACTTTAGCGTTCTTATGCTAAGATGTGAATTAAGGGTGGGTCCAATGGGTTTTGAAAATAATTTTGGGATGTTTGTGAAGTATTTTGATGGCTTAAATGTGTTGGGGGAAGATTGCGGAGCTTTGGGATAAAGTAAAGCAAGTTTTTGAGCTAAAAACACAATGCAGGGGATGGCTCTCGACCACCAGCTTGCTTAAGTGCGCGGGTCATAGACAGACATCAACCTTTGCTTGCCTAAGCATGCAGAGTCCCACCTCAAACATGCTAAATTGCCTCAAAACTCACTTTTTGTCCCATTTCTTTGTAGGAAACCTTCCCTTTTTGCATCCTCCTTTGGTAGAGTGAAACAAGGTAGATTATTAGCTCAAATACAAGGTGAGGGAGCTTCTACTTTACCTTGTGTGCTTTCCTTTCTATACTCTTATCATAAATATGATTAGTATAGATTCAACGTGTTTAGATGATTATGATTGCTATGAATGCTTTATGTGTGATTGCTTGAAGGGAATGGTTATGTATGTGTATGGAAAGCAACATATACGACCATTGTATGTGAATACATATGGCCTTGACTATAAATGATCAACAACAATATTATGCTAATGTTAGGACGCTGCCCAGAAGCAACACACTGTATGGCTTAAGTACAATGTCAAGTGAGTGAGAGCCGCTGCATCAGCGCTCTGATACAATGTTAAATGAGCAAGGGTCCACTAATACTAGGTCGTTGCCCAAATACAATGAGGGTAAAGAAGCTAGTCCAAGAGAGCAAGATCAGGATTGGTACTTGGAGGACTATGACAGGAGAATCCATGGATATAGTGGACACTATAAAGCGGAGGAAAATTAACATCTTGTGCCTTCAAAAAACTAAATGGGTTGGAGAAAAGGTTAAGAAGTTTGACTGTTCAAGATTTAAGTTTTGGTATACAAGCAAAGTAAGGACAAAAAATAGGGTAGGTATTATTGTTGACAAGGAATAGACGCCTAATGTGGTGGAGGTAAAAAGGATTAGGGACAGGATTCTATCCTTAAGAATGCTTGTTGGTAACGATACTATCCATATCATAAGTGTCTATGCACTCTAAGTAGAGATGGATGCACATCTTAAGGAAAAGTTTTGGGACGATTTGGAGGGGTTGGTCAGAGGCATACTTTTAGAAGAGAATATTTTCATTCGGGAGGGGACCTTAATAGCCACGTAGGGAAAGAAATAGGACAGTATGTAAGGATTCATAGTGGTTTTGGTTTTGGGGAGCTTAATGAGGAAGGACAGTTTATACTTGATTTTTCAATGGCTTATAATTTCAAGGTTTTCAACACCTGTTTTAAGAAGTGAGAAGAGCATTTAATCACATATAAGAGTGGAACCTCAAGATCACAGATTGACTTCTTTTTGGTAAGAAATCTAGATAGAAAAATTTGTACAAATTGTAAAGTAATCCTTGGGGAACTCGTGGCAACTCAACATAGGGTTTTGGTACTTGACATGCTTATTAAGGGTTGGAAACAAAAGTATTGACAGGTGATGAACCCTAGGACCAAGTGGTGGCAGCTAAAGGAGGAGAAACAGTAGACTTTCAAGAGGAAACTATTGGGGGAAGGGGCCTGGGAGTTACAAGAAAGTGCCAACATCATGTGGGACGAGATGACCAAGAAGGTTAGGAAGGTTGCTAAAGCACTTTTAGGAGAATCAAAAGGTTTTGGACAAAGAGATAAGGAATCTTGGTGGTGGAATGAGAGCATTCAAGAGAAGATCAAATATAAAAGAGAATGCTTTAAAGCTATACATTTGTGCAATAAGACAAAAAATTGGGAAAGGTATCAAAAGGCTAATAAGGAGACTAAAATAGCAGTAAGTGAAGCACGGTCTAAAGCATTTGAAGAGTTTTACAAAGACTTAAAAACGAAAGATTTACAAGATTGCGAAGAACAGAGAAAGGAAACCTAGAGATTTAGATCAAGTAAGATGTGTTAAGGATGAATGAGGAAAAGTTTTGGTTACAAATGGAGATATTAAAAACAGATTGCAGGGTTACTTTCACAAGCTCTTTAATGATGGAGTAGGGTCAACTAGTGATATGAAAGATTTAACAACCCAGGAGAGTGAACAAAATTTGGCGTATTATCACATGATTAAGGTTAACGAGGTCAAGAAAGCTCTTAGAAGAACGAATAATGGTAAAGTCGTTGGTCTTAATAGTATTCCTATTGAGGTTTGGAAATATTTAGGGTAGAAGGGTACTATCTGGCTAACTAAACTCTTTAATGAGATTTTAAGGTCCAAGAAAATGCCTGAATAATGGAGAAGAAGCATTTTAGTGCCTATATATAAAAACAAAGGGGACATCCATAATTGCGCAAACTATCGAGAAATTAAGTTTATGAGTTACACTAAGAAATTATGGGAAAGAGTGATCAAACATAAGTTAAAAATTGAGACGGGCATTTCTGAGAATTAATTTAGATTTATGCCAGGACGGTCTATTATGAAAGCTATTTTTCTGTTAAGAGGGTTGATGGAAAAGTATCGGAGTAAACAAAAAAATTTGCATATAGCTTTTATTAATTTGAAAAAAGCTTATGATTAAGTATCAAGAGAAGTACTGTGGAAAGCCATGGAAAAGAAAGGTGTCCGGGTTGCGTATATTAAAGCTATAAAAGATATGTATAAGGGGACAACAGCTAGTGTCAGAATGTCTGGAGGGGAGACAAGGGACTTCCCTATTAAGATTGGCCCGCATCAGAGATCATATTTGAACCCTTATTTATTTGACCTAATTTTAGACGTTCTGACAGAATACATTCAAGAAATTTTCCAGTGTATGTTTTTTGCAAATGATATTATCCTCATGGCAGAGTCAAGGGAAGAGATTAACTCTAAATTCAAGTTATGGAAATGTACTTTGAAATCGAAGGGCTTTCATCTGAGCAGTAGTAAGATAGTATATATGCATTGTAAGTTTAACAAGCGGTAAGCTAGAAACGAGTTATAGGTTAAAATTGGAGACCAAGTTATATTACAAGTGTCAAAGTTTAGGTATTTGGGATCAGTTATACAAGATGATGGTGAAATTAATGGAGATGTTGCACATATGATACAAGCTGGGTGGTGAAATAGAAAAAGGCATCAAGAGTTGTTTGTGATTGGAAAGTATCTAATAAGCTCAAAGGAAAGTTTTATCGTACTATTATAAGATTGACAATTTTATATGGGAGTGAATGTTGGGCGGTGAAAGAACAACAAGAACAAAAATTGGGGTAGTAAAGATGAGGATGTTGAGATGGATCTGTGGACATACAAGACGAGATATGATTTGTAATGATTATATATGAAGTAGAGTTGGAGTGGCACCTATTAAGGAGAAAATGGTAAAAAATCATTTAAGGTGATTTAAACATGTTCAAAGAAGACAATTGGAGGCGCCAGTAAGGAGAGTTGAGCAGGACTCATTTGAAAAAAGACCGAGGAAAACCAAGAAGGACACTTAGAGATTTCATTGAATGAGATCCTCTAGTAAATGAGATATCTAAAGAGTTGGTCCTTGATATAGTTCAATAACGTCGTACAATCTATATAGCCGGCCCCACCTAGTGGAATAAGGCTTTATTATTGTTGTTGTTATGTGTGTGTACATGCCTGACTTTGTAAGGAATGACATGCATAGAAATGTGTACATAAATATATACATGCAAACTCATGGGTTAAACTCAAGGGGATACACATGTATATACATATGTACCAACTTATGAATTACATGTGAAAAGCTATGTACATACATATACATATATTACCATGTCACATGCGATTTATTTAGAGATGTAGTTGTAGATACTTGTATATATATATACATATCTCACCCCCACCCTTATGAACCGAAAGAAATGTTGTGCTTCGTATATGTATATGAAATCTCATATGTGACAATGGTAAAATGTATGTGCTTGGCATTTGAATGATCCTACTTGAAATTATTAGAGCAGAGGATATATGATTATTATGTAGATGATTTTGGCTGAGAATGTTGTATCTAACATGTCATAAATTGTGAAACGTAATGAATCAATGATGGTTTGAGCTGCGGAATGATATTCTTAATACATATTGTGATTGTGAGTGATGGTATGTGCTTGTGTTTTTTATAAAGGAGGACAATATGAGCTCGAGTCTCATGGGATGGAGTTAACAAGGGTGGTATGGAGGATGACATCAATTAGAGTCCCTATGGGTTAGAGTTAATAAGGGCAGGACGTATGATGAGAATGACGATGGCCATCAGAATTCACGGGGATTGTTTTAGCCTTCAAGCATTGTGTTTATGATGTGTTTATGATTTGGGCCAAGTGCCAAAAAGCTTGAACTCTGTTTGTATTGAACATGCATAGCTACATCCATATAGTTGCATATATATACACACACACACATAATCCACATATGCATTAACATCTTGTGTGTGATTGCAGTAGAGTATAGCTTTCTCACAGAGTTGGTGAACTCACCCCATTCTTTTTCCCCCTCTAGGTGTAGAGAAAGTATATCATGTCGAAAGGCGTTCTTGAGTCTTCGCCCCATTATTCGAGGTACGGTATTTTTATAAATGTTAGTTTCTATGTTATCTAGATGGCTCTATAATTAGGTAGGTGGTCCTAGGATTAATTGTATGTACTAAATCATTTGTGTAGTGAGAATCATGATAATGGTGACTGTTTGTGGTATACTTTCATGTATGAGATGATAGAAATGAACTGATGAAATATGGATGATAATGAAATGTTCATTTATGTCTCCATATGTGTATTGCATATGCATATATACTCTTGATGTGAATTGTCATGCATTGAAGGGTTGGGTAGTTGTGTCAGGCTTACTGAGATGGGTTTAGGTTCACCTTCCGTGCTAGTCACGTGCCCGATTTAGGGGTGTGACAGTTGAATCCCTTGACACTAAATCATATTAACGCAAGGAAAAAAAATTACATATACGTCCAGATTAGTGAATTAATTGCCAAATCAACACCGCCATTAAATTATCTAATGATATTCGCATTGAGGAATCAAATTAAAAACATTTGGATTTATGAGGGACCAAATTGAGAATAAAAATTTATGAGGGACCAAATTGAAAATATTTTGATCTGTGAATGACAAACTTGAGATAAAAAATTGTAAGGAATTAATTTGCTTTGTTATCCGAAATACATTCAACAGCAGAAATATCTCATACATTTGTCGGACAGATAGAGATAATCTAGAAATTACCTGGTCAAGCATGGCGAATTAGATGAACTAAGTAAAAACAGTACATAGAAAGCAAAGCCATATGTGTAACTATCCAGAGACGGAGTTAAATTTTAAGGAGAGAAGTGAAGAACTCTTTATAAACACTTGATCAAGATGAGTTACCCTTGAATTCTTCTAAGGAAGTGCCCCAATACTTAGCGGTTAAAAGACAAAGTTCTTAATAAACAATGGCTCATCTTAATGAGCTCAAGAGCTTTTAAGAAATTGAGGAAAGTACTTAATGTTGCAAAGAGCGACTCAGAATTTCAAGTCTTATAAATGGACTTCCAAACGTCTGACCTTCTATCCCCTTTATGGTACTCCCAATCTTGTCTAAATAGGGTGCTATAGGCGACATTTAACATGCACCAAACATACTCAAAGAGCATTGCATTTTTGAGAAACTAGGGTTATCTTGGTCTGATTCTTCTCTAGCCAACACTATGCTACATCTGGGAAAAGAATGGCCCCATAACCCACCTTTCACTTAAGATGCATAGTGAAGTAACTAAGTGTATTGGCCAAAAGATGAGTTCATAGAGCAATTAAGAAGTAGTTACTTTAGCAGAGGGCATATCACTAAGGGAGTGCTTGGTTTGGCATTTGGAGTTCTTAAAATCTAGTTTGGACTCCTAAATGTCATTTTGAGCTTAAAAGCAATTGTTTAGTTTGGCGTTCATCTCAGTTTCTTAACTCATGTTTTCTATCTCAAACCTTGTCTACTAGAAGTAACTTTGACTTTTTTTTAACTAAAATAAAGTTTGAGAATCAAGTTATCTAAAATCAAGTTTGTCCAACTCCAATCCAAGCGCACACTAAAAGTTGAAATATGATAGATATCAGGTAGTGGAATGGGTGTAATGAGTGCAGTGTAGTGCTATGTATCAGAATAGGTGTAGTGTGAGTCTGTTATTAGTGGAATTCTATTAGAGGGGCAGAGAAGGTATTTCCTTGGGACAAGTTTATTATAAAAAGAGGGAAGAGGGAGAGAGTGAGGTGTGCTGAATATTAAAGATATTGTAAGTGTTGGGCAGATAATTCCTCTTGGGATTTTCGTAGGAGTCTTAGGCTCTGGGCAGATTGTTGAACTTCATATTTTCCGTTCTTTGCTGTGTTTCTGGTGTTGATCTTCTTGTTACTCTTATTTTGAAATATAAGCATTCAGTGTTCTAACAAATTGGTCCGACCTGCCACTATCACCATGCCTCCAAAACCTATTGAACGTCCTAATGTCTCTGCAACCTTGGAAGCTATGGGTACTAGAATAGATTCTGTTGAGACCTCTGTTGCTACTTTGGAGACCTCTTTTAGGGACTCATTCTTGCTTATGCAATAAAAACAAGATGCATTACTCAAAGAGCTCCAGCGTTTAACAAGTCAATCTTCTGTACCTAAAAGGCCCTTTGGATTCGTGATAGCATCTTCGTTCTCTGCTGTTGCATCTCTGACAGCGTCGGGTTTGCCCCATCCGTCATCACACACTTTATCTGTCACACCCGTTCCTGCGGCTTCTTCCACGGCGAGTTCTCTGGGTGTTGATTCTGTGGGTTTGTTTTTCACGAATGGAGACTTACATGAAGGTACATACACATCGCCCAACAACGAGATGGCTTGCCCGAGACATCAAAGTTGAGATAGAGGAAGTCGATGGTGAAGGAACTGAAAGGTCCTTTAATCTTCCACCTGCGATGGGTTCTTCATCCGCGTCGGAGAAACTTCTTCGATCTGTGGGTTCTCTCTCTTCTTCGCATTCTTCACAGGCCCAGAAGTCTTGTGCGTCTTCTTCGATGGCAGTTGCTCTTGTTCCTTCAGCGCCGTAATCTCCGCAGAAGCTGGTTGTGAGCTGTACTTCTGTGGGTCAGCATTCTATGTGTGCTTCTAACTCTTTCAGTCCATATTTCTCACTTTCTCTCTCAACGAGCTGGTATGCAAACGGGTTTAGATGTGCGATTTCTTCTTCCTCTTTGCATTTGGCTCGGTAGCAGTTTCAGATGATGGGGAAAGGGAGAAGCAATAGCTCTGCATTTGCCGATTTTGACAAATGACGACGTTCATAGTGAAGATGGGGAAGAAAGGGAGATGGCAATCATGGAGATTGGGAAAGATGCAGAAGACAGAATTGGAATAGGCTGAGGCTGAGGCTGATATGTTTTCTTTTCTTCGTACTGAAAAAAAAAGTTCTATCCTTAGTTTACTTCAACCTTGAGGACAAGGCTGATTTTAAGAGGAGGGTATTGATAGGTATCAAGTAGTGGAATAGGTGTAATGAGTGTAGTGTAGTGCTATGTATCAGAATAGGTGTAGTGTGAGTCTGTTATTAGTGGAATTCTGTTAGAGGGGTAGAAAGCGTATTTCCTTAAGACAAGTTTATTATAAAAAGAGGGCAGAGGGAGAGAGTGAGGTGTGTAAGTGTTGGGCAGATAATTCCTCTTGGGATTTCTGTAGGAGTCTTAAGCTCTGGGTAGGTTGTTGAACCTGATATTTTCCTAGAGAGCGTATTTCCTTAAGACAAGTTTATTATAAAAAGAGGGGAGGGGGAGAGAGTGAGGTGTGAAGTGTTGGGCAGATAATTCCTCTTGGGATTTCTGTAGGAGTCTTAAGCTCTGGGTAGGTTGTTGAGCCTGATATTTTCCTTTCTTTGCTGCGTTTCTGGTGTTGATCTTCTTGTTACTCTTATTTTGAAATATAAGTATTCGGTGTTCTAACAAAATACTATCCTAGGGACTAGGGAGGTTTGGCACCATGGTTAGGGGCTCATGTACGGACGTCAACCTTCAAAAGATAATTCTCTTAGTTATATATTTACTGTACACATGAATACATAGGAAACCCTTCTCTCACTGGCCTTCTCACTCTTCTTTCTCCGCCATGGCTCCTTTCATATCTTATGCCGTCTCTTCTTTTTCCAGCAAGTTGGGATATTTTCTGTGAGCAAGCCTCTTTTCTTCCTAAGGAAAAGAATTGAAGAAGCATTTGACTCCTTCATACATGCTTCACTTTGCTTCGGGGATATAGCTCTTATAATAGAGGTCCACTCTTGCAAACAAAATTGATGAAGAGACTATTTTTTAGGAGTTGAAATGATTAGAAAAAGCAAAACAATATAGGTCTAAGTTGGATTTGAGTTGCCACAGTAGTGTCTTGTTTTGCTTGTAAAAACATGTGTTATGCCATATCAAACATTTCCATAGGTATAGTTAACATTGTGGGGAAAAGGATGATACTGAACCCTTTTTTAAGCTTTCGGGATTATGTTAAACCAAAATAAATTTTTGGGACTAAAACCAAACCTCTTTGAAACTTCAGCAAATAAAAGTGGACTTTTCTGCCTGTAATATTATTATATATCAAGCTACTACAAAAGGGAAAAAAAAAAACCAAATGAAATCCAAACATTGATATGCAAATGACAAACATTAGGGTTCTAGTATAAGACATATATGTTCAACTTGCCTAAGTTAATTATGCAAAAACAGAGAAAAGTAATGTGACAAGAAAAGAAGCTAGATAGGATAAAAGAAAAGGCCTCAGAGCATACCTCTCTTAACCCTCCTTGAATCACTTCTAACGACAAAAAAGTGCGTGTGCGCTCATCATTTACAAAAACCTCCCACTTATTAAAGTTAATCCAATAGCTGCCGCACAACAGGGGAAGTTAGAAACAACTATGAGGTAAGAGGTAAGGAAAATAACTAAATACACTGTTTTCTATTTCACAATTGAACAGTGTAATCACAAACTGACCGTTGTTGAGTTTGAAGTTTCTGTCTAAGCATTGATATCATGGAGCCAATCTGGTGCACTCGTATTGGGACGGTTCTTCCCAAGCTAATGTGAAATTCCCTTCCTAAGGTATCTTGTTCAAGCTTCTCATCATTTTTGTAGAGAATATTAAGTGGTATATCAACATCAACAGCAAAAAGACTTGGCTCATGAAAAGAGGTTTTCTTCAAGAAGGCAGCTAATTCTTTCTTTGATGGAGATGGTATACAAACTGTAACAAAACAACTGTGGTCTTAGCTCATAGTTAAAGCACATTTTAAGGTGAACAACGTAAGATCTCAAATAAGTCTAATGGCATTATGAGATTTACTAGAATAACATGAAGATTAAATGTACAGTAAAGGTTAGAGTGAGACAAAAATAGTTCAATGGCATTGCAACTTTACTTTCCTCAAGTATCACTTGGGTACATCAGAAGTAGGCTTGTTCTGTAGGCAGGTGATAGGTATCTGGTAGTGAGGTAAAGGGAGTAGTGCGTGACTTAGTTTGTTAGGGGGTATAAAGGGTATTTCTAAGGTTCAGGTTTTGTTATAAAAGGAGGGTAGTGGGAGAGTGAGGGGTATGCAAAATATTAGTCTGAGTATGTTGGGCAGTAGGTTTCTCTAAGGAATTTACTGAGGAGCAGTAGCTCTGGGAGGGTCCTGTGACTCTAGGAGATTAGTCTCTGGACAGGTTGTTCAACCTGGTGTTTCTCATTCCTTTCTTTCTATGTATTTCTTATTGCTGAATTTCTTGTTATTGTAAGAGCTTTTGCTCTTGTTCTATGTTATTTTCTGCATTAGTAATATAATCAGTATCTGGTTCCTATCAATTGGTCCGACCTGCCGGATAGTCAGAGAGAAGAGCCAGTGATATCACCAGAATGTCAGACCAACCATGGGAAGAAACATTAGAAGAGTTGAAGCGAATCATTAATAGAGAGTTCGACCGATATCGGGAAAGGATTCAGTCGACATTTTCTGCGATAGAAGGAAAATTTCAAATGGAGAAGAGATTTATTAATGAAAGTCCATTTGCTGGAAAGAAAGAACTCGGAGAGGCAAAGCTGCGAGGAGGAGGAGATGATGTTTCGTCTCAGGCGAGGGAAAATCGGAGCTCGACATCGGCGGTGAAGAGGAAGAGGAGGAAGAAAATCTCAGCAGGCAAAAGAAAATGCGGGAACGAGCGAAACACAGAACATCGGACGGCGAAGCTTTATGGTGGAAGGAGAAGGAACCAAGGTCATTGGTTGCTCTGGAGGCGGATCCAACGCCACAGAGGGGATGGGATTAAATCTGAGAAGTGGAACCGATGGTCGGGTCGGGTTTTGAAGGTTTCTGTAGGCTCGAGTATATGGGCCTCAGGTATACATTTACGAAACGTGGGGCAGGCCCATTCACACAGAGCACAGACCAGGTCCTATATCGGGTTGGCAGTGCGAAATCTTTCGCATGAGGACGCAGATGGATTCTCGCCACTGGGGGGATCGACCAAAGGGCAGACGACGCCGACAGTGGTGCAGGGGTCTCGGGCGAAGCTATCTGAGGGAGAACCACAAAGAGCTAAGTTATCCGTGGTGCTGATTCATTCGCACAAGGATGCATACAGCGCATCATCTCGGGGAAGCCTCCTTCGAGGGGCGACAACGCCGGCCACAGCACAGAAATCACCAGCGAGCAACACCGGTAAACCGCCACCGACGATGAAAGCACGAAGGACCATGGCGAGAGATCTTGAAGCCGAGTTCAGAAAGCCCGTTGGAGAAGACGACGGTGATGCGAATATCAACAGAGGAAGAAAATTGGGTCGGATATCGGGTAACCCATTTCACACAAATAAACCTCATTCCATGTCGGGCCTGAAGATACTTTCTGAAGCGTGTAGCAGCGTGGGTCAGGCCCAATTCCATGTCTCAACACATACGGGCCAAATCCAGACTTGGTCGCACACTAAAAAAAGAGTAAAACCCAATACGGGACCCATGACCAATTCCGCAACTGCAGATGCGTCCTTAACGCTGTTTTCTTCTGAGATGGAATTCGAGGGTGTTCGCTGGCCACAGTCACAGGAGACGAATAGGGGAATTTGGACAAAAGAAGTCGAACGTGGTGTTGAGGGTCAAAACATTGGCCAAATGGATAAAGGCTCAGAGGATTACAGCGAAAGGTTCCGAGGAGGATCATTGAAGAAACTGGAGCTTGGATCGTCTGCGTCTCATCCATCTTCTGCAAATTCATTCTCACTGCATTTGATGCTCTTGGGTTGTTTTAGGCCCATACTTGACAGAAGCCAAGGAATTAGTCACGTGTACTGAAGAAACAAAGGGAAGAACAGAGCACATGTACTGAAAAAAAAAAAAAAAGAAATGAAAAGTGCTCAGTTTACTGCAGCCTTGAGGACAAGGCTGTTTTTAAGGAGTGGGTAATGATAGGTATCTGGTAGTGAGGTAAAGGGAGTAGTGCGTGACTTAGTTTGTTAGGGGGTATAAAGGGTATTTCTAAGGTTCAGGTTTTGTTATAAAAGGAGGGTAGTGGGAGAGTGAGGGGTATGCAAAATATTAGTCTGAGTATGTTGGGCAGTAGGTTTCTCTAAGGAATTTACTGAGGAGCAGTAGCTCTGGGAGGGTCCTGTGACTCTAGGAGATTAGTCTCTGGACAGGTTGTTCAACCTGGTGTTTCTCATTCCTTTCTTTCTATGTATTTCTTATTGCTGAATTTCTTGTTATTGTAAGAGCTTTTGCTCTTGTTCTATGTTATTTTCTGCATTAGTAATATAATCAGTATTTGGTTCCTATCAGCAGGTTTTTGCATAAGAAAATATAATTACACAACCTACTTTTAGGTTACATTGGGAAGTGCTTATCATGAGTTAAACCTAAGAACTCTAACCACATCACCCACCCCAAACACCTGAGCTAAAACATAAACGGTCCAAGAAAAATTGCAAATCATCCTTGTGCGTAATTTTACATCCATTTATCCCCATCAACTCCCCAAAAAAAAGAAAAAAGAAAAGAAGTAGTATTTATTTGCATCAAGCTTCAACAATAAATATTAATTATCTAATAGTATAAGGCATGAAACTTGGACATGAATATGCTATATATCAGTTATTCATGTGTGCAACATCCCAAAAATTTGCAAACTTTAAATCAAATTCCATAACAATTTCACTCCTACAACCTTAGTTTAAGATTTTATATGCGATTGATTTGTTTCCTTTTGTATAAATATTTGGTCTTTGATTTGTTTCCTCTCCCTTCTTCCCTCCATCGGCCCATCCCTGTCAACTGGGACCTCGTCGAACGTTGCATGCATAGCCTCTAGTTTCTGCAACAGTTTTTCACGCGACGGTGCTTGAAGGCCCATGGAGTCACCGTTCTTATCGCCACTTGGACAGACTTGGTCGCTAGCCATTGTCGAACATCACATAGTTGTTGTTTAGCTTGTTTGGGCAGATATCTATGTTGTTCTTCATCAATCCCGATATTCTCCAACCAATTTTTGTCTCTTTTGTTTTTCTAACCATGGCTGCTTATGGATTAGTCACCTTAATGCCTGAAAACCCTACCCATGTTGGGACCACTTCCCAAAAAGGTATATTTTTAAATGCCTTTCAAGTTAAAACTACAAACATGATGTCATGGATTGTTGATTCTAGAGCTTTAGGTCATATGACTGGTATGCATCCCTACTCCTAGATGTCAAACCGTGTAATACAAATATCGAGGTTTAAATTGCTTATGGATCCCTCCCCACTGTAACTAGTGTTGGAAAAGCGAACATTTTAGAGACTCTCACTCTTGATTCTGTTCTCTTACCAAACTTATCTTGCAGCTTACTTTCAATTAGTAAGTTGACAAGGAATATGAATTGTATTGCTAAATTCTCCCCATCTGGTTGTTTATTAAAGGAATTGGAATTGGGGAAGACAATTGGCAATGCTAAAGAGGTTGATGGATTATATTAGATTCAAGCCGGGAATCAAGTGACTCTGACATGTCATGTTGTGGATAGTCCTAATAACCTTGATAATGATAAGGTTATGTGGTGGCATCATCGTCTTGGTCATCCAAATTTTATATATTTATCAAAGATGTTTCAATTTCTATTCATTAATAAGCATCCAAAGTCATTTGAATGTGAAGTACGTCAGTTCTCTAACTGGTCATGCATTTAAACCATCCCATACTTTTTCCATCATTCATAGTGAAATTTGAAGTCCATCCTGCATTCAAAATATATCTGGGGCTCGTTGGTTCATATCTTTTATTGATGACCAAACTCGTGTTACTTGAATTTTTCTTATGAAAGATAAATTGGAAGCCTCACAGATTTTCAAAAATTTCTACACCATGATTCAAACCTAGTTTCAAACCAAAATTCAAATTTTTCGATCTAACAATGCTAAGGACTATTTCAATTCGATCCTTAAATATTTTTTCCTTGAGCAAAGAATTGTGCATAAGAGTTCTTGCACTTACACACCTTAACAAAATGTGATTGTGAAACGTAAAAATATACATCTCTTTGAAGTGGCCAAATCTTTAATACAACAACAACAACAACAACATAGCCTTATCCCACTAAGTGGGGTCAGCTACATGGATCGCACGACGCCATTGAGCTCTATCAATGACCATCTCTTTAGATATCTCATTTACTAAAAGATCCCGTTCAATAATTTCTCTAAGTGTCCTTTTTGGTCTTCCTCGACCTTTTTTCATAGGGCTCCAAACCATCTGCTCAACTCTCCTAACTGGTGCTTCCAACGGTCTCCTTTGCACATGCCCAAACCATCTTAAACGATTTTCAACCATTTTTTCCTCAATAGGTGCCACCCCAACTCTACCTCGTATATGATCATTACGGATCTTATCTCTTCTTGTATGACCACACATCCAACGCAACATCCTCATCTCCGCCACTCCAATTTTATGTTCTTGTTATCCTTTCATTGCCCAACATTCACTCCCATATAAAATGGCTGGTCTTATAGCAGTACGATAAAACTTTCCTTTGAGTTTATCAGGTACTTTCCGATCACAAACAACCCCTGATGCCATTCTCCACTTCAACCACCCAGCTTGTATCCTATGTTCCACATCTCTAATAATTTCGCCATCATCTTGTATAATTGATCCCAAATACCTAAACGTTGACACTTGTGATACGACCTGATCACCAAGTTTAACCTCCAGCTCGTTCCTAGCTTGTCGCTTGTTAAACTTACAATGCATATATTCGGTCTTACTCCTGCTCAGACGAAAACCCTTCGATTCCAAAATAGCTCTCCATAACTCAAGTTTAGAATTAATCTCTTCCCTTGTCTCTGCTATGAGAACAACGTCATCTGCAAAAAGCATGCACTTAGGAATTTCTTCTTGGATGTGTTTCATCAGAACATCTAAAACCAAGTCAAACAAATAAGGGCTTAAGGATGATCCCTGATGTAGGCCAATTTTAATAGGAAAGTCTCTAGTCTCCCCTCCAGACGTTCTCACACTAGTCGTAGTCCGCTCGTACATATCTTTTATGGCTCTAATATACGCAACCCGTACACCTTTCTGTTCCAAGGCTTTCCACAGCACCTCTCTTGGTACTCGATCATAGGCTTTTTCCAAGTCAATAAATGCTATATGAAGGTCTCTTTTGTTGACTGCTACCTATTTAATTAATAGAATGCCATCTCGTAGCTTGAAGAAATTTACAAAGGCAAAGATTCTTAAAGGAGGGAGCAAGGGCTGTGTTTCAAATGTGATGAAAGATTTAACCCCCTGGATATAGATGCAAAAATTGGTTATACCATACCATGGTCCTACAAGAGATTGATTCACATCAGGAAACAGGGGAAGAGGAGTCTGGAGAGGGGGAAGACAGTGCTAAAACAGAGGACACACCCATTGAACTCTCAATGAATTCAATAGTAGGTATTACTGGGAATGACACCATGAAGGTTAGAGGAAGGTTAATAGGGAAGGAGGTCATCATTTTAACTGATAATGGAGCTATTGAAAATTTCATATCCTTCGATATAGTCCAACATCTGTGTTGGGCCCGTGGTCCTTAAGTAGTATTAGAGAAGGAATGGGCCTAGAGATAAGGACAAACTAGCAATAGGAAAAGGTGGTAACTAACTGTTGAGTTGGATAGTAGTGGATGGATTAAAATGATTGGAGGAAGAGAAAGAATGTATGGAGAATTTGGAAGTGGAACTGGGAGAGAGCTAGCCTCTCAAAAGTCTAGCATTGGTGCTGTGTTTGAGTGTTCCTATTGTCTCTGTGTTTTCTACATTTAATCCATTATCTATGATATTGTGTTGTAGTGTGAGGTTTGTCCGGTGTGTGCTCTTTTATTTTCTGTGGGGTGTGTTGTTTTGTGAGTAGATATTAGTTTGTAATCAATTCTACCCCACTGGTAGAGATTTATCCATATGTTGAAATATAATCTTCAGTATTCAGTTCTGCTTTTTATTGTGTTTTCTTTCATTGTACTGTTTGGGCTCTATCAGTCTACAAATACCTATTACCTCCACCAAGTCTTACAATGTCACAATAGGTGCTAGCTATATAGTCAAAGGGAACCAGAAATGTGTTGATATAGAACTTAAGTGCAGGGCCTACCTATTAAGCAAACCTTCATGTTTTTGACATGGGTGGAGCAAACTTGGTCTTGGGAATTAATTGGTTGAAGTCTTTGGGAGAAGTTCGTGTGGATTGGGGGTGACTTACAATGAAAATCAAAATAGAGACTGGAGAAAAGTGCCTCAGTGGTGATCCTTCTCCATCTAAAACCATCATTGCACTAAGGCCATGCTAAAAACACTCCAAAGGGGAGATCAAGGTTATTATATTGAGTTCAGGGAGATGAAATTAACAAATGAGCCTGAATATCCTATACCCAATACTATTGCTAAGATATTGAAGGAGTTACCAAGGGTAACAGAAGTCACAAGGAAACTACCCCCACACAGAACTAGGACTCAGACTAGGGGAGTAGCCATTGTCTGGCCATATCATTATCCACACTTCAAAAAATCAGAAATTGAAAAATTAGTTAACGAGATGTTGGTGGCCAGTATCATACGCGCAAGTTGCAACCCGTATTCTAGCCGTGCTACTAGTTAAAAAGAAGGATGGGAGTTGGCGGCTGTGTGTTCACTACTGGGTACTCAATAAAATCACCATTGCTGATAAATTTCCCATACCCACCATCGATGAACTATTGGACGAGTTGGGAGGTTCCAAGGTGTTTTCAAAACTGGACCTCAAGTTCAGGTATCACTAAATCCGAATGAAACCCAGGGACGAGGAGAAGACATTATGAATTTATGGCGATGTCATTCCCCTTCTCACTTGGAACATCTTAGAGTGGCTTTGACAGTCCTACAGGATTATCAGCTTGTAATCAAACTCCAAAAGTATGTGTTCTGTCAGCAAAGATTGGAATACTTAGGACATAGTATATCAAGTTCTAGTGTACAAGCCAACTCCGCCAAAATAAAAGCGATGATTAATTGGCTAGCACCAAAAAATCTCAAAGCTTTGAGAGGATTTCTTGGGCTGACCAGTTATTACAGAAAATTTGTCCACGAATATGGTTTCATGGTTGCACCACTAACTACTTAAAAAGGACTCCTTTCATGGGGGGGAACAGGCTCAAAAGGCTTTTGAGGAGCTTAAGGAGACGATGACAAAGGTTTTGGTATTGGCACTCCCAGATTTTTCTAAACCTTTTGAATTGGAAACTGATGCTTCAAGGATTGGAGTGGGAGCTATTCTAATGCAGAATGGGAGGGCCATTGCATATTTCAACCAAGCTTTGTCATCAAAAGCTAGGCACAATTTCGTATATGAACAAGAATTAATGGTGATCATCCTTGCCATCAAGAGGTGGCATCACTACCTCCTAGGCCACTCTTTTATAATCAGAACTTATCAAAAGGCCCTCAAATATTTGCTGGAACAGCGAGCTTTGGATGAAGATCAATAAAAATGAGTGGCTAAGTTGATGGGCTACAAATTCAAAATTCACTACAAACCAGGGAAGGATAATCGGGTGGCCAATGCACTGTCTCGTAAAGCTAAGATGGAGTTCAAAGCTGTCTCAGTTTGACAATTTGATGAATTGAATACATGGGAAGAAGAGATTTTATAGGATGAATGGTTGTCTACCATTTGTGAGCAGGTCAAATAATAACCCACCTGCAGGATATAGTATGAAGAAAGGATGCCTACTGTTCAAGGGTAGGTTGGTCTTGCCTAAAACATCTTCTAGAATCCATCTACTTCTCCAAGAATTTCATGTAACACCTAAGGAAGAGCACTCAAGTTACCTACGTACATACAAAAGAGCAATTGTCTTTGTCTATTAGGAGGGTATGAAGAAAGATATTTAGGATTTTGTGGCCATATATGTGCTACCTACCAACAAAATAAATATGATGCACTTGCACCAGCATGATTACTACAGCCTTTGCCCATTCCCCTGCAAGTTTGGGAAGACATTAGCATGGACTTCATATCAGGATTGCCCCAGATCCGGCCACTATAACTATTTTGGTGGCTAACCGATTGACCAAATATAGTCACTTTGTTCCTTTCTCTCACCCTTATATAGCTAAGGATGTTGCAGTTGTATTCGTTCAAAATATTATCAAGTTACACGACTTTCCTAAAACAATTGTCTCAGATAGGGATAAATTGTTTATGAGCCATTTTTGGCAGGAGTTGTTCAAATTTTCGACACAACTTTGAAGCTTAGTTCAGCATATCACCCAGAAATAGATCAACATATCACCTGGAAACAGATGGTCAAATGAAGGTGGTTAATCGCACCTTGGAAACCTATTTGAGGTGTTTTGTGGGCAACAAACCAAGCAATGGGTGAAGCGGTTATCATGGGCCAAATATTGGTTTAATACCACTTATAATCAATCCTCTGGTATGACTCCTTTCAAAGCATTATATGGACGGGAACCACCAACATTTTTTAACTTGGAAGACTCTCTTTCTCATGTAGAAGAAGTGAATGAGCAGATCTGAGCATAGAATGCTGTCATATCTTAGTTAAAGGAGTATTTGACTGTAGCACAGGAGCGGATGAAGCTAAATGCCAACAAAAAGAGGAGGGATATGCAGCAACAAGTTGGGGATTCAGTTTATTTGAAGTTGAGGCCATATCAGATGAGGTCAGTAGCCTGGAAACTTAATGAAAACCTCAGCCCCATATTTTATGGGCCTTTCAAGGTCTTAGTAAAAATTGGGGAGGTGGCATATCGTTTAGAGTTACCCTCTTCAGCTTGGATTCACTCCATTTTTCACGTATCTCAATTGAAAAAAATCAATGCAGCCACATATCTAGCCATAACAATTTCCCACGAGACTAACAGAAGTAAAGGAGTTGCTTGTAGAACCAGAAACAATCCTGTAGCAAGGAAATGGACTAATGGGCATAGGGAAGTTCTGGTCAAATGGAGAGGGCTACCAGATTTTGAGAATTCATGGGAATTTTATGAGGTGATCAAAAAGCAATTCCTTGACTTTCACCTTGAGGACAAGGTGCCTCCCATTTTTTGGGGACCCGGGGGGGGGGGGGGGAATGATGAGCCCCTGTTACAAAAGTAAGCAGAAGGAAGGCAAGGGATCAAGGCCTAAAGGTTTATAATAGAAGAAATAAGTCAGTAGGTTAGTTATGATGAGTTGTTGTAACTAACTAACTACCTAGCTTATGTACATGTTGTCTGGGGGTTTTATATAAGGGATGCCATTGTACTTAGGTGAGGCAATGAGGAATTAGAAGAGAAGGGAGTCTCCTAGCCACTTGAATGTCTAGGGAGTTCTGTACTGCTTTCTGTGACCGTGATTAATCAAAGTGCATCATTCATTTTAATTACTGCTCCTAATTCTTGGATTTGGGAAGGGGGTTGCATCACATGCCCCAAAATTCCATTTGTTTGTGAGGTGTGTTTTTCACTATTACCATTGGCAAACAATTTTCTTTCCATGAAATCTTATTAAGAGAATGGAAATCCAAATACAAAGAACATAATAGACTTACTTGGTATGTAAACATGTAATGCGTAGTTACCCTTAACATGAGGGAAGGTCCTAATTCTACTTGTCTGACCTGTTCGTAGAAAATGTTGAGACCCTTCACCATAAAAACATTAAGTACATTGTTAGAAGGCAAATAACAGCAGCAATTGTCATACTAAAAAAAATAACAAGGGAACTTTTATTTTGCTACATTTCAAACATGGGAAATGAATCTCCAAATTCATAATATTTTGATTTTTGACAAACATTTGTTTAATTTGTGAAAACATTTTCTATTTTTATTTTCAGTATTCATTTTCTGAAATACTGAAAATATCTTTTTGATGTTTTCAGATTTAAGCATATTTTAAGAAAACATTTTCAGTAAACTAAATCAAACACATTTTTCAAGCCTGTTTTTTATTTTCAGTAAAAATGAAAAATGAAATGTCCAAACTAAACATACCCTTATTTTGGGGTTGCTGCAATTTTTATTTTTACTATTTACATCTTTGATTTTTCCTGGATCATCAGCAACCTCTCCAAGAAAAACAAAATTCTCTTTTGTTATTTTTCTAATGACTGAATAAAATAGCTACATACCAGAAGTACCAAGAGAATTTGGAGGATTCCTGAGTGAGAGAGAAGGTGGAAGCAAAGGGGTGACACTTTTAGAGTGGACTAATGTTGAATTAGGAGAGGCAGACTCAGAGTCTGAGTCAATATCTCCATAACATGTTTTCAAGGCCTCCATTTCTCAGTATACACTCTGAAACGTACCAAGCTTCAGGGTTTAAACCTAAATCTCAGAAGAATCAACCAGGAATCAGGTATTATGAAGTAATGCATTTTCCAAATTAAATAATTAAATAAATTAGAAGCAAGTTTAGGTTGTACTCTAGCCAATAGATTGACTTCTTGCAATGGGTCATATACAGACAATCATAATTACTTGGCAAAACATGCAAGTTTCTACAACATCACATATAATTTGCATAAGAAAAGACAGCAGAAGAAAAATAAACAGAAAGAATTTGTTTATCACTAAACTTGATAAGATACCCACATGGATATGATTCAGGCATTGAACATTTTTGTTTCCTTCTTTCCAAGCCTTCTTTCCATTTTATAGTTAATTTTCATTTTAAGCACTGTATAATAGTTTAGAAAGCAAGCACTTCTACTACAGAAAAAGCTACAAACTACAATAGCAAGGAAAATACAATAAGAATACAAGAGCAAATGAATAAGGGGAATTTAACTTGTTATCAAAGCCACTAAATTACAAAATTGACATCTACATCTATTTTTCATAAGCTAGTTTTGTAAACTTGAAGACTTCACTTTCAACCATATGCAAAATCTATGGGAAAAAAAAAACAATAATTTTATGAATAAAAGAAGCTGAAAAGAAAAATTAAAAAAAAAAAAGGTGCCTTGTTAAAATAAGTAACAAGTGGCTTGGAATTAGAGAACAAGCTACACATAAAAAATAAAATAAAAAACATTTCTAGCTAATATAAAGGAAATAAACAGTGGATTGTTCTGCATTCCTGACTCAAAATGTAGCCAAAAGAGCGTACACTATAGGCTGTTCAGTTGACTGGCACACTTTAAAAGTTGCAAAATTGTGGAAATTGACAAGAATTTGACAGAAATAATTATGTATCAGGCTATAACAGTTATCCGGATCTGCTCCTATGAGAAGCAGCCTCCTATGCAGCTTTTTTACTGTTTTTGTAACAAAAAAGTCCCTTAAGACAGTAAATTTGAGTTTTTTAAAATTAATTTTATCTTTTTCAACTTGTATGAATAAATAATGTAAATTTTTTGTATGAAAAAATTTAATTAAAAAAATTATGTTGCACAAAATTATAAGTTCAAAGAAAATGATTGTAAATCTTTAAAATTAAAGAAGTAAATTATACAATTTCTTAATTAAAAGGGATTAAAGAGAAAAAAAATAAACCATGCAAATTGAAAAAGACAAAATTAATTAAAAAAAATTCAAATTTACTGTCTTAAGGGACTTTTTTGTTACAAAAACAGTTAAAAAAAAAAAAGAAAGATGACGTAGAAGGTTGCTCCTCGTAGGAACAGATCTGGATACCTATAATAGTACCACTAAGGCTGTGTTTAGCAAGTTAGCTTATAGCTTATTTTACTAGCTTATAAGTTCATAAAAAATATTTAGTAAACAAACTTATTTTAATAGTTTATAGCTTATCATGTATACTTTATAGTTTCTATATTTTTCTTTCCTTTCTACCCTTGTTATTTTATAAAAATATTCATTATACCTTTATATATAAATATGTATAAATATAATAAAATATGTAAATATATAAATATATTATATATGTAAAAATATATTATTCATATATAAAATATAATAAATATATAAATATATATTTTTAATGAATTTTTTATATATAATAATTTAAATTAATTTAATTAAAAACAAAAATAATATATTTATTTATATTATTTTACAATTAAAAAATATATGCCATTATGTTATTTTACACTTTTCACCTACTTCAACAGTTATTTTTACCGAATATTTCTAATTCAATAAACTAGCTTATAAGCTATTAGCTATCAACTATAAATTATAAGTTAAAAATTAATTTATAAGTTATTAACTAACTTATAAGTTAATATTGTCAAATAAAGTCAAAAAAATCATGATTTCCATAGACTTTGGCAGCGATGCAGCAATGACATGAAAATAATTTTTTTGACAACCCTCCAGCCAAAACCAAATCGTGGAGAAAAAGAAATAGGGTCTCACAAAAATGGGCAAACTAAATGGTGTGCAAACTACCATAAATATGCACATCAAAATGCAATATCACAAATAACCATGCAACCCCCTACCCAAAGCTAAAATAACCAAAATTGGACCTCAAGCCAAAACTAAATTCAAATTATTACGGTCTTAAATTTATCTATGGTATCTCAAACTTCAATTAGAACAGCTATATAAAAATTTAGAAATACCTATCAATAACATAATAGAGAATTAACAAATTCCTTCTGGCACCATATATGTAGAAATGAAATCAAACACCATTGTGAACATCAGACCAGCACCACATGAATCATAGATTGCCCAATAGAACCTACTGATTCAAACAAAATATCTAAATCCCGATTCCAGAATACCAAATAGATAGCAATCAAAAGTAAGCCAAATAAAAGGTGGATGGGATGCAATCTAGCTAAGGATTGGAAGCCAAATGACTCAGAAACTTAAACAACCCATTTCATCAATATAAATGGAAAGTTAGAAGTAAGAACAAGAAGCAAAGGTTACAAAAGAGAAGCGAACTCTAGAAACCTCACCTTTCTCGCTCAAACTGAGAAATTATGCTTTAACGAAGCGATGGTAGCTGACGATGGTGAGAGCCGACGCTTTTCCAGTATCCTGTTTCTCTTCCCCCTTCGACGCTGAAATTTTGTCGAGTGAGTATGTTGTTTCGAACAGAGTAGTTAAGAGAGAAGGGTGATTTCTGTGAGAGAAGATTAATTGAATGATTGAAGTAGGAAAGACAAAGCCTTCTGTGGAGTGATAGCAAGAAGGAGGTGAGGAATCTGTGCGTGAAATACTGAAATTGAGTACTTTTCAAAAAAAAAAATATATATATATATATATATATATATAAACGCATAATTTTGAGTACTTTTCAAAATATATATATATATATATATATATATATATATATATAAACGCATAATTTCCCATTGTGGTGTTATTGGTATGTTATTGTAACAGTAGAGACTTTACAGTTAAAAGGTAATTTTGTCCTGGCCTTTTTCAAAATTTCGAAATAAAAATTAACAAATGTAAATAACCGTAAAATATAATAATATCAACAATAGTGTATACCGTTTCTTAGGGTTCTCGTCCAGTTCTTGAATCATGTTGGCTTTATTTTCTCTTATGGTTTCTTGATCCTAATATGAAGTCTCTGAGTTTTGGAACTTGAATTAAGCTATTGTCCGGTATACTAGAATCTTGTTAAAACCGAGAATCTTGAACTGTTAATTTGTCATTTGCTTGCATTGGATTTGACTACAATTTGTGATGGCTGAACCGTGTTTTTTCCGCTTACTGTTTTGTAAATCACGGTTTGATTTGGATTCAATCTCTTTTTTTGGAATTTCGATTCAAACTTGCTTGTTTGGCTTTTGGATTTCTGTTCAAGATTTAAAGCTTGTCCGGACTTGATTTGAATCATGTTTGGATATTTGTTGTGTTAGCTTCCGTTTTTACTCAAATCTTGTTTAGGCCGTTTTGAATCTGTTCTTGGCATGTATAAAGGGGATCTTTAGAAATCTTCTTGGAGGCGTAAACTCTGTTTAGCCATAGCCTCAAATTGGGATGTTTCCTATAATTTTTTATTAAGGTCTGAACCCTATTTAGGCGGATTAACACTCTTGATCGGGTTAATGTAATTTCCAGAATTTCCTGTTTAGAAGACGTTCTGTTTGCATTTGTTATTTTACACAGATTGGGTGTTACGTCCTGTTTTCTTGGATGTTAACATTCTTCCTATCGCCTTGCTCTCGTATCTTTGAAAGTTCATGAATTAACTTCCAAGACGGTAATCTGCTGCTTTAAAAAAATCACTTAAAATCTGCGTTATTAGTTATTAGATCTCAGACAAGCATATTGAAAACAAGCAGCAATCCCTCAAACAAGGGTCTTCTGGAGGAATTGCTAAGAACTGACAGTAATGAGTTTTAAGTTCTCGTCCCTTTTTCCTTATGCCATTTTTTTCTCGTCTCAAGCTAAAAATTACGAATGTTGTTCTATTTGCCTTTCTGCTGTTTAAAGGAATGATCTCAACTTCTTATATGTGTTGTTAAGTGAAATGGGGATGTAGCCTTTGTTCAGCTAGCATAATGGAAAATCAAGTTTCATGACTTGTTTTAATAGGGAAGAGTATTTTGCTGTCAGAATGTTTTTTTCTCCCCTTCTCTGTTATATGTTTCCTCGCCCTTCACCTTTCAAACCATGTTCCTGTCAAAGTTGGCAGTCAACCTTTTTGAGGAGAGACATACCCCAAATTTCCAATAAACTATTAGGTAATTTTTTTAGGCTTGTGGTATGTGTTTTAATTAGGGCTTTCAGATGGCTTAGATTAGCTAAAGCATGAATTGTGTATGATTTGATCTTATATAATTCATATCTAAAAATGTTAATTCATCTCAACTTATTATGGATTATGGCTAGTCTTATTAATCGATTTTTTTTAAATATATTTTAATTATTTAAATAATAGAAACTAGATATTAGAATAATCAAATTTAAAAAAAAATAAACTTCAGAAAAAATAAATAAATTAAACCTTAAATTGTAGATAAATGGTTCAGCTCGTAATTTTTTTTTTCTAATTTTTTTTGGATCCAACTTTACCGAAGTCTCGACTGAATCCAGTTTTTTTTACAGGCCCACGGTCGTGTACAACAAAATTGTAGTTTGGTATTGTATTAGATTTTTACTTTTTAGTTGATGAGTTTCTGATTCTACAACAAAATTGAAAACCAAATTGAGTCCAACAATTTCATACAAATTAATTCATGAATCATGATTGAGAGAGGGAGTTTTGCTGTTGCTAGACGCTGGTCTTGTATCTTCATTTCTTTTTCTTATCACTTGTATTCAAATTAACAACTCAACTCATTTAACAATTCATATCAAATTCAACAACTCATATTTAACGAGGAAATCAACAACTTAAGGAGCCTTCACCAAGACTTAAATAAAGTGCAAAATCAACAACTCATCTTCAAATTAACAAGCAAAGCAACAACCTGAGGAGCTTTCACCAAGACTTAAAATAAAGTAAGTACCAAATCAACAACTCATATTCAAATTAACAAGCAAAGTAATTAATATTCAAATTAACAACTACTTTACCCAAATCCTATAACTTGAGGAGCCATCATTGATCATCAAAAGCTTGTGTAGTATTCTGCTGTGTCTTAGCCTCTTAGCAGCTAAACCATAATGCTGAGAAGCAACTAGTGACATTGCAATATTGTTTTGCAATTTCGTAGTCATGGTAATCAAAATCTAGATCTTGCTTATAAGATCGCACAAAATGTAGATCTTGACAATGAAAACAAGTAAGATCTCTTGTAGGATCTTTTTTGTATCAGGATTGCTTGGAATTTAGATCTTGCATCTTAAGATCATACATGATCGTACAAGATCTTAAGATCCTAATACTTGATTTTTTTTTAAAATATCTTGGTATTCAATTCTTTTTAATGGAAATAACTGATAAATTTATGAAAAATATGAGATGTTTTATGAAGATATTTTGATATTTTAATAAATTATATTTATTTTTAAATATTTTTTATATTCAACAAATTATATAAATATTTTTTATATTTATTTTTTAAAATTGAATAAGATCTTATGATCCTGTGATTTGATCTCACTCGACTTTTCCAATCCTGTACAAGATCTCGATCATAATTACTTTGTTTTGTAGCAGTGGAATTTTTAAGCAATTTTGAGGATTTATGCATAGGACCTGTTTAAGGTAATTTTGGCTTCAGAACCCCACTTTTACTTCTCGTTGTCATACCATGCCCTTGAACAAATGGAGGAGGTACTGAACAATTTGAATCTGCATTAACTTCAGGTAAGTTAAAGGCCAAGACTGCCCATGAGGTGCGATGCAAATATGCAAGTACGAGTGCGAGACAGTGACAAAAAGAGTGCAAGATAGTGAGAGAACAAGTGTGAAGAAGAAGAAGACTTATCTAAATCATCTAAATGTGCGACTGCTGAGGTACTGTGCTACTGCTGTAGTAGCTGGTTTTGGTAATTTTAGTAAAATATATTTAAAAAGATAAAAAGGCCAGCCTGCCCTCAGTCTTAAACAAATTGGCCCTTTTTAAATAGGTTTAAACTGTTCAACTTAAAACTGCCCATTTACGGGTGATCCTAGTTTAACCCGTAAGCCACGACCTTTTTCCTGGTACTATTCTTGGGTCAAAAACATGTCTGCAACAATTTATTACCGAAGGGATTGAGGTGAAATAGAACCCTACGTTTGAGGAGTGGTCGGCTATTGATCAACTTCTCCTTGGCTAGATTTATAACACAAACGGTAGAGATTGCATCTAAAGTCATTGGATGCAAATCTTCAGTGGAACTCTGGAAATCAATCAGATATTTATGCGGTGCTCAAACAAAAGCCATAATAACCTTGCTCAAGGGAGAACTGCACAGAACTAGAAAAGGGACTCTAAAAATGGCTGAATACTCAGCCAAAATGAAATATGTGGAAGATAACTTACTGTTAGTTGGTTGTCCTATTTCTACTAATGATTTAATTACACAAACTCTTGCAGGTTTAGATGCTGACTACAATCCTATTGTAGTCCAGCTCTCTGACAAAGATAACCTCACTTAAGTGGAATTATAGGCAGCATTGCTAACCTATGAAAATAGACTTGAGCAGCTTTCAAGTCTCACTACATCTCTACATGCCAATATTGTTGCTAAGACCAAAAATGGAGGTGGTGATCAGTCTCAGCAGCAAAACTCTTTGTGGAGAGCTCAAAATCAAAATCACAGAGGTGGAAGGACAAATAGGTGGCGTGGCAGAGACAGAACCAACAATAACAGACCAGTATGCCAAGTATGTGGAAAAATTGGTCATACTGCTGTCCATTACTACTTCAGGTATGACCAGAACTATATGGGGTCTGTTCCTGCTTCGGTTAACATTGTTTTTGGTTCTTCAAATAGTTCAGGTGGACACCCAGCGTATCTAGCTACTGCTAGCACTATTTGTGATCCAAATTGGTATATGTACAGTGGCACGAGTAGTCATATTTACACATCCTTATGGTAAGGATGAAATTTTAGTTGGTAATAGTGAGAAATTACAAGTGTGTCACACTGGTGTAGACTCTTTGCCTTGCAAAAATCAGAATCTTAAACTAAAGCAAGTGTTCCATGCACCTAAAGTAGCTAAGAACTTGATTAGTGTATCTCAATTAACTTGTGACAACAATATCTTAGTTGAATTTGATTCCTCTGGTTGCTATGTTAAGTACAAAATTACGAGGGAAATTCTACTCAAGGGACAGACTCAAGACAGACTTTTTGAGTTTAAAAGATTCAAGTCATCTACAACGTGTTTTATTACTGCTAGTGCTACTGGTGTTTCTAATTCTGGTGTTTCTGGTTTTGTTAAAACTGCTACTGCAGTTTATGAATCTGTTAAACCTGTGTTAATGGTTATGTTTTTGCAAACTATTGCTACTGGTTCAGTTCTGTCCGCTGTTGCTAAGTCTAGAACAAAATCTTCAAAATAAGAGTGGCATGTCAAGTTAGGTCACCCTTCTGATAAAGTGTTGAGTCAAGTCATGAAATTATGCAATGTTCAATTGAATGAAATTGAAAAATATTTCTATGAACCTTGTTAACGTGCAAGAATCATGCTCTTTCCTAAAGTTATCTGACTCACATGCTGAAGTACCCCTAGAACTGGTCCACACTTATGTTTGGGGCCTCTCGCCATTGCAATCAACTTCTAGATTTAAATATTATATTCAATTTCTTGATTACCACTGCAGATATAGTTGGATTTTTCCTCTTAAAGGCAGAAATAAAGCATTAACTGCATTTGTTCAATTTAAGAATATGATTAAAAAATAATTTAAAAGAAAATTAAAATACTTCAAAGTGATCGGAGATGAGAATTCAAAAGATTTGCTCTGATATTAAGATAGAAAAATAAGAGCATCTAAAGTATGGTGCTGAAGAATGATTGATTATCATTCTTTTGCTGTATCGTGCTGTTAATATGTCGTAGGGCTGAATGCAGAAAAATACAAGAATATCTTTTCACTGTATAATCAAATCCTGAAAATAAGTGAAAGTTGATACCTTTATGGAAAGTTGACACCTATGAATGCAGAAAAATACAAGAATATCTGTAAATCATAGAGTAGGTATTATGTGTGCGCAGGTATCCTATGTGTGCGGGCCCACTGTAGGTCTATCTGTTTAACTAGGATTGCTTCGAGAAATCCATTTGGAGATTCAAAAGTCTATCATGGACCTTGATCAAGGTATATTTAGCTATTAGTTATCATCTTCCGTGATAAATTTTAAACTACTCTATAAGAATCAGTTTTTTATTTTAATTTATTATTAAAGTTTGTTATAAAAATAAAAATAATTCTTATATAAAAATTAATAATAAAATAACCAATTCATAATAAATATTAGTAGAGAATACTAAATATTAAAATATTAGAGAATTGATAATAAAATCTAATTACAAGTTCTAAAGAAGCTTATTATTAGAATAAAGAGTTGCTTAAAGTAGTGAAGAGTTACTTAAATTAATATGACATTATAAGACCTAAATAAAAACTTAAGTGAGGTTTACTACTTAAGATACTCTTACTTAAATGATCTCTCGATGATAAAGAATAAAGTCTCCTTTAAGAATCAAAGATATTTTTTTTAGAAGTAATTCTCTCGTTTGGGTTCTATATACTCCTTTAGAATTTAGAGAACATTTGTTTGTTTGTAGTTAATAAAAATCTGAATATGATTTGTTCAAATTTCAGACTATTAAATTTGTTTGTTTTTTATTTTTATTAAGTGCATAATTGCTCTAAATACATTTTATTCAATCACATGAAAAATCTATAAAATTTTTAGATATTTTGAATATATCTTTTACTAATATATATTAAAAATAAATCTTAACATTCAAATTTCGATCTCTTAATATTTTAAACAAACAAACAAATGCCTCTAAGTTATGCCATTGACGCTTTGACCAATAATCATGGATTAACCTATCCTTACTACCATTTTTTATTATAAAAGAAAAGAAAAGAAAAGAAAAGAAAGAACTAATCATTAAGCAAAGGGTCAATTGGAGTGAAATTACAACAAACTCCTAACTCTATATCCATTGAGGGGAATTTAAAATCAATTCTATCTAATTTTTAATCAAAATCTAATTTGATTTAATTATTATTTTTTTAATTGGAATGGCGGAATGAGATTTTAAAAAAATAAATAAATAAACCAGTTGACTATGCTATTATATGTCTATCCATAATTTTTATTTTTCTAATACCATCGTGAAACAAGCTGGCTTGGCTCTCCTCAATCCTTTTATTAAACATGTCACTTTTTAATATTCAAGCTTGTCTACATGGCCTGGGCCACTCTTTTTTTTAAAAAAAATTAATATTTATATTTAAATAATAGAATATTAAAATCTTTAGTAAAAAAGTAATATTTTTATTAAAATACAATTTATATTTTTAAAAGATTACTTCTTTAATATTTTTAAATTATCAACAACTTTAGCTTTTCATTTTTTTGAATTAATTATTTTATATTTAAATATGAAAATTTTATATTCATTTTTAAAAAAATTACAAAAGTTTTTATATCCAAAATTTCTATATTTATTGAATATAATGTTATAAAATATGAAAGTGTGATAAAGTGGAGTTAATTACATAAAATAAATCAATTTTTTCAAAAACAAAAATAAAAAATAAAAAAATAAATGAGTCAGCCTACATAATCCACAGGCTCTGCTCGTTTAGCCCATAGACTAAATAGGTTGGCCTATTTAAATGGGTCAAAATGAAAAGTCTAAACCCGTCCAAATACAAGTGGGCATGGGTCGGCGCGAGCTTAAGCCAATTTTAACAATACTATTTTCAAGAATTCAAAATAACGAGCATGTGATGAATGTATAATGTATATAATGATAACAACTTTTATTTTTTTAAAAATATTTTTTTTTGTTTAAGAAAGCCAAATGACCATTTCTCATGAAACACCATATATATTCACCTTCTTTATTGTGTTTATTTATATTTTTTTAAGCTGTCACACCAACAATTTTAAAATATTTCGTGCTTAATTGCAAGAACACAAGAAATGAAAAATAAGAATCATTTTAATAAATATTTAAATTCTTATGGAATAAAATGACTCAAACTTTTTTTCTTTGTATTTATATTTGTTTAAAACATAAAACCTCCCCTTATTTGTTATCCTTCTTCTGGTTTAGATGAAAATAAAAGAAACTAATTTTGTTGAATGATTTAGTATACATGTTGTCTTTGAAAGTTCCACTTTGATAAACAAAATAGCTCTTAAATGTCACATCATTGTTATTTCACTACTATGGCATGACATGTTAGCAACCAAAATAATTTTTGATGTCACATCACTACTATATCAATAGATAACTATGATTGTGACAACATGGTTGGGCAAAGGACTATTTTGTAGAATAAGTTCAACTTCTAAGGACCAAAATAGTTAATAGCATCTAAAAGACTAAAACATACCTGAGGTACAATTTTAGGGGCAAAAAAAAATGTGTTTACTCAAATTGTTATGCATTACATGTGCTTTGTTTCTTTCAAAATTTGGATTTAATGGTAGTGACACTAATATTTCTCTGGGCCTAAGACAAGGCCATTTCCTCTCACCCTACCACTTAATTATTTGTATTGCTTGCTAAGAGTGCAAAAGAAGGAAAGATCCAAGGCCTTAAGGTATAAAGAAATGCTCCAAGCTTTTCTCACGTTTTCTTTGATGATAATCACAGTTTAATTTTCTTAAAATAAAACTTTGAAAATTATAGTAAATTAAATTGGATCTTGAATATCTATTAGAATTTTCAGGTCAAAAAAATAAATATGAACAAGTTGGCTATTTTCTTTAGCCTTAATTGTGAGGAACAATTAAAATGCAATATAATGAGCAATATGAATATTAACCTTGTTGCCTTCAGCTAATTCTATTTAGGTCTTCCTACTATGGTTGGAAGAAGTAAAAATTCTTTCTTCAAAACTGAGAGAGAGGGTTAGTTTGGAAAAAAAAATCTTCAAGGGTTGAAGGAAAACCTTCTAACAATAGTCAGAAAAGAAGTTTTAATTAAGGTGATGGCACAATCCATATCAGCATCTAGTATGAGTCGTTTCCTTCTTCCTCTTTTATTTTTGCCTGAGTTGATCTAATGCAACTACAAGGAAATGCCAATTCAGCGATGAAAAGATCTATCGCTAAATGAGAAGTAAGGTTGGTAATTGTAAATTAGCCACAAAGAATGGTGTCATAAATTTGTTGCTAACTATAGCCTTGCTAAATTTTAGCAACGCCTAGTCTATTTCATTGCTAACTTAGTAACAAATATTATCTATTGCTAACTTGAAATAGGATGTTGATAAATTCAGTTAACAGTTTTCAAATGTTAACTTATTTAACGTTGTTATTCTAATCCGTCCCTAAGTTAGCGGCATATGTTTTAATCACTAATTTGGGATTTTGACATCGCTAATTTTAGTCAACTTCTTTTTACATGATTGACTTTTAGTGATGGATTCATGACTTGCTAAATTTGAAAGGGTCTTTTTGTTACTGAATCTGTCCTAATTTTTTTTTTGGACAAATGAAAATAATTTTCATTAAAGGCATTAAGGTCAACTTCTTTTTACATGATTGACTTTTAGTGATGGATTCATGACTTGCTAAATTTGAAAGGGTCTTTTTGTTACTGAATCTGTCCTAAATTTTTTTTGGACAAATGAAAATAATTTTCATTAAAGGCATTAAGCCTAAGATACATAAAATAAAATAGGACTCGAAATAAGGTAGTTACATTTCAGACCTGGACTCATGAGATAACATATACATAAATTCAGAACAACACATCTTAAATTAGTATCTAGGTCTTAACAGAAGTAACACACCCCTAGAATAAGAGGATTAAGGCTAATAAAACCTAACCCAAAAAGATGACCAAATATTACTCTTTTTTTTTTTTGGGAAAAAGGAGTCTACACAGCCTAAACCTAGAGAAAGAGTGTCTTCACGCCCGCCACAAGCCAACTCAACCGGCAAAATCATCCCACTTAGCAATCTCCACGGGTCATTTCTACCTCCATTGTCTTAGAGCATGGAGAAACATCAAAGGCCAAGGTAGCATCTGGATGGGAGGTTTCACTGTCATGTATGAACAGCACAACATCTAGATCAGGATCATGTTCGTCTAGGTAACAGTAAGGACGAGACCGGAACTACTCCATACATGAGCATCTATAAACTGTGGCCTAAATCTCTCACCACTGGTCTAGGGAGGAGCAGCTCATCGAGATTGACTCATCTCTAAAGGTCGAAGTTGGTTCATGGCACGTGTGAGGCACACGCGCAATCTGTAGGTTCACTGGATTCCTCACTCGCTAGCACGTGAAGGCACATGCGCCTGTGGTTGCGACGTAGATTTGGGTCCCCCGGTGTCCACTCTCTACCTCCAACGCGAAGCCAGTGCCATATTGGTGATGTGAGCCTGTTTGAACCTTTGGAACAGCTACGCCTCCTCGGTAGAAGCTGAAACTGAATAGAAAAACTAGTGCAGGGATACAACCTTTATTCCTTTATTTATTTGTGTTGTTTTGTAAACTAGTAGAAAACAAACAGTGATGGATCATGGCAAAATAGTTGAAAACGGAATAATAAAACCCTTCCAAAGAAGAGAAGAAAACTTCTACAAAGAGAAAAGGAGGATCTCTCACAGAGAAGAAAGGAAGAAGAAGAAGAAGAAGAAGGAAGGAGAAAAGGCAGGTGGCGGCTGCAATAATAATGTGGAAACCCTAGAAGAGAGTATTAGGAGAGACAACTCACTTAAAAAATCATCTTTATTTTAGAATAATCTGTCCTAAATATGAAAGGGCCTTTTCGTTACTAAATTTGTCATTAAATTTTAATGGGCCATTTCATTGTTAAATCTGTTGACACTAAATTTGAATAAGTCATTTCATTACTAAATCCATCTCTATAATTTGCATCCAATCAAAATATGGTACATGTTTTACTTTAAAAATCCAATCATACATGTTTTACTTTGTGTGTCCCAGATGTTGGCTCCTTGAGATGAGAGATTCTAGAGGAAGCACATGGTTCTGCATATGTGGTTCATCTTGGTGCTACCAAGATTTGAAACAACTGTATTGGTTGGAGCGCATGAAGCGGGATATGGTGAACTTCATGTCACATTGCTTGACCTGCCAACAAGTAAAGGCTGAGCATCATAACCTGTAGGAACATTACAACAAATAGAGTTTCCCGAATGGAAGTGGGAGAGAATCACCATGGATTTCATGGTTTGGTTACCTCATTCTTTGAGTGGTTGTGATTCTATATGGGTGATCATAGATTGATTGACTAAAATGGCATACTTCCTTCCGATATAGACAATTTTTAGTAAAAGGACTATCCAAACCTTGGAGGACAAGTTGAGATCATGTGTCCTAGACTTTGGTGGGAGTTGGGAAAACCATCTAAAGTTGATTGAGTTTGCTTATAATAATAGCTTTCAAGCAAGTATCAGTATGGCACCTTTTAAGGCCTTGTATGGGAGACGGTGCAGGTCTCCAATTAGATGGTTTGAAACTAGTGAAACAAGGGTGTTGGGTCTTAATCTAGTGCTCGATGCTTTAAACAAAGTTAAAATTATTTGAGAGAGGTTGCTTGCGACTCAGAGCAGGCAAAAGGCCTATACAGATAATAAGAGATGGGACTTGGAGTTTTCAATTGGTGATATGGTATTCTTATGGGTGTCCTTTTAAGGGTGTCATGAGGTTTGGGAAGAAAGGGAAGTTAAGTCCTCGATGCGTTGGACCCTATGAGATTGTTGAAAAGGTGGGCAATGTGGCATATCATTTGGACCTAACCATGGAACTAGAAGGGGTACACCCTGTATTACATATATCTATGTTAAGGAAGTACCTTCCCAATTCATCCCATGTCATTCATTGTCAAAAGATATAGTTTGATGAAGCTCTTTCCTATGAGGAAGTCCGATGGCCATCCTCGATAAGTAAGTGAAAAAGTTTTGGTCCAAGGAAGTCCCTTCTGTCAAGGTGTTTTGGCGAAATCACTCCCAAGAGGAGGCTACTCGGGAAGCAGAGGAGCTTATGCGTGATAAGTACCCACAACTTTTCGTACCTCGAGGTAATGAAAAAATTCGAGGTACCAAATTTCTTAAGGGAGAGATTGTAATACCCTAGAATTTTCTTTCTTGAATTTTATATTTGTAAGATTCATTGTGTGAAGGCATGATATGAATATGTGATGATTATAGCTATAGTTGCATTGATGATGTCTGATTGGGATGTCAAGATATGTGTATGTGTGAGTGTGATGCTTGAATTAATGAAAAACTACCCACAATTATGAGTGATGAGTCAGAGAGAAATAGTTTAACTTGGATAGGTGGGGTAAGGGACCTAATTGAAAAGTTGTTGAAACTTAGGGCAAAGTTATAATTTTCAAAAATGGGTTGTAGGTGGGTGATTAAGGTGTTTGGAGTGATAATTTCTAAGTATAAGGAGTAATTGAAAAGAAAATGATTTAATTATTCTTGGTTAGGAAAATGCCCAATTTGCACTGAGACCCATGCTTAAAATTAAGAAAGAATGAAATGAGGGACCAAAGTGCAACTTTTGAAAGTTGACTCTCCCCACACTTAGGCAAATTTTAGAACCCTCCCTCTCATTCTCACCTCTCTCATGTCTGTCTCTCCTTTTCTCTCTTTTCTGTGTCTTCAAAGCTTCTACCACCAAATCCTCCAAAGCTTGATCTTGCCATTGGTGCATTTCCGGTCACTGGCGGTCCACCACTACACAAGAAGCATCAAGGGCCAAGGTAAGATCTTTATTTTTAAATTTCTCTTCCATTTTCATAGCTTAGAATCCTAGGTACTGAAATTGGGTATTTGGAGTGGTTTGACAGTTTCTTTGGAATGTTTTTGAGATATTATGGTCCCTTAACCTTCCCTCCCCCAATCCTTGATGATTTAGACGTCCAAAATAGGTTGGGTGTTTGATTTTCATGATGGAATCCATACCCATATCAGAAAAATGAAAATGTCAGGGTTTTGTGAGATTGCTAGTTTGATTTTTGAAATCTAAGATGGAAACAAGCTTTTGAATGTGTTCTTGAGGGTTTGATGGGTGTTGGATAGCCAAAACATTGAGGAAATGTTAGATGTTGAGTTGGGATTGAAAGAAGGTAGTTGTAGGTTGAAGAAAGTGCAGAAATCATGTCTTTTCTGCACTTGCTATTGCCTCTTGGTTCTGCAATGCCACAAGGCAGAGAAGTGCAGAACTTTTTTTGCACATGGTGCTGCAGCACTGGCCCACCGCTCCTACACTAGACCAATTCTTCTCTATCAAATGGCACTGCAACGGTGGAGATATTCTTTGCAGCGACCATCTAGCATACTTTTCTCAAATTTTTGTAACTTTTTGTCTCTCTTTCATGTGGGAATCATTAGGGACCCATCCAAACCTATTTGTACACTCCAAATTCCCTCTGATCATCACAAAAAACACGATAAACGCATAATATGGCCAAGATCCAAGTGAGTCTCCCTGTGATTGATAACATGAGTTGCCAAGTACAGCATGAGCTAGAGACGGAATTAAGGATAGAAAAATTCATTCTTGATTTGAGACAAACTTAAGGACAGAACATAATTTGAGAAGGAATAATTTTCCTCGCAAAATATTTTGTCTCTAATTTTGAGATAGAATTTATTTTCCATCTCAAAGTTTTTGCCACACCTTTTTTTAGAGATAGAATTATTTTCGTTTTTGAATTTGTCTCCGATTTATCAGAGACAAATTTTTACTTAATCAGAGACGATATTTTTTTGTCTCTAATTCTAGATTTTCTAGTAGTGATATCTAATAGAAAAGAGGAAACATTTATTAAAAAGACCAAACATTTGTAAAAGGCATATTTTTTTAGAACCTTTCATGTGTCAACAAGAATCATATCCAAGTTAATCAAATTTCCATCCAATTTTCTCTGTAAAGAGATCAAACATGTAAAAAGAGCAAACATTTGCTAATAAAGTCCCACATTCTACAAACTCTAGCTCATTATTATCTAATCTTCTTGACTATTATATCCAACTCATATAAAATAGAATACTTTATCATCATAAACGAAAAAATAGTTTCGCTTATATCAGTTAGGGGTATACAAAACCGATCCAAACCAAAAAAAATCGAGCTAAAACTGAACAAATAAGGTCTAGATCGATTTCAAAATTATAAAATTTTCAGTTTGGTTCGGTTTGTCGGTGTGGTTTGGTTTGGTTTAGTTATAACTAAACCAAACCGAACCATATTATATGCAATAATATATATATATATATATATATATATATATATATATAATTATTTATATATATAGTTAAAAATAGTTTAACTATATGACTTGGGCAATACTTCTAGATAAAAACTAGACTATGTTAAGCAAACTAGAAAAGTGAATACTGAACACTTGGTATTTGGTAAAATTATGGGTTTTTTTTTTAGAAAAAAAGATAAAAGTGATCATTTTTTATTTTTAAAAAAATCTTTAGGATATCAAACAGTCCAAAATAGAACCAAACCACCCAAAAAAATCAAATCAAACCGCCATAAAAGAAAACCGAATAGGTCCAAGAATTAGTAAACTAATTTAGTTTGGTTCTGTTTGGTTCATGCCTAAAATCGAACCGAACCTAACCTTTGAACACCTCTAATATCAACAAGAAAGGAATTGGAAAAAGAAGGAATACTTGAGAGCTTTCTTCTTGATGATTCCTCATATCTATATACCATAAATTAACTTTACAATGTTAGGAGCTTCAATACCAAAAACCTAATCCTCACATAATAACAACACATTAATATAATAAAAGCACACTAATATTGATGGAATTTATTAGACTAATTAACAACGGATGACAATATAATAAAGCACATCACAGTAACAGTTGTAGTAATATACATCGTCTAAGCACGACTTTCGAACTTGTGTATGAGCAGACAAAAGGAAAAAAGCACACAATAAAGTACATAGTGGTAGCTTCATTTACTTTCTTTTAGCCTTTATAACCCAAGACATATCACCTTCAAGTTTCAATATTAATTTCATTTTTTAAGATAAATTGTGGAAAAGTTATAGTTTTTCAAAGTTTGAGGTATTTAATTTTAGTAGTATAAAAGCACACACAATAACAGTAACGCATAATAATATAATAGCACATTAAATTCTTTAAAGTATTTAATTTTAATAGTATAAAAGCAGACACATTAAGAGTAAAGTACACTAATAATATAATAGCACATATACTGCTCTTCTCTTCATAGTAACGCACACACTAAAGCACACACGTTAATAACATATTCTAAGAGTAATATGAAAAAATACACTTACATGTTGGAAGAACAACTTAAAAATAAGTATAAACATCAAAAAGGAAAAAGTGAAGGTTAACAAGAAAATATAAAACGTGTGATATTGGACTGAGACACGAATATCTCTTTTTTTTTAAAGTAATTTTTATGGCTCCCACGAGTTGAATTTATCATATCACTTGGCTTCATGCCAAGGAGGGGTAAATAGATTAGCTCACAGGATTGAAGAGTATGATGTATGGTGCATACCTTGCATTAGGTGTTGTACTTTCACAAGTAAGATATAAACTTATTATGTTATGTGATAATTGAGTGTAAAGGGTCTCTAGTAGTGATTGTGTATATTTAGGATTTCTTGTTTGGAGTTGGAGTGGTATAATCCATGTACTCTTTGTACGTTAGTCAATTGGCTTCAAAACCTGCATTTGTTTTGGGAGTGTAGTGTCGTTGGGTACGGAGATACCTACATGGGGCTTTCAAGCAATTGAGTTCTTTGCATGTATGTCTATATTTTGAGAGTAACTAAAGTAGGGTGAAGTGATTTCTCTCACTAGAGACTTTCCTAGCCTTTGGTCAAAAGGAATATTATGGCCTTCGGGTCACATGAGTATTATAGTTTGAATTCTATAGTGCATTAACTTACATGTTGCATTGGAGATTGACTTGTTAGATGTTGATTAGAGTGTAACTCGCTCTCACTATAGTGTTGTTTGTAGTGTAGTTCATCCTTTGTATTGTGTTCTTGATGGTGACATATGACCTACGGGTCGGGAAATACCATGACCTATGGGTCGAGAGTTAACCATGACCTACGGGTCAGGAGATAATATGACATTCAGGTTGGGAAATAATACGACTTACGTGTTAGGAGATAATATGACCTTCTAGTCAGGAGATTATACGGTCCACGGGCCAAAGTACCTGATTAGCCTTTAGGCTTCAAGATATTGACCTCGGTGTCTCCCTTGCATTGTGTAGTTGAGTTGTACCAAACTGTAAGGGAGATTGGACTGTTGTGCATTGTTTGGAGCCTTTGCTTATTTCTTTTATTATTGTGTTGCATGTTGGGAGGTACGAGTAGTGACTTGGAGTTGAAATGCAAAACTATGTGGTAGTGGTTTTAGGATATATGTAGCCTACGGGCTCAAAGTTGTTAAGTCTCTTTGGACTTGGAGAAAATGACTTGATGTCTGTGTGTATGGATGGGTATTGAGGAATTCATCTATGTTGGAGTTCGGGATTGCCTTAGGTAATCTAGAGTACTCTATATGTGCCTATTCTGAGTGGTAATTGTGTTTAACCATCTATATCGCTCGTATGTGCTTGGAAGTAATAGTGTGAGACCACCTAAACGATGGAGGTTTTGACTTACATCCTTGTGGTGGTTGATACTCGAAGCCTTCGCATGAATGGTAGCAGAGAAATACCTACTCATTGAGATTTTTATCTCACCTTGTTAATTGCATTTTTGCAGGTTTTGAGTATGCCATAGGATTGCCACCCAAGGAGTGGTAGAAGTTTGAGGCTTATGGTCCTTTCTTGCCTTAAAGTTCAGAGCTTGTTAGTCAATATGTCGGTATGTTATCATGAGCTCTGTAGTCAGTTAGGACAGCTAGGAGGGAGGTATTGCATGTAGGAGTTTCTAGTATAGCATGAACACACATTTTCAGCATGGGTAGTTGTTGTTCCTTAATTGTATGCTCCACATTTCCTTGCATAGTAGATTGGCTCCAATTGTATATATACTTATGCATGTCATGTGCTACATGGGGATTAGGAGATAGGAGTTTTAGGCTTAAGGTTTATGGAAATAATCCTATATCGTGCCGGTCACGTGCTCAGATTTTGAGTCGTGACAATTCGAGACTGTCCAGGTCGTCCACGGTACCTGTGGATAGTTGCTGGCGGCCCCCCTGCTGCATCTACCCTTATTACTCCAATAATTGTAAATCTCCACCCTTATGGCTCCAAGTATGTCATTCCAATGGTGTGCACCGCCATGTCATACCAATCACAATCATAATCACAGTTATGAGTACAACATAATCATACAATTTCCACATCCATCATGTATTAATACATAAAGGCTCATGACATTTTCTTATAACCATTTACGTAACATGACTATTATATGATTTCCTCAATCATGGTGTACCACATCCACATTTACTCATGAGATTTCCACAAGATAGATGTCACCCAATACAAATAATGCTCACATAATCTACATATTAAGTCATATATCATACTAGTCACATTCACAAATCATTCCCAATAGAATCCATGAAACAAGTCTCTTTATAATTACATGGGTTAAAGTTATGTGCATATCTCTACTTTAGATAAATATACATATATATCCATACCCACATCCTCAATTAATTGAGTTAATGCGTGCACATACTTTCACTAGAAGTAAACAAGGATTGACACATTCATATGCAAGTATACCTTTAAGCACAACCCATGAGAACCCATAGGTGTGCATACATATGCATGTTTGAAGTCAACTATTAATTCACTAACTTTGAAAGTTGTATATCTTATATCTCCCTAACTATTAAACCAACATTGCAACAAATTTGATGTCAACAAACTCCTAAAGTTTACCACAATCATATAATGTATGACCAGCTGAGTTAGAAAAGAAAACCATTTCCAAAGTGGCATAGAGGAACTTCTTTGACAATGAGGAAGTTTCAATGAGTGAACCATATATATAATTTTGCAATGACAACCTCACCAATCTCATCCTCCTTTCTTCCACATACCCATCAAATGCTTCTACAATATTTTTCACAAAAGCTTCTTGCCCACCATTTCCTAAGAATTCCATTTCAGCCAACTTCTTTGCTAAATGTCTTGCAAGCACAACTGCATCTTCTAGGCCTGCTGAGCCACCTTGCCCTAGAAATGGACCCATCACATGCATGGCATCTCCGGCCACTGTCACGGTACCTTTGCGAAATTTGCCAAACAGAATATTTGACCAAGGACGATACCTTAAATGCGAGAGCAAAAGTGAGCTCAAATCACAGTTGTTTATCATGTCCCAATCTCATTAGGGAACTCCTTTGTGGATTCTAGGGTCCATTGTTGCATGAGCTCCGGAACCTTGAAAGCAGTTGAATCTATAAAGGTGTATGATAAAATCTTGAGTCAATATGGATTATATATTCTCATAAACTATACAAAAAAGGTTTAGCATGTTAGTGCTACGAGTTTTTTAAAAAAAGGCTAAAATAAATATATATATATATATATATATATTATATTTCGGTCCCTAACAAATAAGTTGATTATCCTTCATAGATGATTTCTTTCAATTCAGTGGTCAAATCATTAAAATGCTTGCGAACATTCATTCAATATTTAACCTCAAATCTAACGATCTATTGACTTAGGTGTTATTTGTCACTTAAAATCTAAGCCAGATTTAGTCACCAATAATCTCTTATTCAGTAGGCTGTTAGGTTTGGTATTAAATTTTGAGTGAAAAAAAAAAAGAAAAAGATAGAAGATCAGTATGGTAAGTATTCTAATAGTTGAATGACTATACTAAAAAATACAAAAACAAAAATTGATATGAGATAGAACAAACTAAAAATTTAACTCTGTCAAAGGCCAAGATAAAGTTTTCTTCATTAAGAAAATTCAAGTTTAGTTTTGATATGTAATGACTCCTTGTAATTTTAATTAAAAATTAACCCTTTCAATTTTTAAATTATTATTGAATAAACGACATTAATCGGTGTACGAATATGATGTTAATTAGCAAAAAGAAAAAAAAAAGAAGAAAGACTAAAATTTTATTTTGGTCCCTCATAGATATCCTTTTTTTAATTTGGTCCTTTATAGATTGTCATTCTCAATTTGATCTTTTACATATTAATATGTTAACAATTCAGTCCTTCAAAAATTTTTATTCTCAATTTGGTTACTCATAGATTGATATGTTATCAATTTAATCCCTCACTTAGTTTCATTGTCAGTTTGATTCCTTACAAATTGGTATATTATCAATTTAGTTCTTTTTTGTTGGCCATAACTTTTGATGGTCTCAACTTTTGGTGAAAGGGCTAAATTGATAACATATAAATCTATAAGGGACCAAATTGAAAATGTAAATATGTGAGGGACTAAATTAATAACATATCAATTTGTGAGGGGACATATTGAGAGTGAAAATCTATGAATGATTAAATTGATAACATATCAATCTATAATTGACCAAATTGAAAATGAAAATTTATGAGGGACTAACTTGAGAAAAAAGGTATCTATGAGGAACCAAAACAATGTTTTGGTCAAGAAAGAAATGAATGCCATACCTGGTAAGTGTCGTTTTTGACATAGGAACCAGTAGACCAACTTAGAATCAACTGGTATTCTTCCAAAAATTGCATGTTCTCCTCTGAGTCTAAGGAATGTGTTAGGGAATCCATGGCCATTTGAATAATTTGTGAATCCTCTCATCTCCGAAAGTGAAAAAAGCTTTAAGGGCTTAAGACCAATGAAATCAGCAACAACCGAATGGGCTCCATCACATCCAATTAAAACCTGCTTTGAATATCAGAACCACTTCAAAATAAAATAAAAATCATTCAATTTTAACATTTGAAGGATCAAATGTCTCAATTTAGTTTCTAAAATATTACATTTGTTTAAATTCGATCCTTTTTGTTGCTAAATCACAAAATTTACTGTTGCTAAATCTGAAAATTTTTGTTGCTAAAAGTCATTTTAACAAAAAGAGGAACCAAATTGAAACAAATACTCTTTCATGCACTAAATTGAGACTTTGATCTTTTGGGAACTAAATTGAAATAGTTGTGATCTTTTGGGAACCAAATTAGTAATTTATTCATCTTTTTATTGAGATCCAAAAATTGGCCAACCTAGCTTTGGCTAAAATTAGTAAGGAAAAAAAAATTCCATTTCATTTGAGTCACAAAAAATGAAATAATACAGGGACAAAATTGAGAATGATAATTTATGATAGACTATATTGATAACATATTAGTCTGTGAGAGACCAAACTAATGAAATTCTATGATGGTTTAAATGGATGACATATGAATCTATAAGGGAATAAATTGAAAATGAAAATTTATGAGAGACCAAATTAAAAAAAAAGACATATGTGAGGAACAAAAATAAAATTTTAGTCCTTTTTTCAAAGATTACCTTTGCCTTGATGACATGGCCATTGTTCAACTGAAGGAATGTGGATGAAAAAAGTGGGTCTGAACGAAGAGAAATGACTTGGCATCCAAAGCGTACTGTGCCATCAGGCAAACTCTCACAAAGTGCTCTTAACAGGTCACTCCGTCTCAAACATCGAGCTTCCCCATGTCTGTTCTTCAACACACCAACGCTTCTCTAAGTTTTTAATATTTGAATAAATTACACTTCTTTTTTCTGCAAACTTTTAGAATTCTATATACTCTCATCTCTTTACTTTTAAAAATTAAAGCACACAATTCCTCCTTTTATAATTATAAATTATATTATACTTTAGTTTAATTTTATATTTTATGTTTAGCGATATTTGTTATAATATTTTTTTTGGACATTTGATAACCTAATTACAATACCTTTTAGTTACTTCAAAACAGTTTTATATATTGTGATACATTTCTTATTACTATTAATGCAAATGAAATGTCACAATCCTATTTTTTTTTGTAAGAAAAGTATTCAATATGTATTAATTAGATTAACAAATGATATTTTAATCCATAAAAATATGCGGTATTAGGTTACAAGATATGAAAAATTAGACTGTATGACAGATCTATCTAACTAAAAATTAAAAAATTAGATCAAAGTGTAGCAATTTTATAGTTACCAGGGAGGGGAGTGTATATTTTAAAAAGAAAAAAAAGTGTAATTCTGAAAACTTACAAGGGAAGAAAGTGTAATTTACTCTAAATTTTTTTTACCAATATTCTCTTGTTAACTTACAAATGATATTTTATATTTAGATTGTGTACCAAAATCCCACTAAATTTTTCATCTTAAATTACTCTATTTGAATCGAAAAACTTTTCAATCTTTAAGTGATTCAAAAGTTAAAAAGAACTTTCAAACATAGTTTTTGAACCTTATATTAACTCTAAATCAAGTTCTAAGATTATGAGATAAAAAGTATATGAGAATTTAAACTCTCAAAAAAATTAAATCTTATGAACAGTATATGAGAGTTTAGAACTTGATTAACATAGTTTTATGAAAAATAATGAATTAATTCTTGATGTGAACTTCTAAATCTTAAGTTTTGGATTTAATATCTAGAATACATTTATCAATTTTTTCTTAGATCCCTAGTGTTACATTTTTTCTTAGATCCCTAGTGTTACAACCTGCACCTCAAAACACCAATTATTTCTTGTTAAGATATAAACCCAATTTGTGATCTAGGGTTTTAAATAGATAGTCCTAGGGCTAGGGTGTGATGTAGAACATAGGAATTTAGGTTGTAGGTTAAGAATCCTAGTGTTTAGGTGTCTATTAAGTTAATTAGGGTCTTGGAATTATCTAGGATAAGCTTCTGGTTTGATCCTTTGATTTGGTTATGTCATAGGCTATTTTGAAGGAGGCTTGTCTATGGGGAGGTCGACTTTCCCAAATGTGGCCTCCCCCACCTCTTATATCCGGACCCCAAGTGAGTCCATGATATTAAAAAAAAAAAGGGACCAACACGTAAAACAATGTATACTGGTTACAGTGGGGAGGCGATCTAAATAAATCCTTTTAAAGGAGCCTCTTGGAAGAGAATAAGCTTGAGAGGTAATTCGGACAACTAAGTTTGTAATCGGCCTTCCCGTGAGTAAATAACGATGTTATGACTAGGTTTTTCAACTTTTTTTTAATTAATTACAACATGTTATTTTTTTATAACTTGTATTTTATTCCATTTCAACTTGTTTATTCTCGTACTAATTGATTTATAACTCAGTTCCATTTCAACTTTCAAAATTACAAATTTTCTTCACTTGTTTCATTACAAAATGAATTAAATATATTTCTTTACCTTGTGGGACAAGCAATAATATAATGGATAAGGTGACATCCCTTGGAGGGAGATGTAATTGGACCGAAGGGGTTTGGGTATGATTCATGAGTAGAGTACTCATGTTCATTGGTTACTTATCTTTGGACTAGCCGATGATGGTCTTGATGTAAACAGGCCAAAATTTTAAAGATCAAAACCGTTCGTTTAGGTCTGTATGCCACTCTTTTTTAAATATTAAAATAAAATAATTTTAAATTTTTTAGAAAAAATTTAATATTTTTATTAAAATAATATTTATATATGTAAAATATTACTTCTTTAACATTTTTAAATAACCAATAATTTTATTTTTTCATATTTTTCTTTCAAGATTAATTATATTATATTTAAATTTGAAAATTTTATATTTATTTTTAAAAAGTTATAAAAAAATTTTATCCCAATTTACTATATTTATTGAATATAATATTATAAAATATAGAATTGTGATAAAGTTGAGTTATTTATATTAAATAATATATTTTTCTAAAAAACAGAAAAAGGGCCGGCCTAAACGGGCTAGACTAATGGGCCTAAACTACTCAATCCATGACCGTCCATTTATAAGCAGTCTCGATCTGACTCACGGGCCATGTGCTTTTTTTCGGTATTATTCATGGGTTGTGCCCATGTTTATTGGTGATTAACCATCGTGAGATGTGTGCTCATGTTTGGTATTCGCTCAATTGGAATTGCCCTCATCTCATTTATTTTCATACAACCTTGCTTTTATATTTATACATGCCTTATTTGTATATTTACTTAACTTGTTATATGTTGTTTTCTATGAATCTATCAATTATTTCATTGCTTAACTCTTTCATGCCTAGTTAATTATTTGTTGTATATATTTTGGTTTCTAGCTATACTAGGTGTAAGTATTTTGTTTCCATTAAGTCATAGTAGTTTACCTCCTTGAAGTTTTCAAACCATAAGTTTTCTATTTAGGAAATTATAACCAAATGAGTGTAGCTTTTAAACCTTCAAAATTTTCTAATTAAACTTCCTTAGCTATTTTACTAATTACTCTAACTTAAGATTTACTTTATATATATATATATATATATATATTTTATAGCTCAATTATTTTTATTTTCATTGCTTGTACCATACCTTGGCCATAATTATATTACATAGTAATATACTATGTATATTTATATTGTTCTAGTGTTCTCTGTGATCAAATAGGCCACCACTTATGATCATGCGTTACTAATTCTAGGCTTGCGGCAGTGCTGGCAACACACTGTCTGCGCCGGTCATGGGCCCAAGTTTGGGTCGTGACAAAGATGGTATCAGACGATTGTTAGGTTAGTTTGTCTGATACCAAAGATGGTATTAGAGGGTGGTTTATGGTTTAGGTCTTCTATTGATTACAAAGCAAGGTAACGTTAGTGGATCCTTCTCTATTGTTATGAACCATGGCATAACTATAGAGCGACGGCTCCACCAAAGGCCCTATAGGATGTGTCTTCTTTTCTTTTCTATCAGATTCCTTTCTAAGGATGAGTTGAGCTTGGGAGCAGACTTGGCGGGGTAGCGGCCTAGGGGAGTGATGATAATCTTGAAGAAGTAGAGCCTCGTGGGTATGCTCCCCGGGAAAAGCTTAGTTGAGCCAAGAAGAGGATGGGCGAAGAATGGAGAGACTTGACAAGCTGTAAGAAGTGGGTTGGTAAGTGTAGGAATCGTGCTCTCAGAGTACAAAGACTACACAAACCATAAATTAAAATGTGTGGCAGATCAGCTTCGTCCTCGTTGGGAAAGGACGAGCTGATTGTAATGGCAGGATCACAAATTCTCACCTAAGGGATTTGAATGGTTTAGGAGGAAGTTCCTGACATGGTTCTCGAGAGATTTAGATATCGTATTCAAAGAACACCGGTACTTGTACTTTAGGTGTATCCTCATGACCTCTGTGTGGTATGCGATTGTGATCGCATGGTTATTTATGTTTTGTGGATTGGATATGTGTGGGATGCATTCAAGTGGATTGATGCATGGTTATTATTGAGTCAATTACCCCTGAAGGTTGGCCAGTGGGTTGATAATCAGCGTGGGTTTGAAGTCATGCTTTAGGAAACACCTAGGTGGTAAGTGCGGTGATCCAGAATGTGGGATAGGAAAATCTCTTATACAGACTATCCCTGGTGGTTTCAAAGTGCACAGCGGAAGCATGGTGAGTACGATGAATGGGATTATGCCTTGAGGGTGGTTTAGACCCAAAAAGGGGGCAAGTTCTGTGAGAACTTCGCTTCCCTTTTTCTAGGGCAAGAGAAGATGTGTCCGAGGGTGGCAGGAGTGGTGTAGTTCTGTCTTTTTGGATGGATGCCCTGGTTGGAGATATGTTCTTATGCAATGAACGGGATAGCAGCTGCACAAAGAACTAGTGGTGATGAATATCTGTTCGATATTATCATGTCTGAAGCTTTGGTGGATGAATGATGATATCAAACAGGATATTCAAAAAGGGGAGAAGAATGTAATACCCTAGAAAATCCGTGATTTTTGGGAGTTACGTGAAGTTAATTTTGTGAAGTATTTTGGACTGAAGATATATTTTTCTTGTGGTATATACAGGAAAATTCGAGGTTTGGAAGCGATAGAGTTGTGGAATATTGAGTGGTTGAGAGCCGAGAAATGTATTGGTGGAATTGAGGGCATTAAGGGAGTTAGGATACTGATTGAATGCAAAGAGGGACTAAAGTGAAATAAGAAAAACTGTAGGGCACCTAGGATTTAGAAACACCTGAGGTGGAATTTTACGGATTTTCTTTACCATTCTTGACTAAGGGTCAACTGGAGGGCAAGTGGTAATTTCACCCCGGGTGAGTATATATAGGTGGCTTTGCCCCTTTTTCCTCATTTTCTCATTTCCTCTCTCTCTCTCTTCACTTTCTCTCCTCTCTTTCTCTCTTCCTTCTCTCTACTTTCTCTCTCTACACTCCAACTCCACAACTAAGCTTTAGAGGGTGGATCTTGGGCGATAGGGCGAGCCTCTAGAAGCCAAGCAATGTAGAGAAAGCAACGAATCGATGTAGGAATTCCTATTTCTCAAGTTTTTTCCTGTTTTCTAGTTTTAAGGGTGTTTGGGGTAAAGTCAAGATTTCGGCTTCGTTTCTCAATTAAAATTGGTACTTTTTGTGTCTAAATGCTACTTAGACATTAAGGGTGAGATCCCATAGAAAAAACCATGGAAAACGATGGAGAATTGACCGGATCTGACCCAAAACCATGGCCAGATCGTGGGGTGCGAAGTCGTGGCACCTAGGCACCATATAGGCACCTCAGGCACCACCGTTGAGTGGAGTTGAGGGGTTTTAGTGCCCCGGGAACCACGTGGGATGCCTAGGAACCAAGCCCTTCAATTTGGTCAGAAACTTTGGTGTCTAGCGCCTCAGGTGCCACGTGAGGCGCTTCGGGTGCCAGCTTTTCTGGTAAACTTTAGGCCATTTTGAATCGCCATAAGTCCTTCATCCGGATTCCGTTTTGGGTGAACTTTATATCTTTGGAAATCTCTTTGAGTCTAGTTTCCAGTGGTATAAGTTTCATTCGAAGATTCATTACCGGTTAGGAGTTATGACTTGAGAAGTAGGTGAAGTTCGAGAGCAGTGGTAGGGAATTTCTCTATTTTGTAACCTTGATGATTAATTCTTGCATGGTTACAATAGGGATGATCGAGGTGCAAGGCGAGAGCGCCGATAGCATGGAATCTAGGTGAGGGAATCTATCTAGCTCTCTTATGTGCGGATATGCATATATATATATATATATATATATATGTGCGTTTATATTTTAGGAGTTATTCTCCTATATTGTTTTATATACATTTACTTGTTAAATGTATTATGTGTGGAATGGTGTGGATTGTGTGGATGCATTGCATCATATTCATTTTCATATTTATTTTATGAAAAGATGTGGAAAAGAGAGGGAAGCTGCCCATGTGTAATTCCGCTGAGTGGTGTCATGGGTATGCATGCACATTGAGGGTTGGTCTTCAATGTGGTGTGGGAAAGAGCGGGATATACATTGCATCTCATTCATCTGCATATTTATATTTTTATGTGATTATGGCTGTATTGTTTGTGGGTGGGGTATATGTTATGGCTAGGGATCTAATCTAAGAAACCCAATGCATGTTATGGCTGAGGGTATAACCTTAAAGGCTAGACACATGTTATGGTTATGGATATTACCCCATTAGGCTAGATACATAAAGAAATTTCTTGAGTGATAATCTAATCCATAGGAACATAAACCCACGTTGATTACACTCTTGAAATATGGTGTAGGAGCATGGACCCTTGTGTGATGGTTACGTGCATTTATTTTATGTGATATATATATATATATTCTGTATATCTGTGTAGATAGGGCTGGTAGCAGTGAGTCCGTGGTTTAAACTCACCCCCTCACAATTACAGGTGTGGCAGGACAGCAACGTAAGGGATCACAGATCAAGGATTCCTTCCCATTGTTCGGGTAAGGTAATTTTTATTTATTTATTTATATTGCTCTAGTGTTCTCTGTAATCAAATAGGCCACCACTTATGATCTTGCGTTACTAATTCTAGGCTTGTGGTAGTGCTGGTAACACACTGTCTATGCCAATCACGAGCTCAGGTTCGGGTCGTGACAATATGGTTATTTGCTCACTGAGTCATTTGGACTCACTTCTTCTATCTATCATGTTTTAGATAGAAGAGATGAGCCAAGCTTGTCTTAAGTAGCTAGAGAGTAGGTAGTCAGTGGAAGGTTCCATTTGTTCATGGGATTATCACTACAAAAAATTAAATAAATAAAATAGTGATGGTTGTTTAGGGGGGTTTCTAAATAAACGCCACTATGTAAAAAATCTGTGGCGTTTTAATCAAATATAGTAGCGTTTGAAGCTCAAACGCCACTATGAAGTGGCATGTTCAAAAAACGACACATCATAGTGACATCTGCAACTAAACGCCATGGTATAGTGGCGTTTGATTTGACAAAATGTCACTATATTGTGGTGTTTTTATCACAAATGCCACTACCTATGTAATGGTGTTGGGGATTAAAACCCAAGAAAACGCCAATATAAAAAAAACTAAATTTATCTGAAAAAACTCAATTTTACTGCCAATTTCTTTTACACCTTTGCTCTGCCATTGATGATTGTGTCTTTTTTCTATTTTTACTGCAACTATCCACTCCCTCGATTTCTAGGCATTATTCTCTCACCAATGAGTTTCTTTCGTTCATCACCATACGTACGTGCATATTGAATATATGTTAGTGGAATAGCTTGTTGTCATACTTCTTTCTCCTATATATATTAGAATTTTGAAACCACTAGTTGTTATTGAATGATGTGTTACAAGGCTTCATGGTTTTAGTATTGGTACTTTGATCCTTTTGCTTATTATATTCTTTATCATTTGAGTAATTAAGTTTTTGCCTCAATTACAAAATTAGATAAATTGAACTGATTCCAACACTTTTCGTCCAGAAGCTAGGATGTAGATGATATATCTAGATAAATAGCCTACTTTTGTTGAAGAAATAAAGAAATAAATTAATTAAAGAGTAAATTTAGGTTGGTTAAATATCATAATACAGCGGCATTTTTATGCAAAATGCCACTATGTGGTGGCTTTTGGATATGAAGACGCCACTAAACATGACTACTTTACCAATTACATTAGCCCACGACATTCACACACGCAACACTCACGGTTCAAGTCTCTCCTCCCCTTTTGCTTCCCTACGTTGTTATTGTAGCAGCCACTGTTCTCCACTGTGATCTTCAGCACCACCTTCACTCCGATGGTCGTTATCTCATTGGAACAGTGTCTTCGTCCAAGGTACGTTCACATGCACATTCACAGGTTCAAGTTTTCTCCTCCCATTTGCTTCCCTATGCCCTCGTTCCGTCATCCACTGAGCTCCTCCTTGATCTTTGATGCCTCCTCCACCCCGACGACCGTTATCTCACCGTAAGAGGGTCTCTATCTAAGGTAAGTCAAGATCTCCCCCTATTTTGCGTTTTTTGCACATTTCTTCTCTTTCTTTTGAAATCCCTAGTTTATTTGGGACTAAAATGTGTTGGGTGAGTTTGGAATTGGTTAGACTAAGAGTTAGAATAGGTAAACATTGTAAAACAGAAATTGCAAACATATAAGAAAGAAATTTTACTTGTAATTTTTATCATAGGCTAAGGAACTAAATTGAGAGCTTTGAAAGGTCAAAGACGGAATGGAAGAAATTCAGAAAAGGGAAGTCATATTGGGAAAGATGGAATGGAAGAAATTTAGAAAAGGGAAGTCATATTGGGAATGTGGAGAGAGAAAAGGACTTTTCTTTTTGTTGATGAAGGAAACCCATAAGAGATCAGCACAGTAATTCACTGAACTAAAATCAGGGCAATTTATTACAATGGGAAATCTAGGAGGGGGAGAAGTAATCACGTAGATTATGAAGGAAAGCAGCTATACTTTTTTGTTAAAAAAAATTAATTTTTCTTTATTAAAATTTTCTTATTTGAGGTCTTAAGTGGAAGAGATGTCAAGCCTTAGGTCTCAAGTGGAGGATATGTCAAGCCTCAGGTCTCAAATAGAGGAGATGACTAGAAAGTATAATGAAATGATGCAGCTCTTCCAAAGCCTCTAGAAAAATCAGCTTCCTCCTAAATTGACTTAGGAATTAGGAATGAGACTCTTTATGTAGTTACCTTAATTATTAATGAAGAATTATTTGCTAAATTTATTTGTCTATACATTGAACTTATTATATTAATGAAGAATTCATTTGCTGGATCATTTGTTTATGAATTGGATTGAGGTTGTCATTGGATTTGACTGTCGTCTATATAAATATGCAGGGTTATAACCAATTTGGAGGGAAAATAAAGAAATAAATTAAACTAGAACATTTTGCTAATATAGTGGCTTTTTTTGTCATTTTAGTGTCATTTAAAAACGTCACAAAATAATATTATAATGACGTCTAGTTGCATTTGTGAGTAACAAATGCCACTATATGGGTGAACAAATCTCACTAAACAAGTTATTTTTATTATATTGTATAATATCCCAAGAATTTTTATGAATATTTAAAATCTATTTAAGTTTATTGAAAAATTTAATTACATGAAAAATGCTCTTTTTGAATTAGTGAAGGAAATTTGGGAATAGAAATTTCAAAATTTTAATTTGGGAAATTTTTACGAATTCTCAAGGACTAATGTGAAAAGAAAAGAAAGTATAGAGGACTTTTGAGAAATGACGAAATAGGAACCTGAGAGGAAGAATAAAGCTTATGAGAATAAATTATGAGTCCGGTACCGAAAAAATGATGGATTCGATATTTAGGAAATTTTTATACATTCTCAAGGACCTAAGTGAACAAATATTACAAGCTAAGGTGGCTATGAGCGATTTTATCAAAAAGAAATTGGTGGGACCCACACGTATACATTTCTCTCTTATTCTTTTCTTTCTCTCATTCTCCCGTAGCTTCCTCACTCTCTCTCTCTCAGTTATGCGTCGAACTTATTCATCAACCATTTATGCAAATTTTGCATGGGGAAAGAAGCTATAAAAGTTAGGATGATTGGTAAGTTGATGTTCTTCTTCTTCTTCTTCTTCCTCTTATTACAAGACCAAATCCTTGGTTATCAATTTGCAAAATTTTTGTAAGAATATTTTAATGGATGAATTTAAGTGTGGATGTTAATCTAAAACATTCATAGGTGGTTTATGATGTTATTAGAACAAGAAATTTGGAGAAAACTATGAGAAATTCGTAGAATTTGGATATTTGAAAAAAGTTAGTGTTCTTGATGAAAATTTGAGGTTTGAGCTTGGATTGTTGGTAGAAATTGGGGGTTTTGGTGTTAAAACACTCCTTAGACATTAAGGATGAAAACCCATGGAAGAAATCAAAAGAAATGTTGTTTTAGATATGATTTTAGGATTTTTGGATGAAAAACACGAAGAACATCCGAAAATTTTCCCCAGAAATTACTGTTCATCGGGAAAATTTTTCCAGATTTTCTCGGCTACTGTAACGTTGACTTAGTCAAAGTTACTGTAGCATTGACTCGGTCAACGTTACTATAGCTGCGTTGACCGTTGACCGTTACTGTAGCATCAATTTTTTTTAATATTGTTGAAAAGCTCTTTGAGTCTAGTTTCTAATGGTATAAGTTTCATCTGGATATTCATTACTAGTTAAGAGTTATGATTTGAGAAGTAAGTGAAGGTCGGGAATAGTGGTAGGAAATTTCTCTATTTCGTAACCCTGATGATTTTTATCTGGTTACAATAGAAATGGTCAAGGTGCAAGGTGGGAGTGCCGAGAGCGTGAAATCTAGGTGAGTAGGTTAATACTTGCTATGATTAAATATCTTTGTTATGGACTTTATGCATCATAGTGAAAATATGTTGTATATCTAAGTTTGAAGAGGATGATGACATAAATATATTTATATTTATATGTTTAAATTATATTGTGCTTGAAGGGGAGGATGAGACATAAACAATTGTGGAACTTGCCTGGTGATTCTTATTTTCTCATGAATGGAGGTTATATGATGGATTGTGAATGGCATGTGAACTGAGTTGAAATGTGTCATACTCTGATTATTGAGTTCATCCATATGCGGATAGTTGAAGTATGTTATTGTTGAATAATTGATTTATATTATGGGTTATGTTGTATACATGCTATGTTGCTGGAACAATATTGATTATGTTGTGACTTGAATTGTAAATGACTGAGTTGTGTATGTGGCTCATGATTATGATTGAGGATGCTTTTAGATATGATTGTGATTGTATTTGACTAGAAAGGAAAGGCATGATGGTGCACCCCATGGAGAAATCTATGTGAAGCTATAAGGGTGGAAGCGGCAGGGGCCGCGGGCAACGATCCAGAGGTATCCTGGACGACCCGGTTGGTACGGGAAATGTGTGAAATTGATTTCACTATTTACTGTTGTAAATTATGTTGAAATGTATTTGATTTACTTGGATATTGTTGTGAAGTATTATGAATTATATTATATTATATTATGATCGATTACGTATGATTGCTGCATGTTATCATTATGATGCATGATATTTTTTTGTCATAGTGTTGTGTTATCTGCTCACTGGGCACGTGGTTTGCTCATACCCCTCTTATTAACATTTTTTTCAGAGTTGACAACTGAAGGTAAATATCTGTACAAGGAATTATGGATCCTTAGCCCATGATTACCTTTTCATTTGTTCAGGATAAAGGTATAATAGTTAAGTCTTATTCTAGGTTGTATAAATCTAGAAATCTCTGTAATCGGATAGGTTCATTCAGTGATGTAATGTGAATGACTGTAGTGTGTATAGAGAACTCGGTTTGGTTGCATGAAAAAGAATGGTATGATGCTTAAGAGAAAGATAGGCTTACGGAGGTAAAATGAAATTCACTTTCCGTGCCGGTCACGTGCTCAGATTTTGGGACGTGACAAGTTGGTATCAGAGCTTTGGGATTAGGTCTCCCACCGATTACAGAGTAAGGTAACCTTAGTGGGATCTCCTCTATCGTGGTGAACCCGGGCACAACTATAGAGAGACGATTCCACTGAAGGTCCTGTAGGATGTTTTCATTTCCTTTCCCTTCAAGACTTGTCTTTTCTTATGAATTATGTTTTTAGTTTTAGTTTTACACAGATATGGCTATACTTTTGAACTCGGTAAAAGAAAGGTTATTTGTTTTGATTCCGTTGCTGTCAGATCAAATTGTATGTATGGGGCTTTATATGTTGAATTCATGATTGATTTTGTGTGACTGATTTCCTTTATCTTTCTTAATTTTGTTATTACTATTTTTTGAGTATCATCCCATAAAAGAAACCACTGGCATTAAAAGCGGAAGGATTACATTGCAAAAAAAAAAAAAGCTGATACTACAGTAACGGTTATCGGTCAACGCAGCTACAGTAACGTTGACCGAGTCAATGCTACAGTACTTTGACCGAGTCAACGGTACAGTAGCTGAGAAAATCTGAAAAAATTTTCCCGATGAACAGTAATTTCTGGGGAAAATTTTCGGATGTTCTTCGTGTTCTTCATCCAAAAATCCTAAAATCATATCTAAAACAACATTTCTTTTGATTTCTTCCATGGGTTTTCATCCTTATTGTCTAAGGAGTGTTTTAACACCAAAACCCCCAATTTCTACCAACAATCCAAGCTCAAATCTCAAATTTTCATCAATAACATTAACTTTTTTCAAATATCCAAATTCTACAAATTTCTCCTAGTTTTCTCCAAATTTCTTGTTCTAATAACATCATAAACCACCTAGAAATGTTTTAGATTAACATCCACACTTAAATTCATCCATTAAAATATTCTTACAAAAATTTTGCAAATTGATAACCAAGGATTTGGTCTTGTAATAAGAGGAAGAAGAAGAAGAACATCAACTTACCAATCATCTTAACTTTCATAGCTTCCTTCCCCATGCAAAAATTGCATAAATGGTTGATGAAGAAGTTCGACGCATAACCGAGAGAGAGAGAGAGTGAGGAAGCTACGGGAGAATGAGAGAAAGAAAAGAATAAGAGAGAAATGTATACGTATGGGTCTCACCAATTTCTTTTTCGATAAAATCGCTCATAGCCACCTTAGCTTATAAGATTTGTTCACTTAGGTCCTTGAGAATGTATAAAAATTTCCTAAATATCGAATCCATCATCTTTTCGGTACCGGACTCATAATTCATTCTCATAAGCTTTATTCTTCCTCTCAGGTTCCTATTTGGTCATTTCTCAAAAGTCCTCTATACTTTCTTTTCTTTTCACATTAGTCCTTGAGAATTCGTAAAAATTTCCCAAATTAAAATTTTGAAATTTCTATTCCCAAATTTCCTTCACTAATTCAAAAAGAACATTTTTCATGTAATTAAATTTTTTAATAAACTTCAAATAGATTTTAAATATTCATAAAAATTCTTGGGATATTATATATTGTTTTCAAAATTAGTGACGATTGTAAGTATTACAACAAACACCACTGTATATATTTAGTGGTGTTTATTCGCACATTTGTCAGAAAAAGCCACTAAATAGCTTATGTCGCTTGATTTAATGGCGTTTTGTCCAAACACCACTAAATTAGATAGTGGCATTTGAAAACGCCACTATATAGCTATAAAAAACGTCACTATATCACTATTTTTTTGTAATGTATTTTGTTATTTTGGACATTTTGTAATCTAAAATAGCTCCACAAGCCACAACAGGATTTTCAATTTGGATTATGGGTGTATTCTTTTGTTTATCTGATAATTCTCTTGCATGTATGGTATGAACAAAACCAAACGCTGAGCTCTCTTGATGATATATATGTAGCGTTGGTTTTATGAATGAATGCATATTTTCATGAAAGATTTGCGTTTTGATGAACTTTTCCTTTCTCTTGAGTATGCTTCTTGTTGTTTGAATCATTTGCATTTTGGTAAAGTTTGGTTGGGTCAAATTTAGGCTTATGGAAGATTTTGGTGTTTTGTGCCAATTACATTTTTGAGACGTGACAATCTCAGTTGATGAGTGACCTTTTTTTTTTTTTGTTTAAATCTATAATATGGGAGTAGGAGCCAAATAGTTCTTTGGGAGGAGTAGAATCTATGAAAATATGTGTACAAAATTTCATGTTACCAAATATGTGTGAAGAATTATACATGTCATTAGACATAAGATTATAAAACATAAAATGTTATTGTTTCATATAAATCTATTATTACTAAAATGTTATTGTTTCATATAAATCTATTATTATTATTATATGTAAATTTATTTTACATCATGAAAGTTGAAAAATGTTAGCAAAAAAATTTATAATACTATATAATATTAAAAATAACAATCACATATTAAAAAAGTTACTTTTAATTTTATTTTTACAATTTATTAATTTATTTATAAAGAATTTTATATATATATATATATATATATATATATATATATATTAAATATGAAATTTGTATGCTAAATTATGTTAGCATACATTTTTTAAAATACTTTGATTGTGAAATAACATATAAATTATTTGTTTTACTTATTTATTCTCCCAATTCATCAATTAACCCAATAACTTAATAATTAAACTACTAATCCAGCTTTCAACCCCATGTCAATAACCATACCAGTTCTTAAACCTATCTTTCAAAGCATGAAACTCAAGTTGCACATTAAAAGGGTGTTATATGTGATAAATTGAAAGTGTTTAAAGTAACATTTCAATCAATAGTATTTTAAAAAAAAAAAAGGACAAAAGAATTTAAATACTGACAATTCAGATATATTTTTTGGTTTCTAAAGGTGAAAAAGATTTTTATAAGTATTCAAAATTAAAAGGAAGTATTTACACTTTTCTAAATTAAACGTTAAGAAAATGACAGATTTTAAAAAGAAAAAAAGGTACTCCGACGTACTAACATTAAAATTGATATATATATATATATATATAATTAGCAATACTGAGACAAAGAAGAGAAAACTCACGAAATTGGTACTTCTCGTTGCTTTCCAGTATCCAAACAGATGTCCTGTGCTCTGTATCACATAATTTAACTTGAATTATGCACAAATGACAGAATGATACATCAAAAAGATGGCTTAAAGAAGAGCTTTTTAGGGCGAAAAAAAATGTGGTCCAAGAAGAGCAATAAATTTTTATTCTCAAGTTAGTCCTTCACATATGTATTTTTTTCAAGTTAATCCCTTACAAATTTTTATTTCCAATTTAGTCTCTTATAGATTGATATGTTATCAATTCAGTCTTTCATATATTTTCATTCTCGATATGTTCTCTCACAAATTAATATGTTATTCATTTAGTCCCTTACATTTTTTGTATTTTCAATTTGGTTCCTTATAGATTGATATGTTATCAATTCAGTCCCTCATATATTTTCATTCTCAATATGTTCCCTCACAAATAAATGTTATTAATTTAGTCCCTCACATATTTGTATTTTTAATTTGATCTCTTATAGATTTATATATTATCAATTTAGTCCCTTTATCAAAAGTTATGACCATCAAAAGTAATGGCTAGCCAAAAATGACTAAATTGATAATATATCAATTTGTGAGAGATCAAACTGAGAATGAAAATAAGTGAGAAACTAAATTGATAACATATTAATCTATGAGGGATTAAATTAAAAATAAAAATTTAAAAATTAGTCACATGTCAATGTGTAAGAAACCAAATTAAGAATCAAAATTTATGAAAGACCAAATTAAAAAAAAAAGCATCAATAAGGGATAAAAAAGAATTATATATATATATATAAATATATAAAGCATTCACTGTGTACTTATATTAACGGATAACATTGTAGTTTGAAAAAATATGCGGTATTAAATTATTAAATATAAAAAGGATAACATATTTCTCTAAATAGAATTAAAATATAACTCAGATTCTTATAATTTTATTCAATAAAAAATTTAATCTCTACACTTTAAAAACGGAGGATTTAGTTCCCTATAGTTTTCAAAACACTAAAAAAATGTCCTCGATGGTAGTCTACGGTCAGTCTGGGACATGTGGTGCTGATTGGAATGCTTACATCAGCATTAAGTGCCACAGGTGACAAATTTAAATATATAATATAAAAATATACAAAATAGATAAATATAAATCTTTATAAATATTTGCATGATAATTTAAATAACTATTTTAAACAAAATAAATTAATTTTTATTTAATATATTTATATGAAATTAAATTCTAGTTGGTCCCTTTTTATACAGATCATAATTTCAGTTAAAATCAGATTTTATCTAAAATTTTATTTTTTTATTAAAAATATTTCTATTTATTCACTTAGGTCCCTCACTAATTTTTTTCCTTTGTCCTTTGCATGATTTAAAATCATATTTAGCTTGATCTAGGTCTATAGTCCTAGAATATAATTTTTTCTGAAATTAAATCAACCTATATCAACTTTTTATTTCTTTCACTTTAGTCCCTGTCATTTAGTTTACATACTTTTTCTTGAGTTTGATTTCCAAACATGCTCAGTATTTCTTCTTAAATTATTTTGTTTTAAAATATGTGGTATTAAGTTATTAAATATAAAAAAGGATAACATATTTCTCTAAATAGAAAATATAAAATTGGATTAACAACTTCATAGAAGAAGAAAATGTAAATCTTAATTTTTTTTAAAAAAAAAAAGGGGCACCTGTCAAAGGCGAGGGCGGTGTTTCGGAGCTGAGAGGCGACACCAAGCTGTTGAAGGGCGCGCCAACCGTTTGGGTAAACACTTATCGCAGTACCTGTTGCTCTCACACTCTCTGATCTTTCCAATACTATGCTTTTAATCCCTTTCCTACATAATATATCCATCATTTTAATTTCCACTAATTAATTTCATATTCATACATAAAGTATACATGTATCAAGCATCCCCGTTAACAAAAAAAGATCAATTCAAGAGGAAGAAGAGATGATGATGAAGAAGTAACCTGTGAAGTGCAAGAGCTGTTGCTAGCCCACATATCCCACCACCCACTATCACTATCTCTATCTCCTCACCTTCTTCCATCTTTGCCCTTTCTCTCTTTAATTTTCTTCCTCTCCACTCTTCAATCCTCTTGTTTGTTTCTTTGTGAGTGTGTGTGTCTGTGTGTATATATATATATATATATTTATTCAATGCTTGCTGATGCAGTTTAGTGTAGATTTTTTTATTTATTTTTTGAGCTGGAGCAACCTTTAGCGTGTGCCGTGATGTATATGCGGGGAAAGTCATATATATATATATATATATTTTTTTTTTCTTTTTCAATGCTTGCTGATGCAGTTTAGTGTAGTTTTTTTTTTTGGACGCTGCTGGAGTAACCTTTTGCGTGTGCCGTGATGTATGTGCGGGGAAAGTCTTGATCGATCATAAACACAATCACATGGAATTAATATATTATGATGGAATTAGAATTAAATATTTTAGTGGAGTGGCATTTATGTAATTAAAAAAAGAAGAGATAAGGAAGGAGGGAGAGGTATTGTTGCTGAAAATAGAGAGATGGGACGTAGGAGACAAAGGGTGCTTGAATGATTGGCTTTTAGTCTTTATTTTCTTGGTTGTATGTGATGGGAAGAGAGAGAATTGAAGGTAAAAGTATAGATAGTGAGTTATACAGTGTCATATCAGTTATTATTTTAAATAACTTTCTACTCTAGTGAACCTTTTAAAAACTTATAAACAAATTTTACAATCAACTCTTTGTTACTTTAATATTTATTTTTTTTCATTAATATTTATTGTAAATTGAATATTTTATTATTACCTTTTGTATAAGAATCAATTCTTATATAAAAACTCTTTGTTACTTTAATATTTATTTTTTTTCATTAATATTTATTATAAATTGAATATTTTATTATTATCTTTTGTATAAGAATCAATTCTTATATAAAAATGTTGTAACATAAACTATAATAATAAATTAAAAAAAATTAATTTTTAAATTTAAGAATACATTAAAAATTTACTCTAAGGAAAGGAGTGAGAGTTAGTGGATCTAAGAAAAGGAGTGAGAGTTAGTGGACGACTAGAAGGCTTTTTTGTATTCCACTTGCTTTCTTATTCCCTTCATTTACATATATATAGGCTTAAATGTCGGCAATCTATCCCTTGCTAGAGTTTTCTACAAATTTCTATCATGCTTGCTCAATTATGTTGCCGACATCATTTCTGGATGCTTTTACAAATTTCTCTTACTTCCTAATTTTTCTTGCTGTCATTTTTCTTCCTTTTTAGTAGTTTAGATTTTTCTAGATTAATTATTTTTCTAGCTGACCATTCAAGCACCCTTTGCCTGTTACGTCCCATCTCTCTATTTTCAGCAACAGTACATCCTAATCCCTTCCTTATCTCTTCCTTTTTTAATTATTTGCCAGTCCACTAAAATATTTAATTCTAATTCCATCATATTATCTATTTCCAATCTTAAGAGTAAAATAAATTGTTGGAAAAAACACACCTTTCCCTCTTGAAAAATACCTTAGCACAAATAAAACAAAGAAATAACAGGAAACAATATTCACAATCACAACACAAGAAAATAACGTCGAAACTCCAAAATCGAACAAAAAACCACGACCGTTGTCAAAGACAACCAGAGAAAATACTATGTGTAAATTTTTACAACACACAGAAACTTCTCTTAAATACCCGGTACCCAATACTAGATACCAACTGATACCCAAATACACCCACACACTCTCAAGCATGTATTTAACTTACATTTCTCATCACTCTAGAACAAGAGTATAAAGAAAGAAAGAATTAAATACAAGCTAATGTGTCTTGTATTGATACAAATATTACAAAGAGACAAGGCTTCTATATATAACCTCCATTCTTCACAACATTTAGCATTCTGGGCGATGTGGGACTTCTTTCTTCATATTGCAAATTTTCTTCTGTGGGTCCCACCACTTTCAATCAATATTTTCAACAAATCTCCACCTTGATTGAAAGTAACCACATCTACTGATTCATTGTCTATAACGACAATCATAGTTCCAAGAACTACCATACTCCACCATAAAAGAGTATATCCACCTATAATTAACCAATTCTAGGAATTTCACCTCGGCACATGTTGAAAAATTCCTGCTGAAAAATTTATGGTGCAACTTCCAATGTTGGCTCTCCTTGGAAGTTCTTCAGCCATCGACATCATCCCACTACACATCTTGCATCAATGCCAACCAATGCCCATGTGCAATTGTGGACCCGCTAGTAGCAACTCATCCTCTTCCATGGCAACGCGGACATGCCATGAGGATTCAAACTTCTCACTTTTCAGATAAATTCCTCCCCCGCAATGAGAGAGACAGAGTTTGCATCTTCCTCGGAGCCTTTTGCCGAACCTGCTCCACCTGGACAATTTCTCTTTACATGCCCAGACTGTCCACATTTCCAGCAAGTCACGTTCTTACCCATATTCTTCTTCCCTTTACTCCCACTTCTAGCTACCGCCATTGAGTTTGACGAAGGTATAGAGCGACCCTCACATTTTAACCTTCTTTCCTCAGAAATAATTTTACTGGCAACTTTTTCGAAGTTTAGAGTCTCCTTCCCATACATTAAAATGTGTTTCATGTTCTCATAGGAAGACGGAATAGACCATATGAGCCTTAAAGCTTTATCTTCATCATCAACTTTGACTCCGATAGCCTCTAGTTCAGATACGATACCATTGAGAGCACTGAGATGATCTGATATTTTTGTACCTTCTTCCATATGAAGCGTATGAAATTGCTCCTTCAGTAACAATCGATTTGAGATACCCTTCGCCTGATACAACCCTTCGAGCTTCTCCCAGAGTTCTTTGGCTGTTGATATTCCTTGCACATTTGCAAGAACATTCTTGGCCAGGCACAGACGAATTGCACTTGCCGCTCTCAAATCTAGTTCCTCCCAATCCTCATCGCTCATACTAGATCCGCTCTTTCAGAATCCTTACTGGAAACCTTCCCCTTCAACGCCTTGTATAACCCAGATTGTATCAGCACGTCCTTGACTTGTACTTGCCACAAGCCAAAATTGATCCTCCCATCAAATTTCTCTATGTCAAATCTCATTGCGCTGGAAAAATTTGACATTGCAACTGTATACTGGAATAGTGAACACAATTGTAAATAGTACACCAGGTAAGTTCCCACGAAAGAGAGGTTGGTCACAATGAACACCCTTAAGTACCTAGTCTTTCCTTAGCCAGAACTTTCCTAGATCGGTTTGTAACCCGACCCATGACCCATGACCCATAACCCATTATTTCCTCTATATATATGTGTAAGGGAATTCATTAGAAGAGTGGTTGATGTAACTTCTCTCTGTATAGCCTCCGTCAGAAAATAATACAGATATTCTCTCTGTCCGTGGACGTAGGTCGCATTGACCGAACCACGTAATTTCTTTGTGTGTTCTTCTCTATCCTTCTCCTTGATTAATTGCCTTTGAGTAACCTAACAAGTGGTATCAAAGCCTTGGTTCATTTTTTGGTTCATCGGTTACTGTAGCACGTCTGAAAATTTTCAGATCCGGCTCCAAAATTTCAAATCTTGCCCCGATTTGGTTGATTTGGAGCATAGGAGACCATTCTCTGCATCTTTGGTGCGTTAAAGAACGTCGGAGACCAATTTTTGGTGGTAAGAAAATTTTCAGATCTAGTTTTAAATCTCAGATCTAGCTTGATTCGCTTGTTTTTTTGGGAAAAATAGACCGTTTATTGCATTTCTAGTGCATTGGAGATTGTTTTTCAGTTGTTTCGGTGAGTTTTTACGGTTGCGAGCACTGTTCATCTCCAGAATATTCATCGGAAGTACTGTTCATAACCGGAATCTTCATCGGAATCACTGTTCATCGTCTTCTACGGCGAGTCACTGTAGCAGTCAACGGTCAACGATACTGTAGCACGGTCAACGGTACTATTTGGTCAAAGTTACTGTTTGGTCAAAGTTGCTGTTTGGTCAAAGCTGTTGTTTGGTCAAAGCTGCTGTTTGGTTAAAGTTGCTGTTTGGTCAAAAACTACTGTTTGGTCAAAGCTGCTGTTTGGACCAAGTTTTCTGTTACGATCGTTATTGTTTTGTCGACACGGTTCTAGTGAGTTTATGTTTAATTCAGAAAAGAATTCTAAATTTCTGTGTGAATTTACTGGATTGTGTTAGATTGTGCTGGATTGGATTTCTAGTTTACTGCTGTGAATTTTGTTGGACTGCTGTGTTGAATTTCTGTTAGTGAAGTTCTGGTCAGTTTGCAAGGTTCTGAACAGTTTTGTGAAATTCAATTTCTGATTGCGAAATTTGCTAGTAATTTATCTGCTGTTATTTGAGAAGATGTCGACTCATAAATTCGATATTGAGAAGTTCAATGGATCGAATGATTTCACTTTGTGGAAGGTAAAAATGAGGGCACTTCTGGTTCAGCAGGGATGTGCAGTGGCATTAGAAGGAGAAAGTAGTCTACCTAACACGTTGAAAGAAGAGGAGAAGAAGGAAATTTTGGCAAAGGCTCATAGTGCATTACTATTGAGTCTGACTGATGAGGTGTTGAGAGAAGTAATTGATGAATCAACTGCTGCAGGTTTGTGGAAGAAATTGGATGATAAATACCAAAAAAAAGTCTCTCACAAACCGGTTATATCAGAAGCAGCGTTTGTATACCCTGCGGATGACAGAAAATATGCAGGTAAAAGATCATCTTGATAATTTTAACCGAATTATCCTGGATTTACAGGGTGTTGGGGTTAAGATAGATGATGAAGATCAAGCGATCATTCTTTTGTGTTCTCTACCAAATTCATATGAGAACTTTGTTGATACTATGTTGTATGGTAGAGATAGTATCTCTGTTAATGATGTCAAAGATGCTTTGCAGTCTAAAGAGCTGAAGAGAAGAGTCTCTAGTTCTAATGAGAATGGTGCAGAAGCAGGTTTGTATGTTGGCAGAGATAGAGACACTAAAAGGGATGATGGAAAAAGAAGCAAGTCACGGTCTAAGTCGAGGAACAAAGGAGGACCTCGATGTTATCACTGTAAACAAAAGGGGCACATTAGGAAGAATTGTCCACAGAAGAAGAAGGAAAATGATGAGAAGGAACTGAATACCAGTGGTAGTACTGCGGTGGTGCAAGATAGTTCTGACGAAGAAGAAGACATTGATGTTCTCACAGTCAGCACCTCTAGTTCTGCAAATACTTGGGTCTTGGACACAGGTGCATCTTATCATATGACTTTTTCACGTGAGCTGTTTACTTCTTTTAAGGAGTGGAATGGTGTTGTGAGATTGGGTGATGATGAGCAGCTTAGTGTTAAGGGCAGCGGTTCTGTGCAGATTCAGATGTATGATGGAATAGTCAGGACGCTTGATGCTTGGTATGTTCCTGGTCTACGGAAGAACTTGATTTCTCTTGGTACTCTAGACAAACAAGGGTACAAGTACTCTGGAGAGAATGGACAGTTGAGAATTTCCAAAGGTGCTCTGGTTATAATGAAGGGTAAATTGCAACATGGCATTTACTTTCTGATTGGTAGTTCAGTGATAGGGACAGTGGCTGTATCTAAATCTTTAGGGAAGAATGATGATTGTACAGAGTTGTGGCATCGCCGATTGGGACACATGAGTGAGAAAGGGCTGTCAATTCTAAGTAAACAAGGATTGTTAGAAGGAGCAGAAACTGGGAAACTGAAATTCTGTGAAGTTTGTGTTATGGGTAAACAACGCAGAGTTAAGTTCAGTTCTGGGAAGCATACTTCTACGGATGTTCTGCAATATGTTCACTCAGACTTGTGGGGTCCTTCTCCAGTTGAATCTCAGGGCAAATGCAAGTACTTTGTTACTTTCATTGATGACTACTCTAGAAGGGTTTGGGTATATTTTCTGAAATCCAAAGATGAAGTGTTTGGGAAGTTCAAGGAGTAGAAGACCATGGTTGAGAAACGGACTGGAAAATAGGTCAAAACACTCAGAACTGATAATGGGTTGGAGTTCTGTAACGCTCCATTTGATGAATTTTGCAAGAAAGAAGGTATAGTGAGGCATCGCACTGTACGTCATACACCACAGCAAAATGGAGTTGCAGAACGTATGAATCAAACACTGTTGCAACGTGCGAGATGCATGCGATTAAACGCTGGCTTGCCAAAACAATTCTGGGCTGAAGCAGTTAACACTGCTTGTTATCTGGTGAATAGATCGCCATCTACTGCAATTGATTTTAAGACTCCTCAAGAGGTATGGTCCGGTAAACCTTCTGATTATTCTGACCTGCGTATATTTGGTTGTCCTGCTTATGCTCATGTGAATGATGGTAAACTAGAGCCTAGGGAAATGAAATGCATATTTCTAGGGTATGCACCTGGAGTTAAAGGGTACAAACTGTGGTGTACTGAAAAGGATAGAACTCCAAAATTTATTACTAGCAGAGATGTAACTTTTGATGAGTCTGCTATGTTTGGTCAGAAGGAGGAGCTTGGTAGTCATGGAGGTAATAATGATCAAGGTGCCAACCAGAAGGTGGAAATTGAAGTTCAAACTTCAAAAAGGGTTATAACAGACCCTGTACAGCAGCCCATGGAAGAAGAAGAATCACAACCTATAGCAACAAGGAGGGAAAGAAGGGAAATCAGAAAACCTATAAGGTATGCAGATTGTGTTGATATAGTTGATATTAATTCAGTTGCTTATGCCTTGGCAGTAGGTGAAAGCATTGATTCTGATGACCCGAGATCATATAAAGAAGCAGTTGAGAGTAGAGAAGCATCAGAATGGCTGGTTGCAATGAATGAAGAGATGCAATCTCTTGAGAAGAACGAAACATGGGATCTTGTACCGTTACCAAAGGGAGTGAAACCGGTAGGATGCAAATGGGTCTTCAAGAAGAAAGAAGGTATTCCTGGAGTTGAACCAGCAAGGTTCAAAGCACGACTTGTGGCAAAGGGTTTTTCACAAAAGGAGGGAATTGATTATCATGAAGTTTTCTCCCCGGTTGTGAAGCATAAAACCATTCGTGTCCTTTTGTCCATGGTAAGTGTTTTTGACTTGGAGTTGGAACAACTGGATGTGAAAACTGCTTTCTTACATGGAAATTTAGAGGAGTAGATTTATATGTCACAGCCAGAAGGATTTCTTGATTCTAGGAAGAAAGATCATGTATGTTTGCTGAAAAAGTCCTTGTATGGTTTGAAGCAGTCTCCTAGACAGTGGTACAAGAAATTTGATGCATTCATGACTTCTCATAGTTTTCTGCGTAATCAGTTTGATAACTGTGTCTACTCTAAGAAACTTGTAGATGATTCTTATATTTATTTGTTGCTATATGTTGATGATATGTTAATTGCTGCAAAGAACAAGGTTGAAATTGATAGTTTGAAAGCCTTGTTGAGCAGTGAGTTTGAGATGAAGGATTTGGGTGCAGCCAAGAAGATATTGGGCATGGAGATTTGGAGAGATAGAAGTGCAGGTTTACTGTATGTATCTCAACAGAAATACATAGAAAAATTATTGCATTCTTTCCAGATGAATAATTCTAAGCCGGTTAGTACTCCGTTGGCGGCACATTTTAAACTTGATGCTAGTACAATACCTACTACAGCTGAGGAAAAAGGGTACATGAGTTCAGTGCCCTACTGTAATGCTGTTGGAAGCTTGATGTATGCAATGGTGTGTACTAGGCATGATTTGGCTCATGCAGTCAGTATGGTAAGCAGGTTTATGAGTAATCCTGGGAGAGCTCACTGGAGTGCAGTTAAATGGATTATGCGGTATCTGAAAGGTACGAGTAATATTTGCTTGGTTTATGGTGCTGATAAATCTGATAGTGGCTTGGTTGGTTATACAGATTCAGATTATGTTGGAGACCTTTTGAGGAGGAGATCCTTAACATGCTATGTCTTGACTCTGAATGGATGTGCTGTCAGTTGGAAGGCAACACTTCAATCTACAGTTGCCTTGTCTACCACTGAAGCAGAATAAATGTCATTGGCAGAAGGAGTTAAGGAAGGTATGTGGTTACATGGTTTGATTGATAGTCTGGGGTTAAATATTCAGAGACCTATCATTTATTGTGATAGTCAGAGTGCATTAAGTTTGGCCAAGAATCCAGTCTACCATGAGAGGTCGAAGCATATTGATATCAAATTGAATTTTATTCGAGATGTGATAGAAGACAAGAAATTATCCATCGAGAAGATATCCACAGCAGATAATCCAGCAGATATGTTGACAAAGGCTCTACCTTCAGAGAAGTTCAAGCATAGCTTGGACTTGGTAAATGTTTGCATTCCATGAAGCCCTACAGGGCTTGAATGACAGAAATGAATTTGTATTTAGTTCTGGTGATTTGAGAGAATTCAAGTCAAGGAGGGAAATTATTGGGTTTGACTTAAATTTTGTGGGTGACCCGGTTTGTAACCCGACCCATGACCCATGACCCATAACCCATTATTTCCTCTATATATATGTGTAAGGGAATTCATTAGAAGAGTGGTTGATGTAACTTTTCTCTGTATAACCTCCGTCAGAAAATAATACAGATATTCTCTCTGTCCGTGGACGTAGGTCGCATTGACCGAACCACGTAATTTCTTTGTGTGTTCTTCTCTATCCTTCTCCTTGATTAATTGCCTTTGAGTAACCTAACATAAACTAAATAAAAAGGAATCCTATGCTTGGAATTTGATAAGATGGTATTAAAATATTAGATCTCAAAATTGATTCATTTTGCCTTTTTTCTTGTAGCTGCACACTTTTTCTTAAAAAAAATAAATAAATACTATAGTTGTATATAGAAGAAATTAAGAAATAGTAAAAGTTAGTTTTTTTTTTAGTTTTCAACAAATATCCTCCACTAGAGACAATCTAATTTGAGCCATTGTGGATATTAAATATGGACATCTCTCTCAACCAAGATTCTAACTATAGTTTACCACCTTGTGGGTGATGTAAAGGAGAGTGTATGAGCAGTAAGTTTGATTAGTTATTTAAATTGACTCATGAGAGTTAGCAGAGTTAGTTAGATCCAAGTTATGATGAGTAAGCTTATGATTGGTTGCTATAGATCTTATTCTTACTTCTCATGTATGTATTATAAATGCTTGTACTGCTTCATTAATAATGTACATGATCACTTTCTTTTCCATTTTGTTTAAACATTTATATGGTATCAGAGCCATTGTCCATGGCTACCAATGATTCTTGAGCAGAGGTTATGTCACACCTTAAACTTAGACACATGACCAGCACGGTAAGTGAGCTTAACCTAACCACCGTAAGCCTAAATTGACACCATACTATCCCTTTATCAATCATCATCAAATCATGAAAACAAAGAATTGAAAGTTAAGGTTCATACATTAGCATAATTCTATTTGATTCCATTCTTATTCATCAATTTCAAAAATAAGAATGCTACAAATAGAGCTTACAAGATAATTCATACATCTCATCATGTACCAAATGCATAACAAAACCAAGCATATACCCCCTAGGATCCACCTACTCGATTATAAAAGCTAACTTCTAGAGTTCTTAAACAAAGGGTGTCACGACCCTCAAAATGGTACGTGACCGGCACAATTTAGAGATACTCTCTAGTTGTAAGCCTATGCTTTTAGCTCCATATAATAATCATTGTAAAATGTGAGAGTAATAATATAACAAAGACTTATCTTAGTTAAACACTCCGATTTTAAGCTACAATCTCACAAAACATACATGTACTATTTATACATACGGTTACTATTCATACGTATAGGTACTATTCATACCAGAAATAGATAATACAATCTGTAAAAGAGTACACCAGGTAAGTTCCCAGGAAAGAGTGGAGAGTCCCAACGGACACACTTAAGAACCATGTCTTTCCTTAGCCACAACTTTCCTAGACATGTATTCTTCACAGTTTACATTCTATTTCGGTAATCAGAGAATCAAAACAACATATAGGTAGCTAAGGACAGTTTTTCTGATGTGGAAGATCGGCCAAAGCCGCAACCACAGAGCATACTTAAGAAAATAACTTTTAAAATCTAAATGGCACAGAAAAGGGGCATAGTATTCTTACCTTGGATCTAGGCTAAGGAAGAAAGACCTAGAATCTCAGAGCCCTAACGCCGGAGCAAGAGAAGTTTTGAGGAAAGAAGAGAAGAGAAACTGAAGGTGTGAGTTTTGAAGTGAGATGGACGGGCCTATTTATAGGAGAAGTTATGGTACTATTTGCTACTATTCCATCTACCGTTCTTCTTTACTATTTCATCTACCAGTTTCACTTACCAGTTTTCATCTACCAGTCTCACTTACCAGTTCTCATCTACCAATTTCACTTACCAGTTTTCATCTACCAGTTTCATCTACCAGTCTCACTTACCAGTTTTCATTCTAGATTCCACTTTTGAACTGTATTTTTACTTAATGGGATTAATTCCATATCGTATCATCCATTATATCCCACAATTTCTATAATTAAAAATTTATATTTTCAACAATATGCACAAACGAGTATACAAAAATTAAACTGATAGGGAATTTATTTTCTCCAAAATAAATTTATCGTAATTCTTGAATACTTATAACTTAAAAAAAATAATGGGTATTACAAAGGGTGAGATACAACACAAATATATAGACCTCAGAAGAATGGGAGAAGACCCAATGACATCTACTTAGCAGGAAACACGTCTTCTTCTTCTTGTGGATCTAAAATGGTGAGGAAAGGGGTGAGTATAAAACTCAGTTATTCAATATACTACTATACTACATTAACAGCCAAGAATACAATAAGAGGCATAATTCATGCATGGGCAACAAAATTACAAGGGCAACACATTACATTCTCAAATAAGTTCCCTAATATTTTTTGGGTCTCGTCCACATTTTATAAATAATAATTAAGTTTATATTATAAGATTTGTTATCAAAATTTTAATTTTTATATAATTTAAAATGAGTTATGTAAATAATATCATATTTTCTTATTATAAGATTTGTTATTATTTTATAATATAAAATAATTGGTGTATATTATTTTAAATTTTGAATACAGTAACAGAAATTCCTATATATATATATATATATATATATATATTAAATTTCATATATATATATATATATATGTTGAATGTACATAAGTGATTGGATGCTTGAAAGTTCTTTCCTCTTCTATGCAAGCCCTAGTTCGAATCTAGTTGTGCATGCGCTGCTTTGATTTTTCTTCAAAGCTAAGTATATGTCATGTGTCACAATTCTATTGGATACAGTACTTGAGGGAAAGAGGACTGATATGGCATATGAATCATCTGTTAACGTGGCGCTTCAGTGTGCGCGTTAGCATTGACTATCAATTGACTAACGGTCAATTAGACGACAGAGTTTTTGGCACAATATGAAAATTCATGGGTTTTTTTACTTAGTTTTAAACTTCATGGGGGTAAAGTACATTTTTCTAATTCTAAATACATCTTATTCAATCAAATCTCATGAAAAGTCTATAGAATTTTCAGATATTTTCAATACATCTTTTATTGATATGTATTTAATGCATACGAATGTTAAAAAAGTCTTAATTATTAGTATTCATATTTAGAAATAACTTTTAATATTCAAATTTAGAGCTCTTAATATTTAAAAATAAAACAAACACACAAACAAACAAATGCCCCTAGGTTATGCCATGGATGCTTTGATCGATAATCAAGGAATAACCTATCCTTATGCCATTTTTTGTTATTGAAGAAAAGAAAGAACTAACCATAAAGTAAAGGGTCAATTAGAATGAAATTATAAAAAACTCCTAACTCTATATCTATTTAGGGCAATTTGAAATCAATTCTATCTATTTTTCAATCAAATTGATCTAATGTAGTTTAATTATTATTTTTTTCAATTGGAATGGATGAATGAGATTTTTTTTATTTTTTATTTTTGGACAAAAGAGGAACTTAGATTAACACAAATAACTCATACAAAGAAAACACGGAAAAAAGAAATAAAGTAAACAAGACCAAGTTCAAGCTAAGATAACAAAGTACATAAGTGGCAAAAACAAAAGAAGGCAAAAAGCTCCTAGTTACACCTAAAACAGAGACTAAAGTCTCGCATGTATTGTTGCACAAAAGAGGGAGCTTCATTGTAGGTTCTCTATAATACCCGTAGGTTCTCTAGATATTTCATGGGTGGCTGAGAGAGTTGATTTTGGCACAAGTGAAAATTTTTCCAGTTGTGTATGTATACCTAAGGAAAATTGGGAGTCTTTGAAAGTAAGCCCTTGGGTAGGGACTAAACTGAAATTGGTAAGGCGATGAAAATTTTATGTTTTGGTGGAGAAGGGCGGTGTGGTGTATTGAGGCACATGGACAATGGGAGTGACTATCATAGGGAGGCCAAAGGAAACTTGTTTGCGCGTATGAGCTTGAGAGAGGGACTAAAGTGAAAAAAATTATACTATCATGGATTTTATCTAAAATTGTAATACCCGCTAATTTTGGAGTTACGTAATTGGCGGTATTACAGTTTTTATAATGAAATTTCCATTATTTTAATGAAAATATTTGGTCATTTTTAATTTTTTATATTTAATTTATTCTTTTTTAATATTATTTATGGAAATGGAGGCAAATAACTAGACTAGATATTTTATTGCAGATGAAATTTTTGAGATTTGAGGAAAGACTAGAGGAAGAGGAAATTTCATGAAAATAGTGTCAGGGGATGGGGAATTGTGAGAAAGTAGTCATGGGGTAAATAGGGAGTCGAGTACCCACGAGGTTCAAAGAGGGACTAAAGTGAAATGAGAAACTAGGGTAGCACCTAGAGTGTGAGAAATAGCCAAATTGGAGAAATTATAGATTTGCCACTACCGAGGTTAATTGAGAGTTTCCTAGGGGCAAAATAGTAATTTCACCTAGGCGGGTATATTAGTGAGCCCACTTCTTTTCTTCATTTTTCACTTTCCTCTCTCTCTCTCTCTCTCTTTCTCTCTTCCTTCTCTCTACCCCTCTCCACTCCAAATTCTCCAACGAGCTTCGATGAGCCTTTCTCTGGTGATGGGGCGAGTCATTGGTGGCCAAGCAACGTAGGGAAAGTAAGAAATCGAGGTAAGAATTCTAATTTCCTGAACTTTTCCCTATTTCCTAGTTTTAAGGCTATTTTGGATAAAATCGAGTTTGTGGCTTTGTTTTTTGGTTAAAATTGGAGGTTTAGGTGTCTAAATACTCCTTAGACACCAAGGATGAGAACTTATGGAAGAAATCATGAAAAATGGTGAAGATCTAGCTAGATCTAACCCAAAATTGAGGTCACATTACGTGGGTCACAATCGTGGTGCCCAGGTGCCACACTTTAGAAGGGGAAAGGAAGAAAAGGCCTTGGTGCTAGTTGAAGCCACTACGACTGTCGAGTCGCCCAGAATTAGATTTGTGGCAACTTGCAGTATAATGGTCATCCTAGGTCGTATTCTCTCAAGGAGCCTTACTTCTAAATTGCCAAATTAATTATTTTTACACTAATCTACCCTAATTACCTACTGATTACAGCCTAATTACCACGAGGGGTGTTTGCATAATTAAGCATAAATCATAGACTAACTGCAGCAAAAAAAAGTTGGAAACATAATAGAACAGAATACAAACAAAACAAAAACAAAAACACATACAAATGCAATTAGCCATAGAGTCCTAGAATTGCAACTGCCATCATTCTTGCCGTCAATTTAATTCTAGTATTCTCTATCATTAGGTTTTCTAACTAATATTTCCAAGAGATTTCCTAGAACTAGATTACATATAAGTTAAACCTAACCACATGTAATCTGATTAAACCCTACCTAAACCATGCTTGATAGTCACCAAAGCAAGCCATTTCTATTCTACTTACTACACTAATCTAGTAATAGCAAGAAATCATCTTAGATTTGAGCAATAAAATCAGTAACCACATCCATATTGTCCAAACGGCACAAATATGAATCTAAAAACATAGAGGAAGGCAGAACAAAAATGAAATAGAAGACACAGCAAGAAACTTATCTGATTAAGCTCCAAGAATTCATGTTACAGGCTCTAGTTCTCCATGGACTGATTACAGCACTCTTTAGCCTTCCATAGAGGCCAAAATACACCAAAAAGAAGAGAAAATGAGGGGGAGGGGGGTAGACCTACAAATTCTATAGAAGGTAGAAGAAGAAAGTATTCTTCAACAAGTGTGAAATGGAGTCTGAAGTGCCTTAAACCAGCCAAGAGAGAGAGAGGGACAAATTTGCATTTCAAAAAAGCTCCATGTGCTGTCCCTTTCTTCCACTGCTACCTTGTTGTTTTCTGTCTGTAGTCTCTCTTTTTATGCTGCAGTCTAGTTGCTGTTTTTGTTGCTTTTGCTACTATTGTTTCTCTTTACTAGAAAGTGCAGAATAATGGGCCCCACTGATCAGTCATCCCTAATCAATACCTAGTCAAGTACCATGTCGTCAAATTCATCCATGTGGCATCCAAGTCATCAATTTTTACTCTCCAATAATTAAATCTGCAAATTAGACACAAGGATTAATGGATCTCTAATCAATTAAGCTCATAAAAATATGGAATTAAAACATTAGTTCTATAATTATTTTAGACCCAATGATTACCAAAATATGATATAATTGGAGATTTGGCAATATTAAAATAGCAATAGGACTAAGATAGGGACTAAAATGTATATAAAAAATGCCCAATATTAGGTGCCTAAGAGCTAACCATACTAAGGCTAGGCTACAGCACCCTTCTTAGTCCATTTTCAAACAGCCATAACTCTTTCATCCGAACTCTATTTTAAGCAAACTTTATATCATTAGAAATCTCTTTGAGTCTAGTTTTCAATGGTTTAAGTTTCATTTGGAAATTCTTTACTGATTAAGAGTTATGACCAAATGAGTGAATAAAGGTCAGATTAGTGGTAAGGATTTTCCTTGATTTATTTATTTATTGATTTTGGTTAGTTCTAGGTAACTTGGGAGATTCATTGGCTTCGTTTCTTGGGATTTCTTATACAGTAAACCTTGTCAGCATCAAGGTGAGTGGGTGACCTTACTAATTGAGTTTTGATTTAAAATTACTCAAGTACAATATAAATCTCACTCACACCATGATTGGGCATATTTTATTAAATTCCCTAATTAGTTATGTTACTAATTAGTGAAATATTGGTTGTGATTTGTGAGGTTGTTATGTGGAATGTGTATGGGTTGAATTGTGTTTGGATTAAGGAAATGTATTTGAAATACTGAACTAGTTTTAGTGTATGTTTGTATTGTGTTTTTGTGCATTATACATGGAAAGAAATTATAAGAGAATGTGGAACTATGAGAGGAAATTGGCTATTAACCCAAAGATGTGGTTAATCCTAGGAAGAACGTCAGAAATTAGGAACAAAGGGGTAGATCGACCCACTAAGAACTAATAGTCCGAGGAAAAAAATCTGGACTTGGTCTCAATGTGGTAAGAGCAGAAAAAGTGTCGAAAAAAAATATTACATATCGTGCATTGCATATTTATACATAGAGAGGGAACTGGCTAGTAACCCATGGATGTGGATATTTCTGGGAAGAATGTCAGAAGTTGGGAACAGAGGGGTAGACCTCTGAGATAAACCCGTTGAGCAATTATTGTCCAAGGAAAAGTTTTGGACTGGGTCTCAACGAGATATGAGTGGGAAAGTATGGGAAAACTTAGCATGTGGTTGCTTGCATATTTATAATTCATGTGTGGTTATTTATAGTTATATGTACTTGGAATAAGATTGATGTGGATTGTGAGAGTGTAGACTCGCAAGGGGAAATAGTGCGTTACAATCACAAAATCAGGTACACTTGTTTTTGGGTATCTGGATATACCTATATATGCTAGAGGTAATTATTTATATTGTGGTTGTGATACTGGCATTTGTATTTGTGCTTTATTTAATTACACAGTCATTTACTCATTGAGTTTTTGATAAACTCACATTCTCTGTTGTTATCTTTTTCAGATTTAACAACTAAGGAGGTTAGGAAACCGCTGGGGTTTAGCAGCTTGGAGAGATACTCCATTTTGTTGGAAGGTTCTTAATGAACCAATTTTCAGGCTATATGCCATTAAGAATGCTCTGTAATCTAATAGGCCACCTAGGTCCTGTGGTGTTTTAGGAATTTTATTAATTTGGCAATAATTTGCTTTGTAAATTATGTAATTTACAATTTGCATAGTTATGGATATTTGGGCTAATCCATAAAATTATAGGCTACCACTAAGGTACACCCTAATTTGTATATTGATTCATGTGCCCATTTTTTGGGGCGTTACGAAAATGGGTAGTAAGGTGGGAAATTTTTAATGAATGTGTATGTGTTGTGCTTAGGAACTGTGTGATTAGCAGCGGTTGAGGATGGTGTCTTCCTAGAGTCCCACCTATATGAGCGATACACATTTTATCTTTTATCTATGGTTGTTTTATTTCTCACTGAGTTATGTGCTTACTCTCTCTTTGTGTAGCTTTGTAGGTCCTTATGTATCTAGCAAGACTTTGTATGAAGAGTAGTGGAGCCTCTGAGTCTTCAATCCCTTTCGACCTCAGGTTATTGGTCTATCTATAATTAACATTGGTGGGTCGAGTCGCTCTGTAGTTAGATAGAATACATAAGATTTTTGTTGTTGTGATGATTGTGGTATGTCATGTATGTATTATTGTGCAACTTTATGATCTGGGTTAACTTATGAATTGTAAATGATGTCATGGAAAAGAAATTTCATGTTTATAAAGAAAATGTTTAATTTAGAAATTTCCTCATTTTTCTATGATGAATCATTCATGACATCTTTATATTGTGGTATGGCTTACACTAGGTATTAGGCTTATGGTGGTGATGAGGGATTCACCTCGTGCCAGTCATGTCCCCAAATTGGTTCATGAGAAAGTAGGTATCAAAGGTTAGGAATTAGGTCTTCTATTAACTACAAAGCAAGGTGACATTGGTGGGCCCTCCACCATTGTTGTGAATCCATAGGATGAGGTTCCATTAAAGGCCCTAGGGTGGTTAGTAATGGTTTTACTTTTATGTCATATTCCTCAGTAGTGGATGTATAGGCATTTCTACTTTGAGTCATGTGCTTAAAGCATAAGTAATGTCACCTCCAGTGGAACATGAAGAGTTGTTAATCTTGGGTGAGCACATAGACCTTCATGAAACATCTACATGACTACCTATCATGCTGGTGCTTAAGCACCTTGAAGTGGGTTGGATACCCTAATCTTTCTATGACCTATATACATGTTGCTTGCCATACTTACCATATTTGTGTATACAGATGAAAACATTGAGGTAAGTGGCATTTATGAAATGTATGAACATGATTAGATGTATGTATGGGTTGAGACTATGGTTATTGAAATAGTACCAAAATGTGAGGAATGATGTCATGTGTGCCCCAATGGAATGGTGCTAATTTCCTTAAAGTGTGAAACTTTCTTTTGTGTAGATGATGTGGTTTTGATTGATTTAAACCTTTGTGGATTTAAATTGTACCATGCATGTTGTGAATAATATGGAAACTAAATATCTTTATGTGAACAAATTATGTGTATAATAGGACCATATCGGTTGAGGGCACACCCCAATAGGACCGAAATGCTCTAAAAATGAATGCAGCATGACCCAAGAGACCAAATGTGGGATTTGTATGAGGGTATAACCCAAGTGATTAAATGCACAAGCAGTTGAAGGCATTGACCTGAGAGGACCAACAATATGAAATCATATATATATGGATATATGTATGAATTGAATGGTAAGTTGAATACTCTATGTAAATTGTTTGATTTGGTATGCTTGAATTATGAATTGAGTGATAATTAATACATTCAATCAAAGCATGCATATTGAGTATGAGTGAAAGTGTATATGCTAGAATTGTTAGGTAGGGAACTTAAAAAGAGTGCAAAAGCCACACTCGCATGAAAGTAAGGTTGTGTCAAAATTCGATACTTGGCTATTGTAAATTCTTTGTTGTGACTAAATTTATGTATAATGTAACACTTTATGGTCGAATGGGGCATGGGTTGCTGAGAATTTCATTAAAGGTTTAATGATTTTAGTATGATTAAGGATTGAGTAAAACTTAAATTCCAAAAAAAAAGAGGGAGAGAGGTGACCGAGAATTTGAATGAGTGAAAAAGGGACTCAGCTCACATTTCTACTAGTTTGTGTGGTGTACGTTGGTACCATTTAGTCTCTTTGCCTTTCAAATTGTATGAGTACGTGAAACATGATGTAATTATGCTTCTTATTTAGTGAGATATTAATAATTGTCTTGTTATTGTTAAAAAAAACAACTTAAAGGCAATTGTATGGTAAATCATAAGGGAAACCAATCGATAATGATGTTGCATGGTCAAACTGTGTGATTACATCGAATAAGCTTTATTGTGTGGAATGTGTTGGATTTATTTCTGTGTTGAATGTATTGATGCTATACGGGATGTGCTGGGTATGTTTTTATACAATGTACGGATGTATATTGAATTTCTATCATTTTGCTACGAGTATCTCTAGTAGGTAGAGGTATGTTGGACAAACTTCTTTGTGTTAAATCTTGACCCCTAGATGATATAATGCTTGGGTAGTGGTAATATTCGAGGAGAAAGAGTGAGGTCGTGGACATGTGGTACATAGTAAATGAAGGATATTCGTGTAAAGGGGGTTTTGTTGCTTGATTACTAAATTCTAAATCTATATATGATGACCACGAGTCTCGTTAGTAGAGCTATATACATAGTATTTGGGTACATTACAAACAAGCTATTTGACATAAGAGGGATGTGTTACCATGGGAGCTTGCATTGGCTAGTAATTATAGAAACTTAGTGGTATGGTATGGAAAAATATTGAATAGGGACGTAAAATGATGGTACGTGATGATTGCACATTGATGACATCATTATTAGATGACATATGGCTTATCTAATTTGTGGGTAGACGTCATGGCATGGTATATACATGTGTAAACGTGTCTAAATATAGGTACCCAGGTGAAGGCCTACATAGCCAGTAGGACATATTTTGGCTGGCATGGTTTAATTGGTTAATGAATGATTGTGAATGACATGAAGAAGCACTCTTGAATATCTTAGTGTGGCATATCTTGGGCCATGAGTTATCATTGTAAATAAGTATGAAAAACTCTAGCTATAACCTAAATCCTCATATTTTGTGATGCATCATGATGAGTAAAGGTAAAATTATGAAGATGTGTTTTAGTTGACTAACGATGGCCATGGGAAAGTACTATATGTGCATTACACCTAACTAATGGGCACGAATTGCTCGAGTAACATGAGCAAATTCATGTAGTTTATATTATGATTGGCTTACCTTCAAGAAAAGGTCAAGTGTGTGGAACTAACCAAGTCATGTTGGCAGTGGGAATTCTTAGTGGGGATAAGAAAGATTTTGGAAGACTTTGTGATTGGTATACCCTACCTCCTTGTGGGGTACAATTCAGTTTCAATTATGGTGAACCGGCCTGTAGGATTGTCACTGCAACAAGGAAAGTGTAATTATATTTTGGGTCATATGTGACTATTGGGAGGAAATTTATAATGGTCTACTTATTAACTTAACCAACGAAATTGGAGAAGGTGTACATGTTTTTGGAAACATGATAAAGGGGTACCTCTTCATTCTATTCATAACATTCAGCCTCGGTGATTCAGTTAGATGCTGCCTTCCCTTGAGAAGAGGTACTGATAGATATCTTGGAAGGGCAAGTAAAGGAGCTTTGGTTCAAGAGGAGTCCTTGGATGAAGGTCTTATGGCTTGTGGGAGTAATGTGGGGAAGGAAAAAAGAAATGTAGCTAGGATGCCCCGTTTCTTGATGCATGTGTGTTTTATGGAAATTCAAGGACTGAATTTCTTTGAGGAAGTAATACTATAATACCGTAGTTTTGAAATGCTTGGAATGGTATAAACATGCAACACCTTGGATATTTCATGGGTGACTAAAGAAGTTGATTTTGGCAAGAGTGAAAATTTTTTTATTGTGTATGTGTACCTAATGAAAATTAGGAGTCTTTGAAACTTAAAATGTGGAGTTGGTAAAAGTAAGCCCTTGGGTAGGGATTAAGCTGAAATTGGTGAGGAGATGAAAATTTTGAGTTTTGGTGGAGAAGGGCAGTGTGGTATATTGAGGCAAATGGACAATGGAAGTGACTGTCATGGGGAAGCTAGAGGAAACTTGTTTGTGCGTATGAGCATAAGAGATGGACTAAAGTGAAAATAAATTCTACTATCATGGATTTTATCTAAAATGAGTAGTGAGGTGGGAAATTTTTAATGAATGTGTGTTGTGAGGATATTTGAGTAGTGGTGATTTTACTGAGATGTGATTTGGCGTGCTTAGGCAAATTATCTTAAAATGAAATTCTAAGATTTGACCCTTTATTGTTAACTAGAAGGGTAAAAGTGCAATTTGGGCCCCCCACACTCATTAAGAACACACATCAGAAAAAATAAATAAATAAAAAAGACTCACACTCCTCATTCATGTTGCTCTTCATATCTTTCCCTAGTCTTTCTTCTCTCATGCCACCTCTAGTGTAATACCCACCAATTTTGTGATCGCGTGATTAGCAATATTATAGTTTTTATAGTAAAATAATTTTCTATTATTTTAATAACATTATTTTATAGCGTTATTTTAATGACATTATTTTTAATGCATTATTTTAATGGACTTAAATTATCATTTTTAATTTCCATATTTACTTTATTCTTTTGAAATATTATCTATGAAAATTGATATAAACAACTGGACCGGGTATTTTTATTTTGGGTGGTACTTTTGAGGTTTGAGAAAAGACAAGAGAAAGAGAAAATTAAATGAAATCAATATAATTATTAAGAAATAATTATATTGGGATCACTCGGTTTGGGGCATTTGGGTATTGATACCTATAGGTCACCAAGTGACCCACCATCCTTAAAGTCTCTTTTCTTTATTTTTCTCTCTCATTTTCACGGTTTGGGCAGTGGAGACAAGGGAGGAAAAAATTGATTTTTCTCTCAACTCCTTCCATCCTTTCTCTTGATTTCTTCCAATGATCTTTGGTTCTTTGGTTGTTTTTGGTTTCTTGGAGTTGCTGGAAGCTAAGATAAGCCCCATCTTTTTCTTCTTCTTCCTTTTTCCTCTATTAACACCCTAGGTGTGAAAAATGGGTTTTTTTTTGTTTATGCTAAAATACTAGTTTTCTTTACTTCTTTCTCTTGCTTCTTGGTTGACGGTGCTGGAGGTAGTTGTTTTAAAGGAAGAGTTAGTTCTATGGCTTTATTTTTGTGTAAAAACCCATTTATGGGTAATTTTTGTAAAATTTGGAAAAAAACATGGATCAACTTTATCCTTGTTTTAATAATTGATTTTTAACCCTCCTAAAAGTCCTAGAGACCATATTGAAACTTAGAAATAAGTAGGAGAAGCAAAGGACTATAGGATGATTTTTTTGGAATTTTTGGGTTGATTTCTGCCATGGTAGAAGAAGTTCCAAATCTGGACGCCCAGGGTTCAGTATACCTTAGGGAGCTTGGTACCCTAGGTGCTAAGTGAGTAGATTCTTTGGGGCCTTTTGGTGCCCAGGCGCCATCTGGGCAGAGGCCAAGAGCCTCTTGGAGTGGCTCTAGGGCGCCGAGGAGCCCTGTATTGGACAAAGAGGGGAAAATAGAAAAAAGGGAGATTTTGTTGCCAAGTTGTTGGATTTGGTCTCAGGTAGTTTTGGGAGATTCGATGGCTATGCTTCACGGATTTCCTCTGTGGTAAATCATTGACGGCATTGAGGTGAGTGGATGACCTTGCTAATTAAGTTTTTATTAAAATTGCTCAAGTTCAATATAAACTCCATTTACACCATAGTTGGAAATAAATTAATGAAATTCCCTAGTTAGTGGTATTAACTAGATTATGGAATTTCTTTGAATGAATGCAGGAATTTACTTTGTGAGATTGGGATTTTAATTGTTATTTGTACTTAAAATGGTGAGATGATGTGGTATGTGCTATGTTGTGTTTGTATGAATACATTGCATAAACAAAGGAAAAGGAAAAAAAAAAGGAATTATGTGGGAATATAGACCCATGAGAGGGAACCAGCTAAGAACCCAAGGGTGTGGTTATTCTTGGGAAGAATGTCAAAAAGTGAAAAATAGAGGGGTAGACCTCTGAAATAAACCCATTGAGAAATAAAAGTCTGAAGGGAAAATTCTGGACTAAGTCTCAATGTGGTAAGTATGGGAGGATGTGGAAATACATTGAATATGATTGGTGCATAATGTTTTTCGGTGTGGAAGTTTACTTGTGTTTTTATGTGCTTGAGAAATTGTTTCACGAATCATTTTGTAAGAATGTAAACTCACATAGGGGCCGTGGATTATGGTTGCATGGTACGATACGTTTATTATATATTCTTTCGTATTGATACATGCTGATGGTATTAGCTCTAATTATGGTAGTGATGTTGGTATTTGTACTTGTGCTTTGTTTTGCCGCACAATCACCTATTCATTGAGTTTTAATAAACTCACACTCTCTGTTGTTATCTTTTCAGATTTAGAAACTGAGGAGGATGGGAAATCGTTGGAGATTAATGGCTTATAGAGATATACTCCATTTTTGTTGGAGGGTTCGTGGAACCAATTTTTAGGCTATATGCATAGAAAAATACTTTGTAATCCTATTGGCCACCTAGGTTTTGTTGTGCTTTAGGGATTTATTTATTTGTCTGTAATTTGCTTTGCATTTTGATTCTAAATATATTTCTCAATGTTATCGGAATTAAGAGAGATTATTATGTAAATTTATTTTTGTTATAAATTTACGCTTTCTTAGTTGTGGATATTTGGGCTATTTAGGGAGTGTATAGGCTACCACTTAGGTATACCCTAAGATTTGTAACTTGTATGTTAAGTCACATGCCCATTTTTTGGAGCGTTACATCTAGTTTCTCCACCACAAAACCTAACCATCACGATAATCTTCAGTGAAGGACGACCTCTAGCAACCGTTCACTCGCCAAAAAACTCCATGGATCAAGGTGAGTTCTTAATATTTCTACTCTTTCTTCCATTTTTCGCATTCCTTGAACCCTAGATTGGGATTTGGTTAAATTTGAGGATTTTGGGCTGGTTTTTTTCTTTTAAACCTTTGTTTTGCGCATATCCAAGTGGTGGAAACATTAATGGGAGTTTTGGATAGATGGAATGGCATTTATTAAGTGTGGAGGTGAGTAAATGCTTGTGTTGTCATGAACTTGGTTCTTTGTTGTCATGGTGCAAAAATTTAAAGATTTCAAGATCCCAATCTTATCTTTGTGCTTTGAAATGCTTGGGGTTTTGTTTCAATTGAGTTTTGGTGCCTAAATGTGGTTAATAATCATGGAAAGGGGTTTAGGAAGCTTGAGAATGAGATAGAATGGATTGAAGACCATTTGGGACCAAGAACAGGGTCCCTCTTGGGTTGAAGCATGTTTAGGCATGCAAATGTATGTTTAAGCACGAATTTGATGTGTTCCGTGCGCTTAAGATGGGCAGAAGGCCGAGAGCTGCAGCATTTCTGGTCCATTTTCAAATAGTCATAGCTCCCTCATCCAAACTTTGTTTTTAGCAAATCTTTGATCTTGGAAATCCCTTTAAGTCTAGTTTCTAATGGTACAAGTTTCATTTGAAAATGATTTAATGTTTAGGAGTTATGACCAAAAACATGACTAAAGGTTGAAGTTGGATCCAAATTTTTTTGTGACCTTGACATGTTTTTACATGGTTATCTCCTAGGGATAGATTATTTGATGTGTATTCCACATACTTGGGGACTCGCTAAAGCAGACAAGCACGTAATCAAGGTGAGGGATAAACACCATTTTCTATATTATTTTGTGTGACTTTACCATCTTTAATAATATTGAAATTCTCATGATATAATGGTAGAATAATTGGAGTATTATACATGACTTAGTGATGGAAATTGTTATGGATATAATTTAAATGTGAGGCATGAATACCTTCCTATCTTGGTCTTCATGCTCATGTTTTCTCTAGTGTATTGAAACTTATATAGTATATAATGATGGCATATTTGGATATATAATATATATATATATATATATATATATATATATAATATGAAGGAATTCTTGAGGATAAGCTCAAATGTGGATGACTAGTCTTATTTAATTGTTAATTGTGACAATGTGATTTCCCAAGATATGGTACGTTCATGCTACTTGAGTGTATGGAATGTAATGATTCTAAAATGGTTTAGAGTCGATTCGTTTAAATGCAATGTTTTATATGAGGTTTCTTGTTGGTAGTAAATTTGTGCATGTGTCCATGTACCTATATTGGTAAATTGAGATTAAACCCTTGTGTGTCGAGGAAATTGATGTACCTTATATAATATCCATGGTGATGATTTATGTTTTTTTAGGTGAATGCAAATATAATTATGCCCTAATAAGGGGAGAAAAGCCTTGGACTCTAATAAATTGTGAGAGGGTAAATTAGCAATTTTAACTCGGTTATTGGGCTAAGTTTTTCCTATATACCTTGAGGTATATGATGTGTGTATGAATCATGTAATGCATGAGATTTAAGTTAAAATGTATTTTGAGACTAAGCCTAGAGGAAGGCTTGAATCTATGTTTGTGTAAACCATGTGGTGGCTCACTATCTCTGTTGAATATTGTAAATCTATATTTGCTATGGGATTGTAATGGGATGAACTTCTATTATGTGGGGTACCTGTTTGGCTCTCCTGGTATGCTAAAATATGGTTTACTATTATATTGTGCTGATATGGATTTATATTTGATGAGACACATGTGTGGCTATCTTGGGTTGTCAACCAATATTTGCTTGTGATGGTGCAATGTTGAAAGAATGCCCGTATGGCTATTTTGGAGCTGTTAAGACCCACATTTGCTTGTGATAATGTAGTGTTGGAAGAAATGTCGACTCTTGGTTGATAATTATAATCATACTTTTCATTTATATATATGTGTGACACGATTATCATGTGCCTATGTGATGGACTGGGTTGTGGATATATTGTGTGATCAAAATAAATATTGGACGATGTAAATTTATATGTATATATATTAGAGTGGTTAAAGGTTATGGTAGTATTGTGGTTGGAATATTATATCAATCTGTATAAGTTGTGCTTGGGAATTGTGTGGGTTAACTGTAATATCCCAGATTTTAAAATAGTCCTAAAAAGAAAATTTTTTTGAGAAATTAAAATTCTAAATTTTGGATATATTGAGGACAAAGTTCAATTTGAAGGATGAGTAAAGTGTAATATCCTGACTAGATAATTATTATTAATATCATTATGATTTTAAAATATGAAATTTTAGAAAGTAGGAAGATTATTTTTTAGATAGATTAATATGAAAAGAGCATTTTAACATTTCAACTAAGGGGAAATGTCATGGTAGTACTAAACAGACCACACATACCCTCTTGTGTTGGCAAATTAAAAACCATATATGTGTATTCTTGCTCTTATCTTCACTTCACCGAGAAACATCCATAGGGAAAAAAAACAAAGAGAAGAGAAATCCAATTCTTTCATTGTGAATTTGGGGACTTTTTCATCTTTACTTCTGTGGACCTTCCTTCTTTACCTCTAAGAGAAAATCAGAGAGAGAGAGAGAGAGAATAAATACTACTCTATTTTTGCGTGAAAATATAGGGAGATTTTTTTAGTCCTTGAAGTGCAGCTAAAAGGAAGGATTCAATAGTAGAGTGTTCAAAAATTTCTGGGCATCTGAGGAGCAAAATTTCGTGGTTGAAAGTGTAGAGTATCAGCAAAACCAAAGCCAGAACCGAGAAGAGAAGAAGAAGCATGAAAACAGAGCATTTAGTGTGAAAGGTGAGTTTTTCTTCAGGTTTTTGTCTTTTCATGGATAGAGAGGATTAAATGATCATAGCCTAAGTTGATTCAAGCCTTGGAGCTAGGAAGGAGACCAAACCAGCAAGAAAATCAGAAAACTATAGAAAAACACAGGCAATCAACTTGATGTATTACATAGAAGTTTAAAAATTTCTAAAACTTGGTTTAAATTCACTAATTGACTTGTTTCGAGTTGGAAATGATCAAACATGTCCTAAAAACATCTAAGATGGAGTTCTGGGGTGGTTTGGAAAGAAAAACCGAAAGTTGGACATGTTGTATACATGACAGGGACTACATTAAAAAAATGAAAAGTTTAGAGGGATTGATTTAATTTTATAAAAAAAATATTCTGGGACAGGAACCTATATGAAGCTAAATATGATCTTAAATCATGCAAAAGACAAAAGGAAAAACTTCGAACAAGGACCTAAGTGAATAAATGGAATAGTTCTTAATAGGAAAATGAAATTTAAGATAAAATTTGGTTTTAACTGAAATTATGAACTGCATAGAAAGGGACTAAATTGGGTTTTAATTTCATATAAATGTATCAAATAAGAAAAATAATTTATTTTTCTTAAATGGATTATTTAAATTATTCTGTGAATATGATAATTTTCATATTTGTAATTTATCAGCTTGATGTTATGCTTAATTAGATATCTATGGAATGTGTTCTTTCATAATTGCTTGATAGTATTTATAACAATATTTGTGTATAAGAATAGTTTTGGCAATTGCATTTGCCTATGAAAAAGTTTATCTAAACTATAAGATTATTAATAAATTGTAGTAAAATATGCTAGTTTATGAATATCATTATATAATAGATTGTTATGATATGAACTTTAAATTGATAAATAGTTGTTGTATAATACTAATAGCTTGTAAGTTATATTTTGATTCCTAAGTTTTCAGCTATAATTGTTTATGCTAGTGTTAGATGCATCTTTTTGTTATGATTGAGAAGCATAAAAAGTTAATTATAGTCTCGATCTTAAGAGTCATATACAACTACCTTTATATGTATGTCATCATATAACTTGAATGATGCTACAATAAGAGCGTAAACTAAATGAATATTTTGTGAATCAAGTTGATGGTTGATATATCTTAATTGTTGAATTTGTTCATTTGTCGACGTTGAGGCATGGTGTGTATGAGTACTTGTTTTAGATATAAGATTTGATCGGTGTATGTGCTTGTGCTTATGATTGAGAAAGAAAGAAAATGCATAGCGGTGCACCCCACGGGAAATCTACATGGAGTCATAAGGGTGACAATATATATATATATATATATATATATATATATGGAGCGATGAGGGTGGATGCAGCGGGAGCAGCAGGCAACGATCCAGTGGTACCTTGGACGACCCAGTTGGTATGGGAAATGTGTGCAATTGATTGAATTAGTTGATTGTTGTGTGCCTTTATTTTGAATGTGGATGTTGTTTTGAATGTGGATGATCCAACTTGGTTTACATGAATTGTGAGAGGTTGATTGGAACGTGATATCTCTGAGGTTGCAACTATCCAAGTTGTGGTTGAGCATGATTATATGTATATGTGTGTATAAATATCTATGTATATATATTGTTGTCATTTACCTAGTGATGTTTTATATAATGATACGGATGGTTGTTGACACATACTGAAAGAAACAATGGGATGTGCAGGTATGTTATGTACTTTAATGAATTCTCTTTTATCATTACTTATTTATTACATGCATATCATAAAAAGGAACATTGACAAAATTATTTTGAGTTTACTATTTTGCTTACTGAATCTATGACTCACTTGTATAATTTATTTATTTATTTATATTTTTAAAAATAGATATCTGATGGAGAATTTTGCGTGAGAAGTGAGGAAACTATTTTGAAAGACCCCATTTAAATTCGAGGATGATTCAATTCTTATTCTTGTATTTTTATTTGCTACTCTAGAGTTACTCCGTGGTTACATAGGTAGCCTAGGATTTGGTTTATTGTCAATATGAATTGACAATGATGTATATAAGTGATACAACCACATTGAAGAATATATGTTTCTAAACTTTCATACAATTTATTTGTTGTGATGGATATAAATGCAGGAAAAAAAGGTTTCCTCAATTGATTATCTATTTTATTTGTCTATATTAGAATGTTATGGTTGTTGGTTCGATAAAATGGTCTAGGTTCTGAGGTGAGGCCAGACTCACTCTCGTGCCAGGCACATGTCCTTTGTGGGACGTGACATTAATGGTGGTTGAGGCTGGGGTTTTCCCTGACTCCCACTCCTGTGAGCAATACACAGTTTGTATTTTATCTACAGTTGTTTTATTTCTCATTGAGTTATATGCTTACTCTCTCTTTGTGCACCCTTGCAAGCCCTTGTGTATTTAGCGAGACTCTATATGAGGAGTAGTGGAGTCTTCAAGTCTTCAACCCTTTCTGGCCTTAGGTCTTGGTCTATCTGTTATCAACATTGGTGGGTTGAGTCACTCTATAGTTAGATAGAACACCTAGGATTTTTTGTTGTTGTGGTGATTGTGATGTGTCATGTATTTATTATTGTGCAACTTTATGATCTGGGTTAACTCATGAATTTCATATGCTGTCATGGAAAAGAGATTTCATGTTTTTAAAGAACATGTTTAATTTAGAAATTTCCTTTTTTTTGTGATGGATAATTCATGACATCTTTATATTGTGGTATGGCTTGCACTAGGTATTAGGCTTACGATGGTGATGAGGAATTCACCTTGTGCCAATCATGTCCCCAAATTGGAGCATGACATGCTCATTAGAAGTCTTTGCTTCCTTGCTTCTTTGGCTAAAGTATCAGCACAAACATTCTGGGCTCTAGAGATTTTTCTTATTAAAAGATTAAAGGGTATGATTGAAATTTTCCACAAGGATGGTTAGTCAGTGAGTAATGCTAAAAACACCAAAAAAAACATGTCATAGATAAGTTTACAATCAATTTTGATTTCAAATTTCTTGATGTTTAGTAAAACAACTTGTCTGATGCCAATCTCTAGTGCCCAAGATTCAGCCATAGAGGAGTTACGATAGCCCAGGAATTCCACAAAACCCTAAAACCAAAGGCCATAGATTTAATGATTCCACCTACAAAACCCCAAAACCAAAGGCCATTTTCATGTCTTTTATGCATCAATATTAATCTTAAGCCAACCAAATGTAGGACTAGTCCTATGAGATTGAACAATTTGAAGAAAAATTATTTGTCGAGGGGAAAGAGTTAATATATTTTCAATGCAGTACCGTTATTCGGCAACCTTGATCATTTTCTTATAAAAGTAGAATATCAAATTTGTATTTGAAAATAATTTTATGTTCCTCGCTAGCTAGATATTTCTAATAACATAAGAAAAAATAGTTCCCCACGGAATCTTGAGAAAACAAAGAGTAGGCTTTGAGCAGTTTATGAAAATCAAGTTTCTAAGATTTCCAATATAAAAATTTTGGGGAGGGGTGAAGTGATCCCCAAGCTATTTAGAATGATGGTAGTCCTTGAGGATATGGATATGGGATTCTGAGGTAGTGGAACACAAAAATTGATTCATCTTTTTATTAAGAGTTTTGTTTATGGGAAGGCCTTTTAGAGAAGCTTGCCAAAGAAAAAAGCTTTCACTAGGGTAGGCCTTATTTTTCCAGATCCAAGAATATGCAGTGAAATGAAATGGTTGTGAGAGCATGGTGTTAAGGAGGAGATTATTTGTGAAGAAGTTATTATAAGCAGATTTAGATGAGAAGACACCATTGGTAGAAAGTTTCCAGCTAATGGTGTCATTTGGGGGAAGAGGCTACTGAGAAAGTTGGGTGGAGAGAATTTGGAAGATTATATCGGTTTGAAGTTCTAAAGGGATAGTTTCAAGTGACCAAATTCTACTATTATGATTAGTCTTGATTATAGTTTCAACTTCTCTATTTTCTTCATCTTTTAAGAAAAGACCTATGAATTTTTTTTTAATTGGGTCCTTTAACCAAGAATCCTTCCATAAGTTAGTGGTGTTCCCTCTACCAATGATAACTTTAGTGCTGGGGAGAAAGATAAGAAGGTGTTATTGTATGTTTCTAAAAGTGTTGGACTTATTTGTTTTCCTTGTGTTTAAGATAAAACCATATTTTGTTAGCAAGGATTTGTGACCAGCAGTTTTGTGGTTTACTTAATATTTTCCAAAGTGAGGCTAAGTATGTGAGTTTTATTTTGTAACGACGCTTTTCTGATTCCTAGGCCCCCTAGCTATTTTATCCCAACTCAAGGTATGAATTTTCCTCCTTTCCTCAGTGTGACCCTAGTAGAAGTTTCTTGACTTCTGATCAATTTTTAAAAATATGGAATTTGGAAGCAAAAATGCTATCATAAGATGACTAGAAAGCCCCGAGATTTAGTTAGGTTCTTCCTATTTTTTAAAGCATATTTGCCTTCTAACCTTGTAGTTTCTTATCTATTTTATCTAAAATAAAATTGAAGTCCAATTTTTTTGTGGTTTGGTTTTAGTGAATAGCCTAAGTAGAAATCCAAGTTGTTTGAAATATTTATTCCCATATAATTCTCAATGATATTCTTTCTATTTTGGTCTACTATTCTTGAGGTCCAAATTTTTTATTTTTCTAGATTTATTAAAGACACTAATTTTGGAGAAATTTGTTATAACATTCTTAATAGCTTGGATGCTTTTCACATTAGCTTTTGAGAAGAGAAGAATGTCATATGCAAATAGAAAGTGAGGGATGTGAGGATTTTTATTTTTAAATTTAAATGGCGTCAAATTTTTCAAGGAAATTTCATTGTTAATGAGATGGAAAATTATTTCCATACCTAGGATAAAGATGTAAGGGAATAGGGGATCCCCTTGTCTAATTCCTTTAGAAGGAGTAAACTGGTTACCCTTTTTTCCATTAATGATAGGGGTGTAGGTAACACTTATTAGACAAGATAGAATAAGCTTTTTAATGTTATTTAGAAAGTTGAAGGTATACAAAAAATTTTCAATATAATCCCAAGAGATCAAATCAAAAGCTTTTTTAATGTCTATTTTAATTATCATCTAACCATTATTAGCTTTTGAAAGGGGGAGAATGTAACATCCCAAAAATTTAATATTTCATTAATATTTAAATAAATTAAATTTCAAAAAATTTTATTAAAAATTCCTAGATAGTTAGGAACTAAAAGAAAAAATAGTTGGGGAATAATAATATTCCTATTAATTTCCTATTAGACAATTTAATATTTTGAAGGATCATATTCAAAGAAGAAAATTTAAGGAATAAAATAGGAATTTGCGGAAAAAAAATATTTTATGTGAGAAAATCCCTTTAGGGACTAAAATGAAAGGGCTAAATTGAAAGGAAGCTTGAAACTTTAGGAGAAAGGATAATTTTTCCTTTAGTTAAAAAAAATGACAGGAGGAAATTTCCTAGAAGCTTCCTGTATAATGCATAGAACCAAATAGTGACAGGAAGAAATTTAGTGGAAGTTTCCTGCGTAGTACCAAATAGTACCCATCAATTTTCCTATAAATAGGCCTCTTCCCTTCACTTCTTCACTTACACCAACTCTTCCTTATCCTCATCTCTCTCTTCAAATTTCTCTTTCTCTGAAGCTAAGACTCTGGGCTATCTTAAATTCAAAGCCATCCTTCTTAACTTCGAGGTAAGGATATTATGCTCTTTTAATTTCTTGTAATTATTTAGAGGTTAAATTCTTAGTATGCTCTGTGGTTGCGGCTTTAACTGATCTTCTACATCAGAAAAGAACTTTTCCTAATTTCTTAAAATATACCCTTAATTACTAGTATTGGTATGGGGTATAATACTGTAAAGGCACATGTCTAGCAAAGGTTCTGACTAAGAAAAGACTTGGTATTTAAGAGTGTCCATTGTGACCCACCTTTCTTTCTAGGGAACTTACCTAGTGTACTCTTTTACAGCTTATATCACTATTCTTGGTATGAATAATAACTATACATATGAATAGTAACCATACCGTATTTATGAATAGTACTTTATGAATAATACTCGTATAGTATTCATGAAATTCACTTAATCCTACCAGAACTTGTGAACGATTGTCAAAGCAAAGGGAACACAGGTGACCTTAAGATCAAATCAAGCTCCAAGTGGTTCTAGTACTCATAAAAGCAAGTATTTCCCAAAGTTTTCTTATTGAAAGATTTCTCTATGTATTTTATGATCTTCCATAAGCATGTATGAATTATATATGGTAATGAGACTCAGGGTTATGTGGTTCCAAAAGTAGTGAACTGATTACACACGTGTTCTGCAAGGTGAACAAAGAATAAGTACTTGAGACCCAGAAGTTGTGGTCATAGCTTCAAATTCTGCAAGGTGAATTGAAGTGAACTACTTGATGTGTGATGATGATGATGATGATTTATAATTGCCTATATATTCATGGATCAGATTATAAACTTATTATGTTTTTATGATTGGAATGGTTTCTTTTGGAAATGTTTTATTAAATTACAATGTTAGCTACTGAGATATCAATCTTACTTTTCCATGTTTTTAACTTACCATTCCAGGGTTTCCAATATAAGGAAAGGGATGCACTAAATTAGAGAGAAAATAAGGTATCTGCTAAGTAGCTAAGAAAACTTCACTTTAGGAGAATATGAGAATACAACCTTTGTTCTAAAATTGAGGATATGTAATTTTAGATGTAAATTATTTTGTTAAGAATACCACTGTGTATCTATGTAATAGCTTAATTAAGGAAGAAAATTTCCTCTATTATCCTAAATATTCAAAATGAAATTTAGAAATAAAAAAAATTTTGAGGACATTACACAATGACGAAGAGGTTAGAGTAGTGTCTTCCTTTTATATAGGTACCTTGAAAAAGGGAAATCAAAGAAGGAAGAAGGAGCTTTAGTATATTAACTAAGATTTTGGAAAGAATTTTGTAATAAGTGTTACAAAGTCCTAAAGGTCTAAAGTGACACACTTTATGGGTGTTTTCAATTTTTGGAATGAGGCAAAGAAGGGTAATACCCCATTCACGGGGGATTAAGTTATTTAGGAAAGTTTGTTGAATAGCATGAATGATTTGATTTTTGATAACATCCCATTGTTTTTGGTAGAAGATAGCATGAAAACCATCTTCTCCCAAAGTCTTTAGAGGATTAGTAGCAAAAAGAGCTATTTTTATTTCATGTTCTTCTGGAATAGGAGTTAAAACTGTGTGGTCTGTCTACCTAAGGCTTGGGAGAGTCAAATTTTGAAGGTAGATCGATTTGGGGGGCTAGTGACATCTGAACTGTAGGAATTTTTAAGGTGATTTGTGATTTCAATTTCAAATTGATTTTGATCATAGGTCCACAAGTTATCTTTTTTTAGAATATTGCTAATTTTATTTCTCCTTCTTTTGTTTAGAGCTATAGTATTAAAATAAGAAGTGTTTTTATCTCCAAGGATTAACCATTGAATTCTTGATTTCATTTGCCATATGTATTCCTTATAGTCAAGGAAAGAGGATAGGTGAGTACGTATATTCTTTTCTAAAGAAAGGAGTTAATGATCTCTATTGAAATCAAGAGCTTTTTTAATTCCTCCTAATCTCTTTCTAGTTTTTTTTATTTCTTGAATTATATTCCCAAAATTTATTTTATTCAGACTAATGAGATCTGTTTTAAATTCATTAATTGTTTTAAGGAGGTTATTTAGGTATTTTCCCTACGCTTTGGCTATTAAAGAATTAAAAGTTCATGTTTGAGCCATAAAGGTTCAAATCTAAAAATTTTTTCCACTTTATTATATCTAGGATTTGGTTGAAGAAGGAAAAAGTAGTGGTCAAAGTAAAGTCTAGGGAGTTGGTATATTTTTTATTCTGGGAATAGACTAAGCCAAGCTTGGTTGGCATCTGCACGGTCTATTCTAGTTTTAATAATAGCTCTTCCTTCCTTACCATTTACCCAAGTGAACTTTGGACTAATAAAACCTAAATCCATAAGTTTTGCTTTGTTTAAGAAGTTAATGAAAGTGTTAATTTTGTGTCTATCTGGCAGGCATCCTCCAAATTTCTCTTTAAGGTGGCCGATTTCATTAAAATCACATATTACTATCTAAGGCATATGTATGAAATCTGAAAGAGCAGAGAGATAATTCCAAGTTTCTTTCTAATAGCAAAAGTAGGGTTGGCATAAGTAGCAGATAAAAGAAAAGATTTGGCATTTACCTTCACTTCCATAAGAACATCATGAAAGGAAGGGGAGATAATGTCCATGATGACTTTGATCAGGTTCATAGTATCCAAATCTTACTAAAGAAGCCCATGGAATCCACCTTGAAGAAGCCTTCAAAGCCAAGATTACTAATCACAACAAAAGCTCTCTAGCCACTCAGCCTTGTTTCAGTCAGTGTAACAAAATTCGGGTTATGGCTAGTTTTCATATCCCTAAAAACTCTTCTAAAGTCTATGCTTCCAATACCTTTAACATTCCAACTAAAAATATTCATGGGGGTATAAATATTGAAGATGTTTTCGGCAATGTGAGGGGGCACACTGTGAAAATCTGAGAGGTAGAAGGCAATAATATGGTTAATCCCTACTATCTCTAAGTTCATGTAGGAGGTGACGTAGACATTTAGCCAAGCATGTAAGAGGTAGAGAGTAAGGAAAGCTGCTAGATGTTGATCCCCCCAATCTCTATTGCTGCCCCTATATTTTCTATCGTTAAAGATGCTGGTTTGGTGCACGGATGAGATCCCTCGACATGTTTGGGAAGAGGTTTATTGGGTTTAGGGGGAACCAATTATATATAGGTGCTTAGTTCATGGATCTTGTGTTAGCATTTCAAAAATCATAGAACGCATTGAAATTTAAAACTTTTTCTCTAAAACCCATTCACCAAAGGATCAACCTATATTACCATTACATTAACCAAGTAATCAAGATGAAGAGAAATACCTCTTGTAATGCAGCAACATCTCCAAGCCAAAGCAAGTATCCGAAATAAGGTACCTTTATTGGTAATCCACGCAAAATACACTAAGGAAAAACTCCTTTAGGTAACGAGGTTTCTTCTTACTCTTATGCTAGCAAGCACGAAGAAACTATGGAGAAAACCGTCTTAGATGAAGAAGAAGAAAACAAGAGTATTTCCTAAAACAAGATTCTCAACTATTGAGATATAGACTATAGCGTGTGGCTTTCACTATCACTCTTAAAGTGATAGGTACTACCTGAAACCCTAAAGCCCTAATTCCCTTGGTGGGCGTCATTCCCTTATTGGGCTTTTTAAGGTGGCACCTTAAGAAGCCCAATCTCTTTGGGAGAAGGAGCGGCCAAGAGGTTCTCATTTGGGCTTTTCCTTGTTTGGGTGGAAATAAAAACATCCTTTTATTATCTTATCTCCTTTTAATTAATTCTCCAATTTAGGATCAAATCCTTAAGCCTGTTTCATATTCCTAGTGAATTTCTATATGTGTGATCCATTAGGTTTTCAGCTATATTGGCAATTCACAATCAACACTTGATTGTAAATAGATTACAAGCGGTATCTAGCAACACATTGTGACCCCCAATTAACTGAAAAAACAGTTGTTTGATTTTAAACCTTTCGCAGCTAAAGTGTGCTTATGCAATGTGTCCTTTCACCATCTTATACCCACTTGGTTCAGAGTATGGCCTATGTGTCAACTTGATTACGTCATGTCTAGCCCAAATAGTCAGTTCCTTGTCTTGTGGGATCAATCACTTTAAACTATCACTGAAGACCATTATCATGACAAGTCCACTTTGACCAAAAACTTCTTATCGATTATTCCGACAAGTGGCCATGGGTATACTTCCTTCTATCAGGAGTGGTAAATCCTCTGTTGACTACTCAAATATCTTCGAACACTTCATGTTGTGCCCAATCACTACCCTAAGAGGAGCCCATGGTGGGTAACAAGGAATGGAGTCAAAATATAGAATCCATATCTAAGATAACTTGAGTTCCTCGAGTCCAAAGATACTTGCACTGTTAGCTATTATGAGACCTATCACTAACATTTGAATTGGTATCCATGTGATGTTTCATGCAAGGCATCCAATGTACTTGTTACATTTAACAAGCATTCACATGTTTACTCAATACATCTCATGCTTACAACTTATGATGACAGCTACTTGATCAAATCAAGAAGCATAATATGTACTAGTCTATCCAGATCATCAATGTCTAGTCTTAGGTGATCCTATAACTAGGGATAGTTTAGATACATATGAAATTACACATGATAGGAATCTCACATTATGATCGCCATCATAATTTCCTTCAAGCTATGTTTTGTATCATGGACTTCATTACTTATATTATGATCTAATCTTGAGTTAATGAATATGAACATATATAATGAAGAAAACCTCTTTGAATTAATAACTAAGTTTGTACATCTTATGCTAAAGGTGATTGCCTTTAGAGCATCTTTCTGACAATCTCTCACTTGTGCTAAAGCCAATTGCCATTGTATTTGATACCATAGACATGTATGTGTGTCTAAAACTTAGACTAGGGTAGTGCCTTAGTTAGCAGGTCAGCTAGATTCAATCAGTGGGAACCCTCTCTTTTTTCACATCGTTTCTGCTAGTGATCTCCCTAAACAAGTGGTAACATTGGAGTACATGTTTGAATTTCTGATGAGATCATGGCTCCTTTGCTTGTGAAATGGTTCCATTGTTGTTGCAATAGACCAGCACTACATCAACAATGTTGGAAACCACTCCAAGTTCAATGATGAACTTCTTAATCCAAACTACTTCTTTTGCTGCCTTAGAAGCCACAATGTACTCTGCTTCAGTGGTAGAATATGCAGTCATTTCTTACATGGAATTTTTCCAACTGGCTATACCTCTATTTAATATGAACATGTAAGCTGACTGGGATCTTGAATCATCCTTGTCAATTTGGAAGCTAGCATCTATATACCTGCTTACCTTGAGATCTCCTTCTCCATATATTAAGAATAAATCTTTTGTCTTTCTTAAGTACTTAAGGATATTCTTAACATCCACCCAATGACCCTTACCAAGGTTAGACTGATATCTGTTGTGACAATAAGAGCGTATGATACGTCGGGCCTAGTACATAACATAGCATACATGATTGATCCCATGGCTAAGGCGTAAGGGATCAAACTCATGCAACTTCTTTCATCATGTTTCTTCGGACACATAGACTTTGAGAGTCTAATCCCATGTGTCATGGGAATGAATCCTTTCTTAGTCTCTTCCATGCTAAGTCTCTTTAGCATCTTATATATGTATATAGACTGTGAAAGAACAAGCAACCTCTTAGATCTATCTCTATAGATCCTTATCCTCAAGATGTAGGTTTCTTCTCCAAGGTCTTTCATGGAGAAATTCTTGGAAAGCCAAATCTTCACGAACTGAAGGACAGAAACGTCGTTTCCTATGAGTAGTATGTCCTCTACATACAACACAAGGAATATGACTGCACTCTCACTAACCTTCTTGCACACAACAGGTTCATCTGGATTTTGTAAGAAACCAAAGTTTTTTATTCTCTCATAAAATCAGATGTTCCAACTCCTGGATGCTTGCTTCAATCCATAGATAGATCTTCGAAGCTTACATACTTTGTTGCTATCTTTGCATATGAATCCTTCAGGTTGTTTATATATACATCCTTGGTCAAGTTTCCATTGAGGAAAGCTATCTTCACATCTATTTTCAAAATCTCATAATCACAATGAGCTGCTATGGCCAGGAGTATCCTAAAAGATTTAAGCATGGCTAACGGTGAAAAGGTTCCATCATAATTAACACCTTGTTTTTTATGATATCCCTTTGCAACCAACCTTGCTTTATAGGTTGCAATGTTACTATCCATGTCAATTTTCTTCTTGAAAACCCAATCGTACCCGATAGGCTTAATCCCCTCAGGCGGATCAACCAAAGTGCATACTTGGTTGTCATACATGGAATCCATTTCTCATTTCATGGAGTTGAGCCATTTATCAGATTCTAAACTCTTTAGAACTTCTTCGTAGGTTGCAGGTTTCTTATCTTCTATAAGTAGTACATCATTGGGTTCACTTTTGAGAAATCCATATCTTTCAAGAGTCCTATGTACCCTACTAGATCTATGAAGCATTTGTCCTTGTACAAAAGGTTTGGTCGTTACTCTTTCTTGAATGAATTAACAGCTCTGGCTCTTGAGCTGGTAGATGTTCTGTGTCTATTGGCTCTTGAGCAAGTAGTTTTTTTATGTCTGCTTGAGTATCTTGAATTTCCTCAAGTTCAATCATACTTCCATTATTTGCCATTAAGAGAAACTCTTTCTTTAGGAAGACAACATGCCTTGAAACAAACACCTTTAGTTCCAAAGTATAGTACAATTGATATCCTCTTGTTTCCTTAACGTATCCCACAAACAAACATATGTCAGATTTTGCCTCAAGTTTATCTGACATTATCCGCTTCACATAAGCTAGACGACCCCATATCTTCAAGTAAGGTAAGATGGGTTTCATGCTATACCATTTCTCGAACAGAGTAACATCAACTGCCTTAGTCAAGACTCTGTTCAGGATGTGAATAATAGCCTCAAATGCATAACCCCAAAAGGACTTAGGGGGCTTTCCATGACTCATCATGGATCTAATCATGTCTAACAAGGTTTGGTTTCTTCTTTCAGCCACACCACTATGTTGTGGCATGTAAGGTGGAGTCCACTGGGACAATATCCCATTGTCCTTAAGATAATCCTAAAACTCTTGGTTTAAGTATTCACTGCCTTAATCAAATCTTAGTGTCTTGATGTTTTTGCCAAGTTGTTTCTCTACTTCATTTTTTAATTCTTTAAACTTCTTAAAGGCCTCAGATTTATATCTCATCAGATACACGTACCTATATCTAGAATAGTCATCGATATAGGTAATGAAGTAGGCATAACCACTCTTGGCGTGCATTGACATTGGTCCACATACATCAGTATGTATTAGACCCAATAAGTCAGTTGCACGTTCACCCTTTCCACTAAAAGGTCATTTAGTCATCATGGCCTTTAAGCAAGAGATGCATATGTCATATGATGTATAATCAAATGACCCTAAGTCACTTACTTTGTGTAACTTACTCATGCATTTCTCACTTATATGACCTAGACGAGAATATTATAAATATGAGGTTAGTTGATTATCTTGTTTTAGATATTTTAGGGTTTTTGTTTTCGATATTGAGAATCGGGTTAGATGTATCTAATACATAAATCCCATTGCATAACGTTCCATTGCTATAAAGAATATCATCTAACATTATGTGACAACAGTTGTTACTAAATGTTAAATGAAAACCCTTTTATTCAAACTTGAAATTGAAACAATGTTTTAATCAAGGATGGAATGAAATAACAGTTGTCTAATTCTAAAATTAAACTACTAGGTAAAGGAAATACATAAGTTCCTATAGCTAATGTAGCAACTCTTGCTCTATTTCTAACTCGTAGGTCCACTTCTCCTCTGATCATTTGTCTACTGTTCTTTAATCCCTGTATATCGGTACGTATATGTGAGCCACAACAGTATCCAATATCGAAGTTTTGCTAGAAATAGTATTTATCTCAATAACGAAAATATATTTATCTCAATAACGAAAATACCTAAAGTTGTTTTAGCATTGGATGCCATTTTCTTCTTCAGGGACTCCAGATAAGTCTTGCAGTTCCTCTTCCAATGGCTGTCTTTGCCATAATGGAAGCAAGTTATTTTGGTTACAGCTTTCTTTACCTTTTTGGCCAGCTTTTTCTTAATACATCCCTTGGCCTTAATGGGTTTCTTCTTCTTGGAACTTTTCCCTTTAATCTTAGAAGAATCCACCAGTATCACAGCCTTTCTCTCTTTTTTGATAGAAGGCTCAGTTGCCTTGAGTAGGTTGATCAGCTCTAGTACAGTCGATGAGATCTAATTCATCTGATAGTTCATTACGAACTGTGCATAATTATCAGGTAAACTCTAGAGAATAGTCAACACTAAATTCATGATCCATCGTGAAAACTAGCACTGCTAACCTGTCAATGTAGCCATTCATCTTAAGTGCGTGTTGCACTATAGATGCCCTTTCTTTCCTCTGAAGATTGGGTGTCATAGAGGCTAACATGATAGATGTTGCTAGCTCATCATCACCGATGCACTTTTTATAAGCCAACACTTGGTCCTTATCAGCGTCATTAGCAGAGGGTTCAAGGAGTGCCTCATCAAGAACATAGGCTATGCGTTCAGCCTTGAGAATGATTCTCAAGTTTCTTAGCCAATCTATGAAATTTGCCCCAATCAACTTGTTTGACTTGATAATTGATCTCAAATTCATGGTGGATGTCATGAATCTATCAACTTAGATGTAAAAGCATGAGCATGTTAAAGTATGTACATGAATGCATGATATATGTTTTTAATATATCGCATTATTACTCCCACTATTTTATTATGAACACAAAACAAAAACAAAAACCTAATTTTGGATCTAAGAGAACCCATTGGAAGTTCTCCTAATGGGCTCGATATCCAAAACTCACCTTGAATGGCCTTAGAAAGAGTCTAACAAGCCATTTTAGATCAAAAAATAGGTATCTCATACAATTGCATCATGTATGCAATCATCAAGTAGTGTTATCAACTGTTGATATATGCTCTAATCATTGGGCTTGTCAACGATTGACTCATACACATCATATGTAGCTAGCCCAACTTAGTCTCTATCCATATTAACCTTGGATAGAGTCCAACAAATCAATGCTTCTAGTTAAAGCCGACCTATTTATCATAAGATCATATCTTAATGGTTTGAAATGCTCAACTTAAAGCCAGGCTTGGAGAGAGTCCAACAACCCAAGCTTTAAAAAGATCTCTAGTTCACCCATATTAATGAAAGACTTTAGCTTTAATATTATTCGAGGGTTTTCTTAATTAGTTTAATCAGATTTTAAATTAGACATGCATCATATGTGTGATCCCATTATACATATATAGATTGTAAATTATATGGTGTGGTTATGGACTTATCTATAGTCAACTCTTTGAGCCAAAAGAGATGACTAGGCCAAACCTAGGTATATGCATGATTTTACATTCAAGACATAGAAATTCTATTTCTACTCTTCATATGGCCTCAGCTCCTTAGCTCCATCTCCACAATTTCTTTCTTGTGTCTTATTCCTATACTAACCTTATGTAATCTAATTACTTTGTTTAATGAGAAACCTCAAGTTACATTTGAGGGGAGTTAGGTCAGAAGAGAAATACAACAGAAAAATAGAGAGAGGCAAGGTACACATACCTTATTTACTAAAACCATAATATAAAAAACATGCATGAACAATTCATACTTGGTAAAAGTCCATAACCAGTCATCATGCCAAACATACATCCTATCATGTTTTGTTTATCAAAATAAATGTATAACGAAAGTCGACATTTAAAGTCTACGTGGTGTTAGAATCATTTCATCACCTAAAATATTTCTACTTTCATTTTAATCTCAATTAAAAATTGTTTGTTTTCATGTTTAGAATTAAAAACCCTTTAATTCTAGTTTGCTAATCTAATTAGGAAAAATAAATTCCAAATTGATTTGTTTCCTTATTTAAATTAGGACAGTAATAAAGATTCTAGTTAATTCTAAAAAGTTTGTTTCCTAATTTAAGATAAGAAAATAATAGAAATTTAAAATAATTAATTTCCTAAATCATATTAGGAAGTCAATCAAGATACAATCAAATCAATTAATTAAATTTTTTCCTAAATCATATTAGGAAACTAATCTTGATCCAATCTAATCAATTTATTTGACTATCAAATTAATTGATCTTATATTGAATAAGATTCATTATTCCATTGATTTCTCTTAAATCAATCAATCAATTTAATTAATTTATTTCCTAATGAAATTAGAAAAATAATCATATCTTGAATCAATTAATCTAATTATTTTGTTTCCTAAATCATATTAGGAAACTAATCAAGATTTAAATCAATCAAATTAATTTAACCTAATTCAGTCTTGAATTCCAAAAAAAAATATTTTTATTTTCACACCGAAACAAACATCTACTAAGAGAGGAAAAAATATGGTTTATGGATCAAAACAATTTTTCTTTTAAAAACCCTTTTAATGAAAACAAAAATATTTTTCTTTTAAAATTGTTCATGTTTGGCGTCAAAATATTTCTTCAACAAAGCAAAATTCAAAATATATTTCACAACAAAATTCATAAGAACATCTCATACTCTTTCATACAAAATTTTAAAGAAAAAGAAACGAGCATCATACTATGTTCATGTTTCAAAAACACAAAAGCTAAACATGCTAATTTCTATTATACTCATACATTCTTCGTTTTAAAGTAATGGTAACTATAGGCTAGCTCTGATACCACAATTAGGATTTTAAAGATCATAGAACGCATTAGAATTTAAAACTTTTTCTCTAAAACCCATTTACCAAAGGATCAACTTATACTACCATTACATTAACCAAGTAAACAAGACAAAGATAAATACTTCTTGTAGCACTGCAATCTCTCCAAGCCAAAGCAAATATCCAAAATGGGATACCTCTAATGGTAATCCATGTAAAATATACTAAGGAAAAACCTCTTCAGGTAATGGGGTTCCTTCTCATTCTTGAGCTATCAAGCATGAATAAGTATTGGAGAAAACCCTCTTGGATGAAGGAGAAGAAAACAAGAGTGTTTCTTAAAACAAGATTCTCAACTATTGAGAGAGAAACTGTAGCATGTACCTTTCATTGTCACTATTAAAGTGATAAGTGCTACCTCAAACCCTAAAGCTCATGTAACGCCCCGAAAATTGGGCATATCACTAATCATACAAACCTAGGGATACCTCAATGGTAGCCCGTAATTTTCCTGAGCAATCCTAATATTTACAACTGTACAAATTGTAAATTACATATTTTACAAAGTAAATTACAATTAAATAAATAAACCCCTCTAGACACAGCAGGACTTAGGTGGTTTATAGGATTACAGAGTGTTTCTATTAGTTCATTTAGAACCCTCCAACTAAATAGAGTATGTCTCCAGGCCGCTAACCTCCAGCAGTTTTTCCATCCTCCTCAGCTGCTAAATCTAAAAATAGAAATAGAGAGCGTGAGTTTATGAAACTCAGTGAGCAGGTGACTGTGCAATAAATCATAGCTCAAGTACAAATACCAGCCTCATTACCATAATTAAAATAAACACCACTAGTACATATCGGTACGAAATATAATATAATATATATATATATAGCGTACCTTACCATGCAACCAATACTTGCGATTCAATTTGAGTCTACAATCTCACAAACCAATCCATAAAACAATTCTCAAATACATAAAAAGCATAAGTAAACATCCACTCCAAAATGTATTATGCAATGCATTATGTATAATGCATTTCCTACTCTTTTCCACACCACATTGGGGATCAACCCTCAATGTGTATATATACCCATTGACACCACTCAGCAGTATTACACAATGGGTAGCTTCCCTCTCTATTTCCACACATTTTCACTTCTCATAACATAAATATGTAAATGATGATATGCAATGCATTTTCCACACAAATATCTCACAACACATACCACATCAATTCACCACTTTAAATAGAATTAAATATAAAACCCCCAATCCCATAAAATAATTCCCACAATCATTCAATGAAATTCCTTGGTCTAGTTATCACCTCGAACTAGGGAATTTCATTGATGAACTTTTAACTATGGTGTGAATGGGATTTATATTGACTTGGTCAAATAATTTAATAAAACTTAGATGGCAAGGTCATCCACTTACCTTGATACCGATAAGGTTTATCGTATAAAAAGTCCCGAGACAAAGCCAAAGAAGCTCCCAAGTCACCTGGAATCAACCTAAATCAGTAACTAAATAAACAAGAAAAATCCTTACCACTAATCCTAACCTTTGGTCATTCATTTGGTTACCATTGGAAACTAGACTCAAAGAACTTTCCAACCATACAAAGTTTGTTAAAAACAGAGACCGGATGATAGAGTTATGGCTATTTGAAAATGAACCAAGGAGGCTATTCGAATGGCTGGCACCTAGGGTGCCAGATGCTCAACTTTCAACCCAAATTCAAGTGCTTGGCACCTGGGGAACCAAGAACTCTCTTTTCCACTCAAGGGGGCACTTGAGGCGCCACGACTCTAAACTTGTATTTGGCCTCAATTTTGGGTTAGATCTGGTCGGATCTTAATTGTTTTCCATGATTTCTTCCATGGGATCTCGTCCTTGATGTCTAAAGAGCATTTAAAGACCAAAATTTCCAATTTTAACTGAGAAACAAAGCCAGAATCTCAATTTTATCCCATATACCCTCGAACTAGAAAATAGGAAAAAAATTTGGGAAATCAGAATCCCTACCTCGATTCCTTGCTTTCCTTAGGTTGCTTGGCCATCGATGTCTTGCTCCACCATCGGAGAAAGGTTCTCCAAAGCTCATTGAGGATTTGGGTAGAAAGGTAGAGAGAAGGAAGAGAGAGTGAGGAGAAAGAGAAAGAGAGAGAAAGAGAGAGAGGAAAGTGAGAAATAAAGAAAAAGAGGTAGGACCGCCTATATATATCTGCCTATGATGAAATTATTACTTTGCTCCTAGGTAACTCTTGGTTAGCCTTGATAGCGGCAAACTCATAATTTCTCTAATTTGGGTATTTCCTATATTCTAAATGCCACCTACTTTCTCATTTCACTTTAGTCCCTCTTTGGACTTCATGACTATTCTCTCTTTGTTCCTTATCTCTCAACTCTATCTCCACGAAATTTCCTCTTTCACTTATCTTTCCTCAAATCTTAAAACTATTATCCATAATAAAATACCCAGTCCAATTATTTATTTCCATTTTTATAAATAATATTCAAAAAGAATAAATTAAATATGAAAAATTAAAATTAACCAAGTAATTCCATTAAAAATAATGAAAATTTCATTACAACAACCGTAATACTGCCAATTATGTGAGTCCAAAATTCGCAAGTATTACAACTCTAATTCCCTTAGTGGGCACCATTCCCATATTGGGTTTCTTAAAGTGGTACCTTAAGAAGCATAATCTCTTTAAGAGAGGGGGTGGCCATGAGGTTCTCATTTGGGATTTTCCTTGTTTGGGAAGGAATAGGAAGATATTCCTATTCCATTTATTCTCTTATCTCCTTTTAATTAATTCTTCAATTTAGGATCGAATTCTCAAGCTCGTTTCACATTCCTAGTGAATTTCTATGCTTGTGATCCATTATGTTTCTAGCTATGTTGGCCATTCATAGTCAACACTTGATTGTAAATAGATTATGAGCGGTATCTAGTAACACATCGTGACCTCTAATTGATCGAAAGGTCAGTTGTTTGACTTTAAACCTTTTTGAACCTAAAGTGTGTCTATGCAATATGTCTTTTCTATAGGATTTTAGAGATCATCGAACGCAGCAGAATTTAAAACTTTTTTATCTAAAACCCATTCACCAAAGGATCAACCTATATTACCATTACATTAACCAAGTAATCAAGACGGAGAGAAATATTTCTTGTAGCACAGTAACCTTTCTAAGCCAAATCAAGTATCCAAGATGGGATACCTCTAATGGCAACCCACGTGAAATACGCTAATCAAAAACCTATTCAGGTAACCTGGCTCCTTCTCATTCTTGTGCTAGCAAGCACAAAGAAGTTATAGAGAAAACCCTCTTGGATGAAGGAAAAGAAAACAATAGTGTTTCCAAAACAAGATTCTCAACAATTAAGAGAGAGTGTATATCATTTGGCTTTCTCTATCACTCTTAATGTGATAGGTGCTACATCAAACTCTAAAGCCCTAATTCCTTTAGTGGGTGTCATTACACCTTAAAAGCCCAATCTCTTTGAGAAAAGGGAACGGCTAAGAGGTTCTCATTTGGGCTTTTTCTTGTTTGAGTAAGAATAGGAACATATTCTTATTCCTTTTATTTTCTTGTCTCTTTTTAATTAATTCTCCAATTTATGATCAAATCCTCAAGCCTGTTTCACATTCCTAATGAATTTCTATGTGTACGACCCATTAGGTTTCCAGCTATGTTGGTCATTCACAATCAACACTTGATTGTAAATAGATCATGAGCGGTATCTAGCAACACATCGTGACCTCTAATTGACTGGAAAGTTAGTTGTTTGACTTTAAACCTTTCTGCAGCTAAATTTTATCTACGCAATGTGTCTTTTACCATGTTATACCCACTTGGTTCAGAGTATGGCCTATGTGTCAACTCCTACCATACTTGATAATTTCACGTCCAGCCCAAGTAGTCAGTTCTTGTCCTGTGGGATTAATCACTTTAAACTATGTCACTTCATGACAAGTCCGCTTTGGTCAAAGACTTGTTAGCGATTATTCTGATAAGTGGTCATGCGTATACTTCCTTCTATCAGGAATGGTGAATCCTCTATTGACTATTAAAGTATCTTCGAACACTTCACATTATGCCATGGTGGGTAACAAGGAATGAAGTCAAAACACAGAATCTATATCCAAGATAACTTAAGTTCCTCAAGTCCAAGGATACTTGCACTGTTAACTACTATGAGACCTATCACTAACATTTGAATTGGTATCCATGTGATGTCTGATGCAAGGCATCCAATGTACTTGTTACATTTAACAAGCATTCACATGTTTACTCATCACATCTCATGCTTACAACTTATAAGGATAGCTGCTTGATCAAATCAAGAAGCATAATATGTGCTAGTCTATCCAAATCACTGATGTCCAGTCTTAGCTTATCCTATGACTAGGAATAGTTTAGATACATACAAAATTACACATGATAGGAATCTCACATTATGATCGCCATCATAATTTCCTTTATGGTATGTTTTGTGTCATGGACTTCGTTACTTATATTATGATCTAATCTTGAGTTCTTGAATATGAACATATATAATGAAGAAAACCTCTTTGAATTAATAACTGAGTTTACATATCTAATACTAAAGGTAATTGCCTTTAGAGTACCTTTCTAACTATCTCCCAATTGCGTTAAAACCAATCGCCTTTGTATCTGATATAATAACCTAGACTAGGGTAGTGAATTAGTTAGCAGATCAACTAGATTCCTATCAATGGAAACTCTCTCTATTTTCACATCGTTTCTACCAATGATCTCCCTAATCAAGTGGTAACGTCGAAGTACATGTTTGGATTTCTGATGAGATTGTGGCTCCTTTGCTTGTGAAATAGCTTTATTAATGTCGCAATAGACCGATACTGCATCAACAATGTTGGGAACCACTCCTAGTTCAGTGATGAACTTCTTAATATAAACTACTTTTTTGGCTACCTCAGAAGCCACAATGTACTCTGCTTCGATGGTAGAATCTTTAGTTGTTTGTTTCTTGGAACTTTTCCAACTGACTGCACCTCCATTTAATATGAATATGTAACCTGACTGGGATCTTTGTATACCTTCTAACCTTGAGATCTCCTTCTCCATATATTAAGATAATCATTTGTCCTTCTTAAGTACTTAAAGATATTCTTAACTTCCACCCAATGACCCTCACCAGGGTCAGACTGATATCTACTCATGACACTCAGAGCGTATGATACATCGGACCTAGTACATAACATAGCATATATGATTGATCCTATGGCTGAGGCATAAGGGATCAAACTCATGCATGTTCTTTCATTATGTGTCTTCGAACACACAGATTTTGAGAGTATAATCCCATGTGTCATGGGAATGAATCCTCTCTTGGACTCTTCCATGCTAAATCTATTTAGCATCTTATCTATGCATATAGACTGTGAAAGACCAAGAAACATCTTAGATCTATCTCTATAGATCCTTATCCCCAATATGTATGTTGCTTCTCCAAGTTTTTTCATGGAGAAATTCTTGGAAAGCCAAATCTTCACATAATAAAGGACAGAAACATTGTTTCTTATGAGTAACATGTCATCTATTGTTTCTTGTGAGTAATATGTCATTTACGTACACACAAGGAATATGACTGCACTCCTACCAACCTTCTTGTACACACAAGGTTCATCTGGATTTTGTGAGAAATCAAACTTTTTGATTGTCTCATAAATTCATATGTTCCAACTCCTGGATGCTTACTTAAATCTATAGATGGATCTCTAAAACATGTATACTTTGTTGCTATCTTTGGATGTGAATCCTTTGACTTGTATAATATATACATCCTCGGTCAGGTTTTTGTTAAGGAAAGATGTCTTCACATCCATTTGCCATATCTCATAATCCTAATGAGTTGTTATGGCTAGGAGTATCCTAATGGATATAAGAGTGGCTACCAGTGAAAAGGTTTCGTCATAATCAACGCCTTGTTTTTTACGATATTCCTTTGCAACCAACCTTGCTTTATAGATTACAAGGTTACCTTCCATGTCAGTTTTCTTCTTGAAAACCCATTTTCACCTGATGGGCTTAATCCCCTTAGGTAGATCGACCAAAGTCCATACTTGGTTGTCGTACATAGAATCCATTTCTGATTTCAAGGTGTTGAGCCATTTATCAGATTCTGAACTCTTTAGAACTTCTTCGTAGGTCATAGGTTCCTTATCATCTATAAGTAGTACATTATTGGTTCACTTATGAGAAATCCATATCTCTCAAGAGCCCTATGTACCCTACTAAATCTAGAAGCATTTCTACTTGTACGAAAGGTTTGGCTGTTACTCTTATTCACTGAGTAACGGCTCTGGATCTTGAGCTAGTAGATGTTTTGTGTCCATCGGCTCTTGAATAGACAGTTGTTCTATGTTTGCTTGAGTATCTTGAACTTCCTCAAGTTCAATCATACTTCCACTATTTTTCATTAAGAGAAACTCTTTCTCTAGGAAGATAGCATGCCTTGAAAAAATATCTTTTATTCCAAAGTGTAGTAAAAAATATATCCTCTTGTTTCCTTAGGGTATCCCATAAATAGACATCTATCAAATTTCGCTTCAAGTTTATCTGACATTATCTGCTTCACGTAAGTTGGACAACCTCATATCCTCAAGTAAGATAAGATGGGTTTCTTGTTATACCATTTCTCGAATGGAGTAACATCAACTGCCTTGGTTGGGACTCTGTTCAGGATGTGAACAGTAGTCTCGAGTGCATAGTCCCAAAAGGACTTAAGGAGCTCTACATGACTCATCATGGACCTAACTATATCTAACAAGGTTTAGTTTCTCCTTTTAGCCAACCCATTATGTTGTGGCCTGTAAGGTGTAGTTCACTAGGACAATATCTCATTGTCCCTAAGATAATCCTGAAGGTTTAAGTATTCACCACCTCAATCAAATCTTAGTGTCTTGATACTTTTGTCAAGTTGTTTCTCTACTTCATTTCTGAATTTTTGAAACTTCTCAAAGGCCTCAGATTTATATCTTATTAGATACACGTACCTATATCTAGAATAGTCATCGATACAAGTAATGAAGTAGGCATAACCACTCTTGGCATGCGTTGACATTGGTTCATATACATTGGTATGTATTAGACCCAATAAGTCAATTGTACGTTTACCCTTACCACTAAAAGGTGATTTAGTCATCTTGGCCTTTAAGCAAGAGATGCATGTGTCATATGATGCATAATCAAATGACCCTAAGTCACCTTCTTTGTGTAACTTCTTATGCGTTTCTCACTTATATGACCTAGATGAAAATGCCATAAATATGAGGTTAGTTGATAATCTTGTTTTAGGCATTTTAGGATTTCTATTTTCAATATTGAGAATCGGGTTAGATGTATCTAATACATAAATCCCATTGCATAACGTTCCGATGCCATCAAGAATATCATCTAACATTATGTGACAACAGTTGTTACTAAATGTTAAATGAAAATCCGTTTATTCAAACTCGAAATTGGAACAATGTTTTTAATCAAAGATGGAACGAAATAACAATTTGTCTAATTCTAAAATTAAACTACTAGGTAAAGGCAATACATAAGTTCCTACAGCTAATGCAGCAACTCTTACTCCATTTCTAACTCGTAGGTCCACCTCTCCTTTGGACAACTGTCTACTGTTCTTTTAGCCCTGCATATCGGTACATATGTGTGAGCCACAACAAGTATCTAATACCCAAGTTTTACTAGAAATAGTATTTATCTAAATAACAACAATACCTGAAGTAGTTTTAGCATCGGATGCCATTTTCTTCTTGAGGGACTCCAGACAGGTCTTGCAGTTCCTCTTCCAATGGTCGTTTTTGCCACAATGGAAGCAAGTCCCTTTGGTTGTAGCTTCCTTTGCCTTCTTCGATTATGTTTTCTTGATACCTCCCTTGGCCTTAATGGGTTTCTTCTTCTTGGAACTTTTCCCTTTAATCTTAGAAGAATCCATCAGTATCATAGTCTTCTTCTCTTTCTTGATAGAAGGCGCAATTACCTTGAGTAGTTTGATCAACTCTAGTATAGTCAATGAGATGAGATTCATCTAATAGTTCATTACGAACTGTGCGTAATTATCAAGTAAACTCTGGAGAATTAAGTCAACATTTAATTCATGATCCATTATGAAACCTAGCGCTGCTGACCTGTCAATGTAGCCATTCATCTTAAGCGCATTGTGTGAACCATTAGGTTTTCGGCTATGCTAGTCATTCACAATCAACACTTGAATGTAAATAGATCACGAGCGGTACCTAGTAACACATCGTAACCCCAATTAACAGGAATGTCGATTGTTTGATTTTTAACCTGTCTGTAGCTAAAGCGTGTCTATGCATTATGTCCTTTCACTATCTTATATCCACTTGCTTTAGAGTATGGCCTATGCATCAACTCTCACTATACTTGATTATGTCAAGTCCAGCCCAGGTAGTCAGTTTCTTTTCCTGTGGGATCAATCACTTTAAACTATGTCGCTGAAAACCATCTTCATGACAAGTCTGCTTTGGCCAAAGACTTCTTAGCAATTATGTTGACAAGTGGCCGTAGGTATACTTCCTTTTATCAAGAGTGGTAAATCCTCTGTTGACTACTCAAATATCTTCGAATACTGCACGTTGAGCCTAATCACCACCCTCGAAGCAACCCATGGTGAGTAACAACGAATAGAGTCAAAACACAAGATCTATATCCATGATAACTTGAGTTCCTCAAGTCCAAGAATGCTAACACTATTAGCTGCTATAAGACCTATCACTGATATTTGAATAGGTATCCATATGATGTCTCATGCAGGTCATCCAATCTACTTGTTACCTTTAACATGAATTTACATGTTTACTCAAAACACCTCATGCTTACAGCTTATGAGGATAGCTGCTTGATCAAATCAAGAATCATAACATGTGCTAGTCTATCCACATCACTGATGTCTAGTCTCAGGTGATCCTAAGACTAAGGATAGTTTAGATATATACATAATTACACATGATAAGAATCTCACATTATGATCGCCATCATAATTTCCTTCAAGCTACATTTTGTGTCATGGATTTCATTACTTATATTACGATCTAATATTGATTTTATGAATATGAACATAAATAATGAAGAAAACTTCTTTGAATTAATAATTGAGTTTGTACATCTGATGCTAAGTTGATTGCCTTTAGAGTACATTTCTAGTATGTTGGTGGTGGGAGTATCATTATGTTGTTGATGTGAAATTGCATCATTAGGTTTCTCGTGGTGCTGCTTTGGTTTGTTTAGTGATCAAATTACTCTATGTAAGAACCCAAGATAAGTTGTTCAGGATTCCCCTGAGAAGGTTTATCCATACTAAGGTTGTCCCCGATCCCTGAGTTAGGTTGTTTTAGTGGTACAAGTAAAGGTTGCTGAGATGGTAAAGGCATTTATGGTTTAGAAGAGGGTTGTTTTCTGTGTCTATAAGGTGAGTAGGGCACGTCTTATTGGTATTACTAGGCAATAAGAGTTATTGTTCTGGTAGTGTGGGTTTGTAAAAGATGGTGGTGTTGGTAGAAATTCTAATTCGATCAGTATTTAAGGAAAGAGTGAGTTTGCATGCTGACTAAGAGGTTGATTCTGCATGTTTACATGAGTGATGGCTCTCTAGGGAAGTGTAATATGATAAGTTTCTTATTTTCGGAGAGGCATCTGACTTAACTTTAAAAAGGGGTAGAGGGTGTGAAGGATTTAAGAGAGGTAGATTTATGTCTTGTCTCCCATTAGTTATGCTACCCATATTTGTTGGGTTGGAGGCATTTAGAGATATAGAAGGTGTTATGGTGTTTTTATTTTGTTTCAGATTTTTATACCAGTAAGTTAAGGATTATGATTATATTTCTATTATTTGAAGGTTTATTAGCTTTGGTTTTATAAGGGCCAGAGGGGTAAGTGTTAGAGTTAATACTTGGATGATCAGGTTCAGTCTTAGATACGATATTAACATCAGGTGAGTAGCGTATATATATATATATATTTCAATTTCCTAAAAGTGGCTTTATTAGTGGAGGGGGGATTTTTTGGCAGAGGATTATTCTCAATAAGGGGTTTGTAGGGTAGAATGTAAGTGTGGAACTATTCTAGCTATAGTTTTGTATTTATTGTTGGTCTATGATTTATGGTTTGAGGGCTTTTTTGTTGGGTTAATATTTTTATTAATTCCCTTATTAGTGATATTTAAGAAAGCACTATCAATTTTTTTCATTTATGGTAGGTCTACGTAGATCTTCTGAGGGTGACTGAGATCTTGAAGAAGATGGGGTTTTATTATTTTCTTTATTAATGTTTTTAATCAAAGAAGAACTTTGATAGACAGAATTATTTTCTTTTAGTAGAATAATATATTTGTTTGATTTGAAAAATTATAATCATTATAGCAACAATTTTGAATACTAGCAAGCAAAGGAAACAGAGTATCACAACCAAAAGCAATAGAAAAATTTGACTCAAAGCAATGCAAATTTTCATGTAAAAGTTGATAAAAATTGTCATTAATCCTAATCTAATTAACTACATTAAAATTCAAATTAATTTCAAAGAAGATTTTAACTTGGTGTGCTTGTGAACCATTCTTTACCTAGATAGCCACATTTTTATTGCTCATATTTCCAATCTTTTGAAGAATCAAAGTTGAATGCAGTTCAATCAGCAGGTAGTTGATCTTGAACCAAATTGCCGTGTTTTTTGTGTTGCCTCTTCCTCTGTTGAGAAGTTTGGGACCCACGTTTTGATAAGGATGGGTGAGTTTCCCAATACCTGGGGCCTTGCCGTAATAAGCCTCATTATGTCTTCTTCAATGAGGTTGTAGATAATCTAGTAATCGAAACCCAGGCTCCTAATTTCAAAATTAGCTCGGATTTTCTATAGTTTTAAGAGTCTAGTTTTGAGGTTTTCTATAGTTCGAAAGGAGTTTTTAACTTTGATGATAATAGATTTCTCGATTTTCTATAGTTTTAAGAGTCTAGTTTTGAGGTTTTCTATAGTTCGAAAGGAGTTTTTAACTTTGATGATAATAGATTTCTCCTATTTTGAACTAAGGTTAGGTAAGGTTTGCTTAAGGAGAGGGAGGGAATGTCTTCCATAAAGATACCAAAGTTTTCCTGACCTTCAGGATTTTCATTTGCCAAAAATGGGAGGAGAAAAGTGGATGTTTTAGGAGTGATTTTTTCCTTAAAAAGGTTTGACTCACATTGTGGATTTGGTTTGCTAATTGGTGGTTCTAGGTTTTTGCACAGAGCATTTATGTAAGTGAGGATTTCCGGTGCCTGATTGGGAGGTGATTGAGTTAAAACCGAGTTGCCTTGTGAGATTTGGCATAGTGCTTTGTTTTGATCATACATGTTTTGGTTTTCCATATGTGAGATCAGAGGTAAGTCAGTCGCTACAATTTCCCTTAGGCGCTTTGATTCCTACGTGGTTTTGAACCGATTTCAGATGTGGTGCCTTTTTAATTCTCTTCATTTCTAGATTTTCCAGATTTACCTTTTAGGACCCTTCAACTTTATCTTTTTCTTCTTCCATTTTGACCTCATATAAATGTTCATCATCCAAATTCCTTCGAGATTTGTGTATTTTTCACTCTGTTTTCCCTCTTTCATCTTCCAGCGTCTTTTCTTTCTCTTTGAATTGATCTTGAGCTTGTGGTTCTGTTGTTCCTTTCTCCGATGCCGGATCCCCACCTTTCGATTTGATCTTTACAAAAGTTTTTATACCCAATTTTTTTATATTTATTGAATATAATGTGATAAAATATAAAAGTGTGATAAAATGAGATTATTTATATAAAATAAAATATTTTTTGCAAAATAATAAAAAAATAAATGGGTCAGCCTGTAGATCCTACGGGCTCCGCTTGTTTAGCCCACTAGCTAAATAGGCTAGTCCATTTAAATGAATCAATAATAAAAAGTCTAAACCTGCCTAAATACGGGTGGGCACGGCTGCACGGGCTTAAGCTGGTTTTGAAACTACTATTTTTCAAGAATTCAAAATAATGAGCATGTGATGAATGTATAATGTATATAATGAGTCCAGTTTGAACTGTTGCTTGCATCTTTCCTTACATGTCAGCTAGTCTTTGCTCCACTTGTTTGATAGCTTACTCAAAATTGCATCTTGTTGGCCTTCTATAATTTTATCTTCTTTGATAGTTCTTAAAAGATCATATTTGTCTCAATTTGGTCCTTTTCATTGCTAAATCATGAAATCTACTGTTGTTAAATCTTAAAATTTTTTTGTTGTTAAAGTCATTTTAACAAAAAGAGGAACCAAATTGAAATAGACACTCTTTCATGGACTACATTAAGATCTTGATCTTTCAAGGACTAAATTGAAATAATTACGATCTTTTTGAAACCAAATTAATAATTTATTAGTTTTTTTATTGAGATCCAAAAATTGGCCAACCTAGATTGGCTAAAATTAGTAAGGAAAAAAATTCCATTTCATTTGAGTCACAAAAAATGAAATAATACAGGGGACTAAATTTATGAGGGACTATATTGATAACATATTGGTTTGTGAGGGACCAAATTGATAAAATTCTATGAGGGACTAAATTGATGACATGTGAATATGTAAGGGACTAAATTGAAAATAATACAGGGGCCAAATTGAAAAAATTCCATTTCATTTGAGTCACAAAAAAATGAAATAATACAAGGGACCAAATTGAGAATGATAATTTGTGAGGGACTATATTACCAAATTAATGAAATTCTATGAGGGAGAAATTGATGACATATGAATCTATAAGGGACTCAATTGAAAATAAAAATTTATGAGAGACCAAATTAAAAACAAAAACACGTGAGGGTCAAAAATAAAATGTTAGTTCTTTAATTTTTCAAAAGATTACCTTTGCCTTAATGACATGGCCATTGTGCAAGTGAAATGTGGATGAGGAAAGTGGGTCTGAACGAAGAGAAATGACTTGGCATCCAAAGCGTAATGTGCCATCGCTCATCAAGCAAACTCTCACAAAGTGCTCTCAACAGGTCACTCCGTCTCAAACATCGAGCTTCCCCATGTCTGTTCTTCAACACACCAACCCTTCTCTAAGTTTTTAATTTTTGAATAAATTACACTTCTTTTTTCTGCAAACTGTTAGAATTATATATACTCTCATCTCTTTTACTTTTAAAAATTAAAACATACAATTCCTCCTTTATAATTATAAAATATATTATACTTTAGTTCAATTTTATATTTCATGTTTAGCAATATTTGTTATAACATTTTTTTTTGACATTTGATAACCTAATGTCTGATATTTTAACTACAATACCATTTAGTTACTTCAAAACATCAAGTTTTATATACTGTGATACATTTCTTATTGCTATTAATTCAAAACGAAATGTCACAAGTATCCCTTTTTTTTTTGGAAGTATCCAATATGTAATAATTAGGTTAACAAATGATATTTTAATCCATAAAAATATGCGGTATTAGGTTACTGGATATAAAAAATTAGACTGTATGATAGATCTCTCTGACTAAAAATTAAAAAATTAGATCAAAGTGTAGCAATTTTATAGTTACAAGGGAGGGGAGTGTATATTTTAAAAAGAGAGAAAAAAGTGTAATTTTGAAAACTTACAAGAGAAGAAAGTGTAATTTACTTTAATTTTTTTTTACCAATATTCTCTAGTTAACTTACAATTGATATATTATATTTATATAGTGTACCAAAATCCCACCAAAATTTTCATTTTAAATTACTATATTTGAATCAAAAAAATTTTCAATCTTAAATGATTCAAAAGTTAAAAAGAACTTTCAAACATTGTTTTTGGACCTAAATCAGCCCAGCCATATCGATACGAGACCTAGTGACCAATATAGTTCATGCCAGTCATTTAGACTGGGTTGAAAGCAACTTGGTCAAAAACTTGTGATGCCCCGTGACCTAATTCTTCCTTTTGTAGGTGATATGAAGGCTTAAAGATCTTGTTTCTAAGGCTTTCTTCAGTATATATGTGGTGTGGAGCTTAACGTTGTTATTTCTAAGGTTTCTTGCTCTTTTTGGGTGTTTTGCTTCATAGTTGAAGTGGTGCCCCATTAGTCGACTAATGCTCCCCGAGCTGAGCCAATTTTACATAAGCACTGCATTAGTCAACTAATGGCCTTGATTATAGTTGACTAATGGCCTCTGTTAGTCATTAGTCGACTAATGGTTGTTGATTAATTGACTATGGGCCTTGAAACACAAAAATGAAGGCATTTTAGGGAAAATGGCCATATTTTGACCTGTGAAGTTCCTAAATTACCCTTGGGTTAGCCTTCTTATGTTCCCTAACCATGAGTGTAATACCCACATATTTCACCTATAGGACGCTTGTTAGTTTATTTTCATGTGCTATGTGTAATGTACATTGTATAGAGGATTAAATTGATAAGAATAAAAAGCTTTATGAAGAAGTATGAAAATTGAATTTCACTTCTGCTATGATGCGTGTTGCATGCGTTTGAACCTATGATAAAATTACCTTTGTGCCCCTATTTATTATATAAGGCTTGTGCTTCCAACACAGAGTCATTTTCACAACCACCTCTCTATTCCTTCTTTACTTCTGCTTTTCCGACAATCTTCTCTCCACAACTTTCATTTTCAAGCTTTCGAGTTTTCTCTGGTATATTCCTATGCCTAACAACCTTCCTCCACCCTAGGAGGCAAGAGATTGAGGTAGGGTAATCAACATTTTCCCTTTCCTTATGCATTTTTGCATATACAAAAACTTATGTTAGAAAATGTGAGATTCTTTAGTTAAATCATGTGGGATGAGTTAGGATAGCTTCCTTTATGTTTTCTTATAACATGACTTGCCTAAACATGCATGTAATTAATAGTATGTGGCAAAAACAAGGAAAGGCAACTATGAACCCTAACTAAAAGGAAATCAGGAATTTTTGAGTTATATGATGAAATTGATGTCTTATAGCTCGATTTAGATGTTGCTTAGTGTATATTAATGATTTCTATGGTTGTTGGAACATTTATGAAGCCCCAGTTGCCATGATTAATGAGTTAAGTGGTTGAGTAGATGAGAACATAGGAGAAGGGAAGAAAATCACGCTGGAAGAGTATTCCCAAGTAGGTGATGCCTCAGACACTACCACCCCCATGCGTTAACAGTGGCACCCAATGTGCCCAGATCTACTTTATCCCCTAGAAGTTGCATTTCTCATATCCTTTCATGTCATATCCTTATAGGATTTTTTAAGCCATTGACCACCAAGTTTTTAGCTCTAGAAAGGTGGAAATTCTATAGCTTAGAGCCAAGGTGAGTGGATAAATCTACCCTTTTGTAATCTTTAAAATTTTGGATATTTGAGAATGCTATACTAATTCCTTTAGTGGTAATTAATAAGTGTGTGAACTAGTAAGAGGAATGATGATTTACTTTGGTGTGCATAGTTATTTCAAATTTGGATATGATTATGGTTAAAAGAACAATGTTGTTAAGAGTTACTAGTCTCCTATAACCTTATGTAATTACTTACACTTATACACACATGTGGAGCATCATGCTTGATATAACTAATATATTGAACCTTGGTAATGGTTATTGTTGTTGTTGTGTTGGAACTATGATGTTGGACATGATTGTTGATGAATTCCTATTAGCCTAGATGTTGCTTTCAAATATGATTGAGGTTGTAATGTGTTTGAGAATTGGACATGCATGGTGGGGTGTCCCATAGGATGTAGAGTCAATAAGAATGGTGATATAATCGTTTGGGGGAATTTGAACATGATATGGGTGTATTTGCAAGGGACTTGGCAAAGGATAAGATTGTTTTATGTAACTTGACACTAAATGTGTGGATAGTATTATTGACAATTTTGCTCTTACTTGAATTGTGCTTGTGTGTTTTGTTTCCTTGTACATTTTACTGTTGTGATAGTAGAGTAGATTTATCTTCTCATTGAGTCGTATACTCAGTCCATTTTCATGAAATCCTTTCAGATTGTCTTGTAGACAAGGAGCCTCTGCAAGTTGAATAGTAGAGATTGTCGGAGTCCAGGGCCCTTTTTGCATCCGAGGTTTTTTTTTAACGTAATGTTTTTGTTAAAAACTCTACAGTTAGCTAGATAGTCACATAAGTTGATTAGGAAGGAATAATATACACGTATTTTCATGAATGCTTGACTATTGATATTGTGGGTAGAGCCCTTTTTTATTCTTTTGGAACCTTGCTTGTAAACACTTAGTAAGACATTTCTTTAGCTTATGTTGGAATTTTAGAAACATGGTGACTATTCTTTTGTGTGAACATTATCTCGTATTTGAATGGAATTATCTCTTTTTGAAATATGGTACTATTTTAAATCCCTATTGTTATTATTTTTGCATGTGAATTGCTAGTGTGAGATACAAATGAATATAAATGTATTGCATGATCATAGTCATAGGCTTACAATAGTGAAGGGATCTCATCTACAATGCTAGTCACGTGCTTGGGGTTTTGGAACGTAACAATAAGTAAAGGTTTAAAGCGCAAAATAGTCATTTCTATAGCCCCATCTTCATAAGAAATTGCACTTTTTATCTTCCATTTCCATATGCACGCCCAAACACTCATTCTCTCTAGATCTTCTCCTCTTTTTCACCCTAGCCAATCAAGTGTGTGTGAGAAGAGAGCTTGTGATTGTTGTTTTATCAGAAACTACCTTCCTTCGGCCACCCCTCACCGGTAATCACCTCTTGGTCTTAGGTAAGACAACCTTCTTCCTAGTTCATGGTTTTTCTTCTTCTCATTTTCTCCAAACACCCACCCACTTTATTTTCTTATAATATAGATCTTTGGGAACAAGTTTGAAGCTTTTGGAAGTTTACCCATATAACATCCTACTTAACTTGTTTTCCTTAAATACTAAAGTTACAAAATTGAAATACAATTTATTAGAGCTATTTTTCTAAATGTTAGAAAAATAAAATTTAGTTAAAAATGAATTATTAAATCTCCTAATATGAAAATAAAATTTATTACATATAGAAAGAATCAATTGGGCTTCCAAGAAGAGAAATGGGCAAGTCTTGAAATATTTTGGGCCTTGAAATCCAAGAAAAACAAATTGGGTCCAAGACACATCAAGAATAGTCCCAATATTCTCTTCTTACACAAATTGGGTGTAAGATGCTTCAAGAAGGGCCCAATGTCTTCTAATTTCCACTAAAGTTGTCACACCCTACAATTGGGACAGTGATTGGTAAGGTGTGACAATTACTATCACTACCATAAGCCTGACTCATACTATGCGCTCACAAATAAATCAAGAGATTATAAAATAAATTGAGTAATATAAATTCCAAAATTTTGTCATTCAACAATAATCCCATTCATATATGAATTTCCATATTAACACAAAATCATGTTTCCAAGTCTTCCCTTCATTATATTAACCCTCATAGTTCGAAGGGATTGTTCCAAAACACGATATATCATAATATCCAATTTAGTTCACAAAATAAAGTTTACAACACAGTCCAGACAACCATCAACCTAGGAATTCTAGCTAACTACACAACTTGACGCATCCCAAAATACTCCCAAAGACAAAAGAACCAACCCCAAGAGAAGGGATCAAAGATGAGGTCTCGCTACTCCTTGTATGGAGACTAGAGGCCAAAAAAGAATCTGCAAAAGGCATACACAAAGAGGGTAAGTAAATCATACTCAATGGGGAACAATTAATCATAGAAGGAGGAAATACTTACTGTACGCCTTTCATAGAAAGTAAGGTATTTAATCCATAAGACACACTTCATAATCAGACAATGTCTATATATAATTTATCTACCAACCCAACATGCATAAAACAAATAAAACAATTTTTACATTCAAGGTATTTGTGTTTTCAAGAGAGGTCAACCCTCTCACACCATTTTACTTCTCAAGAGAGGCTAACCCTGTCACATCCCAAAAATAAGCATGTGAAAATCATACAAATTCTAAGGATAAGCTTCTCTGGTAATCCAAGAACTTCTTAAACAAGCCTAATATCCACAACTATATAGTTCAATATTTACTCAAACATAAATTACGTACTTACATTCTGAAGAGTTTAATGTTCAAGCTTCATTCCAAATTCCAAATAATGGAATTAAAATTGTCAAAGTGATAAAACACAACTAAACATAACTGATACATTATAAACATCACAAGACTAAGAGACTTATAAAGATTACAGAACATTCCCTAAGCTTTTACAAGTTTATTACTGACAGCCCACCAGACAAAATTGGAGAATAACTCCAAAGCTTCTAATCCTCATAAGGATGTTCTTCTTCCTCTTCTACTGTATCTGAAAAGACAATCACATAGAGTATGAGTTTATTTAAAAACTCAGTAAGTAAATACTGTGCAATATAAAATATCTCAAGCATAACTACCTCATTTGCTAATATAGTTAAATCATAATTAAATTTCGTACACCATCTATCTTTATATAAACTATAACTTGATCAGGTTTATTGAGTGATCAAGCCCTCAACCATCCATGCGTTATATTCGGTTATATCCTAGCATTAGCTTTCTTGAGAGATCAAACCCTCAATCTTCTATGTTTAAAATTTAGTTATATCCTAGTATCAGATTTTTTGGGAGATCAAGTCTTCAATCTTCCATGCTTAAAATTCAATTACAACCTTGCATCAGATTTCTAAAAAGTTTAACTCTCAACCTTCCATGCAATAATAAATAGAGATACATACTCAATAACAAAGTAATATAAGATATAATCACTATCACATCATTCCTCGTCTTAAACATATATCAATGTCCTTTTGAATCTCTTTCAAGAGTTAAGGTAAATTAATAATCATCTTTAACAAAAATGAATATAGATCCAACGTTCCATCAATATTGCAAATGCGACTTATATTGTGCATTGATTGATTGTAATAATTTAGTTTAGCAAGGTCATCTATTCACCTTGATATTGGTCCAAACTTACCTTGTTCCTCACTAGAATTTATGTAAGGGAATTTCCTAGTAAAAGATATCACAAAAAAACATAAGAAAGGGAACAAAATCATGAAAATATACAAAAATTTTGATTTGCTACAGTAACAATTACTACAGCAACAGTTTACTACAATAATGGTTCGCTACAGTATATTGACCGCTATAATATTATTGACTGCCGACACTACAGTAACTAAAATCAAAAATTTCCCAGATTTCTGATTGCTACAGTAAATTAGAATTTGCAGAAAATTCACCAAAAAATTTCATCCTTTAATTCTTTGTTTCCAAACTAGAATTTCATCACTCTTAACCTACCATAACTCAATCCTAACTCAAAAACCTCCAAAACAACTCAAATCCATGAATTATCATCAAAATCTTCAAGAACAAAATCTCTTCTAATCTTCCACATAAACTGAAATTTGAGGAAAAAAAAGAGATTAAAACTTACCTTTGATCCTTATAAGTCTTTTCAATCGAACAATTTCCAAAAGAAAAACACCAAATCAAAGGAATAATTGGAAAGGAGACTTGAGGGTTTGAGAGAACTCCTCATTGCCTTCTGTTGCTAAGAACGTGAAATGAAGAAGGAGAGAGAGAGAACTGAAGACTTAAAGTAATAAGGTGGGTCAATGGATAACCCAATGGGTATCCATACCCATTATACAAACTCATTTGACCCAACATACAAAATACCTTAATTAATTCCCCAATTAATTAAATTCAATCCCTTTTTCCACAAATTCCACTATTCAAAGAAATACATCACACAACGTTAAGAATGTCTAGTCTAGTCTAGTCGTTTAACTCAATTTCCATAAATAATATTCAAAGAGAATAATTAAATATGAAAATTAAAATGACCAAAATAAACAACCAAAATAACGCTATAAAATTTCAAAATACTCTCAAATGTATTATACTCCAAAATTGGCGGGTATTACAAACCCTCTCACACCATTTTTTCCACGACACATTCATTATCCATTTGTACGCACATAGAGTCAAGTCAAACATCTTTTTACGCAATCAAAATCTTAAATTTACAGTGTTAAGCATGATAAACACTTGCTAATACAATTATAGAATTGAAGATGGGTTTTAGTTCTTCTCCTTAAGATAGCACGATTTTTACCGTCCAATGTAAATAACTTGCAAGAAAGGCATCCCAAGATTTTGAGCTGATTCCCTAGTAATCAATCGCACGAGAAAGGATAGAATAATTAGAACTCTGCAATGCTACCTAGGAACAACTGATTGATCGCCCTCTACCTGGCAGTCGACTAGCTAAACACAGTCAACTCTGACCAAGAGCAATCGGTCAACTAGAAACGCCTTACCAGTTGACAGGCAAGTCTCTATTTAAAATTTTCAAAATAAACCCAAGAGTAACTAGTCGACTGGGGACTCCTTTCTAGTCAACCAGTGCATCTCGATCAAGCCTAGGTAGAGAACATCACAGACTGGTCACCGGCAGACACGAAATAAATTGCTCAACAACTCACAAAGCCCTCTTACTTCATCCCAACCACTACCAAGCTTAATGCATTAAATAGCCCAACCCCAAATCTCATGAATGACAGCAAAAGACCAAAAAAAGCAAGGGACATACAACAATAGTTTTCTATCAAAGTAACCCAAAATTTCCCAAAAAATTTGATTTGTAAAGAAACCACCTGTGATTGTTGATTTTTCCACAAATCTTCCTACCAAAACATTTCTCGATTCCCATATAATCATCAAGAACAACTAAAATACCATATCCAAGCCCTCAAACTCAAGAATTTACCCACATTACTCTTAGGGTTTCCTACTTATGCGAAAAAAAGAGAGGGGAGATGGAGAAGAACAGTAACAAGCTTTAAAGAAGCCACCAAGGGAAGATGATTGATACCTAAAGGAAGCCTTAAAGAAGTGGAAAGAGCAATAATGAGCAAGGTTGGTTGAGGGGGGTGTGGTTGCCATGAGGGAGAGAGTGAGAGTATGACTGTTTGAATGTGTGAGTGAATGGGAGTATTAAGAGAGGGAACCTTTAATCAAAAAAGGAAGAATTAGCAAAATTCCCTCCTTATCCCCTTTGGTCCAATTCTCCTCATAGTCAACATTTTTGGACACTTAGAATTATTTCCAAAGCCAAGCACAACATTCCACAACATTCTGACCAATTAAAACCAATTATTTAACAACATTAAGCTTCACATCATCAAAAGGCCATAACCATGCACACACATACACAAAGATTTATTTATCCATGAAATTTTAATTTAGACAATTTAATCACCAACTTTGATTATGTCAAGTCATCACACCGAATGCAATAAAGAAAATAAATTAATCAAAATTCTCGGGAATCACAGCCCTTAAAACTTTTCAATATTTCCAAAATACCCCTAGTAGGTCAACCACCTCATAAAAACACATCAAATGAGTTGTTTCTTCTTCTTCTTTTTTGGACATGTTTAGACTTCCACCATAGCAAGAAAGAAAGGCACACATGAAGAAGAGAAAAAGAGGAAGAAAGAGGAGAAATTGAAGGGAAATCTTGAAGAAAACCTAAGGTAAGCTTCCAATCTCCCTCTAGCATCATCTCATACAATTAAAAATTCAATTTCTAGCCTCTTGATTGTGAAATTCTAGTGAGAGAAAGAGAGAAGAAGAGCCCTAGAGAGAGAAACTCAAAAAATTTGAAGAAGACTTAGAGATGAATATTTCTACATAGGAAATGCTCTCTAGTATCATATTCTATATTTAAACAATCCAATTATTTGAATATATTTCTAGGAATTTTTAGAACAAGGAAGATAGAATTCTAGAGATAAAGTGTGGCGGAAACTTGAAGAAAAACTTGAAGAAAGCCAGAGAAAAGAAAAGCTAAGGTAGCTAACTAGATTCATAAAAGTATGATTTTTTATTGTTTTTCTTGTTTTTACATATTTTGTGATAATGAGAAATTCCATGATTTTGCTTGGCTTGTATCTTGTAATACCCGTAATTTGTGTAGTCTGTGTAAATGGCTTAGATGCTCATTTGTGCGAGGTATCCGATACATGTGTGTGTGTCCGTGTTGGGGGTGTGCATAGGTGGTTGTAATCTTTGATGGAAATTGTGTTATAGAAGTTTCCTTAGGTAGTAGGTCTGGGTAGAGGACCAAAGTGAATTATTATGTATATTGCATAATATCTAGAAATGTATGAATAAAATTTTCATGATGATTAATTCTTGTATTAAGCATGTGTATATGAGTGTGTTGTTACAGAATGCTTGTGGAATGTTGTTGTGTGTACTATGGGAATCTTAGAGGGGGACCAAATATATGAAAATTAAGTTTTCCAAAATTAATGAAAAATGTGTGGTGATATGGGGAAAATGATATGAGCTTGTATTGGGAATGAGTTTAAGATATGGTATTTTCAGTGTAGTGTGATTAGAGTGCCCATATGAATTGTTTTGGAGAGATTTTTGAAATTGTCCTTGGTTCCAAAGGTTTCTTGGTCTTTCATGGGAGGGAAAAATGGTAAAATGTGGCACCTACGCTGACACAAAAATAAACCCATCAATTTTTCTCTAAGTCTCAAGCTCATATAATTTAAAATGAGTTATGTAAAATAATAGCATATTCTCTTATTATAAAATTTATTATTATTTTATAACATATAATAATTAATGTATACTGTTTTGAATTTTAAATACAATAACATAAGTTCTTATATATATTAAATTTCACATATATATATATATATATATATATATATATATATATATATATTGAATATATATTAGTAACTTAGTGGTTGATGGTGCCTTTTTCTTCTATGAAAGTCTAGGTTAGAATCCTCTCGCATGCACCTTATTTATTTTTCCTCAAAGCAAAACATATGTTACATGTTACAATTTTATTAGATACGTTAGGTGACGTGAAATTCTTACATGTGACAATCTAATCAGCATTTCGTTGGTTTATTTGACGTTAAAAAAAAGACATATTAAAAAAAATTAAAATATATAGAACATATTTAACCCAAAAAAAAAAGTTAGGGAAATGATATATATTTTTGACTTAAAAAAAAGCCTTTTTATTTGTTGGGGCGTCGAGGGGGGAAGTGTGGTCCATGAAAATAAATAATTAGAGATAATGTTAAAAAAAAAAGATTCTCGTAAACAGATAGATTGTTAAGCAGTTTTATAGGAAGGTATACGTAGATAATAAATTGCCGCAACATTTCGGAAGAAAATTGATAAATACATAAAGGAAAGCTCTAAAAAAGATACCAACGGATAGATTATATTACTATATTTGATAGATTTTCAGCTTTGTCGGAACTTATATCATGAGATATTTATAGACATAAATCAATCCATAAAAAAATTATCTATAATAGTTAAATAATCAAATGATACGATTTTGCAGAACTTCCACTTCAGGTTGCATTCAATTGAAGAGTCAAAATTTTATATATATATATATATATATATATATATATATATATATATATATATATATATATATATATATATATATATATATTTAAAAAGTATACTAAATGGTAAGGTTCGGTCTAAAATAAATCTAGGTATCGGCCTAGATGGAAAATGAGCCCTTAAAAAAATTAAGTCTTTTTTTATTTTTCCTCAAATGATTTTTTATGTATTTGTATGCCAGATTTCTCACACACACATATATATATATCCTTCTGAACTTAAACTTCATATATATATATATATATATATATCCTTCTCACATATATATATGGATAGGATCATTGAACCTTAAAAAAAGAATTTTTTTTTTTGACTTTGTCATAATCTTCTTTTGGACATCTTGGATATTCCATACAGCAGAACTTGGCAAACCTTTCACCTCAAACATAAAATATGCCTCACCTTCCTCCTCCAATTCTTCCTTTGAAGTTTTGGACATCTCACCCTACTGACTTGGTTTATATGTGGGGCGTGTCCAATAATTTCCCTCTATTTCCTTTTCATGTACACCTTGAAGTTTCATAATATCAAAGATAAGTAATAGAAATAGTTTCCTTTCCAAGAGGGCACCTTTTATAATAATATCAAACCAATGATTTGGCAATTTCCTTTTCCACAAAACCTTAAAGTATGTCTCACCTAATTTCCCCCACCACATGATGTCCAGACTGTACACTTTATATATTGGTTTAAACTTAATTGGAGACTCGCTATTTTTATTAAAATCTGAATGGTATGCTTAAAAAAAGAAGCCAATTTGCAATTTAAATCAAACTCATTCCAAAATAATTATGGACTCCATTGTCTCTCTAGTGCTCCCCGTTTTGGATCCGTAAGATGAATCATCGACCATCATTACTACTGCCTGACAAATTACTCTATTTGTCATCTTAATGTTTCATCTTGTATCCCCCGTGACTTTTATTGAATATGTTACACCAAAGAAGGGAATTATTAGTTAGTCAATGATAGTTAGTAGTTATAAGTTTCTATCTTGAAAGTTATTAGTATGTTAGTTCTGTTATCAGTAATGTAGTTATAGTTAGTCTCCCTTACATTGTACTTGATAGCTCAAGACTATCTTTTCTAGTTTTTCTGCTATCAGAATATCACAAGGAAAATTATCATTGTTAACCGTCTTTTCTGATATCATACGTAATGTAACTTTGAGAAGGCCTGCATGAATGAATATGAAAGAGAAAGCAAATATTAGACTTGGAATTATTTTTTGCCCTTTCTCTTTCTTTGGACCTTGATGTAATCTTCTTTTAAGATCTTGGACAATTGGGCATGTGGGTGATGTGGGAATGATTTGGCATTTTCTTTCAGTTTCTTAGAAAATAATGTATGTCTCACCTTATTTTGACTTTCCTACCCCCCACATGGGATCCATATATATAGCTGACACACCTAGCTGTTTCCAAAGAAGCATAATCTTACCCATCTTATTATATTTTGATCTTCTAATATAATTCAAGAACAGTACATGCAATGTTTTTTTATTGTTGGAGTAAACTTCATAATCATATTAGGCTGATTATGATTGCTTTTGTTTAAGTCGGTTTCTTAAAATACCTAGTCATATATTAAAGGGTAAATCACACTAATCTCCTCTAATGTTTGATTAAATTATTACTTATCACCCCTCTAGTTTCAAATATTACACTTCACTCTTCTAACATTTTGATATACGTCGCAGAAACTTCTCCTCCAGTTTACGTTTTTTTTTCATAACATGACAATAAAGATAGTTGAATTAATTTTAACATCTAATATGAAATTGTAACTTTATTTTTAATACAGCAGTAAAAATTGTTACGTACTTTTATTACTGGAGGGAACACATATTACGCAAAAGGTTAATTTTATTGAAAAAAAAAGTAAATGACAGGAGTTAAATGTAATAAAGCATATGCATATGCATTTCCTAGTCTAAGTATATATATATATATATATAAGTTGCTTCTCCAAGGAAATAAAAGCATATGGTCTTCTTCTCCAAACATAATGTAACACAAGTGTGGGGGTTTTGTTTGATGTGAGTGTGATGGCAGAAGCTGCAGTGAACATTGTGATTGAGAGGTTGGTCCCTTTCCTAATAGAGGAAGGCAGACTCGTGAGGAAAGTTAAGACCCAAATTCAGGAGATCGGGGGTCAGCTACAACTGATAAAGGCTTACATAAGGGATGCAGATGAGAAGGCAGAAAGGGGAGGTGAAGGTGGGGAGTTGGCGAAAGCGTGGGTGAAGCAAGTGAGAGAAGCTGCGTATCGCATAGAAGATGTGATGGACGAATACAAGTATCACGAGGGAAGCCACAGTCACAGATGTGGGCCTGTGGGTGTACTCTGTGACTTTCTTAAAACCCTAAAGCCCCGGCATGACATAGCACATGAGATTGAAGCGATTAAAGGATCGATAGAGACACTGCACCAAACAAGGGAGAAGTTGGAGTTTAATGTATTACCTGCAGAACCCAGCGATGGTGGAACCTCGAGCTCTGCATCACGATCAAGGCCAAAGTCTAACCTCCGATTGGGTGCTCATTTAAGGGACGACTCCCAACTTGTTGGCGTTGACAGTACCAAGCAACGTCTCATGGATTGGCTATCGAGTGAGGAGAGCAGGCGCACCGTAATCGGCGTGGTGGGCGAAGGCGGACTGGGTAACTATGCATATGCATTCACATGCCTATCTTATTACGCTATCATTTTCATTATCTACTGATTCATCTGTTAGCCCCAACTGAAATTTTAGCATCTGCGTGAGTTAGGTTCAAGCCACACTAATCCATGTTAATAGCTCTAGAATGGTGTTAGTTTTGGAAATGTGATTCTTGTTTGCAGGGTTTAGGGTTACTGAATGTGTAATTTTAGTACTTGACTTATTAAAAATATTTTTGAATTTTTTTTCACATTATTGAGAATTTAACTTTTAAATGTTTGGTTCATTTCAGTATTTTAAAAAATATTTGGCAAGTTTTCAAAATTATATATATTTGTCAATTTCACATATAAAAGTAGCAGTATGAACATGAGCTAACTGGTACATCGTCCATGGACCACCGATAAAATGAGTCAACATAAGACAACTCATTTAATGAACAAGCTCTTTTTTTTTAAACTCACATTTGCCCTTATAATTGACCTATTGGCCAATCTATTTCTTTTTTTTTTCAAATGAAAATTATAATTTTTCATTAAATTTATTTTATCATATACATTTTTTTCTGATACTTTATCATATAATATTAATGACTAGAAGATAATTATATCTCCTTTAAATGGTTTCAAATTTCTCTGTTTCTCTATCTTTCTTTGAATATTAACCTACATGTTTAGTTCGTAGGCTAGATATGTTAGCTTGTTTAAATTCATTTTTAAACCAATTTTTTAGTCCAAGCCTGTAAATCAAACCAACCCATGAGTAATTTGTGAATAGTATTTTAGTAAATTTTGATAAATATAAGTTGTGCTCGGCATGCAAACTTGTAGCTTATAAGTTAGCTTTTAGTTTATTCGACTAGGTTATAAACTCGTTAAAAGTGTTTAGTAAATTAGTTTATTTTAGTAGCTTATAACTTATTCTGATAAGCTATTTTGAGTAACTTATAGCTTATGTACTTTTTTTCGTTTTTACCCTTGTTATTTTATAAAAATATCCATTATATCCTTCATATTCATTATACCCTTGTATATAAATATATATAATATATAAATATAGTAAAATATGTAAATTTATTTTATTATATATAATAAAATATAATAATATATATAAATATATTATAAATGTAAAATATATATTATTTATATATAAAATATATAAATATATATTTTTAATGAATTATATATATATATATATATATAATTTAAATTAATTTAATTAAAAACAAAAATTATATATTTATTTATATTATTTTAGAATTAAAAAATATATGTCTTTTTATATCATTTTACACTTTTCAGCTACTTCAATAGCTACTTTTACCAAATACTTCTAATTCAATAAAATAGCTTGTAAAGTATAAGCTACAAGTGATATGCTAAAAATTAACTTATAAGATATCAGCTAACTTATAAATTAATTTTCCCAAACAGAGTCATAATATCCTCATTTGGACAGTAGAATGTGAATGAAACGGATTTAACAATTCATGGAGTAAAAAACTTTTTAGAAACGCAAGAGTATCTTTTTGTACTTTATGCTTAGGGTAAATTTCAATTTTTCCCTACATGGTTGTTTTGTGTAAATTTTATCTTACATGTTAAAAAAAAAACCCTATTTTCGTCATCATCAAAGATAGAAATCACTGAGGTAGCTAAGCATATGTAGTCATGTACAAATTTAGTTAGTGTCGATTTTTTCCATTAGTATAAATTTTCAATTTTATCCTTTATTTTCAATAATATCAATGCCGTCCCACAAGTTTTCCATAGTATCAATTACGTACTAATTTCATCCTTTATCAACTCAAACAAACTGTTTGAATTATCAAGATAACATGATTTTCCTTTAGGAATTTTGTTTCAAGTCCTTATATAGGTTGACTAGACGATATGTTTATTCCTTTTTGCTCTTGCTACGATTTTGTAATTGCCTCAATAGAGATGTAGCTCCACTGCTTCAATACACATTCTATGTGATCCTCCCTAATCTTGGAAGTCTCATAGTAGACCTTCAACCACCATCTCTATAGGTTCTTATAAGCTGATTAATTGATTCAATTTGGGAGGTTGCCAGTCAATGTGGATGGTATGGGTGTCTTATTAGATAGAATTTTTGTCATATTAAGTAGTGCATTATTAGTGAGAAGCTAAATCGAATGTTTCGTTTTTGGATGACAGTTAAAACCATATATAATGCTTAATTATGAGAAATGTGATATAGGCTTAGGGGTGAAGATGATAATTATAATGTTTGATTTAAAGCTAGGGGGATATTTAATTCTTTTATATTGTGTTAATTAGACCATTTCATCATACATGCATTTAAATCTATTTTCCCCCTTTTGACATATTTATGAAGGCAAAACAACTATTGTGAAGAACATATACGAGAAGCAAAAGGAGAAGAGATCTTTTGATTTTTATGATTGGATCACTGTGTCTCACTCGCTCAAGGATGAAAAGCTATTACAGGCTATACGTTGCTTTCACAAGGAGGACAATAAGAAAGAGGAAACAAGGGATAAAGAAACTCTGATAAATGAAGTTAAAGAATACTTGCAAGAAAGGAGATACATGATTGTGTTTGATGATGTGTGGGACATAGAGTTTTGGAAAGCTGTTGAATTTGCGCTACCTGATAACCATAAAGGTAGCAGGATAATGATGACCACAAGGAATAAGGATGTTGCAGATTTTTGTAATCGTTTTGCACCTGTTCACATCCACCCTTTGGATCCTCTTCCTTTCCAAGATGCTCTAATGCTCTTCCATCGTAAGGCTTTTCCCTTTGATCCCCAAGGCTGTCCTCAAGAGTTAATTGGATTGTCTCGAGACTTTGTAAAGAAGTGCAAAGGAGTCCCACTTGCAATTGAGGCTATCGCTGGTCTCCTTTCAACCAAAAGGAAGAATGCTTCTGAGTGGAAAATGGTTCATGACAGCCTTCACTCAAGAATGGCAAGTGATGATCCCCATCTAAGTGATTACCATCAAGTGTTATCAGAAAGCTACTATGATCTTCCTTACAACCTCAAGTTATGTCTATTGTACTTTGGTGTTTTTCCAGAGGACTATTCAGTTAGTTGTGGGAGACTAGCTAGGCTGTGGATAGCAGAGGGCTTTGTGAAGAAAAAAGTGAATGAAGATCAAACACTTGAGGAAGTAGCGAGAGAATACTTGAACGAGCTAATTCGAAGGAACTTGGTTAAAGCATTAGAGGTACATGTTGATGACAGAGTTCGTGAATGTCAAGTTCATGATTTGTTACACAACTTTATTCTTAAAAAGTGTGAGGAGATAAGCTTTTGCCAAGTAAAGAAGAGTGAAGAATTTGAATTCTATAACTGGACTCGACGCCTATCAATCCATGACCATGTACAGGCAAAGCAAAAAAGCAACAATGTTAGTGGAAAAGGCGGAGCAAATTATGGTAGAGTGCGGTGTTGTTTTCTGTTTAACATGGGAAGGATGCCGATGACTATAGCCGAGTTGTTAAGTTTCAAGATGTTGATAGTATTAGACTTTGAAAATGCACATCTTGATTTTCTTCCAAAAGCTGTTGAGAATCTGTTACATCTAAAATACTTAAGTCTAAAAGAGACGTACATTAAGGTCCTTCCCAAATTCATTGGGAAGCTCCAAAACCTAGAGACTCTAGACCTAAGATCGACTAACATTGTAAAATTGCCGGTAGAGACTAACAAGCTTGTCAAGTTACGGTATCTTGTTATAGGAGGCCTGCAATTGAAAAGAGGAATTGGGGCCTTAGGGACTCTGCAGAAGCTATCAAGTGTTGATGTAAGGGACAGCGATGGTGTGATCAAGGAATTGAAGAATCTTACTAAAATGCGAAACTTAGGCATTACAAATCTTAAAGAACACCAAGGGAAACTATTATGCAAATCAATAGAGAGCATGAACCATCTCTACGCACTATATGTTAAAGCGATAGACGACAATGAAGTGGTTGATTTGCAATCATTAGACGATCCCCCTCAGTACTTACAACGCCTTAGCCTGGGTGGCCGTTTAGGGAGAGTTCCAGAATGGATTCCTAGACTTCAAAATCTGGTGAGGTTACAATTACGTTACTCAGCACTAAAGGAAGATCCAATCTCCTTTATACAAGATTTACCAGAATTGTTGGAACTCGAACTTGTCGGGGCATATGAAGGTGATGAGCTGCATTTCAGAAGTGGATGGTTTAAAAAGCTCAAGGCTTTGGAACTAGGTTGGATGCGAGGCTTGAAGACCTTGAGAATAGACAAAGGAGCTCTGCCTTCCCTTGAACGAATGACGTTGGTTGAATGTGCACTGGTAGAAGTGCCCACTCATATTAATAGCTTGGAAACTCTCAAACTTTTTCATCTTATGCATATGCCTCAGCAATTTATTGATAGTCTGTGGCAAAAGGAAGGGCAAAGTTACGACAAAATTAAGGCAATAACTCGTGTGGTGAGTATCCTATCCGTTTTTGTTTTTATTCATTCATCCAATTAATTAATATTGCTACATCTTTCTCTTTCTTTGCCTCAGGGTTATATATTCTAATTCTTTCCATTTAATTCCTCTTGTTTTCAGTTTCCCCTGAAAAAGGAGGATACATGTTAAGTGCCGCCGATTGCTAAATGTCAGATTTTCAGTTAGTTGCTGATGGCTTGCTACTGCATTAATGTATTGTGGATGTAAATGTAATTAATTGGTGTGTTTGTGTGTGACCAACAATGTGTGTTGCTTAAGCTTCAAAATTATGAATTGAACTTTTTAGATATCAAATAAAAAGGATCAATAAGCGAAACGTATACTATAGCCTCAATTAAGAAATTTGGATAAATTTGATCCCTCATGTTATGAGCAAACGGTTTTTGGTCTTTTAGTTTTCAATTTAAACATATTTCTCTACGTTATGAATATAACAATTAATTGAGTATTGTTCACACATTTTAATGAAATCAATTTATTTCTTTCTTTCTTTCTTTCTCTGATTTTACTCAAGTAACATGTTTTTGGGTTTTTCTGTTTGTTTTAAAGTTGCAAGGACACTGAATAGAGTGGATAAATTAAAAATATAAAAAGAATATTAAAGAGAGGTGTTATTTTTGGAAAAAAAAAATAGAGAGAGGTGTTGCTTTCCCAATCTAAGGGCATTTCTTTTCTGGAATTTTTTTTAGTTTACTAAATATTGCACTCCTAAAAGAAATTCCAGTTTCTTTCGTTAATGCCTGTTAAAATCTATTTTATACTTGCACCTTAAATTTTTCTCAGCAAATAAGTCATGCCTTTGGATTTGGCAAAAGCGATCATGACTGACAGTGAAAGAAAAATATAATTGTTTAAATATTGTAAGTAAATACTAATTTTGAGACGAAGGTCTGTAAAAGTAGGAACATAAAAGAAAGAAAAAACAAGTTGTTGCGACCAATAATACTTAAGATCGTATGATTGAGGCAAAAAAGAATAATTTGTTTTAAATTTTCTATTTTTTTTATAACCACACATATTTAATATAAAAATCACATTTTTGTTTAGGAAGAGGAATAATTATGTTCAACGTATGATTATTACAGTTTTTTTCAGAATGCTTGCTTTATTAATTATAAATTTAGTAAATGTTGGTAAAATTTGTAAATATGAAAATGACTACTTTAATAAATTATTTTTAAAAAAATTGATTATATGCGTTATAATTAGTTTTTAATATACGCCTTAATATGACTTTTTTTAAAACTCTAATTATAAAATTGGTTAAAGTTGGATTATGTCACTATAATTGTCAAATTGTTCAAAATTAAATATGTAGCAACTTTGTAGTATAGTGATCTCCCAAGTTGTATTTTTTTGTGGAGCTTTTTTCCTAATTACTTAATTAATTGTTTGACTCTAATTAACACTAGTTATACACTAATTACCACAGGGGGTGTTGCAGAATTTAAACAACATAAAACAGAACAATTGACTAAACAAAACATTAACATAATCACACAATAACAAAAGAACATGTAATTATCAACCTTGAAATTGTATTTATCATCGTCCTATTTTCAATTTAATATTCTCAAAAAACCTTCTAAGACTAAATTATATTAGAGTTATAATTAGGAAGACATTCACTAATTCATAACCTAATATTATTCAATTAAGTCCTAATCACAATCATACCCCGCAACAATATACTGACATGTCATCTTTGTCCTACTTACTAGACATACACAACAACTGTATACATGTATAAATAGCAAGCTTAATTCTTAGATTAAACAATTAACACAGAAATTATGGCATCCAAGTCATACCAGAACAAGTAAAACCATAATAACAAGAGGCTAAAACAAAACAAGAGATGAAACAGAATTTTAACCAACAAAATACTTATCTGATTGAGTCAAAGGATTCAAAATACATATTCGAGTAAATGTCTGACCAATTACAGCACAAGCATGGAGGTAGAAGGAAAATACAGAAGAGAAAACACAATAAAACCCTATGCTACGTATTTTCAGAGGAAGGGGAAGAAGATAGAGTCTTCAACACTTTGAAATGGTGATCTGAAGGTATCTTTAAGCTCAGCCACATTGGAGGATGAAATTTGACTTCTTGAACAATCATTTTCTCATATGAATTGGGCAGAAAAAGTACGGCAAGTGCAGAGGGGGGAAAATCACAAAAATGGTGCATCAAAAGTGTTCTTTTTCTTGTCCCAAATCTGACTTAGAATGTTTGCATATTTTGGAGAAACTTGGACTGCTTAAACTCTATATTTTCATATTGCTTTTCAGACCAATGGGCCCCACTACTTCATTTAGCGTCCTAGGTGGTAAAAGTCGTCCATGTAAGCTACCACTTCGTCAATGACGTCCATGTCATTGCCAAAACTCTCTAATTAAATTAAATCTGTAAGATAAACACTTGGATTAAATTGGGCCTTATCATTTAAGTCATAGAAATATGAAATTAAAACATATTAATCGTATAATTAATTTAGACCCAGTAAAATTCAAAACATAACAAAATCAGAGAGTTCTTATGAATAAATAGGTAAGGAAACTAAGGGACTATAATGAATGTAAAATGCTATATATCAAATCCCCCCACATTTAGCCTTTTGAACTCTTGGTAGCAATGTAAAATGCATGTATGCTCATGAGAATTCCACAAGATAGATTTCACCCAATACAGATAATGCTTACATAATCTACATATTAAGCCATATATCATACCGGTCACATTCACAAATCATTCCCAACAGCATCCATGCACCAAGTCTCTTTATAATCACATGGGTTAAAGTTATGTGCATATCTATACTTTAGATACATATACATATATATCATCATCCACATCCTCAATCAATTGAATTTAATGTGTGCACAAACTTTCCCTAGGAGTACAAGCATACCTTTAAGCACAACCCATGAGAACCCATAAGTGTGCATACATATGCATGTTTGAAGTCAACTATTAATTCAGTAACTTTGAAAGTTGTATAAGGTATATCTTATCTCTCCCCAACTATTAAACCAACATTGGAACAAATATGAAGTCAACAAACTCCTAAAGTTGACCACAATCATATAATGTATGACCAGCTGAGTTAGAAAAGAAAACCATTGCCAAAGTGGCTTAGAGGAACTTCTTTAACAATGAGAAAGTTTCAATGAGTGAACCATATATATAACTTTGCAATGACAACTTCACCAATCTCATCCTGCTTTCTTCCACATACCCATCAAATGCTTCTCCAATATTTTTCACAAAATTAAGCCTCTTGCCCACCATTTCCTAAGAATTCCATTTCAGCCAACTTCTTTGCCAAATGTCTTGCAAGCAATAACTGCATCTTCTAGGCCCGCTGAGCCACCTTGCCCTAGAAATGGACCCATCATATGCATGGCATACCTTTGTGAAATTTGCCAAATAGAATATCTGACCAAGGACGATACCTCAAATGCGTGAGCGAAAGTGAGCTCAAATCACAGTTGTTTATCATGTCCACAATCTCATTAGGAAAGTCCTTTGTGGATTCTAGGGTCCATTGTTGCATGAGCTCCGGAACCTTGAAATCAATTGAATCTATACAAATGTAAGATAAAATCAACGGTCCATATGAATTATATATTCTCATAAACTATACAAAAAAGGTTTTGTTAGGGCTACGAGATAAAAAATAAAAGGTTTTGAAAGCTAAACAGAGAATCCATTTTCATTAAAATGCTTGTGATGTTGTTCTTTTATCCCACATTCATTCGATATTTAACCTCAAATCTAACGATCTATGGACTTGGGTGTTATATATTTGCCTCTTAAAATCTAAGCCAGATTTAGTCACCAATAATGTCTTATTCAGTAGGCCCTTAGGTTTGGTATTAAATTTTGAGTGACAAAAAGAAAAAGATTTAGTCATTCTAATAATTGAATGACTATACTGGAAAAAAAAAATTGATATGTGATAGAACAAATTCAAGCTCTTTTCAACAAAATTAGCTTATTAGCTAAAGGATAACTTATAAGTTAGTTGATAACTTATATGCTAATTTTTAGCTTATAACTTATAGCTATTAGCTGATATCTTATAAGTTAACTTATTAAATTAGAAGTGTTCGATAAAAGTAACTATTGAAATAGCTGAAAAGTGTAAAATGAAATAAAAATGCATATATTTTTTAATTCTAAAATAATATAAATAAATATATCATTTTTTTAATTTAAATTAATATATATATAATTAATTAAAAATATATATTTATATATTTTATTATATTTTATATATGAATAATATATTTTTACATCTATAATATATTTATATATATTATTATATTTTATTATATATAATAAATATATTTACATATTTTATTCTATTTATATATCTTATATATATTTATATATAAGAGTATAATGAATATGAAGGGTATAATGAATATTTTCATAAAATAACAAGGGTAAAAAGGAAAAAAAAATACATAAACTATAAACTACTCAAAGTAGCTTATTAGAGTAAGTTATAAGCTCGTCGCGCCTATCAGAGCCTAAAAATTTAACTCTTTGTCAAAGGCCAAGATAAAGTTTTCTTCATTAAGAAAATTCAAGTTTAGTTTTGATATGTAATGACTCATTGTAATCTTAATTAAAAATTAACGCTTTAAATGTTTAAATTATTAATGAATAAACGACATTAATAGTATGATGTTAATTAGGAAAAAGAAAAAGGAAAGAAAGTAAAATTCTATTTTGGTCTCTCACGGATGTCTTTTATTTTTAATTTGGTCCTTTATAGATTTTTATTTTCAATTTGGTCCCTTACAAATTGATATGTTACCAATTTAGTCCCTCAAAAATTTTCATTCTCAATTTAGTTCCTCATAGATTGATATGTTATCAATTTAGTCCCTTACTTAGTTTCATTCTCAGTTTGATTCCTCACAAATTGATATATTATCAATTTAGTCCTTTTTTGTTGGCTATAACTTTTGATGGTCTCAACTTTTGGTGAAAGGGCTAAATTGATAACATATAAATCTATGATAGACCAAATTAAAAATACAAATATGTGAAAGACTAAATTAATAACATATCAATTTGTGTGGAAACATATTGAAAGTGAAAATTTATGAAGGACTGAATTGATAACATATCAATCTATAATAAACCAACTTGAGAATGAAAATTTGTGAGGGACTAACTTAATTAGAAAGGTATCTGTGAGGGACCAAAATGATGTTTTGGTCAAGAACGAAATGAATGCCATACCTGGTAAGTGTCGTTTTTCACATAGGAACCAGTAGACCAACTTAGAATCAACTGGTATTATATTCTTCCAAAAATTGCATGTTCTCCTCTGAGTCTAAGGAATATGAGTTAGGGAATCCATGGCCATTTGGATAATTTGTAAATCCTCTCACAGCCAAAAGTGAAACAAGCTTTAAGGGCTTAAGACCAATGAAATCAGCAACAACCGAATGGGCTCAATCACATCCAATTAAAACTTTGAATATCAGAACCACTTCAAAATAATATAAAATCCACTCAGTTTTGATATTTGGAGGATCAAATATTTCAATTTAGTTTCTAAAAGATTGTATTTGTCTCAATTCGGTACTTTTTGTTGCTAAATTACAAAATCTACTATTGCTAAATCTCAAAATTTTTGTTGCTAATAGTCATTTTAACAAAAAGGGAAACCAAATTGAAACAAAAACTCTTTCATGCACTACATTGAGACCTCGATCTTTCAGGGACTAAATTGAAATAGTTACGATCTTTTGGGAACCAAATTAGTAATGTATTCATTTTTTATTGGGATCCAAAAAATGGACATAGCTTTGGCTAAAATTAGTAAGGAAAAAAAATTTTTCATTTCATTTGAGTCACAAAAAATGAAATTATACAGGGACAAAATTGAGAATGATAATTTGTGAGGAATTATATTGATAACATATTGGTCTATGAGGGACCAAATTAATGAAATTCTATGAGGGACTAAATTGATTATACATGAATATGTACGGGACTAAATTGAAAATAATACAGGAGACCAAATTGAGAATGACGTTTGTGAGGGACTATATTGATAATATATTGTTCTGTGAGGGACCAAATTAATGAAATTCTATGAGGGACTAAATTGATGACGTATGAATCTGTAAGTGATTAAATTGAAAATAATAAAGGGGACCAAATTGAAAAAATTCATTTCGTTTGAGTCACAAAAAATGAAATAATACAGGGGACGAAATGAAAAATGATAATTTGTGAGGGACTATATTGATAATATATTGGTCAAAGGGACCAAATTAATGAAATTCTATGAGAGACTAAATTGATGACATATGAATCTATTAGGAACTAAATTAAAAATAAAAATTTATGAAAGACCAAACTATAAAAACAAAAAAAAACATATGTGAGGGACAAAAATAAAATTTTAGTCCTTTTTTCGAAAGATTACCTTTGCCTTGATGACATGGCCATTGTGCAAGTGAAGGAATGTGGATGAAGAAAGTGGGTCTGAACGAAGAGAAATGACTTGGCATCCAAAGCGTAATGTGCCATCACTCATCAAGCAAACTCTCACAAAGTGCTCTCAACAGATCACTCCGTTCTTCAACACGCCAACGCTTCCCTAAGTTTTTAATTTTTGAATAAATTACACTTCTTTTTTCTGCAATTTAGAATTATATAAAATGTAATTCTATGTTATAATTATAAAATATATTATACTTTAGTTTAATTTTATATTTTATGTTTAGCGATATTTGTTATAACTTTATTTTTTTGACATTTGATAACCTAATGGCAGATATTTTGACCAAAATACTTTTTAGTTACTTCAAAACATCAAGTTTTATATATTGTGATACATTTCTTATTACTATTCATTCAAAAGGAAATGTCATAATCCTATTCTTTTTTTTTCCTGTAAGAAAAGTATCCAATATGTATTAATTAGATTAACAAATGATATTTTAATCCATAAAAATATGCGGTATTAGGTTACGAGATATGAAAAATTAAACTGTATGACAGATCTCTCTGACTAAAAATTAAAAAATTAGATCAAAGGGTAGCAGTTTTATAGTTACCAGGGAGGGGAGTGTATATTTTAAAAAGAAAAAAAAGTGTAATTTTGAAAACTTACAATGGAAGAAAGTGTAATTTACTCTAAATTTTTTTTACCAATATTATCTAGATAACTTACAAATGATATTTTATATTTAGATTGTACACCAAAATCCCACTAAATTTTTCATCTCAAATTACTCTATTTGAATCGAAAAACTTTTCAATCTTTGAGTGATTCAAAAGTTAAAAAGAACTTTCAAACATAGTTTTTGAACCTTATATTAACTCTAAATCAAGTTCTAAGATTATGAGATGAAAAGTATATGAGAATTTATACTCTCAAAAAAATTAAATTTTATGAACAGTATGAGAGTTTTAGAACTTCATTAACATAGTTTTATGAAAAATAATGAATTAATTCTTGATGTGAACTTCTAAATCTTAAGTTCTGGATTTAATATCTAGAATACATGTATCAATTTTTTCTTAGATCCTTGGTGTTGCAACCTGCACCTCAAAACACCAATTATTGCCCTTTAAGATATGCTCTAAACCCAATTTGTTATCTAGGGTTTTAAATAGATAGTCCTAGGGTTAGGGTGTGATGTAGAACATAGGAATTTACGTTGTAGGTTAAGAATCCTAATGTTTAGGTGTCTATTAAGTTAATTAGGGTCTTGGAATTATCTAGGATAAGCTTCTGGTTTGATCCTTTGATTTGGTTACATCATAGGCTATTTTGAAGGGGGTTTGTCTATGGAGAAGTCAATCTTCCCAAAAGTTGCCTCTCCCACCCTTTAGTTCTGGGCCCCAAGTGGGTTAAAGTTAAAAAAAAAAGTGACCAACAAGCAAAAAAATGCGTTCTGATCATAGTGGAGATGAGACTTCTGGGAAAGTCGAACTCCCCATAGATAAATCTTTTTGAAGAAGCCTCTTAGAAGAGGATAAACTTGATAGGCAATTCGGATAACTAACTTTGTAATCGGCATTCCCATGAGTAAATAATGATGTTATGACTAGGTTTCTCAACTTTTTTTTAATTAATTACATGTTTTTTTTTATAATTTGTATTTTATTCCATTTCAACGTGTTTTATTCTCTTACTAATTGATTTATAACTCAGTTCCATTTCAACTTTCAAAATTATAAATTTTCTTCACTTGTTTCATTACAAAATGATTTAAATATATTTATTTACCTTGTGGGCAAGCAATAATGGATAAGGTGACATCCCTTGGAGGGAGATGTAGTTGGACTAAAGGTGTTTGGGTATGATTTATGAGTAGAGTATTCGTGTTTGTTGGTTACTTATCCTTCATGGGCAGTGGTATTAAACAAGCTCGGTCGGCCTAAATCGATATGTGATGGTCTTGATGCAAATAGGTCGAAATCTTGGAGATCAAGACCATTCGTTTAGGCCCGCGTGCCACTCTTTTTTTAAAAATATTAAAATAATATAAATTTAAATTTTTTTAGTAAAAAATTCGATATTTTTATTAAAATAATATTTATAAATGCAAAAAATTACTTATTTAATATTTTTAAATAATCAATAACTTTAATTTTTCATATTTTCTTTCAAGATTAACTATATTATATTTAAATTTAAAATTTTTAATTTATTTTTAAAAAATTACAAAATTTTTTATGTCCAAATTTATTATATTTATTGAATATAATGTTATAAAATATAAAAATGTGATAAAATAAGATTATTTATACTAAATAATATATTTTCTAAAAAATGAAACAAACAAAAAAGTCAGCCCACGAGCCTAAACGGGCTAGACTAACAAGCTTAAATTGCTCAACCCATGACCGTTTCTTTACGGGTAGTCTCAATCTAACCCTGAGGCCACAGGTTTTTTTTTCAGTATTATTCATGGGTTGTGTGCCCATGTTTATTGGTGATTAACCGTTGTGAGATGTGTGCTCATGTTTGGTATTCGTTTGATTGGAATTGCCCTCATCTCATTTATTTTCATACAACCTTGCTTTTATATATATACATGCCTTACGTATATATTTATTTAACTTGTTATATGTTGTTTTCTATGAATCTATCTATTATTTCCTTGCTTAACTCTTTCCTGCCTAGTTAATTATTTGTTGATTTGCTTATATATTTTGGTTTGTAGATATACTAGGTGTAAGTATTTTGTTTCCGTTAAGTTATAGCAGTTTAACTCCTTGAAGTTTTCAAACCATAAGTTTTCTATTTAGGATGTTATAACCAAATGAGTGTAGCTTTTAAACCTTCAAAATTTTCCAATTAAACTCCCTCAGCTATTTTACTAATTACTCTAACTTAAGATTTACTTTGTATATTTTATAGCTCATTTATTTTTATTTTCATTGCTTGTATCATAACTTGGCCATAATATGGTTATTTGCTCACCGAGTCATTTGGACTCACGTCTTCTATCTATCATGTTTCAAAGTGACGAGATGAGCCAAGCTTGTCTTAAGTAGCTAGCCAGTGGAAAGTTTCATTTGTACATGAGATTATCACTGCAAAAAAAAACTATAAAATAGTAGTTGTTGTTTAGTGGCGTTTCTAAACAAACAAGACAAGTAAAAAATCTGTGACATTTTAATCAAACACCACTATGAAGTGGCGTGTTCAACAAAACAACACATCATACGTATATCATCTTGCCCTTTCATCTTGCCCTCTCTTTAATTTCTTCCTCTGCTTTTAATCCTTTTCCTATATATCTATCATTTTAATTTCCACTAATTAATTTCATATTCATACGTATACCAATTTCATACAAACTATACATGTATCAATCATCCCCGTTAACCAAAAGACGATCAGTTCAAGAGGAAGAAGAGATGATGAAGAAGAAGTAACCTGTGAAGTGCAAGAGCTGTTGCTAGACCACATATCCCACCACCCACTATCACTATCTCTATCTCCTCACCTTCTTCCATTTTTGCCCTTTCTCTCTTTAATTTTCTTCCTCTCCACTCTTCAATCCTCTTGTTTGTTTCTTTGTGTGTGTGTGTGTGTGTGTGTGTGTATATATATATATTTATTCAATGCTTGCTGATGCAGTTTAGTATAGATTTTTTTTTTGGGCCCCGCTGGAGCAACCTTTTACGTGTGCTGTGACGTATATGCGGGGAAAGTCAATTAATTAATATACTATCTATTTCCAATCTTTAGAGTAAAATAAACTAAACAAAAAGGGAATCCTATGCTTGGAAGTTGATAAGATGGTATTAAAATATTATATCTGAAAATTGATTCATTTTGCCTTTTCTCTTGTAGTTGCACCCTTTTTCTTAAATAAATAAATACTATAGTTGTATATAGAAGAAATTAAGAAATAGTACAAGGAAGTTTTTTTTTTTTTTGAGTTTTCGACAAGTATCCTACACTAGAGACAACTTAGTTTGAGCCACTGTTATGTACTAAATGTGAACATCTCTTTCAACCGGGATTCAAACCACAGTTTGTCACCTTGTGGGAGATGTAAAGGAGAGCGTATGAGCTGTAAGTTTGATTAGTTAGTTAAATTGACTCAAATTAGTTAAATTGATGTTATGATGAGTAAGCTTCCGATTGGTTGCTATAGATCTTATTCTCATTTCTCTTGTATTATAAAATGTTTGTATTGCTTCATCAATAATATTTATACATGATCACCTTCTTTTCCATTTTGTTTAAACAATTATATGGTATCAGAGCCATCAGTCATGGCTACCAATGATTCTTGAGTAGAGGTTGTGTCACGCCTCAAAATCAGACACATGACCATCATGATAGGTGAGCTTAACCTAACCACCGTAAGCTTAAACAGCACCATACTATCCATTTATCAATCATCATCAAATCATGAAAACAATGAATTGAATAGATATAACCATCTCATAATTTGGGGTAAAAATGGTTTAGGTTCATACATTAGCATAATTTTATTTGATTCTACATTCATCAAGTTCAAAAATAAGAGTGCTACAAATAGAGCTTACAAGATAATCCATACATCTCATCATGTACAAAATGTATAACAAAACCAAGCATGTACCCCTTAGGATCCACATACTCGATTATAAAGCTTACTTCTAGAGTTATTAAACAAAAGGGTGAGATACAACACAAATATATATACCTTGAAGAATGGAGTAAGACCCAACAACATCTACCCAACAATGGTTCTAAAATGGAGAGAAATAGGTGAGTATAAAACTCAGTGAAGAGATATACTATCTACTACGTTAATAGCCAAGAATACAATAAGAGGCATAATTCATGCATGGGCAACAAAATCACAAAGGCAACACAATTACAATCTCAAATAAATTCCCTAACATCTTTTCGATCCCACCCACGTAAGTGTATGTTACCCGCAGCTCTCGCCACATCCTCCATTGTTGCTCCTTTTATATTATGCCTTTTTTTATTTCACCACCGTTCTTGACACTTTTTGCATTGGAACAATTTCTATTTAACATGCTTTTATCACCCTTATTCCACCCCCCCCCCCTCCAACAAAAAAAAAAAAAGGATCCCATATCGTCCTCCTCTTATTAATTACAAGCACAAACAACTTCAAGCATAAGAAAATCAATCACAATCACCGTATCAATGACGTCATATCATCTTGTAATACATATCATTGTTTCCATAACATTTGCATTTTCATATGCATCACATTTTGTGGAAAGAAATCATGTGTAAGTCATCATAAAATAAGTCATTATGTGCATGCTTCTCTCTCTTGCAATATACAACTAGGATTCATACATTCAAGTATTCATATCAAGTTACCATGTTTCCATAAGGAACTCCCATGTGCGTCCACAACGAATTAAGCCATTCATAACACTGTCCAATTCAATTAACCACATATTCTTTTCACAATTAATAAACTTTTGAAAGAAAGTAGTAGTAATAAAGTAAGACATTTTCTCTCCTCAGATCCAAGCTACAAATTCTACCTTGCTTCCTTACATTTTGTAGATGATAACGATAACTCGACTAATTTGGAAGAGAGGCCTAAGGGATTGATCATGGAAATAAGAAAGAAGAGAGTCAAAACATTGTGGGAAGCAATCTTCCTGCCGCTACAGCACTGCAACGATGATTGATCATGGAAAGTGACAGCAATGGTCTCTGGTTGCTGTCATTGCAGCACCAACAACCGACGCTGCAGACCCTTCCAGCACTGCAACGATGATTCACACTAGACGGTAATGACGGAAAATGTTCCATTTTCAGCCCGAAATGGCCTCTCTGATGAGTTTCTTGAATCCCGTATCATCCAAAACCTCCTCAACAGGGTCTTCAGAACACAATTTTCATCAGATAAAAACTTCCAAAATCTCAAACAATACTCAGTTCAAGATCTTTCCATGATATCCAAAATTAATAGAGATTATTGTAATTTACAATATTTTTTATTACGTAAGTTATAGTATGATTTAAGCGAAAAATCATAAAAGAAAGAATTGTAAACCTTATTAAAGGCATAAAATCACATAAAATATGTTATTCGTTAATTTTAATTAATACTTTTTGTGCTAATCTAAGAGAGTAAAATGTTAAGTTTTAAAATTTTGGAATTAAAATAATAATTAAGCTGTAATCCCAGGGATTTATGGAACACATCTATTTTAAATATTGAATTTCTGCCACTCATAAAGTAATATTTCAAAAACAACTCCAGCCCACTAACTAGTTCAAAGTAGGTGTTGGGCAGATTTTTCTCCATTTTTTTTTCTTTTTAATATTTCCAAGCTAACAGAAGTCCGTGATAAATTCCCAAGAGTACAGTTTTGGACACGGATCCAATGCTGGGACAAGCATGCCACGGTTTTAACCGTGGTGAAAGTAATTTTCGCTGCAATTAACCGTGACAAAAACTACTAAAATCGTGGTGAAAACTATTTTTAACCACGGTTTTAACCGTGACAACTTTTCGCCACGATAAAACCCGTGGCTACAAATCAAGCAGAGTGCTTGTCCTCCGGATCCACTCCCTACAGTTCTACTCTAGTCTGTAGATGGTAAATCACCATAACCACCCTACGCCACGCCACTAATTACATCTCTAGTATCTTTTTTGGTACAGATCTCAGACAGTAGTTTACATAGGTAGAATCAGATTACATAGAAGACAGTAAATATGGCTTTATGACAACACAAAATGAAGCTATTTTAAGGAAAACACTAAAAACCCAAACTCAACGATGGGAGCCGTTTCCATCATGCTTCATCTCTTCTGCATCCTCAAAGACTTCGTCGTCAATCCGAAGCTACAACAAATTGAACTCGATATTAATGCTTCGACCTTTATCAAAGGAAGGATACAGAAGATAAAAGGATATACAATCTGGTAAAGAACAGGGGTATCCCACTCCTATTAGAGATAATCTTACACCCAGAGCTCATTTATCACCCCTTAGATTCCAGCAATCAATACTATCACAAAAATAAATCAATCAAAATCAGATCTTCCTTCACAGATGAAATATATCGTCAAGTTAGACCAGTGGACTTGCTGTTCACGAGTCCAAATAATAGAAACAAAGGGAGACCAAAAGAAAAGATTGAGGTATTTCTTTTGTTAACTTCTGTAGCAGATAAACTAGATTGTTGTTGACATAAGCAGAAGACTTGGAAGCAAGAAGATATCATCAACATGATTTATATTGACCATGTACGGCTTATTCTCATCTATTACATAATATTGTAATTTAAGATGGATATCACCATAGAACTTGGAAGTGGAAAAAGTAAAATGAATTAATGTATAAATGCCAGTCTATATTAAAAATATTATTAATCATTATACTGATCTTATTAACGAAGCACACATTTTCGCTTGATTTAAGCCGACCTTTGAAACCTGGAACTCCTTCTTTCAAGCGAGAAGAAATTAGAAGTTCTTCTAGGAGAGTCGAAGTAGAAGAATTCAATACAAGAAGCCGGGGAACTACTATATAAGTAGCTTATAAAGTCAATTAAATCTCTACCAGAAAGGAACCAACAAACTTTTAACTAACATAGTAAAGTATTACACAAATAGCAGAAACAAAAGGACACCAAAAAACCTTGTTCAGACACATTAACATTCTACACATTCTTCTTTTAACAGAAATAGCTACGTCTTGCATATTACATACAAGAGTAATTTTATTAATTCATGGATCAGTTATTTTACAGAGTAAAACTTCAAATCTCACTTTAATCAAAATTTGTTACTGTGATAGGGCACCTTCTAACTTAAAAATTTCTCTTCCAAGCCCTGTCCCTCCCTATGTCTCAACTCAACTTGCAAAAGTCTTTAGTACACAAACTTTCTCCATGCACAACTTAAAGGATTTTGGGTGAGGGAATAAAGGACTTCTGCTCCAAAAGTCCTCAAATTTGAAAACGACCACTGTTTCAATTCAAGATTCAAACACATGAAACAGTTCTACTGAACGAGGAAATACTAGAACTAGAAGAATGAAACAAATAAATACAAGGAATGCTAGGTCATGAACAAATAGATGTAGATAGATGAATTCTAAGGCAGAACACCCTACCTCACGCACTGGACAAGTCAGGTCATGATCACCATTTGATTGACCGATTAAGTTGGTTGGATTTTGACAGATATAGTCTTCCTCCTCTGTAAAAGTAATAGTTTAAAGAATAAATAAATGCCTATCAGAGCCAAAAGGTGCAAAGATAAATCACTTTCATATACCTGCTTCTTCATCTTCCATTGGATCGGCACTAAAAACCCAAGCATGCTCTTCTCCTTCATCTAATGGAAAAATAATAATAAAAAATAGGGAGCAAGTCACGACTATACTAGAGAAAAGGAGAGAATGATCAATAAAACATATACACAATCCAAATCCCTATGGAAAATTGCACTCACCATCATTTGGTTCTGGATTAAGCTCAGCACACTCACAGAATATTTCAAACAGAGAATCCACTGTCAAACAATGAATTGATATACTATCAGCTCTTGACCTAATGAAAATAACTACAATGCTAGCCAAATGTAAATTGCCAACATGAAAATCATGAATTCCCATCAAATCAGAGCAGCATCTATAAAGAAGGGGTTAAATATACATTGACTAGGATCAGATGGAATAAGCCTCATCTCTCTGATCTTGGATAGATCTAAGGCGTCATTGGATTCTGAATCTGAGATATCTGACTCGTCCTCATCTGCACCAGTCTCTATCTACAGGCAGAACACCAATCAGAAAGGGTCAATTCAAAGGGCAAGAAGTCTAATTTATTATGGACAATCAGATAAATATTATCGAACATGCAAGCACACTAATGTTCCATCATAGAAAGGAAAGAAGAAGAAATTTGAACACAGAAAAATTTAAGAATTTTCACATGACAGAAATCTAGTATAAACTTTTGCATTTATATCGAAAACGTTGATTTTAAAAAACAAACATTGATTTCATAAGTTCCTCTCTACTGTAATTATCACAATATTTATAGAACAAAGCGAATTTTAATTTCTTCACAAAAACATTATAATAAGATTTGAAGCTAATAGCTTTAGCACATGATACAATTTCAACAACAGTGAAGAAAGACTAAATATTCAATATGATTGGAAAGCACTCTTCCAAATCAAATGCAAGTAGTCAATATTCCTTTTGTTAATATATTTGACAAACAAGTGAACTGGAATTTGTATCTAAGTTTCATGATTCTGAGTTTCTGACCCACTTTAGCAGCTTAATATTCTACAATCTAAAGTCAAGTGGATCACACCATTCCATACAAGTTACAAGTTTAAAACTAAAATATGACAGTTACTTCTTATGCCACTGCCAACCTTTAATGAGACAAAACCACCATAAAAACCATATAGCAAGCTCATACCCCGTTATAAAATCATTACAAAAAAAAAAAAAAGGACCAAGACCAATTATTATACAACAAAAATACCTGTGTATATATGCAAGGAACTGGGTAGGACTCTGGATCTCTTGATACTGCATGAAGTGAGAGAGACAAAAAATCAACTGCATATCCTTTAGCTGTGTCTACATCACTCAACCATATCACTTGCCTGTAAAACCCAAGTCAACATACTAGCATTACTGCACTGACACATCCAACAATAAAAAGGCATTTCCTACTTTACCTCACCTTAACCAACTACAAGCATCTACTCAACAATATTGAATTAGTAGTAGTAAAACCAACAACATCAATAAAGAGTGTGAAACTTCAAACAATATCGATATTTGAGTTTTGAAATGATGAAATGAATTAATGAAATGTTATGATTTTACATATATTTATACTTTATTTTGTCTGATTAAATACATTAAAATTTCTGAATTTTGACCACCGTTCTTTTGAAACATGCACCGATCAATGTACGAAGGTACACCACATATCAACAGGGAAAGAAAAAAAAAATGAAACATATAAATTGGCATTCTATGGTTTTTTTTAATTTATTATTTATTTCAACTTCTACTCACAGAGCCTAACGAAGCATCCTCTCAAGTCTACAAAGTTCATATCAGATGGCTGCCAACCAAGAAACTCAAACCAAAGTCTACGGCTCAACTTCCAAATATTCTCCTGCGACCTCTTTCCCTATAATCCGTATCAGTCTAACTCCAGCAGTCATTCAGATTCTATTGACCACTACTTAATGTCATATTCCATATGTAATTAAAGTATTATATTAAGCATATTGACGGCATTGTTTCAAAATTTTCAATTTATAGGCTGAAAATGCCCCATTAAATTGAACACAGTCACATATTTTATTTAGAATTTTTGAAACATTCATCCAAACGACATTTTATTAGACCCACAATACGAATTTTCCCCTTCAAATCACTTGAAACAAACTGAACCCAAAGGTTCCAACTATTCATCTCAATTTGAAAAATAACAGCGAGTCACAAACACGCCTATATAAACATAATATAAAGAAGAAAAAAAATACCTAGTAGAAATGTAGAGAGTGCCAGGGGACTCACGAGGACGATTGGCAAGGACGATGTCTACCCCAGGTTGGACGCGCATGAGCTCCTCGCCATTGTCGGTATCAAGCACTGGTTGGCCGACACCATCTCCTGTTCTCTCAGTGAAGGTTCTGAGGCCCAAAACCATCTTTCTTCGATCTGAGTTTGCTTCGCTTCCTGCACTTCTTGCAAAGTGAAGAATACGATCCGTAGCCTCAACAATTATTGACTAAAACAAAATCCAACATTTCTAGGGTTTCGAAGGGGTTTTGCTATTTCTAGTAACTAGTACAGTGTCCGTGCTTGGCGCATGCCGTATGGCCTGCAGGCTTAGGTCCGTACTGGTCAATGTTGTAAGACATTCGAGTTATTAAGTCATTAATTTAATTATTAGATGATTAGATTAATTATTAAAATAAATAAATTAAAAAATAACAATTATATGCATATAACTATATATCTTCACAAATAAATACAAAAATAAATAATTTATATACAAATTTTACTCTTTAATGTTATAAACATTCATAATAATTTATAAATATTTATAATAATTTAAATATAAAGTCATAAATATTTATAATAATTCATAAAGTCATGATTAAATTATCAAAACATAATAATTTATGCATTAAAGTCTTAAATAACCATAATAATTTATAAAGTCATTAAAATGTAAATATTTATAAAATCATTAATCAACTTATAAACTCTATTAAAAGGAAATGATAGTGCTACTGCATGACTTATGACAATTAGCACTATGGAAAGGTTCACAATGAATTTAGTTGCAGTGCAATTTTTGAGGTTAGCAAATGTTTGTATATATTTTTATAATATAACAAATATTTTATAATGAAGTTATCTTTGAAAAAATAAATTAGAATTTTATTCTTATTGTTGTTAATGTTTTCATTGATATTTTAGTTACTAATTATCTCCCTTAAAATCACCAATTTTCTCTTAATAATTAACTTAAAAAAAAGGAGGAGGAAAGAGGAAGCTAAAGTTTAAAAAAAAAAAAAAATGGTTGACCAAGTCGCCGGTTCGGTCAAGACTAGGCTGGGTCGATTGCAATTCAATCTTTTTGAGTGACCCGGACTGGGCTAGGCCCCAGGTCGCCAATTCCTAGGTCTACTCGCCCGGCCCTTTTATGGGTCATATAACTATGGTTCAGATAGTTCATTTGATTGAGTTGAGAAAAATATATATTTAAAAATAAATTTAAACAAGTCAATCTATTTAGTTTGTGGGTTAAACGAGTTAAGCTCGCAAGTCGACTCTTTTTTTTAATTTTTTTAAAATTTCCTTGGGTATTAAACTAATGAAGAAGATGACAGAAGATGATGAACGATGACAGATGACGTTGGACAATGACTGAGAAGATGTAGAAAACTTTTAATAAGTTATAAGGGTGTAATGGGAATTTTGATAAAATATTAATTGCACGTTTGGTTCATAAGTTTTCCAACTATGGAAAATGGAATTCCCTTCTCTTGTTTTCTTTCAGTCGTTTGGTTGGGTTTAGATGATAGAAAGGAAGACTCCATCGATGGAAAGAAGTAGACACTGTTTTTCCTTCTTCTTTATTTTTTTTTGTACGGCCTTTTCTATTTGAATGTTGATTGAAAACTGCCTCCAATGATGGAATGCTCTAAAATTATTGGTTTAGCCTCAATTGTGCTAGCTATTTCCATTGCAGTCCTTGTTATGTTGTGTTGGTGTTCTGCAGCATCTTCATTTGCTTCGTCTTCCACGGTGGCTGAAAGAGGATTCAAAAGATTCAATTTATTCACAGTTTTCGATTTGGAGGAGGAAGGAGAATAACGGAGAAAGGCGAGCATTCAAAGAGAGGGGAGCACGATGGAGAAAGGAAAACGACAAAGATGAGATAGATGAAGATGAGAATGACAGAGAGACGCTAGCATGACAGAGAAAGGAGAATGACGAAGATGAACATACAAAGACAAGAATGACAAAGATAGGCAAATAGGACGGAGACAAGACAAATAGACGGTCTTTTCCGTTTAAAAAAAAAATTCATGACACAATTTTTAATCAGGGGTAACTTAGTAAAATTACCCCACAGTATTCCATTTTCTTTCATTTAAAAATATATACCAAATACATTTTTTCCTTTTTTTTTTCTCTTTTTCATATTATACTAAACAATTTTTTTTCACTTTTCCTTTTCTCTTTTCCATTTTATTCTTCTTTCCATTTTCCTCTTTCCTTTCCATTCCTATTATGTTTTACGAACCAATCGGATTGTAAAGGTAAAAGAAAAAGAAAATATAAAAGTTATAAGCTACTCAAAGTAACATTTTAAAGTAAGTTATAAACTATTCAAATAAGCTTGTTTACTGAATACTTCTAACAAGCTTATAAGCTAATCAAATAAGCTACAAGCTATTTATTAGAAGTGTCTGGTAAACAAACTTATTTGAATAGTTTATAATTTATTTTGAAATATTACTTTAAGTAGCTTATAACTTTTAACTTTTATATTTTTTCTTTCTATTTTACCCTTAGTATTTTATCAAAATTTCCATTATACCCTTATTCTTTATATACATATAAAATATTATATATATATATATATATATATATATATATATATATATATATATATATATATATATATATATATATATATATATATATATAAAGAATTAAGACAAAGAACCTACTAGGACAGAAGACTATAGAGATATGAATATGAATTTTGAAATACCAAAAAATAGTAGATATACACCAACGCCATTAGAACAATATGAAACTAAGTCAATACCAAATGCAGAAATATGGTTAAATTTAGATATATAATTAATTATATATATGATAATTTAAATTAATTTAATTAAAAACAAAAAATAATATGTTTATTTTTTGTTAAGTTATAAGCTAATTTTTAACTGAAAGTTAAAAGCTGTTAAGTTAGCTTATTGAATTAGATATGTTTGATAAAAGTAGTTATTGAATTAGCTGATAGATGTAAAATGACATAAACGGATATACTTATATGATATTTTGTAATCCCAAAATAATACAAAATAAATATATTATTTTTTAATTATATATATATATATTAATTAAATATATATTATTATATTTTATATTATACAATATATATATATATATATATATATTTATATACTATACATACATACATACATATGGACTAAAACTCCATTTTGGTCCCTCACATATGCATCTTTTATCAAAATGGTCCCTCAAAGATTAGTTCATTATCAATATAGTTCCTCTATCTAGTTCTCATTAAATATTTTAGCATAAGTGATGACGTGCACTGTTAAATGATAAGTTGGACTATTAAATGCCATGTGTAATTTTTTCCCCTTCCTCCAAGCCACATAATCCCAAAAAAAAAACTTTTGTGTTTAAATTGATTTCACAACTCTTATCCTCAATACAAAGTTTTTTTTTTTGATGATGTGACGTGGAGGAGGAGAAAAAAAATAAACATGATATTTAACAGTTGAACTCATCATTTAATAGTACATGTCATCACTTTTGTTAAAATATTAAATGACAACTAGACAGAGGTACCATATTTATAATGTACTGATATGTGAGGGGCCATTTTGAGAAAAACCATATGTGAGGCACCATTTTGATAAAAGATGCATTTGTGAGGGACCAAAATGAGGTTTTAGTCATTTATATATATATATATATATATATATATATATATATATATATATATATATATATATATGAGGAATAAGGGTAGAATAAAAATCTTAATAAAATAATAAAGGTAAAAGAGAAAGAAAAATATAACAGTTATAAGCTACTCAAAGTAGTGTTTCAAAAGAAAATATTTACTCAAATAAGTTTGTTTATCAAACACATCTATTTTGATCAAATAGGCTTATAAATTAGTCAAATAAACTATAAGCTAGCTTAAAAGTCATGTCAAACATAGCCTACGACTTTCACACATACATTGACCTCAAATTTTTTGGGATTTTCAAATTCAACATCCTTAGTACTTTGATATATTTTGTAGATAATTTTCATTCACAATGTAATTATAATTTTATTTTTAACATGAAAATAAAGACTATTAACTTTAATTCTTGGTTTCACTAAGTAACCAATTTTTCCTAATTATTAGTCTTGATTTGATTTGAGTGTGATGACTAGCATTATAACTTAAATGTTTAAGATAATTTAATTTGGTTCCATCGCATATAAGTCACTGTATTTCATTATATTTTCTCTTAACTTACCGATGTGAAACTTCTTTTCAATACTCTCTTTCAAGTTTAACTAACCGGGTTTAATTTTGATTTTTTTTTTTGAACTTGTGTTCTTTAAGTCTCAAAGGCCTTCGGTTTTTTTTTTTGAATTTTTTGCTTGGGTTTGTACTCTTTGAACTTAATTGCATAAGTCTTCCTCACTAGGCCTTCTTTCTTCCTGAGCTTCAGGTATTGGGCCACATGTCTTCACCATTTGTATTGTATTCTTTTTTTTCATTTTTGTTGCACTTCTATTTTGGGCCACATGTCTTCAACATTTTTTGTTTTGTTTTCTTTTTTTAAATTTTTGTTGCACTTCTATTTTGCCTTGGGCCGTGGATCTTCATGGGCTCTAATACCATATTAAAGTCTTGATTGCGTGTGATGACTAGTCTTATAACTAGAATATCAAGGCAATTTAATTTGACTCTATACTTTTTAAGCCACTACATTCTATCTTAACCTACCAATGTAGAACTTCTTTTTAACACTAACAAATATTTATAGAAATTAAAATCTCACTTTATCAAGAGAAAGGTTGTCCAATAAATAGAGAGGTTCACTACAACAACACAATAACACAATAGAGTAAGAAAATAATATTTTTGAAAAAAACATATATAAATTTAGAAGGAAAAAAAACGACGACCCAAGCCAGGTTAGTCTACCCCAATCCCTATTAAGCTCACATTATTTGGGTCAAGTTGACCTTGCCCCTTCTAAAAATGAATTAACAAGATTCCCTACTTATTTTCCCTTTTACAAAACAAGCTAACTCAAAAGATTTAATCACTTTTGATACCTTTACTTAGGAGCCCACTTACCATGATGCCACCGTTACTTATCTAAATAACTGAATCTTCTATTACACTTTAATTTGTGTGCTTGCACCAAACATAAAACAAAGAATTCCCCCATCGATTATTAAATTTATTAACATTGCTTCGTTAATAGCTTATCACATATAGTAACGAGGAGGATTGTAAGAAATGAAAATCAAACAGCACAAGAAATAGAAAAAGATTATAGGCTTCAAATGCAATTAACAAAATTCGTAATGTAACTTTTGAAAACACAGAGCTTGACATTTCTCGCTGTATTAACTAATGTCAACAGACAGACAGAACTAAATAAAACGACCAGCAATTCAATTCCTTAATCACAGTATTAACTACCAAAATTTAAACTGCAAAAGGGCAATGCATTAAAACTACTTAAAAAGTGTTGAACTCCACATATCCCTAGCCAAGAGGCTAATGTTACAAAGAAACTAGAATGCCGAAGAAAAATTAAAGCATGGGACAAATCAAGCATCTGCAATGGTGACCTCAACCTCCACACCAGGTTCAATTGTAATCGAGGTGATCTGCTTAACCACATCTGGAGAGCTGTAGAGATCAATAACTCTCTTGTGCACACGAAGTTCGAAGCGGTCCCATGTATTGGTACCTGAAACAAGGGCAGAGATTTATACACATGAAGCAGAGCAGGATTCATCCAGCACGAAATAACCTTTCAAAACAAGTCCCGTATACAATACTCGATATCCAAGTGAGCAAACTTAACTACAACCATGTTGATGTTTGGAATCATACTAAGTAAACTGCTGATTGAGTCTTCAAAAGATTATAGTTTCTCAATTTGGTATCTGGATGATCAAGTGTTTTAATTTAATCCCTAAAAAGTTGTGTTTGCCTCAATTTGATTTCTGCTTCTGTCAGTAATTTTTGCAATGAAAATTTTGAGATTTAGCCGTTGTAGATTGTGAATTAACACAAAGACCAAATTAAGATAAATGTAAACTTTCAAGAACTAAATTAAGACAATCGATTTTTTAAGGACCAAATTGAAAAAACTATAATTTTTCAGAAATTAAATCAATTTTTAACTCAACTAAGTATTAGCAGCACTTGATGCAGTCAATGATAAGGAAAACATACTTAAAATGACTCAAACACAACAAGACTATAAATTGAATCGACTGAAATAAGCGAAGAAATAAAATGATAAAAGAGGAATAGAAGAGAACAAACCAACATATATAACTATAAACCAATTCAATTAATCCAACCAACTTGTAAGTTGTTCACGTGACAGTCTAGTATAGAGCTGACAGCCAATATAATTCTCAAATAATTTAAAGGTAGTAGAATTGTGACAATCTGATCGTTCAAAAATAGTGAGGCAACCCAACCCTCAGCAAGGGTTTCAGGAAAATACAAACACACAAATTAATGGACACTAAAACTCAACCGTGTAGGATATGATATAGAATACAAGAAAAAAGAAATTTAAAAAAAAAAGATGCTACTGCATTCTCCCGCAAGAAAAGACTGAGACAAGCCTCAAAAACAAAGAACAACCAAAAGTGCTAAAAGGAAGGAGCCAGCAAAACATGGAAACTGGGAAAGAGAAGTTCTAGGACTAGGATCACCAGAAGGATGTCATGGGACACAATTAGCATTTAGTTTTCAAAAAATATTTTGCATCCTCACTGCATTGAAATCTTATTTCAACTTAAACCCTTGCTTTCCTTTCCTTGTTTTTCTTTTGGTGGATTCTCATCTTCGAGATCAGTGGAACCAATTGCATATTGGCAGCAATTCCCCACTGACAACCTCAATTACATCTCTAAATCTGTACAGGACAAAAAATAGATCCTACCTCATAATGGAAGACGAATTTCTCTACATCTAATAAAGACGGATAGATACACAGAATAGACCAAAACATGATGAGAAGGCCAATACAAAGTCTAAAAACACTTGGAAAGAGTATTTGTGCAATTGAAAAATAACATAATAAGAGCCACACTACACATCAGGACAAGAAAATATTACAACAGTATAAGTAAGCAGACCAGATTAATAGATGTGACCATAGACCAATTTAACTAAGTTTACCTTCACCACATGGGGATTTCCTGGTGGTAATGTGAAGAACTTTAGTGGGCATTCTCACAGGTCCCTTAACCCTGAGCCTCTTGTCCTTGGCACCTCGAACCAAGTCTGCGCAAACTGTCAATAGAAAAAGAAAAATCATTCATCAGTCTTATCTGGTAGCAATTACAAACAAACTAAAGCTACCACTAAAGCAAACTAATCACAGAAAAACAACACAATGTAACCGAAAGTATAACTCTTCAATCCAAATCATCCATTCAACTGAACAAAACGCCTTTTGAAGATTCACCGGAAGATACAGCATCCACACTGATTTATTAAATCAAGAATTCGATGTACAGGGCATTTAATTTCAACATAAACCAGAAATTCACGACCAAAAAGCCTAAACACCTAAAGCATACCTTTCTCAAGATTTTTTACGTGCTTCGAGGAAAGGGTAATCCTGATCTTGTGAATTTGTTCCTGGGGCTCCTCCAACCCCGGCTTAGTGGGCTTCATCGCTGCGTACGCCATTGTCACCCCTATTCACTTTATATGGTCCCCTATACACAGGAAACGTATGCACGGTTTACATACACACACATAAAATCAACCATCCCCAACTGAATCAAAAGCGAACTTGGAGTCTTAATCCTCAGGCACAAAATAATATTTATTGAGCAGTACTTTAAATATGAAGACTATGATATGATTCAGACTCAGAGAGAAGGGAAAAACCTTGAGTATCACAAGGTGGTGCCGGTGAAGGCGCTTCTGCTTCTTCTACCTCGGAGACGATGAGAAAACAAGCGAGAGGTAGGTTTTCGTCGCTTTATAGTGTAGCGTGGTTAGGGTTTTGGTTGGATCATCCGAGTCGCCAAAATGGGCCAATTGGGTTAGACACATACTCACCTCTTCTCTAAGATGAGGTTACTACTATTGACCCAGTCAGTGCGTCAAATGAATGATAGGCCCATATAGTAACAAACTTGGGCTTTGCTTTTTTTTTTGGTGATTCAAATTTTTGAGGTGTCCAAAAATATTAACTTTTTGGTGATTTTGACCCACAAAATATTATACCCTTTTCTCACGAAACTTCATTTTATCTTTTGAGACTGAAGTCAAATTATGAAAATTACTAAAATAAAATTTAAAATATGACAAAAACACTTTCATGAACTTTAATGTACAATAGAACACCTTTATACATCAAATATAAAATATTACTTTAAGGGATGTCTTGTTACGTTAATTTTAAGAAGAGAAAATAATTTGCCATATTTTAAAGTTATGTATTAATCCTATAATTAAGTCTTAATTTAAATCAACAAAAATTGTGTGTTTGTTTGTTGGGGTGTTGATTAGTTTGATTCAAAGTTGTTAAGATTGGTATCTTACTTAAGATCGATTAACGAATAAAATAGATTAAATTGAAGATCGAAAAATCTTACATTTAAGAAATATAATACTTAAAAAAATTTCTATGTATATATAAATCACAAATAAGTATAATATTATATTAAAAATTAAAAAAAATGAACTTTACTCCCATAAACTTTATCTAATGTATAGAAAACCCCCCATGAATTTTTCAATGTGTGTAATTTACCTATTTTTGTTAAAAGTTTAATAATTAACCCATACCCAATAATTTAACATAAAATGCCACGTCAGCTTCCACATGACCCACTAATTAACCCATACCCATGGATTACCTGACCAATTTAGGGAAGAAAGTTAAAGATAATCATTATTGAAAAAATGGTGTCACTTCGTCTTGGAGACTCCATTCAACCCAATAATGGGACTGCCAATCCCAAAACCACTTCACTTGCTTCTCCTAATTTTGAGCTCAAAGATTCCCTTTTTCACGTGGATCGTACAAAGGCAACCAAATGCTCCAAGGTATTCATAAGCCTGCCTCCTCCTTCTTCAAGGTAGTTTAAGAAGCAGAGCGGCCATTGCTGCGTCCTCTTAATGCAAACGACACAATCGATGACCAAACTGTGGGATTCAACGCTACCTATGATAGTAATGAGATCTTATCCTTTAAAGGGGGCAAGGAGAAAGAGATGATGTCATGTACGACAACAGTAGGTTTGCTGGTGGATTTCAATGTGGGTGAACTCTCCTTGTCAGATCTTCTAAACTCTGATTTCTTTAAAAGTGTGATTTCAGCACTTATCGCCATTTGCTGATCAGCCTTTTGCATTCTTCAACGAGATCTCAACGATTGGACGCAGAGCAACGCCACCAAGACAAATGTGGGTAATAATCTTCACTCTTTTACTTCTTTTATTGAATCTAGTGAGGAATGGTTGGGAGAATAAATCGCAAAAATTACCCGAAAGTTTAATAATTAATCCGTAATAAGCTAATTAGCTTTTTTGGTAGCATTCTTGTTCTGATATAATAATCAATATGGGTTTGGATTAATTAATGGGTCATATGGAAGCTGATGTCACATTTTATGCCATGTCAACAGCTTATGTGGTGTTTTTTTTACTAACTTGACATTGACTGTTAGGTTGACTAATGGATTTTTTAATGAAAATGATAAATTGTACACATTGAAAAAATCATGGGATTCATTGTCGAGTTTTAAAGTTCATTGGGGTTTTAGGCACATTGGTTAAAATTCATGGAGGTAAAGTACATTTTTTTCTAAAAATAATCAATCAATATACAATTTCAATAATTAAAATAAAAAACATAATAATAAAAAAATAATTTGCAATAATAAGAAGAAACATTGTTATATAAGATTTGAAAACTTTTAATTAGTGAAGAAAAAATAAAGTGCGGCCCCCACTTCTTATTATCTTTAAAAACCTCTTTTTTTCCATTTAATAGACATTTTTTCTTTAAAACCCACTATAATATCTCTAGTGTTCATTAAACAAAGTTAAAATTGAACCAATTATGATTGGTAAAATTGTAATTATGTATTATCAATATGAATTGAAGTTAGTTTAATGGAAAAAACCCTTCTCAAAAAAAATTTATTCACGAACGAATCAATCAACGCTTCAAGATTTAGTCTTGATCCATCTTCTTGATAGCTAGCGACGAGATTGGTCTGCGTACTGAAGAAGAAGTCCAGAAGATCAAGAGCACTAAAAAAGTTAAGATGAATGATGATACCTATAAAGAAAGGGGAGTTATACCATGAGATGGTATCATGATGAATGGACCTGAGACAAATATGTGCATTGAGAAAGAGTTATTAAAGCCATGTCAAAAAAGCAAAGACATAAATCCCATATCCTACAAAAACATGCTACTGGGTGTTAATGGGGAAGGAGATGTGTACAATAGTGATGAAGTGGAAAATTGGGATGAAGAGCAAGATTCTGAGAATGATATGCAGGAGGAGGACAGTGAACAATTAGATCCCTTGTGCCCTATTATTTCCATTACTTCAGAAGAAAGAGAAAAGCTATATAGGCCTTAGAGAAAAGCTATACTAATTAAATTGCCAGGCAGGAAAATAGGTTACAGACTTCTTGCAGGAAGATACCTAAATTGTGGAACTTAGCAGGAAGTTTTGAATTAATTGATTTACATAATATCTACTTTCTTGTTTGTTTCTATGAAGCCAAGGATTATGATCGGGTTCTATATGACGGGCCATGGATAGTTCTTGGACATTATCTTATCATTTGAAGATGGAAACCAAAATTTAGACCGTTCGAAGTGTAATACCCGTTAATTTCAGAATATAATTCGCTTAAGAGTATTTTAGAATTCTACAACGTTACTTTAGTTATTTATTTTGGTCATTTTTAATTTTCATATTTAATTGTTCTCTTTGAATATTATTTATGAAAATTGAGTTAAATGACTGGACTAAATATTTGCACAATGAGGGATATATTCTAAGAATGGTGAAATTCATGGAAAAGTGGTTTCAGAATGGTCAATTAATCCATTTATTGTAAATTGACTGGATGGGTTTGGATGTTGGGTTATGGATACCCATGGGTTATTGAATAACCCATGGGTTATTGAATAACCCATTAGAAATATTTAATATAAAGTTTCAATAGTAACCCTCATTTTTCACTCAGCCGAAGGAAGCAGAAAAGCATTTCTCTCTCAGTTCTTCATTTTCTTCTCAAATCCTTCCCTTGATCTTCAGAGTTTCGATTATTTGTTCGGTTCAAAAGCTTTGTAAGGATCAAAGGTAAGCTTTAATCCGATTATTTTCCTTAAATTTCAGTTTATGTAGAAGATCAGAGGAGGTTTTGTTCTTGAAGATTTTGATGATAATTCATGAATCTCAGTAGTTTTAGAAGTTATATTTGAGTTATAATCGGTTAAAAGAGTTGAAATTCTGGTTTTGAAACAAGAAAGGAAAGGATGAATTTTTGAAAGATTTTTCTGCAAAAATTCGAGTTACTGTAGCGACCAGAGATTTCGGAAAAATTCTGGAAAATTTTCTTCGGGTTACTGTAGCAGTACTGTAGTGTCGGCAGTCAACGGCACTGTAGCAGTCAACGTTACTGTAGCGAACCGACACTGTAGCAAACCGTACTGTAGCAACCCATTACTGTAGCAGTCAGAAAATTTTACGTATTTTCGTGATTTTGTTTCCTTTCTTATGATTCCTTGTAATATATTTTACTAGGAAATTTTCCTACACAAATTCTAGTGTGGAACAAGGTAAACTTGGACAAACATCAAGGTGAGTGAATAACCTTGCTCAGCTAATTTGATATTACTAGTCAAAGTACAATATAAGTCCCATTTACAACATTATTTGGATAATAAGCAGTTAATTTTTCATATGGGAGTATATGATGATCAGTAGAAATAAGAGTATGAAGAAATTATTTATTTCATGACAATTGTACTATGTGATGAATTCTCACTATTTTATTAATGAGTAAAGATCTACGGGATCTAATACACGAGTGTGAAAGGGTTAAAGTCCCATACTACTCGGTGTATATCTAAGAAATCTAATACACGAGTGTGAAAAGGGTTAAAGTCCCATACTACTCGGTGTATATCTAAGAAATCTTATACACGAGTTTGAAAGGGTTAAAGTCCCATACTACTCAGTGCATATCTATGAAACCTATACACGAGTTGAAAGGGTTAAAGTCTCATACTACTCGGTGTATATCTATGAAATCTTATTCATGAGTTTGAAAGGGTTAGAGTCCCATACTACTCGATGTATAAGACAATTAATTATATGAGTAAATGTGGTATTTGTACTTTTGATATTTTATATAGTACAGTTATTTACTTACTGAGTTTTTAAATAAACTCACACTCCCTATGATTATTTTTTTCAAATACAGAAAATAAAGAACAAGAGTATCCGTTTGAAGATTAGAAGCCCTTGGGTTTATTCTCTATTTCTGTCTGGTGGGACACCAGTACTTATTAATGTGGATATTAGAAAAGCTCTGTATTTTCTATAGGTCTCCTAGGCTTGCGATGAGATAGAAATATCAGACTATGTATGTCTATATTTGCTTATCAGATGAATATAATTCTGTAGTGTGGAATGAATGATTAAGGTTGAATGTAAAACCTTACACAATATATGTATATAACGTATGTTTGAGAATTATATCAAATGAGTAGTATCTTTTCACATGCTCAATTTTTGGGATGTGACACGAAGAGTCTATTAAAAAAATTGCAGCTTGGATTAGAATTCCTGATCTTCCCATTGAATACTATGAGAAACACCTTTTATGGAAAATTGGCAACAAAGTAGGGAGAACTCTAAAAGTTGATGTGCATACCATTAAAGAGGACCAAAATGGGGGTAAGCTCTACACAACGAAAAGAGGTAGATTTGCAAGGATAAGTGTGGAGATTAACCTTGATAAAAGACTTGTGCCTAAGATCAAGATTCGAAACAGAGATTACAAAATTGAGTATGAAGGCCTCAATCTTTTTTTTTTTTCAACTGTGGAAAATATGGGCATCATAAGGATAACTGGTCCTATAACATTTCTACTGATCTAAGGCAACAAAATGAGGTAAATAACAATGATAATACTCAATTTACGCCTCCTAATATATCAGAAGGCACCAATGGATAACAGGATGGTCAGAATGAGATTTTTGGGAGTTGGATGGTGGCCAAAAGGAACCCCCGTAATAGAAACAACATCAATAACACAACTAATAGCAATCAAAGGACAAATTTAACTAAGTTTGACACATCAAAACAAGGAGCTAACCTTCAGAAAAAGTCTGAGTTGAGAGGGTCGCATTTTGCCATTTTTGGTATGGAAGATGATTATGTAATAATGGAGAATTTGGAGGTAGGAATGACGAGTCAGAACATAAAGGCAAAAATAGAAGCCCACACATTCTTCAGGAAAAGGAGGAAAATACCATGTTAGTTAACAAAGGAAAGGAACAAATGGTCAGTAATAAGATTATGGTCTTAAATCATGAATTAGCTCAAAATACAAGTCAGAACATCAACAGTAACAAACCAAAAGGGAAAGATATTATGGAAAGATTTATTGATATTAAAGGTAAGCACAGATCCTCTTCTTCAGGCGTGTTAAAGACCACTTCAGCAAGCTTATTTAAACCTCATAAACCTAAGAAGTTGAGCAACCAATGGGGGAAAGTCAAGAAACTCAAGCCTAGTATTGACCTTAATGGACCCATTGATTTTAGAGAAACAGGACAAAGAAAGTCAGCAGCTAATGTTTTAAAGTCTAAACCCCCTGATCCTATTATTTTATTGGATGATAGTAGGGAAAATGACAGAGAAGATCCAAGAGGAGAGCTCAAGCAAGGGCAATGACCCTACAGGGAAGTAGCTTGGCCTTTCCGCTTATAGTTTTTGTCTTTTAGTTTATATGTTGTTTATGCTCCTTTGGAGTTTCCTTTTGTTAATATTTATTATGATTAATATTTGTTCTTGGAATTGTAGGGTGTAGGGACCCAGATTTTTCCTCGACTGATTAAGGAGCTCAAAGTGAATTTTGGACTACAGGTTCTTATTATCAATGAACCTAGAGTTAGTAGTCGCAGAGTAGATAATATCGTGGCTAAGCTTGGTTATGATAAGAGCTATAGAGTTGAAGCAGAAGGTTTTTCAGGTGGGATTTAGATTCTCTGGGAGGATAGCTCTGTGGACATTGAGATCATTAGTACTTCGAGCCAATTACTGCATACCAATATCACTATTAGGGATGGAAGAAGGAACTTCTTCCTTATATGTGTCTATGGTAGTCCTATTCCTTGCGTTAGACAGAGCCTCTGGATTGATTAGAGGCGATAAATACTATGGGAGGGGTCATCAAAGTGGTTGTGCATTGGTGACTTTAATTCCTACAAAGGAGCGGATGACAAACAGGGGGGGTGCAAGACTTAATCTCAAATCAATGCATGATTTTAATACTTGTTGTTATAATTGTGGACTAATGAATGTTAATTTTTGTGGTCCTAGGTACACGTGGAAAAATGGTAGAGTTCAGGAGAGACTTGATTGGGCTCTGGTGAATTTTAATTGGTTCACTTACTTCAAGGAAGCCTATTTTCAGCATCTTAATTGGTTTAAATCTGATCGTAGACCTATTGTGCTTAGGATGGGTGGAGAGAATGAGCAGAGACCTCTACGTCATTTCTGCTTTATTATAGCTTAGATCATGGATGATTCTTTTAAGAGCTTGATTAAGGATAATTGAGGTAATGAATCGAACTGGCCAATGCTATTTCTAGTCTTACAGAGAGAATTAAAGATTGGAACAGGGATGTTTTTGGTAGTATTAGCAAGAGGAAGAGGGCACTCATGAGTAGATTGAGTGGTATTTACCTGGCTAATTTGGATGGGACAAATATATACTTGAATCATCTTTAAGAAATTCTTTGGAAGGATTATGAAAAGACCCTTCTTCAAGAAGAAGTTCTTTGGTATCAAAGAGCAAGACATAAGTGGCTTCAATTTGGCGATAGAAATACTAAATTCTTCCATGCCTCTACCATAGTGAGGAAGAAAAGGAATAGAGTGTCGGCCTTGAAGGATAACTCAAGCAGATGGATCATTGACAAAGAGGAACTAAATGATTTAGTTTCTAGTTTTTTCAAAAGTTTATATGCAATGGATAATCAGCCGAGCACGAAACTGTATCCTTTGAGAGGCTTATTTCCTAAGGTCGATTGCTTTAGTCTCAACAGGTTCGAGGTGGAGATCACCTCTGAAGAGATTAAGGATGCTTTTTTTAGTATAGGTGCTCTCAAAGCACCTGCCCCTGATGGTTTTCATGCAATGTTTTTTCAGAGTCAATGGGACATCATTGGCGAGTTGATTTGTAAATTTATTAAGGAGTGTTTTCAGGACCCGATGAGGATAGATGCTATTAATATGACTGACATTGTGCTTATTCCTAAATTGGAGAATTTGGAATCCATCAAGCAGTTTAGACCGATTGCATTGTGCAATGTTATTTATAAAGCTATCACTAAAATTATCGCTAATAGAATTAAACCACTTTTGAATACCATTATATCTCCTACTCATTGTAGCTTTATCCCAAGAAGGCACGATACAGATAATGTGATTATTGCACAAGAGGTGATTCATTCCATGGCAAGAAAGAAAGGCATTAAGGGTTTTATGGCTATAAAAGTCAACTTGGAAAAAGCATATGACCGTCTTAATTGGGAATTTCTTGCAGACACTCAAGGATATTGGCTTCTCGGATAAGACAATGAATATTATTATGAGATGTGGTTTCAGTTGTCGAATAAGGATCAATTGGAATGGAGACTCCACTGAGGAATTTTCCATCTCTAGATGGATCAGACAAGGAGATCCTCTTTCTCCTTACCTTTTCGTTTTATGCATGGATAGACTTTCTCATGCTATTGATTATGCTATTGCTTTAAAGAAATGGAAACCTATTAAACTTAATAAGAAATGGCCCAGTCTGTCTCATCTTTTCTTTGCTGATGATTTTATTTTGTTTACAAAGGCGAACTTGGAGCAAGATAATTCAAGCTTGTCTTGAAATGTTCTGTAAAGTTTCAGGAGAGAGAGTCAACAAGGAAAAAACACACTTGTATTGCTCTCGCAATGTTCAGCCAAATGTGGCATCTAATTTGAGTAAAGAGTTAGGTTTTACTTTAGTACCGGACCTCGACAAATATTTGGGCATTCCCCTCCACAATAGTAGGGTGAATAGAAATTCTTATCAGTTTCTTATAGACAAGTTGTGTAACTGCCTAAACAATTGAAAATTAAATTTTCTCTCCCTTGTCGGTCACATTACGCTCACTAAATCAGTCCTAAACACTATACCAATGTACTATATGCAGACTAATATGCTTCCTACCAGTGTTTGTGAGACCTTAGATAAGATCTCCAAAGACCTTATCTGGGGTTCCAAGGAAGATGGGAAAAGAGTTCACTTAATTGCTTAGAATGATCTTTGTAAACCCAAAAGTTTTGGAGGCTTGGGGATTAGAAAAGCTAAGCTCATGAATCAGTCGCTCCTTATGAAAGTTGGTTGAAGGTTGATTAATAATAGAGATTCTCTATGGGCTCAAACTCTAAGATATAAATATAGTTGTGGGGATGACATTATTCCAAAAATTAATAGAAAGAATAAGAGTTTAAACCTATGGCAGGGCATTTGCAAGACTTGGAAGAATGTGTTGGATGGCACATCCTGGAGAGTTGGTGATGGGCGCAGGATCTAGTTCTGGAATGATTGTTGATGCAAAAAGGGGTTGTACCTCAGAGATGTCACTATTGAGCCTCTCGAGGAGTCAGAAATTAATAAAACAATTAGTGAATTCGCTCTTCCTAATGGTAATTAGGATTTGGAAAGATTAAAGAGATTATTACCTGAGGATATTTGTGACTAGATTGTTAAAATGCATGCTGGAAGCAGGGAAAATGTTGAGGACGTCATCCAATGAAACCATCCTAAGGAGGTACAGTTCACTGTGAAATCAGCCTGCAAGATGATTGCTAATGAAGAACAGCTCATTACTGAGAAACACTGGAATTTTATCTAGAAATGGCGTAGGAGTCAGAGATGCAGAATGTTTATGTGGCTCTGTGCCCATAATAAACTTCTCACTAATAAGTAGAGGGAGAAAAGGAAATTTACCACAGATCCTTTATGTGATTATTGCAAGTCTTTAGAAGAGACAGTGTTACATGCCCTCAAAAACTGTCCAATGATTAAAGATTTTTGGAAGATGCCCATCAATCCTAGGTATTGGGCAGACTTTTTTAGAGGTGATATAATTGATTGGTTCCATTTCAATAACAGGAAGGATATAGGAAAATTAAATAGCTTGAGTTGGAAAATTACCTTTGGTGAAGTGATTCACAGAATATGGCTGGGGGGGAATTCCTGGGTTTTTGAAAGGAAAAAGTATGATGTTGCTAATATTTACTAGAGTACTATCACAATGGTCAAAGAGTTTGAAGAAAGCTTGATGGTTCTCAATTTCTCGGGTATGGATTACAAGGAGGTCCGGGAGGTGTGGATGCCTTCAGATCCTAGTTGGACGAAGGTCAATGTCGATGGTGTAAGCAAGAAGGATGGTAGCGCAACAAGTTGTGGGGGCATTTTTTCGAATCTAGCTGGTCAATGGATATTGGGCTTTACGGTGAATCTCGATGGTTTGGACTTTCTATCGCAGAGCTATGCAGTATTTTGAAAGGGCTTGAGGTGGCTTAGGAGAGAGGTTTCTAGCAAGCCGTATTGGAGTTTGATTCTAGTCAGGGTTTGGATATGATTCACGGGCAAAGAGGGCTGCTTCATCCATTAAAGACATTGATTTAGGGGATTCGAAATTACTTGAGGAACAATTGGGATGTGAAGCTAGAGATTGGTCGTAGGGGAAGGAACATGGTGGCAGACTTGCTTGCGAAGTCAGCTTTGAACTCAGGACATGGGCTTCACGTTATGGATCAACCGCGGGACTTTGTGAAGCATTTGCTATTGGCTGACCTTGAAAGGGACGGCTCTATCCGTGTGTGTGCCTCTTTTGTTTAGGCCTTAGGCCTCCTTCATTAACAAAAAAAAGAAGTTAGTTTAGTGTCTTTTTTTTAAATCTCAGTTGACTTAATAGATTAGAAACATATTAACAAACAAAAAAGACAAAAATTTAAAATGTTAGAAGATCGACAAAATCATAAAATCATAAGATTTTAAGATTTAAATCGAGATACTACAAAAAAATATAACAAATTTAGATCTTATATGGGATTAGGATCATTCAAGTTGGTTTGGATAATAAGATCGTAATATCTTAAGATTTAGATCGAGATATTGACAACATTGGATTGATTCTAATCACATCTAATTATATTTAGTTTAAATTGAATTGGGGTATTTTTTTTTTGGGAATTGAAAGTGTTCAAAAATTTAAAGATAGAGTTCTCTTACCATTAAATCACCTCAAAACCTATATATACAATAAGAAAAAAAATACAAAATATAGATCTTAAAATGATTCAATCATGAAAAAACTCAATCTCTCGAAAATTAAGCTTTCCATAAATTTATCCATAGAAATTGCTAACGACAAAAGTTATACTATTAGTAACATCATAACATAATCTATAGTATTAATCCAACACTATAACATAATCAAACATAATAATTAATAAAATACAACGTAACAAAAAACACTATAACAAGTTAAAATTGTAACAATCTATTATTTATTACTATATTAATATATTATATACTTTATAATTAATCTACATATAGATAATAGGTTAATTATATTAATATATTATATACTTTACCTCCTGTGCTACTAAGACTTTCTGTAGTTTTTATATAATATTGAGTGGAGATTAAATCTGAAAGAAATGGTTGGATCTCAAGAGGGGGGTGAATTGAGTTTTATAAAAATTTTCACAAAACTTAATTGGAAGTTAAAATGATTTTCTGAAATTGGACAATGTTTAAGATAATAATTTAATTCAGAAAATCAAAGTGTTTATCAAGATGAATAATTTTATAGTACAAGGAATTAAGGAGCAAATATAAATCTAAACAAATTAATTAATACTTGAGGTAGAAATCAAATATAAACGCAAAGCATTAATTAATTAACTTCAAATGTAAATAGAGTAGGGATAGAGAAAGCAAACTCGGAGATTTATACTGGTTCGGCTAATCCCAAGCCTACATCCAGTCCTCAAGAGACCACTTGAGTATTTCCACTATAATTGTAAGTTTAATCCGGGTACTTGCAAACCACTACAACATAGATCTTTTCTCCCTCAAGGATGTTTCTCCCCCTTACAACGTGTTTTCTCTCAAACACTAACTCAAGGAACCAATCCTTGAGCAACTAAATTTAAAGGCTTAAGGAAAATAATGGTAGACACTCTCAAAGTGTAGATAACGCAGAAATTAAGCTCAGAATTTTTTTCTAGCAATTTAGAGAGAATAGAACTCAAGATAATATGAGAAATAAACAATTGAAACTTGATGCAAATGGTGTTGTGAAGTCCCCTTTATATAGTGAAACCTTGCTGCTACAGTGACTGCTTTAGTCAGAATTGCTACAGTAAGCTTCATCATCATTTTTCAACTTTTCTACAACAACCAAAAAACTTTATCAACTTTTTTTCAACAATCAATATTCTTTTTCAAATTTGTTACAGTAAAAAGTATTCAAAGTTTATTACAACAACTAATAAAATTTGTCATACTTTTTCAATAATCAAATTTCTTTTTCAAAAGTGTTACAGTAAAAGATATTCTTTTTCAAATTATATTACAACACCCAATAAACATTATCATACTTTTTCAACAACCAATAAACTTTATCATATTTTTTTAATAATCAAATTTCTTTTTCAAAAGTGCTACAGGAAAAAGCATTCTTTTTTAAATTATATTACAACAAACAATAAACTTTATCATACTTTTTCAATAACCAATAAAGTTTATCATACTTATTCAACAATCAAATTTATTTTTCAAAAGTGTTACAGTAAAAAGTATTCTTTTTCAAATTATATTACAACAACCAATAAATTTTATCAAAAATCAATTTATATTACTATATATAAATATATAAAGCATTAAATATATTTGGGCCAAGAAAAATTGAATCAAGCATTTGGGCCAAGAAGATTAAATCATTCATTTGGGTCAAGAAGATTAAATCATACTATTTGAGCTAAGAAAGATTAAATCATACATTGGGCCAAGAAGATTAAATCATTCATTTGGGCCAAGAAGATTAAATCATACAATTGGGCCAAGAAGTTAAATCATACTATAATTCTCACATATTTGTCATCATCAAAATTTATAGCATAATATATTAGGGCTAACAAAATCTTCGTGAACACAATTCATATAAGCTCCTGAATCCGTTAGAGCTGTTGTTTTTAAATTATATTCGTTATTAATTGTTAAAGTTACTTGATAGTACCATTTTTGAATTTGAATCCTAGATATTATATTTAAATAACTATCACTAGGTTTTGAACTAGTTTCTATAGTTTCTTCTTTGTTATTATCTTGATTAACATCTTTCTTGGCCATTACACTTAATATGTCTAAAGATAAATCTATATCCTTTTATTTTAACAATTGAATTTCTTCTCTAATTATTTTGATCTCTTCTTGTAATTCTTTTATTGTAACATTTTCTTTAGCTGACTTATTTTGAAATCTATCGATTATTTCTTGAACATTATAGGGTTTGATCTCTGGTTTTTGTTGTGGTTCTTCTAAATCTATAATGTCTTTTAACTTTATTAAGTATTCTTTTCTAATTTCTTCGTTATCTATTTTATCTATAATTTATACTAAAGTTTGGATTTTATCTTTATTGATAACATTAACAGTTTTTGAATAGCTAATTTTTGAGCAATCTTTACAACTAAAAATTCATATTCCTTCTGAGTGACTCTCTTCTTCAGATTTTAAATTTTCTGATGAACTATCCTGATAATCTATTTGATAAATTTCATTTTGATCACTACAACTATCTGTGTCATATTCTAACTTAGAGTTTTGATCTTTTAATAACATGCTCATTAAACATTGTTTATACTTATCATCTATTTCTAACAAATTAATTTTCTTCTTGAGTTGACAGTGTTTTGATATATGACCATACCTCTTGCATTTAAAACAAACTATATGTTTGTGATCAGTGATTTGCCGATTATATTTTGAACTTTTGTTCTTAAGTTTTTTAGTGTTTTGATGAGATTTATTTGTTTGGAATGACTTAACAGGTTTTTTAGGGTACCTACGATATTGTTTTCTTGAAATATGTTTTTCTATTTTCCTATGTCATTTGTATTTTGACGATGGGGCTTGAATATTTTTTATACCATATTGATCACATAAATTCTCTAATTCTCTACGACTACTTTTGAGTTCAATTTTGAGCTTATATTGATGTTTCATATCATTACATAACATTATAGCTTCATTTGTAACATAATTTATTAATTCTCCAAAGGTCATGTGTTGATTAGGTATTGTATTATTGCATTATTTTCTAATACTCTCTTTAACTCTTTCTGGAAATAGATTTGGTAATCCTCCTAAAAATCTTTCTTTCCAATAGTAGGCATTACTATCAGATCTAGTATAAAGTTTTGTTAAAAACATATCCTTATACCATCTAAAATCTGACATTGTTGGACATCTGAGGTTGATCAATTGATTAGTTATTCTTTCTTGAAAATCTGTAGGGTTTCCTACAAAATGTTTTGTTAAAGCATATATTAACACTGCTACTCTATCTTGAACTTCTATTACTCTTCCATCTATTTATTCTTGCCTAACTGCAAATTTTATTGTTAATATATCTATTTCTGTGAGGTAGTTATCCCACCATCCTTTTAATTGACCAATGAATCATGTTGTTAACATTGTCACTATATCTCTTTCGTTATTATTTTTAATCTTATAGGTTGTTGCACACATAGACATGTTTTGAATTATTCCTAACATTTGGTGTTCACTATGACCATCAATATTCCATTCTATTATTGAATCTCTTGAGTAACTTGCTTCTGTTATTAACGAATTTTCTTCATATTAGGTGTCTGGGTAACTAGATCTTGGATAATTATTTCTTATTGTAGGTCTTCAATTTCTAATTTTATCCTATTTAAATTTTGTTCTTGATCACTTTCTATATCATTTTTTGATATTGTATTAAGTTGAGGGTTTTTGATTTATTATTTGAAACATTTAACTGATCTAATCTTTTGGTAATTTCTTTTACTAGTGTTTGAGAAGTTTTTCCTGAGTTTATTGATTTTATCTCTTCTTTAGTTAGAGTTGGAATTTTGTATAGGTGTTGTTGTGGAACTGATGAACTTATCTTATTTCGAAAAGAAGTGCTTGTTGAGGCTTCTAAGTTTTTGTTGTTGATTACATTTTTTATTTGATCTAATTGTTTTCCTATTGTGTTGAGAGCTATATTGGTGAAATTGTTTCGAGATTGTATATTTTCGATATCTTTTTTTTGACTAGGTTGATCTTGGTTTCTGTCACATCCCAAAACTTACATGTGAGATAAACATAAAATACCTAGGGTATACCTCCGTGGTACCCCATAATCTCTGTGAACATTCTTAATATCCATAATTATGTGAATCATAAATATTCCAAGAAAGATATTTTGTATACATATTCAGAAAATGTTCAACATTCAAACACTATACAGTACTATACAACCTCCCAAGCCTAGGTGACCTACTAGATTACAGAGCGTTTCCTAATCCTTACCAATTGTTTACCAGACAAAAGTGGAGTATATCCTTAAAGGCTATAAATTCTCCTCCTCAACCACTGTCTCTAAAAAGATAATCATAGAGAGTGTGAGTTAATCAAAACTCAGTGAGTAAACAACTGTACATGAAAATATCACAAGCACAAATACCACATTTACTAATACAATCAATCTATCATTTATTTTAAATAATTATAGTATTACATTTGTCTGAATTTACATATGATTTCTTGGGTGATCAATCCCTCAATCACTTTGCATTATATGCCATAAATACTTGCACTGAGTGACTTGGGAATTTAACCCTCAAACTCTTTGTGCATAAGTTTTCACAGTTATACACTGAGTGGTATGGGACTCTAACCCTTTCAAACTCGTGCATAGGTTTTCACATTTATACACCGAGTAGTATGGGACTCTAACCCTTTCAAACTCGTGCATAGATTTTCACATTTATACACTGAGTAGTATGAGACTCTAACCCTTTCAAACTCGTGCATAGATTTTCACATTTATACACTGAGAAGTATGAGACTTTAACCCTTTCAAACTCGTGTATTGATTTTCACAGTTATACACCAAGTAGTATGGGACTCTAACCCTTTCAAACTCGTGTATTAGATCTCGTAGATCTTTTGCTTATCAATAAAATAGTGAGAATTTATCACAATATAATTACTATGAAATAAATGAATTTACACATACTTTTATTCCCTTGAATGTCTATCATCAACCATAACAATCATCATATATTATCAATTGAGAGATTGATTGTTTCACACTTCAATAATGTTATAAACGAGACTTGTATTGTACTTTATCTAATAAGATCACATTAGTTTAGTAAAGTTATTCACTTACAAAATGTTCCAATTTATTCAAGAAACTACCACATCTAGTTCTTTAGTCAACTAGAGAAATCAATTCTCAAAGGTAATAAAATAATTTCCAGTGATATTGTAATTTTTTTCAACCTGAACATACACTGATAATCTTCTCAATTTCACAATTAATGCAAATGGGATTTATATTGTGCTTTGACTAATTTAGTAAATTAATTTTGCAAGGTTGCCTACTCACCTGGATTCCACGCTCTCGGCGCTTTCACCTTGCGCCCCAATCATCCCTATTGTAACCAGGTAAAAACCATTAGGGTTACAAAATAGAGAAATTTCCTATCACTACTCTCGACCTTTACTCACATCTTAAGTCATAACTCCTAACTGGTAATGAATTTCTAAATGACACTTATACCATTGGAAACTAGACTCAAAGAGCTTTCCAACGATATAAAGTTTGCCCAAAACGGAGTCCGAATGAAGAAGTTATGACTGATTAAAAATAAGCTAAGGTTTTTCAGCATACCTGGCGCCTGGGCGCCAACACAAGCCTGGCGCCTGGGCGCCAAGCCCTTCTTCCTTCCTAAAATCTTCTGAACCTTGGCGCCTAGGTGCCACGATCGCGACCTTTCGCGATTCCTCTCAGATTTGGCTCAGATTCGGCCAAATCTTCACCGTTTTTCATGATTTCTTCCATGTAATCTCATCCTTAATGTCTAAGGAGCATTTAGACACCAAAAACACCAATTTTAATCGAGAAACGAAGCCGAAATCTCGATTTTTACCCCAAACTTCCTTAAAACTAGAAAATAGGGAAAAGCTTGAGAAATAGAAATTTCTACCTCGATTACTTGCTTTCCCTACGTTGCTTGGCTCCTAGAGGTTCGTCCCGTAGCCCGAGATCCACCCTCCAAAGCCCGGTTGTGGAGTTGGAGTGTAGAGAGAGAAAGAGAGGAGAGAAGGTGAAGAGAGAGAGAGGAAAGGAGAAAATGAAGAAAAATATGTGAGGCCACCTATATACTCGCCCGGGGTGAAATTATCACTTGCTCTCCAGTTGACCCTCAGTCAAGACTAGTAAAAGCAAATTCATAAAATCTCACCTCGGGTGATTCTAAATCCTAAGTGCCCCACAAATTTTCTTATTTCACTTTAGTCACTCTCAAAGTCTCAAACTCCACTTTAACCTCGAATCCATCATCCTTTTGGTACCGGACTCATAATTCATTCCCATAAGCTCTATTTTTATTCTCGGGTTCCTACTTGGTCATTTCTCAAAAGTACTCCATATTTTCTTTTCTTTTCACTTTAGCCCTTGAGAATTTGTAAAAAATTTCCCAAATTAAAATTTTGAAATTTCTATTTCCAAATTTCCTTCACTAAGTCAAAAGAACATTTCTCATGTAATTAAATTTTCAATAAACTTCAAATAGATTTTAAATATTTATGCAAATTCTTGGGATATTACAGTTTCCTTCAATTGTTTTGAAAGGTGTGGCTTCTAATTCTGCACTACCTTTTGTAAATTTTAAGTTTTCTAAAGGATGATGAATATATATAATTCTTTGTCCTAAAGTAGTATCACATTCTACTGTTATTCTATTATGAGTATTGATCAATTTTTCTTCTTCTAAAAAGGGGCTGAAGATATTGTTGTTTTGACAATAAATACTAAACCAAGTAAAAAAGAAAATATTTTCTTTAATTTCTTCTAAATACCTATAGTACTCTTCTTTTCATTGTTGAACTTGTTCTGTTGAAAAAAATTTTGAAATATCATTCTCTCATTGGTTTATTGTAATCTTTTATGAACTCAGTATTTAACTTTTGTTTTTCTATTGTAAAGTCTTTTGTTATTGCTAAGATTTGTGATCTAGTTGGTGAGTGATTTATTGAAGGTTCCTCAGTAGAGGGTTCATAAACTGGTTGTGGAATATTTGGTTGAAAATATACTCCTCTTAAATTATATTAAGGGGTGCTTACCGCAGATTTATAATTACTATCTACTGAATACCTGATTGAACTCTGATTTTGGATTTCTAAATATTCTTGATCTAAAAGATTGGGATATTTTCATATTTAGTAAAACATTACCTTCTGGAGTTTGAACATATTTTTTTAAACTTTTTGATTCTATTTTCTTAGATGGTTGTATTTTGTCTAGTTTCCAGGTATTTGGAAATGCTGCTATAATTTCTTCATGTTTTAATGGTTTTGGAGTCATTATCATGGTTTTATGAAGATTAGCTTCCATTAGTATTTTTTCATTCCTAGGTGATTCTTTCTTAATAGAGATTCTTACATTGGTTTTTGATATTTTATAATGAATTCTAAATATGACGACCAGATTGTCTAATCCTTTGTCAAATATTCCTTCAGTAGTCTTGACATGTAATTGTAAAGCATTCTCTATAGTTCTTAAGGTTTTCATATAATTTGGAAAGCATTGCAAATATATTGGTCCATCACAAAGATTGGAGTCGATCATACTTATTGTTAAATCTTTGAACGATAGGGCATGCTGTTGTAATAATAAAAGCATTGGATGATTGATACCTAACTTGCGCATTGGCTTAACAGCTACTTGTATTAATCCTATATGTATAAAACTATATTTGTCTTTTCTATGTTGATCTACTAAATTTTTATATAATAGATTTATTGTGTCTTTAGAAGTTCCTATCTTTCTTGTAGTTTCAATTGTCCTAACTATATTTTGAGTTTTGAAATTAAATGTTGAATGTTTATATACTTCACTAGGCCTAACCCTAGGCATTTCCCGACTTCTTAACTTTTCTTCTGCTTCTTGTATTGAAATTTCTGCATTATTATGCTCATCTTGATCTATATTACTATTGTAACTAGAAGATGTTGAGGGTAGACTGATTTCAGTACTATTTCTATTAAAAAGTCATCTTATTAACTAAAACATATTTAAAAAATAATTTCTTAAAATTCTTTCAGGCTTGCTAAATTTTATTGGGATCACTTCCTATGGGAACACTTACCTCTCTTACGCTTTACGGCTTACCAACGCAGTCACAAGGCTGACTAACACTAACCCTTAACTTACTAAAAGTTTTCTAAGAAATAATTCCTTAAAACTCTGTAAGCTTACAAGTAGACTTCTTAAAGAACTAGGCTCTGATACAAAAAAACTCACGGATCTATCTTAATAAATTAATTATCAGAGTACATATAATGAAATTCAAATTCCCTACTTAAAATAACATCTTGAAACTCAATTGAAATATCTTCTGTAATAATATAAATTCTATTTATATTAACATAAACAAAATAATCAAAAGTAATGACAAGCATTAAATCAGTAAAAGAAATTTGAATAGTTTGATGAATTGAAATTCTCATATTGAAAATGACTTACAAGATATTGAGTTAATGAACAAAGTAGCAGATGATGATCAAGATGATGAAAAATATTTTACAACTGAGAGAAGTACAGAGAGTTTTTACAAGAGAATTTTTAGCTTCCATTCGCCTCTACATATACAAATGAACTACTGAGGCTTATATAGAAGTTTTGAAGGCAGGTTTGCTTGAAGTTGAAGTCCATGAATTTCAGAGACTCTAGAGTCCACGAATTTGAACTGATTTTAAGTCCGAAAAGTTAATCATGGGCCGACATCTTTTCTAAAAGTTTCTTCATCATTTTCTACCAACCCTTCTTTTTGAAAAGTTTTGTCTACCACCTGTTGAACATCTTTTTAAAAAGGTAATTTTGCAGATTGTGTTCTTGTGCTGACAGAAATTTAACTTAACCATGGTCAAAATTGACTAAGGTTAGCTAAATCGATATTGTAGCAATCGTCTTCATTTTGATAAGGAGATTGAACTTCTGGATTGGAATCGACTGATGGAGCCTTCTCTGTTAGAGCTTTTTCTAAAAGTGCTTGAAGCATTTGATTGAATTCTTCTTCTGTTTGAGCTGCAACTAATTTAGCCATAATTTGAGATTTTGAGGGTAAAAACAGAGAATTTTTCTGGAGTCTTTGATCATACTTCAAATGGGTTGGATTTTGAGAAATCCATTTTTCAACTGGTTTTTGTGGAGCAAATTTGGGTTATAATTTGACCACCATTTTATATTGAATGTTCTTGAGAGATATATTGGATAGCCTAATTTGAATTTATCAGCAAAGTCAAAGTCTCAAGTCATAATCCAGGTAGTACTGAAGGTTGCAAAGAAATGGAGCAAATAAGTTCCTAGAAGAAAATCTGTTTGGGATCTGAAATATTGGAAAGCTTCTTGAGCATAGGCTGGCAGGAAATTTTCTGTTAGTCCATAGAAAAAGAACCATTCTGAAAACTAAGCTGGAAATTCTTTTTGACCTTTATTGAACCAGATAAACCAAGAATGCGAAAAAGGACGGATGAGTAACATGTTGAACTAGGCTTTGGGATAATCCAATAATCATAGTTTTGAGGACGAAAATGTCTTGAAAATGATTGTTGAGTGTATAAAGATTCATTGCATTGAGCAGGGGTTAAGACATGATTGATCTTCATCTTTGAATATAAAATTCTTCAAGGGTTTGAAGGATCATATTCATGGGTTAAAGTTATTGAATTTGTATCTGCTAGAATGAATTCGTAGAATAGTCTTGATTTTTCTAAGGTTAATGGCATGTGGTGCCATCCGTCTGGAAATATTTTTTGAGCAACTTCCTTAGCGGTGATATTTGATGGTTGAACCTATTCAGGTTCGATTGCAATTATGGGGGGATTGATCTCTTTTTTGATATATTTTTCTTTTTGAGCAATGTTTTGGATGTATTTTTTGGCTGGTATTAGCAAAACCTTTTTTGAGGTTTAAACTGGGATATCTTCTTGACTAGGCTGTTGAGATGATGAGGGGGTAGCCAAAGCTTGATGATAGGTTAATAGAGCAAAACGATTTTGAGAGGTTGTTGAAGGAGATGAAGGCCGAATGCCTTGTGGTCTAATACCACTACCAGAAGGGCATGTATTAAGAGGTGTTGGTGTCAGTATTGGAGATAATGATGAACCTAGTAGGGATCCATATTAATCTTTAGTTATTTCTTTTGCCTTTTTCTTCTCCATTCTTGGATTTTCCATGCAAGAATTCTCTTGTGAGAAAATCTGGTAGAGCATTCTCTTTTCCTTTAATGTGTTGAATTTTGAAATCAAAACAAGACAATATTACTTGCCATCTTGCAAAAATATGTTTTGAAACCAAATTTTGAATATCTTTTTCTAACACTTTTTGCAGCTTTGCAATATATTTTTAAAAGAAAAAGGTTTATTGAACAAATCTTCTTGAAACTTTGTTATACATAGCACTACAGATAAAATTTCTCTTTGATCGTGGAGTATTTTTCTTGAGCTTATATCTAAATTCCTGAGTAAAACCTAACTATTTGTTCTTTTTGACTATTTTTGGGCTTCTGCTTAAGAATACATTCATGTCCTAAGTCAGAGGCATCTATTTCTACAATCATGAAGGCGTCTGGGTCTGGAATTCCTAAACATGAAAGATTTTTGACCTTAGTTTTGATGCTTTTGACTATTTTTGTCATTGAATCGTCCCATGCAGGGGCTTTCTTTCTTAACTGTTGGTACAAAGGTTTACAAATAATCCTTAAATTTTGAACAAAATTTGCCACATAATTGAGGCACCTTAAAAATCTTTGTAATTGATTTTTATCAGTGATTTCATTTGAAAACTTGTTAGCAAATTCTATTGATCTACTTATAGGTTTGATCATTCCTTGATGAATATCAAAACCTTAAAATCTAATCTTAGTTTGGAACAATTTCATTTTCTTAGCTGACACTATTAGACCAATTTTCTTGATTATATTGTAAAATTGATCAAGGTGCTTAAAGTGTTACTCTATTGATTTTGAAAATACTAAAACATCATCTATATAGACTATTGTGAACTGGGTATAAGGATTGAAAATATCATTCATAATGATTTGAAATTCTGAAGGAGTAATTTTTAGACCAAAGGGCATCACATTCCATTCGTAATGACTGAAAAGAACTGTGAACGCAGTTTTGTATTTATCTTGATTAGCTATTTGAATTTGATAGTATCCTGACTTCATATCAAATTTTGAAAATAAAGAAGCTTGTTGAACTCTAACTGTTAGATCTCTTTTATTTGGTATTAGGTACCTAATCTATCTTAATGTTTTATTGAGTGGTTTGTAATTAATGGCCATCCTAGGGGCTACTCTCTCTATTTCAGCTTGATTTTGAACATAAAAGGCTGAACAATTCCAAGGAGATTTACTTGGCCTTATTAACTTCTTATCTAACAAATCTTGAATTTATTTTTTACAATATTTTAAGGTTTCTTTATTCATTTGTATTGGCCTAGCCTTTGTTGGAAGGTTTTCTTCTTTAAAATTAGCTTTAGCTTTATAAGATAATGAGACTACATGTTTCTTCCTATTCCAAAAAGCATTTGGATGTTTTGAACATAAATCTCTTTCGAATTTCTGTTGAACTAATTTGATCCTATGTTTTATGATTGGTTTTTGTACCTGTTCTTCTATCTTTTTGAAATGAATTTCTTTGTTTAACATTTTTATGTGATTTTGTTTCCTAGTTATTTAGTTTAGTTTCGAGACAGCTAGTGATTTTAATAAATTAACATCTTTAGTTTTTAAAGGATTTAAAAATGCAAAATAGATTTCTTTTCTTTTCCTGATACATTTATTGAAATTCCTAACTCTAAAACTTTAAAAGGATAAATTAAAGTTAAAAAGAGTGTTCCTAAAATCATTGGTTCATTTAAATTCCTAACTAAAACAAAGGTTCTTTTGAAGCACATATTATCTATATATAGATTAACTATAAAGCATATAATATATTAATATAATTAACCTATTATCTATATATAGATTAATTATAAAGTATATAATATATTAATATCGTAATAAATAATAGGTTGGGCTTGAAACTTATTCTACAAGGACAATACTAGTGGATCCTTCAATCTACAATTAGGTTTTAAGCTTCTCATATTTTGTATCATGTTATTCTGTCTACAAATTGTAACAACTAGTTTCCACCATTAAAAGAATAAGTATTATTAGTAGTATAAAAATATTATTAACGAAAATTTGATTAAGGGAATAAAGAGTATATTTTCTTAAGTTAAATTACGGGAATTTTCTTAAGGAGTCCAAATTGATGAGAACCTATTTTTATCTATCACTCGACCCAAGAGTAAACCAAGGAAAGAGAAACACTTCGTGAAGGAGAAGAGGAAATGAAGAAACAATCTAAGGTAAATATCTTCAAATTTGTCCAATTTAACTCTACCTGAATCCCATAGTCACGTTCCCTCTCTCAAATCTTACATGCAAACCAGAAAATTGATAAAAAAATAAAGAGATAGTGGCAACGGGGCAGAATAAGGGAAAGGGAGCAAATTATTTAAGAATTTATTAGAATTTTGTGCATCAATCCTTGTATCTCAATTCCATAGCTTAGTTAGAGTAATTTTAGTTAGTTGCATGTTGAATTTGGGTTAATAGATAAAATAATATGTCCAAAATATATTAGAAGGAAAAGATAATTTTTGAAGGCTATATAAAATGGCGTAGAGGTGAGTTATGTAAGCTTTAGAAGCCATAATTAGTGTTCTTGTTATCTTAGATATTTTGAGTGATTTAGCTCTAGGAATTAACCAAGTTAGGGTTGTAATTAGAAATTAGATTATGTTAGAAATTGTTACAATATCAAACTAAGTATTACAGTATGTTAAAGAGCCTTTTTGGAAGTAGAAAGTGTCAAGTTTCTATTGATTTTGAGCTCTAGACATTTGAGATTCGTAATAGAAATTTTCAGAGTTTTCAAGCTAAGGAAAAGCTTGTGAATTAAAGAAAGAAGCAAGGGAAGAATCTCTTATTGAGGTAGCTCACATATATTTTTATAAAGCATGAGTATGTAATTTTTGAGTTAAGTTGTTATCTATTGAATGTTGACTTTGAGATTTCTTGCTATGCAACAATTTGGTATGAGATGCAAAGAGAAAGTGATGGGTATTGAGCCAAGTTGAGTTTTTACCCTTAGAATAAGCATGGGTTAAGAGCCTAGTAGAGTTATTCCCCATGAGTTAGTTGCTATTAACTTGAGATTACCTCCTTTGCTAGTATGGTATAGTATTGGGAATGACAAGTTTACCTCCTTGTATATGCAAATATGCAATGAAGAAGCATGCTAAATTGGTCCTAGTAGAGACTACATTGCATAGTATTTAATTAGAGATTTGTTTTAGTGAATGATGTATTGTCTATTTCAATAAAATTATGCTATTATGCTCATGTTTTATGATAAGAATCATTTTTCAACACTTGCTAGCTACTGAGATTTGTCTTCTCACTTTTCCATTCTTTTCTAACAAAATTTTCAGGTGCTCAAGAGGAAGGAAGTAAGCCAAACTAGTATAAACAATAGACTAGATATTAGTTCTCATGAAACTTCAGTCTTTTATGGATTTAATGACTATAATTGGGGTCATACTTTGTAGTTCCAAATGTTAGAAAGTTATAATGGTGTAACAACTTAAAATTGTCTTGGATTTTATAACGAATGTTGTAAGCTAAGGTAGTTAAACTTGGATAAAGCTGAATTTAGGCATTGAATTTGTTACTGCGAGTTATATATGGTGTAACAATACTAATAATTCTATTGGCCTTGACCTACGATCGGACTATTTCGTTGCTGTGGATAGTCTTTCCCTCGATGCAGCAACCTCAATGGGCTTCTCTGTCCAAGCTCCTTTGTCAAACTCTGACTTTCCTCTCTCTCGATCAATACTGCATCGAACAGACTAAGACAACAAAGGAGAAAAAGGTGGAGGCTTGCTCCGTCTCTCTCTCGAGTGTGAGAAAATGGAGCCCCCCAAATGTGTGTTCTGTCGTGGCTTCCTCTAGAAGCGTGTGGTTCACTATGTGGCCAAAGATGGCACACCTACTCTCATGCACCATATACTCTCCCTTTAGCTTAAATTTCACCAGGCCACTACTCTTTTTAGTCACAATTCACTCGGGTCCTCCCTGAATTTAATGAAATTTCTTTCACTCCCAAATCACACCCATGAGTTTTATAATTTATTTTAGTACCTTTCTTGATCTTGTCTTTGTCCACAAAATTTAGAATTTTCCATAAATCCTTATAACATTTTTCAAATTAGTCCTTAGAATTTATTATCACTATTTTATCTCAAATTTTCAACATGGTCCTCAATGGTTTCTTGAATTACAATTAAATTCTATAACTTCGTGTAAGCATCCATTCATTATTAAAGGAAAAAAAAAATTTCTCATAACAAAATACCCAGGCTGAGGTCTTGCAACAATAGTACCCCGAAATCTCAAGATATTACAACACCTATCGAATAGGTGGCTTGGTCGGTGATCTGACAACTTGAAATTTGGATAGGCCTATTGAATCAATTAGATTGTCATGTTGAAGTTTTAAACATGGAATAGTTATTGACCAAGTGAAAGGCTTAGGCCATTAAGTCATTGATTCAATTGTTGAGTAATTATAAATTAGTTGAATTAAAAGATAAAAAAAAATAGATAAATATGCACTATATATATTCAAATAGTGAAGTTTAATTTTCATTTTGAACACTATATACATCATTAAATAAAACTATCAAGTTAGAAAATGAACAATTTACATTTGATCACGAGTTTACACTTCAAATTAGATCATTTCCATGTCATTACTATCCAAAAAAGGAAGGAAAGGGGGGGGGGGGGGGGAGGTCAACTAAGAATAGCAAGGGACTGATACCTAATCATTTTTTTAAATATTTGAATTCGTATCTATAAACTTGTCCAAAATATCCAATACTTGTATAGAAAAAAATTACTTTCTTAACCCACATATGAAATACCCAATATATGAAACATCTGAAATATGCCAAAATATCCAACAAAAAGAAGTGTTGCATAATATATATACCCTAAATTTGTTATTGGGTATCTAAATAACCTATATTTGATATCCATCCAACAAAAATCTTAAATTTATCAAATATGTATTATATAAATGTTGGATTGTAATTCAAACGTTAAAATTTGATCATTTATAATATATATATATATATATATATATATATATATAATTATTGAACTTATATTGGCTATCATATCCGCTCATTCCTTTCAGACAGATATAGGGTATTCGATGAAAATATCTTAATCTATTTGGTATCCATTAAATAGTTATTTTTGGTATATCTTATCCAATATTCGATATCCATCAAATATTAGATACATTTTTCAAGACAGATATAACTAGATATTCGAAATACTCAAATCCACTGTCATCCTTAAAATAAATTAGATCAATAGTTTACCTTCACCAAGTCATGTAAAACCTCACCATGTCAATTGCATATCAGGTCATTGGCTAAACTAGATTATTTTTGCTAAAATTAAGAACCAATCATATTAATCAAACTATTGAAATTGGTTCACTCATCAGCTCTCACCACACTTATATTGTAATACCCCTAAAATTAGGCACCTGTGAGTTACGCCTTCGATGGGCATTGTGGGGATGGTAAGGAAATTTTGTTTGGCTAAGTAAAGATTTTAAGTAAAAGATCAATTGAATATGTTGAGCCATAGAAGGACCAAAATGAAAATTTAGCAATTTAGTGGTAAATTGTGAAAATTAAGGAAGAAACTGAATAAATTTGAAAAAAGGAAATACGTCATGGGAAGTTTGGAGATTGTCAGGACGAAATTACAATTAGGTTTGGAGATTTTCCATTTTGTCCTTTTTCCTAGATAATGTCTTTTCCTTTTAAGGGGGTAGTTTGGTCATTCTGAGATGTGCGTAAAAATATCTACAGGCCGCACACGTCAACCAGTTTTTTCTCTCTCTCGTCCATCCCTCCTCTCTCACGGCCAGGGCTACGCCAAAAACACGGGGTGCGGATCCCCTAGCCTCTGTTGGGTGTATAACAACAGTTTTAATTGTTGTTAAATACTTTTAGCAACAATTTAATAACAGTAAAATGGTCACTAAAAGTTTTAGCAAATAGTTAAAACTGTTATTTAAATCCAATCCAAGCATGCATAAATACTAACTAGCAGGGATCCGCACTGGAACACGCGGACTCATGTCTCTCGTAGCTCTCGTCTCCACCACCTCGGGGCCCCCTTCGCAAGCTCTGTCCGCCCTGCTCCGACGAGACTCTGGTCACCGGCGGCAACCTTTCTCCACCGAAGGGTCTTCGATTTGAGGTAGGCACAGAATCCCTTTTTGCCCTTTTTATTTCCCTCGTACGATTCGAACCCTAGCCGACTAATAGAGTAAGGATTGACAAATTCGAAATGGGTTCTACTCGTCTACTTTGTCCATGTTTTTCTTTGAATTTTGGGCATGGATTAATGGGTCCTCGTTACTGATTTAGTTAGAACAGAGAAACTAGGATGATATGTGTTTGGGATAGGCTGTTATAAACCTAGAAATCTGCAGAAAAAATAGAATAGAAATTCGTGGACAGTTTGAAATGCTGGAAGAACTAAGGCTTGGCATGCTGATTTGTTTCTCTTGATGAATCTGACATAAATTCTCTTTTCTATCTTTAATGTGCATTGTTGGTTGATAAGTTAAAAATATTAACTATATACATATAGGCGCTTAGATGATGTCTGATTCATGCTGCTACCCGAAGAATAATAAGGTGGAAATTTAGAAGAAATAAATGTTTCAAAGTGAACTGTGTTCTCTTGTTAAATCTGATGCGAATTCTTTCTGCTACTCTTTAAATTTTTGTATTCTCAAGTGATTAGAGAAATATAATATAAGTTGGTGTGGCTGATAACATAGTATTGAGTAGAAAAATAGTAGGGGAATGTTTATTGTGGCTGTCACCGATGGAATATGATGCAAAATTAACATGTCAAATGGTTTTTGCAGTAAATTGTTGTAAAAAAAAATTGGGAAATGAGTTATAATGGGATCCTTTGGGAATTGGGTTGTTGGTGTTTCCAATGCATCTCAATCTATCTAATAGAACTCATTACAATAGGAATGTGATGGGAAAACGTGAAAATCTGGTTATGAGTACTTTATGCTAAAAAAAAAAAGAGAGGGATTTTGAAACTATGAATGAATGAGTGACATAATGGGTTTAATCCTGTTGAGACCTTGCTTTTGAGCTACTAGAAATCCTCTTTGAGTGCTAAACATGATATGTGAGCAGCTAAATAGGTGCTTGAGATGGTTTGGGAAGCGTGGAAAGATGGGGACAGGTTTAGGCGTGAAACAGAGTGGTTATCACTGCTACAGAATTTTTGGTGCAGAGGTGAACCTGTACAGAATTAAATCTTAAGCCTTATTTAGTGGCTAAACTACACCATTTTGACCCGAAATGTTTTATGGCACCTAGCTAAGACATTACACTATTTATCTGCCAAATTTCATAGCATTTGGCTAAGATTTGATAGGTTTACTAAACAGAAAGACAGAATCTATGAGGAAATTAGACAGTTCTGGCGTATGGTCACTAATAGGATCTTTAGAGGGGTCAAACGATGAACTCTTGATCTGAAATTTTTACCCTGGCATGCCAACATATAAAGATGGTTCTCTGTTAAGTTTCATGATTTTTAAATTTATGGATTAATCCCTGAATTTTTCTAAAGATTGGACCCGAGATTAGCCTCAAAACATAATAAGGCTAGATGATTAGTAGTCTATGTTCTGATTTGGTGTTATTGGTTTGCTTGACTTGTTCTTTAGGCCTTTGGTGAGTACCTTGGCATTCCTTCTTTGGTTTAAAGTGTAGAAACTTAGCTTAGAATCGAGATGAGGGAATTTCTATCCTACTTTGTTTGCTTTTCTCATGTATAGGTCAATAGTATAATACCTATATATACACATCTTCATTTTAATCTAGTTAGAAGCATACAAAAGTTAGATATGATTATGTAACAACGAAAATCATAAGTACCTTATAAAAATTATAAAGAAAAAGTAACTATTTGAAAGACCACCCAAGAAAGTATAAAGTGTACAAAGGGTTGATGTTAGATTGCTTTAAGTGCAAATATTTTTATTATGGTCAAATATGTGCTGATACATGTGCCATTCATGAATGCGGATGGAAAGCAATGTTCTCTTGTATTAAATATGTTTGATATGTGAGTTAGTGACCTGTTGTGGTTGACCTGTGGTTTGCATTGCTTGACGTGATGAACGAGTAGATTTGTCATAGTATGCGATGTTGATGGCATGCAGTAGAGAATCATAAATGATGAGGAAACATGTTATGCATTCATGATTATGAATGACATGGATTAGAGTTCATGATGTGCATATGGATGCTCTTGTTTGTGCATGTATTTGTATTTGAAAGAAATAGAGATTACTGACAATTTTCATCCCTTTATGGGCGATTGGAAAATACAAAGAAATCAGAGTTGATGGGATCCCATGGGGGTGTAATAAGGTTGGAATATTAGAGAATTGTCCTGATATGGACGCATATCGTGGGCAGGGTGAAATAAGGCTGGATTATAGATTTATCCCTTTTAGGGCGGGGTGAAATAAGGATGGGTCTGGGTGCAACGAGACATAAGGAGTGTTTTGATTGTTGTGTTTTATTGTGTTTGCTTGTATCCTTGGTTGTTATAATGGTTGTTGCGCTTGTCGAGAATGAATGTTTGTGATATGAAAGGTGTGAATGATTATGAGCATTGTTGGTTGTGCAAATTAGTGTACTATGCTTATGCATCCTTTATGTTAAACATATCACATGCTATGGATACTTGCAGTTGTTATGCTGGACTGTGTGTTGTGTACACTCACATGCATAAGGGTACTCTCTTACAAACATATATATTTACGTATATATATATATATATATATATATATATTCATGCATGCTGTGTGTGGTTGTGGTAGGATAGAACTTTCTTACTGAGTTTAGATAAACTCAGCCCCCCATTTTTCGACCCCTCCAGGTACTAAAGAACTTTCCTATACCAAGTGTTATGTTGGAGTTAGCACTTCTTTGTTCGGGGTAGGGTATTTTTATCATTTCCTTTTTTCTACAATTCTAGATGTGCTTTGTAATTGGGTAGGCTGGTCTTAGGGCAGGCACGAGTTATATGATTAGATTTAGCATAACTGGACATGTAAGCTTGCATAAGACATGAAAACATGGTTAAGATATTAATAATGACATAAGTAAGTAAGATAATTATGCCCTTAGGCCTGTATTTTGGGGTGTGAAATATATCTACTCAAGCTTTTTTTTTTTCAATAAGAACACAAGCTGTTGCATTCACCTTTGTATTTACATAGTGTGGGACTTCTGTTTTAAAATGTATTCAAGCATTAGGAGACCAATCTGCATTCCATGAAAAAAATATACCATACACCCACGGATCAGCAGAACTATGTTAATAACTAACATTTAGGATATTGATCTCAAACTTATTTGCAGAATTTATGTACTTTTTGTGGTGGGGTGTGTGAGTGGGTGTGTGTGTGTATATATGTACTCTCTGGGAATTTTAACGTCATAAAAGTCTAATGTCGTACGTGAAAAAGACATAAAAGATGACTTGGAATTTTCCAAGTGATTAAAAAGATGAGGTTTGACTTGGAAAATGGCATGAATGCTATCCTTTATTCTACATAAAGTGGAATCATAAGTCTTATTAGAAGTGTAATGACCACTTGGATATCATAGTTGATGTACGTGCATGAAAGAGTTTAAACTTTAAAGTTATTAGTTATTACTTAATATATCATTATATTGGCACTTTTTCTTCTTCAATTTATTCTATCCTCTTTGATTCATGAGCCAGTCTGAAAAGGAACTAGAAGGAATATAACAATTTGAAGCTTCCAATGAAATAATATCATTTCATTACATTTTAAAATCAAAATATCATTTTATATGTTAACGGTGAATGAAACTCTTTAAATATGCATAATGTTATTTGTATCTAAATAATAAAAGATTTTATTTATATGATATTAGATTTTTCCAAATATTGAAAACAAATGAAGTCTATAGACTCTAAAAAGTCCATGTGTTGCTATCTTTTTCATTCATTGAGCAGGATTGTTTTTTGGTATATTACATTTAGCAATTTTATTGATTGATTTTTAGATTAATTTTTTCTCTTAGCTGTTTCAATAGTCTCCCCTCTTAATTACCATATATCGTATGATGCATTTAGAACGTTTATTCCACAAAAATATTTTTACAAATATCATCAAACACTAACGTGAGCAAAATTGTTCTTTTCCCTACACATATATTCCTCCACTTTTTGGTACTAAAATTTCCCTCGTCCTTCCAACATTTTACTGAATGAATTTGCTGTTAACCACTGACTTACAAAAGCAAACCAAAACAACAAAATAGGGATATGGTCATATATTTATTAATTGAAGATGGAGGGATGGACGTGTGTGGGATAGTATACGAGTGACATTGGAATTTTTCAAAAAATAAAGACAAAGTTTATAGACTTGGAATTCCAAGAAATAAAGACAAGGTTTATAAACTTTAAACATACTTGTGGTTGTAATACCACTATGAAAAGTAGAGTAACACTAACACTTCGAAACTTTCTTATATTCCAAATGTTCTAACCCGTTTTACAAATTAGAAAGTCAAATTGATATAAGGCATCTCATGCCTATTTGTGGAAAGTTGCTTACATGAAAGCTTCTATCAATTCACAAATAGTAACCTGATGACCATCCATATTCAATTCATGATATATTTGATTATAGTAAATAGGCTAAAGTGAGATACTTCTCCACCAAATCAAATTATAATGCCTTAACTAATAATCCTTCTTTTATTGCCAAAATTTTTTTTTTTGAAAACTCTTATTGTAACACCCAAGGACTGAAGTGAAATGTTAAAGAAATGATTTGGGTGATACTTAAAAAACAATTTTGAAGCAAAGATGTTCTCAATTATGAAACAATTGAAAAGGGAGAACAAAGGAAAGAGGAAATAAAATTTTCAATTTTTATTGGGGCAAAAGAAGAATTTTTCTAAGATACTATAGACTTAGATGAAATAAAAGTTTTAAAGAAGTGTCTCTATTATTTTAGCCAAAGATGACCTTGGTGGCAGCCCCAACGAAGTACATGTGTAATCGACTACCTCCTCCCTACCTTGGCAGAGGAGGAGTGATGAGAGAGTAAGAAGATTTTGGACTCCTTCATTTTTGCATCCTGTGAAAAACCTTTTTCTCCATTTCCGTAGACAACACAACCACCACCCACCTGAAATCCCTCAAGTTCCCTTAGAGTTATGTATAGAATTAAGTTGTGTATGGTTGTGCCATGATTTGTATGTGAAATCTTAAAACTTGAGTGAATTTTAACTGAGAGTTATGGCTGGATTCGTTTGGTATTCAGGAAAGAGTAGGAATGGAAATGAAGTAGGAAAATAGAAAGGAAAAAAGAAAGGAAAAGGGAAAGAGAAAAAAGAAAAAATTATATTTGGTATGAGATTGAAAAGAATAATGGAAAAAGAGGAAAAAAAAAGCATTTGGTATGTGTAGTGATTTACTAAATTACCCCTGCAGACTCTTCTCTTTCTCTGCCTTTCTTCTCTCTTTGACTCTCTTATCACTCTCTCTCTTTCAGCTCGTCTCAGTAGTGGCTCTCATTTCCCTCTCATCACTCTCATTGCCCTTTGTCTCTGTCTTCGGCTCTGTCTCCGTCGTCGCCATCAGTTTAGCCCAGTCAGAGCATAATGAGATTTTGATTTCAAGGCGATTACTTCCTCTTTGCATCGTCTCTTTCTCTGCCTCTCGGAGGAGAGGAATCAATCCCTGGAATGGGAGGAGGTACGGAAGGCATCAGACTCTCTATGTGTCTCTCTCTCTCTGCCTCTCACCTCTCAGTCTCTTATCTCTCAATGCATCTCAAACAAGGAGGAAGATCGACGACGGAACTGGAAAAACGAAGCACGACAGACAAGCACACTTTCGATATTAAGAAAAAGATATGAGGGCAATAAGGGCATTTCACCAGTTTTCTGTGTTAGATGCATTGGAAAAAAATGGTGCACTGTTCAGGGAAGAGGAAATTTCGGTTTCTTTATATTTACTGTGCCTAGATGCATACCAAACAAGGAAAGAGAATGAACAGTACTGGAATTGAATATTCCTTTCTAGCAGATTTTATCTTACCAAACGGCACTTAAGATTAATGACTGAACATTTCTGCTGTATGAAATAAGAGTTAAAAGCAGGATTTTTGGGCTGTCATAAGCCGAGGTCCTCAGTTATCAAATTTGGGCCTTTCTGTATAATTTTAGTTGCTCCTTGGTTAGTTTCGGTTGTATTTCTGTTGGTGGCCGAAAGGAATACTAAAGAAAACTAACTCAAAATTCGTGGGATTCAGTGGATGAGATTTGGGTTTCTACACATTGATTTTATTGAGGAATTCAGTGTTGTGTGGTATGAATTGTAGGAAATAGTAATTATAATATCCTAAATTGAGGAAGACGTGCAAGAGGGGTTGGCAGCCAATTTTGAATTGTACCAAATGTAATACTTTTGCCAAAATTTGATATTGCCTAATACTTTTTCCAATTTTGAATTTTACCAAATTGAGGAAGACGTGCAAGAAGTGCAGCAGAGAGAGAAAGAGAGGGAGAAAAGATATTGCCTAATTAGTGGAAGTCTTCTTCCATGGACTTTCTGTATGTGTGTCTTATTTTGGGGTGAGAACAAGGGAGGGCCACCCACTTATGCGTTTATAAGTGAGTTCCATGGTCACTTAGTCGGCAAGGATATGAGTTGGGTGCCATGAGAAGGGTGCTGCTTTGGGATCTCCGAATTACAATGGTGTAGATGGCTTTGGCTTATCCTATGCTGTTGGTCCAAGGATTCGAGCTTTCATGGCTGAAAGGCGCTTGTCACTATCTCTGTCCAGACAGTTCTTCATATCCAGGACCAACATCCTGCCACAGGGAAGCTTGTTTGTGATTGCGAGGCTGAGGATGATTACTTTTGTGATACCTATGATTACTTCCACAACTGTGGTAATGTTATGTTATCCTTTGACTTCTCACATACCCTTTTATTTACAAAAAAGAGTTAGTTTTGTTATTATTATTATTATTATTATCTCCAAATGCACTGTGTTTTCTTATATATAAAAATGTAATTCTATATTTTTTGTGTCCGATTTGTTAATTGATGTAATTTTTTTGGGATTATTCAGGCATCTGGACAACTTTTCGAGCCTATGCCCGAAGTGAGGCTTCACTACCCTCTCTCTAAAGGTTGAGATCCTTTTTCTTTTATTTTGTAGTTCATTTTTAATATCTATAATAAATATTCTTTTTTGTAATCACTGATCTAATTTCTAGTTGGCTATAATTATTTGTATTTTTAGTGGGTTGTTACTTTGCTTTATTCTCTTAAATTAATGAAATCACAAAAATATGTGTTGTATCTGTTTGAAATTGGAATGAAAGAAAGATTTTATTTTAGGTGCCAATATAAGACAATGACAAATTCTCTTTTCCTACTTTAACATTTTTAATTTTATTGAATCCTTTGCATATATGTATGTATGGATTTATATGTATTTGTATATATATGTCTACTGAAAGATGAAAGTAACTAACATGCATTTGAAATTATTTATTCTTTATAATGATTATACACAACTTTTGTTATTCTAATTAAAAATATATAATCAAAATTTATATCTTTCAAATAAATTTTCATATTGTTTTTTTTGTTTTTTTTATAATAATCATATTTACAAATTATTTATAAAAATTCATATAATCTCGTGCATATCGTATCTCACTGTAATTAGTGTGACGAATTTATTTGACATGATATTTGTGCCTTATAGAATGCCCAAATGTATATAATGTTACTTTGCCCCCCAATCCACAAAACTGATAGTTTTTTGCACATTGAACAATGACATTTAAAGTAGTGAATTACATAAAAATGTAATATTTATTGATATATGAGATAATTTTATAATTAACGAGAGAACACTCTATTATATATATTAGACAAAATTAAGCTTAAAAAACTTGTATTTATTGAAATATTTCGACATATTGTAAAAGGAACATAATATGAATTGATTATATTAATACTTTTTTTGAAAAAAGAAATTAATTTTTTATGACAGGAATACTTTAATCTCCAACTCTACAATACTGAAACTTTACAATACTCAATCTTATATTACTTAAGCTGCAACCTTAATGTTAATGGTTAAAAAAAAATTTAGTTGCTTATGTAACCTTAATGTTAATGGTTAAAAAAAAATTTAGTTGCTTATGTTCTTATATTAGTGATTAGTCCATAAAACCTTTTTCAAATACTTTTTTTTTAAATAAAAGATGGGTTATTATACTAAAATCATGGATGGGAGTGTATATATAAAATTAATGATAACTTTTTATGGTAGAATAATCTGAATCATGAATGACATGAAAAACTGTGCTCAAAAAGTGAATTTCTAGACATGAAAAGTGATATTTTTACTTTATATATACTTCTTTATCATTCATTTAATATAAAGTAGTGGTATATATAATATATTTTTATTACCATAAAGCATAGAATGTATGATACGTAAAAAAATGTTGAAAATTAACACTACTCTTACCTATAAATGTCTGTCTTTTGGTCACAATACATTTAATGTGATATGCTAGATTTTCTATAATTTTCTGTACTATGTTGCAGGGGTAATAGACTTTCTCGGTTACAATTTGACCACTGTGCTATATTACAGATGGAAGATTTCATTTCTGTCTCTAAACTTCAAGATTTTATTTGTTGTATCATTTTTTTTAACAAAAATAATATTATAAGAAATTATAATTTTTTATCACTTGCGTGAAAATATAATCTTATTGTACGTTGTTGATACGTGAGATTATTTTTGTAATTAACGAGAAAGCATACGATTATAATTTTTTGTACACAAAACTTAAATTTTAACAACTTATACTGTAATTATTTATTTGTTTAAGATTTTTGTAAATATTATACATATTATAAAAGGAACATAACATTTGTTGATTATATTTATGAATTCCAAATACTATTTTTAAAAAAGAAATAAATATATTTATTTTCTTATCCATCCACATTAATTGTGTTAGAACTTAGAAATAATGCCAGATGGGGCTTCATTATTATTTTTCCTCGTGTTATTATGAAATTATTTGGGACATTAAAAAAAAATTATAAAAAAGAGATGAATCTTGTAAAGTTTGAGAACACTTTAATGAAAGTAATATTATTTTTTATATGCTAAATTCTTTTTTGGCTAAATTACACAAACTTCTCTTGAAATTTTGTTAAATTACATTCAATGCTCTTTTTATTTTAAACATTATGTTCCACTCTCCTCTATGTAATTTTTAATTTGTTATTGTAGTTAATATATTGTGCAATATGCGTTTCATATTAGAGCTCAACATTAGTTTATCTCATTTTATTATTATGATAAAAATAAAAAATAGTCTCATATTGCGTGAAAATTTAAATTTGCTACTAATAATGAAATTGGAGTAGAGGTTTTTCCAATATGTATCAAAATACCATGAAAATTGAGTATAATATATATATATATATATATATATATATATATATAAGCAAGAGAAATTAGTGCAATTTATCGTATATGGGAGTGAATGTTGGGCAATGAAAGGACAACAAGAACATAAAATTGGAGTGGCGGAGATGAGGATGTTGCGTTGGATGTGTGGTCATACAAGAAGAGATAGGATCCGTAATGATCATATACGAGGAAGAGTTGGGGTGGCACCTATTGAGGAAAAAATGGTTGAAAACCGTTTAAGATGGTTTGGGCATGTGCAAAGAAGACCGTTGGAAGCGCCAGTTAGGAGAGTTGAACAGATGGTTTGGAGCCCTATGAAAAAAGGTCGAGGAAGACCAAAAAGAACACTTAGAGAAATTATTGAACGGGACCTTTTAGTAAATGAGATATCTAAAGAGTTGGTCATTGATAGAGCTCAATGGCGTCGTTCGATCCATGTAGCCGACCCCACTTAGTGGGATAAGGCTATGTTGTTGTTGTATCGTATATTTTTCATTTTTGAGAGTCGTAAAATTAAAGACAAGCAAAGACTGAACTAGCACTACTAGAAACAGGATTTTGTGATGGACAATTCCGTCACTAATTTTGAAAATCTGTCACAAAATCAGGATTTAGTGATGAAATGTCTGTCACAAAATTTGAAGGTAAAATGTGCGTCACAAAACATGTTTGATCCATCACTAGATTTAGTGACAGATTATCCGTGATTGATTTAGTGACAAAACATTCTGTCACGAAATTAGTGACAGACAGTTTGTCACTAAATATCAAAATTCTGTCACTAAATCAAGCACTAATTATATCTTTTTGTGACGACCAGTCCGTCTCAAATTCGTTATTAAGAACTATTCTATCACTAAATGCCACTACATTTTGTTGGTTACTATTTTCTTTTCATAGTTTTTGTTCCTTCTCTGTTACAATTTTCACTAGCCTTGTTTACAATTCTATCCAAAACACAAATATATATATACAACAAAAACAATAAATGAACTCAAAAAATTACAAGAAATTTACTAAAATCATTCAATAATATTGTCAAGTGTCATGTGTAATAATAAAATTGTCATATACACCAAAAACTATACCAAAAAATTTCTGTGCAAGACTCCTCCAGTATTGGATCCATCAATTCCAAACATTTTCCTTTATACCATAATCCCCAAGTTTGCATACAAATTCTACATTTTCAATGAGATTATAAAACTATTCATGGTTCTTCAATTAACAACATAAGTTTTTGAGTTGAAATGCTTCTTAACATGCTTTGTTAGACCTGTTTAACTTTAGTCCTTAGTTGAAGTAAATTTTTCACATAATATATTAGGCCTATGCTTTGTCTACATTTCTAGTCTAAATGGATTTTGTGTGAATAGCCATGTTAGGAAAAATGTAAAACTAGTTAATTAACAATTTAAACTAGATTCCTGTTGGTACTTGACATGAACATTAGTTTGTAGATTTAAAATTCTTAGTGTGTGTTTGGTTTGGCAGTTTCTTTTTGAGCTTTAACCAATTGTTGTCCCAACATAGATGCAGATAGAGAAGCTAAATTGGGAGTTTAAAGGGGAAAAGTTAGATTGAGTTTTAAAAGCAACCATCAATCTAAACATACCACTTTGTGCTACAAAGTGAAAACCACATTTGAAAAAGTAAACGTGCTTTTTTGTCTTGCAAATGTCAAACAAAACACTTGCTTAATAAGAATAGAGTAGAAAGCTTACATAAATAGTAAGACTTTGACCATGTTGTGAGATGTAGATACCACTATTGCTTACAAATGATTTCCAATAGAAAAACTCCAAAGTTGAAAAACTGAAAAGAATCCTTCCATTGCATACTCTAGAGCCATATATTCACTGGTTTAAATCAATTATATAACACTTTCAGTTTTCATCAACTAAAAATTTCTAATTACTTACATAACAATATTCGTTTGATAAAGAAAAGAAGGCAAAAAAAGTTGTAGAATGACAAAGCTAAGTACCCATTACTCTTTTTGTATTTTCTTGATTTTGGCTTCCTTCGAAAGACTTTGCTAGTCCAAAATATGATATTTTAGGATTCATTTCACTATCCAGAAGAACATTACTAGCTTTCAAATCTCTATGGATTACCCTAAGACAAGAATTCTCGTGAAGGTATAGAAGTCCTCTTGCAATTCCATTAATAATGCTTAGCCTTAGTTTCCATTTTCATCTCATCTAAAAAATAAATGACATGGAAAAATTATAATGATAATGGAATATATAAAGTAGACGACCAAGAAAACTAGCACATATGTATTGGCCTTAGTGTGGAAACTAGAACTAGATAGAATGCTCATTGATCCACTCATTTTTCTTGGTTGTCTAAGAAATTTCACTAGAAATATGTCATAATAGCTACCATAATACAAGATTTGAGAATGAAAAGATGTTGTTATTTGAAAGGAAGAGAAAGGGCATTTTAGAAAAGAATCCTTTTCGAGTGTCTAACAAGTATTAGATATTTATTAACAGTGTCAAAATAAGCAATCTGATTCATCATAAGCTAACTACTAAATAGGCTGGGGAAAGTTGTCGACTACTAAATAGGTTGGGGCAAGCCGACCCATTTAGTAAATGCGCTTCATTTGTAATAGACACACCAATCCATTGTGGCCCACATGGCCAAAATAAGCTACATCGTTTAGTTCTATTTTTTAAATGAGCGAATTTTATGTTCAAGCCTACCCAATTGTTAAGCTAAATGGGATAGTCTGTGAATTTTGACCCGTTTTAACACTACTAATATTTTATAAGACATAACTTAATATTTCAAACTATACATAGATAATTCTACTTTATCAAGTTACAATAGTGTAAGAGTAAGTGTCCATGTCATATATGTGTTCTTGTATTTTTAAGGTTCTTTCTATTGGCTCGCCTATAGCACACACCAATACCACCCACCTCACTCGCCTCAACAAATCCCTCTTATCTATACTAGGAGTCCAATAAAGGGGAAAAATAATTAATAATTTGTTCTTAAAAGATATATGGGTTGATTCTTTAGTTCAATTTTACTTCACATTATTTGGTCCTCAAATGCTATAAACTCATTAAACACCATGATTAAGTCACAAAGTCAGTCTTTCAAAGATAAATAAATATATAATTTAGTCCTAAAAAATGACTTACTTGTACCGAGTGTAATTGTAAGTTTTGGGGACTAACTAATTCAACACTAAATTTTTTGAACTAAACAATAAAAATATATCAACTTAAATTTGTATGTTTACTAAAAAAACTGAGAAATAGAGATGGAGTTCAGAAAACTTACTGAAAAGGGGAGAGTCAAGGCTGGAATTTGGCATGTACTCGTACACAAGTAGCTTTTCAGTTTCCTCAATGAAGCAACCCAAGAGTCTAACAAGGTTTCTATGTTGCAATTTGGCTATGAATAATACTTCATTCCAAACTCCTCTAAGCCTTGACCTGAAGTTTTTGACAGTCTTTTGATAGCATTCCCTTCCATCTGGCAAAGTAGAAGACCATCAAAAGGCTATCAAACACTTCAGGTCAAGGCTTAGAGGAGTTTAGGGATGAGTATTATTCATAGCCAAATTGCTACATAGAAACCTTGTTAGACTCTTGGGTTGCTGCATTGAGAAAACTAAAAAGCTACTTATGTACGAGTACATGCCAAATTCCAGCCTTGACTCTCTCCTTTTCATTAAGTTTTCTGAACTCCATCTCTATTTCTCAGTTTTTTCAGTAAACATACAAATTTAAGTTGATATATTTTTATTGTTTAGTTCAAAAAATTTAATGTTGAATTAGCTAGTCCCTAAAACATATAATTAAACTTTGTACAAGTAAGTCATTTTGTATGACTAAATTATATATTTATTTATCTTTGAAATATTGACTTTGTGTCTCAATCTTGGTGTTTAATGAGTTTATAATATTTGAGGACCAAATAATGTGAAGTAAAACTCAACTAAAGAATCAACCTATATATCATTGAAGGACCAAATTTTTAATTGTTTTTTTTTCCTTTATTGGACTCCTAGTATAGATGAGAGGTATTTGTGGAGACGAATGGGGTGGGTGGTATTGATGTGTGTTATAGGCGAGTCAATAGAAGGAACCTTAGAAACACAAGAACACGTACACGACATAGACACTTAGTCTTACACTATTGTAACCTGATAAAGTCGAACTGTTTATATATAGTTTGAAATATTAAGTTATGTCTTATATAAATATTTGTAGTGTCAAAACGGGTCAAAATTCATGAATTATCCCATTTAGCTTGCCAGTTGGGCTAGCTTGAACATAAAATTTTCTCATTTAAAAAATAGACATAAATGATGTAGCTTATTTTGGTCATGTGGGCCACAATGGATTGGTGTGTCTATTACAAATAAAGCCCATTTACTAAACAGACCGGCTTGCCCCAACCTATTTAGTAGTCGACAACTTTCCCCAACCAATTTAGTAGTTGGCTCGTGATAAATCGGATCGCTTATTTTGACACTGTTAATAAATATCTGATACGTGTTAGATACTCAAAAAGGATTCTTTTCTAAAATGCCCTTTCTCTTCCTTTCAAATAACATCTTTTCATTCCCAAATCTTATATTATGGTAGCTATTATGACATATCTCTAGTGAAATTTTTTAGACAACCAACTTAGAGAAAAATGAGTGGATCAATGAGCATTCTGTCACTATGACCATAGGGAATGCATTTGAAAACAAAAAGGGTTGAGGAACATGCTTATAGGGATATCCAGTCCGTGAAAACACAAACTCATGTGACAGGATTCTTGAGTAGGAATCCTATTGGATCATAGATCTATGGGAGGATTGTTTGTGTGGTGTGTATGTGGCTTTATGTATAAATTATCTTCTTTTTATTATTTAAATAATTTATTTTTATTATTTTTATTGTTGTGACTATGGATAGTAGATATGATGGCAATTAGAAAGCCCGGGTTGAGCTTAATACCCAAAAGGCAACCTGCCGATCTTGGGATGATGCCTTCAGGCAGGGTGTTATATTTTATATTATTACAATATATGTGTGTGATTTATGTTTATGGTGCATATAATATAAAGTGTAGGATTGATGAGGTTAATGAATGAAAGGTAGTACATAATGGTATCAATATACACTCTGTGTGAATCATAAGCGAGATACTATATTGTACATATACTTCCGGTACGACCGGATACCATGTGGGATAATTATCTCAAGGGCATTTTATTTATTTATTTTATTTTATTTGTTTGTTTATTCTTTTGGAATTGGGCGTTTCAAGGTTGAGTGGTAGAGGAACTTATGTGTGGTAATTCTTAGCCACCTTAAGTTCCTTAACTTTGTTTGTATATAATAACTATTAGAATAGCACAGATATGATACCCTTCTAGGCTTCATATGAGAGGCTTTGTGTTTTGATCTTGGAGCAATTTATGCTCATCCCTGAGTAAGGGAAGTTATGGAGCTCTATAGTCTATTAGAGTTGTATAACTGTTGGGGACTTTAGTTTTTATTTCTAGTTTTGTTCTAGAGAACATGGGACTTTATGAGTGGCAGTATACTTATACTTTAATTTTCAATGGAAGCTAGAGAGTACCACATCTCATCAATTATAGTGGTGACTTTCGAGGTTCGTAGTAAGTTTTGAATTCGAGGGACCGAATTCTTTTAAAAGGGTGGAATGTTATACCTGCCAATTTTGGAATTTTGTAATTGGTGGTGTTACAATTGTTGTAATGAAATTTTCCATTATTTTAATGGAATTGTTGGGTTAATTTTAATTTTCTATATTTAAATTATTATTTTTTAATATTATTTATGGAGGTAGAGATAAATAATTGAACCGGGAATTTTATGACGGGTGATATTTTTTAAGAATTGAGGAAAGATAAGAGAAAGAGGAAATTTCGTGGAGATAGAGTCAAGAGACAAGGAATAAAAAGAGAGTAATCATAAGGTAAAGAGAAGGCTGAGTATTTATGAGGTCCAAAGAGGGACTAAAGTGAAATGAGGAACTAGGTGGTATTTAAGATATAGAAAATACCCAAAAATTGGAGAAATTATGAGTTTGTCACTATCAAAGTTAACCAAGAGTTACCTAGAGGCAAAGTAGTAATTTCACCGTAGGCGGGTATATATAAGTGGTTCCACTCCTTTTTCCTCATTTCTCACTTACCTCTCTCTCTCTCTCTCTCTCCTCACTATCTCTTCTCTCTTTCTCTCTGTCTTCTCTCTACTCTCTCTCTACTTTTTCAATCGAGCTTTAGAGAACCTTTCTCGGGTGGTGGGGGGAGCTATTGGAGGCTAAACAACTTAGAGAAAACAAGAAATCGAGGTAAGGATTCCAATTCACTGAACATTTTTTCTATTTTCTAATTTTAAGGATATATAGGGTAAAATCGAGATTCTGGCTTCATTTCTCTATGAAAATTAGGGCTTTTGGTATCTAAATGCTTTTTAGATATCAAGGATGAGATCCCATGGAAGAAATCATAGAAAACAGTGAAGATTTGGTCAGATCTGAGCCAAATCCATGAAGAAAACAGAAGGACGAAGTTGTGCGCTTGAGGTGCCACTCTTGTGTAGAAAAGAGAGGTCTTGGCACCCTAGGTGCCACGTGGGGCGCTTCAGGTGCCAAGCCCTTTAATTTGGGTAGAAAATTTAGTGTTTGGCGCCCAAGGCGCCACGTAGGGTACCTCAAGCACTAGCCATCAGACAGCCCCCATGGTTTATTTTCAAATGGTCATAACTCCTTCATCTAAACTCCATTTTTAACAAATTTTATATTGTTGGAAAGCTCTTTGAGTCTAGTTTCCAATAGTATAATTTTTATTTGCAAATGGAGTTACCAAATGATAGTTATGACCAAATTAATGGCTAAAGGTCAGGGTTAGTGGTGAGGATTTTCTTTGTTTTATGTAGTTATTGATTTGGGTTGATTGCAGGTAACTTGGGAGCTTCTTTGGCTTCTCCTGGGACTTCTTATGCGGTAAACTTTATCAGTATCGAGGTGAGTGGATGACCTTTCCATTTAAGTTTTATTAAATTATTTGGCCAAGTCAATATAAATCCCATTCACACCGTAGTTAAAAATTCATCAATGAAATTTTCTAGTCAGTGGAAATAACTAGACTAAGGATTTCATTGAATGATTGTGGAAATTAATTTTGCGATTTATTTTATGAATTTGGAAGTTTATGTTTATTTATACTTCTAGTTAATTATATTATTTAGAAAGTGGAATTATGAGTGGAATGTTTATCATTGTTGTGGTGTGGAATGTATGTGGAATTAGCGGATTGGTTGTGGTATTGTGTTGTGTGAATGCATTGCATATCATCATCAATACATTTATATTAAATGTGAAAAAGAAAAAGGAAAAGAAAAGAAATGTGGAAAGCAGATGGTTGGTCTTTTGCAAGATGTGAATATATTCAAAGGTGTGTGCTTTTGGAATACACTCATTGAGGATTAGTCTTCAATGGGTAGAGAAGGGGGATAGGCCTTGCATATTGCATTTATCCACATCGCGAGAGGGAAACTCATTGAGGCTTAGTCTTCAATGTGGTGTGTGGGAAATGGTGTGGAAAATGCAAACATACATCATGCATTATATAATGCATTTTGGAGTGATTGTCTACTTATGCTTTTTATTTGTTTGAGAATTGTTTATGAATTGTCTGGTGAGATTGTAGACTCATATAAGGGTTACGGATTGTGGTTGCAGGGTAAGGTATGCTATTTATATTCTTTTAACTGATAAGTGATGATTGTGTGCGATCTGATTATAGTAATGAGGCTGGTATTTGCACTTGTGCCTTATTTCCTTGCACAGTCATCTACTCACTGAGTTTTTATAAAACTCACTCTCTGTTGCTGTTTTCAGATTTAACAGCTGAGGAGGATGGGAATAACGTTGGAGGTTAGCGGCTTGGAGACATACTCCACATAGTCGAAGGGTTCTAAATAGACCAATAGAAATGCTCTGTAATCCTATAGGCCACCTAGATCCTGCTATATCTAGAGGGGTTTTAATTGTAATTTACCTTGTAAATTATAGGCTACTACTGAGGTGTCCCTAGGCTTATATGATTATTAATGTGCCTATTTTTCGAGGCGTGACACCCTAGGTGTAGTATGTTTGATTGGTGGGCTGATTGGTGTATTTTGGAAATAATGTTGTGTTTTTTTTTTTTTTTTGATTCTTGGTTTGTAAAGCTTGGAAGAAACAAGATTGGTGATTTGGGATTGTGGAAACCATGATTCTTTTGGAAGAAAAACCCTTTCCATGAACATTCAAATGATTTTAGTTCCATGGGCTTGTGGATGTTGCTTTTACAAAATTTTAATGAAGTTTAAAATACCCAAAAATCCTTGAAACTAACCCCTAAATTAAGCTTTGCTATGGAAGGATCAAAAGAGTTGGTGATGCCATTTTTGTTGCTAACATCGAGTCTATGCATGTCTATGTGCCCAGGGAACCATCTTGAGAGCTTCATGGTGAATCAAGTCTGGGTGCCCCAAGCGCCAAGGAAGCCAAGGGGTGTGTTGTTGTGTCACCTCGGCGCCACATCCTGGAAAGGTTGAATGAGTTGGGTAGGTGTTGGGGGCCCCACACTGTGGAGGCTATTTGAAATGGGAGCTAAGAATTGTGATCTTCTGTGGTTCCGTAGGTGGTTCAAGAATCCTTTATGTGCTTGTTTGGTACTCTCTTCTCGGATATTTAATTGCTGAAACTCATGTGAGTAGCTGACCTACTCAAGTGTGTGAATTTGCTATGAATTGGAACATGCATGCATATATTCGTGGTAGGGAGAAACATGGAAAATGTGGAGTTGAAATGTATACTCTACATATTCTGAATATGGGAGCAAGTATGCATGACTAGTGTTGTGCTTAGTTAAATGAATGTTATAAACGAATTATGTGCACATGTGTGCTTTGACTATGTACATGTAATTCAAAGTAGAGATTACAAATCAAGATTTCAATTTTCAAATCACAAATCAAGACTACAAATAAATAGATCACAATTTATTAACATTATTACATATTGAATAAGCTATTATTCCATCAATTCGAAATTAATACTTCAGAACAACAAAAGAAAGCCAATAACTCTTCTATTCCTTAATCCTAAATCCTAATATCACAAATTCACATTATATAGTTATAAAATAAAAATGTTAACAGAATCATGAATCCACCACTTCCGTATACCTATATTGATCTCGTGATTAATTGCAAAATGATGGAATGACCAAGTCCAAAACAAAAATATCCAATATTATTATTTTCAAGAAAATTATTTTTGAAATTCAAAATATTATAGAAACAAATTTATAAATATAATTCTGTGAATCAAACCTAAATTAAAAATATTTATTGGCCTACTCCACAGAAATTTTCTATCTTTTTCAATATATGGGCCAGCAAGAAAATGAAATAGAATGAATATAACATAACTAAAACTTGGAATTAAATAATTGCATTTTTATTAATTTATGGTGATGCAAATGACTAAAATTTAATGACTAACGACAAAGGAATTTTCTAAGAACTAAAGGGAAGTCTGTAGACTTTAAACTTAGTTGTGCCCATAATAAGACCACAAAAGTTAGAATGACAATTAAAACTTTAGAATTTTCTTATAAAGTTAGTCAAGTTGATAGAATGCATCTTGTGTCTATCTGTGGAATATCGCTTACATGTATGAAGGCTTCATTCAAATTATCTTACAATTCTTGAGATATTTAATTATAATAAATGGACTAAAGTGGAATACTTTTCTACCAAATCAAACTTTATCTCTTAATCATCCTTTTTTTTTATTTGCACAAAAACTCAAAAATTCTAACAAAGGAAAGATACATTTGAATATGCAGTAGTTGATTTTTTGCATTAATAATTTTGTATTAATATGAGCTATTAATTTATAATTTAATAGCTATTAGTTATTCATCTCACCTTTCACTTTCATAATTCATGACAAAATTGTCAAAGATATAACATTGTGTAATATGTGTGTACATACATAATTTCAAATTTATGGCACATATTCTTACATCTTGTGAATATGAACCTAATTCATATAATATTAGTAAACCTAACGAGTTCAAGTGGTTTGGTCCGTGGCCTGATAACTTGAAATTTGGATAGGCCTATTCAATCAATTAGATTGCCATGTTGAAGTTTTGAACATAGAATAGTTATTGACCAAGAGAAAGGGTTAGGCCATTAAATCATTGATTCAATTGTTGAGTAATTAAAAACTAGTTGAATCTAAAAGATAAAAAAATACATAAATATGCAGTATATATATATCTATATATTCAAACAAATAATGAAGTTTAATTTTCATTTTGAAAACTATATATATCATTAAATAAAAATATCAAGTTAGTGATCAAAGCAAGTAAAATGAACAATTTACATTTGATCACGAGTTTACACTTCAAATTAGATCATTCTCATGTCATTACTATCCAAAAAAGGGGAGGAGGTAGGTCAATTAAGAATAGCAAGGGACGAGTACCAAATTATTTTTTAAAAAATATTTGAATATGTATATGTGAACCTATCCAAAATATTCAATACTTGTATCCTATCCAAATTTGAAAAAAAAAAAAGTACTTTCTTAATCCACATATGAAATAACCAATAAATGAAACATCTGAAATATGCCAAAATATCTAACAAAAAGAAGTGTTGCGTAATAGATATACCCTAAATTTGTTATTGGGTATTTAAATAACCGATATTCGATGTCCATCTAACAAAAATCATAAATTTATCAAATATGTATTATATAAATGTTGAATTGTAATTAAAATATTAAATTTTGGCCATTTATATATATATATATATATATATATATATATATACATATTTATTTATTTATTTATTTATTTATATTATTTGAATAATTATTGAACATATATTGGCTATCCAATTTGCTCAATCGTTTCAAACGGATATGGGGTATCTATGACAATATCTTAACTTATATAGTATCCATTAAATAGTTATTTTTGGCTATATGTATCTTATCCGATATTCAATATCCATCAGATATTAGATACATATTTCAAGACAAATATAATTAGATATTCGAAATACCCAAATGCATTGCCATCCTTAAGATCAATCAGATTAATAGTTTATCTTCACCAAGTCACATAAAACCTGAACAAGTTAACTGCATATCAGGCCATTGGCCAAACTAAATTATTTTTGCTAAAATGAAGAACCAATCATCTTAATCAAACCACTGAAATTGGTTCATTCACCTTCACCATCTCTCACTACACTTATATTGTAATGAGTCCGGATCTCTTGCTTATCACTAAAACTATGACTAAAGTTTTTAACGACAGTTAAAACTGTTGTTAAAAAATCTTGTAGAAAATGCTTTTCCAACACTTTTATCAACGATGAACCGTTACTAAAAGTTTTAATTACGAATATAACTGTGATTAAAGTGATAAGTAGAAGATTTGAAAGCATATTGTAATACCCCTAAAATTAGGCACCCGTGAGTTACGCCATCACGCCATCAACAGGCATCGTGGCGAGGGTAAGGAAATTTTGTTTGGCTAAATAAAAATTTTAAGTAAAAGCTAAATTGAATATGTTGAGCCATGGAAGGACCAAAATGAAAATTTGGCAATTTAGTGGTAAATTGTGAAAATTAAGGAAGAAAGTGAATAAATTTGAAAAGATGAAAAACGTCATGGGAAGTTTATGAACGGAGGAAGCTGTCAAGATGAGAAATTATATTCGGGTTTGAAGATTTTCCATTTTGTCCTTTTTCCAACTTTCCTAGATAATGCCTTCTCCACACACACCAACCAGTTTTTTTTTGTCCTTTGGGATCTATGGTCCAAGGATTCGAGCTTTCATGGCTCAAAAGGTGCTTGTCACTATCACTGTCCAGACAGATCTTCATATCCAGGACCAACATCCTGCCACATAAGCTCTTCCACAGGGAAGCTTGTTTGTGATTGTGAGGCTGCGGATGATTACTTTTCTCCTATGATTACTTTAACTTCCACAACTGTGGTAATGTTATGTTATATCCTTTAACTTCTCACATACCCTTTTATTTACAGAAGAGTGTTAGTTTTGTTATTATTATTATTATTATTATTATTATTATTATTATTATTATTATTATTATTATTATTATTATTATTATTATTATTATTATCATCTCCAAATGCACCGTATTTTCTTATATATAAAAATATAATTCTATATTTTTTGGGTCCGATTTGTTAATTGATGTAATTTTATTGGATTATTCAGGCATCAGGAGAACTTTTTCGAGCTTATGCCCTAAGTGAGGCTTCACTACCCTCTCTCTAAAGTTTGAGGTCCTTTTTCTTTTTTGTGTTTCATTTTTAATATCTATAATAAATATTCTTTTTTGTAATTACTGATCTAATGTATAGTAGGCTATAATTATTTGTATTTTTAGTGGGTTGTTACTTTGCTTTATTTTCTTAAATTAAAGAAATCACAAAAATATGTGTTGTATCTTTTTGAAATTGGAATGAAAGATTTATAGGTAACATCAAATTCATAGAATGACTTTTAGTTTTGAGTTTTATTTAAGATTTTATTTTAGGTGCCAATATAAGACAATGACAAATTCTGTTTTCCTACTTTAACATTTTTAATGTTATTGAATCCTTTGCATACATGTATGTATGAATTTATATGTATATGTATATATATGTCTACTGAAAGATGAAAGTAACTAGCATGCATTTGAAATTATTTATTCTTTATAATGATTATACACTACTTTTGTTGTTCTAATTAAAAATATATAATCAAAATTTATATCTTTCAAATAAATTTTCATATTGTTTTATTTATTTTTATAATAATCATATTTACAAATTATTTATAGATCATATAATCTCGTGCATATCGTTGACCTCACTGTAATTTCGTGTGACATTTATTTGACATAAATTTTGTGCCTAGACATAGATTATTGAATGCCCTTGAAAATGTATATGACGTTACTTTGTCACTCAATCCTCAAAACCGATAGCTTTCTACACATTGAAAAATTACATTTTACACATCCCTTTTTATACCTTTATCATCGATTTAATATCAAAGTAGCGGATTACATAATTTTTTGTTTTGAAAAAATGTACATGTATGACACATTTAAGCGTCATATCCTAAATTTTTCTTAATTTTTTGTACTATCGTGCAGGGGTTGAAATCTTTCTCTATTCTCTTCCAATGTAAGATTTCACGTCTCTTTCTCTGAAGTTCAAAAGAAAAAAATCATTATGAGAAAGTATGATCTTTTTAATTGTCACATGCATGATAATGTAATATTTATTATTATTGATATGTGAGATAATTTTATAATTAACGAGAGAACGCACAATTATATATATTAGATAAAATTAAGCTTCAAAATCTTGTATTCATTTAAATTTTTTAAGAATTTATACGTTGTTGACATATTGTAAAAGGAGCATAATATGAATTGATTATATTCAAGAATTTCAAATACTACTTTTGAAAAAAGAAATTAATTTTTTACTGTAGGAAGACTTTAGTCTCTAACCTTATAATACCTAATCTTATATTACTTAAGCTGCAACCTTAATGTTAATGGTTAAGAAATTTAAAAAAAAAAGAATTAATTAGTGATTAGTTCCTAAAACATTTCTCAAAGACTATCTTTTTGATAAAAGATGGGTTTGTGGGACGGTGGACTACTGATAGAGAGTAAATGGTATACAAAGTGTGTACTAATATCCCTCAAGTCATAGGTTCAAAAGGTGTGGGAGGCAAAAATTCACTTTAGTGGATTTAAAACTCCTTGAAATAGGGGATAGTTCCTAGCCTGTGAAGAGTAGGGCCCATAGGGTCAGCTTTAGGTATGTGCTAGCATGTGAGGAGTGTGGTCAATAATCAACTCTAGATAATCAGGTATGGTGATGATGTCCAACGTCCCGTAAGGTTATCATACTAATATTAAGGATGGGAATTTATATATATAATTAATGAAAACTTTTATATGGTAGAATAATCTGAATCATGAATGACATAAAAAACTGTGCCTAAAAAGAGAATTTCTAGATATGGACAAGTGATATTTTCACCTCTTTATGTATATTTCTTTATCATTCATTTAATATAAAGTAGTGGTATATAGGATATATTTTTTTTGACAATAAAGCATAGCATGTATGATACGCAAAAAATTGTTTAAAATTAACATTATTCATACCAATAAATGTCTCTATCTTTTGGTCACAATACATTTAATGTGATATGCTAGATTTTCTATAATTTTGTGTACTATGTTGCAGGGGTAATACCGTAATAGACTTTCTTGGTTACTATTTGGCCACTGTGCTATAATACAGAGGTAAGATTTCATTTCTTTGTCTCTAAAATTCAAGATTTTATTTTTTGTATCATTTTTTTTTCAACAAAAAGTATTATAAGAAATTATATTTTTTTTCTCACGTTGTTGATACGTTAAAATATAATCTTGTTGATATGTGAGATTATATAATTAACGAGAAAGCATACGATTATAATTTTTTGAATACAAAAAGTAAATTTTAACAACTTATACTGTAATTATTATTTTTTTAGATTTTTATAAATATTTTACATATTATAAAAGGAACATAATTTTTGTTGATTATATTTACGGATTTCAAATTATATTTTTAAAATAGAAATAAATATATTTCTTTTCTTATACATCCACATGCAACGTGTTAGAACAATGCCCCATGAGACTTCATTATTTTTTTTCCTCTTGTCATTATGAGGCAGGTTATGAAATTATTTTGGACATTAAAGAAAAATTTTAAAAAAAAAAGTGAGATGAATCTTGTAAAGTTTGAGAACACTTTAATGAAAGTAATATTATTTTTTATATGCTAAATTCTTTTTTGGCTAAATTACACAAACTTCTCTTGAAATTTTGTTGAATTACATTCAATGCTCTCTTTTTATTTTAAACATTATGTTTAAATCTCCTCTATGTAATTTTTATTTTTTATTTTGTTATTGTATTTAATATATTGTCCAATATGCGTTTCATATTAGAGCTCAACATTAGTTTATCTTATTTTATTATTATGATAAAAATAAAAAATAGTCTCATATTGCGTGAAAATTTAAATTTGCTAGTAAATAATGAAATTGGAGTAGAGGTTTTTCCAATATGTATCAAAATACCATCAAAACTGAGTATAACATTTAAAATAAGATGAGTAACATGTTTAATGTCTATATACATAAAAAGCAAGAGAAATTAGTGTAATTTATTGTTTATTTTTCATTCTTGAGAGTAGTAAAATTGAAGATAAGCAAAGGCTGGACTAGTAATTTACTTTTTTAAAAAACTAAAAAGTAAATTACTGTTATTGTCCCTCAAAGATTACTGTTATCTTAACTTAATTAAAAGATTAAATATCTCAATTAATTAGTCAACAAAAAGTTGTGTTTTTTCTCTATTTTCTATTTGTCAAAAACAATTTTTGTAATAAAATATTTTGAAAATGGGTTATCTTAACTTAATTAAAAGATCAAATATCTCAATTAATTAGTCAACAAAAAGTTGTGCTTTCTCTATTTTCTATTTGTCAAAAAAAATATTTGTAATAAAATATTTTGAAAATGGGAATGGTAATTTTGTAATTTAACAACTAAAAAAATTAAGACAAATATAATTTTTTAGAAATTAAATCAATATACTTGATCTTTTAAAAGTCAAATTGAGACTATCATTACTTTAAACTAAACCTATAACTTACTTATCAAGAAATAAACTATAGTTTTCATATCTAAATGAGAATAAAATCAGATCTATATCAAAGAAAATAATTGAAAAGAGATGACCATTTCACTCTGAGATATAAAACATATTTATTTTTCATTTTTCTTTGAAAAAATAGTTATGCTTTGCAAGTGCATATGAAACACTTTGTTACAATTATATATGCCCGTTTCTTTGGGTTAATAGCCCTTTTTAGGGGAAAAAATCATACGTAAGCTAAAAGCATTAAAAATATAAATGAGCTTGTTTTAATTATTAATGTGTTTTGTTATTCTTATACTCTGTATGCCTTTCAAAAGAAAATTTTATTTTTATTTTTCTTTTTGGTACATGCTTAAAAACAAAATTCTCATTGCTATTATTTTATTTTATTTAATAAAAATACTCCATACAGAATGGGGGATTGTAGCAATACTTCTTCATGCCCTAAAAGTAGCTATGGGGATGCCTTGTGTCATCATTCTTTTGCTTTGTAAATGGCCAAAGGCACCAGTCCATGTACGACAACATTGAAGAATTTTTACAAAATAAGAACAAAATGGCGCCAATAAGGTATTCTTACAAAGAGATTAAGAATATGACCAATGCTTTTAGACACAAAGTGGGTGAAGGGGGCTTTTCACTGTTTTCAAGGGGAGGCTTTGAAGTAGAAATTTGGTAGAAGTGAAGATACTGAGTAGCTTTAAAGGCAATGATCAAGATTTTATAAGTGAGAATGGCACAATTGAAGGGATTCATCATGTCAACATAGTGCGGCTTATAGGATATTGTGTTGAAGGCTCAAAGCATTCTCTCATGTATGAATTTATGTCCAATGGTTCTCTCGACAAATACATTTTCACCAACGAGAATGATATAGCATTGATTCTAATCATGATTTATGAGATATTGGTATGGCTCGTGGGATTTGCTTATTTACATCATGGCTATGACATGCAAATTTTGCATTCTAATCTCAAACCTCACAACATTCTTCTTAATGAGAGTTTCACACCAAAGTTATTAGACTTGGGACTTGCAAAGCTTTGGGCCACTGACTGCAGCAAGAGGAACTATAGGGTATATGGCTCCGAAATTATTCTACTAAAACATTGGGGGTGTTTCCTACAAAGCCGATGTGTATAGTTTTGGAATGTTGTTACTGGAAATGGCAAGAGGGCAGAAAAATTTGAATCGATATGCTGAGAATTCAAGTCAAATTTACTTCCCTTCTTGGGTTTATGATCTATTCATTATAGAAAATATGACAGGGATCACAAATACCACCAACGAGGAAAAAAAACTAATAAAGAAAGTGATCACAGCGGCCTTCTGGTGCATATAGATGAAGCCAATGGATCATTTGTCTATGAAGAAAGTGGTGGATATGCTTGAGAGTGAAGTTGAATCTCTACATATATTGCTTAAACCTTTCTTATCTATACTAGATCTACCATCAAACAATGCTTCAATCCATACAAAACCAACCACCCCTTTAGTCGATTTAGTTGGTTCATCCAAATTTGAATCAGATAGTTTAATTTTAAATGCAACTTAGGCTGGTGGGAGTGAACAAATTCCAATAATCGGTTGCTATCATGTGACACAATTCTGATGAACCTACTAAATTGTGTAACGTGATATTATATTGTGCTACTTGGTCTACTTTTATTGCAATTGTGTAACATGATATTAGACCAAGTAGCAACCGATTATTGGAATTTGTTCACTCTCATCAACCTAAGTTGCATTTAAAATTAATCTGTCTGATTCTAATTATGATGAATCAATTGAACCGAGTGAAGGGATAATTGGTTTTATATGGATTGAAGCATTGTTTAATGGTAGATCTAGTATAGATAAGAGAGGTTTTTGCGGGTGTTTGAAGAGATTTAACTTCACTCTCAAGCATATCCATCACTTTCTTCATAGGTGGACGATTTGTTGGCTTCACCTGTATGCACCAAAAGGCCACTGTGATCATTTTCTTTATTAGTTTCTTTTCCTCCTTAGTGGCATATGTGGGCCCTATCTCATTTCTTGTAATGAACTAATCATAAACCCAATAAGGGAAGTAAATTTGACTTGAATTCTCAGCGTATCAATTCAAATTACTCTGCCATCCTGCCATTTTAAGCAACAACATTCCAAAATTATACACATTGGCTTTGTAGGAAACACTCCCAATGTTTTGGTAGAATAATTTCGGAGCCATATACCTTATAGTTCTTCTTGCTGCAGTCAATGGCGTAATGCTTTCATCTACAGGATAAAGCTTTGCAAGTCCAAAGTCTGATAACTTTCGTGTGAAGTTCTCATCAAGAAGAATATTGTGAGGTTTGAGATCAAAATGCAAAATCTGTATGTTACAGCCATGATGAAAATTAGCAATCCATGAGCCACGCCAATGGAAATCTCATAAATCTTGCTTAGCCTCAACGTTACATCTTTTTCTTTGGTGAAAATGTATTTGTCAAGAGAACCATTGGACATAAATTCATACACGAGAACATGCTTTGAGCCTTCAACACAATATCCTAGGAGTCGCATTACGTTGACATAATGAATCCTTTCAATTATGCCAATCTCACTTATAAAATATTACCATTGCCTTTGGACATACTCAATATCTTCACTACTACCAAATGTCTACTTCGAAGCCTTCCCTTGAAAACAGTGCCAAAGCCACCTTCAACTTCACCCTTGGCCATATTCTTGATCTTTTTTTTTTGTAAGAAATGAGTTGAAGAGACAAGGTTTTGGGAGTTTGCCTTCACAGCCAGTTGTTAACCTGAGAGGACATGTTAATGCTATTACATTGAGAAATGAGAAGCAAGTTGATGGTCCAGCCCCTGCAACTGATACAGAGAAATTAAATAGGCAGAATAATCAACCTTCATCCTCAATCAATATAGAACAACACAACCATGATGAAGAGTTAGTTCATAAGTGTCATACGGTGACTCAGTCAAGGAAGTTTTCAGAAGTAGAAATTGACAGAGAAATTATGGAGGCCTTCAAAAATTTGAGGTGAACATTCCCTTTTTAGAGGCAATTAAACAAATTCTAAGGTACGCCAAATTCCTCAAGGAATGATGCATACATAAGAGGCGTCTAAGGGATAATGAAATGGTGAATTTGGGATGCAATGTGTCGGCACTCATTCAATCTCCAATGCCATCAAAATGCGAGGATTGTGGAACTTTCACAATTTTGGGCACAATCGGTAATATGGAATTCTCCAATGCTATGCTAGATTTAGGAGTATCAATCAACGCGATGCCCAAGTCTGTCTATTCCAGCTTGCAAATTGGGACTCTTTCTCCAACTAGAATGTTGGTTCAATTAGCCAACTAAAGCACAGTCTATCTAGCGGGAGTCTTAGAAGATGTTTTGGTAAGAGTTAAAGATTTAATTTTTCCTGCTGACTTTTATGTGTTGAATACGAAGAATGATAACACTCCTGATCATACACCATTGATACATGGTAGACCATTCTTGAAAACAACAAAAATCATTATCAATGTGTAAGAAGGGACCTTTTCCATGGAATTTGTTGGTAATAAAATTGATTTTAATATTTTAGATGCTATGAAGCATCCCATGGAGGATCATTATACTTTGCATGCTGTGAATTTTTTGGATTTATTGATTATGATCTTGTTTCTCTTTTTGGTTCTGTTTTTAATTCTGTTTCTATTTTAGATGATAGTTTATATTTAAACTGTAGTGTTGTAAATTCTTCACCTCTTTCTACCTCCATAGCCAAAGATTCTGTTGTCTTTGAGCATTCTGAATATGTAGGTGCAGCTTTGGATGTGAGCTCCAAAAATTAATTTCATCCACCATCCAACCACCTACATTGAAGTTGAAGGCATTGACAAGGAACCTCAAGTATGCTTTCCTAGAAGAGGGGAGAAACTTCTTGTCATTATTGCCAACAACCTAAAGCCCAATCAAGAAGCGAAACTAATGAACTCAATAAAAAGGCAATCAGGTGGACTCTAGCAGGCATTCTTGGCATTAGCTCTTCCATGTACATGCACCTAATTCTCCTTGAAGAGGAGGTGGAACCAATGAGGCATCCCCAAAGAAGACTCAACCTGATGATTCTTGTTGTTGTTAAGAATGAGATAAGAAGTTCCTCCAAGCTGGTATAATTTATCTAATTTTGATAGTAAATAAGTGAGTCCAGTATAAGTAGTACCAAAGAAAACAGGGGTCACCGTAGTCACAAATGAAAATAATGACTTAGTGCCCACTTGAGTCCAAAATAATTGGTGTGTTTGCATTGATCATAAGAAGTTGAATCAAGCCACTAGAAAGGACCATTACCCCTACCTTTCATAGATCAGATATTTGAGGAACTAGCTGGAAAGTCTCATTACTATTTTCTTGATGGTTTTTCTAGATACTTTCAAATTCATATTGCACACAAAGATCAGGAGAATACTACTTTCATTTGTCCCTTCAACACACTTGCATATAGGCACATGCCCTTAGGTCTTTGTAACTTTCTTGTCACTTTCCAATGATGCATGATTAGTATATTTTCTGATTTGTTAGATGATTGTATGGAAGTGTTTATGGATGGGTTTTTTGTATATGGTGGCTCATTTGACACATGCTTGCATAATTTAGGAAGAGTTCTTGAGAGGTGCATAAAAAAGAATTTAGTTTTGAATTTTGAAAAAAGTCATTTCATGGTAGAGCAAGGAATAGTATTAGGTCACATTGTGATTGCACGTGTCATAGAAGTGACAAGGCTAAAGTTGATGTAATTTCCTTGTGTCTTACCTAGTTTCTATGCAGGAAGTGCGCTCATTTCTTGGTCATACAAGGTTCCACAGGAGATTCATCAAAGACTTCAGTAAGATCACTCTGCCCTTCTTAAAACTTTTATAGAAAGACATTGAGTTTTGCTTTGATGATGATTGCTGGTCAGCCTTTGATGAGCTGATGAAGAGGCTCATCTCCTCTTCCATTATTCAACCACCACAATGTGTGACACTTCAAATTATGCAGTGGAAGCACTTTTATCCCAAAGGGTAGAGGGGAAGTCTCACGTGATAGCTTATGCTTCACGTACAATTGATACAACTCAAAGAAATTACACAACCATTGAAAAGGGGCTTTTAGCTGCTGCATTTGCTTTAGAAAAATGTATATCATATTTGCTTGACTCTAGCATATTTTCTCTCTCAAATGTCCCTCCCTTCCTGCATGTTGTTTTGTCTTTGCTAGGGTTTAGGGTTTGTTAGTGTGTTTGAATGTGGTTGCGAGCATTGCTTGAGGAAGATCTCTGATTTTCAAGAATCAAGAAGAGGAAAAGATGAATCGGTGCTAGAACCAGCAAAATGCCTTCACAAGCAGCATCAGGTAAGTGAATCAATATTGCTCTGTTCATGTGTCTACTTCTCTCTTTGTGCATGTATGGCTGAATTGGGGAAATTAAATTTTTCCACCAGAATTTTGATCTACCAGCAGGCCTACAACGATTAGTGGTGGTTTATGGTCGAGTATGTTGCTGGAAATAAAATGGAGAAAAAGAAGATGGAAGCTGAGGAAATGGAGAAGTCGAGCAGAATCTTCAACGGGTAAGTAAAGAATTATCTAGTTTTAGATTGAAAAATATGCTCCTTCATCTTGCATGTGTGTGTGTGCTACTAGAAAATAGGTAGCAATTACCGATATCCTCTAAACTGATTTAAAACCTTGTAGCTGAGTTGAGCACCATTTAAATGCAAATACGATCAACTGATATAAAGCAACCTAATAGCATTTTGATCAACAATTGTTTACAAAATTAGACTATCAATTTTATCTCCATTTATGTTCATCTTCTTGAAAGAATGGTTTAAATAAAGTCAGTAGAATCTTACTTTGACTGTGTAATGGGTTCACTAGTTCACTAGTTTCATTAGGTGATCTAATTATCAAATTAAATTTCAAATTATCTTGTTTTATTCTGCTATTGGCAATCGATTTATTTTGGCCATATCTGTGTTAAGTTTCATATAAAGAGCCCAAAGTAGCAATTGTTGTAAAGAAGCTATTGATATAACCGATAGCAATATGTTAGGATCAAGATACAATATATTGACTGGCCCTTCACTTTCTGTGCTTCATCACTCTTTTTATTCCACAAAAGGTAATTGGTAATTAATTAAGAAGGACAATGGTTGTGAGGTTTCCAATCAGTGCCACCCACTTACTTGTAGCAACATTAAGTGTTCTATTCTTATAAAAAAAGAAATAATCATTTTTCCTTTAAGTGTTCTATTATTATAAAAAATAAACCTATGTAAATTAACTTCTTTGAAACAACGAAAAGATAAAGTGCAATGCTCAATGAAAAACTATTGATAGTGATTTGTTATTTTAACAATAGTGGTTTATCAAACAAATGTAGCGAGAGGAACCATTTTTCTTGCTGTATTCTGCTACATTCTGTATGAACACATTTGTTTAAGCTTTATACATGTTGGATATATGTCTTTGGGTTGCCTTCCTTGTTGTCTGAGTGTTGGCCGAGGAAATCATGGAAAATAGAATAGTTGCTTTACCTGTTGTGTCACGACCCATTTTCTAAGCACATGACCGGCACAATGATGAATATCCCATCACTGTAAGCCTTTCGATAAATTCTTCCCACAAGTAAAATCGTTAGTCATTATCTCTATATTCTCAAAATACCATTCCTTAATAAATACAAAGAAAATACATCAGATTTTCTTAATTAATAATAGATCCTCAGTACAAAATACATTATCATACTGAAATACAAGCCAAATACCAAACCCCTGACCTAGATGTCCTAGACGGTTACAGAGCAACATACTGTATAACAAAGAAGGGCCTACCCGACAGCGGGAAGGTCCAACGTGATCTACTCCTCTAGCGGATGTACTTCGGCGGCAACCTGATCTGAACAAAAAGTTTGTACAAACAGTGTGAGCTTTTAAACTCAGTGAGCAAATCGGCCTCGCGTTAATAAAATTCAAATACATCACCAGTCATGCAAGCATATCCGAAGGCTCAAGCTCAACCAATAGACATAGTTAGAAATTACATACAAGAAAAATTCATCCAATTCAACAAACGATACTAGTACTCGTCAATGGCAATATATCCCGGAGAGCGCACACAGGCCGGCTCACCAATTTTGTATTTTTCCGCCATGACGCACAACCTCATCCTCTTAGCTAGGGCGCCTCACGGATTTATCACCAATCCGGGCTATATCCCTACTGAGGGAATCGTTGTCTCCACACTCATTGGTCAAGACACCCTTTAACCCGGGTTTTCCGCCTTGCCGTGAGAGGGGGTACTGTACCGCTCAATCACAATCAATAGTACAACAGTTCATATCATAATCAGAAGCACAATATAATACTCATCCATATAACAGGTATAGTATATAACTATATGATTCAAATTTCATATCATCATGAGATACTTGCTTTGTCTTATCCATACTTCTGGATTAATTATCTCATTATATTCGTCATTCTGAATCCAATTTCCCCCTATGAATCTTGGGAGTGTCCTACGACATACTTTTTATCACCAGTAATGCTAAAACTCTATTAAAACAGGGTCGTTTCACTCACCTGGATTCCGTACGAGTTTCACTTCTCTAAATCGTTACGGACAAGAGTACGCAGGTGAATTTCAGTGTTCCGCTACAGAGATTTTCATGAAAGATTACAGAAAATACGTTAAGATCGTTTTCGTATAGATACTGTTCATACGTACGGGTACTATTCATACGGTCACTATTCATACATACGGTACTATTCATACGGTCACTATTCATACGTACGGGTACTATTCATACCGGAAATACAGAATACAATCTGTAAAAGAGTACACCAGGTAAGTTCCCAGGAAAGAGTGGAGGGTCACACTGGACACACTTAAAAACCAGGTCTTTCCTTAGCCAGAACTTTCCTAGACATGTATTCTCCACAGATTATATTCTATTTCGGTAATCAGAGAATCAAAATAACAGCTAACGACAATTTTTCTGATGTGGAAGATCGGCCAAAGCCGCAACCACAGAGCATACTTAAGAAAATAACTTCTAAAATTTGAAAGACATAGAAAGGGCATAGTATCCTTACCTAAGCAAAAACGGAAAGGCCCAAAATCTCAGAAGCCTAGCGTCGGAGCAAGAGAAACTTAAGGAGGGAAGAAGAGAAGTTGAAGGTGTGAGTTTAGAAGTGAAATGGAAGGGCCTATTTATAGCAAAAGTCAAGGGTACTATTTGACACTATGCACTAATAAAATATTCAATTTACTATTCATGAAAATGACATTTCTAATAATGCAGTTACTGTGCACCTTACGCGTACGATGAAAAATTTTCGTTTATTTACTATTAGAAACTTTAAAGGGAAAACTATCCTTTCACCTTAAACCTTTAAGTTTCTTTTCAATTCAGTCCTTTCAATTTAGTCCCTGAGGGTATTTTTACACATAAAACGTCATTTTCTCCTACAAACTTCTTTCTAGTTTTCTCTTATAACCAAACCACATCTAGTATTTGACATTTTGATTGTATAAATGAACAGTACCATATACGTAAATAGTAACAGTAGTTTGAAAACACGCATTTATATTTTATTTTTCATGGGTATTACATTATCACCCCCTTTAAGAAATTCGGTCCTCCGAATTTAAATTACCTCAAGTCGTAAAAAGATGCGGATATCTAGAACGCATGTCGGCCTCGACTTCCCATGTGGCTTCTTCGTGAGTTTGATTCCTCCACAAAACCTTGACGGATGGAATCTCCTTAGATCGGAGTTTCTTTACTTGACTATCGAGGATCGCCACCGGTATCTCCTCGTATGACAAGTTTTCATCTACTAGGATAGAATCATTCTGAGAAGGGTCATGAAGGTACTTCCTTAACATGGATACGTGAAAAACAGGGTGAATCCCTTCCAGATCCATAGGTAGGGCAAGCCGATAAGCCACTTTTCCCACTCGTTCTAGAATCTCATAAGGCCCGATGTATCTAGGACTCAACTTTCCTTTCCTTCCAAATCTCAACACACCTTTCATTGGAGAGACCTTAAGGAATACCATATCGCCGACTGAGAACTCCAAATCACGTCGTCTGTGGTCAGCGTATGCCTTTTGTCTACTTTGAGCTGCTCGCATCCTATCTTGTATTGTCTTAACCTTGGTTAGGGCATCCTGGGCCAAGTCAGGTCCTAATGCTTTCGCTTCACCTACCTCGAACCAACCGATCGGAGATCTGCAACGTCTCCCATACAAGGCCTCAAAGGGTGCCATCCCAATAGTGGCCTGGTAGCTGTTGTTATATGCGAACTCTACAAGATACAAATGCTTTTCCCAGCTACCACTGAAATCTAGAATACAAGCTCGTAACATATCCTCTAGCGTCTGAATCGTCCGCTCTGACTGTCCGTCTGTCTGTGGGTCAAAAGCGGTACTAAGGTCCACTCGAGTACCTAATGCCTCCTGAAAACTTCTCCAGAAACGAGAGGTAAATTGAGGACCTCTATCAGAAATGATAGATATAGGTACTCCATGCAACTTTACTATTTCTTTAATATACAATTGTGCCAACGTTACTACACCATAAGTGGTTTTGACTGGAATGAAGTGTGCTGATTTGGTTAGTCGGTCAACAATGACCCAAACTGAGTCATAACCTCCTGTGGAGCGAGGTAGACCAACAACAAAGTCCATCGTCACTCGTTCCCATTTCCATTCAGGAATCTCTAATCGTTGTAACGAGCCTCCTGGCTTTAGATGCTCAGCCTTAACCTGTTGACAGGTTAAACAACGAGACACAAATTCTGCTATGTCTTGTTTCATTCCTTTCCACCAGTAGATCTGTTTCAGATCCTGATACATCTTGGTGGCTCCTGGATGTACAGCATATGCAGCACGATGACCTTCTTCCATGATGTCTCGTCTAAGAGTTCCAACATGTGGTACACACAACCGTTGTTCAAAATGTAAGACTCCTGTATCGTCGAGTGTGAAACTATTCACTTCACCAATCTTCACCTTTTCCATAATTTGGACAAGCTCAGGATCCTCCATTTGAGATATCCGTATCTGGTCAACAAGGGAAGATCTAGCCCTGATATGGGCTAAGAATGATCCTGTCCTTGTAACCTCAAGAGTAGCACCTTTTACTCTCAGCTCTTGTAGTTCTTGGATCAAGGGTCTTTTTGTTACTGCTATATGGGCCAGACTACCCATAGATTTTCGACTCAAGGCATCTGCTACCACGTTCGCTTTACCTGGGTGGTAAAGAATATTGCAATCATAATCTTTTAGTAATTCTACCCATCTCCTCTGCCTCAAGTTTAAGTCCTTTTGGTCGAAAATATATTTTAGACTTTTATGGTCAGTGTAGATTTCGCAAGTTTCTCCGTATAGATAATGTCGCCATATCTTTAAAGCGAAAACTACTGCTGCCATTTCCAGATCGTGGGTGGGGTAGTTTTGTTCATGTTTCTTAAGTTGTCTCGATGCATATGCCACTACCTGGCCATGCTGCATGAGAACACATCCCAACCTTACTCTTGATGCATCGCAGTATACTGTAAAACCTCCTGGTCCTGAGGGTAAGACCAATACAGGTGCGGAGATTAACCTTTTCTTGAGTTCTTGGAAGCTTTCTTCACAAGCGTCATCCCATTGGTACTTTACTCCTTTCCTAGTCAGTCGTGTGAGAGGAGCGGCTAACTGAGAAAAATTTTGGATGAAACGACGATAATATCCTGCCAATCCCAAGAAGCTGCGAATCTCCGTGACGGAGGTAGGTCTAGGCCACATTTTGACCGCTTCTACTTTGCTTGGGTCTGCTTGGATGCCATCTTTGGAGATCACATGTCCCAAGAAAGTTACACGATCAATCCAAAACTCGCATTTAGAGAATTTGGCGTACAATTGATGATCCCTCAATGTCTGCAACACAACACGAAGGTGTTGTTCGTGCTCTTCTGAAGTCTTTGAGTACACCAGAATGTCGTCTATGAAGACAATGACAAATTTGTCTAAAAAGGATTTAAAAATCCTATTCATTAAATCCATGAAAGCAGCTGGTGCATTCGTTAATCCAAATGACATCACCAAGAACTCGTAGTGCCCATATCTGGTACGGAAGGCTGTTTTAGACACATCCTCCTCCTTGATCTTGAGTTGGTGATAACCAGACCTCAAGTCAATCTTTGAAAAACACTTGGCTCCTTGAAGTTGATCGAAAAGGTCGTCGATGCGAGGTAACGGGTATTTATTTTTGATAGTTACCTTATTCAGTTGCCTGTAATCTATGCATAGTCTCATCGATCCGTCCTTCTTTTTCACGAACAGAACAGGAGCTCCCCAAGGTGAATAACTTGGCCTTATAAAGCCTTTGTCTAGCAAGTCCTGTAACTGAGTCTTTAACTCTTTTAATTCTGTTGGTGCCATTCTATAAGGGGGTATGGAGATTGGGCGAGTATCTGGTGCTAACTCTATCTGGAACTCAATCTCTCGATCTGGGGGTATACCTGGTAGATCATCTGGGAAGACATCTACAAACTCCTGGACTACTGGAACGTCTTCTACTTTTAGTTCTTCTTTCTTAATATCTTTAACGAATGCCAAGTATTCTTTACAGCCCTTTCGCAATAAACGTTGGGCACACATTAAAGATATAAGATTCCCAGAAATTTCACTCCGTTCACCATGAAATACGAAAGAAGGCTCCCCCGGAATATTAAATTTAACTATCTTATTATAGCAATCCAGGGTGGCATGACAAGATGCCAGCCAATCCATGCCCAAGATGACATCAAAGTCTGTCATATCTAACAGCATTAGGTCTACTGTTGTATTTATTTCTCCGACTCTTACCTTGCAAGCTCGATAGCCTCGATCTATTAGTAAGGTGCCTCCAGTAGGCGTAGTTACTAAAAACGGACATTCTAATCTAACAACTTTTTGCTTAAAGTTCTTAGCAAAGAATGGTGACACATAGGAATGCGTAGAGCCAGAGTCAAACAAAACATGTGCAAAATTTGATTCAATCAGAAGAGTACCTGCTACCACCGTATTAGACGCCTGAGCATCTTGACGGGTTAAAGCGAATACTCGAGCGTTCCCTCGGCCTGCTGAAGCCTGCCCTCGACCACCTTGTCCTCTGCCAGCACCTCTTCCGATTCCATTGCCTCCTACAGTTACAGGGGATCTGTTGGCAACAGTAGCCTCTGATTGATTAGGGCGTACTGACCCTTGGCCAGATCTCGTGTAGAGTTGGGGGCAATCTCTTTTGATGTGGCCCTGTTGACCACATTGGTAACAGACCCTAGTGTTGTTGTTGACAAAACAAGCTCCGAAGTGATTTCTTTCACATTTAGAGCACCAGGGCCTTTGTTGACCCCCTGTACCACTTTGTTGACGCTGTGGTGCACTAGCAGTAGAGGCTGCACGTCCAGAACTCTCTCCGTGGTAGCGTGATTTCTCATCTTGCTTCCTCTTTCTTTTGTTATTCCATTTTTCTTTTTGCATATCTCTTTCTTCCATCATACGGGCGATGTCGACGGCTTCTGTGTAAAATGAAAAATCTCGTATTTTCGATCCCACCCTGTCAAATAAAGACTCTCGAAGGCCTTTAATAAATCGTCGGATCTTTTCTTTCTCAGTTAGGACCATGTGAGTAGCATATTCAGACAACTCTATAAACAGATTGTCGTATTCATCGACGGTTCGTGATCCTTGCCGGAGTGCCTCAAACTCATTCATCTTTGCTTCTCGTATACTCTCCGGAATAAATTGTTCTCGAAAAATTCTTTTAAAGTCATTCCATTTAATGGGTGGGGCATTTATGGCCATGCCCTTCTTCCATGTTCGCCACCAGCGGTCGGCCTTACCTCTTAACTGAAAGGTAACAAGGGTTACTTTTCGAGGTTCAGGGCATTCTAACGTGTCAAGGATTTTCTCACAGTCATCTAGAAAACGTTGTGGGTCTTCATTAACATCTCCTGCAAAGGTTGGCGGATTCAGCTTCATAAATTCCGAGATTTTGACCTCTGTACCTACCCAATCCTGAGGAGGGGGTGGAGGTGGCATCTGGTCTGTCTCTTGTACTTTTGCAGCATGTACTGATGCCTGTGAGCCATCTTCAGATGATTGTCCCATCAGAAGTTCCTTTAGCCCATTCACCTCGTTCTTCATTGCAGCTAATGCTTCCATCACTACAGTCGCGTCGATTTGTGATGGTTCTCCAGTATTTCTTCCAGGGTTTTCAGTGGATATTTCTCTGTTTTGTGCATGGTTATCTTCTGCACGATTAGGCATCTCCAGTCTTGCATTTGCTGACTGAGCAGCTGGAGGGACCAAGGCCCTGCCAGATCTTGTGCGGATTCCAGAAGCGTTTGATTTTCTTGGTGCCATCTAAACTTATTCTACAATTAAGAATAATATATATCGTCACTATTATGCTTCAAGTAAAGACACGAAAGAAATGGATTTTAATCTCTACAGGGCTTTTGGTGGATCTTCATCCTATGGTCGTGCTGCAGTCACGACAATAGGGGAAGGCCCACTAAAGACACCTTGCTCTGTAATCACTAGGAGACCTAACAACCTCTGCTCTGATACCAACTTTGTCACGACCCATTTTCTAAGCACATGACCGGCACAACGATGAATATCCCATCACTGTAAGCCTTTCGATAAATTCTTCCCACAAGTAAAATCGTTAGTCATTATCTCTATATTCTCAAAATACCATTCCTTAATAAATACAAAGAAAATACATCAGATTTTCTTAATTAATAATAGATCCTCAGTACAAAATACATTATCATACTGAAATACAAGCCAAATACCAAACCCCTGACCTAGATGTCCTAGACGGTTACAGAGCAACATACTGTATAACAAAGAAGGGCCTACCCGACAGCGGGAAGGTCCAACGTGATCTACTCCTCTAGCGGATGTACTTCGGCGGCAACCTGATCTGAACAAAAAGTTTGTACAAACAGTGTGAGCTTTTAAACTCAGTGAGCAAATCGGCCTCGCGTTAATAAAATTCAAATACATCACCAGTCATGCAAGCATATCCGAAGGCTCAAGCTCAACCAATAGACATAGTTAGAAATTACATACAAGAAAAATTCATCCAATTCAACAAACGATACTAGTACTCGTCAATGGCAATATATCCCGGAGAGCGCACACAGGCCGGCTCACCAATTTTGTATTTTTCCGCCATGACGCACAACCTCATCCTCTTAGCTAGGGCGCCTCACGGATTTATCACCAATCCGGGCTATATCCCTACTGAGGGAATCGTTGTCTCCACACTCATTGGTCAAGACACCCTTTAACCCGGGTTTTCCGCCTTGCCGTGAGAGGGGGTACTGTACCGCTCAATCACAATCAATAGTACAACAGTTCATATCATAATCAGAAGCACAATATAATACTCATCCATATAACAGGTATAGTATATAACTATATGATTCAAATTTCATATCATCATGAGATACTTGCTTTGTCTTATCCATACTTCTGGATTAATTATCTCATTATATTCGTCATTCTGAATCCAATTTCCCCCTATGAATCTTGGGAGTGTCCTACGACATACTTTTTATCACCAGTAATGCTAAAACTCTATTAAAACAGGGTCGTTTCACTCACCTGGATTCCGTACGAGTTTCACTTCTCTAAATCGTTACGGACAAGAGTACGCAGGTGAATTTCAGTGTTCCGCTACAGAGATTTTCATGAAAGATTACAGAAAATACGTTAAGATCGTTTTCGTATAGATACTGTTCATACGTACGGGTACTATTCGTACGGTCACTATTCATACGTACGGTACTATTCATACAGTCACTATTCATACGTACGGGTACTATTCATACCGGAAATACAGAATACAATCTGTAAAAGAGTACACCAGGTAAGTTCCCAGGAAAGAGTGGAGGGTCACACTGGACACACTTAAAAACCAGGTCTTTCCTTAGCCAGAACTTTCCTAGACATGTATTCTCCACAGATTATATTCTATTTCGGTAATCAGAGAATCAAAATAACAGCTAACGACAATTTTTCTGATGTGGAAGATCGGCCAAAGCCGCAACCACAGAGCATACTTAAGAAAATAACTTCTAAAATTTGAAAGACATAGAAAGGGCATAGTATCCTTACCTAAGCAAAAACGGAAAGGCCCAAAATCTCAGAAGCCTAGCGTCGGAGCAAGAGAAACTTAAGGAGGGAAGAAGAGAAGTTGAAGGTGTGAGTTTAGAAGTGAAATGGAAGGGCCTATTTATAGCAAAAGTCAAGGGTACTATTTGACACTATGCATTAATAAAATATTCAATTTACTATTCATGAAAATGACATTTCTAATAATGCAGTTACTGTGCACCTTACGCGTACGATGGAAAATTTTCGTTTATTTACTATTAGAAACTTTAAAGGGAAAACTATCCTTTCACCTTAAACCTTTAAGTTTCTTTTCAATTCAGTCCTTTCAATTTAGTCCCTGAGGGTATTTTTACACATAAAACGTCATTTTCTCCTACAAACTTCTTTCTAGTTTTCTCTTATAACCAAACCACATCTAGTATTTGACATTTTGATTGTATAAATGAACAGTACCATATACGTAAATAGTAACAGTAGTTTGAAAACACGCATTTATATTTTATTTTTCATGGGTATTACATGTTGCTTATAAAGGTTTTTGTGGTATGAAAGCTTCCTTGCAAATCACTTATGAGTTAAAATGTCTCTCTACTTTACTACTTCCTTTCAAAGATTTGAGAAGTTTGAGATCTCTCCAACATTCTCCTTTCTCTTCCAGCACACCACCCCCTATTCACCCTTTTTTTGCTCTTCTGGAATACATCAAAATATCACCTTCTGGATAGATTACTGAACTAACTTTCATAGTATTAGTGAAAGCACGGAGATATGAACCCCTAAGTTCTCAGACAATTAGTATATTAAAATTTTGTTTGGTGTCCTTAGCATTTAGATAATTTTGTATATTTCTGAATTTTTTGCTTGATTCCTTCTCCCATATGATATTTGAAAAATTGTATAAAAAAAAATGTAATTCTGCTACTTGCAAATATTCCTCATCCCTTGGGTCTCTGGCAGCCAATCTCTCATATTGAGACTCCACTATTGCAAAGTTTAGATTGGCCATCTTCCAAGTTCTTCCTAGCCATCAACACTCATATGTATCTCTGGAAACGTCACAACAGCTTAGGACACATTATTAGGAATGTTATAATACTTGTCTTATTGATTCTATCTGGATAATATCTAGTTAGTTCCATCTTTCTTCAATTTAAGAACCATTTTTGTGTATTTAAATAATTGATTAATGGTTAAATTGTCTGGGTGCTGGCCAAGGAAATCATGGAAAACAGAGTAGTTGCTTTACTTGTTGTTTATAAACGATTTTGTGGTATGAAACTTTTCTTGCAAATCACTTATGAGTTAAAATGTTCTCTACTTTACTATCTCCTTTCAAAGATTTGAGATGTTTGAGATAATATTCTCTCCAACAAACTCCTCTCTCTTCCAGTACACCACCCCCCAATCACCCTTTTTTCCTCTTCTGGAATACTTCAGAATATCACCTTCTGGATAGATTACTGAACTAACTTTCATGGCATTAGTGAAAGCAAGGAGATATGAACCCCTAAGTTCTCAAACAATTGGTGTTATGGAAAATAGATATTTCAAAAAAAATATTTAAATTGTTGTGAAAATATTCTTGAAATATTTATAACCCTTAGTTAGAAATTATAGTAATTAAATATTTTGATTGTCATTATTTTCTATTTATAATTTTTAATTACCATTATATTAGAAATGTAACTCCATTTAATTTACATGAAAAGTTACACTTTTTTTCACTATAAAAAGGGAATCATTTTTTTAGTTTGAGTGCACCACTTCTCTAAACTTTTCCTCCAAGTTTTCTACTCTCTGCTCTCAATGGGTTATAGAGTTTATGTTCTGCTGATTTAGTACCTGGGTTTCACTCAGAAATGCCTGTTTAATTTTGGAGGAAGTTCTGCAGATGCAGAATAATTTTCTTAAGGACAATGTCTCTTAAGACGTGACTTAGATTGTGGTGGTGACAACTTTTTTACAACAATTAGTGCATTAAAATTTTGTTTGGTGTCCTTGGCATTTAGATAATTTTGTATATTTCTAAATTTTTTGCTTGGTTCCTTCTCCCATCTGATATTTGAAGCATTGTATCAAACAAAAATGTAATTATGCTACTTGCAATTATTCCCCATCACTTGGATCTCTAGCAGCCAATCTCTCTCATGTTGAGACTCCACTCTTGCAAAGTTTAGATTCGCCATCTTCCTAGTTCTTCCTAATCATCAACACTCATATGTATCTCTGGAAATGTCACGATAGCTTAGCACACATTATTAGGAATGTTATGATACTTGTGTTATTAATTCTGTCTGGATAATATCTAGTTAGTTCCATCTTTATTCAATTTAAGAACCATTTGTGTGTATTTAAATAATTGATTAATGGTTAAATTATCAATGTTGATATGGGCTTCTACAATGATGAAGGTTATTGCCAACTTGGGGCTGTGCATTTCTTTCTACGGCATTAGATCCATTGAGGGTGGGTTTATCTTCCCTGGTGATGGTGCTACAACCTATACGGTATATATTCTTCACTTATGAATTCATATGTTTGGCCTTGAGCTTGTATAACTATTGTATAAATCAAGGGTTTAGATATTATTGTTTGAAGTTGGTTCTGGCCTTTTAGATTTGATAAATCAAGGACTTTAATGAATAATTTGGCCTTACTATTTGATTTATGAGGAAAGAAAGAAAACCTGTGATCAAAAGTCAATTCTACTGTTATATGCATTTAAAATTATGTTTGCATCATTTAAATTTTTCTAATTGGCAAAATGATCAAATATTTCGTGATAATTCCTACTAAGTAATATCGATCTATGTTTGGCAATGTCACTTGGATTCTTTGATGACATTTATGTACCTCCACATCACCTGCCCAATCTATCACACTTTGAGGGTGAACCAAAAAATAGGTGACATTGCCTGTAACTTTGGGATGACCTTTCAACTTAACGTGATACTGTACCTGCAAAATGTCTTCTATTTTATTAAGATTAATACATGTTTCTATCTATATGCTGAAAACCATACTTGCATGCTTTTATGTGAATTACAGTGAAAATGGCACATGGTTTTGGGATTATAATGAACAATCATATCCTATTGAAGATTCTATGAGGTTCACCTCCTTTTCCTTTGGCATCCTAGTAATCAAAAGCTTGGAATATAAGCATAAGCTAACTGCTAACTTGGAGTTCCCCATGTAGCCGATCAAATTTCGAGTTCTAAGCGTGAGTTACCCTAATAGAGCAGCGAAACGAATCTAAGCCGTTTGCCCCTCGGGTGGTTACTGTAAGTATTTAGCCCTTCTTTTGTTAGCTTCTAGTTATTTCGTTACCCTTTTCATGTTTTTTTTAACCCTTTAAAATTGTCATGAGATATGGCTTCATGAAAAATCATCAACTATTGGAATACGTTAGTGGTTAGTGCAAATTGTAAAATTTTGTTAGCTAATTTAGTGCTTAACCAAATGAGTTCTTTTCATTTAAATATTTTATAGCTTAAAATCACACTTCTACAACTATTTTGTGTTTATCTATAGTGATAATACATTTTTAAATTGAAGTGCATTGTTAAAAGTGATTTATTAACACCATCATATAAATAAATATAAAATAATTAGGTATATCTGGCAACATATTAAAATGGGGTGATATATTGCCTGTTGTGCTAAATTTCAAATTTTGTATGGTTCTTAACAAATTCATAGAAGTTTAAGGGGCGTATAATATATTGGATTATATATATATATATATATATGTATATCATGCTATTATATAGCTTTGAGAATGATATAAGGATATATTACTTGGAGTTTTAAAATTGACTTGAGATTTAATTTGTTTGAAAATTTGTCGGTTTTGTTGTTGTTAGTAGAGTAGCAGTAGTTTTTTAAAGAAAAGCTTGCAAATTCCACTACTTGAGTTGAGAGGTTTAATGTATTGGATTTTAATCTTAAATTTTGTGGTCATAAATTAACTTTGATCTGTTAATTCTTTTTTTATTTTTTTAGGGAGATGCAGGGTATACATATCCTTGATCATCGTCAAGTCATGCTCAAAATAGCTAAGGAAGCAAATATGAATGGTAATTTTTTAGCATTTAGGAATTCTTCACTAAAATTTATTATGTACAACATTTTACCAAGGTTTTGAAAATTGGACTAGTTTTGAACCAGTAGAAGCACTTTTTCAAGAATCAATGATTGAGCTGTGATCGAACTGCCGTCGAACCTATAGTAATTAAATATTAATTATATATACACATTAATTTTATATTAATAAATAGAAATTACTCTTTTTTAATACTCTATATATATTATAATTATATGTATATTGTTTTATATTATTTAATACTTATATTTAGTTTTATATTAATAATTAATTCTTCTACATTCATAATTTTTAAAGTAATTTCTCTTTCAAAATTTCAAGACATTAAATGCTATGTCTCCATCCACTTCCCAATTTCCTGCTTTTTTTTTTCCAATGTCACTCTCTCTCTCTCTCTCTCCGCTTCCAACTTCTGCTTTCCAATTCCACACAACCAGCATGCTACCTTCTGCCACTCCTTCCACTCTTTCTCTAAAATCTCAGTCTCAAATAACAAATATCTTCGCACAATCCAACCCAAAACCATCGTTTCTTCTTCTTATGCTAGCCAGTTCTCAATTTTCTGCTTCATCCACCGAACTCAACACAAAACCCATCATCTTTCTCCTCCAAAACCCGCTACAAGCAATCAAGAGAATGATAAGCCTTCTTCTTCTTCTTCTTGCTATGGGACCTATGGTCGATGGGTATTTTTCTTTTCTTTTTAAATATTCTTTGAACCGACCAATTTAGAAAATCATCCTATTTGGCTAGTTTGATCGGTTTTATACCAGTTCAGTCCCTTTATGGTTCAACTAGCTCTTTTGGACTGAACTTAGGATTTGTTCCCAATTCGACCAGTTAAACCAGCCGATCCGGTTTTCAAAAATACACATTTTACAATATAATAGCTTGAATACAATTCAATTAAATTATGTATGACTCATTTTTTTAATAATTATGTTGAATATACGATTTTAATTTTAGTAATGATTGATAATTGTTAGTCGATTTGGCAAGCGCACCAATCGCACAAGTAATATAGTGATTTGAGAGTAAAAGTATCGTTCCCACGAGGACTAACCGACTAAGTACCCAAGAAATTTAATTGAATTAGTTGGACGAAACAATTGGATTGAAGATAGCTTTAGCCAATGAATGATAAAATAAAATCAATAACGGTAAATATTTATGAGTTTTCTTTTAATGACAGTAAATAATGCAAAAACTGATGAAATAGTCTAATTAAAGCCTAGGGTCACTAATCCCTCTCCTCTATCTTAGAAATTACAAAACCCCTCTCATGCACTCGCAACTTATTCAACTATATAAGTTAATCCTAGGTTATTCTAATAACTTAAAAGAATCCTCCCGAATCTCAATTAAGTTGCTCAACTCCTACGCAATTCCTTGTGTGGGTTAAGCCTAACACAACCAACCTAGCTTTGATTAAACGAGATTAACTAACATTCCTATTAGCTAACAAGCGAAAACACTTAGTAAGGTTCACGCACTCGTCCTTCCTATTCAGTGTTCTACTCTCACCTCCCTCTCCCGAGTTCGAAGACAGCAACAAGCATACATATAGATTGATCAAGTCCATATAACGCAACAATAAAATGGATAGAAAGACTTATATTAATTGAAATAAGGTTGCAAATACATGAGAGAATGTAAAATCTATTCAGGAGTCAAGTTCATAGTAACCCTAGATAGAAAATCTAGCTACTCATAGAAAATAAACAGCAGAAAACAGAAAAAGAGATGAAGTTGGCCATGAATCTGAGGTGGAATGATGGATTGAGCTCCCCAAGCCTTGAGAATCAGGTTCCCCTTGCTCCTCTCAGCCAAAACGGCGCCCCCCTTCAGTCTCCAACTCCAGAATACCCTAAAAATCTCATCTGAAGCCTTTTATATCAGTGCAGGATCGCGACTACCGCTATAGCGGTAAGTACCCACCGCTATAGCGGTAGGAGGCAGAGAAGAAGGCTTAAAATTGAGTTTTTTAAGGTTTTACCGCTATAGCGGTGAAGATCCACCGCTATAGCGGTGGCTGGCAGAGAAGAAGGCACCAAAAACTTTTTTTCAGCAATCCACCGCTATAGCTGTAAATTTTACCGCTATAGCTGTGGGAGACAGCAATTAATTCAGCATTTTCAGAATTTCAGCTCTAGCATTCCATCTTCTAACAAGAACTTTTTACCAACTCAACCTACACCAAAAATAGCAAATAAACCCATTGAATCGCATGAAAGAATCATGAAATCACTCCATTTATTAAAAGATCAAAGAAAACTAAAACTAATCTAAACTACTCAAAATATGAGCTAAGAATTACAAGACAACAAGAAAGAGATCAAAAGAGAGGGTATTTAGCATCAAAATGACAGTAAATTGAGAACTCAACAATAATTCAAAGAGGTAGTTTAACAGCATTTAAACAAAAATATTTTTAATATAAAAAAATTCAAATTTTTTAATTATCACCGCTAATAAAAATAATTTTTCATATAAAATTTGCAATGCTCAAAATTACAACCTAATCAAAATAAAACTCATTTGCTAAATTCATTTAAGAGCATTTCAAATATTGAATACATTTAAAAAAACAGCTACAAAACAAACTCAACTATCTCTATACATTTACTGATAGTTAAAAAAAATGGCCACTAAATGCGTACTAACGCTTGCATCAACGACGATTTTTTGACTGTCATTGAAAGCATTTAGCGACGATTTTAACTGCCATTAAATGAAAAAAAAATAATCACCACAAATTGCAATTTATTTTGGTAGTGATCACATAAGAGCTAATTATGAAGCAAAGTGGGAAAGTAGCCGCCATCCACAAAAAGGGAAAGATTACACAATTAAAAAGAAGATCTCTATGTAAGGAATGGAATTGAAGTCAAATAAGATTGTTGCAGAACAAGAAAATATCAATTAAGGGATGACAATCACTATCATATTTAGAAGATCAACATCAACTAAGGCAACTCATGATTACAACAATTATTTCCTTATTTAGAGCAATGATCTCCAGACGAGGCACTTGGTCAGAAGACAAAACATTTAAAGCAATTAATGAAGAAACCTATACACACAACAACTATCTTTTTGAAGCCTATAAAAACAATACACTTGATCACATTGAAAACCCCTTATTGAAAAAGAGAAATCAATTTCATAAAGCTTGAGAAGTGCGTCTTATTCTATTTATATTATTTTGAGAAAGCTTTATATTGTTACATATACTCTGTGTGAGCAATCTCTCTGCAAAGTTATGAGTGAATTGTCTAATTGTTGTATTACTTGTACTTGTCCCGTGTAAGGACATGTGTTATGGTTCCTATTGTTGTGAGGAGTAAAATTGAGGGTTGATCCTTTTTGGAGGAAATGTTTCCTGGTATAACATGTGCTAGGGACGTACGAAGACCAAGTAGGTGTAAGCGTAAAAAAAAGGCCTTGGTGAGCTAGAGTTTAAGGTTGCTAGGAGGTTAGCATAAAAGTAGGTAGCTATACCTGATTGTTTGTTGTATTGGTTGATTTTCTCCCTTAATAAAATCTCTTAACTGTGTATGTTGAGGAGTGGACATAGGAGTATCTTTGTGAAACGACCGAACAACTATAAATCTTGATGTCCTCTCTCTACTTTGTTGTATACTTCTTTTATTTGGATAATTGTCTATTTGACAACTAAGATAAATTTCTAAGTCTCTACCAGGACCTTGATTTACAAAGCAGGAACTTAATCAACATTTCAAATGGAAAAAATTATCTAAGTTTTCAGAAGAAGTTATCAATACTGAATTCTTCCCTTTTGAGTATTCATCTGGACTAACAGTAGCTGACCACCTTAGCTAACTTTCAGAGCTTTCTTTGAACCCCTTTCCTATTCAAGATGACTTCCCATATGAGTATTTCTTTAGAATTGTTGACATCTCAAAACCAACATCAATTAAATAAAATTAAAAGTGAGTCTAAATACTATATGAGATGATCCTTATTTTTGGAGGATTTGTAGTTGTCAAATTATTAGGCGATGTGTCCCAAACCATGAGTTTACATCTGTGCTGAATTTTTGTCGTACTCTTGCATGTGGTGGACACTTTGGTCCACAAAGAACTATGATTTCATAGTTGCTAGTGTGAGGCATAGGCAAAAGCATAGAGGAGGTGTAGCTAGGGTCATGTACTGGTAGTTACTGAGACAATGAAGAGAGTTTGGAGAAGGCCATGAGTGCCATGTTATTCGTATGTCTGGATGTATATTTTGCAGTGTAACCCCTTTCTAATATTGTGATTTTAGTGAATGCACTGTAGGGTATATGTCGTTTTCTATTGGATTTGGTGTATTGTGATATGTTGATGATTTGGTTGATTGAGCACGGGATGTTGGCACAACTACGTATGGCTCGAAAGACTCCTTGCAAGTTGAATGGGCACGGTATGATGACATATCATCATATGGCCCGAGGTACTCCTTGTAGGTGAGTGAGTATGGTATGATGGTGGCTTCATATGGCTTAGACTACTTTGTTTGGGTGAATTGAGTTTGATATGATGGATTGAGGGTTGATTTGTATAAATAGGGCGAGTGCATGTTATGATGTATGGGTTGTGTTGGCTATTTCGTTATGGTTGTGCCATGTGATTTATTAATTCTAATCTACGAATGTTGTATGGATATGGTTGGGGTAAACCCTTAGTGACGGATATGCAATATGGATGCATTATACGTATATAAATATATGCATAATTGAGATATGCGGATGATTTCACTTAGGTGTATAGTGGATGTGGTAGTGTGGATGTGGGTTGATTAGGGTATTTTCTTGATTGATGTGGAGCTGTGTGATGATTGTGCTCGTTGTTAAATTATGCTTGTATTATTACTGATGCTTGCACTAGTGCCTGCGATGGGAGAAACTATTGGAAGTGATTTATGGGGTGCCTGTGCACAATTGTCTGGTTGTGCTCACATGATTATGCATTATTTATATGTTCTTGGCATGCATAGTAGTGTGTGTTTGAAGTAGGGTAGAGTTTCTCTTACTGAGTCAGTGGATTAGACTCACCCCCCACATTTTCAAGTACAGAAGATTGATTAGCTTCAAGATTTGCATGCCGAGGACACCTTCCTTTTTGCTCGAGGTATGGCATTTTAATTTCATTATGTCTTGGTTTCATCTAGAAAGCTCTATAATTAGGTAGGCCATGTAGTGTTGCGTAAGGGGTTTTATGTATGATGCGTTGTGAATGTTAATGAGTATGGATGATAATATGAAATCATTTAATTATGGTGTTAACAATGTAATGTTCATACATTTAAATATTTTCCAAAAGGGGAAATGATATTTTATATTCATCCATGAACTTAAAATCAATTTGTACATTATTATATTAGTATTGGAATAAGGAATTTGGGGAATGAATGCTTTGGGAATAGGGGTATCTTAGGCTTGCGACGGTGTGGTGAGGTACACCGTCTGCGCCAGTCACATGCCTGGAATTGGGGTGTGTCAATAATGGTATCAGAGAATTGGGTTAGGTCTTTTACAAATTACAGAGTAAGGTAATCTTAGTGGGTCCTCTTCTATCACTATGTAGGATGTGTCTTCTTTTTCCTTTGAGTCTTATTCCTTCCTAGGAATGCGTTTAATGTTAGTGGATGATATGAGTTTTTAGTTATCTTGTGAGGATGCCTCCTAAGTGACAAGAGGCTATATTGCGAGGCCATGAGGGATAACATTGAGGAGTAGTGGAATGGAATTGAGGTGATTTGTCCCAAGAAGAGCAGAGGACGATGGGTACACCCCATGATGGAGGGGAGCAGATCATGGAAATGGTAGAGAAGGAAAATAATTACTGAGAGGAGGAAGGGAAAGCAAGGGCAAGAATCTATGGCAGAATCTTCGGTGTCAGTGCAGTTATTGGCAGAGACACTAGCTGGGATCGTAGCTTGATGAGGGTAGAAACCGTGCCTATATAGAATGGGAACTACATAGACAATGGATTAGAAATTTGTGGAAGAGCAATTTCAGGTTCTGTTTGTAGTATCAGACATGATTTGAAGAGAGCTAATCTAAGCTTGGCTCTTAAAAAAGAGTTGGTAAGCCGTTCTTGCCTTGAAGTACACCTTCGAATTAAAGGGGGAAGTCCCGAAGGGACTCTACTCCCACTTTACTTAGGGGATGAAAGTGAGCTTGTTAGTCCAACTTGATGAGATACTTGGTGCGACATGAGGCAGACAGATACCATTTAACTATCTTGGAGCAAGCCTCTTGCTCAGAATGTGGCCCTTTTGTGAGAGTCCATCACATGTTATAATCGAGACAACTAATATGGCATCATTGGGTTAGCATTTTACATCATGTGAGCTAACTCTATTATGAAATGATGATGGACACCTACAACAATGGTCATATTGGCGAGTAAGGGTAGTGGAGTGACTACGCCTCTTGCAAAGGGTGACTATAGTAGTTCCCTTAAGAAAAATTCGTGGATTTAAAGGTCAGTGTAGTATGAGTGGCTATGGCGGGGTGAAGGTAGATGAAGACACTACAAAAAAAATTGACTTTCAGTGGCGACTAAGTTGACTTTTGGTGGTGACTGTCGAAGTTGCCACTGAAAGTCGACTTTTGGTGGTGACACTGAAGTTCAACTTTTAAAAGTTGTCACCAAAAGTAAATTTAATTTTAAATAAAATTAAAAAAATAAAACTTTTAAGAGTCGCCACCAAAAGTCAATTTATTTTTACATAAAATTAAAAAAATGACTTTTGTTGGCGACTATAAGCGTCGCCACCAAAAATCTAATTTTTTTTACTTTTATTTAAAAATAAATTGACTTTTAGTAGCGACTTTCAAAGTGACTAAAAGTCATTTTTGGCATTTTTTTTTGTAAAAAAATGACTTTCAGTAGCGACTATAGTCACCACTAAAGGTGACTTTTGGTGGCAACTCTAAAAGTCGCCACCAAAAGTCTAAATTTTCTTATTTTTATTTAAAAATAAATTGACTTTTGGTGGCGACTATTGAGAGTCGACACTGAAATTCCTACTTTTAGTGACAACTCTCATAGTCGTTACCAAAAGTCAATTTATTTTTATTTATATATAATATATTTTTTATCTCTTAATCTATTAATAATAATATATTTCCTTTTTGTTAAGTTAGATGTTGTTTCATTTCAGTGTTATGATGTTTTTGGCTTAAAATAATTTTAACAGATTATATATATATATATATATATATATATATATTATTTTGCCCTTACATAACACAAATAAAGTAGTGACGTAATAGCAAGACACACATGGTTGCAAGCAAGGACCTAGGCTCGAATCTCAGGTGTGTATACGTTTAGTTTAATTTCAAATAAACTCTAATATTGCACAAAAAAATCGAGTCACCCCGGAGTAGCAAGTTAGTGGATCGGCCAAGAACTGCACAGGTCGAATGAGTCTCGGGTTGACCCATCAGACCAATCCGAGTCTAAAAAAATTATTGTTGACTTTTGGTGGCAACATTTCTTTTGGTAGCGAGTTTGAAAGTCGTCACTAAAGGTTATTTTTGGTGGCGAGGTCTTTTAGTGGCGACTTTCAAAGTCGCCACTTAAGGTAACCAAAAATCATTTTTTGACATAAATTTTTTTTTTGGCAAATAAAAAAACTTTTGGTGGCGACTCCTTTAGTCGCCGCCAAAAATTTTTCAGCCGCAAACTTTCAACAGCAACTTAATCGCCACTAAAAGTCTTCACCAAAGGTCTTTTGATGGCGACTTTTAGACTTTTGGTTGCGACTTTAGTCGCCACCAAAAGTCTTTTTTTTTGTAGTGAGATGATGTGTTTATTAAGGTAGTAAAGTATAGTGGAATGAGGAGGTTTGTAAGGGATTAGGGTGGCAAGATCGATATGGTAATAAGGTACATCACTATCATAAGAGCTGATTTATGATTACAATTACATGATAATAAGCTTATGAGGCGTGTGCTAATAAAGAGGACAGATTGTATTATGGTTCTGACAAGAATCTTGGTAGGATGTATAGTGGTAATATCGCGGATCGAAGATTGGTACTTGGCTTAAAATATGTAGATGGTTACCCATAGCCCAAAGATCTTTGAGGCGGATTGAGTCATGTTTGGAAGTGGAAATTCAAGGACCTAATTTCTTAAAGGGGGAAGTATTGTAATACCGGAGGCACTTGAGTATTAATGTTGTTGAACCGTGGCATGTTTATGTTGATATAGGGGAAATTTTCTTGTTTTAGTGGAAGGAAAAAGGCATGATGACCTGTGGTACCATGTGTAATTCGATGAATGACAAATGAGAGAGGGACTACTGGTGGCACAGGAGGGCTTGGGTGAATAATAGTCTATGGAGGGACTAAACCGAAATAAGAATTGTTATACGGTACCCCTAGTGAAAAGGGAGAATAAATTGAGTTTGGAAAATTTTATGGACCAAGAATGGGAATTGAGTTGTGGGAAGTGTGGTCAACTATATGCGGTTTTGGAGAAAATTATAATTTTGCCCTTATTTAAAATTTGATCATGAAATGACTAAGGGCCAATTTAGTAATTGTCCATTTTTTATATATATACATACCTAACTCACACACACACACACCTTGAGGCTTTTCTTTCCTTTCTCTCACTTGTCTATCCTCTCTATGTTGTAACTCCCTTATCTTCGTCCCTCAATGCTCTTCCACCCAAGGTCACTTCCTAAGCTTCCCAACAATATTTCTCCAGCATGGGTTTGAGTTTTCGAAACCCAACCTGTAATACCCCAAGAGTTTATGTTGTGTATGTGTAGACGTGAGACTTAATCTTATGCTTATTGTGATTATTTCTTTGTATTGTGCACATATTTAATGTTTGGAAATTATAGAGTGCTTAGTATTATTTCTTTACCCATGATTTTATTTTTGGGTGCAAGGGAGTTGGAGATGTCCTATGTTGGTCACATAGGAATGAAATTTAATTACACCCATAATTAGGGGTTTATTTAATTAAAGGGAGAATTGATAATAATTTGCTTGCCTAATTATATGTTGTGTGGGACCCATGCGTATATTGTTTGTAATTGGTGGAGTTTGAATATTTATTTATGCTAAATGCATAGTAAAAGGGAAATGTAATTAAGATCTCGTAGGGACTAAAATGAAAAAGAGATTTAATCTTCTAGAGTCTTTTAAATTTATATGTGTGTGTAATGGCTTTTTGTGTCTAGTGATATGTTGGGGGAGTCTTTGATGTGTGAAATTGCCTAAGTGTAGAAGAGGGACTATAGAAATACAAGTGGGTGGCATGTTGTAATTAGTTTCGGAAGATTGAGGGCATTTTTGTCCATTTAAACTCAAATTTATTTTAAAAATCAGATTACTCTCTCTTTTTCCCTCTACACACTCATGGAAAACACACACAGAGACTTTGCTTCAAGTATCCTCTTCCCAACTCTTACGCCACACACATATAAAACTCCACCTTCAGCCCTAATCTTCTTCTTGGCCGATGTTGCTTTGGGACTTAGGGTTTGCTTGGTTGCTGATTGGACTCTCCTTTGTTTCATCCCTTTCCTAAACCCTAGGTGTAGTATGTTTGATTGGTGGGCTAATTGTTGTATTTTGGAAATAATGTTGTGCTTTTATTTTGATTCTTGGTTTGCAAAGGTTGGAAGAAATATGATTGGTGATTTGGGATTGTGGAAACCATGATTCTTTTTTGGAAGAAAAACCCTTTCCATGAACAGTCAAATGATTTTAGTTCCATGAGCTTGTCGGTATTGCTTTTATAGAATTTTAATTAAGTTTAAAACACCCAAAAATCCTTGAAACTAACCCCTAAATGAAGCTTTGCTAAGGAAGGATAAAAAGAGTTGGAGATGCCATTTTTGCTGCTGGCATCGGGTCTATGCAAATCTACTTGCCCAAGGAACCATCTGGAGAGCTTCATGGTGAATCAAGTCTGGGCGCCCCAAGCACCATGGAAGTCGAGGGGGGTGTTGTTGTGTCACCTCGGGCGCCACGGCCTAGAGAGTTTGAATGAGTTGGGTAGGTGTTGGGTGTGCCCGGTGACCCACACTGTGGAGGCTATTTGAGATGGGAGCTAAGAATTGTGACCTTGTGTTGTTCCGTAGGTGGTTCAAGAATCCTTTATGTGCTTGTTTGGTACTCTCTTCCTGCGTTTCAAATTGCGGCCGCATCGCATTGATGCGGCCGCAATATTGCGGTTGCGGCAGTGGCCGCATCCGCATCACCCCGCAATTGCGGGGTGATTAAAAATCTCACTGATGCGCCGCAACGGAACGGAGTTGCGGTCGTAACGGCGTTACGTTGCGTTTTCTGTATAAAAGCTAAAAAACATTTGGACAAATCATACCATTTCAGCCGAATGAAGCCCTAGATCTAGTTTAGAGAAGAGAGAAAGTGAAAAACCACTTACCTAACCCATGGAAGTCGCTATCGTTCGTCTGCCGCCGCCATCGCTCACTAGTCCTCTGTTTTCCTCCATCTGGTGCCGTGACCGGTGACCCCTTCTTCATCTTCGATCTCATGCTACCCAATGCGGCAGTGCCCACCAATTCATTTTCGATCTCCACTCCACTCTATCCGTTGATTCCGTTCATCGTCCTCACTCCTCAGCGTTGGTCTTCGTCTTTCTCTCATCCTTTTGATCTGTGGTGGTTGTTGCTGGCTTTGTGCTTGGCGTGAGGGTCTGTATCTGAAATTTTCTCTCATCCCTTTGAAGTCTGATCTGGTGGTTACTGCCTCGGTGCATGGCCGTGGCGTAACCGCGTAAGTCTCTGTGTCTTCTCCGTGCGTGCCCCTTTGGTCAGTCTGTGTATGTGTGTGTGTGTGTGAGCCGAGGTGAGAGATTCAAAGAAAAGAAGAATCGTGATTCGTGACTGTGAAAGCCTTCAGCGTTTTTCAAGATCTGACTTTAAGTAAGGTGAGTGTGTGATTATGTGGCAAATTTTGTGTGGTCTGTGACTTTGTGGAATGTGGATAGATATGATGAAATTTTGATCAGATTTCTTTGCTGTGTGATGTGTGAAAGTTAAAATTGTGATTGTGTGGTGATTTGTGTATATGAATGATGAATCTGATTGGTAATTGCAGTTGTGCGAAACTAACTAATTTAGGGGCTAGTTAGGAATTCTAATATAGTGTGATTCTAAATATATTAAATATATATAGTGTGCTGATGATAACCAACGAAAAAGTTCATATTATAACATAATATTATAAAAATTCATATTAAATATATTCTTTTGAATAAATTTGGCTCTCTTGACATTATCTTTTGTTGTATTTAGAATAGGGTAATTATTGATGTAATTTCTAAAAATTTTATAATTATCTCAAATTAATTTTTTTAAAAAATAAAACATTTCAATTTACTTCTTAATTATATTGGTTTTAATTTTTTTTATTTGACAAAATTAGTGTGACAATAAAAATGTATAAGATTTACTATCGGTAGATTTGATTATCTAACAACAACAACAACAACAAATCAATGAGATAAATACATTTTTTTGATAATTAAATTGTGATATTTGATTTTTCAAAAACTAAATTAAAACAATTATAAAATTTTAGAGACCAGATAATTAATTGTGTGAAATTTCTAAACCTTAATATGTATAACTCAAAGACTTGAACCACAGTTAGGAGCTAGGATTGGTAATTTAATTTGGAAAATGGAGATAAGAAAGAAAATAATTAGACAACAATTGAATTAATTAGGAAGGTATCACTTTTGACATTTGGTTAACTTGAGATGGAAAACAAAAAACAGATCTCTCTCTCTCTCTCTCTCTCTCTCTCTCTCTCTCTTGTTATGATATACATTTATATATTATCACATTCTTAAGTTTGTTATGTTTTATCAATAGGTACCATAAAATATAAATAATGCCGCCAAGGGAGGAATTTCCATCAGGAAGATTTGAAGGTGCTCCTAGTACAGATCTTGGATGGCATTTTGGAACTCCTGTACCTGGAAATTGGAACAACATAGAGTGTAAACTTTACGGAAAAATAGTAAAAGGAGGAATTACCCGAATCAAGGAACATATTGCACATTTTCAAGGTAATGTAGCTCCTTGCCCTAGAGTTACTAAAACTGTCAGAGAAGGAATGATGAAACTTCTAAAAGATACTAAATCAAAAAAATTTGACTCAAGAAAAAGAAAAGAAGAATTTGAAGCAAGATTGCGAGGCGAAGATGATAATGAAATGGAAGGATTTATTGATGATGAGATGCAAATGAGACATGCAACTCAAGAAAGTGTTAGATCTCATCATGAATGGGAAGAAAGACAAAGCTTTAGGCACCAAACAGGTGGGGCACGAAATGTGTATGATGAGGGTGGAAGCTCTCGTGGTCATGTAGCGGGTGTTAGTGGTGCTAGTAGACAACGTCTATCTAGTTTAGAAGAGACTTCATTTAGTTTGAGGTCCACAGATGTTAATCTTGTTAGAAGTCAAAGTGTGAAGCAACCAAAAATTACAACTGGTATCATGAAGTCGTTGAGAAAAAAGTTAGGGGAAGCGGTCTCAAAATTTATAATATATGAACGTCTTCCTATGAACTTACCTAACTCTCCATGGTTGCATAGTTTGATCACTACCGCCGCTAGTATTGGTAGCTCAGTTGTTAAATTTCCAACACCTTATGAGATTTCTGATATCTACTTAGAAGAAGAGTACAAAGAAATGAAACAATGGATGGAAGGGCTCAAAGGTGCATGGAAGGAAAGAGGTGTGACAATAATGTACGATGGTTGGACGAACAGTATGAATCATATGCATATGATGAATTTTCTTGTCTATTGCAGTAGAGGTACTGTTTTTTTAAAATCTATTGATGCCTCCGGTGTTGCCAGTAGAAATATTGATTACTACTTCCAGTTACTTGATAAAATTGTGGAAGAAGTAGAAGAAGAATATGTAGTCCAAGTGGTTACAGATAATGAAGGAGCCTTGAAGGCAGCTGGAAAAAAATTGATGGAAAAAAGGCCACATATCTATTGGTCACCTTGTGCAGCCCATTGTTTAGATTTGTGCTTAGAAGACATTGGAAAAAAGTCTAATGTAAAAGAGGTGTTAGAAGATGCAAAGCTGATCACATCTTTTATATACAACCACACTTGGACTGTTAATCTTATGAAAAGATATACTGAAGGCAAAGAGATTATTCGTCCAGGAATAACCAGATTTGCTACACAATTTGTACAACTACAATCTCTTGTGAAGCAAAAACAAGCACTAAAAAATATGTTCACTTCAGACGAATTCAAAAGGTCCAAATTTGGGAAGGCAAAATCTGGACCAGCGTATGATGCAAGAAAAACAGTTTTGAATGAACGTTATTGGATCAAAACTAATGAAATATTGAAAGTATTTGAGCCTCTAGTTAAAGTGTTAAGGCTTGTTGATGGTGATGAAAAGCCAACTATGGGTTTCATTTACGAGGCTATTGATAGAGCTAAACTATCTATAGAGAAAAATTGTCGCTATCACTCGCATTATAATGCTATAATAGATAAGCAGTGGAAATTTCTACATACTGATTTACATTCTGCAGGTAAATTTTATATATAAGATTTATTTTATTACAAGTTATTAGAACAATTTACATTTTTGATATTAATTGAAATTTCTTTTACTTTTTGTTTCAGGTTATTTTCTTAATCCTCAATTTCAATATAGAGAACATTGAGGATCTGTTTATAGAGAAACATTTGAGGGAACAAAGAATGTAATTTCTAAGTTAGAAAGAAGATTAGATAGTCAAATCAAAGCAATGCAACAGGTTAGTGTATATAACTTTAAAAGATTTGTTATAATAAATATTTAAAATATAATATTATGTATTTAGTATTTACATTATATATTATTTATTGTTGTGTAGTTATTCATTTTTCGGGATAAACAAGAGATGTTTGGTACAGAAATAGCTCAACGAGCATGGTCTCGACTGAATCCAGGTATGATAAGAATTTTTAGTTTCTTCTAATATGCCCATTTCTATTTTTACACAATAAAAGACTATAATTCTACTTTTGACATAATAATAAAAATAATTAAATTGATATTAATATATACATTCTAACATGAAACTAAGACTAAGATTCAATATTATATTAAAAAAACTTAGAAAGATGTGAGGGAAGAGGGCTCATTAATCTAAGACGTTGCTTTAATATTATAGTATATAAAAAAATAAAGAAAGTAGTACACAACATTAGATTTAGCATTATATTAAAAAAAAAGTAAAAAGATGTGAGCGAAGAGGGAGAAAGACTTGAGGACTAGAGAGTATAGTAGGGTAAAAAACATTTTCTTATTTATCAAATATAAAGAATAAAATATTCTTTTAAATTTACATTTTTAAAAGATCAAATAATTTTTGTTCTTGAGTTACAGTTAATTTTTTTAATTTTGATAAAATTAAAGTTGATATCATTTTTGTATTAAACATTGCAATTATAAATTTTTTTGTCCTTGAAACTAATTTTGTATGCAACATATATATATATATTTATAATGAAATATATAGAGTAAATTATTATTTTTTTTACCAAATTACACTTGATATTTCTATTATTTTAAAATATCATTAAAATTCTCTAATATTTTATGTATTTGGCGGGGAAGAATTGGAGGGAAGGAATGAAGGATTGGAGGGAAATGGGATTGGGAACAAAAAGAGAAAGAGATGGATGGAGACACAAAGTGATAGGGAGGTACGGCATAAATTACTATCCTAGTTGAGTCTTCCATAATAATTATTTTGCCTCTTAAGTGTTTTAGTTTAATTTATAAAAAAGTATATTTATTCTAATTTAATTATTTTTATTACTAAATCAGTAATTTACTCTTAATTTTATGATGTCAATTACAAATTGATGTACATTTTGAGTCAAGGTTTTTATTTTTACTTTTACTTTTATTTTTTGAAAAAAGAAATTACCCTTCCACATCTGAATATGGACTTAAAAAAAATTGAAATTTAAATAGTTTTCAATATATGAACAGGCAATGCTTAAACTCAAAGTTGCTGTTCCAACTTCCAACTATCTTATATTGAGGTGTCACTAAAGTTTTTTTTTTAAAAAGGAAAAACAGTTAAAAGAAATTGAGTATTAAAAAAAACGGTTGATGCCATTGTGCATGGATCTGAAAAAATGATATTTTGTTTATCCATGTCTCCCGGGCTTGGGCCTAAAAGTTTGTTCTATAAAATTAATAGGCTAATAATTCGATTGCTCTCACGTTGATTAATTAATATTATATATCATTCAATTAATATTGACAAATAAAATTTAAGTAGAATTTGTTTAATCCAACGGTCTTATTTATTCTAGCAAGATGTAGAAGTAATATAATAGCACAATGTATTATTTTTATAGCTATTTGACTTTTTTTTTGTTCAGTTTAATTCCAAATGTTTTATTTTTTTTCAATTTTCTTCTTATTAATCTTTTCTGATGTATTCTAAATAATTTATTTATTTATTTATTTTGTCTAAATAGCTTAATGGTGGTTGCTCTATGGTTCATGTACTCCGGAGCTTCAAAATATTGCAATTAAAGTCCTCAGCCAAACAACTTCAGCATCAAACTGTGAAAGGAATTGGAGTATATTTAGTTACATTCATACAAAGACAAGAAATAGACTCAAGTATAGAAAATTACAAAAACTTGTTTTTACCTTTTACAATATGAAGCTGAAGATGAGACATATAAAGAGAAGAAGTCCAGAAGAAATAGAAAATAGTTTCAACCCAATTAATCTTGACTACATATTCCATGAAGATGATCCTTTGTCTCCATGGATTGGAGGGAAGAGCCATTACTGGATGGACTTCAAAATGCAGAATGACTTCCTAGAATGGATTCTGAAGATGAGGACATAGAAGCAGAAGAAGAAGAAGATGATGATGGTGGTGGTGGTTATAGTCATGATACTGATGGTGGTTTGAGTCCACCAAGCAATAATAGTGGTGGTGGTGGTGGTGGTGGTGGTGGTACTGCAGAAAATGTTCATGGGACAGATGAATATAGAGAACAAGACCCATATCAAGACACTCCATATCCTATGCGTGAGCGAGGTTTTTGTATTGATATGACGTCTTTTCATGATTATCACCCTATTGAAAGGGGTGGAAGACAACATCTTGAAGATTCAATCTCTTCCAGTTTTTCACAAAGTTTTAGTGACTTTGGCATTGGTGAATCTTCTCAAAGTAGCCAAAGTCACTATCCGCCATCCTATCAGCAACCTTCTTATCAAGCTCCACCATATTATCAACCTTCAATGAATCATCAGGAGCCTAATTATTATCAACCTTCTTATCAAGCTTTTCATCAACAATTAGAGCATGGTGGAGGAATTTTTGATTATATTTTTGGACAAGGAGTAAGCCATGGTGATGCAGATGCTGGAAGTGAAACTACAGGCTATGATCCTCCACCCCATTCAACCATGTGATGATGACTGATGATTAATATCTTGTAATATTATTTGATAATTATGTGAATACATTTGTATATGCCTTTTCACTCATCAGCACATTAATTATCTATTTTTCTTCTTAAATTTTGTATTAAAATTAACATGTTTGCATAAAATAAGAGTATATATTTATGGAATTAATATAAATATTAGATATAATATGTTATATATATTTAAAATTAAAGGTTATAACAATTATATACATATTTTGTATTTTTTGTGCAACTAAAAAAAATCACGACCGCAATGACCGCAACAGCATCGCAGTGCCCGCAACACTCGCAATCGCAGCGATCCGCAACACAACCGCAACCGCAACCGCAATTTAAAACCTTGCTCTCTTCTCGGGTATTTAATTACTGAAATTCATGATTAGCTGGCCTACTCAAGTGTGTGAATTTGCTATGAATTGGAACATGCATGCATAGATTCGTGGTAGGGAGAAACATAGAAAATGTGGAGTTGAAACATTTACTTTACATATTCTGAATATGGGGGCAAGTATGCACGACTAGTGTTGTGCTTAGTTTAATGAATGTTATAAACGAATTATGTGATGTACATGTAATTCAAAGTAGAGATTACAAATCAAGATTACATATGAATTGATTACAAATCAAGATTTCGATTTTCAAATCACAAATCAAGACTACAAATAAAGAGATCACAATTTATTAACATTATTACATATTGAATAAGATATTATTCCATCAATGGAAATTAATACTTAAGAACAACAAAAAAAAAAGCCAATAACTCTTCTATTCCTAAATCCTAAATCCTAATATCACAAATTCACATTATATAGTTATAAAATAAAAATATTAACAGAATCATTAATCCGCCACTCCCCTATACCTATATTGATCTCGTGATTAATTGCACAATGACGGAATGACCAAGTCCAAAACAAAAATATCCAATATTATTATTTTCAAGAAAATTATTTTCGAAATTCAAAATATTATAGAAACAAAATTTATAAATATAATTCTGTAAATCAAACCTAAATTAAAAATATTTATTGGCCTTCTCTACAGAAATTTCTATCTCTTTCAATATACGGGCCAACAAGAAAATGAAATAGAAAGAATATAACATAACTAAAAGTTGGAATTAAATAACCGCATTTTTATTAATTTATGGTGATGCAAATGACTAAAATTTAATGACTAACGACATAGGAATTTTCTAAGAATTAAAGGGAAGTCTGTAGACTTTAAACTTAGTTGTGCCCATAATAAGACCATAAAAGTTAGAATGACGATTAAAACTTTAGAATTTTCTTATGAAGTTAGTCAAGCTGATAGAATGCAACTTGTGTCTATCTGTGGAATATTGCTTACATGTTTGAAGGCTTCATTCAAATTACCTTGCAGTTCTTGAGATATTTAATTATAATAAATGGACTAAAGTGGAATACTTTTCTACCAAATGAAACTTTATGTCTTTATCATCCTTTTTTTTTTATTTGCACAAAAACACAAAACTCTAACAAAGGAAAGATACATTTGAATATGCAGTAGTTGTTTTTTTGCATTAATAATTTTTGTATTAACATGAGCTATTAATTTAAAATTTAATAGCTTTTAGTTACTCATTCATCTCATCTTTCACTTTCATAATTCATGACAAAATTTTTAAAGATATAACATTGTGTAATATGTGTGTACATAATTTCAAGTTTATGGCACATATTCTTACACCTTGTGAATATGAACCTAATTCATATAATATTAGTAAATCTAACAAGTTCAAGTGGTTTGGTTGGCGGCGTGACAACTTGAAATTTGAATAGGCCTATTCAATCAATTAGATTGTCATGTTGAAGTTTTGAACACGGAATAGTTATTGACCAAGTGAAACATTAGGTAATTGATTCAATTGTTGAATAATTAAAAACTAGTTGAATCTAAAAGATAAAAAAATAGATAAACATGCATTATATATATATATATATATATATATTCAAATAATGAAATTTAATTTTCATTTTGAAAACTATATACATCATTAAATAAAAATATCAAGTTAGTGATCAAAGCAAGTAAAATCAACGATTTACATTTGATCACGAGTTTACACTTCAAATTAGATTATTTTCATGTCATTACTATCCCAAAATGGAGAGGGGGGAGGTCAATTAAGAATAGCAAGGGTCGAGTGTCTAATTAGTTTTTTTTAAAAAAATATTTGAATATGTATTTGTGAACCTGTCCAAAATATCCAATATTTGTATCCGATCCAAATATGAAAAAAAAAATACTTTCTTAACAAATAATATATAAACATAAATTACTCGAGGAACCTCGATCTGTTGGCCAACTTTATGTATATTGTATATGTGTCAGTGTATATATATATATAAATTTATATATATGAAAGTTTATATATATATATATATATATATATATATTTCAAATATATTTTTAAGTAATTTAAAATATAACTAATTTTAATTTCTAACAATTTTAATTTTAAAGCTTTTAATGTAAAATATTCAAATTACAAGGTCTGCTTCCTTTGCATATTTTGATTTAAATGGTGCATTATTAAACTAATAATATCAAAAAAGTATTAATGATAAGTAATTTTAAAATTAATAACAACTTAAGTATTTATTTTAAGTTCACTTATAAGTGGTTGGCTCGACAAGGCATGTATATACCTCTCGAGCTCTCATACATATATATATATATATATATATATATATAATTTTTTTCAAAATTATATCTGTACATATAATAAAAAAAATTTAATATATGGAAATAAAATTTTGACAAAGATGTTGATATAACCAATAAAAAAGTATTCTTCTATCTTTATATATATATATATATATATATGTTCATATAACAAAAAATTTAATCTTTTAAAGAGATAAATATACAAAACAAAAATTGTAAACCTATAAATTCTTAAGAAAGCTATACTTTATTTTGTAAATTCTTTCACATTAAAACTATTAAAATTACTGATATTTTAAATTACTTAAAAATAATATTAAAATTTATTTTAAAATATTTTTATTAAAAATTAACAAAATATTTAAGAGATAAAATAATATACATATATATTATAAATAAATATATATGTTATATATATATATATATTTACAGATACTTATTTTTCAATTTGTCTGAGCCATAATACTACTAAATTTTAAATACTATAGCAATTAAATGATGGCCAGATTCCGTAGCTGGGCATATTACTCATTAGGAAATTGAGAACCCAGGATTAGAAATCAAATTCAAATTCAAAGTCTAAGAATTACAGTTAAAGGTGTGAATTTCGCATTGCAAAGATGCAACCTCTCTCTCTCTCTCTCTCTCTCTCTCTCTCTCTCTCTCCGTAAGGACGTCAATAATAAATTTTTATTTTTAGTACTAGAGTAAATATTTCCCTCCATATCTGATGCACTGGTTTTAGAAAGATGGACAAAGGACGTTATATATGGTATGGTGGTCCATGTCCATGAATGTGTACGTAAGGTTAGGGGGTTCAGTCCCATCAGACCAGATCCTCTCTTACCTTCTCTGTCTCCCGTCTGGTGTGTGCCCTAGGATGAGAAAGGAAGAGCTGCGAGAAAGAGAAAGGCCGCGCGTGGTGGCCACCGCCGGCCACCACCAGCTGGATCTTTCCCATCCCCACCTTCGTTCCCTCCCTTCGATTTTCCCCTGCTACCCGAGGTGAAATCAGAGCTGGTCGAGAAAGTGAAAGAGAGCAACAAGCGATAGGGAGGACGGAAGGATTTGTGCGATGGTGGCTGCCGTCGCCGTGCTCCATCGTGAGTATCTCCTTTCTTCAATCCTCTCTGCCCTGCTGCCAGACGCTGATCAGAGCATTTGAGAGACGACGGGAAGCGGAGATGACTCGGCAGAACGGTGACGCCGCGAGGTAAGACACTGAACCCGAATTCTTTCTGCAAGAATTTTAGCTATGTATTATACTTTAAGTTGATTTGTCTCATGGGTTGCTGAATAATGGGAAGGTTGAGGATTTAGTAGTCTGAGGGTCTTGGATTGAAGTTCACAGGCTAGTCAAGAAATTTAAGAGTTATATGTTAAAGATTAAGGATTTAGTTGTTGCAAAATATCTGATGTTAAACAAAAAGGAAATTGTTAAGTGGTTGAGGTGTGCTAAGGTGTTGTTTCTGCTAAATTGTTAAGACTGACATAAGGAGCATGTGCTTGTGATAATTCCAGAAAATCTTGTCTATCATGAGTTAGAACAGAAAATAGGTTTGGGAAGCTATGAGTCAGTGAGATTGAGGGAGTTAAGGCTGTTAATATTTATTTTAATGCAAATGGTGAACCGATGCTCAGAAACTAAAACTCTAGCTTGGTATGTTGAAAGAATGAGTGGAATCCTTGCTGGTATATGTTGCAACTTTAAGAAAATTTAAGTGGGTTCAAGTAGAGGAATTTAAAGCTTAAATGTTGAAACTTCGAGCAAAAATGCTAATCTTTGCCATTCTCCTTTCCTGCTTTGCTTGTTGTTCTGAATGGGAAGAACCGTGAACAACAGTGAATAAAATGAGTTCTTTTCTGCAAAATGTTTTAGTGAAATGTTAGAAACTTGAGTTAGGAACCGTGAGGAAATAATGGTATTGTAGATTCCTTCTGACTGCTTTTATGTTGGGGGCAATGAGATTATAGGCTGTGGATGTAGAAACTTGAGTTCTTTTATGTTTGCATTCCTATACTTATGCTAGGCATTGAGGAGTTGAAGCTTGTGATTGCTGATCCCAATTGGTCCCTCGGATATGAAAAAATCACATCTCTTAATGTGAAATACTTGGCTATTTGGAATGTTAATCTTGAGTAACTCTTCAAATTATATTTCTTTAATATTTTCCTTGGTCTATTGATTATTAAGTTCCTCTTTTCTGGTAGGCTCATCTACTGGCTAAGTTTCCAATATTTGATCTAGATATAAGCTATAGGCATCTAATCGCAAGGCATGGATCAATAGAATTCTGTTTCTTGTGATAACTGTTTTGTGTAAAAAGTTTTGATATTGTATCATTTCATATGTTACAATAGACTTACTGATATGAGATCAATATTATGTAGTGATAGAGGAACATTTCTTTATGTTACTATAAACTTATTGATATATATATATATTCTTAACTCTATACATATTAAGTTTCTTCTTCTTCTTTTTTTTAATTATTTTGAGGGTAATTTAGAGCTTTGAGAAAAAAAAATCATTTGCTGCATATTTATGCTTTTCTAATACCATTTTTTTCGTCAATTTTAAATTAGGTGTCTTATGAATACTTTGTTGCTGCTGGTTCACTTGCTATAGCAAGAGAGAAAGGACTTGTAAGTTTCTTTCTTTTAAAACCCCTCATCCTTCCTCAAAATAAAATAGGCTTACTTATATATGCACGGGTGTCTTCACAGCTTTAATAAAGCTTTCCCGCTACTGCTTTTTTTTTTATTTTTTAAGAGACAATCAGAACTTCATCTTGGCATACAAACAACTTAGATTAGTTCAAATCTTCTACATGTCATCCATGCACACAAAGGTTTTGACTAGATATAAAATACTCGTTTATTTGTTAATAGAATGTTTATTTGTTGTTTTGTATATAGGTTTTAGTTAATGGTACAAATACCCCCAGTGGCAATATGAGGTCCTCAAGTTCAAGTAATTTTAATGAAAATTAAGATGGTATATCTATTAGCATTTTGTAAATTAAAGTTGGTCTTGTAAATTTGTTATGGTCTATTTTGCTATGTATTATCATTTTTAAAATTGAACTTATTAACTTGCAGGTGAATTTCAAGAGCAACCAATTTCAAGCATTTAAAGTGGACATCTTTTATAGGAGATTTTTTTTTGGTTAATGTAACAACTTGTGGACATCTTTCTCAAAAGTGCTTTTTTTTTCATACAATAGCCTATACGAATATTATTCTTATAAAAATTATGAATTACAAATTAAGATTACATATGAATTAGAGTTAATATGTACATTGTGCTCAATGGTTCTCTTAACACAACATATGTATGCTTTTTGCATCCTCCGATATTCCAACAAGAACTTCTTCAGCAAGGTCACAACAACTTCTTTATGGCACGCATTTGGACAGGCGAATGTGTCGCACCCAATGGAGCTAACAAAGGCATTAAGCTACATGAAGGGTCTAGTACGGCTGGCAACGAAGGAGACAAAGTAGCTGTTCGCAATGGTTGAAGGCTTTGGTGGACGAGGTTCCTCAGTGCTGTCAGGAGAAGTAAGGATAGAAGCTCTTGACTCTTAGTTATTTGATCAAGTATGATGAAAAACATATAATCATCATACTTGATCAAACAACTAGGAGCCAAGAGCTTCCATCCCTACTTCTCCTGACAGCATTGAGGAGTCTCGTCCACCAAAGCCTTTAAGCACTGTTCACACCTCTTATCGGTGAGGTCTCTACTACATTGCACCATTGCATACCTTTTCTTCACACCACCCATGTCGAAGCCTCCCATTGCAAACAGCTACTTCGTCTCTTCTGTGGGCAGTTGTACTAGACCCTTCATGTAGCTCAACGCCTTCACTAGCTCCGTCAGGTTTGACATGTTCGTCTGTCCGAATACGTGCCATAAGGGAGTTGTTGTGACGTTGCCAAAGAAGTTCTTGTTGGAATATCGGAGGATGCAGATAGTGTACCTATGTTGTGTTAAGAGAACCATTAAGCACAATGTACGTAGTTATTCTACTTCATATGTATTCTAAATTTGTAATTCATAATTTTTATAAGAATAATATTCATGTAGGCTATTGTATGAAAAGAATTAAAAAAAAAAAGCACTTTTGAGAAAGATTATTCTTGTCTCTCTAATATTAAAACACTTTGTGTCTAAATTTGTTTGTCACTAAATTTTCTTTGTTTAACTAATGCTATTTGTGGGGAATATATATATATATATATAACGAATTTGAGATAAAAAAATTGTCGAAAAGAAAACATACTTATTTCTACATGAATAATAAGTTAAGGTGTATAGAATATACATGACGTTGAATAATATTCATCTACGTTATTGTATGAAAAAAAAAAAGCACTTTCGAGAAAGACTACTCTTGAAAAAGACATGAACCTTTGAAATGACTTATGGCTCAACCAGCTCCTCGAAAATTCCGTAACTGGGCCCCTTCCAAGAGAGGAGGAGAACAAAATTGTTAACAATATTATTAAGGAATCTTACAACCGTAAAACTTGGCATCTCTTTTATCTTCCTTTTATTCTTCCTCTTGAAATTATAGCTCAAATTAATTCTACACCTCTGCTCCGTTATAGTCAGTCTCCCAAGACAATACCATCTGGAAACTAACTAATAATGGCACTTTCAGTTCAAAGAGTGCTTATCTCTAGCTTCTTAGTATTCCGCCTAATGTGATGGTGAACACTACTTAGCACGCCAAATACTCAACAAAAACTTACAATGGATCTGGAAAACTCCAATCCTCGTGAACAATTTTTCTTTTGGCAATCTTACTTCAGAGGACTTCCTTGAAACTTCACTCTGTTTAAAAGGAAATATTTAAACTTTACTCTCGCGTAGGAGGCTCCTCCGCTAATCAAGACTATTGGATCAAATTTGATCCAACGGTTCCTACAAAGCACGTTTATTTTATTTTATTTTTTTGGGTTTTACCTTTTTTAAAATAACAAAAAAAATTTAAAAAAAATTGACTGCTAATAAATCAAATTATTATAAATCATAAACTCTAAACCTATTAAATTATATATTATTGTAGACCATAAATTTTAAAATCTAAATCTTAAACTCTAAATCCTAACGATATTGATCCAGACAAGTTGTTTTGTGAAAGATCTAGATATTGAAGGCCTTTCAATGAAGCTAATGATGGAGGGATGGCTCCACCGAATGAATTCCCCTTTAAGTTAAGGTACTCCATGCTTGCACATTCTTCAATGGTCCCGGGAATCTCCCCAGAAAGATAATTTTCAGAAATATCCAAAGTGTCAAGGTTTTTAAGGTTTGCCACTGCCCCAGGCAGTGAGCCATTAAATGAGTTGTATGACAAGTCCAATATTAAGGACAAGGATAAAAGATCAAAAACCTCCAAGGGTATTGCTTCATTCAGATTGTTTTCAGAAAGTTCTAGGTCGTACAAATGTTTCATATTTTTAATGGTGGGTGGAATATTTCCTTTAAGCATATTGTTTGCAAGGCTTAATTCAACCAACTGACTAAGGTTGCCTAAGGAGGCTGGTATCTCTCCTGAAAGTTGGTTTGCCTCCAGACCTAGTACTTACATCTTATACAAATTGCCAAAAGATGTAGGAATGGTGCTCGTAAATTGGTTCGTTTGCATACCTAATAAAATTAAATTTGTGTACTTTCCTAAAGTTTCAGAAATAGTTCCAGACATTTTATTGTGCCCAAGGCATAGCCTAATGAGTTGGGTTGACAAATTAGCTATGGAATTTGGTAAAATACCTCCAAAGTTGTTTTGAAATAGGGACAAAACTTCCAGTTTGCTACATTTTTCTAGTGATCTGATAAAATCCAAGTCATGATGTGAATTGTCGCCAAGATTATTATATCCCAAATTTAGCAGATGCAGATCTTTCAGGTTTACTAAACTTGGGAATTTCTCAACAAAATAGTTTTCGGAAATATCAAATTGGGTAAGAGAAGATGCATTTGTGATGGAAGTTGGGATTGAACTTGATATTTCATTCATACCTATGAAAACTCTTTGCAAATTAGGAAGGGTATTAAACACGTTGTCTAGAATTCGAGAGCGGCTGAGTTGATTATCTATTACTGATAATAAAGTGAGAGATGACATATTTTAAAGTGAAGAAGGGAGGGCACCAGATAATTTGTTCGAAACTATCGACAGAGCTCTCAACTTTTTCAATCGGCTTATTTCTTCTACTATGCTCCCTTCCAATTTGTTATATGCCATTGAAAGACCTTCAAGGGAGGAAAGATTCCATATGGAAGCTGGGATTTTTCCATTTAAATTACTCTTAGAGACATTCAAAATTTCAACTTACTTAAGAGAGCCAATCTGAAATGGTATTTCACCAACAAGACTATTAAAAACCAACTTCAAGTGCCTCAATTCAGAGCAATTTGTCAAGTTGATAGGTATCTCCCTTCTTAATTTGTTGTCCCCAAGAGATAGTTGTTGCAACCTAAATAAATGACCTAACTGTGGTGGGATTTCTCCATAGAAGCCACTGTTGTCGAGGTAGAGATTTCTCAAGAAGGAGAGGTTGCCAACATGAGGCAATATAGTCCCATGCAAATCATATCCTTGCAGGTTCAACTCTCTGAATGCTTTTGACTGCATGTGATTCCATACCAGCTGCAAAGTGGTTTGAACTATTCCAAGAGCTCAGGACCTGATGAGGATCACTGGATATAGATTCTTGAAACTTGAGTAGCGCCAAATAATCAGTCTTATTTTCTAATACAGATGCACCTGTGACATGTTGAAGCCAAAGTAAGTTAATACTAAAAATCAAGATCACTTGAAGGTATATGGACTGAAATGGGCATGACATGGAAGCAAAAGCCATGTTTGGATTGAAGGGCTAAAGGAGAAGAGTGCGAGTGCTTTAGAAATTGAGAAATTGAAGGAGTCCTTTTGAAGTGGGAGCTCTAATTTGTTCTTGTTACAGTAAGGGGTGTCCTTTATATAAACAACGTATGGTGTAGGTTCATTACATAGCAGCTTAACACATGACCTTCACTATTAAAAACAACCAAACTTGTCTAAAATGATAATCTCACAATTGAAAATTACACTAATACGCCATTGTTTAATAATTATACATGAACTACTTCTACCTTATATAAAATATGAGAGTAATTGTTATATACTATATATAGATTGAACAGCTCAAAGTTCTTTAGATCAAAAATAAAATTAAAGAGGGCTGTACACTTAGGATCTACCTTTTTGGCCTAACTTTTGATGTTTAACGGAGAAGATAGAAAATAAAAAAAATGAAAATTGTTCTTAGAAGCCTCTTATTAACTACTATGTTTGATTTGATCTTTGGTCTTGTTATTATAAATAATTCTTGTGTATTTTTTTTTCATCCATGAGTATTGTGATCTGCATAAAATATGTTGTCCAATATCCTCATCAAGTGAACAATATTATTTTATCTTAAAGATGCTGAAATCATACTTTAGAATTGATTTCTTTATATCATATTTGTAGTTACCAAGTTATATATCCATCTCATTTATACAACGTTTAAACAAGCATACTATCTGGTGGGCACCAACAAGAATGTGTTGATTCAGCTTGATACTTGTGCTAAAGTCTATGGCTTCAACTTGGTTTCTTGAAGGTTAATCTTTGATGGCAAATCTGTTGGCAACCCAGTCGAGCAAGCTTTGGAGGTTTGTTTTGGAGACTAGGTCAGAGGCTATTTTCAGCATTAGTGATGGAAAAAATCCATCAGTAAAACAGCAAATCTGCCACTAATTTTTGTTTTAATGATGGATTTTTCCATTACTAATTTTCTTAGTAAAATTTTAATGACATTTGATTGTGTCACTAATTAGTGATGGAGTTTTTTTGTCACTATTTAGTGATGGGCTTTTTTCTTAAAAATTTGCGACGGTATTTTTTATCACAAATTTGTCAATAATTTGTGACGAAAGTAACATTATAGTGACAGGAAATTCCATCAGTAATTTAGCCAATAGTCGAGAGGGGCTAATTGGCTACTGGTGAAAAATCGGGTGAATTACGATATTTATTTTTCTAAATGCCTGTGGCTTGGCTTAAAATTGCCTCCTCCATGTTGTTTTCAACACTTTTTACCGTGATCCAATTGAAATTAATAATTAATATTAGCAAATTATTATATATATATATATATATAATATTATATTACTTTGAAAAGTTGAGATTTAAAGATGGACATGTAACAAATTTGTGATGAAACTTTCTCTTACATAGTTGGAAAAGAAAGTTGTCATTATATTAGTGACGAAATTTAGTAACAAAAAATCTATCACAAAATTGGAATTTATTGACGGGTCTTAGTGATGGAATAAATCCGTACTAAATTAGTAACAAAATTTAATAATGGAAGAATCTATCACAAAACCTGCGATTTAGTGATTGATTTCATTCCGTCACTTTTTTTTTTCAGTAATGATACCACTATCATGCAATCCAAAATATGGCTATTTGTCATGGACTAATTGTGGCTATTCATTATAATCAAACTACCATGCATAAATTAACTTAAGGACTTTAGAGATAACCGATATTAAGCTTTTGCAAAGTGAGGCATTTAAGATTAGCTGCCGTTATATTATATATCCATTATAATATTTACATATATAAGACCTCATCCCTCTTTAGTTATAGTCCACGTAAGACTAATTATTACTTTTTTCAAATACACAACTTTTATAACACAAGTTTCACAAACATATATATCCTTGCTAGTTTTGATCAATTTCACAACAAAGAAAGCCTGAAGAGAAAAGTGAAGAATTACGCGTACTCCACACCATTTTGCGCTGGAAGTTATTGTATTGAAGTGTGAATTCAGGATTAATCAATATCAATCTTTGATCATGAAATCAGCCGATAATAGCGATAAATCACCCCTTTAATCACGAAATCAGCCAATAATAGCGCCAAAAATGAATGAAGGCAGTGATGGAAATAGCTCCAATCGATTCCTCAAGTCGTCGCTAATACTTTGTTCAGTTGTTGTCCAATCGAGTGCATATAATTATTTATTAATTTTCCATCTTCCTTTTTTGGAGGGTTTTCTAGGAACGTATTTACAAACTCAATTATAATGCATGTTTTTGTTTCACAACCAACACAAAAGGAGAATATGAATATATGATGTTTAAATACAAAAAAATTCTCCAAAGTAACTTTAAATTCCAATTAGAATTATTAGTAACAGCCTAATAGGTCAAATGATTTTGATTTTAATAACAATATTTGGCTAAAAATAAGCTCAATGTGGCATTTGTAAAAAGTTCATTTCGGTTTGAAATGATGAAAGAAACTTGGTTATTAATTTTAATTAGATTAAAGTTTAATCTCCAACAATTTGATGAAACATTAAATGGAGAAAATTTTAAATTTTATTTTTTGTGAATTAACAAAAATCAGTCGTCATATTGTTCTATTAAAATATTTGTTTTTACTGATTTGAGAGATAACAATATTTTAATTGAAATTAGAATGATTAAATTATTGTAAAATGTAATTAATTATAGAGACACTGTTACTTCAACTGAAACTAAAGAGATAAAATTATTTTCTTAAATAAATTATAACAACCAACGTTTCAAGAGATATCTAAATGAATTGGTAGGGATTTAAAAAAGAAATTAAACAAGCACTCATAAATGCATGTAGACTAAAAATATACACAAAACGTACTAGCAGCCTAACACATTACCATTACTATTAAAATATCCAATATTTAGATCCAATTAAGTCATTTTCTAAGTTCCCCAAAAAAAGAAAAGAAAAAAGGTAAAGCATGTCGCGACTGTCCTGTTTGGTATGATGGAATAAAATGATATAAAAGAGAAATAGGATGGAGAATGACCAAAATACATGTTTAGTTGCTCAGAATTTCTATTTCCTCAGATATCTTGTTTATATGAAAGAACAGCTTCTTATTTTTGGAAATGAGAGGTTTTTTATCATTATATTTTGATAAAACTTTAAAACTTACATATATCGCATTTATCATAACTTAAAAAATTACACTCATATGCCATTATTTAATAACTATATATGAACTACTTCTACCCTATAAAAATATGAGAGTAATTGTTATATACTATAGATTGAAAAGTTTAAAGTTCTTGGATCAAAAATAAAATTAAAGAGGGCTGTATACTAAGGACATAAATAATGCTTGTGTAAATTCTTTTTTTTTTTTCATTGATGAGTATTGTGATCTGCATGAAATATGTTGTCAAATATCCTCATCAAATGAACAATATTCTTTTTTCATAAAGATGCTGAAATCATATTTTAGAATTGATTTCTTCATATCATCTTCGAAGTTACCAAGTTATATATATCCATCTCATTTATACAAGGTTTAAGCAAGCATACTATCTGGTGGGCACCAACAAGAATTTGTTGATTCAGCTTGATACTTGTGCTAAAGTCTATGGCTTCAACTTGGTTTCTTGAAGGTTCATGTTTGATGGAAAATCTGTTGGCAGCCCAGTAGAGGAAGCTTTGGTGGTTTGGTTTGCAATAAGCAAGGAGACTAGGTGAGAGGCTTTTTTAGGCATTAGCAATAAGGCCAACACACACCAAGAAAACAAAAAATTATTTTAGTGATAAAAAATCCACCACTAATTTTTGTTTTGTAAATGAATTTTTCCATCACTAAGAATAGTGTCAGTAAAATTTTAATGACAGATTTGATTCGGTCACAAATGAGTGATGGATTTTTCCATCACTATTTAGTGACAAACTTTTCTTCACTAATTTGTGAAAGAAATGACACTTTAGTGATAGATTTTTCCCTTAAAAATTTGCGACGGTATTTTTATCAAAAATTTGTCATTAATTTGGGGCAAATATAAAACTATAGTAATGGAAAAATCCATCACTTATTTAGTTAGTAGTCAAGAGGGGCTAGTTGGCTGCGGGTGGGCAGGCGGGCGAATCATGACATTTATTTTCCCAAGTATCCATGACTTGGCTCAAACTTGCCTCCTACGTGTTATTGTCAACACTTCTTATCATGATCCACCTGAAATTCATAATTAATATTAGCAACAAATTTAGTGGTTTAAAGACAGATATGTGTCAAATTTGTGATGAAACCTTCCATCACATAATTGGAAATTAAAGTAGTGATGGAAAATATCTATACAATAGACTAAAATAATTTCACTCTAGAGTATCAATTGTCGGTAGGTCATTGAATTATGTATAATAGAATAAATTTAATGAATAAATTAAGTAAATTATTAAATTTAATAAATTAATTACATCACATTAAATGAACTTGAAAAAATTAGGATAAATTGCTATATAATTGCGATAACTGCTATTTAATTACATCAAATGAATTTAAAAAAATTAGAGTAAAATGCGATATAATTGATAAATTAGGTAAATTTTTTGATTGAAATATATTGTCTTTTGGTAAATTATCATTTATTAATACAAATAATCAAATAATTAATTGTTATATATTTTCCATATAAAAAACTAGCCTACCATGTTGAAGTGTTCATATATGGTTGCTATATAATTATTTATACATTCTTTATTAAGTATATTAATAATTAATAAAATTAATAAATTTTCTATATAATTGATACTATTAATTACTACATCATTATCATTATTACTATTTATTAAATTCAATTTATTCTGTTCAATATTAATATTATATAAATAAAGAGTCATTGTAACTGTCATGAGGATACAAAGTATTGTTGCTATCATTTTTTTTTTCTTTTTGCTTTGTATTTTGATTACTCTGTTTTGTGTATTTATTACTTTATTTAGTTGTATATTTATTATATCTTTTTGTTAGTGTTCTTTTTTTTTTAAAAAAAACATATATGTGTGTGTGTGTGCACGCGCGCGCACGTGCTTGTTTTGTAAGTGCAATAAAATTATGTATATTATGAGGACAACTAAAAATCTTCCTTTTTTTGAATTAATTTTGATTTCTTGATCAATATACTTAATTTTTTGCAAATCAATTTTTGTACAAAATTTTCATTGCTTGATTATCTTTGATAATTGATTTCTATAAAAGTATTTACCTAATAACATTTACTAATCAATTCCATAATTAAGTTTAGTGATTTCTATTAAATTAATAACTTAATTTCATAAAAGTATTAAATGATTTTCTAAGTAGGTAAAACAAAGTTAATTATGGAATTGATATGTGAATTAAAAAACTTACTTTTTTAATTAAATTTGATTTCCTGATTAATAGACTTACTTTCTTACAAATCAACCTTCTTACAAAATTTTCACTAATTGATTATCCCTGATATAATTTATTTTTATAAAAATATTTACCTAATAATATTTACAAATCAATTCCATAATTAAGTTTGGTAATTTCTATTAAATTAATAACTTGATTTCATAAAAGTATTTACTATTTCAACGGAGCGCGCGGATTTGCTGCTGTACAAAATGGTGCTTTTTGCTGCTTTTTACTTTCAGCAACGGTTTTTACTGTTGCTGAAAGTTTTGGCAACAAAAACATTTGCCACCATAACTTTTAGCAACGGTAAAAACCGTTGCTAAAAGTGAAAAGCAGCAAAAAGGACCTTTTGCACAGCAGCAAATCCGGACTCTCCAAGGGATAATCAATAAAAATATTCGTAAGTGAATAAAAGTATTTAGTATTTATATTAAATTAATAACTTAATTATATAGAATTAATAACTTAATATCTGTTGAAATATTATTTATGAGCCCAAAGTATTTACTATTTATATTAACGAAACTCTTATCAAACATTAAGGAATATGTTAATCAATATAAGCCTTTACTATTTCTTAGTAGGTAAATAAAATCAATTTATAATTAGAGTTATTATTATATTTTTTTTGACCATTGTAGTGTTTTAGAAGATTTTCTTAGTAGGTAAAATAAATTGAATTATGGAATTGATATGTGAATTAAAAAACTTACTTTCTTGAATTAATTTTGATTTTCTGATCAATAGACATACTTTCTCACAAATCAATTTTTGTACAAAATTTTCATTAATTAATTATCCATAATAATTGATTTTTAAAAAGTATTTACCTAATGACATTTACAAATCAATTCCATAATTAAGTTTAGTGATTTCTATTAAATTAATAACTTAATTCCATAAAAATATTTACTATTTCAGCAGATAATCAATAAAAGTATTTGTAAGTGAATAAATATTTACTATTAAAATTAAATTAAAATAAATAATTGTAAGTGACTAAATATTTGTAAGCTATGAAAGTTTTTAAAGTTGTAAATTACCTGTATATCATATGGATCACAATACTATATATTAGTGAAGAAATTCAGTGACAAAAATCTATCACAAAATTGGAAATTTATTGACGGGTCTTAGTGATGGAATAAATATGTACTAAATTAGTAATAAAATTTAATGAAGGAATTATCCGTCACAAAATGTGAGATTTAGTGATTGATTTCAATTCGTCACTATTTTTTTTTTCTAATAATGATACCACTATCATGCAATCGAAAACATGCACTATTTGTCATGGATTAAATTCCAATTAGAATTATTAGTAACAGCCTAACAGGTCAAGTGATTTTGATTTTAATAACAATATTTGGCTTAAACTAAGCATAATGTTGCATTTATAAAAAGTTCATTTCTTTTTCAAATAATAAAAGAAACTTGGTTATTAATTTTAATTAGATTAATGTTTAATCTCCAACAATTTGATGAAACATTAAATGGAGAAAAATTTAAATTTTATTTTTTGTGAATCAACAATAGTCGGTCATTATATTGTTCTATTAAAATATTTTTCTTTACTGACTTGAGAGATATAACATTATTTTAATTGAAATTAGAATAATTAAATTATTGTAAAATATAATTAATTACAGAGACAATGTTACTTCAACTGCAACTAAAGAGATAAAATTATTTTCTTAAATAAATTATAATAACCAATGTTTCAAGAGATATCTAAATGAGTTGGTAGGGATTTAAACAAGAAATTAAACAAGCACTCATAAATGCATGTAGACTAAAAATATACCCAAAAACGTAATAGCAGCCTAACACATTACCATCACTATTAAAAATACCCAATCTTTATATCTAACCAAGTCATTTTCTAAGTTCCTCAAAGAAAAAAAAAAGAAAAAAGAAAAAAGAAAAAAATAAAGCATGTCGCAATGTCCTGTTTGGTTTGATGGAATAAAATGATAGAAAAGAGAAATAGGATAGAGAATGACCAAAATACATGTTTAGTAGCTCAAATTTTCTATTTCCTCAAATATTTAGTTCATATGAAAGAATAGCTTCCTATTTTTGGAAATGAGAGGTTTTTTATCATTATATTTTGCTAAAACTTTAAAACTTACACTCACATATATCCCATTTATCATAACTTAAAAAATTACATTGATATGTCATAATTTATATCTATATAATAGATTAAAATAATTTCACTCTAAGGTATTAATTGTCGGTAGGTCATTAAATTATATATAATTAAATAAATTTTAATGAATAAATTAGGTAAGTTAATAAAATTGAAAATTTAATCATATCACATTAAATGAATATGTAAATCTATATAATAGATTAAAACAATTTCACTCTAATGCATTAATTATCGGTAGGTCATTAAATTATGTATAATTATATAAATTTAAATAATTAAATTAAATGAATAAATTAGGTAAATTAATAAATCTAAAAATTTAATCACATCACATTAAATGAATTGGTAAAAATTAGGGTAAATTGCTATATAATTGGTAAATTAGGTAAAATTTTCTAATTTAAATATAATGTGTTGTCCTTTAATAAATTAGTATTTATTGTATACAATAGAATAAATTTAAATGAATGTATTAATTGAATAAATTAGGTAAATTAATAAATTTATAATATAAATTAAGATTATTGCTATTGAGTATATGTATAAAATGTACTCTAATTTTACTAGGCCTTTATTATATAATAAATTTACAATCAATATATATATATATAATATGAATTTATTGCTATATAATTGGGGTATATATTTCCAATTAATACCTTGGTAATGCCTTTATTAGGGCACTAATTACAATAAATTTATTGCTATGAATTTATTTTACTAAATTATAGCTTTTATTAAATATTTTCGATTCATATAATTGATTGATTAGATTATTTTCGATTCACTTATTATTACTAATCTATTATATATTATTTTACTAATTATTGCTAATTTATTTCACTACATTATTATCATTTATTATATTTGATTTATTATGTTCATTATTCATTTTATATAAATAGAGGATCATTCTAACTATCATCTATTGTTCTTGTATTTGTATTATTTATTCTTCTAGTAAAATTAGTTTTCATTTTGTTAGTGTTTCGCATATCGCTAAATTTAGTGACGTTGCTAATATTAATGTATTAATAGATGATTGGAGGATCAAGGTTCGAGTAGTAAGGTTACGGACAGTTCCATCATTCAATATGTTTGAAGAGATTTTTAGTCTGGAGATGATTTTGTAAGATTTTTAGGTAAATTTAAATTCATTTTATTCAATTGTATTGTATTTATTATTTTGTTCGTTATGCTTATATTGTGTCTATTTTTTGCCTTCTAAGGGTGATTAATGGAACTGACCTGCTAAGTCAATGTGTCCTTTGGTTTTGAAACAAGTCAGTCTTATGTTAGAGACTTGGATAGCAACAATGCAAGTGATTCATGGAAAGTTTATACAAATGGATTATTCTATTTTTTATATGTGTTTTGCTTCTTGATTTTATTTTGTTACTGAATTATTCATATCATGTTGTGTAGATAGACAGTTCAAATGTTTCAGAATCTAAAGGTGGAAATATTTCATGTTCTATTACACCTATGAAAAGGCCTTTTGCTAAAGTCAACAAAGATGATGATGATGCTGATGATGATGATTTGAATGCTTTTTAGATGTCTTCTAATGTTAAGAATGTTGTGGAGAATGAAAAAATTGATAAGTCTATTAAAACTGTTAAGTGATTCACAGATATTATTTTATGTATTTTATTGTTTTGTACGAATATAAAGTACATTTGTCGGGCATTATTATTTTTCAATATTTTTTAAGTTAAGTACTTTATTTTTAAATGTGCACAATTAAAACATGTATTTTTATTTATTATTTTATTATTTATCTACTTAAATGTGTTTAATTCGTCTGTTGGATTTTGAAATGAAGTTTAACAAATGTAAATGAGTTAATTATTTACAAATACAATTAATAAAATTTCGTATATCTTCTCAATGTTGTACATTGTTGTTTATGATAGTTTTACAATTGGATATAACAATCTGACTTATTAAATGATGATTTTGAATCATTTTCTCAAATAACAGAGTACTATTTAGAATATATACAGTTGACTATTTAAAATATAATTTTAAAATATATTTTTTACATTATAAAGTATAATATTGTAATAATATATCAAATTAAATAATATAATTATTTTATACAATTATATTTTTTTAAATTATGATACATTATATTATAATCTAAAATAAAAAAAGAAAAATTGACTGAAAAATACATTTATTGACATAATTTTTTTTCAAACACATTGAATTTCAAATTAATTGAATTACAATTGATGACTGTCAATTTTTTTAATGACGGAGTACTATTTTTTATTATCTATTATTAACTAATAGTAATTAATGTTAATTCTATATGCATTAATATTCTTTAATGCTAATTCAATATTCGTTTTTTTCCAGATTTATAGAATTCGTTAAAGTAATTAACAACATAAATGAATAATATAATTACTCTTTTAACTAATATTTATTGTTGATGTTGCATGGCCATTGGTTTTTTTCTAAATTACTTTTTTCCTAAAATTTTTCATAAAATTACTTTTTTTCCCTAAATTACAATGCTTTTACTTTATCTCTTTCAATTCATATCTGCGTAAATTTTTTAATGTGTCTAATACTATATCAGTTAATACTCTTCTATATTTGTTTTTTCTCAAATTCATTCAATTAAAGTATTATAAATAATTAATAATATAATATAAAATTATAATATAATTAATTATATAATTTATTAATTAATATAATCTGAAACATCATTGGTTATCGATGCTCTTTAACTTTTCTTAAATTATGGTGCTTTGACTTTATCTCTTATGCCAACCACTATATGTTTGTTATCAATTTATTATTATTATTATTATTATTATTATTATTATTATTATAAGTTACGAATATTTTTAGAGTTATAAATTACTCGTGCATCGTACTAGTTTAATAACTATATAAGAACTACTTCTACCTTATAAAGAATATGAGAGGAATTGTTATATACTAGCTAGATTGAACAAGTTAAAGTTCTTAGATCAAAAATAAAATTAAAGAGGGCAGTATACTTAGGACATAGTTTTTGGGGTTAACATTTGATGTTTGATAGAGAAGATAGAAAATTAAAAAAAAAATGAAAATTATTCTTAAAAGCCTTTTATTAATTACTATGTTTGATTTGATCTTAATTTGGTCTTGTTATTATAAATAATTGTAATTGTTTTCTTTCATGAGTATTGTGATCTTTTGCTCATAATTCTGGTTTTCTTACATATTTATAACCAAAGAATAGAGTAGAATTGTTTATCTCATTCCTTTCCATACATTATCATATATTTAAGACTATAGGATTTCTATTACATGAGAAGTCATCTGTATAATAGACTAAAACAATTCCACTCTAGGGTAATATTTGTCAGTAGGTCATTAAATTATGTATGATAAAATAAATTTAAATGAATAAATTTGGTAAATTAATCACATCACATTAAATGAATTTGAATTATTTGATTTGAATTGATTAGAATTAAAATTTAATAATAATTACCTATATTGTTTGAATTGACTAGAATTGAATTAAATTAATCACAACACATTAAATAAATTTGAAAAAATCAGGATAAATTGATATATAATTTCTATAATCTATATAACAGACTTAAATTCATTTAATTGAATTAAATTGATTTGAATTGATTAAAATTGAAATTCAATAACAATTGCCTTTATTATTTGATTTGAATTGAAATTCAATAACAGTAATTGCTATATAATTATTATTATATTCAATTCAAATTATGATGCAGTTTAGTTTGCAGTTATTCAAGTATTCCTTTCTTATGTTGGTTAAGTTTAGGTAGAAAACCATAACATCAAATATACTGAATATCAAGAATTAAAGACCGAGACCCTGTACAATAGAAGAAAGTTTTTGCAGCAGTCAATTTGAAATATACTGATATGGCCATATGTTTGTGTTTTTTATGCTACATGTCTTTTAATTTGTCTGTTTCTAATATGTTTTTTCTCGGCCAGAATCAATGGTCGTGTTTTGGGGTTTGAGAATATTTGTTTATACATTGACATCTTCTTTCTTAGAAGAGATATTGCAAATATAAGGATGTTTTCTTAATTTTGTATTGTGATTTTTTTTTTTTTGTGGAATGTCAAGTAGTTAGGGATGAGATGCACAGAAGGAAGATGCAGGACTTTCACTATCCAGCAAGAAATAATGATGGATTGAGCTTTATGAAGCCACCTGATCATTAACAATTCCATATATCCCTTGATGCTACCAAATCAATGATTATGTGTCAGATTCAAGAATCGGGCATGAATCTCCTAAAACTCTCCTAAAGCAGTGGAGCAGAATAATATCAAGACAAAGTTGTTGCTGACTTTTGTCCATAAGGAACCCATTCATAGCATTGATGGTAAACCATGAGCTATTGGATTAATTGCAATTTCAAATGTTGAGGAATTTAGGTAGATTCAGTTTATAAGAAAATAGATAAATAAAATTCATTATGAATAGATATGTGATGTTTGATGTACTTAATAAGGAAGTCACTATTATCTATTTATAATTGATTTAGTCTATTTATCTTTTGTAACACGAATCTGTCTAAGTATGCATTTATAGGATATTTAATGAGTATCCAAAAGCACCTACAAAGGCAGTAGTTCCTTCTAACAAAAGGTAAGTATTGAAAAAGGCTTATTATGAAGTGTCTGAATGTGCATTAGCAATATCTGAAATGATTCCCAACACCATTGTCATGAATATTTTGCATGTTATAGTAAGTTTGAGGTGATAGAACATGTGTCAATTATAACAGAAAGCCCTTCAGAGTCATCCCTTGCCCCTTCTACAGCTGATGCTCCTAAAGATACCACACTTCTGAAATTTTTTAATGTATGTAATTTAGTTGCATACTGTTTTCTCTGCTTTTTGATGAATTCTTTACTGCCAATTTTAAGTTTCCTTTTCAATGCCTAAAAACCGACTATTATGATCCAACCCCCTTTCAGAAAGATTTGTTAATGCAGCCTATCATCTAGGTTGTGAAGTCTGAGATAGTATCAATTGACGACTTCTACCCAAGAATACATATTTACTAGAAAGAAAAATATTTCGCTTCTGTGAGAATGCATAGTGATGAGAGCCTTTTTTTTCCCTTCTGCCATTGCAAGGAGTTAGGGTGTCATACATGTGTAAATAGATCTACAAAAACTATTAAAGGGGCCAACAATGTTTATATGCAATGCCAACTTTTGTTATTCTTAAGCTCTACTTTAGTTGTTTAAGTATCCATCCATATAAAATTTTTACTATTCTTATTTCAAAAAAGCAACTTTTGTCTCCTTTTTTAAGATAGTTGCATGTTGAATTCCATCAACTTTCGTCTCCTTTTTTCTTATTCAGTTGACATTAAAAGAATGGATATAAATATTTTATGTGGAAGTTTGGTGTCAAGTCAATTCAAATTTGTGACTAAATTTCATTGCATTTGTATATGTCTAAGATGATCTGTTGCACATAAGAACAGAACTGATGGCAGAATTGGGAAATTATGATATAAGAGTACTAAAGTGATCATTTGAAGGGCCAAATCTTGGATTTTTGGGCTGATATTTTTATGCTAGTATCTCAATACATAAATAAGGATGTGTACAAAATTTCATGAATTATGGAGCTCTGAATCAATATCAGAATTTTTCTTAAGTCATGGCCAAAATCAACCTTAAAACAGAATTTAGGTGCATGCTTAGTTCCTTGAGTTTGGGCACTTAATTTTCTATTTTAGGTGTGCAATGTGAGTTAAAAAGGGAACTTAATACAGTATTTCGGCCCTAAAAAAGATATGTAAAGGATGGTGATATCTAGTAGCAAAACCTAAGAATTAAAGGTTATTGTTAGCTGGGCAATTTATGTTCTCAGCCTTAAACCATAATGAAACCCCAAAATTATTGTTTTCAGCTATAATTCCCTAGTTTGTTCCATGGGCATTAACTTCTGTTGCATTTTATTAATTATATACATTATGTGAGTAATGTCAAATATGGTTTCTTTCATGCTTTCCAGGTTGGGATGGCTGCAAACTTGCGAGATTTTGTGGTAACCAATTTTGATGAAAAAGAGGTATTGAGCTTTGTACATTTGCATTCTTTACTTTCTTAAGTCATCGCTAGAAGTCTATGTGAGTGTATTGAACTCTCTTTCTTTTTCTGTCATTAATTTTCTCCACTATGTAGTTAATAAAAATAAATTATATGCTTGTATCCATTTAACAGGAGGAATATAATAGATTGAAATCATTGCAAGTGCCAGCAACAAGTGGGAGTAGCGAACAGCAGGATGATGATGCCACCGATGTGGAGTTGTGGCTACAAGCAGTAGGAGGGAAGAACAAGAAGGGGTGCATATTTGGCATAGGGTCAGAGGCGTGTGAGATTGGTACCTCTAGTCCCTGTTCTGTCTCGCCATCAGATCTACATTCTGACTTTGAGGAGGAGCTACAACGTAGGATGGAGCTTGTGATAGATGAACTTAAGGCTCATAAAGAGGAAATCAACACTCAAAAGGAGAAGATCGATGCATAGGCGACCATCATCAGTGATAATGAGTTCAATGGTCGACCGTTTCATCAATTTTGTTGATAGGTAATGGGGTACTCCTGCTGTTGATGATGATGATGAGACACAACTCCCAGATCACCCTCTAGACTAGTTTATTTGTTGAAACTTATATTTTGTATTGACTTTGCATTTCATGATATTGGATCATGAAAAACAAGTAAACCTTTTTGCTATATGGAATTTTTCATATAATTAAATGTTATAATTGTTGGCTGGTGCTTGTTGGCTGTATTTCGATCTATTCATAGGTTTCCAATTAACTTTGGAGAATTATCATGACTAGCAAAAAATATTTAAAAAAAAGTCTAAAAATTAGCGACAGAATTAGCGACGAAATTTTTATTAAAAAATTTGTCGCTGATCAGCGACAGAATTAGCGACGGATAATTTTTTGTCTCAAATCTACGACGAAATTAACGACGAAATTATTAGCGACAGAACGCTTTCCATCGCAAAGTCTCAAATTTTATTTGCGACGGAATTTTTCCGTCGCTAATTCTGCGACGGATATTGAATCCGTCACAAATGATTTGCGACGAGCATTTTTGCGACGGAATATTTTTCGTCACAAAATCCGTCGCAAACATATTTGCAACGGAATTTTATTAATTTAGCGACGGATTTTTCCGTCACTAATCTAAATTTTTCTTGTAGTGGTAGTAGCTTATTTTTCACTGATGTAAAGAGAGAAGTATGTTGTGTTGATTCATTTTTTTTCTTTGTGAATGGTTGTGCCATTGTCAGTTCCATTTAGCCTTCCAGTAGCCATCATGCCATATTATAATATTAGGAGCTGTCTTGGCAAAACTCCATTGATATATCACTATGACACTGATAATATTTGCTTCATTTCTTGTATATGTGAGGTTTTTCATAAACTGATAGTAGTTAACTTAATTACAATAGTCAAATTGATGACTATATATATATATATATATATATATATATTTACTCTGTATGGGAAGTGAAGATAAGCTAGACCTGAAAGCCATAAAAAATATAAGTGGTCTTGGGAAACATGTAGGCAGTTAGTGGAATCCTTTCATTTTTATAGTTCTCTTTCCTCTTTCCCTTAGCTCTCTCTGTATGTAACATTATACTGCTTTGATTATTTTCCATGATTTGAGAATGTCGTAGGTTGCCTATGCTCTCACACACATAATTTATTTGGTGAATTATTGATAATTTATTTGTGGTTGATGCACGATTGTTTATGCAATATGAAATTGGATGTAATTTAGATTTATTGACATCAATGAAGTGGTCTCGTTTTGATGGAAATGGAGACGATGATGACAACAATGATTTGAATTGATTGCAAATCTCTTCTAATGATAGAAAAATAATAAAAGTGGAAAGGCTTGGTGTGAGGAAAATGCTTCTAAGCTATACTTTCTTTTTATTATATTATGAGGTAAAATGTATAGGTGAACTCTTTTAAATGAGTAACTTTTGTATATTTTATTTTCAAATTATTTGTGCACCTTCAATCTTTTTGAGGCTACTATTTCATGGATATCATTTACGCTCACTATCATTATTGAAGCTTTTCTATATCCACCATAACTTCATTTTTAGTTTTTATAATTCATTTATTCTTTTATGTTATTTAATTTTTTTTATTTTTGTATTTGTAGCTTATTAACCAACTCATTTTTTAAAATTACATTAATTATTTCGAGACTGTATTGAAATAAGTCACGATGTTGATATAAACTATAAAAAATATTAGACTATTGAAATAATTGTAAAAGAGTAATGGAATTTTATATATATATATATATATATATATATATATTCCTTTTAAATATATACTGTTTCATCAATTTTTCAATAAACAATTTAAATGATTTATTAATTGTTTTCCACCATGAAATTTGTTTTCATAAAATCTATGTCTTTTCACACTGTAAAAAAGTGTCTTAAGGAATCATTTATGTAACATCTCATTTTTTTTATGAAAATTAGTATTAGAGGGACTATTTTGAAAGGAATATTTTTAAAAAAATGCAAATAAAAACAATGAAATTGAATTTGATATACAATAAATAAAATTGAAAGAAAACATAAGGAAATGTTGGAAATAATTTTGGGTATCAAATTGAAATTTTTCCTTGAGGACCAAGGACATACTTGCAAGGACCAAAAAGTTGGAGGGACTTTGTAGAATTTTAGCGAGACCATGTTAGTAGGAAATTCTTATGCTTACACCTAAGTGTTTTACATGGATCTTTTTCCCTTCACCTAGCTTTGCACCAATAGGAAGCTGTAGCATGTATTCCACTTTGAGAGCGTGAGTGTTGGGAGAGATTCCATGTGCAGCAGAAATCCATGGGAACTCTCGGCCAGAACATCATCATAGCAACACACACTCATACACATGGCAGAACTTGATGATCACCATGTGAAGCTCTCGACCACATCTCCTTTTGGCAGTAGCACATCGTGATGTAGCAGAAAATTTTCTGCAGTGGATTCTTGGCCTAGTGCAGACCATGGCAGCCACGTGAGTGTGCTACACTTGAACCAGTGGAAAGTTGGGTTGGGTGACCTGTCATGGACTTGAGCAGCCACGAAAGTCACTAAGGAAGCATGTTTTATTCCTTACACCCTTGTACTCCCTCCTTTCTACAGTAAGCACTTTGAAGCATGTGTTGAGGAATCTAGAAAACTGAGAGGAGGAGAGACGTGTACAGTGAATCTGTGAGTATGTGTCAAGGAATCTATGCCCTCATTTTTTGGCAGCCACGTGAGGCACCTCCCATAGAATTAAAGGGGTGACCTTAGCTCCATTTTCGGCTTCCTTAAGACAGAACCCGAGAAAGTAAGAGAGAAAAACTGTGAGTATTCTCTGTAGCAACCGAGAGAGGAAGAGGACGTGTTCTGCAGAAATTCCGAAGGAGAGAATGAGAGATTCTTTCCCAAAACGGTGAGCCTTCATATGTAAGACAGAGCCCGACCCTTGTGTACCTTCTTTTGCAGCAAAAACTAGTGATTCCATTAAGCTTTTAGTGCTCAATCGAGAGCCACAAACACCTTTGTTTTGCTGCTCAAAAACAGAGGAAACCGAGGATGTTTTGAGTGGTTTTTCAAGGTTCTTTCTTGCTCAAAAGAACAAGCAACATTGGGCAACTTTGGTGCTGAGCAAAAGGGACATTTTAGCAGAGGAATTTGAGGTCCCAAACACACTTTTACAGCATCAAGAGAGTATCAAGTATAATGCAGAAAATTCAAGGAGAAAAGTGAACTTGAAATCTTGGGTAAGCCTTGAATCTTTTCTTTTAGACTTTCATGTGTTTAAGAAAAGATTAAACATGGCTTATAGAGTTCCTAGATGAGTTTAGGAAAGCCTTGAAGCAAGAAGAATGGAAAAACATGGAGTTTAGATGTATGCACGCATGCTAAGGACTAAAGTGAATACAATCAAAAGTTTGCAAGAGTAGCTATAATTTTGGAATAAGATATATTTATGACCTATGGATCTAGATGAAACTAAATGTGGTTTTAGATCATGAAAAAGATAAGGGAAAAATAATTACTAAGGACCTAAGTTAATAAAATGAGAAGTTGGAGGGAGAGAGTAAAATTTCTGAAAATATCCAAATTTAGTATAAATAGAATTTTATTTGGAATTTGATGGGATCCACCAAATTTTAAGGGTTATTATATGGTTAAAGTTTGCATTAAGGACTCAAGTGTCCTAACCCCATGATCTGAGGCCAAACATGTTAGGGAGGCTATATGATATACAGGAAAAGAATAATATAGAGTTATGATAACGGTGTTAAGGAGAGTTATAATGCAATGGTTATGATGATATAATTCTAATTGAGGTTCCTCCAAATGTATCTTATCATTACTGTTTTATGATTTCATATTATCTGATTTTATATATGAATTTATATTATTGAAAAATATTACAAACCATTGCTACCTATTTTTAACCCTGAGTTATATCCTCTGTACTTATTCTGTCATGAGTAATAGTACTTATTAGGCTTTTTAGCTCAACCTATCTTTTATTTTTCCCAGGGTAGTAAAGATTGGTTTGGAAGCCCATATGCTGAGCGACTGTTGAAGTCTACAAGTCATTTGAGGCCTGAATTGTCTTTTGGTTGATATTATGTTTTATGTTCAATGTGGAAAATAACTCTAGATGTGCTCTATATATCCGTGGGCAGGATCCTCATCCTGAGTTTGAGTATGGGGACGTACATGTATGCCATAAGTGAGATGAATATGAATGTAAAAGATTGATGACGCTATTATATATGAAACAGATTATGAATTGTTACTAGATAAGTTGAAAATACAAGTGCAATATCGCTTTCCTAAGTTAAGGCTTATATGGGTGAAAATAAGTTCTACCACATCAGACACATCTCTAGATGAGGGGTGTTGCAATTTATGTAATGATGAGTTATAAAAATAAAATATATTAGCTCAAGCTAATGAAGCAAAACTTAAAGACATTAGCTCAAGCTAATGAAGCAAAACTTGAAGGGAATAAACTATTTGGAGATGGATAGTATGAGGAGACAGTCTCATCATATGAACTTGCTTTACAAATTGCATTGGACATGCCTTCATCTATGATGTATATGTATTAAACTTTAAAGTATTAAATTTGCATCCAACATGCCTTTGAAATTTTAAATTTTAAGGTTAGAATGTGATGTATATTTTATTTGCTTATCTTCTTCTTATTGTTTTAAGATTTTGTGGTTTTGTAAGTTATGTAAATTGTATGATATTCTGGTGGTAATGCAACTGTGGTGTAGGATTTGTTTTGGAAACCAACATCAAGATTAGAAATTGTAATATCTATACATGCATTTGTTGGATCAAGTGGTTGTTAAATGGCAATAGTTGGATCATTGCATTTATAAAATTTGAACTTATGATGTCTTTTTTTTTGTGCATTTATGTGAAGCATGCTGTTGGAAATTACTTTTTTCTAAATGAGCTATTACTATCTAATTTAAGAATTGATATCTACTAATTCAATATGTATCATTTTGACAATAATAAATTATGTATTTAATATATTTTTCTATAATTAATAAAATTATTGTTCATTAATCATCAAAGTAATATTCTATATGAAATAATTAAAATAATAAGATATTAGTTCAACTTTATATTGTCATCTTAAAAGTAAAAAGTAGACAATTATTAAAGATCTTTATACCTAACAAAGATGAGAATATAATGACAAGTACTATAAATGTATTTTATAAAAAAATATTCAAAAAGTTGGAGCACCTATTATGCTTCTTAGAAATATTGATAAATGCATGAATCTGTATAATGGAAGCAGATTAATCATCACAAAATTAGGGAAGCATGTTATTAAAGCAATTGTTATTGCTAGGAACTTTACTAGAGAGAAAGTTATGATATCTAGGATGGTTGTTACTCCATCAGATATTAGGCTTCCTTTCAAACTTCGGAGGAGACAACTTCCAATTTCTTTATCTTTTGCCATGGCAATCAATAAAATCCAAGGACAATCTCTTTCCTATATTGGATTGTTTCTACCAGATTCAGTCTTCGGCTATGTTCAACTTTATGTCGTTATATCAAGCGTCAAAAGTATAAAGGAATTGAATATCCTAATTCTTGACAAAGATGAAACTCCAACTACTGCTACTACAAATATAGTTTACCAAAAAGTTTTCAAAAATCTACATTAGAGGTGAGATATTTGTGTTTCATTCATTTCATAATATCAATACATTGATAAAAGTTTTTGTATGTCAGCCATTAACATTGATGGATGGATTTTTTTTTTTAATTTCAGGTGATGCAAATTGAATATCAAAAGCAAAAAATATCTTATGTATAATCTAAAATGTGTATTGTCATTGTTTTTAATTATTCAAATTTTTTATATATAAAAATTTTTCTTATGAATTGATTGTTATCATTCTTTCAATTTATTAAATTTTTTAAAACAGTGAATTTTTCGTGCATTGCATAGTCATAATACTAGCTCTAATTCCTATTTTCATGCCTATTCTATCTAAAATCTTTCTATCAAACCAGACAGAATATAAGTAATCATCATATATCAAATAGCTAGAAGGTAGAGACTAGAGAGTATAAGGGGTAAACCCACTGGGGTAGACAGCAACATGTATATATATTGGGATTTGTCACAAACCCAAAAGAAACTTGGGTTTTCTTGGCACATTTATTATGCTTTCTTTTTTTAGGACAGGGATGGCATTCGATTAAAAATTGATGTTTCTGATTATCAAATTATTGTCATTTTTAGAGTTCAAATAACTGTTACTATTGCTATTAACCAATGTTCTAATTTTAAAAATGAGGTGTTTACGGGACTAAAAATTTTTACTTTACAAAGATGAAGGGTATGTAATTCGAATCAATTCTGTTGAGAATAAATTCAGTTGAATAATTTTTATATATTTCATTTGTTTGAGATCAACTTCAAATTTAGTAGATTCCAATAGAGTATTAATTTGTTTGAATTACATGTTAAAATAAAATCTGACTTCTTGGTTCTGATAAATTTTTGAAAGTAAAAATCTGATATCCTTTCATGATTTATAAAACTTTAAAGCAATCCAAAAAAAAAAAACACACCAAGAGGACTTTCCTTTAATTTAGATTGAGAAAAATAAAAAAAAGAAAAGAAAGTGAAATTTTAATTTTAATGTTGTATTTTAGTTCAATTTAAATCTATTTTTTAATGTTAGAATTATGGGGAATAGATAAGACTGAGAAAAGAAAATATTGATTGAAATTTTAAGGTAAACAATATCAAAATGAAAACTCCATTTCGATTCTCTTCTCTTTAATCTAAATATACCCAAAGACATTTCAAGCAAATTAAATTAAAATAAATTTAATAAAAGTGAATTCTTAATTTTGCATTCCAAATACACTAAAGAACTAAACGGTAAGTTTCCTATTGTGTTAATTACATCATTAGCCCTTTCTTTCCCTAATCCTCGATTTCCAAGGGTTTGGATCCCCTCCAGCTAGTTGGAGAGTCCAATTTTTTTTAGACTCAGTTTTATAATTTTTAGCCACGATTATAACCGTAGTTAAAAAATAGCCATAGTTATAACCGTAGCTGAAAGTCACAAAACTGTGGCTAAAAAGAGTTGGACTCTCCAACTAAGTGGAGTGAATCCGGATCCGATTTCCAAAACTAATCGAAAAAATCAAGCTGAAAGAATTTGGCGAGAAAGAAACACAAAGATTGAAAAATAAAATTAGTTCTCTTTATGCATGAATAGCATTACTCGTGTTCACAATGTGCTTTTGCTGTTTCCTTTACTTTTTTTTTTTTTTGAATAAGAGAAAACAGAATTACAAGCTCAGCCAGTAACTACCTACCTGAGGGGAAGGGGGAATAATGTCCCTTAGGGTTTCACATATAGGTTCATGATTATCTATATATTGTATATGATTCTATAGTTTTCTTCCTTTTGAATGACTTATAACAGTTCTTTGCTTGAGTAATAAGAAATTCTCTCGATCTATGAGCGTAAGTTACATTAATCGAACCACGTAAATATATATGTGTGTTCTTGTTTTTATTTCTGTTTTACCTTCTCTATTTTGCTGTAATTTTTGTAACAAGTGTTCATGGAGTCAAAAGAAAATGAAGATCCTTAATCAAACTCTCCTGACTGAGGTGAGGCCAAAAATCCTTCTTCCTTCCAGCCTGTAATCCACATTTTTCCCAAAAAACAGAAGCCATTGAATCTTGACTGCTGCGTTCTCCCTCTTCGTTCTAAAATGGAAAACTTTTGGATCACCTTTAATCACCATTGCAGCATAGAAAAATCACATTTTCCTTCTCTTACTTTCCAGAACAGAAAAACATTCTCACAACTACATTTGACTTCACCAAAAATTTTAAATAACTTCTCTTGAATTTTTCTCTTACCTCCAAGATACCTTGTTGTCTATTAATTTTTAGAATCTCTTACCGCCGAGCCTTGATAATGTGCAGTAGCAAAAACGGATCCGATACTTATCCTTATTTGGACCATTAGATTTTAGATCTAATGGTCCAGATTTTAATATTTTTTTAGAAAAAACTACTAAAACCACCACTTGAAATCTAGACCATTGAATCTTAAATCTAACGGTCAAGATAAGAACAAGTAGCAACACCATCTCATTTGACTGTACTTTAGCTTCAAAAATGGCTTTATCTCTAGCCATCTCAATATAGTAATCCAATCATGATTAGAATTGATTGGTCAAGGAGAGCAGTGGCATTATATTAGAAATATAGAACATAAAATGGATTTAAAGCCTAATAGATACTATGTTTAAAGAGTTTATGTTTGTGTATTGGAAATCACAGGTAGACTTTTTTAAGATACAACAAAACTCTTTTGAAATTTTTGTTTGGATATTTTCTATCCAAAACACCAACTGTAGAATTTTAATAGAATATTTTTAAAATCTAAATAATTATGTCTATTCAATTTCTAATAGATGTGTCTGTTTAAATTTAATCTAACATGTTTGTTCGAATTATAAAATAAATTTAAAATTCAACCAACACATTATTTTGAATTTATTAAAATAATTCAAAATTTAATTGACACATCATTTAAAATAAATTAATCAAAAAATATTAATTAATTGTAAAGGAAGCCCAAGTTGTATATCAATATTCATTAATATACTATATTAAATTAATTTAAACTTGATAAAAACATCATTTAAATATCTTTGCAAACATCCAATTCTGTCTTGATATGGTACTTTAATTCTACTAATATTCCAAATTAAATAAGTTAAATTAAAATAAAATAAAAATAAATTAAATAAGAATGTCTCTCTTCTATGACATGTTTGTATGTATATATCCAAATGACATTTTAAACAAGTTAAATGAAAATAAAATTTCAGTTAGACTGAACTCTTGATTTTGCATTCCTAACACACTTAAGAACCAAAAGACATGTAGTTTAGTCTATGTTGACAGACAATGTAGTTCCCTTTCATATTAATAACATCATTTTCCCTTTCTTTCTCTAATTCTCTTATTTCCAAACCTAATCAGAAAAATCAAGCAGATTTTGGCGAGAAAGAAGCACAAAAGTTGAAAAAACAAAAAAGTTTTGTTTATGTATGAATAGCATTATTCATGTTTACAATTTTTTTTTGCTGTTTACTTTAATTATGCCTAATATATTTTATGTTTCTATTGAGACATTTCTCCAACCTGTTTCATAGTCAATCTGCATTTATTTAACCAAAATGAAAAGCATTTCTAATGTGATTAAGGACATATATCATGTCCACTCTTTCTTTTGGTGATTCTACTGAGCAAGCTAGTCCAATCTTGAATAGTGAGAATATAGAATTCTCCTCCTTAGGATGCGCATGAGAGTCACCTCATCTACGTTGATTTCTTTTGTGGTTGATGTTGCTGCTTGTTGCATTTGTTTTGGAAAAAGAGTTGAGTCCACAATGTCCAAAAGGTTATTTGGATACGCATTTTTCACATAGCTATGAAGATTGTGACCATCTTCGAAAATTTCTTGTGTGGGTGTTCTTCTCATTAGCATTTCCAATACAAGAATCCCAAAAGAATATACATCAGCTTGTGGTGTTACCTTAAAACCTATTCCATATTCTGAAATATATTTCACTTTCATAGTATGGTCAATGCTTGACAATCCATTACTCTGAATCTAACATAGAATAAAAAATGTTTGACAAAAGAAATAGAATTAACAAAAGTGTAAAGCAATAAACTATACCTGGAGGAGCATAGCCAGTAGTCCCTTTTATTCCAGTTGTGCTAATTTGCTTTTAGGAGTTGCCATGAAGAGTTGAGAGAAGTCTTGCTAACCAAAAATCACTCACATGAGCTACCATATCATCATCAAGGAGAACATTGCTCGACTTTAAATCACAGTAGACAATAGGTTGCTCACATTCATAGTGAAGATAGTGTAGTGCACAAGAGATATCATGGAGAATATTTGATCTTTGATGAAGGTTCAAAGTTGGAGGTTGATTGACACTTTTTGGACCAGGATGCAACCAACTTTCTAGGCTTCCATTTGACATTTACTCAAACTTGAGTGCTTTAAATTCTTGGCCTTTATAGTCAATGCTCGAGCAACATGTTAAGATCTTCACCAAATTTCGATGCCTTACATTTTTAAGTGCATTACATTTAGAAATGAAACTCTTGTGAGCTCCTATCTTTTGAAGATTTAGGACCTTTATATATAGCAACAGTTTTGTCTTCTAATTCTAGCCTTCACTACAACAAATACATGAAAATGCGACTGACGTATCAGAAGAAAAGATGACAATTTCAGTAGAAAATATTGAATTCCTACTGATTTCCTATTGAATTTTTTCAGTAGGAAAATCAGTTGTAGCTAATTATTTTATGACTGCCTTCCTATTGAAATACAAACATATTGAAATTTTCTTACTGAATTTCAGTCCAAAATTTACATCTCAAAAACTCTTTCGAACAACCATGTGTATTTCTTATACTATCTTAATGATCACTTAAGGGCCAAATATATATCATAGAGTTCTGGTTTTAAAATTAACATCTATTAATTTATATTTCATATCAATTATTTATATGTTGAAAATAAAATTATAAATTTTATTTAAAAATAATTTAAGTAAATTTGACAGTAATGAAATTTTTATTTTACAGTATACTAAGACAATATAATTTTATTATTATGAAAAAAATAGAAATTTACATATTTTTATTATGTCAATTCTTTTTTTTTCCAAAATGAATATAATCATTTTTTATAAAATTCTCGGATTTTTTAATGAAATAATATTCATCTTGGTCATCTTATATAATGTGATATTTTCATTTCAATTAATTTAATTTTCATCTTCATCATTTAATCTGTGTCATTTAATCTTTGTCAAGACTGCTCTTAAGCTGCTGAAGATGGAGTTCCTTGTATAGACATTAAACCAAAGGAATTAATATCCTAGCGTAAAAAAGAAGAAAATAAAAAAGAATATATTAAAATATCCATTAATTGATTACATGGTGGTTGGGTGGATCAAGAAAGAAATGAAATTAATGTTTTATTCTTTGTATTGTAAAAACAAAGGATTATTCTCTGCAATGTCAAAAGTGTAATGTAAAAAGAATAAACAGGCAAAAGAATATATTTTGTTTTGTCTTACCTATTGAATAGAAAACAAAGAGAAGTCGTAAAAGAATATATTTTGTTTTGTCTTACCTGTTGAACAAAAGACAAAGAGAAGTCATAGAAGAACTGAACTAGCTCACAGCAAAAGAAATTAGAATAACTGGCAGAGCACAAGAAAAGAAGAAGAAATGAATAAAAGACAAACGAAGAAAGAAAAGAAAAAAAAAGACAAAAACAGAAGAGAAGAAAAGAAATGAATAGAAGAGTCTCTAGAAAGATGAAGCAAAATTGTTATATAATATGGGAAATGAATATTTTGATTATGAGTGAAAATTTTTTTTAAAGCACGCCTTAATTTTTCACCAATTTGCGCGTCAAAATTTTTACAAATTTGCGCTTCCATTGACAACAGTCTGCACCTTATTTGACTTTCTTTAGTCAGAAACTTTTTTATTTATCTTTTTTTATATACAAATAAAATTGTTATTAGTTAAATAAGTATTTACAATATTTTTTTATTAATAAAAAAATAAATATTTTAGAATAAATTTTTATATGACTGAAAATAGGAATATTATCGAGCCACAAAATTAATTGTGGCTAGTGTGGCTCGACATGTCCTATGTTGAGCCACACAATTAATTTTCATGTTGAGTCATACTTTTACAGGGGAAATGAATATTTTAAATTTCATTGAAAAATTTTTTAAACTCCACCTAAATTTTTTACCAATTCGTGCTTGAAACTTTTCAAATTAATGCTTCAAATTTTCAAAAATTTACCCTTTATTCCAATTGCTCACAAGACTGAAGCTATTTTGTCTAATTTTTATATACATTTATTAATATGTAGCTCGACAAAAGAACTATTGAGCCACTTATTATACATATATTGCATATATTTGAAGGCGGAAGCTTGACAGTCATATTCTCGAGCCCCCATTATATATATATATATATATATATATATATATATATATAATATTATATTATATATATTTGATTATATATATTTGTGGTTTGATATGGGATATGCTAAGACACTAACAATCTATATTTTTTTAAAAAATCAATGGAAACAAATAAATAAAAATAAGAGAAAAAGAAATAATTGTTAAATAAAGATAAGCTAGATATATCTAATTTTTTATATACAAATAAAATTGTTATTAGTTAAATAGATAGTTATAGTATTTTTCATTATTAATGAATAAATAATATATCAAATTTTTTATATACAAATAAAATTGTTATTAGTTAAACAGATAGTTATAATATTTTTTATTATTAATAAATAAATGAATATTTTAAAATAATTTTTATACTTTTATTATGCTGAAAATAATAATAATATGTGGCTGGATATGGGAACTGTCAAGCCACATTAAAAATTGTGTAATTCGACAATGGAAATGTCGATTCACACACAATTTAGACAGGGGCAATAAATATTTTAATTTTCAGCGAAAAAATTTGTAAAATTCGTCTAAATTTTTCACCAACCTAAAACTTTTCAAATTACCACCTCAAATTTTTTAAAATTAGCACTTGAGCCACTTATATATATATATATATATTACATAAATATTAGATGTAGGTAACTATGGGGCCCTATTATTTATATATATAATATAATATATATATATATATATTACATAAATATTGTAATATATATATATATATAATTTTATATTATCGATATTATATATAAATTACAATTAATTTGTTTAATACAAAATTTTATTATTTTTTATTATCCTCATCATTGTTGTGGGAATATTGAATAGAATATAAAAATCTGAAATATTGTTTAGAGAAGTCATATCTTATTATCGATATATTTTTTCTTTTCCTTGATCACTTAAACTCACATAAAATCTTTGTTGAGATGAATGAGGCGGAAGCTATCATTGCATAGCATTTTGAGTAACTTAAAATATAAGTAGTGCACTAATTGAAAGATAATCAAAATGAATTAAGAAAGACACACTTTGTTATTTGAAATCTTTCACATTAAAAGCATTAAAATTAAAATTATTAGAAATTAAACTAGTTATATTTTAAATTACAAAAAATTATTTTGAACTATATATATATATATATATATATATATTCAAGTCTGTCAAACTTAAAAGTTTAGCTAAACTCAGAAAAAAGGGTAAATTCATAATATAAACTCGACTCGTAAACTCATAAGAGTTTACATATACATTTCTTTTCAATCGGCTACTATATATATATATATATTCTAACACAACAAAACTAGAATAATAGAGACAGTAAGCTAGATTCTTAATTCCTAAACAAATTTTACAAATTATATCCATTAGGTATCAACATGTTTATTCTCCTTAAAAATAAAATAATTGAGAACAGCTACTCATTCAGTATATATATATACATACATATATATTCTAACACAACAAAACTAGAATAATAGAGAGAGTAAGCTAGATTCTTAATTCCTAAACAAATTTTATAGATTATATCCATTAGGTATCAACATGGTCATTCACCTTAAAAATGAAATAATTGAGAACAACCACTCATTCAGTATATACAAACAAGAAAGCTCGTAGAACTAGACATTAAAAGTCATCAATGATCAATTAGTATTTTAGTTCTTATATATGTAGAGTTAAATTTGCTTAAAATATAGTTTAAATAATACTGGTAACACCTAGAAGTTTATTACTTCTGACCTTTGGTCCAAACTCAATTGGGAGTACAGTTCAAACTTGATTGACTCAGTCCAACTCAACATGTTTGACCCTTGTTTTACTGATTTTCATGTTTAGGACCGAGTTGACTCGATTTTGGGACCTAAGATTGTGAACTTGTGAGAGTTTAAGAGGTAATTTGTAATTTTAACTACCTTGTATATATTATTTATTTTTAAAAAAATGTATTTGTTTTATATATATATTGATTATATTTAAATATAACTAATTATATTTTAAAATAGTTTAAAATTATTTAAATTAATTTCAAATGTAGTTAGTTTTACTTTTTAATAATGTTAATATTTTTAAAGTTAAAGATTTCATATAATAAGGTATATTTTTTAATTTATTTTATTAGCCCACCCCAATCCTGATAATTTCATAGAAATAATAGTGAATTATTAAAGTCAAGGATTATAGAGTATGAGCATTTGTATAAGTTAAAGTTTTAGGATCTTATGGTTATAAGATTAATGGTTCTCAATTTAGGATCTTATAATAAGGGTTTTATGTATATATTTAATAAGTTGAATATAAAAATTAGAATTTTTGAATTTAAATAGTCATTACAATCATTATATAAAAATTTATTGATATACAAGATTAATTTATGTATAAACTATTAAATTAAAAAGTTGATACAAATATTTTAGATTATAAAGTGAACTTAAGAAAAAAGATCTCAATAGTAATCTAAATATAAGTTATTTTAAAGTTACAAATCATCAATACTTCCATGAAATATATATTTATATATATTGAGTATATTTAATATAGTTAATTATCTTTAAAATAGTTTAAAATTATTTAAAGTAATTTAAAATATAATTTAATTTTTTAAATATTTTTAAAGAGAAAGATCTCACACAATAATAGGGTATTTTTTTTATTATCCCATGATAATTTCAAAGAAAAAATGGCTATGACTGATGTGTAATTTTGAATTACTAAAGTTAACGGTTATAAAGTATGAGTATTAGTATAAGTTTAAAGTTTTAGAATCTTATGGTTATAAGATTAATTAATGGTTCTCAACCTAAGATCTTATGGTTATAAGAGTTTTATGGTTAGGATCTTTTGGTTTTTTAATACACATAAAATAATTTAAATTTAAGATCTTATGGTTAAAGAATTTTTAAATTTAAATAGTCACTACATTCATTATAAAATAATTTATTGGTATACAAGATTAATTCATGTATAAACAATTATTGGATTAAAAAATGAACATGTGAAAAAAAATTAAATTAGTAATTCAAAAACAAATTATTTCAAAATTACTTATCATCAATACTTTTGTAAAAAATTCAGGACAGTAGTGGACCAATAGAAATGTTACAAGAACAAGTTAAGAAAGACATACATTGTTGTATGAAATCTTTCTGATATAAATAATTAAAAGTATCAAAAAAATTAGATATTACACTTTTTATTAAATAATAGGCAATAGATATGCAAGATTTATTTATGTATATACTATTAAATTTTGAAATACAAAACCTTACTAAACAAAAACTGTAAACCCATAAAACGTTAAGAAAAATATACTTTATTGTGTAGAATATTTCATATTAAAGGCATTAAAATTATTGAGAAGTATAATTACTTAGTTTGATCTCCACTATAGTGATTTGACCGCTTAGTTCTTCCACTATTTTCTCGTATTTTTTCAAATAATTTTAATTTTAATATTGTTAATGTGAAAAATTTCAAATTACAAGGTGTGTGTTTCTTTGCTAATTTTGAGTATTTTTCAAATAGTACACCACTGAACTAATAATATCATAGAAATATTGATAATAAGTAACTTTAAAATAACAAGTGGCATATTTTTTCTTAAATTCACTTTATAATTTAAAATATTTGTGTCAGTTTTTTTATTCAATAGTTTATACACTAATTAATCTTACATATCACTAAATTATTTATATAGCGAATGTAATTACTATTTAAATTAAAAAAATTAGTTTATTTAATTTTAAAGTTTTTTAAAAAATAATTAATTAAATTAAAATATGCTTAATATATATATATATATATAAACAAATAAAAATATATATATTTTAAATTACTTATATATATATATATATATATATATATATATATGTATTCTACATAATACATTCTTCTATTTTCCATAACATTGAGAAAATGAAAAGCAAATTGCAACTAATTAAATAAACCCTAAAACAAAGCAGGACCTAGGTGGTCTACAGGTTTATAGAGCATTTCTATCAGCATATAACTCAAAAGATGGTTCACTAAAAACCCTCCAACAAAAATAAAGTACATCTCCAGGCCGCTAAACTTCAACAGTTTTCCATCCTTCTTAGTTGCTATATCTAAAAAATATAACCACAGAAAGTGTAAGTTTATTAAAAACTTAGTGAGTAAATGACTATGCAATTAAATAAAGTACAAGTACAAATATCAATGTCACAACCACAACATAAATTACCTCTAGCATGTACAACATATACAGATACTCAACACTAGCGTACCTAATTTTATGACTGTAACGAGCTATTTTCTTGTGAGCCCACATTCTCGCAACCCATATCAATCCCATCCAAGCACATATAAACATAAATAACCACACACAGATTATAAATATGCAAGTAACCACATGCTATTTTTTTCCCACGCTTACCTCGTTGAGACCTTGTCTAAAATTTCCCCTCATACAATAATTTCTCAACAGTTTTATCCCAGAGGTCCATCCCTCTATTTCCTTTCATAATATGAATATGCAAATAAGATACGCAATATATTTTCTGCCCTTTTCCACGCTTAGCACATTGAGACCCAGTCCAAATTTTCCCCTCAGATTATTAGTACTCAATGAGTTTATCCAGAGGTCCACTCCTCTATTTTCAATTTTTGATGTTTTTCCCAGGAATATCCACATTCGTGGGTTACTAGCCGTTTCTCTCTCATTGTATGAATATGCAATGCATTCACACAAACATAATACAACTTACACCAAAACCAACTCAACATCTCAAATACATTTCCCAAGTCCACACAATTCAACCCATAACATCCCCATAGACAATATATAAAAAGAACTCCCAATGTTACAAGAAAATTTCCTTATCTAGTTAATACCATTAACTAAGGAATTTAATGAATTTAAATTCATTTGTGGTGTAAGTGAAATTTATATTATACTTGAGCAGTTTTAATACAAACAAGTAGGAAGGTCACCTACTCACCTAGATGCCATGAAGGATTTATCGTGGAAGAAGTCACGAAAATGTAGCCATGAAATCCCTCGAAAGCATTTAAAACCAAACCATAAGCATATTAGCACAAAATCTAATTTTTTTTCCTATTTTCCCTTCTTTGCCCAGTACATGACGCTTAGGCGCCTTAGAGCCTCTCCAAGAGGCTCTTGGCATCTGCCCATATGGTGCCTGGTCACCAGAAGCCCTAACTCACACGAGTAGAGATCCTCTGCTCCGCAAGTTTTATGCTCTGCATTTTTTAGCAATGGTTTTATACTTTTAGCAACGGTTTGCAATAATCAGCAATGGTTTTAATAGTTCCAAAAATATAAAACCGTTGCTAAAAAATGTAGAGCACAAACCTTGCAGAGCAGAGAATCCTTACTAAACTCACATTGCCTTCAGGGCGCCTGGGCGCCAAGCCTAACTCCTAAACCAGACCAGGCGCCAGGTCCCGAACTTTCTGTTCTTCCCTTGTTCTTCACGGTTTTCAGTCCCAAAACTCCCAAAAATCCATCATTTGCTTCCCCTTTTTCACTTTTCTTTGGTTCTTGCATTAATCTAAGGTTCATGAAGCAATTTAGAAGAATTAAAACTCAAAAACAATCAGTTTCATGAATTTCCCCAAATTTTCTGGAAATTTCTCAAGAACACATTCGTGAGTTTTAATTCATGAAACCAAGTTGTTTTGGCTCCAAGAATTAGGATCTACCATTTACAACAAGAGAACCAAAAGAAAGAAGTAAGAGAAGCAAGGTTCTAGCTCAAACCCACAAAACCCTTTTTTTTCTTCAAATAAGCAACAATGGAGGAAATGGAGAGAGAAGAGGAAGATAAACCTTACCTCTAACTCCAAAAATCTTAGAAAATAAAAAAAGCAACCGGAAATCCAAGATCTACTAGAAGAATCCTTGAAGCTCTAGCGAAATGAAGAAGAAAAGGAGAGAGAAAAGAGTATAAAGGGGGTAGTGGATCATTTGGTGACCCACAGATATCCATACCCAAATGTCACAAATCCGAGTGATCTCGATATAATCATTCTCCAATAATTATATAAATTTCATTTAATTTTATCTTTCTTTTGTCTTTACTCGAATCTCAAAAGTACCATTCGCAATAAAATACTCGGTCTAGTTAATTATCTCAATTTCTATAAATAATATGTCAAAAGAATAAAGTAAATATGGAAATTAAAAAGATAATTTAAATTCATAAAAATAATGCTACTAAAATAATAGAAATTTTTATTATAAAAACTATAATAACGCCAATCAAGTAACCCCAAAATTAGCGGCTATTGATATTATATTTTTTTATTTAATTTATCCTTATTTAATTTCTATCATATGAAAATGTGATAAAAATAATTCTATTAATGTTTTAATGGTAATTTTTTTAACAATTGGTACAATATTCTAATAAAATATACATTTATGAATATTGCAATTAAATGAATTTATTTATTTTATCTCAAAATTTGATTTAATTATTTTTTAATAATTATTTAAAGATTAATTCATTTATGATGAAGATATTATGTTTAAACTTCACAAAAAATTTATGTGTAATATCTAAAAACTTAATTATATAAAATATAATATATATATATATATATATATATATATATATGTATCTATAATTTATCATTTATTTTGAATTATTTAAATAAAGTGATTATTATCTTTTTTAGGGAGTCACATTGACTTATTGTTTTTTGTTAAAACTTATGTTCTTAATAATTAATAATACAATCATATCAACTTAAAAATATTATATAAATTCTTTTTAATTTTAAAAAATATAATAGATCATAACAAGATATTTTAAAAAATACATATGAACTTTTCAATATTCATATCCTTCTAATTTTATAAAAGTATATTGAAACAAACTAATAAATAATAATTATATTAATTTTAAAATGTTAGAGAATTATTCTCTAATTTTAAAAAAATATAATAAAACATACCTACTTTTTAAATTGTTGTGCCTGACATGTTGCTCGACATATACAATATCGAGTCACAAGTGTGGCTCAACATTGAAATGAAAGCAACGCTTTTTAATTTAAAATTATACATATATATATATATATATATATATATATATATATATGTTTCCTATTGACTATCAGACATTAAAGTAATAATTAAATATTTCCTACTAATCAGTAGTGGCTAAGTCAATAGAAAAGATATATTAGAGGAGGTGAGATAGAATAAATATGATTCCTATAACATTTTAGTATGAAAAAGTAAGTTTGGCCGTCAAAAATTATATCAGTAAGATACAGTAGGAAATTTGTAGTAGGAAATGTATTGAATATTGTAGTAAGCCACGTAAAGCACGATACACGAAAAGAAGGACGAGTGATACACGGATGAGAAAATTGTACCTAGCTCCTTATAGCCAATGCAAGGGATCGACAGTGACTGAACGACAGAGAGAGTGGAGACGGTGAGGAGAGAGGAGCAAGATTGTCACATCTTTGGACTAGGAATGTGATCGGCACGGAGAAGCTCACCTGTAAGCCTGATTCTTTATCCAAAACCCACAACGCTCATTCATTATTATCCATTATTCATATCATTTTTTTAATGATAAAATATACCTGCTTGGCAACAGAATATATTTTTCATTCACGATCTTTTTCAACATTCCAGTTTTTCCATCAAGTCATCAGTTTATTCCTTTAACAATAGCATACTAGTTCATTTAGAGATTTAATTCAGATCATCCTATTAGCACACAACTATCCTGAGTAACCTAGCCGATCATAGAGTTACTATGTTATAAAACAACAGAGAGAGGATCAAGAATATACCAATTTCCCTGAACAAAGGAGAGACAAAATCGATGCCCAATACGGCAATTCCATTTCTTTCTAACCTGGAAAAAAATAGGGAGGGTGTCCATCGACCCAGTGAGGGAATCTACCCTACCACAACCTCACACAACATATATATATATATATATATATATATATATATACACACGCAGATTTGAAGAGCACTTTACATGTTGCATGCGAAAATATGATCACAATTTCAATAACAATAATATTCCAACGTATACAGATATCCACAAGTGATGTGAACCCAACAATTACATTGGATGATCAAGAAGTAGATCCATTGTATATTACAAGTGGGCCAATTACACGAGCTCGGGCTAAAACAATAAAAGAGACATTAAATGGGCTCGTTCAAGAATGGATGAAGCAAATTCCATTTGAATGTATGTTAAATAATGATCAAAATGTGCTCAACATCATTTGGGCTGAAAATGGAGTTGCTAAAGGGATTTTGGGCCAGAACACTACAAATTAAAGAGATTGGTCCAAGAGATAAACATGGACCAATAGAATTTGGGCTCAATTATATCCATTTGAGTTGAAATTCATGTTTTGTAATTTTCTTTTATTTTTGTACGAATTTTAACTTCTAGATGGTCTTTAGTCAATTATGAATCATGTGCATTAAATGCACAATGTTTCAAAGTCAAGATAGGTGGATATTTATTTTCAAAATGCATTAAAAGCATTGTATCCAAAGTCAAGATAGGTGGGCATTTATTTTCATGTGCATTAAATGTATGTATCTTCAAGTCAAGATAGGTGGGCACCTTTGTCTCTCCATCCTATCTATAAATACCCCCCTAAGCTTATTGTAATAATCAGATTTGAGTTTATGAAAACTTGCATTCAAGTGTTTTCTCTCATTGTGTGAGAATTTATCTTTCTTTCTTTGCTCTTGTGAAACCTTGCTTTGTCAATCTTCTTTATAAGATTGGTGATTCAAATTCACAAAAGCCCCCAATTTGTGCTTCAACCCAAGTGCGTTGTTGTGTGAATTGGTTCAATTCGTGTTCGTGGTTGAACAAGCGTTCTAAATAGTAGGTCACGTTCTATATAACGTTGGTTGACTATTTGCACTTGTTAGGTCATTGAACCACTCCAATTCCTTCTTCAATTCCGGAGTGTGTTGTTCTTATTTTTCTTTTGATAAGTCTTGAATTCATTTATCGCCTACGCCGTGAAGATCAGGCAACCCTAAGGATTTTCCTATCATTTGGTATCAGAGCATTTTGGTTGACACGGTAGGCCTTCTTTATTTTCACCTTTTTTTGAGAAAAATATATTATTGTTCCTTTGTTGTTCCTTCCCTTTTCTTCAATTTCCAATTTGCCTAGATATCAATTTTTTCCTTTCACTGTGCAAGATTTCATTGTCCTTGAGAAGGTCATATATTGTTTTGTTGCTCCTATCTATTCTGCACATCATATTGAAAAAAAAAAACGAAAAAAAAAAATTCGGAAAAAAAAAAATTGTTCAAATAGTGCATCTTCTTGCCCTCAAAGTAGTTGATTCCCTTTTCATTTAACAAAAAAATCTTATCTTGCACTTGTAACAAAATTTCTTTCTATTGAATCCATAAAGCTTTCTTTAACTGTGACCTAGTTCAACTATTCCCATACTTTGACAATCTACTTTCATGTGCTTGGTTGAAGTTGAGAAATTGGCAATTATTGAATCACACAACAAGGACTTAGATTGAATAAGAGCTTTGGAAGATATTGAGGGATTTAAGAGTTAGTGAGATTATTAAGAGTGGAGTGCAAATACTGAGTTGAGAAGAAGAGTGAAACACTAAGCATTTTGTGAGATCCTATATTCTGTTATTATTATTATTTTTTTTTTTACACTAACATGGCAGGGAACCAAGATGAAGAAATTTCTCAAGCACAACTAGCTCCTATCCAAATGCAAGCATTGATGAGTCATCTTGAAAGGATGTTTGACAGAAAGCTAGAAGGAGTTCTTGAGCGTTTAGATAACATGGAGAACCAAACCGCTACACTACCAGCCTCTCCAAACAACCGAAGACGAAATGAGCAGCCTTATAGAGTTGCGGAGAGTCCAGTTGAGGATGATGAATCTGGTGGATATCAACCAAGAAGGAGGAGATTTAATCGAGAAGAACCTAGGAGGCCTAGAGTTAGAGAAGAAGACCTTGGTGGAATCAAAGTAAAAGTCCCTTCCTTTCAAGGCAAAAGTGATCCCGAGGAGTACTTAGAATGGGAAATGCGTGTTGAGCAAATTTTCTCATGCCATAACTACTCCGAAGGTAAAAAGGTGAAACTTGCTGCTATTGAATTTACTGATTATGCTCTTGTTTGGTGGGACCAGATGCAAAAAGAAAGAGCTCGTTATGGAGAGTATCCCATTTCCACTTGGGAAGAAATGAAAACAATTATGAGAAAGAGGTTCATCCCATCATATTACCATAGAGAGCTTCATAACAAGTTGCAACGTCTCATACAAGGAACAAAGGGTGTAGATGAGTATCATAAGGAGATGGAGGTTGCCATGATAAGAGCCAACATTGTGGAGGATAGAGAAGCAACAATGGCTCGCTTCTTACATGGACTCAATCGTGACATAGCTGATATCGTGGAGATGTATCATTATGTAGAGCTTCAAGAGATGGTACATCAAGCCATCAAAGTTGAGCAACAACTCAAGAGGAAGAATACTGCAAGAAAAAGCTACAATTCAAATTCTTTTAACTCTTGGAAGCACAATTCGAAGAAAGACAACCCTTCTACTTCAAATTCCAAGGAAGTCGATTCAAAGAAAATTGAAAAGCTAGCTGTTCCAAAGAAAACTCAAGTTGAGCCTAATTCTTCAAGGAGCCGTGACATAAGGTGTTTTAAGTGCCAAGGAAGAGGTCACATCGCTAGTGAGTGCCCAAACAAACGCACCATGATCGTCAATAACAATGGAGATTGGGAGACTGAAGAAGATAGCACAGAGGAGGAAGAAGAATCAAATGATGAGGGAGAATGTGCAATGGAAGGAGAACTTCTTGTGACTAGAAGAGCACTTAGCATCCAGGTGATGGAAGAGAATAATCAAAGAGAAAACTTGTTCCACACACGTTGCTTAATTCAGGACAAGGTATGTAGTGTGATCATAGATGGTGGAAGTTGTAGCAATGTGGCAAGTGTTGAGCTTGTTGAAAAATTGAGCTTACCAACAGTCAAGCATAACCGTCCATACAGACTTCAATGGCTCAATGAATGTGGGGAACTGAAGGTGACTAAACAGGTGAAAGTACTCTTTTCTATTGGCAAATATAGAGATGAAGTCTTATGTGATATTGTACCCATGAAAGCATGTCATCTCTTGTTAGGTAGGCCTTGGCAGTATGATAGGCATGTCACTCATGATGGATTCTTAAATCGTTATTCTTTTGTACTTAGAGGGAACCCTATAACCCTCCTCCCTATGTCACCGAAGCAAATCTTAGAAGATCAAATAAAGAGAGAAAAGAAAAGAGTGAGTGAGTGCAGCCAAGTGAGCAAAAAAGAAGAGAATAAAAATGAGAGTGAAAAGATTCAAAAAGAGTCAAGTACTGAAGAAAAAGAGAGTGTGTTGAAAAAGAAGAAAGATAGAAAAGAAAATCAAAAAGGAAAAAGAGAGAACATGGATGTTGGAGGAAAAGGTTTACTTGTGGCAAAAAATAGTGACCTTAAACAAGCTTTATTTTCTCAACAAAACCTCCTAGTACTTGTTTACAAAGAGGCTATGTTGAATAATAAAGACTTAACCTCTACTTTGCCTAGTGTTGTTTTGTCTCTCTTGCAGGAATATGAGGATATTTTTTCCGATGAAGTACCACCCGGATTGCCACCAATTAGAGGGATAGAACATCAAATTGATTTCATTCCTGGAGCATCATTGCCTAACCGACCAGCATACCGCACCAATCCTGAAGAGACTAAGGAGATTCAAAAACAAGTCCAAGAATTGTTAGACAAAGGATATGTGAGAGAAAGCCTTAGTCCTTGTGCAGTTCCAGTGTTGCTCGTACCTAAGAAGGATGGCACATGGAGGATGTGTATTGACTGTAGAGCCATTAACAACATAACGGTAAGATATCGCCATCCTATTCCTAGGTTAGATGATATGCTTGATGAATTGACTGGTTCTACTATCTTTTCTAAAATTGACTTAAAAAGTGGCTACCATCAAATTAGAATGAAAGAAGGAGATGAATGGAAAACAACATTCAAGACTAAACATGGACTTTATGAATGGTTGGTTATGCCTTTTGGTTTAACTAATGCACCTAGTACATTCATGAGGTTAATGAATCATGTCTTGAGAGCTTACATTGGGAAATTTGTGGTAGTTTATTTTGATGACATTCTTGTGTATAGCAAAACCTTAGATGAACTTGTGGATCACATTAGAAAAGTTCTAGAGGTTCTTAAAAAGGAAAGATTGTTTGGTAATTTGAAGAAATGTGATTTTTGCACAAACAAAATTGTTTTTCTTGGCTATGTTGTTAGTAGTAAAGGTATAGGGGTTGATGAAGAAAAGGTCCAAGCAATTCAAGAATGGCCAACTCCAACCACCGTTGGACAGGTAAGGAGTTTCCATGGACTTGCAAGCTTTTATCGGAGGTTCGTGAAGGACTTTAGCACTCTAGCAGCACCATTAAATGAACTGACCAAGAAGAATGTCCCCTTCAAATGGGAAGATGTTCAAGAGAAAGCCTTCAAAACCCTGAAGGAGAAGCTCACGAATGCACCTTTACTAGCCCTTCCTGATTTTGGTAAGACTTTTGAGATTGAATGTGATGCTAGTGGAATTGGCATAGGCGGTGTACTCATGCAAGAAGGTAAGCCCATTGCATATTTCAGTGAAAAGCTAAGTGGACCAACTCTTAACTATCCTACATATGATAAAGAATTATATGCATTAGTTAGAGTGCTGGAAACTTGGCAACATTATTTGTGGCCTAAAGAATTTGTAATTCATTCTGATCATGAGGCTTTAAAGCATATTAGGAGCCAAAGCAAGTTGAATCGAAGGCATGCCAAATGGATTGAGTTCATTGAATCATTTCCATATGTGATTAAGTACAAGAAAGGTAAAGAAAATATTGTTGCTGATGCTTTATCACGGAGGTATGTTCTTCTTTCCATGTTAGATGCTAAAATTCTGGGTTTTGAATTCATTAAAGAATTGTATGCTACTGATGTTGATTTTGGAGTAGCATTTCATCATTGCAAGCCAAACACTAGTTGGAATAAATTTTTCTTGCATGAAGGATTCCTATTTTATATTGACAAACTTTGCATTCCTAACTGTTCTTTGCGTGTGCTTTTGTTGAAAGAGGCGCATTCTGGTGGCCTTATGGGTCATTTTGGCATTGCCAAGACCTTTAGTGTTTTGAATGTACACTTTTATTGGCCTAGAATGCGTAGAGATGTTGAGAAATTTGTGGGAAGATGCATTGTATGTCATAAGGCAAAATCTAAATTAAATCCCCATGGATTGTATACTCCCCTCCCAATTCCTAATGTACCTTGGGAAGATATTTCAATGGATTTTATTGTGGGATTACCTAGATCTAAGATGGGGAGAGATTCAATCTTTGTTATTGTTGATAGATTTTCTAAAATGGCACATTTCATTCCTTGTCACAAAGTTGATGACGCTTCTAACATTGCTAATTTATTCTTTAGGGAAGTTGTGAGACTACATGGGATGCCAAGAACGATTGTGTCTGATCGGGATACTAAATTTTTAAGCTATTTTTGGAAGACATTGTGGAGCAAGCTTGGAACCAAATTGTTATTTTCTACTACATGCCATCCACAAACTGATGGACAAACCGAGGTTGTGAACAGGACACTTTCCTCATTGTTGAGAACAATCATCAAGAAAAATTTGAAGAGTTGGGAGGAATGTCTTCCACATGTCGAATTTGCTTACAATAGGGCCATTCATTCCACTACTAAATTTTCGCCATTTGAAATTGTTTATGGATTTAATCATCTTACACCTATTGACTTGATTCCTTTACCTTTGCAGGAAAGAGCCAATATGGATGGTAAAAAGCGTGCTGAATTTGTCAAGCAAATTCATGAGAAGGCACGGCACAACATTGAAAGGATGACTCAACAATATGAAAAATGTGCTAATAGACGAAGAAAGCAAATATTGAAGAGTCGAGGACGACTCCTTTTCAAGAAGGGGAGGATGATGTGAACCCAACAATTACATTGGATGATTAAGAAGTAGATCCATTGTATATTACAAGTGGGCCAATTACACGAGCTCGGGCTAAAACAATAAAAGAGACATTAAATGGGCTCGTTCAAGAATGGATGAAGCAAATTCCATTTGAATGTATGTTAAATAATGATCAAAATGTGCTCAACATCATTTGGGCTGAAAATGGAGTTGCTAAAGGGATTTTGGGCCAGAACACTACAAATTAAAGAGATTGGTCCAAGAGATAAACATGGACCAATAGAATTTGGGCTCAATTATATCCATTTGAGTTGAAATTCATGTTTTGTAATTTTCTTTTATTTTTGTACGAATTTTAACTTCTAGATGGTCTTTAGTCAATTATGAATCATGTGCATTAAATGCACAATGTTTCAAAGTCAAGATAGGTGGATATTTATTTTCAAAATGCATTAAAAGCATTGTATCCAAAGTCAAGATAGGTGGGCATTTATTTTCATGTGCATTAAATGTATGTATCTTCAAGTCAAGATAGGTGGGCACCTTTGTCTCTCCATCCTATCTATAAATACCCCCCTAAGCTTATTGTAATAATCAGATTTGAGTTTATGAAAACTTGCATTCAAGTGTTTTCTCTCATTGTGTGAGAATTTATCTTTCTTTCTTTGCTCTTGTGAAACCTTGCTTTGTCAATCTTCTTTATAAGATTGGTGATTCAAATTCACAAAAGCCCCCAATTTGTGCTTCAACCCAAGTGCGTTGTTGTGTGGATTGGTTCAATTCGTGTTCGTGGTTGAACAAGCGTTCTAAATAGTAGGTCACGTTCTATATAACGTTGGTTGACTATTTGCACTTGTTAGGTCATTGAACCACTCCAATTCCTTCTTCAATTCCGGAGTGTGTTGTTCTTATTTTTCTTTTGATAAGTCTTGAATTCATTTATCGCCTACGCCGTGAAGATCAGGCAACCCTAAGGATTTTCCTATCAACAAGTTAAAGCGATATATATATATATATATCAAATTGTGAATTGTTGCCAGCGACCCCTCGACAGTATCCACCTATATCGCTCCAATAATATATAATGAGTCTCCACCCTTATGACTCTAAGTATGTCATTTCTTGGAGTGCACTATCATTCTTTCCTGTCTTTCCAACCACACACATAATCACAATCACATTCCACAATTATCTTACATGTGCTCATCCATCACATATCTCAAATAAGGTTCATGCAGCACAGCAATGATCTTTAAGAACTCAATCATTCATTTACAATACAACCATATTATATCACATCACAAGCATCCTCTTGGGTTATATGAATTTCAATTAACACAAACTCACACTAAGCAATCAAGCATATATATGACTCATACCTATATTTTTCAAATAAGGATTTTACATCATTTATTGGACTTTATGTAATCAACACATAAACCAACAATTCTAGTAAGTCGAGACACGCCATATACACATTCATTCACAACAATATCCATATATAAGTACTTCTACATAATTATGTATACATGTGTATATACATATAAACATACCCACGTACTCAAGTAAATGGGTTTAATTGTGTGCGAGTAAGTGTATGCATGCACATACTCTTCCAAGCGTAATCCAAGGGGTGGCATATTCATATACAGACATATTTTAAAGCACAGCGCCACAGCGTATAAAATCTCATCGGTGTGTATATGTGTATATATGTATACGTATGTGCACATTTCCCTTAAAATCAACTTGAAAGTAGGCAATTAAGTACGTGCATACACACAACCAGCTTGGGTTAATCTTGTATCTACTATACGACTTTTATATAGTAGAATTATCTGAATCATGTTCGACAAATTTATTTAACATAAAACTTTACGTGGGAAGTGAATCACTTTCTAGACATGGAAAAATGATATTTTCACTTCTTTATTTATACCTCTTTATCAATTATTTGATATAAAGTAGTGGTATATATGATAACTTTTTTTTTTCGCAAGAAAACATAATGTGTATGATGCATAAAAAATTATGATAAAAATGTTGATTAAGGTTATAAGCAGTCTCATATCATAAGGAGAAGAATGCAATTTCATGCTTTGGGAAGCACACTTGTTGAGAGGATTTTAACTCTAAATACTCCCAATCCAACAAAGATTAGTCTCAAGTCTTATGTGGTTTGGAGATACCTTGCATTTCCACTAAAAAAGAAAAATAAAGTATAGTAATAATCAAAATTATCCATATCCAGACAAAAGATAATTTTATGAGAGATTAAATTGAAAAATATTTCATTTATATTAGAGGTTGAATTGAGAAGACAATTTTATAAGGGTCCAAATTTAAAATATTCTATCTTTATGAGACCAAAATGAAATTTTTAGTCTTTTAGCACATTTGAGCCCATGTACTCAAGAAATCATTAAAACAACAAATCGCAACTATATATTTATACATTAAAACAAAAAATCATTAAACACTATTTGGTAACCCTTTAAGTAAATCTGTAATTGTTAAAATATGCATAAAATTGCTATATATTCAAAAGATGGTCTAAATAACGCAGTTAAAAAAATAGAAAATGTAATATAAGAAAACATGATATTTTTTGAACTGAACACATGCCTTCTTGTTTTCTAGAATGTAAAAGGATATAATTAAAGAGACTTCAATTCAAAAGTGCTTCCTTTTCACTGAATAAGGCAAACAATTGTAGAGATATGGGCTTCCCATTGAAAGTTAGAAATGGAAATCAAGGGATGAATGAGCAAGAAAAAACTGGCGGTGTCAGAGAAAATTGACTGCAAATTAAGCCGAAAGCAATGTTCACAGATTCTCATAAATTTGAGAAGCACTCAAAAGGAAAGGAAAAATAGGAGCTATTGTGATGGTTTTCCTTATGGTTTTCCATGTGAATTTGGGAAAATGCAGGCTAGCTAAAGATGCTGCAAAAAGCAAAACTAAAAATGATCGATTTCATTTTTATTTATTTATTTTTGTGATAGTATAGGGAAAACAAGTGTTGAGTTTAATTTAAACTTTGTTTGGATAAAAAACTTATTTAAGCGCTTATAAAATAAGCATTTATTTTATAAGCGCTTATATATAAGTTATTTCTATAATTAAAGAGTTTATAAGAACAAAATTCACATAAGCTGTTTTCAACTTATTTTCATAAGTTATTATGGGAGAGCTTATGAAAATAAGCTAAAAACACCTTATGGGCATGTCATAAGCTATTTTTATAAACTCTCCCAAACATGTACATAAGTGCTTATGTCATAAGATAAATTAATAAGCTCAAAATAATGCTTAGAAAATGTTGTACTATTATATAGACTGTAAATTCAACTGGTATATATTTTTAATTTTTTTTCCTTTTATTCTGTTTCCATTCTTCTCAATACGTTAAACACATTTAATGTGGTCTGAAAACATATACAGCAGAAATCTTCACCATCTGCCCCTTCCCTTGAAGATGAAGTTTAGCTAGCAAGCTAAAAAACACAAGTTTTGAAATGTCTCCAAAAAAATATATGGAAAAGGATACGGATAGGATCAGAAAAAATAGTAACTAATGTGCATGTGATCAACTTAATTTCTTCTCACTTTTACTATTTAATTCTATTTTTTTTAAAATTATTGAATAACAAATTGAATATTGTTTTAAATGAGAATAAAATAAATATACTATATTGAGGGGTTCACAGTATTTGTCAGGTTAATTAGTTTTTCTTTGCATGCTTTAATACTGACAAAGGCTTTTATTGCATGTCTGTTATAAGTGTTAAACTTATCGCACCAGTGGATACAACTCAAAGTTTTATGATTAAAATTATGTTTGGATAGAAGGATTGATTATGGAAAAGAAGGGAAATTTTCATTTGGCGATTCTTATTTGAATTTGATTAATTAAACAAGCTTTTTAAATATTCTTGTTTAATTTATTCTTCTCAATTTAAACATATTTTCAGGGGGAAAAAATAGATTCAAATCTAATTTTAAAAAAAATCTAAATTTAAATCTCTTCCATCGATCCCTTTTCTTCTCCATTCTTTTCAGTCTAAATAAAATTGTCGGGGTGACCTTAAACTTGCATTTATAATTTTATATATATTGTAGATCCCTCATTCCTAGAATAATAATCAATTTTTGGTTTACTAAATCTAACTTGATTAATTTAGAGGATAGGGTTTTAAAAAAGCCTTGGCCAAGACTGATCTTTAAGGGCAATACTGTATATATTGTAAATAACCTAGAGGTGTTCATTATTTAAATATGTCAGTACTTAAATTCGTGACAAATTATTAAGAATGTTTAAAACATTAATAATGAGGGAAATAATGAAGCATATCAGTGGATCGGGATCAGCTTTAGATACTTGAAGGCTCCAGCTCTTTGTTAACCACGATTAAAAAAAAGCTCCAGCTCTTTGTTAACCACGATTAAAAAAAAGAGATGAGCAAGAGTGTGCACATATATTACTTGTTGTTTGCGTGAGACAGATAGCTCATAAGCCTTCTTCAAAAGCCCATTCCTTCGCTTCAAGATCGTCACCTGTCTGTTCGTTGTGCTCTCTATCCTCTTGATCTCGATTTTTCCTCTTCCCATCTTTCAGATCTTCTTTCATTCCAACCCCAAACAAAACATGCACAAATTGATTATAAGATATATATATATATATATATATATATATATAACTACGATCTGAAATGCACAAGCTTCTGATCTCATCTTACATGTAACTTTATGGATTAAAGCTTCTGATCTCATCTACGATCTGAAAGAGAACTTACTTGATCGATGCAAACCAAATGTAGAGTTTTTCTTCAGTCTTTACTCTTCAAGCTTCAAAATCTGCAAGGATTAGGATTTAGGGCTTGTGTTAGAGGCAGAGCACTTCTCTCTTTTATAATCACTCATTCAATTAAAAATTCCTTTGTAATTGAATGAGAAAACAAGAAGAAGCTGAATAGACTTACCAATGTCAAACTAAAAATATAAGCTTCACTTCAATCTTCAGTTCTTCACTCTTCAAACCTTAGGGTTTGCAAGGGTTAGGGCATTAGTCGCTTGAATTGAAGGACAAAATATGAAAGAAATGAACAGACTTACCATTGATGCCAAACTAAAATACAACTCTTCAATCTTTAGTTCTTCACTCTCTATAGGGTTTGCAAGGGATAGGGCTGGTTGCATCACATGAGTTAGAGGCAGAGGGGCAGAGCAGTCTTGTAGATAGAGCACGCAAATGACATCTCTCTTCTCTCGAAGTTTCTTTTTGGATCTTATCTTTTGAGCAAGTGATTTTATTTTTTTATTATGTTAATATATTGTCAACCATCCAAGTGTTGGCAACAACTTTGTGAATTAATTTCATTATATATAATTGCCGATAAATTTCAAACTTTTAACTCAGCTAGCAACAAATTTATTCAATATCTCATTATTTATTCGGATAGTATAATTACTTTATTTATTTATTCCGGTACATCCACTCACTTATCTTTTAATATGTAAAAATACTTTCATTTTTTATGTTTATATTTAAATTTATTTGTCAACTTGTTTTTATCAATGAAGAGATGGAATTTTCCGATTAAACTTCATTTATGATCTAGTATAGTTCTACTGACTTAATAGCACATGAATGGTTAAATGAAAAATAAATAAATAAATAAAGATTGAAACTGTAATTTAGATTAAAAATATGGATTTTTTTTAAAAAATTATTTCTTGTGTGTTTTTTGGTCATGAGTAAATTTGTCGTGAAAAGTGAAAACTATGTCAACTTAAAAGTAAACAAATAAATTTAAATGCAAACATATGATAGGATAATAGATATTTATCATTTATTTATAATTTAAAGAATATCTGTAAATAAGCATAATTAAAAAAATTCAAGAATTTTTGTAATAACTTTGGATGGTGTTTAGTTGCAAATACAATGGAGTTCTTAACTGCCTTTTTTTTTATTACGCCATTTTACCTTTAAATTTATTAAATTCATTTCAAAAAAAAAAATGCAACAAGAGAAGTGACTATTATGTCATTTTGTAACCTACTTAACTTGATTAGAATGAGCCTATTAATAATATTATCTTTTCCATATTGTTTAAGGACCTTACTTTCTAAATTTGAATCTTTAATTTCTCTAACATTCATATATTTGTACGTTGAGCATTATTGGTATTAATATTATGTATTTTGTTTTTAATTTAAAAAGTTTCTCTTTTGAATTACAATATTACGTTGAGTCATAAATTGTTTCATGGTTCATGAGACAATTTTTACGCACACACATGTATAGATGAACATAATTTTTTTAAAAAATTATATATGTACATATTGTTGAGCGATTTGGTAAGTATACCAGTCGCACGAGTAATAATGTAATAGAGTAAGAGTTATCGTCTCCACATGGACTAACATGCTAAGTATTACAGAAGTTTAAACGTATTATTTAGGTAAATCAATGAGATAGCTCTAATTAAAGAACTAAGAAATAAAATCTAATTACAATAAAATCGAATAGAAATAATTCAAATAAAAGGCCTACAGTTACTAATCTCCCTCTCTCATCCTAAGAATTGCTAACTCTCCCTAGCACATGTGATTATGAACAATAGTAAACTTTAATCTTAGGCTTTCTAAAAGCTTAAAGTGATTCTCTCGAACCTAAATTAAGCTACTCAACTCTAACACAATCTCTTATGTGAGTTTAAGCCGATTAAATGTCAACCTAATTTGATTAAGCGAGATTAACTAATATCCCTATTAATTAACAAGTAAAACCCCTAACGTTCAAACACTCGCCCTAATCACTCAGCGTTCTACTAACATCTCCTTCTCTCGAGTTCAATGAAAGCAACAAATAAATCATAAAATGACCTGTTTTACAACAAGTTTAAAATATATGAATGATAGGAATATATTAATTATATAGCAACCACAATGTTAGAGAGAAAAAAATTCCTAATTAGAGATTAGGTTCATAGCAACCCTAGAACAAAGAAATTAGCCACTCATGCCTCTAAAACTACAGAAAACAGTAAAAGAATGAGCAAATTCCATGAATCCGAGGTTGGATTGATGGAAATCGAGCTTGATAGGCTTTATGAATAGATTCCTCCTTCTCCTCTAGCAAAAATCGGCGCCTCCCCTCTGTCTCCAACTCAGAATGACCTAAAATGATTGCTCTAATGCTCTTTAAACGACTACAAAATTGCGACCTACTGCTATAATAGTGAGTTCCCACCATTATAGCAGTATAAAGTAGAGTTTCAAGCTTTAAATGAATTCTTGACCAGGGGCCACCGCTATAGTGGTGAAGATCCATCGCTATAGCGGTGGCTGGCAGAGAGTAAGGCTCTTGGGCTACTAGTTCCAATAATCACTGTTATAGCGGCATTGATCCATCGCTATAGCAGTGTTTGGTAGAGAGTCAGGCTTTAGAACTCTAGAACTGCAGCATTTGCCTCCTCCGCAATTCAACCTACACCAAAAGACAAATAACAACATCAAATCACATGCCAGAGACCAGAATTTGCTCAAACTAATCTAAAACCTAAGAAATCATAAAAACACGTAAAACAAGGGTTAAGAACTACAAGCTAAGACAAGTAGAAGATAAAAAGGTAGGGAATTTATCACCAAAATGGTGCTAAATCTAGACTTAACACTCCCCTAAACTTGAACCTTTACTTGTCCTCAAGCAAAAACTTTCAATGAGAAAAATTCTGAGAAAGATATGTGCAACTAGGAGGAGTAAATATCTAAAAATGTGAATTAAAGCAAACCAGGCCTCATCAAACCATTACTCAAAAGATTTAACTCAAGAGTTTGCAATCTTAAGGATTCAATAAGAAGTGTTAACCAAACCACAAGAAAACTTGAAATCAAAGCTTCACCTCTTGGAATAGTTTATAAAACTAAATTCACAAAAATTCCAAAACTAGATTACTTCTTTGTTCTTGAAGGCATCATTTCATTTCAATTCTTAAGGGCTTCATTGTTTTGTTCTCAAGGATATAGCTTCTTTACTTTCCTTATTTCCTTTGGAAATTTTTGCAAATTTTCTCATTTTATTTTAATTATAGAAGCCTACCCCTTATTGAAACTTTCAGCTATCCCTTTATTGACTCATTTTTTCACTAGCCCCTTGTTGAACTTTTTTTTATATGAATATGATCTAAAAACTATTCAAAGAGACAAGAACACGACTCCTGTTATTTTGAAGTGATAAGGCTAACACTCATAAAAATCTGAGAAACTTAAGATTAGCAAACTCAAGAGGTAACTCTTAAAAAAATTTCTTTTGACATGATTTGACTTGCTAAAGAATTTCAAACTTTCAGATTTCAAATTTTTTTCAAAAATTTCCTCCTATTATTACACATGCATATGGACAACACAAAATTAACCAAAATTTTCTCAAAGAAGGAGCCCAACAACATGTTAAACCTCTCCCCCAAACTTAAATTTGATAGTGTCCTCATTGTCCCAAATCAACACAATAGAGGAAAAGGAGCATACCACAACACAACAACCAAGAAAAAGAAATACCACAGGTAAAATAAACAAAACAAGAACAAAATAATAAAAACTATGAAAGAGGAAAAGAAAACTTGGGTTGCCTCCCAAGACCGTTAAGTTTATCGTCTTCAGCTAGACTTTACCAATTTGATCCTGGATCACAATAACTCATCGAAGAGTCTTGAAACTGAATTGCTTTCCCCCAACCTTGCCATTTTTTTGTTTTCTTTATTGATGGGTTCTTTGGCGTGGCCTAGAGGAGGCACAGACTGTTCAACCAGCATTGTTTCTTCTTTATTATTGCAAGCTTCCTTTTCCACTAACGATTTTGCAATATTGAACACATTAAAAGTCTCTATCTCATTCTGGACTGTTAGAGTTAACGTCCCATGAGCCACATTAATTACCACTCCCGAAGTAGCCAAGAATGGCCTAACCAGAATGAGAGGGATTTCCTCATCTTTCGCCATGTCTAATACCACAAAATCCACATGAAAGAAGAACTTTCCTACTTTGACTAGCACATTTTCTACTACCCCATATGGATGTCTCAAGGATCGGTCGACGAGCTGAAGAGTCATCATAGTTGGTTTCACCTGACCAATCCCGAGTTTCTTGAAAATTGATAATGGCATAAGATTAATGCTAGCCCCAAGATCACATAAAGTCCTCTTGAATGTGACATCCCCAATAGTACAGGGGATGGAGAAACTCCCTGGATCCTTGAGTTTTGGAGGCAACTTCTTATATATGATTGCGCTGCACTCTTCATTCAATGTGACTTTCTCATTATTTCCCATCTTCTTCTTTTTCAGCAACATCTCCTTCAAGAATTTTGCATACACAGGAATTTGTTCCAAGAGTTCAGTAAAAGGCATGCTGATTTGCAATTTACTCAATACCTCCAAAAATCTGTTGAACTATTTCTCATTGTGTTTTTTGGACCTCTGAACCTGAGGATACGGTAGTGGTAGAACAAAACTTTCAGCCCTTACATCTTTTACTACCCTTCTAGATTTACCTTTTTCCTCTGAAACATCAGGTTCCTCAATTATAGTTTCTTTAGGTTTAGCAACCTCATCTCTTCCCTCTTCAACAATCACTTCTTTAGGAGGATCATGTGATTTCACAGTATCTAGGAGCTTCTTGCCACTTCATAAGGTAATGGCATTACAATGCTCTATCCTTAGGGATGACAATTTCAAACCGAACCCGGCTGACCCAACCTGCCCCGCCCCGTTCGGGTTGGGTTTTTCAACGGTTGACCAAGGAACGGGGCAGGTTCGGGGATTCCCCGAAACTGCAATTGAGGGTTGAGGGCGGGGACGGGGCAGTGTCTTCCCCGCCCCGAACCCGCCCTGTATATTTTATATGTATATAAAATAATATATATATTATAATATAATATATTTTTTATAAAATATTATGAAAGATTAATTTATCAAAATAGAGGCATCAGTATGACAATATCAATATGGTTATTTGTCATGGATGTCCTTCCTTTTATTACTACTGGCTTGAGATATATTTGTTGAGGGTTGTTGGATATGAATCATGTGGTTTAAGAGAATATCTTCAACCATAAATATTCCATTCTAATGATCTATTGTAAAAGGCCACCCCAAGAAATTAAAATTCATGTATCCATCTTTATTTATTGTACTGCATTTTCAAAGGCCAGGGTTTCTCTTTCATTATTTTCGTGATTGTCATTCTTTATCCCTCTGCATTATTTTATGCTCATAATAATGATTAATATACTTGAAATTCTTCTTAGATGCTTCACCTCACACAACTCATGTTATGGTTAGAAAGATATGTAATTTGATGATTGATGAAGCAGTTCAAGCATGACAACTTTTTAGAGATTTATGAATGAGACTTTTTTTAATGTTGATGTGTAGATATCTTAACAAACTGATGAATATTGTGCTTTTTTAATTGATTTTGTTGAGTATTGTGTATTGAAATTTGTTATGATAAATTTATGAATGTTATTTTGAAAAAAATGTTGTTAAATGTTGCGGGTCGGGTACGGGTACAGGGAAAAATCACTAGTTTTCATGGTTCCAGGGTAGGGCAGGAATGGGTACTAAAATTCCCCACAGGTTCGGGGATGGGGCAAAACAAAAAAAAACCCGCTGGCGGGAATGGGGCAGCGGGTATGTGTGCGGAATGGGGACGGGGTAGTGAAATACCCGCATCGATTTGCCCCATTGCCATCCCTATCTTTCCTGTCTCTTTTTGGATTATTCTCGGTATTACTAGGGAGGTTACCCTGTGGCCTATTGTTTAGAGCAAGTGCCAGCTGGCCCATCTGAGTTTCTAAATTCTTAATTACCACATTTTGAGTCTGAAACATTAACTTGCTCCTTTCCATGAATTTCATAAATATCTCCTCAATTGCAGGTTTCTTCTTCATTTCAGGAGGTGGAGCTCTATTTTGAGGAGAGTAATTGTTCTGACTACTGAAACTAGGAGGATGAGAAGGCTTACCAGAAGATGAAGAAGCTGTAGGATTTAGACAATGATCGTTTCTCCAAGAAAAATTTGGGTGATTCCTATTCCCCAGATGATATGAGTTGGAATAGGAATTTTGTTGATTCATATTCCCTAAAGTCGACTCATCACAACACCCATTATTATGTGCACTTCCACAAAAATCATAGTTAGGCTTAGGAGTGGCTACTGCATTCACTCTTGCCGTTTCTTGTTGTCTTGAACACAACATATCGACTTTCTCGATTAGTGCTTCATTCTACACCAATAGAGTATTGAGGGTATCCAACTTCATAATCCCTTTCTTCAAATTGCTTCTAGCTCTAATGGAAGCATTCTGACTAGCCCCCATAGTTTCAATTATTTCTTGAGCTTGTTTAATCAACTTAGACATCAAAGCACTGCCAGCTACGGTGTCCAATTTATCTTGAGTCTCATATGTGAGACCACTGTGAAAAATAGTTAGCTGCTGCCACTCTTGAATACCACAGTTTGGACATTTTATCAGTAAGTTCTTGAACCATTCCCAAGCCTCATATAAACATTCACCTTCATGCTAATAAAAGGATATGATCTCATTCCTCAATTTGATTGACCTTGAGGGAGGAAAGAATTTATCTAAAAATCTCTTCTAGAGTTCATCCCAAGTTGTGATGCTCCCTTTCAGTTGAGCATTCAACCAACTCTTAGCCATTTCCCTCAAGGAAAAAGGAAACAAACGGAGACGTATGGCATCATCGCTTACTCCATTAAGTTTAACCATGTCACAAATATCTAGAAAATTTGTGATATGGTTGTTCAAGTCTTCTATGGGACTCGTCCCAAACTGATTATGTTGGACCAAGTTCATCAGGACAGCTTTAATTTTGAAGTTGTTCGTGTCGAGCGGAGGTTTTACTATATTGGAGGCATGTCCAGCATTGTTGGGTGAGGCATAGTCCCACACTGCTCTATTTTCATCTTGTTGCAAGTTTGCAACACCATTACTACCATTGTTTTCTATACTACCCAGATTTACATTATCCTCTACCATTTCTTCTTAAGAACTTTGCCCCCTTTTTGGAATTTTCTTGCCTTAGCTTCTTTTCGAGTTCTCCTTGCAAGCCTCTCGATTTTAGGATCGAAGAGAAGATCAAAAGTGTAAGTGGTACCTCGCATACACAGTAGAAAATTACCAGTCAAAAGTGACAAAAAGGAAATAAAAAAATAACTCTAAAAGCAAAAATGACTTTTTAAACAAAAACAAACAAAATAAGAAAATAAAGAAAAATAAAAAAAACAGAAAAATGCCTAATCTAGCACCTTTAAATTTCTTAGAATATTAGCTAAAAATCGTTAGTCCCCTACAACGGCACCAAAAACTTGTTGAGCGATTTGGCAAGTATACCAATCGCTAATAAAGTGATAGAGTAAGAGTTATCGTCTCCACAGGAACTAACGTGCTAAGTACTCCAGAAGTTTAAACGTATTATTTAGGCAAACCAATTTTGGATTGAAGATAGCTCTAATTAAAGAACTAAGAAGTAAAATCAAATTATAATAAAATGGCCAGTTTTACAACAAGTTCAAAATATATGAATGATAGGAATGTATTAATTGTATAACAACCACAATGTTAGAGAGAAAACAATTCCTAATCAGAGATTAGGTTCATAGCAACCATAGAACAAAGAAATTAGCCACTCATGGCTCTAAAACTATAGAAAACAGTAAAAGAATGAGCAAATTCCATGAATCCGAGGTTAGGTTGACGGAAATGGACCTTCATAGGCTTCACAAATGGATTCCTCCTTCTCCTCTAACAGAAATCGGCGCCTCCCCTTTGCCTCCAACTCAAAATGACCCAAAATTTTTGCTCTGACACTCTTTAAATGATTGCAGAATCGTGACCTACCGCTATAGTGTTGAGTTCCCACTGCTATAGTAGTATAAAGTAGAGTTTCAGGCTTTAAATGAATTCTTGACCAGGGGCCACTGCTATAGCGGTGAAGATCCATCGCTATAGCGGTGGCTAGCAGATAGTAAGGCTCCTAGGCTGCTAGTTCCAGTGGTCACCGCTATAGCGGCATTGGTCCACTGCTATAGCGGTAATTGGCAGAGAGTTAGGCTTCAGAACTCCAGAACTGCAACATTTGCCTCCTCTGCAATTCAACCTACACCAAAAGATAAATAACAACATCAAATCACATGCTAGAGACCAAAATTTGTTTAAACTAATCTAAAACCTAAGAAATCATAAAAACACATAAAACAAGGGTTAAGAACTACAAGCTAATACAAGTAGAAGATAAAAGGATAGGGAATTTAGTACCAAAATGGTGCTAAATCCAAACTTAACACATATAATAAAAAAAAATTTAAATATGGGAATGAAATTTTTACAAAGATGTTGATATTAGAAAAAAAAAGTTCTCTTCTATATATATATATATATATATATATCCATATAAAAACAATTAAATCTTATGAAGAGATATATATGCAAAACAAAAATTGTAAACTCATAAATTCTTAAGAAAAATATAATTTATTGTGTAAATTATTTCACATTAAAACTATTAAAATTATTGAGAAGTAAAATTACTTATATTTTAAATTATTTATAAATAATTTTTACATTTATTTTAAAATTTTTTAAATAAAAAATAACATAATATTTATGAGATAAAATTATATATATATATATAATTATATATTATAAATAAACATATATGTTATATATATATATATATATATGTATATACTTAATATATATGTGTGTGTGTGTGTGTGAATTTGTTTTTAAATATAAATGTCTATATAATAAAAACAATTAAGGCAAAAATATATGTTATGTCACCCAACATTTATCTCGATTTTGATTCATACCTCTAACATTTTTTTGGTTAAATATGTCCTATATATTTTAATATTTTTTAAATATGCCTTTTTTTAAAATCAGTAAAAAAAACTAATGGAATTTGATGTTACCTGACATATACACATTCACCCACTGAGTCACTCATGTATCTTTAATGCACAATTTGATATATATAAGAACATTTGAATTGTATTCAAAATTCAAAACAATATACACTAATTATTATATGTCATAAAATAATAACAAATCTTATATATAGAGAATATGCTATTGTTTTACATAACTTATTTTAAATTTAAAAGAAGTTTAATAACAAATTTTATAATATAAATTTAATTATTATTTATACTAAATAAAATTTTACTTTATATTAAAAAATAATTATAACAATATGCTATGCATATTAAAATTATTTTATAATATAAGATTTGGTATTATAATTTTTAATAATGATTAAATTTTATAACATATATTTTTTGTTAGGGGCTCAAAAAGCCTAAACCACAGAAGACGAAACACTACGGGAAACACCAGGAGTGATCATATCATTCTGTAGCAAAAGCCACACCGTCTCCAACAATTCCTCAAGAAGATGCAGACCAGGATTCACAACCATCACCAATGAAGCAAGGTGATTCGCCACCGTGTTCCTTTCCTTGAGGCTATGATCAGGTTTCACCTCCCAATTCTTACTTAGCAAGTCACAGATACTCTAAATTAATGGAGCTTGGAATTAAGAGCTCGCCTCTTTACTATGTATGCGTTTTAGAGCTTCCGTTGAATCTAACTCCAGAGCCACATGTCAACAACCTTTACTCCAAGCCAGGTCAAGACCTTTCCAGATGCTCCACATTTCTGCCATAAGAGCATCCATTCTGCCGAGGAACAAAGCAAACCCGAATACCCAATTCCCAGAAGAGTCACGGAGCATAGTCCACATCCTGTCGTGGTGCCATCCTTTTTGCTTGCCCCATCTACATTTAATTTTAGCCACCCATCATCTAAAGGATGCCAACCAACATGGATCTCCCTCCTAGTCATGTCCATGAAATTGAGGATTGTCATGCTCTCTTTGAAGTCTTTGGTAGCCATAATGATATTCCAGTAGAGGTTAGCCACATCACTCACATTTCTATTGAAGACCCAAGCATTACGCCTCAACCAAATTCTCTTGATTGCTTTGCCGAAGGTAAGTTTCCAACTAGGACTTTCAAATTTTCCAATATCTCTCCTATTATTGAACTAGAACAAATCCAAAGTATTTTCATTAAATATTTCATTCCAATACATGGGCTTAATTAGCATCTTCCATAGGTCCTTAATGGCTAGACAGTCCCTGAGAATGTGGATCATTGTTTCTTCAACTAAGTTACAGCAATAGCACATAGCATTAGAGGTAAATTTTCTTTTTTCTGTCTGCTTATTAGTAAGTATTTTTCCATGAGCATAAAGCCACATAAAGATTTTGGTTCTTTGATTTCCAGACCATTTCTAAATAAAATTCCAATGTTTATCTATAGTTAAAAGCACTTCCTATGAGATCATCCTATATTCAGATTTCACTGTAAAATCCACCTCTTCAGGATGATTCCAACAGATACTATCTTCAAGGAAATCCCTTCTCCCAAGATGTGCTTTAAAATTCCGGTCACAAATATCCCTAGGTAACAAACGCCTTAGCCCATCCTTATCCCATTCACCATTATCTAGGAAATACTCACTAATAGTTTTACTAGCTTCTGGCTCCTCAAGGGAACTAATAGCAAAATCTCTTAGGTATAAACCTTTTCTAAGCCAGCCATAATTCCAAAACATGATTGTTTGGCACATCACCAATGTTCCAGGAGGCACCATTCAACACTTTTTTTCCAAATTTTGCAAATGCCTTGCCATAAGTTTGATTTCTGGTTCCTGCTCATTATATTTGGAATTACATCAACCCCGCACCCATATTTGTTTCTAAGCGTGTGTGCCCCTAAATTGTCTCTTTTATTGATAAGTCCCCAACCCACCTTCAGTAGGAGTGACTGATTCATGAGCTTGGCTTTTTTAATCCCCACACCACTAGCATTCTTAGGCTTACATAAAGTATCCCAAGCAACAAGGTTAGTTCCCTTTCCCTCCACTCTAGTTTTCTAAATGAAGTCTATAGAAATCTTGATAGAGGGAAGAAGCTTTGTCTACATATAATATACTGGGACAGTGTTAAGGATAGATTTAGTGAAAGTAATCTACCCTACAAAAGAGAGAAAATTCGCCTTCCAATTGTTAAGGCATTTTCGCAATTTGTCTTCTAGAAACTGATAAGTAGCTCTATTCACCCTGCTGTGATGTAGAGGAATGCCAAGATACTTGCCAAGGTCCTACACTAGAGAAAATCCTGAAACACAACTTAGCTCAGCTGCCACATTTGTGTGGACATTTCTAGAGTAGTACATATGAGAGTTCTCTTTATTGACACTTTCTCCTAAGGCTTTGTAAAAGAAATCTAGACAAGCTTAAATAATTCTAACTTATTCCAAATCAACTTCTGTAAATAAATTCAAGTCATCATCGAAAAATAAATGAGAAAGGTTAGGACCTTTCTTATTAAGTCTTATAGATTTCCATTTATCAAGAGAAATAGTATAACCAATTATGTGAGCAAGTCTATCGATACATAGAATGAAGAGATAGGGTGAAAGGGAGTTCCCCTAATGGATCCATCTCGAGATAGAAAACTCCTCAGAATATTCCCCATTCCAAGTAATTCTCATCCGACATTTGGAAACACATCTTAGGATAATATTAACCTTTTTTTCTGGAAAGCCAATGTCTTTTAACGTGTCATCCAAAAAATCCCATCTGAGGCAGTCATAGGCTTTCTCCAAGTCTACTTTAATAGCCATATAACCTTTCTTGCCTTTTTTTTAATTAGCCATGGAGTGAATCACATCTTGTGCAATGATCACATTATCAAAATTGTGATGTCTTGGAACAAAACTGCATTGTGTAGGAGAAATAAAATCATTTAAAAGTGGTTTCAATCTATTGGCAATCACTTTAGTTATAGCTTTATAGATCACATTGCACAAGGCTATAAGCCTAAACTGGCTAATAGAGTCTGGGTTATCAACTTTAGGAATGAGAATGATATCTATCAAATTAATCTTGTCAATCATGGTTGGGTCCTAGAAGCATTCCTTAATAAACTTACTAACAGAATTGCCTAAATATCCCACTGACTCTGAAAAAACATAGCATGGAAACCATTAAGACTAGGTGCTTTAAGAGCACCCATGCTGAAAATGACATCCTTTATTTCTTTTGAAGAAATCTCAGCTTTAAAGGTCCTAAGCTTCACGGGATCCAGCTTAGGAAAAAAACCCCTTAGCGGGTAAGGATCAACATTCGGTTGATCTTTAATCGAGTATAATCTCCTAAAAAAGTTAGATACCATAGTTTTTAAATCCTCTTTCTCAGTAACCCAACTACTCGAGTCATCCTTTAGCGCCTCTACCTTGTTCCTTTTTTTCCTAACCAATATAGAGGCATGAAAGAATTTAGGGTTTCTGTCCCCAAATTGAAGCCATCGTTGTCCCACTCTTTGGTACCATAAGGTTTCCTCCTGTAGAAGGGTCTTTTCAAGATCTTTCCAAAGAGTCTCCTACAAATGATTCAAATACAGATTCGTTCTATCCGGATTAGATCTGTCAATGCCACTAAGTCTATTAATGAGGATTCTCTTCTTCTTATTAATGCTGCCAAAAAATCCTTATTCCATTCTTTTATCCTCTCTGGAAACTTAGGAATATCATTCGACCAACTGCAATCAGTACCCCAATTATCCTTAATCATCTCCTTAAAAGAATCGTCACGGAGGTCTTTTGTCCTCCATTTCTCCCATCCTGAGAAGTATCGGTCTATGGTTAGATTTAAACCAGTTCAATTGTTGGGTATAGGCTTCCTTGAACTTGGTAAACCAATTAAAATTTGCCAACGTCCAATCAAGTCTCTCTTGAATTCTTCCATTCTTCTAAGTGAACCTAGGACCATAGAAATTTAAATCCATAGACCACAGTCAAAACAACAATTGTTAAAATCAATCATAGACTTGAAATTTGGACTAGCGCCCCCTGTTTATCTTTCACCGCTCTGTAGGAAATGAAGTCACCAATACACATCCATTTTAATGACCTCACCTCTTTGCTAATTGCCTCTAATTGATTCTACAGCCCTTTTCTGACACTCGGAGTAGGGTTGTGTTAATTTCCTAATTAACATGATTTTTGTGCACTTTTTCTTGACATCTGAACCTTGATTTTGCTTAAATTTTACTAATGTAATTCTTTTAGCCTCAAGATTTTCTAATTTGGAATTTCCTAAGGTCAATGTTACTTTTTTTTATTAACCCTCAATTTTATGCTAATAATTGGTGTTTGATCTTGCATTTCAAGATTCAAAGAAGGACCACCAAATAAGGGAAAGGAAACTATATTGGGAACAAGGGCTTAGAAGAATAATAAAAGAAACAGCCCAGCACCTAAAGACGAAATCAGAGCAGCTTGCTCTGCCTTCCACCACTGTAGCACTGCGTACCTAGTATCCTAGCACTCAGCACTGAAGTACCAAAATTTACTGTCAATCCTTACAATCCATTACTGCAGTGGTGAGTTTGTACTGTTGCAGTAGGAGTGCCTCTGCTGCTCCATTAACCGCCTTGCTGAAGACTTCTTGGCTTTTAATTCAGCATACATCTCTATGCTCCACCGCTGCAGCGGCAGAGCGAGTTTTTAGCCATATCAAGAATGTTTTAAATAGCGGCAAAGACTAATTTTTTAGTATATTCTGATATGGAGGAAGGGAGAGCTCGCCATTTTTGTTGAAAACTACAAAGGGAACCTAATCTTCAAGGCCGACTTCATATTGATGACTTTCTTTACCTTTATTTCTGTTTGCTGCTATTTATTTTCCATGAGTAGCTAAATTTTCCATCTATGGTTACTATGAACTCAAATCCAGATTACATTTTGTTTTCTCTCATGTATTTGTAATTTTTATTCAATCAATGTAAGTCTTCTTGTTCATTTTACTATTGCTTAATGTGGATCTGATCATTTTATATTTCTGCTTGTTGCTATCATCGATCTCAGGAGAGGGAGGTAAGAGTAGAATACTGAATAGGGATGACGAGTGAGTGAACCTTAAGTGTTAGCTAATAGGAATATTAGTTAATTTCATTTAATCAAAGCTAGGTTGGTTAGTGCAGACTTAACTCACTTAAGGAATTGAGTAGGCTTTAAGTATCTTAATTGAGATTTGGAAGAATTCTTTTAAGTTATTAGAATAACCTAGGATTAACTTATATGGTTGATAGAGTTGTAAGTGTATGAGAGGGGTTTTACAATTTCTAGGACGAAGGAGAGGGATTAGTAACTCTAGGCTTTTAAATAGATTAATTTCTTCAACCTGAATGTTTATTTGTTGTCATTTAAGAAAACTTCATAACAATTTACTATCATTTGATTTTACTCTTTCAGTTCTAGTTACAGGTGTCTTTAATCCAAACAACTTCATCTAACTAATTGCGTCAAATTTCTTGGGTAGTTAGCCACTTAGCCTTTGAGAGAACCATATCTTAGTTACTCTTTACTGCTTGTAAGACTGGTGCACTTGCTATATCGCTATCAAGTTTTTGGCACCGTTGCCGGAGGGTAAGGGTTGTGCTAATATTTAAAGAAATTTGAAAGTGCTAGCTTAGATGCTTTTTTGCTTTGTGTTTTGTTTTGTTTTGTTTTCTTTTCTTTCTTTTCTATTCTATTTGATTATTTAGTCATTTTAATTTTTCTTGTGTTTTTTTTTGCTACTACATTTTTCATTGCCAATTGGTATCTCCCTACTATGCATGTGAGGTACCATTAATCAAGCTGATCTTCTTTTCGATCCCAAAATCTAGAGGCTTGCAAGGAAAACTCAAAAAGAAGCTAGAGCTAGAAGAACCCAAGAAGGGCAAGTTTCTCCAGAAGAAATGGCAGAGGATAATGTAAATTTGGGAGGCATTGAAAATAATAAGGGAAATAGAGCAGCAAATTTCCAACAAGATGAAAATAGAGGTGTATGGGACTATGCCTTACCCAATAATGCTAGAGATGCCTCTAGTATAGTAAATCCTTCGGTCGACGCTAAAAACTTCGAAATTAAGGCTGTATTGATAAATTTAGTTCAATAAAATCAATATGGAGGAACCGAATAACCACATCACAAATTTTCTAGATATTTGTGACATGGTTAAGATTAACGGAGCCAGTGACGATCCATACAACTCTATCTATTTCCCTTTTCCTTGAGGGATACGACTAAGAGCTGGTTGAATGCTTAACCAAAGGGAAGTATCATGACTTTGGATGAGCTATAGAAAAGATTTTTGGGTAAATTCTTTCCTCCATTAAGGTCAGTCAAACTAAGGAATGAGATCGCTGCCTTTTATCAACACGAAGGCGAAAGTCTTTATGAGGCCTAGGAATGGTTCAAGGACTTACTGATGAAGTATCCTAATCATGGTCTTCCAGAGTGCCAGCAGCTCACAATCTTTCATAGTGATCTCACATATGAGACTCGAGATAAACTAGATACTGCAACTGGTAGTGCTTTGATGGCGAGGTCAATTGTTCATGTGAAAGAGATAATAGAGACCATAGGGATAAGCCAAAACACTTCCAGCTGTGCCAGAAATATGTCAAGGAAAATAGTCTTGGAATTAGATACTCTTAACACTTTATTGGCTCAAAATGAAGCGTTGACGAAAAAAGTTGACATGTTATGTTCAAGGTAACAAGCACCAACAAGAGAAAATGCATTAGTCACTTAGGGAGAAAATGTGATTTTTATGGAGGGGATCATGTCAACGGGTAATATGAGGAATATGCTTCAGTGGAGCAATTGAAATACATGAGTAATGTGCAAAGGAACCAGAACAACCCATATTCCAATACATATTATCTGAGCTCAAGAAACCATCCAAATTTCTCCTGGAGCAATAATCATTGCTTGTATCCCTCGACCTCATCTTTTGGTAAGCCATCTCTACCTCCGGGTTTTAACAATCAGAATAACTATCCTCCCTAAAATAGAGTTCTACCATCTCAGGTGGAAAAGAAGTCATCTATGAAGGAAATGTTCATGAAATTTATGTAGAGGAATAAGGCAATAAGTTAGACTCAAAGTGCTGCAATCAAGAATCTAGAAACTCAAATAGACCAATTGGCAAGTGCTTTGAACAAAAGGGAACAAGGTAGTCTCCCAAGTAACACAGAAAATAATCCAAGAAGAAAGGGCATGGAGCATTGTAAGTCCATTACCTTAAGGAGTGGCAAAGAGCTTCCTGATATGGTCAAATCACATGATGAAAAGTAAGGGCTGATCAGTGCAGAAGAGAATGAAAAAGTTGTCAAGCCTCAAGAGAATGCAACTGAGAGAATAGATGCTTCGGGTGCTAAATTCAAGGGTGAAAATACAATGCAAGACATGAGGGCTAAAAATTTTATTCCACCATTACCTTTTCCTCAAAGGCATAGAAAGTTCAATCTAGACTGGCAATATAAAAAATTCTTAGAGATCCTGAAGCAACTTCATATCAACATCCCATTCGTTGAGGCATTGGAACAAATGCTAGTTATGCAAAGCTCATGAAGGATGTTCTATCAAGAAAAAGACGCTTGGGTGAGTTTGAAACTGTTGCTGTTGCTATAACTCAAGAATGCAACGCCATTCTCTAAAAGAAGTTTCTTAGCAAAATGAAAGATTCGGGTAGCTTTATGATCCCATTCAACATTGGGAAAAATTTTGCCAGAATAGTATTGTGTGATTTGGGAGCAAGTGTGAATCTAATATCATTTTCTATTTTCAACAAATTGGGTTTGGAAAATGCTCGGCCTACCACAATGACTCTTCAACTAGCTGACTGTTTGTTGTGTTATCCGAACAAAATCATTGAGGATGTACTTGTCAAAGTGGACAAGTTAATTTTTCCAGCTGACTTTATTGTTATGGAGTATGAGGAAGACAAAGAGATCCCAATCATTTTGGGAAGACCTTTTCTAGCTACTGGAAGAACTATAATTGATGTTCATAAAGGTGAGTTAACCATAAGGGTCAACGATCAAGAGGTCACCTTTAACATGAACAAGGCAATGAAAGTTTCTGATGACCCCGAGGAGTACTACTTTGTGAAGATGATTGATAAGGAATATCACAGGTGTTTCCATGATGAGGTGAGTAAAGATTGTTCGGAGGATGCTAAAGACGAGAGGAAAAGAACAAAGGGAGTTCTTGGAATTTCATAGGCTCATGCAAAGCTTTGTAATGATCTCCAAGAATTCAAACCTCCTGACATTGCAAAAATGGTTGTTACTCAGTCAAAATCATTTAAGAAGTGGCCAACATTGGAAGATTCACCTTGAACAAACACCAGCAAAGTCTGGCTGAAGACTATAAACTTAGTACTCTTGGGAAGCAACCCAAGTTTTCTTGCTTTCTTAGTTTTAATTGTTTTGTTTTGTTTTTGTTGTGTTGTTGCTTGGTTTCTAGTAGTTTTATTGCTTTGCTATGAATATGAAGTTGTTTTAGTGTGCACTTTATTTCCTTGGGACATTGTGCTGCTATGGTGGATCATGATTTGGTATTGCACTTATGAATATGCTTGGTTGTTGGATAGCAATAGCACTTTTTAGACTATTTTATTGTGATGATGATATTATGATGTCTATGTTGATTATTTTTACTGTGCACAATTCTTTTTCTATTGTTTGTGTATAAAGAAATTGATGCTTGCATTTTCATGTTTTAAACCCTCCTTAGCCCATTGAGAACAATGTGTGATTTAGGTTTGGGAGAGGTTTAACAGTTATGTGGGTTTCCTTTAATGAGAAATTCTGGTTGGTTTTGTGATGTTCATATGCATATGTGTAATAGCAGGAAATTAGTTGAAAATTTTTGAAATCTAAAAATTTTGAAATTTTCTTGCAAGTCAAATCATGTCATAAAAAAATAAAAATATATATATTTAAGGTTTTCCTCTTGAGTTTGCAAATCTATAAGTTATATATATATATATATATATATATATTTATGAGTGTTAGCCCAACCACTTCAAAATAATAGAAAAGGTGTTCACGTCTATTTGTGAATGGTTTATAGTTCTTATTCGTTTTTTTCAAAATATATAAATAAATATATATATATATATATATATATATAAGTTCAATAAGGGGCTAGTAAAAAAATAGTTCAATAAGGGGATAGCTGAAAGTTTCAATAAAAGGTAGGCTCCTGTAATTAAAACAAAATGAGTAATATGCAAAATTTCCAAAAGGAAATAAGAAAATTAAGGAAGCAATGCCTTTGAGAACAAAACAGCGAATCCCTTGAGAATCGAAATAAAACGATGCCCTTGAAAATAAAAAAGTGATTAAAATTTTTGAATTTGGTACTATAAACTATTCATAAAGGAGATGATTGGATGTTTCTAAAAATCTGTCATTAAGTTTCTTTGTGGTTCGGTTAACACTTATCATTGGAATCTTCAAGATTGCAAACTCTTGAGTTTAATCTTATGAGTAATAGTTTGATTAGGCTTGGCTTGCTTTAATTTACATATTTTCAGATATATACTCTTCCTGGTTGCACATATTCCTACTTGCACATATTTAGATCAGAATTTCTCTCATAGGAAGCTTTTGCTTGAGGACAAGCAAAGGTTCAAGTTTAGGAGAGTGTTAATTTCCTAATTAACATGATTTTTGTGCACTTTTTCTTGATATCTGAACCTTGATTTTGCTTGAATTTTACTGATGTAATTCTTTTAGCCTCAAAATTTTCTAATTTGGAATTCCCTAAGCTCAATATTACTTTCCTAATTTACCCTCATTTTTATGCTAATAATTGGAGTTTGATCTTGCATTTCAAGATTCAAAGAAGGACAACCAAATAAAGGAAAGAAAACCATATTGGAAACAAGGAATTAGAAGAATAATGGAAGAAACAACCCAGCACCTAAAGACAGAATCATAGTAGCTTGCTCTGCCTTCCACTATTGCAACGGCAGGTGTTCACCGCTGTAACACAACCTACCCAGTAGCCCAGCGTTGGCTATCCAGTGCTTAGTGTTGGAGTACCAAAATTCGCTGTCAATCCCTGCCATCCACTGCTACAGCGGTGAGTTCGTACTGCTGCAGCGATGAATTCGTCCTGCTTAAACGGGAGTGCCTCTATTGCTCCATAAGCACCTTGCTGAAGACTTCTTGGCTTTTAATTCAGCATGCATCTCTGTGCTCCACTGTTGTAGCGTTGAAGATGTACTGCTGCAGTGGCAAAGCAAGTTTTTAGCCACATTAGAAATGTTTTAAATAGCAACAAAGTCTAATTTTTTTAGTGTATTCTGATACAGAGGAAGGGAGAGCTCGCCATTTTTACTGAGAACTACAAGGGGAACTTGGTCTTGAAGGTTTTGGGTGCTCAAATCATCCATCCAACTTCAGATTCATGACTTTCTTTACCTTTATTTCTATTTGTAGCTATTTATTTTTCGTGAGTAGCTAAAATTTCCATCTAGGGTTACTATGAACTCAATTCCTAATTAGATTTTGTTTTCTCGCATGCATTTGCAACTTTTATTCAATCAATATAAGTCTTCTTGTTCATTTTACTATTGCTTAATGTGGATTTGATCATTCTATATTTCTACTTGTTGCTGTCATCGATCTCGAGATAGGGAGGTAAGAGTAGAACATTGAATAGGGAGAGTGAGTATGTGAACCTTAAGTGTTTGTGCTTGGTAGCTAATAAAAATATTAGTTAATCTTTAATCAAAGCTAAGTTGGTTAGTACAAACTTAACTCACTTAAGGAATTGAGTAGGCGTTAAGTATCTTAATTGAGATTCGGGAGAATTCTTTTAAGTTATTAGAATAACCTAGGATTAACTTATATGGTTGATAGAGTTGTAAGTGCATAAGAGGGATTTTACAATTTCTAGGATGGAGGAGAGGGATTAGTAACTCTAGGCTTTTAAATAGATTAATTTCTTCAATATGAGTATTTGTTTGCTGCCATTTAAGAAAACTTCATAAAAATTTACTATCATTTGATTTTACTCTTTTAATTCTTGTTAGAGCTGTCTTCAATCCAAACAACTTCGTCTAACTAATTCCGTCAAATTTCTTAGGTAGTTAGCCACTTAGTCCTCGAGGGAACGATATCTTACTCACTCTTTATTACTTGTGCGATTGGTGCACTTGCCACATTGCTAATAGGCTGCCATAAACACAAGTAGAAAATTCTCTCAACGTGACATTAAAATGAATAGCTTGGCTTGTAGCACTTATGATCTCTATCTCCACTGACTTGTTCTCCCAAAGGAGCCATATCCCACCGTAGAAGCCTGAGACCTCCATTTTGTAGCTCTTGTCATAACCCAACTTAGCAATAATAACATCCGCTTTGCTACCACTGACTCTAGGCTCTGTGATGATTAACACCTTAATTCTGTAGTTCCCTTTGATCTCATGAATCAGGCGGGGAAAAGAATAGCCCCCTGCATCCTTACAGTTCCAAGACATAATGTTAAACATAGTCATTAATAACCAAAAACAAGAACAAAAAACCAAAAAACAAAATAAGAACCGCTAGAAAAACTAAAACAAGTCTGAAGGACCAATCTGTTTCCCTATTTCGTCAATGGCCATGGAAAGGCTCTCTTTTAGGTTAGCCATCTCCCTGTTATCACTTATCTCCTTCACTAAAAAATCAAGATCAAGGGTTTTAGGATTTACAAATTTATCCCTTAACCCCTCTTTTCCCGTGTTTTGGAGCCATGATGTTTCGGGTAGGTCCATATTAGGTATAAGTTGTTTGGCTCTTCACCACTAGCTGCTGAATTTTTTTTTTTATGTTTAAATAAACTTGTTGATGAGGGCTTTAGACTTCTCGAACTGGGTATCTTCTCCTTTCCTTTAATATTAATGAATCTTTTCGTAATGTTTTTCCTTTCTTGCATATTATTATTGTGGCTCTGACTTTTGTTGTGAATAAGCTCAACTTAGGTGTCTATATCCTTACTGTTAAATTCCTAAATGTGATCTTTATTCAATGACTGGTCATTTTTTACCCTTTCTTATAGATTGTTGAGGCTTTGCTTCCCAGTTTCTCCCACCTTATAGACATGCTTTTCCACGACAACATCATTCGTTGCATAATCTTCTTCCATATCCAAGATGGAGAACCGCAATCCCTTGATATCAACTCTCCTCTATAGATCATTCTCCCTTCGAGAATTTTCATTTTGGATTGCTCTATTGCTTAGATTCCTTCTTGCCTAATTTGCATGATTGTTTTTACTTCGAATAGTTTTCTTGGCCACCATCTAGGTGCCAAAGACCTCATTCTAACCTTCCTCTAAGCCTTTAGTTTCTGCTGTAATATTAGCATTGTTGATAGAGGGATTATTTATCCTTTCTTCTGCAGCTGTTTGTTTAGGTTCTGTGGGAATTAGCATAGGGCAATTGTCTTTATGATGACTATATATGGCAATTTTCTTTATGACGATCACCATACTTTCCACAATTAAAGCATATAAGATTTAGGCCTTCATATTCAATCTTATAGATCCTACTTGGGGTAGACAGCAGATCGGGTCAACCCATCCAACCCATCTAATTAGGTTATATTAATTTTTTTGGAACCTAATCTGTGAGAGTTGGGTTGTGGGTTTAAAAATTCCAACCCAACCCAACCATATATTAATATTTTTTTAAAAATTTTCCTAATTTATTCCTTCAGCTATGATCCCCAATCTCGTGCCACTTCACTTGAGTTTCTTTCACTCTCTTAGACAAATTCCCCCTCGTGCGTGCCCTAGCCCCTGCCCCCAGCTTCACTTTCTCCTCCCTCCATGGCAATCGGTGATAACATGCAATTTCTATTTATTTTAGTCCCCATTTTAGTCCTTATTGTCTCTTTAATTTTGTAAATTCTCTAATGTTATTATAATTTTAGATTTATTAAGTGTAAATTAATTATATAATTAATATGATTCAATTTCATAATTTTATCCCAATTAATTCAATTGTGTATTTTTTACAGAAAATTAATTAGAAAATTTTATGATGATGTGGCAATTGACTAATGCTAACATGGCAAATTCTGTTGACTGGGCATTGACCAAAGCTGACTAGAATTGTGGGGCCTACATATCTACATTGTTGAGCCAATTTGCAATAAGAGAAAATCTGCTCCCTTCCTCCTATGTGCAGATAATGCAAATGCCAAATTGCAGCATCCGAGTCAACAAATTGGAAAGTTAAAGAACTGTTTCTTGCAGCCAAGTTTGAAGAAGCACAAAATATAATCTGCCAATTCTGGAAGTCAGCGACAACAGTAAGTGTCCCTCCATGTGTAGAAAATGGCAACGTCAATTTAAGTCTAGATTCCTTGCATGCGAAAGTGAATGCCACCAACCACAAGCTAGAAGTCAGTAATCACAGCAGTAAGTAGAAGATTGATTTCCCTGCATGTAATAGAATAAAAAGAATGAATCTGAATTTTAGTAGCAGAAATACAAGTCAAGAACAATAGACAATCAAACATCAAAAAATCAGAATAGGGACAACATACAAAGTTGAACCAAATACAATTTTGTCTCTCTCTTGGCTGAGCTTAAAAGGGAACTTCAGATTCCAATTTAAGTGTTAAAGTGTTGGAGATCATCACCTTCCACCAATTTCGTAGCTTGGTTTTTCTATATTTTTCTTTCTTTGCATTTTCATTTTTTCTATCTCCATGGAGTATTACAGTCAGTGTAATCAGTCCATGGATGAACTAGAGCTTGTACTTTGAATCCTTTGCTTAATACAGATAAGTTTTCTGGTTATAATCCCTATTTCATCTTTGTTCTCTATTTTTACCTCTAGTTCTTGTATTTTTCTTTTGTTCTGATATGACTAAGTAAATACATGAATCTATTATAATTTCTGATATGAGGTTAAGCTTGCTGTATAAACTTGTATGCGATTGCTGGGTTTATGTAGTAAGTTAGAATTGAGATAACATGTCAGTACGCAATTGCAGAACATGGATTTGGTTAGAGATTAATCAAATTATTTCTAGATTAAAAGTTAGTGAAGATTTTCCTAGCTTTGATTTAGTTTTAGTCTAGTTCTGGGAGATTTCTTGGAAGTATTAATTTGACAACCAATCAGTAGAATCGAATCAAAATAAATCAGAGAGTAAGATATTGATGAATATAGATTCATGGATTTCATGGCAGATTGCATTTGTGTTATGTGTTATTGTTCTATTTTTATAAGTACTAATGTCTAATTTTTAATTTTGTATTTAATCCTGTCAATCAAACCCCCCATAATTAGTAGATAATTAGTGTAATTAGTGTCAAACAATTAATTAGGTAATTTGAAACTTGGGAAAACTATTATATTGCAAATTGCCATATAATCTAATTATGGGTGGTTTGGTAGTTGGCCACGCTCAGTGCTACTTTTCGTCTTTACTCTCCTCTATCTCCACTCTGCTTAGTGATCCCTCCACGGCCATAATCCTCGATCCACCACTCTGTCTTAGTGTCTCCACTATCCACTCCATCAGGACTCAACCGTCACTCAACTCATCATCTCGATATGTCTCTCTTCTCTCAATCTCTCTTACTGCCTTCCTCTCTTTCTCTCAAAACAAAACCAAAAATTTTTGGGTAAAAACCAAAAAAAAATTTTGGTTCATATACCAAAAATTTCTGGTTATGAAAAACTACAAATTTTTTCTGGTTCATATACCAGAAATTTCCGGTTCGAGACCAAAAAAAATTCTGGTTTTTACCTAGAAATTTATGGTTTTCTTTTGAAATTTAATTCAGCATTTAATTCTATGTGGTTTCTTGTGAAAGATAATTCAGCATTTAATTCTATGCTGGTGTGCTACTAATTGTATTAGCTTATTAGGGAAACACCTAATTTTGTATTAGGGAAAGTGCAAAACACCTAATGACCTAATGGGGAAATTGTATTAGGGAAACACCTAATTCTGTATTAGCATCTTGCAGTTAATTCTGTGTTGCTAATTGTATTAGGGAAACACCTAATTCTGTATTAGGAAAAGTGGGAAACACCTAATGGGGAAATTGTATTAGGGAAGTATTTAATTCTGATAATTTAAACATTTCTTTAGCATCTTGGAGTTAACTATAAACACCTAATGCGAAAATTGGATATAAACTGAAGTTATACTTGCAATCATAATTTGGTAAAATTTTTAAGTTAGAGGGAAAAATCCCAACTCTCAAGAATGATATATAGTGTTCTTCTCCTTCCTATACATATCTTATTGTTTATTTTGATGTTTAGACATGGCGGATGATATGTCAAGAGGAGTTACACAAGTTGGGAGTATACCAACACTAACTCCACCTAGTGGTGAGGAGGAAACTCGAGATACTAGGACAAATACTACTGCCGATGACACTACTTAAACACATGGAGATATGGTAAGCCTAAAACGAAAGCCTTCTAGACCTCCCTCACATGTATGAAGTCACTTTACTAAGTTGCCTAATGGAGATAGGTGTTCATGTAATTATTGTGAAAAATCTTATGCTTGTGGTTCTAAAAGTCATGGAACTAGCAATTTAAGTATGCAATTAATTGATTGTCCTAAAAATCTAGATAGACAAGTTGATAAAAGACAAAAAAGATTGGGATTTGACAAAAAACCTAAAGACATTGATGATGGCATGACAAATGTCAAAAATACTTGAATTTAATCAACAAGAGTATAGAATTGCCCTTGTCAAAATGATAATTATGGATGAATTGCCTTTTAAATTTGTTGAGAATAGGGTTTTAGATTGCTTGTGCAATTGCTTTAGCCAAAATTTCATATTCCATCTCGATATATTGTTGCTAGATATTGTTTTCAATTGTATTTACAAGAGAAAGAGAGGTTGAAGTTGTCATTTGGTCGTATGTCTGAAATGATTTCTGTAACATCAATTCAGAGTTTGAACTACGTGTGTATCACTGGTCATTTTATTGATGACAATTAGGTGTTGAATAAAAAGATCTTGGGCTTTTTCCTTGTATCAGATCATATGGGTGAAACCATAGGAAAGGCCTTAGAAACATGTTTGAAGGATTGAGGAATTAAGAAAGTTTTCTCAGTAACTGTTTATAATGCTAGTTCTAACAATATTGCTATTGCTTATTTAAAGAGGAGATTGAGTTATTAGAATTGCATAACTATATTGGGAGGAGAGTTCATGCATTTAAGACGTTGTACACATATTTTAAATTTGATTGTTAATGATGGATTGAAAGAGGTGAATTGTTCTGTTGCTAGAATTAGAGCTACCTGTAAATTTGTTAAATCATCTCCCGCTAGGTTGAAAACTTTTAAGAGATGTGCTAGTGATGCTAACATAGAAAGTAAGCTCTCATTGACTCTTGATGTGCCTACTAGATGGAATTCCACTTATTTGATGTTAGACACAGCTAAAAAATATGAAAAGGCATTTTATCGCCTTCAAGATGATGATAATTCTTATGTCACCATGCTTAATAGTGATGAAGAGCCTCCTACCTTTGATTATTGGAGGACACGCTCGTATTTTTACAAGGTTTTTTGAGAATTTTTTATTATGCTACTTTTTTTTTCTCTGGCTCTTTGCATGTTACTTCCAACACTTTTTTTTCCAAAAATTGTGTGACATCAACAAAGTCTTAAAGAAATGGATGGATAGTGATGATGTCTTGTTGTGCAACATGTCCACTAATATGAAGTCTAAACTTGATAAGTATTAGGATGGATGAGATAATATGAATTATTTGTTGTTTGTAGCTATTGTTCTTGATCCGCGTTATAAGATAGCATTTATTGAATTTTGTTTTAAGATGATGTACGATTCAGGAAAAAAGTAAGTAAATGTTGGAGAGATTGAACATCTTAATGAAAGAATTGTTTGAATATTACAAATTAATGTATCTTCTTGATACCGAAAACTCTAGTCATATGTCATCTAATGTTACTTCACTATCATGGGGAGGAACTAGTAATGAGGATGATGATGATGGAGATGACAATAGTTGGTCCTAGTGCAAGTGAAGAAGAAAAATTATGATAATAAGATGAATGAGTTAGAAAATTACTTGGAGGATGACGTTGGATTTAATTATGATAGTTTTGAAATCCTGAAGTGGTGGAAAGGGAAAACTTTGAAATATCAAGTTCTTTCTTATATAACTAGAGATGTCTTAACTATCCCTGTATCTACAATTTCATCAGAGTCTACATTTAGCACTGGAGGTCAAGTTCTTGACCCATTTCGTAGTTCGTTGAATCCTACTATTGTTGAGGCTTTGATCTATGATCAGAATTGGTTAAGGGTGTCTAAGAAAGACATTGATTTGAGGAGTAGTATGGATGAAATTGAAAGACTTGAAGCAGGTAAATTTTCAATGTTAAAAATTTACACTAATGTGTATTTCTTATTTTTGATGAATTTTTTTAATTATCTACACTTATGTTATGTGTATTTAATTTTTTTTAGAATTGTTTTAGAGATATTGGACATTGGTAATGAGAAAGGACGAGAAGATTTGGAAAACCAAAAGCATTAACATAGGTAAACTTTATAATGTTTATAAATTTATGTTTCTCTAATTTGAAATTGTTTCTTTGTTCTTAATCTTTTCTTTTCATTTTTTATCTTAGGACTATTGGACTAGGCCTTTTGGACTTGGAAATGAAGATTGAAGTGAACTTCTTAATTTTCATCTATGCATAGTTAGCAATTAATATTTTGGATAATGATGTATTAATGTTGTATTTGTTATGGAAGTGGGACTTGTATGCATCCTAGTTAGTAGTTAGTACTATGCTGAATTAGTGTTTGTTGATTACCTTATGTCTTATTGTTCTTTTGTGTTGGATAATTGTAGGAAATAGATGATATATGTATCCTAGATTATATTCCTATGTTTTATTATTTGTACTATGAATCTATGTTGTATGATCTTACTATTGTTTATTCTTCAATTTATTACACTTACTGTCCACTGTCTAGGAGAGAAAGAAAAGAAATTGCTCTTCCACTTTGTATCATACTTGTTATATAGAACATAGATGCTGGCATGCTACTGTCGAAAAAAAAAAAAAAGAGGAACCCAACCACCCGACCCAAACCAACCCGCCATTGATGGGTTGGACTGGTTCAAGTTCATTTTTTTTTAAGTTAAACCCGACCCGATCCAACTACAGTTGGTCAATTCAGGTTCAAATCTTCTCCAAACCTGACCCAACACTTGTAAGATTCCTTAATAATATTGTTAATTGTTTTGTTCTTCTCCTTTCTTGTAAGGGGCCAGTTAAGGAGTTTCCAAGAGACTAATTGAGCCAAAGGTCATTTCAAAGGTTTATGTCTTTTTCAATAATAGTCTTTCTCAAAAGCACTTTTTTTTTCATACAATAGTCTACATGAATATTATTCAACATCATGTTTATCCTATACACCTTAACTTATTATTTATGGAAAAATGCGTATGCTTTTTTTTTTGAAAAATTTTTTAATCTCAAATTCATTATATATATATATATTATTTTCCCCACAAATAGCATTAGTTAAACAAAGAAAATTTAGTGACAAACAAATTTAGACACAAAGTGTTTAATATTAGAGAGATAAGAATTGCTTCTTCTTCTTTTTTTCCATACAATAGCCTACGTGAATATTATTCTTATAAAAGTTATGAATTACAAATTTAGAATACATATGGATTAAAGTAAATACGTACATTGTGCTTAATGGTTCTCTTAACACAACATAGGTATGCTTTATGCATCCTCCGATATTCCAACAAGAGCTTCTTTGGCAATGTCACAACAATTCTCTTATGGCACGTATTTGGACAAGCGAATACGTCGGACCTGATAAAGCCAGCGAAGGCGTTAAGCTACACGAAGGGTCTAGTACAGTTGGTCACGGAGGAGACAAAGCAGCTGTTCGTGATAGGAGGCTTCGACATGGATGGTGGGAAGTAAACGCATGCAATGGTACAATGTAATAGAGCCCTTATCAATGAGGTTTCTATTATACTGTACCATCGCATACCTTTGCTTCCCACCATCCATGTCGAAGCCTCCCATCACTAACAGCTGCTTCGTCTCCTCCGTGACCAGCTGTACTAGACCCTTCATGTAACTCAACACCTTCGCCGACTCTGTCGAGTCCGACACGTTCGCTTGTTCGTATACGTGCCATAAGGGAGTTGTTGTGACATTGCCAAAGAAGTTCTTGTTGAAACATCAGAGGATGCATAAAGCATACCTATGTTGTGTTAAGAAAACCATTAAATACAATGTATGTATTTACTCTAATTCATATGTATTCTAAATTCGTAATTCATAACTATTATTAGAATAATATTCATGTAGGCTATTGTATGTAAAAAAAAAAAAAAAGTGCTTTTGAGAAAGATGTCCATAAGCTGTTACATTAACAAAAAAATCTCCTGCAAAAGATTTCTACTTTAAATGCTTGAAATTGGTTGCTCTTCATATTCACCTGCAAGTTAATAAGTTCAATTTTAAAAATGGTCATACATAACAAACTGGAACATAAGAAATTTACAAGATTAATTTTAATTCACAAAATATTAAATAGATATACCGTTTTAATTTTCATTAAGATTGCTTGAACTTGAGGATCTCATATTGCCACTAGGGGTATTTGTACCATTCACTAAAACCTGTATACAAGACAACATAAACATTCTATTAACTAAAACCTATACCAACAGCAATGAAGTATTCATAAGACACCTAATTTAAAATTGATGGAAAAAATGGTATTAGAAAAGCATAAATATGCAGCAAATGGATTTTTTTTCTCAAAGCTCTAAATTTCCCTCAAAATAAAAAAGAAGACACTTAATATGTAAGAGTTAATTCTATCAAAAAAAAAATATGTAAGAGTTAATATATACATCAATAAGTTTATGGTAACATAAGAAATGTTCCTCTATCACTACATCATATTGATCTCATATCAATAAGTTTATGGTAACATATGAAATGATACAATATCAAAACTTTTTACACAAAACAGTTTTCACAAGAAACAGAATTCTATTGATCCATGCCTTGCAATTAGATGTCTATAGCTTATATCTAGATCAAATATTGGAATCTTAGCCAGTCGATGAGCCTACCAGAAAAGAGGAACTTAATAACCAATAGACCAAGGAAAACATTAAAGAAATTCAATTTAAAGACTTACTCAAGGTTAACATTCCAAATAGCCAAGTATTTCACATTAAGAGATGTGATTTTTTCATATCCGAGGGACCAATTGGGATCAGCAATCACAAGCTTCAACTCCTCAATGCGTAGCATAAGTAAAGGAATGCAAACATAAAAGAACTCAAGTTTCTAACTCATGTTTCTACATCCACAGCCTATAATCTCATTGCCCCCAACATAGCCATTATTTCCTCACGCTTCCTAACCCAAGTTTCTAACATTTCACTAAAACATTTTGCAGAAAAGAACTCAATTTTATTCACTGTGGTTCACGGTTCTTCCCATTCAGAACAACAACCAAAGCATCCACACCAGTAGCAAAGATTAGCATTTGACCACTGGCAAACACTTTGCTCTAAGTTTCAACATTTAAGCTTTAAATTCCTCTGCTAGAACCCACTTAAATTTTCTTAAAGTTGCAACATATACCAGCAAAGGATTCCACTCATTCTTTCAACATACCAAGCTAGAGTTTTAGTTTCTGAGCATCAATTCAGCATTTGCATTAAAATCAATATTAACAGCCTTAAATCCATCAGTCTCACTGACTCATAGCTTCCCAAACCTATTTTCTGTTCTAACTCGCGATAGACAGGATTTTCTAGAATTATCACAAGCACAGGCTCCATATATCAGTCTTATACAAGCATCAACTCATTAATTTACAGCAGAAACAACACTTTAGCACACCTCAACAACTTAATTTCCTTTTTGTTTAACTTCAGATATTTTGCAACAACTAGATCCTTAATCTTTAACATATAACACTTAAATTTCTTGACTAGCCTGTGAACTTCAATCCAAGCCCCTCAGACTACTAAATCCTCAACTTTCCCATTATTCAGCAACCCACAAGACAAATCAACTTGAGTATAATACATAGCTGAAATTCTTGCAGAAAGAATTCGGTTTCAGTGTTTTACCTCAGGGCGTCACTGTTCTGCCGAGTCATCTCCATTTCCCGTCGTTTCTCAAATGCTCTGATCAGCGTCTGGCAGCAGGGGAGAGAGGATCGAAGAAAGGAGATACCCACGATGGAGCACGGCGACGGCAGCCACCATCGCACAAATCCTTCCGTCCTCTATCTCGCTTGCTGCTCTCTTTCACTTTCTCGACCAGCTCTGATTTCACCTCGGGTAGCAGGGGAAAATCGAAGGGAGGCCACGAAGGTGGGATGGGAAAGATCCGGCCAGTGGTGGCCGGCGGTGGCCACCACGCGCGGCCTTTCTCTCTCTCGCAGCTCTCCCTTTCTCATCCTAGCGCACACACCGGACGGGATGTGGAGAAGGTAGGAGAGGATGTGGTCTGATGGGTCTGATAATTTCTTCCGTTTAGAGTTGCTATATAAGCTTGAACCCCTAACCTTGCATACACATTCATATACATGGACCACCATACCACATATAACGTCCTTTCTTTCTTTGTCCATCTTTCTAAAACGAGTGCATCAGATATGGAGGAAAATATTTACTCTAGTACTAAAAATAAAAATTTATTATTGACGTCATTACGGAGAGAGAGAGAGAAAGAGAGAGAGAGAGAAGCTGCATCTTTGCAATGCGAAATTCACACCTTTAACTGTAATTCTTAGACTTTGAATTTGAATTTGATTTCTAATCCTGGGTTCTCAATTTCCTATTGAGTAATATGCCCAGCTACAGAATCTGGCTATCATTTTCAGTCTCATAAATTGCACGCTGGTACAAAAAAAAAAAGTTATTATGAAATCGAATCTTGAAAAGTATCTATTTAATTGCTATAGTATTTAAAATTTACTAGTATTATGGTTCAGACAAATGAAAATTAAGTATCTGTAAATATTTATAACATATATATTTATTTATAATATATATGTTTATTATTTTATCTCTTAAATATTTTATTAATTTTTAATAAAAACTTTTTAAAAAATAAATTTTAAAATTATTTATAAGTAATTTAAAATATTAGTAATCTTACTTCTTAATAATTTTAATAGTTATAATGTGAAAGAATTGACATAATAAAGTATATCTTTTTCAAGAATTTATGGGTTTACAATTTTTGTTTTGCATATATATCTCTTTAGAAGATTAATTTTTGACAAAAGTATATGTCATGTTTTCAATTTTTATCCCAATTTTTATTCATGCCTAAATTTTTTTTGGTCGAATACGCCTCTTTATGTTTCAATTTTTTTCAAATATGTCATTTTTTTAACACGATAAAAAAACTAACAGAATTCAATGTCACTTGCTGATTAGACTGCCCACGTGGCAAATATCATCCATCACGTCACTTGTTATATGGAAGAATTTCACGTCACCTAATTTATCCAATGGAATGGCGACACATGGCATACACATAATAAAGAGAAAAAATCAACAAGATACATATGGAAAGATTCAAACCCTACCCTTCATAAAAGAATAAGACACATTCAACCACTGAACAACTCATGTACCTTTGCTAAATATATGTACAATTTAATATATATATATATATATATATAGGAACATTTATTATTGTATTCAAAACTCCAAACAATATATACAAATTATTATATGCTATATACTTAATAAAAGTCCACTTTATTTTAAAAATAATTATAACAATATGCTATGCATATTAAAATTATTTTATAATATAAGATTTGATATTATAATTTTTAATAATAATTAATTTTTATTATATACAAAATTATTTTATAATATATGATATGTTAAATATTATAAAATTTAATCATTATTAAAAATTATAATATCAAATCTTATATTATAAAATAATTTTAATATGCATACCATATTGTTATAATTATTTTTTAATATAAAGTTGATTTTTATTTAGTATAAATAATAATTAAATTTATATTATAAGATTTGTTATTAAATTTTTTTAAATTTTTATATAAGTTAAAATAAGTTATGTAAAATAGTATCATATTCTCTATATATAAGATTTGTTATTGTTTTATGACATATAATAATTGGTGTATATTATTTTGAATGTGTATACTTCAGGTAATGTAAAATTTCATTATTTTTTACGGTGTTAAAAAAAGACATATTTAAAAAAATTGAAATATATGAGACATATTTGACTAGAAATAAATTAGGAGTATAAATCAAAATTGAGATAAACGTTGGTGACATAACATATACTTTTACCTTAATTGCTTTTTTTATATAGACATTTATATTGAAAAAAAAAATTAGATGGACATATATATAATGTTTAGTTAAATTTTGTTCTCTCACACACACATATATGTTTATTTATAATATATAATTATATATATATATATATATATATATATTATTTTATCTCTTAAATATTTTTCTATTTTTTATTGAAAAAATTTAAAATAGTAATTTTACTTCTCAATAATTTTAATAGTTTTAGTGTGAAAGAATTTACACAATAAAGTAAATTTTCTTCATAAGATTAATTTTTTATATGAATATATATATACATATAACATATATATATATATATATATAGAGCAGAATACTTTTTTTATATCAACATCTTTGTAAAAATTTCATTTCCATATCTTAAATATTTTTATTATATTTACATATATAATTTTTTAAAAAACATTTGTGTTCATATGTGTATATACATATAAATATATATATATATATATATATATATATATGAGGGCTCGACATGTAGTCTGTTGAGCCAACTACATATACTTAAAATGAACTTAAAAAAGAAAGACCTCAAATGTTATTAATTTTAAATTTACTTATCATTAATACTTTTATGATATTATTAGTTTAGTAATGTACAATTTGAATCAAAATGTGCAAAGGAAGACATACCTTGTAATTTGATATATATATATATATATATATACACACACATAAAGTTGGCCAATAAATCGAAGTTCCCTTGACTAACTTTATGTTTATATATTATTTGTTTTTGACAAAATATTTTTTTATCTTTTATATATATATATTAAGTATATTTTAATTTAACTAATTATCTTTAAAAAAAGTTTAAAGTTTAAAATTAGAATTTGAGATAGTTTTACTTCTCAATAATTTAAAATATAACCATTATGAAAAATATATTATATATTTAAATATATATATATATAGGTTATTATTTCGGGGGCGAGGAGTATGATCAATGCTGTCAAGATCGGGATCTTATGCAGAATCATAAGAGGACACAGGAAATATTGATCATAGGATCAAATTAAGGATTGTAACTTTTATCCCAATTTTCATTCATTTCCAAATGTTTTTTTTGGTCGAATATGTCCCTATATGTTTCAATTTTTTTAAATATGATTTTTTTAACACGATCAAAAAACTAACAGAATTTAATGTCACTTGCTGACTGGGCTGCCTACGTGGTAAATATCATCTACCACGTCATTTGTCATATGAAAAAATTTCATGTCATCTGACGTATCTAATAGAATGGCGACAAATGGCATGCACTTTTTTAAGAAAAAAAAAAAATCAATAAGGTGCATATGCCAAGATTCAAACCCAACCCTTCATGAAAGAATAAGATACATTCAACCATTGAGCAACTCATGTATATTTACTGTGTATATGCACAATTTAATATATGTAGGAACATTTATTATTGTATTCAAAATTTAAAATAATATATTAACAATTATTATATATTATATATTTAATAAAAATCCACTTTATTTAAAAAAAATTATAACAATATACTATGCATATTAAAATTATTTTATAATATAAGATTTGATATTATAATTTTTAATAATAATTAATTTTTATTATATACAAAATTTAAAAATATATGCTATGTTAAATATTATAAAATTTAATCATTTTTAAAAATTACAATATCAAATCTTATATTATAAAATAATTTTAATATGCATAGCATATTGTTATAATTATTTTTTAATAAAAAGTGCATTTTTATTTAGTATAAATAATAATTAAATTTATAATATAAGATTTGTTATTAAATTTTTATATAATTTAAAATAAGTTTTGTAAATAATATTATATTCTCTATATATAAAATTTGTTATTGTTTTATAACATATAATAGTTAGTGTATATTATTTTGAATTTTGAAAACAATAACAAATATTCTTATATATATCTTAAATTGTGCATTGAAGATACATGAGTGGCTCAGTGGTTGAATATGTATACGTTAGATAACGTGAAATTTCGTTAGTTTATTTATGGTGTTAAAAAAAAGGCATATTTAAAAAAATTGAAATATATGAGATACATTTGACTAAAAAAATTAGGAGTATGAATTAAAATTGAGATAAACATTAGGGACATAACATATATTTTTGCCTTAATTGTTTTTATTATATAGACATTTATATTTAAAAACAAATTTTATATGGACATACATATAATGTTTAATTAAATTTTGTTCTCTCTCTCTCTCTCTCTCTCTCTCTCTCTCTCTCTCTCTCTCTCTCTCTCTCTCTCTCTCTCTCTCTCTCTCTCTCTCTCTCTCTCTCTCTCTCTCTCTCTCTCTCTCTCTCTCTCTCTCTGATATATATATATATATATATCACATATATGTTTATTATAATATATAATTATATATATTATTTTATTCTTAAATATTTTGCTATTTTTTATTACAAAATTTAAAATAAGTCAAAAATAGTAATTTTACTTCTCAATAATTTTAATAGTTTTATTGTGAAAGAACTTGCACAATAAAATATATTTTCTTAAGAATTTATGAGTTTACAATTTTTGTTTTGCCTATATATCTCTTTATAAGATAAATTTTTTATATGTATATATATATATATAAGAATACTCTTTTTTATATCAACATCTTTGTAAAAATTTCATTTCCATATCTTAAATTTTTTTATTATATTTACATATATAATTTTTAAAAGAATTTGTGTTCATGTGTGTGTGTATACATAAAAATATATATATATATATATATATATATATATATATATATATATATATATATATATATATATATATATATATGAGGGCTTGACAAGTGGCCTGTTGAGCCAAGCACATATACTTAAAGCGAACTTAAAAAAAAATACCTCAAATGTTATTAACTTTAAATTTACTTATCATTAATACCTTTATGATATTATTAGTTTAATAATTTGCAATTTGAATCAAATTGTACAAAGAAACACAGATCTTATAATTTGAAATATATATATATATATATATAAACTTTCATATCTACATATATATATATATATAATAACACATATACATATATATAATAACACACACACGTATATATATATATATATAATAACATATATATATATATATTAAATATATTTAACTAATTATCTTTGAAAAAAAGTTTAAAGTTTAAAATGAGAATTTAAGATAGGTTTACTTCTCAATAATTTAAAATATAACCAAAATGAAAAATATATTATAGATTTATTTATATATATATATATAGGTTATTTTTTATTCCCTCGTTCTCGAAATAGTAATTGGGAAATTTTGTTTTCCTGCTTCCGTTTACACGGGGGAAATATTTTGACTTGGAGAGTCTCAAATTTGAATCTCCATTGTCATCCCCAAACCCAAGATGAGAAATCAAAATCAAATTCAAAGACAAGAATTGCAGAGTTAACGGTGTGAATTTCGCATTGCAAAGATGCATTATTTAACCAAGTCCTCAACGTCATGTATTGGTTTTAGGCAAAATATCATTAATTCGTGCTTGTCCTTTCTTTCTTTTTTGTGAGAACCTCTCTCTCTCTCTCTCTCTCTCTCCCCCGTAAAGGACACCAATAATAAAAATTTTTTAGTACTAGAGTAAATATTTCCCTCCATATCTGATGCACTCGTTTTAGAAAAAGATATACAAAGAGGGAAAGGAGGCTACATATGGGAGAGATGAAGGGATGTGGAACAAGGTCTACATATGTAGGCTATAGTTGGCTTTCTTTGCGATTTGTAAACTTTCTGAAAGCTGAAGTTGGCGGGGACAGAGAGAGAGAGAGAGAAGAGAGAGAGAGAGAGAGAGAGAGAGGGTGAGGCAGGTCTGTATAGTTGTTCTTTCTTTCTTTCTTTCTTTGATTTCATTGACCATCTCTCATCAACGACTTGCTTTTCCCCAAAAGGAAAAAAAATAGCTAGTTTTCTTCTGTTTCTTGTTTTCTAAATAGTAAGAGAGAAAGAGATTTATGTTAAAGCAAAAGGTTCTGGTCTGATGGGTCTCTGATAATTTCATAGACATGGACCACCATACCATATATAACCTCCTTTCTTTCTTTGTCCGTCTTTCTAAAATGAGCGCATCAGATATGAAGGGTGTTAGTTTACTGAAATGCAATTAATCAAGGAGAAGGATAGAGAATAACACACAAAGAAATTACGTGGTTCGGTCAATGCGACCTACGTCCACGGACAGAGAGAATATCTGTATTATTTTCTGACGGAGGCTATACAGAGAGAAATTACATCAACCGCTCTACTAATGAATTCCCTCACACTCATATATATAGAGACAAATGGGTCGTGAGTCGTGGGTCGGGTTACAAACCGGGTCACCCACAAAATTCAAGTCAAACCCAACAATTTCCCTCCTTGACTTGAATTCTCTCAAATCACCAGAACTAAATATAAATTCATCTCTGTCATTCAAGCCCTGTAGGGCTTCATGAAATGCGAACATTCACCAAGTCCAAGCTATGCTTGAACTTCTCTGAAGGTAGAGCCTTTGTCAACATATCTGCTGGATTATCTGCTGTGGCTATCTTCTCGATGGATAATTTATTGTCTTCTATCACATCTCGAATAAAATTCAATCTGATATCAATATGCTTCGACCTCTCATGGTAGACTGGATTCTTGGCCAAACTTAATGCACTCTGACTATCACAATAAATGATAGGTCTCTGAATATTTAACCCCAGACTATCAATCAAACCATGTAACCACATACCTTCCTTAACTCCTTCTGCCAATGACATGTATTCTGCTTCAGTGGTAGACAAGGCAACTGTAGATTGAAGTGTTGCCTTCCAACTAACAGCACATCCATTCAGAGTCAAGACATAGCATGTTAAGGATCTCCTCCTCAAAAGATCTCCAGCATAATCTGAATCTGTATAACCAACCAAGCCACTATCAGATTTATCAGCACCATAAACCAAGTAAATATTACTCGTACCTTTCAGATACCGCATAATCCATTTAACTGCACTCCAGTGAGCTCTCCCAGGATTACTCATAAACCTGCTTACCACACTGACTGCATGAGCCAGATCAGGCCTAGTACACACCATTGCATACATCAAGCTTCCAACAGCATTACAGTAGGGCACTGAACTCATGTACCATTTTTCCTTAGCTGTAGTAGGTATTGTACTAGCATCAAGTTTAAAATGTGCCGCCAACGGAGTACTAACCGGCTTAGAATTATTCATTTGGAAAGACTGCAATAATTTTTCTATGTATTTCTGTTGAGATACATACAGTAAACCTGCACTTCTATCTCTCCAAATCTCCATGCCCAATATCTTATTGGCTGCACCCAAATCCTTCATCTCAAACTCACTGCTCAACAAGGCTTTCAAACTATCAATTTCAACCTTGTTCTTTGCAGCAATCAACATATCATCAACATATAGCAACAAATAAATATAAGAATCATCTGCAAGTTTCTTAGAGTAGACACAGTTATCAAACTGATTACGCAGAAAACCATGGGAAGTCATGAATGCATCAAATTTCTTGTACCACTGTCTAGGAGACTGCTTCAAACCATACAAGGACTTTTTCAGCAAACATACATGATCTTTCTTCTCAGAATCACGAAATCCTTCTGGCTGTGACATATAGATCTGCTCCTCTAAATTTCCATGTAAGAAAGCAGTTTTCACATCCAATTGTTCCAACTCCAAGTCAAAAACACTTACCATGGACAAAAGGACACGAATGGTTTTATGCTTCACAACCGGGGAGAAAACTTCATGATAATCAATTCCCTCCTTTTGTGAAAAACCCTTTGCCACGAGTCGTGCTTTGAACCTTGCTGGTTCAACTCCAGGAATACCTTCTTTCTTCTTGAAGACCCATTTGCATCCTACCGGTTTCACTCCCTTTGGTAACGGTACAAGATCCCATGTTTCGTTCTTCTCAAGAGATTGCATCTCTTCATTCATTGAAACCAGCCATTCTGATGCTTCTCTACTCTCAACTGCTTCTTTATATGATCTCGGGTCATCAGAATCAATACTTTCACCTACTGCCAAGGCATAAGCAACTGAATTAACATCAACTATATCAACACAATCTGCATACCTCATAGGTTTTCTGATTTCCCTTCTTTCCCTCCTTGTTGCTATAGGTTGTGATTCTTCTTCTTCCCTAGGCTGCTGTACAGGGGGTGTTATAACCCTTTTTGAAGTTTGAACTTCAATTTCCACCTTCTGGTTGGCACCTTGATCATTATTACCTGCATGACTACTAAGCTCCTCCTTCTGACCAAACATAGCAGACTCATCAAAAGTTACATCTCTGCTAGTAATAAATTTTGGAGTTCTATCCTTTTCAGTACACCACAGTCTGTACCCTTTAACTCCAGGTGCATACCCTAGAAATATGCATTTCATTGCCTAGGCTCTAGTTTACCATCATTCACATGAGCATAAGCAGGACAACTAAATATACGCAGGCCAGAATAATCAGAAGGTTTACCGGACCATACCTCTTGAGGAGTCTTAAAATCAATTGCAGTAGATGGCGATCTATTCACCAGATAACAAGCAGTGTTAACTGCTTCAGCCCAGAATTGTTTTGGCAAGCCAGCGTTTAATCGCATGCATCTCGCACGCTGCAACAGTGTTTGATTCATACGTTCTGTAACTCCATTTTGCTGTGGTGTATGACGTACAGTGCGGTGCCTCACTATACCTTCTTTCTTGCAAAATTCATCAAATGGAGCGTTACAAAACTCCAACCCATTATCAGTTCTGAGTGTTTTGACCTATTTTCCAGTCCGTTTCTCAACCATGGTCTTCCACTCCTTGAACTTCCCAAACACTTCATCTTTGGATTTCAGAAAATATACCCAAACCCTTCTAGAGTAGTCATCAATGAAAGTAACAAAGTACTTGCATTTGCCCTGAGATTCAACTGGAGAAGGACCCCACAAGTCTGAGTGAACATATTGCAGAACATCTGTAGAAGTATGCTTCCCAGAACTGAACTTAACTCTGCGTTGTTTACCCATAACACAAACTTCACAGAATTTCAGTTTCCCAGTTACTGCTCCTTCTAACAATCCTTGTTTACTTAGAATTGACAGCCCTTTCTCACTCATGTGTCCCAATCGGCAATGCCACAACTCTGTACAATCATCATCCTTCCCTAAAGATTTAGATACAGCCACTGTCCCCATCACAGAATTACCAATCAGAAAGTAAATGCCATGCTGCAATTTACCCTTCATTATAACCAGAGCACCTTTGGAAATTCTCAACTGTCCATTCTCTCCAGAGTACTTGTACCCTTGTTTGTCTAGAGTACCAAGAGAAATCAAGTTCTTCCGTAGACCAGGAACATACCAAGCATCAAGCGTCCTGACTATTCCATCATACATCTGAATCTGCACAGAACCACTGCCCTTAACACTAAGCTGCTCATCATCACCCAATCTCACAACACCATTCCACTCCTTAAAAGAAGTAAACAGCTCACGTGAAAAAGTCATATGATAAGATGCACCTGTGTCCAAAACCCAAGTATTTGCAGAACCAGAGGTGCTGACTGTGAGAACATCAATGTCTTCTTCTTCGTCAGAACTATCTTGCGCCACCGCAGCACTACCACTGGTATTCGGTTCCTTCTCATCATTTCCCTTCTTCCTCTGTGGACAATTCTTCCTGATGTGCCCCTTTTGTTTACAGTGATAACATCGAGGTCCTCCTTTGTTCCTCGACTTAGACCGTGACTTGCTTCTTTTTCCATCATCCCTTTTAGTGTCTCTGCCTCTGCCAACATATAAATCTGCTTCTGCACCATCCTCATTAGAACTAGAGACTCTTCTCTTCAGCTCTTTAGACTGCAAAGCATCTTTGACATCATTAACAGAGATACTATCTCTACCATACAACATAGTATCAACAAAGTTCTCATATGAATTTGGTAGAGAACACAAAAGAATGATAGCCTGATCTTCATCATCTATCTTAACCCCAACACCCTGTAAATCCAGGATAATCCGGTTAAAATTATCAAGATGATCTTTTACCTGCATATTTTCTGTCATCCGCAGGGTATACAAACGCTGCTTCTGATATAACCGGTTTGTGAGAGACTTTTTCTGGTATTTATCATCCAATTTCTTCCACAAACCTGCAGCAGTTGATTCATCAACTACTTCTCTCAACACCTCATCTGTCAGACTCAATAGTAATGCACTATGAGCCTTTGCCAAAATTTCCTTCTTCTCCTCTTCTTTCAACGTGTTAGGTAGACTACTTTCTCCTTCTAATGCCACTGCACATCCCTGCTGAACCAGAAGTGCCCTCATTTTTACCTTCCACAAAGTGAAATCATTCGATCCATTGAACTTCTCAATATCGAATTTATGAGTCGACATCTTCTCAAATAACAGCAGATAAATTACTAGCAAATTTCGCAATCAGAAATTGAATTTCACAAAACTGTTCAGAACCTTGCAAACTGACCAGAACTTCACTAACAGAAATTCAACACAGCAGTCCAACAAAATTCACAGCAATAAACCAGAAATTCAATCCAGCACAATCCAGTAAATTCATACAGAAATTCAGAATTCTTTTCTGAATTAAACATAAACTCACCGGAACTGTGTCGAGGAAACAATAACGATCGCAACAGAAAACTTGGTCCAAACAACAACTATGACCAAACAGCAGCTTTGACCAAACAGCAATTTTTGACCAAACAGCAGCTTTAACCAAACAGCAGCTTTGACCAAACAACAGCTTTGACCAAACAGCAACTTTGACCAAACAGTAACTTTGACCAAATAGTACCGTTGACCGTTGACCGTGCTACAGTGCCGAGTCGCTACAGTTCTGAGTCGCTACAGTATCCGAGTCGCTACAGTGCCGTTGACCGTTGACTGCTATAGTGCCTCGCCGTAGAAGACGATGAACAGTGCTTCCGATGAAGATTCACCAAAAATTGGTCTCCGACGTTCTTCAACGCACCAAAGATGCAGAGAATGGTCTCCTATGCTCCAAATCAACCAAATCGGGGCAAGATCTGAAATTTTGGAGCCGGATCTGAAAATTTTCGGACGTGCTACAGTAACCGACAAACTAAAAAATGAACCGAGGCTCTGATACCACTTGTTAGTTTACTGAAATGCAATTAATCAAGGAGAAGGATAGAGAATAACACACAAAGAAATTACGTGGTTCAGTCAATGCGACCTACGTCCACGGACAGAGAGAATATCTGTATTATTTTCTGACGGAGGCTATACAGAGAGAAATTACATCAACCGCTCTACTAATGAATTCCCTCACACTCATATATATAGAGACAAATGGGTCGTGAGTCGTGAGTCGAGTTACAAACCGGGTCACCCACAAAATTCAAGTCAAACCCAACAAAGGGAAATATTTATTCTCGTACTAAAAAAAAAAAGTTTATTATTGATGTCCTTTACGGGTTCTGACAAATAAGAAAGAAAGGACAAAAGCCAATACACGACGTTGATAGCTTAGCTAAATAATGCATCTTTTCAATGCGAAATTCACACCTTAAACTCTGCAATTATTGTCTTTGAATTTGATTTTGATTTCTAATCTTGGGTTCTCAATTTCCCAATGACTAACATGCCCAGCTACGGAATCTAGCTATCATTTTCAATCTCATAAATTGCACGCTGGTGCCAAAAAAAAAATCAATAAATTTAATATGAAATCGAATCTTGAAAAGTATCTATTTAATTGCTATAGTATTGAAAAATTAGTAGTATTATGGTTCAGACAACTTGATAATTCTCATGTAAAAGTTAAACTTTAATTAACTTAATTATGATTTAATTAACTTAATTATGATTTAAAATTAAATTACATATCATTCTAGTAAATTACAATAAAGTATATCTTTTTTAAGGATTTATGGGTTTACAATCTTTGTTTTGCATATACGTAGATTATCTTTTTTTATTATATGGACATTTATATTTGAAAAAAATTGTATATATATATATATTAAGTGTGTGTATATATATATATACAAAACATATATGTTTATTTATAATATATAATTATATATATGTATATTATTTTATCTCTTATAAATTTTGTTATTTTTTATAAAGAAATTTTAAAATAAATTTTAAAATGATTTATAAGTAATTTAAAATATAAACAATTTATTTCTCAATAATTTTTGTAGCTTTAATGTGAAAGAATTTACACAATAAAATATATATTTCTTAAGAATTTATGAGTTTACAATTTTTGTTTTGTCGTATGTATCTCTTTAGAAGATTAATTTTTTTGTTATATATATATATATATATATATTGAAGAATACTTTTTTGTTATATCAACATCATTGTCAAAATTTTATTTGCATATATTAATTTTTTTATTATATGTACATATATAATTTTTGTGCTCATTGTATGTATGTATGTTTGTATGTTTGTGTTTATATATATATATATGGGAGATCAACTAGTGGTCTATCTAGCCAGTCACATATACTTAAATTGAATTTGAAAAAAGAAAAGGACCTCAATTGTATTAATTTCAAATTTAACTATCATTAATACTTTAGTTTTGTAATGCACCATTTGAATCAAAATGTGCAAAACAAGACAGACTTTATAATTCGAAATATTTCACATTAAGAGTAATAAAATTACAATTATTAGAAATTAAAACTAGTTATAAACTTTCATATATTTAAACCCAACGGAGGTTCCTCGACCAACTTTATATTTATATATTATTTGTTTTATACAAAATATTTTTTTATTTGTGTGTATATATATATATTAATTGTATTTCATTTAACTAATTATCTTTAAAAAAAAGTTTAAAATTAAAAAATTAGAATTTTTTAATTTAAATAGTAATTACATTTGTTATATAATAATTTATTCATATGCAATATTAATTAATTAATATATAAACTATTAAAAAAATTGGAATAAATATTTTAAATTATAAAGTTAACTTAATTAAAAAGATTTCAATTATTATTTCAAAGTTACTTATCATCAATATTTTCATGATATTATTAGTTTAGGATTGTACCATTTGAAAGATAATTAAAATGAGCAAAGAGAAATAGACCTTGTAATTTGAAATCTTTCACATTAACAATATTTAAATTAAAATTATTTGAAACGATACGAGGAAATATTGGGAGAACTAAGCGATCAAATCACTAACATGAAGATCAGAATAAATATTTTACTTTTCAATAATTTTAATACTTTTAATGTCAAATATTTTACACGATAAAGTATATCTTTCTTAAAGTTTTATGTGTTTACAATTTTTATTTGGTAAGGTTTTATATTCCAGAAGTTAACAATATATACATAAATGAATCTTTCAAATCTATTAACTATTATTTAATGTCCGAATGTAAAATCTAATTTTTATTTTTGATACTTTTAATTCTTTTAATCAAAAATATTTTACACAATAATGTGTGTCTGATTTAACTTCCTTTTGTAATCTTTTTATTGCACCACTACTGCCCTAAAAATTTCATAAATGTATTGATGATGAGTAATTTGAAATAATTTGTATTTGAATTACTAATTTAATTTTTTTTCATAAGTTCATTCATTATATATATATATATATATATATATATATATATATATATATATAAATGGCTAATTCCCAAGAGGGGAATGAATTGGATTAATAAAAATTATCTTAAAAATTTGTTGGAAGTTTAAGAGTTTTTAAAGCCAAAGCCAAAATATTTTAGATAAAAAAAATAACAGAGCAAAGGCAAGATGAATAAGAGAGAGTGCCGAGAATCAAAAGTAAAGAAATAAACAATTAATGAGATGAAAATAAGAGAAATTTAATACAAGTGTTTATACTAATTCAGCTTGAAATAAATCTACATTCAGTCCTTAAGATAACTTCTTGAGATTTTAACTAATAACCACAAGTTTGTAAAAGATGGGCACTTGTGAATTACTATAGCAGAGAACTTTGTTTCCAAAGGGTATCTCTCCCTTTCACAATAAGATTACTCTCAATCACAACCTTAAGGAACCCTTCTTTGATCAATACAAATAAAAAATTGAGAAGAATATGAATAACTCACTAAAACAAAGTAAGTATTTAATTATATATATATATATGTGTGTGTGTGTCTCTCTCTCTCTCTCTCTCTCTCTCTCTCTGTGTGTGTGTGTGTGTGTGTGTGTGTGTGTGTGTGTGTGTGTGTGTGTGTGTGTGTGTGTGTGTGTGTGTGTGTGTGTGTGTGTGTGTGTGTGTGTGTGTGTGTGTGTGTGTGTGTGTGTGTGTGTCAAATATATGTGCAAAACAACAATTGTAAACCTATAAATTCTTAAGAAAGATATACTTTATTGCGTAAAATAATTGCTTATATTTTAAAATTATTGAGACGTAAAATTGCTTATATTTTAAATTATTTATAAATAATTTTAAAATTTATTTTTAAAAAAGTTTTTATTAAAAAATTAACAAAATATTTAAGAGATAAAATAATATACATATATATAATTATATATTATAAATAAATATATGTTATATATATTTACAGATACTTAATTTTCAATTTGTCTGATCCATAATACTACTAATTTTTAATTACTATAGCAATTAAATAGATACTTTTCAAGATTCGATTTCATAATTTTTTTTTTTGCGCCAGCTTGCAATTTGAGACTGAAAATGATAGCCAGCTTGCACATTAGTCATTAGGAAATTGAGAACCCAAGAATAGAAATCAAATTCAAAGACTAGAATTGCAGTTAAAGGTGCGAATTTCGCATTGCAAAGACGACAAAGGGGTGTGGATCCTTTGCTTAGAATTTTTATGCTTAAAGTTTTAGCAACGGTTTTAACTGTTGCTAAAACTTTCAACAACAAAAAAAATGCTACTGAAAGTTTTAGCAACAGTTAAATCCGTTGCTAAAACTCCAAGTATTTCTCAGTTTTTTTTTTTTAAAGCAGAGGATCCACATCCCATAAAGAACATCAATAATTAATTTTTTTTAGTACTAGAGTAAATATTTCCCTCCATATCTGATGCACTCGTTTTAGAAAGATGGACAAAGAAAGAAAGGAGGTTATAAATGGGAGAGATGAATGGTGGTCCATGTCTATGAATGTGTAAGTAAGGTTAGGGGGTTCAAGCTTATATAAAAACAAGATAACTCTCTTTCTCTCTTACTATTTAGCAACTCTAAACGTAAGAAATTATCAGAGACCCATCAGAAGAAAACTAGCTATTTTTTTCCTTTTGGGGAAAAGCACATTGTTGATGAGAGATGGTCATGAATCGCGATGGAAGTGAAGGGAGGTCATGAGTGTATGTGCTGTTTCATTCACGAGGGTTTACTATATGAGAAGATCAATGAAGTCAAAGAAAGAAAGAAAGAAAGAACAACAATACAGACCTGCCTCAACTCTCTCTCTCTCCTCCAACTTCAGTTTTCGGAAAGTTTACAAATCCCAAAGAAAGCCAACTATAGCCTATATATGCAGACCTTGTTCTACATCCATTCATCTCTCCCATATAAAGCCTCCTTTCCCTCTTTGTCCATCTTTCTAAAACGAGAGCATCAGATATGGAAGAGGGAAATATTTACTTTAGTACTAAAAAACATTTATTGTTGATGTCCTTTATGCAGAGAGATAGAGAGAGGTAGGGAGAGAGAGAGAGAGAGAGAGAGAGAGGTTCTGACAAAAAAGAAAGAAAGAAAGGACAAGCAGGAATTAATGGTATTTTTCCTAAAGCTAATACACGACGTTGAGCTAAATAATGCATCTTTGCAGTGCGAAATTCAGACCTTTAACTCTGAAATTCTTGTCTTTGAATTTGATTTTGATTTTGATTTCTAATCTTGGGTTCTCAATTTTCCAATGACTAATATGGCCAGCTACGGAATCCAGCTATCATTTTCAGTCTCATAAATTAATTGCACGCTGGTGCCAAAAAAAAAAATCAATAAATTTAATATGAAATCGAATCTTGAAAAGTATCTATTTAATTGCTTTAGTATTGAAAACTTATTAGTATTATGGTTCAGACAAATTGATAATTCTCATGTAAAAGTTAAACTTTAATTAACTTAATAATGATTCAAAATTAAATTACATATCATTCTAGTAAAATAAAAATTGTTATACCAGTCACTTTGTACTACAAGAGTACCAAAAAAAAGTAAAATTTCGACTAAAAATTTCTTATTGAATGTGACTAAACAATATATATATATATATATAAACTTTCATATATTTAAATTTATATGCATAAGTTTAGATATATTTATTTATAAATATTTATATATATAACTATAATATATATATATTATTCTATATATATTACTCTATTTATATATATATATATATATTGTATTTTAATTTAACTAATTATCTTTAAAAAAGTTAAAATTAAAAAATAGAATTTTTTAATTTAAATAGTAATTGCATTTCTTATATAATAATATATTCATATGCAATATTAATTAATGTATAAAATATTAAATAAAAAATTGACACAAATATTTTAAATTATAAAGTAAACTTAAGAAAAAAGATCTCAATTGTTATTTCAAAGTTACTTATCTTGAATATTTCTATGATATTATTAGTTTAGTAGTGTACTATTTGAAAGATAATCAAAATAAACAAAGAAAGATAAACCTTGTAATTTGAAATCTTTTACATTAACAGTATTAGAATTATTTAAAAAAATGAGAAAATACTGGGAGAACTAAGCGGTCAAATCACTAGTTAAGAGATCAGACTAAATAATTTTACTTCTTAATAATTTTAATGCTTTTAATGTCAAATATTTATAAGATAAAATATATCTTTCTTGAAGTGTTATGGTTTTTCAATTTTTGTTTAGTAAGATTTTATATTTTAGAATTTTTTAGTATATATATAAATGAATCTTGCATATCTATCAACTATTATTTAATGACCGAATGTAATATCTAATTTTTATTTTTGATACTTTTAATTCTTTTAATCAAAAAGATTTTTGCACAACATTAATGTGTGTTTTTCTTAATTTCTTCTTGTAATTTTTCCACTGGGCCACTACTGCCCTAAACATTTTACATACCTATTGAAAATGAGTAATTTTAAAATAATTTGTATTTGAATTACTAATTTAATTTTTTTCATAATTTCATTTTTTAATCCAACAATTTATATTAAAATTTTAATTTAATAGTTTATACATGAATTAATCTTGCATATTAATAAATTATTTTATAATAAATGTAATGACTATTTAAATTTAAAAATTCTATTTTTTGATTTTAACTTATTAAATATTTATATTTATCATATAAAAATAATTCAAAATTACTCATCACCATTTCTTCTATGAAATTATTAGGGTTGACATGGGAAAATAAAAAAAATTAAGAAAAACATATCTTATTATGTGAGATCTTTCATATTAAAAGTATTAAAATCATTAAAAAAATAAAATTAATTATACTTTAAATTACATTAAATATATTTAAATTTTTTAAGAATAATTAGTTATATGTAAATATACTTTATACATATATAAACAAATAAATAAAGTATCTTGCAAAAAATAATAAAATTAATATATATATATATATATACACACACATACTTTAACTTTAATATATATATATATATATATATATATTAAAGTTAAAGTATGTGTGTGTATATATATATATATATATTAAAAAACCAAAAACTCTTAACCACAAAACCAATATAACTATAAGATTTTAAATTAAGGACTATTAAGTTCATAACTATAAGATCTTAAAACTAAACTTCAAACTCATACCAATACTCATACTTTATAACCCTTAACTTTAGTAATTCAAAATTACTCATCAGTCATCATCATTTTTTCTTTGAAATTGTCATGGAGTAATAAAAAAAATACCTTATTGTTTGAGATCTTTCACTTTAAAAATATTAAAATTATTAAAAAGTAAGTTTAAGTATATATTAAATTAATTTTAGACTATTTTTAAAGATAATTAACTATATTTAATTAATTTTAGACTATTCTCTCTCTCTCTCTCTCTCTCTCTCTCTCTCTCTCTCTCTCTCTCTCTCTCTCTCTCTCTCTCTCTCTCTCTCTCTCTCTCTCTCTCTCTCTCTCTCTCTCTCTCTCTCTCTCTCTCTCTCTCTCTCTCTCTCTCTCTCTCTCTCTCTCTCTCTCTCTCTCTGTATGTGTTTGTAGTGTCTTAAATCTTTCTCTATCGGTTTGAGTCTGGATCTACTCAATCATGCAGAAGAGTACAGCGCTTTAATAGCCACAGTTAAAATCGTGACTATAAAAAACCGTTGCTAGAAGTAACTTTACTCACAATTAAAACTATAGTTATAAGTATATTTGGCCACGATTTTAACCGTAACAACCAGTGTTATGTTGGAGTGGATCCACATATAGTAGGAGAAAGTGTTAACAGTTTTTTACATAGATTGACATCTTTCTCTTCTTAAGTTAACTTTTGGAGTGAATTAGATTGAGATATTTTGTTAACATGGTATTAGAGTATGCCCATGTTCAGCAACCCATTATTTCTCATGTAGTTCCATGTTCCATATGTTTAGTCCTAGACGTCTAAGAGGGTGTATTGAATTCTTACATTATTGGACATTTATCTTTTTCTTAAACTAGTTTTTGAGATGAGTTGGTTCAAGTATCATTATTAACAATTTAAAATTTAAGACTAAATTTTAATCCTCATTTAAAATTAAATTGTATAAAACTATATAAATAGCAATAATGCCAAATTTTTAAACAAAAAAAAAAAGAAAGGACAAGGTAGAATAGTATTTTGCAGCCATTACACGACGTTGAGGTCTTAGCTAAATAATGCATCTTTGCATTGCGAAATTCGCAACTTTAACTGCAATTCTTGTCTTTGAATTTGATTTTGATTTCTAATATTGGGTTCTCAATTTCCTAATGACTAATATGCCCAATACATAATCTAGCTATCATTTTCAGTCTCATAAATTGCACGCTGGGGCCAAAACAAAAAAAAAAGTTAATTGTGAAATCGAATCTTGAAAAGTATCTATTTACTTGCTATAGTATTTAAAATTTAGTAGTATTATGGTTCAATTTTAGACAAATTGATAATTTTCATGTAAAAGTTAAAATTTAATTAACTTAATAATGATTTAAAATTAAATTACATATGATCATTCTAGTAAAAATAAAAATTGTAATACCAATCACTTTTGTACTATAAGACTACGAAATAAAAAGGTTAAATTTGAGACAGAAATGAAAAATGAAAAATGAGTCACTAATTCGTTGTACAAAGCCCCTGCAAAAAAAGGAGAGAAAATTTTTCAAAAATTTAAATATTTGATATAAACTCAAAAACAAAAAATACTTCATTTCACATGAATCCGTCTTTAAATTCCGTTGTAAGTAGTCAATTATTTAATTTTCGTTGTATTTATTTCTATATGCTTTATAGAAACGGAGGTAAACATCTCAAAAGTCCTCTTGAATTTGAGATGCACACAATTCCATATTGAAAGGCCATGACAAAAAAAAATGCCTTTAGCAACGGTTGGCCAAAAAATTGCGGGTAACAAAATGTAACCACTGAAAGATATGGCAAAATTTCATTAGCTACGGTTTTATTAATGTGGTAAAATCATGGCAAAAATGTGTTGTAGCTACGGTTTAAATCGTGACAAAGTATTTAATTTTTTTTTGAAGAATATTTTTGAAGTAATTTTTAGCTTCGGTTTAAACTGTAACTAATTATTAATTTCATTTTTTTAAAATTTAATAGTAATTTTACCCAGGATTTCAACTATGACTAATTATTAACATTTTTTTTAAAAAAAAGATATAATTATTCTCTACAAAAGAAAGTATATATGTTCTAAATGTGCATATTAGCTAAATGTACGTACTTTATGCATCCAAACAACCTAAGAGTTAGAACATGCTAATAAGTTTTGTCCCTATTTACTCAATGTACATATTAGCTATCCTATTGACAAAATAAAGGTGCCATTTCCCCTTTTGATTGTAAACAAATCAAACATCGCTCAATTTGTGGATGAGTTCATTGTTAAGCATTTCTAACTTTCAGAAAAAAAAACATTGATCTAGAAAACAATCCAAAACTCAACTTCAAGACATTAAACTATTTCATGTTGCCACAATTAAACAAAGTAGGTATTACATGCATCAACAATTTCCTGATATGCACATGTAAAGCGGTTGGTCCTATAATAAATGGCAATACATAATATCCATGGTCTTTCACCCAACTTAATAGAACATTAAAAAAATAAAATATAAAATTTATGTTTTTTTTAGTAATTACACATTCAAAACTACGTTTATAAATTAATATCCAAACATCATATTCTAAATCAAATTACGTCTATCTATTGATTTTTTAAATATAAATCACGTTTATTCAAATTTAATTTTGTCTAAACCACGTTCATTCAATCTAGATTGTCCAAATTACGTTTCTTCATCGATTTACCAAACACACCTTAAGTGGATTGGGATTCTACTGCATCCATTGGATGGAAGATTATGCCAACTTGAGAATTTGCTATCAAAGAGGCACGCTTCGGGACCTCCTTAATTTGGAAAACATTAGATGCAATACCTTTATTAGAATATACAAATCGATATATGCTTTTTAATCTCCCAAAAATTAAAGAAACTGTTGAGCACCCCTCTGATATATCACTTTCCACCTTCCCAACTGGACTTCCCTTCCTCCAAATTATTACTGCCTATGGCCCTCTCGTTGAAAACGCACATGGATGCATCCATTCACATCCATATCTGGTACCTTGCTTCCTCTCTCCATTTTTCTGAGCATATCACAGTCTGCTTTTTTTAGTATCACTTCCAAATATATGCATGCCCACATGTGAATTCTTTTCATATATAATTATTAAATGTAGTTAGTGAGAAATGAACCTGCGACTTGTGATTGAAATGGGCCAAGAAAAACAGATAAAAGTTCAAAGTTCATCAGAGTTGTATATGATTTTAAGCTGTGGTTGTAGTTATGTTGTGGGCTACTGCGATTGCGAGTGTTGCGGACACTGCAATACGGTTACGGTCATTGCAATTGTGAATTTTTTTTGAGTTGTATATAATTACTGTAACTCTTAATCTTTTATATATATATATATATATATATAATATTATATCTAATATCTATATTAATTCAATAAATATCTACTCTTATTCTATGCAAAACTAATTCTAAGAGTAAGGCCTAAAATTTTAATCAAGGTTTGTTTAAAAAATTTAATTTTTTTAAATAAATATTTTATGTTTTACTTATTTCATAATTATCTAAATTAATATCTTATCACATGTTTTTAATTATAAATGTCTTTAAAAATTTTTAACAACCTCCCATATACAATCACCCAAATTTTAATCAATTATTCCCTCTAATTCTCAATTCTTTTTTCCCTCTCCTTAATATTATTTCCCCCTTTCCACGTACTTCTTTCTTTTGCCTATAGCCTCTCACATGTGACACATAAATCTGGAAAGCAGGTTTCTTCCTATGCTTGAAAAGTATAGAAGGCTCCTACTCCAACATGAACCTTTGGATATGTATATAACAGTCCATGTTTTTCTTCTGTTTTCTATTTTTTTTAATTTTTAAAATTGTATTGGATGTCGATCAATTTGATGATGTTGACCAAGATAGGATGATCAGTGAAATTTTAAAAAAAAAGTAGAAAAAATACAAGAAAAACATAAATTATTAGATATAACGCATCCAATGGTCCACGTTGAAGTAAAAGCCTCTTATGCTTGATGCTTTTTAAGCATAAGAGGGAATCTGCTTCCCATAATTTGCCTTCCTCTCTCCCAAATTTCTTTAATCTTTATCCTTTGCTTCATTTATCAAAGGAAGAAATCAAAGTCACAACACCTCTGCTTCATTTATCAAAGGAAGAAACAAAGCAAGGAAACTGCCACCGGCCACCCCCCGCTAATCACCCCAACGTCGGCCCAACCTTTCTTTTTTCAATACTAGAGTCTAAACACCAAATCCCACCCGCTGTTTAGGTTCAACTATTCAAGCTTGACATTTCACCCATCCCCAATTGACAATTTTAATTTTTAACTTTCAACCACACCCTTGTTTTGATATCTAGTCCTAGTGACTAGTGAGGTTTGTTTCTTCTCAAACAATGAAAGCTTATATTGGGTAGATTAATTTGTTGTCCTCCTTCCCATTAGTTCATCAGTTCATTATTTCTTTCTCATCGATTTGATACAGCATTGATTTGTAAAACACATTCACTCCGCAATTGCAGAGACTACCGCAACCACAAAATTGCGACTGCATCAAATGATGTGGTCCACAATTTAAAATCGTTTGTAGTGTTTGCTCCAAAATCTCAGTGACTTTATGGGAAGCAGTACTGTGACATCACCATGGGAAGAGCCTAGGTAACAAGGTTTAGACATTCAATTACGTAGTGCATTGAGTAATTAAAGTGTCAAAAGTTACTAAAGTTGTAGGTAGCAAATAGGATATACCTAATCAAATGGGAGAGGGTTCACTCCAATATGGGACTGTCCAATACTGCCTTTATAGCCTTAAATGGTTATGGACCATACTGGATCCAGTGGGAGCCACAGCCATCCAACTACTGTGAGTAGCCATGGAGAGAACCCTAATCCTAATCAAACACTTAAAACCCTATGGCACAAGCAAAATGTCATTTTCCTTAGCAATATATATATAATAGTTTGTAGAAGTAGGACCATTATAGCTGAAATTGTTGCTTCATTGTGGACCCTTAAACTAAATACACCTCCACTCCACTCTCAGTGATGTTGTTAGTCTTATAGCTTTATGGTTTTTATATAAGCTTGAACCCCTTAACCTTACATACACATTCATATACATGAACCACATATAAATTTTAGTGAAGAAGTGGGGAAATGGATAGAAATGAGACAAGATGATCATGATGAGATCCATAGTAATCAAGATCTAGATCTTGCTCGTAAGATCAAATAAGATCAAGATCTAGATCTTGACAATAAAAATGAGCAAGATCTCTTGTAGGATTTTTTTTACATCAGGATTATATAACATCGTACATGATCTTAAGATCCTAACACTTGTTTTCTTTTTTTAATGTTTTGATATTCAATTTTTTTTATGAAAATAACTAATAAATTTATGAAAATATGAGATATTTTATGGAAATATTTTGATATTTTGATAAATTATATTTATTTTTATTTTTTATATTTAGAAAATTATATGAATATTATATATATATTTTTTAAAATTGCGTAGGATCTTATGATCTTGCATTCAATCTCACCAGGCCTTTCTGATCTTGTATAAGATCTCGATCTTGATTACCTTAATGAGATCCATAGGTTCATAATAAATATCTGTTGCTTGCACATTTTGATTAGATGTTAACAGTTAGCACCATATACACCTTAAACACAAGGAACAAGAAATTTTTTGAAAGAAGACAAGAATAAGCTATGCATACCATTTTCATAAATATATATATATATATATATATATATATGTATGTATATACCGATTATGCTTTGATTTATACTAGACTAAATATTTATTGATAGAAAATTACATTTTAAATTTCAACTAACAATTATAATTTATAATATATAGTTGTATAAATTTAATAATTATGATTATATAGTTATAGTTTTATATTTATTTATATAATTATATCAAAATATTGAATTATTAGAATTAATATTTTTTATTTATTTCTTATATATTAAATGCAAAATAATTATTTGTTATTATATAATCTAATATATTAATTCATTAATTAAATATATTAAAGTTAAAAATAAATGATTTTAAGTAGGTTATTTTCATTTTTTGATAACTAATAAAAAATTATAGTTTAAAATATTATATAAAAAATTATATATACTAAAAAATATATTTTTTAAAAAAATATTATATATTTAAAAAATTAAATTTGTAAAATATATATATATATATATATATATATATATATATATGAGATATGGAGTCTCATACGTCATGTCTCATTAAAGAAAAAAAATACTGAGACTCAATCTCTGACAAGCCAGTCTTAATCATCTTTTGTAATATATATATATATATATATATATATATATAAAAGTGTAACTGAAATTTGGAGTGTCATATATAGACCTTGTTTACACTTATATGTGTGTGTGTGTGTGTGTATAACTGGAGCTTATCTGTTTCCCCCATAGCCTCCATTCTTTCTTTGTCCATCTTTCTAAAACGAGTGCATCAGATATGGAGGGAAATATTGGGGAGAGAGAGCGAGAGAGAGAGAGAGGAGAAGCTGGAATAAATGGTATTTTTTGTGCTCATCTAAATAATGCATCTTTGCATTGTGAAATTCGCACCTTTAACTGCAATTCTTGTCTTCGAATTTGATTTTGATTTCTAATCTTGGGTTCTCAATTTCCCAATGACTAATATGCCCAGCTAAGGAATCTAGTTATCATTTCACTCTCATAAATTGCACGCTGGTGCCAAATAATAATAATAATAAAGTTATTATGAAATCGAATCTTGAAAAGTATCTATTTAATTGCTGTAGTGTTTAAAAGTTTAGTAGTATTATGGTTCAATTTTAGACAAGTTGATAATTCTCATGTAAAAGTTAAACTTTGAGTAACTTAATAATGATTTAAAATCAAATTACATATCATTCTAGTAAAAAAAAAAAAAATTTGTAATACCAATCACTTTGTACTACAAGACTACAAAAAAAAAAAAGGTCAAGTTTGAGACAGAAATCCAAAACGGAAAATTTTTCGTCGTTAATTCGTTGTACAAAGCCATTGTTAAAAAAAAAAGTAGAGTAAATTTTTCAAAAAATTAAATATTTGACATAAACTCAGAAACAAAAAGCACTTCATCTCACATGAATATGTCTCAAATTATAATGTCTATAATTTCACATGTGCTAAAAATTAAGATTCTTGGAAGTCTAACTCACCAGTTTAGAATTCTAGCGAATGATGTTTTAGTTTTCACATATAAATTTACTAAATTAATTGATAAAATCTTGTTTATAACAGATTTAATGTTTTACATATGCAAATAATAAATTTCTAAGAATATTTTTGTTTTAAATTAAATGACTAATTGGTATATGAAAACAGAATAACATTTTCTAAAAAAATTAAAATCTTAAATTTCAAAAAAATGCTACATTTTTTTTAAATTTAAATGACTCAATAAATAAAAAAAATTCTGAAAGTACAATAGAAATTTCCTAAATTTCTAAAAATGTGCAACACAATCTAGCTAAATTCAAAATTAGGAAATTTTCAGAGAGTGAGTCTCTTATAAATAAGAGTAAGAGTGTGAGAAAAGGAGGAAAAGAATTATAATTGTTGTGTATAGGAGCTTGCTCTGTGGGGAGTCTTGTGACTCTATGAGACTTGGTCTTTGTTTAACCTTTTCTTGCTAATATTGTTAATTTTGTTTTTATGTTTTCCCATTATCTTGAATAAAGTCTTCAGTTCTTTTTTTAATCAAGTCTTTGGTTCTCATCAAGTGGTCTGACTTACCAGATCCCATGCCACCCAAAATGTCTAATAGAATGGATGCAGTAGAGGCTCGTATGGACTGAGTGGAAGATGGTCTAGAGGAAGTGAAACACGAAGTCAAACAAGGTTTGGAAACGATGAAATAGGTACTCTTGGCAGAAATGACTCGACTGATGAAAAAAGGGATGGAAGAAGGCCATAATAAAGATTAATTTGACGAAATTGGTGGGAATTCGGGAAGTAATTCGGTGTCCAGTATAGGGGCGGTAAGGAACGATAAAATGGATGAGTTTCAATTAGCAACGAAGAAAGTAGAATTACCGATGTTTGATGGAAGCGATCCCATGGCTTGGATCACGTGCGCTGAAATGTATTTTGAGGTTCAAGGAATCTCTAAAGGGGTTTGCATCCAACTCGCGAAGTCAAGCATGGAGGGCCCAACCACCCACTGGTTCAATCTATGGAGGGAATCAGTCGAGAAAGTTTTCTAAGAGAATTTTAAAGAATCTTTGGTGGCAAGATTTGGAAGAGGACAGCTGGACAACCCATACGAGGAATTGAAAGAAATACGTCAAAAGGAAACGATGGATGAACACATTGCAGAGTTCGAATTATATTCATCTGAGTGTGGAAAGTTGCTGGAATCCCAATATCTAGGATACTTCATTGGGGGACTACAGTCAGAAATCAAGAATCGTATAAGAACATTGAGAACCAAGAATTGATATCTAGCCATGCAGTTAGTCAGGGACATCAAAGTCGAACTATGGCCGTCAGAAGAGGATGATAGTGGAAACATCACCAGGCTGAGTGCCTTTGGGCTGTATAGTCGATAGCCTAGCACCCAACCTAGCTCGAGATACACCACGAGTTTGGGATTTACCTCATCGAGTCCTAACTTGTCTCTAGCATTAACAGGTCCGGGTTGCGTGGGTTACTGGTCTCAGGCATGGACAGTGGAGCATGTATGCGTCCAGGTTGAGTTTGGGTTCTTCATCCGCAACACTATCACAAATCACCATGACAAGGACACCTTTGACACAATCGACCCTGAGAAAGACCGATGGAGACCGTCGTGCCAGGTTGAAGAAGAATTAGGGGTGAGGCTCTTGACTTACTTGGAGATGCTGGAGAGAAAAGCCCAAGGGTTGTGTTTTCGGTATGGAGAACGATTCCACCCTCTCCATAAGTGTGTTGATCGCCATTTGAGAGTGATGATGTTAGGTGAAGACGAAGAATTGGATGAAGCTCATAGTGAAGAGAGGGATATGGCAATGATAGAGGTCGAGAAGACAGAAGGAAGGGAATGGGCTAAAATAGAAGAAGAACAAAAAAAAAAAGAACACAGATATATTTAGACAGCCCTGGGGACAAGGCTGAACTTCAAAAGGGAGTAATGATATGATACTCAGTGGTTGTTTTAGTATTATATGGTTAAGGGGTAATTAGGGAATTTTCAGAAGGTGTGTCTCTTATAAGTAGGAGAGTAAGAGTGTGAGAAAAGGAGGAAAAGAATAATAATATTGTTAGTTTTGTTTTCATGTTTTCCCATTATCTTGAACAAAGCCTTCAGTTCTTTTCTTAATCAAGTCTTGGGTTCTCTTCAGTGACACAAATTATAAGAACTCTGCTTCTCTGGACATACATTTATAGCTCACCTCATCAGCTACCATTGGACCAAAGTCTACGTGAAGACAAAATGGAGAATACAAAACAAAGCAGCCAACAAAAGAAAAGGGGAAAAAAAAAAGTGGTAAATCTTTCCCAAAAGAGAAATTGTTACAATCTGTTACCAAAGCTAATGGTAACTCTATTGAACATTTTTTTCTTTCTTTTTTAAAATAAAACGGGTAAAAACTGATACAAGATTACATCATCCCCCTTGGGAACAAAAGTATGTGTAGAGCTAATTTAAGTATGTGTAACTTACAAACCTCAGATGTCGTCATTCAGCTTTTGAAGCAATGTCTTCTTGATAGTTCATAGACATGGACACCAATTCTAAATCACAATGCTCGACTTTGACATATATATATCACTGCATCAATATCTGCATATATTTAAAGGATACAAGAGCTGCCCTTGCAATCAATGTTCTTTCCTATTGCTGCATTGACATGATTTCGCATGTTAGAAACAAGTCACTGTTCTCATTGGCATGCATAGTATAACATATAATATGGACTTGGTCAATGAGAAATAGTATTTAGATTCATTCCAATCTCATAATCACAAAAGAAACTAAGGCAGCGTTTCTATCTTTCTTCATGTTAGAAGTTAGAAACATCAAAACCTCAGACCTGCCCACCTTATTATTTCGAAAGGCACATTCAGAGGGTGCAAGGAAACAAGGCATGTAGTTATTTAACCAAATTAGCTTACATCATCCAGATTTGGTATTCTAAATATGTTAAAATAAATGAATCAAGTCTACACAGATGCAATCAAACATTTGACATGCAATATAGCAGTAACCTGAAAAGATAAATAGTAAGAGCACTAGGCAAATGCTCCTGCTCTATGGAAATTCTTTTAAATAATCAATACATTTTATGGCTTCATAAAAAGAGTAATCTTACAACCCTAGACGGCATTTGCAACTACAGATAGCATTAATCATCACTCATACAGTCATATACTAGTTAAAAATGAAAGAAAAGCCTCATTCAAATCCCCAACTGACCATTTTCAGGTGAAAATTACCGTCAATTTGGGGCATTTGCAAATTATGGAAAAGCGTCCATGCAATAATAAATCTCCACCAAAAATTTCTTATAAAAGAGAAAAACATAACTAATATTTATACGCACAGACATATAGGGAGACAGAATATATTTTAACGAGTGCTCAAAATTGAAACACTCACCCTTAATGCCAAGGCTACCTCTGGCGGAAAAGCTCCTGCTCTATGGACTCAAATTCTTTTAAATTATTAACTACTTGATGAATTCTCTCCGACAGCTTGTTATTGTGCTCTTCAACAATTTTCACAAAAGTAGTTAACTGTTCTTGATATGTAGCACACAACCGCTTTTTATTCCGAAGCTCGGTTGTTAGTTCCTGAATTTTCTTGTCCTTCTCATCCTAAAATAGAGCAACAGAAATACATGATTTAGGACAATTGCAAATTTATCACCTTCGTTTCTTGGGAGAAGGGGAAACAAATAAAGCTACTTGATACAAATTAAATGATAGCCTATATTGAAGCACACATGAAATGGAATCTGATTGATATGTCAATAATTTAAGTGATACTACTTGTGTGTATGGCATGAAATACAGTAAACAGAGTCCCTAGTCACTACAGCTTGGCAGAAAAGTTCACCAACGCAGGAACTATTTTAGCATCTGATTATTTAATTGGTTTAATACGAGATTTCCCTCAATGTGTACCATAACTTTGCCAATTAATAGTTGTGTTAAACCACAAGAAGTCAATTATGATGCGCACTGCTTTGTCTTCTTGAATACCAAATTTAGCCAATATTTGTGTATAATTCAAATAAATTTCATACTTTTGTTACACTATGAAATTAGAAAATTTCTAGTTACAAGTTAGTTTGTTTGTCTCCATTTGTCTCCATAAATGATTAAATATTGAGCAATCCCTGAAACACTCAACATTGAACACAAAGAATGAATCCTTAATTTTTGTCTCAAGAAAGATGGGTTTACGTGGGTGACCTTGGTGTTTTGTTTGCCACTAGCTTCAACGGTTTTGGGATGAGAAAAGAGAACAAGGTCTTGTGGAAGGCAGCTATGTTTGCAATTGTATGGTGCTTGTGGATGGAAAGAAATGCTAGAGTTTTTAAGCAACAATTCCTGCCTCTTCATGTGTTGTGGGATAAATTTGCTACATTGCTTCCCTTTGGGTCTCAGCCAACGAGTTTTTTACAGGGGTGTCTTTGTTAAATGTTTATCGGGATTGAAAGGCTTTGTTGTATTAGCCCTATTTTCGGGTTTTCTTTTGGTTTCTTTGTTTTCTTTATTGTCTCCTTTAGGAGGATTTCTTGTCCTCCTCTTTGCTTGTGCTCCTTTTCTTTACTTTGTATCTTTTTCTCTCTTTAATAATATTTCTTTTTCAATCAAAACAAAAAATTTTTGTTTCTGGGTCAAAAACAAAATAAGAGGTTATGAATTCTCTTTTGCTTGACATGAAATAAATGCCAAAGAAAAGCACTTATGAAACTTCTCAAATTGTATGGCAAGTCAGTTCAAGTAAGACAGGTTAGAGAAACTGTAATGAGTACTTATTTACGATTCTTGAGTAAATGCTCAAGCTCGAACCATCAATGCTAGGGTTACTGCACAACAAATACTGCGAGTTACGACTGATGTTTGCTAAGACTTTTTAGAATCAATTCAATAGCATAACTCTTGCTCTCCAGGGCATGACTTGCACCCAGATTCCACCGTTTTTAACAGAACAGCAAAATAGGAACTCAAAATAGCAAAATGGGAATCTTTATTGATGAGGTGGCTCTGCTACAGAAACAAAATCAAAGTAACCCACCTAAGACTTAAAGATAGAAAATACCATAGACCCAAACCAACGAAGATGAACTGAAAAAGAACCCCCCTAGACTTTCAGGAGGCTAGGACTCTCCCCAAGACTGACCAAAATTGTTACTTGGCCATCACAACCTTATAAAGATCCCTAATCCCATAGTTAGTTATAACTGTAATGTTAGTTACCGCTATCAAACCAGTAACTAAAATCTTTTTATTACTCCTATTATAATCACATTAGTCTCATCATTACCACTCCCTTTAAGAGGCACCTTGTCCTCAAGGTGAAAGTGTGGGAGTTGCTTTCCAAAGTCTGGCAGCCCTTTCCAATTTATTGGAACTGTCTCTCGGCCACTGGTCAGTCTTCTACTTTCGGTGACATCTTCTGGCTCAGTAGGCAGCCTCCTTTCCTCAATTAAACATGAAAGATAACAACCATTACCATCCTCCTGTTTTTGCTTTTGGGAGGATTGTTGGATTGGTCATTCCCCTTGGATGGAAAGGTTCCCTCGCCTTTATTCTTTGTCTTCTCTGCATGAAGCTCTCATTATTGATTTTTTATGTGCTCAAGGGGACCATTTTTCTTGGAATTTTCATTTTTCCAAAAATATCTATGATAAACTTGTGGGCAAGCTTATTCTATTGCTGGACATTTTGGATCCATTCAGCATCTCTTCTCTCCCTGATAGGAGGACTCCTTGGGCTCTTATTCTTGTGCTTCTTTTTCTAAGTTCTTGATTCGTAGCCCCTATGATTCGTTGCCTTTTAAAAAATCGTTTTGGAAAATAAGGGTGCCTTCAAAGATGAAGGCCTTTGTTTGGACTGCAGTACTCAATAGAATTAATACTAAAGATCTACATTAAATTAGGCGGCCCTCTACGGCTCTATCTCCCGATATTTGTATAACGTGTTTGAGGAATTCACAGACAAATAGTCACTTGTTCTTACATTGTGAGGTGGCTTGGGAGATTTGGAATAGATTATTTGACCTCTTCGAGAAGTGTTGGGTTTGCCTGTATGACCTTCGTGCTTTACTCGCCACTAATTTTACATGTTTCAATTTGAGAAAGTATAATAAGACTTTGTGGAAGGCAGCTATGTTTGCTATCGTGTGGTGCCTTTGAATGGAAAGAAATGTTAGAATTTTTAAGCAACAACATCTGCCTCCTTGTTTGTCGTGGGATAAAATCTGCTACGTTGCTACTCTTTGGGTTACAGCTAAATGGTTTTTCAAGGGGGGTGTCCTTCAAAGATGCTTTTAGGGATTGGAGAGCTTTGATGTATTAGCTTTGTTTTTGGGCTCGAGTCGATTGTGTTTTCCTCTTATTTTTAGGAGGATATCTTGTCCTCCTTTTGTGTTTTTATTTTTTTTGTTTTCTTTTTTTCTTTGTATCCTTCTATCTTCCTTAAAAACATTTCCTTTTCGATTAAAAACACACACACACAAACACAAAATTCCCAGCAATAATAAGCTGTAACCACCATGAAGTTCAATAACAGCTTATGCATCTCATGAAGCTAAATGTTAATGGCCGATCCATATATATTCTTATTGGCATAAGCTCTTAGTAGAGGTAAGCAAAAACCAGACAGAACATTGCTCCCTATCCAACTTTTCACTGCTGGCTATGCCTGAGATGGAACCTCTTCAATGGAATGCTCATTGCAGTATAGTACAAAAAGACCATAATACAAAGAAATATTGACCAAACTCCAGTGAAGTTCCTCATGAATTGGAGTTAGAACATTTGCCTTCTGAAATATATTTATCCCCTTCCACCACCTTCTAAACTTTGTAAAGAATCTATATCTATCACTCGACTCGTAGGAAACAGCCTCTTTAAGCATCTTGTAGAAATATGTTCTGAAAACACGACCAGGTAGTGACCTATTTGCCAGCGACACTTGTTGCTGCAAATATTCCTCTCTTTTTGCAAGAATTCGCATCTTCTTCCCAGTTATTTTTGTTTTTCTTTCTGCCATGGTAAATAGTCGGAGATGGGGGATATTTTGCTCCAATAGCTTGCTCGAAACAGGTCTGCAGAATCAAAACCAAAACCCAATTGCATTTTGCTGGCTTTCTTGATGTGGGATGTGCCATGTTCAACTTCTGGTCCATTGAACGTTGTGGCAGGGAACAATCACAACTTCTGTTCAGCAGAGTGTTGCATTTTGGCTGGTGCATAGTGTGACTTGGGTCAGGGTGTCAATGATCGGGTCAAATTATTGGATAACCCAGGAATTGGGGCTACTTTTGGGTTACGAAGTGGGTAAATAATGGGGCCAAGTCACTTCTATTTCTTCTTGAAAAAAGCCCATAAGACTTGCCTTCCAAATTTGAAACAAGTAGCATTCATTTGCCCTTGAACAGAGCCCATTAAGTTTGCCTTCCCAAAATCCTATTGGGCTTCTTCCCAAATGGGTCCTTTTGACTCGATCCAAGATCCATTTTTTTCACTTTGCCATCATCTTCTGCTGCTGCCAGGAGTGAGAAACTTCTCTTACATTCTTCAAACTTTTCTTCGCCATGGAGGAAGCGCTCCCATTCCTTCCTTGGTTCTCTTTTGGTACCAGGAGAGTGGTTCCATCTTTTTGTTTCTCCTCTCTAAATCTTTTGCTGATCACAACAGCCACATCTCTCTGACTATCTTTAGCCAAACTCGGTTTCTGGACAATAAGTTGGCTATCATCACTCAACTTCTCCCCTACATAATGATCAAAATCTTCCCCAGGTAACTTGTCTCTCCGAAGAATTTCTTGCTTTTCGCCTTTTGGTTTGATCAAATCATCAAGATGGAGGGTTCTCTAGCCTTGGATTACGGACATTCTTCTCTATTTCTGATAAAGATCTAAACCATCTACTACCTTCAATTCTTGCCAACGACTTCCTTATTTCTAGTAACATTTCCTTCATGCAATCAGCAACTTCCCCTTCAAATCTTTCATTCATTTCCTCTACTCTTGCAGCTGTGATCTCCTGAGCTTCTCTTTTGATTCCTGCATTTAGATCCTCCATTTTTTGTTGCTACCATTCCTTGAAACGAACCAGCTCTGATACCAATTGATGAAACCCAATACACAGAACAGCAGAATAAGAACTCAAAACAGCAAAATGGGAATCTTTATTGATAAGGTGGCTCTGCTACAACATCAAAATCAGTGTAACCCACCCAAAACTAAAAAACAGAAAATACCAGAGATCCGAAACTACAAAGATGAACTAAGAAAGAACTCCCTAGACTTTCGAGAGGCTAGGACTCTCCCCAAGACTGACCAAAATTGGTTCCCTCTCTGCACTTGGCCATCACAACCTTTTAAAGACCCCTAATCCCATAGTTAGTTATAACCATAATGTTAGTTACCACTATCAAACCAGCAACTATAACTGCCACTCCCTTTCTTTTTGTTTCTCCTATTAAAATCACATCAGTCTCATCAGAAAGTGAGCTTGAAGTCAACGTTTCATACTGACAGCATAGTAGGCAAATTAAAAAACTGACTTATGTCAGGATATGATATTGAAAGATAGGTTCCAATATCCTGGCTAAAAGGTTTCTTAGGAGGAATTCTTTAATCCTGATTCTATTTGGAAGCAACCGTGCCATGTAGAAGGCACCCTTGTCTCATTTTTCCAGGCCACTACCACTTTCTGTTCCCAGACTTAGGTGGCTTGAAACCTATCTTTTTCTTGATAACAGGCTTAAGCCATAACTAGGTCCAAGGTTTTTGCTTCTTTTTGCATGATGGTCCTTATGGAGCCATGATCTCAACCACGGCACCACAAATATTGTAGCTAGCTTTACAATGTTGCTACAGGGTTCCAGGATGCCCAGTTCCACTGGTCATGTTGACGAGAATGTTGGGATGCCACAGGAACAATCCTCTATCTGCCTCCCCTAATAATCTTAATCCAAATGGATCAACTGATTTCATGGCCCAGAAAATACGTGCCTAATGTCCCGGTTACAAGTTGGTGTTGATCATGCAATAGTAGGTGATATAAGCTTGCCATAGAAAGAAAAATATTTCATTTCCATAAGCAATCATTTCTGGAAGATTATCCACATAGAATCTCATCACAACCGTGTTACATCCAGTGTACACTATCAAGGGGAAGAAAGCATGGTTGAACTAATTGGGGCCAAAAGGCCTAGAGATCTATAACCTTTTTAGGGGCCCTTGGAGATTAAGGTTTGTTCTAGAAGAAAGAAGCAGGGGAATAAGGGAAAGAACATGAAATGATTCAGGATTATTTAAGAAGAAATAATCAGAATAATCAGCAGAATAAGGGAAAAGAGTGTGAGTGCTAACTGACTCTGGGAAAAAAAATGATGTGGTAAGTAACTCTGACAGCAAAGAAAAAGAGAGGATACATACAGGTCAGTCACAAAAGGCTACAGAAATTCTGTTAGAGACAGTTTTAGGGAAAAAGTAGGCAGAGGATAGAGAAGCAGGGTGTTAAGGAATTTCTGTCATGGTTTTGTAGGAGATATAATCGTTTCCTGTACTGGTTAATCTGCTGTTAGTACTTTAAAGGATCCATATTCAGTTATATCTTCCTGAAGTTCCAACATTTTGGTAAGATACTCAGTGCCTTCACACAATGCAGATGGAGAAGTCTACCTAGAAGAGTTGTGCCAAGTGAGATGATCGAGCGAACTACCAAGAGTGGAGCTACATGGATATTTGCTGTGAAGGGCATGGCTTCGTTATAATCCTACAGAATCCCACATTGGGTAGTATGAGATACCTAGGTAGGCTTATAAGCTTGGAAGCTCTATCTTCCTAACAAGTCAGTCTTTTGGGAAAAGATCTCCTTCAAGGTCGTTAAAATTTTCATTAACCCCCTCATCTTGTAATGTCTTAATATCATAACTTCAAAATCATACATACTTCTATGACCAAGTTTCACTTGAACTCAAAGCCATGGTCTCTTGACTGCCAATTGACAAGGATTGGCTACAAAATTATCACAACATGACAATTCTCCCTTCTTCACTCTCTCAGTTAAAAATCATCAAAATAGTAACTTAATTCAAATACCCAAAATCAATCGTAATTTTGAGAGGGGTTTGTGTTCATCACGCAAACTTGCACTTAAGTCCAAATCAAAGGCAATTTAAAAGCCCAGCATGGTAAAAGAGAGTGAATGTATTTTTAACTGGACCAGCTTACTTTCTCCCTGTTGGACGTCATGTAAGAGTCTGACATATGGTTTTTCTTGAACCATTATAGATCAATTGACAAAGAATATCTTAAGCCATTTAAAGCCTTCACAGTAGAATAATGAAGGCAAAGAAGAAATGGTCACCAAAACATTACTCCTTACATTGGACAAAAGCACAGAACAAAAGCTATATACTGCAAAGTAGGAACATAACTAAAAGTTGCAATAAAGTGAATTGTTTAAAAATTCATAGTATACAATTACAATCAAATAAGAAATATAAACGTACCATTGTTTGACGAGCTTCACGAGAAGAAACTACCAGTGGATGATTATGATCCTTCACGAACTTTGTTATCACCCATTTTCCAGACTTATTATATTTGACATGAATCATTGCCTTACAACCTTCTCTTGTGCTGGGCCTTGGCTTACGAACTGGTCCAAATTTCCCTCGAATGCTGACACAATGACCCTCCTTATTGCATCCAAGCCTCCGGGCAAGAATCCTCCCATCCTTTTCAGATCGTCGACAAGACATCACACGCATGACAAATCCTAAACGTCGAGCATATTCATCATAGAATATCTTGACAGCATCTTCAGATTCAAATTCCATACCCTCATATGGTTCTTGAATATCATGGTCTTCACAAATACCCAACTCTCCCCGAGATGAACTCTCTAATACTCTACACCTCTCATCTGGATGCCACAGAACATTATCTCTTAACATCATGCACTTTGCCATGTAAAATGTAATAGAAAATGAAGGAGGTAACATTTATGACTTCGCATCATTTTCAATCAACAAAACAGGAAGACAGACCTTCAAACTCAAGTGTTGTGTTGGTTAACTGTTGAGTTGCAGTGTAATTAAGCATTGTCTATATTACCAGAAGGTATAAAGGTTGCTTTTTACTTTAAAGAGCAAAACAAAAGAAATGTGACATGCAGACATAATCATAAATATCATATTCTGTTCTTTTCATTGCCTCTATAGCATACTTCCCCCACCCCTCCCTCCCCCCCCCCCCCCCACCCCCAAAAAAAAAAAATCAACCCAAAAAAAAAAAAGGGAAGAAAAAAGCAAAAACAAAGGTCTCTCATGGAGCTTTTCCCTAAACACACTGATATTGTCCCCTCAATTTTTTGAGCATGTAATATGCACAACATGAATTACAAAATTAGAAAAGGCAAATCAAAATTTGAAAATAGGATTGGACTGGACCCCCACAGCTTATAAAAACCTAGTGAAACATTGTGACATCAGCAAAAGCTTCAATATTACATGCTAGCATCCAAGCGGGGAAAAAAACAAATGCACTGAAAATGCTTCATAGAACACATTGTGATATCAGCAAAAGCTTCAATATTACTGCTGAATGCTCTGTTAATTCCTGCAGGTTAACATATTTCCTTCATTTTCACATAAGTCACGTTGTTTTTAATTGTTTTAGGCCTACTTTTATGTTACGTAACAATTTTTGAAGGTAGAAAAGTGAGAAGTAATGTTTGGCATGTTCCATAATCAAATACTATAATCTGCGCCAACAAAATGGATATTGTGATAAATTAGTGAAATCACTCTTTTCTATTTTGTGGGAAAGCAGTGAGATATTAGGTTTAAAATTACAGAAACTTAAAACAATATAAATGAATTGGTATATTATACATAGACTAATATGAAACAATAAAAAAATGCAGGGCTTTATAATTATACATGCATAACAACGTAATCTTTCAAAATACAACCTCTATTTGATTCAAGTAACATACCATCATATGGTTCTTCACTCATCTGAATGTCATACATACTGAAACCTGTATTCCTAGATGTTTCAATTTCCCTGTTTTCATCATCCACTTGATCTTCCATGTTGCATAATATGGTAAGATATCAGTGCACCACAACAATGCACTCTCCAATATAAGTCACCTAACAATTAAGAACCTGTCAGGATTTACCAGATTAGCATAAAGATCATGAAGCTGATAATTTTTCTTTTATGCAATAGAAAAAAGGATTCATTAATGAGAAAAAGAAAAACAGTCAGAGCAATACAAGAATCGAGGACAAGGAGTCCTCCTCAAAAGCAAAAAACCATATCCTAAACATTCAGTTCTAACTCAAAGAGAGCCTTCCAATCTCTCTGAAGATCCATTAGAGACACTCTCCTAAACCAACCCTTGGCAGAAACCACAAGGACATAAAAACTATCATTTCCCAAATTAGATGTGGTGGAAGAAAGTGCTGATTAAAGACTCTAGCATTTCTTTCTAGCCAAATACACCGTAAGCTGGCATAGACAGCACACTGCCACAGAATTGTATTCTCTTTTGGCCCCAAAATCCTGCATATTTTATGCTTAAATTTTACAAGAGAGAATACGAAGCTGGCCATGATGTTATACTTGCTTGGAAGTAGTACAACATTATCGTTATACTTTTCCTTTTCCCTATTTGCACTGGACAGAAACAATAGAGCTCCATGAGCTCTACCATTTTATCATTTTATCTTTGAATTTAGCTATTAAGCTTTAGATAGAAAGAGAAAAAGTGTGAGAACAGTAGCTTGTCCAATGCAAAACAAAGAGAACAGGACCATCTATTTATGCAGAACATCATTGAATATTATTCTCCTCAAAAACTAGAACATTTAAAGGATTCTTTTCCCTTATCAGGAAAACCATATTTTAAAGTATTAAAGAGCTTCAGAGTCCATCTTAGAGCCATAAGACTATTGTAATTTCAGAGAATTTCTCTTGTATCATTTCATTCATAGGCAACGGATATATATACATGGGAATCATAAAAAATAATCCCTACAATCAAGCTATACAATCCCTACAATTAAGCTACTATATCTTAACACTCCCACTCAAGCTGGATCATAGATGTTAATCATGCCCAGCTTGTTACAAATGTAATTAATGCGAGCTCCATTTAAGGCCTTAGTGAAAATATCTCCCAACTGGTCTTCAGTTCTAACATATCCTGGAGTAATGAAATGATCTTCAATCTTTTCACGAATGAAGTGATCTCAATATGTTTAGTTCGTTCATGAAACACGGGATTAGAAGCAATGTGAAGAGCAGCTTGGTTGTCACACCATAATGTTGCTGGTAATGGGGTCTCGAAGCCAACTTCTTTCAATAGTTGGTATATCCATACAATTTCACATACTGAGTTTGCCATAGCTCTGTATTCTGATTCTGCAGTTGATCGAGAAACAATATTTTGCTTCTTGCTCTTTCATGAAACTAGATTCCCTCCTACAAAGACACAATAACCAATAGTAGATCTCCTATCATCTTTGCACCCTGCATAATCTGCATCAGAATAAACTTCAATCTTAGTGTGTCCATGATACCCATAAAATAATCCACGTCCTGGGGCTCCTTTTAAATAGCAAAGAATTTGTTCTAAGAGTGCCCAATGGTTGGCAGTCGGGGAGGACATAAAGCGACTGGCCACACTAACTGAATATGCAATATCGGGGCGAGTCACAGTCAGAAAATTCAATTTTCCCACAAGTCTCCTATACTTTTCAGGATCATGAAATGGCTCACTGTCATCCTTTGCAAGCTGTATGTTAGGAGTCATAGGGGTACTTGATGGCTTAGCCCCCATCTTTCCTGTTTCTGTCAATAAGTTAAGAACATACTTTCTTTGGGACAAGAAGACCCCCTTCTTATTTCTCAAAACTTCAACCCCTAAGAAATATTTCAAAGGTCCCAAATCCTTTGTCTGAAGCTGTGACTGCAAGAAAGTTTTAAGGCCAGAGATACCAGAACTGTCACTCCCAGTTATCACAATATCATCAACGTATACCACAAGAAGAATGATACCTTCCTTAGACTGCCTATAAAATACCGTGTGATCAGATTTGCTTTTCTTCATTCCATATTCCAAAACAACTTGGCTAAACTTGCCAAACCATGTACGAGGGCTCTGCTTCAGACCATATAGCAATTTCTGAAGTCGACATACTTTCCCATACTCCCCCTGAGCAACAAACCCAGGTGGTTGCTCCATCTACCTCTTCTTGAAGAGTACCATGAAGAAAAGCATTTTTAATATCCAACTGGTGTAGTTGCCAGTTATGAGTGGCAGCCAAGGAGATCAACAAACGAACTGAGGTAAGTTTGGCAACTGGAGAAAAAGTATCTGAATAATCAGCACCATAAGTCTGAGCATATCCTTTCGCAACAAGACGAGCCTTCAACCGAGCCACAGACCCATCAGGGTTGACTTTAATTGTGAACACCCATTTGCACCCAATAGCTCTCTTCCCAGCAGGTAAATCCATTAATGTCCAAGTATTGTTATAGTCCAGTGCATTTATCTCTTCTATCATAGCATCACGCCACCCAGGATGGGCCAAAGCTTCATGGACAGTCTTAGGAATGGACACTGAGTCAAGGTTGGCCAAAAAAGAGCAAGAGGTAGAGGATAAATGATCATAAGAAACAACTGAGGCAATAGGATAAGTACAAAGACATTTACCTTTGCGAAGGGCAATAGGGAGGTCCGGAGAAGCGAAATCAGGATCCGGCAACGAAACAGAAGGTGGAGGGCATGAATCTGAACTTGCAGGCAATGGACGTCGATAGTAGACATGAACAATTGGTGGCCGAGTGGGTGCCAAAGAAGGTGTAGGAGTACCTGTGGATGGCTGAGGAACAGTGTAGATGAGCAGATCATCATCTTCCCTCGGAACATGAGAAGAAGAAGAAGTAGAAAAGAACGGAATGTCTTCTTGGAAGGTAACATCAACAGAAACAAGATAACGCTGAAGAGTAGGAGAGAAACACCTGTATCCCTTTTGGAGACGAGAATAACCAAGGAAGACACATTTAAGAGACTTAGGGTCTAACTTTGTGACCTGGGGTCTGGTGTCCCTGACAAAACAAGTGCTGCCAAAGATACGAGGCTTAATAAGAAACACAGCTGTGGATGGGAACAAAACAGAATATGGAATCTCTCCCCCAAAAACTGAAGATGGCATGCGGTTAATCAAAAAACAAGCTGTGGAGACAGCATCAGCCCAAAAAGGTTTAGGAACATGCATTTGAAACAAAAGAGCTCGAGCAACTTCAAGTAAATGTCTATTCTTACGTTCAGCAACTCCATTTTGGGCAGGTGTGTCAACACACGAGGATTGATGCAAGATACCACGTTGAATCATGTAAGACTGGAAAGTCTCAGAGAGATACTCTTTAGCATTGTCACTCCTCAAGGTTTGAACAGAAATATTAAATCGTGTTTTAATTTCAGCATAAAAAGCACAAAAATGTGAAAAAACTTCAGAGCGACTTTTCATTAAATATAACCAGGTAACACGAGAGTAATCATCAACAAAGGTAACAAAATACTTAAAACCTGCCTTGGCCACAATAGGATAAGGACCCCAAACATCAGAATGAACTAATTCAAAAGGGGACGTAGCCCGTTTATTAACTCGATACCCTAAGGAAACACGATGGTGTTTGGCAAACTGACAGGACTCACAAGACAAAGATGATAAATGTCGAAATTGGGGATAGAGCTGCTTGAGAACTGGGAGAGACGGATGACCCATCCGACAGTGCAAATCAAAAGGAGAAAGCGAACTAGAACATGCCAAAGATCTTGGTGTCTTAGTATCAAGAGTGTAGAGGCCGCCAAACTCATGCCCGCTACCAATAATCTGCTTCGTCGTATGATCCTGAAAAATACAATGAGTAGGAAAGAATGAGACACTACAATTTTGGGCACGAGTGAGTTTACTAACAGAAATCAGATTAAATGAAAAATTAGGTAAACTCAGCACTGAAGGTAGAGATAAAGATGGGGTCAGGTTAATGGTGCCAGAACCAAGGACACGGGGTGTAGAGCCATCAGCTATAGTCACATGAGACGAATGGACATGAGTATCAAAAGTAGAGAAAAGACTAGGATTACCTGTCATATGGTCTGAAGCACCAGAATCTATAACCTAGCTGGATGATGAAGAGATGAGACATGTGGGGGATTTACCTGTATCAGCGAAGGCAGCAGTGGGAGTAGAAGTTTTAAGTGATTCTTGATATTGAGTGAACTTGGCAAAGTCATCAGCAGAAACCATAATAGTCTTATCAGCAGATGAGGCAACATGGGCAGATCGTGCTGTCTGATTCTTGTTGAGAAGTTTCTTGCAAGTGCGTTTTGTATACCCCAGCTCATGACAGTAATAGCACTCAACTTCACCAGACTCCTGACTCCGATGTTCTATATTCTTGTTACGATTGTACGATCCTCCCCGTGAGCCACCTCGAGATCCACCACGACTAACAAGAGCACTGCTATTATTAGTAGTGATTTGAGAGCACTGCTATTATTAGTAGTGATTTGAGAAGGTTGTGAGTTTTCTGTACGAAGAACTCTAGCAAAAACTTCTTGCAAAGGAGAAATTTCAGATGCTGAGAGAATTTGAGATATGACTGCTTCGAAATCTGGGCGCAGACCTGTCAGGAAACTCATAACTGTCATTTTCTCTCTTTGAGCTTGCTGAACCTTAATATCAGAACTAAAAGGGAGAAGCATATTTAGTTCTTCATAGGTTTTCTTAAATTCCATGAAATAAGTAGTAAGAGACTTGTCTTGCTGCTCTCCTCGATAAAATGACTTACATACCTCGTAGATGCGGGATATGTTTCCTCGTCCAGAATACAAAAAATCCAAATATTCCATTAATTCTTTCACAAATTCACAATGGTTAATCAATCCGAGTACCTCTATGTCAATAGAATTCCGAATTTGCAAGAATAGTCTCGCATCATCACGCAACCACGCTTTTCGAGTGTCGTCACTAGGGGGATCAGAGATGAGATGATCATCCTTCTCAATGCTCCGCAAATATACGCGAACGGTTTTACTCCAATCTAAATAGTTGGAGCCATTGAGTTTGTGCTCGGTAATCTTCGTCATCACAGGGACTACCTCAGCCATAACTGTAGTTTTACTGTCTGCCATAGGTGGGAAAAGTACACAGCACACAAACACAACCAAAATAAATGGATTCAGCCGAGAACAGTAAACCAAAGAGAACCAAACCAAACCAGAAAGTCAAACAGCAGGGAAAACGCCGGAAAGGACAAGAAGTCGCCGGAAAACGAACGAAAACGCCGACGAGACAAAACAGAGAGGAAGACGACGTCGGACGGGCCCTCACGCGCCGGCACGTGGATCCGCTGGCAGAAAGAACGAGTGGAGCGTGGAGGTCACACGCGCCGCCAATGGCTTCCGGACTCTCGGGGTCCGCCGGCCGGGGAAGTCTGAACGTTGTTGGGGGGGGGGGTGAGAACCAACAACCACCGTAGAGGGTTGGGCTCTTCTCACGCACACAAGCTGTACCGAGAACGCGAACCAGGCTCTGATACCATGTAATTTCATAGAATTTCTCTTGTATCATTTCATTCATAGGCAACGGATATATATACATGGGAATCATAAAAAATAATCCCTACAATCAAGCTATACAATCCCTACAATTAAGCTACTATATCTTAACAACTATAATAAGGGCTATCTAGGTACACAAACATCAGCACAAGGTCTTGATTTTCTTTCTACCCATTCTCATATGACCTACAAATTCCAATCTATCCATTTCTGACACGGAATTTGGACCAACCACTAGAGAAAATTCAACAGGATTAACAAACATCATCTTAAGGTCAGTAATTAGCTCTAGCTGGTTAATTACATTAAAAGTAAGGTCAAAGACATAGTAATAAAAGTTCCTCTAATTTTAAGGGATTGAAAGAATTCTTTAAACATTTAGTTATTTACCATAGTAATATACTGTGTAGAAGAGGATTTAGTATAAAACCAAAGCCGTCAAAAGGATCAGCATCCTCTCCCACAAAACAAGCCACTGATCAGCATTTAGGCAGGCCATGGCAGGTTGACCCACCAACTTGGCAGTTTTGGAAATAGCCACCACAACCCACCTACTATTGTTAGGGATGAAAACTTAGAAAGGAAACTATTAGATCATAATAATTACTCACAAACACTAGAACACTACCAATATGTTGGCTCATAATGTAGAAACGTACAATTAAATATGTAAGTCGTGACTCAAGTCACACAATCCTAATTAAAAGTCAAACCTTAAGAATAGTTTACTATCCAAATGTCAAATGGAAGAACAAGATCTTTTCAAAATGTAAAACTCATTAGTGTCAGCAGACTCAGACGTCGACTATAACCAACAATTTATTCATCTTTCGCGACGAGAACATTATAGACGTATTTTGGCACAGATTGTAGCACTTGAACAAAACAATAATTCCATACTAACTTCAACTGGCAAACAAGCTTAGGCCACGATCAAGTTCAGAACCCAAACTAATTTCAGCTGCTGAAGAAAGCCAAAATTAAGTCCTCAACCCATATGAGTCTAATGAAAACAACCGATTACCTGTTTTTGGACCAGAAGAGAAGCGTATTCAGTGGTGGTTGCTTTGGCTTCGAAAATGAAAATAGGAGGTGCCCGGTCAGCTTGGAGGAGGTAACAATGACAAATAGCAGGTTTGCGTTTGACAGGAAAAGAGGACAGAGATCAAGCTTGCCTTCAACAACGCCTCCGTCATCGGCGTAGAAACACTCGTGCTGCGGGGGCGGGTATTCGATGCCCTCTTAGCCTCACCGGCTCAGTGACAGTAACGGTGGGTATTTCGAAATCGACGCCCCCAAAACTTCAGGAAGAGGGTTCAGAACTTCATATTTTGCGCCGTTTAAGGTTGAAGACTGCGTTCGGGAATGGGAATAAAATGGAAAAGAAAAGAAATAAATATAAAAATTACAATTATTTTAATTTAATCTTTGAATAATTAAATATTATAATATAGTCTCTAGAATTTACATGTCTTTTTTGTTTTTTTTAATGCTCATTTATTGTAACGTTAAATACATCCACGGGCTTGATATTTAAATAGGGTAAAGTTGTTTTGGGTAAGATAGTTTATAATTTATTTGATTAATTTATAAATTTGTTAAAAGTGTTTAGTAAATAAATTTATTGTTATAACTTATAGCTTATTATAATAAGTTACTTTAAATAGTTTATACTTTATAATTTTTTGTTTTTATTATTTTTTTAAAATACGTATTATATCTCTTATTTTGTTATATCTTATTTACTTATTTTTTATTATATTTATATTTATATATAATATGTTATACATATATAATAATATATGATAAAATATATATTTTTAATAAATTTTATATTTATAATAATTTAAATTAATTTAATTAAAAATAAAAATAATATATTTATTTATATTATTTTGAAATTAAATCTTTAATGTCATTTTATATTTTTCGACTATTTCAACAGTTACTTTTATCTAATACTTTTAATTCAATAAATTAGTTTATAAGTTATTAGTTATTAATTATATCAGTTAACTTATAAATTTATTTTACCAAATAAATTCTAATTTGGCCATTTACTTTTTATTATTCTATTTGATACGTAGAACAAAAATGAGAATAGAAATGATGGATTTTAATAAAATATATAATTTAAAAAAATTAATATTTTTTAAAAATGATTTAAACAATTTCTTATAATTTTTCTTTCACTCTCCCTGTTCTTTACCTTCAATTAAACACACTCCATACCTATCAGCGTTGGTCCTAAACCTAAATGACCTAGCCCACCACTATTTTTGTTTTGTTTATATAACTAATTACATATTATGACAAAAAAATTAATTACCCTATTAAATTTTTTTAGTAAAAAGATTTTAACCAATTTTATTAGAAGATATTTATACCTTATAATATTGTTGCTTTAATAATTTTTAATTATTTATAACCTTAATTTTTTATATTTTCATTTAAAATTAATTATGTTATCTGTAAATCTGAAGTTTCTATGTTCATTTGAAAAAATATAATAATTTTCATATTCAAATTTATTAAATATATTAAAAATAATGTTATAAAATATGAAAATATGATAAAATAAGATTTTGTAATAAAACAAATCAAATTTTGCCAACAAAAAGACAAGAAAAATAAATGGACTAACCTGTGAGCTCCCAGACGTTGACTGTTTAACTTGTGAGTGGTTGGCTGCTCATTTTTAAATGGTTTAAAACTTAGAAATCCAATCCTACTAAAAAATATAGACAGGCACTAGCAGGCCAAAATCTATTTTCGTAATATTACTAAATTACAAAATATATTATTATTTTAAAATTATCAAAAGTCACTTGGTTAAATAAAAAGATTAAATTGAAATAAATATAATATTTTAAAAATTAAATTAAAATGTTTGATATTTTAAAAACTAAATATAGATAATTGTCATATTATAAACATCACATTAGTTATATAGTAAAAATAGAATAAAGCACATTTTGCTGACTGGGACTAGCACAACAAAACTTAGACGTAGTATTTTTTATATCTTTGCAATGAGGTCCTTCAACATATAACAAAATATAAATATTCAATTAAAACATCATAAGTGTATATATAACTCAACTTTGCATGATTATTTTTTAAAAGATTTTTCATAAATGTTTTATTTTTAGCAAAACAAATTGATAATAGAGATATAAAAAATTGTATATGAAATTATAAGTCTTGTCCACAACACAAGGGGAATAGATATGAGAGTTGGACTTCTTTGAACTGTTGGATGTTTTAACTTCTACGCAGCCCTAACCAAAATATTATACGTACAATTTTGTTAATTACACACAGTGTTTATTCATCATATTTCAATTATACATTAAATAGCAAAAATATAAAACTATACGGCCAAGCTCTTTATCAAATATAAGACACAGTTATTGATATTATTGTAAAATTGTCATGTTTTACATTTTAGTTAATTAATTACAATATTATTATATTTATAAATACTTACGAAGTGTTTAGTTTTGGAACCTTATATTCTTAAGCATAATCATATTTTGGGGAATGTAATTCCCAATAAACATAATTTTAGGAATGTAATATTTTCATATAGTTCATCATAAATATTTTTCAGAATTTTTTGTTATATTCTGGCATTATAAAGTTTGATTAGTATCAATATTTTTTGAAATATTTGACATTTATACTACCCTTGTCAATTTTCAACATATAAAAAAGCTAAAAATACATATACAATCAAAATAAAGTATGGAGTACATGTGGCCAGTTTTTGCCTAGTAATTCGTGACTCAATAGTGGCAGAGTCTAAATTAGGTCTTTTTTTTTTTTGAAGGGGTGGGGGGGAGTTCCAAATCAAAAGTTTTTAGGCTGTTTGAGTACTCCATTCTTTGAAAATTGTTTTTTATGTTGAAAAACAATAGTAATTTGCTTTATTGTTTTAGAAAACGGAAAATATAATAATTTTTTTTAGGTTAAATTATAATTTGGTCATTATAATTTTACCAAAATTATAAATTGATCTTTATATTTTATTTTCATGTAAAATAGTCCTTATAATTTCTCCATTCATATAACTTAGTCTATGTCATGAGAACTTTTGGTGTTAAAATGATCTTACATGGTAGCTGATGTTTACATTTGTGAACATGTTAGCATGTTCATTTAATAAATTTTACACAACTCAGCCGCTATTTCAACAAATTCTCATTTTACCCTTAATTCCCAAATTCCCTAACCTAGCATTCATATGGAATTTTATTGACATGACGGCTAAATTGTGTAAAATTTAATGACTGAGCATGTTAACATATTCACAAATGTACAAATCAGCTGCCATGTACACCTATTTTAACAACAAAGTTAACCAGACTAATGGCAATGACTAAATTACATATATGAGGAAACTATAGGAACCATTTTACATGGAAATAAAGTATAGCGACCAATTCACACTTTTGGTGAAACTAGGGACCAAAATTATAATTTAACCGTTAAATAAAAAATAACTTTCAAATGTTTTGATCTCTAATTTCTCAAAACAAAGCAAAGAATAGAACCAAAACAACTATCATTAATGGCATATTAGTAGTTTTTATCGAAGTCATCTAGGGGATGGGCACCAACCTACCCAACCCAACCCAAACCGCATGTTTGGATTAAGTTGGGTCCAATTTTTTTCAACCCACCAAGTTCGGTGTAGGTGGTAGGTTGGGAATTTTGCAACCCAACCCAACCCACCAACCCAATATGTCACATCCCAAAACTTACATGTGATATAAACATAAAATACCTAGGGTGTACCTCCGTGGTACCCCATAATCTCTGTGAACATTCTTAATATCCATAATTATGTGAATCATAAATATTCCAAGAAAGATATTTTGTATACATATTCAGAAAATGTTCAACCTTCAAACACTATACAGTACTATACAACCTCCCAAGCCTAGGTGGCCTACTAGATTACAGAGCGTTTCCTAATCCTTACCAATTGTTTACCAGACAAAAGTGGAGTATATCCTTAAAGGCTATAAATTCTTCTCCTCAACCACTGTATCTGAAAAGATAATCATAGAGAGTGTGAGTTTATCATAACTCAGTGAGTAAACAACTGTACATGAAAATATCATAAGCACAAACACCACATTTACTAATACAATCAATCTATCATTTATTGTAAATAATTATAGTATTACACTTGTCTGAATTTGCGTATGATTTCTTGGGTGATCAATCCCTCAATCACTTTGCATTATATGCCATAGATACTTGCACTGAGTGACTTGGGAATTCAACCCTCAAACTCTTGGTGCATAAGTTTTCATAGTTATACACTGAGTGGTATGGGACTCTAACCCTTTCAAACTCGTGCATAGGTCTTCACATTTATACACCGAGTAGTATGGGACTCTAACCCTTTCAAACTCGTGCCTAGGTTTTCACAGTTATACATCGAGTAGTATGGGACTCTAACCCTTTCAAACTCGTGCATAGGTTTTCACATTTATACACCAAGTAGTATGAGACTCTAACCCTTTCAAACTCGTGTATTAAATCTCGTAGATCTTTTGCTCATCAATAAAATAGTGACAATTTATCACAATATAATTACTATGAAATAAATGAATTTACACATACTTTTATTCTCTTGAATGTCTATCATCAACCATAACAATCATCATATATTATCAACAGCGAAATTGATTATTTCTCACTTTAATAATGTTATAAACAAGACTTGTATTGTACCTTATCTAATAAGATCACATTAGTTTAGTAAGGTTATTCACTTACAAAATGTTCCAATTTATTCAAGGAACAATCACATCTAGTTCTTTAGTCAACTAGAGAAATCAATTCTCAAAGGTAATAAAATACCTTCCAATGATATTGTACTTTTTCTCAATCTGAACACACACTGATAATCTTCTCAATTTCACAAATAACGCAAATGGGATTTATATTGTGCTTTGACTAATTTATTAAATTAATTTTGCAAGGTTGCCTACTCACCTGGATTCCACGCTCTCAGCGCTCCCACCTTGGGCCCCAAACATCCCTATTGTAACCAGGTAAAAACCATTAGGGTTACAAAATAGAAAAATTTCCTATCACTAATCTCGACCTTTACTCACATCTTAAGTCATAACTCCTAACCGGTAATGAATTTCTAAATGACATTTATACCATTGGAAACTAGACTCAAAGAGCTTTCCAACGATATAAAGTTTGCCCAAAACGGAGTCCGGATGAAGAAGTTATGACTGATTGAAAAATAAACTAAAATTTTCCGGTACACCTGGCGCCTGGGCGCCAATTCCTTCTTCTTCCCATCTCACCTTGGCGCCTAGGTGCCACACATGGCGCCTGGGCGCCACGATCGCGACCCCTTCGCGATTTCTCTCGGTTTTGGCCCAAATCTGGCCAAATCTTCACCGTTTTTCATGATTTCTTCCATGGGATCTCACCCTTAATGTCTAAGGAGCATTTAGACACCAAAATCACCAATTTTAATCGAGAAACGAAGCCGGAATCTCGATTTTACCTCAAACACTCTTAAAACTAGAAAATAGAGAAAAGCTTAAGAAATAAAAATTTCTACCTCGATTCCTTGCTTTCCCTATGTTACTTGGCTCCTAGAGGCTCGCCCCGTAGCCCGAGATCCGCCCTCCAAAGCCCGGTTGTAGAGTTGGAGTGTAGAGAGAGAAGGAAGAGAGAAGGAGAGGAGAGAAAGTGAAGAGAGAGAGAGGAAAGGAGAAAAATGAATAAAAAAAATAGGTGAGGCCACCTATATACTCGCCCGGGGTGAAATTATCACTTGCTCTGCAATTGACCCTCAGTCAAGACTAGCAAAAGCAAATTCATACAATCTCACCTCAGGTGTTTCTAAATCCTAGGTGCCCCACAGATTTTCTTATTTCACTTTAGTCCCTCTCAATATCTCAAACTCCACTTTAACCCCAAATCTATCATCCTTTCGGTACCGGACTCATAATTCATTCCCATAAGCTCTATTATTCTTCTCGGGTTCCTACTTAGTCATTTCTCAAAAGTACTCCATACTTTCTTTTCTTTTCATTTTAGTCCTTGAGAATTTGTAAAATGTCCCAAATTAAATTTTTGAAATTTCTATTTCCAAATTTCCTTCACTAATTCAAAAAGAACATTTCTCATGTAATTAAATTTTTCAATAAACTTTAAATAGACTTTAAATATTCATGAAAATTCTTGGGATATTACATTCTTCCCCCCTTAATAGAATTCGGTCCTCCGAATTCAAAATTTAACTCAAGATTGAAACAAATGCAGATATTTTGTCCAAATCTCGTTCTGTCTTTTAGAATTTTCACAATCAAGTACAAAATATAACAAGTTCAACATATTTTTATCTCTCGAGCTTCTTCAGTACAAGAATTGCCTTATTTCTAGTACATAAGTTACACGCAACAAACTGAACTTGATTTACAAAACAGATAATCTTAATACGCGAAGCTCAGATCAAATATTAGCTTAAGGTACAAATAAAAGAAAGAATAAATTAAGGACGAGGAGGCTTTTGAAATGCAGAAAGTGCTCCAAGTCTAGAAGAGGAAGGTGCTTCAGATCTTAAGGAGGAGGCTAATCGTTGCAGCCTAGAAAGAGTTTCTGGAGGAAACGTTTGGGAAATTTGGCGAAGTGCAGAGGTCACTCCATTCATACAGTCAATACACCTCGCTTGTTGGTCACGAAAATTTTGAGTTACAAACATCGAATGTCTATCAACTCTATTCGCCAATTCCCTAAAATGACGATTCAAGAGCTTCTCTTGTTCTACAAAGAGACGATTTATCAATCTTCCCTGGTCCTCAAAGTGGCAGTTTATCAACCTTTCCAAGTCCTCCATCTTTTTTCTCATAAGCGCAAGCTCATCATTTGAAGATGTTGCTGTGCTAACATCCTCTAGCTCTACTACATCCCTTTTTCTTTTCTTAGCTTCTGATGACTCTTCCATGGATCTCTTATTCTTACAGTTCTCCAGACTAAGATTTAGATCCAGCTCTACCTTGCCAGCCTCAAAGTTTAAATTGAAAGATTTATTGCCGGCCATATTTTTCTGAGCTATAAAGGTTGTATGGAATGAGAGGTTTGATGCTAGAAAGCTTATAAGTAATGAACTCTTAGTGTAGTGAGCGGCGTAATGGGGCATCCATTATTTATAGACGAAATTTAGGGCTACCAAAACCCTTACATCACACTCTAAAGATGGCCTTCAGACCTTATCCGTCGCAATGCCAACGGTCTCTGATAAGCATGCCAGAAAATAACAAAATATAATCAAATACAAAAGATTTCCTCAAAAATTTCGGCTAACTTTTGACTCTTGCTCAAATTATTAAACTAATCGCCGCTTCAATTTATGACTTCCTAACTCTGTATTTATCTTATCCAATAATTCTAAATCGAGATATTACTCCATGAACGGGTAGTTTCATATTAACCTTATCTAGGTTTCTAATCCGTGGCTTTGCCCTAAGCTTACACATTTTCAAACATACATATTAAAATAAAAACTTCTCACATTTACACATATCAAGTGTTACATAAAGTGAGAAAATTTTTTTTACCTTTTTCTTGCCTCTACGAGCATATATGTATGTATGTATCAACATAGAGATACATCATTATCTATATATTTTCATCTATTCAAGTCCTTTTTAAATTTCAGACTTATCATTCTCTGAATGTATGTAGAATCATTACATATTATTCCTGGCCATAACAAATAGCCTTCACTCTCAATGCATGGATAACATACATACATGTCATATGTATTTAAATACATATAATCACAATATAATTCAATCAATCATGTATATTATACTCAACTGAAGGCTTTCAAGAACAATACAAGAAAGCAGAGAAATACATTTTAGTTCATCATAAAAGCATCCAAGGCAATCTTTAATGGCTACGCTGTCGGCTTCTTAGAATTTCAGAAAATGCCAACAAGAGAAATAAAAAATAAACAAGTATAAATCGGCCGCAAATCCACCGAATATTGACTTACGTGGTTTTGCCATTAATGTGACACACTGTTGACACGCATGCCTACCCTAGACTTCTGGCTTCCAACTTGCAGAAATCCATAGGTTGAGCGTGTAGGAGTGCGGCGAAGAGATATCTTCTTTGGCTCTAAGTCTAAATTTTTCTCTATAAAAACTGCCCCGGAGTTCTCAGTTACTACACCACAAGGAGTAATCATCTCTGAGCCTACAACTTCCCAGCATTCCTCTCTTCTCATACTCCCACATAAATTTCTAAATTTTTTCTAAATCATGGCCACAAAGAAGTACATTGATCTCATAGTAGATGCCAAGATAGAAGAGCTCGACTTAAACTTAAGTCTGGGCAAAGACAAGGGCAAAAGACCTTTTGAGGGGTCTCAAGAGGATCAAAAGGAGAAGAAGATAAAAATTGAGGAAGCTGAGGAGATTAGCACTGGCCACACGTCAGAAAACAAAATCGCTTGTCTAGAGAAGGAGGTGAAAAATCTGAAAAAGATGATAGAAGACCTGGAGAAGTTAACTAAACGCAATAATGCGGCAATGACTTCAAGAATAGACAGGTTCTTCTATTGGTCTACCTAATGCTTCTGCAATCAACAACAAAGAAGTGTTGATTGTATGAATGGGATTTACACTACCCTTCGTGACATTGCTCAGTCTCTTGTTCCAAGAAATGGTCGAGGGGTGATGATACAATACAACCCTCCTAATCCGAGACCACCTCGCTTTTAGATTACTCATGCATGAGTAATTTCTCTTTTTTTTTTTTTTGCAATGTAATCCTTCCGCTTTTAATGCCAATAGTTTCTTTTACTAGATGGTACTCTAAATAATAATAATAAAATGAAGAAAGATAAAAGAAATTAGCCACACAAAATCAATAACAAATTCAGCTTATAAAGCCAATCACATAAAAATTTAATGACCCTATAAGCTGTCACAGAGACAAACAGAAGTTCTGTACAAGTCTCGTTGTCTTTCCTCTTATCATACAGGAGTAGATGAAGGCATCACGTGTAGATCAATTAAACTCAATATTATGCTCTTGAATTGTCATGAATTCTTGCTTAAGAGCCTCGACTCGCAAGCTTTCCTTAAACTAACACTCTGAGGCACGAACTACTATAAGAACGTCTTTTTAGACCATTCCAATCATACATCACGTTTAACAATTATGAATGTTCATACGCCAACAACCTACCTTTAACATGCTCTAATTGTTCCAATGTTACAAAACTTCTACATTGTATATATATATATTTTTTTTTTGAAACACTTCTATCACATAGTACCATCATGCCAATCCCTAACTAAACAAGTGCAACTTTGGCGAGTCGCCCCTAGAGAAGACTTATAACGTACCTCAATATCTCTTATGCTAGGTTCCATTTTACCGTAGTATCTCCCTTAGGGAAAAACTACCTAGCCCACATCTATTTTCTCAACCAAGCTTTTATCAAGGAACATATTATTTAGGACTTACATCCTCTTCCATAAATTACATCTGTCTGGCATCTATCAAAATCAAATCTTGATCTGCCTCACAAGGGTTCTTTCCCATTCTTGCATTAGTAATCTGCGCTATATTTTTTGCAAAAATCTTTCTTGAACTCTAGCCCATGCCTCATAATCAACTTTACCCCATCTAATACATCACTCTTGGCCTAGCCCTCAAGCCATATTCTAGTAATTACTAATCCTCAGCTTTCAGAGTACACTACAGAGTTATGTTCCCAATTTCTCAAAAAGAAAAATTTCATACAAAGATCACCTTTTCCATCGGTATAAAGATCATACCTCCAACAAGTTCTAAAGTTCCACATATGAAATCAATTATCTCATATTGTAACAAAATTATCTCTAACTAACTCCATCGAAGGGTAAGTTATGACAAGAACACTCAACTTTACAAGGTCTTTTATGGAACCTAATCCCATGGTCATGCCGCGGTTCATGACAATGGAAAAGGGCCCACAAAGAACACTTTGCTCTGTAATCTATAGGGGACCTAAAAACCACCTCTGATACCAATTTGTCACATCCCAAAACTTACATGTGATATAAACATAAAATACCTAGGGTGTACCTCCGTGGTACCCCATAATCTCTGTGAACATTCTTAATATCCATAATTATGTGAATCATAAATATTCCAAGAAAGATATTTTGTATACATATTCAGAAAATGTTCAACCTTCAAACACTATACAGTACTATACAACCTCCCAAGCCTAGGTGGCCTACTAGATTACAGAGCGTTTCCTAATCCTTACCAATTATTTACCAGACAAAAGTGGAGTATATCCTTAAAGGCTATAAATTCTTCTCCTCAACCACTGTATCTGAAAAGATAATCATGGAGAGTATGAGTTTATCATAACTCAGTGAGTAAACAACTGTACATGAAAATATCATAAGCACAAACACCACATTTACTAATACAATCAATCTATCATTTATTGTAAATAATTATAGTATTACACTTTTCTGAATTTGCGTATGATTTCTTGGGTGATCAATCCCTCAATCACTTTGCATTATATGCCATAGATACTGGCACTGAGTGACTTAGGAATTCAACCCTCAAACTCTTGGTGCATAAGTTTTCACAGTTATACACTGAGTGGTATGGGACTCTAACCCTTTCAAACTCGTGCATAGGTCTTCAAATTTATATACCGAGTAGTAAGGGACTCTAACCCTTTCAAACTCGTGCCTAGGTTTTCACAGTTATACATCGAGTAGTATGGGACTCTAACCCTTTCAAACTCGTGCATAGGTTTTCACATTTATACACCGAGTAGTATGGGACTCTAACTCTTCCAAACTCGTGTATTAGATCTCGTAGATCTTTTGCTCATCAATAAAATAGTGACAATTTATCACAATATAATTACTATGAAATAAATGAATTTACACATGCTTTTATTCCCTTGAATGTCTATCATCAACCATAACAATCATCATATATTATCAACAGCGAGATTGATTATTTCTCACTTCAATAATGTTATAAACAAGACTTGTATTGTACCTTATCTAATAAGATCACATTAGTTTAGTAAGGTTATTCACTTACAAAATGTTCCAATTTATTCAAGGAACAATCACATCTAGTTTTTTAGTCAACTAGAGAAATCAATTCTCAAAGGTAATAAAATACCTTCCAATGATATTGTACTTTTTCTCAACCTGAACACACACTGATAATCTTCTCAATTTCACAAATAACGCAAATGGGATTTATATTGTGCTTTGACTAATTTATTAAATTAATTTTGCAAGGTTGCCTACTCACCTGGATTCCACGCTCTCAGCGCTCCCACCTTGTGCCCCAAACATCCCTATTGTAACCAGGTAAAAACCATTAGGGTTACAAAATAGAAAAATTTTCTATCACTGCTCTCGACCTTTACTCACATCTTAAGTCATAACTCCTAACCAGTAATGAATTTCTAAATGACATTCATACCATTGGAAACTAGACTCAAAGAGCTTTCCAACGATATAAAGTTTGCCCAAAACGGAGTCCGGATGAAGAAGTTATGACTGATTGAAAAATAAACTAAAATTTCCCGGTATACCTGGCGCCTGAGCGCCACCCATGCCTGGCGCCTAGGCGCCACACGTGGCACCTGGGTGCCAATTCCTTCTTCTTCCCATCTCACCTTGGCGCCTAGGTGCCACACATGGCGCCTGGGCGCCACGATCGCGACCCCTTCGCGATTTCTCTTGGTTTTGGCCCAAATCTGGCCAAATCTTCACCGTTTTTCATGATTTCTTCCATGGGATCTCACCCTTAATGTCTAAGGAGCATTTAGACACCAAAATCACCAATTTTAATCGAGAAACGAAGCCGGAATCTCGATTTTACCTCAAACACTCTTAAAACTAGAAAATAGAGAAAAGCTTAAGAAATAAAAATTTCTACCTCGATTCCTTGCTTTCCCTATGTTACTTGGCTCCTAGAGGCTCGCCCCGTAGCCCGAGATCCGCCCTCCAAAGCCCGGTTGTAGAGTTGGAGTGTAGAGAGAGAAATTAGAGAGAAGGAAGAGAGAAGGAGAGGAGAGAAAGTGAAGAGAGAGAGAGGAAAGGAGAAAAATGAATAAAAAAAAATAGGTGAGGCCACCTATATACTCGCCCGGGGTGAAATTATCACTTGCTCTGCAATTGACCCTCAGTCAAGACTAGCAAAAGCAAATTCATAAAATCTCACCTCAGGTGTTTCTAAATCCTAGGTGCCCCACAGATTTTCTTATTTCACTTTAGTCCCTCTCAATATCTCAAACTCCACTTTAACCCCAAATCTATCATCCTTTCGGTACCGGACTCATAATTCATTCCCATAAGCTCTATTATTCTTCTCGGGTTCCTACTTAGTCATTTCTCAAAAGTACTCCATACTTTCTTTTCTTTTCATTTTAGTCCTTGAGAATTTGTAAAATGTCCCAAATTAAAATTTTTGAAATTTCTATTTCCAAATTTCCTTCACTAATTCAAAAAGAACATTTCTCATGTAATTAAATTTTTCAATAAACTTCAAATAGACTTTAAATATTCATGAAAATTCTTGGGATATTACACAATAGATATATAATTTTTTTTTTGAATTTTTTAGAGACCTAGCCACTTAGGTTCTTCTCTTCTCATATTCACTTTATTACTTCCACCTTCCAGCCTTCGACATCTTCACTCTTCAGCAGCTCCCCTGAAATTGAATCTTTGCTTCACATCAATTAATCGTTTCCTTCAATCTACACTCCAGCTCTAGGCAGCTCTCCATGGTTCTCTATCTATGGTTCTTTGTCTCTCATCTCTGGTTTAGTGGTTCGTATAAACCACAAATTTCTGATTTACTAGTTTGAATCAGAAAGGTGAACCAAAAAGAAAGAAAGAAAGAACGAAAAAGAGAGAAAGATAGGAAGAGGAAAGGGAAAAAAGTTCTGGTTTTTTGGTTCATGAACCAGAATCGTGAACTAGAGAGAGAGAGAGAGAGAGAGAGAGAGAAGAATAAGAAGAAGAAGGAAGGGGGAAAGGAGCAACCCACCAACCGACTTGACCCATTAGATTGCGGGTTAGGTAGGTTCAGGTCCACCCTCAAAATATCAATAACCCGACCTGACCCAACCATATTACTTTTGGTTAGCTTAAGTTGAATTTTTTCTTCAACTTGACTGAAGCCCCACCCCTAGTCATCTTAGCACTTCTTCCTTCCTTTGAGTTCTTTTTCTTTTTCTTTTTTCTAACTATTTGAACTTTGTCGCATCATTACTCAACACATAGAAACTCTGCATGCATAGGGCTTCTTCCTTACTTTGCTGCAACCTTGTGATTGAAGGTTTGCTCTAGCCACATCACTTTGCATTTCCTTTGCTTCTTCCTTTCTTTTGTCTTTTTTCCTTTCATATTTTCATGAACAAATAGCATTTTGCTCTATATAGTTCATAGAGAATGCTACTATATATATCATCATGTATAAAATAAACATCATCTGTCTTATTGTTGGTCCAGTGTTATGTGCTCAACCTACATCTGCCTTTGGTTGATTTGAAGCTGGCTTTCATCGATATGACAATGATAGAAAATTAAAATAATTGAAGAATTGAAATTAAAATGAAAAGATAAAAACTTATAATTTAAAATGTTATTATATTGTTCAATTTCACTAACTTTATTTTTAGGCAAAAAGGTACTATATGCCTATAACGTTTATACCAATTTTCATTTATGCCCCTAAAGTTTTTTTGGCCCGATTATACTTCTATTCTTTCAATTTTTATCATATATGCCCCAAAATGACAAAAATACCCTCAATCCCTCTCTCTTCTCTCTCTGTCCTCTCTCTCTCCCCTTATTCACACATAGAATGACATTGGAGATCTTGCTAGAGACCTCACCGCCACTCACTCTCTTTCCTCTACCACCGCATCTCTCTTCCCATCTACGACATTCCCTCCAACATTCTCGCTTCCCCTTCTTTCTCTCACCAGAACCAAAGTTTGAACCGAGAGGGAGAATTTGAACCCGAAAATAGAGCAAGAACACAAGTGAGTTTTCTTTCAATTCCTTCATCTTTTACATGGGTAGAATTATTGAATACACCTAGCTTAAGTTAATTCAAAGCATGTGGCTAAATAGAAGGCTAAATCAATAGAAAAAAACTAGAAAAAAAAAATAAAGAATAGAGCAGTAATGACGTGATGAACCGTGATAGCTTGAATATTTTCAAAACTCGGTTTTAATTTTTTGTTTGCCTTGCTCTTAGATGAATATGATCGAAAATGTCCTAAAGATATCTAAGATGAAGTTCTGGACTGGTTTGGAAAGCAAAATCGAGAGATGGACATGATACATGCATGACAGGGACTCCAAATAAACTCAAAAGTTTTTAGGGGTTGATTTAAATTCAAAATAAAATATATTCTGGAATGAGAGACTTAGATAAAGTTAAATATGATCTTAAATCATGCAAAAGACAAAAGGAAAAATCTTAACTAGAGACCTAGGTGAATAAACATAAAAGTGTGAGCAAGGAAAGAGAGAGGAGAGAGAGAGAGGGGGGGATGGATGGTATTTTTGTCCTTTTGGAACATATGATAAAAATTGAAAGAATATTAGCATAGTCGGGCAAAATAAAACTTCATAGGCAATTGGGTATAAATAAAAATCAGAATACACGTCAGGGGCATATTTTGCCTTATTTTTATTATAAAACTTGTTTAATCTTTCGTACTATATGAATTCTTTAGTTTATAGGTTAGGATTCCATAATTATCTAACTCGTACATTTGGGTTATTTAAAACTCTGTTCTACTTGAGTTAACTAGCTAAGTCTTAATCGTAGTCAATGTTTAGATGAAAATGTATTAACACTCAAAATCACTTTTTAAAGGCCCAATAAGTAGTTATCATATGTCTAGCTATAATTTAACCCCCAATGATTGAATCATTTAGGCATTATTTATTTATGAATTCATTTATCCTATAATTAAATCTTAAGTCCTATTATGTTCAGCTTGGTTGCCTAGAATCCCCCACTTCTACTGACTGAACAAAGGAGAAGAACCCGGCTGGCAAATGCTCTAGTGGAAGACAAAATGGAGCTAGGGTGGTCGGAGTTCTCAAGCCTCTCACTTTCACCTGTGCTGCCTCTTCTCTCTTGGCTTCTCTATTTTCTCTTTCCCCTTTCTTCTTCTTCTCGATGATGAGAGCCCTAATTGGCTTCTATGAGAAGCCAATTTCATAATGGATGAAAACACTCCAAGAGTCTCCATCTCAAGTGCCCACTTTCTTTTGGCTTAAATCTCATAAAAGCCACCATATCTTTTTCTTTCACTTGGGTCCTTGAGTTTTTAATAAAAATTTCCCAAATCACTCTCAAGGTCCACAATTATTTTATTTCTCCCCTATCATATTATCCCAAAGAAATTTAAAAGCTCCACTTTGTCCAACGGTTCCAAATAAGTCCCAAAAATTATTATCATTATTTTCAATTAAGTCATTCATTGATGATTTATTTAGACATTTCTCACTACGAAAATTAGAGATTTTCAAGAATTTTTTTATGATTTTGCTAAATTTCAAATTAGTTCCAAAATTTCAAGTATAAACATATAATAAGATTCACAAATTCACCAAAAAAATAAAAATTTACAAGTATTACAATGCTCCTTGATCCCCTACAAATTGAGGTATCAAAATGCTAATGCACACTGTCACACCCGAAATGTGACTGACTGGCATTTTTTGAAAAAAGAAATAGTATAAAATCAACTTTTAGGATTAAAAACCAATTTTGTTTGGAGCCGCCTCCAAAATTTTATTTATTAAGAAAAACTTTGGAAAAACCTTTAAATTTGACTGTCTACATTTAGAGAAAAACTAAATTTAGAAGTTGAACCACATAGGGAAAGTGTTTGGTACCCTATACATTTGATTTAGAAAGTGTATAATTATTTTATATTCGTCTTAAAATTACTCTTATCAATCACACAAAAGAAAGATAGAACAAAAAATGGAGAAAGAAAGAACAAATAAAGATATATAGTACCTAGGGCCTACGTGCCCAAGAGTTGGGATCAAAGTCCACGTAGTTCATTTTAAAATTAATGATGTGTTGATGTCTAAGAATAAAGAGATTTTTGAAAACTATTGTTAAAATAAATACCATTTAGTTTTTGGAATTTATTTTTTAAAAAATTCTTTTTTGGGAGATCTTTCCCCACCAACATTGTTATGTAATTGCATAGTGGGTACTTCGACAAAAATAAGGAAAGATCTACTCCAATGGAATCAGCTTCTTATTCAATTAAAGATTATTTGATTTTTTTTTAATTTATTATTCTACGGCATTGATTAACAATTGCATGATAAGATAAAATTTTACCTAGAGATACTATTCCAAAGGAATCAGTCATTTCCCAACTTATCATCGGTGAATAGGATACCCATGTAGAAAATATGAATAATAATAAATAGATAAATAAATGCTTATAAAAGAAGAGAAAGAAATATAATTCTCAATGGCGTTCCAACTAGACTTGGGATTTCTCTCCACACCGGCTGTATGGTGACTTGAACTCGGCTCACATGGTTGCAAGACCCAGAAATGCGAAAGTGATGAAAAGGTTAGAATCATGTAATTAACTCCCAAAGTAGAGACTTATAAACCACGGAGATGTCATATAAACATGTAAATAAAAACAATCAAATTTATTTTATATTATTTGGAAATTAGCCAATCATTTTTCGGTTATGCTCATCTTCATTAGCCTTCATTTGGTTGAAGCCTTGTTAGATGGATAAATAAACAATTAAAATCAAGGCACTTTGAAACTTCTTAAGTTCTCCTTTAAAAGGTTTCTTAATAGTCAATTCAAAATTAAATCACCACCTCTTAAAAACAATGATCCAAATTCATAACTTGAGAATAGGTGCACTGCTAGGATCAAGAGAGTATTTCAACCAATCATAGTCTTCAAAACGTTATAAGCCATCTAAAAATACATGTGGGGTCTAATTTCATATTCAAACCTTCAAAACAAAATTTATGTGTTCACACACGCCATGGACTACAGTAACATTGTAGTACCGTTGTTTCAGAAGAATTCTTCTTCACATGTGTACAACAACATCATATAGATATCTCAAATCTTCAAGTTTCTTATCACGATTAAAATCACATATCTCTCCATAACATTGTATATCATGTCTCATGGAATAATGTATCAAAAGTATCAAGTAACATCATTTCTTCAAAATAAATATGAACCCTTACGTATAAATAGTGAATTAAAAGACGTAAAATACATACTTCAACATAATAATTTAACTTCAAAGTGTATACATATGTCATATTTCAAAAGTATATTATGTCAAGGTTGTTAAAAATCATTTTTAAAAACATGGAAAGGAGAATGATTCCATGAAAGAAAAACATGACTAAGTCATTTCCATAAGACTTAAGTCGACATGAGTAAAGTACCACCTGGATTACGACTTACATACACTTTCCCTTGATACCTAACCAAACTTTGAAGAAGAAGACGCATAGATTTTGGGAGTTTCCTAGGGGTTATAACTGAAAGGAGAGAAAATCACAAGGTCAAGATATATCTAGAATCCTAAAGGATCAGCACTTAAAGCAAAGAGCTACTTTCTACATTTTTCTGTTTTGTACTGTTCCTTCGATTTATATACTGTCCAGACCAATCCAGCATCATTTCAATTCATATACTAGCTCCTAAAAGCTTCCATCATTCTTATATAGGCAACGCAAGATCTAACAAACTTAAATTGAACTTAATTTAGCATGAACTCAGCATATACATATCGGATTAAATATTACAGCCCTTACTTTCCCAGTCTGTATCCTTTTCTTAAGTTTATGTCCATGTTTCACAGGTTACCATATATACAAACCTTCAATAAAAAAAAAAACCATATGTACAAACCTTCATGAAGCTAAGCTTCATCTATTACCTTTGTTATTAACCTTTTATGAGCATTATAAGATAATCTACATCCTAAATTAAGTGCAGATTTTCAGTAATCAACACTGAAAACTTATGACAACTTTGTTCATTCAGCATTCAATTTATTTCTGGACAGATTTGGGTACAATCTTATGAAATATCGGGGAAGATTTGGAAATTCCAAAAATCACCAAAACTGGTAAACATGTTAACTATCTACATTAAAAATTTCAGAAGCTAAATCCATCATTTGAGCATTATAAGACCCATTTAAACAACCAGTCATCAGAGCAGTTTTAGGTTTCTGAACATTATGGAAATTTGTAGAGAATTGCCTTAATGCTTTCTCTTGGTGACATAAAAACTTTGAGGCGAAATAAGGTTAGTAGAGTAGTGAAATTCCTTAAGTTACAAATCGTCCTATCTTGTTCTGTTTGAGGCTGAGTTCGGGTTCTTATTTAGAAACAATAGTGGGATTGATCCAGAGCTCCAAAATTCATGAAATTTGACAAAAATCCTTATTCATGTGTTGGTATACTAGGGTTAAAATTTCAGCCCAAAACTCTACCTTTTAATCTCTCTAATAGTCACACTAGTGTCTACATGTCAGGACTGTCTAATTTATCACAGGTTCAGTTCTTCTATTTATTTCCCCAGTCAAAACACATCCAAATGTGAACAAATTTGGTAGCTAGAAGAGTAAGGTCTTAACTCAATGCCATCAAAATTGTATATTAAAATAAGATCATTTGATCCCTGAAAAGAACTAAAATGTGCAGCTGGTCAGACTGGTCTTCTGCACAAAAATCAGATTAGACTCTTCACTTAATTTTTCCATGACTATTCACTTATTTTCTACCACACATAGCCCATTTGAATTAACACTAATTCATCCTCAATGCTTATCTTCAATTAATTTGGCTTATAGCTTAAATTTCATCAGCCATAGTGTGAAAAATTTAGAAGAACAATTCCTTGATAGCATATGCCTAATTTTTCTGCATAATCAGTCCACATTTTCCTCTTTGAACCCCTAGTCTTATTCTAATTTTACCCTTCTGGTTTCCTTTAAATTAAGGCCTCAATAAACACACAATCAGCCCCCAATTTCAGAATTTAACATCCCCAAATACTCCCTTCTCGGTCTAAATAAATTTTCTGCAGAAAAGAACTTGTTAACTCACTCTAATCAGTTTTGCTTAACAGAAAATTTATTTTAAATGCTCCTTATCAAAATCCAGTCTTCATTCATTTATATACAACACAGAGTTTATATATTCAACATTAATCTGTTTAATTCATTCACCTTCACGGCACAAATCAAACTCATCTCAAACCAAACTATAAATGACATAAGAATTACAATAAAATTCATTTAGACAGTCCAATTCTCAATTTCTATGTGAGGAATTTCTCCAGCATTTTCTTCTAACCCGAGAACATTTACGTTATAAACTGACCTTAATCTCTACAATTTCCGTTGGGCACTATTTAAATTTCAGAATTATAACATTAATTCTCCAGCACACATACACATTCAAGATGAAGCAGCGGATTTAACTCGGGATTCAGAAATTTCTTGCCTACCCGACTAAGTTCAACTCTGTTTCTGCTCTTCGACTTCATCCTCTGTTTTCTCCATTCTTTACTTCATTTTTCTTCTCTTTCCATCTACAATCCCAGCCATGAATCACAGATTTTAGCCCAGAATTTCAGTTTGGAATAAGAAACATTCGTTTTCCCTTGATCAAGCCCACACATGTAGGAAAAGAGAGAAGAACTTGCTACAAAAACTCTGTTCTGAACATACCCGAAGTTCCAGCGTGCTCTGCCCAACCTACTCCAAGAAGCCTCACTACACAGGAAATTCCCATATGCATGGTCAGATAGACATACCTGGAGAAGGATGAAGCTAGCAAAGAGTACAATGCATCAGACTAAAACTCCCTAGATCTTTCTTTGATGTGTTGACGGAGAGAGTGGGCAACACGATCAGCTGCTAGTCCTAGGGACAAGCAGTGTGCTCGTCACTTTTAGTAACAGTTTTTACTGTTGCTAAAGGCTTCAGTAAAAATCATTGCTAAAAGCGATGTACGAGCACCAGCAGCAGATCCTTTGGCGGCAACAAGTGTAGTCCACTGATTTAAAAATTTATTGGCTAATATTACATAGCATTCCTTCCTCCTAAAGTTTTGTTCACTCAGGTCCCTTTTTTGATATTTTATAAAATTTTGATTCACTCTGTTCAAGCTATAATTCCATTAAATTTCTTTCTTTTATTTAATCTCTGCAGTAACTTGAAAGTCCCTGCGTAATTTATTTAATTTTCGCACACTAAATCCTTAAAAATTTAGACTTTTCAAAATAGTTCTCAATTCACTTAGGAAAAATTACGTACCAACCCAAAAATTCAAATTCTTTTGCATGAAAATTTCCTTTATGCATGTAGGCTTTAAATAATATCCCTCTTTTTCAATTCACTTGAGTCCCAAAAGATTCATCTTACAAACTTCATTCAAGTCCTTGGTTATTACATTAATATTGGAAGCCAATCCTCAAAGATCAACAACAACAACAACACCTAAACCAATAAAACATGAAGAAATTATTGTAGATTTTCTAGAAGAATGGAAATTAGAAAAAAAAAACTCAATCCCCAAATAGAATTGAATCCTCAAGTCATTGTTAGAACGTTGTGGAACGGGGCACACAATTACAACTGAAGTAGAAGTGAAAAAAAAATTGAAAATGATGAAGACCAAATTTATGTGTAAAACTCCTAAACAAATTAGGAGAAAAACCTTGGGCAAATTGTAGAAGGATTTCACTAATGCAAAAAGATTACAACAATTTCTCTCTAAAATAAGGAGAGAACAATTGACAATATCCTCTCTTATAATAGGAGAAAACACACTCTCTCTAACAAAAGGAAAGACAATTTTAGGAGAAATCTCACTTTTTTCTCTCTCTAAAAAGCTCTCTCTCTTTTGCACCCAAAATGGAACTTTGTCTTCAAGACTTGGGATGATACAAATGAAGCCAAGAGACATGTATTTATAGGGGAAGGGAGGTGAAGAAGCAGAATTCAAATTGTCCACCATCTTTGACTATTCAAAGAAGTAGAATTCAAATACTTTTGACTAAGGAAGTAAAATCCAAATTCTCCACCATATTTGACTAAAAGAAGCATAATTTAAATTCTCTTCTACTTTTGACTAAGGAAGTAGAATTCAAATTCTCCACCATCTTTGACTATTCAAAGACTTAATATAGAAGCAAAATTGCTTCTTATCTTTTTGGTCAACAAAAGTTGCTTTACCACCACATATCTCCCACTTAAAGTCACTTTTGTAATCCTTCTATCCTTTCTACACTTGTCATCTTCATGTAGCTTACATTTTTGCTAGGCCAATAGAGGATCGACACCAAGTAAATTTGTCATTGTTGATTGGCTTTGTCAACATATCAGCTAGGTTGTCTTTAGTATGGATTTTTTGTATATCCACACTTCCTTCTTCCACCTTTTCACGAACAAAATGAAATTGCACTCGTATGTGCTTTGTCTTCGAATGAAATGCTGGATTCTTTGCTAGATGCAAAGCGCTCTGACTATCACAAAATAGAGTAATCTTCTCTTGTTTGTGTCCAAGCTCCTCCAGTAACATTTGCAACCATATTGCCTCTTTGCTAGCTTGTGTAGCTGCGACATATTCTGCCTCTGTCGTAGAAGTAGCCACGATAGATTGCAATTTTGAAACCCAGCTTACAGCTCCTCCAGCAAGAGTAAACACATAACCTGAGGTGGATTTACTCTTATCAAGATCACCTGCATAATCTGAATCAACATAGCCTCTAACAATAAAGTCTGATCCTCCATAACATAATGCAACATTTGAGGTACCCTTTACATATCTTAGGATCCTCTTCACAGTACTCCAATGCTCTTTACCAGGATTCGCCATGTATCTACTAACCACTCCCACTGCTTGTGCAATGTCTGGTCTTGTGCAAACCATAGCGAACATTAAGCTACCCACTGCTGATGCATACGGTACTCAAGACATTTCCATCCTATCTGCTTCATTGCTAGGGCTCATACTTGAGGATAACTTGAAATTAATAGGAAGAGGGGTAGAAATTGGCTTACAATCTTGCATATTGAAGCGTCGCAAGATTTTCTTTAAATAATTTTTCTGAGAAAGCCATAACTTCCTATTATCTCTGTCTCGGTATATTTGCATCCCTAGAATCTTGTTTGCCGGTCCCAAATCCTTCATTTCAAACTCCCTAGCTAACTGTGCCTTTAAATCTATAATACGATCTTTGTTGGGGCCTGGTACCAACATGTCGTCAACATACAACAACAAAATAATAAAATTACCATCATCAAATCTCTTGTAGTAAACACAAAGATCTGAACTATGTCTGTTGTATCCAAGGCTCATGATGAAGGAATCAAATCTCTTATACCAACATCTCGGCGCCTGTTTGAGACCGTATAGAGATTTGTTCAACCTGCAAACCAAGTTCTCTTTACCTTTTTCTTCAAAACCTTCTGGTTGGAGCATGTAAATCTCTTCTTCAAGTTCTCCATGAAGAAATGCAGTTTTAACGTCTAACTGCTCTAAGTACAAGTCTAATGTAGCACACATCGCCAAGACTACTCGAACTATTGTAGTCTCTGGTTTCTCTTTTGAAGTGCTATCATTTTCTTCCCTTGTACTTTATCTTTTGTAAATATCACATCTCTGCTGATTATCACCTTGTGGGCAGTGGGATCCCACAGGCGGTATCCCTTAACTCCATCAGCATACCCTAAGAAAATACATTTTCTGGATTTTGGATCCAGCTTTGATGTTTCCTGGGAATTGTACATAACGTAAACGGGACTTCCAAATGTATGTAAGTGAGAATAATCAGCTGGCTTACCAGTCCACATCTCCATTGGCGTTTTCAGATCAATTGTGGTTGATGGTGACCGATTGATCACATAGCAGGCGGACTTGACTGCTTCTGCCCAAAATGACTTAGCCATCCCCGCAGTTTTCAACATTGCTCTTGTTCGTTCTAACAAAGTTCTGTTCATTCGCTCTGCTACTCCATTTTGTTGTGGAGTGTATGCCACCGTGAACTGCCTTTTGATACCTTCTTATTGACAAAAGATATCAAATTCATTACTGGTATATTCTCCTCCATTGTCTGTCCTCAAACACTTGATCTTCTTATCAGATTCAAGCTCAACCCGCACTTTGAATATTTTGAAAATTGGAAATACATCTGCCTTATTTTTTATTGGATACACCCAACATCTCCTGGAGTAATCGTCAATAAAAGAGACAAAGTATTTTGCTTCTCCTAGGGACAAAACTGGTGCTTGCCAAACATCAGAATGGATAAGTTCTAAGATAGATTTACTTCTAGCATTAGAACTACTGAACTTTAATATGTGCTGCTTACTAGTAACACAATGCTCGCAAAAAGGTAGTGATACCTTTTTGAGCCCTGGAAGAAGCTTTTGTTCAGCAAGAATCTTCAATCCTCGTTCTGACATATGGCCAAGCTTACGGTGCCACATCATGGTTAATTCTTCTGCCGAACTTGACAACGCAGTGGATGCTTCTCCATCTTGTTGTGTTTCTCCTTTAAGCATGTACAGATTTGCAGCTATCTTTTCCGCTTTCATCATTATCAGCGCGCCTTTAACTATTTTCATGATCCCATCTTGAATATGGGTCTTACACCTATTGTTATCTAATTGTCCTAAAGACAATAGATTTTTCTTTAGGCCTTTCACATGTCGTACCTCTTGGATGGTGCGAACCATACCATCAAACATCTTTAATTTGATGGTACCAACACCTGCAATCTCTAAGGCATGATCGTCTCCCATGAACACTGATCCACCTGAGATAGGTTCATATTGATGGAACCATTCTCTCCAGGGAGTCATATGCCATGTCGCTCCTGAGTCCATAAGCCAGACGTCAGCGAGACTTCTTCTGCCTTCAGTAGCGGTTGTTGCCTCACTGTATAAAATTTCACCATCATCCGAGGTGCTTGCTAAAGAACCCTGAGCTTTTGATGACTTAGAATCTTTTTGTTTAGCTTCTTCTTTCTTCTTGAGATGCCAACACTCCCTTTTGTAGTGCCCTTTCTTGCCACAGTGATGACACTTGACATTTTTCTTACTTCTGGATTTTGATCTACTCTGATTTTGACTCCCACTGGGGCCACGCTTCGTTGATCTCCCTCTCATTAGTGTTAAAGCTTCAACTTGATGTGAGCCTCTTGATCTATCTTCTTTGCTCTTGCGCCGACTTTCTTCTTCAAGAACCGCAGCTGCAATATCATCGAAGACTAGGACTTCTATATTGTTTGTTAAGTTAATGATGAGTTGATCATACGAATCAGGTAGACTTTGAAGTAGAATTTCAGCACGTTCACCCGTCCCTATGTTATGCCCCATTGCTGTGAGCTGTGAAAATAAAGTGTTGAGGGTGTTGATGTGGTCAGTCACCAAAGTTGACTCCATCATCCGAAGGGTGTAAAGTTTTCTTCTCAAGAAAATTTTGTTATGCAGTGATTTGGCCTCGTACAATTTGGTTAGAGTATCCCATATCTCTTTTGCTGTCTTTTTCTCCGCCACACTTGACAATACTCCATCGGCTAGTGCTAGATGCAGATTAGCAATAGCATTGCCATCCATCTCGTTCCACTTGCCATCGTCAGTGATCTCGTCAGGCTTTTCTCCAATTGCCACCAAGCAGTTATCTTTTCTCAAAACTGCTTTTATTCTCATTTTCCACAATGAGAAATTATTCCCATTGAACTTCTCTACTTTGTACTTCGTTGCCATTATTGAAGATGCCTCCTTTCCACTAACTGGATCTGATTGTAGCACGATAACTAGGCTCTGATACCACTGTTAGAACGTTGTGGAACGGGGCACACAATTACAACTGAAGTAGAAGTGAAAAAAAAATTGAAAATGATGAAGACCAAATTTATGTGTAAAACTCCTAAACAAATTAGGAGAAAAACCTTGGGCAAATTGTAGAAGGATTTCACTAATGCAAAAAGATTACAACAATTTCTCTCTAAAATAAGGAGAGAACAATTGACAATATCCTCTCTTATAATAAGAGAAAACACACTCTCTCTAACAAAAGGAAAGACAATTTTAGGAGAAATCTCACTTTTTTCTCTCTCTAAAAAGCTCTCTCTCTTTTGCACCCAAAATGGAACTTTGTCTTCAAGACTTGGGATGATACAAATGAAGCCAAGAGACATGTATTTATAGGGGAAGGGAGGTGAAGAAGCAGAATTCAAATTGTCCACCATCTTTGACTATTCAAAGAAGTAGAATTCAAATACTTTTGACTAAGGAAGTAAAATCCAAATTCTCCACCATATTTGACTAAAAGAAGCATAATTCAAATTCTCTTCTACTTTTGACTAAGGAAGTAGAATTCAAATTCTCCACCATCTTTGACTATTCAAAGACTTAATATAGAAGCAAAATTGCTTCTTATCTTTTTGGTCAACAAAAGTGGCTTTACCACCACAGTCATGTGTTTTCAAAAGGTTCCCACCTGCACAAGGCTCCAAACTCTCTTTGATAAAGAATCTTCAAGCATACTTCAAGGATGAAGTCTCTTCAAGCTCAACAAAATAATCCCTTATTAGCTTTAAATATGATTGAAATATGTGGATTTCAAATGCTCACAAGTCCGTGTCAACAAATATATAGATATGTAGAAGTTCAACACAAGAGGCATCGAAAAATTTTCCCTATCTTCAATTTTCTCTAAAGCTTCCCTTGTAAACTATTTCCTACTTTTATTTTAATGTTCGTGTGCTATTCAAAACCTTTGTACCAAAATCTTCTGAGTATAATTCAACACTTTCAAGCTATTATCTTCAATTATCTCTCTAAAATTTATTTACTGTTGAAAATAAATTATTTACTATTTTTATTTACTGTTCTATTTACTATTTCTAAATTTAGTTTATTTGTTTCAAAATATAATTAAATATTTAGCAATCCTTGATATCTAGCTGTTTATATACTTTTTAGAACCATCTTAGTCTCTTTGCATATTTATTCATGGAAACTCTATAATATTATTATGTTTTGAAATTTATTGGGTCTAAATTAATTATAGAATTAATATACTTTAATTTCATATTTTCAAGACTAGAATGATTAGACCCAATTTAATCTATTTGTATATTTTGAAAAATTAATTTAATTAGAGAGTTTGCATTAATGTGGACATAGTATACTGACTAGGTGCTGATTTAGCACATTTTGATGACATGGACGCTGACTAGTGTGGGCCCCACTAGTCTGCAAAGCTGACTTTGCCAAAACTTGCACAAAAAGGACGAATTTTGTGGGTCAACTTTGGGTAGCAAGAAAAGTCCGTTATTCAGCATCCTTTCCAAGCATTTCTTCTGCATAAAGTTGTTGCACTTGCTGCAAAACCAAAAAAAAAAGGGACAAGTGCAAAAGTTAACTCTCATCTCTCCTAGGGCTGCATCAAATTTAAAAGAACCCATCAAACTCCATTTTCTTTTGTTGAAGAACTTCTTTTCTCTTCCATTTTCTTAGCATTTTTGTAGGTTTAGTTTCCTCTAGTTTTTCTCTTCTTCTATTTTTGATTTTTCATCTCCATGGAGAGCTAACGTGTTATGTAATCGATTATTTGATGAATTGGAGTTTGTAACATAAATTCTTAGAGCAATCAAATAAGTTTTCTTGTTGTTTCTCTGTTTCATTTATGTTTTAGCTCTTTACTACAAAAAAAACAATAATTTAGTGGCTATTAGTTAGTGACGGTAACTAACAACAGCCACTAAAAAAGAAAATAATGGCAGTTAACGTAGTGGCAGTTTATTTCAAACCACCACTAAGTAAACCGCCAATACATTGTGGCAGTTATATCACAACCGCTACTATACTATGGCGGTTTATTTTAAACCATCACTATATAGTGGCAATTAAAAATAATGATGGCGCTAAATTATAACTGCCACTATAAAGTGGTGGTTGTTCTTCAAACGGCTACTATATAGTAGCGGTTATAATTCAAACTGGCACTAAACTCTTAAATTCTATTCATTTATGCCCTAATCCATTGAATATCTGATTAGAGTAGGTAAGTTTCATGCTTTCTCTAGACTGGAACAGATTTATCTTTTTCCTTCAAGCATTAGTGCATAATTCAAAATGTTGTTTTCTTCAGATTGACATTATTTTTCTCTCTCTAAATGTCAATAATTACTTGTTTTCTTCACTTTCATTGGAATGATCAATGAAGTAATGGTAAAAATAATAAAGATTAAATTACTCCTTAGGTCATTGAGTTTTAGTAAAATTTTAATTTAATTTTTACAATTTTAGAGCTTGTCATATTAGATCCTTGTAAACTTTTATTGGCCCATTGTGAAATTCTCATGGATCAATAATGTGCTAGCTTGACAATTTGAGTGTACATGATTTACGCCAATATGGAAGATGAAGGTAAACAAGAAATACTAAAATTCACTAATATGTATGACATTTTAATGCTATATAGGTTAAGTGTTTGGAGTATAAGTTGATATGTAGTGTACATAAGTAACAAAATGACACAAAATTAAGTAATCAAATTTAACAACATATAAAAAATTTTAGTTGGCTTGAAATTGTGATTGTAGTCGCACTTTCTGAGTTTTGGTGCTCCTCATTTGAGTAAATGCCTCAATTACAAAATTAGATAGGTTGAACTCACTAGCTACCATACATTTCACTTATACATCAAGAAATATGTCCATATTAGTTGAAGATATTAAAAAAATTAATTAAGGGATTAAACTAAATTTAATTATGTTTTATTATATAGTGGTGGTTTAAGGTAAACCGCCACTAAACCTTTTAAAAAACCCTAAGCACCAAATCTATTCCCACATTCCCACATTTTCCCTTGTCGCAGCCGTAGCCAAAGACACTTGTGCGCATTCACTCCTCCTCCTTCCTCCATTGTCCCATCATCCAACGGCTGTGTTTCTCCGTTCGTCGATCTTGTCAACTCCCCTACGTCTGACGACCTTTGATTCGTCGGAAATCCATCGTGTTAAACCTATCTTGTTGTTGTTGCTGGTCCTTTAACATCCTTCTTGTCACTGTCACTGGTCCCTGTACATCTTTCTCGTCGCTGTAGTTAGCCCCTCATCCTCGAATGGTTACAGCGCAACACTTGGTCCAAAATACTGAAGACTATCCCTCTTTATTTCATCCTCGAATTGTTAAGGCTATGTGAATTTTGGATTCCAGCACTTGGCACCAACAGGTTTGTCTTTCATTTCCAATGTTTCTGCTCCTGCAAATTGTTCATAGTTGTATACAATAGAGTGAATTTTGGACTCTCTTCATCTCTCATCAGCTGCCTAGATCCTAGAATTATCATTGTGGTCAAATGTTATTGTTTGCATTCATATAGGTCAGTAACTGCTTCCTGTCCTACTTTAATTATATGTAAATGGATTTTTTTTTGTACGTGCTTTTCCTTGTTTCTTTGGTTCAAGGTATATGAAAATTGAGCTAGCTTCAAATTCGTTGTTGGTTCTGTTTGCAATTCTGTGCGTTTAGAGTATTGAAATTTGAAGTACCAAATCCTGTGGATTAATGATAGGCTGGAAGTCAAATCAGAGTAATTAAACTTGAGAGGTTGGTTGATAGACAATTGGATTTTTTCATCATCAAATTAAGCCACGTATTTTGATTTCTGTGTTACATTTTTCTCTTTTTCTTGCTGTTATGCTACTTAGAGAATTCCAAAATAGTCTATTAAATATTGAGAGATATTTGTTTGATTATTTTTTTTGTTTGACAAAATAATTTTTAAGGACAACATCTTAATAAAACTTAGCAAGACCATAATTAATAACACTAGTTAGTATATATGGGAAGGGAACATTTTTGTTCACGTACGTTTTTGTTTGGTCATTTTGTTCATTAATATTGGTTGTTTGAGCCACTAAAACAGTGACTTAAAATACACCCACACGCTTCGTGAGGGCCATCCAACGGCAGCATATTCACACAAGGCAACTGAAAGGTATGCTTCTAAATTGCTAGAGACTTGGAGCATGGAAAAATAACAGTAAAATAGAACAAAGAAAAAAGGAGAAAGAAAGAAAATACCTAAACTAAAAGAGCCAAAGAAGTGAAAGAAAGAAGATCATGCTCATTTATTTATTTTTTTAAAATATTTCTACATTCTTGTTTATGCCTTTGTTAGTCTCACTTCTCTTTATATGGCTTTGATTATACCTTAGTGATTGAGGTTAACATGAAAATTCATTTTTTGGGCACGCATGATCAAAGTGAATTAAGTCTGAATGTTGAGGAATAATTTTATATTCAAATAGCTCCAGTTAATAAAAGTTTATAAAAAAAAATTCTAATAAGGTTAAAATATAATTCAGATCACAAATGATTTAGTACTTACACTTTAAAAACAGAGAATTTGGTCCCTTTTCAAAACTTCAAAATATAATTCATGATCAAAGTTTTTTATTGGTTCTTTATGTTTCTAAGTCTTATTATTCTTGTAATTTTTCATTAGAACCATTAATTTATGTAACAAAGTTGACATGTTTATGCTATAAATGTTGACAATGCCTATCTACATGGATTCTAATAGGATATTAGTGTCTTACATATAATTCTCAAAATGCCCAAACTACCCTTATGCTTTCTCCTTGCACCCTTACGTAATTTCCAATTGTTGACATAAATGCATTTTGGGCATTTTGAAATTATACATAGGACATTAATATTGAGTTAACAGTGAAGTAAATAGGTCATGTTACTTTTTGAAAAATAATGTGTCAATTTCATTACATAGACTATCAGTTCTAATAGAAAAAAAATTAGAATATAATAAGACTTTAAAACATAGAGAATCAATATAAAACTTTTGAAATATAAATGATGAAAGTGAGATCTTAAAAAAAAATGGTAGATCAAAATACCATTTTTGTCTAAGAACTAACCCTGAACAATTCTAAAAACCAAGGTATGATAACAGACTATTAATTGATTTAGTGAAGAATCGATTCAAGGGTAAATGGTTAGATTATGCTAGAGCTGTGATTGAATTGGTTTATATAAAATATTTTAAAAAATAATACACACAATTAGAGACAATAAACATAAATTTAAAAATTCAATTAAAAATGAGATTTGATATCAAATTAAACAAAACAATATCCACAATAAAAAATTCATACCAAAAATTGATTAAATAACAATAAAATATTATTAATTAATATGATATTCATTTCCATAAACATTTTATCAATTAATTTTATTTTTAAAAGCAACCTATAAAAGCGTGATTTTTTAAGACGTTTTTTTTTATTTTGAAAAGGCACAACATTATTCCAAAGTAAACCCTAATCTAATGGATAAGAAGGATCTAGGGCCATGCCACATATACCCTCATCTCTCTGCATCCTCATGTATCCCCCTTCACCCCATGCAGTTCCCCACGAGTTTTTCAGAATCCAATACTTAATACCATAATCGTTAGTTGTTCCATAACCAACGATAGTTGCAGCATGATTGTTATAAGTTTCTTCGCACGGTCCACTGAAAATCCCACTTTTGTAAAACGGAAAATTTCCACCAGAATTAAGGGTAACTGCCACTGGCTGGTGGGCCACAGCTTTTAGGATTGCCTCTTCGTTGTTAGGAGGGATTTTCTCGTAACCCTTAATTTGAACTACAGCTTCCATGTTGGTGTTACAAGTGCCCTCAGCTGCCCTGTAGGGATAGTTTGCCTCACTGGTGATTCCTCCATTTTTCATGATGAACTCATACCCACTTTCTACGTGACCGCCCTTGCAGCCTGAGTCGTTTCCGTCACAATCAATTATTTGTTGCTCTGAGAGGGACACGAGTTTGTTGAAAAATAACGCCTCTGTTGCTGCCACAGCTGCAAAAGCCCAACAGCTACCTGTGTTTTTTTTCCGATTAGGTTTTATTCTCGTTTCATAAAACTTGGCAAAAGTAGTATTTTTGTCATCTATGTTTATGTTAGGTTTCATTTGAGTCCATTATGTCTCATAAGTTTTTTTATTGGTTCTTTATGTTTCCAAGTCTTATTATTCTTGTCATTTTTCATTAGAACCATTAATTTATGTAACAAAGTTGACATGTTTATGCTATAAATGTTGACAATGCCTATCTACATGGATTCTAATAGGATATTAGTGTCTTACATATAATTCTCAAAATTCCCAAAATACCATTATGCTTTCTCCTTGCGCCCTTATGTAATTTCCAATTGTTGACATAAATGCATTTTGGGTGATTTCCAATTGTTGACATAAATGCATTTTGGGTGATTTCCAATTGTTGACATAAATGCATTTTGGGCATTTTGAAATTATAATAGGACATTAATATCGAGTTAGCAGTCAAGTAAATAGGTCATGTTACCGTTTGAAAGATAATGTATCAATTTCATTATATAGACTATTGATTCTAATAGAAAAAGGACTAGAACATAACAAGACTTTAAAACAACCGATATGAAACTTTTGAAATATAAATGATCAAAGTGAAATCTAAAAAAAACATGGTAGATCAAAATACCATTTTTGTCTAAGAACTAACACTGAACAATTCTAAAAACCAAGGTATGACAACAGATTGTTCATTGATTCGGTGGAGGATCGATTCAAAGATAAATGATTAGACTATACTTGAGTCGTGATTGAACTGGTCTACATAAAATATTTAAAAAAAATAAGACACACAATTAGAAACTATAAACATAAATTTAAAAATCCAATTAAAAATGAGATTTGATATCAAATTAAACAAAACAACATCCACAATCAAAAGCTCATACCAAAAATTGATTAAATAACAAGAAAATATTATTAATTAATATGATATTCATTTCCATAAATGCCAATATATTGGCATCTCCATTAAAATTGGTTGACATATAATATTAATTTCTTCATTAATTTTTTATAGAATAAGCAAAAATAAAAAATAAAAAATTTATAATGGACTAGTTTAATCGATTTATTTAGTATCAGTTTTTACTTAATTTAGCTAGTTTGACCAATTCTTGGCCGATTCAATTACTCACTGATTGTAGAAATTATTTTGAACCATATCACTAGCCGATTACCAATCCAATAGGTCAAACCAGCTGGTTCGATATGATTCTAACAACATTGCTAAAACTCAACACTGCATTATTTGCTTTAAAAAACAATTGTTGACATATCATAATTTTACTGAAAAATTTATAATAGACATATAAATTAAAACTTGGATAAAAAACCTTATAACAGTGTTTTATATCTTTGTCGTTAGGTTCTCCAATCAGAATATAATAAGTGTTTTGTTTTGTAATCAGATACGACAATTATATAGTCTTTAAAAATAACTGTATATTTTTTTACAACTTCTTATTACCTAATTGATTTTTTAAAAACAATTTTACACTTACTCTATTTTAATAAAAAAATATAAAAATGATATATAATTTTGTTAACTTAGATTTCGGTAAAGTAAAAGTTTATGACATGTTTATTTTGGACATTGCTTGTTTTGATGTTCACTAAAAATAGAAAATGAGCTTGAATATGTGTTTGGCTGAGTTTAGTGAAAATTTTTTCTTAAAAGTTTTTCTTAAAATATATCCAAATCTCAAAAAACTAAAAAAGTGTTTTCAGTGTTTCAGAAAATACATTTTAAAAAATAAAGATTAAAAATAAAAATAAAAAATATTTTCACAAATTAAATATACTTTAGAACCTAAAATTTAGGTTTTACTAAAAGACCATAGCTGCCTTCAAATATGGTAAGAATTATGTTGTCACATCTTACCACAATGTGAGCTTTGGGCCTTGACTGGAGTAACAGCTCCTATGGTCCTCCAGTCCATGGCATCAGGAACATCTGTAACATTCTCGTACCTAAATGATGATGTCCCTGCCTTTGACCTCCTCACTCCTTGGAACCCTATCTTGTTCCCACTAACGCTAGCCTTAATCTCTTCCTTGGATAGGTCAGCAAATTGATTCACCCCAAGCTTGTAGGATTTGTCGTTGGCTTTCGCATTGTAAGACTCAATAAACTCCAAGTTGTTCTTAAATATCTTGAAGCGTCTTTGCTTCTCTTCAGCTTCCTTGTACACTTTTCCATATTTCGCCATCCACTGCTCAAATCTTTGTAATAATAATGTATCCTCTTGAAGCTTGCGACACTGTGTCTCACAACTCGATAGTATTGTTAGAAAGAGAAATATAGGTAGCACAAAGTGGTTTTGGCGAAGGAAAGCCATGTGTTCTGTATAGTATAGCTTGTTGATCGGTGATTAATTTATATAGAAAAGCATATAAACTAAAGCGGAGGTCCAATGATATATCTAAGGAAGGTGATTATTGAGGTTAGTTAGAAATCTCATTCCATTAAAGTAGCATACTGTAAATGAATTAATCCATATGTTCTAGAGTTGCATGTTATGAGTTAAATGTATAAATTTGCAATGATTTCAAATGTAAAAGGAATTAATTGTGGAGAACACAATCTCTTGTGTACTTTCTCTCAATATGACTAGTAATATTTGTCTAAACTCTCTAGCAAACACAATGAATTTGCCACCAAAAAGTTGAGTAGAACTGTGATTATGAGAAAATCTCATTAAATCCTTTAGAGTTTTGTCAAGAGTTTTAAAACACATTTTATTTATCATGTGTACCTCATCCCATATAATTAATGTTGTCTTACCTCCTTGTTTAATATTATAGCTTGAATCTTTAGTAATTTGTAAGGAAATGTGAAATTGAGAATGACCAGTTCCTCAACTTGAAAAAAAGAGAGATATATCCCATTTAATGAAACATTTAAGATAATCATCCATTTTTACCTAAATACGGCTGATAATGTTTTCTACATGAATTTTTTTCCAATACCTTTATATCCATATACAAAAAAGATGCCCCCACTTTTTGCATTAACATCAACAATGGCTTCTGTATAAATACAGTTGAAAAATTTGTGAAGATTTCTAATATTCTACATTAAATATGAATTAATTACATTTAATTACATTCAATTACATTTAATATGATAAAAAGATTTATGTAACTTTTGTAGACTGAGTTGTTGTTGCTGTTATTTTTATTATTTATTATCTTCCATTACTCTAGATTTTGTTTTCAATCTCAATTAACGCATACTTCCTCAATTAATTATCAGTGAGTTGTAAATTTGTTTCAATTGATCCATTTAATGGGAATTTTGTATATTAATTTAAAATTAGTAGGAAATTATAAGTCATTACTATCTACCTTACAAGGTTGACAAAAATATTTGATAATCTCATATATTCTACATTAAATATGAAATTCATAATTAAATCAAGTATATTACTTATACAATTGACAAATTTGTGAATATTTTTGATATTCTGCATTAAAATAAATTAATTACATTTAATTACATTCAATTACATTTAATATGACAAAAATATTTAATTGGAAGTTTGGAATATTAATTTCAATTTAGTATATACTTATAAGCTATTACTATTTACATTAATTAAATGGTTGACAGATTTGTGAAAATTTCTTATATTCTGAATTAAATATGAAATTAATATTAATATGGAAGAAAACTTTTAAGAGACATTTAATTATTGTGAGAGATATTCTCGATTATAGAGTTGACAAATATGTGAAGATTTCCTATATTCTTCATTAAATATGAAATTGATAATAATATTAATATTAATACAAAAAAAACATTTAATAGACATTTAATTTCCGTAAGAGATATTTCCAGTCACAAGGGTTTTCTATATTCTGCAAAAATTAAGTTTATTATCTTTAAAGGAAGTAAAAGAAATTGTATGATAGAGAAAATTTGTTAATATCTCATATTGTGAGAAATTATCGAGATAGAATACGAAGGAGGTGATCATTTGTGTATTTAGGAGTTTAACTTTTTTTCACATTTGGTATAAAATCTTTATTCAATATTGATCATTCATGTAATCATCTAGAACATACAATCTTGAGTATTCAAATTCTACATGACAAAGGTTATAAATATAGTTTTGACATTTCGTACAAGATACGAAAAATATTATAAATATTATTTATATCTTCCGATTCTATATTCAGAATCTCCATAAATCCGATTATAATGAATATTAAGATAGCATTTCAAATTTAATCTCATAATTAACATATCAATATTAATTTATTTATTAATTAAGCATTCAATCAAATTCGAAAGTTACAAAATTTGAATTTGAATTTAAATTTTTTATTTCACATAGTAATTATGCAATCATATCCTAAATTACAGAATTTTAACTGTATGACGTAGAACTATGTCATTAGATGGTGAAATAAATTTGGAAAGAATAAATGAAGGAATTAACATATTAAAGAATTCATTTTTTTATTAAGCATGAGTTTGAATTAAAAATTACATAGTGTCCAAAATTATATAATTACGAAACTCTCAAATTAAGGAATAAACTAATTTTGATTATTTGACCTAATACTAAGTCAATAGATAGTGCATTAAATTTGGAAAGGTTTACTTATAGAATTAACAAATTACAAAATTAATTCTTCAACTAAACATGTGATCAAAATTAAAATTACACAATTATAAATATTTAATCTTTCTATATGATAATTTTTAATTTGGAAAGAAATCAAAGTTACACAAATTCATTCTTAATTCATGTAAAATTTAATAATCTCTTTAAATCCGATTATAATGAATATTATGATTGCAACCAAAATTTAATTACATAATTAACATAACAATATTTTTCAATATTAATTTGCGTATTAATTATTTGACCTAATATTATGTCATTAGGTAGTGCATTAAATTAGGAAAGTTTTACTTATAGAATTAACAAATTGCATAATTAATTTTTCTATTACACATGTGGTCAAAATAAAAATTACACCATCAAAATTTTTTTGAATCTTTTTATATGATAATTTTTAATTTGGAAAGAAATCAAAGTAGTACAAATTCATTCTTAATTTACGCAAATTTTTACAATCTCTTTAAATCTAATTATAATGAATATTATGATGATAATTTTTAATTTGGAAAGAAATCAAAGTCATACAAATTCATTCTTAATTCACTTAAAATTTAATAATCTCTTTAAATTCGATTGTAATGAATATTATGATAGTATTCCAAATTAATTACGTAATTGACAATTAACAAATCAATATTAATTTTTGTATTAATTCACATATTAATTACATAATTGATAGTTATAGAATTAAATTTTGCATTAATCATGAGTTCAAATTTAAATTACATAATTATGGCATTCCCACATTAAAGAAATAAATAATTTTGATTCTTTGCTCGAATATCTTGTCATAGGTAGTGCATTAAATTTTGAAAGATTTATTTATACAATTAACAAATTACAGCATTAATTCTTGTATCAATCATGCGATCAAAATAAAAATTATGCAATGAACAATTTTGAATCTTTCTATATGAAAAATTTTAATTTGGAAAGAAATTTGAGTCACACAAATTCATTTTTAATTCACATAAAATTTAATAATTTCTAATCATTAAAAGATGAAATAGTCTATTCATGTTCTTCATGTAGAATTTAACAATAAAGTATAATATTGCTATTTCTTGGTAAATGTTTTGTACTTTCTATTATAAACCTTTGTTCTATCTGAATGTGTTGTAAGAGGTATATTTAAAATCACGTTTATACTCTAAAAGTGTTTTGTAAATACTTTTTATCTCTCAATTAGACCTTAGTGTTTCTCTCATTATGAAAAATATTATTATAAAAAATGCGTAAAGCACTCACACTCACACACAATGGCTTGTTGGGAGTTAATGTTAATTATAAGGATATATTAAAGCATGTTATAGATAATTTTCATAAATACATATTTGGTATATTTTTTATAATAGATTTAGTTACTTTTTTCTTATAAATTGACATAAATCATTTATGTAGCTTTTGTAAGCCGAGTTGTTGTTATTGTTTATTATTATCTTCCATTATTATTATTTATTATTTTTATTATTTAATCTGGAGTATGTTTTCAATCTCGATTAACGCATACTTCCTCAATTGATCATTAGTGTGTTGCCAATTTATTTCAATTGCCATTTAATTGAAATTTTATATATTAATTTGAAACTAGTAGGCAAGCTATTACTATTTACCTTAATTACAGGGTTGACAAGTATATATTGATATCAAATACTCTGTATTAAATATGAAATTCGAAATTAAATCAAGTATATTTATTATATAGTTGACAAAATTGTGAATATTTTTTATATTCTATATTAAATATGAATTAATTATATTTAATTACATTCAATTACATTTAATATGACAAAAAGATTTAACTGGAAGTTTGGAATATTAATTTTAATTTAGTATGTACTTATAAGCCGTTACTATTTACATTAATTAAATGGTTGACAAATTTGTGAAAATTTCTTATATTCTATATTAAATATGAAATTAATATTAATATTAATATGGAATAATACATTTAAGAGACATTTAATTCTTGTAAAAGATATTCTCAATTATAGAGTTGACAAATATATGAAGATTTCCTATATTCTTCATCAAATATGAAATTAATATTAATACTAAGGAAAACATTTAATAGACGTTTAATTGCCATAAGAGACATTTCAAGTCACAAGGTTGACAAATCTGTAAAAGTTTTATATATTCTGCAGTAATTAAGTTTATTATCTTCAAAGGAAGTAAAAGAAATTGTATGATAGAGAAAATTTGTTAATATCTCATATTATGAGAAATTATTGAGATTAAATTTGACAAGATGATCATTCATATACTTAGGAGTTTAACTTTTTTTCATATTTGGTATAAAATCTTTATTCATTATTAATCGTACATGTAATCATCTGGAACATGCAATCTTGAGTATTCATATTCTACATCTGACAAATGTTATAAATATAGTTTTGACATTTGGTACAAGATACAAAAAATGTTATAAATATTATTTGTATCTTCTGATTCCATATTAAAAAATCTCTATAAATTTGATTATAATGAATATTAGGATAATTACATTCTGTTATAAATATATTGTTGACAAATTTGTAAATATTTCTAATATTCTGAATTAATTATGAATTAATTACATTTAGCTACATTGAATTACATTTAATATGATACAATATTTAACTGTACTTTCAATTTAGTTGGCACTTATAAGCCATTGCTATTCACATTAATTACACGGTTGACAATTAAATTTGTGAAAATTTCCTATATTCTACATTAAATATGAAATTACTATGAATATTGATATTAATAAGGAAGAAATCATTCAATTTATTAAAAGCTCTAAGAAAATCTAACTAATTTAAACTAACCAAAACATGAGTTAAGAATTGCAAGTATAGGTTAAATAGATATCAAAAGAGAAGGTAAATAGCACCCAAAATGGTGCTAAGTTGATAACTCAACACTCCCCCAAATTGAACCTTTGCTTGTCCACAAGCAAATCAACCCTAACATAGACAACGATGTAAAGCAAAAATCAAATACACAGGTTTACAATTAGGCTCAGAAAATGATTAAACTAAGCAAGGGAAAAGAGTGGAATATGTAGAGAAAAATTAGAACCATCTACTAAAATTAGATTTAGCAAGTACTTTTACTGGAGAACAATCATACTTGCAATAATAACTTGGAGATTTAATTCAAAACTCAAATAAACACCTTGGTATCTCAGAAACCTCTTAAAGAAAAATACCATCACTTGAATTAATCTTTCCTTTTTATATTTTTACACTGTGAAGGGTTTTCATTCCAAATTCCAATTGGATTTATTAACAACTTGAATAAGAGGGATGTAGCTAGTGGAAAGCACAGTCTGTGCACTCAATCCACACAACTCTTCCTCCACATTCACACCCAAGGAGAGAAATTTAGAGTGAGAAAGGTGTCTGTGCGCTTAATCTACACAACACTTCCCTACCCCTTCATTCTCTCAAACTAACTAAAAGTAAAGTTCGTTGGATGTGAAAGTGCCCGTTCACCTAATTCACATAGCACTGCATCAACATAAACCATTCCCTCCAGCCAGTTCATTATTCTTGTTTGTAAAAATGGAACACCAATCTTTTTCTCCTTTTTTTTAATATTTTATTTTTGCAATCTGGAAGGAAACTGCTTATTGAGCTTACTTTGATTTCAAGAAAGCTTAACTCAAACTAAAGTAATTGTTCTAAGAGTTTCAACACTTCAAAAAGCTTAAAATGAATTTTAAAATAAATCTCCTATTATTATTAAAAACAAGGCTAACTCTATAAGAAGCAATTCCAAGATTTCACCAAATTTTTCTAATTCTCTTTCTCTTACAAAGATTTAATCACAACAAAAATTTTAAAAATTTTTGAAAAATTGATATATTTGAACTATGCTTTACATACAAAACACACTAACAGATAAAAGCAAGCACAAACAAACACAAGACACAAAATGCCTCTCCCCCAAACTTAAATTTGACAGTGTCCTCACTGTCCCAAATTAGCAAAACAGAGGAAGAAGAAAAAATAACTAAACAAACAAAATAAAATGCTATCATAAAATATACTAACTGCCATTCACATAGAAAATAATCATGAACCACATTTAGCATTTATCAATTCAAATCAAAATATATATTAAAATAGCAGTTATAACATTTTCAACAGTAGCACACTGAACCATAAAAATAGAAAAAACTACAAGAGCAAGAAACTTGAGTTACCTCTCAAAAGTGCTAAGTTTATAGTCTTCTACCAGACTTTATCTGTTTTATCCTGGATTAAAATAACCCATGGAAGAGTCTTGAAGCTCAATTGCCTTCTCCTAGCCTTGCCATTTTTTTATTTTTTTATTGATTAGTTCTTTGGCTTTACATGGAGGAAGTGCAGATTGTTCAACCAATATTGTTTCTTCTTTATGATTGTAAGCTTCCTTTTCCACCCATGATTTTGCAATATCGAACACATTAAAAGTCTCTATCTCCTTCTGGACTATCATAGTTAATGTCTCTCGAGCCACATCAATTACCGCTCCTGAAATAGTCAAGAATGGCCTACCCAAAATGAGAGGAATTTCTTGTCTTTTGCCATGTCTAAAACCACAAAATCCATAGGAAAGAAGAACTTTCCTACGTTGACTAGCACATTTTCCACTACCCCATATGGATATCTCAATGATTGGTCAGCGAGTTGAAGGGTCATTATAGTTGGTTTCACCTAACCAATCCCAAGTCTCTTAAAAATTAATAATGGCATTAGATTAATGCTAGCCCCAAGATCACACAAAGTCCTTTTGAATGTGACACTCCCAATAGTACAGGGATGGAGAAACTCCCTGGACTTTGAGTTTCAGAGGCAACTTCTTATGTATACGCTGCACTTTTGATTCTGTGTAACTCTCTTATTATTTCCCATCTTTCTCTTTTTCAGCATCATCTCTTTCATGAACTTTACATACATAGGCATTTGTTTCAAACCTTCATCAAAAGGTATATTTATTTGCAACTTTCTAAATACTTCCAAAAATCAGCTAAACTGCTTCTCATTGTGCATTTTGGACCTCTGACCTTGAGGATACGGTAATAGTGGAATAACATTTCCAACCCTCGTGTTTCTTACTATGTTATCATCCTTAGCTTTGGCATCTGAAGCATCTACATTCTCAGTTATATTTTCTTGAGGTTCAATAACCTTTTCTTTCTCTTCTTTAGTGATCACCCTTTTCTTCTGCTCATGTGATTTAACAGCATTAGGGAGCTCCTTGGCACTCCTTAATGTAATGGCATTACAATTCTCTTTCCCCTCCTTTCTTGGGTTATTTTTGGTGTCACTGGGGAGATTACCTTGTGACCTATTGTTCAGAGCAAGTGCTGTCTGGCCCATCTAAGTCTCTAAATTTTTAATTGCCACATTTTGAGTCTGGAACATTGACTCACTTCTTTCCATGAACTTCATGAACATCTCCTTTGAAGGCTTCTTTTCCACTTGAGGTGGTGGAACTCTATTTTGAGGAGGGTAATAGTTCTGGTTATTGAAGCCAGGAGGTTGAGATGGCCTACAAGAAGATAATGAAGATGTGGGGTTTAGACAATAGTTGTTGTTCCATAAGAAATTTGGGTGATTCCTATTCTTCAGATGGTATCACTTGGAAAAAGAGTTATTCTGGCTTCTCTGATGATTACCCATATAGTTCAATTGTTCCACAGTAGAAACTTCCTCACAACAACCATTGATATGAGCACCTCCACAGAAATCATGCTTGCGTTTCGGGTTACTTACCAAATTTACTCTTAGTGGCTCTTGTTGTTTAGCACACAACATATCAACCTTTTTAGATAAGGCTTCATTTTGGGCCAAAAGAGCATTAAGGCTATCCAATTCCAGTATCTCTTTCTTTGGATTGCTCCTGGCTCTGATGGAAGCATTCTGACTAGCCCCATAGTCTCAATTATGTCTCGAGTTTGTTCAATCGACTTAGCCATCAATGCACCTTTAGCTGCAGTATCTAGTTTATCCCTAGTTTCACACGTTAGTCCACTGTGGAAGATAGAAATTTGTTGCCATTCATGAATGCCATGGTTTAGACATTTTCTAAGCATCTCCTTAAATCGCTCCTAAGTAACGTATAAATTCTCACCCTCTTATTGGTAAAAGGTTGTAAGTTCATTCCTCAGCTTAACTGATCTTGAGGAAGGAAAGAATTTGTCCAGAAATTTCTTTTGAAGCTTAACCCATGTAGTAATGCTTCTTGGTAGTAAAGTCATCAACCAGTATTTTGCATTATCCCTTAAGGAGAAAAGGAATAACCGGAGGCAAATTGCATCATCTGTAACTCCATTTAGTTTAACCATATCACAAATGTCAAGAAAATTCATGATATGGTTATTTGGATCCTCCATGGGGCTTCCCCCAAATTGATTTTGTTGGACAAGGTTTAGCAACATAGCCTTCATCTGAAAGTTATTAGAACTAATAGCAGGCTTCACTATGCTCAAAGTGTTTCCAGCGTTATATGGTGAAGCATAGTCCTAAATTGCTATGTGTCCCTCTTAAGGCTCATTGCCAACCCCATTACCACCATTAATTTCAACACCACGATTATTCTGGTTATCTTCAACCATTTCCTTTTCTTGTATAGCTTGTCTCACTTGAGTTTTTCTAGCTGTTTCTTCCTTTCTAGTTCTCCTTACGAGTCTTTCGACTAGAAGAGAAGATCAGAAGTGTGAGTGGTGCCTCACATGCACAATAGAAAACTCCTGTCAGAATTGACCAAAAAAGAAAGAAATCAGAAAAATAAGTCTAAAAGCAAAAATGACTAATTAAATAAAAAGAAAAAAATCAAAAAGAAAATAAAAATAAAGACTCGAAGGAGGACAGTGTCTAATCTAGTAGCCTTGAAGCTCTTTGAATATTAGCAAAACTGTTAGTCTCTGGCAATGGTGCCAAAAACTTGTTAGCAAATTGGCAAGCATACCACTCACAAGTAATAAAGAGTGAGTAAAATATCGTTCCCACAAGAACTAACTCGCTAATTACCCAAGAAATTCAATCGTGTTAGTTAAACAATTAAAATTAGATTAAAGACAGCTCTATTTAAAGAATTAGAAATAAATAAAATCAGTAAAATAGAACTTAATTAACAACAACCAACAAAAGATTCAATTAAATTAATATAAGTAAAAGCGTAGAATCACTAATCCCCCTCTTCCGTCTTAGAAATTACTAATCTCTCTCATGCACCTGTGATTCTAATGAATTATACATGTTAATCTTAGGTTATCTTATGGTTTAAAATAATTCTCTCAAATTTAAATTAAGCTACTCAGCGCCTACGTAATCCCTTACATTGATATAAATGGCTAGTTCCCAAGAGGGGGTGTATTGGGTTTATAAAAATTTTCTTTAAAACTTGTTGGTAGTTTAAGAAGTTTCTGAAGCAAAGCCAAATATAAATGATAGTATAAAACATAGCAATGCCAGGATGAATGGAAATAGAGTGCAAGTAATCAAAGATAAAGCTTTTAAGCAATTAAAGAGATAAGGGAAAGAGAAATAAACTTAGGCATTTATATTAGTTCTACTTAAACTAAGCCTACATCCAGTCCTCAAGATCACTTCTTGAGTATTTCACTATTTACCATAAGTTTGTACAAATTGGGTACTTTGAACTACTATAACAGAGATCTTTTTCTTTTCCAAGGGTGTTTTTCCCCCTCACATATTGTTTTCTCTCAAAAATAGGCTCAAGGAAAACTTCCTTGATCAATACATTTAGAGACTGATAGGTGTTCAGAAGCAACTCTTAAAACAGAGTATATAAAACAGTGATAAGCTCTTCTAAAAGTAATTGATAGATAAGGATTGGCTTTCTAAAAATCTGAGGCACAAAGAATGTTCTTCTTGATACTTTGACATTCCTTAAGGCTGACATTTAAAAACCCAAAAGGAATAGTGCCATTGGAGGCAAATCATATACTGATCTGCATGGTGCCAGCAAGAAATAGCAGTTTAAAAGTGTTGGCAGTCGACCGATTGAAGCAAGGTGGTCAACCGGTTCATTCCAAAAAGTAAGCGATTGACCGATTGTAGCACAACAGTCAATCGGTTGCCATGTGTTCTTCAGTTGGTCTTTGTTCTAGTGCGAGGCAATTGACTAGCTTCTATAATGCGGTCGACTGGTTGCTTACAGAGAATAAATACTTTGTTCCAGTATGATGCGATCGACTGGCTGTAGTCAGGCGGTCGACCGGCTGCTGGCAGAGAGTGAAGCCTTGTTTGTATGAAGTAAGTGGTAGACCAATTAGCTCCAGGCGGTCGACCGGCCAACTGCTGATAAGCTGAAATTCAAAAGTCTATATAAACAAAGCTTCAAATGTTTTCGGCAACTAGTTAATACTCATTTATAATGTGCTATTTTAATTTGCTTTGTCACTCATCAAAACCAAATATTGCCTTAAATGCAATAGGGTCAAAAATCTCCCCCTTTTTGATGATGACAACCAAATTAAAATAGGTAAGACATTTTGAAACAGAATAAGGATTGACTTATTCCCCCTGAATTGTGTAACGTTTGTAGATCTTTGAAAGAAAGAATTTCTCTTTCAAAAAAAAATGTAAGGACAACAAAAATTCCCAAAGGTTAAAATATATATAAACAAGATTTAACCAAAGAAGATCATAATATATATTCAAAGATAAAATCAGAGTAGCAACATGGATAAACTAAACACAAATATAGTCAATAACCATAATAGAGAGTAAATAATAATCCAGAAGATAAAGTACTAAGGTTAGACATATAATCAAATTGACATATAGAACATAAATTTTTCTCCCCTTTTGTCATCAACAAAAAGAAGGGGGTCTTCATCCTTAATCCTCTAGACAGCTCAATCCCGGTGAAGAGAATCATGAATCATATCCTTGAGTTTCTAAATCTTAGAGGCAGTGGTGACTTCTAAGGAGGTGAGGCGAGAGTTTATAGACTCCATCAAAGTAAGCATGTGGTTAAAGTTGTCCAAAAAATCTCTCAGCATATGAGATGACGGATCAGTGGATGTGGAAGGTCCCATTGAAGGATCTGCTGGAGGAACTTCTTCTTCTTCTTCCTATTCAGTGCTTTCTTCTTCACTGTTTGCTTCTTTAGCTCTAGCATCCATATTCCTTTCTCTTCTTTCTCTGACCCTTTTCATAGTCACATTCTCAGGTGCTCTTCTCACTCATTTCCATTTAATTAGAAGTTCATCTGCCTCAATGAATTGCAATCGATGATGGTGGCGGATTTCATAAGGTTGAAGTGATGATTAATCCGGCAATGTTTCATAATCCTAGAGACTATACCAGCATAAGGCAGAGGAGATTTCTTCTTGAAAACATAAGAGGCCATTCTTTGCATGATGAAATAGGGAATGTTGAATGGAGTACCATTCATGATACATTCCATGGTAAAGAACTCTGATTCACTTCCTCTTGCCCAATTTTCTAGCTTGTTTACCAAAATGTGAGCAATGACATTCAACAACAAACGATCATTGGCATCCATATGACTTACCATGATCTCTTGGCCAGAGTACACTACCTCCCTGTTAATGGTTTTATGAGTTTCTTCTCTATTGTAATGAGTAGAATGCAAAGAGTGATATTGATCATGAAAAAAGAGATCTCCTCGTCCTGGAGGAGGAAGACCAATGACTTCAGCCAATTTTTCTTCAGTTATCAAAATCTTCTCCCCCTAACCTCAGTAGTAAATAATCGATCTCTAGTCTTATACTTAAATGTGGTGTAGAACGCCTTCATCACTTTTTTAGACCAAGTGCTCTTATTTCACTAAATGTTTTAATTCCAAATTAGCTAGACAGTTAATGAAGTCCATATTCCTATTAGCAAAATAGTCCTAATCTAAGAATTTGCTAGGAATGACTTTTCTACTTTGAAAGTGTTCTTCATACCTAGCTTTGTGATCATCATTCTTCAGAAGATCACCCATGGGAAGGGTATTGGGGTTCTTGGTTCTTACCTTCTTAGAAGATGAAGCCATGGAGAGAAAAACAGAGAAAAGCCCACGAACTCAAGAGAAAGAGATCAGAGAGGATTTTCACAATGTAATATGCCAGAAGGAGGTGAAAATATCCTAGAAGCGTGAATCTAAGGCCAAATCGGAGAGAAACCATAAAAATTTGAGAGAGAAATCACCTGGCAGATGAGGAAACGCGTTTGACTAGGAGAGTATAGGAGTTTGATTCCTTTTATAATGGCACGCATTTATGACCTAGCCATCAACCGTCGTGGATCATACAGTCAACTACTTGCTGTGTAATTTAGAGCCATTCTTTTCTGCCAAGGACCGGTCTACCACTTCCAAGGGGTCGGTCGATCGATGTCAACCATTCACATTATGTTGCTTACTGTCTCGGGTCAGTCAATCGATTGAGAGAGGCCTGTCGACCACTCAGCCTCATGTAGATATTAATTTCTCTTAGTGTCCAGCGATGGTAAATATGACATCCAGCGTTGGTCTAACATTTAGCATTTTTAGTCTGGTCGGTCGATTACTAAGCAGGCTGCTTGTCGACCACTTGAGCCCAGAACTGTATAACTCCACAGATTTTGAATGCAAAGGGAAGAGAGTGCCTTAGAGGATATTTTTTAGGAATAATACCTGCAAAACACTTTTAGTGGACACTCCGATGCTTAAGTTAGTAAATCATAAAAAACTGAAAGAACCATATATGCAATGGGAAAACAATTTTTAGAGCTCAAAAGTGTTTGTTGTACTAAATTCTCTCCTTATAAAGCTAAATCTTTCTTTAGAAAGAGGTTTTGTGAAAATGTCAGCAATTGAAATTCAGTTTGCACAAACACTAGTGAGACATCTTTCTTTTGAATATGATCTCTTATAAAATGATGTCTAATCTCAATGTGTTTAGTTCTTGAGTGCTGAACTAGATTTTTGGATAGACATATAGCACTTATATTGTCACATCTAATGGGTATGCTTTCAAGAAAAATACCAAGATCCTCTAGTTGTTACTTCATCTACAAAACTTGAGCATAACAACTTTTAGCTGCAATGCATTCAGCTTCAGCTATGGATAAAGCAACACTATTTTGCTTTTTGCTAAACCAAGAGACAAGAGAATTTCTAAAGAATTGGCAAGTTTCACTTGTACTATTTCTATCAGTTTTGCTACCTAAAAAATTATCATCCGAGTAGCTGGTTAAAACATTTGAGGATCCTTTAGGATACCATAAACCCATTTGAAAACGTGTACACACTACAAAAAATTTGACTTTTGAGTCACCAAAAAAAGTCCAAAAGTTGCCACCAAAACACATTTGGTGGTAATTAAGTTGTTTTTGAAAGTTCACGACTGAAAAGTTTTTGTGGCGACTAAAGGAGTAGCTACCAAAAGTCACCCTTTAGTGGCGACTATAGTCGCCACCAAAAGTCTTTTTTTGGAACTTTTAGTGATGACTTTGAAAGTCACCACTAAAAAACCTTTGGTGGCGGCTAAAAGTCACTACCAAAAGTGACCTTTAGTGGCGACTTTCAAAGTTGCCACCAAAAAGCTATTGGTTGCTACTTTTAGTTGCCACCAAAATATCTTTGGTGGCGACTTTAAAAGTCACCACCAAAAGTCAACAGCAAATTTTTTAGACTCGGATTAGTTTTTCAAGTCGACCCGAGACCCATTCAACCTGTGTGGGTCTTGGCTGGTCCACTAACTCATTGCCCTAGGGTGACTCGATTTTTTGTGTGCAATATTCAAGTTTATTTGAAATTAAACCAAACATATGCATACCTGAGATTCGAACCTGGGTCCTTTGCTTGCAGCCATGTGTGTCTTGCCATTATGCCACCACTTTATTTGTGCTATGTAAGGACAAAATAGTATATATATATATATATATAATATGTTAAAATTATTTTAAGCCAAAAACATCATAAAACTGAAATTAAACAACATCTAAATTAACAAAAAGAAAATATATTATTTTTAATAGATTAAGAGATAAAAAATAATTATATATATTAAAAAATTGACTTTTGGTGGCGACTAGGAGAGTCACCACCAAAAGTTTATTATTTTTAAATAAAATTAAAAAATAGACTTTTGATAGCGACTCTCATAGTCGCCACCAAAAGTCACCCTTTAATGACAACTAAAAGTCTTTGTTGAAAAAAAAATTTCATGCCAAAAACTGATTTTTGGTCACCTTCAGTGGCGACTTTGAATGTCGCCACCAAAACCATATAGCCTTTGGTGGCGACTTTGAAAGTCGCCACTAAAAGTAAACAACAATTTTTTAGACTCAGATTTAGTCTTCTTTAGTGGCGACTTCGAAGTTGCCATCAAAGATATTATGGTGGCAACTAATGGCCTTTTGGTGGCAACTTTTGTTGCCACCAATGGTCTTTTGGTGGCGACTTTGAAAGTTGCCAATAAAGGTTATTTTTAGAAGTCGCCACCAAAGATTTTTAGTGGTGACTTTCGAAGTCGCCACTAAAGGTGATTAAAAATTATTTTTGGCACGAAATTTTTTTTCAACAAAAAAGAACCACTAAAGGGTGACTTTTGGTGGCAACTTTTGAGAGTCGCCACTAAAAGTCTGACTTTCGTCACCACCAAAAGTCAATTATTTTTAATTTTATTTAAAAATAAATTAACTTTTGATGACGACTTTCAAAAATCGCCACTGAAAGTCAGACTGAGTCGCCACCAAAAAGTCGACACTGAAAGTCATTTTTTTTGTAGTGACACATGCATACACTAAACATAATATTTGGTCTACTAGCTGTTAAGTACAAAAAGGAGCCAATCATACCTCTATATTTTGTTATGTCATAGGGTATACCTTGTTCATCCTTGTCCAAATTTGTTGAGGTGCTCATAGGAGTGGGAATAAGCTTAGCATTCTCCATTCCAATTTTTTTGAGCAACTCTTGGCATATTTGGTTTGACTCACAAATGTGCCATGTTCCATTTGTTTGATTTAGAGCCCAAGGAAGAAGTTGAGTTCTCCTATCATTGACATTTCAAATTTACCTTGCATGATCTTAGCAAACTCCTTGCATAAGCTTTCATTAGTAGCACCAAAAATTATGTCATTAACATAAATTTGAACAATAATTAAATCATGATTTTCTTTTTTGAAAAAGAGAGTTGTATCAACCTTTCCTCTAGAAAAGTCATTTTCCAAAAGAAATGAGCTCAATCTCTCATACCAAGCTCTAGGAGATTGTTTGAGACCATAAAGAGCCTTTTTTTCATTTTATAAACATGATTTGGCTTATCATGGTTTTCAAAACTAGGAGGTTGTTCAACATAAACTTCTTCCATGATATAGCCATTGAAGAAAGCACTTTTAACATCCATTTGTAAATGTTTGAAATCATTTATGCATACAAATTTCAACATCATTCTAATGGCTTCAGCCTAGCCATGGGTGCAAAAGTTTCATCATAATCAATGTCTTCCTCTTGATTATAACCTTTTGCGACAAGTCTAACTTTATTTCTAACCACTACTCCATTTTCATCAAGTTTGTTTCTAAAAACCCATTTTGTGCCAATTATTGCATGATTATTGGGTCTAGGAACTAAGTCCCAAACTTTGCTTCTTTCAAATTGATTGAGTTCTTCTTGCATAGCCAAGACCCAATTTTCATCAATAATTATATCATTAATATTTTTTGGTTTAGCTTGTGAAAGGAAGGCTAAGTGGTTACAAATATTTCTTGTAGAGTTTCGAATTGTTACCCTTTGAGATGTATCACCAATAATGAGTTTCTTAGGATGGCTTTTTGCATACCTCCAATCATTTGGAAGTTCATCATTGTTACTTAGTGGCTTTTCCTCTTGGGGTTTCACTTCTTCTTGAGGCTTCTCTTCTTCTTGTGGTAGGTTAGCATTTTCTTCACAGTCATTGTCCACCTTTGGAGCAGCTTCTTATTCATTCTCCATTTCATCATTTAAAGATAGGTCCTTGAAAAAGTCTAGCACTCCATTTTGATCATCATTATCCTTAAGAGAGGAGTTAGTTTCTTTGAAAGCAACATGTATAGATTATTCAACAGTAAGAGTTCTTTTGTTATAAACTCTATATGCTTTTTTAGTGTTAGTGTAACCAATAAAAATAGCTTCATCGGCTTTGGCAGCAAATTTTCCCAAATTTTCTTTTCCATTATTCAAGACAAAACATTTGCAACCAAATACATGGAGATGTGAAATATTGGGCTTTCTTTCTCTATATAACTCATATGGGGTTTTATTTAAAATTGGCCTAATTAAGGCTCTATTCATTATGTAACAAGCGGTATTAACTGCATCCACCCAAAAATATTGAGGAAGTTTCCCTTCATTGAGCATAGTTTTGCCATCTCTTCTAGAGTTCTATTTTCCTCTCAACAACACCATTTTTGTGGAGGAGTTCTAAGAGATAAAAAGTTATGCTCAATTCCATTTTCATAACAAAATTCCATGAATTCAAAATTGTCAAATTCTCCTCCATGGTCACTTCTAATTCTCACAATAGTCAAGCCTTGTTCATTTTGAACAAATTTAGCAAGTTTTAAAAAGGATTTAAAGGCTTGATCTTTTTAAGCAAGAAAAAGAGTCCATGTAAACCTTGAGTAATCATCTACAACAATTAGTACATAAGAGTTACCTCCAAGGCTTTTTGTTCTAGATAGTCCTATAAGGTTCATGCAGAGTGTTGCAAAGGTTTAGTTGTAAAAGCAATGTTTTTAGCCTTGAAAGAACTTTTAACTTGCTTCCCCATTTGACAAGCATCACAAAGTTTGTCTTTTTTGAATTTGATTTTGGGTAAGCCAATTACTAGTTCTTTTGAGATTAGTTTATCCAAAAGGATTATGCTAGCATGAGCTAATCTTCTATGCCAAAGCCAACTTTCATCACTAACACTAATTAAGCAAGTAGAGTCTATAGAATGATCTTCATCGAAATTTATAACATAAACATTATTGATCCTTTGGCCAATAAGCTTAATTTGCTTATCATTAGTATTTTCAACTATGCAATGAGTTGAATAAAAATAACTCTATTGCCTTTGTCACATAGTTGACTAATGCTTAGCAAATTATGATTAAGGCCTTCAACATACAAAACATTTTTAATAGAAGTTGAGGAGTTCTTACCAACTTTATCTATATCTTTGATTAAGCCTTTGTCATTACCTCTAAAGGTCACTTTATCTCATTTTGGAGCTAAGGAAATGAATTTGAATTGATCGCCGGTCATGTGTTTAGAGCAACCACTATCCAAATGACACTTCCCGCTCCTAGCTTTGAGGCACACCTACAGCATAAGTTTAAGACTTCACTTTAGGTACCCAAATTTGTTTAGGTCCTTCTTCGTTAGAGGTTCCTTTTGGTACCTATTTCATCTTGTTACCATTTTGAATATTCTTTTTATACCAGCAAGTATATGAGTTGTGTCCTTTCAATCTACAATAGAAACAAGTAGTAAAGGGACTATTTGACATAGTTGCATGTATAAAGAAGTTCTTGTAGTATTTTTGACTAGGCTTGGGTTTATATCCTAATCCCGCTTTGTCAAAGACACATCTTTGATTACCAAGCAATTGTCTCTTCCTTGAGTAAATTTTTTAAGGGCAGATTTTAAATTTTCAAGATCAATATCTTTACAGCAAGAGCAATCTTCTTTTTGGGAAGTAGACAATGGTTTCAAGCTTGCATTTTTATCTTGAAAAATGGAGTTTGAAAGTAATGGTTGGAACCCAAGAGGGGGGTGAATTGGGTTTTATAAATTTTTTACAAAACTTTATTGGAAGTTAAAATGATTTTCTGTAAAAGTACAATGCTTAGGATAATAAATACAACACAGAAAATCGATGTGCTATCAAGATGAATAATTATGAGGAGCAAGGAAATAAAGAATAGATAACAATAAGCACAAATAAAGGAGTAAGGGATAGAGAGAGCAAACACAGAGATTTATACTGGTTCGGTTAATCTCAAGCCTACATCCAGTTCTCAAGAAGTCACTTGAGTATTTTTACTATACTTGCAAGTTTGATCTGGGTACTTGCAAACCACTACAAAGAATTTCGTTAGCCAAGGCTCTTCCACAACCCAACGGAGAATTTATGAATCCGGGCTCCTCCTCAACCCTCCGGAGAATTTCTGCTAAACTGGCTTCTCTACAACCCAAAGGAAAGCTCTCTCTCAATAAATACTCTATCAAGGAATACTCTCCTTCATAATACAACTCAAGATAATATTTGTGTTGATCAAAATCAACAATTATAGAGAAACTCTCTAAAAACAGAGTATATATTACATTGATAAGCTCACAAAGGTATAATCTGCATAAAAGAGAATTTACAGATGATGTTCAGCAATAGGAGTGTTCTCTCTTTGGTTTTGATAGCCCCCAAGGTTGATATATATAGCCCAAGGACGAATAAGACTGTTGGAGACAAATCCAAGGTGGTTCCATAATGATGTCAGCAAAAACTAGCCGTTACAGCACATTTTCTGATGTCGGTGGTCGACCAGTGTGGCACGTTGGTCGACTAGTGTAGTCCAGAAGTGATTTATCAGTCACGTTGGTCGACCAGTGTAAATGGGGTGGTCGACCAGTGCTCAAATATTTTGCCTCTGGAGCTCGTTGGTCGACCAGTCAGCATAGGGTGGTCGACCAGTGCTCAAAGACTTTGCCTCTGAAGCTCATTGGTCGACCAGTCAGCATAGGGTGGTCGACCAATGCTCAAAGACTTTGTTTTTAGAGCATGATGATTGCTTTCTTGATGCATCCAAGCTTTCAAGACTTCAAATCTTCTAATCCTTCATTTCTTGGAGCTTTATTCTTGCATGTTGTTTTCCTTGAGTGAAGCATGATATTTCTTTCCCTTGTTCTTCAATCCAATGCTCACTCTTCTTGTTTTGAACTAACTTATAAAATATATCTTACTTGCAAATCCAATGGTTAGTTCAATTCATGATAATAGCATGATTCACTATATGCAACATACATATTAAATAATATAATCATGCTTAAGTACTTGTAGCATATATATGATAATTAACCTTTATATATATCATTGCCATATTTCAAATACATTTGTCATCATCAAAACTTATGGTATAAAGCCTTAAGGTCAATAATCTCCCCCTTTTTGATGATGACAAATCACCAAAGAAAAATATGTATCACAAGATAATGAATACTATGTAATAACTACATATACATATTTTTCTATTGTTTCTTCTCCCCCTATTGGACATCAACAAAAAAGTGTAAGGAACACAATATATGGAAGTTAAAGCACATACATTCTTTAAGCCAGGATGTCAAAAGATGTCAATATAGCATAGGGTTATGATACATCAAAACTTATCATTGTTTTCATTGACATGTAAAAACAATTTTTAGAAAAATTTCTCATGTCAAATGAAATGAGCCAAAAGATAAAACTTGAAAGAGTTTTAGGCTCCCCCTTAAATCTTGCATAATTTGAAAAAGAATAATGAATATCTAATTTTCAAAATGTATTCTTTTTCAAGAATATTTATATATATTCAACAGAGACAAAGCTCCCCCTGAATTTCACTTCCCTTTTCCTTTGAAATTGGTTTTGAATAATCATACGGGAAATTCAATTTTTCAACATTATAACTGCAGAAGTTTGATATGAAACCTTTTGAAAATTTTTGCATTATAATATTTTGAAAGAAGAGATATTCATATCTTTTTCAAAACTTTTGAAAACAATTCTGCTTATATGTATAAAAACATTTTAACATATAGCAGAAGTAATTTGAAATAAGAATATTCAAATCCTTTTCTTTTCAAAATAGATAATGCTTCAATATGGCAAAGCAATTTCAACAGAGTGGAAGCAATTCAAGAATTTCATGATATTTTTCTAAAATATTTTGCTTCAAAAGGAATTTAGAAACGTTTCATCCAAGGAAGCAATATATATGGATTAGTGTAACAAAATATAATCAAGGATATAGTTCATAATCCATACATCGAACATCAATAGCCCTTTGTCATCAACAACAAAAGAGATCTTTAAGACCTTTTCTTTCTTTTTTTTTAAAAAAAAGAATATGATAAAACATATTCGCATTGCGGAACCATTTTTAAAGTCCTTTTTCAAAACAAATTTGCTTCGTAAAGGATAAGATAGATTTCAGCACAACGGAAGCAATTTATATACCCGTTCAAGATGTAAAACATTATAAGCAGGATATATATAATATATATCATCACAACAGAAGCAATATATAAATCATTAAGGCCAAAGTGCAAGGGACATATATTTAAAGAAGATTAGTCAAGCATATTCAATATAATATCCATTTTGAGATGAGTAATCATACCTCTCAAAATTCTTTTATCCAATCAACTGATCGTTCTTACCTTTCTTTTGCAAGAGCTTGTTTATCCAAGAATTGTCTTGGTGTATAGACAATTTATTTTGCAACCCTTGACTATTTGATCGTTGATGAAGATTTCAAACTTGTATAGTTTGACTATCCTTTTGGAAGAGTCATTTGTACCTTTAAGCTTCTTCATCAGCTAAGAAATATCCTTGCTCAAGATGTGATTAATAGATCCAAAAATCATATAATCATTTGATAGATGATAGGCAAGGAAAGTTACTTCAAAGAATTTTAGTGGCAAAAGAAATGTTTTTCTCCTTTGAAAGATGAGCCACTATAGTTCATATTTAGCTTGAGGTGCAAAAGAGAAATTGAAAATAATATATGAGTTTTCAAAGTATTTTTTAATCAGTTTAAAAAAAACTATTTCTTGCCATTCATCTAATCTTCACATAAAGCTTGTAATACTTTAAGGATTAAAGATCGATTTCAAGCAAGGCTAGATATTACTAATGTTTTGAATGTGCATGCTTGATTAGAATCACCATCTTCATTATTGAGTCCTTCATCCTCAAGATTGGTTGGTTGTCATTGCAAGCTCGAGCTTGAGAATACTTTTCCTCACAAAACAATGAAACTCTTATTCTTAGGTACCCAAATAATTTGGGTCCAAACAGGTTAGCTCATAATTCTCAAGCAATGGAGGATTTATAGAGAAATCATTCTTCTTCAAAGATTGATACTGTAAAAAGCACAAGAGAAGAAAATCTTTTGAAATAAGGATTTCCAAATCCTTTTCTTTTCAAAATGATTTTTGCTTCAACATGATAAAATAATTTTTGAAACAATCTCTTCCCTTGAAAGAATGATTCTATAAAGAGCTTATTAGAAAAACTTTGTCAATAAGAAATTCCAAGTCCTTTTATTTTGAAAAACAAATTTTGCTCCAAAAAGGATTTGGAAAGAGATGCAGCATAGCAGAAGCAACATATATATCCTTTTAAAGATAATAACAGATGATATTATAACAGGATATATATCACAACAAATACAAATGATATATTCATACAAGATATACCATATTATAATCAGAGTATATAATAGCATTTTTATGGATTAGTAAAAGATATAACTAGTATGAGGCATAATCCATAGGCAGAGGAAGATTTCGAGTGAATAACCATTGAGATGCATCTTCAATGATGAGTTACTTAGGATGACTTTTGGCATACCTCAAATCCTTTGAAAAATCATCATTGTTGCTTGATGGCTCCTTCTAATGAGGTAATTTTTCTTCTTGAGACTTTTCTTCTTCTTGAGATAGTTTGGCATTCTCTTCAATGCCATTATCTTCTTTTGAAATAAGGGTACACTTTCCCTTTTCAAAAGTTCTGAAAATAATTTTCTGCTTATGTATAGAGACATTTAAGTACATTAGCAGATGTAATTTTGAAATAAGGATTTCCAAATTCTTTTCTTTTCAAAAAAATGATAAAGCAATTTCAAATCCTTTTCCAACACTTTTCTAAATAATTCTTATTGAAAGAATGTCACCAGATTTAGCACAGTAGATGAAAATATATATCCATTATCACATATAAAACATTTTATATTCAAGATATATCATATCATCTCAGTAGAGGCATAACGTATTTTGAAAAGTATATATATATATATTCATTTAAGGCTAGAAGGCATTTTCTCACATGAATATATATATCATCGTTACATAGAAAAAGCACGTTACATACTCATTCAAGATAAAATATTATAACCAAAGTATGTAGTAACATAATTGAGGTAATATGGATTAATAAGATATAATCAGATATAAACTGTAATCCATAAACAATGGTTCATAAATTACAGCTTATGCAAAAGATATGATATGTATAATGTTCAAACCATGATGAATGGTATAAAGACAATTTAGGCATTTAACATATCTTTATATGCAATGATGTGATCAAGTATGTAAGATATTAGAGAACAATATGTCATTGCAATGAAAGTATGTAAAAAATTTTGCCAATATAGCCAATTATGATCGGGGAGTATCACTCAATTAAATAATAAAGAAGTAAAGGATAGAGATACTCATCAATTTTGACAAACTTTTGTTGCTTCTTGAACTTCCTTCTTAAGATGTTGATATCCTTGTCTTCCTCATTGCCCTTCTTTTGATCATATCTTCTTGAAATTTTAATGATCTTCATTGATTGATTATTTGCAAGATTCTCTCAAAAACAATCTCTTATAAGATCACCCATGAAGCTCTGAAGAGATCATTAAGCACATAGCAGTAAAATTTAAATCCTTCATCTACTGTCATCCGCTGGTCAACCAACGTGTCCACACTAGTCGACCATCGTGGGGATGAGAAAGTGGAAGGAGCTTACTGTCAAGCATTGGTCGACCATTGTGAAAGAGCTGGTCGACCACTTATGACCAAAATTGCCTTAGTTAGCCACTGGCTTGAGTTGGTCGACCAATCTGAGGACCTTGGTCGACCACTTGTCTCAGCGTTCAGCATTCTTCTCCTGGCGCTGGGCATTGGTTCAATGTAGGCTTCGTTGGTCGACCACTGATAGGAGCATTGGTCGACCAACCAACTTTAAAACTATAAATCTTACTGATTTCAGAGAGCAGAGGAAATAGAGTGCCTTAGAGGATAGATTTGAGAATTAATTTCTGCAAAATGCTTTTGGTGAAGCACTTTGAAGCTTAAATTAGCAATGTCCAAATAAATCTTGAGAATCAAGAGCATCATTATGTTTAAGATATGCTATATTAATAAAAATACTATGCTTTCATGAAATGCAACTTTGCAAGAAATTTGATTTCATTGAAAGTATTTAAATAAGATTACAACAAGGATAAACACTATAGGCATAGGCAGGAGTAATCTTATTGTTGTGAAAGCAAGAGAAGTATGCATGTAATGGAAGCAAGTTTTCATCATGCGGTAAAAAGTAGACTTTGAGCAGTATTTACAAGAAAGATTTTGGCTCAAAACAAGATTTGAATCTATAGGTCACATGCCTAACAGTTGTTTTCAAATATAGCATGCATAAGTATCAAGAATAGATGTAAGGCATGTTAGAGAACAAACATAAGCATTTGATACAGTAAACATATCAATCAAATTTCTTACAATACATTCCAGCTTATATGTTTACTTGTTCATTGCCTCCTTTTAATGCAAGAGAGTAGAGTTTAAATGATGTAGCCACTGAAAGTTCATTTCCGCTCCTTGCTTCGAGGTGAATCTGCAAATTAATCCTTTATCTTTGGTACCCAAATTTCTTTGGGTTTGCCTAGGTCATGAGTTCCTTTTTGAACCCATTTCATTTTTACTCCATGAACAAGATTTTTCTTATAAAAACAGGAGTAAGATTTGTGTCCTTTCAGTCCACAATAGAAACAAGTGTAAGTTGGACTATTGGACATATTTGCAGAAACAAAGAAGTTTTTAAAATACTTTGTTAAACTTTCTTCTTTGTTTCAAAACTGAGGTATTTAAAATTTCTCTACCTTGAGAGAGTTTTTCAAGTGTGTTTTTAAGATTATCATTTTCCTTTTTCAAGGAATCACACTTGGTACAAAAGCAATTTTGTTGGAAGAGATATTTGCTTTTAAAATTAAATTCTCTTCTTGCAAAGTTTTGTTTTGATTTTCGAAACCAAAATCCTCTTCCTTGGAAATAGAAAATTCATTTTTCAATTTTTCTAATTCATTTTCAAGAGAAGAGTTTTTCTGTTTTGAAGAATTTAATTTCTTTGCAAGTTTTAGAGATTCTTCATGTAAATCATCAAATGCATCTTGTAATTCATCAAAAGAGTAGTCAAATGAATTTACCTCATCTTTATCTCTGGCCACAAGACAAGTGTTGACTTGTTCATTTGTGTTCTCCTCATTAGAATTACTATTTCCCCAAATGGAAGATAGGTAAGCTTTCTTTGATGATTCAGCTTTTGGTTGCGGTTTCTCTTTTTCTCCTTTTTCTTTTTCTTCTATCTCCTTGGTGATTTGAGATTTTCCTGTAAGTTCAACACCAAGAGCTTACAATTGATTAAGCACAAGTTGTATCTCATTAATGGTTTTGCAATTGTTCATTTGAGCAATTTCAAGTTCATTAATGAAACTTCTATACCTTAATTCCTCAGCAATAAGATCTTCCTCATATGCAACTTCAAGAATTTCCCACATTTCTTTTGCAGTTGCACAGTTGGAGATTTTGAAAAATTCATCTTGACTCAATGCACAAGAAATAATCAATTTTGCCTTAGCATTGAGTTGCATTAAACTTCTTTCAGTATCATTCCATTCACTCTTGGGTTTTGGAATGCATTTTCCTTGTTCTTCCTTGACAGGCATATCAAAACCATTTTCTATAACTTCCCAGAGTTTATGGTCTACTGAAATTAAAAACATTTTCATTTCATACTTCCAATATTGAAAATGATTAGCATCAAAAACTGGAGGTTCTGTGAAAGAACAATTTTCAGACATAAACCACTCACTAAATCCAACCATATTTACTCTTAGACGGTTAAGTCTTAAATCAAGAGCCCAAGCTCTGATACCAATTGAAAGTAATGGTTGGAACCCAAGAGGGGGGGTGAATTGGGTTTTATAAATTTTTTACAAAACTTTATTGGAAGTTAAAATGATTTTCTGTAAAAGTACAATGCTTAGGATAATAAATACAACACAGAAAATCAATGTGCTATCAAGATGAATAATTATGAGGAGCAATGAAATAAAGAATAGATAACAATAAGCACAAATAAAGGAGTAAGGGATAGAGAGAGCAAACTCAGAGATTTATACTGGTTCGGCTAATCTCAAGCCTACATCCAGTCCTCAAGAAGTCACTTGAGTATTTTCACTATACTTGCAAGTTTGATCTGGGTACTTGCAAACCACTACAAAGAATTTCGTTAGCCAAGGCTCCTCCACAACCCAATGGAGAATTTATGAATCCAGGCTCCTCCTCAACCCTCCGGAGAATTTCTGCTAAACTGGCTTCTCTACAACCCAAAGGAAAGCTCTCTCAATAAATACTCTATCAAGGAATACTCTCCTTGATAATACAACTCAAGATAATATTTGTGTTGATCAAAATCAACAATTACAGAGAAACTCTCTAAAAACAGAGTATATATTACATTGATAAGCTCACAAAGGTATAATCTGCATAAGAGAGAATTTACAGATGATGAGTGTTCTGTCTTCGGTTTTGATAGCCCCCAAGGTTGATATATATAGCCCAAGGACGATAAGACCGTTGGAGACAAATCCAAGGTGGTTCCATAATGATGTCAGCAAAAACTAGCCGTTACATCACATTTTCTGATGTCGGTGGTCGACCAGTGTGGCACGTTGGTCGACCAGTGTAGTCCAAAAGTGATTCATCAGTCACGTTGATCGACCAGTGTAGATGGGGTGGTCGACCAGTGCTCAAATATTTTGCCTCTGGAGCTCGTTGGTCGACCAGTCAGCATAAGGTGGTCGACCAGTGCTCAAAGACTTTGCCTCTGGAGCTCGTTGGTCGACCAATCAGCATAGGGTGGTCGACCAGTGCTCAAAGACTTTGTTTTTAGAGCATGATGGTTGCTTTCTTGATGCATCCAAGCTTCAAAGACTTCAAATCTTCTAATCCTTCATTTCTTGGAGCTTTATTCTTGCATGTTGTTTTCCTTGAGTGAAGCATGATATTTCTTTTCCTTGTTCTTCAATCCAATGCTCACTCTTCTTGTTTTGAACTAACTTATAAAATATATCTTACTTGCAAATCCAATGGTTAGTTCAATTCATGATAATAGCATGATTCACTATATGCAACATACATATTAAATAATATAATCATGCTTAAGTACTTGTAGCATATATATAATAATTAACCTTTATATATATCATTGCCACATTTCAAATACATTTGTCATCATCAAAACTTATGGCATAAAGCCTTAAGGTCAACAGAGTTTTGTTTTTCAAAAGTCATATTTTCTTCCTTGAGTGTGGTGATCATTTTTCATATTTAAAATTTCACTCTTAAGTAAGGAAACCTTTTGTTTTGAAATATTCTGATTTTTGGCAAGCTTCAAGATTCATTGTGTAATTCTTCAAAAGCTTCTTGTGATTCATCAAAAGAATGAGAAGGTTCAAGAAGTATTACCTTTTCATTGTCTCTTGCCATAAGGCAAAGATTTGCTTCTTCATTCTCTTCTTCATCGGATTCATTTTCTCTCCAAATTGAAGAAACATATGCCTTCTTTTTGCTTTTGTCATACCCTTTCTTTTCTTCTTGCTTCTTGATGTATTGAGGGCAATCCGACTTGATGTGTCCAATCTTTTTGCATTCATAGCAAGTAGGGCCTTCCTGGTTGTTCTCTCTATCCTTTCTCCATCTTCTAGTGTTCTTGTTTCTCAGAAATTTGCTAAACTTTTCAACAAAGAGGCCAAAATCTTCATCATTGATGTCAAGTTCTCCTTTATCCTCATCACTGTCAGCTTCCACTTTCTTGGAAGAAGTTGACTTTAAGGAGATAGTTTTCTTTTTCTTGGTTTCCTCCTCTTGTCTCATTCCCAAAATTTAAGATTCATAATTTTAGAGATTTCTAAACAGAGCTGTGAGAAAATTCATGGACTCTCCTCTAACCTCCATGATGGCAGTTCTCTTTTCTTCCCATTCTGAAGTGAGGCACCTTAGAATCTTGGTGGTTTGGGATTTTTCTGTGTAGGTCACACCAAGAGCTCTCTAATGGTCAGTACTCTGAGTAAATCTCAATTGCATTTCACTAATGCTCTCACCACTTTTCATTTTGAAATTTTCATATTCAGTGGTGAGAGTAATTATTTTTGATTCCTTGACTCTTAGAGTTCCTTCATGTGCAATTTCAAGTGTGTCCTACATTTCTTTAGCATTTGCACAACTAGAGACTCTAAAGTACTCATCTTGACTTAAAGCAGTGACAATAATCATTTTGGCCTTAGCATTTAAATGCACAAGTTTCTTTTTAGCTTCATTCCATTCACTTTTGCGTATTGGAACATTATTCCCATTAACTACCTTTATAGGTATATAGGGGCCATTTTCCACAATATCCCATAAGTCAAGGTCTACTACATCAAAAAATAATCTCATCTTAGACTTCCAATAAGTATAATGATTGCCATTGAAACCAAGGGGTTTTGTATAGGAGTTTCCTTCAAGCAAAATGCAATCACCATGACTAGCCACAATCAACTCTTAGACTCTAAAGTCTTTGATCAAGAGCCTAATCTCTGGTACCAATTGTTATAAATGGCTAGTTCTCAAGATGGGGGTGAATTGGGTTTATAAAAATTTTCTTTAAAAATTGTTGGAAGTTTAATAAGTTTATGAAGCAAAGCCAAATATAAATGACAGTATAAAACAGAGCAATACCAAGACAGATGGAAATAGAGTGCAAGTAATCAAAGATGAAGCTTTTTAGTAATTAAAGAGATAAGGGAAAGAGAAATAAACTCAGGTATTTATACTGGTTCAGCTTAAACCAAGCCTACATCTAGTCATCAAGATCACTTCTTAGGCATTTCACTATCAACCACAAGTTTATACAAATTGGGTACTTGTGAACCACTACAACAGAGATCTTTTTCTTTCCCAAGGGTGTCTCTCCCCCTCACAGATTGTTTTTTCTCAAAAATGGACTCAAGGAAAACTTCCTTGATCAATACATTCACAGAATGATAGGTGTACAGAAGCAACTCTCAAAACAAAGTATATAAAACAATGATAAGCTCTTCTAAAAGTAAATGATAGACAAGGATTGGCTTTTTGAAAATCTGAGGCACAAAGAATGTTCTTCTTAATGCTTTGACATTCCTTAAGGCTAACATTTATATGAACTTTGTTCTAGTACGAGGCGATCGACCGGCTTCTACAATGCGGTCAACTATTTGCTGATAGAGAATAAATACTTTGTTCCAATATGAAGTGGTCGACTGATTGAAGTCAAGCAGTCTACCAACTATTGGCAAAGAGTGAAGCCTTGTTTACATGAAGTAAACAGTCAACCTGTTAGCTCTAAGTGGTCGACTGGCCAACTGCTGATAAATTGAAATTCAAAAGTCTATATAAACAAAGCTTCAATGTTTTCAACAATCAGTCAATACTCATTTATAATGTGCTATTTTAATTTTGCTTTGTCACTCATCAAATCCAAATATTGCCTTAAATGCAATAGGGTCAACATACGTGGGCTAAGTCTAATACACATCAACCTAAATTTGATTAAACGAGATTAACTAATATTCTTATTAGCTAACAAGCAAAATCCCTTAGGTTAAGGTAATGCACTCATCCCTTTCAATCAAAGTTTTACTCTTATTTCCCCCTCCCGAGATCGATAAAAGCAACATGCAAACTATAAATTGATCAAATTCATAGCAAGCTCAATGTAAATGAATGAAAAGACATGTATTTATTAAAAGAAATCATAAATACAAAGAGAGAAATAATCTCTAATCTGAAATTAGGTTTACAGGAACTCTAGAAGAGAAAAATTAGCCATTCATGGCCTTAAAACTATAGAAAACAGTAAAAGATAGAGAAAATTCCATGAATCTGAGGTTGGGTTGAAGGAAATAAGCTCGAAAAGCTTTGAAATGGGATTCCTACTCTTCCCTTTACAAAATCAGCATTCTCTGGCTTCCCTCAAACTCAAAATACCCTAAAAATTATGTTCTGACACTATTTAAACCAGGAGAGAAAGTGCAGAAAATGCAACCCATTGCTATAGTGGTGGAAGGCAGAGTTTCGAGCTTAAAAATCTTTAGCTCCAGTAGCCACTGCTATAGCGGTGAATACCTACCGCTATAGGTAGAGAAGACATATTCAAAATCTTCAGTTCCAGTAGCCACCACTATAGCTGTGGGAGACAGGAAGCCAATTCTTCCTCTGATAGGGTTCATCTTCTTGCACAAGCTTCTCACCAACTCAACCTACAACAAAAACAATGAAACACCAAATATTAGAAGCAAAGAGTTATGAAATCATTCAATTTATTAAAAGCTCTAAGAAAAAATAACTAATCTAAATTGATCAAAACATGAGTTAAGAATTGCAAGTATAGACAAAATAGATATCAAAAGAGAAGGTAAATAGCACTCAAAATGGTGCTAAGTTGAGAACTTAACATCACACAAATTCATTCTTAATTCACATAGAATTTAATAATCTCTTTAAATCCAATTATAATGAATATTACGATAGCATTTCAAATTAATTGCATAATTAGCAAATCAATATTAAATCAATATTAATTCACGTATTATTTTACATAGAATTTAATAATTTTTAATGATTAAAAGATGAATAGTCTATTCATGTTCTTCAAGTAGAATTTAATAATTAAGTATAATATTCCTATGTCTAAGTAAATTTTTTTATGTCTAAGTAAATTTTTTGTGCTCCTTATTATAAACCACTATTGTATCTAAGTGTGTTGCTTGAGGTATATTTTGTATCACATTTATTCTCTAAAAGTGTTCTATAAATACTTTTTATCTCCCAATTTGATTTTAGTGCCTTTCTCAGTTTGAAAAATATTATCATAAAAAAGGAATTAAGCACTCACATTCAAAATTTATGAAACTTGGCACAGAACTATCTTTACATGAATGTTAAGGTAAAAATTTCAGATCAAAATTTTATCATTTAACCCCTCTAAAGACTATATTAGTGACCATATATCAGAATTGTCTAAATTCTTCATCAGTTCTTTTTTTTTTGTTGCTTGATATGCCTATCAAAACATAGCCAAATGCTATGAAATTTGGCAGACAATTAAGGTGGGATCTTAGCTAGATGTCATAAAAATTTCATGTCAAAATAAAATTATTTAATCCCTGAATAAGAACTAAAATTCACATCTACCCGGAATGTATTCTACACTAATTCACGTTATGTTTCCTTTGGGGTTTCAAGGATTAACAAAAGAAATTATGAAAAATCTTCAATTACAAAATCAAATTATAGAGATAGAAATACCTCACTGCCATAGGTTAGATACTCATCTGAAGGGAGATTGTAAGCTCTACTAGTGAAATCAAATCATCTTCAAGATTCTAACATTTCGAAGGGTAACGATCTAAACTACTAGAAGTGGCAAGAAATAGAATTAAATTAGAAACTAGAGAATGGAGTTGATCAGAATCACAGTAAGATAGACAATCAACACAGCCCAAACAGGGTCACATTAACATTATTTCCCCCTTATTTTGGAAGAAGGGGAAGATTAGAAAACATGGATGTATTTTGGTGCATGATATATATATATATATATATATATATTATGAATGAAGAGGTGAAAATTTAGAAATCTCCTTGTGGCATATTTAAATGTTGATTTATTTGTTTTATGTGTGAGCTAATGGTAAGGCTTATAGTGGTGGTATGGAGTCCACCCCGTATTGGTCATACCCTGGATTGGGGAATGTGATAACACCTCCCCAAGCCCTCACTCTCACTTCTCTCCATCTCCTTCATCCAAGAGCATCACCTAAGCCTCCGGCCATCGATCTCTAGCAAAAGTTCAAGTCTCCGGTGACCAACCATCATCGGAAGGAGGAGAAAACAAGGTAAACTTCCCACTCATTCTTCTTCTACCCATATTTTTGGATATGAGGGGTTTTAGGGTAAGAATGGGTGTTCTTGGGAATTTTAGTTAGATGGATGATCAAGAACCCTTCTTGGATGTTTTTTGGACAAATGGGAATAAGAAATTTGTAGAAAGTATGATTAAAAGAAAGAAAATGGTAGGTTGGAAGTGTATGTTAGAAAAATATTGAAAGCTAAGGTTCTTGAGGGGAGTTTGATAGATTTGAGTCTTGTTTCTTGATTATAATCTATGATTTGAGTTGTATATGTTTCCTAATCATTCCTAGAGCAAAACCATGGAAAGAATCATTGATTTTGGTGGAAAATTGGGCTAGAATCGAAGAAAAATTGAGGGCCTCAGGTATCACAGGATCCCTCACATTAACTTAAAGCTAGCTAATCCTCCTCAAAAGATGTGAAAGTTGCCTCAAATAATCCATCACCAAACTTGACACATATACTAAATCATGTATTGGTATACTAGGATAAAAATTTCAGCTTAAAACTCCATAGTTTAATCCCTCTAATCGTCACATTAGTGACCCTATGCCATAACTACCCAATTCTGCTATAGGTATTGTTTTATGCTTGACAGACCTGCCTAACCATGTCCAAAAGCAATGAAATTTTTTAGGTCATTATTTTCATGTCTTATCTAAGTTCCATAAAAATTTCAGATCAAATTGAGGTCTTCAGCTACCAAAGTCGAATTAGTTTCCTAAATTGCCCAGATTTGTCTCTGAAAAGAGTTCAGATTGTGTTTATAGATAGCTTACCAAGTTAACCTTCTCTAAATGTTATGACAATTTCCAGTTTAGATTAATGACATCTCAAGAGTTCGTCACAAAAATTACAAGATTTATTAACATCATTTGGTCCCCCAAAATATACAAAAACCAAAGCAAATAAAAACTATCCTGTTTTTCTGATACAACAAAAACAATCTTTCATAACAGTCCAAAAACCTCTCTTTTCAAGGGTTCAAAAGTTCCATGGGTTCCAATCCTTCTTCCATTATAGTTTTTTGCATCTAAACAACAACTTTTTGCAAACTATAACTTCTAAAATCACACAAGAAGATTGGCTCTTGCACTTTATTCCAAACCAGAAACATCTAAGAAAAGTGAAGGTCTCTTGATTTCATATCCACTAAGATCAACGTGTTTCCTTAAAAACTTGGGACCATGACCCAAGCTCTAAAGATCCATTTTTACACAAATTTTAGTCTAGCATTCCAAATATGCAAAAGCAGAGCAAGAAACGAATTTTAGAGAGTTTACCTTACTACAAGGCCGCTCTAGTGAAGGAGAGGTCACCGGAAAGGGAAGACTTACCGGAGGAAGATGGTTGAGGGTGATTTGTAGGGTAGGAGGCAGTCGAGAGAGCTTGGCCAAGAGATACTTTGAGAGAAGTGTGTGCATGCACGGAAAGCAAATTTTGAATGTGTATATATTTTACATCCAGGAGCTTCTGATTTTTTATGATGGGAAGATACACTAGCATCCTTCATATGTGCCACCTTAATCTCCTTCTTGCTTAATTTATACAACACAACCTATGTCCAATTAAGTTTTCATGTGGGTCCTTCACAATTTTTTATAAAATTCCAAAATTTACCTCAAATTCATAAATTAATCCTTTGCCATTCTTAGCTTCACCTTTCCCATTTAAATTAACTCTCAAACCAAAAATAAAAATTTTCAAATAAGTCCTCAAGAATCTTTTATTAGTTTATTTCTCATTGCAAATAAATCCTTTAGATATTCAAAATTTGAATTTTTGTTCCTCGTAAATTTTCTTTTTAATTTAAAGGTCTACCATACTATTTAAAAAAAAACTTGGGATATTACTATCATCTTTTCCCCTAATGTTTTTTCGTTAGCAATTTCATCAACACTTGAATCCATACCCTCTCAATTTACTTCTCCAAATTTCTAATCGAATTCTCTCTTTCCTACCATGAGTTTGACTATCTTTCTACTTTATTACTTTAACACTAAGATAATATTAAAGAGGGGTTAATCCATTCACCTGGATCCTTTCCAAGAACCACTTTTCTGAGTTGCTACAGAGAAAAGCATGTGTGGATTCCAACTAGTTACGAACGTTCTTCTTGAAAAAAAAGGAAAAGAACAAGGAAGTGATTAGGGTTCTTGGTTTCTCTTTTTCTTATTAACAAAATTACGTTACCTAAGGATGAATTGTAGAAATTTTGTATGAAAGACTTACCTTTTGAGTTTTTGATTGTTGCTTCTCGGATTTTATGCCTTTGGACCTGGTGGAGAATTTGGTATTGAAGTGTAATAGGGTGTGCAATGATGTACGACGTGAGGCACTATGAGGTGCTTGTAGTGCGTGTACGTGGTTAAGTGTGGGGGATTGAAGGTGTATACGAAGTGAGAGATTAGTGTTGATACTACATGACGGAGGATTGAAGATGGAAATGAAGGTTAGGTGTGGCGGCAACACGTGAAGTTGCTTATGGTGTGGAAGTGACGGTGAGGTGTTGATATAATGATATTGTGTGTGTACGAATTGAAGGTGGGGATGAGGTGTTGATATAATGATATTGTGTGTGTGTAGGTTTCGGTGGAAAGAGGTAGGGTAGATTTGAGTGGCCGAATAGGTTATTAGGATAAGCAAATTTCAATTTTGATTTTAAGAAAATTTGATTTGGTTGTTTGGTTGATCTTTTAATTATATTACCTCTTCTTTTCATTTCTTTATTGTTTTTCTTAACTTCCTAAGGCTTATCTTAGTTTAACTTGGTTCAAATTTGGTTTAGGTTATTTTAATTATTAAGAGTGCGCCTAGGGTTTCATATTAGTTTTTTTTTTTTTAATTTGAACTTGATCTTAAATTTTATGTTTAATTTTGAAAAGTGCTGGGTTAGTTCACGCCTAACCCTTCTTGTTGTAAAAACTAGATGTCCCTTTTATTAATTAATATATCTAGTTATCCTACACTACTAGAAAATTATCAATTAGCGACAGAAAATTCCGTCACTAATTTGAAAAAATTCCGTTGCAAATAGGTTTGCGACAGAAAATATTCCGTCGCAAAAATGTTCGTCGCAAATTTAAAAATCCGTTGCAAACAAAATTTAAGAATTTACGACGGAAAACATTCGGTCACAAATTTGTTCGCAAATTTGCGACGAACAATTTTCCGTCGCTAATTCCGTCGCAAATTTGTGACGGAATTAACGACAAAAAATTCCGTCACAAAATAGCAACAAATATTTCTGACGCTATTTGTATTTGTGACAAAAAATTCCATCACAAATCATTTTTTAATTTATTTAAAAAATTATTTAATTCATGATATTATATTATCTAAATACTTATGCAAATTATTACAATCACAAGTAAAGAAAAGAAATATTATATTTATTATAATTATTGAAATAGTCATACATATTCAAAGTGCCAAAATTTAACTGAAAATTTAAAGATTAAAATCTAACCTCGTCAAGAACAAAAATACAACAAAGTACTAATTAAATCGAAAGACTTACTACCAAATTTGTTAATCTATATAAACTTTAAACTCAAACTGCTCTCAAGAAAACAACAACTAATCAAACAGACTAAAACTCATGTCACCATCGGACTCTTCAGCTAGCTTTTCTTTCTTTTCCTCCTCCTTGGCAGCAACAATTGCACTAGCACCGAAATTAGCAACAGGCATAACAACTGCTGCAACAACAAGTTTTCTTAGGTCCTGTAGTTAGAAACATGAGAACATTTAGTAAAATTAACAATGTAGAATTATTTGAGAGTGCAAACAAAAATTTACTTCATCAAGTACAATAACCACTTTACCATTAGGTCTCCCTTAGTGAAAATCAGTCCCACCTCCCACATTTCCCTAAGTCAAGTAACGAATTATAAGACATACATTGAGAAAAAGGAATGAAGGGAAACACCATTCCAAACTCATTAATCAAATTGAGTATACTCAATCCTAACCTCTCGGTTTGCTCCTCTATTCTCACTCTCCTTCCCAAGCTCTGGAATGAAATTTTAAACAATAATCACACCAATTTAGTCCTTGTTAAGGAGATTTAAGACATACTTGAACCACATGAAAAGAATCACACAGTATAACAACCCACTTTGCTTAACCTTAGAATACACAATTTAAAGTAAGTTTTGCTTCACTAGCTTCAGTGCGCGCGCGCGCACACACACACACACACACACACACATATATATATATATATATATATATTATTAAGTATACTCAATCTTATAGGTAGCTCACATATGCTACAAACATCAATCAACTATATCACTTGCACACACATGCAGAATTTACTTCTCATCAAGCATACAAGAAGTATTTCAAAATCCATGAATTCATAATGATAGGTTTATATTTAGAAAATACAAACAAGTAGTGTAGCAATCCCCTCACCTCGATAGATTAAAATTAAGATCGAGTCAATGGGTAACAAGGTAGTGAAATTAAAAACTAATAATTCATTTCAAACTTATCAAACACAAATAATAGAATTCTTCTCAAATTTGTCTCATTAAGAATTAAATATTTATCATTCTTAAAATTGAGACAATTATTCCTACGTATTGTGTTTAAATTAATAATGTTGGGTTTTCCTTATTGTGTTGGGGGGAGGGGGGAATCTAGCACAAAATATTGCTTCAATTATGAAGTATATATGAATCATAATTAGCAATAGCAATTGACCCACGTCAACTTCAGCTGCTAGTTGAATCAACTTTTATGACTCTCATGTATATTGGTATATATAATATGTACATATAAAAAATATTCGTGTTTAAATTAATAAAATCTAAAGCAATCTAGCTATGCTATATACGGAATCTAATGCCTACCCTAATTATTATGCAATGAAATCTGTCAAATTGTGTAGTTATAGGACCATTAGACGTCTGAGAAACACAAGACTCCAAAATTCAAGAATTCTATTAATAAAAAATGCAGCTACTGAACATACAAAGACCCAAAATAAGATTTCAGTATAGACTAAATGATTCAGAGAGACAACAATTTGTATCTTAAAATATTCATTACTAAAAACAAAACAACAAAGAAAAACTTGTGAAAAGAATCCTCTTCCAGTATGTGAAGTAAATATGTGGACCCAAGCCCATGAAGTATATGAAAAAACTTATATTATATACCAACGATGGTCATGTCTTTTTCACATTTTCCGTCAATTCTCACAATCACACAAGTTGTTTGTTGAGCATTTTGTTTTTTAGCAATTTGAAGTGAAGGAATGACTCCATCTAACAAACAATGGGCACCGATGGTTTTAAGACTCTATCATATATACCATAGGCTTGGGCATGAATTAAAAAAATAAAAAATATCAATAATTGAATAAAAATCCAAACAAAACCAGATCAATATATGAACTATGAAGTATATGAAGTTCTTGAACAAAACTGATAGAGAGAGCGGCGGCGCGAAGACTGGCGAGGCAACCACGCGACGGAGGTGACCAGATCTGCGACATCCTCTCTCTCTTTCTCACGGGTGTGGATTCTCTGCTTGGAAAAAACAAGTAGAGGGATGCTTGGAGTTTTAGCAACGATTTTAACTGTTGCTAAAACTTTCAGCAACAATTTTTTTTGTTGCTGAAAGTTTTAGCAACAGTTAAAACCGTTGCTAAAACTCCAAGCACAAAAATTCAAAGCAGAGAATCCACACCGCTTTCTCACTTACTGCCACCCATATCGCAACTATGGGTCTCCTCTTCGGGGGCCTGAGCGCTGATGAAGCACCAGCACAGTGACGATGAAGACCGGCGAGGCAACCACGCGACGGAGAGGCAACTATCGAGTGGTCCATCGTCGAATGCGCTCGTAGCTAATGTGATTCCGACCAGGGGCGCTGATCTCCTTCCTCCCTCGGTTCTCTCTCTCTTTCGCACACCAGGAAAAAAATTTGGGGATCAAATGTTTTGATTGTGGCTTTCTAAGAACCCAACCCTTCATCTAAGGGTGGAGAATGACACACATGTCATTATTTTCATCAGCCACAATACTCATTTTTGAATTGGGGAGGGGAGGTTTGGGGGAAATTGAAAAAATGGAGGAAAGCAAATTTTTTTAAAGAGTTTTACCATACTAAATATTAAATTAATAAAATAAAATATTAAATTTTATTTTAAAATTAAACTTAATTTTTATGAGGTATAATTTTTATTTTTATCAATAGTTTGTAATTATTAGTAAAGATAATAATTCTTTTAAAATTTTGAAATTATCTTATAATTAATTAAGCTAGTATATATATGTATTCATTGTCATATTTGGAATGGTAGTTCATAGTATTGAAAAATATATAGTGAAAATATCACATTTAATTTTATTTTTATAATTTTTAATTATCATATTAAGTATATAAAATTTACTTATAACGATACTTTGTGTTATAATATTCGTGACATTGATAGATGTATACTAAATTAATACCTCTGAAATAATACAAAAGATATAATGATGAATTTAAGTCATAAAATTGGGAAAAAATCTAATTGGATGCCTTGCGTGTCATGCAATAGATAAAAAATATAAATTTTTTAGAGGTTGAAAATATATACCTAGGCACCGCATATTTATTGCAATTCAGTAAGATTGAGTATCATTTATATTTCAATTAGTAATCACCTTATAAATCATTGATTGCAAAATTAATTTTAGAGTATGTATTATTTATATTTGTAACAAAAATTAAGGTTTTTCTTGCAGTGTATATTGCTATAATTTATAATGTACCTGTTATATATCTTCTTATATTTTTAAGAATGGGGCCCATACTAGTTGAAGCATTAACATTACCATAATCAGATACCAAGGCAAAGCTCTAAGCAATTGCATTTGGCGGAGAGGTATTTCGATTGTGAAAAGGGGCTCATTTCTTTTGGACCATATTCTCCAACATACATAAGCAATCATCTCTAAAACTTTAGATGGCTCTATGTTAGTTCATTCAGTTACCCCACTGCAGAAAAACACCAGAATCAATGGCATCAATACACGTACCCAAAGGAGCAGAAATCAAACCTGTTTCACCTAAATGCATCCTGTAAAGGTAGGATGGAGATAATTAAATAATTAATTTTTATTAATTTAATGTATTTAATCTAATTTGATTAAGTGTGGATTAAGTCTGTACAAAATTCCTCTCTCTAAATTTAATATTAGCTATGTGTGATTGTTGATTTCTTTTAGTTTGGATTCCTGGATCAACACCAACATATTTTTATCAACACATATATCATATATTAATTTAAGAGTATTTTAGTAATTTTCATAAAATTACCAAATTATTAGTAAGGTTATTTAAGCTTTCACTTTTTAAAGAAGGGAAATTAGATATAGAGAGGTTACTAATTTCACTCTTTACTAAAAATTCACATAGGTCTTTAAGAATGAAATAGGGAGGCTTTATATCTCACATTTCACTCAGGTCCTTGTTTGATTTTTATTAAAAATCCTAATTTTTTCCAAATTTATCACATTACTCTTTATTTTATCTTTTCACTAATTAGGAACCTCCACACTACTTAAATAAATTTTAAAATAATTTCTATTATTATAATTTTAATTTTTTTAATTCTATCATTAATTTTATATACATAATAAGTTAAATTAATTTAATTAAAAAATAATATGTCCTCTCTCCTCGTTATATATATATAGTTAATGAATTCTATATATAATAATTTAAATTAATTTAATTAAAAAATAATATGTTTATTTTGTATTATTTTAAGATTACAAAATACATGCATTTTTATGTCATTTTATATTTTAGATCGGAGCTTAGACGAAATCAGCCGGGAGAGAAGACCAGAGGGAGTGAGTACTGAGAAGTGAGACTAATGATAACTAAGAGAAAAAAATGAGAGAAAATATATATTGTATATATAAAAATGATAATTTTATATAAATATTAAATTAATAAAATAAAATATAAAAATTTATTTTAAAATGAAACTTAATTTTTAGGAGGTATAATTTTTTGTTTAAAAACTCCCCTAAATTTATTTTATTAATATTTATTTTTTTCAAATGATTTGACAATTGGAGAGAAATGTTTGTAATGGAATTTTTCATTGCAAAATTACAAATTTTTTACAATGGAATTTTCCATCGCAAAACTAAAAATATTTTGCGACAGAATTTTCCATCCCAAAATTAAAAATTCTTTGCGATGGAATTTAGCGACGGAAAAAATATTTGCGACGAAATTTTCCGTCGCAAAACTAAAAATACTTTCTGACGGAATTTTGTGACGGAAAATTCCGTCGCTAATTTTAGCGACGGAAATTTAATCAGCGACGGAAATGTTCCATCGCAGAATCCGTCGCAGATTCCTTATGTTGTAATTTCAAATCAGCGACGGAATTTGCAGCGGATTTGTGATGGAATTTGTACATAATTTTTCTATCGCTAATTTCCGCGCTAATTGAGGTTTTTCTAGTAGTGTGCCCGCCATATGAGATTTCATATGTATATGTGGAGCTTAATTATTCTCACACACACAAAAGAAACTGTCCGAATATGAAAACTTGTCGAATTTTGACTAATTAAATTAAATTAAATTAGATTCAAAAGATATAAAATTCTTTTAACATTAATTTTTTTTATTCATAATACTTGAACTTGAACATTTACTTGAAAAAAGTGTCAAATCATTGTTATATACATATTTTTTGGATTTTTATAGATATTTTACATCGAAAACAATTTTATTAAAAGTATCGTCAGGCACTAAATTTGACACTTCTCTTAATAAAATTTGAGTTAAAATTCACTATCTTGTAAAAGACTAATCCATTTTGGTGAACCCAATCTCTTGGTGAAAAGTTTGTTAAATAAAGATCCATTAATTAAGAATCTAAGATATATAACTTGAGTTGTCATACAGTAAATGTTAAAGTATTAGCTTGTTTTATGAATTATAATAAAATCATTTTAGATCTCATACGATCTTGAATAACATTAGAGATCCTAGATATCAAGTAACTAAATATTGACAATTTAATTTTTCTTTTTGAGATTCACAATAGAAGATAAAGGAAACGACACTTTACCGTCTTTACCCTAATAATGTAACATTGATTGACAGAGGACAGTGACATGCTATTATACCAAATCACATACAGATTTGGAGTGGCTGCTCTTCGTGTAAGAAGAGCAGCCAACTCTTCTCTGTTGGCCACGGTTTTAACCGTTGCTGAAACTTGTGGCAACAGTTAAAACTGTTGCCACAAGTTTCAGCAACGGTTTCAAAACCGTTGCTATAAATTTTGTAAAAAAAATCACAATTAACACTTATAGCAACGGTTTTACACCGTTGCTGAAACTTGTGGCAACAGTTAAAACTGTTGCCACAAGTGTTGGCCACGGTTAAAACCGTGGCCAACAGAGAAGAGCTGGCTGCTCTTCTTACACGAAGAGCAGCCACTCCAAATCCAATCACATACCATTGTTTGAGAAAGGGATCATTTTGATTAAATTATTATTCAGTCCTCTAAAAAAATTACAATTATTTAAGTTTAGTCGGTAAACAATTATATTGTGTTAATTTTATCTTTTTGTTTGTTAAAGTGATTTTTTGTAACAAAAAAATAAAATTTAGTAATAGTGAATTTAGACAATTGCATTCATAACTAAATTATGACATTTAATTTTTTAAAAAAATTAAATTGAGATATTTATAATTTTTGAGGGGCTATCTTAATAATTTAATTTTTTAATGCAAGATTAATAAAAAAGAAAATAAATTCTGGCCGACATGTGTGTGACGAAAAACCCCACATCAATTTTAGCCATACATTTTGATGATAAGGACGAGAGCATAACTTAATTAATGTCATATGCATACCCATATTCATGAACAAGCAGCAAAATTCCTTACCCTCTTTTTCATGTGCTTCCTCTCTTAGAATGAGCTTTAAAAATATCAGCAGGAAAAATTAAAAAAAGGGAAACCCTTTCACTTGCACTTGCTTCTTCAAATTTAGCAAAAACAAGAGTATATATATAACTCATTTAGTACATGTAATATAACAATTGCCTCAATTTAATATTTAAAAGATTAAGTATCTCAATTAAGTTATTAATATACTATATTTGTCTTAATTTAATTTTTATTATTACTAAATTTTAGCCAAATCTCAATTATTTTTCATTGTTAAAAGTTATTTTGATAAACAGAGAGACATATTTAAGAGAAAAATATTCATTTAAGCACTAAATTGAGACGCTCAAATTTTTTATAAGATAACGGTTTTTTTTGTGGTACATAATTTGTGTTATTGTGATATATAAGGTTATTGTAGTTTTCCTTTTCAATAATCAAAGATTAAATATAAAATATCTAATCATTATAAGTTCTCTCTCTAAACTAGATTGTTCAAAAAAAAGGTTAATTTATTTCCATGACATATTGATATTTATTTAGATGCTTCTGTTTTATTTCTTAAATTTGAATCCCAATCATGACAGCTCTTTTCCCCCTTCGCTACGTCATTAATTATTAAATTGACATAAAACTTATGGGGCAAATAAATATCATGTTATTAATTATTAATTCCTAACTTTTTGATGGATGGACACATATTATCATGTTATGGTAAACTTAAAAATGGAAAGAAAATTTCGATCTGGTAGTTCAAGAAGTATAGAATTAGGTATTGTAGACTCAAAAGTCTCTTTGTAATAATTATTAAAGAAAAAAAAAGAGGCGCACGATGAGTGCCTATGGGTCCCTACCATGTTATATAATCACATGCAAGTTTCGACTATAAGCATACCTTAATTATATTCATGCATCGATTTCATAAAATTTGGTAAGCAATCACACACACAAACACGTGCGCGAGCGCGCTCTTAATTATATTCAAATTCGATATATATATATATATATGCTCCCTTGGTAGATTTCAGATTTGGGGTAAGAAGAGCAGCCACCTCTTCCCTGTTGGCCACGGTTTTAACCGTGGCCAACACTTGTGGCAACAGTTTTAACTGTTGTCACAAGTTTCAGCAACGGTTTCAAAACCGTTGCTATAAATTTTGTAAAACAAAAATCACAATTAACACTTATAGCAATGGTTTTGAAATCGTTGCTGAAATTTGTGGCAACAATTAAAATTGTTGCCATAAGTGTTGGCCACAGTTAAAACCGTGGCCAACAGGGAAGAGGTGGCTGCTCTTCTTATGCGAAAAGCAGCCACCCTGAATCCGTAGGTTTCGATCTTCTTTGGCAGCTTTCACCTAATTAAGGATAATATATATATATATATATATATAATATCAATTTTGAAAAGTCATATTGCAAAACTCCAATCATATCAGAATTGAATCTTCATTTTCAACCATATATATGGATATGCATATCAAGCACATGCATGGCTATGAATTTAATTAAGGCGCAGAGATAGGGACAATTTGAGACATGGGAAGCAAAGGGTTTTCATCTGAAAATGATAGTATAATTAATTAAAATTAAGAAAAGATGTTACAAAACTATTTAAACTTAATTTGGGTTATTTTGAAGTAGACCTCTCATCGCCAATGCCTTTAAACTTCTAATTTCAGAAATTGAGTTTTTGAATTTTTAATTTTTACGAAGTATGTCTTTCCATCTCATTTTCTAATAAGATTATTTTTCTTACTACATCAAACCCTTTACGTCTAATTTCATGGCTAGAGAATTTGAGATGGCAAGAAATTTAGATATATAAAGAGTCTAATTAAAACGGCAACAAAGTTACTCATTAAAGAAACTTGATGGAAGAAGGACTATTTGCTGAAGGCTAAAAGTTTAGAAACTTAATTTATGAAATTGAAAGTTTAAGGTTTTATTTTAAGCGACCCAAAGTTTAAGAGTTAATTTTCTCTTGTATTTTCCCCAAAAAAGAGAAGAAAGTTAAAGAAGATCATAGCTGTTTTATTGGGGTTGTGCCGTTGGTTGAGGGGTCAGTGTAAGATAGGTTCACAAGGGAAGTGTCCCAAATTTGGTCATAGAAAAGGACTTTGAGAGTTAGGATGCCAGATTTTATGTTTGTAGGGCACAGGCGAATCATAAGCCACATGCATGCATGCAGATCAACCTACTCCAACTGGATTAACTTCATCTGAAATTGTGAAGCGTAAGGTAGGCTTGTTCTAGCTCCCTCATCAAGCTTCAAATTAAATGCATGTATATACAGCTCCCCTCAAATGGGATTTCCTTTTTTTTTTTTTTTCAAATCACTAGTATTCAAAACTCTACTCGACTGCCTTTAATTAATTAAGTTGGGTAAAATCACATACATAAAAGTAATTTTAATTGTACAATTTTTTACTTTCATATTCTCTCTTAAACAAGATTGTTAAACTTGAGAGTTTATTTAAACTCAATAAAAGAAAATAAACTTAAAACATAAAATTATAAGAGTTTTTATATATCTATTCACCATTCAATAGATTACTAAACTTATATAGGACAAATTGCACATAACCCCCTTTAACTTTGGGTCATGTACAATTAACCCCCTTCAACTTATAAATGTTATAATTAACACTCCTCAACTTTTAATTATAAACAACTAAAATCTTATGTTATAAACGGTGTTAAATTACCCTTCTATGCCAGCATAATTGTACACAACGTCCACTCTTGCTTGCTTATATATTTGCTTACATGGCGTAGATAATTAAGCATTGTATTAATAAAAATATATATGACATCATCTAATGACGGAATTTCTTAGTGACATCTTCATCGTTCATCGCTGTACCTTCAATTCTTTAAGCTAAGAGTCCCGTCAGTATTCAACGGGTCAAGTGTAAACAGTTTTTATTCTGTGAATCTGATGCAGGGACAAAAATGACCAAAAAGTGGAGATGTATTGGATAAACTCTATCTTTCTCCACATACCCCTTGCACCATATGTACATTATACACTTTAAAGTAAACCAATCAATTATATATTAATATATTATATATTACAAAATACATTATACACTTTATACATTAATTTATTATATATTATAGTTTATACGCTTTATACATTAATATATTATATATTCCATAATACACCATACAATTTATGCACTACAAAAAAATAGTGAAATAGTGACGGTTGTTTGGGGGTGCTTGAAAATAACTGCCACTAAATATAAATATTGTGACGTTTTGAGTATATATATATATATATATTAGAACTTCAAAATCATTAGATGTTATTTAGTGTTGTGTTGCAAGATTTCAAGGTCTTGATATTAGTACGTACTTCGATCCCTTAGCTTATGCTATTCATCATTTAAACAATTATGTTTATGCATCAATTACAAAATCATATAACTTGAATTGATTGCAACACTTTTCGTACAGAAGCTCATATGCACATGACATATTTAGATATTTAGCTTACTTTTGCTTAAGAAATGAGAAGAAAAAAATTAATTAAAGAATAAATTTAATTAGATTTAAATTTTACAATATAATGGCTTTGTTTACAAAACGCCACCATATAGTGGTGTTAGGTCTCCAAAACGCCACTATATAGTAAAAATTTGGTGGTGTTTGAAGCATAAACGCCATTAAATGCTTTAATAATCCCCATTCCCCAAATTGAACTCACTTCTTCAATTTCATCGTGAGAGAGTGGAGAGACCAAAAGTGAGTGAGAGAAGGCGACCAAAGGGAATTCTTACCCTTCTTTCTAGAATATGTCATCTGCCACTGTCATCTACTGTCTTTGTAATCGCCGGTTAGCCCTAAACTCTTCCCTTGAGCCATTCTTGAATGCTCCAACCAGTACATCCTCTGTTGTACCCAGAGATGTCGCTGCGAGAGCTTTAAAGAGGTACCTTCGCCGCGAGAGCTTCAAAAAGGTACCTCCGTGACCGAGGATAACTGAAGTAGTGCCAGCAATCGCTCATACTCATCGCTGTTCTGGGTTCTCTCTTGGAGCAAAGGGAGTGCGATTTGGGAGGAGCAAGGGAGACCATCTACGAGGACCGAGGACATAGGTGAGTCCAATCTACTTCTGGTCTTTTCTAGTTTTGATAATCTGTAAGTAATCTCTAGATTGTTCTTATTTTAATTTATTTAGGGATGACGAATGTCACATTCCAATTCCGAGCATGTGAGTAATTCTATAAATTCGAAGGTGTACTTCCATGATATCCCATAAAATTTCTAATCAGTACTAATGCATAACATAAATTTTTCAAGAAATAGATTTTGTATATATATATATATATATGAAAAGTTCAACATAGTGAAACAGTAAATACAAGTCAAATATCATGCAGTACGATAAAACTTTCTAAGCCTAAATGACCTATAAAGATTACAAAGCGTTTCCCAAGCTTTTAAACTCATAAGTCCTCCAGACAAACATTGAAAATATCTTTAAGAATTGCTAATCCTCTTGCATACTTTCTTCTTCCTCCTCACCAACTGTATTTGAAAAAAAATAATCATATAGAGTGTAAGTTCATCAAAACTTAGTAAGTAAATAATTGTACAATAATAAATATATCATAAGTACAAATACCATAATCATTATCACAATAATAACAATTATATTCATGTCCAGGGTTTTTATATCCTCTGTATTTGATTTATGTTCAGGGATTCAATTCTCATTATATTCATATCCACAACCATTAGATGTATTGATATCTTGGGCGATCAAGTCCTTAATTATTCCATGTGTATAATTACATTATCAATCATAATTCTCATCAAGATAATCTTAAATTACACAATAAATTCCATTATCAAGTTATCATCACTAAATAGAGAATTTAATTAAAATTTCTAATTGCGATATGAGGTGAGATTTATATTGTACTTGAAATAAAAATAAATAAACTCGATTAGCAAGATCATTCACTCACATAGATTTCATATTTGAGTCACCTTTCCAAGTTGTTACAGGGAAGAGCACGTAGCTGTATTTCAAGTTCGATACGGAGATTTTCATGAAATCAAATAGAGAAAGTCAGGGTTACTTTTGTACAAAATACTATTCATACGTACGATTACTATTCATACATATGAATACTATTTATATCTATGGATATTATTCATGTGTACAAATATTATTCATATATACGAATACCATTCATACATACAGATATTATTCATACATATAGATATTATTTATACCGAGAATAGCGAACATAAGCCGTAAAAGAATACATCAGAAAAGTTTTCAAGAAAGGGAGGTAGGTCACAATAGACAATCTTAAGTACTAAATCTTTTCTTAGCCAAACCTTTCCTAGACATGTAGGAGCCGTTTGGTATCTAAGAAGATTAGGAATGGAAAGGAAATAGGAAAATGGAAAGGAAGAGAGAATGGAAAAAGGAGAAGGAAAAGGAAAAAAAACTTGTTTGCTATGCAATGGAAAAGAAAGAAAGAAAATAAGATTATTATATATTTTTTAAAGATAACAGAAAATAAATATAAAAGTAATTTACTATTTTGCCTCTAACTAACTCAATAGACTCAGCAGGGTCGGTCGACCGGCTGCCAGCGCCTGGCAGGAGCCAGTTGACCGGCTACCAGGAGCCGGTAGACCGGCCAGGCACTTGGCGCAACCGCTGGTCGACTGGCTGCCAGGCACTAACCAACCACCTGGCCAATCGCCTGGTGCGTGCCTGCCGAGATGCAAATGTAGAAGAAGATGAGAGAAAATAGAATTTAATGTGAAAACTGATGAATCGGAGACACTATGGCGTGCATGCCTCTGGACTCAGTCGAATGCTCCAGGAGAGGGTGACAGGGGAGAAGAGGCAGACTTTACAGCAGCGAGGACCAGCACACACAGGACCTTGAAAAAATGTAGGGCAACATTGAAGGGCAATATTGGCAATCTATTGAACAGTAAGGGACAAATAGGACAAGTTGTCGTCCTTTCCATCGAGATAACCAGGTTTCCATCACTTATGTAATGAAAAAGAAATCTGGTAAAATGATGGAAGGGAGAAATCTATTTTCCGTGTCCAGCATCTACAGTATGCTAACCAAACGCAAGAAAAAATAAACAGTAATGGAACTCTCGTTTCCTTTCCAGTACTTTTTCGCCTACCAAACAGTCCCGTATTCTTCACAATTTTATATTTTATTCTGATAATCAGAAAATAATTCTCAAGTAATCGAAGATAATTCTTTTTTAATGTGAAGGATCAGCTAAAGCCGCAACCACAGAACATACTAAGAATTTAACCTCTAAATAATTACAAGAATTTAAAGGAACATAGTATCCTCACCTTGGATCTAAGCTGAGGAGGAAAGGCCTAGAATTTCAGAGCCTTAACGTCGGAGCAAGAGAAATTTTGAGAAGAGGAAGGAAGAGAAACCAAAGGTGTGAGTTTATAAGTGAAATGAAAAGGGCCTACTATATACTAATAAAATATTCAATTTACTATATGCTAATAATTCAATTCACTCACACTATGCACTTTACTGTGTAATCATGAGATAATTGAATTATTGGTTATTATTGGGAACTAAAGGAAAAATTATCCTTTCTCCTAAACTTTTAAATTTCTTTTCACTTTAGTTTTTTTCATTTTAGTACCTGAGAAGATTTTCTCACATAAAACGTTATTTTTCTCTTAGTTTCTTTCTAGATTTCTCTTATGCTCAAAATATATTTTACCCATGAGATTAATTCTATTTCATAACATCCATTATACTTCACAATTTATGCAATTTATAAGTGAAAATCCATATTTTCAACAATATACACAAACAAGCATACAAAAATTAAACAAATAAGGGAATTATTTTTTCCATAACAAATTTATCGTAGTTTGTGAATATTCATAACTTTAAAATATAACAAGTATTACAATGAATCTATTGGAACTTGATGAGGTTAAGACAAAAGTTTTCATTTGCATGATGTTCTAAAGTTATAATTAGGCCTCAGTTCCGAAACACAAAATGTAATTTCTCCTTAATTTTATTCCGAGAGAAATCCAGAATGAGTGTACACGAAAAATGAAATAGGAACAACTTACAAGTATAGAAAAGCAATAGTCCCATATCCATAAAAAAAGGTAGCCCAAGCAGAAACAGTGAACCTATCATCACTGTTGAACCAGCAAGGAGAAAAACTTTAGATCTAGAAGAAGGTTCAAAAAATTACAGCAAACATACCCTTTGAAAATGTTGGCAAGAACAATAATGAACTATGCAAGGTCATACTAATATACTGCTAAACTGGTGATGTTCAATTAATAACTTTTGACAGAAATATTTATTACTGAGATCTAAGAGACACCAAAACTCTTATTAAACCGCCTCCCATAAATGTCGGAAATTTTTGCAGAAGTATTTTGATGGTAGTGTTTGTGCTATTTCAAGGTCCAGACTAGAATACTGCTTTCAAACATTGTCGAAAAGAAAGATTAATAACTCTCCCTACTAAGTAAGTGTTCAAATTATAAAAAGAAAAAGGGTATTACCGTAAACTAGATAAACAAAAGAGTGCAAATTGTAAAGAAATGAAATACCACATGAAAACTAGTTATATATATATATATAGGCAAATTATTTAATATGTTTTCTATTAAGTTGGTTTTCTTAAATGATAACAGTGGTTTCTAAGAAACCACCATTATTTTCTCTTACATGGCAATGGTTTTTTTTTTTAAAACCACCATTAACTATATGGATTTAACGATTGTTTTATAAAAAATTGTTTAAATTCTTGATTTTAACAACAAAACATCGTCAAATTTTAATTTAGCGACGGTTGTTTACAATGTCAGCTAAATTAGTGATGGCCACTAATTGTTATTATTATTAGTGTGGTGTCATATCATCATTTCAAAAGTCCTACAACATTATCTCTTATCTTTATTTTTATAAATCCTAATTATCCATATATGTTTGGTATACCACACAATTTTTTGACTTTTTTTTTTCTTTTATGCAATTTAAATTTGTTGAAAAGTCAAGAAAATTTTAATTCTTCGCCCAGATTAATTTACATGTCCAAGTCTTTAGTTCTTGCAATATCCTTTCCAATAATTTCAAAGTCCCAATGGCATGCATTTCATTTCCTGACACTAACTTCTTGGATGCAAATCAGCTCTGGCAAGCTTTTAATCATGGTTAAAGCTCTGACTAAAAGTATATTTAGCCACAGTTATAAGTATCTATAAAAACTGTAGCTAAAAGTGCACATCACTCTCTTGCGTCTTGTAAGTACAAAAGACGATCCGCATCCCTGACTTTTTCACAAGGTGGCTTGTTCTTTTGTGACTGTTTTGCAAATTATAAAACAACAAATAAAAATTAAGATTCCTTATACAATTGATTGATTTTTAACATGATATTTTTTAGTTTTGTGCTCCATTTTGTTTCTTTTCTTGTATGTGCTCTGCTTAATGTGCTATAGTATGATTATACCACTAGAAATGCATGGAGTGCGATTGTATGTCTATTGTCAAGTGGATTGCTTTAGTAAATATAAAAGCTTAGGTTTAGTTTACTTCTGAAATTTTCTAGTTAGTCTCTTAACTTGAGAAACTATAGTAAAACTTTCGCTTTAATTTTTTTCTATTTAGCTGATCAAGAGAGTGGAGGTAGTTTCGCGCCAGCAACCAACTCTCCTTTGCTTTATAATCAAGAGAACGAAAAGAAGGACGATGATGAAGATGAAGATGATGAAGACGATAAAGCTAATGATTTGACTTAGGATCGGAATGATGTATAGAGACTCATTGATTTATGTAGTTACGATGTTTTGTTAAGACTTTAGATATATATTATTCTCTTGAATATTGACATGAACTTATTGTATTAATGAAGAAATTATTTGCTAATTTTATTTGTATATTGAATTACAGTGACATTGAACTTATTATATTAATGAAAAACTTATTTGTTAATTGAATTATAGTAATTATTGGATTGGGATGTAAATTGTAAGAATACAAGGTTGTAACCTATTTGGGGGATATTGAAGAAATAAATTAAACTTGAACCATTATGTTTATATAATGGCAGTTATTATCATTTTAGTAGCATTTTAAAACGCCACAAAATACAATTATAATGGCAATTTTACTAACAAACGCTACTATAAATGCACATATAGTAGTGTTTGTTACATAAAACGCCATAGCATATTAGCATTTTGGAATACAAATAGTACTATAAAGTGACGTTTTAGAGAGATAAACGCTACTATACAATGACATTTTAAAAGACAAATGTTATTAAGCTAGTTATTTTTTTTATGTTGTTTTCAAATCAGTGACGATTTTAAATGCCACAACAAATGCTATTGTATATATTTAGTAGCATTTATTCAGATATTTGTTTCAAAACACAATTAAGTAGCTTGTGTCACTTCATTTAATGACGTTTTCACCAAACGTCACTATATTGGATTGTAACGTTTGAAAATGTCACTATATGTCAATTTCAAACACCACTGTATACCGATTTTTTGTAGTGATATTTTGTAATATTATATATCTAATATATTTTTATTTTCAGTAAAACACTTAAAAGACGATAGGTTAACACTTTTTTTTAATAAATGGACTTATGTTAATTTAATGTTGTTAATTATTATAATGTTATTTGTTATGATGTCTTATGTTATAACTTGTGTTTAATTATGTCATGATGTTGGACTGATGTTATGGATTATGCTATGATATTATTGAATAAGAGTGACTTTTATTGTTGAGATTTAAAATATAAATAAATTAATGTTCAATTTAAAAAAAATTGACATTTGAAAAAACTGACCATGTAATCCAATCTAAACTGATTGTAATTAGATTGTATTGGTTCGTTTCCATATATTAGTTGATTAAAGTGACTAAATTGAACTAATCCATATTGATGAAAACCCTAATTAGGCAAGGGTTAACAAAGGCTTATAATCTAAAAATATATATTCCATGCCTAAGGCTTATAAGCCTTTATTAACAATATGGATTAGTTCGATTTAGCTAGTCACTTTAATAACTAATCCACATGCAATATATATATATATATATAAGCCTTGTGTTCATCCAAAAAAATATAAATTTTTTCACACATAAATAATTTGCTATGTTCATTAAATATGCCTTTATATATATGTATATTTAAAAAAAAAAAATGGTCGCAGCCCATTGGCTGGGGGGCTAAATGGAGTTTCTGAGATGGTCGCGTCTCTTTGCAAGTCAAAACACATGCACGTTCACAATGCTAATACTCCATTGAAATTAAACCCTATCATCATATCACATCTGGTTAATTTTTGGGAAATTTCCTGAACCTTATCATCATATCACATCTTTTGGTTTAGAACTCTAGAATTTAGATCACTAGTGATGAGTCCTCTATTTTGGTTAATTTTGGTTGCTTCTTTAGGGCTTTTTCCTCTCCTTTGTCCGTTTTTGTTATCCTTTTCCTTGCTTTGTCCTTCATTTTTGGCTTTCCTCTTTGTACATAGTTGTTGCTTTGCTTTATCTTGTTTTAATCTTTTTTCTTGCCTTTTTACGCCTTTTTGTTGTACATTCTAGTAGGCTTTCTATTCTGGTCTGGAACATGGAGAAACTGAAGTTCTGCAGCACATCTGATGGCTGGCGCCCAGGCGCCACGCAGGGCGCCTGGGGCGCCAGCCCCTCAACTCTCTGCCAAAGAGTCAGAACGTGGCGCCCAAGCGCCACATAGGGCACCTAGGCGCCACTCCTTGTTTCCAGCCCCATTTCCTCTTTGTTTTTGCTTGGCGCCTAGGCGCCACACGTGGCGCCTAGGCGCCCCGGTTCTGCACCTGCGAGCTTTCTTGTATATATTGCTCTTTTGCAGATGTTTTGTGGATCTTTTGGTTGGAGGGCAAGGGAGCTCTGCTAGGGCAAGGATGGAGGAGCTGGGAGACCTCTTCTCTACTGAGTTTGAAGCTTTTCTTCCTTTTTCTCCTTCCTCTTGATCATATTTTGTTGTGTATTTGTTATGTATTTCTTCCTCTTGTGATAAACTATAGGGTTAGGGGATTGATGTATATTAACTACCTATGAAGCTTTGTTGTTGGATGCTTAAATACAATTGCTTTTCTGATTATTGGAGTAGTTGTTATTGGTTTAACTGGTTTTAGGTGATTGTGATCATTTCACTTAGATGAATTTGGGGTTTGTATTAATGCTAGACATAGCTTGATATAAACATGCCCTTGTAACTTCTACCGTGAATCGGGTTAGTCTAGACATAGATAATCTTGTTTGCGTGGTCATATGAGTTCTTGAACTTAAACTCCGAACCAATTAATTGGACTAAGACATTAGCTAATTATTTTGGCTAGGAAGATTTGCTCACCAAGAAATTGGGTTCAAATATTTTCGTGAACTCGACCAACATTAAATGGAATCTGTGAATGTTTCTAAGCATCCTTTAACGATTCAAAGATTGGTTTGTCTATGAATTAATCGGATTAGGAGTTAAGAAAGTCAATCCCCTACCCGTTGTGTTTTGGCGTAGTTCTTCGTTTGGTGTTTAGTTAATTCCTTGTTGTTAGTTTAGTTTATTTTCGGTTTATCTTTACATTTTTCCTCTGTCCAAATATAATTTGATCTAGTGAAATTGGTAATTGTTAAAGTCAATCCCTGAGGACGATAACTTTTTCTCATCACTTTACTACTTGTGCGACCCGATACACTTGTCGGGAAATAGCGCATCAACTAGCTCTCTCCTTATTTTGGCATTGCGTAGATATGCTAATCCAATCAACAGTAGACATGCAATATACGGCATTCAACCTACATACGCGACTCTTGCTCTCAACATCCATAGACAAGTCCTCCCATATAAAAGCCAAGACAATAACATCTCATAATTTGTCCTGTCTGCTTAATTTCTCGCAGCCCTTAGACCGGACACTCATACTTGCAAACCCCTCCATGCCCCAACCCCTCTATATAAACCCTTAGCCCCATTGAACAATTAATTAATAACATCTGAAAGGTGACAGCTTTAGGTGTTGTGAAATCGAAATCTATCAACAAGAATGGGAGTGAGCAAGATAGCAGTGGGAGTGGCCATAGTAATGGCTTGCATAGTGATGTCAGGCAGATTAGAGCAAGTAGTAGGGAAGGTGACTTGTGATCAGGTGACGATATGGCTGACGCCATGCATAAGCTACACAGTGATGGGAGGAAACGTGTCATCACTGTGCTGCCAGGGAATCTACTCCCTAAACGCCGCGTATAAGAACGCCGATGATCGGAGAGGATCGTGTCAGTGCATCAAGGACAGGGCCGCCAACATTCCTGGCATCAACTATGATCGCGTCAACGCCATTGCTGGCCTCTGTGGCACCACCTCTCCCTACAAAGTCTACCCCACCACTGATTGCTCCAAGTACCTTCTCTTCTCCTTATATATATATACAACCTTTTACATATTTATACACTTTCCGCTCGTTTATCTTTATTTTAAGTCTTGTTTTAATTCTGTGTTTCAAATATTTTATATTAGTCTTTTATGTTATAAATTTATATTTTTTTAGTCATTTTTAGTAAAAATTATTTGTTAATTTAACAGAATTGACATTTTATCATCTTAATATTGATATGATGTATCTACTTGAATGTTAATTGTACACAAATTAAGGTGATATAAGATTTCAATTTTGTTAAAATGGTTAATAATTTTGACTAAAAAGATTGAAACAGTGTAAATTTGTAATTTAGAAGACCAATATAAAAATTTTAAAATATAGAAGACCAAATTAAAACTTAAATAAAAATAAAGGACAAAAACACTATGTTTGCCTTTAGTTTGTAATAATTTATTTGTTATTTTTGGCCAAAATGCTAAGTCTTCAGTTCTATTTTCGAAACTTGTACAATAGACATTTCTAAACTTTTAATTTTGTATAGACTCTTTTAGTGATTATTTTGTCCAAAACTTTAACACCAATTATATAGTTTGAAAAATATTAAATTAGAGTAAAAATACATCTAATTTATCATCTTAAAAGGCGTTTTTCTTTTTAAAATGATAGTGGAGATGTCAAATTAATATATTGCTAGGAATGATGGAGTAAGTATTAGAGAACCTCTGAAGTTAAAGAGAGTTTTTTTTGGCATTTAAGTGTATACAACTTTTAATTTATTTATGAGTAATTTAATTTTTTATAGGCGGAATAAGCTAATTAGTAATATGCGATTTTGATTGATTGCAGGGTGAAGTAAGCAAAGGGTGCAAATTAAGGATGTTTATGTCCTTGTGTGTGGCTTATTTAGTACCAACAATAAAGTGTACGGATCCTATGTCAGGCTCCAATCAGCTTAAACAGTTTACCAGCAATAAATGTTCCCATATCTTACAATATTCATCTTTGTTCTCTGCTTTACTCCCCTCTGAAAAATGAAATAAGTTCAATGTTAGATTATGTGTGTGTGTGTGTATTCATTATTGAATTGTGAATCCTAATACATATCCTCTGAAAAATGAATTGTGTGTATATATATATATATATATATTCAAATTGATGAAGAGGGTAAATTCAAAACATAAAATTGTAAAAGTTTATATATCCTCCTCTCCCCTTTAATAAGATATTAAAATTATATATATTTTAACACAAACAATATCTTAATTTATAATTAATATAAATTGATAAGAACATAATATAAATTGACAAAGTAAAGTAAAGTATCAATTGATAAGAATGTTACCCAACCAACACAAATTGTTTTTATTAGTTGTAAAATTTAATAACAAATATATTTAAAAATTGCAATTAACTTTGAAAAATTACAAAATCTAATAACAAATATATTAAAAATTGAAATTTCCTCATCTAGTTATGGGCTCAATTATGGGTTTTGGATATGGGTGAATCATTTTTTTGGGTTGGGTGCTAGAAAAAAAAAAAGAATATTTTGAACTATAACTAAGTTAACTCAGTTGCCTTGATGTAAACTTGGCGAGTTTGCATTAAGTTTGACTAAGTTTGCATCAAATTTTAGCAAGTTTTGATTTTAAAATTGAGTTTACTCAATTTAAAAACTTAAACTCACAAACTTTAGATGAATTTAAAAATTAACTCGAGAGTTTAACAATCATAATATTTTTTTTAAATAACGAAAGATGGCCTTTAACCTACAGTACCTTAATTTTATGTTATTGAACTACAAGTTTAGTTATTATTATTTAAAATTCTTAGTAATTCTTAAATTAAACGATAGATTTGATGGTAGTGTTGTGTCGTTGACAGCTGGTGTAAGACTACACAGCTAAATAATGTTTCTCTTATTGGGATACGACACCACACGAACGCATCAAAGTTTAGATTGTGGTCCAAATTCACTTATTGAAATACCACTTTTTTCCTCTTTACCTCACAAGTCACAAATCACCAATACAAAGCAATCTATCATCTACACAATTTGTTATCAATTATCGATAAAATACTAACATACCTTCACCTCCTATAGATGTTAACAAGTGTTTATTATTTCATTAATAATACCAAATCATATTGCACATTCTTGAATTTTTTTTTTTAATTCTTGTTTCTGACTCTTTAATATATCTAACATTCTAATTTTGTATAAGAGGGATGAGCTACTTTCAAACTTTCTTGGACTATCAAATTGAGGATATGAGCACGACATCTCATATGAAAAAATACACTATCACATAACAAATGATGAGGCAAACAAAGTTGGTCTTTCAACAATTTTTGCATAACATTGTTACTTGATATGTTATCTAAATTGACTGAAAAAATCTTTTTTCAATCCCTTATTCTTTTAAAATTTTTATCACTTTTTTACAAATTCTTATCTCGAATGTGGCGGAAGCATGCTAATAAAAGTAAGAATTTTATTTTTCAAAGACCAATTTTCACTAATATAATGTGCTGTCAAACAAATACAACCCTCAGTTGCGCAAGCGATCCATATATCACATGTGAGGCATATCCTACTAAAAATCTTGCTTAACTCTTGCTTCAAACTTTCTTTTTTAGACAAGTAAAGTTTTTGTATATCAAGAGCAGCGATGTTCCTACTAATAGGTTTAACATATGGATTGGAATACTTCAACAAATCTCTAATTTCTTCATACTCAACAAATGAGAATGGAAGTTCATGGTTAATGATAGCCATAGCAATAAGATATCGAAGACCTCTTTGGGAAATCTTTCTACTAAGTTTTCCATCGTGGTCAATAAACATGTCTCTTACATCTTGACAGCTTTTCAATTTAGGACATACTTTGTCCTGTAACGGGACAAACTTGAAGTACCATGTGTACTACCCCCACATCCTTTACATTTTGCTCTAGGTTTGCCATCTTCAGCTAAGCCATACTAATAAAATAATTTCATACATCAGAGGTAGTTGACCTCTTTCTAGAAAGACTAAGAGTTGTAGCATTAAACTCTATAGTTCCACTTAGAATTCCACTTTGTGCAGGGGGAGTAGGATTAGGAGGAGGAGGAGGAGGAGCACCCATAGTTTAAAAACTGTTCAAGCATCATAATTTGTTATAATTAACATTCATCCATACTCATAATTTTTCATAATTAAAATTGATCCACAATTTTTCCATCTTAATGAACCCACACTAAATCTTGGCAATTAAAAAATGAAACATAACCAAAATATCAATTTTTAATCAGTACATTTAGAACCAAAACCAAACTATAAAATCTGAAATTGGAAGCAAACAAAGACACAAACAAGTTTTATATTTCGAGATTGGAAGACAAACAAGATCAGATTCCAGAAACTAAACATAACCAAAACTAATCTCGCATGCAGAAACTGAGCAGAATAGAAGCAAAACTAATCAATGTACTATTTTCTTCTACACATTTTTTGCCACCCCATAATAAAATGAAGAATAACTAATAGTTAAGACTCATAACAAAAATCAATAATTACGCATCAAGTACTAATATATTTTTAACGTAAAAGTAGATGGCGTATTTTTTTGAAACGAGGCCCTCTTAACGCGACATAAAGACTCTTTTTTTTTTAATTTCATAAACCTAAAAATTAAAACTAAACTAAATGATAAATATGATAAATGAAACAAAATTTACTTGGAAATTCTGGAACATAGTTAGAACAATGCATAACCACACAATCTTGATTTGAATTCTGAAACTAGAATACAGTAGACGATCAAGATCAAGACTTAATATTTGAAATAAAATGTAATATATCCTCAGAATCAAAGTTAATTTCAACAAGCAAAACATTATAGAACTTAGCTGCAACATGAATCCTATAATACCATGCTCTACTTGTTACCTAAAAAAATTGGCCCATACATACATATGTATTCCTCGCTCCATCATTAGCATAAAATGTTGGCCCATATCTGAAGTTGGAGAAAAGCATAATAGATATTTGGGACCCAAAAAAAAGAAAATATCACATTCAATAAGCACACAAATTCATATATACATATATCAGAAACCATATTTCGCCGGTCTCACTTTTAAAATATTGCCCATATCTAAAGTGTTGGCCAAATTGTACCAATTAAGTTGGTTGAATTCCTTTCAAGTATTTTTTTTTTTGAATTTTGAATTTTTGAATTTTTTATTTTCTTTTAGATTTTTCTATAAAATTACGATAATGATATTTTTTATTTATACAGTTTCATTGATTAATAGATATATTAATAACATATATAATTTTATTATTAAATTATAATAATGATATTTTGTTATTTAATAATGATTTTATTTTTTATTTATTTTAAATGATTTAATTTTATTATTGTGTTAATAAATATTATTGTTTTAATAAATATATAAATTGTTTTAAATTATTTTCAGTATTGTCTTAATAAATATATTGGCAAAGATAATAATTTTTAAAAATTTAAAAGATTAATTTTTATTATTTTTAATATTTATAGAATATTCTTAATTTTTATTTTTTTTAAATAAATAAGAAAATGAAAATACATCAATTTCATTCAGAAGGTTATGTATAAATTTTTTTAATTATAGCTTTTCTAATTTTGCTTATAAAATCATTTTTTTTCCTAAATATTTTTTTCTCTTCACCATAAGCCATATAAAAAGAAAATAATAGAATAACATTTTGAATGAGAATTTTTTTAAAATCTCATTAGCTAATATAATCATACAAATAAATATTATTTAATCTAATTTGTCTGGTAACAGGGTGGGTTGAGCACGTTGATCGATTGCACTCGGTTTTTGTCTGCATATTCTACATCGTGAAAGTCCTCATATTGTTTATAATCCATTGAAGTGTTGAACTATTTATGTGCATGGAGTTTGGACACCCTTACTTTTGAGTCATTTAAAGGTAAGGCACCAATTTGTCTCCATTGTAAACTGGCCAATCTTCGTAGCTTCTGATTGAATAAAATTTTTTCTGATTTGTTTTCAATATGATGTTCAATTGGTAAACATTACCGACTAGTCAGTAGTAGTCATAGCCCCAATTCAAACATGCTGTTATCGCACCTTGACATAGAAAGTGAAGAGTTTGAAATTCCTTACAATCGCACTTTCTAGCATTAAGATCCAGCTTGCAAGTATGCCTAAATAGTCCTTTTAGTTCATCATATGGTTCTTCCACTTCAAATAGCGACCTATGTTGATCGAAATCACAGACTAAACACCTTCCTCGTTTGCGATTTATTTGCAAATCTTTTGTCACGATCTCTGAGAAGTCCGTGTTGTTAACTAAAATTTGTCCATATATATTCATGGCTCGTGTTGTAAAATATTTTATCAGTTTATACATTGTTGCTTTCACGAGTCTGAGCATAAGCAAGTGTCGCGCCCTTAGGAAGATGTTGTTCATGCATTCGACAAGGTTTGTAGTCATTTGACCCCACTACAGATCTTCTATGTTGTATGCACGAAACCATTATTCAAGTGGTATATTTGCTATATAATTCGGATCTCTCTCAAACCATATCCGTATAGTTGCTAGTTCTGATTCACCCTATGGTACTCAAAATAATATCCTGTCATCCACACATGCATAAGTTAAGTTGAGAAACTAATTATGCCATGAGCTAATTAGTGTAGAGATTTAAAAAGACTCACCTAACTGATAAATTTTTCTCACAAGAATTTATCACCTGTGTCTCTTTTGACGTTGTCTCTCGAATGACGAATGCAAAACTTCTACTAGGCATATGGCAGCTGCTACCCTGTTCTTGAATCTTCCAATGCCTCTATCACACTTGATCCTCTGTCTGTTATGATGCAAAGATTTTTTCTATTCTTAGTCACGTGTGTTTTCAAGCATGACAAGAAAAACTGATACACATTTTTTGTCTCTCCCTCTACCAATACAAATGCTAAGGGAACCTTTTTTTTGTCCTCATCTTGTAACATAGCCATTATCAACTATCCTTTATACTTTTTGTATAAGTATGTCGCACCTATTTACAGTATAGGCTTCAAATGGGTGAGAGCATCAATGTAAGGCTTGAAGACCAAAAAAAGATGACGAAAATAGACCTTCTCATGTTGGTTATGTGTTGAAGGATGAGTGTCCATGTTGTAGACAATGCCGAGATTAAAACAACGAACAACATTTAACTACTAGGGTAACAAATTGCAGGACCGTTTCTAACCTCCAAAAATAGTTGACAATGCCTTGTGCTTTACAAGTCAAGCCTTTTTATACAATACTGTATATCCAAATGTGGTCCTTATTATGGTTATTATCTAGTTAATCACCAGATCACCCTTTTCCTTAACCAAAGAAGTAATACAATAGGCTATCAGATCAGAGTCTAGCTTTTCATGATCTTGAGACATTGTAGCTGATAGACACGTATGATCTCCATCGTACTTGGTGATCCTATATAGATGTTTAGGTGATTTTTGCACTGCCTGTAATTTTCGATTCCAGACTTTGATAATATTACTCGAAACATTTGGTATGTGTGAACAGTATAAAACTTAACTGCTTGTCTTAAACTTTGGACATCTGCAAACTGCATGTCTTCATATAGCTCATGCTGAATATTTAGAGGGGCTGACTCTTCGAGTCGACATGTGTTGTCATTTCCAATTCGTTTAGTGTCAACATGATGAAAAATGTTGATGATGTATTTGTCATGAGAGCCAGGTTCAAAGGTGTAATTATGTCTTCTTCGTCATTGTCATCATTGTCGTCAATATTATTGTCAGCATTTGATGGATCATAGTCGGGATCACCTAACTCTTCTAACATGTTATCTTCTAGGCCTATGTCGTATGCAGCAGATAATAAAAGTGGATGATTAGATAAACTTGGTTGTGAATAGTACTGGGAGATTGAGAGTGTCGATGGGTCCAAAACTTGAGAGTTTAGACCTTGTACTTGAGACAGGAGTTCCAGATTTGTCATGTGGATCGATATGCCAATGTAAACATTCATTTGTATTGTGCTGATCTCCACTAATAATTCCATCACTGTCTAGTCTTCAAAGCGATCGAGGTGTGTAACAACTGCAGCCTAAAGTTAGTAGTCATTTTCCATTTTCACCTTCCGATAGTGGAGTGGCAACAATTTCATTGGGCATCGGTACCAAACATTGCTCACAACCTGGTTATATAATAAGCCAGACTGAGCACGTAGACTATCTTTGAACTTTTCCACAATAATTCCTTCAGACAGCCTCATTATTGTCATGTTTTCAGACATAAAGTGTCACTTTCATGTGAGACAGTGATTTTTCCGTTAAGATGTAAATGTGCAATAATTTGGTGGCTCATTTTGTTTGAACAGAAAAATATAATGAGAAAGATGATGTGAGAAGTGTTTAAAAAGAAAAAATTGACAGCAACAAAATTGACAAATTTTTTTTTTGAGCATAGCTGAGAACAACTGAGAGTAACCAACAAATCTCTTCGAGGAAAGGCAATGACAATATATAAGTTTGAATAAAAAAATTTATAGATTGATGACTGAAATATTTTTTAATAAATAAAAAATAATAGCTTTAATCTAAAAAAAATTATTTCACTGTTGAGTCTGTGTTGAGAAGACTCAACATTGAAATGTTGAAATTTCAATGTTGGAACTCCCAACATTGACATTTCAGTGTTGGGTCTCGTCAACTTGGACAAGACCCAACACTGAATCAGTGTATATTTTATATTATTAATATATTATATATTATATAATACATTATACACTCTATATTTTATAATATTATATATCTAATATATTTTTTATTTTCAGTAAAACACTTAAAAGGCCATAGATTAGCACTTTTTTTTTAATAAATGGACTTATGTTAATTTAATGTTGTTAATTATTATAATGTTATTTGTTATGATGTATTATATTATGGCTTGTGTTTAATTATGACCTAATGTTGGATTGATGTTATGGATTATGTTATGATGTTATTGAATAAGAGTGATTTTTATTGTTGCGATTTAAAATATAAATAAATTAATGTTCAATTTAAAAAAAATTGACATTTGAAAAAACTGACCATCTAATTCAATCCAAGCTAGTATAATTAGAGTTGTATTAGTTCGGTTCTGTTAGCCCTAATGTATTATGCTATAAGTTTTGATGATGACAAATATGTGGGAATTATAGTATGATTTAATCTTCTTGGCCCAAATGAATGATTTAATCTTCTTAGCCCAAATGAATGATTTAATCTTCTTGGCCCAATGTATGATTTAATCTTTCTTAGCTCAAATAGTATGATTTAATCTTCTTGACCCAAATGAATAATTTAATCTTCTTGGCCCAAATGTATGATTCAATTTTTCTTGGCCCAAATATATTTAATGCTTTATATATTTATATATAGTAATATAAATTGATTTTTGATAAAATTTATTGGTTGTTTTAATATAATTTGAAAAAGAATACTTTTTACTGTAACACTTTTGAAAAAGAAATTTGATTATTGAAAAAGTATAATAAAGTTTATTGATTGTTTTAATATAATTTGAAAAAGAATGCTTTTTACTGTAACACTTTTGAAAAAGAAATTTGATTGTTGAAAAAGTATAATAAAGTTTATTGGTTGTTGTAATATAATTTGAAAAAGAATACTTTTTACTGTAGCACTTTTGGAAAAGAAATTTGATTGTGGAAAAAGTATGATAAAGTTTATTGGTTGTTGAGAAAGTATGATAAAGTTTATTGGTTGTTGTAATATAACTTGAAAAAGAATACTTTTTACTGTAGTACTTTTGAAAAAGAAATTTGATTGTTGAAAAATTATGATAAAGTTTATTAGTTGTTGAAAAAGTATGATAAAGTTTATTGGGTATTATAATAAAATTTGAAAAAGAATGCTTTTTACTATAGCAAATTTGAAAAAGAATATTGATTGTTGAAAAAAGTTGATAAAGTTTTTTGGTTGTTGTAGAAAAGTTGAAAAATGATGATGAAGCTTACTGTAGCAATTCTGACTAAAGCAGTCATTGTAGCAGCAAGGTTTCACTTTATAAAGGGGACTTCACAATACCATTTGTATCAAGCTTCAATTGTTCATTTGTCATATTATTTTGAGTTTCATTCTCTCTAAATTGCTAGAGAAAAATTATGAGCTTAATTTCTGCGTTATCTACACTTTGGGAGTGTCCACTATTATTTTCCTTAAGCCTTCAAATTTAGTTGCTCAAGGATTGGTTCCTTGAGTTAGTGTTTGAGAGAAAACACATTGTAAGGGGGAGAGACACCCTTGAGGGGGAAAAGATCTATGTTGTAGTGGTTTGCAAGTACCTGGATTAAACTTGCAATTATAGTGAAAATACTCAAGTGGTCTCTTGAGGACTGGATGTAGGCTTGGGATTAGCCGAACCAGTATAAATCTCTGAGTTTGCTTTCTCTATCCCTACTGTATTTACATTTGAAGTTAATTAATTAATACTTTGCGTTTATATTTGATTTCTACCTCAAGTATTAATTAATTTGTGTAGATTTATATTTGCTCCTTAATTCCTTACACTATAAGATTATTCATCTTGATAACACTTTGATTTTCTGAATTAAATTATTATCTTTAGCATTGTCCAATTTCAGAAAATCAATTTTAACTTCCAATTTCACAATATAAAGAACCTTTCCACAAAGTTTCATGATTTTAATTAGGAGTGGATTTGGTCATTCAAAGACACATAAAACTAGTAACATCAAAAGCTGTCATATTTTCCTCTTAATGGCCCTTAGTGCAAAATTTTCAGCAGAAAATTAGTTTCAAATGGAACCCAACAAACAATACAACCATATCCCATATTTCCCATAACTCATCCTCATTTATTTCAATTTATAGCTCAACTATTCTAGCCAAATAGTGAACAAAGGGAAAGGGAACCAACCGATGATGATGCATTAAACATTGGGCATAAAAGGAAGAATCATTAATTAAAAGACCCTTTCATTCTTGTCTTAACATAATTAGTATTAACTTCTCAACTTCTCAAGTTCTTAGGATGATAAAAAGACAAACAACTCTCAAACATTCATCCAAAACCTTACTAGCTCCAAAGACATGAAAAGGGAGGTCAAAACCAAGGAAAATTCTGCACTTTCCTTCAACTAGGCTTCCAAGCATTGACATAAAACAATAGCACATTATTCATGCACTCAACAAATAGCATTGAGTAAAGAATGGAATGTAGACTAAGTTAAACTTTTATCCTTTGACACTCCACAATCACAAACATCATAAATCATAATACATGTCTTCATGATGTAACTTTAAAATCATTGAAAGATACTCCATGAGTGGGCTAGATACTCACAACACATGAGATGTTCATTGAATACAAGGGAACTAGACGTACATTTAATAAGCATAAAATTCCACTTGTCTCCCATGATCAACTACCACACACATAAAGCCTAAAATTTAAGCTCAAAACCATGGGTTTAAGAGGGAAAATTTAGATAAAAAAGTGAAAATAGTGAAGTAAGTTCTATACAATTTATTTTTTCATAGGCAAACTCTTATTACCTCAAATAAAAACCAAAAAAGGAAACAAAAAAAATAATCTCCAAAATTCTGTGTAGAGTAGCATTTTCTAGTCTTTAATTACTAAAGTACCAGATAGCAACAAACTGAAAAGAGAATTCTGCTTTTCCTCTCCAAATTTCCAGTAAAACTACTCATAAGACCAAACATCAATTTGGGGAACACACAAATTATGTAAGTACAACAACACTGCTCATTCCCCATTCATGGACAGTAGAGATCTACTACGTTTAGGCAGAAACTATTAACATCCAGCAACATATTCTATAATTAGCACTTAGCATTCATTTTTAAAATGAAAAGATAACATTCAGATTTGGAAAAAAATATGTATAAGTACAACCTGATCAGGAATTAGTCTAGAATGGGCATAATTCGCTGGGACATGATTGAGGCCTTCGAAGAACTCCATAAAGCTTTCAGTAAAAGTATACGGAAAACCAGCGTCAATGTAATGCACTCCATTGGTCTATCATCATTCATTTTGAACCAATACTTCAACAACAACTGCACAAAAAAAAAAAAGCGGCAAAGCAAACTACATATGCTTTAAATCACCAAACGCAAGACCACAAATCAATATTAGCAATCGAAAGGGGAAAAAATTGTCAAAGATTTCGAAAGGAAATAATAAAGTCATTCTAATTTATGTGATTCCATTCTCAATCATCATTCATCAAATCTCGGATTCCTCTCGGAACGAATTCGTAAAATACCAAAACGTCCAGAAACATAAACCATGAGTGCATCTCCCAAGTTACAAATCACGCGAGAATCTCGCTCATTTTCCCTCACATTATTACCAATCCTAGATTGCATTTTCCTCAGATTTCTCGGTAAACAAATGGAGCCAAAATGTTTTTAAAAGAATTTAAAATAAGGAAAAAAAAAAAAGAAAACAAGAGAGATTTACATCTCATTTACCTTAGCCTTCAGCTTCACATTCCAAACAGAAGAGCAGCAGAAATCCAAGAACGACGGAGACTAAAATCGGAGAAGACAAAATCATCGGAGCGACGAGAAACGGAAACTCGATTCGAAAAAATGGTGGCGAAGAAGGCACATTAGAGAGGAGAGAGAACGGGAGAAGCAGTGCCTCTTTGAGGCTTGGCCAAGAGAGAGAGAGGGTGAGAGGGAGAGAGAGAGAGGGCGAGAGGGAGAGAGAGAGAGGGAAAGTGAAAGAAGGGTGTGGCGTGGTTTAGGTGTGGCTCCCTGGCGGTTTCTTTATTATTATTATTATTTTGCTTTGCGTTCTGAGTGTTGAGATTTTATTTCTCCTTGCACTCGCTTTACTCCCTTTGCTTTTCTTCCTCTTTATTTATTTATTTATTTTGGATGAAATTCCTCTTTATTTCCACAATAAAACTTTAAATCTCAAATTTTTAAAATTAAATATTTTTTAAAAAATTTTCAAGGGCTCACCATGTGTTACCTCAAAAACCTAGGGCGTTACACTGTCACACTCAATTGGGGGGAAATGAGATTATAATTGGGGATATTAGAAAAATTAGTAGAGGAAGTATTGAAAAGAAAAGGTGGGGTTAGAAATTTAGGAGGGAAAGGTGAAAAAATAGAGGAGGGAATACTGGAAATAATAAAATTTAATGAAAAGAATAAAAATTATAAGAAGTATAATTTATTTTTAGAGAAAAATTATAATTTATTTTATTTAAAAATAAAAATTTAATGAAAGGTAATTAAATAATTAATTTTTAATTAATTTAATGTATTTAATCTAATTTGATTAAGGATGGATTAAGTCTGTACATGATTCCTCTCTCTAAATTTAATCGTAGGTATGTGTGATTTTTGATTTCATTTAGTTTTGATTCCTGGATGAACACCCACATATTTTTATCAACACATATATCATATATTAATTTAAGAGTATTTTAGTAATTTTCATAAAATTACCAAATTACTAGTAAGGTTATTTAAGCTTTCATTTTCTAAAGAAGGAAAATTAGATATAGAGAGGTTATTGATTTTATTAAGATGACCCTGGTTTGTTTCATTATAATCTACGGAGATGATAAAGTTTAGAGTCAAGATAAAAATTTAACCACTCATGGTTAGCATGAGCCCTATCAATCATAGTCCTAATGAAGATTTTTTTTCATTTGTTGTATTTAAAAAAAAATTTCACTCTTTAATAAAAATTCACATAGATCCTTAAGAATGAAATAGGGAAGCTTTATATCTCACATTTTACTCAAGTCCTTGTTTGATTTTTATTAAACATCCTAATTTTTTCCAAATTTATCACATTACTCTTTATTTTATCTTTTCACTAATTAGGAACCTTCACACTACTTAAATAAATTTTAAAATAAGTTATATTATTATACTTTTAATTTTTTATACATATATAAAATATAAAATATATATACTATCATTAATTTTATGTACATATGTTAAATATATATATAGTTAATGAATTATATATGTAATAATTTAAATTAATTTAATTAAAAAATAATATGTTTATTTTGTATTATTTTAAGATCATGCCATGCAAAGAAGGGGATGAGCCATGCGTGAAAGAATAACTCACTAGGGCTGGAGTGGAGATTGGAGCTTAAACGAAACCAACCGAGAGAGAAAGACCAGAGGGAGTGAGTACTGAGAAGTGAGACTAAGGATAATTAAGAGAAGAAAATGAGAGAAAATATATATAGTATATATAAAAATGATAATTTTATATAAATATTAAATTAATAAAATAAAATATAAAAATGTATTTTAAAATGAAACTTAATTTTTGGGAGGTATAATTTTCAGTTTAAAAACTCCCGTAAATTTATTTTATTAATATTTATTTTTTTTCAATTGATTTGACAATTGGGGAGAATGTGAAAAAGAATGAGATGGGAGAAATGTTTGTGATGGAATTTTCCATCGCAAAATTACAAATTTTTTGCGATGGAATTTTGCAACAAAATTTTCCATCGCAAAACTAAAAATATTTTGCGACGGATTCTTGCGACGGAATTTTCCATTGCAAAATTAAAAATTCTTTGCGACGGAATTTAGCGACAGAAAAATATTTGCGATGAAATTTTGCGACGAAATTTTCCGTCGCAAAATTAAAAATACTTTCCAACGGAATTTTGTGACGGAAAATTCCGTCCCTAATTTTAGCGACGGAAAATTAATCAGCGACGGAAATTTTCCGTCGCAAAATCTGTCGCATATTCCTTATGTTGTAATTTCAAATCAGGGACGAAATTTGTGATGGATTTGTGATGGAATTTGCGATGGAATTTGTCCGTCGCTAATTTCCGTCGCTAACTGAAGTTTTTCTAATTAGTTAGTTTTAGATTTAATTAACCTTAGATTTGATCCTCTTTGTATGTGATTCTTATGTTATGGCTTATCTAGTTTTATTTTAATTTCATTGTCTTCACAATAGATATAGGTGGCGCCTGGATATCCCTTACGTTATATAATTTCATTTAATTAATTTACTAAGATATCCTAAATCCAAATTAACTAACTAAATTTTAATCATCTTATATTTATGATATTTTATTCATCTGAAGCTAGCTACACGCCTCTTTACCATAATATTGTACTTATTTTATTTTAATTTATTTGACCTAATTTTCTTCATATTATCTTAAGACAATTTCTTTCATCATTTTTGCTACAATTATTTTATTATTGTTATTGTTGTTATTATATAATTTTGCATTTAGATCTATTTATAGATCATATTATTTTACATAGTCTAACACTCCTACACCTGAAATTTAGAAATCGCAATTTTCCTCCCCTAGTTCCTTTATTTATGTGTTATTATATGTTACATACCTTTAGTAGTCTAATCCCTACTTGTAGGTCATTTTCTGAGAAAATTTTGACCAACCCATGTATAAGTTTTATTTTTTCAATTTAGTCCTCATCTTTTTTTTTTGGTTTCAGTCCCTTTAGTCCGAATCACATTTCATTCGTAGGGTAAGCATCACGTCATACCGCACAATTTATGCAACTAAAAGTGTAACTCGTGCTTTTCACATGCACACGATCCATAGGCAAACAGAAAAATTTAACAACCATAACAAAATTCTAACCACATGTATCACAAACACACCTCCAAAGGATTTGGGCATCATTTACATATTAAAATGCCGAAGTTAGAAGTAGATTGCGTAGCTTAGAGAAGAGGTAAGGGATTTCTCTATCTTGCTCTTGTTTATTTCTCCCCATATTGTTTTACTAGCATAATTAGTGACTAAAATAAATTGTCTAGCTATGACAATGTGAATATGAGAATGTGTATGTATTAGAACCCCTCACCTATGAGATATGCTTGGGTGAATTCTATTGTGAGTGTGATATTGGATTGAGGTGGCATAAAAGAGGATATATGCTAGGAAGATGTTATGAAACTGATCATTGCATGAAAATATATATTGAATGCCTTGTTCATGTGTGATGATGGGTATTGTGGTTGTCTGATGGATGTATGTGTATTGGTTGCATTGGTTTTGATCTAAAGCCACAGCCGTAAGTTAATAAGTGCGAATTGTACTATGGTATGATGTTGTTGATTATATGCAAATACATGTATGAATCCCTAACTCATTGATACGAAGGTACCTAGTAAGTGTGTATATTCATGTGGATCCATTTTCACCCTTGAGGCAACACCTACATATTACTTACACATATAAATTTTATCACACTTTTTATGGTGCTATAGATCGGTTAAGACCGTGTAAGCTATGAGGTCTAACTAACCAATACACTAACACCATGGGCACATGTATATACACACCTATTAGGTTTCGAGCTTTGTGAAGACTTCTTTATATCCAAAATTTTTGGAGGAGAATTTGTACATTTTCTTGCATACATCACCATGCTACCCTCAGGAAGGGTTGAGAGGAATATACCTTTATGTGGACTAGAGATTGTTATAAGGTTTTTGGAATGGGGTAATAGATGATGTTGAGATAGGTATCCCTATAATAAAGAGTAATGCTAGTCCCTACGTTTTGCGTGAACCATGTAGATGATTAATGCTATAGTTGAATAAACTATGTGGTCAATATGTGACATGGTCGTGGTAATGTTGTGTATCATAATTGTGGTTGGACTAATGCATTATACTGTGAGTAGAGGAATTCATTCTCTTAAAGTAAGCTCCTAATTGGATATTGCCTTACGAAAAATTATGAACTATTCATTTCAAGATTCAAGAGTAATTGGTTAATTGGATATATGATTTGTACTCTCTCTTGATAGTGATATTTGTTGGGGCGTTCTGGCAAGTATACCAGTCGCACAAGTAATATAATGAAAATGAACAAAAAGTGTCGTACCCACGAGGACTAACGTGCTAAGTACTCTAGAAATTTAATTGCATTAGTTAGGCAAACTAAATCGGATTAAAGGTAGCTCTAATTGAAAACTAAGAAATAAATTCGAATGAAAATTAATTCAATTAAAAAAACCTAGGGCTACTAATCCCCTTTTCTTATCCTAAGAATTGCGAACTCTCCCTAACACAAGTGATTCTAACCAATTATACACTTTAGTCTTAGGTTTTCTAATGGCTTAAAGTGATTCTCCCGAACCTAAATTAAGCTACTCAACTCTAACATAATCTCTTATGTGAGTTTAAGCCGAGTGAACGCCAACCTAATTAGATTAAATGGGGTTAATTAATATCCCTATTAATTAACAAGTAAAACCCTTAAGTTTTATCACCCGCCCTAATCACTCAGTATTTTACCAATATCTCTCTCTCCTGAGTTCGATGAAAGCAACAGACAAATCATAAAATGGCCAGGTTTACAACAAGTATTTAAAATATATGAATGATAGGAATTCATTAATTGTATAAAAATCACAATGTTAGAGAGAAAAAATTCCTAATCAGAGATTAGGTTCATAGCAACTCTAGTACAGAAAATCAGCCACTCATGGCTCTAAAACTATGAAAAGCAGTAAAAGAATGAGCAAACTCCATGAATCTGAGGTTGAGTTGACGGAAATTGGGCTTGATCGGCTTCGAGAATGGATTCCTCTTTCTCCTCTAGCAGAAATCGGCGCCTCCCCTCTGTCTCCAACTCAGAATACCCTAAAAAACATGTTCTGGCGAGTTTAAATCAGTGCAAAATTGTGAACCACCGCTATAGCGGTGAATTCCCACTGCTATAGCGGTGGAAGGCGGAGAAGAAAGCTAAAAAATGTGTTTTTCCAGGTTCTACAGCTATAGCGGTAAATGGCAGAGAAAATGACTCTAAAATATTTTTTTCAGCATTCCACCGCTATAGCTGTAGAATCCACCGCTATAGTGGTAGGAGACAGCAACCACTCCAGCATCTTCAGAATTTCAACTCTAATATTCCATCTTCTAACACGAACTTCTCACTAACTCAACCTACATCAAAAATAACAAATAAAACTATTAAATTGCATAAAAGAATCATGAAATCACTCCATTTAATAAAAGATCAAATAAAACTAAAATTAATCTAAACTACTCAAAATATGGGTTAAGAATTACAAGCTAACAAGAAAGAGATCAAAAGAGATGGGATTTAGTACCAAAATGGTACTAAATTGAGAACTCAACAATATTGTGATTCTCAAATGAGATTGAGGTAATAATTGGTTTACATGGTTTGGGTAAGATGTGTTGTATGCTAGCTTCCTGTTGTATTGTGAAACGCTGACTGTGTACTACTTTATTCTGACGTGGATTAGCAAAGAAAAAAGTTTCAACTTATTCACTTAGGTCCTTGGTCAAAAAAATTTTTTATCCAATTTTTGATATAAAATCATCTTCTACTTCATCTAGGTCCCTAGTTTAAGAATATATTTTTTTATTTATCAAAATATCCCCTACAAACTTTTCAATTTGTTTACTTTAGTCCCAGTTCTTCACTGTCATATTTTTTCTCACTATTTGGTCCTCCAAATTTGTCCATAATTTCATTTTTAGTCATGATATGATTCAATCTATCATTCATATCCAAAGAACAATACAAAAAAGAATTAAAATTCAAGTTTCAAAGCTTATCTTTTATTCACTTAGGTCCTTGGTTAAAAAAATTTTGTCCAATTTTTTTATATAAACTCGTCTTCTAATTTGTTTAGGTCCCTAGCTTAAGAAAATATCTTTTTATTTGTCAAATTCATCCCCTACAAACTTTTCAGTTTGTTCACTTGAGTCCCAATTCTTAACTTTTATGTTTTTTCTCACAATTTGGTCTTTCAAATTAGTCTATAATTTCATTTTTAGTCATGATATGATTCAATCAATCATTCATATCCAAGATCAATACAAAAAATAAATTAAAATCATTCTGATTTCATGTCTCGTCACTTTAATTAAAACTACTACGATCTTTTTCTTTTATCTTTAATTTAATTATATAAACTAACTCATTAGACAGATTTAAACGTTATTAGGAGTTATTTTTCCAAAGAATAGCAAGCAATAATTTTTAATAGCAAATGGTATTGATCTTTTCTCCTAATATTTTTTTAACTTATTTTTTGTATTGATTATGGGTATGAATGACAGATTAAATCATCTCATGAATAAAAATGAAATTATGAACTGATTTGGAGGACCAAACCGTGAGAAAAAACATGAAGGTTAAGAATCGGGACTAAAGTGAACAAATTGAAAAGTTTGTAGGGGATGCATTTGACAAATAAAAAGATATATTCTTAAACTAGAGACCTAGACAAATTAAAAAATGATTTTATATAAAAAAATTGGATTGAAAATTTTTTGACCAAGGATCTAAGTGAATAAAAGATAAGCTTTGAAAATTTTAATTCTTTTTTATATTATTCTTGGGTATGAATAATAGATTGAATCATATCATGACAGAAAAAAAATTATTGACTGATTTGGAAGACTAAATCGTGAGAAAAAAATATAAAAGTGAAGAATTGGGACTAAAAAGTTTGTAGGAGATGATTTTAACAAATAAAAAAAATATTCTTAAACTAAGGACGTAGACGAAGTAGAAGATTATTTTTTATAAAATATCGGACAAAAGGAAAATTTTGATCAAGGACCTAAGTGAATAAATTGAAACTTTTTTTTTGCTAGTTCATGTCAACATAAGTAGTACACAGTCAGCGCTGACATGAATTTTAATAATAACATTAGCATCTTAGTCAGTGTTGACTAACAGTTGACTAATCAAAAACTAACCTCAGAGACTTATTTCATGATTTTGAAAACTATAAGAACTGAATTCATTATTTTCAAACTATAAGGACTAAAATCATTATTTAATGAAACTATTAGGACCTCAAGTGTATTTAAACCTACCCATATATATATATAATGCTTGTGGGCGCTATTTGTAATTAACGTTACCCAGCTCAAGTAGTTATATGCTGTTTTCTTATTGCACTCGTCCTTGATGGCTCTGTTGCTTTTCGTACTCTTCTCCTTTTCCTTTTGTTTTGCTTATTATTTGAGATGTATTGATAATAATCATAATTCATAACTGTTTTTCTATGCATGGGTTACGTGAGATAAGCATTTTCCCCCTTTACATCTAGTTTTAACATGGAGGTAAAATTAATAAATAAATATTGCTGTACAAGTCGTTTAGGGTATATCCTGCTGATACATTCATATATATTTCTCGCTACTATATCAGGATCTACTTCGTTTAGACAATTGTTTTGTGGACTCGTATTTCTACAGTTTATATGTGAGACAGAATATGTAATTATTAGCCTATAAAAGTTAACCTTTCATTATAGTAAAAGAGGTCGACGGAAAATCAAAATACTTTTTCATGTAAAATAATTAATATATGCAAACAAAAAAGAAAGGAAACTCAGCGGATGTGTGAAAGTATTTTCATGACCTATTTATAGTTAATTGACATACAAATATTTATGACAGAAATCTTAACCAAAAAAGTGTAAGTAAAAACATTTAGCACATTAATATTTATAAAAGTATATTTTAATGTCATGTCAATATCATAGATTTATCATCACTAGTAAAGTTTGTGTTCCAAATTTTTTGGCACATTAAGATCAGAATGACAAATGAAATGGGGGAAAATGATATCTATATATATATATATATTATTTGAAGGTTTAGGGTTCAGGAAGTAGGGAAAGAATCCAAGATTATTTTGCGCGTCACACTCGGGTGAAGATTAGACAACTACAGCTCCAATTAAGAAACACGAAGAAGGGCAGCATGAAAATGAGTGAATACCTATTAAAGATCAAATCCACGGTTGATTCCCTGATTGCAGTGGGATACGATGTGAATAACTATGAGCATGTAGAATCTATTCTTGACGGGCTTTCCAGCGAGTATGATGCATTCATTACTTCGGTTTCCACAAGGTTAGATCCATTTACAGTAAGTGAAATTGAAGCTCACTTTTTAGCTCACTTGGTGAATGTGCAATTCAGAGGGCAACAGTCCAATCATAATAATATTCAGACAAACAGGAACAATTATTTCAATAATCGTAACAATAGCAACTATTCAAATTTCAACAACAGAGGCAGAGGAAATAATTCAAATAGAGGAAGAGGCAGAAGAGGCTACAGTGGCAACAATCCAGGAAGATCACCAGCCACTTGTCAAATTTGGAACAAGGTGGGACACCTAGCATCCACTTGCTTTTATAGATATGACCAGAGTTCAAACGTTCAGAATCAAAAACAACATTCTGTCCAAGTTGCTGCAGTAAACCAAACCACAGAAAACATCACTGATCCGAGTCTGCCATGGTTTCCAGATTCTGGAGCTTCAACCCATGTCACAGCAGACTACTCTAATCTACATTCTGGTGTGGATTACAGTGGCCAGGATAAACTTCACATGGAGGATGGTTTGGGTATCTCTATACAGCACATAGGGCATGCTTTTGTTCAATCCCCTTTCAATTTTTCAACTAAACTCTCTTTGTTTAATATTCTTCATGTTCCTAACATTTCCAAAAATCTATTGAGTGTTTCTCAGTTTACCAAAGATAATAAAGTCTTTTTTGAATTTCACCCTAACACTTGCTTTGTGAAATCTCAAGCTACTAAACAAGTGTTACTGCAAGGCAAATTCAAGGAAGATGGTCTCTATATGTTTGACAATCTCCAGCTGTCCCATTTGGTTTCTTCTTCGAATAATTCTTCTTCCAATTCTCGTATAAAAAAGTTCCCTTGTAATCAGTCTTCTTCCAATGTAACAGTTGTAGTATTCCTTTTTCTTTGACACTGTGGCACAAAAGATTAGGCCGCCCACATTTCAAAATTTTGCAAAATATCTTGCAAACAAATCAATTGAAATATGATAATAAAAGTACTCTTGATTTTTGTAAGGTTTGTTGTTATGGAAAAACTCATGAGATTCCCTTTTCAAAATCCAATACCACTTGTTCTTCACCTCTTGTGATCATATACATAGATCTATGGGGACCTTCCTCAGTAAAATCCTTCAATGGATATTCATACTTTATGCACCTGTTGATTCTTTTAGTAGATTCACTTGGATCTATTTTCTCAAAGCAAAATCTGAAGCCTTTGACACTTTTCTTAAATTTAAGGCCATGGCTGAACTTCAATTCAATACCAAGATTTAAATAGTACAATCAGATGGAGGGGGTGAATTTCAGATCATTTCCAAATTCTGACAATGCCAAGGCATCACTCACCAAAAGAGTTGCCCACACACCCCAGAACAAAACGGTACTACTGAGAGGAAAATTAGACACATTGTTGAAACTGGCCTTACTTTACTTGCTACAGCTTCATTACCTTTAAAATTATGGGATGATGCCTTCTATACTGGAACACTTCTTATTAACAGAATGCCCACCTCCATTCTATCCTACAAAGCCCCCTTTGAAGAATTATTTGATAAATAGCCTGACTATGCTTCATTAAGGGTCTTTGGGTGCTCATGTTTTCCCCTTTTAAAGCCTTACAACAAAGCATAAAATGAATTTTAAATCAGAAGAGTGTACTTTTCTTGGGTGTAGTCCTTTCCATAAAGGTTTTAAACGTCTTACTTCCATTGTTAAGCTTATCATCTCTAGGCATGTCACTTCCGATGAACTCTCATTTCCTTTTGTTGCTAAAACTTTAAAAAAAAGTCATCTTATCCAGTGTTAATTCTAATCTTCCACCCTTTGCTCAACCACCTATCATATCTACTCATAATGCCCTATGTGCTGCTGTAGAAAATATTTTACCTGTGCAAAGTATTACTCATCCTACTATTGCTGTTCATAGTACTGATATTGCTGCTGAAAGAACTACAAACAATCGTGTCTACAGTGCAGACATTAATCCGAACCCTGTAGATGATGCAATCAGTCCTACGGAGGGCATTATCAATTTTGTAGATACTGTGCATCCAAATATTAGTATTGATTTTTCTAATTATCAAATGGCACAACAATTCTAGTTGCCAAATCAGCACCAGTTGACAGATCAATGTATGCAGCAGCCCCGGTCCACAGCACACCCACTGCAAACACGAAGTAAGTCTGGGGTTTTTAAACCCAAAGCTTTTATGTCTGAACGACTTCCCTTAACAAAGGGGAAACTTGATACTATCTTAGAAGCGTTGAACTACCCTGTATGGAAAACTGCAATAAAGGATGAGTTTAAGGCTTTACAGCATACAAAAACATGGAGCTTAGTGCCATTACCTACTAGAAGGAGAGCTATAGGTTGTAAATGGATTTTTAAAGTAAAAAGGAATGCAGATGGATCAATTCAGAGGCATAAAGCTAGGTTGGTTGCAAAGGATTTTTATCAACAACAAGGATTTGACTTTGATGAAACCTTCAGCCCAGTGGTGAAGCCTACAATGCAACAATTAGAGTGATGCTGATTCTAGCTTTATCTAAGTGTTGGAAGGTGAGGCAATTAGATGTAAACAATGTCTTCCTTAATGGCATTTTGCATGAGAAAGTATATATGGATCAACCTATGGGTTTTGAGCATAGTGACAGAAGCTTGGTATGCAAACGCCACAAATCTCTCTATGGGCTCGAACAAGCCCCTAGAGCATGGTTTGAAAAGCTGACTTCAACTTTACATGGTCTTGGTTTTAATCTTAGCAAGTATGATACTTCTCTGTTCATTAGGATTACTCCACATCACTCCACTTATATTCTCATATATGTTGATGACATATTGGTTACAGGCAGCTCTAACAGCGAGATAACATCCATATGCGGAATCTGAACCGAACTTTTGCACTCAAAGATATGGGGGATTTGAGCTACTTCTTGGGAATAGAGGTTAAGAAGATGGGCAATGGAGGATTACACCTTTCCCAAGTCAAGTATATTAGAGATTTGCTCCATAAGGCAAAAAATGCATGAGGCGAGAGGAATATCTACTCCTATGCTTGGAGGTGCGAAATTGTTAAAACAAGGTGGAGATTACTCTGCTGATCCTAGGCTCTACAGGAGTATTGTTGGGGCTTTACAATATGCCACTGTCACGAGGCCAGAGATCTCCTTTTCAGCCAATAAGTTGTGCCAATACATGCATCAACCTCTTGATGATCATTGGAAAACAGTAAAAAGAATTCTGAGGTACTTGAAGGGTACATTACAAATGGCAGCTAATCCTGTATATCATGCCAGGTCAAAGCATATAGAGCTAGACCTTTTTTATATAAGGGAAAAAGTGCTGAAGAAAGAAATCCCAGTCTACCATGTCAATTCAGAAAATCAGATAGCAGACATTTTAACCAAAGCTCTGTCAAAGACACGGTTCTCTGATCTAAGGCGTAAGATGAATATAAGGGAATGTACTGAAGGGACAGAGAGATGTGAAGAAAACTAGAACAATACAGAAGAGTGGAGAAAATGGGTAAATGTTAGAGTAAGCAATACAAAAGAATGTAGTGGATGGGTAAATGTAAGTCTGAGTAAGACCAACTGTAATATCTACGTTTCAAATTGCGGCCGCACTGTTGCGATGCGGCCGCAATATTGCGGATGCGGTGATGGCCGCATCCGCATCACCCCGCAATTGCGGGGTGACTGTAAAATGCTGCGTTGCGCCGCAACGGAACGGAGTTGCGGGTGACTGTAAAACGCTGCGTTGCGCCGCAACGGAACGGAGTTGCGGTCGCAACTCCGTTCCGTTGCGGCGCAATACCGTTCTGTTGCGGTTTTGATATAAAATCAACAGAAAAAGTGAACACAACATCAAAGCATCCCATTTTCAACCCTAGATCTATTCAGAAGGGAGAGAGACTACTTACCCGTTGAAGACTGCCGTCTCCGTCGTCCACTGAAACTCGCTGGCCACCGTTCGTTGATTTCATTCATCTGTCTATTTATTTTCTGTCTCTTCTCCTCTGTTTCCTGTTAGTACAGAAGTTAGAAGAACTTAGTTCTTCTCCTCCTCTGTTTTCCATTTTGGCTTTCTTCTGCCATCGTGGCCTCAAATCTCTCTTCCCGTCGTCGATCTAGAGTCTTGATCTATCTTCGCAGACCACTCATGCGCACCAACTTTCACATCGCACTGCTCTGCCTCTGTTCTTCCTCTGCTCTTGCTTGATCTCCTTCTCAAACCCTCAGTCCCTCACCATCGCGTGCGACTATGCCTCACCGAGACTGCTGTGACTCTCTCTCTCATATTCACCCCCTTTCTCAGTGTCTCCCCTCATGTAAGTTTAATTTTTGTGAGTTGTGAACTGTGATTCTTGACTGAAGGGAAATTGACTTTTTCGTGACCTTGGGTGCTTGGATGAATGGATCTGAAATGATTGAGGGAGAAGGCTATAAAGTTTCGACATGATGGGAGTGAGTGGGAAGTTATTATCAAAAAAAGAAAGAGAGTATTATTATCAAAAAAAGAAAGAGAGTAGATCTTGATTCTAGAGGATTCGGCGGGAGTGAGTGAGAAGTTATTATCAAAAGAAAAAGAAAGAGAGTGGGAATTGAAAATTTGAGTGGGAAGTGAAATAATGGGTGAGTGCTACCATGTCCTATGTGGGTCTTTTGAGTGGGAAGTGTGAAATTTTTTTTAATCTTTTGTGACATTTAAAAAAAGATATGATGAAGATGCAATGATAATTATGAATAATATATGTGATTTGTTGAAAAGAAAAAGAAAGAGAGTGGGAATCGAAAATTTGAGTGGGAAGTGAAAAAATGGGTGAGTGTTGCCATGTCTTATGTGGGTCCTTTGAGTGGGAAGTGTGAAATTTTTTTTAATCTTTTGTGACATTTAAAAAAAGATATGATGAAGATGCAATGATAATTATGAATAATATATGTGATTTGTTCAAAAGAAAAAGAAAGAGAGTGGGAATTGAAAATTTGAGTGGGAAGTGAAATAATGGGTGAGTGCTGCCATGTCCTATGTGGGTCTTTTGAGTGGGAAGTGTGAAATTTTTTTTAATCTTTTGTGACATTTAAAAAAAGATATGATGAAGATGCAATGATAATTATGAATAATATATGTGATTTGTTCAAAAGAAAAAGAAAGAGAGTGGGAATCGAAAATTTGAGTGGGAAGTGAAAAAATGGGTGAGTGTTGCCATGTCCTATGTGGGTCCTTTGAGTGGGAAGTGTGAAATTTTTTTTAATCTTTTGTGACATTTAAAAAAAGATATGATGAAGATGCAATGATAATTATGAATAATATATGTGATTTGTTCAAAAGAAAAAGAAAGAGAGTGGGAATCGAAAATTTGAGTGGGAAGTGAAATAATGGGTGAGTGTTGCCATGTCCTATGTGGGTCCTTTGAGTGGGGAGTGTGAAATTTTTTTTAATCTTTTGTGACATTTAAAAAAAGATATGATGAAGATGCAATGATAATTATGAATAATATATGTGATTTGTTCAAAAGAAAAAGAAAGAGAGTGGGAATCGAAAATTTGAGTGGGAAGTGAAATAATGGGTGAGTGTTGCCATGTCCTATGTGGGTCCTTTGAGTGGGGAAGTGTGAAATTTTTTTTAATCTTTTGTGACATTTAAAAAAAGATATGATGAAGATGCAATGATAATTATGAATAATATATGTGATTTGTTCAAAAGAAAAAGAAAGAGAGTGGGAATCGAAAATTTGAGTGGGAAGTGAAATAATGGGTGAGTGTTGCCATGTCCTATGTGGGTCCTTTGAGTGGGAAGTGTGAAATTTTTTTTAATCTTTTGTGACATTTAAAAAAAGATATGATGAAGATGCAATGATAATTATGAATAATATATGTGATTTGTTCAAAAGAAAAAGAAAGAGAGTGGGAATCGAAAATTTGAGTGGGAAGTGAAATAATGGGTGAGTGTTGCCATGTCCTATGTGGGTCCTTTGAGTGGGGAGTGTGAAATTTTTTTTAATCTTTTGTGACATTTAAAAAAAGATATGATGAAGATGCAATGATAATTATGAATAATATATGTGATTTGTTCAAAAGAAAAAGAAAGAGAGTGGGAATCGAAAATTTGAGTGGGAAGTGAAATAATGGGTGAGTGTTGCCATGTCCTATGTGGGTCCTTTGAGTGGGGAAGTGTGAAATTTTTTTTAATCTTTTGTGACATTTAAAAAAAGATATGATGAAGATGCAATGATAATTATGAATAATATATGTGATTTGTTCAAAAGAAAAAGAAAGAGAGTGGGAATCGAAAATTTGAGTGGGAAGTGAAATAATGGGTGAGTGTTGCCATGTCCTATGTGGGTCCTTTGAGTGGGAAGTGTGAAATTTTTTTTAATCTTTTGTGACATTTAAAAAAAGATATGATGAAGATGCAATGATAATTATGAATAATATATGTGATTTGTGATTTTTATGTGACTGTGTGATACTGTGATGTGTGAATGTGATACTGATATTGAATCACTGATTTATTATTTAGAATTTTAGATTATGTGTATTTGTTATTTGATCTATCTAATATGTGATAAAATTGTAGATATTATGATTTAATAATTTAGTAATCTTATCTATGATTAAATTTTAGATTGACTATGTGATAAAATTATGGATATGATATGTGACGATTTGTGGTTCATGATATTCGAATTAAGTTTATTTGGTTTTTTAATTTGAGAATTGAGAATTTGGAATCCAGATTCAGTGACTTAGCCATTTTCTAAGTTACATAACATACTGAAAGAATAGGCTATTTATTCCCTTAATTAAGATGTTTCAATTGCAATATGGTTATACAAAATAATAAAATTGAAAATTATTTTTAAACTTCTTTTTATTATTTTATTTATTCTTTTTATTATGTTATTATATGCAACAGGGCTATAAAAAATAATAAAATTAGAAATTATTTTTAAACTTCTTTTTTATTATTTTGTTTAATCTTTTTATTATGTTATTATATATAATGTTGTTGGGGAATAAAAATAATTTTTGCTGGAATAAAATAATGTTGTCTAAAATTTTATTCAATTAGGCATGGGCATTCTATTGTTTAGTTGGAATATCAACGTAAATATGAAAAATAATTATGAGAACATGATTATGATAAGAATTGATGAAAATAAATTAAATAAGCATTATGTATAATAACATAATAAACAAATTAAACAAAATAATTAAAAAGAAATTTAAAAATAATTTTTAACTTTATTTTTTTATAACCCTATTGCATTTAAAACATGCTATTTAAAGGAATAAATTGCCTATTCTTTCAATATGTTATGTGACTTAGAAAATGGCTAAGTCACTGAATCTGGATTTGAGAATTTGAGATTGATCATTATTATTTTATATATTATATTTTTCTTGAAGTTTGTTATGTTTTATTAATAGGTACTACAAAATATAAATAATGCCACCAAGAGAAGAATTTCCATCTGGAAGAGCTGAAGGTGCTCCTAGCATAGATCCTGGTTGGCATTTTGGAACTCCTGTACCTGGAAATCGAAACAATATAGAGTGTAAACTTTGTGGGAAGATAGTGAAAGGAGGAATTACTCGAATAAAGGAACATATTGCACACTTTCAAGGGAACGTTGCTCCTTGTCCTAGAGTTACTAAAATTGTCAGAGAGGGTATGATGAAACTTCTGACAGATACTAAATCAAAAAAAAAAAATTGATTCAAGAAAAAGAAAAGAAGAATTTGAAGCAAGATTGCAAGGTGACGATGATGATGAAATAGAAGGGTTTATTGATGATGATATGCAAATGAGATATGCAACTCAAGAAAGTAGGAGAGCTCAACATGAATGGGAAGATAGACAAAGATTTAGACATCAAACAGGTGGGGCACAAAATGTGTATGATGAGGGTGGAAGCTCTCATGGTCATGCAGTGGGTGCCAGCGGTGCTAGTAGACAACGTCTGTCTAGTGTAGAAGATACTGCATTTAATTTGAGGTCCACAGATATTGATCTTGTTAGAAGTCAAAGTATGAAGCAAATGAAGACGTTGAGAAAAAAGTTAGGGCAAGCGGTCTCAAAATTTATAATATATGAGCGTCTTCCTATGAACCTATCTAATTCTCCATGGTTGCATAGTTTAATTACTACCGCTGCCAGTCTTGGTAGCCCAGGTGTTAGATTTCTGACACCTTATGAGATTTCTAATGTTTACTTGGAAGACGAGTACAAAGAAATGAAACAATGGATCGAAGGGCTCAAAGGTGCATGGAAGGAAAGAGGTGTGACAATAATGTGCGATGGTTGGACGAACAGTATCAATCATATGCATATCATGAATTTTCTTGTCTATTGCAGTAAAGGTACTATTTTTTTAAAATCTATTGATGCCTCCAGTGTTGCTAGTAGAAATACTGATTACTACTTCCAGTTACTTGATAAAGTTGTGGAAGAAGTAGGAGAAGAATATGTAGTCCAAGTGATTACAGATAATGAAGGGGCCTTGAAGGCAGCTGGAAAAAAATTGATGGAAAAAAGGCCACATATTTATTGGTCACCTTGTGCAGCTCATTGTTTGGATTTATGCTTAGAGGATATTGGGAAAAAGTCCAATGTACAAAAAGTGTTGGAAGATGCAAAGGTGATCACAACTTTTATATATAACCACATTTGGACTGTTAGTCTTATGAAAGAATACACTAAAGGCAGAGAGATTATTCGTCCAGGCATAACCAGATTTGCTACCCAATTTGTACAATTGCAATCTATTGTGAAGCAAAAAGAAGCGTTGAAAAATATGTTCACCTCTGACAAATTTAGAAAGTCCAAATTTGGGAAGGCAAAATCTGGACCAGGGCATGATGCAAAAAAAATAGTTTTGGATGAACACTTTTGGTCCAAAGCTAATGACATATTGAAAGTATTTGAGCCTCTAGTTAAAGTGTTAAGACTTGTTGACGGTGATGAAAAGCCAACTTTGGGTTTCATTTACGAGGCTATTGATAGAGCGAAACAATTTATAGAGAAAAATTGTCGCTATCTCTTGCATTATAACTCTATAATAGATAAGCGGTGGAAATTTCTACATTCTGATCTACATTCAGCGGGTAAATTCTATATATAAATTTTATTTTATTGCAAGTTATTAGACCAATTTACATATTTGGATATTAATTGAAAATTTTTTACTTTTTGTTTCAGGTTATTTTCTCAACCCTCAATTTCAATATGGAGTTTCACATGGACAAGATGTTTATAAAGAAACATTTGAGGGAACAAAGAATGTAATTTCTAAGTTAGAAAGAAAATTAGATGATCAAGTCAAAGCAATGCAACAGGTTAGCGTATATAACTTTAAAAGATTTGTTATAATAAATATTCAAAATATAATATTGTGTATTTAGTATTTACATTATATATTATATGTTGTTGTGTAGTTATTCATTTTTCGGGATAAAGCTGAGACTTTTGGTACAGATATAGCTCAACGAGCATGGTCTCGTATGAATCCAGGTATGATAAGATTTTTTTATGGTCTTTTTATATATTTTTGCTATAAAAAACGTTGACCACTTAGATAAAAATATTATTTTTATTCTATAAAAAATGTTGACCACTTAGATAAAAATATTATTTTTATTTTCTTCTTACCAATCTTTCTAGATATAATAATATTTTTTTTGTTGTTTAACCATTTGTAGTTTTATTATTTTTATATATTCTAAATAATTTATTTATTTATTTTGTCCAAATAGCTGAATGGTGGTTGCTCTACGGTTCATGTGCTCCTGAGCTCCAAAATATTGCAATTAAAGTCTTTAGCCAAACAACTTCAGCATCAAACTGTGAAAGGAATTGGAGTACATTTAGTTATATTCATACAAAGACAAGAAATAGACTCAAGTATAAAAAATTACAAAAACTTGTCTTTACCTTTTACAACATGAAGCTGAAGACGAGACATATGAAAAGAAGAAGTTCAGAAGAAATAGAAAATAGTTTCAACCCAATTAATCTTGATTACATATTCAATGAAGATGATCCTTTGTCTCCATGGATTGAAGAGAGGGAAGACCCAGTACTAGATGGACTTCAAAATGCAGAATGGCTTCCTAGAATGGATTCTGAAGATGAGGACATAATAGAAGAAGAAGCAGATGATGATGATGATGATGAAAGTGATAGTAATGATACTAATGGTGGTTTGAGTCCGCCAAGCAGCAATAGTGGTGGTAGAGGTGGTGGTAGTGCAGAAAACATTCATGGGAGAGATGAATATAGAGAACAAGACCCATATCAGGACACTCCATATACTATGCGTGATCAAGGTTTTTGTATTGATATATCATCTTTTCCTGAATACCGCCCTACTGAAAGGGATGGAAGACAACATTTTGAAGATTCAATCTCTTCAAGTTTTTCACAAAGTTTTAGTGACTTTGGCATTGGTGAATCTTCTCAAAGTAGCCAAGGTCATTATCCACCATCCTATCAGCTACCTTCTTATCAAGCTCCACCATATTATCAACCTTCAATGAACCATCAAGAGCCTAATTACTATCAACCATTTTATCAAGCTTTTCATCAACAATTGGAGCCTGGGAGAGGGGTTTTTGATTATATTTTTGGACAAGGAGCAAGCCTTGGTGATGCTGAAAGTGAAACTACAGGTTATGAACCTCCACGCCATTCAACTATGTGGTGATGAATGATGATTAATATCTTGTAATCTTGTTTGATAATTATGTAAATACATTTGTATATGATTTTTCACTTATTAACACATTAATTATCTTTTTTCTTAATTTTTTCAAGTAAAATTAATATGATTGCATAGAATAAGAGTCTATATTTATGGAATTAATATAAATATTATATATAATATGTCATATATTTTTGAAATTAAAGGTTAAAACAATTATATACATATTTTATATATTTTGTGCAACTAAAGAAAAATTCACGACCGCAATGACCGCAACCGCATCGCAGCGTCCGCAACACCCGCAATCGCAGCGACCCGCAACGCAACCGCAATTTAAAACCTTGTGTAATATCGTTGGTAGTTAGTGTTAGTTAAGTACTAGCATTTAGTATCTCTGTTATAAATACACATGTATTCCCTCAGATGAATAATATTCAAGCTTACACAAGTCTTGATTCTATTCTTTCTTTTCCCTCTCTGTGTTTTTCATTTGAGTCGACCTCTACAGTTCCTTACAAGAAATCAGTAAATTGATTGTGCTAGTATCTCTAAGGCAGAGGAGGCAAGAAATGTTTAGACCTTCCTCTACAAATTAAAAGATTTAACAATAAACCTCTTGTTTAAACCTAGGTAGCATAATATATATATATATATATATATATATTATTATTATAGGAGAGAATGTTTTTCAATTTTCATGGGAGGTGTGTTTCAAATGACTTAAAATATGACGTTCTCGAATCTCTCCCCCTTTTTGTTTATAAATAAATCTTGAACAACTATTAGTTGGTCTAATATTAAGAATTTAATTGATCAAGATCATTCAGCAACGTGCAATATTTCACAACTTGAAGCATCTGATTACACTATTAATTGGATTTATAAATTGTTCATTGAAATTAATTTTATATGTGTGTTTGTGTGCGGGATATTGTGAAATTTATATATTAGCTTCCTTGTCGCGGATTAAAATTAGTTTTCATATAAAATTGCACATGTTTTTTGTAGATCCCATAAATATTAATTATAATATTAAAGAAAAGTATCGATGTTTTATATCGCTGATGTTAGACGTGTATTTGAAAGCATGTGTGTGCAGTTATTTGTAGACGTCACCATATCAATATGTCACAGTTAGTTATATTGCGGTTTCTTTTTGAAATTCGATGGATCTCTGTTGCTTCTCCTGTAAGCTAGCTTTTTCTTTTCCCATCTGATTATATAAAATTAAACAGATCTAAAAATTATCAAATATATTATAGCCCTTCTATCATCGGCGCTTGGTGCAGGACTCCATTGGCTTCCCGGTTTTCTCACTTCCATATATCCATCACAATCACCCTTAGTCAACTCCACATCAAACTCTCTCTGCAGTGGACTGGGGTAATCCAAAATAATAACCGGCTCTCTTAGCCTAATATCTTCTTTAACCAAGCTCAAATTTTTCCTATGCTAAGGACCCAAACTTGCTTTAGGTAGCCCATGACACCACTCTATTTTCGAAGGCTCAGCCTTGCCACCAGTGTTCCACCTCTTCCATTCGGCTTTCACCTTTTTCATGCAAACTTTTCGACGTTGACCCTGCGCGCCTGTCCTCTCTCCCTCCCCTCATGCAACGACACATGCTTTTCAGATAATGGCTTGTTCCCTTGGACCAATTTGGCAAAATGCTACGGTTGGTAAAAAAGTTCCTCAACTACTTCTCCTCAAATCCTAATTAACTCATTACCCGCAATTCAAATATATCGTAATAATTTTACTTTTTTGTAACATCCTTAGTTTTCATATCAGCATTTAGGCCTAACACTATCTATACCTCTACAAAATATCCCATCTAAATCTTTCCCACCATCTGGATCCCTAGTGTCAATGGAAGCAACAACCCATGTTTCGCAATATGAAGATAGCAACGTTCTTATTAGAAAAGGCCTTATCACTTATGATATAGAAAAGCGTAATTATTATTATTCTTTTTCTAACTACGTAGTTTACATTTAATTTTATTTCAATGAAATTTATCCATTTTTTAGTTTATTTGAACCAGGTTTAATTTCTCCAAACTATAATAAGGTTCGAGGTCGGATGGTGTCCGTCATGAAAGCAATGTACAATGGATCATACACTTATTGGAGATATGTACTAGAATGTCTGTGAAATTTTTGGTGGATAGAATTTCAAGTACAATTTCATTATCATTATTTATATTTCTTTTCTTGGTTTTATAGTTTATTGATATTTAACTAAATGTTTTTTTAGAAATATTATAGTTGGTTACCATATCATGGCAATAATATTTACAGTATTTGGAAAAGTTGTTTGTCAATGCGCTTGAAGGATTTGATATATACAGAGCATAAGAATAATAAAAAACCACACTGGATAGGGGAATCTATTTGGAATCAATTGCAATAAATGAGGAACAACATAATTCAAACAAATTAGCGAGCAAAAGAAGAAAAATAGATCTTATAACTCTAATGGGTTCGGCCCATCTCTTCACACTAGAAGCTTCATTTCAATGGTTGAGCACAAGAGAAGATTGGTAACTTGTTTAATTTTTTAAAATATATTAATTTACTATTTCATCATTATATCTAAAATTTATTTATTTATTTTTTCTATACCATAGATAAAAGAATCAAGACAAGAACATACTGCATCTGATTTATTTCTCCAAACTCATCAGAATAAGACTGATCAGAGATGAGTTAATAAAAAATCAGAAGCAACCTTTGTAAATGTTATTTCATGTACAATTGTATATGCATGGTATATTTTTCATAATACTACCTAATATAATTCCATTTTTTTTCAAGACAGAATATTAAAGGCTACAATCTTCAACTACCTCTAAGCAACAATTGTCGGATCTTGATCTATGGATGAAAGCAACCAGAGGAAAAAGAAGAAGACAGATATATGGTTTAAGAGTTAAGGCCACAAAATTTTTAGTACTCCAACCTCTGGATATCATATACAAAAAGCTTGCTTGGGCTCGTTCTTGTGTATTTCAACAAGTTCTAAAAGATAGACTTGTTATAAGTCTAAGTAAATCTTACAAAGAAGAGTTGAAAAAATATGAGAAAATGATGAGAGGACTAAGTAATCAAATCACTATCATGGAGAGCAAACTAAATGCAATCCAAGTATCTTGTCTACCGCATCCTCCTCCACAAGTATTTCATATAAGTTCAAGTCAACCAGGAGACGTATAAGTATATCGATCAGAAATAACTTCTTTAAACAAATTTTTTTTATTCCACTCAATATTCCAGCAGATGAAAACATCGATGATGAGGATGAAGCAGATGATGAGGAAGAATAGATTTATATTTGGCAAATTAATTGAATATTAATATAATATTTTTTTGCAACTAATTTTTTTATTTAATACAATTTATTAACGTTTATTCATAAATATATTCAAATATATAGTATAATTTACAAATAATATTAATATATAAAATATATAACAAATTATTCAATATTATACTAATAATACAAAATAACATATTATAAAATACATAAAACATTATTTAATGAAATATGTCAAACCTTGTTTACATTGATATAAAATATGTAATAGGTTGTTTGATAGTAATAAGTAGAAGCATAGTAATTTTTTTAGCTATTATATTTGGTTCCCGCGAATTCTGTATAAATATTTTGGCACACTTCAAAAATATTTGATTCCGCGCCAAAATAAGTTTATTTAATAGCTCGCACTCATTTATCAGCCTTCGGATGCAGTATTTTCTTTCACTCCTCTTCTACTCTACAATCTTCAGTTTCCTCTCGCTACTTCACTAGTATTCTCTTGACAATCTTTTCAGTTTAACAGCTTTTTATTTCCTTCTCTTTTGTCTCATCTGAATGCACTGGTGGTATTTCCTTTTCTCTCCTCTTTTGCTCTGTGGTTCAGATTCCTCTTGCTGCTTCACTGGTATTGTCCTGACATTCTTTTCAATATGTTATTCTCTTCTTTAATAGCTTTTTATTTTCTCCACTTTTGTCTCATCTCTTACCAAATTTTTATTACTTGACAGGATAACAAAAAGTTGTCCATACTACAGTGTGTACCAGATCTTCTTTGATATCCATCTTCCCTTTTTGGCTTTTTCAAGTTTGGCTTTCTAATAATCAATTCCAATGTTTATGTCTTAACAGGACGAGAACGAGGACAAAGACGAGGACAAATTTGTTTACAAACTAGATGCATTAATTTTGAAGCAAAATTGATGATAAAAAAGGAATACAAGAGCAAACTTAATGTTAAGTTATTTGATTTTCTCCTCTCTAAAGCAAATTTATAGACTGAAATAAAAATATCTTTATAATCTATAATTTCATTTATACCTATCAAATTTATAATTTCTAGATTCAATTGTAAATTAAACGATAAACTTATAATCAAAAAATTCATTTGTAATCACATATAAATTGATAACAGCTAAATTACAACAATACAAATAAAACACATATAAAATTAATAAAAAAATATTTTTTATTATTAAATAATATAACATAATAATTAAAGTGAAAATATTAAAAAAAAAAAAAACTTACCAGTTTGACTGAAACACATACGATGTAGCTCGGGGGCTAGTCACCCAAGACACACATACTGTGTGGCTCGTTATGCGTGGCTTGAGCTCCCAGACCCCAAGCCACATGTTTGTGTGTCTCGTGTGGCTGCCTGCCTGACCCATAGCTGCCAGCCCGAGCAACACACACCTTGTGGCTCGATGGCTTCTAGCCCAAGCCATAAGAGATGTGGCTTGTAATAGCTGGCACAGGGTTCTACTCCTGGAGCCACTCACGAGTATATGGTGCCGGGTCCCCTCCCCAGCACTACATGCAGTAACGTGGCTCAAGATTCCACTCCCCGAGCCATATTTTATATGTAGCTGTGACCAAGACACAATACGACTGGAGGATAAGTCCTGGCCACACATATATGCATGTGTAGAACATCTACCCTTTTTGGACTTTTAAAATATAAATAAATTGATATATTTGCTTATATATCTATATGGCCTTAGGTTTTGCGACTATTATGCAGTAGCAAACGTGTAGTAGGAAATATATTTTCAATCGGAATTTAGTTAGTTTGTAATCAGTAACTATCATTTTTACTACTGCAACTTTTCAGTAGAAAGTCAGTAAGAACTCCCGATTTTCTACTGCATCTCATGTATTTGCGACTGGAGTTTCTGTAGGAATAATGTCTTATTCTTGTAGTGTATGCACATTTTGAGCCATATATATTGGGTGCTATCATTAATTAGGTCCATGATAAGATCTTGTATTTTGTATTGAGGTAACTTTTTGATATATTCTATAAGTTGGTCTGTGGTGTCAATGTAAATATTTAGTGTGTAGGTATATGACTTTAAATAATAACAATAATGATGTGTTTTTATATATATTATTATATATTATTTATTTTATAAAAAATGTTTAGCCCTAACAATTTATTTGAGTGGACTGACAATATATTCTATAAGTTGATTTGAGGTGTTAATGTAAATATTTTGTGTGTAGATACCTGACTCCAAATAATAATAGTGATGTGGTGCTATTATAAAAAGGGGTTAATCCATAGGTAGATGGATATGGGTAGTGGTTTCTTAGGTTATATATGAGAAAACAAGCTTTTGGTAAACATACTGTGTGTTATTAATGTTTTTCCATCAAACCAAAGATTAGACAAAATCTCTCATATCTTTCTAGAAGAGTCTATCTTCTTTCGACTCACCTTAAAGTTAATGATAGATTAATGTACGCTCTTTATTCGTGTATTTTATAATATTTTTATTGTTTATCAAGATCGACAAATAATAGATTCATAGTTTAAGTTTTTCGCATTTGTGTTTCTCATGAATTGTGATTCTTTGGCTTGAGATTATACAAAATATGCTTTCAACCTCTCAAAACACATTGGAAACTTTATATCTTTGCGTTGGATCAGCAGCAACATGCATCATCCAATACGAGTTGAAGCCGTTGAACAAGTATGGAGAATTGCTGAGCACAAATTCTGTGCCTCTGGTTTGAACAAACCTACGTGGTGATGGTCAAGCCACTTTTGGAACCCTACTAGCTTCGCACACTAGGGCTACAACAAGAAGAAGAAGAAGAATAAAATGGAGGCTCCTATTAATGCATGCCATTATTTTTGTGAATGATGTTAAAAATGAATGAATTAATGCCTCGAAGAAACAGGAGATGAGTAAGTTTGGATTTGAATAGAAGAGATGAATTAGAGTGAAGGGAATTGACGGGTGGTGAGAACATATGTGGGATTGGTGGCATTTTATAGAAGAAAAGAATTGTTATAATAATAATTGAAAAACAAATTAAGATAAAATGTTTTAGTTGCTGAGATCATATGGAGAAGTTGGCACGTAGATATATGTAGCTAAAGCACCTGAGGATGAGGATTCATAAAGAAGAACAAATTAAGTTTTAGGGATAAAATCGCTATAACGGTTAAGATGGTTGGGAATGCATGTGGGCAGTTTTCAATGACGTAGGCTTCTTTCATGAGAATTTTTCTCATTTAATTTTAAATATAATAGTTTTCGAAATTTGATATCATATCTACTTACGATTTATATGTAGTTTAAATTCATATAAAAGTTCATGTCATTTCATTTATGTGTGTAATAAATTTTAGCATAGTTGTCAAAATCGCGATTTAACTCTTAAAATCGTACGATTTTACGTTTCTACCCCCCCAAATCGAGTAAACTCGTACATAAACTCGGAAACCGGTCAAACTCGGTCAAACTCGGTTGAAATCGGTCAAAATCGTTGATTTTACCGAGTTAGAACAGTGCAGCCCAAATTTTTTTTTTTTAAAGAATTGCAGCCCAAATAAAATAGTGCAGCCCAAATTTTTTTTTTTAAAGAATTGCAGCCCAAATAGAACAGTGCAGCCCAAATATTTTAGTTTGTCCCATTTGTGGTGTTGATAGAATATCATTTGTGTTGTATGGACATCTTTTGTATGTTCTATGTTGTATGGACATCTTATGTATGTTCTATGTTGTATGAACATCTTATGCATGTGGACATCTTATGTATGTTCTATCTTGTATGGACATCTTATGTATGTTGTATGGACTATGGACATCTTTTGTATGAGTTTAATTAGTGAATGTATATATTGAGTAACATGAAAGAGTAAATGTAAACTCTTACGAGTTTACGATCCGATTTTATGATCCGAGTTTACTCCCCTCCCCGAGTTTGGGTAAACTCTCGATTTTGACAACCTTGAATTTTAGTACAATTAAATTAGGACTAAGTTAGTGATTTAGTTTCTAAAACATTACAACTACTTTAATTTAATTCTTGAAAAATATTTTATTGATTGTCTCCATTTGATCTTTATTATTATTAAATCACAAAATTTATTATTGTTAAATATTAAATTTTTTGCAAGTGTCTAAATTGATATGTTTGATATTTCAGAAATTAAATTGAGACAATTATAATTTTTAACCCACCATATTCATAATTTACTATTAAATTAGACAACCCTTTTATGATATACCGAGTTCTCTTCATTTTGGATAGGATATGTGTTACATAAAAAATGAACTTAATTTTCATTAAAAGATAATTAATTTCTAAATATATAGAAAGAAAATTATATATTGCGGGTGTATATATATATATATATGCCTATCTCTCTCTCTCTCTCTCTCTCTTTTACAACTTAGATCTCATTATCAAGGTTTTTTCGTGTTTTAGGGAAGTTGTGCAATGGGGGGTACGTAGTATATTTATTAAATTTCAGTTGGTCTTAAGATTTCCTAAGAATGTTATTTACTCAACAATTTGCTGAATTAGATATGCATAACTTGTGTTGTGATAAACTTTTTTTTTTTGGTTACATGTATGATTGCTTTAATGGGTATAGGAAAAAAAAATTATTGCATCATCACTTACGTTCTTCAGAAACTTTACAATTAGGGCATATATATCGCTTTTTCTTGATTATTATTTAATTATATTTATGTATATTTTATATTTAGATTTTAATAAAAATAATCAGATAAACATTTCTATTATTAAATATTTATTTCACTTAGATTTTGAAAATGTTTAGTATTTCAAGGTTATTATAAAAATATGCGCGAACAATTATAACTTCGAAATATTGGCTTAATATGAATAATAGTCTGTAAAAGTTTTAAAACATTTTAAAATATTACCAAAGGTAAAAGTACTATTCCTGAACTTATGGTTGTTAAAATCTTGATCTAAATCTTAAGATGTTATATTCTTACGATTTCAAACTAAATCGAACGATCTCGATCCTGTGTAAGATTTAAATCTATTAGGATTTTAGTATGATCTCAATTTAAATCTCAAAATCTTACGATTTTACGATTTTATCAATTCTATAATATTTTAAATTTTCGTCATTTTTATTTGTTGATATGTTTCTAATCTATTAGGTTAATTGAGATAAAAAAAGTCATTAAATTAATTTAATTATTTACTAATACTATACAATTACAGTCTTATCCCTCATAATTTGTTCAAGTTTTAACTTAGTTTAATGAAAGCTGACAATAAGATATAGTATTATAAGTTTTGAAAAAGAAATTGTCTATTTGGTGTGAAAAAAAAGAAGTTTCTAAATATAATAGAAAATGGGGGTTGTTTTCTATTTTTTTCTTTACTAAGTGTATGATATTTGAACTTGTTTTATTAAAATATAATGAGACTTTGATGGTTTTATATTATTTACAAAATTTATATCATTATATATATATATATATATATATATATGTATTTATATATTTATATATTATTTTGCATTTTTTATAAGATCTTACGGTCTTCGTTTCAATCTATCATGTGCCACTTCTGATCTGCATGAGATCTCGATCCGAACAACAATGTATGCACTTGAATTTGACCCCTGTTTCAATTAAAACTTAAAATTTTATTTCATATCAATTATATTCCTTATGTTTTCAATTAATTTTGATTATAATCCTCAGGCTAACGCCTTCTAAATATTTAACAATAGATAATAATATGAAGTCTCATTTTGCATATGTCAATACCAAATCATCTATTCCAAATGTGTCATGTAGACATATGCGAACTTAAAATGACCAACCCCTAATTCTTTAGTTAATGACAAAAAAATCCATTCTTCTTCATCTTCCTTCTCCTTCTTCCCTATTCAATTATATATTTTAAGATTTAAATGATTATTTTGGTCCAAATTAAGACCAAAAAGATATTGTAACAATTTAGTGGCAACAAAATAAATCACAAAATAGTTTATTGAGACACCTTAAACTACAAGGAAACAAATTAATTTTTAATCAGCCCACAACGAGTTTAATTGTAATTTGCCTGTATAATTATAGTGAAATATATGAAATTCAAAAGAGAAATATGGACGAATGAATTATAACCGGATTATGCACACGCACACACAGACAGATATATATATATATATATATGGAAAGCTGCTCAGATTTTATTAATAAATTGACTCAAAAATTATCACATCCTTTATGGCCCTATGCCAAAATTAATAACGGCATAATAGTTAGTAATCTTAATTATAAAAATAACCAAACTCTCAAAGTAGCAGAGAAAATGTGGTCTAAATTAGAATATTATATTTTGATATTCTAAATTACACATTAGTCCTTATTAATCGCCATCTCAATAAATGGGTTTATAAAATTTTCGTAGTTTCGATCCCTTTGTTTTTATTCACATTAAATTACAAAAACGGAAAAAAGTTACTTTCTACTTTCATTGCTCTCATTTATGTGACCTTCAAAGCAAAAGTGAAAAAAATGGGTAAATTATTGTTTAACCCTGAAAAGACTTTTGTTGTTTCAATTTGATTCTTAAAAAAATCAAATGTTTTAATTTAGTTTACAAAAAATTAGATTTGTCTCCATTTATTCATTTTCATTACTAAATTGTAAAATATATCATTATTAAATATCAAAATTTTCATTACCAAAATCACTTAACGATAAACAAAAAGATTAAAAAAAAATATAATTTTTTAAAAATTAAATTGAGACACTTAATCTTTCAAAAAATAAATTGAAAACAACTAATAAATTAAGAACAATTATAATCAAGTTTTTGGAGAAAATTATTTTATATTGTATTTATATGTTTTCTTCTCTTCTCCCCATTCTGAACATTTAAAGACTAAAAGCCCATTTTCCTCCCAACCTAAAAGACCTTATCTTGCTTAACAACTGTTAAATACACTCCTCTAATTAATGAAAAAAAGATTGAATCCTTCATTTAGAGGATCGGAGACCCCTTATCTCCCTATCTTTTCATCCTTGCTATGGAATTTTTAAACAGCCTCATTGTTAAAAAAAAATTTATTTAGGAGAATGGCATCCCAAATTCAAAAATAAAAACCTTTCATTTCACATCTTTTGTGGATGACATTCTCCTTTTTGGAAAAGCAAATGCCAAAACTTTTGAGGCTATACACGACGTCCTTGATACCTTCTGTAGCTTTAGTGGTATGATAATTAATTATGCAAGATCGAAAGCATGGTTCTCTAAGATGGTCTCACAATACAAATTTGACCTCATCAATTCTCTGTTTGATGCAAGCCACTCCTCTAAACTTGGATCTTATCTAATTAGTTACCCTTTAAAAGCAAATTATAAAAAATCCGACTTTAACTTCATTCTAGACAAAATCAATACCAAACTCCAAGGATGGAAATCAAATCTTCTCTCCAAGATGGGAAGGACTGAGCTTCTAACCTCTACCATCTCAAATATTTCCACTCAACAACAACAACAACAACAACAAAGCCTTATCCCACTAAGTGGGGTCGGCTACATGGATCGCACGACGCCATTGAACTCTATCAATGACCAACTCTTTAGATATCTTATTTACTAAAAGGTCCCGTTCAATAATTTCTCTAAGTATCTTTTTTGGTCTTCCTCGACCTTTTTTCATAGGGCTCCAAATCATCTGCTCAACTCTCCTAACTGGTGCTTCCAACGGTCTTCTTTACACATGCCCAAACCATCTTAAACGGTTTTCAACCATTTTTTCCTCAATAGGTGCCACTCCAACTCTACTTCGTATATGATCATTACGGATCCTATCTCTTCTTGTATGACCACACATCCAACGCAACATCCTCATCTCCGCCACTCCAATTTTATGTTCTTGTTGTCCTTTCATTGCCCAACATTCACTCCCATATAAAATCGCTGGTCTTATAGCAGTACGATAAAACTTTCCTTTGAGTTTATCAGGTACTTTCCGATCACAAACAACCCCTGATGTCATTCTCCACTTCAACCACCCAGCTTGTATCCTATGTTCCACATCTCTAATAACTTCGCCGTCATCTTGTATAATTGATCCCAAATACCTAAACTTTGACACTTGTGATACGACCTGATCACCAAGTTTAAAAGCATAAAAGCATACACTCTTCCATAGATAGAAAGATGAGAGATCGACTTCTTTTGGAATCACAATGAATACTCCAAAAAATTAGATACTATTAGATGGAGCAATATTTGCAAACCAAGAACGGAAGGGGGCTGAGGAATTAAGAGGTCTGAACCACAAAATAGAGCCCATATTCTTAACCTTATCTGGCGTCTTCATAATAATCCAAAACAGCCGTGGACTCTTACTCTGTTAAATAAATAAGGATCTTCTCTTTCTCAAAAGAAATCTCACTGTTCCCTCACACACAGAAGCATTCTTAAAAACTTGCCCCATTTTAAAGCTGGCATCAAAATTGTTATAGGGGATGGGGAAAATACAAACTTCTGGTCTGATCCTTGGCTCAGTAAACAATTAAGAACTCTTATTCAAGGACCTCTTCCAAACTCTGAAGATAAGCGAACTATTAGCTCCATTATAAATTTGAAGGATCTATTTGGAATTTTAATGATCTTCCCTTTATTCTGCCCAAAAGCATCCAACAAAAATTCTTTCACAGCCCCTTCCTCAATTTACAAACCCGCCTAATGACAGGACAGTGTGGAAATTCACAAATAATGGCTTATTCTCTTCTAAAACTGCTTACAATCATGCCTTTAGCAAAGAAGAAAATTATCAAACAATCAGCACAGAAACTGTTCTTAGATTAGAAAAGCTAACTGTCATCCCAGAGAAAAATTCTTTCTTTGGCAATCTTTTTCAAGAGGTCTTCCAACAATCCTCAGACTCAAAAAAGCCTCTTGCCTAAACAATAACTTATGTCCTATCTGCAGCTCTCACCCCGAAACACATTTGCATACATTTAAAGAGTGTCCCCTTTCGAGACAAATCTGCATATCCTTGCATCCTCCTCACCATACTACTTTCTTCAACCAAAATCTCCAGAAATGGCTAGCTTCTAATAGTCAAAACTCCTCTCCAAGTTGCTTAACAATTCCTTGGAATACCATCTTTCTCTATACAATCAGGGAAATTTGGCTCTCTAAGAAACAAAATTGCTTTTCAATCTTTTCCTTCTAATGTTATTACCATTAAAAAGTCAATCCTCTTCAAAGCTGCTGAGTTTTGGTCCTTCTCTCCATAAAATTCCCAGTCTACTCTCTCTCACCCCCGCTGCAGATTCTCATAATACTCACCTTTCTTGGGAGAAACCTGGCTACTCCAAATTTCTAGGATATGGGTCGGTCTTCCTGGCTGAAGCTTAGTCTCTATTTTTGGGTTTACAATATGCGACACACCTGAAAATAGCTAAGATTATGATTGAAACTGATAGTCAGACTGTCTTCGATGCTTTCCATTCTGCTGATGTCAATAATCACCCTTTGGGTATTCTAATCTTCTCCAATATTTTGAAGAGCGTAACCTGATTAAGATTCCTAGGGGAAAGAATATTTGCGCGGATCTTTTGGCAAAGCATGCTAGAAGACATAAAACTCGCATTAGAACTTTGCTTTAATATTTAGTGCTTTCTTTTGGTTGTTCTCTTTTGGATGTACTCTTTTGCTTTGCTTTCTGTTTAGCCTGACTGTACACCCTTGTTCTCCCAAAAAATAAAAAAGAGAGAAAGACTAAAAGGCCACATAGAAATACAATAAAAGCGCTCACCATAGGAGAAGGGATTGGTTGCTGCACGCAAAATGTCTTTGGAAGTCGTTGGATCAATTTGATTCAACGGCTCTTATTTATTCAGTATTTTTTATAGAATAAATTTATAATTATTATTTATGTTTATTACTATGCTTGCGGAGGCTCCTTGCACAGAGCCAATCCTTTATCCCACCATAGGGCATCACAAATTGATATTCAAAATCGTGCGGTTGGAAATTGAGCTAGTGGTAATTACTAATTAATAACTTTGAACAATTTATAAAATTGGACTAATTAAAAATTTGAACTTTGATATATTATATTATCTGTCTAAAAAATTATTGAGTAAATTATTGATTTAGTCCCTAAAAAATTACAACTTTCTCAATTTAGTTCTTGAAAGATTAAGTGTTTCAATTTAGTTTTTAAAAGACTGTATTAGTCTTAATTTTGTCTTTTCGTTGGTAAATTACAAAATTTACCATTACTTAATCTCAATTTTTGTTACTAAAAATTACTCTAACAAAAAGAGAGACCAAATTTAAACAAACTCAATTTTTTAGAAACTAAATTGAAACACTTAATTTTTTAAAAATTAAATTGAGATGACTGTAATTATATTGCGACTAAATCCGTGATTTACACAATTATTTATATTTGAAATATAAAACCTTCAATCCTTTTTGTGATCCCTATCCCAAAAGAGAAAACGACAATGAATCTAGATAAATTACAAGCTTCAACTAGATTTTTCTTATAAAGTTGAATTTTACTATGAAAAGAATCGTAACGTTTGCTGTAGTGGAAAATTTAAGAGTATGGAATCGAATGTGTCAAATATAGAGATGGAGAGAGGATGATCATAAAGTAAAAGAATGGGATTACGAGAAGAAGAAAATTAAAGCAAGGTATTGCTGGAGCTGAGTATTACATCAGAATATAACAGAATATAACTGAAATGTTATATAGGAACAAGAATATATACGTTTATGAATATCTATATGTATATGTATAAGTGCATTGGATAATATATATGTGGCAACCGTAGGAAAAGAAACGACGTGTAGTGCATGCATATCGATATGGAAGTTACAATGACGTCAAACCCTAATCTCTGTGGGTGGAGATCCCCTGTCTGTTTGGACAATAGCAACAATTTTTACTGTTGCTAAAAAGTTTTAGCAACAATTTAGTAATAATTAAACTATTGTTGAAAGTTTTAACAACAGTAAAAATCGTTGCTAAAAAATTAAGCATACATAATTCTAAACAAACAATATGAACCAACTCTCTGTAAATAAATCCTCCTTTTTTCTTTTTCTCTTCTTTTAGTAAATTACACTTCTCTCCCCACCCCCTACAATTATTTAAAATTACATGATCATCTCCTCCCTAATTTAAAAATATATACACATCTCCCCTAAACTATAAAATATAATACTATAGTCTAATTTTGTACTTTCTGTCTTGATCCGTTACCGTATGCTTTTTGGCATTTAGTAATTTAATGCCACATTTTTTCTCTATTAAAATACCTTCTATTAACTTAAGAACATAAATTTTACATTACATATTGTGATACTCTTCTTTATTTTTAATCCATAATAACATGTGATATCAAGCATTTTTATGTACATTTTAGTCCCTATTTTAACCTCTTTGCATATGTAGTTATGGAAGACTCTCTAATGTTATGATATTTTGGTGATTATTGGGTCTAAATTAATTATATAATTTATATGCTTTAATTTTATATTTTTATGACTTGAATAATAAAAGACCCAATTAATCCTTATACTATTATTGTAGAATCAATTAATTAGAGAGCATATGATGTCATACACATAACTTAGGCTGCATGCTTATGTGGAGGCCAACTGGATGGTTATGTGGACAAATTTGCAGACTGTATTGCTTGGTTGGTGTGGTCCTACCTTACCACAAATTGTTGACAAATTTTGACATGCATTCACATCTATTTTTCCATTCCCACCTCCATGTGAATGCATAAATTCTTTGGTCAACAAAGGAAGCTAGAAAAAGCAATGTTGCATGCTCCTAATCGTGGGAAAATCTACTAAGACATAAAGCTAATGGCCTACCACACCAAATAATGAAAGAAAGTCAACAAAAGAGGGTAAATAGAAGACTAATTGGAGTATGATTGGTGCCCAAGATTAAGAATCCTATGCCATTCACCTATAAATACCCTTCAAATTAGCATTATTTAGAAGACTAATTGGAGCATGATTGGTGCCCAAGATTAAGAATCCTATGCCATTCACCTATAAATACCCTTCAAATTAGCATTATGAGACATCCAATATTTTTCATTCTTCTTCTTCTTCGTTCTTGTAGCTTAGTTCTTTATAGTTTTTCTCTTCTTTTGTTTTGTGTTTTGCCACCTGCATGGAAGGCTAATTTTCTCTGTGTAATCAGTCATATGGTGAACTGGAATATGTATTTTGAATCCTTTGGCTCAATCAGATAAGTATTTTCTTGGTTAAAAAAAATTAGAGCAGATGATGTCATACACGCTGACTTGGACTGCATGCTAATGTGGAGGCCAACTAGATGCTTATGTAGACAAAATTGCTGACTGTACTGCTTAGTTATTCCTGTGGTCCTACCTTGCCACAAATTGTTGACAAATTTTGGCATGCATTCACATCTATTTTAACATTCCCACCTCCATGTGAATGTATAAATTCGTTGGTCAACAAAGGAGGCAAGAAAAAGCAATGTTGGATGCTCATACTCATGGAAAAATCCACTAAGACATAAAGTTAATGGCCTACCACACCAAATAATGGAAAAAAGTTAACAAAGAAGGGTAAATGGAAGACAAATTAGAGCATGATTTGTGGGCAAGATTAAGAATCCTATGCCATTCACCTATAAATACCCTTCAAACTTGCATATATATAGGTGAATGGCATAGAATTCTTAACCTTGACCACCAATCATGCTCCAATTTGTCTTCCATTTACCCTCATTTGTTAACTTTCTTTCATTATTTGGTGTGGTAGGCCATTAGCTTTATGTCTTAGTGGATTTTTAGGAGCATCCAACATTGCTTTTTCTAGCCTCCTTTTTCGACCAACGAATTTATGCATTCACATGGAGGTGGGAATGGAAAATAGATGTGAACGCATGCCAAAATTTGTTAAAAATTTGTGGCAAGACCAAACCAACTAAGCAATACAGTCATCAAATTTGTCCACATAAACATCCAATTGGCCTCCACATTAGCATACAGTCCAAGTCAACGTCTATTACATCATATGCTCTAATTTTTTTTAACCAATAAAATACTAATCTGATTGAGCCAAATGATTCAAAATACATATTCCAGTTCACCATATGATTGATTACACATAGAAAATTATCCTTTAATGTAGGAGGCAAAACACAAAACAAAAGAAGAGAAGAACTATAAAGAACTAAGTTATAAGAATGAAAAATATTGGATGTCTTATAATGCAAGTTTAAAGGGTATTTATAGGTGAATAGCATAGGATTCTTAATCTTGGCCACCAGTCATGCTCCAATTTGTCTTCCATTTACCCTCCTTTGTTGACTTTATTTCATTATTTGGTGTGGTAGGCCATTAGCTTTATGTCTTAGTGAATTTTTTCACTATTAGGAGCATCCAACATTGCTTTTTCTAACCTCCTTTGTTGACCAATGAATTTATACATGGAGGTGGGAATGGAAAAATGTATGTAAATGCATGCTAAAATTTGTCAACAATTTGTGGCAAGGTAGGATCATACCAACTCAGCAATACAGTCAGCAAATTTGTCCACATAAGCATCCAATTGGCCTACATCAGCAAGTAGTCCAAGTCAACATGTATGACATCATATGCTCTCTAATTAATTGATTCCACAAGAATAGCACAAGGATTAATTGGGTTTTTTTTTCATTCAAGTCATAAATATATAAAATTAAAGCATATAAATTTTATAATTAATTTAGGCCCAATAATTACCAAAATATCATAATATTAGAGAGTTTTCCATAACTACATATGCAAAGAAGATAGGGACTAAATTGCACATTAAAAATGCTTGATATCAACATGTCACAGTATTCTATTTTCTTGTAAATAAAAATAATCCATTATGTACTTAAACTAATTAATGAAGTGTTAATCCCAAAAACAAAATTGGCATTAGATTATATTAAACATAAAAATCAGACTCTCATGGATTTTTCTAAAACAAATATAAAATTTGATTAAAGTGTAACAATCTCATAATTATAGGAGAGATGAATGTATATTTTAAAATTAAAAGAGAGGAGAATATAATTTTGAATCTAGAAGAAAAAAAGAGAGTTTGTTTATTTTATATTTTTTAGTTTATGATAAGGGACATTTTGGTCTAACCTGATAATATTACTAACAGATCGACCTTCCTATTTGTAAGTTCCCCAAAACTTGTATTTTGTTGTATGAAAAAATTTAAGTACAGTTGTTTATCTTTGTCATTAAAATTTTCAATTGAAATATAATAGGTGTATGTAAAATTTTCCAATCAAAATACATATGATCTTTAAAAAAAAATAACTATATATGCATTTTTTATAATTTAAAATTACATAATTGGTGTTTTAAGAAATTTTTACACATGTTATATTTTTAAGAAAGAATCTAATAGCAAATATATGAAAATTTTTATATAAATCTTTCCTTTGGTATATGTCATGAAAGCCACCCCACTCGTCATGCATGTTTTACATATTTATTAAAATCTCGTTCAATCAGCAATCATTATAACTTCACACGATTATTCCATCAGATTCAGAGCTCCAATAATTTTTTAGTCTATGATTGTCCTTCATCAGATGGTCGTCTCCAGCGTGGTGGTCTACTTGTACTGTGCTTCTGCGTGATGCCAATTGCAAATTTAGGCTCTGTTCATAAAAATAGCTGATAAGCTAGTTAAAAGATTAAAAGTTAATTTTTAGCTAAAAATTTAAAAGCTGTTATAAGTTGATTTATTGAATTAGAAATATTTCATAAAAATAGCTATTGATAATAGTTTATTTTATATATATATATATATTTTGTAATTCTAAAATAATACAAAATAAACATATCATTTTTTTAATTATATTATATATATAATTAATTATATATATAGTTTATTTTATATATATATATATATATATTATATGTATAAATATGAGGAATAAGGATAGAATAGCAATTTTAATAAAATAATAAAGGCAAAAGAGGAAGAAAAATATATAAGTTATAAGCTACTCAATAAGTTTTTTTACCAAACGTATCTATTTTGGTTAGATAAACTTATAATCTAGTCAAATAAGTTACAAGCTAACTTAAAAGTCATATCAAACACAGTTTTACTAACACAAGGGTTAGTTGCTTAAACTGAAAAATCTGGGGGATTAATTGTATGAATTGTCACCTGAAGGACAATTGAGTTGTTCACCTTTTACTTGCAAGATGTGGTTAAGGAGGGGTATGAGTCCCTCAAAAACGGAAGGCAAACATAAATAGCTCCTATGGAGTGGGAGGATTTCAAGAAGGAATTTATAGAGAACCTTTTACATGATTGTGTTAGAGTGACTAAAGCTAAGGAGTTTTAGACGTTGGAACAAGGGCCTCATATGAGTGTTGCAAAATACCACCTCAAATTCACCTTGCTTTCTCATTATGCCGCCCACTTGATTTCAGATAAGAGGCATAAGATCCAGCGTTTCATGGAAATGTTGAACTCGCAGTTATACAACGCTATAGGAGCACAAGCACTTTACTACTTGTGCTAAGGCCATGGTTAGTGCAAGTACTATTGAGAACAAGAACAAGAAGGATAGCACCTTCTTAGGGAAGCACAAGAGAGGCAATGAAGGAAAACCCCAAAGTGGAGAAATTTCAAGAGGACTCAATTCCTTAGCCTTGTCATAGTCTACTCAGTTGGTGACCAAGGGCACATCTCAGACTACGGTGCACCTAAGTGCCATGAAGATGTATCATGACCTAAGGAAAATTTATTGGTGGGATGGAATGAAGAAGGACATAGTGGACTTCGTGTCCCGATGTTTAACTTGTCAGTAAGTGAAGGCAGAGAACCAAAGATTGATAGGTTTGCTCCAACGGATTGAGATTCATGAGTGGAAATGAGAAAGGGTCACCATGGACTTTGTTACCAGTTCACTGTGGACTCATAAAGGGTATGATTCCATTTGGGTCTCGTGGATAAGTTGACCAAGTCAGTACATTTTCTTACAGTGAAGACTATGTATAGTGTCACGAAATATGCTCAACTTTATATTGAGGAAACTATGAAGTTACACAAAATTGCCATATCCATTATTTTGGATAGAGGCCATCAGTTTATCTCTCAGTTTTCGAAAGCATTTTAAGAGGCTATGGGCACGCGTTTGGGTCTTAGTACAAATTTTAGTATTTTTCCTCTTTAAGAATTTGCTGAATTTTTCACCAAGAGGCCAAGGTCTTCATCATTGATCTTCACTTCTTCATCATTAACCTTCTTAGAAGAGGATGATTTCAAAGAGAGAGTTTTCTTCTGGACTCATAGTTTTGGAGATTTCCAAAGAGAGCTGTGAGAGAATTCATGGATTATCTTCTCACCTCCATGATGGCCACCCTCTTAGCTTCCCATTTAAGCATGAGGTATCTAAGGATTTTTGTGGTTTAAGCCTTCTTCAAATAAGTTACACCAAGAGCTTTCAAATGGTTAATAATGTGACTAAACCTTAATTGCATTTTACTAATACTCTCATCATTTTTCATTTTAAAATTTTTATATTCATTGGTGAAAGTGCTTATTTTGGATTCCTTGACTCCAAAAGTTCCTTCATATGCAATTTTTAAAGTATCCCACATTTCTTTAGCATCTGTATAACTAGACACTCTAAAATATTCATCTTGACTTAATGTACTAATAATAATCATTTTTAATTTGGCATTAAGATGAACTAATCTCTTTTCAACTTCATCCCATTCACTTTGGGTTTAGGAATGACATACCCTTCAGCCTCTTTAGTGGAAGTGTAGGGACCATGCTCAATAACATCCCAAAGATCAAGGTCCACTGTATCAAAGGACATTCTAATGTTTGACTTTCCAATAAGTGTAAAAAGAACTTCCCTCAGGTAAAACACAATCATCAATTCCAGCCATTTTTCAAACTCTTAGACTATTAAGTCTTGATCAAGAGCCCAAGCTCTGATACCAATTGATCGAAATGGCTAACTCCTAAGAGGGGGTAAACTAGGTTATTAAAAAATTTGCAAACACTGTTGGAAGTTAAAGAGAAATTCAAAACAAATGCCAAGTTATTTTAAATCAGAAAAAAAAAAAAGAGCACAAGTAAATATGAACAAATTAGAAGTGCAAAGAATTAAAATAAGATTCAAATAATTAAAAAGAGAGAGTTAGGAGATCTAACACCAATATTTATACTGGTTCAACTTATAACCAAGCCAATCAAGTCCTCATGACAACTTTTTAAGTATTTTATTATAATCCACAAGTTTATCAAATTGGGCACTTGTGAGCCACTATAACAGAGAATTTTTTTCTTCTCAAGGGTGTCTCTCCTTCTTACACAGTGTCTAACCCAAATATCCACTCAAGAAATCCCAATCTTGAGTTTACAAATGAGAAAAGATGAAGACTAGCTTGGTCAACTCTCTTGGATAGAGTGAGTATTGATATCTACTATTTTTATATACATTTTAGTCCCTATCTTAGTTTATTTGCATATCTATTCTTGTCAAACTCTCTAAGTCTGAATTAATTATAGATTTGATATACTTTAGTTTCATGTTTTTATGAGCTTAATTGATTAAGATCCAAATTAATTCCATTTCTGATTTGCAGATTTAAATTAATTAGAGTATATTTCACTGACATGGCACTTTTGAATGATATGGACGCCACCTTGGATGAATTTGATGACATGGAAGCTATTGCATGTTGACCAAGATGAGGTGGACATGTGGGCCCCATTTTGCTACAAAGTAATCTGATTTTTCTATAGAAATTTCCCAAAATAGCAACTTCACTTTGATGACAATTTTGCACCAAAAAAGGGAACTTTTTTAGCACTAATTCCATGTATTTGTTTTCATTTTTTGCTACACTTTTCTATACCATTCAGCAAGAGAAAAAGACCTCTCACAAAGTCAAATTCGTCTCTTTCCTTGGGCTAAAGATAAAAACACTTGAAAGCTTCATTTCAGTAGTGAGACACTCCTTCTTCCTCCTTTTTTTGCATACTTTTTAGTCTAGGTTTTCCTTTGTGTTTTTTTTTTTGTATTTTCATTTTAATCTCTGTGGAGGGCTGAAACTCTTTGTGTAATCAATCTAAGGTAGAACTAGAAGATGTAATTTGAATGCTTTGAATAGATAAGTATTTCTGACTTAATCTATTTCAGTTTAGTCCCTTATTGCCTCTGCTTATCATTTTTTACATGTTTTTGGTTGGAAAGAATGTGTGGATTTGATTTATGTTTTTATTGCTTTATTAGAGGATTAACTTTGCTAGGCTTGTTTGTTTGCAGTTTCTATACATATTTAGCAAGTTGGACTAAATTGGATTGTCAGTATGCGGTTGAGGGGCAATATTTTGGTTAGGACTTAATCAAATTACATTAGGATAGGTGTTAGTGAAGATCTTCTTAACTTTAATTTTAATGTGTTCTAATTCTAGGAGATTTTCTAGAAAACTTAGTTGACCATTGGAATAATAGATGAAATCAGAGTTGACATTAAGAAAAGGATAATGATGATTACAATTCTAGAGAAACAAGAGATTGATTACATGTGTTCTATCATAGTAGTGTTTCTGCGTTCTGTTTTCGTTATGCTTCTGCTATTTTGTTGTTTAATTTTGTCACAACCCCCCTTTTATGTGTTATATAATTATTGTTTAAGTGTTTGGACAATTAATTAGTGATTAGAAGTGAGACTTCTTGAGTGAATATGACCTAGGGACCACTATACTGCAAGCTTGCTATAGAACTTAATTTCTGGCGATTTGGTAGTCACAGTGGCGTAAACCAAGTATACAAATGAAAGCTCTCAAATCAATAAATGATTGGCAAGAAAAGATTTTTCATAGTATCAGTGGCAAACTAGTATTGTAACCCGTGTGGTGCACGGGTAAATCACAACTTTAAAAATTTTTATAACTTATAAAAATAATAATAATTACAATTGATTTATATAAAATTTATGAGTCATGACATATACTTTTTAAACATAAACATTTTGAATTGATTTATCAATTCTGTAATTAAATCTACTTTACCCAATCAAACTTTGATTTGAATTGATTTATTTACTCAATAGAATAAATTTAAATAAATAAAATAGATAAATTTGTTAGTTTGCATATTATTTGTTATTTTGATAATTGATTGAATATTGATTTTATCTTTACTTTTGAATATGTCTTTTTTTTTCAATAGGATCCAAAGAAGTAAACCACTGAAGATTGCTGCTACTTTTGGAATGAATCTCCAGGTCTCAGATTTCGTCCTTCAAGAATTTGATTTTCATCTTTTTCTTCAATCAAGAGATTATGATTTAAAGATTAATATCTCAAACTTTGATTTCTATTAAATTAAGAATCATTTTAGAAAGAAATCAAAATAAAGTCAAATAAAGCAAATTTTTAATTCACATATCAATTCTACAATTAAGTTTATTTTACACACTAAAAAAATTATTTAATACACTACAGTGATCAAATAATAAAGGTAATTGTTTTTCAATTTTAATTCAAATCATTTAAATCAATTCAATTCAAATAATTAATATTATTTGATGCCATTAATTTACCAAATTTATCAAATTTATTAATTTACCTAATTTATTTATTCATTCAAATCAAATAAAATAATGAAATTGACTAATTATTAATTTCAATGATTTCATTAATTAAAATTAGTGAAATTGATAATAATTATGATAATATATTCTGCTATTCAATTTCACTAATTTTACTAATTAATAATTATGATAATATATTCTGATAAAAATATATTTTGCTCGTATATGTATATTTCAACAATTTATTATGTATATATTTCAATTTAAATCAAATAATAAAGGTAATTGTTTTTGAATTTCAATTCAAATTAAATAATTCATTTAATGTGATATCATTAATTATCCTACAATGGTCAAATAATAAAGATAATTATTTTTTAATTTCAATTCAAATCATTTCAGTAAATTTAAATCAAATAATTAATATTATATGATATCATTAATTTACCAAATTTATTAATTTACCTAAAGAAATAAATGATGATACACGTATCAGTTTATAATTCAAGGTTTTCCACTACCTCACAATTTAGACAATGCAATTACAAAACATAATTTCAGGGATATTGTGTGTAACAGTGTAGCATGAGATTCAAGTTTATATGAGATTAATTGTACAAGAAGAATCAACTTTGAAAGTTAGAGAGAAAAAAAAAGATTTAATGAAGATGAAAATTTACAAACCTTGAAAAGTTCAAAGGGACTGCCTCAACGATAGACATCACTCTTCTTACTATTGCTAACCAGAAAGTACCTGCATTTTAGATATATGGAAAAATAGATTTAGATTTTAGAATAAGAATTACTACGATTTGAAAAAAGATAGAGGTGTGTCTCTGAGAATATTGAAACCCATGCAAATGTGGAAAAAAAAAATTATAGAGTAAGGATATATGTTAAAAATATAAATTTTACAGAATGTGTAACAGAAGTGATAATATACTTATAACACAAATCAAAAGAACTTACCAGTGTGAGAATTATAGAAAAGTTAATGCCTTTAAGCTTTTTCTTGTAAAAAAATGTCCATCTCTTAGAGGAAACAAATTGTTACAATAATAAGCATGAAGATTGAGTGGATAGTTTACCAGAGCTACGGAGGAACATGACACCAGGGAAATAATGCTAGTTCATTGGACCATGATCTTCTTTTTCAATTAAAAAAAATGATGGCAGGAAAATATTGCTGGTCCATTGTATCATGATCTTCTTTTTTGAGATATATATATATATATATATATATAGACAAAAAAAAGAATTGAAGAAACATACCTAAAGGGAAAAAAAGGCTGGAGTCTTAAGAAGTCATATCACTAAGTGTCGATTGGGTTCTAGATCGACATGAGGAGGTGATCAAATGGCCAAAAATGAGGAGCTGGAGAGAGAGCATTGTTGAGTTGCACCAGCGGATTCAGAGAAAGAAAATGAATAGACATGAACATGACTCTACAGTTTATCGCTTCTGAAGATAGATATATAACAATTAATTATTTGATTATTTATATATAATAAATGCTAATTTACTAAATGATAACTTATTATATTTCAATCAAAAAGTTTACCTGATTTATCAATTGTATAGCAATTATAGCAATTATATACCAATTATATATTAATTATAGCAATCATATAGTAATTTACCATAATTTTTTCAAATTCATTTAATGTGATTATATACTAATTATATTGCAATTTACCCTAATTTTTTTAAATTCATTTAATGTGATGTGATTAACTTACCAAATTTATTTATTAATTTTATTCATTTAAATTTATTCTATTATACATAATTTAATGACCTATTGTAATTAATGCCTTAGAGTGGAATTATTTCATTCTATTATATAAATTGAAAATTTTCTTTGTCTAATTTATGAGAAAATCAGTATAATTAAATATGAAGTTTTAAACTTATTAATTAGATATAATCATGCAAAAATTAGGGATAGATATGAATGTATGTATACGCATGCATATATTTGATTGAGTAAAAGAGAAAATATTTCAACAATTAGAATATATATTTGAATTATCATGGAAATTACTAATTTATAATGGTCTATATTAAGTATATCTGTTACAAAAATGTTAAAAAATAATTGAAAATAAAAAGGAAACCTTTGAATTCAAATTTGAGTTAAATTATGCTTTAATGTGATGTAATAATTTACCTAATTTATTTATTAATTTTTTCATTTAAATTTATTCTATTATACATAATTTAATGACCTATTTGTAATTAATACCTTAGAGTGGAATTGTTTTAGTCTATTATATAGATGGAATGTTTTCTTGTTGATTTGACATTTATTGTAGCTCATTTATATAGCTCAAGTGTAAATGATTCATTAGAAAAAGATTACATCAGATTTCTTAAGAAAATAGTTGTTATGATTGATGCCACTGTGCTGGCAGTCAACTGGTAGGTCCACGACAGTCAACTGTTACTTTCTAATGAAGTACCGGTTGATTGATACCTACCACTACCTAGCGGTTGACTAGTAACTCTCTGTTACCTCTTTTAAAAAGTTCTAGACTCTAATGGTTGACTGGTTCCTAGCAACCGATAATCTGGTAGGCTCCTAGAATGAAATTTAATTTTAAGACAGAGAATACCCGGTCGACTGCTTGCAAGCAAGCGGTCGACTAGTAGCCTACTGGAAGTCTTAGGATTTTCAGCCCAAGAGCAATCGATTGACTACTTGTAAGTAAGTGGTCAATTGGTAGCTTACTGGAGGTCAAAAATAAAAAATTTAAAGTTTTGAAACTCTAAGACCTCAAGAAAAGTTATTCCAGCATTTTAGAAACCCTTTTCCAACATATTTAAAAGTTCAAAAACATCTTTCTTGCCATTCAAATACTTTTACATAATATTCTAAATCCTAAGGCATTAGAAAATAAAATATTCTTCAACTTAAGCTCTTTGCCTTTGACTTCTTCAAATTTCTTGAAATAATTTGTCAATATAATTCAAGGGATTTATTTTAATTTATTTGTTGTCATCAAAATAAGATTTTCACTTGCAATTGGGTTAACACTCTTGGGTATTGAAGCAACATTACCTATTGATATGTGTATTGTGTATCTAGGGAGAATTCACTTTGAAACCACTATTCCCTAGATACATCTATTCCATTTTGGACCTATTTTGAGTATATAGATTTGTGCTAAAGATTCAAAACCTACATTTTCATTTCTTTAGAAAAGAAAAGGAGAAAAATAATCCAATTAATTTCAATTTTATGCAAAACGCTTTTCTATTTCTAAAATGTCCAATACATCTTTTATGTGAAAATGTTCCATTTTCATAAGGTCTTCTTGACTATTAGTCAGAAGCTCCAATAATGTATGTATATAATGGACCTTTTAAGATAATTATAGATCCTACGAGGAAATCTAATTGGTCAATAAAAATTGATTTCAATGCTATTTCTTTTTTATTTTTCTTTAGTTTGGCCAATCCATCATGAAAAGTAAATAAGGGTAAAGTAACCTTGTGTTGATTGTTTTCTAAATTTAAGTTTTCCTCATCCACATGTAAAAATTGAATAAATCAATCAAATTCCCAAAGCCTTCATAAATCATTTCTTTAGGAGTTAAACTTCCATTTGTCCATATTTCGAGTAAAAGCATCTCTTGTTTTTCATTCCCATTCACATAAGAATGAATATTATAATTTTCATTTTGAAAGGCATGAATACAACATCTATAGGATAACTTCTGTCTTGAAAGGTATTAATGTTTTTATACGATATATGTAATTCCTCTCGATTTGTTATCCAATACATAAATTAATTGGTTCTATTAGGTTAGCTATATGTTGTGTATTATCCATGGATATAAAAACTGGACCGGAACGACTAGTTCAATCGATCAAATTGGGAACCAACCATTGGTTCGATCTGGTCTACCCTTAAAACCCTGGAGCAAAAAATCAATACAGTATCGATGAACTGGTTGAACTAATTTTTGTTCGAAAGAAAAAAATCACTATTTATAAAATACAATTATTTTTCATACTATATGAGATTTAACAAGCTTTTATTTTTATTTTATCTTTTTAATTCTTTCATATCATGTTATATTTCTTTTTTTCTTCTTATTTATTTTTTCCTATTAATAGTATTGTAATAAACTGAGCCAGTATGGGCTCATGTACAGGATCCTCGTTTGGTGTGCTAAAAATTTTGAAGATATGAGCCAATGTGAGCTTTGGAGATCATTTAAATTTAGAATGTGCATTGTGAGACACATGGAGGTAGGCAAAAGTACATGAGTTAGTTATGGTTTGAGAGATCCCCGATGACAAACCCATTTGTAATATTGGAGAATATGGGTGGTCGGGAGAAAAGTTGGCAAAGTATGGTTTTGGAGTGTGGTGAAAATAGTGGTTGAACCAGGGAGTTGTGTGGGATACACTAGGAGATGGGGTTTCCCGTCCAAGGAGACCTTTTATGCTCGTAGGTTGTGAGTGGGACTAAAGTGAAAATGATGACTTCTTTATGTATTAATTATGGAAAATAGAGTTTAAAGTAATAATAGGAGTACTAGGCAAAGTGATTTGTCGAGATTGTATAGGTAAAGACCCCACTTGAATCTGAGGATGATCTACTTATTCTATTCTAGAGTTGCTCCGTGATCGTATAGGTAACCTAAGATTGGATTTCTGTTATTGTAAGTTGAGGAATGATCCATATGAATGACTTAACTGTAATAAAGATTTGGTTATAAATATTCATTTAATTATTTTGTTATAATGGAATGTATAAATATATCCATGGTATAATGATTATTTATACTTAATTATTCTTGAATGAGTAAAAGAAAGTTTTTTCTTCGATGAAGTCTATTTTGAAATTTCATGCATGTTGAGTCATTAAATTAGCTAGGTTCCGAGGTGAGGTTAGGCTCACTTTCGTGCCGGTCATGTGACCTAGGTGGGATGTGACATTGGCGTTGCAGCAGCAGCCCACAGAGGAGAATTTTCTATTTTCATTTTGGGGCACTATAGCGGCCAAATAGGGATTTTTTCATAGAAATATGGTTTTAAATCCCTCTTTTCATGGATTTTTGATTAGGAGTTGATTTTGGGAGTTCATGAGCCTTTTTCCATGATGCTAGCACTTGGAAACAGTGAAGTTTGGCTTGGATTCCAGGTAAATAGATGACCTCACTTAGTTAAAGCTAAGAATTTAATTCTTGCATACTATTTCTTACTCGTGAGTATGAATAATGTTGTGAACGATATGTATATCTATAAATGCTTGCTATTATGATTGGAATACCATAGGAAGGGAAAAGGGAGTTTTGCCATTATGGTATTACCCATTGGCTTGTGAGTAACAAGTATGATTGTTTTGCTTACTTCATGTTAATGTATGTGTATGTGTGGTTGTCTTGCATACGAGGTATATTGTATTTTACATAATAAAGAGTGAGGAATTGGGGAGTTGTTGGGCCTTGTGCCAAGGAGATTATATGACCTTATGTCATGGGAGTTGTACAATATTGTACCTTGGAAACCACTCGGCTTTGTGCTGAGGAATAAATATGATTAGCCCTTGGGCTTGGAGGAATTGATTTGTGGTGCGTATCTTGAATTAGGTGTTGTATTCTAGTAGGTAAAGTGTAAACTTGTTCTGTTATGTGATGTTGGAGTGCAAAGAATCTCTTGCAGTAATTATGCACTTTAGGGGTTTCTTGTTGGGAATTGGAATGGTATACTTCTTATACTCATTGTATGGTTGTTAGTTGGCTTCTAAGCTTTTAACTTGGGAAGTAATCTACATTTTGAGCTGGTTACACCATCTCATATGGTGGTGAGATATATTCCGCCTTTTTGCAAGGAGGATGTAGAGCCTTTGGGCAAAGGCGCTATTGTGCCCTGGCTATAGGAGTGTGGTACCATTGGGTAGCGAGATACTCACATGGGATCTTTGAGCACTTGAGTCCCTTGTATGTGTTGACCCTAAGGCTTTATGTCATAAGTTTTGATGATAACAAATGTATTTGAATTGTAGCATTGACATATATAAAGGTTAATTATTATATATATGCTACAAGCACTTAAGCATGATTATGTTATTTAATATGTATGTTTCATATATTAAATCATGCTATTATCATGAATTGAACTTACCATTGGGTTTGTAAGTAAGATATATTTTATAGGTTGGTTCAAAACAAGAAGAGTGAGCATTGGATTGAAGAACAAGGAAAAGTAACATCATGCCTCACTCAAGGAAAGCAACATACAAGGATAAAGCTCTAAGAAATGAAGAACTAGAAGATTTGAAGTCTTGGAAGCTTGGATGCATCAAGATAGCCTATGTGTTTACATTAGGTATATTTTATATAGGCTAGTATACTTGTGCAACTCAATGATTTAGATTTGCATACATTGGCTCAAGCATTTTAAAGAAAAAGATAGTGAGATATGAAGTTTTACAAAAATTAGTTTTTGACCTTTGATCACTCCTTATATCATATCTCATAAATGAAAAATCAGTTTTTCAAGTATCTTAATCTCATTTGATAGTAGACTCAAAGTTCTTTCCAACGGTATATTATTTATTCAAAACGGAGTCCAAATGAGAAATATATGACTATTTAAAATATAGTTTGAAAAACTGAAAGTTGATTTTACTGTACTAAAAAATTATTCTATTCTGACCTATAGTCAGTGTTTTGATTATATCTTTTAAAAGAAAAATAATTTTTGAGTAAAACTTGGTTCATTTGAAACTAGACTCCAAGAGCTTTCCAATGGTATATTATTTGTTTAAAACGGAGTTCAAATAAGGGAGTTATGAATTTTTAAAGAAAGCTCAAAATCTGTATTTCGCTACTGCCAGCCGGTGGTCGACCACCCTATCCAAACTGGTCGACCAACGAGCTCCAGAAACAAAGATTCTTGAAGACCATAAGCGTTGGTCGACCACCCCATCTACACTGGTTGACCAACGTGACTGACGAATCACTTCTGGACTACACTGGTCGACCAACGTGCCACACTGGTCGACCACCGACATCAGAAAATGTGCTGTAACGGCTATTTTTTGCTGACATCATTATGGAATCACCTTGGATTTGTCTCCAATGGTCTTATTCGTCCTTGGGATATATATATCAACCTTGGGGGTATCAAAAGAGAAGAAAGAACACTTCTATTACTGAGCATCATCTGAAAATTCTCTCTTGAGCAGATTATACCCTTGTGAGCTTATCAATGTAATATATACTCTGTTTTTAGAGAGTTTCTCTGTAATTGTTGATTTTGATCAACACAAATATTATTTTGAGTTGTATTATCAAGTAGAGTATTCCTTGATAGAGTATTTATTGAGAGAGCTTTCTTTTGGGTTGTAGATAAGTCAGTTTAGCAGAAATTCTCCGGAGGGTTGAGGAGGAGCCCGGATTCATAAATTCTCCGTTGGGTTGTGGAGGAGCCTTGGCTAACGAAATTCTTTGTAGTGGTTTGCAAGTACCCGAATCAAACTTGCAAGTATAGTGAAAATACTCAAGTGACTTCTTGAGCACTGGATGTAGGCTTGAGATTAGCCGAACCAGTATAAATCTCTGAGTTTGCTCTTTCTATCCCTTACTCCTTTATTTGTGCTTACTGTTATCTATTCTTTATTTCCTTGCTCCTCATAATTATTTATCTTGATAGAACATTGATTTTCTGTGTTGTATTTATTATACTAAGTATTGTACTTTTACAAAAAATCATTTTAACTTCTAATTAAGTTTTGTGAAAAATTTATAAAACCCAATTCACCCCCCCTCTTGGATTCCAACCATTACTTTCAGTATGTATGCTTGTATTGTATGGGTAACTAAAGTGGGGTGAAGTGATTTGCCCCACGGGAGACTTTTCCTAGCCTTTGGCTGAGAAAATATTATGGCCTTTAGGCCATAAGAGCATTACAATTTCTTACTTTCCTTGTGCATTAACTTGCATGTGGTATTGGAGGTTGATATGGTGTAACTTGCATTTTATATAGTGTAGCTGTAATATAATTTCACCATTTGTATTGTGTGCTTGGTGGTGACATATGACCTACAAGTCGGGAGATAATAGGACCTACGAGTCAAGAGGTAATAAGACTTATGAGTCGGGAGATGTTACGACTTACGGGTTGAGAGATATTATAACCTACGGGTCAAGAGATATTATGACCTACGAGTTAGGAGTTATTATGACCTATGAGTCAGGAGATATTACGACCCACGAGCCAAGATACATTGACTAGTCTTAGGACTTGGAGATGCAAAATTCTATGCTTATCTTGCCTCGTGTATTCGAGTGCACATATTTGTAATGAGAGTTAGGTTGTCATGTGATAACCGGAGCTTATATGTATTTATCTTATTATTGTGTTGCGTGTTGGGAGATATTTGTTTAGGGTTAGAGTGGAATGTGAGTTTTCTTGGTATTGGTTGCTAGGATGGGAAGCCTATGAACTCAAAGACGCTATTGACCTTCAGGCTAAGAGTTGATAAGTCCTTTCGAGCTTAGAGACATCAATTTAATGACTGTGTGTATGGATGGGCATTGAGGGATTCATCCATGTGGGAGATCAGGATTGCCTTAGGTAACTGGAGCATTATATATGTTTTTTTAACTAGTGGTGATTAGGTTTACCATTAATATGGCCAGTATGTGCCAAAAAGTGATAGTGCAAGACCAATTAGATAGTGAAGGTGCTGATTTACGACCTTGTGGTGACTGATGCTTGGAGTCTTCACATAAAATAGTAATAGAGTAATACCTAATCATTGGATTACCACCCGAGAAGTAGCAAATGTTGAGGGCTCGGGGTTCATTAGTTTTAATAGGTATGTTGGTTGTTGTTAGCTCTGTAGTAAAGTAGGACACCTAGGAGTGGGGATTAAATGTAGAGTTTTGGTATGATATGGTTTCAACATTTTCTGCATGTGTAATTGTTATCCTTTATGTGATCATACCATTCAATCTTGTCTAATTGGATTTGATTTAAATTGAATATGTTGTGCGTGTCATGCGTCGCATAGGGATGGGAGTTAGAAGATTTAGGCTTATAGCTTAGGGATTAAACTTTATATCATGTCGGTCATGTGTTTGGGTTTTGGATCATAACAAGTATTTTTGTCACAAAAACAAATAAGAGAACAAGAAAAAAAATAAAAAAGCAATTATACACTATAATAATATGTTTACTAAGATTAAGTATAAAAATGTTTATTAATTTATTATATTATATATTTTTAATATATAAAATTATAAATTTATATATTTAATTATTACCAGTTCGACCCCAGTTTGACCACGGTCAAACCAGTGAATCATGAACCAATACCACCACCAATTCAATGACCCATCTGGTTTTTAAACATTGGTATTATCAACGATTTCCACAAAAGGTGGTAAAATTATGTCTTGAGCAATTATATATTGTCTTGACACAAATAGACGCATCCCGAGTTCCATAAGTTACTTCTTAATTCAATTTTGTTTTTCAAATTCATTAAGATTTCATGTATTGATTCTTGATGACCCACTATGGTAGAATATTCATGTGGCATTTTCTCAAATTTTGCACGTGTGATACATGTTCCCTCATTCTCTAAGCAAAGCTCTTCGCATCGCAATACCTATTGTATCAACTTGACTTTTAATAAGTAGAAAAAGAAAGTGTCGTTAATAAGGACACTTGTTGTCTGCTCTTAATTCAACATACTTCCTCTGTAGTGTTCGAGTGGATACTCTTACTTTATCTCGAACCATAGTAATATATTTTGATCAAATCCTTGGATTATTTCTTTCTCTTGCAATCTCTTCAATATTTACTTTTCCTTTTACACATGCTTTTTTTTAGGGAGCCTACATCCATTATGTGGCATAGGGGTTACATTCGATATGAAACTTATTGTATACCACTTCTACAAATAGCTCTTGGTGTTGCATCTCTTCTAAGACCAAAGCCTTTTATCATAACTTCTACTCATTGCATACCTTGATCCACTATTTTCCTAATAACATTTCCTGCTATAATTTGAACGGGAAATGGTGTCCCCCTTCTTGTACCATAGAATCCACAAGTACTAACTGAGGACCAATAAATCACCTAACTCTATTCATGTAACAATCACAATGGTATTGTTAAAACTAGCTTGAACATGAATAACCTCCTTTGGTATTTTACATGCGTTTTTACATGAACCAATACATCCATTAATAAGTGAACCAATTTTTGTTATAGGTTTTTTCATATTTTATTATCTCAAAAATATAAGTCAGAGATATATGGATATATCCATTTCATGTCGAAAATGGATCCTTTCCATTTTTTTTCGATATTTTAAATATTAATTCGATTTATACGTTTAATTATATAATATATTCAATATACTTATAATATAAAATATAATTCTAATATATTAAAATATTAAAACAGAATATAAATCAAAATTTTAATATAATTGTTTAATTTTGTTTTATTTTATTTGTGCATTTAATCCTTTAGTTTTAGAAACCCCCCTTTTTTGTTTTTTGAAAAGATTATCCTTGTCTTTGTTTAGGTCTTAGATGGGAACAAATTACTATAATTCGTCCTTGTCTACAGATCAATCGATATTTTTCACAAATTTTACGAAGTCCCTTATTTTCATATTTGTTATTCCTTAATTGAATTCCAAATCTGTTTATTGGAAGAAAATAGGATTTTTTTTCCTGAAATTTTTAACTCTTAATCGTATCCCCATAAAAAAAGAATGTTGAAGCTACAAAACAGCCTAATCATTCAAATTTTTTGTTTCAGGTTCTATAAATTATACACCCTCTGCTTGAATCAAAATGACTTAATTTTATTTTTACTAGCATACGTATAAAACTATGTCAAATTCCTCTGAAAACATAACTTAGAATCATATTTTCATTAGGGTCGTGCTACGAAGAGCTGGACCTCGAAGGAGGTCAAGTTTTTCTCTCACTTTCTCACCTCATTTTTCATGCCTATCAAAATTTTTTTCATACGCAGCACACCCTCCAAGAAAAAATAGGGGTGGGGAAAGTCGACCTCACAGGAGGTCGACCTCTCTGTAATTTGTCCCTTTTCATTATAGAAACAAACTCATAACATACATTGGGAAGTGATTCAATAATTAAATCTTCATGAATCCATTTATTTCTTTTTTTCCTAATTTCAATTAAAACATCTTTCCGTAATAACTAAGGTATGAGGAGTGACATTAGAAAGTAGAAACCCTTTTCTCTCTTTTCACAGAAATGTATGCTTCTCATATAATTCAAATATCATAAAGATTACCATATATAACATAAAATTTCTCCTGTTTCTTTCTAATCAAGCCTCTCAATATGTCATTATAGCTCAAAAAGTCAAAAGAAATACGATCCTCCACTACAAAAAAAAAAGATTTTTGGTGATGACTAAAGTCGTCGCCACCAAAAGTCACTCGCTATCTTTTTAGATCCGGATTGGCCCGGCGGGTTGACCCGAGATCTATTCGACTCGTGCGGGTCTTGCCCGATCCAATAACTCGCTATCCCGAGCTGACTCGATTTTTGTGTGTGCAATATTCAAGTTTATTTGAAATTAAACCAAACATGTGCTTAACTGAGATTCGAACCTGGGTCCTTTGCTTGCAGCCATGTATGTCTTGCCATTCTGCCACTGCTTCATTTGTGTTATGTAAGTGCAAAATATTATATATATTTATATATATAATCTGTTAAAAATATTTTAGGTCAAAAATATTATAAAATAGAAATAAAATAATATTAAACTTAACAAAAAGAAAATATATTATTACTATTGGAGTCACAACAAAATTCCAACTTCAGCTAATTTCATTAAAAAAAACGATTTCAGTTAAAAAAAAACTTTAGTTGTCACCGATAATCTAATTTTTTAAAAAATTAAAAAAATTAAAAAAATTAAATTTATTTTAAATAAAATTAAGAAAAATAAAAAAAATTGAATTTTTTATGAAAAAAATGACTTTTTTAATTTTTTTTTTAAATTAGACTTCTGTAATCGCCACCAAAAGTCTAATTTTTTATTTTATTTTAAAAAATCTGAATTTTTATTTTTTTTAAAAAGGTCGCAACCAAAAGTCTATTTTTTTATTTTATTTAAAAAATCAGACTTTTTTTAAAATAAAAAATTGACTTTTGGTGGCGACCAAAAGTCTGATTGTTTTAAATTTTATTTTAAAAAAATTTGAATTTTTTTAATATTTTTTATTTTTTTAAATTAACTTTTAGTGGCGACTATAGTAGCCACCAAAGGTCTAATTTTTCATTTTATTTTTTTAAAAAATCTAAATTTCTTTATTTTTTTTAAATTAGACTTTTGGTGGCAACTATGAGAGTCGCCACCAAAAGTATAACTTTTAGTGGCGACTATAAGAGTCGCCACTAAAACTCAACTTTTAATGGCGACTTACTTAGTCGCCATTGAAAGTCAATTTTCTTGTAGTGCTCATCCCTTCTAAAATTCTAAGAATTCGTTGATAATTAAAATAGATTCAAAGACTAGGTCTATTAATTCGTTTCGAATTCAAAATAGTTTTATACGATTCTTTTCTATTTTTTCTAAATTAAAACTATTTTTTTTTTGTTTGCTCTTCCTATGTTTTCTCACGTTTTCAATATAACCTTCTTGGAAAAGCACTGTAACAATGTTTTCAGTTATGTTAGTAAATGGTGTTCAATCCTTTCCTTTTTTTTTTCATGTCAACATTTCAGCTTTTTGTATAAGGTTAATTATGTCAACAATGGTGTCTTACCTATGATATACTAAAATGATTGTTGCCTTTGCTTTTGATATAATCAACATACTATTTTATTATTTTGTCTTTTATTAATTTATAAATTGGCCTACATCAGGGATCATCCTTAAGCCCTTATTTGTTTGACTTGGTTTTAGATGTTCTGACGAAACACATCCAAGAAGAAATCCCTAAGTGCATGCTTTTTGCAGATGACGTTGTTCTCATAGCAGAGATAAGGGAAGAGATTAATTCTAAACTTGAGTTATGGAGAGCTACTTTGGAATCGAAGGGTTTTCGTCTGAGTAGGAGTAAGACCGAATATATGCATTGTAAGTTTAACAAGCGACAAGCTAGGAACGAGCTGGAGGTTAAGCTTGGTGATCAGGTCGTATCACAAGTGTCAAAGTTTAGGTATTTGGGATCAATTATACAAGATGACGGCGAAGTTATTAGAGATGTGGAACATAGGATACAAGCTGGGTGGTTGAAGTGGAGAATGGCATCAGGGGTTATTTGTGATCAGAAAGTACCTGATAAACTCAAAAGAAAGTTTTATCGTACTGCTATAAGACCAGCGATTTTATATGGGAGTGAATGTTGGGAAATGAAAGGACAACAAGAACATAAAATTGGAGTGGCGGAGATGAGGATGTTGCGTTGGATGTGTGGTCATACAAGAAGAGATAGGATCCGTAATGATCATTTACGAGGTAGAGTTGGGGTGGCACCTATTGAGGAAAAAATGGTTGAAAACCGTTTAAGATGGTTTGGGCATGTGCAAAGAAGACCGTTGGAAGCGCCAGTTAGGAGAGTTGAGCAGATGGTTTGGAGCCCTATGAAAAAAGGTTGATGAAGACCAAAAAAGACACTTAGAGAAATTATTGAACGAGACCTTTTAGTAAATGAGATATCTAAAGAGTTGGTCATTGATAGAGCTCAATGACGTCGTGCGATCCATGTAGCCGATCCCACTTAGTGGGATAAGGCTTTGTTGTTGTTGTATTAATTTATATTAATTTTACACTAATTAATATTATTTATAGATAAAGAATATTGTTTCTACATTATATATATAGAAATAATATATATAATGATGTTTTATTTATTTTTTTATTATTTATATTCATTTTATATTTCTTTTTTAATTTTCTATTTCTAAATTTTTTGTTTCTAATTGAATATTATTTTTATTTATGAATTATTGAATTATTAAATATTTTGATATTTATATAATACACTAAATATTATTCTATTTATAAAATGATTTTAATATTTATTAATTCATTATAATATTTATAATAATAATAATAATGACAAAAGGTAGACATAATCAATCCATTAATTAGTCTTTTTTCATTCAATTAATAGAGATATATCACGATCTCATCATACAACACCTTGGGTGGTAATTAGACTATTTTAATGAAATTTAATTGTCTAAACTCCCATTTGCACTAAAAATTCAAGCTCCTTTTGAATTTTTCCTTTTGATCAATGAAAACCGCAACTTTATCGTCATATTGTATTATTTCATTGTTGTTATGTATAAATTCTTAACAAGCACGTACAACTACAGCTCTGACCTTATGATCTTTCTAAAAGTGTATTTTGTACTACTTCCTTGCTTACACCAATAATAATGTCACCGACATAAGTGTATCATCAATTATTAGTTCCTATGATTTGAATACACATTCTCGAGTCGTACTATTATTAGATACATTCAAATGGGTTCAAGGTTGAATTGTTATGGACCTTATACATAGATCTTCGTTATGGGTCTTGATGAAAAAGAACCAGAGAAAGAGAGGGGAATTTAGTTTCTTTTTTCTACCAATTTTGTTGGTTCAAATTAGAGAACCAAGATCTCTAGTGTGACTTTTGATAATAGGTCTAATTTGATATATATAATACAATCTAAGTAAACATAACTTTCTTTAACCAGCACCACTTCCTTAAAACATGTGACAAAAAACTAATCTCAGTAATTACCACTTAAACTAAAATACATTAAAATATAAATAAACATAATAAACTAAAAAATAATAACTACTCACCAAGTCTGAAGTATAATAAAGGAAATTAAAAAATAACTAAATACAAATAAAAAGAATACTGCATTTAAAAATAAATTAACATCTACACTCTCAGCATGTTTAATGTGCAGTATGTATCGCAGCATGTGTAATGGGTTACTAACATTACTTCCCCCCTTGAATTGATGCTTGTCCCCAAGCGTAAAAGTTCCGATTGTTCGTCCTTTGTTGTTGGCTTTGACTGTTAATCTTTCCCATCCATTAGCTCTAACAAAAACAAGTTTTTACACTTATGTCCTCGAGCAAAAGGTTCGTGACAATTAAAACATAGTCCCTTTAATCTTCTTTCCTCCAATTCAAACCTGGACAATTGCTTAATAAATCGAGTTCCTGAAGGTTGCTGTGGTGAGGGATCTGGTGGTTTAGGTTCTTCAGGATCCAATGAATAAAGAGAGTAACACTTGCATTCATACAATCTAGAAAGGCTCATTGTTGTGGCTAAATCAGTGGGATTGTGAAATTCAACCTCCGTTGAAATATAGTCCTCCAAGCCGCTGATGTATAACGCTATCTTTTGCTCGAGTTAAAGAACCAGCCCTTAAAGCCAAATCTTCAAACTGTTATTGGTAATCTGCCACAACTGCCTCAATTTTGATAATTCCCCTAACTTAAGGCTGCGAATTGGAGGCCCAAACCTCAAATTACTGTGGTGCTTGAAGTCAGCCCATAAACTGACCCTCCAAATGGTACGAAGCCAATCCAACCTTCTCTACTTTACACATCTGTTGATGTTTGAAGAAGTGTTCACACTGGTTCTGCCACCCAAGAGGATCTTCGCCACCCACGAACTTTGGAAAATAGAGTTTAGCCAATTTAAGACGATGGAACCACTGCTTGCCACCTCTGCTAGCTGCGTGGGGGGTACCTGCCGGCTGGGTCCACTATGGTTGCCTCGGTCGTCCTGTTTTGTGGACATTCGACCCGCTATTTCCCTGGAGAGAGCCTCAAAACAGGCGTTCATTTTCTCTCTCTCAACTGCATTCACCTCTCTCAGCAGCGTTTGCTGCCCTTTCCTCTTGCATCATCCGAAGTAACTGGTTGATCTGTTGCTACATCTGCTCCATAACCTCCTGCTCTGACACCAATCAGTTATGGTCCCTAAATATGGATCTAGTTATGGGTCTTGATGAAAAAGAACGGGAAGAGAAAGAGAGGAATTTAGTTTCTTTCTTCTACCTATTTTGTTGGTTAGAACCAAGATCTCTAGTGCTCGCACACAAGGCTTATGATAATAATTCTAATATGATATATATATATATATATATATATTAATTTTAGAAAGGTTTAAATACAATTTAAGGGAACATAACTTCCCTTAACCAGCACCACTTCCTTAAAACATGGGAGTGGCAAAAAACTACTCCTAGTAACTACCCACTTAAACTAAAATACATTAAAAAAAATGAATAAACATAATAATTCTGAAAAATAATAACTACCCACCAAGTCTGAAGTACAATAAAGGAAATCAAAAAACACTAAAAACAAATAAAAAGAATACTGCAATTAAAAATAAATTAACATCTGCACTCCCAGCATGTTTAATGTGCAGCATGTATAGCAGCAGGTGTAATGAGTTACTAGCATGAATCATATCTTTAGAAGGGCAAAATTTGATCATTTAAAAAAATAGGACAACATTGTCTACTGTTGAGCTAGAGAACTAAATTGAAACTTTTATGAAACTATAAGTGATCAAAACAGTGTTTTTAAGCCTAAATGGAAAGTATTTTACTACCAACATTCTATACACCTTTGATATCTAGCTGAACTAACTGCCATCCTTCCCTATTTCACCAGCAAGGCAAGATTGAAAGCCTGGACATGCCAAAAAACCAGACCCCTTATTTTTCTTTCAACAAACCTGTCTTCAGCAAATCCAGTACATGTCAAATTCAATAGTCAACAGTAGGAAGCTCACCTTTGCCAGAGCAATACTGGTTTCAGTCTCCAGAATGAACATGAAACAGTGAACGCCATACTTCCATCTAGACATTTTACCCAGCCATGTAAACAGCACATTCAACCTTAGAAGTCCAAGAGATTCTGTTTGCTACCAGACTGTCTTCGTTCAAGCACCATTAATGCGGTTTGTAACATCTGTCTAGCTTTTCTATCTGGAGTGCATTTATCATACTCCATTACCTTATAAATCTTTGGAACCTGATCAGAATATTACTAGAATCAATCAATCAACTGAATTTTTAAATTTAAATATGGAAATGCATGAAACCAGTAAAGAGGATCAAATATCCTTCTTGTAAATTGAATTTCTTTCTCTTTTTTTGTAAGAAGACAAGCAGTTTGAATTTTACTAGAAAGTCACAGGGTTACAAACAAATTTGTCTCATACGGAATAAAAGGACGCAAATGAAAATGACTGAAGAATTAACAACACCTCATCAAACTTCTTTGCCCTCATAAATGCTTTCATAAGTGTAGTGTACGTAACCACATCAGGACTAACACCCTTCACAAAAATTAGTAGCACTATTATCAGGATTTTGAAAACCAAGTATATTGAAATAATGAAATGAACTCAGCCAAATGTTTTCAAATTGATTTGTTAAGCTTACACTTTCTTTTATATGATGATAAACAGACAGTGCTTCCAAATATCTCCCTGCATTACCAAATGCATTGATTAACATATTAAGCATGACAATATTTGGTTCAATTCCCTCTGCTTCCATGATCTGCAGCACCTTAACTGTCTGCTCACACAAGCCCTAACAGAAATTGAAAAGTTAGCCTTACACAACGGCATATTCATTTAAGGCTTCAAATTTAGCAATCATGCAGCAGAAAGTAATATTATCTTGATTAATGATGGCATTAGCAATCCCCACACAGGTAAAATATAGCCATTCATAAATAACAAAACAAGGTTTTAAGTCTTCATAAACTATTTCATTATAATCATCCATATATACATAACAAACACATACGTGTGTGTTTGTCTACAATATCTAGCCACAGCTACTGTAGTTCCAGTTATGACTATATAGGATCAGCAGTAGCCAAATATACAAATATAATAATAATAATAATAATTAAAAAAAAACATAGAGAAACTGATTTTAAGAACTTTTCCAGCAGTGGTTACCTAAAATTCCAAAGAACCCAAAGCTAACAAACAAGCACTAATTAAAATTTAACAAATTCATTCAGTATCAAATTGAGAAACTTCTTCAAATACATAATAATTTATATGTCAGTTCTACCTGCTATTGCTTTCATAGAAGCCTTTTTTGATTTCAAAATTTTAAGGTCCTGAAATAAAGGATGGAAAGGAAAGGTCATAGATATCTCAATTTGAGCTAGGATGGCTTAAGATTTTGGAAAAAGAAGGTTGGATTGTTGATGCTGTTAACTGGAAATTTTAGACGGAATGCATACACTTAAATTTGTAAAAAGGGAAGAGCTTTGCAAGGCTATCTATTGTTTTTTTTTTTTCTGTGAAAAGCCTAAAAGTAAAGAGAAGAGAGAGAGAGAGAGAGAGAGAGAGAGAACAAGATAAGTCACTTGCTTCAAACTCAATCAACTATGATTCATCATGAAGCTTGGGATCTTTCTTCATGTGCTCATCTTGTCTATTGTGATTTTGTTGGGCCCATAGAAATATTATAAAAGGAGGAATGGGCCTAATCACAAAAAGGCTGAGTCAGCAGTGGAGAACCAAAAGGGTACTGAGGAAGCGAGAGAGAATGATAACTAACTAGTGCTGAGCTAGCACAGGGGAGGGGGGCGTGAAATTGGCTGGGCAGAGTTGGAAGGAAGCATGGAGAGTTTTGGGAATCTAGGGTTTATCTTGCTGTGTGTGTGTTGCTTAATTACTGTTCTGTTATATCTCTTGTTTGATATTTCCTTTACTGTGTGCTGTAATCCCATCTCTTCCCCACTGGAAGAGATATTTTCGTTATTCAATAATATTCAATTATCTTCTTTGAAGTTTATTTGGATTGGTACTGGGTCCTATCAATTTGGTATTAGAGCTGCGATTGAAAGTGGGTTATGGTTAATACAAGAATGGAAGGTAGAATCAAATATGTGTAGAAGGATTTAGAAATGATGAAACTATGGATGCTAGAGATGAAAGAAGCACTAACCCGTATTGAAGAAAAGGGAAAGAATCAAGACGCCGAGATACAAGGAGCTAACAGTGAAGCAACAGCTGATGGCACTAGAGACACGAGTCGTCCTATGGTGGCCAAAAAGGATCCCACAAGATTTAGGAACCTGGAAATTCCTCTTTTCACAAGGGAAAATCCAATTGGATGATTATTCAAATTAGAACGTTATTTTTCTATCAACACTATTGATGAGGGTGAGAAACTGGAGGAAGCTGTAGTGGGTTTAGAAGGTAAGGCGTTGAACTGGTATCAATGGTTGGAGGTGCAAAACCCGGTGAAAACGTGGGTCGAATTCAAACATCAGGTGCTTAATCGATTCCAGCACTCTCAAGCTAGAGATGCATATGAGATGTTGATGGCCCTCAAACAGACTAGAACAGTGCCTGAATACAGGGAGAAATTTGAGTCCATGTCCACGCCGCTAAGTGAAGCTTCTGATGATATGCTCATGGGTGCTTTTTGAAATGGGTTAAAGAGGCAAGGATTATCAAGTTTTCTTCCTGACTAAGCACTTGAAGATGGTAGTGGCTACCATATGGACTGTAGCAAAGCCTAATACGGGCTGGACCAGGATTTTGAGTGGGGGGCAGGTGAGATCCAACCCGAACCACCCCATATAACACGGTCGTCACTAAGGCTACAGAACTGAAGGCGTCATCCATGAATAAAATAAAGTACAGCTAGCTCTATTGCGTTGAACACCAGCAAAGCATCGGGGACGCAGATTCAAAGGTTGTTTGACGCGGAAGTGGCTAAGAAGCACTTGCTGGGGCTGTTTACTGTTGCAACAAAAAGTACAGTCCTACACATAGATGTAAGAACCGACAGCTTCAGGTGATGATACTATAACCATGCAAAGGGGAAGACGAAGATGGACTAGGGGAAAAAACCAAGGAGGAGTAGTGGGTCTTATTGGAAAGCATACTATGAAGCTCAAGGGAAAGGTAAAAGGAGAAGAAATTTTAATTCTGATAGACAGTGGGACAACCCATAATTTCATAGCTTCAGAATTGGTTGAGAGGTTGAATATCCAAATTCAAGCTTCGAGGGTGCTCGAAGTGTCTCTTGGAGATGGCTACAAGATTAGGGGAAGGCATATTTTCCCTGTAGTGGTAGTGGAAATGTAGGGAGTGGAATTACAGCAAAGCTTCCACGTGTTTGACATGGGTCAAACAGATATGGCGCTTGGTGTTGGGTGGCTGAGATCTTTAGGAGAAGTGAAGGTTAATTGGGATGAGTTAACGATGAAATTCCTAATTGGTAATGAAGAAAGACGGATTAAGGGAGATCCATCATTAGTGAAATCACTAGTGTCTTTGAAGTCAATGATGAGAAGCTTGACGAAAGAGGGACAGGGATATTTGGTGGAATTTGGGCAAATGTCAATTGAAACAATAAGGGAAGAAATGACCAATGAGGTACAGAAATTATTAGAGCAATTTCCTTCTGTACAAGAACCACTTCAAGGGTTGCCACCAAGTAGGGTGAGGGACCATGCCTTCAAAATTAAAAATGGGGAACAACCACCTAACATTAGACCATATCGATATAAGCATTCACAAAGGACAAAAATTAGAGCAACTGGTTAATGAAATATCGGTAGCAGGATTAATCCGCCCTAGTAGCAGTCCATATTCAAGTCCGATTTTACTGGTTAAGAAAAAAGATGGAAGTTGTAGATTTTGTGTGGATTATAGAGAACTGAATAAGATTGCAATGCCTGACAAATTTCCAATTCCAACGATAGACGAGTTAATAGATGAGCTAAAGCGTTCAGGGATATTTTCTAACTTATCCCACTTAGAGAAGTTATTTTTTTTGATAGAAAAAGAAATATTATTAAGGCACACTTACAGAAGTTATTGAATGGAATCTTCTGATAAATGAGATACCTAAAAAAGTTGATCATTGATAGAGCTCAATGCATCATGCGATCTATGTAGTCGACCTCACCGAGTGGGATAAAGCTTTGTTGTTGTTGTTGTTGATTTGAAATCAGGGTGCCCCCAGATACGTATTAAGGAGAGGGATAGAGCCAAAAAAGCATTTTGCACTCACCAAGGACATTATGAATTCATGGTAATGTCCTTTGGTTTGACGACTGCACCTGCTACGTTCCAATTCTTGATGAACAATATCTTCAAAAAACAATTGAGGAAATTTATTTTGGTGTTATTTGATATCTTTGTGTACAGTCCAAAATATGATTCTCATCTTGAGCATCTGAGGGAGACTTTGGAAATTTTAAAAGAACATAACTTGGTCATCAATACCAAGAAATGTATCTTTGCAAAGACTCAACTTGAGTATTTGGGACACATAGTGTCAACAGAAGGGGTTAAGGCAGATCTAGCAAAGATCAAGGCAATGGTTGAGTGGCCTAAGCCTAAAGATTTAAAGACGTTGAGGGGGTTTCTCAGATTGACGAGTACTATCAGAGATTTGTACGAAATTATGGTAAGATTGCTGCCCCCCCCCCCCCCCACAGCATTACTCAAAAAAGACGCATTTGTGTGGAGTAAGGAGGCATAAGATGCTTTTGAAAAATTAAAAGAAGCGATGACAACACTACCAGTTTTGGCCATGCCAGATTTCTCGTAACCTTTTGAGTCGGGGGTGAGTGTCGGTGCTGTACTTATGCCAAAAAAAAAAAAAGACCAATAGCATATTTCAGCCAAGTATTGGCTGAGACACCAACTGAAATCTTTGTATGAGGAGGAACTAATGGCAATTGTGTTGGCTGTAAAAAGTGGCACCACTATTAACTTGGGCATCATTTCATCATCAAAACTGATCAGAGAGCTCTTAAATACTTATTAGAACAGCAGGAGTTGGGAAATGAGCAGCAAAAATCGATCTCCAAGTTACTGGGTTATTCATTCTAAATTCAATATAAGCCAGGCAAAGAGAATAAGGTGGCTGATGCTTTATCTAGAAGAGAAGGAATGGAGTTCAAAGCTTTTACTGTACAGCAGTATGAAGATTTAAATCATTGGGAGGAAGAAATCAAGCAGGATGAGAAACTTTCATTAGTACTACAGCAAATCATTACTAACAGTAATCCACCTGAGGGTTATAGCTTGAAGCATGGCTGTCTTAAGTACCATGACAGGTTAGTATTACCAAAAAATTATTCTAGAATTCCTCTTCTTATTGCTGAATTTCACAATACCCCAACTGGGGGACACTCGGGGTATTTGAGAACCTACAAGAGAATGGCTACAGTACTGCAGTGGGAAGGAATGAAAAGACAAATTCAAGAATTTGTTGCTAGGTGTGCAATATGTCAACAAAGCAAGTATGAAGCTAAGAGCCCTACAGGTTTATTACAACCCTTACCGATTCCAAAGCAAGTGTGGGAGAATATTAGTATGGATTTTATTACCGGGTTACCAAAGTCTAACAAATTTGATGCAATACTAGTAGTAGTGGATAGACTTACGAAATATGCACATTTCATTCCTCTCACTCATCCAAACAGTGCTAAAGATGTTGCTGGTTTGTTTGTTAAGGAGGTAGTAAAGCATCATGGAATACCAAAATCAATTGTTTCCATTAGGGATTGGTTATTTATGAGTAATTTTTGGCAGGAGCTATTTCAAGTGTTAAGCACTACACTTGCGTTTAGTTCTGCATATCATCCGGAGACGGATGGGAAAACTAAAGTGGTAAATAGAAGCCTTGAAACTTATCTTCAATGCTTTACTTCAGAAAAACTGGGGAAGTGGTCATAGTGGCTTGCTTGGGTAGAATATTGGTTCAATACTAATTTCAATCAGTCTATTGGAATGTTTCCATTTAAGGCCTTGTGTGGCCAGGACCCCCTACCTTATTCAAATTTGAGGATATAGAATCATCTGTGGAAGAGGTGAATGAACATATCAGAAGTAGAAATGCCATCATTGAGGAGTTAAAGGGTCATTTGTCTAAAGCACAAGAAGTTATGAAGAAGTCTGCTGATAAATCTAGGAGGGAGGTAACATTTGAAAAAGGAGATTTGGTGTACATTAAGCTAAGATCTTATAGATTGAAATCCTTGACCAAGAAGATCAATGAATAACTCAGTGCCCGATATTATGGACCCTTTGTGGTGGAGCAAAGGATTGAGCAGGTTGCTTACAAACACAAGCTTCATAACACTACTCGTATCCATCCCGTTTTCCATGTTTCTCAGCTTAAAAAGTCATTACATGCTGAGGCACAAACACAGCCCCTACCCATGGCTTTGTCAAAGGACTTGGAGTTAGTGGTGGAACCAGAAGAAATTAAATAGAGCAAAACCTTAACAAATGGAGCCAAGGAGGTTTTGATTAAAATGAAAGAACTACCAGATTTTGAGAACACTTGGGAATCTTATGACACCATCAACAACCAATTTCCTCACTTTCACCTTGAGGACAAGGTGCGACTTATCAAGAGGGGTAATGTTGGGCCAGTAGTATTGAAATATTATAAAAGGAGGAATGGGCCTAATCACAAAGAGGCTGAGTCAACAGTGGAGAACAAAAAGGGTACTGATGAAGAGAGAGAGAATGATAACTAACTATTGCTGAGCTGGCACAGGGGAGGAGGGCGTGAAATAGGCTGGGCAGAGTTGGAAGGAAGCATTGGAGAGTTTTGGGAAGAATCTTGGGAGAGAACTAGACCTCTCGAATGTCTAGGGTTTATCTTGCTGTGTGTGTTGCTTAATTATTGTTCTGTTATTTCTCTTGTTTGATATTTCCTTTACTGTGTGCTGTAATCCCATCTCTTTCCCACTGGAAGAGATATTTCCATTATTCAATAATATTCAGTTATCTTCTTTGGAGTTTATTCGGATTGCTGGTACTGGCTCCTATCAGATTTCTACTAATTAATTTCCAATCAAACCTCCACACTTGAGTAAAAACCTTACAATCACCTTGATATACACCTACAAGTTGACCTTTTTCCTTTTAAACCCATGACTTGCTATCTGTATGTACCATCCATGGTGCTAGAACAGCGTTTCCCTGTCAGTTGTGAGGTTTAAATATCCTGCCTCATGCAGACCCCATGAGATAAAAAGAGGGAAAATAAAATACACATAAGTTCTACCAAGCATATTCAGCACCTTTTAAAAGCAAGCCTTGTCAGGCTGTCATTGCGAGTGCAAATCATTTGCTAAGTTTGATAAAATAGTGTCTTACTTAATATTGCTTTCATACTCTGAGCAAGCTCAGACTAAATAATAAGATAAAAACCTCAAACTACTATGGAATCAAACTAGGAAATATTTACACATTGTCCTATCAAAAATCTCTGTATCAGAACAAGTATTAATAAGGGAATACTAATTCTAGCAAGATATTAAAGGATTTACAAGAATAAAGATAAAATTATAGGAATGAGAACTGACTGGGGGAGTTAGAATTAATCGATATGCTAATGAGTAATAGGTACGGGGGAAAGTTTTCTGTTAGAAGGGGCATATTAGGAATTTTAGGGAGTAATTTTGTTATAAATAGGCAGTGGGTGTGTGAGAGTGGGACAGGCAGAAGATTTGTCAGTGTGGTAGTAGCATTTTGGATCTGGTGAGGAGCACTCTTGCTTTGGTATGGGAGGCTTAGGTATCTGGTTCATTTTCTCTTGCTGGTATATTTTCTCTTTGCTGTTATTTCCTTTTCCTGTTCTGTAATTCCCAGTTATTGGCAATAGAAACTTGGTTCTGTTCTTGGTTCATTTTTGGGTTTCTATCAATGAGATATTTGTCATACAGATTGCTTCAGATATAAGATCTACCTCACATAACGATTAGTGTACAATAAATGTACGTATTAGACTATACATTCGACAGAACCTTCAATAAAATAGCTCATCCGTTTTGATGACTAACATTATTAAGATTACCATTGCACCTTCTACGCTAAAAGAATTAGGTCGCATCAGAAAGTGAAAATCTATAAAAATCAATATCATAAGTGAAGAAAATTTCAATAGGATATTTTCTTTCTTCTTTCATATCCATTTCCCGTAATTGACCCACCACCACATTTACTTTAGTAAGATTACCCATTGAGAATGGAAACCAGGAGTTCAGTGTGATAAAAATCAAGGGCAAGACTAGTCCCATTGCAAGGACCAAGGAAAGCACCCAAAATGGAATAACTAATGCTTACTTATTATATACCAAAGAAGGGAAATAAGAAGTTCTTACATTTTTAAAAAATTCCCCTCCATATAAAAGTTATAACAATTTTCATGTAAAACTAAGCAATTTGAGGATTATCTGGTATTTGCATAGATGATAAAAGAGATGAAGAAGGAAATGAAAGATTAAAAGATGGTGAACTGATTATAATCTAAAAAGTTACATCCAAAATATTATCCATAAAGAAACCTATGTCGAATTTTTGGGAGTTAAAAAAAGAACTTTTTGAATAATACAGAAAAGGGTGCTCCAACTTGATGGAGATTAAAAGAACAATATTAAAAGACTCTGTGACCCCCTTAAGATGCTTCAAGCGCAGGTCACATGGAAAGATGGATACTTAATCGAAGTGGATAAGCCAATCAAACAGGAAAATAAAAAATCCCTTATAGATTAGTTCAAATTTATGTCATAACAAAATAACAGAAAATGATACTGTCTTACTTGACAGTTGACACACATTCCACTTGAAAGGAAAAATTGTTACAACTGAGAGTACAAAGCATTAAATCATAATTGAGAAATGAATAAGAAACATGATGCCCAAAACTTCATGCATTTATTTTTGTGAATATCCAAATCAAGCACCATTACCAAACTAAATATTAATAAATAAAAAGTGCTATGACCATCATATCCAGACATGCAACATCTCATGAATAATTATAACCCAAGGAGAAGTAAGAAAGGCATGGAACACAAGAATGGGAGGAAGTAGCGTACCTGCTGAGCATAAGCATTTGCTAACACACAAAAAATACTTGGTGAAACTAGTAGACCTTCTGACTTCAGTGACTGTATACACTCCTCGGCGTTCTGAAATTTCCCATACTGCCCATAAATATCAGCTAATACAGCATAAACAGCACCACACTTATTTCCCTTGAATCTCATGCTTTCAAAGGTTTTCTTAATTGTATCCCATTTCCCCTGGTCCCCCAAGCAGCTAATAATGGTAATAAAGATTTTCGGATCAGGATATAATCCTTGCTCTTGCATATCAGTAAACAAATGAAGAGCTTTCGTGAGATCACCTGCTTTACAGTGCCACTTAATCAGTGAATTCCAGGTCATAATATCAGGTCGTACACCTTCATTTTGCATTTTCTCAAACAATTCTAAAGCTTCACCTAGCTCACCATATTTTCCAAAGGTATCAATAATGCTATTATAAATATGCCTATCTAAAGAAATGCCCCTGTCTCTGATTTCTTCCACAACCCCTATTGCTTTCTTCCACATTCCGTTGTCTCTATAAAGCCTAACAACCTTGCTATACACAAATGAGCTCATTTCAAATCCATTTTGCTTCATCTCATTGATCGTTGCCCATGTATCTTCCAACCGTCCAGCATTAACGAAGTAATCTAAAAAAATTTCATAAGTTTCTTGATTAGGCCGGATGCCCCCCGAATCATCCATCTCCCGTAAGAGCCCTATTGCAAGCCCTAACAGACCTTTCTTCAAGAACCCTCTAAGCATACCATTGAACAAATTCAGCCGGGGTTTGAAGCCAGAATAAATCATTTCCTGGAATAACATTTCAGCCTCTAAGGTCCTTCCAACACTTCCAAGGGCTTCAATCAGAGAGCTATAAGGAAGTGAACTGAGTTGATAACCCTTAGCTTCCATCTGAGCAAGAAGAGGCATGGCCCCATCAAGGTCTCCTGATTTACAGCATTCAATAATTAATTGGTTGTATAACTCACAGGAAATCTCCTTTCCAAGTCGAGGACGATTGAAATTCTTAGTAAGCATGCTTTTGCAATTAAATTCTGGATCCACTTCTTTAATACCCTTCTTCTTAACCAAGCCCTTCAAGGAATTATGATAATTCAATTTTTTAGAGCATGTAACGCTAGTTGGACGAGAAAAGGAGAAAACAGAACCACCATGATTAGATGATAATGAAATCGAGTTAGAGGAGAAAACAGTGTGAATACCCATGGCACTGTTGAGTCTTTCTGGCTAGTAAGAGAAGAGGGAACCTCCGGCCTCAATTTATACCGTTGCAAATTGAGATTGGCCTCTGTTCCAATCAGATGTTATAAATGCCTTCCTGAAGGACGAACCGATTTCTTATTCTCAAAAGAACCAGAAGATGTTTATTGATGAATGATGAACAAATAAGGACGAACCAAAGGGTTGAGCCAATAATGCAGTTGTCTAATTACTCTTGAACTGTCCAATGAGTAATATTGATTACCTAAAAATTTATAGCTCCAACCCCCATTCTAAGAAGAAGCAGAAGATGTTTATTGATGAATGATGAGCAAATAAAGACGAACCGGTCAGTTGAGCCAATAATGCGGTTGTTTAATTACTCTTGAACTGTCTCTTGTGTACCTTGATTTATAGCCCCAACCCCCAAATCAAATTTTGTCCTAGAATTATAAGAGCATGTTAAACACATTTATTTGGAATTATAAAAATAAAAAAATTCTTTGGGAAATTGATTTTGAAAACATTTATCAAACTGTCACACCTTGAAAGAAGGAATGTGACCCGCATGGAGGCGTGAAGGACATCATTGCAATCACTTTACTGTAAATCCAAGAAAGATATTCATCTTAGAACTGGTTCTGAGGAGAGTGTCCCAAAGGAAACATAAATCTTGAGTGTTCAAATCAGTAAACCTTTCACATTACTTTAGCTCCAAAGATGAAATATGGTAAAGTGTAGTTCATAGAGCTTTGATGCCAAAATTAAGAAACCTTTTTATAAAAAGAGGATTTCACGAAAAAAATAATCAATTTGAAAAGAGTCTAGTTCCAGTACAATATTGTTCAACAAAAACATGCTATCACATATCAATTACTCATCTGGTACAAGAATAGGTTTCTACTTCTAGATCCCATTCCCAAACTCCTGAAGAGGACCCCAAACAAGTAACATGGAGAACCTAATTGAATATATATAGAACAATGGAGAAAAGAGGGTCATAATCAGACCTAGAAGCAACCCCAATTACCCAAGAAATAGATCTATTAATTCTTCAACTTCATATATATATATATATACAAGAATTCCAACTCCTAACTCTGCTGTCTCCGATTTAATAACCAATTCGGATTTGTTTTGTCTTACTTATGAAATTTCACAACTGATCTTCATACCTTTTGAGCCTCTATTGCAGTTACTATTATCACACCCCAAAAACAATATTTGAGTCTAAGGTAATTTTAACAATTTAATCAAGGTTTGAAAGCTAACCACAACCTTTGTTACCAAAGAAACAGTCCTATAATTCTTCTATTCTCTATATATATACCCAAAAATTCTTAATTCCCAACTTTACTCATTTTAACTTATTAACCCAATCGTTTGGATGTATGCTTCTTTTCAATTATGCAATCTATAATTTGCTTACAATCCTTTAAACCATTAGTACTATATTATTAATACCAAAACAAATATTTGGATCTAAATTCATTATTGTAGACGTTCACCTAACCTAATAAACTCTTAATCACTAATATCCCTAATTATATCATAACTTCCCTAATCCTAACATCAACTCAAATTTTGGGTTTTACACATTCAAATCCTAAAATTCAAATTACACCTAGAAATCAACTTACGAGCAACAATTGGGTGTTTGAAATTATAACTCGCTTTCCCAACACTTCCATCTTCAGCAAATTCCATTTTACAGGTTTCCCCAAATTTTCCATTATCAAGGGTTCCAAACCAAAAATGAAATTATAGTCTCTAAGAATGATTTCTCATCAAATTAGAATAAATACTGAAAGGAATTTAGTTTTTTAAGTGTAGACTTAAAGATGATAAACTCAAGAGAACTATTATGGAAAACATTGACTGGAAAATGGGAGATAGAGAAGGTCACCTACTGAAGAACGATGATTGGCTGACCAGAAGACCCATCACCGGCCGAATTCCGGTCAGAGAACGCCGGTCACCACGGTGGAGGGCGGAGAGCTCGCATCGAGTAGCTCTCACTTCTCACACACCCTTCGGTTCACCGCGAGAGCAGGGGAGAACGAAGAGGAGGAACAACAGGGAAGAACGACGAACAGGAAGGACGCGGAGGAAGGAAAAGAAGCCCGAAGCACGGCGGCTGACGGCGACCAGGCCTCTATTCACTGTCGCTCTCTCTCGGTCTCTCTCTCGCGACTCTCTCTCTCTCACACTGTGTAGCGGCTCCCACACACGACGGGAAAGCAGAGTGGGTACTGCGTTGAAGTTCTAATAATTGCAGGGGAAAGAGAAAATAACTGTGCTCCCAAAACTTTGAATTATATAACACCTTGGTCCTTCCTCCTTTCATTTGAGTCCTTCCAGCCCATATTTCTATTTTTATTTTATTTTTTATTATTTTGTATATAATGATTTGTATGTGCATAAGCTTTATTATTATATATATTCTAATATATTTTGCTATTTTAATATTTCAAGTACCAGGATTTTCAATTTAGGCAAAAAGGTACTACATACCACTAATATTTACCCTAATTTTTATTTATGCTCATAAATTTTTTTTTTCAATTATGTCCTTTATCTTTCAAATTTTATTATATATACCCTTTTTTTTTTATTAACTCCATCAAATATGTTAATAGAAAATACTAATTAGGCTCTTTGTGGCAAAATTCTTCTGTCACATCACTTATCACATGGACCCATACTCCAAAATTATAAAAATACCCTTATTAATAATTAAAAAAGAATTATCTTTTCTTTAACGTTGCTCTCTCTTTCTCTCCCTCTCTATCTCTAGCTCTCTCTCTCTCTCGCGTCTCATTTCTTCTCTCTTCGATCTCTCTCTACCTTCTCTGTCTTATATAGTAAGGGCATTTTCCTCCCTCAATGTTGCTTTTTCTCTCTGTCTTCACCCCCTCTCTCTCCTTCTTGTATTTCTAAACGACTAAAAAAACATCACTTGAGCTCCTCTTATTTGTTGCAACTCAAGGCTCTTCCACACAATAACACAACTTCAGTCACTCCACCTCTCTCCCTTGGTTAGCCTCGCACAATTCTCATAGAATGTCATCTACTCTTCCCTACCATCTCAGTAACGTCCAACACATCCTATTTCTAAAATTGGACTTGATTTTCTCTCTCTTTGAGTTTTACTGATTTCCTGTGGTTTATCATACTTCAATGGCTTGGTTAATATTGGAGGAAGATCTACCTCTAACATTGGTTCGAACCCATCTAGCTTCTTAGAATTCTCTTTGAAGGCTACTTCATTGTTCATATTAATGATGATGTCATCAGTAGAAGAACTCACTCTACAACTGCAATTTGAGGGTAACTTATTGAAGAAATCAGGATCAGCAACACTATCATCATCACACCCAAACTCAAATGACACATATTAATGAGACTCAAAGGAAGTGTCAACAAAGGAGGCATAATAGTCAGGACTATGAGTCGAATTCTACTGAGTCTAGTTTTTTGTGGAATGATAGGTAGAAACGAAAGAGTGAGAGAAATTTGAAACTACAAAACTTTCTTTTATTTTATATCAACACATTAATTATATGTGATGGTTGAACTTTGAAACTTCACTTTTTTAGGTGAATCATTTGCTAGATTGGGTGTTAATGTTGGTTGAATACAATTGATTGGTCTTAACTTTCTTACTTTTTTGGGTGCTTCACTATGTGAATTTGGTTGGAGCCACTACGACTGCCGAGTCGCCCATAATTGAATTCGTGGCAACTTGCAGTATAGTAGTCGTCCCAAGTCATATATCTCAAGGAGCCTTGCTTCTAAATTGCCTAGTTAATTGTTCTAACACTAATCTACTCTAACTAGCTACTGATTAACCACCGGGGGTGATTGCATAATTAAGCTTAAAATAGAAAGTAAACATCCAAACAGAACAGAAATGAAAATATAACAAAATAGGGAGATAGAACGAAATGAATAGACATGTAACCAGCCATAATTCCCTAGAGTTGTATCTATCTTAACCCTCATCAACTCGATAATTTCTGCCACTTGGTTTTAATTCCTAAAATTTCCAGAAAAATCATCTAGAACTAGATTCCATTAGCCTTGACCCAAACCTAATGAAATTTGATATAACCCTAACCAAATCTTGTCATACATATACAGTAATAGCATTCATACATGCATAACTAGATTGCTCCTAAGATAAAAAGATTAAAACAGTAGTCATAACCATATACCACTATAATTAGAAATGAATATGGATATAAAAATAGTGAGGCAGTAAAGGAATAGAAAATGAAACAAGAACTTATCTGATTAATGCCCAAGAGGGTTCAAGCACAACTCCAGATTATGTATGACTGATTACATGAGAAGTTAGCATTCCATGGAGGCTAAAATACAACAAAAACAAAGGAGAAAATTGGGGAGGCGGGAACCTATGAAAATACAGAAGAAATGGAAGAAGAAAGGTCTTCAACACTTGCAAATGGAGGTTTGAAGGTGTCTTTAACCAACATCAAGAGAGAAGGACGAATTTGGCTTCTAGTTAGGTCCTTTTCAGCTTCTGTTTTGACTAGAAGAATGCAGCAAAAGTGCAGAACAAATTCATGGAAATAGTGCTGCAGAAACTCTCTTTTGCTAGTGCAGAAAAGTGGTTGCCATATTTGGTTCCTGTTGCTTTTTCTTATGCATGTTTCAGCTAGTGTTTGCTTTCTAGTTGCTGCTGTAAAGTGCAAAAATAGTGGGTCCCATTCCAATCAATGTCCAGTTAGCCCTAGAATGCCATGTCAGCTTCCAGGTAGCCTCCAAGTCAGCAAATTACTCTCCAATAATTTATATGAAAAATGCACAGTTAAATTAATTGGGACAAAATTATGAAATTGAAGCATATTGATTTTGTAATTAATTTACACCAAATAAATCCAAAACATAATAATCTTAGAGAGTTGGTAATATTAAAATGGCAATAGGACTAAGATAAGGACTAAGTTGCATATCAAAGTGCCCCATATCAGAATTCTATCCTCAAAGACATATATATATATATATATATATATATATATATACATATACCTCTCATTCTTGTTAGACATGCATCCAAAAATATGAGAAACAAAAGCTTATTATCTTTTGTTTAGAAATCATTTATTGAATCTTGCTCGTTCAAGAGAGATTTATGATATGATGCACATATCACATTAACTAATCATAGGTCGAAATGCGGCGGGGGATGAGCTACAAATTTAATAGCCAGAGAAAGTGAAAGTGTAATACCCGTGATTTTCAAGTATTACATAAAACTAATTTTATGGAATAATTCAGGCAGAGGAAATTTTTCATTGTGTAAGAAGGAAAATATGAATTTTAAAAGTGGCAAGGTTGTAAAATATTGAGTGGTGGAGAGTCAATGAGTGTATTGATGGTACCGATGGTATCGAGGGAATTAGGAGACTAGTTGAACTCAGGGAGGGACTAAAGTGAAATAAGGAAAACTGTGGGGCACCTAGGATTTAGAAACACTTGAGGTGGGATATTATGGATTTGCTTTTACCAATCTTAACTAAGGGTCAACAGGAGGGCAAAGTAATAATTTCACCATGGGCGAGTATATATAGGTGGACTTTCCTCTTTTTCCTCATTTCCTCATTTCCTTTCTCTCTTCACCCTCTCTCCTCTCTTTCTCTCTTTCTCTCTTCCTTCTCTATACTCAAATCCTTCAACCGAGCTTCGGGGGATGGTTCTCAGGCTATGGGGTGAGCCTCTAGTAATCAAGCAATGTAGGAAAAGCAAAGAATCGAGGTAAGAATTCTGATTTTCTGAACTTTTTCCTATTTTTGAGTTTTAAGGGTATTTGGGGTAAAATTGAGATTCTGGCTTCATTTCTCAGTTAAATTTGGGGCTTTTGGTGTCTACATGCTCCTTAGAATCAAGGATGAGATCCCATGAAAAAAATCATGAAAAACGGTGGAGATTTGGCCGGATCTTAGCCAAATCTAAGAAGGAATCACGAAGAACAAGATCTTGGCACCCAGGCACTTGGTTTTAGACATTTTGGGGAAGAAGATGACCTTGGCGCCCAGGCGCTGGCATGTATGTGGCGCCTAGGCGCCAGCATCCTAAGTGTCCTTGGGCTTTTCTTTAAACGGCTATAACTCTTTCATCTGAACTCTATTTTTAGCAAACTTTATATCTTGGAAAGCTCTTTGAGTCTAGTTTCCAATGGTATAAGTTTCATTTGGAATTTCATTATCCGTTAAGAGTTATGACTGAAGAAGTGAGTAAAGGTTAAGATTAGTAATAGGGAATTTCTCTATTTTGTAACCTTGACGATTTTGCATGGTTACTTGATAGGGATGGTCGAGGCACATAGTGGGAGCTAAGAGAGCGTGGAATCCAGATGAGGGATCTAGCTCTCCTATATACAGATATGTACATACATGTATATGTATGTATATTTATATTTTAGAATTTATTTTCCTAAAATTTTTGTGTGGGATATGGATGGGAATAGTGAATTGATTGTTGTATTGTGTTGGAGTGAATGCATTGCATATTATCATTTGCATATTTATATTATGGAATGCGTGGAAACAGAGGGTTGGTCCTCTGGAATGAGTGGGAATAGAGGGGTGGACCTCTGAAATACAAATTAAGGGTTGGTCTTCAATGTGGTGTGGAAAGAGTGGGATAAGCATTGCATCTCATTTATTTGCATAATATATATTGTGTGTGTGGTTGTCTATTTTGTATGTGGGATATATGTGTTGGCTAAGGATATAATCCAAGAAACCAGATGCATGTTACAGTTATGGATATGACCCAAGAGGTTAGACATATAATAGGGATTCCTTGAGTGATAATCTATGGGAATGTAAACCCACGTTGATTAAGCTCTTAAGATGTATTATGGGAGTATGAACCCTTGAGTAGGGTTACGTGCATTGGGAGCATGGATTCTTCAGAAAGGATGAGTACATTTAATGTGTGGTGTGTATGTATGTGTTTGGGGAAAATGTGATAGGATGTGATACCATATGTGTGCCTACGAGCAGCTTGGTGTCATGTAGGATAAGTTCTCGAGTGGGATATATATATATATATATATCTATGTGGAATAGGGCATTGGTGAGTCTATGGTTTAGACTCACCCCCTCACAGTTGCAGGTATGGCAAGACGATTAAGTTGAGGGCTCATGGATCGAGGATGTCTCCCATTGTCTTGGGTAAGGTAATTTATTTTTATTATGGTTCTCTAGTGTACTCTATAATCACATAGGTCACCTAGGATCTTGCAGAAGAAATTTAGGCTTGCAGCAACGTTAGTAATACACTGTTTGCACTGGTCACAAGTTCAGTTTTGGGTCGTGAGAGAAAGAGTGAGAGAGCTTGTGAGAAAGAGTAAAAACAAAAGAAAAAAAAGATGGAAAGAGGAGAGAATCCACATGCTCTAAGTGGCTTTTTTTTGGGAACAACAAAACATAAGAGCTTCAAATTTGTTATATCACATCCTAAAGAAGACCATATTTATGAGGCTCTGTTTTTTCAGTTGTTAAGAGAAGATAGAGAAAGAGAGAGAGCAGACAGAGAAGGAGAGAGAGGAGGTGAAGATGAATAGAGAGAGAGAGAGAAGCATTAAGGGAGAAAAATGCCTTTACCATATGCAGACAAAGAAGGCAGAGAGAGTCGGAGAAAGAGAAGAATTAAGACGAGATGAGAGAGAAGGTGTAAATAGAGAAGGGCAGAGAGAGCTAGAGACGGAGAGGGGGGGAGAGAGAGAATAGCGTTAAGGAGAGGACAAATCTTTTTTAAATTATTAATAATAGCATTTTTTTAATTTTGGAGTATGGTTCAATTGGCAGGTGATGTGGAGGAAGAATTTTGCCACGTGGAGCCCAGTCAACTTTTTCTATTAACTTATTTGATGGAGTTAACAGAAAATGACATATATGATAAAATTTGAAAGATAAGGGACATAATCAGCAAAAAAAAAATTCTCAAGGGCATAAATGAAATCGGGGTAAACGTTAAGGGAATGTATTACTATTTTGCCTTAAATTTAATAGCTCTAGTTTGTATGTTTTAAGGTTCCAATCTTTTATCTTAAGCTACTTATTTTATTTATTTATATTTTAATTAGTATTTTTTTCAACTAGTTAACTGTTATTAATATTATTATATTATTTATTAACTACTCACTTATTAGAAATTTTCTAATATGCTTAATAATTAATTTATTAAATTTTTATAAAATTCTAAAATTTATTTCTTAATTATTCCAGAGAATAAAGCAATTGTTTTAGAGTGTTACATAAGCCCTCTCCTTAAATAGGCATATCAACCATTTCAAGGCATCTGTCTTACTTAGACCAAGCATTCCCTAATGAAGTAAACCTACAAACGAAGCAAGAACCTACCCAGAACATGGGATCTTTAAACTAACAATTTTCTATGTAAAGGATACTCACTCATATCTCCCTAATGAAGGTAGACCATATAGCCCAAATGCATATTTCAAGAAGAAGAGAGAGTTTAGAAGGCCATGGATTTTATAACACATTGATTTTATTTCAGTTCAAGCTTGAATACAAACTGAAGAAGAGCCTTCCTTATGTAGTTGAAAGGCTTAGCAAACAAACAACATAGGTACAATAATTCATACTTTGACAAAGTAACTTTTAAAAAGTTACTTTCCTAAGGGTGAGCATACTATTGGTAAGGTTGAACATAGAAATTGACAATACACAGGTGTGACTAGATATTGACTGTAATACCTGAGTCTGTATGAGATTGTGTAAGAAGTTACTTGGCATGTTTGAAAATTTCAAGGAACGTGTGAATGTGTGAACATTGGAGGTCATTTACCCTTGTTTGATATGTGTTTGAGTAGTCTTCGATGAGAGGCCTATTTGGAAATAATGGAGGGAATAGGTGTTCATAGGGAATTTGGCAAAATATGGAATTGGAGTGTGGTGAAGATGGCGACGGTGATATGGCTTAGTGTGGGATGCATTAGGAGGATGTGTTTTTCCTTCCAATGGGGCCTTATGTGCTTGTGGGTTTATGAAAGGGACTAAAATGAATAGAGATAAGAGAAAATTTCTCTATGTGTTACTTATGAAAAATTAGAGTTTAAATAAATTATGGTGTTGGCGAGGAGTGTCGGGTGAAGTGATTTTGGTGTGACGAGTTGGGATGTATGTAGCAAAAAGTCTAATTAGATGTCTAATTTTGCCCTTGGTTTACAAATTCTTTATTCTTAGAGAAGGGGCAAAATGGTCATATCCAGCCTCCTCCAATCTCCCATGCCATCGAAAAATGCTTGGGCTAAGGTAAAGGCAAGTCTCTTCCTTATTTCTCCCATTTTCGTCCTTGCAAACCCTAGGTCAGTGGGTTGAAGAAATCTTGGTGGTTGATGGTGAATGATGCTTCTAAAGCAACCTTTCTTTGATTCTTAATGTTTGGGGAGTTGGATTTGATAAAGGGAGAAATTCATGTTAGGAGTGTGAGAATCCAAATCAAAAAATTTGGGTATAAACAAAGATTTTCTGTAATCTTGACTTAATCTCAAGTTTATGCTTGAAACGAGTGTTAATAGGGAGTTTTAAGATGCCAAAACATAATGTTGATGACCAAAATTGGATGGGAAGAGCATTGGAGTGATTTAGGAGCTTAGGGGAGAGTTTTGGATAGGAAATCAGACCAATCGCGTTGCAAGTCTAGTGCGCACTACTGCAACGGCCACTTTTTTACTTTCTACTATAAGGAGTTGGCGCTATAGCAACAGTAAGTAGAATGGCTCATTCTGACTTTGTTTTGGGCACTGTAGTAGCCAGAGACCTTTATTTATGCTATTTTGACACACTTCCTCTTCCTTTTTCATGGTGGTTTGAGTAGGGGACATCCTTAAAGGGTACTCATCGCCTTCTCCATCAATCATCATGCTTGGAACGTGGTAAAACTTTGACACAAAGTTGAGGTGAGAAGATAGCTTTACTTAGCATAGTCTAAAAGCTAATTCTTTGCACATTGTTACTTGTTTATGTACATGAGTAATGTGTAAATGATTTAATTGAATGCTTGGAAGCATAGTTGGAGTACCATGGGAGGGGAAACAATATAGCAACAAGGAGAATGAGGTTATTCTATGAGGGAATTATTATTGGTTCACGATTGTTCATGATTGTCAAGCATTATTATTTTATTTGGCTCATGTTAGTGCATACTTATGCTTGATTAGTACTCATGTATATATTACATACCATGGAGATTGTATGGCTTCATGCCATGGAAATTTCGTGGCTTGATGCCCTAGAGATCATATGGCTTCATGTTGAGGAGAGTTAAATAAATTGACCTTCGGGCTTGGAGAATCCAGTGTGTAATGCATGCCTTTCATTATGCATGACATCAATTTGGGTGAGATGCAAACTTATTTTGATATGTGATGTTTGTTTTGAACCCATTGCATATAAAGCAATACTTTAAATTTTGATGAATAACAAACAAATTAAAATAATACATTCCTTGGTAATATTAACTTTTATACTTTTAGGAATTACATCAAGTCAAAGGAATCAAAGAGCTAAAGAGAAGACTTTTTTATTTTATGCCTTAGGACTTAGGATATTTTGTAAAGTAAATTAAAAGGAAAAAAAACTATTTTGAAATAATCCTTGAGAATGTTTTTAATATTTTTAACTAAGTTAGAAAAACATTGGATGAGATATACTTTGAAAATCTTAATTTCTAAGTTCCAATAGCTACCAGTTGATCGATATGTTGATACCAGTCGACTGATTGCCTCCTAGTTTGTTTTAGCAAAGACTCAATAAACCTACCAATCGACCGCTTATCAGAAAGTAGTCGACCAGTGAATCTTTGTTTGGAATTAAATTTTAATTCTAGTAACTACCAATTGACCAATACAAATGTATAAGTTGACTGATAGGTTCTGAAACAAATTAATTTGGAATAACAGAGAGTTATCAATCGACTGCTAGGAATGGACTGGTTGACCTGCACCTCAATAAAAGGTACTAGTCGACTATCGAGGTCCTACCAGTCGACTGCGAGCACGATGACATCAGTATTAACAACTACTTTCTAAAGATATTTACTGACATTATTTTTGATCTTCTTCCAAAGGATCTTTTACATCTTGAGCTATAAATATAACCCTCAGATGTTGTTACATCAGGAAGAATACATTCCCTTTGACTCTAAAATCTTTGATTTAACTTCTTGCCAATCATCTACTTTATCTTCTGAGTAATTTGAGTTAGTGTTTGAAAGAAACACTTTGTAAGGGAGAGAGACACCATAGAGAAAGAAAAGATTTCCGTTGTAATGGCTCGCAAGTGCCTGATTGTATAAACTTGTGGTTGTTAGTGAAATACTCAAAAAGTTGTCTTGAAGACTAGATGAAGGCTTGGTTTAAGCTAAACCAATATAAATACTTGTGTTAATCTCTCTTTCTCTTATCTCCTTTATTGGTTAAAGATTTATCTTTGATTAATTGCACTCCACACTTATTCATCTTGTCATTGCTCTATTTTACTGTCATAAAAAGCTTGGCTTTGTTTTTAAATCATCTTTTACTTCCAACAAGTGTTAGTAAATTTTTTATAAACCCAATTCACCCCTTCTTGGGAGCTAGCCATTTCTATCAATTGGTATCAGAGCTTGAGCTCTTGATTAAAGACTTAATAGTCTAAGAGTTGAAATATGGCTGGTTTTGGTGATTGTGTATTACCGGAAGGAAGTTCCTTCATAAATCCCCTTGTTTTAATGGTAACCATTACACTTATTGGAAGTCTAAAATGAGAATGCTTTTTAGATGTAGTTGACCTAGACTTATGGCATGTTATGGAACAAGGACTCTATACTCCTTCCAAGGAGGTTGAAGGGAAAGTCATTCTAAAATCTAGAAGTGAATGGGATAAAGCTAAAAAGAAAGTTGTTCAGCTAAATACTAAAGCCAACATAATTATTGTTTATGCTTTAAGTCAAGATGAATATTTTAGAGTATCTAATTGTATAAGTGCTAAGGAAATATAGGATACTCTAGAAATTCCACATGAAGGAAATCTAGGAGTCAAAGAATAAAAAATAAATACTTTTACAAATGAATATGAATATTTCAAAATGAAGAGTGGTGAGAGCATAAGTGAAATGCAATTGAGATTTACTTATATAATCACTTGAAAGCTCTTGGTATCTCTTATGCAAAAAATCTCAAACCACCAATATTCTAAGATGTCTCACGTGGAAAGCAAAGAGGACAACTATCAAGGAAGTAAGAAGAGAATCCATGAATTCCCTCACTGCACTATTTGGAAATCTCCAAAACTATGAATCCAAAATAGTGGATATGAGGCAAGAAGAAGAAACTAAGAAAAATAAGACTCTATCACTAAAATCTTCTTCTTCCAAGAAGGTAGAAATTGATAGTGATAAGGGAGAAGAAGAAAGTGAAATCAATGATGAGGATATTGGTCTCTTTGTCAAGAAGTTCAGCAAGTTCTTGAAAAGGAAAAACATAAGAAAATGGAAAAGAGACCAAGACAACAACAAGGAGGGCACCACTTACTATGAATGCAAGAAGGTTAGACATATTAAATGGGATTATCCTCAATTCATCAAGAAGCAAGAAAGGAAAAAGAGTTATGACAAAGGCAAAAAGAAGGCTCATGTTCTTCAATATAGGGACAAAGTGAATCCGATGAAGAAGCCAACCTTTGCCTCATGGAAAGAAAAGATGAAGATGTAAACATTCTTGAACCTTTACCTTCCTTTGATGAATTACAAGAAACCTTTGAAGAGTTACAAAATGAATCTTTGAAACTTGCCAAAAAACTAAGCATTTCAAAACAAAAGATTTATTTACTTGACAGTGAAATTTTAAAATTGAAAAATGACCTTACCACACTCAAGAAAAAAGTCTTGATTTTGAAATCCAAAATAAACTTTTGTAATAGAAAATGCAAGTTTGAAAACATTGCTCAACTCTCCAAAGGATATTTGTCCTTGTTGTAAATGTATTGATTTGGAAAAAGAATATGAAGACTTGAAAAATACACTTGCCAAAATTACACAAGGTAGAGACAATTTGAACATATTACTTGGTAAACAAAGATATGTTTTTGATAAAGAGGGTGTGGGATATAAGCCTAAAGCAAATAAAAAATACTACAAGAATTTCTTTATACAAGTAATTATGTCAAGTAGTCCTTTTAACACTTGTTTCCATTATGGATTAAAATGACATAACTCCCATTCTTGTTGGTATAGTAAGAATACTCCTAATGAAAACAAGAAGAAATGGGTACCAAAATGAACCTCTATCAAAAAAGGACCCAAACAAATTTGGGTACCTAAAAAGAAACCTTGAATTTCTGGTATAGGTATGCCTCAAAGCCAAAAGTGGGAAATGGTATTTGGATAGTGGTTGCTCCACACACATGACTGACGATCAATCCAAATTCCTTTCCTTAACACCAAGAGGAGGCAAAGTAACCTTTGGGAGAGACAACAAAGGCATGATCAAAGGTGTCGGTAAGGTTAGTAAGAACTCTTCAACATCTATTGAAAATGTATTATTTATTGAAGGCCTTAAGCACAATTTGCTTAGCATTAGCCAACTATGTGACAAAGGCAATAAAATTATTTAACCTCAGATGTCCCACGATGTCTGATTTTAGATGGTACAAGGACATGTTCCTTACCAAGTTATATACCCGGTCTGATAGTAACGCAGACTACTGGAAAGAAAGGTTTTTAGGTGGTTTACCCAACCTATTTGCCAAAAGAGTCAAAGAAAGCATTAGAAGACAATGCAACAATACACTTCCCTTAGGTCAGATGACTTTTGGAGAATTAATTAATTTTGTTACAAACGAAGCTCTTGTCATATGTAATGATATGAAGCTTCAGTCTAAGTTAAAAAATGAGTTCAAAAGCACCTCTAGAGAATTAGGTAATTTCTGTGATCAATACGGCATCGAAAAGATTCGAGCCCCCTCTGCTCAAAATAAAAGAAATAGGAAGAGTCACAGGTACCAGACCGTCAGGAAGACTTATCGTCGCCACCCTGACAAACCTGTTAGATCATTCCAAACAAAGAAACATGTTCAACAGTCTAGTAAACCTAGACACCATAGTTCCAAACATACAGATCCAAAATCTGTAGTTTGTTTTAAATGCGGGAGGTATGGTCATATTTCCAAGCATTGCAGGCTCAAAAAACGCATTAATTCTTTAGAAATAGATGATAAGTACAAACAGAGTCTAATGAGTATTCTGTTAGAAGATCAAAACTCTGAGTCAGAATATGATTCAGATCAGTCTAGTGTTCAAAATGAGTTATATCAGTTAAATCAACTGAGTAATTCATCTTCTAGTTCAACATCTGATGACGAAAGTCATTCAGACATAGGTATTTGCACCTGTAAGGAATGTTCAAAACCTTTAGGTAGTTGTTCAAAAACAATTAATGTAATTAATAAGGATAAAGTTCAAACTTCAAAACCTGGTACCTCTGCTCAAAATAAAAGAAATAGGAAGAGTCACAGGTACCAGACCGTCAGGAAGACTTATCGTCGCCACCCTGACAAACCTGTTAGATCATTCCAAACAAAGAAACATGTTCAACAGTCTAGTAAACCTAGACACCATAGTTCCAAACATACAGATCCAAAATCTGTAGTTTGTTTTAAATGCGGGAGGTATGGTCATATTTCCAAGCATTGCAGGCTCAAAAAACGCATTAATTCTTTAGAAATAGATGATAAGTACAAACAGAGTCTAATGAGTATTCTGTTAGAAGATCAAAACTCTGAGTCAGAATATGATTCAGATCAGTCTAGTGTTCAGTCTAGTGTTCAAAATGAATTATGTCAGTTAGATCAACTGAGTAATTCATCTTCTAGTTCAACATCTGATGACGAAAGTCATTCAGACATAGGTATTTGCACCTGTAAGGAATGTTCAAAACCTTTAGGTAATTGTTCAAAAACAATTAATGTTATTAATAGGGATAAAGTTCAAACTTTATTAGAAATCTTAGACAAGATTACTGATGAAGAAATTAGAAAAGAATATTTGCTCAATATTAAGGAACTAATGGATTTGGACGAACCCAAACCAAAACCTTTAGTTAAACCTTATAATGTTCAAGAAATTATAACTAGATTTCAAAACACTTCCACCCAGGAACGAGTTTCTGTTAAAGAACTCCAGGAAGAAATTAAAATTATTAAAGAAGAAATTCAATTGCTCAAACAGAAGGATAATGACTTATCCTTAGAAATTTTAAGTTTAATGGCTAATATAGAAACTAGGAATTCTAACAATTCCATTGATCAAAACGAGTTAGGAGAAACTAGCCCAGAACAAAAAGAAAATTATTTAAATTTAATTTCTCAAATATCTGTTCAAAGATGGTATAGTGAAATTAACTTTACCATAGGTAGTTTCAACACCAAATTAGTAGCTCTGATAGACTCAGGCGCTGATTTTAATTGTCTTCAAGAAGGTTTAATTCCCACTCAATACTATGAGAAAACCACTGAAAGTCTCAGCGGTGCAGGAGGTAATAGACTTCCAGTTAGGTACAAGTTGTCTAATGCCAAGATATGTAATCAAGGCATTAAGTTCAACTCAACTTTTATTCTTGTTAGGAATTTAAATCATTCAATGATTTTAGGAACACCTTTTCTGACCCTTATTTATCCCTTTAAGGTTTCAGAATTAGGAATCTCCACTTCAATACATGGCAAAGAACTTTGCTTTAAATTTTTAAATCCTACCAAAACTCAAGACGTTAATTTACTTAAAAATTTAGCAATTTCTAGTATTAACTTGATCAATAGCAAACAAGCCCAAATTAAATGGCTTAATAAAGAAGTTCAATACAAAAGAATTGAGGATCAGATAGAACATCCTCAAATCAGAACTAGAATAGAATCTGTTCAAAAAAGATTTGAAAAAGAAATCTGTTCAGACAAGCCCAACGCTTTCTGGAACAGAAAGAGACACACAGTCTCGCTCCCTTATGAGCCCAGTTTTAGTGAAGATAAAATCCCAACTAAGGCTAGGCCCATTCAAATGAATAAAGAAACCTTGGAATACTGTAAAAAGGAAGTCCAAGATCTGTTAAGTAAGAAGCTGATTAGGCCCAGTAAATCCCCTTGGAGCTGTTCAGCCTTCTATGTTCAAAATCAGGCAGAAATAGAGCGAGGAGCCCCTCGCATGGTCATTAATTACAAACCCCTCAATAAGGTCCTTAGATGGATTAGGTACCCTATACCTGATAGGAGTGACTTAATCGGTCGTGTTCAAAAGGCATCTTTATTTTCCAAGTTCGATATGAAATCGGGCTTTTATCAAATTCAAATTGAAGAAAAAGATAGGTACAAAACAGCTTTTGCTGTCCCCTTTGGACATTATGAATGGAACGTAATGCCCTTTGGTCTCAAAAATGCACCTTCTGAATTCCAGAACGTGATGAATTCTATTTTTAATAATTTTTCTCAATTTTCAATAGTTTACATAGATGATGTCTTAGTGTTCTCTAATAACATAGAACAACACTTTAGGCACCTTGATCAATTTCATAAAATTGTTAAGGACAATGGTTTAGTTGTTTCAGCTAAAAAGACGAAACTGTTCAAGACAAAGATTAGGTTTTTAGGTTATGATATCCATCAGGGTATGATAAAACCAATTAACCGATCTATAGAATTTGCTGATAAATTTCCAGACGAGATAACTGAAAAAAATCAACTTCAAAGATTTTTAGGTTGTCTTAATTATGTTTCAGATTTTGTTCAAGACCTTAGAGTAATTTGCAAACCTCTTTACTCTAGACTTAGAAAGAAATCCCCACCTTGGGATCAATCCATGACGGATGCTGTCAAAACCCTTAAGGCAAGAGTTAAGAAACTCCCTTGCTTAGGAATAGCAGACCCAGAAGCCTTTATGATCATCGAGACCGATGCTTCAAAAGAAGGTTATGGAGGAGTCCTTAAACAAAGGCCCATAGGAAGTTCGAAAGAACAAATAGTTAGGTTTAATTCAGGAGTATGGACTGAAGCCCAACAAAAATACTCCACAATAAAACGAGAAATTTTATCTATTGTTTTAATTGTCAAAAAATTTCAAAAAAAAGTTTTCAACAAAACTTTTTTGCTCAAAACGGATTGCAAATCCGCCAAATCTGTTTTAGAAAAAGATGTTCAAAATTTAGTTTCAAAACATGTTTTTGCCAGATGGCAAGCATTACTTTCTTGCTTTGATTTTGAAATTCAGCATATAAAAGGGAAAGAGAACGCCCTTCCTGACTTCCTTACTCGAGAATTTCTGCAGGGTAAGACGAAAGGATGAGCAAGAACAAAGAAGTAAAGAAGGAACAGTATGGATCCCCACTGGATCCTACTCTAAATGTTCAAAGAACCCCACTAGTTCATACAACGTCACCTTTACTGGTGACTCCCTCATCGTTCAACAGCCCTTCCGGCGGTGGTATTCGACCACAAATCAGAGGTCCTCGACCTAAAACTCCTTCTTCTCCCTCTTCTTCCAACCGTTTTCTTCCTCTCACTTATGATCAAGCTCTTTCTACACCTCCACCTCAACAGGCCATAATTCCTGTTCACCCTTCTTCTTCTATGGTACAACTCTCTCAAGCAACACCGCTTAAGAGATCTCTTTCTGATAAGTATGTTTCAAAACCGGTGTACTCACCGATCTGTCCCATTGAACCCGAATGGATCAAAACAAACCCTGGTCTTACACCACGGGAAGTAGCTCAAAAATATTTTCAAGAAGGAAAATACTTTTCTTCTGAAAATCAAAAAACAAGAATATTTTATGAATTTATTTTGGTTGATACAAACTCGATCACGCTCACTCACGAGTATGATCCTCTTTTTCCTCATCGAATCCAGTATTCGAAGTTCAAAATAAATAAAGTTTTTACTCTTTCTCAATGGAATCAGCATCCTTTTACTTTAAAGAATTTTTCAAGACAATTCCAGCCACCAGGATTTAATTACTGGGATTACAAAATGGCTTGGTACAATACATTGCTGATTCGTCCCTTCTCCCACTCTTGGTTTATATGGTTCAATAAAGAAAATCAGGAATTTCCAGCCTGGTTTTCCGACTGGTTTCATTTTTATGGTCCAAACACTGATTTCCTTCCTGCTTATGCGAAGGAATCTTTTTCAATTTTTTCTGCTCAAACCAGTTTCCATACTGGACAAAAACTTTTAAAATTCTTTTCAACATTTGGAACTCCCTGGATTATGTCTTGGGATTTCGAGTTCAAAGACCGACTCAACTGCGGTTATCCTCTTTATCTCAGCCGCACGTTCAATATCAAATGGTGGACAACATACAATGTCAACCTGCTCAACAAAAAAGCTGTGGGAAAATGGCTAAAGCAGAACCCCCAGCTTATGAATTATCCGCAAGCTGTTCAACAACAGTCTCCATTTCTGACTTCAAAGTCTCAGATAATGGCAGAACTTGCTCAAGCTCAGACGGAAGAAGAATTTGACCGTCTTGTTCAACAACTCTCAGAGAAAGCTGCAGAAAAAGCTCCCTCTGAAGATCTCAATACAGAAGATAGCAGCCAGTTTCAGAACGAAGACGACTGCTACAACATTGATTTCACCCACCTTAGTCATGACTGACTATGGTTGAGTTAAGACCGTCGGCAGAAGAATCCAAAGCTCCTGCCAGCTCAATAATTTGATTCCCCGTCTCTCTCAGCACGTTCAAAAGTGGCAGACATACTTTAAGCAAAAGCTAGTGTCGGCACAAAACGACAAAGTTACTTTTAAAAAAGAAGACTGCCCGTGTTCAACTTTCTGAAAAGAAGCCGCCCACGCGTCTCAACTTTTCGGATTTCAAAGTTTTCAAATCCGCAGACTCCAGAGTCTCTGAAATCCACGGACTTCACACTTGTTCAAATCCGCCTTCTTACTTCTATAAAAGGCGAAGTAGTTCATTAGTCTAGGCAGAATACGAAAAATAGAGAAAAACACTTGTTTCAAAACTCTCTATACGCGATTCTGCTTTTATTTGCTTGTTCAATATTGTAAGTTCAAAACTCTCTTGTAATTTCTTACTGAAATTAATATGAGAATTTCTTTTACTCATTTTATTCCAATACCTTTTACCGATTTAATGCTTGTAGTAGAATTTGAATATTTTGTTATTTCTTCCATTTCTAGAATTTATGTTGTTCAAGAACGCATGTTTGTAGAATTTAGAGACGCCATAGAAAGCTCTGAGTTCTCCATAGAATACATGCTATAGATTTCTTCTGCTTTTATCTTTCAAATCCAGAATTATTGAATTTAGGTTAGTCAACAGAACGACGATCCCCAGCGGATATATATATATATATATATATAAATCTAAAGATTATATTTATACATAGTTAACTTTCTAAAAATAAACATATATATATATATTTACATGTATACATAATTATATAAAACTAATTTTGATTATCCATATATATAATATATATAACTTAATCAATTAATCAAATACTTATTTATTTGTAAATAATTTGTATACATGTAAACTTATAAAGTTAATATATACACTTATGTATCTAATTTTATATATATATATATATATATATATATTAGTATATAAATCTACTAAAGTAGTATAAGGATATATAAAAATATATGTGTATCATATAACTAAATTTAATTATCCATATCTAAAAATATATGGCTTAGTTAATCAAATGCTTATAAATTTGTAAATAATATATATATATATATATATATATAAATAGAGGTGTAATAAAAATAACATTACTTAGCAAATGTAAAATATACTACATATATATTTATTCATGTATAAGATATAGATACAAGTATAAATATAATTTTATAAATTTTTACATAATGATATAAATAGCTAATTTAATTAAAATAACTTAGTTTATAGTTATCATATTACATAAAATTAGATTCCAGTTAAAACTAGATTTTTTTTAAAATTTCTTTAATGAGTAATTACAAACTTTTTTGTTATTCAGCTAGGTCCCTCTTGCAATATTTTTCCTTTTTCGTTTGCAAGATCTAAGTTTATAATTAGTTTCATCTAGGTCCCTAGTCCTAGAATATATTTTTTTATAAAATTAAACACCCTATACAAACTTTTCATTTCTGTCAGTTTAGTCCCTATTATGTGTTTCACGTTTTTGCTTATGAGTCAAAAGCTAAAACCTGCCCATGTTTCTTTCTTAGGTGTTTTTAGGACCTATATGACCATTTCTACCCATAAACTAAGCTAAAGAAGCAATTTACAACAAAAACTAAAATTTTCCAAAGCATCCCCGAGATGTCTCGTGAAGGTGGGCTGATTTGGACTGGTTTTGGTTCTGGTTTTTTCTCCTTATTTACTTTCACTTCTCCCACAACACTTGTGTAGGTTAGTTGTAGAAGAATCTCCCTAAAATAGCCCAGAAAGTTTGAGTTTATGGTTGCTGTTTGCTTTTTATGAAAATCTCTGTTTTATGGTTGAAATAGAGGGAGATTTTCTACTACTGTCCTTGTTGCTGTACCTTCTCTTTCTCATAGTTTGTGGATGTATGGAAGGGAAGGGAAGCTAACCTATTTATAGGAGAGGATGGGAGGTAAATGGTGATGTTCGAGAGTCAAAGATTTCAGCTTCAAGTGGGAGAATTTAACTGTCATATTTTGGCTATGTCTTGGCTGTGAAAAGAATGCATTTGTACTCCTAAATAGTTGTGACACAGACTAGAATGGAGGCCTACTTGAGAGAGGCGTACTCAAATTCTCTTTTGCTGCCTTGCTAGCCGAGAATGATGGAAAGGCTTCTGTGCTTACTGTCATGTGCTGGCATATGTTATCATATTCCTTTTATCTATCTTTTACATGTTGCCACTAACTGCTCTCTCTCTATATATATATATTGTTATTTTGAATCCCATATATATATAGATATATTATATTCATGCTCTTAATATATTTTCTTTTTCCACTGAGAATGATGGGCTGTACTATTTCTACTTACATATATATATATATATATATATATATATATATATATATATAATATAGTTAATTTAACTAATATATATTTATATATGTATCATTATAATATATAAATATTATTATTAGTTCCAAAACAATTTTATGCACAAGACCAATTATATAGATTAGTATAATCATTATATTATAATTATTTTAAATTTCTATGAATAATTCTTTGAGTAAGGACTAAATTGAAATAAGGTAATATTAAATACTCATTATTTATTAATATTTTATTTTCCTTTTTAGTCAAATATTTTTGCCTTAAAAATTTCTTTTGTACCTAATATTTAGTAATAATCTCTCATAATTCTTAAAAATATTAAATATTTAATCAGTAATAAATCAGGATGTTACAACTCACCCCCCTAAAATTTAAATTTTGTCCCCAAAATTCGGTAAGCATATAATTAAAAGGATTAGGCATACATTAGAAATTTTAACTACCTTAGTCAAATAACTCAGGATAATGTCTTCTCATGTGTTCCTCAGTTTCTCATGTTGCTTCCTCTTGAGATAATCCTCTCTAGACTACTTTAACCAGAGGGATTTGCTTATTTCGCAATGATTTGAGTCGTGTATCAATGATCCTATCTGGTTTCATCTCTATTGTCATGTTCTCTTGTAAATGTACATTCTCATGTTCAATGACATGTGAAGGATCTGTGATGTACTTTTTAAGTTGAGACACATGAAAAATATTATGAATATTTGCCAAGTTCGAGGGCAAGGCCAATTTGTAAGCGGTGTTGCTAAATTTTTCAAGGATTTGGAATGGGCCTAAGTATCTTGGACTAAGTTTCTTTGACTTCATAGATCTTCTAACTACTGTAATTGGTGATATTTTAAGAAAAACATGATCACTTTCTTCAAAACTTAAAGGCCTTCTTCTCTTATCTGCATAGCTCTTTTGAGCTGTAAGTAAACTATCCCTTATAATTTCAATTTCCCTTGAAGTTTGGTCTACTATTTTCGGGCCTATTAATGCTCTTTCTCCTAGGTCAACGCAACAGATAGGTGACCTACACTTCCTTCCATATAGAAATTCATATAGGGCCATCTTGATACTGGATTGGAAACTATTATTGTAGGCAAACTCTGCTAATGGCAAGAATCTGTCCTAATTCCCCTTGAACTCAATCAGGCAAGCCCTTAACATATCCTCTAAGGTCTGGTTTGTCCTTTCTATTTGACCATCTGTTTCAGGATGATAAGCAGTGCTAACCTTCAGTTTTATACCCATGGCTTCTTGTAAAGATCTCCAAAATCCAGAGGTGAACCTTGGGTCTCTATCAGATATAATGTCACATGGAACACCATGCAATATGACTATCTCCTTTATATATAACTCGGCATACTTGTCTAGGGTATAGGTAGTATAGACAGCTAAGAAATGTGTTGATTTTGTCAATTTATCTACTATTACCCAAATGGAATCATGACTAGAAGAAGTTCTAGGTAGTCCTACAATAAAATCCATTGAGATGCTATCCCTTTTCCCTTTTAGGATTTCTAGAGGTTGTAATGAACCACCTGGTCTTTGGTGTTCAGCTTTTACTTTTTGATGGGTTAGACATTTACTAACAAATTTTGTTATCTCTTTCTTCATTCCAGGCCACCAAAAATTCTTTTTAGGTCATGGTACATCTTTGTTATGCCTGGATGAATAGTATACTTACTTTGGTATGCTTCTCTCAGAATATCTTCCCTAAGGTTTCCTTGATTGGGAACATACACTTTATCTCCAAATTTTAGTAACCCTTTATCGATGAATTTAAGATTCTCTGATCATTGGAGAGCTCGAAGAACACGTTTAGGAATGATCAGACCTCATCTCTTGTTAGTTTTTCTTCTTAACTCTTATCATGAACTCCATTTTTACTATTTTCTTTATTCCCTTCATGTGTAACTAAATTCTCTGAATTAGGGGATTAATGAAGTTTTGCTATTGAATGGATTTATTTTGAATGCAATTTCATTTGTTGGGGTAGATTTTACCCTTTTTCTTCCCTTGAATGTTTGGCTACCATTAAATGAATTTGGGAATTAAATTTATGCTATGGATAGTATGATATAATTCTCCCCCTGTAATTTATGGTATAAATAGGATTAATCTAGGAATGGATAATTTTGTTTATGTGGTTTCCAGTGAATTTCTTGAACTTAAACACCTAATCAAATAATTTTGCTAAGGGATTAAGCATTTATTTGGGTTAGGTAAGATTGATAATCCAAGGAATTGGTTTCAATCAATTTTGGAACATTCAACCAAAAATAAAGGATTTGTCATTGAAAATAAATCATTCCTCAGTAACTCAAAGATTAATTTGTCTATGAATTAATCATATTTAAAATCAAATGGAATTAATCCCCATCTCCCCTTTTTATTGTTGAATTATTAATTTTGCGTAGGTATTGTATTGCTTTTGATTAGTTGTTAAATTATTTGAATTTATTTAGAGCTTTCTTCAATCCAACTATTATTTTGTTTGAATAGAATCTTTGTTAGTAAAATTGCTAGTTGTTAACAGTCAATCCCTGTAGAAAACGATACTCTTATTCACTACTTTTCTACTTATTTGTGACCCAGTACACTTGCTAAAATTTATGCATCAAGTTTTTGGAGCCGTTGTCGGGGATCGACGATGTTTGACAGTATTAAGAGTAGCTAATAGGATCCTAATTCAGACTTTTCTTTTTATTTTTATTTTTAGTTACACTATTTCTATTGCATTGTTGCTTTTGTCTCCTCTGAGTTCTTGAATTCTTACTTTTATTGTTTGTTTATGCAAGGTACCCTTGAGTCTAGCTCATTGCTTTTTTATCCAGAGATTAAAAAGACAGCTCACAAGCTTTGTGTTAGCGATTTGGCAAGCGTACCAGTCATACAAGTAATACAGTGAAAAGATTAGAGAATATTGTTCCCACAAGAACTAATTCGCTAATTACTCAAGAAACCCAAACATATTAGTTAAACAAGCAAGATTGGATTAAAGACAGCTCTATATAAAGAACTGAAAAGTAAAATTCAACTACAGTAAATTTTTTCTTTTTTTTGCTTTTTGCAACTAAACACACACACAAATTGGATAAATTAATTGATAAAAGACCTAGGGTTACTAATCCCCTTCTTACATCCTAGGAATTGCTAAACTCTCTCTTGCATTCATGAATCTAATCAATTATGCACCTGAATCTTGGGTTTTCTAGTGGCTTAAAATAATTCTCCCAAATCTAGATTAAGCTACTCAATTTCTACACAATCCCTTATGTGAGTCAGGCCTAATAAGCACAACCTAAATTGATTAAACGAGGTTAACTGATATTTCTATGAGTTAACAAGCAAAAATCCCTAAGATTTAAGCACTCGCCCTTTTTATTCAATGTTCTACAAATATCTCCCTCACCAAAGATCGATGAAAGCAATACGCAAGCGATAAATTGATCAGATTTAAACCAAGCACAAGATGAATGAATAAAAAGGAATGCATTAATTCATAAAAATTCACAAGTATAGAGAGAACATAACTTCTAATCTAAAATTAGGTTCATAGTAACTCTAGAATAGGAAATTTAGCGACTCATGGCTATAGAACTACAAAAAATAGTAGAAAAATGATAAAACTCCATGAAACCAAGGTTGGATTGACGGAAATCGGGGCCGGAGAGCTTCGGAATGGGATCCTTCTTCTTCCTTTAGTAAATTCGGTATTCTCCAGTCTATCTTGTAATCAGCATACCCTAGAAGATCTATTTTGTCATTGTTTAAACCAAGATAGGAAATTGCAGAATCGTGCCCGCCACTATAGTGGTAGCTTCTCACTACTATAGTGGCAGGACTCATTTAAACAAGTTAAGAAACAGGGCCCACCGCTATTGTGGTAGCTTTCCACTATTATAGTTGTGGAAGGTAGGGAAGAAGGCACTGTTTAATCTGGTTCTAGGGCCACCGCTATAGCTGCATAAGGCCATCGCTATAGCAACGAGTGGTTGAGAGACATGCTTCAGAAACTTCAGAAATGTAGCAATTTCTTGTCTATTCTCATCACTAACCCAACCTACATCAGAAGGCAAATTAACACCATTAATAAGCAAATCTGAATCATGAAATAACCCAAATTACCCTAAACTCAAAGAAATCCTAAACTAATCTAAAACACTCAAAACATGAGTTAAGAATCATAAGCCAACAAAAAAAGAGATCAAAAGATAGGAGATTTAGTACCAAAATGGTACTAAATCTAAAACTTAACATTCCCCTAAACTTGAACTATTGCTTGTCCTCAAGCAAATCAACCCTCACCATAGACAAAGGTGCAAAGCAGAAGTCAGACAAGCAGATTCGCAAACAAAACCTGAAAATATTTGAACTAAGCAATGGAAAAATGTGATTTTACAAGTAAAAACAGAACCATCACTTAAAATTAAATTAAAGAATTGTTTTTACTAAAGAAAAATCCATATTTGCAATAATAATATGGGGAATTAATTCAAAACTCAAGTAAACACCTTGATACCTTAGAAACTTTAGAAAGCAAAAATAGCATCACTTAATTACACTTTCAAGGGTACTCATTACAGAATTCCTGTGATCCATTCAATAAACCAAATAAGAGGAGATGTAGCCAGTAAAAAGTAGAGTTCATGCATCCAAACCAACCAGTTTTTCCTCCCCTATCACACCCAAGGAGAAAATTACGGAATGAAAAAAGTGCCGGTGCACCTAATCCACACAATACTTCCCTACCCTTTCATTCTCTCAAACTAACCAAAAGTAAAGTTTATTGGTTGAAAAAGTGTCTATGCGCCTAATCTACACAACACCTTCTCAACATAAACTATACCTTCAAGCCAGTTAATTATTCTTATTTGTATAAACCAATTGTTATTATTATTATTATTATTATTATTATTATTATTATTATTATTATTATTATTATTTAATTAATGAAATTTGGAATTTACACCCCCTATTGAGCTTACTTTTGATTTTAGGAAAGCTTAACTTAAGCATTAGCACATACTCTTAGAATTCTAAAACTTCAATTAGCCTAAGAAGAATTTTGAAGAAAATCTCCTAATATTATTGAAAATAAGACAAATTTTTTATTGAAAACAATTCCAAGAATTTAACTTTAACATTTAAAGTTTTTAAAATAACAAAACATCACTTTCCCTTACAAAGATCAAATTAAAAGATAAAATAAAAGTTTGAAAATCTGCTCTAACTTACAACTATCTGCTGTACAACTGCCTATGTTAACACACCAAGCAAAAACAAAGACTCCTCTCCCCCAAACTTGAAATTGATAATGTCCTCACTGTCCTATATCAGCAAAATAGAGGAAAAGAACCATAGAATCAAAAGCACAAAACACAACAAGAAAAACTGCCATCACAAAAATAATAACTAACATACACAAAGATAAACTCACAATCAAGTTCACATATCTCAAGTCATATCCATTTAGTAATTATACATTTTTAATAGTAGTTCACAGAAATAAATAAACAACAAAAATAGTAAAATAAAAGATAGAATTAAATGTGATGCTGCCAAGCTCTAATTCATCATTTCTTCTTCTTCTTCTTCTTCATATTCCTCAGCTTCCTCTTGCTCTGCTGCCTCCTCATCATCGTCTCCACCGACACTGAAAGCTTCTCCTCTAACAAGTCTTGATGTATCAAGGCTAAACTTCTCAGCCATTAATGATCCCAGATATGTAATATAATCCATGCTATAATGCATGTCCACTTGCAAATTATTCACCGTCTGTTCTACTTCACTCAATTCTACACTAACATCTACAAGGGTAACATTTATAACTAGAGGTACTGTACGATGAGGATGACCAACGGGGCGAAGAGGTGCTAGTCTACCCTCAGTATGTAAACTATCAATGTAATCCTTACTGATGCCAGGAGATCTCTTTGACTTCTTATCATCATCATTAACATGGATTGTTTTCTTAATAAGAAAAGCGGTCATGATACAGGGATACCCAAATATTCCCTTTTTAGTTTGAGCAAGTTCTTCAATTGTTTTTGAAATTATTTTCCCTAAATTAATGGGGATGCCTGTCATCAGACAATATAGCATGACAGCCCTCTTTGCAAAGACATATGATAAATTAGCCATTGGCATTATTCTGCACTGCATGAAGCTAAACCATGCCTTTGCTATTGGCTTCAAATTTGTTCGCTTAACCTTGTAAATCTCTCTCTTAAAATCCAGCTCCCACTCTACTTCTGGCTTACAAATTATTGTTCGCACTTCTTCGGGGTCCCAATTGTTCAGAATGGTCAAGTTATGATAATCTTGACTTCTTAGATTCCACAACGTAAGGAGAAAATTATAGAGTGAGAAAAGTACCCATGCGCCTAATGTATACAACACTTCCCTACCCTTTCATTCTCTCGAACTAACCAAAAACAAAGTTCATTAGTTGAAAAAGTGTTCGTACACCTAATCCACACAACACTGCCTCAATATAAACTATACTTTCAATCCAGTTAATTAGTCTTATTTGTATAAACCAATTATTATTATTATTATTATTATTATTATTATTATTATTATTATTATTATTATTATTATTATTATCATCTTAATTAATTAATGGAATCTGGAACTTATACCCCTTATTAATCTTACTTTTGATTTTAGGAAAGCTTAACTAAGCTACAACACTTACTCTTAGAGTTCAAAAATTTCAATTAGCTTAACAAGAATTTTGAAGAAAACCTCCTAATATTATTGAAAATAAGACTAATTCTTCATTAAAAGCAATTTCAAGAATTTTAACAAAACTTTCAAGTTTTTAAAATAACAAAACATCACTTTCCCTTACAAAGATCAAATGCAAAGATAAAATAAAAGTTTAAAAATCTGCTCTAACTAACAACTATTTGCTATACACAACTGCCTATGTTAACACACCAAAAAAAGACTCCTCTCAGTAGATATGTTGTGTTCTAGACAATAGGAGCTAGCAAGAGTAAATGCAGTAGTCATCCCTGAACTGAAATGTGATTTCTATGGTGGTGCCCATATTAATGGCTATTGTGAGGAAGTTGCTACAGTGGAGCAATTGAACTATATGGGTAATCAACAGAGGAGCCAAAATAACACATATTGCAACATTGACAATTTAGGAGCTCGAAATCATCCCAACTTCTCTTGGAGTAATAATCATTGCCTGAATCCTACATCTACATCATCATCTTTGGGTAGACTATCTCAACCTCCTGGCTTCAACAATAAGAATAGTTATATTCCTCAAAACAAAGCTCCACCACCTCAAGTGGAGAAGAAATCATCAATGGAGGATGTGTTCATGAAGTTCATGGAAAGGAGTGAGTCAATGTTTCAGAATCAGGATATTGCAATTAAAAATTTAGAGACTTAGATGGGCCAGATAGCACTTTCTCTGAATAATTGGCTGCAAGGCAGTCTCCCTAATGATAATGAAAACATCCTAAAAAAGTAGGGGAAGGAGCATTGTAAGGCCATTACTTTAAGGAGTGGCAAGGAGCTCCCCAATGTTGTTAAGTCACGTGATCAGGTGAAAGAGGTGGCTAACAAATGAGAGAATGAAAAGGCTTGTGAACCTTAGGAAAATGTAACTGAGAAAGTTAATGCTTCGGATGCTAAAGGTAAATCTAGAAATGCAATACGAGACATGAGGGCTGGAAATGTTGTGCCATCATTACCTTATCCTTAAAGAGCTAAAAAGAAAAATCTTTAAAGGAAGCATAAGAAGTTCTTAGAGGTATTGAAGTAGCTACACATAAATATACCATTTGTAGAGGTATTGGAGCAAATGCTGAGTTATGCTAAATTCATGAAAGATGTCCTCTCTCAAAAAAGGCGTCTAGGATAATTTGAAGTAGTGACATTAACTCAGGAGTGTAATGCAATCCTGTAAAGAAAGTTACCCATAAAGTGCAAGATCTAGGGAGCTTTTTAGTATCATGCAATATTGGAAAGAATTTTATGTAAAAAGCTTTATGTGATCTGGGAGCTAGTGTTAATCTTATGGCACTTTCCACATTCGGGAAGTTGGGATTAGGAGAGACAAGTCCTACACAGTTAACCTTTAATTGGCAAATCAATCTATATGTTACTTGAATAGGGTTATGGAGGATGTATTAGTGAAGGTGGACAAATTAATTTTTTCAGCTGATTTTATAGTGTTGCATTTAGAGGAAGATAAGGAGATTCCTATTATTTTGGGAAGACCTTTCCTTGCAACTAGAAGAGTTTTGATCGATGTCCATAAGGGTGAGTTGGTAATGAGGGTCAACGACCAAGAAGTAAAGCTTAATATAAACAAGGTGATGAAAGCACCAAATAACCCTGAAGAATGTAGCTTTGTGAGGCTTATAAAAGAAAATTTGCATGAGCAACTTCTTAATCCCGTAATGAAAGATGAGCTGGAAGACCCTTTTGGTGGTGAAGAAGACAAGGACCTAAAAGGCGAACAAGCAATGGTTAATTCATGCACCACTTCATCTATGATGCTTAGGCAGTAAAATCACTTTGAGTCTCTAGATATGTCTACTAGAGCAAGCTCACCTCTGAAGCCATCAATTGAGGTACCCCCTATATTAGAGCTGAAGCCATTTCCTCCACATTTGAAATACATGTACCTTGGGGACTCTGATTCATTACCTATAGTGGTCTCTAATGCACTTACTGATGAGCAAGAAGAATAGTTAATGGGAGTCTTGAAAAATCACAAGAATGATATTAGGTGGTCTATTGTAGATATCAAAAGTATAAGTCCATCATTTTGTATGCATAAGATCAATTTGGAAGATGAAAGAAAAACATTAATTGAGCATTAAAGGTGTCTAAACCCAGTGATGAAGGAAGTAGAAAAGAAGGAAATTATCAAGTGGCTAGATGCTGGGATTATCTATCCTATATCTGACAATTCATAGGTGAGCCCAGTCTAATACATCCCTAAAAAGGGCAAAATGACTGTAGTGGCTCATAACAAGCTTATTCCTTCTCGTATGATTACGAGGTGGTAGGTCTGTATGGATTATAAGAAGTTAAACAATGCCACCTGAAAGGATCACTTCCCTTTGCCCTTCATTGATTAGATATTAGACAGAATAGCGAGGCAGAAGTACTTCTATTTCTTGGATGGGTAAAGTGGATATAATCAAACTGCAATAAAACTGGGGGATCAGGAGAAAATGACATTCACTTGTCCTTATGGTACTTTTTCTTTCAAAAGGATGCCTTTTGGGTTATGCAATGCACTAGCTACTTTTCAAAGATACATGATGGCCATTTTCTCTTATATAGTTGAGACAAGTTTAGAGGTTTTCATGGATGACTTCTTTGTGTTTGGAACTTCATATGAAGTGTGTTTACAAAATTTAGAGAAGGTACTTCGGAGATGTGAGGAGACCAATCTTGTCCTCAATTGGTAAAAAGTCACTTCATGGTGCGTGAAGGAATAGTATTGTGCCACAAAGTCTCTAAGAGCGGGTTGGAGGTTGACCAGGTGAAAATTTCAGTTATTGATCAATTACCTCCCTAAATTCAGTTAAGGCCATAAAAAGTTTCTTAGGTCATGCAGGATTCTACTGAAGGTTCATTAAGGATTTTTCCAAAATTTCTAAGCTGTTGTGTAAGCTACTTTAGAAAGATACCCCGTTTTTGTTTGATGATGAATTCTTGAAAGGCTTTAAAGAGTTAAAGAAAAGGCTTATATCTGCCCTGATCATGGTTACTCTGGCTTGGAACTGACCTTTTTAGGTCATGTATGATGCGAGTGATTATGTTGTGGAGGCTATTTTAAGGCAGCGAGCTGAGAAATTATTTCACCTCATCTATTCTGCTAGTAACACACTAGCTGTTGCCTAACTGAATTACACCATAACTGAGAATGAGCTCTTGGCAGTGGTGTTTTCTTTTAAAAAATTCCATGCATATTTGGTTAGAAGAAGTTTCACTGTGTTCATTGATCATTTGGCTATAAAATATCTCATAAGAAAAAAAGAATCGAAGCCCAAACTGATCAGGTGGATACATTTGTTACAAGAATTTGATCTAAGAATAATAGACCAAAAGGGAACTGAGAATCAAGTAGCGGATCATTTATCTCGCTTAAGTACTGATTCGCAAGGTGAAAAATTGATTCAGATCAATGAGAATTTTCCTGATGAACATCTCTACTTTGTGGAGGAACAGAAAACACCATGGTTTGCAGACTTTGCTAACTATCTAGTATGTGGAGTACTTCCTCCTGAGCTAACTTATCACCAAAAAAAGAAGTTTCTGCATAATGTAAGAGTTTACCATTGGGATGAGCCTTATCTCTTTAGGCTCGGAATAGATCAAGTCTTCCAAAGATGGATACCAAAAAAAGAGATGGCTAAAATCTTATGGCATTACCATAGATCAAAATATGGGGGTCATTACAACAATGTGTGTACAACCAACTGAGTGCTTAAATGCAGATTTTATTAGCCTTCTTTCTTTAAAGATGCTAGAAAGTTCGTTCAAAGATTCGACTGATGTTAAAGAGTTGGAAACATCTCCAAGTGACAAGAAATGCCTCTAAACATTATGTTAGAGGTGGAAATCTTTTATGTGTAGGGAATTGACTTCATGGGTCCATTCCCAACATCGTTATCTAATTAATACATACTGGTTGCTGTAGATTATTTTTCCAAGTGGGTAGAAGCTATGCCTACTTAGACTAATGACTTTAGGTGGTCATTAATTTCTTGAAAAAGAACATATTCTGTCAATTTGAAGTGCCAAAAGCATTAATCAGTGATGGAGGCTTTCATTTCTGTAACAAGCCTCTAGATAGCTTTTTCGCTAAATATGGAGTGAAGCATTATGTAGCTACTCCATACCACCCTCAAACTAGTGGACAAGTAGAAGTGTCCAACAGAGAACTAAAGTGGATCCTTGAAAAAACAGTGGGTGCTTCAAGGAAGGATTAGGCCAAGAAGCTTGATGATGCTCTATGGGCATATAGAACAGCCTATAAAACTTGATAGGCACTTCTCCATTTTAGCTTGTATATGGCAAGTCTTGCCATCTTCCAGTCGAGCTTTAGCATAAGGCATTTTGGGCCTTAAAGATTTTGAATTTTGGTACCAATCAAGCTGGACAAAAATGGTTGCTGAAGTTAAATGAGTTGGAAGATCAATGTCTTTAAGCCTATGAGAATTCTAGAATCTATAAGGAGAAGGTAAATAGGTGGCATGATCGAAAAATCACACCTCATTCTTTTCATGCTAGGAAAAAAGTTTTGCCCTACAACTCTAGGATGAAATTCTTTCCAGGCAAACTTAAATCATGGTAGTCAGGCACGTTTGTTGTAAAAGAGGTCTTTCCAAATGATGCCATTGAAATTGCTAATCTTGAAAATACTAGAAGCTTTAAGGTGAATGGTCAGTGATTGAAGAATTATCTTGGCCATGAGGGTGTAAAGGATGTGACCTCTCTCACTCTTTCATCACCAAATGCATAGGCACCCTAGTAAAGTCTGGCTAAAGACTATAAACTTACGCTCTTGGGAGGCAACCCAAGTTTTCTTGATTTTATAGTTTTTGATTTTGTTTATAGTTGTGATTTTGTTGTGTGTTGTTGCTAGTGTTCCTATTTTTATCTGAGTTATTATTTGTGGCATGGTGGATAATGCTTATATTGCTATTAAACATGGTTGCTCTTGATTGAATGGTTGATTGAATGATTGTTGAGATGTGAGAATATGTTTTAATGGTTAAAAATTTGTGACTTGGCCTAAATGATTGAAGTTTTGAGTCCTAGTTTGTCTTTGGATTGAATTGCATGAGGTTTGGAGTTGTTGTATACATATTGCTGGGTTCTACTGATGTCTAGTCTGTTAGTTGTTGCTATAGCGGTAGGACTGTATCGCTATAGGGGGAGACTTGGGAAAATTAGGGTTTGCTCTGTCTGCTACCATTATAGCAGTAGAATAGTATCGTTACAATAGTGAGTACATGAAAATTTATCAAAATGGCTAGACTCTCTGCCTATCACTACTATAGTAGTGGCAATCTGCCACTATAGTGGTGAACTTCAGTTAAAATGGCCATTCTCTGGTACTTGCTGCTATAGTTGTGGTTTCTGACCGCTATAGCAGTATGTCGGGGTTTATAAGGGGTTGAACCCTAATTTCAACCCCAATTTCATGTCAAACTCACCCTAGGTTCTTTCTCTCTATGCGACTGTCCCTTCCATCCAAATTTCGGCCAATCCCCACTGTGATTCCCCTCCATTTCATCACTTCAACTGATTATTGAGCAATTGTGGGTGTTTTACACCGATTGCCTCCTTGCTTGTGGGTGCTCTCTTCTAATATTTGCTTGTACATACTAACTCTTCGATTTTCACAATGATTGGTAAGTGCTTTTCCCTTTTAACTTTTATTTCTTTCTTTTTTTAGTTTGTCATTCTCATGTTTGATAGAAAGGTAGATGTTCTTAATATATTTTGTTCTTGTGATTTGCATTTTAAGGTAAAATGTTGTTTTCCTTGGTTTCATTTTTCTTAGTGCTAAATAGGTCTTGATTCCTCCCTTTTTATTGATGTTATCTGTGATTTTGATGATTAAGGAGGGGTTTCAGGCATAAAGTTTAGTAAAAAAACATGATTAATATTCTTTGCACACAAGGTGTTCAGTGAAATGCCTCAATGAATTTTTCTTTGTTTCTGTAAATTGTTCTAATGAATTTGTTGCCAATGTATGTTTCTATGAGTGTATTGCTATAAGTATTGGTAGAAAATGTCCAAAAACTTTGAGAAAATTGATGCACACAAGATGTTTGACAAAATGCCTAAGTGAGATTTTATTCTTGAATTAATTCCATTTTGCACTTAGAATTGCTAATTTTGTAGTGTAAATTGTGTCTTATTTTCTTGGGGGGATTATTATGTTATCCATTATTTCATGTAGAGAGCGTGTTTCATTTTTCCTTAATTACATTGTGGTTAAATGTTTTTGGAATTGGTTGTCAGATTTTCTGCATGCAAGACTCATGATTATTCTGACAGTCCTCATGGCTCACCGGCTCCAAAGAAGAAGAAGCTCCCCATGAAAAGAAAGGAAACTCTGGGTGCTTCTTCATCATCTATAGAATATCGTACCTTCAGGACTCCTGACCATGGTAAGAGATATTATGAGGTCTTGATTGATAGAACAGTGAAGATGGAGAAAGAGTTTTACTTGGTGGAAGATGAATACCCTAAGATTTAGGAGCAGATAGTTGACAGGGGGTGAAATTTGTAATTTGCCGGAGTTTGCAAACATAAGCCTGGTAAAGGAATTCTATGCAAACACGTTTAGAATAAAAAATGATCCCCTTGGGAAATATACAACGGAAGTCAGAAAGAAAGCAATCAGTTTCACATAAGGTGTGATAGATGAAGCTTTTAGGTTGTGGAATCCAAGTAAAGATTATCATAGCTTCACCATTCTGAACAACTGGGACTGGTTCAAGCCAGTACTATGCCAAATTGCCCAAAATTCAATTCATGGCAATCTTACAATATAGTGATCCCTAGGTCGTATTCATTCAAGGAGCCTTACTTCTAACCACTAACTAATTGTCCTCAACACTCAAACACTAATAACATAACACATAAACCGGGGGAAGGGTTTTGGTTATGATAGTAGCAAAAAAAACAGTAAACAATAGCAAACCAGCAAACCAATAAACCAGTAACGATAAAGTTGATAGCAAACAGAATATGTAACCAGTCACTAGGATTTATGGGTGTGTAGCTATCACTACTTAACTCATTGATTCAGTGTTATTCTCTTTCACCATTTAGTTTTTATAAAAAGAATTCTAGAGGAACTTCCAAAAATTATAATGCTTTTACCTATAGTCAAGAATAACTTCATTAATCTATAGATAGATGCAACTTAAAAAGACCTTAACCAAATCAAGTTAGATATAATCTAACTAGCCATTTCGTTTTGCTTACTTTCCTAATTAGTTAAACAAGGTTATATCTCAAATGTATATAAGCTTATGCTTATAAAAGTTCATATCAGAATTTAGCATCAACATAAACACATGAACAAAACAGAAAATGAAAATGAGATGAAATGGAGAATAAAACACTTATCTTGCACTGAAAGTTCAAGCTACAACACCCCAAGTTTCTAGTGACTGATTCAAATGGGAATTTAGCCCTCCATGGGAGAAAAAACACCAATGCAATAGAGAGAAAGACAAAGGAAAGAGGAGCTACGAATTTTGCTATTACAGAAGTTTTAAATAATGTTTTGAGTTACAAAACTAAAACTCAAAATGCTTAAGGAATATTCTACCCTAGATGCCCTGAAGTTAACTTTCAAAAGGTACTGAAATGTTGCTGTTTTCTTTTGCAGAAGAGGCAGCCAGAATATAAGCATTAGAAACACATAATAAGTGCAACAACAGAGTTCTTTTTCCATGCAAAAGACTGATATAGGTTTGTTGCCATTTTCAGCAAAGTTTGGGAACAGGCAAAAACCACAATGCATGTAAAAGGACTGAACAAATCTGAATTGAGGGCCCCACATGTCCATGTCATCTGATCAACAGAAAAGAGTGCCAAGTCAACGTCCTACTCATCCTAAAAGTGCCACATCAACGTTCATGTGAGAAAAAACGTCCACCTCAACGCCACATCATCAAGAAATCTCCAAAATTAATTTCTAAAAAATACACAAATGGATTAAATTGAGTCTTTAATAATTTAAGTCCTCAAATATGAAAATAACTCATTTTCCATCCAAAATTGATTTAGACCCAATAAATCACAAAGTGTAATAAAATTGAAGAATTTCCATAGATGAAAATGCAAATAGACCAAGATAGGGATTAAAATGTATCTAAAAATGCTATTTTAGACTCTGGTGGGCACTAATCCTAGGAATGTCTTCTAAAGTTCACCCAATCGCCTTCTTATTCTTCTTCAACAAACTTATCAATTTCTCTTCTTGATCAGGCTTCAAATTGTTAGCTACAATGATTGGAAGTTAGTCTTTTACTTCTAGGAAAGCATACTTGAGGTTTTCTGGTAATGCCTTCAACTCCAATGTAGGTGGTTAGATAGTGGATGGAATTAATTTTTGTAGAGTCACATCGAAGGAGACACCTACATATTCAGATTGCTTAAAGACATAATCCTCGGCTAAAGAGGAGGAAGGGTCAACAATACAAGAAGAAAGAGATGAAGAATCTATGACATTACTGTTTAAATCACTACATTTACAACTGCCTAAAAAAAATAGAATCATAATCAAAATGCAAATTAGAATTGTCAATACTTAAAGAATTTTCAATTTCAATACAAGCTTGACAAAATTTAGTACCAGCACAATTGCACTCAAAAGCATCTACCAAATCAAAAAATTCAGGAGATCTTCACATGCCTCATCAACCAAATAATCCAAAAAGTTTACCACATGCACATTGGTAATGGTTTTTACAGTTTTCAGAAAAGGTCTACCAAGTATCAATGGTGCATGACAGGAATGTTATCATTTTCTATATCCAACACATAAAAATCAACAGGCAAAATTAAATCTTTAACTCTTACCAAGACATCCTCAAGGAATCTTGCTAGGTATGTTGTGCTCTAGTTAGCAGGTTGGACTATCACTCTGGTTAGTGAAAGGACACCAATCTTGAGGTTGGAGTATACTGATTTGGGCATAACATTGAATGAGGCTCCCTAATCCAGCATAGAATTGGAAAATTCCATATAGCCTATTGTGTATAGTATGGTGAAAGTTCCAGGATCTTTACACTTTGGTGGCATGGGTGGCTGAATGAGTATAGACACATTCCTCCCCAAATTGACTATCTCATTGCCCCTTAAATGCCTCTTGTGGGTGGATAGCTCTTTAAGGAACTTGGCATATTTGGGGATTTACTTAATCACCTCCAAAGTGGAATTTTGACCTCTATTTTTCTAAAGGTCTCCATAATCTTTTTATCCATCTCAGATTCTTAAGCTTTCATTGATTGAGTTTTCCTATGGGGGAAAGGAAGAGGTATTTTCTAAACCACTTCTTTATCTTTTTTCTTTTGCTCACTGGTAGAAGATGAAGGAACACTTTTCTGTACATCTAATTTTTCTGGTTCAGATTTAGAAGGTGGACCATCCACTTGCTTCCCACTCCTCAAAATGATGGCACTAACATTGCCTCTTAGATTTATTAATGGTTGAGATGGCAAACTCCTTGAACCTAGACTTTTCAACTCATTTATTATTGTAGCCAACTTAACAATCTGAGTCTCCAAATTCTGCATATTTGTTTATGTTCTTTGCTAAAATTGGAGAGTGCTAGTGGCTAATTGTTTCATTGAATCCTTAAGACTAGGCTCAGGTTTCTTAGGTGTTGGAGGAGGTGTATGGCTAGGTCTAGGTGGAGTATATCTAGCATGGGGTGGCTGGTAAGGAGCATTGGAGGTATTTCCATATCTATGGTTGGGATGGTCATGCCACCCAGGATTATAAGTGGTGGAGTATGGGTTAAACCTCTATTGTTGTGGTGGTTGCATAGGTCTATTAAGGAATATGCCAGCACATGACTCAGTTGGGGTATCTTGCAGTGAGAATATTGATCTGTATTATGTATGTCTAAGGAGCATATACCATATACTGAAGTGGAAGGAAGCAATTGTGGTCTCTGATTTAATTGTCGTCTCTGATTTAATACTAGTTGCCTCACCATAGAAGCTAACTCTTCCAATTTATTTTCTATCCTTTGTTGCTCCATGGTACATGTTCTCACTTCATTCATGATACTTGCTGGACCACTCAATCTAGTACCAAATTATTGCGCATTCTGAGCCATCTTAGCCAACAATTTATTTGCTACAGTTGGGGTTTTGTCTACCAATGCCCCACCAGAAGCTGCATCAACTATATATCCATCCATAGGCATTAATCCCTCATAAAAATACTGGATGAGAAGTTAATCTGAAATTTGATGGTTTGGACAGCTTGAACAAAGCTTCCTAAATCTCTCCCAGTACTCATGCAAAGTTTCACCACTTCATTGTCTTATCTCACTTATGTCTTTCCTAAATGTTGCTGTTCTAGAGGCTGGAAAGAATTTTTCTAAGCACATGTTTTTCAAGTCATCCCATCTTGTTATTGTAGCAGTTGGCAGGTAGTAAAGCCAATCCTTGGCTGCCCCATCTAAAGAGAAAGGGAAGGTTATTAGCTTGATTTGTTCTTCTCCTACCCCTTATGGTCTCATGGTAGAGCAGACAACATGAAATTCCTTTAGGTGTTTATGTAGATCCTCACCTGCAAGACCATGAAACTTTGGCAACATATGGATTAGACTAGACTTTAATTCAAAGTTAGCATCAAACTCAGGATAATTTATGCACAGTGGTTGATAATGCACATCAGGTGCATTCAACTCTATAATGGTTTGCTCATGTCTATTTTGAGGCACTTGTGCATTTTGATTATCCATCCCAGTTGTCCCAGCTGACTCAAAATTAGTTGACTCTATCAATATCAGATTTAGAATCAGATTCCAACTCTACACTATTGACAGCAAGATCAATAAATTCAGACAAAAGTTCTGATACTATGCTACTCCTAATGCTATTGCTTCTTACTAGCCTATAGAAGGTCTTATCTATTTTTGGATCAAAGGTGGATAAATCCATGTGAAAAGACCTTCTCATACACTAGGAAGGGCAAAGTTCACAAGAAAACAGAAGAAACACAAAAAACAGCAAAAGCACTACACTAAGCTCCAACCAATGAAAATCACCAAAAAATGAAGTATCTCATAAAAATATGATTTTTCATGGAAAAATCCTTCAATAGTTGTAGGAACAAATGGAAAAAATAGAACTTAAAAATTCGATCTACAAAAATCATAATTAATTAGAAAAATCATAAAAACATTAAAAAAATTAGAAAAGAAGGCCTAAATGATGGAATTTGGCAAAATGGCTATCCGAGATGATCCCTTGGATAATCAAGTGGATAGAACTTGCTTAAAATGTCGAAAACTAGTGGTACGCCAAGTTTGAGGGCAATAAGAGATAGTCAATTTTTGCCTATTGAATAGTAACAGAGAAAAACTCAACTTGTAAACCACTTTTAGCCAATCAATTTAGAACCAAATAAAGACACAAATAAACAACTAATTAGGAAACTCAGAAGTGAATTGGCTCTTTGGCAACGACGACAAAATTTTGATTCAAGCTACTATGATGCCGAATCACCCAAAATTAAATTCGTGGCAACCTTGCAATATAGTCATCCCCAGGTGGTATTCATTCAAGGAGCCTCACTTCTAACCACTGACTAATTTTCCTCAACACTCAAGCACTAATAACATAACACATAAACCGAGGGTTTTGGTTGTGACAGTAGCATAAAAATATAGTAAATAGCAGCAAACCAGCAAACTAGTAACAGAGAAAGTTGGCAATAAATAGAATATGTAACCAGCCACTAGGATTTATGGGTGTATAGCTATCACTACTTAACCCATTGATTTAATCTTATTCTCATTTCACAATTTGGCTTTTATAAAAAGAATTCTAAAGGAACTTCCAGAAATTATAATGCTTCTACCTATAGTTAAGAATAACTTCATTAATCTATAGATAGATACAACCTAAAAAGACCTTAACCAAATCAAGTTAGATATCATCTAACTAGCCATTTCGTTTTCCTTACTTTCTTAAACAGTTAAGCAAGGTTATATCTCAAATATATATCAGTTTTTGCTTCTACAAGTTCATATCAGAATTTAGCATCAACATAAACACAAGAACAGAACAGAAAATGAAAATGAGATGAAATGGAGAATAAAACACTTATCTTGCACTGAAAGTTCAAGCTACAACACCCCAAGTTCCTAGTGACATATTACAATGGGAATTTAGCCCTCCATGAAACAAAAACACCAAAATAGTAGAGAAAAAGACAAAGGAAAGAGGAGCTACGAATTTTGCTGTTACAGGAGTTTGGAATAATGTTCTGAGTTATAAAAATAAAACCCAAAATGCCTGAGGAATATTCTACCCTAGATGCCCTGAAGTTGACTTTCAAAAGGTGTTGAAATGTTGTTGTTTTCTTCTGCAGAAGAGGCAATCAGAATACAAGCAGTAGAAACACAAAATAAGTGCAGCAACAGAGTTCTTTTTCCATGTAGAAGACTGATGTGGGTTTGCTGCCATTTTTAGCAAAGTTTGGGAAGAGGCAAAAGGTGGAATGCATGCAAAAGGTTTGAACAAATTTGAATTGAGGGCCCCACACGTCCATGTCATCTGATCAGTAGAAAAGAGTGCTAAGTCAGCGTCCTACTCATCCCAAAAGTGCCACATCAGTATCTATGTCAGAAAAAACATCCACTTCAACACCACATCATCAAGAAACCTCCAAAATTAATTTCTAAAAAAATACACAAATGGATTAAATTGTATCTTTAATAATTTAAGTCCACTAATTTTGATTCAAAAAACCCCAACTGCATTCTCCTACTGCGTGTGAAGCTCATCCCACCCTAGCTCCCTTTCATTGACACTGTGACTAAACTTTCTCAATAACGACGTCCTCTTCAACAGAGAGTCATGCTGTTTCCATCCATCTGATATGATTTTCTTTGTTGGACTATATTAGATGCAATTTGCGATGTTTGTGCTTTGAATCTGTGTTGCTGTTAAAAATTTGGTCTGTGCTTAATTAATTTGTGTTGATGTACGAATGTGATCATATGTTCATTCTTCACCCATAATACTATGAAAATAATTCATTTTCCATCCAAAATTGATCTAGACTCAATAAATCACAAAGTGTAATAAAATTGCAGAATTTTCATAGATGAAAATGCAAATAGACCAAGATAGGGATTAAAATGTATGTAAAAATGCTAGATATCAAGGACCCTGAAGAAATGAAAATAACAATTTGTAAGCTAGAAGTAGAGTGGGAGATGGATTCTAAAGGAGAGATTTACAAGTTCAAGCGAATAGATCTGAAGCCAATAGCAAAGGCATGGTTCAGCTTCATGCATTGCACAATCATGCCAACGGCCAATTTCTCAGATATCTTTGCAAAGAGGGTTATCATGTTATATTGTCTGATGACAGGTATCCCCATTAATTTGGGGAAAATAATTTCAGAAACAATTGAAGAACTTGCTCAGACTAAAAAGGGAATAATTGGGTATCCCTATATCTTGACCGCTGTTCTGATTAAGAAAACAATCCCTGCTAATGATGATGACAAGAAGTTGAAGAGATCTCCTGGCATCAGTAAGGATTACATTAATAGTTTACATATTGAGGGTAGACCAACACCCCTTTACCCTATAGGTCACCCTCGTTGTATGGTACCTCAAGCTATAAATGTTACCCTTACAGATGTTAGTGTAGAATTGAGCGAAGTAAAACAGATGGTGAACGATTTGTAAGTGGACATGTGATATAACATGGATTATATTACATCTTTGTGATCATTGTGGCTGAGAAGTTCTGCCTTGATACATCAAGACTTCTTGTTCAAGGAGAAGCTTTCCATGTCAGTAGAGACAATGATGAAGAGGTAGTAGAGCAAGAGAGAATGAAGAAGAAGAAGAAGAAGTGTTGGATTAGAGCTTGGCAACATCACATTTAATTATGTCTTTTATTTTATTGTTTTGGTTGTTGATTTATTTCTGTGAACTGTTATTAAAAATGTATAACTGCTAAATGGATATGACTTGAGATATGTGAACTTGATTGTGAGTTTATCTTTGTGTATGGTAGTTATTATGTTTGTGATGGTAGTTTTTCTTATTGTGTTTCTTGTTTTTGATTCTATGGTTCTTTTCCTCTATTTTACTAATATGGGACAGTGAAGACACTATCAATTTCAAGTTTGGGGAAAATGAGTCTTTGTTTTTTCTTGGTGTGTTAACATAGGTAGTTGTGTATAGTAAATAGTTGTTAGTTATAGCAAATAGTTCAAGTTTTTAAAACAACAAAACATCACCTTCCCTTACAAAGATCAAATTAAAAGATAAAATAAAAGTTTGAAAATTTGCTATAACTAACAACTATCTGCTATACACAACTACCTATGTTAACACCCCAAGCAAAAACAGACTCTTCTTCCCTAAACTTGAAATTGACATGTCCTCACTATCCCATATCAGCAAAATAGAGGAAAAGAACAATAGAATCAAAAACACAAAACACAATAAGAAAAATTGCCATCACAAACATAATAACTACCATACATAAAGATATAATCACAATCAAGTTCACATATCTTAAGTCATATCCATTTAGCAGTTATACATTTTTAATAGCAGTTCATAGAAATAAATAAACGACAAAAATAGTAAAATAAAAGACATAATTAAATGTGATGTGCCAAGCTCTAATCCATCGTTTCTTTTTCTTCTTCATCCCCTCAGCTTCCTCTTGCGTTGCTGCCTCCTCATCATCGTCTCCACCAACACTAGAAGCTTCTCATCTAATAGTAAGTCTTAATGTATCAAGGCTAAACTTCTCACCCATAATGATCCCAAAGATGTAATATAATCTATGCTATAATGCATGTCCACTTGCAAATTGTTCACTGTCTATTTTACTTCACTCAATTCTGCACATGTAAGGGTAACATTTATAGCTCAAGGTACCGTACGATGAGGGCAACCTATGGGGTGAAGAGGTGCTGGTCTACCCTTAGTATGTAAACTATCAATGTAATCCTTACTGATGCCAAGAGATCTCTTTGACTTCTTGTCATCATCATTAATAACAACTATTTTTTTAATCAAAAAAGCAGTCATGATACAGGGATACCAAATTATTCCCTTTTTAGTCTAAGCAAGTTCTTTAATTGTTTCTAAAATTATTTTTCCCAAATTAATGGGGATGCCTATCATCAGACAATATAGCATGACAACCCTTTTTGCAAAGACATATGAGAAATTGGTTGTTGGCATGATTGTGCACTGGATGAAGCTGAACCATGCCTTTGCTATTGGCTTCAAATATGTTTGCTTGACCTTGTAAATCTTTCCCTTAGAATTCAGCTCCTACTCCACTTTTGGCTCACAAATTGTTGTTTGCACTTCTTCGAGGTCCTAATTGGTCAGAATGGTCAAGCTATGATAATTTTGACTTCTTGGATTCCACAACCTAAAAGCTTCATTTATTATAACTTCTGCGAAACTGATTACTTTTCCCCTTACTTCCATTGTAAATTTCCTAAAGGGATCATTTTTTATTTTGAACATGTTTGCATAGAATTCCTTTACCAGGCTTATGTTTGCAAATTTCGATAGATTACAAATTTCAATCTACCCCCTGTCAAGTATTTTCTCCTGAATCTCAAGGTATTCATCTAGTTCTAAGTTAAACACCTTTTCCATCTTCACTGTTCTATCAATCAAGACCTCATAATATCTCTTACCATGGTCAGGAGTCCTAAAGGTAAAATATTCTACAGATGATGAAGAAGCACTCGGAGTTTCCTTTCTTTTCGCGGGCAGCTTCTTCCTCTTTGGAGCTGGTAGAACCATGAGGACGACCAGAATAATCATGAGTCCTGTATGCAGAAAATCTTGCAACCAATTCCAAAAACATTTAACCACAACATAATTCAGGCAACATGCAACATGCTCTCTACATGCAATAATGGATAACATGATAATCCTCCCAAACCTAAAAACTACTTCTAGAAAATAAGACATAATTCACAATACAAAATTAGCAATTCTAAGTGCAAAATGGAATTAATTCAGGAATAAAATCTCACTTAGGCATTTTGTCAAACACCTTGTGTGCACAAACTTTTCTTAAAGTTTTTGGACATTTTCCACCAATACTCATAGTAGTACACTCATAGAAACATACATTGGTAGCAAATTCATCAGGACAATGTACAAAAACAAAGAAAAATCCATTGAGGCATTTCATCGAACACCTTGTGTGCAAGAATATTAATCATGTTTTTTACTATACTTTATGCCTAAAACCCCTCCTTAATTATCAAATCACAGATAACATCAATGAAAAGGGAGGAATCAAGAAGAACAATCCTATTTAGCACTAAGAAAAACAAAACCAAGGAAAACAGTATTCTATCGTAAAATGCAAATCAAAAGAACAAAATATATTAAGAACATCTACCCTCTTATCAAACATGAGAATGAAAAACCAAAAAGAGAAAGAAATAAAAGTTAAAAGGGGGAAACACTTACCAATCATCGTGAAAATTGAAGAGCTAGCATGCACAAACAAATATTAGAAGAAAGTACCCATAAGCAAGGAGCCAATCAATGTAAAACACCCACAACCACTCAATAATCAATTAAAGAGAAGAAAGGGAGGGGAATCACAGTGAGGATTGATTGAAATTTGGATGGAAGGGACAATCACATAGAGAGAAAGAACCCTAGGGTGAGTTCAACATGAAATTGGGGTTGAAATTAAGGTTCAGCCCCTTATAAACATCGACGCGTTGCTATAGCAGGCAGAAACCACAACTATAGTAACGAGTAGCAGAGAATGGCCATTTTAATTGAAGTTCACCTCTATAGCAGCAGATTGCCACTGCTATAGTGGTGATAGGCAGAGAGTCTGGCCATTTTGATAAAATTTCAAGTGCTCACCGCTATAGCGATGCTATTCCACTGCTATAGCTGTAGAAAACAGAACAAACCCCAATTTTCCCCGGTCTCCTTGTTACAGCAATACAGTTATACTGCTATAGCAGTAACTAATAGACCAGACATCAATAGAACCCAGCAGTATGCATACAACAACTCCAAACCTCATGTAATTCAATCCAAAGACAAACTAAGACTCAAAACTCCAATCAGTTAGACCAAGTCCCAAATTTTTAACCATTAAAACATATTCTCACACCTTAATCAACCATTCAATCAAGAATAACCATGTTTAACAACTGTATAAGCATTATCCACTATGCCACAAATAATAACTCGATAAAAATAGCAACACCAGCAACAACACATAACAAAATCATAACTACAAATAAAATCAAAAACTACAAAATCAAGAAAACTTGGGTTGCCTTCCAAGAGCTCTAAGTTTATAGTCTTCAATCAGATTTTACTAAGCTAACTATGCATTTAGTGATGAGAATGGGAGAGGGCTCCCATCCTTTTCATCCTTGTGCCCAAGATAGTACTTCAATTGCTGACCATTCACCTTAAAGCTTCTAGTATTTTCAAGATCAACAATTTCAATGGCACCATTTGGAAAGACCTCTTTCACAACAAACAGGCCTGACTATCTTGGTTTAAGCTTGCTTAGAAACAGTTTCAGCCTAGAGTTGTAGAGCAAAACTTTTCACCAGACATGAAAAAAATGCAGTGCAATTTTTTGATCATGCCACCTCTTTACCTTTTCCTTATAGATTCTAGAATTCTCATAGGCTTAAAGATGGTGATCTTCCAACTCATTTAACTCTAGCAACCTTTTTTGTCCAGCTTACTTGAGAACAAATTTTAGAAACTTTAAGGCCCTGAATGCCTTATGCTCAAGCTCGACTTGAAGATGGCAAGACTTGCCATATACAAGCTAAAAATGAAGAAGTGCCTATCAGAGTTTTAGGCTATTTTGACGCCCATTGAGCATCATCAAGCTTCTTGGCCCAATCCTTCCTTGAAGCACCCACCATTTTCTCAAGGATCCACTTTAGTTCTCTATTGGACACTTCTACTTGTCCATTAGTTTAAGGGTGGTATGGAGTAGCTATAAGATGCTTCACTCCATATTTAGGCAAAAGGATGTCTAGAGGCTTGTTACAGAAATGAGAGCTTTCGTCACTAATTAATGCTCTTGGCACTCTGAATCAACAGAATATATTCTTTTTCAAGAAATTAATGACCACTCTAAAGTCACTAGTCTGAGTAGGTATAGCTTCCATCCACTTATAAACATAATCCATAACAACTAGAATGTATTGATCAGAGAACGATGATCAGAATGGACCTATGAAGTCAATTCCCAACACATCAAAGATTTCCTCTAACATAATGTTTAAAGGCATTTCTTATCGCCTGGAGATGTTTCCAACTCTTTGACATTGGTCACATCTTTCGACGAACTTTCCAGGAACTTTAAACAAATAAGGCCAATAAAATCTGCATTCAAGAACTAGGTTAGTTATACGCATATTACTGTGACCCTCATATTCTGATCCATGACAATGCCATAAGATTTTAGCCATCTCTTCTTCTGGTATACATCTTTAGAAGACTTGATCTGCATTGACCCTAAAGAGATAAGGCTTATCCCAATGGTAAACTTTCACATCATGCAGGAACTTTATTTTATGATTATAAGTTAACTCAAGAGGAAGTACTCCACATACTAGATAGTTAGCAAAGTCTACAAACCATGGTGTTTTATGTTCCTCTACAAAGTAGAGATGTTCATCAGGAAAATTCTCATTGATCTGAATCGATTTTTCACCTTGAGCATCAGTACTTAGGCGAGATAAATGATCCATCACTTGATTCTCAGTTCCCTTTCGGTCTACTATTCTCAGATCAAATTCTTGTAACAAAAGTATCCACCTGATCAGTCTCGGCTTCGATTCCTACTTGCATATGAGATATTTTATAGCTGAATGATCAGTGAACATAGTGATAATTCTTCCAACTAAATATGCCCAGAATTTGTCAAACGCAAACACCAATGCCAATAGCTCCTTCTCAGTTGTGGTGTAATTTAGTTAGGCATCGACTGGTGTCTTACTAGTATAATAGATGGTCTGAAATAATTTCTTAGCTTGCTACCCCAAAACAGCCCCCACGGCATAATTGCTCGCACCACACATGAGCTCAAAAGGTTGGTTCCAATCTGGAGCAACCATGATTGGGGCAGATATAAGCCTTTTCTTCAACTCTTCAAAGGCTTTCAGGCATTCATCATCAAACAAAAACGAGGTACTTTCTCAAGCAACTTATACAACGACTTAGAAATTTTGGAAAAATCATTGATGAACTGTCAGTAGAATCCCGCATGACCCAAGAAACTTCTTATGGCCTTAACTGAATTTGGGGGAAGTAATTGCTCAATAACTAAAATTTTTGCCCGATCAACCTCTAACCCACTCTTAGAGACTTTGTGGCCCAATGCTATTCCTTCACGCACCATGAAGTGACATTTCTCCTAATTGAGGACATGATTGGACTCCTCACATCTCCGAAGTACCTTCTCTAAATTTTTGCAAACACACTTTACATGAAATTCCAAACATAGAGAAGTCATCCATGAAAACCTCCAAACTTGTCTTAACCATATCAGAGAAAATGGCCATTATGCATCTTTGAAAAGTAGTTAGTGCATTATAGAACCTAAAAGGTATCCTCCTGAAAGCAAAAGTGCCATAAGGACAAGTGAATATTATTTTCTCCTGATCCCCTGAGGCTATTTCAATGTGATTATATCCATTGTACTCGTCCAAGAAATAGAAGCACTCATTTCCAACTAATCTGTCAAACATCTGATCAATGAAGGGCAAAGGGAAGTGATCCTTACCGGTGGCATTGTTTAGCTTCCTATAATCCATACAGACCTACCACCTCGTAACTGTGCGAGAAGGAATAAGCTCATTTTGGGCATTAGCCACAATAGTCATTCTACCCTTTTTAAGGATGCATTGGACTAGGCTCACCCATGAACTATCAGATATGGGATAGATAATCCCATCATCTAGCCACTTGATAATTTCCTTCTTTACCACTTCCTTCATCACTGGGTTTAGACGCCTTTAATGCCTAATTGATGTTTTGCTTTCATCTTCCAAATTGATCTTACGCATACAGAATGATGGACTTATACCTTTGATATCTATAATAGACCAGCCAATAGCATTCTTGTGATTTTTCAAGACTCCCATTAATTGTTCTTCTAACTCATCAGTAAGTGCATTAGAGACCACTACAGGTAATGAATAATAGTTCCCAAGGTATATGTATTGAGATATAGAGGAAGCGGCTTCAGCTCTAGTACAGGGGATACCTCAATGGATGGCTTCAGAGGTGAGCTTGCCCTAGCAAACATATCTAGAGACTGAAAGTGATATTTTGGCCTAAAGATCATAGATGAAGCGGTGCATGAATTAACCATTGCTTGTTCACCTTTCAAGTCCTTGTCTTCTTCACTACCAAAAGGGTCTTTCATATTAACGCTAGTTCCCATATCACATAAGGCTTTTCCCACAAAATTCTTTCCAATATTGCATAATACTACAAAGCTCCCCAAATCTTACATCTTTGTGGGTAACTTTCTTTGCAGGATTACACTACACTCCTAAGTCAATGCCACTGTTTCAAACTTTCCTAGATGCCTTTTTTGAGAGAGGATGTCTTTTGTGAATTTAGCATAACTCAGTATTTGCTTCAATGCCTCTGCAAATGGTATATTTATGTATAGCTACTTCAACACCTATAAGAACTTCTTATACTGCCTTTCCAGATTTTACATTTTAGCCCTCTAAGGATAAGTTAATGGCGGCACAACATTTCCAGCCCTCATGTCTCGTATTTCATTTCCAAATTTACCTTTAGCATTTGAAGCATCAACTATCACAGTTACGTTTTCCTTAAGTTTACAAGCTTTTTCATTTTCTCCTTCATTAACCACCTCTTGCACTTGATCACGTGACTTAACAACATTGGGGAGATCCTTGCCACTCCTTAAAGTAATAGCCTTACAATGCTCCTTCCCCTCCTTTTTTAGGTTGTTTTCAGTATCACTAGGGAGACTACCTTGTAGCTAATTATTTAGAGCAAGTGCTATCTGGCCCATTTGAGTCTCTAAATTTTTAATTACAATATTCTGATTCTGAAACATTGACTTACTCCTTTCCATGAACTTTATGAACATATCCTCCATTGATGGTTTTTCTCTACTTGAGGTGGTGGAGCTTTGTTTTGAGGAATATAATTGTTTTGATTGTTGAAGCTAAGAGGTTGAGATGGTTTACCTGAAGATGAAGATATAGATGTAAGATTCAAGCAATGATTATTGCTCTAAGAGAAGTTGGGATGATTTCGCGCCCCCAAATTGTAGGTGTTGGAATATGGGTTATTTTGGCTTCTCTGTTGATTACCCATATAGTTCAATTGCTTCACTGTAGCAACTTACTCACAACACCTATTGATATGGATACCACCATAGAAATCACATTTCAATTTGAGGGTGACTACTACATTTACTCTTGCTGGCTCCTGTTGTTTAGAACACAACATGTCTACCTTTTTAGTTAAAGCTTCACTTTAAACCAACAAGGCACTGAGGGTATCCAATTCCAAAATCCTTTTCTTTGCACTGCTTCTTGCTCGGCTGCAAACATTTTGACTAACTCCCATAGTTTTAATTATCTCCCGAGCCTGTTTAATGAATCTTGCCATCAATGCACCGCCAGTTGCAATGTCCAATCTATCCCTAGTTTCATATGTTAATCCACTATGGAAGAAAGAAATTTGTTGCTATTCCTGATTTCCGTGGTTGGGGTATTTTCTCAACATCTCCTTAATGGCTCCTAAGCAGTATATAAACTCTCACCTTCTTGTTGATAAAAAGTTGTCATCTCATTCCTCAATTTCACTGACCTTGAAGGAGGGAAAAATTTCTTTTGGAGCTCATCCTATGTAGTAATGCTCCCTAGAGGTTGAGTCATTAACCAACTTTTCACCATGTTCCTCAAGGAGAAGGGAAACAAGTAGAGGTAAATTGTATCATCGGTTACTCCATTTAGCTTAACCATATCACAAATATCAAGAAAGTTAGTGATATGGTTATTTGGGTCCTCTATAGGACTTCTTCTGAATTGATTTTGTTAAACAAGATTAAGCAGCATTGCCTTCATCTCAAAATTGTTGGTTTGGAGGGGGGCTTCACTATGCTTGAAGTGTTTTTGGCATTATGGGGTAAAGCATAATCCCAAATTGTTCTGTATCCCTCTTGATTCTCATTATTAACAAAATTCTGATTTTCTTCTGCTATTTCTTCTTCTTGTGAGATTTGCTTCTCTTGAGTTTTTCTAGTTCTCACTTCTTTTCTATTTCTCTATTTGAATCTCTCGATTTCAGGTTGAAAGAGTAGATTAGGAGCACCAATGGTACCTCGCATACAGAGTAAAAATCACAGTAAGAATTGACAAAAGGAATTCACCAAGAAAAATGACTCTAAAAGCAAAAATGACTAATTAAATGAAAAGAGAATTAAAAATTAAACAAAACAAAACAAAAGAATATTCAAAGCAAAGAAAGACAAATATGTCTAATCTAGCACCTTTGAATCTTTTAGAATATCAGCTAAAACCGGTAGTTCCCCGGCAACAGTGCCAAAAACTAGTTAGCCATTTGGCAAGAGTATTAGTCGCACAAATAATACAGTGAAAAGAGTAGAGAATATCGTTCTCACGATGACTAACTCGCTAATTACTCAAGAAACCCAAACGTATTAGTTAAACAGGCAAGATTGGATTGAAGACAACTCTATACGAAGAACTAAAAAGTAAAATTCAACTACAGTAATTTTTTTTATGCTTTTTTCATTTAAACACACAAAAATTGGATAAATTAATCGATAAAAGACCTAAAGTTACTAATCCCCCTTTTACATCCTAGGGATTACTAAACTCTCTCTTGCACTCACGAATCTAATAAGTTATGCACCTAAATCTTAGGTTTTCTAGTGGTTTAAAATAATTCTTCCAAATCTAAATTAAGCTACTCAACTTCTACACAATCTCTTATGTGAGTCAAGCCTAATAAGCACAACCTAAGTTGATTAAATGAGGTTAACTGATATTCCTAGGAGTTAACAAGCAAAAAGGTTCAAGCACTCGCCCTTTTTAATTCAATATTCTACAAACATCTCCCTCGCCAAAGATCGATGAAAGCAATACACAAGTGATAAATTGATCAAATTTAAACTAAGCACAAGATGAATGCATTAATCCATAATAATTCACAAGTACAAAGAGAACACAACTCCAAATTTGAAATTAGATTCATAGTAACCCTAGAATAAGAAATTTAGCTACTCATGGCTACAAAACTATAGAAAACAACAGAAAAATGATAAAAATCCATGAAACTGAGGTTAGATTGACGAAAATCGAGGCCACAGAGCTTCGAAATGGGATTCCTCTTCTTCCTTTAGCAAATTTGGCATTCTTCAGTGTCACATCCCAAGACCGGGCATATGACCGGCACAGACTGCATGTCACTCATACCACCGCAAGCCTATTATTTTACCAACTAATCCAAACATGATATATACAAAACTTAGGTGGCCTGCCCGATTACAGAGCATGCTCAAGATTAACATTGATGATAAAAGATAAATATCTTTCCTTGGACAAAAGGGAGGCACCTTGCCACATGAACTGTCGAACTGAAATGTCTCCATAACCTAAAGATGTAAGGAGGTGAGTCTAATCCACACAACTCACTGATAAAATTCTACTAGCATAGTTTAGCAATGGAAAAACGGGCTTTGGCCCACGGGCCATATAGGCGGGGCTCACGGGCTGGCCCGCTTTTAAAAAAAATTAATATAATTTTAATATTTTATAACATTATATAATTATATTCAATAATTATAATAAATTTGAATATGAAAACTTTTGTAATTGTTTAAAACTAAATATAAAATTTTCAAATTTAAATATAATATAGTTAATTTAAAAAGAAAATATGAAAAATTAAAATTATTAATTATTTAAAAATATGAAAAATTAAAATTATTAATTATTTAAAAATATGAAAAATTAAAGTTAATTCTAATTGTCTCTAACCCTCATTCCCCCAAAAAAAAAAATGTTTTAGCTCAATTGCTCATATGAAAAAAGAAAGGGGATAAGAGAAATTGAAGAAAACAATGTGCACCTCATACTTTGTACTTAAATAGCAATAAGGATACTATTTCATATAGAATAATATGATGTCCCACTCTTCCATTCCAGTGGGGGGATTCTCGTCAGTTCAGTAAAGGGATTGAAGATTAGAAAACTTGTGCTAGTAGTACATTGAAAAATGAAAACTCTATCTACCTCTTTAGTTTTGTTAGACCACCAACACATTTTGTTGTTCCAGTGGCTGTTGCAATAAGGGGATTCTATTTCTTACTTCAAAATTTAAAACAAAAAAAAAAGCCTGGCTCGCTAGCCAGGAGCAGGTGAGCTGGACTTCAAAGTCTGGGCCTATTTAAAAATGGGTCAGCCGGTGCATTTTTTTGGCTAGCTTGTCGCGGACCAGCCCATATTCCTAGTGCTAAGCATAATATACATCCAAATGAACTTAAAAGCAATTAAAGACATCAGAATCTACTAAATAAAATGCACATAAATATAACTATCATACATTCATAAGGGATACAATTAAAACCATTACCATGCAATGTTGGTACCTTAATTCCACGCTTACCGCGCATGATCCATTACCACAATATCATCTGCCAGTAACTTCCCATTTTCCATCGTTCCCGTATATCTCTCCAAACACAGTCTAAGTATATATATATATATATATATATCTATACACACATACATACATATATTACAACTAAGCACATAAACCACACATTCTGAGTATTTCTGCATGCCACAATATACAAGCTAAATAATCACATAACTAGTACAAATCATACCAATCCACAAAAGAGACACAAAAAATCAAAGTAAAGTACCTTGCCCAACAATACCATTTCCATGACATTAATTTAACCAATAAATTTCCAATGACAAGTAAAGTTTGCACGTAAATTTAGAATCACAAGTGCCAATAACTCTGTCACGGTATAAATATACCACAGATACCACTCACGGTTCTAATGCCATAGGTACCACTCATAACTTGAATGCCACAGATACCACTCACGGCTTAAATACCACGAAACAAATGATAAAAAATTTAATGTAGATTGATATGGGTAAATAAGGAATTTTAAGTTCACATTACCCAAAAAGATAAGAAAAGGTTAAAGAACAACTACTAGTAAAGATATATCCATAACAAACCATTAACTTCATTTAATGAGTAAAATTTGCCATCTTAAGTTCTTATCTACATATACATATTCCCAAGCACTCAACAAAATCAAATATAAGCACAAGGATGCCATACTAAATAATATATTAGTAATCAAAAAACAAGATATAACTAAAGAAAAGCCTACCCTTATAACTTTGTGGATGTATTGATAACATAAACCATCTTTATGCCTTCATCTAACCTCCACACATACCAGTACCCAGCACAATATTCAAACCTAGGTTTATCACACATGCCAATACCCGGCACAATATCTGAACCCAAGTTATTACTTGCGCCAGTACCCTGCATAACATCTAATTTGAAGTATACTACACGTGCCACGGCACAATATCCAAGCCAAAGCATATCACAAGTGCCAATACCCGGCACAATATTCAAACCAAGGTATATCCCAAGTAATCTAATGCATTTATCATAAGACAAATGATATAGTCACAATCAATGTTATCCCTTACAATATATTACTCATTCTTGTATCCATAATTTTGTTAGTATTCATAATTTCAGTCAAGACAGGATCCAGTGGAATTTGGTAAGAATAAGTTAATCTACTCACAGTATCATGCATTGGTCCAACCACCATTAGGATATACAGAATTACCACAACAATGTCACTTATTGACCACACTCCATAAACACTACAACATGCTCTAATCTTCATAAAGACATATTTCTCTCAATCCTTCCTGAGAGTATCATGGTGATGTATGCAAGAAAATGTACAAATTCTCCTTGAAAATTTTGTATATAAAGAAGTATTTGCAAAACTTGGAAAAGAGTAGGTGTGCATATATATGTGCCTGTGGTATTAATTTATCGGTCGATTAGACCTCATATATGTACGATCCTTAACCGATTTATAGCACCATAAAAGGTGCAATAGCATTTATATGTGTAGGCATATATGTAGGTGTTTCCTCAACACTACTTAATAGTGGAAATGGGTCCACATGAATGCACACACTTACTAGTTACCTTCGCATTAATACAATATGGATTCATACATGTTTCCGCATATAGTCAACAACATCACACGATAGTGAAATTTGCATATATTAACTTGTGGTCGTGGCCTTAGATCAAAATCCATACAATCAATGTATAAAGGTTCGTCATACTACCACAGTACCCATCATCACACATGAACAAGGCATTTATGATATTTTCATACAATGATTGGTTTCATAAAATCTTCCTAGCATATAATTTCTTTTATGCCACCCCAATCCAAATTCACAATCATAATTAAATTCACCCAAGCATACCTCATAAGTGAGGGGTTTAATACATATGCAATAACATTTTCACATTGTCATAGCAAGACCATATATTTTAGTTACTAATTATACTAGAATAACAATATGAAGAGAAATAACAAGAGCAAGGTAGAGAAATCCCTCACCTCTACTCCAAGATACCCATTCCACCCCAAAATGTGTGGAAGATTCATTAAGGAGTCCAATCCTATGAGAAAATCATGCCAAAAACACACTAGGGACACAAGGTATGAAAATACTTGGCACCAACTCTGACCTTTGGTCACTTTTTTTGTCATAACTCCCAAAAAAAGACATTTTCAACTTAATCTTGTTTCATTAGAAACTAGACACAAAGACCTTTCCAACCAATGTTATCAAGATCGGGATCTTATGTAGGATCGTAAGAGGGCATATGAAATATTGATTGTATGATCGAATCGAGGATCGTAAGATCCTATCAAAATACTGTTCAAAAATATATAAAAGATATAAAAATATAAAAATATATATAATAACATAAATTTTGTATATAATACAAAACCATCATATTATGACTAAAAATGAAATTATTGACTAATTTTGGATGCTAAAATCGTGAGAAAAAAGTACAAAAGTGAAGAATAAAAGTGAATAAACAAAAAAGTTTATAAGGGATGTTTTTGACAAATAAAAAAATACATTCTTAAACTAGGGACCTAGAAGAAGTAGAATACTAGTTTATATCAAAAATTGGACAAAACTCAAAAGGAAAATTTTGATCAAGGACCTAAGTGAATAAATGGTAAGCTTTGAAACTTGAATATTAATTCATTTCTTCTATTGTTTTTGGATAGAAATGATAGATTTAATCATATCATGACTAATAATGAAATTATATATAGATTTGGAGAACCAAACCATGAGAAAAATATGACAGTGAAGAGCAAGGATTAAAGTGAACAAACTGAAAAGTTTGTAGGAGAAGATTTTGACAAATAAAAAAATATATTCTTAAAAGGGACCTAGATGAAGTAGAAGACGAGTTTATATCAAAAATTGGATAGAAGAAAATTTTTGACCAAGGACCTAAGTGAAAAAAAATAAATGTCAGGATCGATCCTATGTGCAAGATCTAGATCCTACACGATCCTACGTGCAAGATCTAGATCTTACACAGTGATATTACAAAATAGATCTTGATTGGGATCGAGATCGATTTTTATCCACAAGATGGTAGGATCATAAGATATTGGGATCCAGCAATAAATCTTGACAATAATGTTTCCAACGATATAAAATTTGCTTAAAACAGAGATCGGATGAAAGAGTTATGACCATTTGAAAATGGGGCCAGAAAGTAGTGAAAGTTCTGCCTCCCACCACCATAGCGACGGTTCTTACTGCTAGCGGCTGATCACAAAACCAGACCCTTGTTTTCACGATTTTTAGGTCTTCCTCAACCTCTAACCTTCATCCTTCATCCCAAAACCAAAATCAACATTTCTACAATGTTTTGGCCACCCAAACGAGCATTCAATCCACAAAACCTCAATTATCAACTTGTTTTTACAACAAATTTCAAGAATCAACCAAAGTTTTCCCAAAACTCTTTCCATTTCTAATTTTTCTGCCATTACTACCATAAATCTCATATTTTCCACCCATTTAGCTTGCCAAAACAACTAGGATTAAGGGAAGGAAGGTTAAGGAACCATAATCTAACACAATACTCTAAGATTTCACCCAAATCTCACCAAAACCCAAACTTTCAATACTTAGGGCATGAAATCTGAAAATGGGGAGGAGATTCAAGAATCTAGATCTTACCTTGGTTCTTGAAGCTTTCCATCGTGATGGTGGTCTGTCGGTGACCAAAAAAGCACAACCCACCAGAGAAGAAACCAAGATTTGGGAGGCTTTGATGTTTGGAGCTCTAGGGCACAATAAAAGAAGAATGAGAAGAGAGGAAAGAGAGAAGTTGAGAGAGAGGGATAAGATAAGAGTAAGAGATCTAATTTGTTTAAGTGTGCGGGATTATTTTCATAATTTGCAACTTGGTCTCTCATTTATCATTTCTTTTACAAAACAAGAAAGGCTTAATTGAAATTTAGGTATTTTCCCATCCATTACTAATCAAATTATTTTCTCTCTAAAATATTTCCCCCCACTTGGCAACTTTCATCTCAACACTCCCTTTTCTTACCCAACGCCACTATTTTCTAGAATTCACAATTTTTACCCAAAAACTTTAAATTCTTCCACATAGGTCCCTCTTTTAATTATTCGACTACAATCAAATTTCTCTAACTCATCACACATATCTTACAAATAATTTCCATCGTCTTAAACATCATATTCATGCATATTTACAAGCAATAAATTTGATCATATCCATCCATTTTCCTCTTAAGCAAGCAAAAAATTTTCCTGCATTTTTTCACGTCTATATTGATATCTCTCCAATAATAACACTCGAAAATCCCTACAATACTTCCCCCTTAAAGAAATTCGGTCCTTGAATTTCCACCTCCAAACTCAACTCGATTTTCTTCAAGATCCTTGGACTATATGTATCTGTTTGCCTGGTTTTAGGTCACATATTGACATCAAATCTGCAATATTACCATTATACATCTTTCCAAGACTCTGCTTAGAACCATAATAACAATCCTTTTTCTTTCTCAATACAAACCTTACTGGTGCATCACTGTATAGCTCTGACTTTAAGTCCATCCTAAAAACAACGATATCTCTTTTCCATGCCAGTTCTGTTCTTCTTAACCCAGACAATTTCCTCATCTCACTACACTTAACCATTTCAATAAACACACTTCCCATTATATCTTCCTCGCACCATAACCTCTTGTACCATATTAACTTCCAACTCGCAAACTTTTCTTAGAAACATTACCGTAACCACCCTTTACAAGGGTTGTAGTCATTATTCTCACTAACACAACTGTAGATACCTGTGTCTATCCTTATGTCATGATCGAGTTGACTTTTATGACGTAAGGTTGCAAATCTAGCAGTGTCATATTATCAATCTCCATTATAACACAAGATGGACTCTAACTACGAGTCGAAATCTGAACATGAAACTAGCTCCTAGGCACTCTTATGGTATTTCCCTGTACCATACCGGGTAGACTATCACATTCAACCAAATTGTCTTCTACTAAACTCGCATTCATTCTCATGAAGGAATGGGAGTACAGTCTTACTAGGACTTCCCCCTTAAGCTCAAAGATACTTTTGAGGCAAGACTCACTTGCTAACTCATCTCTGAGTAAAGCTTAGGAAATGTATAATGACATTTTGAGAAGATGCCCCCACTATTCTTTTAATCTCTAAGTCCAAGCCTAGAGTTTCTACAATGGGATGCTTCCACACACTAGAGCTATAGTGGATGCTGCAGCTTGAGGGGCATTGAACCATAAGATCCTTAAACAAGGTTGGGATTCGTTTGCAGTGATGGCTTGTAATGATTACTAGTGTCTAGGAGAGAGGAAAATAGCTAAGAAAGGTGAAGGTATAATGGAAGTGAACTCTTGAAGCCACATTAGCCAAGAATAAGTTGTTGCCTCAGCAGATAGCTGGGTTGAATAAGAAATTTATCACTGCTAGTGTGAATGCTATAAATCATCCTCTTATTGTTTGTGACTTCTATGCAGGAAATCATGCCAATATAGATTGCTCAGATAAGATGTTCAGTTCTTCCTTATCCTCTTTCCATGAACAAGTAAATTACATGGGGAATCCTCTAAAGCCACAGAACAACCTTACTCTCAGAAGTATAATCCTAGATGGAGGAACCACCCTAACTTCTCTTAGGGTAATTAGAGCAATTAGGGTACTTCCCATAGACCGCCCTTACCTCCTGGCAATCTCAGCTTAACTCTTCTTTTCTGCCTCAGCTAAATGATAGACTATCCTCTTTCGATAGTGTTAGAGAAAAGTTAATGCTTCAAACTTCAATTTTTGTTCAAAAAACATCTTCATTTATAGAGGAAACTAGGACCAAATTTTTCAAACCAAGAAGCCTCTATCCGAAATTTAGAAACTCAAGTGGGACAGATTGGAAAGCAATTAGCGGATAGGCCTCAAGGTTCATTGCCTAGTGACACGATGGTTAATACGAGAGAGCATGTAAATGCCATAACCACTAGGATTAGGAAAGTGATAGAACCAATGCCTATGAAGGAAGTGTTAGCTAAGGAGCATAGTGAAAAGTTGATGAATGATGAAGATTCTACAAATCATGGCACTTCCTCGCATGATTCGAGAAGTAAGGACAATACTAAGAAGGTTCACAAGCCATGTGCTTCAACGCCACCTATCAAGGTGCCTTTTCCTTAGAGGCTTCACAAACAACATAATGAGAAGCAGTTCAACAAATTTTTGAATGTGTTTAAAAAGATACATATAAACATACCTTTTGCTGAAGCTTTGGAACCTATGCCTATTTATGCGAAATTCATGAAAGAGCTGTTGGAAAAAAAGAGAAAAATAGGGGATGGTGAGCGAGTCACACTGAATGAAGTATGCAGCGCTATCATACAGAGGAAATTGCCTCCAAAACTTAAGGATTCGAGGAGTTTTTCTATCCCCTATGCCATTAGGGGTGTAACATTAAAGCGGGCCTTGTGTGATCTCGGGGCTAGCATCAATTTGATGTTGTTGTCCATCTTTGAGAAACTTGGGATTAGTTAGGTGAAACTAACTATGATGACTCTTCAAATTGCTAACTAACCACTAAGACATCCATATAGGGTAGTAGAAGATGTGTTGGTTAAAGTAGGAAAGTTTTTCTTCCCTATGGATTTTATGGTTTTGGATATGGCAAAGGATGAAGAGATCCCCCTCATTTTGGGTAGGCCATTCTTAGCTACTACGGGAGTGATAATTGATGTGGCTCATGGAGCATTAACTTTGACAGTCCAAGAGGAGAGAGAGATTTTAATGTGCTTGACAATATAAAACCATCGATGGAAAAAGAAGGCTACTATCATAAGGAAGAATCGGTGGTTGAGCAAGTAATACTCTTGGATGCCACACCATCTTATCTTAGCTTTGCTTTGTATAAAAAAGAAAAAACTCATAAAGAGAAAAAAAAACAATGGCAAGTTCAGGGAAAGGCAACTCAACTTCAAGGCTCTCCCACCATGAGTTCCTCTGACCTGGGATAACCCTTGAAAAAGTCCAGCTTAGGACTGTAAATTAATCACTTATTGGGAGGCAACCCAAGTTCTTGACTCTTTTCTTTATTTTTTTTAGTTTTCATTATAGCATTTTATTTCTATTTTTGCATTTAGCTTTAATTTGTTGTTCTGGTGTGTGTTCATTTAGTGATGATGTTTAGATTTCTAGTTTGATTTCTCCTCAATTGAAGTCTGCTAGTTTTCTGGTTGATTTTTGCTATTATGAGTAGGTTATATTAGTTTACATGTCTTAGTTTGTTATTTCAACAATTGCTGTCTCTATTGATGCGTTAAGGTTTTTTATAATCTTTTTCTATTCTCTAGTGGTCCAGCACAGAGAGCTGCCAATCTAGAGTGTATGCTAACTTGTTTTTCCCTTTTTGAACTTTCTGGAGGTCCAGTGCTGAGCGTTGTAAGGGTGGCGCTTAGCACTGCAATCCTTGTTACCATGTTAAAAAAAAAATAGTTTCCCTAGTGATAATGTGCATTTTGATGTAGGTTCCCATCCAATCTTTTGCTGAATTTTGCCCCAGAAGTATCATGGGAATGACCACTACTTCCCCAACCATCTTCCAATAATGATGAGGACTAATCATGCAGCTTACTAGGGAATTTCCTTTCTTTTACTCATTTTTACTTTTAAGTTTTTTTTTCTTTACTATGCCTTTTCCACAATGAGGACATTGTTGATTCTAAGTTTTGGGGTAAGGTATAGATATTCCCTTGTTTAGTTTCTTAGTCTTTGTTTGTTACCAAATTTCAGTTATTTTTTGTTTTTACTTGATTGTGTGTTTTGTTTTCTTTTCTTGTGACTTTCAAATTCAAGTGAGTAGTTGTGTAGCTCTTAGTAGTAATTTATTTTCAGTTTTCTGGCTATGTTTTCTTGGAAACAGAAGGAGACATTATTAATTCACTGTAGAAGGCCTTGTTAGTTTGTTGTGTGCTCAGAAATCTTTTGTTTGGGAAAGCTGCATTTTTTTCTTATAATTCTCCTCCTTGAACGCTTTAATGATTTCTCTTGATTATGAAGAGGATATAGACTTTTGCATGTTAATGATATGTTGTAGTTGATTGCAAGTATGGGTTTAAAGTTGATTAGTTTTTGCTCGCCATTCTGGAACTTGGATTTTTTATTCTTTGCTGTTGGCACGACCTTTAATATAAAAAAATAAACTAAAATAAAGTTGTTGCATAGTGGCCTGAAGGTGTGATGTGTTGATAAGGCACACAATCGCAACTTTAGTGTTTAACTGTGTCACTCGCTAATAAAAGTGAGTGAGGTGAGATGAGTTTGGGATGTGTGGATTAGACATACGATCACAAATTCAATTTCAACACCACTCTCTTCCCTCTATTGTTGGTGTCGAGGGTTGATTTGCTAATGTGTGGGTTAGGCACACTGTCAGTCATTCATTCCTTAACACTATCAGTCATTCATTCTTAGTGATTTGTGATCAAGTTGCTTAACTTTTGTAAAAGAGAGGTTGAATCTTGGGATTTCATATGCTTTCTTGGACTGATAACGTTTTATTTTGGGAGGGCTGGCAACATTCCAATTTGTTCTTATTGGGTGAATTAATTTTGTCTTTTGAGTTTCCTTGAAAGAGGGATCTAGAGTTTTATTAACAAGTTATTACTTGAGCAATTTTGTGAGTGGTTTGAGGCTATTGGAAGTCACCTTTTATAGTGTTGATTTTATGTTCTTTTGTTTTTAGTTGTGTTTTCAGTTTTCTTTTGCTCAAGGACGAGCATAATGATAAGTTTTGGGGTGTGATAATTCTATGAAATAGAATTATTATGGCTCTAAAGTGACTCATTTTATCCAATTATTGGCCTAATTTTGCTTGAATGAATGTTTTTATCACTCTTATTATATCATCTTAGAGTAGTGTTAATTGTTTAAGTTTATCCTTAGTTATGGTTTGTTTTTAGTAGAATTTGATTTCTCTTTGTTTGTGTCTATAGGTTGGAGCTTTGAGGAGTAGTTCAAGCCTTGGAATGAAGCACTTTTACATATTCTAAGCATTCTAGTGCTTAGCATAGCATCTGAATGCTTAGCTTTGCAAAACAAGCAAGAATGAAGTTTCTGGTCACCCAGCGCTCAGCACTGGCTTCCCAATGTTGAGCACTAGGTTGATAGATTATGGTTTTGTGTTCAATAGACCAACGCTTAGCACTGGCATTATGTCACATCCCAAATCCGACATCGTAAGCCTGTTTTCACATGCTTAGCATACATAACTAAAAAAAATAATAATAATAATAAAATGAAATCATTCAATTATAACATTCACCATAAACCTAGGAGTTCTATTCACTACAGAGCAACTCAACAACCCATACATACCCAGATACACCACCATTAACCTGAAACCCAACGGGTTATGGGCTCGGAAACTCCGTTACTCCTCTTGCAGAGACTCAACTAAATGAAAACCTACATGGGTGCACCAGCAAAAGAGGTGAGTATAAAACTCAGTGAAAGAGAAACAATTCCAACAAAGTGGTAACATGTGCATCGCCGCTTACAAGAGTGGGACCTTAGGCAATACACCACCCATAATAACATTCAAGCCAATCCTTCACTATACACCCAACTTGATTTGGACAGAAGTATTCCTTCCACATTATAGACAATATGTAAAATTATAACTCACTAATCAAAGCATGAATATATATTTATGTCTAACACATATAAACATGAATATTTCAATTAGTCCATTAATAACTTATTCAAAATAGGGAGGCTGCCGAGGCCAGTTCACAATAATAAGGCCATCGAGGCTAATCCATAATGATAAAGGCCAAAGTTATTTAATAATTCCCTTGCCTTTCCCTCATATAGGTAGCATCCCGAGCGTGGCATTCTTGAGGAGTTGGGTTGCTTAGCCATATTGTGACTTGTTGTCAAACCGTTCTACTGACAACCCAATAAGGTATTATTTAAGCATTTAGATCTTCCAAACTGATTTAGCCCTATAGGCTTTTTTTAGTATTTTAGAGCTCTTCCCTCAATGCATTCACCCTAACAATTGGGGTTACCCGTATTCACACTGCCCACACAGGGCTTCAATCGAAAGCCTCAACCATTCTCGACATTAATATATATATATATATATATATATATATATCCACTCATGTTCTACAATATGCATCATGATAGAACAAGATGAGTTTTCGTTACTGTAAAATAAATTCACACATTGTGATTCTTACGGGATAATTTTGAAGTTCTAACATCAAGATTTACTCATATAATCTATGACCCACATAGGCTATATATACAAGATGCACTATGGCAAAGAGCTGTTCATTCACATTACATGTTTCATCACATAATACTCAATAACAACAAAAAGGTATAGCACTTCACCCATTAAAACCTCAAGGTAGCCAACATCATTCCTATAACCACTCTAGGGTTCTTCCACATTGCACCACTTTTAGCATTTGTACAAACAAAGGATAACAAATAGATATAAATACTTAGAAACGAGAAGGGTTGTTCTATCCCATCACATTCACATGTAACCACTAGATCCCTTTAAAGGTCCTCCATCACTAGGTGTCCCACAATCCATGGACACAACTACCTCACGAAATAAAAACCCATCACACAAAAATAGTTACAACACTCTTACCTCAAGGAAAAAGGGACGTGCTTATTGTTCACAATAATTACTATTACAATATTCAACTCTAGAGAACATAGATCTATACAAAGCAAATAAGTATAACTCACCATGCAATATAGTATCTCAACACATTTGGATTAATGATATCCCTTCAATTCGAAGGAAAGAAGTGATGTTTATTCCTCTCCACTGCGTTCATAATTAATCACAATAACCTTTCCCAAGTTCAAATTTTAAGAATTTAACCATGGGGATGTTGTTAATTTAGTTAAAATATTCCAAGGGTATACTATCCCATTATATAAGCACTTTCAAGTATTAGAGACACACTTCAATGTAATTTAACACACAACTAAGATTTTGCATGGTTATAAATAGAATAAAAGTCATCCATCCTTGCTCAATTCTTATATATAATGGTATCATGTATAGTTGTTTGTCCTCCCATAATAGCATAACTTATTTCATGATTAGCAAGATTATGAAAACAATTCCAAGAAATCAAGTAGTCAAGTAAGAGTAAGATAATTATTCCCTCACCTTAACTCCAACCTAGTTAATCCTCCTCAAAAGATTTGGAATATACCTTAAAGAGTCCATTCCTATAAGGTTGCCATGTAAAAACACGTTTAGGTCACAAAATAGAGAACTCCTTATCATTAATTATGACCCTTGATCACTCTTTTGGTCATAACTCCCAAATGGTAAGGAATTTTCAATTTCATCTTATTTCATTAGAAACTATACTCAAAGATCTTTCCAAAGATATAAAATTTACTTAAAATAAAGTTTGGATGAGAAAGTTATGATCGTTTGAAAATTGATCCAGAAAGCAGCAAAGATTCTGCCTCCCACCGCTATAACGACAGTTTTTACCAATATAGCAACGGATCGCAAAACCAGACCCTTATTTTCATGATTTTTAGGTCTTCCTCAACCTCTAACATTCCTCCTTCACCCTAAAACCAAAATCAAACATTTCTACAATGTTTTGGCAACCCAAATGAGCATTCAATCCATAAAACAACATTTATCAACTTGTTTTCACAACAAATTTCAAGAATCAACCAAAGTTTTCCCAAAACTCTTTCCATTTCCAATTTTTCTGTTATGGCTACCAAACCTACCATGAATCTTAGATTTTCCACCCATTTGATTGGTCCAAAACAACTAGGGTTGAGAAAAGGAAGATTGATAATTTATTTTCTTGCAAAAACACTCCAAGATCACACTCAAATCTCTCCAAAAACCAATTTTCAGCACCTAGGGTTCTAAGAGCCAAAAATGAGAGGGGATTTTTGAAATTGTGGTGCATACCTTGGTTCTTGATGCTTTCCCTCGTGATGGTGGATAGCCGATGGCCAGGATTCACCAACAACCACTAAAGAAGCTCAAGCTTGGAGGATTTGGTGATTTAGAGTTGAAGAGTGCAATAGAAAAGAAGTAGAAGAGAGAAAAGAAAGAGATATCATGAGAGAAAGAGAGAGATGAGATGAGAGTGAAGGATTAGATTTACTTTAGCATGGATAGAAGAATTTTCAGAGATTGCACCTTGGCCCACCATTTATTCCCTTCTTAAATATTAAATATAGGTCTTTAGTGAAATTTAGGTATTTTCCATCCAAGACTAATTAAATCATTTTTTCTTCCAATTCTTCCCCATACTTAGAAATTATCACTTCCACCACCTCAATCACTCACCCACCATCCTAATTCAACAATCACAACTTTGACCCATAGCTTTAGATCTTTACAGATAGGTCCCTCTCATTAATTATCCAATTACAAACAAATTTCTCCGACTCATTACCTATATCCTATGAAAATTTTCCATTAAATAAAAGAAAAAAAATTTCACATCCAAATATACACTTGAAAAACCAAAGGTATTACACATTAATTATGTTATGCGGTTTGCTTCAATATTTAAGCTCTGTTTCACATTCTGACCTAATGTCTTTGATTCTTTTGGGGGAAATACATGGAGGACGGCTAGGAAGACATTGGAGAGCTCGAGGAACGTAATTGGTAATGATCAGACCTTATCTTTTCTTAGTTTTTCTTCTTCACTCTTACTATGAGTTACATTTTACTATTTTCTTTATTCCCTTCATGTGTAACTAAACCCTTTGAGCTAGGGGATTGATGTAGCTAGATTTTGATGAAGTTTTGTTGTTGAATGGATTTATTTTGAAAGCAATTTCATTTGTTCGAGTAGATTTTACTGCTCTTTATGGTCTTGAATGTTTGGCCACCGTTCAATGAATTTGGGAATTAAATTTATGCTAGGGATAGTATTCTGCCCCTATAATTTCTACCATAAATATGATTAAGCTAGGGATAAATAATCATGTTTATGTGGTTTCTTGTGAATTTCTTGAACTTAAATGCCTAATCAAAAAATTGTGCTAAGGGATTAGGCATTTATTTGGGTTAGGTAAGACTGTTTATCCAAGGAATTGGTTTCAATCAATTTTTTAAAAATTAAACCAACAACAAAAATTTTTAATTGAAAATGAATTATTCCTCAATAACTCAAAGATTAATGTGTCTACGAATTAATCAGATTCAAATTAAGCGAAATCAATACCCCGCTCTCCTCTTTATCGTTGAATTACTAATTTTGTATTTGTTAATTCCTTCGTAGTTATTGTATTGCCTTTGATAAGTTATTAAATTGTTTGAATTTATTTAGAGCTTTCTTTAGTCCAACTATAATTTTGTCCAAATAAAATCTGTGTTAGTAAAATTGGTAGTTGTTAATAGTCGATCCTTGTGGAAAACGATACTCTTATTCACTACTGTATTACTTGTGTGTGACCCAATACGCTTGCTGGAATTTACACATCAAAGAGCTACAAAATTATAAGTTGATAATGAATAATGACATTGTAATACCCTTAGTTCTCGAGTATAAGTTTAAATTGATTTTATGGAATAATTCAAATGTGGTAGAAATTTTTCCAGTTGCTTAGTAGGGAATTAAGAGAAAGCAAGTATGTGGCATTAGGAGAGCTAGATAATTATTGAGTCCAAGGAGGGACAAAAATGTAATAAGGAAATCATGTGGCCTCTAGAGATTGAGAAATACCCGAGTTGGAGGAATTAATGGATTTGCCATTACTAAGTTTGAACGAGGGTTGACCCAAGGGTAAAATAGTAATTTCACCATTGGGGTTATATATGAGGGACCTTACCCCTATTATCTTATTCTTCTCTCTTCTCTCCATCCATCCTTCCTCTCTTTCTTTCCTTTTCCTCTAACCTCTCTTTACCAAAAAATTGAGCCCAAGCATCTAACAACCATTCTTTGGCAGCAGGGCGGGTCTTCAGCAACCAACCACTACCAAAAAAGCAAGGAATCAAGGTAGGTATTCCATTTTCCCAAAATTTTTCCTATTTTTAAGTTTTAGGGCAAATGAAGTGGGATTTGAGGATTGGGGCTAAAATTGTTAGTTTTAATTGGGGATTTTGGAGTTAAAACACTTCCTAAACATCCCTACCTAAAACCCATAGGAAGAATCAAGAGAAAAGATTGAGATTTGGGTGATTTAGAGCTAAAAGCCTAGGCTCATCGCAGGTACTATCAAAACTATCGGTCGACTTTCTCATGAAGAACGATTGACCTGTAGTCTCTGGTGCTCTCTATCCAGATGCGACAGTGATGCACTGGTCAATTGCTAGGGTATTACTGGTCGACTGAGAGTTTCTAGGTTAGAATGGCATATTTGACAGTGAAGCATCGATCAATTGATAAGGTAACATCAGTCAATTGTTTGGGTAGAGATGCAATGGTCAACCAGTGGGCCATCATTAGTCAACCGCTTGCTCTTGGGTAATCTTATCTATGCATAGCCAGTCAACCTCCAGTTAGGGGACAATCAACATGATTTGAGAATTTTATGTCGAGATCTATAATGGGTGTCTTGTAGGTAGGATCATAACTCGAGAATTGGCCGAGGCGCATAGCGGGATCTGAGAAAGTGTGGAATCTAGGTGAGGGATCTAGCTCTTCTCTATGTGTATTTATATGTGTATATATATATATATATATATATATATATATTAGGATTGTTTTTCCTATATTTATTTAAATACATTTATTTGTTAAATGTGGATATGCGTGGTGTGCATGGAAAGGTTGATTAGGGATCTAAAAGGCACGAATGGAGATGGTATAATTGCTACCACTCTATTCAGATGCCAAATATAAATTTTGATAAATTATGCATATGTGGGATGGCAAAATGGGGTCAGGCTGAGGATACAGAGAAAGGCTACAAGGTCCTCCCCAATGACAACTTGTCAATGGTTAGATTTATTTGTGTGTATGATTATGTTATGGTTGAGAGTATGACCCAAGAGACTGGATACATGTTATGGCTAATATATGACCCAAGAGGCCAGACACATGTTGTGATTAAGGACATGACCCAAGAGACCAAACACATGGCATGGCTAAGGACAGAAGGGTTTTTCCATGGGAGCATAGACCCATAAGGGATAAGGCTTAATGGTACACTCCTGGGGTCAGGATGATGATTGCTAGAGGCATGAACCATGACTCGGAATGGGGGTCATACCATAGGGATAGTGGACATGGGATCCACGAGACAATTCATGGAGACGTAGATCCATGGGGTGATATGTCAATGATGAATCTGTAGGGATGTAAACCCACATCGATGAAGCCTTGAGAAATGAAATTATAAGGATGCATACCTATATAGTGATATACTGATAGGGATGTTTAGTCTATGGGAACGTAGACCTATGTGACAAAATTCTTAAGTGGCAAATTCGTGGGAGTGTAGACCCACATTGATGGAACTCTTAAGCAGGGATCCTATGGGAATGTAGACCTATGGGGAGGGATGATTGTATGATATACATGTGTGGGTTGGATTTTGTGTGTGACCTGAAGGGGTAATCAGTAGGGTATGGCATGTAGTGGTATTAGGAGTATACTCTACGAGAGCCAAAAGCATAGTACCACATGTATATTTTTTGGGGGCGGCTTGATGTTGCATAGGTTGGGTCTCTTGAGTGCATGTATATAGGTAGATATATATACATGTCTGTGTAGAGTAGGGCTATTTTTGGGTGAATCTGTGGATTAGACTCATGCCTTCATAGTTGTAGGTATGAAAAGACGATCAAACCGAAGACTTACGGATCACGGATGCTTCCCCATTGCTCGGGGTAAGGTAATTTATATTTATTTTAAATTATTTCTCTAGTATGATATGTAATCAGATAGGTCACTTAGGAGGTAGTGTATAAGGTTAGGGTTAATTGGGGAAGATCTAGGCTTGCAACTGTGTGTTATCACATTTGACTATGACAATCATGACTTTGGTTGTGGGAATGGTCAAACTCTTAGCCCTGATTTCGGGTCATAACAAACATGGTTTGAAAACTAAAAACTGACACAAGGGAAATCTAATGGCATATTCCACTATTGATGCCTTCTGTTTGACTTCTGATATGTTGTATTGTTGTTGTTGTGCTATTCTGATATGCAGAGGTGTAGTGCGAATTGCATGGATTAAGAGTTATAGTAAGGTTCTTTTATGGTGCAGAAAATTGACATAGGAAGACTTCCTTTTTCAGCAAAGTTTGAGTAAGAGAAAAGTTTGAATGCATGCCACAAATTCTAATCAGTTTTGCAATAAAGTGAGTTCCATATGAGTTAGCAACATCCCAGTCTATATGTATTTAGCATACATTCATTCCCAGTTGTCATGACCCACTTCCTGGGGACATGATCGACACAACAGTGGCACTCCCCGCTACTGTAGGCCTTACCCATTCCCAAATGATCCTACAATTTCACTTACTATTTTTGAAAGGGCAAAATGCTTTAAAAAGAAAAGGTTTAAAACACCTGAGGGTCCCTAATGTTACATTGCTTATGTAGAACATAAATATCCTCTTTAGGTTTAGATAGTTTTCCCTTGTTACTTTCGTTTCAAAACATGAAGGAGTAACCCACGAATTCACTCATCAACTTGGACCCTTTTTTAGTTCAAACGAAAAATAAAACAGTTTATTTTGAAAACAATGAGAATTTTATTGACATAGAGGCTGAAAATTGTGGAAAAATTAATATTTGGGCATATTGACATATTCACAAATGTACAAATCAGCTGCCATGTATGACTATTTTAACAATAAAGTTAACCATACTGACGATAGGAACTAACTTATATTGATAGGGAAACTATATGGACCATTTTAAATGAAAATAAAGTATAAAGACTAATTTACAATTTTGGTGAAAGCATAGGGACCAAAATTATAATTTAACCGTATTATTTTTTCCTCTACCTCTCTTTCTTCTCCCATTAGATCTGTACTGTGGAGTTTATGGCTGGCAAGTATGTCCTTAATTATTTTCATGCCTCTTTCACACCACTTATTTCCTAACCTTTCTCAATGCTATCTTTGTCCATTCATCTCTTGCTTCTATGCTCTCTCTCCACTACAATACTACAAGATTGCCATTTGCTATGCTCCCTCTGCTAAATCTACATGACTTATTTAAGCTTTTTGGTTTCAAGATTCAACTTTCGCATTTAACTCATACAAATTATTCCTTTCCTCCTCTGTTTCCTTGATAAAATGGTCAACAATTTGTACATTACAGGCTAATTGTAGGGGTAGGTTATGTTACAATTACAAAAGGGGAAAAGCATTTGGAGATTCTTTGGAGAGGCAAAGAATTAATGAAGTGGTAGCTTAAGCTTAACTAAGGAAATAGTTTTGCCCATAATTCATGTGGTTTTTAAACCCATTTCAGGAATTTGGTAAGAATAATTTTCATTTGTTATATAATGTATGCTTGTAGGATGATCATTCAATGGACAAGGCTAGAAATAAGCTTGATAGAGAATGCTCCAGTCCCTAAAAGCACTCAAAGAGCCCAAAACTTGCTCAAGAATTTCTTTCAGAAGTTGTCATTATATTTTTTCTTCAAAATAACAGGCACGCTTAGCTTTTATTTTTTTAAAAGTCCATTTATATGCTTCCCTTTCTATGAGTATTTATGTAAATCATCTTTTGAGATCTTTGCATAATGAAGGATGATATGGAATGCATGCAAATTTGTAAACAGGGTATTTGGTGTTGTATGGAAGGGAAATCAACCAGTTATAATTGATGGAATTTTATAATGTAGGGAGGCAATCATTTTCTTCACATAAATTGCATTAGGGTTGTTAAATTTATTTCACACCCTGTCTTTTTCCTTTTGTAATGAGGGGAAGTTTATGGCATACCATCTATATTTTTATAATCTAATTATGGACTAAGCTCGTTTAAAAATGGTCTGGCTTTTGTATAGTAAAACAGGCTAGACTCGTTTCGAGTTTTTTGGAAACGAACTAGACTTTTACTTGAGCTTATATTTTACATGTTCACTTTTAAGATTTATAGAAATATCTTACTTTTGTTAGGAATAAAAGACCCCAACAATAATGTTATACAATTATAACATGAAATATATGGCAAATAATTGAATATCAAGATAAATATAAAAATAATTTATATATTAATCAAAAGTAAAAGATATATTATATATATATATATATATAAGTTATACATTTTAATTTATATATTATACATTTTAATATTACACATGTATATAGAATATTTTCAATACTATAATATATATATATATTATATCATATATATTATTTTATTATTTAAATATTACTTTATTATTTTTTAAAAAATATAAATAATTAATTCAGACATACCGAGCTTGGGCCAGGCTTAAAAAAAGCCCAAGTCCTACTCCTTTTTTTTTTAGCTTTTTTATTCAAGTTCATTTTTTATTTTTCGAGCCGAGCGGACTTTCCAGCCCATGATCTTTTCTAATTATAATTAGTCAAGTCTGGTGGCCTAAAGAAACTATAATATAATGATACAATAAGTTGATATGAAATTTGGGTGCTGTAGAGTGTGAGAGTATGTTATTGTATTACTAATTTTAGCCTTTTGCAAAAGTTGCAAAACTTGATATTCAGAGGCAAAATAAGTAAATTAATGTAGCAGAGGCAATTACAGTGTAGGTTGATGTCTAGAAAATGTGGTATCTAGATTGATCTCTAAGATGGGGTTCTTCCCTAAACCCTTCCCATTTAGACAGGAGAATGTTTCTCAGGTATTAAAAAGTTGTGGGTTCATCAGAGAACTAGTCACCTATACTAAATTTTGAGCTTGATAATGGTTTTGAGCTTCTTTCAATTACCACCATTGACTAATTAACAGACCTAAATCTACTCTTTTAAATTATTATGTCCCTATTCCTTCTTTTCTAAAGAAAATTGATGAGTTAGTTATTGCTGAATTTCAAGTAGATGATGAGGCTATGGGCTTGAACAAGCCAAGTTATGAGCACTACTTGAACTTCATTATGCTGATGTTATTTATACAGACCAGAAATAATCATTAGTCTCTCTTAAATCTGCTCTACAGATATATATATATATATATATATATATATATATATATATATATATATATATATCAAGGTCTCACTTTAATATTCTGGAAAACATAAATGGTTCATTAATATGAGTTACAACTCAAGACTAAGGAATTCTTATCATTTTTATTGTCTTAGTTGACAAACGATTGAATTTGATAATAAAAAGGTTAAATCATTATTTGGTGCTTGAATACATTAATCCCAGAAATATTTTCTTTGCCCTTTTTATATTTTGTTAAGGTATGAAATTTCTCTTCCCTTCCCCCTCTCTGGTCTTTTGTTTCCATCTCTAAGATTCAACATCAAATACTGTTCGATTTTTCTTCTATAGAATGGATTGAACCCTTTCAGCGATCAAGACGTCCACTTTGAATCTTAGCCTGTTGTTGATAATAGCGAATAAACAAGACATGGCAACGACTAGGTCACCAAATTGTTCCTTTGAGGAGATAGTTGATATGACGTTGTTAGTACTGTCAAAATGGTCCGGCCTAACTCGTTTTTAGATGAGCTTGGAATCTAATGTTCAGACCTATCTGTGCTAGCCCGAGGGCCTTTTTTTTAATTATTTATATTTAAATAATATAATATTAAAATTATTTTAATAAAAAATTTAATAATTTTATATTGAAATACAATTTATACATGTACAATATTACTTCTTTAATATTTTTAAATAATTAATAACTTTAATTTTTCATATTTTTTTAAATTAAATATATTATATTTAAATTTAAAAATTCTATATTTTTTTAAAAAAAATTATAAAAATTTTCACATCCAAATTTAATATAATTATTGAATATAATGTTATAAAATATAAAAATGTGATAAAGTGGGGTTATTTATATACTAAATAATATAATATAATTATATAAAAAAATTTAAAATTTTTTTAAAAAAAGTTGGTCGGTCCTTTTAGGCCCCTTTTTTTAACGAGCCTAAATTTAATACCCAAGCCCACCCAATTGCGGCCAGGCAGTGCCAGACATTGTTAATAGTGAATTCAGGTGTGTCTTATGATAATTCAATTCAGCCATTAATTTGTTCGTCGATAGAGAGATTGGGCCTTTTCTAAACCTGTTGTGATTCTTGATATTATTTGGAATTTTATCTTTGTTTTTGTGACCGCTATAACTTTTTCTTTTGAGTTGGAGTGGTCTCCGAGCATGTTTTTAAGGTTGTGGATTGTGGGTTTATGGTTTGCAATGCATCCTTCACTTCATCTATGTTTGCGTTGAATATATAAGGTGAAGAGCCTGTTTGGGACAGCGTCAGTGGTGGTGTTAACCACGTTTGCACTGCCCAAATGTGGTTTGAAGAAAAAAAAAAGGATGTTTGGGACACCAATGGAACAAACAACATTGGATAGTAAACCGAGTTTCAAAAATTCAAACCATGGTAGCCTCAAAGTGCCATTTTGTAGCTTTTCCAGTGCGTTAACGTGGTTGATGATGGTGGGCATATGCTGCCCCTGCCCTTCATCCATCTTGAGCTGCCGTATTTTGGAGGTTTATGGTGCTCTGTTTCTATAGCCAAAAACAGAGGTGCGAGGGAGACGAAGACTCGAGGGAGGGACTAGCGTGAAGGGACTGGCAGTGATAAGTATGGGTAAGGCAAAGGGAGACAACGAGGAGAAAAGGATTGAGAGATGAATAATGACTCGAGCGTGTAGAGAAAATGATGAGGGTTGAGAGTAGAGGAAGATGTTGAGGGAGATGTCGAGAGCCAGAGGGCTGAGAGCAAAGGAAGATGTTGAGGGCTAGAGGGATGAGAGCAGAGAGATATCAAGAGATGACGATGACCGTTGGCGGAGAGACGGTCGGAGCCCAGACATGACGAGTAGAGACGATGATGAGCATAGGGGAAATGACAAGAGAATGAGAGATCATATACTGATACTCAAAGATGTTTTTGCAATTTCATATATAAAAATAATATAATAAATAATAAACAAATAAATGTGATATTGATACCTAGTAGTGTAAGAAAAAAACCAAAAAACTTGTATGATAAGGACTCAAATGAAAGAAATGAAACATTTATAAGGGTTGATTTAATTTTTGAGATAAATATTTTTTAGATCTATGGACCTATATGAAGCTAAATATGATCTTAAATCATGCAAAAGATAAAAGGAAAATTTTGACCAAGGACCTAAGTGAATAAACAGAAAGGTTTTTGGTAAATGTTGAAATTAAAGCAAAATTTAGTTTAAATTAAATTTATGGACTGGGAAGAACTGAACTGAACTTTAATTTAAAACTAATGTACCAAGTGAAAACTAGTAATATGCATGATAGGGACTAAAGTGAAAGAAATAAAAAGTTTATTGGGGTTGATTTAATTTCATAAAAAATTATATTCTGGGACTAGGAACCTAGATGAAACTAAATATAATATGGGATCAGGCAAAAGACAAAGGAAAAATATTAGCCAAGGACCTAAGTGAATAAAATGAAAAGTTATAGGTTAGAAGTAAAATATTTGAAAATGAACTTTACCAAATTTTGAGTGTTTTTGTATGGCTGAATAATGAGCTTAAACTAATTAAGTAAGAAGTTAAAAAAACTTAGAAGTTAAATTTAAATAATGGATAATTCATATTGTTTAAATTATTAATTCATTTTGTTAAAACTTAATTATAACGAATACTTAGTTCATTTTGTTTAAAATTTAATTATTAATAAAAAATTAGTCAATAAATCATTGGTAATTAACAATTTGTTAACACTTTAATTATAATTATTATTAACATTATAACTATAAAATTCAGAATATACATCTAAAATATCATGGTATATCAAAAAATGAAATATAAAATTCATATTATTTCTGGTAATTACATATCTAAAACTGCGTTTTCAAATTAACATCCAAACATCATACTATGCCTCAAATCACGTTTGCTCAAATATCTCCTAAACATAAATCACGTTCATATAAACATAAGTTTTCTCCAACCACGTTCAATCAAACTTAGTTTCCTCACTTACATTTGCTCACTGGGCTTCCAAATACACACGAAGGCGGTACCAACGAGACTAGTTTTCGCCATCCTTGAACATAATGCAAGGAAGGATTGACAACAATATGAATTTGAGTTCAGGTTCATGGGAAAGTTTTAGACAGTACGTGTCTTTTTTGTAATTCAACAAAGAGTGTACAAGGTAAATTCCTGCTTTCTCTCGGATTTAATTTTTGGTAAATTATTTTCACTCTTGACAGGGGATCTAGAAATTTTGGTTAGTGGGGACAAGAAATAATCTTTAAATATTTTTACTAACAAATATTATAAATTCAATTTTTTTAAAGAAAATTTATTAGGTGGGATATTTTTTATGAGATGAGTAGTCATGATTTATTATGTGGGGACAATATCTAAATTTTTATAAAGGCAAAAAAATAATCATTGTATATACTAATTAAAAAAAATCCACATACTAATACGTGGATCTGCCATTGTCTCTTGAACTTTTACGTCTTGAATTAACAAATTAAGAGTGATAATAAAAGCTATGTCCTAATAACCACAGTTAATTGAGTTGTTACCCAAATTTTAAACCACTAGAATGTAAATATACCAAACTATAAACACTCCTAAACTATGAGGGTATAAGTGACTAAATATCACTCAACTTAGGTTCTATTAATTTAATTCTTAATTGCAGAGGGGACTGGTGTTTTATTTGTTGGCGTTAATTATTTATAGATATATATATATATATATATATATATATATATATATATATATATATATATATATATATTTATAAATGTATTAAGTGTTAACAATTATTTGAGTGGACTGACATATTAATTATTGTATATGTAAACATATGTTGAGACATGTATATAGTGTTATCTATAATTAGGTTTATATTAAGATCTTTATAGACTATGCGTTTGAAGGACATATTTGATATATTTAAAAGTTAATTTGGGGTGTTAGTAAAAATTTTTATGTGTATAAATACCCGACTCTAAATAATAATGTTGATGTGGCATTATTATAAATAGGGTTAACTCATGAGTCGATTCATAGGTAGTGATTCCATAAATTATATAAGTGGGTCAATTTTTAGTAATAATATAGTGAGTTTGTCCTTTTCCATCTAACCAGAAGAGCCTGCCTGAAATCTAAGACCAAACTTCATGGATCAATGTATACTTCTTCATTATGACTTTATAACGTGTTTATTTGCTTATCAAAATCAGACAAACAACTAAATTATGGTTAGAGTAATTTTGTTTTGAGTAAAAATAAATTTTGCATTTGTGACATTCATAATTTATGGTTGTTTGGCTTAAGATTTGTGAAATTTTCATCAATTGGTATCAGAGTTTGTAACTAATAAGCAAATAGAATCGAATTTGTGATTAAACTTGAATTAGGGTTCATAATTGAACTTTTTTTGAAGAACCCTAAATTTTTTGGTCAAAATTAGGAAAACTTTAGGGATGATGATTGTTATTCCCTTGTTATAACATATATTTGAACTTGATCATATGAAAACATTATAAGGGATTGATCAAATTTTGGGATTTCTATGAAATTGAGATTTTTCAGCCAAGAACCCTAATTTTTGGTATTCATAATTGAGTGTTTTTGGGTGAATTTGAGTTTTCACTAATTAATTTAGGGGTTTCATCAATCTTTATGTTTTTGAAGTTACAATTCATGGAAATTTGAGTCTTAGATGTGATTTATATGTTTTGAAAGCACCAAAATACATAAATTCCATGAAACCAACCTCACAACCACAATTAATCTTATAATCATGTTTCCATAGCATAGAGTTATCAAGAGAGCAACATTGGAACCATGTTCAGCCACCAAACATCAAGGTTCTCACTTCATTGAAGGTAGGGCATAAAAGGGGTAAAAATCAAGGAGGAAGCGGAAGATTCCAACTAACCTCTAAACAAGATGTTTCCGGTGAGATGAACGGCCACCAGAAGGATGATCCTCACCGGAGATGGAGCTTAGATAAAGTTTTGGTGAGTAAGGGAAGGTGGGGCGTACAAGAAAGCTGTGGGTGGGAAAACTAAGTGTGGGTGTGGTGTGAAATGAGAAGACATGAGAGAAAAATCTGATGTATAATCACTTATAAACTCTTTGAACCATTTTGCCCCTTAACCTATGTGTTAAAGGGTTATGGGTCTAGGGGCAAAAGTGGAATCCTTATCAAATAATTTTTTTATGCACTATTTGCTCACCACACCCGAGTCACAATGCCACATACGATCTCACCACTCACAAAAACGCCAACATTAGAATTCTCATCACAAATCAAGGAAATATACAAAGACTCTATGTTTCTTTCACTTTGGCCCCTTTACACAACTACATGATTTCACAAGCACCACATGGCAATCCTCCACTAAAATGCATTCAAGCCCCATATATACCATCAAAGAATATTTCAACTTATAACCACAATTCACAAATACATACAAGAAGAAATACATTAATCATAACCACATAAATTTTACAGGTATTACATCCCAAGTTTGCAATGTTCATGGTCCATTTAGATAGATAGATAGATAGATAGATATACTCAAATATGTATTTCACTCATCACACACCCACATTTTAAATCCCATTCAACACACTTATCCATTAATCATTCCATGTAGGCATGTTCTCATAGAGCAACGAAGAAATTTATATAAAACATTGCAAAGAGTAGGGTTAACTGCTAGTTAGATTATTTTCTAATATGTGACCCATGTAATTAAGTTTAATAACATTAATAGTTGAATTCACATTATATAACATTGAAAGACCTAAATAATAAGTTTTAATATATTGGGGCCTTCTTGTGATGGTTGAGAGGCTATTAAGTATTTTATAGGAGTCAAAAGGTAAAATATCCCTTTATTCTAATTTCAAATTTAAAAGTAACAGTAATTAAATAAATGTGCGATTATTCAGAAAAGTGTTTGTTACTGGTTTTTCCTCCTAACTATCAAAGAGACGGTAAAGAGAGAAATTTAGAGGAAGAAGAAAACGAATCTGTAGGAGAAATTAATGGATCCAGGTAAGTGACTCTGTGTTTATATTTTCACTGTATGGATCATGAAAGTCAAGATCCTAGGGCATAAAGCCTTTTCGGATTTTTGCTTACACTACTCACCTTTGGTCCAAGTTACAAAATCTACTCAAATCCTTACTTGAGAGTGAGAAAAGAGCATTCAAGGAATTAGAGAAGTAATTCCTAAAGATTCAATGTGGAAAAAGAGGAGAAAAAGGGTCAAAAATTGAAGGAAAGGAAGTAATCTACCACTGCAGCATAATTCCCACCTCAGCAACAGTGAGAAGCAGAGGAAAAAAAAATTCCTCTTTGGTTGCTGCTGCTATAACGCCCAACCTAGCGCTACAGCGCTAGCATCCAGTATGGATGGCCTAAACCAACGCTAGCGCAGTGGCGGTCAATCCTGAATGGTTCTCCAAGCAAAAATAACCTCCAAATGTACCATTCATGCTTCCAAACCTCCAACAAACCATTCATCATCAATTTGGGTCAACAAACACAATTTAAATCATTCCCAAACCTCTTAAATCTCATAAACAACATTGCTTTCAAGAATTTATCAATTTTTCTCAAATTTTTTGAAGTTATGCACTATGTATGTTCCCACCCAAATTGTACATTTCCTTTGCAATCCACAAGTCAAGATAAGTTCAAAATACATGAAATCAACAAGGTGGAGTTCTAGAAGCATGATTCAACCACTAATAACAAGATTTTTGCCAAAATCTCACCTAAGGTTTACTATACATGAAATCAGAGAACTTTGGTGGATTTCCATGAAACTTACCTTGAATCAAGAGCCTTTTGGTGGAGAGGGAGGTTGCCGAAGGAGGAGACACGTCGAAGACTTGAAGGGAAGCAAGGTTTTGTGAAGATTTTTGGTGCAAGAAAAGAAGAGAAGGGTTTGACGTGAAGGAAGATGGCGTAATGTGTAAAATGAGAAAAAGGGAGGGTGGTGGTTGAAGTTTAGTGTGGGTGTGAGGTGTCCATTGACAAAATTGCCCTTCAACCAATAGAAAGCTAAAAATATGGTCCAAGGGCAAATTGGGAACTTCAACAGAAATAAAAGAATCGGACCTCTAGCACACATCATCATTGAAACCACATCACCACATCCAACTCAACAACACATGTACACTTCAAACACCAAATTTACCACACATTTTCGCACAAGCACAAGAATTTCGCATTTCTTACGTTTTAGTCCCTCGCAGGGATTTTAATCACCTATTTATACATTTGCATGAAACACAGCACACATTGATAAAACCTTAAATGCACATCAACTCCACAGTCATAGATATTAAGACACAACCTTGTTCAGATGTCACATAAGTAGATTTTCATTAAATACATAACGGTCCCTCACAAGGACCTATCCACCCACATCCACTTTTCCAACATACAACACATATAAATGATGCATGGGTACACAAAGCCATCACAATCACATGTTTTATTACTCAACATGATCTGGTTATTATACACATCAATTCATTCGTCATCCACACTATTCACACATATATGTAGCGATGAACATCATAGGTTCTAGTTTCGAACCACAGGTGTTACAAAATAGGTCCAATTAAAATATACACTTTATAAAGATTATAAATAAAAATTTAATTAATAAATAATAATACATATATAATTGAATATATGTATATACATACAATTATTAATATGTAAGTCCACAATAATATAATTGTTAGCACTTTTTATATATATATATATACACACACATATATATATTTAAATAAAAAAACGCTAACAAGACACTCTTTGTATTTTAATTCTTTAATAAACAGATATTATGGAAATCAGATAACTCTTTTTGAATTATAGTTTAATTTAAATTTTGGTTTTCAAATTTCAAAACATCACACTTTATCCATAAAGTAACTCAAATAAAAATGTCACACATCAATTAAACTTAACATATAAAAACTATACAATTTGTAACATGCTACTTTATAATAGTATCAATCTTTCCAATTTTTATTTGTTCGTGATTTTTTACTTATGTTTTTCCAAAATTATATAATTATTAAATGATATTTTTTATTTATATATATATTTTTAAAATTTTTGGTTATAGTTTAAAGTGTTAAAGTGTAGGCAAATTTAAGTCATGAAAGATTTTGTTAATGAACCATGAGTCATGAGCTCCATGAAATAATGTGTACAAACGCTATTGCATTTTATTTTGGTAACGGATTGTGCAATTTTTAATTTGATTTCACTAAATATTTTTCATCAAGCATATAAAAATTGTATATAATTTAGAATGATTTGGAAGAAAGATTACCAAGTATATATGATAATTTTATTTTTCTACATACTTGGATTTATAAAGATTATCGTGTATTTATCCTCACTAATGGGTATTGAGTTAAAAAATTATTAATACTTTAAACATACTTATTTTGCACCTTCTTCTAATCTAGAAGATTATCAGTATTTTAAAAGCATTAGAGTGGACAAAAGAGAATGTTCAATTTTTTTTAATCACTCCTCTGGAAAAAAAATACACTACCAGTTGTCAATTTCTTTTTCTAAGAACATATGAAGCACAATCATTAATTAAATGCTATGTTAAAAAATTAAGTTCCAGTTAAAAGTAAAAAATATTAAATGCTAATCGAATTTTAACCTGACTCTTTTTTAATATGCATAATTAATATGCGGATTAATTTAATAAATATCCGTACAACACCTAATTTTAGATACTGCATTTTACATTGCAAAAAAAAAATTATCAATTTTATTTCTTAAGAAAAATAAGATAATTATAAATAGATGGTTAATTGATTATTAACAAACTCAAAAAAGAATTTATATTTATTTCTATAATTATAAAAATGTTCCCTATGATGCATTTAATGCAGTTGAGTTGGAACAATTTCTTAAATACCTACTCACACAACATTGTTTTTCTCACATTGTTATCCCCCATGTTTGCAGACTAATGATTAAAAAATCAGATCTAACTAATTTGACTAAAATCAATCCTAAGTCTAGTTTAATTTCACTGTCGAATCGCTAAATGTACGAATTAGTATAGAACTGATTAAACCAATAAAATCAACCAAAACCAATCAATTGACTTAGTCGATATAAAAAAAAACATGACATTTTCATTCATAATCATCATCATCATATGAAAGAAGTAGAAGAAATAAAATCCAAAGAAAGAGAGAGAATCAGTGGGAAAATGATGACTTTGAACCTTTGATTGAAGAAGAGGCATTCTAGACTCTCTCTCTCTCTCTCTCTCTCTCTCTCTCTCTCTCTCTCTCTCTCTCTCTCTCTCTCTCTCTCTCTCTCTCTCTCTCTCTCTCTCTCTCTCTCTCTCTCTCTCTCTCTCTCTCTCTCTCTCTCTCTCTCTCTCTCTCTCTCAAAAGTCGACCTTTTGGAAGTGAGAAGAAAAGCATTCAACGGAGAAATAATACATGGGAATGTAGAAAAAAATTATTTTATATTTATAATTTATATAAAAAATTAATGATTTATTTTAAAAAATTATTGTTTTAATTTTTGATATAATAAAAATATATATAATAGTTTTTTTTCAAAAAAAGAAGAGTAATTATTATTTATTAATGTATATATATATATTTAATTAGTATTAATTCAACCACAGTTCAACTACGATTGAATTAATAAATTATAAACCTGTATTTTCACTGGTATAATGATCAATTTAATTTTTAAAATATTGCTGAAGAATACCACTTGTAAACAAACATTTTTTTAACATGAGCTAAGGTGCTAATTGCATTCTTTACATTTTTGTCATTTTTTTATCATTAGTACTCAAATATTTTCTCATTATGATCCTTTTGTAGTCATTGCATTCTTACATTTTGTCCATTTTTACCTTGGAAAGTCACTACTCTATTGAAAGTTGAAGATTTAAATTAATTGAGATTGCCACTATACCACCTCCAACTAAATCAGTTGAAATTTTCTAACATCCGTTTTTTTATGCTCATTTTAATACACGTAAACAATTTTGAGATGTAGACATAAAGTGATATACAAATCCTTGCGTCGCACAAGTCAATTTCTAATAATATCTAATTTCAATATTCAGAGCTGTTAATTACTTTTTAACAAGTGTCACTTATTTTATTATCTAGTTTCAACACCAAAACTTGACCTAACAGTTTAATTACTTTCTCTTTTCTTTTCTGTTGGCGATTTTAAATTTGAACCCACTACTTAAAAAATTGGATCAAATGGGTTAGACCAAAAAATAGGTGGATCAAGGGTAAACTAGTAAAATTAGACAATTCAATTATTAGAATGTGTAAATAAAGTCCCACATCAACTAGAATTGGGATGATCATGAATTTATAAATATAATTGATATTTTCATTAATATGAGACCTGTTAGATAATGTCTAAAAATAAATTCATGAGCATTTAAGTTCAAAGTGGACATATCATACAAATGTCGAAGTTCATACTTACATAACAAGATCTAGCCTGATGTGCCAAGTAGACGAAGGTGATTTGGACTTCTATGGTGGGGTTAGGAGATGGATAGTTCATGAACTATGCGGACTAGACATAAATAAATGTAACAAAGTTCCACGTCGACTAGAATTGACAAGAATTATGAATTTAAAAGTATGATTAATATCTCCATTAGAATGTGACCTTTTGAGTAATGTTCCACATTAGTTTATAATATCATACTAATTTGGAAGTCTATACTTAAGTAACATCAATGAGTGGATCAGTTTTTTTTTATTTTTCTAATTTTGTCATTTTTATATATTTTATAAGTATTAATATGCTATTCTAAATATATGTATTGTTGATTTATTATTTTGTAACTATTTTTTTATTTTTATTTGACATTTATATATTATTAAAATTAAATATTATTTTTAAATGTGTATAAAAAATAATTAATATCTTATCTATATTTTTTATATATTTGTAAACCTAAATATTAAAAAATTATTAATTTATTATATATTATTAATATATATAATTAAAATATATATATATATATATATTTAATTACTAACATTTTCAAACCCTTCTTGGAACCTAAACGCTCGCCATGGTAGGAGGGCAAGAGAGATTCTTTGCTCGTCGTAGACTTGTAGGTAATGGATATACCCTTTCTTACTTAAGGGTGCAAGAGATTCTATGTTAGTAGCTAATAGCTTAACCTAATATTGCCACGTGGCGATTGTACAGAAGATCCACATAACATGTTCATGGAGAACCAATTACCTTAACCTTTTTGAGGGTTACCCATAAAACCGACCATTTTGCTACTGCTTCTTCTTCCCCCATACTCTACAGTTTGATTTTTCGATAATCCGAACAACGAAGCCATCGTCATGGACGCAGAACCTGTTGATTTCCAGGACTGGGAGGTGCTCCAGAAGTCAGAGGATGATGCTCCTGTCATCGATTCTGCCAGTATCGCGGGCATCGAGTCCGACGCCGATGGTGTGTTCAGGCCTGATTACTTCTCTCTTGATGGCCAAAATAGATACGCAAAGAATGTTGCAGAGGGTGATTTGAGTGAAGAGGGTTCTGTGGCGTCTGATAACCCTAGCTGGGTTGATCCGGCCCTGGAGACCACTTCGTACAAGAGGAAGAATTCCAGTGAGTTCTGGTCCGATTCGAGCAGCGATCGTTCTGAGGAGCGGAAGTTCCGTGAATTTGATGCGACAAGCGAGCTGGGCTTGGCGGAAATTATGAAAGGCCATGCGGGTTCCAAAGGAAGTGGGGAGACGGAAGCAGAGAACAAGAATTTTGGTGAATTAGGGTCTTGTAATTTGGATGTGAAAACGGAATCTCATTATTCGGAAGATTCGAATGACCAAGCAAGTGTCAGAGATTCCCGAGAAATTCATGTATGGGATAAGAACTTGGAGAAGTGCTTTTCTGATTCCGGTTGTGAAAATTTGGTCAGTGATTTGGGAAATTATAATGATGTGAAGATTCCTGAGACATCAGAATCTGCAGGTGGATTGGATGGTGGTATGAATTCGAAGGAATTGAACAGAGAGAAGGACTGTTCAGTTGAGAGCAAAAGTATTCAGGTAGCAGAACTGAAATCTGATTTAAATGCAGGAGTTGACGGAGCCAAGAGAAGAATAGTATGGTGGAAGGTTCCCTTTGAGGTCTTAAAATACTGTGTTTTTAGGGTGAACCCCGTGTGGTCTTTCTCTGTTGTTGCAGCCTTCATGGGATTTATTATACTGGGAAGGAGATTGTATAAAATGAAGAGTAAGAGTCAAAGCTTGAAGCTGAAGGTTACCGTAGATGATAAGGTTAGTATCTACGTTAATAATTTGGTAATTTCAATAACTCTTATGGTAAATGTTTTAAAACTTTATGGGCCCTGATAACTGAAAGGTCTTATAAGCTTTGCTGGATTTCTGCCTGTCACTATGTAGTTTGCTGCTTCATTATTGTATTTGTATAGCATATACTGTGTGTTTTTGGGATTTCTTGCTCAAGTTTATTATTTAGAAATGAGAATCAGCATCTATTTTTCTACAAATATGATGTAATATTACAGCATTGCACTCTCTTAGTTCTTACTTTGGCATGATAGCACGTTGTGGTTTATCTGAGAAATTTATTCGCAGAAAATATATTTGATGGAACATATTTGTGTTTTTGATTGCTGAATATACAGGAAAACTTGTTCAAGACAGCTAAAAAAGCAAAAATAAATAGTAATGCAATTATAGATTTTGAGGCCATCAATTCAGCTTAAGAAAAAATAGAAATTGTGTGCAATATGAATTGGATGATGAGGATGAGAGATGTGTTTCTTTGATAGCTATATTTACCTAGGCCTTGTCACGGAACAATTGCTGCCACACATTGGCCAATAATCTCCCCCTCCGCAGGTGCCCCTTTGGGAGTCAAACTTGTGACCTTGGTTTCGATACCATTTGTTAGGATCAAGTTCTTAACACTACACCAAAAGCTATAGTCATTAGTCGTGGTTCTGCAACTCTATTTTTCTAACTTACTATAGAGCGAACGCCTAAGCGTTATGGTTTGACTATAACTTAATCTCTCACTTAAGCTTACGCCATGAGACAATAGTTGCCACATCTTGGCCAACTTTATTTTTTTTTTTTTTATTATTATTATTATTATTATTATTATTATTATTATTATTTTATTGTGGGGAATCTTTGTTTGGCTCAAACAAGTTTCAAGACTTGTTTGTTCTTGTTCTTTGATGAATTTAGCTTATAAACTTGGATTTTCTTTGGTTGGTATTTTTTTAGTGCCTTATTTTACTTTTTTGTCCATATAACAGAACAGCTTTGAGTAATTTATTGATGCAGGGTTTGTTATAACGGCTAAAAATAAGTATGGGTAAATTTGCAAGTTGAAATGTGCCTGTTCATTGATTTTGGTTGCTGCATGTAATTTAAAATTGTACCCTGATTGACTGGTTAGTAACTTAATAAGTTAATGAATAACTTCTAAAATATCTTACTAGGGAGGTGTCTCTTTAATGTTTTCCGTCTGGGCTTCCTCTTTCCTGGCTGCTTCTCTTATTCATGAACCATTGACCCCAGGCCTCTGGGCCTGTATTTCTAACCTGATTTGTTATGAATTTATCCTATTTGTGATAGTTTAAACCCCAGTGTTTATATTCCTATAATCACCAATAATCATGCCATTTCATTGTTGCAAGGCAGTCCTTGTGCTTCATTCTAAAGAAACTAGCACAGTCCATGTGCATTTGTTATTTGCTGTGAAGTGGTTTGGCTTGGTTTATATGAGCTTAGTTACCTAAACAAGATGTTGTTTATTATTAATGTTTGAAGTCATAACTATGCTTCAAGGAACATGGAATTGAACTCATTGACATACCTTTGGACTTGTAAAGGCAGAGGGGCTGAAGTTAATTTTTCAGCAAGAGTACATGAATACATGAATTTATCAAAGATGGGATTTATTATCTAGATTTTTCTTTCTTTTCTTCTTTTTCTTTTTCATGAAGAACTGGAGATATATATTGCTATAGTGAAGTCTAGAAGAGAAGAGTATCTTGATGAGGTTATGTAGCAGAAGCAAATCTTTGTGGATGTCTAGTGGGTATGGTTACAGATATTTTATAATGAATATTGTTCTCATAGCAGAGTTAAGGGAAGAGATTAATTTTAAACTCGAGTTATGGAGAGCTACTTTGGAATTGAAGAGTTTTTGTCTAAGCAGGAATAAGACAGAATATATGCATTGTCAATTTAACAAGCAACAAGCTAGAAACGAGTTGGAAATTAAAATTGGAGATCAGGTTGTATTACAAGTGTCAAAGTTTAGATATCTGGGATTAGTTATACAAGATGGCGGCGAAATTATTGGAGATGTGGCACATAGGATACAAGCTGGGTGGTTGAAATGGAGAATGGTATCAGGAGTTATTTGTGATCGGAAAGTACCTGAAAAGCTCAAAGGAAAGTTTTATCGTACTGCAGCAATTTTATATGGGAGTGAATATTGGGCGATAAAAGGACAACAAGAACAAAAAATTGGGGTAGCAGAGATAAGGATGTTGCGATAGTTGTGTTGTCATAGAAGAAGAGATATGATCCGTTTTGATGGTGAGGAGAGCAAAAGGAACCACTTGGTAAACTGGGGGATGTGCTGTAACTCCAAGGAGGATTGGGAATAATAGGTCTGGGTAATTTGGTTCTGAAGCTATTTCTCTAGTGGCTAAATGGCTTTGTCGGCTTCCTTTGGAGCTTACGTCTTTGTGGTGTAGGGTAATTAAGAGTAAATGCGGTGTTCTGTAAAACAAGTGGGATGATAGGAGTGGGTGTTACTTAGCACTGATTAACGGGTCGGACGTAAACGGGCTGACTTGTTTATAAACGGTTTTCAAGAAACTAAGACCACTCGTGGCTAGACCGTAGATAAATGGTCTAGCCCGCGGTCTCTCTTTTTTTTTTTTCCTTTCTTTTTCAACTTCACCAGAAAAAAGAAAAAAAAGAAAACTCTTCAACATTGATCAGAGTTAGAGACCAAAGAGATTAGAGAGATGAAGATTAGAGAGATCAGAGAGATGTTGACTCAGAGATGATCCCGAGCTGAGATATGCAAAGCTTCTGAGATGAGAGATGACGATGACGCTGAGATCTGAGACGAGAGATGAGGATGACGCAGAGATCTGAGATAAGAGACGGAGAGAGGCAAAGCTACTAAGCTTTGATGACTTTGCTGAGAGAGATGAAGACGATGGTCGACGAGGATGAGAGAGGCAGAACTTCCAATGACGAGAGACGGAGAGAGTATCTCTGATGACATTGGCTTTGCTGCTTGAGGGCTGAGGCTGAGGGAGATTGAAGAGTCGAAGAGTCAGGAGGACTGGATTTGGAGGAGTGATGAGTGACAAAGTGAGATTGAGGTGAGGCACCGAGGTTGGACTGGATTGGGATTTGGGATTGACAAAAAAATAATAAAATAAAATAAAAATAAGGCCAACTCGCGGGCCTAAACATGCTAGACCCTAAATTCTCGAACTTAAGACTGCCCATTTACGGGCCGTCCTGATCTTGACCGCGAGCCACAGTCTTTTTAAACAGCGCTAGTGTTACTCATGCTAGCCCCTAGAAATTTATTTCTCGGTATATCCATTCTCTTTAGTGCTTTCTTTGCATAACTGATATGGTATTCATGTTTGGTTTGGGGAGGATCATTGGATTGGTGATGCTTTTTTCCTTGAACTTTTTTCCCATCTTTATAGGTTATCAACTTTCCATAGCACACTGATTTCTTATTTTCTAATAGAACACGATAATTAATCTTCTTGGAATTTTTATTTTCTTAGAAATTTAAATGATGAACTAGTTGATGTTATTGCTTTGTTGTTGGACATTTTGATCCCATTTTGAGTCTCTTCATTGCCGGATAAAGGGCTTGGAATCTGGATTCCATGGGTTCCTATATTTCCTTGTCTTGTTTTTTTTCTAAAATAAAATTCTTGACTTAGAGGCCAGATACTTCTGTTCCTATTAGTAAGTCTTTTTTTTTTTTTTTAAAGTCAAGGCCCCTTGTAAAGTAAAAAATGCCTTTGTTTGGATGGCTGTATTTAACACTATTAATACAAATTATCTATTGCAGATGAGGAGAGCCAATAAGACCTTATCTCTTAATGTTTGTGTAATGTGCTTGAAGAACTCAGAGACTAATGACCATCTCCTTTTGCGTTGTTATGTTTTGTTTATGGGTTTCTGCCAATGGTTGTTTTTGAGGGGTTATCTCTAATGGATCTTCAAAGGGATTGGATAGCCTTTTGACTTCCATTTTGGATGGTTCCTTTGGGTTGTTTGGTTTTAGGAGGATCTCTTGTTCCTTTTTTTTTTTTTTTCTTGTATTCCTTTGTACTCTTCTTATTGATATAATGTTTTTTTTTCCCCATATTAGAAAAGAAAAAACATATAGTCTTTTCTTTCATTGAATTACACATCATGCATGTAGAAGGAAATCAATGTATCCTGGAGAAATATTAGTGAAGAATTATCTTAAGCTGCAAGGAGTATGGAAGTTGGAACTCGTTGACATACTTTTGGAGCTTTAAGTGCTTAATGGTTGTTGTTGCTCTTGCTTACATGTCTAATAAGTTAAATTTCTGGACCTTGGCCAATTTCTAGATTTGTCTTTTCTTTTTTTCCTTTATAGTGAACCAGGAAGCTAATCAATAAACATATGGTCATTTTGAATTTCATCCAAAAATTCTGTTCAGGTGTCTGATCCTCTTTCTTAGTCTTTATAGACCTTGTGCTTTAATGACTGTTGTCTTTTAATGGGTTGCTCAGATTAATTTACTGAAGTAGAGGAAAATCTATGCATCCTGGATAATTATTAGTAAACTACCTACCCAAGGGAACTGAGATAACGCTACATTTAAGTTTGACTGTTTGAGTAGCAGCCTATATGCGGTTGATGACTAACTTCTCTTGCCAATGATGATTTTTTTTTTTAAAATAATTTTCCTTTTCTGGGTTATTGAGCCTCACGGGTTTGCTTTTTGTGCTTGTCTTTTCTGATTGCGGACCATGAGTTAAGAATGGATGGGTTCTAAATAATGGTTTTGCATGCTTCATGGGTTTATTAAAATTTTAGAAACAGTTCAGATTAAAAAAAGAAAGGACCATATATTGGGGAGAATTTAGCCCAACATTTTATACAAGTTGAATTTTATGTCTTTATCATTGGTCGCATTCCTGGTTTTAATGGTCTTGTAAAATTAGAGAGCATCTTTGTATATAATCTAATTTGCTTTCCAGGTCTTATTATTTCAGTTGGAATTTGAATTGGCACACTACATTACTTGTTAGAGGTCCATTTTCGTTCACCACATTAAGTTTCTATATTGAATGGATATTTGTCTCATAAGTATTAAGCAAATGGTGGTATGTTTCCTGGTAATTGTTTAAATGCTTTGACTTTCTTTCCTGTTGTATGAACTGGTTGTTCATCGCAATTTACTGGGTATTTGTCTCGAAGTTCTGATGTTTATGTTGCATTCTTTTAAAAATCTTAAGTAATCTTTAATCTTCTGGGTCTCACGGAATAATTTTGCAGAAGGTATCTCAGTTCATGAGTCGGGCTGCACGTCTTAATGAAGCATTTTCAGTTGTGAGACGTGTACCCGTGATACGACCATCGCTGCCAGCTCCTGGGATGACTCCATGGGATGTGATGAGTATGAGATGAATGCCATTGGCAATTTACATGCAGTGTGAAATGCAATAATGGTTGTAATATATATAGAACATCGTCTTTGTTTAAAATCATCTATCCATATTATGTATCAGTGCTGAATTCCTGAGGCTTTTCAGGAGCTTCTTGTATATGACAGTGTACCGTTTTAATTTTTATGTCTTGAATATTTATCTTGTAAAGATGATTGACAGGCTTGGAGTGTGTGCTTAATCCAAAATCAAGATTGAGTCGAATGTTTATCCTGCTTTGTTACCACTATTGAGCAGAACTTGCTAACTAAATATTGCCGTTAGCAATTGATGGTTTTACTTTGGTTTTAATTTCAAGAGACAACTTTGTTCCAGGTTTTTGCAAAAAAGTGATACTTTTACCACCTTAGCAGCATAGTTATTGAATCATGTGGAGCAGAATTCAGGTCGGGGGGAAATGAGCACCTAAGTTAGCCTTAAATCTTAAATTACATGAGGCTTGATGTTGCTTGAGAGTGGCGACAATCATTTTATGACGTTAATTGGGTGATCTGTGTCTCTTAAGGGCAATCTCTAGGGTTTGTTTAGCTTGGACATATTATGTTTTTATTTTCACTAAAAATTAAAAATAGGTTTGAAAGTATGTTTGATTGAGTTTAATGTGAAAATATTTTTTAAAATAGGCTTAAATTTAAAAATATTAATAAGATATTTTTAATATTTCAAAAAATACATTTTAAGAAATAAAGATTAAAAATGAAAATAAAAATTGTTTACACAAATCAAATAGATTCTTGGTATTCCACCAATACCTTTTGAAGAAATCTGTACAAATTATTGATTTCAAAATTGGACCGGTTGGACCAGAGATCAGTGCGGGGTCTAGTTCAGTCACATGAAAAAATTATTTTGCCTTTAAACTAATATAGAATCGATTGAATTGATTTATAATCAGAAAAATTTGGAGAACTAGCTGGATACTCGGATAAATGGGATCTATCTTTTTTTTTTTTTTCCACCAGTAAACACTGATTTTGATGACGAAGAAAGAAGCTGAGAAGAGAGAATGATATATATGAATAGAGAGAAATTGATCACTTGATCAGTTGCCACCCCTCCATTAAAGTCATCGACTCCTGTCATTCGTCCTCCTTGCCTTTTAGATTGTCTTGTTGCTGCCTTCACCTGAGAAAGCTCTTAACACAGAGAGAAAGAATGCCTCAAAGCTCCAAGGGGGGGAAAAAAAAAAAAGAAAGAGAAAGTCGCGTGATCTGGATTTCGTGTAGCATACTAGCATGAGTGATAGTGACAATATATCATATTGATAGCTGAGCTTATAGCATTGGTCTCAAATAAAATTAAAAAAAAAAATTAAAAGTGCATAGGGTATAGAAAAAGTGTGATATGAGACCATTGAAAAATGGGTACTGGCATAGTGAAGCTTCGAATTCTGTCTCTTTTTAAGTTTTTTATTAGCCATAGAGGTTCATGTAGACAAATATCATAAAATAATGAGTGGATAAGAATAATAAAAAAAAGTAAGAATGCATTTTTCTTACATATCTTGTATTTATTTAAAGTATTTTAATATTTTTAAATATATTTTTTATTTTTTAAATATCACCGGTTCAATCGTTATTCAATTACGATCTGATCATTAAATTTTAAATTAATATCTCTATTAATTTAATGATTAGTGTAATTTTCAAAACATTGATGCAAATCATTGGTTCACCCTTCGCAAGTAGGCACGCAAGAGGAAGGAGATTGTCTCCGATCTTGAGGAAAGCACCAAACAGCAAAGTGGTTCTCCGCTTCATCGTGTTTGTAATTCTCTATTTGGTTGGAGGACTCACATATTTAATTAATTTGTACATGGGTTGCCATTAGATAAAGAGAATCCAATTGTCTGATTCTAATGAAGTTTCTATTTAAATGAGCTAGCTGAAATATCATGTTAATAAGCTCTAAATGTATAGAAACTATTTCTTTTAACCCTTAATTATTTTTTATGGGTCAATTACTGATGGGTTAACCTAACCAAGGTTAATAGGGTGGTGGTTCCCTGAGACACATAAGGAAGTTATCATTCTTTTCTTCCCATACCAGAAAAAAAACTACTGTGATAACCTATTTAAACTTGGAAGAACTTCATATCTTCAGAGGCAATCTCTAATGAATCAAGGTATGTTCTTACTTTTGTAATTTACCTTTATGAATTATTGTTTATCTATCTACTGGAATTTCTGAGATTGTTGTTGTTGGAATTTTGGAATACGAGTTCTAAAATTTTTCTTGAGTTTATAACAAGTAACAATAGAATTCATGATAGTATGAACATGGTGTTATAGTTCTGCAGTTGTTTAAATTTTAATCCTTCATATTGGTCCTTGGTCTTACTATCTGCAGTCAGCAAGTTCCCTTAGCAAGAGACTTATAGGAGTAAGTGATTGCAATGGGGTTTGCTAAGACCCCTTCAATTAACTTCTTTCTGCGGGTGTATAATGCTCAATATGTAAGTATGACCTCCTGAAGAACCCCAAGTTCATAGATATTATCTTGTTTTGAATGAAAGCCACCCACCCTGAAACAGTAATATTATTAAGATGATCAACTATTAGAGAATGATTTGAGGAGAACCATAACAATCGAGAAAAAGGACATTCCACAAACGGTAGTGCATTGTTTCCTCAAGGTCAAGGGGCATTGACCCTAAATTTTTTAGGCTATATGGTTTTTGGACCTCTCCAAGGGGGAGTGAATTATGAGTATTGAGTAAGCTTCCGCCAAAAGAGGATGTGTTTGCAAGGGACGCTTAATTTTTTTATTCCAGTTACAACGTCTCTAGTGACTATCATCTTGACTTATAGCAGCTTGACCCAAGAATTTTGTTCCCATTTTGATTGTGTATGTGCCATCGTAACTGAACTACTATATAATTCTAACATTGGTCTTTGAAATTGGGTAAGTCAGGATTTGGTTGACCGTTTTGGTATCACAAACTATTGCAATCTCACCTATCATATCCTAGAGCTTCTTTGGGGTGATGAAATCATTAACCCGTCGTCCCTATGTGCAATGCGAGCAGGGTGTATGTCAGAGCCTTCTAGAAGTATAAATAGATTCACCATTCTCTACATGCCAACAAAGCCCTTTTTGCATTTCAAGAAGATTAGGGTAGAGTCCTCTTCAAAGCGAGGAACTGACTGAAGGGAGTTTAAAGTGGTTACGTACCAGAATGTTTCCATATCTTTCCCTAAGAACCTTACTTAAGCAAAGATTCGTGTTCTATATATAATTACCAAATTTGCTTCCCCAAAGGAGCCTTGTTGAGGGCATGTATGTCCTTCAAACTAGTCAGCATTATCTACTGAAGTATCAATAAATAATGATGAAAAGTCATATTGAGGTTGCGTTGACATTAGAGTGAAGAAGTGTCACATCCAAAAACTGGGCCACAGTCACACGACATCGACAGAGCAACTAGAGGAGGAAGGAAGGTAGCATCAGTGCAGCACGACCATGAACGACACGAACTCACCAAGTATTTCTATTTCTAGCTTTTTGGCTTGCTGGTTTGGACAATGTCCACAGAGTAAGCAATTGAGGAGGAGGCAGAGGAAGTAGGAGGAAGGCCAAGGATGCAAGATTTCAGTGACAGTGCTTGATTTGGAGACTCAAAGCAGACTAGAGTGAGATAGTAGTTGAAACTGAAGACTGAAGATGGATTTGGGGGCTAGGGTTATATCTGAAATGATGTCGTTTAGCATTCAATTGAAAAAACAAATTTTTAAAAAATAGGTGTTGCAAGGATCACGTGGGATCTTGCGATCCTATGATCTTACAATCAAGATCTTAATCTAATGTGATCTTGATGTAAAACTGATCTTCAGCACAATCTTACACGATTTAGTGGTGTTAGATCTCAATCTAATGTGATCTTATAATTAAGATCTAGATCTTGATTACCATGGTTATTATGTTATCCATTCTTAGTATCTTAGGCATACCATTTGCCACAAGAACACATTCCCTTTATTCCCTGGCAATATTCCAATCCTTTCAATCAATGCACACACAACCTAATTAACCTACCCGATTACAGAGCCATCTAGAGTACAAAGAAAAAATAGAAATATACCAATTTCCCTGGACAAAAAGGAGACAACATCGATACTTAATCCGGCAATTCCACTTTTTTCATACTTGGAAAATGTTGTGGGTGTGAGTCCACTAACCCGGTGAGGAAAACATCTACCTACCACAACCACACACAATATTTATACAGATATATATACTTTTATACATGAAGAATTGAAAAGTAATTCACACATTGCATGCTAGTGATCCACCCACGATTTCAATAACAACAAGCATGCCATGCAATCACACATACATAACCACAAACTTTCCAAACAATTACAGATATTCTAGACCATCCGGGTCGTCCACAATACCTGTAGATCATTGCCCATGGCCCCGGTTGTATCTACCTATATTGCTCCAATAGAAGAGAGTCTTCACCCTTATAGCTTCGAAAAGGCATCACTAAAAATTCATAATGACCATACCTAGTCCTAAAAGCAATCTTAGGCACATCTTCAACTTTTATTTTCAATTGATGGTATCCTGATCTTAATCTATCTTTGAAAAGATTGAGGCTCCTGCTAACTTATCTAGCAAGTCATCTATTCTAGGAAGAGGATATTTGTTCTTGATTGTGATTTTGTTTAATGGTCTATAATCAATACACAATCTCATTGTTCCATATTTCTTTGTAACAAAAAGCATAGATGCTCCCTATGGTGAAACACTAGGCCTAATAAAACCCTTTTTCTAATAATTCCTCAATTTGTTTCTTTAACTTAACTAGTTCCACAAGTGACATTCTATATGAGGGCATAGAGATAGGATTAGAACTAGGCAATAGATCAATAGAGAATTCTACTTCTCTATCTAGAGGTAGACCAGTTACATCCTTTGGAAACACATTAGGGAAGTCTCTTACTATAGGAATTTGTTCTAAACTTTCTTCCATTTTTTACTTCTACACAACAAAAAACAATATGCCCTTGGCAATTTTCTTTCAAATATTTCACAGCTTGTGAGGCAGATAAATAGGTAACTTCAATCCTAGATTGTTGGGTTGAAATATTTATAGGTAAGATATGGTTTTCTTGGAACAATCAAGTAAAACATTATTTTGGGACAACTAATCCATTCCAATGCTAACATCTATGCCATGCATAGGTATACAAACTAGATCTAATGTGCTCATTTTATTTTCAAATTTCACAACACAATTTAGGAAAGCTTGAAATGTATGACTTGGTTTCTAGTGGGAGTAGAAATAGATAGACTATGAGATAAAGTGTTCATTTTAAGTCCTAGATTTCTAACACACATATGAAATAAAAGAATGCATTGCTCCAGAACCGAATAATGCATTTACAAAAGTATTTTGGATAGAAATCATATCTCGAATCAAGTCAGAAGCTTGCTCAACTTCCTCGTGTTAGTGCAAACACTCTTCCTTGGGTTGGTTTGTTTGGCATTCTGAGATGTTCCCTTGTTGTGTTTGACAATTTCTAGCATAATGTCCTAGTTTACCACATTTATAACACACATTTTGTCCTGCATAGCAAGGGGTGTTCCCATGATTTTTCTTGCATTTAGGACATTGAGGCCTGGGATTGTTAATTTGTTGATTTCCTTTTGTTTGGCTTTGTGAATTCTTTGATCTCTTCCTCCATGTATTTCCTCCCTTATTATATTCACTAGACTCCCTCTTTTTCTTTTCTTTCATGTACCTATCATGATTTGCTTCTTGAATATACCTCTCAGCCAATTTACACTTATTAACATACTGAGCAAAATTTCTAATCTCCAAAAGTCCCACTTTCTCTCTGATCTCACTACTAAGCCCTCTCTCAAAATGACATGTCTAAGCTATGACTGGATCATAGGTGCCTTTAAAAGAAGGTGGTTGTAATTTTCTAAACTCAACTAACACCTTAGTGATGGAATTATTACTAGTGTCTTCCCCATTCTTCCTTCTAGACTCCTCTCCTTTTTTCCTCATTTCTTCCTTCATAAGTCTAGGGAGTTCAACAATAGCATTATGGGTACTAGCTACATTTTCCATTAATTCAGCTTGAAAACTTCTAGGTGAAGACATTTGCAAAAGACACTCACAACACATTAACTACTATGTAAGTATATCTATTCTCAACATAAATCCTATCACAAGCTCTTATATCAACTTAATTTCACCCACAAGGTACCTAAAATCTTACTCTGATACCAAATATGTAATGTCTAGACTTTTATTTTAATTTAATTCAAATTCAAGAATTATCTTTAGAAGAAGTAAAGTGGTTCATTTCAAAATCCCTTTTTAATAATTTAAGAACATGTTATTTTTACTGAAATTCATTACTACAAGATATAATTGAATTTTAGGAAGAAATTATAAATTGAAACATAAGAATTTTAAACTTGGATAGAGAGTAAGCAGTCGACCGCTTGCCACCAACCAGTCGATTAATTGGTTATTGTTTCAAAAAATTTTTGATTCCAAAACCTATCAATCAACTAATACAGTAGTACTGGTCGACTAGTGAGTATCAGAAAGTATATTTTATCTTAATACCAACATTTCTCATCATCTATTTTTGATATAATACTCTTCCTAACTTATGATACAAGGAAGATCATATCCATACCTACATACATGACAATAAATAAGTTCTTACATCATATAATATTAGGAGATTAAGTTATGGACTTTATACATCAAAACATCAAAGCTTTACATTGAAGGTAAGCTTTAACTATTACACAAAAGGCCTCTTACAAAATGACTGCTCATAAGTTATATTTTCATCATGGATACATTTCATTTACTTTCCTTGGCTTCGACCCTTGAAATGGTTACCCATACATAAAAAGTGAAATATACAATCTAAGTAGCTAGTATAAGTTTCAAAACAACATTTATAATCGTCATTTCAACCATAAAAGCATAACATGATTTTACAGTTAAATTTTTCCATGAACATCTCATAAAATATTTCACTACATGAAAAATGTTAGATACCTATAGTCACTTTTAGTGACAATAAAAATATCATAGGTATAGATAATATATACCTACAGACAAATTAAAATACCATAGCTATAAGTGATCAATACCTATAGTAATTTTTTTGTCACTAATACATATAAAAAATATTTAAAAATAAAATTTAGTTTATAATTTTTAAAATAATTTCAAAATCTTAATTATTCTTGAATTAATTAATTTTTTTATACAAAACTATTATTGTTACCCACAATTATATATTGTGGGTAAAACACATATAAATAATTTTTACCTCATTATATGGTGTTATCTCAAGTAATTTTAAAATTTAAATTTCTTATTTTATTTGTTAATTTTTCATCTCAAATAATTACTTTTACCCATGATAAAGAAGTGTAGGTAAAAGCCTGCTAAAAAAATTCCTCTTCCCACTCTTAAGCGCCAAAATGAAGTCAGCCTAAAAATTGCCCTTTTTTTTTTCCTAAAGTAAAACCTAATGCCATTAGTCCCTAAACACAACCCTAAACCTAATTCAGTAAGAGGTATCATGGAGAGGCAACGTTTTCGACTCAGGTGAGATTTGCTTCAAGTTATTTGTTTAATCTATATTTTCACTCTCCTTCTCTTTTATTTCAGATTTCTAATTTGTTTTGTTTATCTCAGGTGATTTTTAATATATTAGCCCATTCACGATTTGAAGTTGCACGTCGTCTCCATCCTCTGTACTATAAGTATCACACCATGTGTGCTTTTTAATCTATTTTCCCCTTCCTGAAATATGTTTTGTTGTGTGTTGCATTTTTTATATGTTTAATCTATATGTTCTGAAAAGTTGAGCACCATATTGTATTATTTATTTCTTAGTGATAGTCCAAATATGAAAGAGAAGAGTGGGTCCATCTCCTACAATTTTCAAATCCATTCTACAGAACAATGGGTCCTCTGCTGTGTGTTTTTTGTGTTTCTTTTCAATCATTGGGCCCTTTACTCTGCATTTTTATGTGTATCTTTTCTATTGGTTTTGAATATTGATTGTTTTTCTGCATTTTCTGAACTGTCTGCCATTCTTTTTGTTCAATTCTATGTTTTTTTTCTGGTCTTATACATTTTTTGGACTGTCAGCCACTATCTTTCCATGTATTTCTTTCAGCTGATTGCATACCATTTGAATATTGTGAATTATATTCTAGCCTTTTAATTTCATCCCCTTTTTGATTTTCTGGTCTAATAGTTTGATGCTGCGTAATAAAAAAAGATCTCTAGTACTAAAAAAATTCAATTGTTCAAACCAAAAATTTTTAAAAAATGAAAAGGAATGAGAACATAAAGTACAGAAAAGTGAAATCCTGTCTTGAACTTTGAAAAGGAAGAATGAAATGGCTTCATGCAAAGCAAGTAAGAACTTTGTTGCAGAGAGAATAAAGGCAAATAGTTGGTCCCCTTTTGTCTTGATTTGAAATATAGACATAAAGAGATAGAAATACACAATGACTGGCCATTAAAAAATACAATAAAATTTAAAAAAATGACTTTCTATGGAGTTTCTTTTTTTCTAACTTGATTTAAGGAATCAATAATTACTTATACATTGCTTTCTTTTAATGAGATTTATAATACTTTTCTATAAAAACATTTTTCACAAAAAACAAGCATATAAATATATGATTTATGTATTGCTAACTGTGTACCTCTTATTTTAGAGATTAGATAGAAATGAATAAGATTCTCTTCTTTCTTTTGAGAACTTGAATCAAGATGTTTGAGATAATTTTCAAATTGGTTTAGAACTTACCATAAAGATGTCTGAGATCTTTATTCATATATCATTTTAGGATGAATTGAAAAAAGTGATGAATGAAGAGCGAGCCTCATAAAATTCTCAAAACACTCAAAGCAATATATCTTGGAAGGATGATGTATATTCTTAAGTCTTGGTACCTGAAAAGAGAGGACATGTGCATTGTTTAGGAAAGATTCCAACTTGCAAAAGCAATGCTATTGACTCATCCTCAAACATAGAAGTAAAGGATAGACTTAAGACCGTTGAAACTTAATAAACTAGTGTTTTGACTTTAATTAAAGAATGATTTTCTGGAGATCAAGTTAATGAGATTCTACAAGCTGCTACTCAAGAGGTGTAATACAATTCTAATACTATATTTGTAGTATAATTTTATATCTAAAAGACTTATTAATAGAATGTTTATTGGTTTGTCTTTTATACAGGTTTAACCCAATGGTACTAATACCCCTAATGGCAATATGAGATCTTCAAGTTCAAGCAATCCTAATGAAAATTGAGATGGTATATCTATTTAGTATTTTATGAATTAAAGTTATCTTGTAAATTTGTTATGTTCCATTTTACTATGTATTACCATTTTTAAAATTGAACTTATTAACTTGTCAATGTAATAGGATTATGCTTATAAGTACTTACACAATAGACTTAGCATTTATTTTAGTTTCTCCTATTTGATTTTTCTATGTTTTGTAAGAACATTGTATAGGGGTAATTAAATAGACTCCTTATTTTATATGAAGATTATTAGAATTTCAATATAATAAAATAAATTTACAATTACGAAATTACTTGCATATTTAGTTATTTATTTAATTATTTTGTTTGGATAGAATTGATTTATTGAAAATTGAAAGAATAAGGAATGACAAATAATAATTAATAAAGACTCAATATGGGCTTTAGTGATATAAAATTTTTCATCACTATATGCTATACTTATGCCAAAAATCCGTCACTATAGGTCACCAAAAATCCTACCACAACAACATATAGTGACAATAACATATCTATCACTACAACCTTTAGTGACAGAAAAATATCCGTGGGTAAATGTTCATAACTATTCTGACAGCTTATAAAACCGTAGGTATATGTTTTACCAACGGTAAAAAATCCATAGGTATAACTAAGCAAAAGTGACAAAATTTTTTATCGTCTGTATAGGTCGTTTGGGGTTATACCCACGGATTTATGCCTTTTACTAACAGATTTTGTTCGTCACTATATGGTTAATTCCTTGTAATATCTTAAAAGGCATTCTCATAACTCCAAATTCTCTCATGTGGAATTGGAGTACAACACAACACACTATCTCCTAATTCTCTCATGTGGAATTAGAAGAAAGACCATGTCCTCTCATGTGGGACATCCTCTCATGTAGGATTATAGTGCACTACAATGGTACTTGTCCTCTCATGTGGGACTAGTGTTAACATAAATCCTTCATTCTCTCATGTGGAATGAAATTTCTTTCTTCAAGCATAAATTCATGGAGAATTCAACATATAACATTTATACTTCATAAATTACAAGAAATACTTCAATAACGTAAGAAAGATGCTTTTATAGAAAACTAGCTACCTTTTCTTCTCTTTAAAGTTGAAACTTCTAATGTATTTCTCTATTTCTCTTCTTATCTCTTAGGGTCTGTTTGGTACATATTATTGCTGAGGAAAGGAAAGATGGAAAGGAAAAGGAAAAAGAAAAAAGGAAAGAAAAGATGGAAAAATGTGTTTGGTACGTGATAGAAAAAGATGAAGGAAAAAGGAAAAGATATGTTTGGTATAAAAATTTTTGAAGGAAAAAAATAAGGAATATATTGAAAATTATTGATATACCCTGAATCTAATTTATTTAATTTTTTTATTAATCATAAAAAATGAATCTAGTCCCTAATTACAGCCCTCACCTTGACGCCCCTAATTACAGCCATCACCAAACAAAAAATCCTCAATTCAAATCCATGACAGCCCCATTCAACACAAGAAAAAAAGAAAGAAAGCAATTATAATCAAGATGGTTTCCTTCTCGCCTTTATTCATTTGGTTTCTTCATCTCCAACATCATCACCTCATGTCTTTCATTTTTCTCAAAACAACTCTTTTTCTTCTTCTTATTCTAGTTACCCAGGAAATTCACTACTTTGCTGTAATACCCGTAAAAAAAAATTTTTTTAGTATATGATACTATTTACCTATACAACACTATTTACGTATACATAACTGTTCACGTATATGGTCATCATGAATAAGTGCTAATTTTGATTTGGAATAATTCAATGGAGAAAATGATCTCTCTGTTTATTTAATTTCCCATATGCTTATGTGAATCTTGTTATCTTGTATGTGTATGTTGATGAAAATACAGATTTTCACAATATTGTATAAATTGTGGGATGTGGCAATGATCCCACGGGTAAGATGTGGATTGGGCATAAGAGGAAACTAGAAAGAAATTGGGAGAAAAATGACGTTTTATATAAGAAAATCTCCCTTAGGGACTAAATGGAAAGGAAACTTAAATAGTAAATTGATCATACTGATAGATGAGACCGATAAGTAGAACTGGTAGATGAGACTTATAAGTAAAATTGGTAGGTGAGACTAGTAAGTGAAATTGTAAGTAAGACTAGTAAGTGAGAGTGGTAAGTGAAACCGGTAGATGGAATAGTATAGGAGAACAGTAGATGAAATAGTATAGAAGAACGGTAGATAGCATAGTATAGAAGAACGGTAGATGGAATAATATCAAATAATACCTTTGATTTCCCTATAAATAGGCCATTCTATTTCACTTCTAAACTCACACCTTCAGTTTCTCTTCTTTCCTCTCCTCAAACTTCTCTTACCCTGGCACTAGGTCTCTGAGATTTTAGGCATTTTTCTTTCAGCTTAGATCCAAGGTGAGAATACTATAGCCTTTTTTATAATTATACAAGTTAAATTCTTCAGTATATTTTGTGGTTGCGGCTTTAGCTGATCCTCCACACCAGAAAAGAACTTTTCCTAGTACGAATAGTGATCATATGTATTTATACCGTATTTATGAATAGTATCTGTATGTATAAATAGTAACCGTATATATAAATAGTATTTATATATATGAATAGTGACCATACATATAAATAGTATCTGTACGTATGAATAGTATCCGTATGTATGAATAGTGACTGTACATATGAATAGTGTCTATACATGTAAATATTAATCATACGTATTTTTGAATATTACAAGAGTCGAAGGAAAAGGAGAGAACAGAGCATCCCAATGGAGATGTATGTTTAGCTTTGAGCCTTCAATGAGATTTTGGACATCCTTTGATTGATATAAGATGTAGAAATCTAGCTCGGACCCGAGGTGAGGGATTTAGCTATACCTTGTATGATTTTACTTTCTAGGATTGTACTTTCTAAAGTTTCGTAAAATGATATCATGTAATAAGGTGATTATGTTTTTGACATACATGATGTAAGGTACCACATGCATATAATTTGAGCTTGTAAACTGTATGTGGATGAAGGAATATAGAACTTTATACTATACCTGAATTTTGAAAATTTGAGCTCAGTTGAAGGATTGATCTAGCCTTGTCTTGTTTGATTTATTTTTAAAAATTTGTTTGTTAGAAGATATAATAAATTAAGGAATGAATATATTTTCTATATATTTGGATAGAGCTTGCAAAGGAAATCATGTGAATGATTGATGATTATGAATGACATGGATTTATTAAAGTTCATGATGTGCATATGAATGCTCTTGATTGTGCAATTGATTGTATTTGAAAGAAACAGAGATTTCGAACACTTTTGCGTCCTTTGAGGACAGGGGTGAAATAAGGTTGAATTGTTTGACGTCCTTTTAAGGTTTGACACAAGATATTCAATGTATATAATTATACACATGGAATAGTTGAGGGATTAATCCCTCCAAGATACTAATACGTGTAATGGTACACATGGAATGGTTGAGGACTTGATTTCCCAAGATACCAATGCATGTAATGGTTGTAGACATGAATATATCTTTAAGCAAAAATATTACCTACGGGCAGAACACGCCTTCGGGCGGGATGACATTTACAAGTGGGATAACGCTTTCGGGTGAGGTGCATGTGATTATTTATGAACTTTCTTATGATGAATTCCTCTTGACTTACATTTATGTCATGAATTATTAATGTTGTGAGTTTTTCACATGTTCATACATGATTATATGTACTTTTGGTATGCATAATTGATTATATGTGCGGTAAAGCTATTTTATGGTGAGTCAAGTGGATAAGACTCACCCCCTCATAGTTTCAGGTAAAGAAGACCCTTTAACTTCGAGGATGAATGTGTCAATGATGCCTCCCCTTTGTTCGGGGTACGGTAACGACTTAATTATGTTGTTTTAGTAATTCTAGAAAGCTTTGTAATCGGGTAGGTCATGTATTGTTGTATAAGATGGTTAAATTTGAAAACATGTAATTTAGTTGTATGAAATCTTATTCATACTTTCTCATATAATTATGAGAAGAGAAAATATTCTCTTGTTTTACTTATTCATTGTGTAATTTAAAACAATTATATTTAAAGGAATAATTGGATTAAGGAAAGAGTAATAAGTTAAATGAAAAGTTAGGCTTGCAGTGGTGTGAGTTTAGACATCATCCGCGCCAGTCACAGGCCTAGATTTAGGGCGTGACATCTGCTTTTTCACTCCCCGATTTTATGAATGCAGTAATATCTTTCCTCTTCTTTAAAACCAAAGAGAAACCCAAAGCTAAGAGCAGATCTGAGTGTTTTATCACTAAACTCTCATCCCTCTAGAAAACACTCATCTCTCTCTCTCTAGCTTTCGATTTTCTTCTATGATTCTTGTTATTAAGAGTAGGACCGATGATTCCTGTGCTTTCCTTAGCCATCTCCCTCACCAACGTCACTGGTTTTAGTTCCTTGTAAGCTCCTTGACTTATCAATGGGATTGAGAGCAAATCTGTAAGAAATAATATTTTCCTGATGGAATATGAGCTTTCCATCCAATTTGCAATGAAAACCAACAATGGAAAAAATAGGGGCAGGATTCCATCAAGCTTTGCTGGCGTTATTGTAGTGTGCTCCTACCAAATGTGGGATCGTGCCATTTTTTTCATGTGTCACTGTAGCCTTCTTCTACCAAACGTGCCCTTAGAATTTCAGCTCACCTCTTCTCTTTCTTCCTATTTGGGCTGAATTCCATTATTTTGTTAGATTTCTTCACTTCTCAAGTAGATTAAATGGAAGAGTTAGGCTAGACCTTAATGTATTCTTGCCTAAGTTTTCCACCAAAGTCTCTTTCTTTCTCATTTTTTTGCTCTGCACATTCACTCTCTCTTAAATTGAGTTTTCTTTTTGTAGAATGTGTTTTTCTCTCTCTTAGCTTGCTTAAATAGAATTTCTACAAAATTCCCCTTTGTGAATTGCCTATATTGGCCTAAACTTGTTTCTGATCTATTTATATATGTTCCAAGATTATTTTGGTAATTTCCCATATCATTTTTTTAGTTTTCCACCACCTTACTTCGCAACTTTGACTTGCCAGTCGACCGTTAGCCATACGACAGTCGATCGCTAGCCATTTGTTTTGAAATTTTACTGTCACAGTGAGTAACTAGTCGCCTTGTACCTTGCTACCAGTCTACCACTTGCAGATATCAAAAAATTCTTCTAAATTCTATTGCCACTGGTTGACTGATTGCTATAGGAAGTTGACTGGTTAGTCCAGATTCAGCTTTTTCTTTAAGATTTACCTTAATCATTTTATTCAAAGTTGCCTCTTTCATAATATTCATTTTAGAAAGTTATAAAGATGAATTTCTTAATTTAAATTCTATATGTAAGAATAAAAGGTAAAATTTGGGATATTACACATAACATTTAGCATACACAAGTGGCCATATTCCCCTTATCCCCCTTCATGAGGGTTCGATGTGAACATGTATATGTATGTATACATTCATATCCATGTTTAAGTGTATAGTTCATAAAAATCTTTGAGGGTGTGGGTATAGGCAAGCACTTGCTCTCTTATAATGATCCATAAGTTGGCATATACATATATACACACATATCTTCTAAATTTAACTCATGGTGATGTGTATGCATATATAAATATATCTGTATATAGGTATGTGCAACTTTTCTTCATTCACAACCCAAAAGGGTAGACAAGCAAGTACATATATTCACACACTTCGCAATTTCCTTGACATTAATAGTGCTACAAACATATTCATACACACACATTTACTTAACCACAAACAAACATATGTCTCATTATACACAATAATTTATTAGCTGAAGCCTTCCTATTGACTTCATAAAATGAGCCCACATATATTCAAATACATCAATCATCTTTCACACACATGCATAATCTTTCTCTAAATCAGCACACGCGAGATAGCATAATTCTTAAACTCATTCAATATATTTTTATATAGAAAATAAAAAACAGGGTAAGATAAAGATCCTTCACCTCAATTCCTTGCTTTAATCCTCTTGTTTTACTCTTCCAAATGCAAGGAATCGGGGGGGGGGAGGAAAGGTTTCCTACAAAGAATTGGCTTAAGAGATGAGTTTCAAGGCAAATAAGCATGGGGAAGGCAAGGCTCTACACACATCCAGTACGCACTGGTGGCCGTGCACTTAAGTGGGCTCATGTATGCTTAAGCGGGCTGGCCACCCCTGTTTCTATAATTTTTCAACCCCAAATCGGTTTCTCTTGTACCCAAAGCAATCCTTGATCATTTTTCATGATTCTTACCATAGGATTTCAATTTGAAATGCTAAAAAACTTTTCCAAACATTAAAATCAAGTTATTTTCAAGGAATCACCCCTAAATCATCATTTTCCCTTCCAAACCCTACCTTTTTCTTCTCAAATTAGTTAAGGCTTCCCCACCCTCAAATTTCCATCTTTTCATCATGATTCCCACAAATTTCTTGTCCTGGGTCTATCAAGAATCATGGAAAAACATTAGGAAACAAGACCCAACCAACCATTTCATGAATTTATCAAGAATCTAGCCTAGGGTTTGGGTTATGCGAAATTTCACAAAAGTTGGAAGCAAATTATAACTTACCTCCAATCCAAGATTTTTTGGTGAGGGTGTTTACTGAAGAGTGGTTCCATGCCCAAGACTCAGGGGAGAGAGAGCTCGAGCAAGGCCTTGGGCATGCAAGGGGATGGAAGGCGAGAGGTGAGGATTTTGTGGAGAATGATATGCATGGAAAGGGAGAAAGGACATAATGGGTACACACACACACACACACACACATATATAAACCCAAGTGACCAAAATGTTCCATCAAAAAAAGATGCCAATGTAAGGGAGAGGGACAACATAGACATTTCTCATCTTGGACACACAACATGTAACACTCCAATTCAAATTCCCATTTTCCCAATCATAAACTAAAAAATCTTCAATTTAACCAAGTTCTCTCATTTTAGTCCTTCCAAGGTTTATCTTCACAAGTTTTCCTTACTCACCATACACATGATCCATCAAACACCTAAAATTTCATTTGACCGAGCACCAACCCATACCATCATGTAAAAAATCATTCACCAAAAAGAAAAAAAAATTCCTTACCTTGTAAATACACAAAAGGGGTACACAAAAGTAACAGCCTAGGGTATCGGGATGTTAGAAAAAGTCATCCTTTGCATCGAAAACATCAGGTAAAGAATTCAAATTCAATAAATTTGATTGGACTGATGGCATTATGTGATCTAGTGTAAGTAATTGCATTTCATAGTCGGCATTATCTACTGGAGCATCAGTAAATAATGATGAAAAGTTATATTGAGGCTACATTGACATTGGAGTGAAGAAGTGTAGAAAAGTGAGTTGCCAAGCAAAGTTCCATGTAAAGGTGGGCTAATATATCATCGATCCATAACTATGACAACCACACAAATATTCTATAACATTAAATTTTCAATAAAACGTACCATGTTTACCCAAATATCATAAGAGATGTGGTGGGACTGTAGGTGTAAAAATCATTCATCATCAGAGCTAGGGATAAATATAATGGCTGTGTTGAATTGTGTACTAAAATATTGTCTGGTTTAATTTACATTCTATCATTCAGATATTTTATTAACATATCAATCATGTATTAATTTATTTATGCTAAATTAAATATTTGTTTGACATTACATTCTAAATTCCAACTAACTATATATTAGAATTGATATAATTGTATAAATTTAATAATTATGATTATATAATCATAATTTTATATTTAATTTTACAATTATATAAAATATTTAATTATTAGAATTGATATTGTTTATTCATTTCTTATATATTAAATGTAAATTAAATAATTATTTGTTATTATATAATAATAACAAACTCAAATTATATTGTTTATTTATCTATTATATATATATATATATTAATTCATTAATTACTTATAATCATGTAACTAATTTTTCATTAATTATATGACATTAACCACTTTTAATTAAAGTTAATAATTAATTATTTTTAATTGAGGATTTTATTTTTAATTAGGTTATTTTAATTATTTTAAATAACTAAGAAAAAACTAAAAAGTAAAATGAAACTCGAAATGTCGACTGTCGAAACAAGCAATTATATGGTACGTTGTGGGAGTAAAAGTCATTTTTTAGATTGTATCTCACATCAATTCTATATTGAAATATTGTTCGATTTAATTTACATTCTATTATTCAAATATTTTATTAACATGAATTACATATTAAATTATTCAATCTAATCCAACTAACTATTAGAATTGATATAGTTGTATAAATTTAGTAATTATTATTATATAATCATAATTTTATATTTAGTTATATATTAACTACTTTTAATTAAAACTAATATTTAATTATTTTTAATTAGGTTATTTTAATTATTTTAAATAACTAATAAAAAATTAAAAACAAAAAATTAATTCTTTTAAATATAATTTTTTATGAAAATTATATATATATATTTATTTTGAATGAGACTCGACCTGTACTACGCTGAGTTTCATTCTATATAGTCAAGTTTCATTCTTATTTCAAAATAAAAAACAAAAAAATAGAAAAACATGTTGATGTGACAGGAAACATAGCATATGGCCAAATTTGAGAAAAGTATACTTTATATCCCTAACATTTATTCTGATTTTCACTTATGTCACTAACATTTATTTTGGTCAAATATATCTCATATATATATATGCAAATATGCCTTTTTTAGCACCATTAAAGAAACTAACGGAAACGCTGACTAGACTGCCACGTGGCAAATATCATTCGCCACGTCATTTGCCATGTTGACTTATCACCTGAAATTACAAAAATTGCCTTAATAATAATTTTTTTAAAAAAACACTACTCCTTCTCTCCCTACCTCCTCCGGCTTCTGGTCTTTCTCTCTCTCTCCCTCTACTGGTCTCTCTCTCTCTTTCTCTCTCTCTCTCTCTCTCTCTCTCTCTCTCTCTCTCTCTCTCTCTCTCACTCACTCACACACACACACACACATCTCAAGAACCAATTAATCATTTTCTGGAAATCGCGGTGGTTGATGACAGTTTATGAGGCCTTCCCGTGCGTTTTAGCGGCTCCAAGACGAAGTCTCTAAACTTATACAATAACGCCTAGCTCTTCCCTCTTTTTGTCCTTACCATTGGCAACTTCACTACCACATCATAGTTGTACTTCTCTGTCGGCATACGACCTCTGTTTCACAGTCAAAAAACAGAGGTTGTGGATGTCTCTCTCTCTCTTTCTGTGTTTCGTACTCTCCTTCTCTGTTTCTTCTTCTCCCTCTCTCTCTCTTTCTCAATTTTATTTCTCCCTCTCAGCTCACTTGCTCTTTTTTGCACACATAGAGGGAGGAAGGAGAGAAATGAAATGACCAATAGCATTTACCACTAGGGCAAAAGTTTAAACTATTAGCCAAGACACAACTTTTGACATATACACTTTGCATCTAATAAGAGGCCTTCTCTATTTAAGCCATTGGGCGTGGGCCACCAGATCGAACTCGGCCCATAAAACCAACATGCACCCCTTTGCAACCCTAGGACTCGAACCTGCACTAGCTATGATACCAAGATGGTGTGAACCCACAAGAGTAGACCATAGAACCCGCAATCCAAATGCAATGGAAAGAATTTAAGAGGATCTATGTCTTAAAACCCACAACCAAACCAAGATATTCTCGCCCCAAGAATCACCCTATCTAGTCTTGTTGATCCACTAAGAACCCTTGCACATGAAGGAACAAGAATACCAAGTGGTAGAAGACGCTACAAGGATGATCAAGCCTTGATAAGTTATAAGTTCCATGAAGAACCCTAGAGAAGACACAACCTCTCAATTCAGAAAATGAATTCTTATTGCCAAATAAGTTGTCTTTCACAATGGAAGAGAGTAAATTATATAAAAAGTTTGATTCCTAGAAAAAAGGAAAGAAATTATTGGAAATAATGCCCAGTAAATCAAAAGATCATGAATAATAAAATCCTAGAAAGTTACCAAAACCATTCAGAGACATGGGGAAATAAAAAAGGCAATTATTACACATGATTCAAATTGCCTAAAAGTTTCTAAACTTAAAATTCATCCAAAAATATTGCCACTTATTTAATCAGCATATCTTGACCAATTTCAACTTAAATAAGGCCCAACAAGTCAGCTCACATATGCACTATAGGCCCAACTCTTCATTTAATAGTGTTCTTCTGGCCCAAAAAGCTCTCAATAACTCCATCTTCAGCTTGGATAATGTTCAAAACGCCCTCTTTAGATTTTGGCCCAAAATCTTGATCCATTTGCTTTGCTAGAGTATTTTGAACTAGTTCATTCAATGCTTCATTGATCCTTTTTCCTCGGGCTTTAATGATTGGTCTGCTTGGAAGTTACAATGGTTCACTTTCTTGTTCGCCATGAAAGTATGCACTAGAAAGAAAGAGAGAGAAACGACAGACCATCGAGAGAATTTGCGTCCTACTTGTATATATCCTCTAGAATTATTTGAAATGATATGATATGCACATAAGTATATTAGTTTTCCTCTTTATATTGTTTTACACTTAAACAATGATCACTTGCAGTCTTCTAGTCAATGGGTTGATGTGATGAAGAGGAAAAGAGCCATTCACGAGAATATTGTAAATTTGGTTCATGAGCAACTCTATATGAGTAATGTGGAAAAGGTATGTTAATGTGATTAATGTTGTAATTATGCTTTGTACAGTTTAACTACTTTTCTTTGGAGGCAAGTGCTTTTGTTTCTCCCTCTTAGCTCTTTCTTTCTTTCTTTCTTTCTCTCCTTCCTCCCTCTATGTGTGTGAAATAGAACGAGCGAGCTGAGAGGGAGAAAGAAAATATAGAGAGAGAGACAGAGACAGAGACAGAGGAAGAAACAGAGAGGGAGATTTCAAAACAGAGACACACACAAAGAGAAAGAGAGAGAGAGAGAGATCCATAGCCTCTTTTTTTGGTTGTGAAATAGAGGTTGTACATTGACAGAGAAGTACTGCAACGATGCGGTGAAGAAGTCACCGGTGGTGAAGACAAAGAGGGGGAGGAGCAAAATGTTGTTTTACAGGTTTAGAGACTCCATCTTGGAGCCGCTAAAATGCACTGGAATGCTTCTCAAACTGTCATCAACCACTACGGCTTCTAGGAAATGATCAATTGGTTTTTGAGATGTGTGTGTGTGTGTGTGAGCAGTTTTTTTAAAAAATATTATTATTAAGGAAATTTTTGTAATTTCAGGTGATGTGTTAATGTGGCAAGTGACGTGGCGGATGATATTTGCCACGTGGTAGCCTAGTCAACATTTTCTGTTAATTTCTTTGACGGTGTTAAAAAAAGGGCACATTTGAAAAAAAAAACATGTGAGATATATTTGAGCAAAAATAAACATTATGGGCATAAGTGGAAATTGGTATAAACGTTAGGAATATAAAATATACTTTTACTATTGTTTTATAAAAGATATTATCTGTCCAATTTTGTTTTTTGAAAGAGTAGTATATGGAGAAATTTCTCTTTGAAAGTTGAGGCACTAGGTCAATTGGGGATCAAGTTCCATTTGGTTAAGTTGATAAGATATGTACCCCTGGCTCAAAGTAGTTTGTCATGTTCATTAGGTCTTGTCCAATTGTGCCTTAAAAATGTTGGTAGAGAAGTGCCAGTAAACCATCTAATCTAGGAGTTAACCATCTGACCTAGGAGTTATAGAGTCATCCAAAAAAAAAAAAGAGTGCACTTAGTTTCAAAATTAGAGGAAGGTCTATTTAGGATTTCCATGTGTTAAGGCATAAGGAATGGTACATCTACACTTTGGATGTAGGTTGTCCTTGCCTTGGAGTTAGCGTTGCAGTTTAGAAGTACAATTTTTGAAAATAGTCAATTCCCAGCATCTTGATGTCTTGGTATGATGACCTCCCTTTGTCTTACTTTCGGGTATTTACAACAACAAAAAAGCATTTGGTAAATTTATCTTCCTTCATCAACCCCATTTTTTTTGCCCTTTGAGCCCACATGATTTGTTAACATCCTTAAAGGAATTCAAGCTGCTTAAGGATGATGATTTCCTATGATCCATCAATTGTCATGTGATCAAAATCTCGACTTTCCTTGAAGGCTTTTTTTGCTTCTTTAATTGGTATTCCATGTATCACAATTCCATTCATGAGAGCATGTTTGAAGAGAGGACCCTTTTTTCTATTTGTTTCTTTCTTGAATGAAATAGAGTACTTTGGGGGTGCTCCCTTTTCTTGAGAGAGAGAGGGGGCACTCATCATGAATGGAAAGGAGCACTCCTCTATGAGGAGAGTCTTCTCTTAATTAAAAGACTACTATTTATTACTAAGTAAGGAGGACCCCTTAAGGTGCCATGGGAAACCTTTCTTATTGAATGGAGAGGATCACCTTAACCATGATAATCAAGATTGAAATTTTGTACAAGATTGGGAGAGACATAAGATAGATTGAATCACAAGATCAAAAATAGGATTATAAGATCCTATTAATTTTCATAAACAAATATAAAAGAATTATATAGGTTATTAAATTTCTTAATCAAGTACAAAGTTATCCAAATCTCAATATACTTCCATAAAACATGTCATATATTGTAAAAGTGACAACATCTTGTACATAAACACATATAAAAATCATAAAAATGTCATACATAAACCATTGGAAAGACTAAACACAATTATATAATAAATTTAGTAAGTACATATATCATATTCCTTTGAAACAAAATTATGCAGTAGGTATTTTCTGCTTTAAAGTTCAAACATTTGTACATATTAATGTTTTTTAGAATATCTTAGCACTCCCAATAACATCCAAGTCAAATGTGAAATTACTAATAAAAGTTATTAGCATTTCCATACAAAAATAAAATTCAACTAAACCTAGAGAAGCCTAAATCTAACATTCACAATTTCACACACAACCATATCATATGCGAAGTTGGTTACAACAACAATCACACCAAATTGTTTGAACCCAGTAGCAGCCTATATCATTGGTGAAGACACAACAACAATTGAACTAGAAAGTGAAGAAATAACACAACACTACAATATGAACACAAGCAAACTAGACACTACAAAAAAAAAGACTTTTGGTGGCGACTAAAGTCGCCACCAAAAGTTTAAAAGTCGCCACTAAAAGTCTTTGGTGGTGACTTTTAGTGGCGACTAAAGTTGTTGGCGTAAGTCCGTGGCTGATTCTTTTGGTGGCGACTTTCAAAGTCGCCACCAAAAGTTATTTTTATTGCAAAAAAAAAAAGAAAATTCGTGAAAAAAATGATTTTTGGTGTCAGCAAAAACTACCTTTGGTGGCGACTTTAGTCGCCACCAAAAGTCACTCGTCATCTTTTTAGATCCGGATTGGCCCGGAAGGTCGACCCGAGATCCATTCGACTCGTGCGGGTCTTGGCCGATCCAATAACTCGCTATCCCGAGCTGACTCGATTTTTTTGTATGCAATATTCAAGTTTATTTGAAATTAAACCAAACATGTGCATACCTGAGATTCGAACCTGGGTCCCTTGCTTGCAGCCATGTGTGTCTTGCCATTCTGCCACTGCTTCATTTGTGTTATGTAAGTGCAAAATATTATATATATCTATATATATAATCTGTTAAAAATATTTTAGGTCAAAAATATTATAAAACAAAAATAAAATAATATTAAACTTAATAAAAAGCAAATATATTATTACTATTGGAGTCACCACAAAATTCCAACTTCAACTAATTTCATAAAAAAAAATGATTTCACTTAAAAAAATAGACTTCAGTCGTCACTGATAATCTAATTTTTTAAAAAAATTAAAAAATTTAAAAAATTTAAAAAATTTAAAAAATTAAATTTCTTTTAAATATAATTAAGAAAAATAAAAAAAATTGAATTTTTTAAGTAAAAAAATGACTTTTTTAATTTTTTTTAAAAATTAGACTTTTGGTGGCGACTATAGTCTAATTTTTTATTTTATTTTAAAAAATTTGACGTTTTTTTTATTTTTTTTTAAAAAAAGACTTTTGGTGGCGATTATAGTCGCCACCAAAAGTCTAATTTTTTATTTTATTTTAAAAAATCTGACTTTTTTTTATTTTATTTTAAAAAAGACTTTTGGTGGCGACTATAGTCGCCACCAAAAGTCTAATTTTTTATTTTATTTTAAAAAATTTGACTGTTTTTTTATTTTTTTTAAAAAATATTTTTGGTGGCGACTATAGTCGCCACCAAAAGTCTATTTTTTTATTTTATTTTAAAAAATCTGACTTTTTTTTATTTTTTTTAAAAAAAGACTTTTGGTGGCGACTATAGTCGCCACCAAAAGCCTAATTGTTTATTTTATTTTAAAAAATTTGACTTTTTTATATTTTTTTTTAAAAATACTTTTGGTGGCGATTATAGTCGCCACCAAAAGTCAACTTTTAGTGGCGACTTATTTAGTCGCCACCAAAAGTCGACTTTTGGTGGCGACTTTTAATGTCGCCACCAAAAAGTCGCCACTGAAAGTCAATTTTCTTGTAGTGAGAGCATTTGTCGTCATAGAAAAATTATCAAAAAAGTAGAGCAGAATGTGAAGAATGATGGTTGAAGTCAAAGCACATAGTGAAGACAAGAGAGAGGTAAGGATTTCATAGCTTCAACGGACCAATTTTACTTAAATAAGTAAAAAAAATCAAATGTAGATGGGATCACACGATCTTATGATCTTATGATCAAGATTGCAATCCCATGCAATCTTGATCACATTGCAATCTTCCTTGTGATCTTACAAGGCAAGTAGCTATAGGATCATGATCTTGACCGATCTTACGATCAAGATCTCAATCTTGATTACCATGTCCTTAACTACTAAGTTACTTGGGGTATCCAAAGACACCCTTCTTACTAAGTGGGTTTGACCCCTTTGATTAATAGACAACTTAAAGGTAATCAAGGACACCCTTCTAAGTAAGTAAAAAAGACCCCTTTAACTAATGGACGATTTAAGGTGTCCAAGCACACTTCTTACTAAGTGAAGAGGACCCCTTTGACTAATAAATGACTTATGGCATTGAGGACATCCTTCTTACTAAGTGTGGAGAATTCGCTTGACTAATGGACAACTTAAGTGTTTAGGGACATCCTTCATGCTAAATGGAAGACACCCTTCTTACTAAGTTGGGAGGACCCCCTTAGGCCATGAGATGTCCCTTCTTAATGGATTGACTTACGAATGCTGAAGGCTATGTAGGAACATATATTAACTTTTAGTTAGTTTTTTTTTTTGGTGACTTGGTGTTGCTGGACTCCATGTGCATATGTTAAAATTGGCATGAATATTATAGGTATAATTTATGGTGTTGCATTGCTATTGGACCATGTATATGAAATTGGTATGAATATGTTGCTAGTTAGAGCTGTCATTTTGGCCCGTCTCCATAAATGGATGGTTTGGCTTTAGAAAAATAGGTTATTTCTAAAATGGGCCTAAACTGCCCACAGGCTAAACAGTCGAAGCCCGTGGGGTTTGTGGGCTAACCTTTTTTGTTTTGATTTTTTTTTTTACAAAATTATATTATTTAGTATAACTAATCCTAATTTATCACATTTTTATATTTTATAACATTATATTTAATAAATATAATAAATATGGATATGAAAACTTTTGTAATTTTTTAAAAATGAATATAGAATATTCAAATTTAAATTTAATATAGTTAATTTAAAAAGAAAATATAAAAAATTAAGTTTTGGTTATTTAAAATTATTAAAGAAGTGATGTTTTATATATCTAAATTGTATTTTAATAAAAAATATTGAATTTTCTACTAAAAAATTTAAAATTATATTAGTTATATATAAAAATTTTGAAAATAAAAAAATTGGCTCACAGGCGAGGTGGGCAGTTTGGGTTTTCAATATAGAGGTCCCTTTATCTTTTGACCCGTGACAGGTCAAGTCGGCCAAACCGGACCATCCCATTTGATAGTGTTATTGTTAGTTGACAAGAAATTAATGAGATGTGAAAATTATGGATATTATATTGGAAATATGCATATTTTCCTTTAGTTTGCATTTGCCGCTTATTGTTAGCAGAGATGTCAAAATGAGCCTAACTTGGTTGGGCTTTGTGAAAGTGAGCCCATTTTTAATCGATTTTTTAGGCCTAGCTCATGTAACTCGTTAATTTTTTTTTTTAATTTTTGGTACTAAGAATACTGGTACCCAAATAGGCAAATACCCAATTTCAATGCCCTAGCCCACCCCTCCTTCAGTCATGCACCCGAAACCCCCCCTTAGCACTCAGCAGCCGCAAGCCTGCAACCATCCTTAACCTCAGTCCTCATGCACGCTTGTCGCACACGCAATAGCACCGGAGTCACGAGGAGTCTTCACCATCTGTAGCTCCTGACCGTTCATTGCCGTCTGCCATCCGTCTCTTACATCTTGTCAATCTCTTCTTCCTCCTGATCTGTGATCCATCAGTTCTCTCTCGCCGCTCGTTCAATCTCTTCTTCCTCCTCATCTGTCTGTTGGTGTTGGCCGTCCGTCACTCTTGCCATCCGTCTGTCACTCACTCTCTCTTCCATCTCACTGTCTCAATCATGAATCAGGTAAGCATTTCTTTTTTAAATTATTTTCAGCTTCTTCTATTTTTTATTTTTTATACCATCAAGCCTCAAGGAGCTTTGCTTGCTTGTTGTTGTTGGTAGTGGTAACAAATATTGATTTATGAATTAGTGCTTTGCTTGTAACAAAAAAAATAATTACAAAAAAAATTTGACTAACTCGAGTTATTGAAATATCGACCCATTTAAATACTTTTTCTTAGCTCATCGACGGGTCTTGAACAGATTAGACTAACTTATTTTAATAATTCTAATTATTAAACTTGTCAAAATATGAATTGAGTCTGTTTAACCCATTTTTAAGATGCTAACCCAAAAAATGCCACGCTATAGTGGCCCAGCTCGGGTTAACCCAACAATTTTTTTAAATTACCTAAACACTAAATTACTTCTCAGTCAATCACTTCTGCCCGGGTCTGTTGTCTCTCAATCTCTCAACTCTATGTTACTGCCTGGACAGGTAGTAATTATCCTTTTACCAACGATAAAAATTGTTACTAAAACTTTTGACAATAAACTTTCAGCAACAGTTTTTGCTAAAAGTACAGGCACGCTGATCCACACACCTCCACCCTTAAATCCCCAGAATCCCGAAGATTCAACCCATTCATCCCCCTTCTTTCTTCTTCGTTGTTGGTCCTAAATCACGGCGGCCGCGGCACTGCAGCAAGAACCGTTCCGGCGACGGCAGATCTGGTCTGGACGAGTTCGAACTTCGACTCCTTACTTGGAAGACCGTTCGCGTTCGGCCTCGTTGTTCCCGTTCCATCCTTCGATTCGAAGCCGGACGCTCTGTGAGTGTGATTTAAGGTAAGAAAGCTTCTCTATTCTCTAGCAAGTAGCAACGGCCTCGTACTGCTGTGCTGATGTCTCTCAATCTCTCAACCCTAAGTAGCAACTGATTTTGTGAGATACGGCCATACCCACTTTTTTTTTTTTTGGTTTATGGGTTTCCTTCTACCTTGGATTGTAATTTTGGTTTTAGGCTTTGCTTAACTAAAATGTTGCGTCAGGTTTATTTCTTGTTTATGAATTCATGGCTTCATGCTAATCTGAATGCACTTTAAGTTATTGTGGATGTGGCTTTTGAAGTTTTTATGATATATTTTATGTACTAAAATGCAAATAACTTCCTTCATCTTAGAGACTTGTGTAATTTAGCCCTTTAGCTCTAAACTTGACTATCAACTCCCTAGACACACAAGTTTGTGCAACCCAGCCCATCAAGTAGTAGATCTGTCCAAATACTTAATGGAGCCCTCTACATGGCATTATATCATGCCGCATTATCTGTGAACATTCAATCTGGAATCGGGACATTGCCTAATGGACAAAAATACTTCTCTTTGAATGAGGAAAAAAAAAATCCAAATATCCCATATTCCCCTCTTTATCAGGCATGAAGATAGAATGCACAAATATAGGTGCTCGATCTCCTTTCCCCAAAATAGGTCCATATATGTGAAGAATCTAAAAATTCAGTCTGGCTCTAGGTTTTTGCATGAGTCTGCGAACAGGAGGGCCAAGTTGTCCGACGTGGCCAATAGTCAAGTTTTAGAGCTAAGAGGTAAATTGTACAGGCCCTTATGTTGAAGGAGATTCTATGTCTTTCAACCAACAACTAAACCTGGGAAAAGTATTTAGGAAGAGCTCTATGTATCCTTGATCAAAACTAACTGGATAAAATATTGTTTACTCTCTTCTGGTTTGGCCTAAAATTTGTTTTCCCCGTGTGATTTAAAGTGAAGTGTGTCATTCAAAACTGATGCAGTTCGTCCAAGTACTAGTTGAACACCCTATGGTATTTTTAATCCAGATTTGAATGAAAATAGTCATATGGATATTAAATTGACTAATTGTTTGATTAGTAAATATTTGTTTCACTTATAGTTGAATAATTTAGATTGTTCTGAGACTATTGCTAGGATTAAGTGGACATTTTCAATTTCAAAATTAGCTTAATGTAATTGATAGCCTCAAAAGACTATAAAAATTTTCAAGATATAAATAACATTCTTTTAACAATTTTTTATCATTTTAACTTTTGCATTATTAGTTTTGTTAAAATCAAGACCGAAAGTATCACATGGTGGTCAAGTGGGTAACAAACAAGCCGTAAGGTAGTTAAATGGGACACTTTAAACCTTGAGGGGGAAACAAATTTTGGACCAAACTACAGGGTTAGACTATTATTTACCCTCCATTTAATGAGCTTTTGTGCTGAATATAGTGAGTCCTATTTATGTCTACACCATGTACTGACCCCCTTGCAAACATCCTTTTTTGGCCTTGTTGCTTTTCTTCTCTCTCTCTTCTCCTTGATGCTTTCCTTTTCTTCTCTCTATTTATCTTGGGCATATTCTGACTACCTTTTCTATGTTCCCTTGTTTCAAGTAAAGCTTTTGATTAAATATCTCTGATTTATATTACACACACAGAGACATTATATGTATATATATATATATATATACACATCATTAAAGTTTTCCCACACTTTTTCCTCAGCTTGGTGTCTATTTCTGATTTCTTTTTATGGTAACTGTCAAAGGATCCCTGGGAGAAATTTGTTTCTTCTTTGTACATCAAACCCACTAACGATTACTGTGAATGTTGTGTAACAGAAAGTAAAGCTTGTTAAACTGAGTAGAAGTATAAACATGATTAGTGTACTAAATTTGATCGTGAAAGATAATTAACCTGCTGGAAATTTTATTTTATTCGGAAGAAAACCCCCAGGTAGTGTACTAAATGGTAATGTTCATGTTTGAAGGTTAGAATGGTAAATTTCTAACATGTATCATGCAAGAACTTGATCAGCATGTGAAATGCCTGATGATCATAAGCATGTGGTTTGAGTGCCTGCATATTGATAGAGAACTGCGAATTGTCAATATCAAAATATCTGATTTCTTAAAAAGTCAACTTATTTTGTGGAGAGCTGTAAGCTTGATGATGAAAGTCATTTATATGATTTTATTTTTATAGTGGATCTATTGCTACTGTCAGACAAATTCCTTTCCTTTCCTCTCCTTGGACTGGCAAGAGATAATTTAAATGGATAAGTTGCAATCTTGGTTATTGATTTTGTCTTGGCAGTTAATGATTTGTCTTCATATCATATTGAATCTGTTGCAGTTTGTGGGAAACACGTGTTGCATCCATTAGTTTGTCTCTGCTGGTTACTTTTGAACAGTATGATGGAAAGAGAAAATAATAAGATTGCAGATGGAGACGACAAGACTGGTGAGAATGAATGTTCATTGGTGAAGATAAAAGTTCTTTTCTTTGCTAGAGCTCGCGATATTACTGGCTTGAGTGAGCTGCCGCTGGAGGTGTCGTCTGGTAGCACTGTTCAAGAATGTTTGAAGAAGCTCCTTGTCAAGTGTCCAGGTTTGGAAGAAATAAGAGGGTGCATGGTTCTGGCTCTGAACGAGGAGTATACGACAGAGTCAGCTATTGTGAAGGACAGAGATGAGTTGGCCATAATACCTCCAATAAGTGGTGGTTGAAAGTAAATGATGTGTTTGTTTATAATTGCGTCACCATGTAGAACAGATCCTCTGAAATTGGTCTCACCAACTGTAGAGGACAGTTTTACATTGTGGATGTCCATTTTGATTGGACGGCGACGATTAAAAGGAGGAAAAAAAACGTTTTTTAGCCCTTTTTAAAATTTTTTTTAATCGTTACTGTCTAAGCAAAATTAAACATTCAGAGGATCTGTTCTAGAATAATCTCTAATAAATGTCTGACACCATCAATTTGAATAGAATAAATCTTGATGTATTCATATCTAGTTTGATTGGATTGGATAATGTAAATTATTGTTGAAATGACTTCAAAGCAAGGTGCTTTGCGAACAAGGTTTAAAATTATTTCTTTCTTTAAGAAAAATGAAAATTTTCCAATTTAATTTAGACTTTCATCTTCTTTTTCGTTGGTGTAAGCTCTCCCTCCTTATAGAGTTTGTCAGAGGTAACAAAATGTGTCTAACTTGACGGGTTGCATTAGTATCTTTTAAACTCGTTTAAAATCGAATCAAATTAACTTGGTTCGCTTGGGGTTTTTTTAACATTTGATTTATATACATATATTAAATATTAATAATATATATTAAGTTGAAAAATACAAATGAAGAAAAAAATTATTTAAAGATAATTTTATATCAAATTTATATAATTATTTGATCTTAATTATTAATTAATAAGAAAATATGATGTTAAAAATAAAGAATAATTAAAAAATAAAAAATAGTTTTATTTTTAGTTTTTCTTTAAGTTTTAAATTTCTAAATTTTTATATATATATATTTTTTTTTTAAATTAAATGAACTATTTTTTATTTAAATTAAAAAAAAAGCGTAACTTAATGAGCCAACCAGGTTCAGCATGTTTCGGGACTAACTTGAAGTGGGCTAACCTGTACAGGCCTGGTTGGCCTGTTTTGACACATCTAGTGTTTGTGGACAACGTAGCAAGCCTTTTTATCTCTCTCTTATGGACCATTTGGTTCAACGTAAAGGACAAAAAGGGACGAGAAATAAAATTTTTTTTGTTTGATTTAGTTTGAGGAGAAGAGATGAGAGGTGAGGGAAAATAAATTTTTATTTGTTTGGTTTGTAAGGAGATGGGAGGGAAAATAAAACAAAATGACTATTATAGTTCTTTGATTGTATAACCAATAAAACATGATAAATTTGTCATCACTTATATTCAAATAAGTTAGTTCAATTATTATGGTGAAATAATTTAGTTCAATTATTATGATGAAATAATATAAAGCTTCAACTTGATTCATCTAAAAAGCATCTTAAATATATAATGTGTTTTAAAAATTGTATAAACTTTTAATTTTATTTTTATCGTAGTAAAAAAATAAGTTAAATAATTTTATTGTTAGAAGAAACAAAAAAAGATAATTAAGTAAAATTTATCTAATTTATTAATTTACTCAGTTTATTTTTAATTTAATTATTTTTTGGTTATTCTTTATTAGTTATACATATAATATATTGTTTAAGTATAATAATAAAAGAGAGAAAAATAAACAAAATGGCATAATCAAAACCAAAACCAACAGGTTGTGAATACCTACAACTAAACAAAATGGCTTAGTAGCAAAATGAGATGACAAATAGATTTAACATCATCCATCAAATACAGTATAGAAAAAAAAAAATCCAAAACATACACCTAAAAGAATGTTTAAAAATAAATTTATAAAATGCATGTTAATTGAAACTTTGATAAATAGAATATATTAAAAGAATATTTAAAAATAAATAGCTAGTAGAATTTATAAAGTACATGCCAATTGGAACATTTAAAAATTCCAGAATATCCACGTCGATTATACAATTGGAACTTTGATGATCAATTCTACCAGCTATTTCAACTCTAGAACATACGCGTCAGTTTACATGTTACAATAATAATAAAAAAAATTCATATTCCTTTAAAAATAAAAGAAATTGATTTTTCTAGATTTTTTTTTGTTGTGCTGTTGTTTTTATTTCAAATATATATATGAAGATGGAAGATATGAGTTCGAGTCACACTGTACTTTCAAATGATTATGGGAATAAGGTTAGAGGGCAATCTTAGTATTAAAAAAAATTATTGATGACACTTATATCTTTTTTATATTGCTGCAATTTCTTTCTCTCTAAATCCTCCCACTTTTGGAGGTAAAGAAAATGAGAGGGAAGAAGGTATTTTTTACGTTTATTTTCCTTCCTCCTCTCTAACTAATTGAAACAAATAAAATCAATTTTAAAAAAATTCCTCCCCTTCCCTCTCCTCACCTCCAACCAAATAATACCTTTAGAAAGCTAATAACTAAGTATGATAATTATCAACAAAATTTGAACGTTTACATATAAACATCCATAGATTCAATTTGAACCTTTCCACTATCTTTTTTTGACAAATCTCTTTATCACTTAAAATGCATGGTGTATGGAACAGTATACACCTAGACTGCAATAACCTAGGTTAATTTGAAATTTTAGAGTTTTAATTTGGAAAAAGAAGTAAATGAATTATGAGTTTAGAGGTTAAATGTTGTGGAGTTAAAGAATAAAAGGTAGAGTAATTAAACTATTGTGGTAAGGAGCTTATGATTTCAATTTGAGAAATTTTGGGAATTAAATGATACATGGTGAGAATTTTATCCTTAAAATATAATAATTTTTTCTTTTTTCCTTTTCCTTTTCCTTTTTTCCTTTTTGCTTTTTCTTTTCTTTCTTTTCTCTTCCTTCTCCATTCCACACACCTCCAGAAGGATTCCACTACCATCCTTCTCTCTCTTGTGCTCTCCACCTTCTTCACCATTCTCATTCATCCTTTCAAGAATCTAGGTGACTTCTAGCTCTGGTGAGTCACCGCCACATTGGAGTGGAATTTCTTGGAGGTAAGAATTGACCTTTTGTCTTCTTTCTTTGTTTTTTGAGTTGTGGGAACCCAAGGCAATGAAATGGATAAATGCTTGAATTAGTGGCGTGGGATGGGCTCCTAAACTTATTTTCATGGTTTTGAAGCTGATTGGAGTTGATGGAAAACTTAGACTTTGGATGGTATTAGAGGAACCTTAATGGTTGGGACAAAGTTGGGGATTTTGGAAAAGTATTAAATAGATGAACTATAAGATTGTTTCCTTGGTAATTGAGGCTATTTTTGGCTTCTAAATCTCGTTTAGAATGTTAGAATCATCCTCAGAGCATTTGGATTTGGTTGATTGGTGTTTTGGGAAGGAAAAACCAGTGGAATATAAGCGCAAGGCAGACCACTTTGCTACAACGGTGGAATGACCGCTATAGCGAGCAGAAGCAGTTACTTTCTATGAACCATTGCTACAGCGGTGGGTTTGGCCAGCTGTTTTTATGTCTCATTGCTATTGTCACAGCCCAAACCCCGAGCATGTAATCGACAAGAAATTTGAGGATATGCCCTCTTCAGACCCATAAGCCTAAACCCTAGCTTACACCATCACATCTTAGCACAACACAGTGAAAGAGATTAATATAAATTTCAACTTGGGAGTATGAAACAATGTGTTCAATTCATATCAACTTAATCCATTGCTAATTAGTTTACCTTATCACACATATATAATAGTCATATAATTTAATAATTTAAGGAAAGACATAAATGTAAAGTATTCCACTATAGATTCCTCAAAACAAACCCTCCTAAAGCTCAGGTGACCCATACGACTATAGAGTTATATAAACCAATAACTCAATAAAATAAATACTAACTCAACAACGAAATGGATCGCCACCCAAGCATCACTACTCCTAATACGGATGCTCCTCTTCTTCTGCTAGATTTAAGAAAAAAAAAGTAAATCACATAAAAACATGAGTTTTGAAAACTCAGTAAGTGGGTAACGCTATAAAAGAAAATATGAAATACACCAAGTAACAAGCACCAAATATCACCTATGACCATGAATTGTAGTGAACAACCGAGATCACACTAGTCATCACATTTCACACATGTATAGGCATACACATATGCACCCAATTATCATTAGTGTAGGATGGCATGCTAGGTGCCCAACACCTCTCTTCTCAAACCAAAGGGCCTCGTTGACCGAGTCAATTATATTCAGGGACATACCACCCTGACAACCATGCTCCATTAGCACACATACGAGTCACACAGTAACCCGATCAACCACAACCAATCACAACCAATCTCATATTCAAAGGATTCACTCCTTCCACAATCTCTGTCCACTATACCCATGGAGCTCATCCCAGTGCCCAGAATGCAATCACAATCATACTCAACATTCACAAAGCACAACCATCACATACAAATGAAATTCCATCAATCAAATGCAATTCTCATGTATGCATGTAATGTAAATATCCTTCTATTAATTACCCAATTAACATGATTTTTGTGCACTTTTTCTTGACATCTGAACCTTGATTTTGCTAAAATTTTATTGATGTAATTCTTTTGTCTTCAAGATTTTATAATTTGAAATTCCTTAAGCTCATTGTTACTTTCTTAATTTACCCTCATTTTTATGCTAATAATTGGTATTTGATCTTGCATTTCAAAGATAGAATCAAAGCATGCTACTCTGCCTTCCACCGCTGCAGCGGTGCGAACGCTAGAGTATCAAATTTTAGCAATATGTTCTGCCACCCACCGCTGCAGCAGTGAGTTCACATCGTTGAAGCATGAGTCCCCTACTGTACACCTAAGCACTTAGCTGAACATTTTCTACAGCTCTCCTTTTCTGTGCTCCATCGCTGTAGCGGTGAAGACGTACTACTGCATCGATGGAGTGAGTTTTCAGCCACATCAAGAATGTTTTAAATAACTTTTGAGGTGAATTTCTTAAGGTATTCTGATCTGGAGGAGAGGGGAGAATGCCGTTTTTACTGAGAATAGAAGGAGGAATCAGATTTTCAAGGCTTGGGGGCTCAAATCCATTATCCAACATCATATTCATGGCTATTTCTATCCTTGTTTCTGCTTTCTGTCATTTAAATTTCATGAGTAGCTAGATCTTCCTTCTAGGTTTACTATGAACTCAACTCCAAATTAGATTTTGTTTTCTCTCATGCATCTACAACTTTTATTCAATCAATATAAATATTTTTATTCATTTTATTGTTGTATTATACGGACTTGATCAATCTATATTTCTGCTTGTTGCTGTCATCGATCTTGAGAGAAGGAGGTGAGAGTAGAACGCTGAATAGGGAGGACAAGTGCGTGAACCTTAACTTAAGTGTTTTTGCTTGTTAGCTAATCAGAACATTAGTTAATCTCATTTAATCAAAGCTAGGTTGGTTAGTACAGATTTAACTCACTTAAAGAATTGAGTAGGCATTAAGTATCTTAATTGAGATTCGGGAAAATTCTTTTAAGTTATTAGAATAACCTAGGATTAACTTATATGATTGACAGAGTTTGAAGTGTGTGAGAGAAGTTTATAATTTCTAGGATGGAGGAGAGGGATTAGTAACCCTAGTCTTTTAATTAGATTAATTTCAATCAACTTGAGTGTTTGTTTGCTATCACTTAAGAAAACTTTTTAAAAATTATTGTCATTTTCTTTCTATTTTGTCAGCTATTGACTAGAGCTATCTTCAATCCAACATTTTCGTTTAACTAATTCAGTTAGATTTCTTGGGTGGTTAGCCACTTAGTTCTCAAGGGAACGATATCTTACTCACTTTTTACTACTTATGTCACTAGTGCACTTGCCATTTTCCTAACACCTTCCAGTTTCAAAACAAAGAATTGATATCAATTGGCCCAGGGCCATGGATCCAATAATGAATATAGTTATGATCCCTTGAAGCACATAGCCAGGACCAGAATTGGTACGAGCAACAATCCCTTCAGGCACATAGCAAAATCCCGCTCTACGCACAGCCATCCCATTCTTTTTTCAAGCACAAGCACAATCACATTCACAAGCTTAAATGAAACCCAATCAACAAGCCAAGAAATCACATACAAACGAAATTCACCAATCAAATATGATGCTCATGTGTGCATGTACTGTAATCATCATACCAATTTCGACACATGACCTTAATATTAGTTGACCAAGGGCCATGGAGCCATTAAGGTACATAATCACGATCCCTTCAAGCACACAGCTAGGATCTCGCTCGAATCAAAGCCATCACCTCCTTTTTCAATCGCAGCCACACCCACATCCACATGCTCAATTGCAAGAAAATCCACAAGCCAGGCAATCAATCAGAGAAAACAATAATGTGCAGAAGATATCACTTTCCCGTTATCATACTCTCCCACAAGAGTTTCAATACCACATGATAGAACATTATGTTGTACATCACATTAGTTTTTCCCTCATAGGATTTATTGCAATTTTCTTCTTCTTGTACCACAAGTATTTCACATATAAACACACAATTGACTTTAGCTATGATACTTATTTGTTCTCACATATTCGTGTGCATGAGTTCATTATTTGACATCCCAAATACTCATGAGTTCATCATGATTTTGGCCTTCTCTCTGCACCTTTTTTTTTTTATGTGCATTCAATTAAGCTCTTGAAGTTCATTGTTTGGGGTCATTTTCTAGAAGTTTTGGATTGGAAATTAGAGATAGAAAACCAAAAGTTTAGTGCTAAGGTGAGTAGGTAAAACTACTACAATGAAATCCTTCCTTGCTTGAAATATTGATATCTTGTTATGTTTTTACATAATTTCTTATGCTTTAACTGTTTAGAACTTACTTGATATCTTCCTTTCTTGCATTGAAAAGATCAAATGTTAACTAAATTTTGAGACATTGTTGATGCATTTATTACATTTCATGTCGGAACTGTTATGTTTTATTGAAAGAGACTTTATAGGAGGAACTCTATCTAGAACAATGATACTACAATAGAATTCATAGCCCTTGGCATGCCTTAGTTGAGTACCTCACCTTGGTTGAGGAACTCCTTTTGGTACTATTATATTTTATTGAAAGAAGCTTTATGAGAGGAACTCTTTCTAGAATGGTGATGCTTCGTCAAGTGGCTGGTTGGGTGGTTGGATAATATTGGAGTGAAGGGAGTAGTTGGGAATTAGTTGTGTTTGATTCAGTTTTGTTAGATGTTCTTCTCTATAATGCTATAATTGTCACGACCCATTTTCTAGGCACATGACCGGCACAATGATGAATATCCCATCACTGTAAGCCTTTCGATAAATTCTTCCCACAAGTAAAATTGTTAGTCATTATCTCTATATTCTCAAAATACTATTCCTTAATAAATAAAAAGAAAATACATCAGATTTTCTTAATTAAAAATAGATCCTCAGTACAAAACACATTATCATACTGAAATACAAGCCAAATACCAAACCCCTGACCTAGATGTCCTAGACGGTTACAGAGCAACATACTGTATAACAAAAGAAGGGCCTACCCGACAGCGGGAAGGTCCAACGTGATCTACTCCTCTAGCGGATGTACTTCGGCGGCAACCTAATCTGAACAAAAAGTTTGTACAAACAGTGTGAGCTTTTAAACTCAGTGAGCAAATCGGCCTCGCGTTAATAAAATTCAAATACATCACTAGTCATGCAAGCATATCCGAAGGCTCAAGCTCAACCAATAGACATAGTTAGAAATTACATACAAGAAAATTTCATCCAATTCAACAAACGATACTAGTACTCGTCAATGGCAATATATCCCGGAGAGCGCACACAGGCCGGCTCACCAATTTTGTATTTTTCCGCCATGACGCACAACCTCATCCTCTTAGCTAGGGCGCCTCACGGATTTATCACCAATCCGGGCTATATCCCTACTGAGAGAATCGTTGTCTCCACACTCATTGGTCAAGACACCCTTTAACCCGGGTTTTCCGCCTTGCCGTGAGAGGGGGTACTGTACCGCTCAATCACAATCAATAGTACAACAGTTCATATCATAATCAGAAGCACAATATAATACTCATCCATATAACAGGTATAGTATATAACTATATGATTCAAATTTCATATCATCATGAGATACTTGCTTTGTCTTATCCATACTTCTGGATTAATTATCTCATTATATTCGTCATTCTGAATCCAATTTCTCCCTATGAATCTTGGGAGTGTCCTACGACATACTTTTTATCACCAGTAATGCTAAAACTCTATTAAAACAGGGTCGTTTCACTCACCTGGATTCCGTACGAGTATCACTTCTCTAAATCATTACGGACAAGAGTACGCAGGTGAATTTCAGTGTTCCGCTAACCAAAAACGGAAAGGCCCAAAATCTCAGAAGCCTAGCGTCGGAGCAAGAGAAACTTAAGGAGGGAATAAGAGAAGTTGAAGGTGTGTGTTTAGAAGTGAAATGGAAGGGCCTATTTATAGCAAAAGTCAAGGGTACTATTTGATACTATGCGCTAATAAAATATTCAATTTACTATTCATGAAAACGACATTTCTAATAATGCAGTTACTGTACACCTTACGCGTACGATGAAAAATTTTCGTTTATTTACTATTAAAAACTTTAAAGGAAAAACTATCCTTTCACCTTAAACCTTTAAGTTTCTTTTCAATTCAGTCCTTTCAATTTAGTCCCTGAGGGTATTTTTACACATAAAACGTAATTTTCTCCTACAAACTTCTTTCTAGTTTTCTCTTATGACCAAACCACATCTAGTATTTGACATTTTGATTGTATAAATGAACAGTACCATATACGTAAATAGTATTATACGGGTGAATAGTACCATATACTGAAATAGTAACAGTAGTTTGAAAACACGCATTTATATTTTATTTTTCATGGGTATTACATTATCACCCCCTTTAAGAAATTCGGTCCTCCGAATTTAAATTACCTCAAGTCGTAAAAAGATGCGGATATCTAGAACGCATGTCGGCCTCGGCTTCCCATGTGGCTTCTTCGTGAGTTTGATTCCTCCACAAAACCTTGACGGATGGAATCTCCTTAGATCGGAGTTTCTTTACTTGACTATCGAGGATAGCTACCGATATCTCCTCGTATGACAAGTTTTCATCTACTAGGATAGAATCATTCTGAGAAGGGTGAAGTATGTGAGAAGGGTCATGAAGGTACTTCCTTAACATGGATACGTGAAAAACAGGGTGAATCCCTTCCAGATCCATAGGTAGGGCAAGCCGATAAGCCACTTTTCCCACTCGTTCTAGAATCTCATAAGGCCCGATGTATCTAGGACTCAACTTTCCTTTCCTTCCAAATCTCAACACACCTTTCATTGGAGAGACCTTAAGGAATACCATATCGCCGACTGAGAACTCCAAATCACGTCGTCTGTGGTCAGCGTATGCCTTTTGTCTACTTTGAGCTGCTCGCATCCTATCTTGTATTGTCTTAACCTTGGTTAGGGCATCCTGGGCCAAGTCAGGTCCTAATGCTTTCGCTTCACCTACCTCGAACCAACCGATCGGAGATCTGCAACGTCTCCCATACAAGGCCTCAAAGGGTGCCATCCCAATAGTGGCCTGGTAGCTGTTGTTATATGCGAACTCTACAAGATACAAATGCTTTTCCCAGCTACCACTGAAATCTAGAATACAAGCTCGTAACATATCCTCTAGCGTCTGAATCGTCCGCTCTGACTGTCCGTCTGTCTGTGGGTGAAAAGCGGTACTAAGGTCCACTCGAGTACCTAATGCCTCCTGAAAACTTCTCCAGAAACGAGAGGTAAATTGAGGACCTCTATCAGAAATGATAGATATAGGTACTCCATGCAACTTTACTATTTCTTTAATATACAATTGTGCCAACGTTACTACACCATAAGTGGTTTTGACTGGAATGAAGTGTGCTGATTTAGTTAGTCGGTCAACAATGACCCAAACTGAGTCATAACCTCCTGTGGAGCGAGGTAGACCAACAACAAAGTCCATCGTCACTCGTTCCCATTTCCATTCAGGAATCTCTAATTGTTGTAACGAGCCTCCTGGCTTTAGATGCTCAGCCTTAACCTGTTGACAGGTTAAACAACGAGATACAAATTCTGCTATGTCTTGTTTCATTCCTTTCCACCAGTAGATCTGTTTCAGATCCTGATACATCTTGGTGGCTCCTGGATGTACAGCATATGCAGCACGATGGCCTTCTTCCATGATGTCTCGTCTAAGAGTTCCAACATGTGGTACACACAACCGTTGTTCAAAATGTAAGACTCCTGTATCGTCGAGTGTGAAACTATTCACTTCACCAATCTTCACCTTTTCCATAATTTGGACAAGCTCAGGATCCTCCATTTGAGATATCCGTATCTGGTCAACAAGGGAAGATCTAGCCCTGATATGGGCTAAGAATGATCCTGTCCTTGTAACCTCAAGAGTAGCACCTTTTGCTCTCAGCTCTTGTAGTTCTTGGATCAAGGGTCTTTTTGTTACTGCTATATGGGCCAGACTACCCATAGATTTTCGACTCAAGGCATCTGCTACCACGTTCGCTTTGCCTGGGTGGTAAAGAATATTGCAATCATAATCTTTTAGTAATTCTACCCATCTCCTCTGCCTCAAGTTTAAGTCCTTTTGGTCGAAAATATATTTTAGACTTTTATGGTCAGTGTAGATTTCGCAAGTTTCTCCGTATAGATAATGTCGCCATATCTTTAAAGCGAAAACTACTGCTGCCATTTCTAGATCGTGGGTGGGGTAGTTTTGTTCATGTTTCTTAAGTTGTCTCGATGCATATGCCACTACCTGGCCATGCTGCATGAGAACACATCCCAACCCTACTCTTGATGCATCGCAGTATACTGTAAAACCTCCTGGTCCTGAGGGTAAGACCAATACAGGTGCGGAGATTAACCTTTTCTTGAGTTCTTGGAAGCTTTCTTCACAAGCGTCATCCCATTGGTACTTTACCCCTTTCATAGTCAGTCGTGTAAGAGGGGCGGCTAACTGGGAAAAATTTTGGATGAAACGACGATAATATCCTGCCAATCCCAAGAAGCTGCGAATCTCCGTGACGGAGGTAGGTCTAGGCCACATTTTGACCGCTTCTACTTTGCTTGGGTCTGCTTGGATGCCATCTTTGGAGATCACATGTCCCAAGAAAGTTACACGATCAATTCAAAACTCGCATTTAGAGAATTTGGCGTACAATTGATGATCCCTCAATGTCTGCAACACAACACGAAGGTGTTGTTCGTGCTCTTCTGAAGTCTTTGAGTACACCAGAATGTCGTCTATGAAGACAATGACAAATTTGTCTAAAAAGGATTTAAAAATCCTATTCATTAAATCCATGAAAGCAGCTGGTGCATTCGTTAATCCAAATGACATCACCAAGAACTCGTAGTGCCCATATCTGGTACGGAAGGCTGTTTTAGACACATCCTCCTCCTTGATCTTGAGTTGGTGATAACCAGACCTCAAGTCAATCTTTGAAAAACACTTGGCTCCTTGAAGTTGATCGAAAAGGTCGTCGATGCGAGGCAACGGGTATTTATTTTTGATAGTTACCTTATTCAGTTGCCTGTAATCTATGCATAGTCTCATCGATCCGTCCTTCTTTTTCACGAACAGAACAGGAGCTCCCCAAGGTGAATAACTTGGCCTTATAAAGCCTTTGTCTAGCAAGTCCTGTAACTGAGTTTTTAACTCTTTTAATTCTGTTGGTGCCATTCTATAAGGGGGTATGGAGATTGGGCGAGTATCTGGTGCTAACTCTATCTGGAACTCAATCTCTCGATCTGGGGGTATACCTGGTAGATCATCTGGGAAGACATCTACAAACTCCTGGACTACTGGAACGTCTTCTACTTTTAGTTCTTCTTTCTTAATATCTTTAACGAATGCCAAGTATCCTTTACAGCCCTTTCGCAATAAACGTTAGGCACACATTAAAGATATAAGATTCCCAGAAATTTCACTCCGTTCACCATGAAATACGAAAGAAGGCTCCCCCGGAATATTAAACTTAACTATCTTATTATAGCAATCCAGGGTGGCATGACAAGATGCCAGCCAATCCATGCCCAAGATGACATCAAAGTCTGTCATATCTAACAGCATTAGGTCTACTGTTGTATTTATTTCTCCGACTCTTACCTTGCAAGCTCGATAGCCTCGTTCTATTAGTAAGGTGCCTCCAGTAGGCGTAGTTACTAAAAATGGACATTCTAATCTAACAACTTTTTGCTTAAAGTTCTTAGCAAAGAATGGTGACACATAGGAATGCGTAGAGCCAGAGTCAAACAAAACATGTGCAAAATTTGATTCAATCAGAAGAGTACCTGCTACCACCGTATTAGACGCCTGAGCATCTTGACGGGTTAAAGCGAATACTCGAGCGTTCCCTCGGCCTGCTGAAGCCTGCCCTCGACCACCTTGTCCTCTGCCAGCACCTCTTCCGATTCCATTGCCTCCTACAGTTACAGGGGCTCTATTGGCAACAGTGGCCTCTGATTAATTAGGGCGTACTGACCCTTGGCCAGATCTCGTGTAGAGTTGGGGGCAATCTCTTTTGATGTGGCCCTGTTGACCACATTGGTAACAGACCCTAGTGTTGTTGTTGACAAAACAAGCTCCGAAGTGATTTGTTTCACATTTAGAGCACCAGGGCCTTTGTTGACCCCCTGTACCACTTTGTTGACGCTGTGGTGCACTAGCAGTAGAGGCTGCACATCCAGAACTCTCTCCGTGGTAGCGTGATTTCTCATCTTGCTTCCTCTTTCTTTTGTTATTCCATTTTTCTTTTTGCATATCTCTTTCTTCCATCATACGGGCGATGTCGACGGCTTCTGTGTAAAATGAAAAATCTCGTATTTTCGATCCCACCCTGTCAAATAAAGACTCTCGAAGGCCTTTAATAAACCGTCGGATCTTTTCTTTCTCAGTTAGGATCATGTGAGTAGCATATTCAGACAACTCTATAAACAGATTGTCGTATTCATCGACGGTTCGTGATCCTTGCCGGAGTGCCTCAAACTCATTCATCTTTGCTTCTCGTATACTCTCCGGAATAAATTGTTCTCGAAAAATTCTTTTAAAGTCATTCCATTTAACGGGTGGGGCATTTCTGGCCATGCCCTTCTTCCATGTTCGCCACCAGCGGTCTGCCTTACCTCTTAACTGAAAGGTAACAAGGGTTACTTTTCGAGGTTCAGGGCATTCTAGCGTGTCAAGGATTTTCTCACAGTCATCTAGAAAACGTTGTGGGTCTTCATTAACATCTCCTGCAAAGGTTGGCGGATTCAGCTTCATAAATTCTGAGATTTTGACCTCTGTACCTACCCAATCCTGAGGAGGGGGTGGAGGTGGCATCTGGTCTGTCTCTTGTACTTTTGCAGCATGTACTGATGCCTGTGAGCCATCTTCAGATGATTGTCCCATCAGAAGTTCCTTTAGCCCATTCACCTCGTTATGCATTGCAGCTAATGCTTCCATCACTACAGTCGCGTCGATTTGTGATGGTTCTCCAGCATTTCTTCCAGGATTTTCAGTGGATATTTCTCTATTTTGTGCATGGTTATCTTCTGCACGGTTAGGCAACTCTAGTCTTGCATTTGCTGACTTAGCAGCTGGAGGGACCAAGGCCCTGCCAGATCTTGTGCGGATTCCAGAAGCGTTTGATTTTCTTGGTGCCATCTAAACTTATTCTACAATTAAGAATAATATATATCGTCACTATTATGCTTCAAGTAAAGACACGAAAGAAAGGGATTTTAATCTCTACAGGGCTTTTGGTGGATCTTCATCCTATGGTCGTGCTGCAGTCACGACAATAGGGGAAGGCCCACTAAAGACACCTTGCTCTGTAATCACTAGGAGACCTAACAACCTATGCTCTGATACCAACTTTGTCACGACCCATTTTCTAGGCACATGACCGGCACAATGATGAATATCCCATCACTGTAAGCCTTTCGATAAATTCTTCCCACAAGTAAAATTGTTAGTCATTATCTCTATATTCTCAAAATACTATTCCTTAATAAATACAAAGAAAATACATCAGATTTTCTTAATTAAAAATAGATCCTCAGTACAAAACACATTATCATACTGAAATACAAGCCAAATACCAAACCCCTGACCTAGATGTCCTAGACGGTTACAGAGCAACATACTGTATAACAAAAGAAGGGCCTACCCGACAGCGGGAAGGTCCAACGTGATCTACTCCTCTAGCGGATGTACTTCGGCGGCAACCTGATCTGAACAAAAAGTTTGTACAAACAGTGTGAGCTTTTAAACTCAGTGAGCAAATCGGCCTCGCGTTAATAAAATTCAAATACATCACCAGTCATGCAAGCATATCCGAAGGCTCAAGCTCAACCAATAGACATAGTTAGAAATTACATACAAGAAAATTTCATCCAATTCAACAAACGATACTAGTACTCGTCAATGGCAATATATCCCGGAGAGCGCACACAGGCCGGCTCACCAATTTTGTATTTTTCCGCCATGACGCACAACCTCATCCTCTTAGCTAGGGCGCCTCACGGATTTATCACCAATCCGGGCTATATCCCTACTGAGAGAATCGTTGTCTCCACACTCATTGGTCAAGACACCCTTTAACCCGAGTTTTTCGCCTTGCCGTAAGAGGGGGTACTGTACCGCTCAATCACAATCAATAGTACAACAGTTCATATCATAATCAGAAGCACAATATAATACTCATCCATATAACAGGTATAGTATATAACTATATGATTCAAATTTCATATCATCATGAGATACTTGCTTTGTCTTATCCATACTTCTGGATTAATTATCTCATTATATTCGTCATTCTGAATCCAATTTCTCCCTATGAATCTTGGGAGTGTCCTACGACATACTTTTTATCACCAGTAATGCTAAAACTCTATTAAAACAGGGTCGTTTCACTCACCTGGATTCCGTACGAGTATCACTTCTCTAAATCGTTACGGACAAGAGTACGCAGGTGAATTTCAGTGTTCCGCTAACCAAAAACGGAAAGGCCCAAAATCTCAGAAGCCTAGCGTCGGAGCAAGAGAAACTTAAGGAGGGAATAAGAGAAGTTGAAGGTGTGTGTTTAGAAGTGAAATGGAAGGGCCTATTTATAGCAAAAGTCAAGGGTACTATTTGACACTATGCGCTAATAAAATATTCAATTTACTATTCATGAAAACGACATTTCTAATAATGCAGTTACTGTACACCTTACGCTGGAAAATTTTCGTTTATTTACTATTAAAAACTTTAAAGGGAAAACTATCCTTTCACCTTAAACCTTTAAGTTTTTTTTCAATTCAGTCCTTTCAATTTAGTCCCTAAGGGTATTTTTACACATAAAACATAATTTTCTCCTACAAACTTCTTTCTAGTTTTCTCTTATGACCAAACCACATCTAGTATTTGACATTTTGATTGTATAAATGAACAGTACCATATACGTAAATAGTATTATACGGGTAAATAGTACCGTATACTGAAATAGTAACAGTAGTTTGAAAACACGCATTTATATTTTATTTTTCATGGGTATTACAATAATTTTTTGACTTTCATGTATGCTATTCTAATTGTAGACCTTGGGATTTACTTGGAATTCTTATTGATTAAATATTCGATATGATGTTTCACCATTGTATTAGCTTTATTTACTCACTGAGTGACTCACTCCCCTCTTTTCCCCTCCTTTCAAATAACAAGATAGAATCTAAGGCTTTGCAAGAAGAGTTTGGCTAATCGAAGGGTGAGCCCAACTCGTACTTTAGGACATGTCTTTTATTTGTTATAATTTTGTATTTATTTTGGCTTTAGATTTAGCTCTATAATCCCATAGGCAGGATTTTCTTGCCCTTTTGTAGTATGTAAATGAAGTAGATTTTGGAATTTACTATTGTATGATGCATATTGATGGTTGCCTGTTTGTATGAATTTTTGGACTCTTGACTCTTGGTAGGGATATTGCTAGAATTCTTGGAAACAGTTAAGGACTTATACATTGTCTGATAATAATGATGTTTTTTTGATGTTTGAGATGAATGGGAAATTACATACCTTGTGTTCCTTGCAGACTCTATATGTGCATGCATAGCTATATGTTTAGGTATATGTTTAGGAATGATCAAAGAAGATAGCCTTAGGGAGACAAGAAAGATATTGTCTTCTGTGTTGGTCATACCTACTTAGTGGAGTGAATAAGTGTTTATTAAAAATTTATCCAATTTATTAAATTAAGTTCAATTTTCAGATTTAGTTAACTAAAACATGATATAGTCAACTAAAACACAAAATAGATATATGTGCAAAATTTAAAAGATAAGGATAGAGAAAATCACATGAGCGATATATTCTGGTTTGACCACCACTTGCCTACCTCTAGTCCCCTTGCACAACAAGAGATTTTCTTCCACTATATAATCCAAAATTACAACAGATGGTTTTACACAAGTTCACCAACAACTCACTCACAAGAGTTTTCCTAGCTCACCTTAAATTAGAGGGTTTTCCCAAGCTCACCCACAACTAAACCAAGGTTTCTTAGCTCACCCAGAATTAGAGGGTTTGATACAATTCACCCACAACCAAGAGAGATAGAAAACAAGAGGTTTAACCCTAAGATAGGTTGGGTTACAGAATTAGCTCACTATATGTTGTAGCTCTCAAAAGCTAGATATACAAAGACACTAATGTCACTTAATTTTCTTTAGAACAAGATGATAGGCACTGGTACAAAGAGTAGGATGTTTCTCTTGATGTCTGCAGCTTCAGCTTCAACAAATTTATAAACACATACATTAGTCGTTACTTGCAATCAATTGTTGATATTATCTTTAAGTTTGTAGTTGACTGAGTTTAGTATACATGACTATTGCATGCAATCTTCCTTAAATTGAGTTGATCACTTCGATTCCAATGCTTGATTTATGAGATGATAGATGTTGCTTAAGATTATTTCTTCCTTCTATGTATAGAGCTTTGACTTCACTTGGATGCGTCCTTCAATCTTCAATTTGCTTTCATTCCATACGAGTATTAATCATGCTTTCCATTTTATTTGATGTGATTCTTTCCAAATGTTGAATCTTTCTAATTCAAATACTTGCGAGCTATACGTGAAGCACAAACCATGAAGTAATGTCAAGATATGATAAAGTTTCCATTAAACAAGAGATGTGATTTGATTAATTTTGGAAATTTTTATTAAGACATGTAATAAATATGCTTTGGGTCAAGATATAAATGATTTCATAATCATGAGAAATTCCTTAAAAGATAAAATAAATGCTTAATTAAAATATTGATGCTTCAAAAATATTTTTCTTTTACTATCATCAAAGTCAATCGTTAAGCCAATAAATGATAAATACATAACTCACCTTAAAATTCAAATTTTTTCTTCAAATTTTTACTTCACTCCTTTTTGTTAACAAATTACGTTCAGGTAAAGATTTTTAATGAATCAAAATTAGTTTCGCACATGCCAGCCCCAGCTGTATAAATCGGTGGTAATATTGGAGCCGTCTCAGATTTCTAGATCCATATCTGAATTTTAGTTTTAGTCAAATTATCAAAACAAAAAAAGATAGGTAAGACAATCAGAAAACAGATTAGCAAAATATTATACGATCATTAGACAGGGATAAAATACATATTATACATATATTTTACAGACAGAATACATCAAGGAATCCTATCTGCCGCAAAAAGTTCATACCAGAAGAAAAACCCACAAACCACCAAGCTAATAATTGCATTTTACAGTAGCAGCATGCAGTACCTAAATATTTTACACGTCTATACAGAAGACAAATATCTAAATATCTATCTCAACTTCTTTCTCTTAGAGATGTTTCTGCCTAAATTGGCCCGTGACTTGCCGTAAGCTTTCATCTTCCTTCTCTTCCTCTCCTCCTCACTATCTGACTCTTCCCCTTTCTCTCTGTCAGCATTGCTTGCTTCCCTCTCCAACTCTTCCCACGTCTTTCCCTTCTCTTCCTCCGAGTCCTCCTCTGAATCCTCTTCCTCTTCCTCTTCAGATTCTACAAGTGATTCACTGTCAGAAATATCATCTTCTGATTCTGACTCAGGCTCCACATCCGATGGTTCATAACCCTTGTCTGAATCCTGCGAATTCTCAGACTCAGAATCGCTAGCTTCCAAATTCAGAAACTCCCAACCTCCATCTTCTATAAAGCTCTGGGGGTCATCAGTGATTGTCTTCAATATTTGCCGCCAGTTCAGATTCAGCCTGCTTTCGTAATACTTGATGTCTGTAGTGTCAAGCCATTCCTTTATGCCATCAAGAGCCGTGGAAGGGATGGAATCTATCCTAATTACATCCCTCTTGAAGTCCTTAAATACAATTGTCATATCAAAATTCTTCTGTCCAAGGCCAACTCTCTCCAAATTTACAATTTCAATCTCGTTTAGAGTGACAACAAGGAAAGGAAGCTCAATCAACTCAACAAGGCAGCTTGAAGCTGGAACAATAAAAACTGAGGATTTGTGAGGTACCCCATAGAATCCAAGCTCCCTCAAAGGCTGATCAAACTCAAGGTCAAGACCTCTAAATTGGGGCTGTCCCCAGAGATCATTGATCCGATTTACAAAACTCTGAAATTCAACGTTTATTTTATTCTTTCTTTGTCTCTCCCGTTGCTCTTCTTCTAGCTCATCAGGGTCATAAGCAGATCTCTTTCCGCCTCCCACATTCTGGACAACCTCCATTACCTCAACAAAGAACTGGACATCCTTGGTTTTCTTGTTTCCCACCATTATGTGGTTATGCAGATGGAAGTGCAGAAGCGTGATCATCTCATTCTCTGCTGGCTGAAAGAAAGCATGCTTTATATTTCCATACATTATGTCAACACGTTCATCCTGCCTAGTGGTAGAATACCGAAATCCATTCACATGAGCCTCAAGTGTCCCAGGTATTTTTCTTCCACGGCCACCAAAAACAGGACGTATCCAGAGGTCAGGCAATCTAATTGGCCTAAATCTATTACCTGCAAGCTGCAGTTTCTCCTGAACAACCAAGGTTGCCCTCTCAGCTCTCTCAGACTCCCTAGCCACAACTTGCCGTCGGAGTGATTTGATTTGCTGCACCACCTCACTTATGTGCCTTGGGTCCTTGGAGCGGAATGAGACCTCCTTCAAATATACAGATCCAGGAAACTTAGATGAATTTGCATCATGAGGACTGAAAGGGGTCCCAGGTACATTAAAAATTATTCTAATATAGCAAGTTCTATTTGTATCCTGCTGGCTGGAAACTGTTCTAATGGTGGCAACATGAAAAGGTACCATACTTCCATAGATTGGCAAAAGAACTGCTTCATTCTTCTGGTCAATCTGAATCATCAAATCTCTGGGAGAGGGAAGGTCATTCACATTCTTGTATGCAATCAGTTCCGTTGAAGTCTTTACAGCAGAACGGTTATTTCCATTCTCACTTCCACCACCACCAAGTCGTCTTGCAATTTCTTCATTTTTCTGACGAGCAAGTTCTGCTTGATGCTGCCTCCGGAGCTCCTCTTTTGATATTTCATGGTTGTCTGATCTTAGGGTTGTCTTAGACATGAACATTTCAGCCTTATTGGCTTCCGCATTCACAGTGGGCTTTTCTTCTTCCTCATCTTCATTGAATGAGTATGCTACATCCTTAACAGCCTTAGAGCTCAAATATGTCACAACTTCTGTCTTATCTTTGTTAACAATGACTGTATCTGCAAGCAACAGAGAAAAGGTATGGTTCTTCGAGCTACTTCTCTGGCTCTGCAAGTTCTGAAACCCCAGTGACACATTGAAGACCATACCTTCTTTCACAAGTCTATCATTTTTAGCATTAAGATTAAACCCTGATTCACGAAACTCAATACCGATGCCTGTCCCAGCAGATTTTGTTAGACTTGGAACTAGATCAGGAGCATCCTTTTCAACAACAGAAACAGCTTCTTGATATGCAGCACTCAACTTGTTACCCGGCTTCAGAGAACCAATGACTGCTTCATGGGCCTTCAAAAGAACCTCATAAGCCTTGCTCTGAATAGGGTCTGCATCAATCAAGAAGGTCCTAGCTACATTTGAACAGTAACTCTTATATCGGGCTCCAACTGCACATATAATGACACTGGTTGAGTCATAATGAAGTAGCTCATTGTTGCTAACAGCACTAGGTTTGAGATCAAACTCCCCACCGCTCTGAAAAATTGGAGGGTAACAGATATCAACATTATCAGCTTTTAATTTACAATTGACTCTAGAAGGCTCTAGAATAGCTTTCTCTGTCTCATCCATTAATGTAGAATGTGCAACTTTCTTTTCCTCATCAATGACATTTTCAAGCTTTGGAACCACAAAATTCTTCATTGCACTAGTAGTCAAGTATCCAGCTCGCTTAATTGATGTAAGTTCATCATTTTTCTTTACAGCAAACAAGTCAGAGAATCCACTCGTCACATCAGCAAGCTGAAAATTTGCTTTCTTTAGTTTTTCAGACCAAGTTTCAAGGAGTTTCCCTTCAGGAGCCTCCCTTGAAACACATCCAACTGTGACAGCTTCATGGCCATCCAGCTTTGACAGTGTGTGAATGGCACTATATATAGCATCCATTAAAGCAGTCCCATCATCATTCTTTGCCTTCACATGCATAACAGTATCCACACCAACTGCCTCCTTGGCAGGTCTTTTTACAGATTCAAGAAGAGAGGCCTTCTTTTGGCTACATAAGAAATGGACCTGTTTTTTCATGAAAACCATAATTGTCTCTGGAAACTCATAACCAAGTAGCCATATATTCAGAGCTGAAGATTTCAGGTATCGCAGATCCTCAGAAGCTGGAGGCGTTGCTACTGCAATCACATCAGAAGAACCCCAGAGATCAGATTTGTGTTCATTCCAATGTGAATAAAGAGCCTTCAAACGTGATTGAAATGTGTCCAGATCAATAGAATATGCAGTTCCTGCTGCATTGGCCTTTGAATTAGGAGGCTGGCCAGCTCTGTTTCGATGATCAGCCATTAGCAGAATGGTCTACAGTTCTCCAAAGTCTGAACAACAAAAGCAATCTGTAAGCCACAGAGATGAACAATAAACAGATATACACCTAATGACACAAATGAAAAATTACAGCACTGGAATGAGAAGATAATTCGCACAATTTATGAAATGTGTTCTTTTCTTAACTTTGATTACATTTGTGATAAATAGAAATTGTTACCCACAAGCAATGACAAAATAAATAAAGAAAGAAAAGTACGCCTGAGAGAAGACAAAAAGGTTGATAGATAATTTACCAACCTCTTAATAACGTGTTGGTAAATATGTATATAATCAGGAATAATATGAACTAAATAAAATAAATAGCCAAAGTAGCCTTCGAGGCTCAACCATAGTTACGTGCAAAATTAATAAAACAAATCAGAACTATGGAAAAACAACTATATGAGGAACACAAGAAAATTTTTACAATTAGTCCAATTCTATTGTATCTTGGCAAGAATTATAAATTAAATTTGGTTGAGATTAAACCTGATCTCAGTCAACTTCCCAGATGAGTAGACATTCTGGCTAAGTTCAACCACAACTATGATGAGTCAAAATTTGATTCAAACAAGCATAAAAAAATTATGAGTTTAGCTGTCCAGGTGAACTTGCAAGTTTGTAAATCCTGAGCAGCTTCAAGCCTTATTTAACCCTGTAAAAACTAGATAGAGAGAGAACATTTGAAAGTTTAAGGAGCTAGGCTAAGCCGTACTATTTATAATAAAGTCAAGAATGCAATCTGAGGGATTTGGGACCACTGAAGCAATGAAAACAGCTAGCCAAATATTTACACTCAATTCTAACAAACTCATTAGACATGTGTGGCTTCAGAATTGCAAGGAACACTGAAGCACACGGATATGAAATGTATAGAAAAATAATATTCAAACTATAGAGATATATATAGCAAGCTCCCAAACAATGAAGTCAATGAAATTACTTCAAATTGACCAAGTGTTTTCTTATATTAAAAAACAACATGATAATTTCACTCCAAAAAAAATAATGAACTCAAAGCACGTTTACTAAACCAGTCCATCAACATACATAGGACTATGTATGGTCTGTAAAAACAAATCACAGAGACTCAAAAACAATTTTTTCCAATCTCTTAATTAATAGAGATTCACTTAAAACAACCATGAAATGAAGCACCAAAGAGATTAGCTTCTAACTTTATACCTAGCACCTATATCATCATGCTTCTGTCCGGTTGTCAATTATACACCCACATAACCCCACACTTCATGCAAATTAAACAATGAACTTTATAATCACAAAAAATTTGCCTTGCGTCCAGTGACAAATTCCACACTTAGTCTTATGTGTATTTCTCTCTTTCTAAGTTTCCTGATTTGATCTTTTGTTTTAAGTGGGGAAAAAAGTACTAGAACAATGTCAAGAACATCATTATAAAAGAACCAACCAAAAATATAAATAAGTCAAAGATGGGTAAACATCTATCAAATTATTAATCTTCAGACAAAACGCCTCATCCTCGTCAATTCAAAAAAAATAAAAAAATAAAATAAAAAAAAAAAAACTAATGCACAAATACCTCCTGTACTTCACAGGATCGTAAATTTTGCTTTCACATACAAATTAATCAACAAGTAACACCCGGCAAGATTCACTTCACAGATTTTATCTTTAATAAGCATTTCATAAATTTACACTTGATAGTAAATAGTATCAAGAAAAACACAGCTAAGTGGAATTTTACCGCGACTAATTCAGTAATTCCATACTCTATTTCTAACTTGAATTCCAGTTAAACACGATTCTGAAGCAAAAAGTTTTCCAAAACGGGCTAAATAGTAAAAACCCTAAAACAAAACTTGTAATTTGAAGCCTACCTCAGATTAAATCCTTTTGAGAATCGCAGATGCACAGCATGCAGGAAGACGATCAAGCGTGGATGGTGGAGTACGGAGTCGACACTGTGACTTTGCAAGACCCTCCGAGATCAAAGAGACAAATTTATTAGTTATGATGAAGACTGGAACCCTAAATTAACGCTGAGACCAACACCTAGCAATGTGGAAAAATCCACACTAGCGTATCACTTGTAATTGCACTTCGATCTTTGTAATTTTGCTACAACTGCCATTTAATCTCTGTTTATTTTTTAGCAATAATTTCTTGTGATTTTACTGCGGGTAAAAATAAGTATTTGAGAAATTACTCAAATTACTGATTTAGTCATGAAACAATATAATTAGGCAAAATTACTATTTTTCGTCTCCTATGTTTGTTTGGAGGTTTTAATTTTATATTATAGTTTCTATTGCGTTAATTTCATGTAGTTTATTTATAAATAGTATAAATTTCATTCAAAGTATAATATCGTTTAAATTATTTCAGAAGATATTGATGTGTCGACAACACATGTAAATATTAATTTATCAAATGTTATCAATATGTAATTTTAAGTTTTAATTTTATTAGGATAAAATTCAATTTCATAACTTAAAGTAAATTTCAATTTTGTGTCCCCAATATACAAAAGGTATTAATTTCATTCCAATTTTAAACTATATTGTCATTGATAAAAAATAATGACATGTCTAAGCACACGGACAAAGACTTATTTGACAATTTAGCATATAATTTAACTAGAAAAATAGTAATTTAGGCTTAACCTTACCATTTTACATTTAAAAATATATTAAATGAACTCATTTGCTTATATTTCAATTTTATGTTCTTTTAATCTTTCACTAAGGGAAAACCTTCATTTTATTTATTTATTTATTTATTTTTTACAATCACAAGATGATAGGGCGCAATTTGAATTATATTGTGTTTTTAGTATTGTAATTTTTCTAAGGCAAAAATATACCGGATGTCCCTGATGTTCATCCCAATTTTTATTCATGCCTCTAACTTTTTTTTTGTCAAATATGTTCTTTTTGTTTTATTTTTTATCATATATATCTCAAAATGACAAACATACCCCTCATTTATTTCTTTTTTTCTTTCTCATCACTCACACCCAGCTCGTCGGAGAAGAAGCTAGAGAATGAAAAAATTGAAAAACTCATCGGCATTCACTCTACTTTCTCCACAATCGTGTTTCTTTTCCCTCCAATATTCTTGTTCTCCTCTTATTCTCTTTGATTCACTCTCTCTTTTTCTCAATCTCAAAAAATTTCTTCGCCGAAAACCTAACTGGAGAGAGAAATTTTTTGAGATTGAGAGAGAGAGAGAGAGTGAATCAGAGAGAAAAGAGAGGGGAACAAGAACGTTGGAGGGAAGAGAGACGCTGTGGCAGAAGAAATAGAGCGAATGGCTGTGAGTTCTCTGATTTTTTACTTTTTCGACGTCTTCTCCAGCATCTTCTTCGGCTAGCTGGGTGTGAGTGAGGAGAGAGAGAAAAAAGAGAGAGAAATGAGGGGTATTTTTGACATTTTGAAGCATATATGATAAAAAATGAAACATAAAGCACATATTTGACAAAAAAAAATATTAAGAGCATGAGGGAAAATCGAAGTAAATATCAAGGACATCTAATATAATTTTTCCTTTTTGTAATGTTAGACTGCATCCCTTGTTCTTTAATGTAATTTTGAGTTTTAATTAATCATAGAATTTGACGAAGTGTTCAAAGTGCCATTCCAAAATATCATTTATACTGGTAACATAAAAAAAATAGAAAAGTTTGCATGTAGATAATAACAATACTAGTAAATTTATTTCAAAATTAGAATGAAACTAACAAATTTTGTAAATAAGTAAGATTAACTCATGGATTTTGTGGTATTATATATATATATATATATATATATATATGTAGATAATAACAATAATAATGAATTTATTCATTTCAAAATAATAACAAACTAACACTTTCGTAAATAAGTAAGACAAACTAATTTATTGATTTGAGTTGGTAGGTTAGTTGGATTTTTTTTTTAACCCCCAATCAATTAGTTAGGGTAGTGAGTTATAAATATCCATCCCATTCAACTCAAATCAGCCTGTTAAACCACCCTTTGTTTTTGGTTATATATATGTTTAGCTCCTTTCATTTTGTATGCAATAGAAGAAAAAAATTGATTAATTTATGTTGAGGGAATCAAATTGGAAGAGGAAAATAAAATATAAGACCGACTTATTTTGTCAAAGATGAGAGATGTGAAAAAAGTTCAAAATTACGTGTTAAACTTGGAATGAGTGGTGCCAAAGAGTTTTCTTTAATCTTTTTCGCTACAAACCTATGTCTTCGATTTCAAGTTTTATGTTTTAATAATTATTGTTTCATAAATTATACCACCAAGTTATGGTCACCCTTAAAATACTTAACTAATTAATTTAAAACCTATAAAAAGGCTTTTTTGTAGTAAAAATAAAAAAAGGAAGAAGAAGTTGGATCCGCTAACCCGAGCCGTTACTTAAATAAATTTATTAAACTTAAATCAACCAAACTCGCCTATCCTTAATCAATTTATGTTGTTAAATCTGTCTGATTGAAACCAACCCAACTCGCGCACACCCTAGTATGAATTGGATATGGAAATTAATAATCACTCCAAAAATTAAAATTTTTCTTTGGAAGTTATGCCATGACGCAATAGTCACAAAATTCTCCTTACTAAAAGAAATTTGCTTTCTAAAACGGTTTGTTTCATGTGTAAACTCTCAAGAAAAAAACACTAACCAGCTGTTCATGGAGTGCTGTTGGGCTAGAAGAGAGTGATTCCTCTCCCCTCTAGGAAGAAGCCCACAGCTCCATCAAGGGAACTTGATTGGAAATTGGCTTCTTGGAAATGCAATAAAAGAATCCAGAGAAGTTGTTTATTAGTAGAAATAGATTTTATTTTCAGGGAACTAGTCAGAGACTCCTGAAAAATTACCAAAAAGAGAGTAGATCCAAGAAAAAACCTCAAACGCGGAAGGAAAAAAGTACACAGACTCCCCCACCCAGAATTATTAAAAGGTTCATATATATGCTTCGAAATTGTATGACCACGTGTGGGGCCGGGGTGGTTATTTTCCATCATTCTGCACCCACAAATAATACTGTTAAAGTAGACCAGCTAAAAATAGGTTTGGTCTAGTTGGATTGGTTTGGAATCTAATGTCTAAGTTTGTTTATGTTAGCTTGCGGATCAAACTTTTTTTTAAATAAATTTTTTATATTTAAATAATATAATATTAAAATTATTTTTATAAAAAAGTTCAATAATTTTACGTTAAAACACAATTTATATTGATATGTGAGAATATAAAAATCAAATTTTGATGACAATAAACAAATTAAAAATAAATTTCTTGAATTATATTGTCATATTATTTTTAGAAATTTTGGAAAAGTCAAAGGTAAGAGCTAAAAGTGAAGACTTCTTATTTTTATAGTACCTTAGGAATATTTGTAAAGGTATTTGAATGGCAACAAAACTGATTTTAAAATCTTAAGAATGTTTTTTGAACATTTATACAAGTTGGAAATTGTTATCGAAATGCTGGAATAGCTCTACTTGGATCTTAGAAACTTAAATCTTTTGAAAACTTAATTTTTGACTCCTAGAAAGCCTTTGAAAGCTTAATTTTTGACTTCCAGTAAGCTACTAATCGACCGCTTGCTTGCAAGTAGTCGGCCGGTTGCTATCAGATTGAAATTCCTAAGACTTCCAGTAGGTTACCAGTCGATCGAATACTCTCTATTTTAAAATTAAATTTCTTCCAGTAGCCTACCAATCGACTAGTTGTTAGGAATCAGTTGATTATTAGAGTCTGAAAATTTTTTACAAAAGGTAATAAAGAGTTACCAGTCAATCATCAGGTAACTATTGGTTGATCGACGTCTCATTAAAAAGTACTAGTTGACTATTGTAGACCTACCAATCGACTGCCAGTACACTGACATCAGTAATAATGGCTTATTTTTTGCTAATATCATTCTGCAACTTTTTCCAATGAATCTTTTGCACCTTGGGCTATTTATATGAGCTACAATATGTGTCAAATAATGAAGAAAACAATCTCTTTGTTGCAAAATATTTGAAAAACCTTTTCTTGCCATTAATAGCTTGATAATCCATAAAATATGCAAAACACGAATATGAATGAAAGAGTACAGTAGAGTACTTGGGGGTAATTAAAATAAACTAATTAAACTAAAGAAAAATGAAGTAAAAAAGTTGGAATTTTATTAATAGGTGGAAGGAGGAATGAAGATTTACATATAGAACTTTCATTCAGTTGCCACATATACTTTCACAATGAGATTTGCACCAAAAAGGAATCATATAGCGACCGGATGCGCATGGTTCAAAGCAGCGCTTGAAACAATCTTCATCCATATTGGTGGTTGATTGAGTCTTTACATGATCTCCTAATGCTAATCCACATGTTATCAGCAACACAATCATAGCAACGAAGAGAATTGTTGCAACCTCATTCTGAGCCATACCTTTTTGTAAGTTTCAAGTTTGATTTTTGGTTTCTTCTTTGGACTTTGACTGGAGTAGTTGGTCTCTTTATATAGCTCAGCATCATCAGCCATAATCAATCAATGCTTCACAAAAGTTATGGTCCTGTAATTAATTGAGAATTGTTAGTTTCGATAACATTCTTGGAAAAGAAAATATTGGAGGTTTAAGTTCTAAGAGCATCTCTGTGGTTTTTAAAGAATTCTTAAATTTAAGAACAAGTTCTTATGTTGGTTTATTACTGGAGTTTAACACGCGTAAGAACAATTCTTATATAAGACTCAATTATTATACAAAAAATAATAATAAAATAATCAATTCACAATAAATGTTAGTGAACAGCAATAAATGCTAAAATAATGAAGAGTTGATTGTAGGATTCATTAGTGAGTTCTTAAGAAGTTTATCATTGGAGTGAAAAGTTACTTAAAATAGTGGGGAGTTGCTTAAGTTGATATGATATTGTAAAACTTATATTAAGAACTCAAGTAAGGTTTACTACTGGAAATGCTCTAAGTAACTTACTCTAATTTTCAACAAGTGTTCAGTTTTTATAGGGTATGTTTGGTAGGATATGAAGGGGAGGAAAGAATAGGTAATGTAAGGAGAGAGAGAGAGTGAGAAAATGAGAAAAATAGTGAGAAATTGTCCAAATTACCTTGTTAAAAAACACTAAACTATTTTTTTTTGAAAAGGTTTGATATTTTAGTAAAATACTATATTCCTATTCTCTATATCTTTCCTTTTTACTTTCTGCATACCAAGCAAATTGATAGTTGTCCTTTAAAATATTCATAGACCTCTCTTGAAAAAAAAAAAAAAACTAAAACTAAAACATCGTTAAGAATAATATTAATTTCTTTTATTACAAATTTAAATTAATAAAAATGTAAGTAATTAAGTTTTATTTCAATCTCACTTATTTTGTGTCTTTTTTTTTTTTAACCCAGACATCAATGAGAAAATACCTAATGCAAGTGTTACTAAAAAATGGTAATAGATTATTCATACACTCATACGCTCACATTTCTCTCCATTGATCTAAAGTATCTAACTCCTTAGCCTAGTTTGGAAATACACACAAGATATATATCTTTTTTTTTTTGGGCTAAACTAGTGAAAAAAAAAGTGGTTATTTATTCTGTTAAAAAAACTGAATTTATTCTAATAGTTATATTAATTTTATGAAGGAGAAAACTTATATAAAGTTTATTATACCTTTGCTATCAAATTCTCCAATAGAAACATAGTATGTGTAAAATGTTTATTAAAAAACCAATCATATAATAATAAATTGTAAAAAATGTAAAGATATTTTTTAAAGACTATACACATACACTAGTCCTATTTTAATTAGAGAAATTGATAGCAAATATATAAAGAACTGCACCTAAGTTTTTTCCTTTTATGACATGCTTATGCTTTTAGGTATTTACATTACATGCTTCTTGGGATCAAATATTGTTAATTATGATCTTCTAATTAGTTAACTTCAAAAAAAAAATACACTCCAAGAAAAACATAAATCAGAGACAAAAATTAGAGACGAAATTTTTTCATCTCAAATTCTATCCCTGATCTATTGCAAATCTATCACTAATATAGATTTGGAATGGAGGGAAAATTTAAATAATCAGAGATGAATTTTGGGATGAAAATTTTTCATCTTTGACTGGTTTTTTTGAATTTTTGTCCCTAATTTTTAATTCAATTTCTTATTTAGAATTTAATAATTAGAGACAAATTTCTTACACGGAAAATTTTGTCCCTAAATGTTTTTATGCCAAACGATGTTGTATCTCATTTAGAGACGGATGTTTAGGTGTCAGAAATCTGTCTCTAAATTTTTGTGTCAAACAGAATCATTTTTTTGCATTGTTAACTTAACCCAATCCCTCCAAAATTACCTATCTTTGTCTTCAATTTGCCACAAGCTCCTACCAAACTCCCATCGTCTTTAACTCCACACACCATGGTTTGCTGTGGTCTTAAACTCCAGTCGAGGTCCACCATCATCTTCTTGTCGTGAGGTCCTTGCCACCATCTTCTATTCCTAGATTGGGGTTTAAGATTTGTCTTCAACTCTTACACCGGTAAAATGCAATATATCTTTTTTTTTCTTCCTTTGATTTTGCTTTAGAATTTCTCTAGATTCATGTTTATTCCTTGGAAACCATTTTAGTTCATTGTAGTGATTTTCACATAAATTCTGACCCTACAAATTAAAAAAGGAAAACAAAAAAGAATTAAGAAGAAATCAACAAAACCCTCAACAATTTGAAGTTCCTTTGTCTTTGGTCACCATTGTAGTAGTTGGATTATGTTAACTATTAAGTTTTTTCATTTAAAAATTACTATATTACAATTTTATCAATCATTTCTGGTAGAAGATGATATAAATTTCAATGAACATTTCCTTGCAGTTATATACTTAGATAGCTCGGGACTTAGTGGTCTGATTTCTCTTGTCACAGCCCGACCTCAGGGCCATGACTAGCTTGGATGGTGTACCATACACACCACCACAGGCCTTATATTTCACCGACTAACCCAAACAAATATATAAATCCTAGGTAGCCTACCCGATTATAGAGCATATTAAAAGATTAACTTAAACTCAAATAACAATTACCTTACACTGGACAATGGAGAAGCATCCTCGCTACTCGAATTGCTAAACAAAACCACTTTTGGTACCTGAAATTGTGAGGGGGTGAGTGTAATCCTCTGACTCACCAAAATCTCTACACCTAGGACAGTCATACAAGTAAAAAACTTCATGTTTAAAATAAATTCAATCAGATAGGCACCCTAGATCATAATCTTAGAATCTTTCCTAACCCGCACATGCAAATACATGCATCATTAATTAAAAAAAAGCAATACCATAATAGCATAAGCATCAATACTGTCACGACCTAGATCTCCAGGCACATGATTAGTGCGGTAACTAGGGATATGCCATCCCTTGACCTTAAGCCTACTAGGGATTATTACTATATCTCAACCAAAACATTGAACCAGAACATTCACAAACAAAACAAGCAGGATGTAGGTGTCTCATGTAACTACAAAGCATACTAAAATCGACCAAGAAAAGGGAGAAAATCACTAATCCAAGGTTTCACTTAGAACTTGAGATGCACACAACATACTCCTCAAGCGAGTAGATGTTAAAGCCTACACGGAAAACATAAAAGAAGGAAATGTGAGTATAAACAATACTCACTACGAACCAACCTTACTTACCCATAGTCTACTTGTAAGATAATTTTCTATTGTGTTGTTGTGAGGAGATGCTGCGTACAGGTCTCTAAGATCTTTTGATCTTATCATACCGACATTGTCCTGAGAGATAATGCTCCTAATTTAGTCACTATCTAACTGAAGCCCTTTTTTACTATGGTCAAGCAATCTCTCAACAAAACTCATATACTCAACATAAGCAAACGTCTCAAATCATACAAATCATCATGCAAAGTTCACATTTTATATGGATATACACTTATCATTCTAAAATATCATATATACATCACATATCACATGGTTGTGACAACTTTTGCCTTATGATCCATCAATGTATATATATATATATACATACATACATTATGTGTTTATTTCACATAGCATTCATTTAATAACAATCACACTCTATAAAATAGCTAAGATTATAATTCATAATATCACCATCAAGTTTAGGCTAGCCACAGATCAACATAAACTTTATGGACCACATGCCACTAGGACTCATAGGTAGGAATCTTATTCTACCAACCCCCATAGGCTTCATGGACCATATGCCACTGGGTCTCATAACATCTGTGAGACTAATAATTCAAAGGAAGTCCTTAGGCTTCATGGACCACATGCCATCGGGCTCATGAGTAGGAATAATGTTCTACCGACCTATAGGCTTTATGAATTATGTGCCACTGGGCTTACTGAATTTTCCAAAGAAAATATCTCATGGAGATCCATAGACTTCATGGACCATATGCCACTGGGCCTCATGGGCAAGAATCTTGTTCCACCAACCCCCATAGACTTCATGGACCACATCCCACCTAGTCTCATGGATTTCCCAACAAACACATACAGTTTAGCATTCAATCATCAATAGTAGCATGTCAGATCACAATCAATTATCACATTATTCATTCAACCACAACTTTGACTACAATTCCCTAGAGGCAACAAATGTTCATAATCAACAATGATAAATTGCAAGTACATACAATGCCAACTTTTCATAATTTCACATATAGAATGATTTACAAAAGGAAAAGGAACCTTTCTAAAGGCTAGATATCTAACACATATTATCAACAATATTTTATATAACATTGAGCTATTCATCCACATTAGCCAAGACTCGGTGTAACCATACGCAATTTCCATGAACACTCCAATACCTTTCCACATTGGCTACTTACCTCAATGACAAGCTATAACTACCATTCCCTTAGGATAAGTTTCAAGAGAGGGTGCTCCAAGGGGATCTAGGGGCAATTCCTCAATAAATGTAAAAAGGAAAATTTCCTCTCATCTCAACTTTGGTCCCCATTTTTATTAGATAGGAATCACCAACACAATACACGAAAATCACCAACACAACACAATACATGAAAATCATAAAGTACTTAATTTAGAGGTAATTCCTCTTAATACTATTTGAGTCCCTTAAAAGAGACCATGTTATTCTGATAGGACTGAATTTTGGACCCCCACATTCCATAATTTTCTAGGAAAAATGCACAACTCCAAAATTTATGAATTTTAGTAGACAATCTCCTTAACATGTCTAGAACCTTAGATAAAAATTTCAAAAAGAAATAATAAAATTTACCCTTTCAAACCTTACTTTCACAACTACTGTCCAGACTAGTTCTGCATAAATAGTTCCTCGTTTTGCAAGCATTTGACGCACTAATTGAACCCCTAATCCCATGAAACTTGGTAGACATATACCTTAATGTTATAACATCTTCCCATGAAATTTTCAGGGTAAAACATTACCAATAGGACATCAAAACCTAGCCTTAATTAGAATTGGCCAGATTGCTTAAAATTCTAAGGTAGGTTTCATTCCTCTAATATTTTACATAGTAATTGTTCTCTAATCACCATGAAACTATCCATACTTTATCTACACATATCAAGGAATACCTCATAAAATTTTAAGACCATATGAGCTTATTTCATACTACAATCAACTCAGAACATCTTTTCTAATCTTCAATCTCTCTATTGATCATAAAACATAAACAGTAAATAATCCATGGATAAAACTTGTTCTATCTGAACCTAAACTCAAAGGCCTTTCCAACGATATAAAGTTTGCTAGAAATAAAGCTTAAATGAGAGATATATGACAATTTCAATTAGACTCATAGTTACAGCCTAGGGATGGCACCCTGGTTGCCTACCTTGGCACGCTGGGGCACCAACACTATTTCTCTTGGTCTCATGGGTGCCCCGAGCACCAATATTGGTGCCTCGGGTGCCCGAGACTAGGTAAGGGTCGCCATGGCCCCAAAAATACACAAAAAATACATCTATTTGAGCCTTTGAACATCCCAACATTCATTTGAGTTAATTTAGATCATCAAATACTTACTTTGGACCTAAAACATTAACTGAAGGTTATAACAAAAATTATTCAAGATTCATCTAGGTTATTTCTTAGAGATCTCAAATCTTGTTCTTCCTCTATAAAAGCTTTCAAGCATGATTTCGTCAATCTTCTAAATCCTTGTTTAAATTAGAAACATGAAACAACAATATCATTCAAGACCCAACTTAAGTTTCGTGGTTCTTAGAACTCCTAACCTAGGATTTCTTGTAAGAGTTCAAAAAGAGGATGAAGCTTAATTCTTACCTTAATGGAGGAATCTGATGAGTTAGGAAAAATTCCAGTGGTGAGCTCGCTAGAGAAGGAGGTGGAAGCACCCATGGAGTTCTTGGCCGTGTAGGAGGAAGGGTTGGGGAGAGGAAGAGAAGAGAAAGTCAAGAGAGAGAGGGATCATCGTGAGGCATCAAGACAAAAATGGGAAAGCTAATGTGTGTATGTGTCTTAAAGGGGTGTGGGACCCACATTTCCTTCAATTTGGTCCCTCAATGAAATAAGTTTCCTCTAAGGATACAAGAGAATTTTGGGAATTCTTTTTAAAACATTCATCAATAAATTGCACTTCAGTAAAACACAACACTTATATACCAAGTTTCCATTTCAAAACACATTTTATCAAAAACTCAAAACTTTATTTTTGTTCACTTTGGTCCCTCTCAGTGTCCTATACACTACTATGCCTCCACTCCTGCCATCCTCATGGCACTGACTCCTTAACTTTTCCTCTCTAAAACCTTATCTATAGAAGGGTCCTCACTTATGCCAATATCATGGAATTACCTATCATTTTCCTTTCTTTTCACTTTGATCCTTTAAGCTCTTCTTATCCTACACAAGCAACCACATAAGCATACATATGTGAGACTTAGCCTTAATCTGGTTATCTAATACCTAGGGTGTTACAAATACCTCAACCCCACACTTACCCTATTCGAATCACACCTACAATACCATGTGTTCTCAGCTTCCCAATACAACCATCCTCACATGCCTCATTCATACTACAATTTCAAGTATATGTACTTAAACACATAAACACACACACACACACACACACACACACACACACACACACACACACACACACACACACACACACACACACACGTATGCATACATGGCATCCACGTTGCCTATCCACAACCAAGGGTTTACCCCAAACAATTTCATTCAATTGGCATCTTAGATCACATAGTATAACTAATCAGATCACAACATTTATAAAGATTTCACTCAATACAACCAGACATAAAATGATCAGGCACTCTTGGCCTTCTCTATAAATCATACCTCATACCAGCTTAACATCTACCGGCAACGAATCATGGATTTATCCCTTAAGGGTTCTAGCTCATGCCCACACTGACAACTTACGCTATAAATGTCGAGGACACTCTCCTGAATCCTGGCCCATGCCTTACAATCATTTGAACCCAGGTATATCACTCTTGGCTTTGGCTTACATGCCATACTATGGCAACTACTGGTCTCTGGCCTCAGGAGTGCACCACTGAGTTTCATCCAAACACAATCACAAACACCGAAATCACACATATATATAATAGCCATCCATAACACACATTATCACACCTATACTATGCCACACATATCCGCCACATATTGTAGCACTCTCCCATGGTTGAGATTCCTATGAGCCCTCCTTCACCCCGTTGGGCTTCATCAGTTCATGGACTTCTTCCCATGGTCTGGGTTCCTATGAGCCCTACCTCGCCCTATCAGGCTTCGTCGGCTCATGGACCCATACATATCATCACAAACCATATATAATCATCATAAAGACATTTGTCACCATGTCGTATATTTACCCTAATCTACATGTGCTATATAAATCTCTAGTTCGCCTATAGACATATTTCTCTCAACCCTTCATGAGGGTGATATGGTTGTGTTGTTAGCCCTAAGGCATTTATGTTATAAATTTTAATGATGACAAATGTGTGAGAGCACTGATGTTTAAGGTTCAATTATCACATATGCTACAAGTATTTAAGCATGATCATATTATTTGAAATGAAATAATTTATACTTGAATCATGCAATTAAACTAACCATTTAGTTTGCAAGTAAGATATTTTTTATAGGTTGGTTCAAAACAAGAAGAGTAAGCATTGGATTGAAGAAAATGAAAAATAACATCATGCTTCACTCAAGGAAACAACATGCAAGAATAAAGCTCTAAGAGATGAAGAACTAGAAGATTTGAAATCTTGGAAGCTTGGATGCATCAACATAGCCTATGAGCTTATATTAGGTTTATTTTCAATAGGCTAGTAAACTTGTACAATTCAATGATTTAGATTTGCATCCATTGGCTCAAGCTTTTTGAACAAAAAGATAGTGAGATATGAAGTTTTACAAAAAGTTAGTTTTTGACCTTTGGTCACTATTTTTATCATATATCCAAAATGACAAATTGGTTTTTTAAGATTTTATTTGATAATAGACGTAAAGAACTTTCCAATGACATATTATATGTTCAAAATGAAGTTCAAATGAGAAAGATATGACCTTTTAAATTAAACTCTGAAAAACTGAAAGTTGACTTGGCTGCACTTAAAAATTAATTTATTCTGACCTTTGGTTAGTATTTTGATTATATCTCTTAAAACAAAAAGAATATTTGAGTGAAAATGGTCTCATTTGAAACTAGACTCCAAAAGCTTTCGAAAGATATATTACTTATTAAAAACAGAGTTTAAATGAAAGAGTTATGATTTTTTAAAATGAGCTTAAAAGTTTCAAGTCAACTGAATAGGTAGCAAAGAGCTATCAGTCAACTGATGGACCCTTATTAGTCGACTATCACACGGTATTTTTATTATAATAGTCATATTTTGAATCTAAATATTTGAGCTATTAGTTGACTGAGAGCTTCGGTTAGTTGACTGATAGCCTATGTTATGCTTTTTTAAGTGGGTAATGGCTCTATAACAGCTATATTTGTAAAACCCTATATATTTGACCATAGATATATATTTTTATGTTAGAACAAAGTACTACAATGTGATATGAACTTGTTCTATCATCTTTGAGAGAAAGAAAAAAAATCCTTGAGCCAAAACTTGCATATTCTCAATCATTTGAGTTATTAAGATCTTCATTTATATTCATCTACTCTTTCAAGAGAATTTTTCCTTTTATTGTTAATTTTGATCAACAAAATCTTTTTGAGCTATATTGGGTAGTGGAGGAGCCTGGATACATAAATCCTCTGTTATGATTTTGCAAATACTAGGATCAAATTTGTGTGGTTGACAAGTAACAACTGATTACAAACTTGTAGTGGTTTCAGCAAGTATCCGAATCGAACTTGTTGTGCTTTTGTAAGCACCAACCAATTACAAGCTTGCTAGTGAAATATTCAAGTGGTTTTCTTGAGGACTGGATGTAGGTTTGGTTTAGCCGAACCAATATAAATTTTCAGTGTCAATCTTCTTCTCCCTTACTCTTTAATTTGTGAAATTTTATAACTTCTCTTTATTATCTTGCACTCTTTAAATATTCATCTTGATAGCAAATTGATTTTCTAAATTGGTTTACTATCTTTAGCATTGCACAATTTCAGAAAATCATTTTAACTTCCAATTAAGTTTTGTGAAAAATTTATAAAATCCAATTCACCCCCTCTTAGGATCCAACCATTCCTATCAATTGGAATCAAAGCTTGGGCTCTTGATTTAAAGACTTAACCGTCTAAGAGTTGATATGGTTGGATTTGGTAATTGGTTTATGGTTGAAAATAGCTCTTTCACTGAACCTCCTATTTTTTATGCTAATTATTTTCAATATTGGAAGTATGAAATGAAAATGTTTTTAATTTCAGTGGATCTTAAATTCTGGGATGTTATAGAAAATGGTTCTTGTATTCTTATCAAGGAAGAACAAGGAAAATTAATTCCCAAACCTAAGAGTAAATGGGATGATGTTGAAAGAAATTCAGTGAAACTCAATGCTAAGGCAAAAATGATTATTTCTTATGCATTGAGTCAAGATGAATTTTTCAAAAATTTCAACTGTGCAACTGCAAAAGAAATGTGGGAAACTCTTGAAGTTGCATATGAGGAAAATCTGAATGAAGAGGAATCAAGGATTAGTATTCTCATTAATGTTTGTGAAAATATTCAAAAGAAAAATTTTGATCTCATTAATGAAATGCAATTAATGTTCAATCATGCTACTTATCCTTTGCAAACTCTTGGTGAGACTTATGCAGAAAAATCTTAAATCATCAGATGATTGAAGAAGAAAACGAAAAAGAAGAGAAACCACAACCATAACAGGAGGTGAATGAAGAAGAAGATCAGCATTCAAAGCTAAACATGGAAAGCTCAAATGAAGAAACCAAATTTTGTCTTATGGCTAGAGATAGTGATGAGGTAAATTCATTTGATCACTCTTTTGATGAGCTTCAAAATGGTTATGATGATTTATATACCGAATCTCTAAAACTTGCAAAAAAATTAATTGTTTCAAAACAGAAAAACTCTTCTCTTGAAAATGAGTTGGAAAAATTGAAAAGTGAATTTTCTATTTCCAAGGAAGAAAATTTTGTTTTTGAAAATCAAAACAAAGCTTTGCAAGAAGAGAATTTGATTTTAAAGGCAAGTATCTCTGCCAACAAAAATTGTTCTTATACCAAGTGTAACCCTTTGAGAAAGGAAAGTGATGATCTTAAAAACACACTTGTAATTTTTCCTCATGGTGGAGATAATTTAAAAACCTCCTTTGGAAAACAAAGAAGTTACCTCAACAAAGATGGTTTTGTTTGCAAGAAGAGATCAAACCAAAAGTATTTTAAAAACTTCTTTGGTCCTGCAAAAATGTCTTACAGTCCCTCTTGCACTTGTTTTTATTATGGACTGAATGGACACAAATCTTACTCCTGCTCTTATAAGAAAAATATTTCTCATGGAGTAAATATGAAGTGGGTTTGAAGAAGAACTCTTGACCCGAGCGGATCCAAACAAATTTGGGTACCAAAAAGAAAAGATTGATTGTGCAGGATTGCATTGAAGCAAGAAGCGGAAATGACATTTCAATGGCTATATTTTTGAACTATTCTCTCTTCCATCAAAAGGAGGCAATGGACAAGTAAACATATTAGTTGGAATGCACAGTGTAATATCCTCAAATATATCCTCTTAATGCACTCACCATAATTTCATCTCGAGCATATTAGAAAATGGCTTTTTGTAATATATCAGTCGACTAATAGAGGACTATCAGTCGACCAAACAAGTTCTGTCAATACTTCATGGCATATCAAATTCATGACAGTTGACTAATACAGGTGGATTAGTCGATCGATAGAGAACCCTAAATATTGGTACTAAACACTGAACATTGAGTAAAATTAGTGGGGGTACTAGAGAGGCATCAGTTGACCACCATCAGCTAATCGGTCGGCCGATAGACCACAGATTAAAAATGTTCAAAATCCTTCTACAATTAGTTGATTGACAGAAGAATGACAGTCGACCGATAGGTTTCTACCTCAAAAAAATCTCTAAATTCTAAAACCAACAGTCGACTAATCCAAGCAAAATAGTTGACTAATAGGTCACTTAAGGGCACCGTTTTAAATAAAAAATTTGGGTTCATATGAAGTCTCCTATGCCATGCTCACTATACAATAGGTATTCCTTAGAGAATCTATGAAAATCTCTTCAATCTTGAAGATGTTCACATCAATGCACACTTTCACCTAGAAATGAAATCCATAATCATTGATGAACGAAGATCATGAGGAATGGCATGAAGAAGCATACAAGCTTTAAGATCAATACTTCTTCTACAGATCATACCAAAGAGAACACAAAAACTAGTGAATGAGTTAAGAGTTCAACTCAAATGTTGAGTATGATGCAAGAATGGCAGACATAAGAGAAAGTCAGAAGGAGATGCATGACCAGATGAACATAGAGGATTCAGGATTAAAGACCTTTTCAAAGGGAGAGTATTTATTATGTTTTGACATTTGCTTTTCTAACATCAGTTTTATGTCTGGTTTATGTCTTTTACATGTTAGACTAACATTAATCTTTTGGTATATGAATTATGATATTATATATGTTTATATCTTTTGACTAATCATATATATGCTTCCACTGTGCTGTTATATACTCTGATTGTAATATGATATTTCTTGTGTGAGTATATAATTTGCTTCTGCTACGATATATATCTTGTTATAATATCCTATGTTATTATCTTTTAAAGGATATAGTAATAATAATAGTAATAATAATAATAATAATAATAATAATAATAATAATAATAATAATAATAATAATAATATTTGCTTCTGTTGTGCTACATGCTATATCTCTTTTTGAGAAAATCTTGTTTAAAAAAAAAAGGATTTGACAATCATTATTTTAAAAGTTTTGCTTCTGTTATGTTGAAAATGTTTTTATTATGTTTGAAGCAAAGGTTTCAAAAGAAAAGGATACAAGTATCCTCTTTTCAAAAATCATATTGCAAAAACTTTCAAATAGATTTTATTTCAAAATTCTGCAACTATCAAACTAAATTTCCTTTATGCTTCATCTGAAAAATCTTTCAAAGGAAAAAGGACATGAAATTCAGGGAGAGTTTTGTCCCTCTTGGATCAAAATTTTTTTTGTAAAAATCATGTTAATAAAAATGATAAGTTTTGATGTTCCTCATCCCTTCTTAAATTGACATCATATAATATTTTTGCTTAAGAAGGTATATGCATGAACCTCTATATATGTGTTCCTTATACCTTTTGTTGATGTCAAATAGGGGGAGAAGAAAAGGTAGAAAAATATGTATATGTGCTTAGTATTCAGTATCTTGTTTTTCTCATTTTTCTTTGGTGATTTATCATGATAAAAAAAGGGGAGATTGTTAGCCCTAAGACATTTATGCTATAAGTTTTGACGATGAAAAATGTGTGAGAAATGTAACATTGATGTATAAGGTTTAATTATCATATATACTATAAGTATTTAAGCATGATCATATTATTTGGAATGAAATAATTTATACTTGAATCATGTAATTAAACTAACCACTTGGTTTTCAAGTAAGATATTTTTTATAGGTTGGTTCAAAACAAGAAGAGTGAGTATTGGATTGAAGAAAAGGAAAAATAACATCATGCTTCACTCAAGGAAACAACATGCAAGAATAAAGCTTCAAGAGATGAAGAACTAGAAGATTTTCAATAGGCTAGTAAACTTGTGCAATTCAATAATTTAGATTTGTATCCATTGGCTCAAGCTTTTTGAATGAACAGACAGTGAAATATGAAATTTTACAAAAGTTAGTTTTTGACCTTTGGTCACTATCTTTATCATATCTCTAAAATGACAAATCGATTTTTCAAGATTTTTAATCTCATTTGATAATAGATTCAAAGAGCTTTCCAACAATATATTATTTATTCAAAATGAAGTCTAAATGAGAAAGATATGACCTTTTAAAGTAAACTTTAAAAAGTTGAAAGTTTACCTGGCTACACTCAAAAATTAATTTATTCTGACTTTGATCATTATTTTGCTTATATCTATTAAACGAAAAACAATTTTTGAGTGAAACTTGTTTTATTTGAAACTATACTCCAAGGACTTTCCAATAATATATTATTTGTTCAAAATATAGTTTAAATAAGAGAGTTATGATTTTCTAAAATGAGCTTAAAAGTTCCAAGTTAACTCAAAGGTTATAGCTATCAGTTGATTGATGGACCCCTATTAGTTGACTATCGCATGGCAATTTTAGTGCAATGATAATATTTTGAATCTAACGGTCATAATTGAGCTATTAGTCAACCAAAAGCTTCGATTAGTTGACTGATAGCCTATGGTATGCTTTTTTAAGTGGGTAACGGCTCTAAAATGGCTATTTGTAAAACCTTATATATATGATCATAGATTATGTTTTTATGTTAGAATAAAGTACTACAAGGTGATGTCAACTTGTTCTATCATATTTGAGAGAAGAAACACATCCTTGAGCCAAAATTTGCATGTTCTCAATTATTTGAGTTATTAAGATCTTCATTTATATTCATCTACTCTTTCAAGAGAGTTTTTCTATGTATTATTGATTTTGATGGACACAATCTTTCTGAGCTGTATTGGGTAGTGGAGAAGCCCATATTCATAAATCCTCTATTTTGGTTTTGAAAATACCGAGATCAAATTTGCGTGGTTGACAAGTATTAATTGGTTACAAACATGTAGTGGTTTTAACAAGTACTTGATAGAATTTGTTGTAGTTTTGTAAGCACCAATCGATTACAAGCTTGCTAGTGAAATACTCAAGTGATTTGCTTAGAGACTAGATGTAGGCTTGGTTCAACAAAACTAGTATAAATTACTAGTGTCAATCTTCTTCTTTCTTACTCTTTAATTTGTGCACTTTTATATCTGATCTTTATTTTCTTACACTCTTTAAATATTCATCTTGATAGCAAATTAGTTTTTTGAATTGGCTTACTGTCTTTAGCATTGCACAATTTTAGAAAATCATTTTAACTTCCATTAAGTTTTGTGAAAGATTTATAAAATCCAATTCATCCTCCTCTTGGTATCCAACCATTCCTATCATATATATGTAGGTTTATGTACAAATTCATCCCTAAAATCTGAATGTAAAAGAAATTTACAAAACTTAAGACTAAGTGTACGAGCATACGTGCACACGATAGTAATTCTTAGATTGACTAGACCTTATATATGCTTACACGTGTCCTCAAAATTTATAATACTGTAGGAGTCATAATAATATTTACATATGTAGGCATATATGTAGGTGTCACTTCATACCCTCATTGACAAGTGGGAGGGAGTCCATCCGAGTACACATACTCACTTATTTGGCACTTGTACATATACCCACATACACTCAACAACATCATTCAAATGGTTCTATACATACACCTTACTTTATGGCTATAGCTTTAGTACAAAATTTATACAACCAATGCACATACATTCACCACACAATTACAACATCCATCATTACCTATATGTAAGGCATTCAAGCTATTTTAATGCTATAGCAAATTTCTCGAAATTTTCCTAGCATGCAAATCTTCCATGCTACTCAAATTCCACACTCACAATTGGATTCATCCAACATACCTCATATACGAGGGGTTTCATATATATATATATATATATATATATATATATATATATTCATATGTATTTACATTACCATAACAAAGTAATTCATACAAATTACCAGTAGCACACGAAAATAAATAGTCTTAGAAAGAAAGGACAAAGAAGCAAATTAGAGAAATCCCTCACCTCAATTCTCCACTCATCTACCTTGACTAGTCGTAAATGAAGTGGAAAATACGTCAAAGAACCCATCCTTAAAAGATACAACAACAACAACAACAACAACAACATAGCCTTATCCCACTAAGTGGGGTCGGCTACATGGATCGCACGACGCCATTGAGCTCTATCAATGACCAACTCTTTAGATATCTCATTTACTAAAAGGTCCCGTTCAATAATTTCTCTAAGTGTCTTTTTTGGTCTTCCTTGACCTTTTTCCATAGGGCTCTAAACCATCTGCTCAACTCTCCTAACTGGCGCTTCCAACGGTTTTCTTTGCACATGCCCAAACCATCTTAAACGGTTTTCAACCATTTTTTCCTCAATAGGTGCCACCCCAACTCTACCTCGTAAATGATCATTACGAATCCTATCTCTTCTTGTATGACCACACATCCAACGCAACATCCTCATCTCCACTACTCCAATTTTATGTTCTTGTTGTCCTTTCATTGCCCAACATTCACTCCTATATAAAATCGCTGGTCTTATAGCAGTACGATAAAACTTTCCTTTGAGTTTATCAGGTACTTTTCGATCACAAATAACCCCTGATGCCATTCTCCACTTCAACCACCCAGCTTGTATCCTATGTTCCACATCTCTAATAACTTCGCCGTCCTCTTGTATAATTGATCCCAAATACCTAAACTTTGACACTTGTGATACAACCTGATCACCAAGTTTAACCTCCAGCTCGTTCCTAGTTTGTCGCTTGTTAAACTTACAATGCATATATTCGGTCTTACTCCTGCTCAGATGAAAACCCTTCGATTCCAAAGTAGCTCGCCATAACTCAAGTTTAGAATTAATCTCTTCCCTTGTCTCTGCTATGAGAACAACGTCATCTGCAAAAAACATGCACTTAGGGATTTCTTCTTGGATGTGTTTCGTCAGAACATCTAAAACCAAGTCAAACAAATAAGGGCTTAATGATGATCCCTGATGTAGGCCAATTTTAATAGGAAAGTCTCTAGTTTCCCCTCCAGACGTTCTCACACTAGTCGTAGCCCCCTCGTACATATCTTTTATGGCTCTAATATATGCAACCCGTACACCTTTCTGTTCCAAGGCTTTCCACAGCACCTCTCTTGGTACTCGATCATAGGCTTTTTCCAAGTCAATAAATGCTATATGAAGGTCTCTTTGTTCACTCCGATACCTTTCCATCAACCCCCTTAGAAGATATATAGCTTCCATTGTAGACCGTCCTGGCATGAATCCAAATTGATTTTTTTTTGATTTTGATTTTCAGAAATACTCGTCTCGATTCTTAACCTACGTTCAATCAGTCTTTCCCATAATTTTAGAGTGTGACTCATAAGCTTTATCCCACGATAGTTTGCGCAATTCTGAATGTCTCCTTTATTTTTGTAAATAGGCACTGAAGTGCTTCTTCTCTATTCTTCAGGCATTTTCTTAGACCTTAAAATCTCATTAAAGAGCTTAGTTAGCCAGATAGTACCCTCCTCTCCTAAACACTTCCAAACTTCAATAGGAATACCATCGGGACTAACAGCTTTACCATTATCCATTTTTCTAAGAGCTTCCTTGACCTCATCAACCTTGATCATGCTATAATATGCCAAATTTTGTTCTCTCTCCAAGGTTGTTAGATCTTCCATATCACAAGTCGACTCCGTTCCGTCATTAAAGAGCTTATGAAAATAACCCTGCCATCTATTTCTAATATCTCTGTCTGTAACCAAAACTTTTCCTTCTTCATCCTTAACACATCTTACTTGATCCAAATCTCTAGATTTCCTCTCTCTAGCCTTCGCAATCTTGTAAATCTTTTGTTCCCTTTTTTCGTTCCTAAATCCTTGTAAAACTCTTCAAACGCTTTAGATCGTGCTTCACTTACTGCTTTTTTTGTCTCCTTATTAGCCTTCTGATACCTTTCCTAATTTTTCGAGTTATTGCACAGATGGATAGCTTTAAAGCATTCTCTTTTAAATTTGATCTTTTCTTGAACAGCCTCATTCCATCACCACGATTCCTTATCTCTTTGTCCAAAACCTTTTGATTATCCTAAAAATGCTTTATCTACTTTTCTAACCTTCTTGGCCATCTCTTCCCACATGGTGTTTGCATCTTCTCGTAACTCCCAAGATCCTTCCTCCAACAATCTTCTCTTGAAAGTCAGTTGATTCTCCCCCTTTAGCTGCCACCACTTGATCCTAGGGTTCATCGCCTGACGATGCTTTTGTTTCCGACCCTTAATAACCACGTCAAGGACTAAAACCCTATGTTGAGTTGCCACGGGTTCTCCAGGAATAACTTTACAATTTTGACAGATTTTTCTATCTGGATTCCTTACCAGAAAGAAGTCAATCTGTGACCTTGAAGCTCCATTCTTGTATGTGATTAAATGTTCCTCTCGCTTCTTGAAGCAGGTATTGACAACCCTGAAATTATAAGCCATTGAGAAATCCAATATAGATTGTCCTTCCTCGTTAAGCTCTCCAAAATCAAAGCCACCATGGACCCTCTCATACTGTCTTGCTTATTTCCCAACATGACCATTAAGGTCCCCCCCGATGAAAATCTTCTTTTCTAAAGGTATGTTTCTAACCAATCCCTCCAAATCTTCCCAAAACGTTTCTTTAAGATATGCATCTGTCCCTACCTGTGGTGCATAGGCACTTATGATGTGGATAGTATCTCTTACAAAAATCATCCTTAAGCATAGTATCCTATCCCAATCCTTTTTACCTCCACTACACTCGGTGTCCATTCCTTGTCCACCATAATACCTACACCATTCTTTGTCCTTACTTTTCCAGTGTACCAGAACTTGAAGACTGAACAGTCAAATTTCTTAGCCTTTTCTCCAACCCATTTAGTCTCTTGAAGGCACAAGATGTTAGTTTTCCTCCTCTTCATAGTGTCCACAACCTCCATGGATTTTCCTGTCATGGTTCCAATATTCCACGTAGCAATCCTGATTTTGTTCTCCTCGACTAGCTTCTTTACCCTCAACCTTCCAGGAATATGCTCTTGTGACACTACAATCGATCGACGATGCAGTGGCTCTAGCTCATTTGACACTGTACTCGAGCCATACAGCGCGTTGCTTCTAGGCAACGACCTAGTATTAGTGGACCCTTGCTCATTTAACACTACATCCGGGTGCCGATGCAGCGGCTCTAGCTCACTTGTCACTGTACTCGAGCCATATAGTGCGTTGCTTCCGGGCAACGTCCTAGCATTAGCAAAATATTGTCGTTGATCCATGTTCATGAGAGATTCAACACATTTTTATGTTGGCTGTCGAGGGCCTAACACAACCCTCCTCCTTTCTCCGGGCTTGGGACCGGCTATAAAACATAGGTGGAGTTCCATCCTTAAAAGATAATCATGTAAAAAAAATGTCAAGGTTATAAAATAGGGAAATTATTGCCACTAATAGTGTCATTTGATCACTCCTTTGGTCATATCTCCTAAACAGTTCAAATATTATCTCAATCAAAACTAGACTCAAAGATCTTTCTAATGATATAAAGTATGCTAAAAACGGAGTTCGAATGAGAAAGTTACAACCATTTGAAGTTAACTAGAAATAGCCAACATTCTGACAACTAGTGCTGCAGTGCCCAGAACTGTACCTACCACCACTACAAGGGTTAGCAGCACCGCTGCAGTGGTGCAAGATAGACCTGTAGCCCCAAATTTGTGAAAACACTTCCTATTTCAATTTTCTCTCATTCCCAACTCAATTCTTGATCATTTTTCCATGATTTCTGACTCTAAATCACACCCTTAAACATTAGGAAACATTCCCAAACTTGAAATCTAAGATATCTTCAAAGATTCATCCCTAAATCATCAATCTCTTTCCCAAGCCCTAACTATTTTCTCCCAAAATCTGATATGAATTTCAACCCATGAAAATCTAACCTTTTGTCATGATTTCTCACTAATCCTTGGTTCCATTTTCATTATTAAACATAAGGGAAGGTCTAAGATCAACACCCAAGCTCAGACATCCTATTTCAATCCAATTCCAAACCATTTTTCCCAATACCCAAAAATATATAGAAAAGTGGGAGTATATGGAACTTACCTCAACTTTCCTCCTTTCCAATGGTGGTTGGTCACCGAAAACTTGAACCCACACTGGATAATAGTGGCCGTGAGCTTGAGGAAGTGAGGTTCCATGGGATTGAGGGTGAGAGGCAAGAGGAAGGAGGGCCATGGCATAAAGGAAGAAAGAACATGGAAATTAAAGATAATGGTGAGGCTGAGTGGCGTGAATGATATATAAGCATAGTGGTGGGAAATTACAAAAAAGCCATTAATCAAAGCACGGTTCAATCTTTTAGTAAGGGATAAATTGTACTTTCCCAAACCCAGATATTTTCCACTTTCTCAAAGTGCCACTCAACTCCACCCTTAGTTCTCATTTCTTGTATCAAAAGTTTTCAAATTTCCAATTTTCTCCCTCTCCATTGAGATGTACCAGAGAATAATTATTTTTCAAATTAATCCCTCCATGAACTTATGGCTCCTTCATATCCCCCGTGCAACATCTATTTCCTCGCCCCTTACCATTCATCGGATTTCACATGGTATCAAACTCCTCCATGCCATTTTCCTCCCATATAAATGGAAAATTTCTCTTGTATTTCCACATACACTATTATTTCATCTATAGTAACACCTAAGAAACCCTGGGTGTTACACCTCCCATTGCAAATCTTAAAAACCTGGCGACAGTGTAAGATATTGCTACTATTTCTTGTGTCTTTTATAATAATTATAATAATAATAATAATAATAATAATAATAATAATAATAATAATAATAATAATAATAATAATAATAATAATAATAATAACTTACAAAAAAGTTTTCTTGTTTGCCTCAGATGGGCTGCAAACATAGAGCTCACAGGAAGGATACCTGACTTCTTGGGAATTAGTCTAAGCCGATAACCTTGTAGGACAACATTGTCGGTACATTTTTTTTTAAATAAAAGATTAAGAAGCTAACCTTTTATGCACTGCAAAGTGGCATGGAGATTTGGAACAAATAACTTAATATTTTAAAAGACCATTGACTTTGTCTGGCTAATTTTCTTTTTTTTTTTTAAGCTTTATCATTGGTTTTAAGTGGAGAAGCATAAAGTCCTTTGACATGTGCTATATATGCAGGATTGTAGTGCCCTTGGTTAGAATGAATTTAATAAGAAGTTCTATACATAACATCTTCTTAGGAATGATTAGTTTTATGAGCTCCCAATGAGTTTCAGTTTGTCCCTTGAGGATTTACAACGGGATCTTATTAGTTAATCAGTCTTTAGTATTAAAGTCATGATTTTGAGAGCATTACTTGCCTTATTGTGTATTGTTTTCTTTTCTCAACAATAAATTCTTCTATTGAAAGAAAGAAAAGGCTAAATATTTTCTTATTGTATGAACAATCTGTGTAAAACAAATTCTTTGGTATGTGAAATATTTTTTATTCAAATATTTCTATCTTGTAGAGTATTGAGGAACATCAATATATTTCTAATTCAGTTCCATCCAATATCAATGAATTTCTAAATTTGACCTAGTTGTGAATACCACCTGTTTATGTAACTCTTCATATATATAAAATTTCTATATTTAAATTCGTTTGCTAGAAAATAATCAATCAAACTGTGGTGTCCATTGGATATCTTCAACATGAATATTGTTTAACTATAGGACAACCCTTAAATATTTGGTGCTATTTCTTTCAAAATGGAATGTTCATTAAGCTGAGTGATTTGTAATTAGAATTCGAAGTTTTCACCTTGGGTTTTGGGTAAACTTACTAGTTTACCAAGGCTCCTCAAAAAATTTGAATATCTATTATAACATTATCTATTTTATGTGGTGGAATATGGAATTGACTTTCTAGCTATTGTTTTAAGATTATTATTACTTTCAGGACAAAGTAAAAAATGATCTATGGTCTTGAATTGTTTTTATGATTCAAACCTAAATGATTATCCCATGCCTAATTCATTGGTTTATGGTTTATGCTGGTTCTTGCAGGGATTTGAGCTTCAACCATATCACTGGGCAGTTTTTCAATATAAGTTCACTCATTTACTTATAATATCCCATGCCTAATTAATTAAATTATAGAATTTCTAACATGCATCCAGATGCTGAAGTCTAATTCTGCATTGACTGGTAAGCCCACTCTGTGAGGGTCCAAAATGAATGCATTTATGATAGGGGTGTGAAATTCTATACTAAACTTATCTCCTTCTCTCAACTTCCTTTCAATCTCCTTTGTGATGAAGAATCATCTCCAAAACTTATATAGCCTTGGGGTTACGGTGCTTTGGAAGGAGGCTGATCGAACCGAGGAGTGATGTTCTTCTTTGGCTCCCCTTTAGCCAAGAGGTGTGGTTTGAGGCTAAGGTTCAAAAAATGGTTAGGGCTTAGAGGTTCAAGAGATTAAGGTGGGTCTTTAGGGTTCAAATGTTCACCATTTTTGTTTCTTTAGGCAAAAGAGAAAATGGGTCACACAACCTTTGTGGTGGATCTGGGTTAAAGGGTTGAAACGGGTCCTAAGGTAGGTTTAGGGCTAAAATGGATATGACCTGGGTCAGATGTAAAAGTGGGCTAAAGTGCTATTTGGTTTGGGGTTAGCTTCGCCTAGGCTAGGTGTTTGGTCAAAATAGAATATCCTAGCTGGGGTTGGGCTATCCAGAATTATTATTATTATTTTTATTCCCAATTTCTAATTTCTTATTTTTCTAAAATTTCTATTTTCAAATTTTATTTTCTAATTTCCAAATATATTCCTTATTTAATTTTTGATTTATTTGGAATTTTTAATTTTCTTTTTTATTTTTGGATATTATTTTATTTTTTAATTTCTACTTTTCATATTTTTTTTATCTATGTCTCGTAATTTTTTCCATTATTTTTTAATATCTATATTTTTGTATTTTTTTAATTTTTGTTTGAATTTTAGCTCCTTTGTAATTTTTATGATTTATTAATTTTTTTTAAAAAACTCCATGTTTATTATTTTAAAGTTTTAAGAAAGGACTTAGACAAAAGATGATGCATACACTTAGCAATACACATATACAAAATAAACACATCATCCATATTCATAAGAATTGTTAGTATTACAGAGCATGAGTATAGCATATGCTTCCAAAAAATCTTAAATGATGAACATTTAACTTGACTCTATACCAAGCATTAAATGTAATATTATTTTTTAAAGCATTTGTTAGAAGCCTATTTAGTAGATAAACTAAAGTGTTTATTACTTTTGCCCAAAACTTCTTATGAAGTTTTTTTTTTTCTCAAACATGAAAACTAGCCATTTCCATGATAGTTTTGTTTTTTATTTCAATTACACCATTTTTTGTGGTGCGTAGGTCATTATCATTTGGCAATGAATACCTACTTCACAAAATTCATTAAACTTATAAGAGATATACTCAGTTCACTTATCAAATCTAAGTATCTTCTTCAACTTGCATTCAATTTGGTTCTCAATCAAAGCCTTAAAATGTTGGAAATTGTTGATGCATCTACTTTCATCTTTTGGAAATATACCAAACACATTCTTGTAAAATCATTAATAAACAAGATGAAATACTTGTTGCCATTGACTGAGTCTATCTTCATGGGACCACATACAACAATGTGCACTAATTCTAGCTTCTTGGAAGCTCTCCAAGCTTGGTTAGTTGGAAAAGACAATTTTGATTGCTATCCTAACTAACAGATTTCACAGACACCAGCATAATCTTGAATGATCGGCATATTTTGAGCTAGACCATTGGACTACATATATTTTAGGTAAGAAAATTTAAAATGCCCAAATCTCTTATGTCAAAGAGATGATTCACCCGCAAAACTGGTAAGAGCTTGAATATTTGTAGACTTCTAATCTAACAAAAAACTTTGTTCTTTCATTTGAGCAATCATCAACTTTCGACCAATACCAAATTCTAATCTATTTGAGGTACAAATAAAAAATCTTAGATGAATTTTGCATTGTACCTCTTGAGCTTTCTGTAGTAATGGTTCCTTTGCCTTTCACATCAACAAAATTCACTGTTTCCAACTTTGACTCTTGAAGCATAGGATTTGTCAAGATTTGTAAACTTGTTGAGTTTTGAAGTCATGTGGTGTGTACCCCCACTAAGAACAAACCAAGATTCTAGTTTATGAGTTGATGTGTAGTTGGTGGTGATAAAAAGAATCTTCTACTTATGTTCTTCAGCAATTTGTACTTGCTAATTTTGTTTCTCTCTTTTTGCTAATGCCCAAAATGCTTACAGTTTTTGTGTAACACCCTATGTTCCTGGGTGTTACTGTAGTTGGTATAGTAGTATGTGTACAAAATTATGCAGGGAAAATTTTCATTTGGATAGGAGAGAAATGGCATGAAGGAGCTTGGCAACCTGTGGAAGTTCGGTGAGTGTTAAGGAATGAGAGAGAGACAGAATGAGCCATAAGTCCGTAGAGGGACTAGATTGAAATAAAATTATATTATAATACCCTTCAGTGGAGAAGGAAAATAATTGGAATTTGGGAAATAAGTAATGAGGATATATGGCGTTGTTAAAATAAAGAAAATATCTAAGTAGGAGGAAGTTACAATTTTACCCCCATAAGGGGTTAGGTCATGTGATTGACTTAAAGGCAATTTTGTAATTTTTCTCAAATTGTTCACATATATATATATATATATATATATATGTTGTGCCCCATATGCCTCAGAACATTTTCCCCTCTCTAGCTCTCTTATCTCTCTCACACTATCTCTCCCTTTCCCTTACCTCTCACCATTGACTCTATGGAGCCTCACCCTCTCAAGCCTTCAACCAACATTCTCTGGCATGGACGTGGTCCTCTGGTAATCGAGCATCATCAAAGAAGAGAAAATTAGAACTAAAAACTCCTAAATCCTTTTCTTTCAAATTATTTTTGGACATAGGGAAATAGGACTGCAATTCTCATCACCCAACCCAAGACTGTACACTTGGCCCACTGCCCTAAACGAGCCAGCTTGTTGGCCACTCTTTTCTGCTTTTTTTTTTTACTTTTTTCATAATATAATTTTAATTTTTTAAGTAAAAATTCAATAATTTTTAGTTAAAATAGCATTTATACATGTAAAACATTAATTCTTTAATTTTAAATAACTAATAACTTTAATTTTTCATATTTTCTTTCAAAATTAACTATATTATATTTAAATTTGAAAATTTATATTTATTTTTTAAAAAATTACAAAATTTTTTATATCCAAATTAAATATAAGGTTAGAAAATATAGAAATGTGATAAAGTGAGATTATTTATACTAAATAATATATTTAAAAAAAAACAAAAAGTTTTTTTAAAAAAAGACAAGCCCACAGAGGACTAAACGGGAAATTGATCAACCTGAGACCACCCATTTACGAGTGGTTCTAGTCTGACCGGCAGGCTACAGTCTTTTTCCTCAGTACTAGGTATCATTAGTCAATCGGCTGCTCTCGAGTTAGAACTGGTAGTACTTAGCCAATCGACCGCCAGTGAAGAGGGCAGTCGACTAGTTACTACCAGATAGCATTTCAAAATGTTAACCATTTTCTTTTCACATGTTTTCCTTTCCAACTAACTAAGAGGCCCTTTTGAAGGATCCTAGCAAGGATTGCCCCTCCAAACATCAAGGATTAGGATGGGTTGGCTAGTTTGGAGTAGAAGTGAGGATTTCTCTACCTTGCTTTGTATGTTTATTATTCCCGAAATCATTTGTTTAAGTGCTAATGATGATGTGTATAGGCTAGCTTGTCATGGCAATGTTGATATATGCACATGCATATAAATATGTGAACCCTCTGTGTATTAGATATGGATGGGTGAATCAAATTGAGTAGCATGGAGAATTTATATGCTAGGAAAATTAAAGGAATTGGCTATAGCATGGAAATAGCCTAAATACCTTGTATGTATATATGTAATGACATATATTATGGTTGAGTAGAGTATGTATGCATATGGGGTGTTTGAATAATTGATTTGTGGCCTCGGCCTATGTTGGTCACATGTAGTAATGTATAAGGATGTTTCGATTCAATAATGGTATGGATAGGCACACAACTCATACCTTAGGTGTGATAGGCATCCTAAGTGGTTCATGTGTAAACGTGTACCCCTATCTAATTGGCTTAAATTGAAGTTTAGAAAACAAATCCATACACATATGCATTTGTATACATACACATGAATATATATATAATTGGTTTATAAACAGAATTTTGTAACCAAGAACGTACTTATACATTTGGGAAGGTGTAGGATTACAATACATATGTTAAAGGAGTAGGAGGCACACATATATACACCCCCTGGGAGTCATATGGGTAATAGGTTCGGAGAACTAGGAAAGAGTGTATGTTGACCATAGAGATGGTCAAGTGAGCATTGTTGATATTCTGTGGGATGGTTTAGGTATTGTGGTATACCTCGAGTATGGAATGGTGTACTTTGTTGGGATGATGGATGGTATATGTATATATGTGGGGTTGAGACATATATGTGGCATACTTTGGCTATGGACTTAGGTGTATTATGAGGATTGTTTATGTTTATGGTGATTGTGGTTAGTATGGCCAATATGCCTCCGGGGGTCAGAAATTGGTGAATGTCGATGTGGGCATGAACCAAGGTCAGAGAGGGGGTATACCAATGGATAGCTGAATGATTGCGAGACATGGGCCAATATCCAGGACGGACTTCCTCGGGGCATATAGTGCGAGTTGTCGGTGTGGGCATGAGCTAGAACCCTTGAGGGACAGATCTAGGATTTGGTTCTGGGAGATGCCGAGCAGGTTTGGTTCTGATCATTGTGTGCCTTGATATGTTGTTTTATGTATACCCTTTTTCTTATATTGTGAGTGATATGGTTGCACCATACGGTCTATGATATATGAGATATCTTCTAGATTAAATAGATATGGCTAGATCTTAGTTGTGAGTAAGAAATATGGATGCCTGATATATATATATATATATGTATATGTATTGGTGTGAATGTGACATGTGTGATTGGTTATATTGGTGTATGATGCTTGCAAACATATATATATATATACACATATATATGAATGAATGAACAGACTCGGTAGTTATTGTTAATACTTACATTTGGACATTCGGGTTGAAAAGATTGTCGGGGTTGCATATGGCATGCTTGTGCACACTTTGCTGATCATATGCATTTAATTAATGAATTACTTATAATTATCTTGAATTTGTATTGCATTTGTTTGTGTAAGGTAGAGTTTTTGGGTGAGTCAGTGGATTAGACTCAAACCCTCATAGTTTTAGGTTCTGAAGACTTTTCGGTTTAGCGATTCGAGTAGCGAGGATGCCTCCCCATTATCTGTATCAGTCATAGCCCATGTTTGGGCTATGACAATATGCATTTTATGCTTGGCTTAAACCAACAGAAATTTTTGTAGGGGTTTGTCTTTTTGCAATTTGGACAAGGTGGAAAATTTCCTCCTTTCTTCAGCTCATCTATAATGCTATCACCTCTCTTTTTTACTTTTGATTTCACTTCTTGAATTTTTCCTCCATAATTTTCTTAAAACTTCCCTTTATCTTTTGGTAGGATAACCCCTTAATATTTTCTTCCATCCTTAAAGATCTTTTGAAAGTGATATTTTTGAAAACTTTTTGGAATCTTCAAGAAAGGAACTTTTTTATTCAAATCTCTCAGGAAGACTCACCAAGACCTTTTCCATGACATACATCATCTAACTCTTCACTAAATAATCTGATCTAATTTATAGTTTTCATGAGTTTATCAAAAAATTCTTTCACATTTGTGTATCCTTCATCCTTAAGGCTTCATATTCTCTCCTCAAGTTGAAGACCTCAATTGTTGTGTTCTTTCACTGCATTAGAACTCTTCCATGAGCTTGTCCCAAGCTACCTTTGCAGTTTCATGGGCCATGATTCTACTAAGTACATCATCATTCACAGCTACATGAACAATGATGAGATCCTTGTCTTTTTGGCAATTTCTTCTCTATGTTGTCTTATCTGAGTTATTATTGGGTTATTTGGAAGAAGAGACGGATCACTATCTATCTCCACAACCTCCCAAAGACCAGAAGCTCTTAGATAAGCTTTCATCTTAATGACCCACAAAACAATTTTCTCTTGAAAATACAGTAGGTGAAGGTAAAGAGGTTTTGCTAGATGCCAATTTGGTGAAGGTGTTTGAAGACAATTTTTTTAGGAGATTCTTACAAAATTTTCTCTCTTTCTCACACTCAAAGCCTCTCTAAGAGTATGAGTGCTCAGATACCAATTGAAGGATTTTTTAATTTTACTATGAAAGTTAATGTAACATCCCGACTTGGAATGCTACTAGCCCGATATAGTTCAACCATAACCATAGGCCAAAACTCCCAAACTACACATAACCTAAATTTCTATGAATCCATAATGAAAACAACATCAAAGAAGGGAATGTAGAATATATCATACATAAACTAGAGTTAGACAATATTTGTTCTTCAGAATTACATCAAGCAATCACACATTGATCAACTAGCATCTCATTCATACCTATATACACTGAACACAGATCACAAGATCCTACCTCATGGTTTATAGAGCTATCTGTAGAGTATTTACAAGATCCAAAACTTCAAAACATAGTTTAGAAAAGTAATACATATAAAAGTAATACCAGTCTAAGGAGCGATTTGGGCTTTCATCAGACGATGATGCCCTATTGCTTCTTTAATGAAAGTACTCTTGGCTCAAGATTGCAATCTAAAAAATATAAAAAGAAAAAAAAAGTGAGCTATGAGCTCAGTGAGTAGCTAAACCGAAGCATCAAGAAGGTGGATAGACCATTGAATCATAACACAAGTTAAGAAAAAATAAAGAATTATAGGCTTGTTTTGAAATCATATGGCATCAATTTTTTAAGTGGTAGGAAGAAAATAATTACTTTCAAATTCAGTTCCCTACATAGATCTCTCCATAACCCTTATCTCTCTAAGTAACCCCCTTATTCCTATACCCTACAAGAGTCTCTGCCACACGGCCTTAAGACCAATCCCTCTAAAGATGACCTTTTTCTCTCCAAGTATCTTTTATGTCTCTCCCTTTGTCAAGATAAGCTTTCATAAAAAAATCAGTGGTAAAATAAACAAGTTTTCACCTACTACTTGAGATATATCACGTATCATATTAGAGTCTCTTTGAAACATGCATACTTTCTCAACAATTTGAAGAAAGGAAAGATATAGAAAGATGTCATGTTATGCTAGTAGGTATCAAGAACTCTTCAAAGAAAATCACTCTCATCATTTAGTCCTTGAATCGCATTACATAACTCATTTCAAATTACAACTTAATCTGTAATCATGTGTGGAAATTGTATAGTAGGATTCAAACATTCAAAATTATCCTAACCCTTGAAGGGAAGCAGTAAAGGAGAGAGATTATAACTTAAATGATTGGTAAGGAATCTTTCATGCAATAAAATCACTTGAAAATATTTAAACCATGGAAAGCAAGATTGTGCTAGTTTAATTTCAAAATAATTTCTTGTTCTTCCAAGTCTAGCTATTTTCCGGGAGGTAGACCAAAACTCTATACTATATACTTGATTACTCTTTCTTTCTCAAGAATCTCATCCCACATATAAGATACCAAATCATCCTAACATAGATGGAAAAGGAGATAGAAGAACATATCTATAATACCCCAGATATTACGATGAAGTAACGAAGTGTGAGGTTGGGCAAATAGGAAATTCCTCCTTGTGAACAGAGGGATACCCGTAGGAATTTTGCCATGATTAACTGGTTAATTTTGCTATGTTTATGAAATGCATTATAGTGATTGTCTTTAAACATGATTGTTGTGTTGTGAGCTTGGTTATTTATTCGTAAATTTTATCAACCGACATGGAAGATCAAAATAACAAGGCATGTATATTTAATTCGGCACATCAAAGGCATCTTGGTGGAGGCAAGGTGATATGTGGCATTGTGTGGCACTTGTGAGATTTAATTAAATATGAGAAAGACAAGATAATACAAATGCCAATAGGTGGGGTGGATAGTAAATCTATAAGTGAAATAAGATTAATTAATTGATTTAATAATGTATATAATTAGGGGAGGAGTGATATTAGGCATGAGATGCTAGGGTAGAATTAGGAAACACATAATTAAATAAGATGACAACAACAAATTGAATAAAATGGGTAGTAAGCCACTATAAAAAAAAGGGTATATAACGTCAGTTTTTATAATCGACGTTAAATGCCTCATTTAACAAAAATTAGTGTGGTTTCTTGAAATCCGCGTTAAATGCCATTATAACTGACATTATCCCATTTTTATTAAAAACAAACAACCTCCAAAATGTTTCTGTGAAACTTGATTTCCTTATTTTGTTGTCATTTCCTTTTCTGTGGGATAAGGCTATGTTGTTGTTGTTGTTGTTGTTGTTGTCATTTCCTTTTCTCTCAAAACCAAAAACCAATTTCCCTCTCTCTCAAGACCAAAAGCAAAACCTATTTCCCTCTCTCAGTCCTTCATGAGTACCTTACTGGCTCACCCCTTAACTACGTGTGGTGTCCCTGCATCAGGTCTACCATTATAGTCCCCCTTAGCTATGTCTACCGACTACAATTTAATCCTCAGAATTGTAAGACCCTTCTCTGACTTAACCATGACCATCTGATCTATGAATGAGTTGTTCTGTGTACTGTAAGACCCTTTTTTGACTTAGCCAAAGCTGTCTCTGCTCGCCACGTATTGAAGCATCCTTTTCAGAGGTCATAACCCGTTCTATGCTCTACCCTTTCTTTCTTTCTTTCTTTAATTTTCTATCTGATTTTTTGCTTTTTTTAAGAGGGTTTATCTTTCATGTTCTTCTTTTTTGTTTGTAGGATTCAAGTTAATTGCTCTAATTATGTCATTTTACGTTATCTCTAGCCCTTTTTGTTACCCTAGGTGTTCAGCTGTATGCATTTCAATTGTCTCTCGTATGTTACTATAAATGAAGGAAAAGGGGAAAAAAAGAAAAAAAGGGGGGGGGGTTTTATGTTTTCTGTTGGTATCGAGTTTTTATGTTTCATTCCCATTACTAGGGTTAATAGGTATTAGTCTAGATTTTGGATGCTGCAATGGATTGTGTTCTATTGTTGCATAAAGGGGAGGGTTTGGAAACTAGCTTATTGGTTTGGATGCTTTGGTGTGTGGTTTAGGGTCACAAACGTTGGAGTAGCTTGGTGTGTTGGGTTGGATTGTGAAGAGATAGATTTTGGACTCTTCGCAAGTTACATGAAAAAGTATTGCTTCTTTTATTTTTCATCTTTCTTTTTTCTTTTGTTTTTTTAAACCTTCAGGGTCCCATTGATATAGTGAGAGATAGGGAATAATTTTGTAATGCACCCATTATTATGGTTTAGTTAAATGTACGTAATCTAGAGAGGGTGAAAATTTTTTTCGAGTTAAGGAGTTCCAACTAAAGGAACGAAGAATTATAAAGTTAATGATGACTAAGACATGTCTTGGACCAAGCAAGACTTCACCAAAAAGAAAAGACATAAGTGTGAGTGTAAGAAATTTATCCAAGGACTAAAGTGAAAAGAAAGAAAAATATAGTAAACTCTGGAGAAGAGGTTGAATAGGAACCTGTGAGGGAGAATGATTCTCATGAGGATGAAATCATGGGTTCGATACCATCAAGGTGTTAAATTTAAAGTTAGAATGGGTCTTGAGGCATTGAGAAGGACCAAAGTGAACAAAGACGAGATTATTGTATTTTTAGTGAAAATAGGATGCGATGACATGCATTTTTGTAGGAGTGTAGTTGGGTGCCCAAATTACGATTAGAGCTTTTATGGTATTCTTTACAAGTTTTAATTAAATTATTGCTTTCAAGAATGACCAAAATGAAAGAGGAAGTGGTGGGCCCCACATACACTCTAACATAAAACACACACACATACACTCATTTTTCCCATTCATTTTGCCTTCTCCCACTCTCTGAAGCTCTCTTTCCCTCTCTTTAGCTATGCCCCTCTCAAGCCATCATCCCCAACATTCAGCCACAACTTTTGATAGAGGATGGAAGACAAGGAAATTGAGGAGAAATTTGAAAGCTCATGTTCTCATCCTTTTTTTCCTTCTTCCTTTTCTTTCAAGAACATCAAACCCTAGATGAGAAAATTAGGGGAAAATGTTGTAAAATGTTTTTATAGGTTGAATGATGTGGATTGTTGCTCTAAAATGCTAGTTGATGAGGAAAGAATAAAGAATTAAAGGAATGATCATGTAGGGAATGAGATTAAAGAGTATGAGATGAAAAATGATGAAAGTTAGGGTTTATGATGAACATTTAATGATTCAAGCTTAAATCCATGGAATTAGCCTGGGATTTTAATGCCATTTTGATCCTAGAACAATAAGAATGAAAACCCATGAAAAGATTTGGGAGAAAGGGATGAATTTTGGGCTGGAAACATGAAGAACTGAGGTTGGATTCGAAGAACCAGTGGTGGGCACCCAAGGTGCCAATCGTAATTAATCATCAAAATTATATTTGTTTTACACCTTTCTTACTATATGTAGCCATCCCACTAGGTTGACAATTATGCTTTAGCCTTGTTTGAATGCTTAATTTGATAAAGCCTAAGGATTAGGTTGAGTAAGAGGCCAAGTACAAGAGTAATTGTTATACTTGCATTTTATGCATGAATGATTGCTTGTGGATATGATTGTTTGGTATTGAGTCATGGTGGTGCACCTCCATTATATGTGATTCCTTAGGAACCCATGAGGTTCAGTGGCACATGGTCCATGAAGCTTATGGGTCGGTAGAACAGTGTTCCTGCTCATGAGGCCTGGTGGCAAGTGGTCCATGAGGCCTATGGACTTCCTTTGATGATTTAGCCTCAGATACATCATGAGACTCAGTGGCACATTGTCTATGAAGCCTATGGGAGTTGGTGGAACAAAATTCCTACCCATGAGGCCTGATGACATGTGGTCTATGAGGTCTATAGTGATTAATGGTCAGAAACACGTATGAAGTATGCCAACGTTAGCAAAAGAGGCTTAGTGAGTCAAGTTAGTGAATTGATGCTTCTCGAGCGAGCTTGGTGGGTTACTGAAGCCGGTTATGGTGATAGCCCATAGTGACCCAATCGACTAAGCATGTTTGACGATTATGTTATATGCTTATGAGCATGAACTTAATGTTAATGTATTGCTGATTGAACTCTTGCTTATGATGAAATGATGTGAATAAGTGCCGACGTCTAGTTGACTGCCTATAATACTATGTTTACGGTATAATCTCTTAGCATCTCTATATAAAAGGACCAAGAAGTATAATAGAGATTTCATATATGTATAAGCATTAAGCTATACTGATTATTAATCTAATGTATGTCAAACAGCCCTGTGCCTAATAAGGTGTATACATCAGGAGGAACATTAGATGTTGTGTTCACATTTGTATCTTTACATTATTCATCTCTAATTTTTTTCGGTTGCATACATGATAGTATATATATATATGTATATAAGTACAATGGTAAGACTACTTTCGGTGAGTCAAGTTGTTGGATTCACTCCCTCATAGTTTCAGGTACAGAAGATGTCGTAACTCGACGATGCTTATGTCAAGGACACCTCTCCATCGATCAAGGTAAGGTAAAGTATTTTATAAGTTAGGTCAAGCTTGGTACTCTTAGTTAAGCTTTATAATCGGGTAGGCCATGTTATGGTATATACTCATGTAAAATATAGTAGGAACTAGCACAAAGATTTTGAATTATAATTATGATTATGTCGAGATAAGTGTAAAAGATGTATTTATTTAAATGCTATGAATGCTAGTTCATGAAGAAAAGGTAATTTAACTAGTTTTGCAGTAATTCGGTTTGCTTTTAAATTTAAAGATGGTTAAGTGAACAAAAAATGTAAGGGTTCTAAGTAAAAGCCAGGCTTGTAGCGATGCGGGTTAGGCATCGTCCATGCCAGTCACATGCCCAGTTCTATGGCGTGACAAATTTATTTGGCAGACATAGACTTCAGCTAAAACAAGAATAAAGAAAGAAGCTTTACATAGATCAATCAAAGCCACCTAATCATTTCAATTATATCATTACGATGATCTCTTTCTTCAACTAAGTTCTGACAAAAACTTGATAAAAGGCTCCTTTAAAAGGGATCAATCATTTAAGATAGCTAACACTCTTTACCTTTGTTACTTTTGTATTGCCATATTTGATTCTCTTGTTTTTGAGATTACATGTAGTAGTGTGTGACTGTGTAGCTCTGTTCTTTCTTTCTTTCATTCTCTACTTCACCATAATTAACATCCATTAAAGGACTTACACTTAGCTCTTTGCATTGCAAAATTAGGTAGGGTTGGCAATAAAAGACATGCTTGTGAACCTAGTGTTGTAAAATCACTTGTTCCTTTCTCCTTTGGGTCACCTTCCTGGAAACTTCTCATTGCCTTTGATACAATTGCTTGGTACTATTTTTCCCACTAGCTACTTCACTTCACCTTCATCATCCTTACTTCTTTTGAAATTTCTAATTAAGAGTACTATTAGATTTTGTCTCAAACTAACCCACATGCTAATTTTGACAAACAATTAAAAAAAAAACTTATCATCATTCATTACATATTACTGAGACTAGATGATATTGCAGTCCTGATTTTAGAACTTTCATGTTAGTAATCTACCAATTAGAGGAACAAAAACATCCTCTTGATCACTTGGATGAAAAACTATTAGAATCGAATACTTGGTTCTTCTAGGACCGTTTTGCAATGATGATTTATTGGTTAGTGCAACAAGAAATGATATGTTTTTTTTATTGATATCTATTTCTATTTCTTTGGACTTTATTTTTTGTTGTTTATTGATATTTATTTCTATTTCTATTTATTTCCAAATTTAACTTTATTTATCTTAAACAAATCTTTATTTTTATAGGGTAGAAAAAGAGGTGATTATTTTCTTTAAATTAAGGTGATGGAGTCACTCAAGCAAAATAGTAACTCTATATTCATAGGAAGCAGCATGGTGGGTGAGGGGTCCTTGGGCCTTAGTGCAAATTTGACTATTAAATGATTTGACATTTTTAAAGATTTTATTTGTTATTAATTCATCTAAGATTTGCCTCAACTGCATTTTCCTTGCTTAAAGATTAAGTCATGAATGAAGTTAAAGGAATGATTAAAAACAAATTTTTTTAGTACTGAATATCCATAACTAACTTACATATATTAAGAGAAGATGTCACATTCAATTGATATAATGTATTGAATTTACTTAACAACATCTATGCTAATAATTTCTTTTTGCTACTCATGTCATATCTTCCTTCCATTTACTTGCATGGACAAACTTATTTCTCCACACATGGTTGTCATCATTGCTATGTTTATGGTCTTGGAATGTTAAGCTATTCAATTATGGAATTTCATGCCTCACATTTAAAATTCAAATCCTACTGTTTTAGTGGTGCTATAATTACGATTAGGGTGGGGTAGGGTATATTGACATGAGTGCTTGCTTGACGTGTTGAAAGGAAGAAAAGAAAAATGACATTGGCCTCATGGACTTGAGTTTTATTTCTTCTCTCAATTACCAAGCCACATACTAAGATAAGAATATTTGCCACATACGTGCAAATTGAATTAATCACACTTTATTCATTCATTTTTCTATTCTTTATATAAGGAAATGTCTATTCTATTACAGACTATTGTGTGTTTTGCTTTTCTTACGCTTCTTCCTTTTGGCTTTGCACAGGAACATCTCTTACTGTAGGATTTGCAATCTCATCTTCAACTATACTTAGAATTGCTTCTCAGTTGATCTAACTTGGAAAAGTAAGTGACTCTTGAGACATACAAAACAAGCCATTTTAGCAAATCTTATTATTTATGTCAATTATTATGTATGATTCATGTTTCTTGTTGTGGGATAGTACTAGGTTGATTAATTAATGGGAGTGAAAAAAAATTTCCATACTTATTAGGCAATAAGAAAAATTAAAATTGGCAATTATCACTATTTTCTTTTCAAACTATATGAAATTTGATTTCTCTAAGGGGTACCTAACCTTAGACTTTTAAGTTAAGTTCACCCTCAAAACCTATTTTTGCTTTGATAATGCACTACTGTATCTTCTGTTGCTAATATATGAAATTTATGCTTGATGTTTGTTGTTGGTATTTGTATTTGTTATTTTCATGATATTTGATTGCTTAATTTACAAATTTACTAGTTATAGTTAGTTATAACTTGTGGTAACTTATAGGTGTAATGATGGATTAAAGTTGGATTAGCAAGCCAAGATTTTCACCTGAATACGTCATTGGGGTAGAAGGCTCTCTTGATTTTGTGTTTTCTAGATCTAATGGGCAAAGAGTTGTGAAATGCCCATGTCTTTCCTATGTTTTTAAAAAATGTTTTACAAGAGATGTTATATTTGATCACTTGATATACAGTGGATTTCCTCAAGGGTATACTACTTGGATTAGGCATGGAGAACGCATAAAGAAAGATGGTCCTATTAGTCCCATGGTACAATAAGTGGAACAAGTAGGAGGTGATATGCATGATTTACTACACGATGCATTTATGTTTGTGGAGAAGGGAACATTGATAATTTGTTCCATTAGATTCTAATAATAATGGGCTCAATGAGGAAACACACAAGTTTGCTGAGTTAATTCATGATGAAAATGACGAATTATACGTTGGTTGTATGAAGTATTCAAAGCTTTCCTTTTTAGTGAAGCTTTATCACATTAAGTGTTTATGTCGAGTGAGTGATCAAGCAATGGAAATGATTTTAGAGTTGTTAAGGGATGCAATTGAAAATAAAAGGTTTCCAGACTCTTTTTATGATGCCAAAAAGACCATAAACAAGTTGGGTCTTAATTATAAAAAAATACATGCTTGTCCAAATGATTTCATGTTATATTAGGGTGATGATGCTGAGCGCGACAAATGAAAAACATGCAATACCTCTAGGTGAAAGACTAATACAATGGTGGCAAATAATAATGGAGTTAGTGCAAATTAAAAAAAAAAAGCCTGCAAAGGTTTTGTGCTACTTTAGTTTGTCATTGTGTTCATTGATAACATGTGTATCCAAAAAGTCCCAAAGAGCATGAACAACATTTGTGTATTGTGCTACAGACCTTTAGAGAACACCATCTTTATGCTAGGTTCTTGAAATGAAATTTTGGTTGGAATAAGTCACGTTCTTGGGGCATATGGTTTCTAAGGAAGGGTACCAAGTAGACCCTAGTACAGTAAGAGCGATGCAAAAATGACCTCGGCCAACCATGGTGACTAAGATCAGAAGTTTCTTGGGGTTGGTAGGATATTACCATCATTTTGTTAAAGCTTTTTCAAGGCTAGCCTTGCCCCACTCACTAGGCTAACACAGAAGAATATCTAGTTTATATAGATAGATGCTTGTGAGGAAAGCCTCTCGAAGCTAAAGGAATGCTTGACATCTACTCTCATTCTCATCTTGCCTTTGAGATCAAGAGGATTTTCTATATATTGTGATGTGTCTCGAGTGGGTTTAGGGTGTTTCTTATTGCAGTATGACAAGGTGATCGCCTATACATCACAGAAACTGAAGCGACATGAATAGAACTATCCCACACACGATTTAGAGATGGTAGTCATATTTTTTACATTAAAGATTTGTTGTCATTACCTATATAGTGAGACATGTGAGATCTATACCAATCATAAGAGTTTCAAGTATATTTTCTAATAAAAGAATTTGAATCTAAGGCAAATGAAGTAGATAGAACTCCTCAAGAATTACGATTGCACGATCTTTTATCATCCTGGGAAGGCTAATGTGGTAGCGGATGCCTTGAGTCATAAATCCATAGGGAGTTTGGCATATATCGTAGACTATAGAAGACCCTTGATATATGAGCTCTATGAGCTAGAGGCGGACGAGTATGGTTTGAGATCACCGACTCGGGTACGTTTCTGGCACATATGCAAGCCAAGTCATCTTTGGTTGAAGATGTGAAATTAGCTTAGTCGGATGATCCTGATCTTTGTAAAGTTAGGGACAAAATGGAGAAAGGAAAGGAGAGTAGCTTCTCTTTGGATGAGCAAAGGATAGTTCAGTTCGAGAAATAGCTTTGTGTATGCCAAATGTAGGGTTTCTTCGGGGTAAGATTATAGAGGAAGCCTATCATACAGCCTACACAGTGTATTTGGGTATTAATAAGATGTACCAAGACATGAAATCTTTGTTTTGGTGGGATGGAATAAAGTGTGACGTAGCTTATTATGTGTCTAGCTTCCTAACTTGTCAACAAGTTAAGGTAAAGCATAAGAAGAAGCCTGGATTGATCCAGCGAATGGAGATACTGGAGTGGAAGCGGGAGAACATCACCATGGACTTTGTGATAGGGTTGCCCCATTCTCTAAAAAGATATGACTTGATATGGGTAATTGTTGATTGACTTACAAAAGTTTCACATTTCTAACCAGTGAAGACAACTTATGGTGCCGCCAAGTATGCACAGCTATACATAGCTGAGGTAGTGAAGTTGCATGGAGTACCTACATCTATTATTTCATATCGAGGTACTCAACTCACATCCCAGTTTTGGATGATGTTCCAAGAAGCCATAGGTGCTCGGGTTGATTTGAGTATGGCTTTCCATCCTCAAATAGATGGTTAATCGGAATGTACTATTCAAACCTTGGAAGATATTTTGAGGCTTTTGTTGTAGACTTTGGATGTAGTGGGAGAATCATTTACCTTTGGTTGAGTTTACATACAGCAACAGTCATTGTGCTAGTATTAAAATGGCACCATTTGAGGCCCTGTATTAGAGACGATGTAGATCTCCTATTGATTAGTTTAAAGTTAGTAAGGTGAAGCTAATTAGACCCAATCTTGTTCATGATGCCATGAAGAATGTAAAGCTCACTTGTTAAAGGCTCTTTGTGACTCAAAGTAAGCAAAAGGCCTACGTAGATCATCGTAGGAGGGATCTTGAATTCTCAATTGATGACACAGTCTTCTTGAAAGTATCTCCTATGAAGGGCAAGTTGAGGTTTGGGGTGAAAGGGAAGCTTAGTCCAAGATTCTTAGGACCGATCTTAGAGTGAGTAAGCAAGGTGGCTTATTGGTAGCCTTACTGATAGATATAGACGACATTCATCTGGTATTCTATGTTTCAATGTTAAGAAAGTATCTTCATGACCCCTTGCATGTTTTGCAACCATAGGAAGTCCAGCTTAGTGAAGACTTACCTTATGAGGAAATTTCGGTGGCCATTTTCGACCGGCGAGTGAAAAGGCTTAGATCTAAGGAGTTACCTTTTGTGAAAATCCTTTGGCAAAACCACTCGCACGAAGTGGCTACGTGAGAATCTAAGGAAGCCATGAGGTCAACGTATCCCCACTTGTTTGATGCTTAATTTAATACCTTGGTCCTTTCCATTGGTAAGAGAACATGGTTACTGTGAGGTCTTTAAATTCTTGTTTGATAATTATTCCGTTTTACGTAGCTTATGTGGTAACGTTATGCTTGGTTTGGAATATTGTGACTATATGATTATTGTCCAAGTTGAATCAAACAAATTATTGTAATTGTGGGATATATAAGATATTAGGTACTTTGTTAGTTATGGGGTCCCAATTAACAATTATTATATTTTACCTTTATTCAAGTTATTTGTGTTTTATTTTCCTAAGAGGGGACAAGGTGGGGATTAATCTTATTGTGCTTCTTGGTAATCCCCACACATGTCATCTTTTCTTTCTCATTCCCCTCCCTTTACCCAATTCGTCTGTCTCTCTCTTTCGGCCCACTACCCTTGCAAGTCACGAAGGCACACACACTCACATTGCAAGCTTGGCAATCTCCTCCCTTCATCCCCTCTTATATACTTGAGCCACCTTCCATTCAAGGTATGATTTCTCTTCTTTTCCCCAATGTTGGTTCTTAGAAACCCTAGAGAAAATTGGGGGTTTTTCGAGTAAGGCCTTATGGGTATGTTTGGAGGTTGCTCTGAACTCCTTCAACATTAAATCACACCCTAAGGAATAAACATTTGATGAAATCCAAGAATTTTGGTCGAGATTCAAGGTTGAAGAAGGGGTATGTCTTCTTGAAGTGGGGGAAAAATTTTAGAAATAATAAAGAGTTATATTTTGAAGTTACTTTGGTTTTCAAACTGAATTTATGCCCTCTTTAAACTCTTTTTCTGTCTAGAAAAAGCTTTGATACTTAATAGATTGCTGAACGAGAATTTTTGGGGTCCCTGTGCTGTTGGTCGAAGCATCCATGGCTACCCATCCATGTGATGAGCTACCCAAGAGTTGGGTAGCTGGCATCTCTGGGCACTAGCATAGGCGCCCAAGTGCCAGCTCCCCTGAGCCTACCCTAGAGTTTTGTGACTAGCACTTATGAGCGCTAGCCTCCTATGACTTCCTCCTATCATAAAATGTTCTTCTTTTAAAACACTTCTCCCTTGTACTCTTGTCTAGAACTTTGAAAGTTAGACTTATATACACCTCTTTTTTATTGCATTAGCCTACAAGATTAATTTAACTCAATGGTATTGGTAAGATGATACTAAACTAAGGTGAGGGTAACCAAACTTCTTCTTATTGAATCTTGTTAAATTCTATTATTTTAAGATGTTGGGAAATTTCGGTAATAATGTAACGTCTATGATTTTATAGCATATGTTCAAATGATCTTAATTGATTATGATAAAAATATGATGTAAGGATATAAGTTGGAAATGCGATTAGATTATGTGTGAATGATCATAAGATATCTAGTTTGATTACTGTGTAAATGTATATACATTGTGATGAATTACGGTTAGGCTTCGATGTCCCCGGTCTCACATTTCTGCACGCATAGTATAGGCTTGTGAGTTATGGTCGTGAGTTGCTTGGGAATCGATTGGCATACGACTAGCATTCATATTATGTGTTACAGATTAGGCAAGTTGGCTTCGGTGTCCCTGGTCTCACGTTGCTGCAAGCACAGTATAGGCTCGTGCATTATGGTTATGAGTTGCTTGGGAATCAATTGGCTTTCGTCCTATATATGATGAACTATTTATATGTTTTCCCTTATTTATTTATTAATTATGAATTATTATATTACCCTCACTGAGACATCCATTCTCATTCTCCTAATTTTTCAGATTCAGAGACCCTTGGGAAGGCCTCCCCATGAAGTGTGATTCGTGTCCTCACCCCATCGATCGGGGTATTGTATATTTCGGTTCCTCACTTTTATTTTGTAAAACAAAACTTTAGTTGTGCTTTATAAATTGGATAGGTAAGGATTGGGACGTAACCCTTATAAAGGTCTTTGTTCTTGGGCGCTCGAGCTTTTGTTTAGATCTAATTGTTGTATTCTTGGCATGTAGTTGTAGAATGTAAACAATTAGATACTTGAAATCTTATAATGTATTAAATGGTGAACTTTCAATATGATATCATGTTCAATTTTATACTTGTAGAATGATTATATCCTATGCTTATTCTCCTTGGAGTTGATCTTTAGTATCCCATCAAGGGTTACAGTGGATCGTGGTGTCTCCACCATACCATTCATGCACCTGTATGGGGGTCGTGACAAAGTTGGTAGCAGTTTGTGGTTTAAGTTTCCTATTAATTTACAGAGCAAGGTAACCTTGACGGTATGCTCTCTATTGCTACGATCCCAAGTGTAGCCACGGGGAAAGGTCCCGTTAAAGGCTCTATAGTTTATCATCTCACACATCTTTCTAAAGTCTTAATTTTGATCATTTCTATGTTCGATGATTATGAGTACTGAGTCTAATCAAACCTTATATTGTAGACTCGTGATGACTTCAATGCCTTCTAAAGCATGAGAATGGGAGGGGGACAACCCGAAGCGCCCTTTAATTGTTCCCCCTTAAGGTAATAAAATAAATCGTGAACGGGTAAGGGAACAAGGTGCAAGTGTTGATGGCCTTGATGTCAAAGGTTCTGTAGGAATGCCCCGTAGGGGAGCGAAGGCACCTCCTCAATCTGAAGTGGCTACCCTCATGTCTATTCTTGTAGGAATGTAAGGGTCTATAGAAGCCTTGATGGTAGGCGTTTAAGGAATATTGCAAACTATGGTGGCATTACTAGACAGGGTGCCGAGACAAATCCTCATGTGGTCACTACTTCCGCACCAATCCCTCCTCAAGCAACGCTAATTGTTCAAAGGGCCTTTCCAATCTTTTAATGGGGGACCACCCTACTAGTAAGGTTTCTGAATTTCTTAAGCTGGAACTGCCTACTTTCTCGGGATAGTTGATGATGATCCCCAAGAATTCCTCTACCAGATTATAAGGATTCTAGTTATTCTAAGGTGGCCTAAAGATAGTATGGTTGACGTAACTGACTTCCGATTTAAGGGCAATGCTAGCGATTGGTGGGAAACTTGGTTGGCGAGCCGACCTGCAAGAATATAACTTATTACTTGGGGTGAGTTCTATGAGGCATTTCTTGAAAGATTCTTTTCAGAGATAATCCAGATGGCTAGGGAGCAAGAATTTGAAAGGTTGTAGCAAGGCCCTGACATGTCTATCGATGAGTACAATGCAAAATTTTTTTGTCTGACTCGCTATGCACACCATATGGTACTATATGAGAGATGTCGAATAAGGCAGTTCATTTTGGGTCTTTCTCAACTGTTTTATGATGTTATATCCCCACAAGTGAATATAAGACAATAATTCAGATCAAGTACCTGTTACCCAGATAAATGACTTATTCGATAAATTACAAGGGGCTCAATGCTTCTCTAATATTGACCTCCATTCGAGCTATCACCAATTAAAAATCAAGGCAGAGGATATTCCAAAGACTACATTCTAGACAAAATATGTCATTATGAGTTTCTTGTAATGTCCTTCGGACTCACAAATGCTCCAGTAGCTTTCATAGACCTTATGAACTGGGTATTCAAACCTTTCTTGGATAGGTTTATAGTAGTATTCATTGATAACATTTTGGTCTACTCCAAGAGTCCTAAAGAGTATGAGGAGCACTTGAGGATTGTCTTACAAACCTTGAGAGAGCATTATCTGTATGCCAAATTTTCTAAGTGTGAGTTTTGGCTCGATCAGGTCTCCTTCTTGGGGCATGTGGTCACGAAGGAAAAGATTCGAGTTGATCCGAGTAAGATTGAGGCCATGCAAAATTGTCCAAGGCCTACTTTTGTCACCTAAATTAAGAGCTTTCTAGGTTTTGCGGGTTATTATCGCCACTTCATGAAAGACTTCTCCTTAATGGCTGCTCCTCTGACTAAGTTAACTCAGAAGAAAGTAAAGTTTGTTTGGACTGATGCATATGAAGAAAGTTTCACCAGCCTAAAGAAGTGCTTGACAACTGCTCTGGTTCTCACATTGCCCTTGGGGCATAGTGGATATACAATGTATTGCGATGCATCGCGAATTGGCCTCGAATGTGTTCTAATGCAACATGGAAAGGTTATGGCCTAAGTGTCACGACAACTCAAGAAACATGAGCATATCCTACGCATGATCTAGAGATAGTGGTGGTTGTTTTCGTCTTGAAGATTTGGAGACACTATCTATATGGAGAAACCTGTGAAATCTATACATATCACAAAAGTTTCAAATATATATTTGAGAAAAGATACCTAAATTTGAGGCAGAGGTGATGGCTAGAATTGTTAAAAGACTATGACTACACAATATTATACCATCCTAGAAAGGCGAATATGGTAGTAGATGCTCTGAGTAGGAAGTCCATGGCGAGTTTAACCTATACTGCCGTACAACGTAGTTCTCTTGTTAAGGACTTACACAATTTACGAAAGAGTGGAGTTCGTTTTGAGCTATCTATGGGGAGCTCTCTTATAGCCTATATTCTGGCAAAATTGTCACTAATTGAGAAGATTAAGAAAGCTCAGAAGGAAGACCTAGAGCTTGCAAAGATCATGACTGAAGTCATAATGGAGGGCAAACATACTAGTTTTCAGGCTAACTCTACAGGGGTCCTTTGGTTTAAAAGACGCCTATGTGTTCCATATAATGAGTCATTGAGGAATAAAATTCTTGGTGAATCCTATAATACGGCCTATACCATCCACCCCGGTGCGGCTAAGATGTACCATGATATGAAGCAGATCTTTTGGTGGGAAGGCATGAAGAAAGATGTAGCAGAGTACGTATCTCGATGTTTAACTTGCCAGCAAGTTAAAGCAGAGCATTAGAGGCCCGCCGACCCCTTTCAAGGAATAGCGATACCAGAATAGAAGTGGGAGTGTATCATTATGGACTCTGTAGTTGGCTTAGCACATACTTCTTCAAGTTATAACTCCATCTGGATTATTGTGAATTGCTTAACAAAGGTTGCACATTTCTTACCGACGAAGACTACCTTTAGCGTAATCAATTATGCACAAATATACCTCAATCAAATTGTTAAGCTTCATGGTGTACCAGTCTCTATCATTTCAGATCATGGCCCATAATTTACCTCTCACTTTTGGAAGGCCTCTTAGGAAGCTTTGGGCATAAGAATGGATTTGAGTATTGCCTTCCATTGCCAGATGAATGGTCAGTCAGAGAGGACTATTCAAACTATTAAAGATACGCTCTGAATGTGTGTTTTGGACTTTGGAGGTAATTGGGAAAAACATCTTCCTTTGGTAGAATTCACTTATAATAATAGTTATTAGGCCAGCATTAAGATGCCTCCCTTTCAGGCCCTTTATGGTAAACAGTACAAGTCCCCGGTAGGATGGTTTGAGATTGGAGAGACTAAAATTCTCAGTCTTGATTTAGTCCATGAGGCCTTAAAAAAAGTGAAGCTCATTAAGGAGAGGTTACTAGCAACTCAGTCTAGATAAAAAGCATATACAGACCACCAAAGAAGGGAACTTGAATTCGCGGTAAGTGATATGCTGTTTTTAAAGGTATCACCTATAAAATGAACTATGAGATTTGGGCAAAAAGGGAAGCTAAGCCTAAGATTCATCAGACCCTTTCAGGTCCTAGATAAGATAGGCAAGTAGCCTATCACTTAGCCCTACCACCAAGTTTAGAGGGGATACATATGGTTTTTCATGTGTCTGTGTTATGAAAGTACCTTTATGATCCTTCTCATGTGCTACAATTTCAAGCGGTTTAACTTGATTAAGTCTCTTAACTATGAAGAGGTTCTTGTGGCCATTCTTGATTGCCAAGTGAAGAAGCTTCAATCAAAGGAAATACCTACTATAAAGGTTTTGTGGAGAATTCATTCTCAAGAAGAGGCAACGTGGGAAACCGAGGATGACATGAAATCTTAATATCCTTACCTTTTCGATTCTTGATTATCGTAGTCAAAAATTTAGAGGACCGAATTTCTTGAGGGGGGAAGACTATAATACCCTAGTCCTTTCCATTGGTAAGAGAACGTGGTTACCGTGAGGTCCGTAAATTCTTGTTTGATAATTATTCCGTTTTATATAGCTTATGAGGTAACGTTATGCTTGGTTTGGAATATTGTGATTGTATGATTGTTGTGTAAGCTGAATCAAACAAATTATTGTAATTGTAGGATACATATGATATTAGGTACTTTATTAGTTATGAGGTCCCAATTAATAATTATTATATTTTACTTTTATTCAAGTTATTTATGTTTTATTTTCCTAGGGGGCACAAGGTGGTGATTAATTTTCTTCTTGGCAATCCCCACACTTGTCATCTTTTCTTTCTCATTCCCCTCCCTTTACCCAATCCATCCGTCTCTCTGTTTTAGGCCTCTACCCTTGCAAGTCACGAAGGTGCACATACTCACATTGCAAGCTTGGCAATATCTTCCCTTCAACCTCTTTTGCATGCTTGAGCCACCTTCTATTTAAGGTATGATTTCTTTTCTTTTCCCCAATGTTGGTTCTCAAAAACCCTAGAGAAATTTAGGGGTTTTTCGAGTAAGGCCTTATAGGTATGTTTGGAGGTTGCTCTAAACTCCTTCAACCTTAAATCACACCCTAAGAAATGAACATCTGATGAAACACAAGAATTTTGATCGGGATTTAAGGTTGAATGGGGGTATGTCTTCTTAAAGTGGGGGAAAATTTTAGCAAATGATAAAGGGTTATATTTTAAAGTTACTTTAGGTTTCAAATTGAATTTATACCCTATTTGAACTTTTTTTTGTCCAAAAGAAGCTCTTATACTTAATAGATTATTGAATGAGAATTTTAGGGGTCCCTGTGCTGTTGGTTGAAGCATCCATGGCTACTTAGCCATGGGTGCCCAAGTGCCAGGTCTAGCACACAAGGTACCCTAGCTTGGCAACCATGTGATAAGTTACCTGAGAGTTGGGTAGTTGGCACCTCTGGGTGCCAGCATGGGAGCCCAGGCGCCAGCTCTCCTGAGCCTACTTGAGAGTTTTGAGACTAACGCCTATGGTTACTTAGGCCAACCTCATGTGACTTCCTATTATCATAAAATGTTCTTCTTTTTAAACTCTTCTCCTTTCTACTTTTGTTCAGAGCTTCGAAAGTTAGACTTACATAAACCTCTTCTTTCTCGCGTTAGCCTACAAGATTAATTTAACTCAAGGGTATTGGTAAGATGATACTAAACTAAGGTGAGGGTAACCCAACTTCTTCTTATTGAATCTTGTTAAATTCTATTATTTTGAGATGTTGGGAAATTTCAGTAATAATGTGGCGTCTATGATTTTATAGCATATGTTCAAATGATCTTAATTGATTATGATATAAATATGATGTAAGGATATAAGTTGGAAATGCGATTGAATTATGTGTGAATAATCATAAGATATCTAGTTTGATTCTGGTCTCACGTTGCTACACGCACAGTATGGGCCCATGCGTTGTTGTTATGAGTTGTTTGAGAACTGATTGGTTTCTGACTAGCATTCGTATTATGTATTGCAAATTAGGCATTTGGCTTCAGTGTCCCCAGTTTCACGTTGCTGCATGCATAGTATGGGCCTGTGCGTTGTGGTTGTGAGTTACTTGGGAATCGATTGGCTTTCGTCCTATATATGAAATGAATTGTTTATATGTTTTCCCTTATTTTTTATTAATTATGAATTGTTATATTACCCTCAATAAGACATCCATTCTCATTCTCCGTCTCTCTCAAATTTTCAGCTTTAGAGACCCCTGGAGAAGGCACCCCTCGTGAAGCATGATTCATGTCCTCACCTTATCGATCAGGGTATTGTATATTTTGGTTCTCCACCATTATTTTGCAAAAAAAAAAAAAAACTCTAGTTGTGCTGTGTAAATTGGATAGATAAGGATTGGGATTTAACCCTTCTAAGGGTCTTTGTTCTTGGGCGCTCGAGCTTTTTTTTAGATTTAATTGTTGTATTCTTGGCATGTAGTTGTAGAATACAAACAATTAGATACTTGAAATCTCATAATGTGTTAAATGGTGAACTTTCATTATTATTTCATGTTCAATTTTATACTTGTAGAATGATTGTATTCTTTAGTTTCCCATCAAGGCTTACAGTGGATCGTGGTGACTCCACCGTGCCGGTCATGCACCCGTATGGGGTCATGACACTTAAGGTGAGAAATTTGGGGACCAAATTCTCTTAAGGGGGAAGTCTATAATATCCAAGTTCTAGGGGTCTATGATTTTTGTGTGTACTTTTGTGTAACTTTTGTGCTACATGTATTACTGAGTTTATGGTTATTAAATTGTGGTGTGTGCCTAAATGTCTGGTATCTAGAATTATTATGAGATATGATGCTTTAATCTATTGTGGCTAAGTGTGGAGATTGTTGACTTTGGGATAAGAGTCAAGGGGGACATGGAGGAAATTACTTTATTGTTGCTTCTTAAATTCTTCTCCTGATGGATCAAATAGCTATTCATTCATCTCCCTCATTCTCATTTCCTCTCTCTTTCGCCAAAGCTCTCTCCCTCACAGCAACTCTCAATCTCTTTCCCTTGGAAGCTTTTTGGAGGTGGTATTTGCTCCTCTCTTGGGTAAAGCTTAAAGATTGGTAAGTGTTCTTCCACATCTTCTCTTAAATTTTTCATAACCTAGGAACCCTAGGTATAGACCTGTCAATACGGGCTAGCCCGTCTCGAATTAAGGGAAAAACGGGTTGGGCTGATCTAGCCCAGCTCGTGATGTACTAGCTAACAGGCCAAATGGGCCAGCCTGCACAATATTTTTTTAATGTTATTTTTTTAAGCTCCCAGATCAATCCTTCCTCATGTTGTTTGGTAGTGGTTAAGTAGCTAAAATTGGGCCTTAAAGGCCTTCCTATCCTAAAAGAAACCCTAGTTTAACTAAGAGTCTAAGACATTGAAAAATTGAGAGACTCTAAGAACTAAGATGAGGAGAGACTCTAGGAACTAAGACGAGAAGGCAAGAACCTAACCAGCTGACGCAGGCCGAAAGGGACTCCGATACAGGTAGATATGGATGCATCTCAATTCATCCATTAGAGATCAGTTTGTGTTCATCTGACGCATGTAAAGATGGATGTCGCTGACTAAGGAAGAAGAAGATCAAGAATGAGTGAAGATCAAGGAGAAGAAAGAGGAAGATCAAGATTCAAGAATATTAAGTAACGGATTCAATGTGTACCTACCATATGCAGACTTCGACGAAGACGATAAAGGCAGCCGAACTTTAAAGACTGATGATAGCATAAACAACGTAGCTAGGGACTCAAATTGAAGAAACCACTTTTCTAATGGAAGAGGTCTGTAGTTGATTTAGGAGTCTGGGCCCTCTAAGATGTTATGAATTCATGTGTATATATGATATATATATATATATATATATATATATATATATATTTAAAAAAAATGTAAAGGATGGGTTATATAGGTTACCCAGGTAAGGCTAAGTAGACCCAGTCCTTTGCAAGCTGGCATTCAGCTAGCCTAGCCTTCCTCTTATGCAGGGATCCAAGCTCGTTTTGACAAGTCTATGTAGGAAGTGTGGAATTTTCTAAAAATAAAAGTTTGGGTATGGCTTTAAACTCCTCCCTTGTTGTTATGTTAACCTTGAAGATTGTTGTTATGCGGTAAATTGTTGGAGAATCATATTTTTGGGTGAACTCTTTTACAAATTAGAAAAATTGGGAAGTCTTGGGAATTCTTGATTATCATGCATGGTGATTCTCTTTAGCTTAGGTAGGTATTTTCTATTGTTTGGTGAAACTTAGGTTGAGAGTACATCAAGTTTGAGTGGGGATTTAAGTTAGAATGATTTGTGATGGGATTGAAGAGCTTGGAAAACTGATTTTTGAAGTCTGTTAGCAACTAGTCAACTATCATGGCTCGACCAATCGACTAGCTACCTCTAGTGTATTGTCCAAGTCTGGTAAAAATGAATCTAGGTTATCATTAGTCGACCAATTACTCTCTGGTTAGATTAAGAAATTCTTGCTACCAATCGACTAGTTGCTCTCTGTTTGGCTACCTAATTTTAGGTGGAGGCGTATCGGTCGACTAGTGAGTGTCCATTAGTTGACTAACTACTCTCTATCAAGATTGGTTGAGTTTAACCAGTCGACCACTAGGTAAGCGGTAGTCGACTGGTTGCTCATTGTCAAGATTGGCTAAGTTGAGCTAGTCGACTATCAAGTGGAGGGCAGTCGATCGATTGCCACCCAAGAAATATTTTTGTATGCTAATTGATTTCTCCTTTTCCGTGTGCTTAATTAATAAGGTGTAACTCTATAACCTTGGGACTTCGTTTTCCTTTCGAGTATTGTTAGAAAGGTTCTCTAAAGGAAATCACCTTTAGCATCAAATGTTCAAACTCAGTTATTAATTTAAAGAGGTTTTCTTCATTATTTATATTCATATTCATAAACTTAAGATTAGATCTTAAAATAAGTAATGAAGTCCATGACAAAAAACATAACATAAAGGAAATTATGATGACGATGATAATGTGAGATTCCTATCATGTGTAATTATATATGTATCTAAACTATCACTAGTTATAAGGTCACCTAAGACTGGACATCAGTGATCCAGATAGACTAGCATATATTATGCTTCTTGATTTGATCAAGCAGTTGTCCTCATAAGTTATAAGCATGAGATGTTTTGAGTAAACATGTGAATGCGTGTTAAGGGTAACAAGTACATTGGATGACCTGCATGAGACATCACATGGATACATATTCAAATGTTAATGATAGGTCTCATAGCAGCTAACAGTGCAAGTATCCTTGGACTTGAGGAACTCAAGTTATCTTGGATATAGATCATGTGTTTTGACTCCATTCCTTATTACCCATATAGGTCACTCTTAAGGTGGTGATTGGGCACAACATGAAGTATTCGAAGATATTTGAGTAGTCAATAGAGGATTTACCACTTCTGATAGAAGGAAGTATACCCACAGCCACTTGTCAAGACAATTGCCAAAAAGTCTTTGGCCAAAGCAAACTTGTCATGAAGATAGTCTTCAGTGACATAATTTAAAGTGATTGATCCCACAGGATAAGGAACTGATTACTTGGGCTGGACATGACATAATCAAGTCTAGTAGGAGTTGACACAATGGCCATACTTTAAACCAAATGGTTACAAGACAGTGAAAGGACACATTGCATAGACACACTTTAGCTGCAGAAAGGTTTAAAGTCAAACAACTAACTTTTTGGTCAATTGAGGGTCACAATGTATTGTTAGATACTGCTCGTGATCTATTTACAATCAAGTGATTGATTGTGAATGGCCAACATAGCCAGAAACCTAATAGGTCATATGCATAGAAATTCACTAGAAATGTGAAACGGGCTTGAGGATTTGATCCTCAATTGGAGAATTAATTAAAATGAAATAAGAAAATAAAAGGAATATGAATATGTTCTTATTCCTACCCAAACAAGGAAAAGCCCAAATGAGAACACCTCTTGCCCACCCTTCTCTTAGAGAGATTGGGCTTCTTAAGGTGCCACCTTAAGAAGCGCAATAAGGGAACGTCACCCAATAAGGGAATTAGGGCTTTAGGTTTTGTTGTAGCATCTATCACTTTAAGAGTGATAGTGTGAGCTACATGAAAAGTACACTCTCTTAATTGTTGAGAATATTGTTTAAGAAACACTCTTGTTTTCTTCTCCTTCATCTAAGAGGGTTTTCTCTATAGTTTCTTCATGCTTTCTAGCACAAGAATGAGAAGGAACCTTATTACCTGAAGAGGTTTCTCCTTAGCATATTTTCACGTAGATTACCATTAAAGCTATCTCACTTTAGATACTTTCTTTGGCTTGGAGAGGTTGCTATGTTACAAGAGGTATTTCTCTTCGTCTTGACTACTTGGTTAAAGTAATGATAATATAGGTTGATCCATTAGTGAATGGGTTTTAGAAAAAGTTTTATATCCCGATGCGTATATGTTTATCATTTTTCTTTTCTATGATCTCTAAAATCCAACAAGTATCACTCATATAATAAAGTATAGCTTGGAAACAAGGGAGTGGAACAATCTTATCTCTTTAATAAAGGAGATACGCATATAATCCTAACGAGATTCAAGAGTACTAATTAATCAATAAGCTAGTATGACCGCTACTTGACTTACTAAAATGGTAGTTTCCAATGGAAACACGAGATTAAGCATTGTTGTTTGTCCTGGTAATTATGGTGATATAGTTGTATGGTAATTTTTAAAATTATTGAGTGACATTGTACCGAGGTGTGGCACATACTTATTGAATTGTATCGAGGTGTTGTACTCGTCATGACTAAATCGGGCCGAGGTGTGGCATTTGATTTTATTATTTTCTATCTGTGACTACGTAAGTTGCCTAGGACTTTTTGTATGTATTTTGGAATGTGATCCAAGGTTATGGATATTCTTTTGGAAACAATTGATGGAATGCCATCTACTCTTTTGGATGAAACTATAAAGTTCAATGGATGGAATGAAATAGTATTTTATATCACTTGTGTTGTGCAACATAAATTGTTTCCATTTATATAATTAAAAGGTTATTGTGACTATGTTTTGATCATTAGGTTTTGATTGTTTAGGCTTACGGTGTGAGGTTAGTCTTACTACCTTGCCGGTCACATGCCATGTTTTAGAGATGTGACACTAGGCGAAGTAAGCAACGGAAGGGGTGCTTTGTAGCCCTTGTGGGAAGGTCAAGGGTGGTAAAATGAGAAACATAATCTATAGATGGACTTTTATGTCAGACCTTTCAAAAGAGCTAAAGGTATTCCTAGAGCATGCCGATAGTGAGACGTTGCAAGCTACATGACAGAGAAGGGGGTCAATCAGCGCACGAAATTTGTAACGGGATTAGTACAATGATGATGATTGATTGACCTATTAGGAAGGGTTTAGAGAATGGACGAAAAGGGCTCATTGGCGAACAATGTGGTTGTAGAGATGAAAATGCAATTTAGTCCAGATATTGAAGAAGAAATGAAAGAATAGGGGAAACACCATTCCCCAGCTCAGTAAGACACAGTCAACTAGTAAAGGCGATTTCTCCTTCTCCCTGACTATGGCAAGGAAAGAGAGGGACATTAGTCTTCGATGCTTCCATGGCATTCATTATGAGATGCCTAAAGAACAGGGTGGGGAAGAGACACATCAGGGGGTAGCTTGGTCAATATAGGTTTTCCCTCTAGCAAGAGCTGACCTATGATTACAATTAGGTAATCAAGACTTGGGTGCCATGTGCTGCATACCCACAAGGAGCCACTGGGTTTGGCTCTAAATCACACAAATCTCCATCTTTCATCGTGATTCTACATCAAAAGCCCTAATTAATTTCAACAATCCAAATCCAAATCACAAATTTTCCCTCTAAAGCCTAACTTTTCTTTCTATTCTTTCCCACTCTTAATTCCTATCCTTAATCATGTTTATCCTCTCAATTCTTGCTTCTAATTTCATGATTAATCATCAAGGGATGTTTTATAACATAAACCAAGTTCCAAAGATTCTGAACAATCCCAAAATCTACCTCATTCTCCATAAATTTGAAAATATGAAAGAAATTGGGAAAGTGGATTACCACCTCAATTCCTTGCTTTTCTGGTGCTGGCTGGTTGTCGAAGACCCACCCCGCTGCCGAAGAATATTTGTCAGAAGTTTAGGTGTTGGAGGATCGAGAGGTGATGGAGAGAAGAGAGTGTGAGAGTTAGGAGAGGGGAGAGCATTTGAGAGGAAGGGAGTGAAAATGAGAGAAAATAGGCGGGGCCACCTATATATACCCTTAGAGATGAAATTACAACTTTGACCTCTGGTGAAATCTCAGTCAACCTTAGTAATTCCAACTCCGTAATTTCCCCCACTCAGTATTTTTCATACTTTAGGTACCATATCATTTCTCCTATTACATTTTAGTCCCTTCATGGACTTAGAATCATCTGACTCCCTCAATGTCACGTGTGCATCTCAACAGTCCCCAATCACTTAATTATTTATACTCCTTGCCATTTCCTACTCTCTCATTTCTTTATTAAGTAACGGAAAGATTTTTCCCTCATTCCAAGTACTTATTAGAATCCAAATATATTAACACCAGAAAATTGCATGTGTTACATTCTTATTAAATTCATTCTAACTAAGGGCACTACAATCTTGCTCATACAGCATGTCAAAGAACTTTATGCTTCTTATTCCACCCAAAACCAATGATAAAGCTTAAAAAGGACAATGCTCTTTTAAAATATCAAACTGTTTGTTCCAAATATCCCATGCCACTTTACAATGCATAAAAAGGTTCAGCTTCTTAATCTATTATTTAAAAAAAAAAAAAAAAGGTACCAACAACGTTGTCTTACAAGGTTGTCAACCTAGACCAATTCCTAATGAAGTCAAGTATATCCTTCTTATGAACTCCATTTCAAAGCCCATATGAGGTAAACAAGAAATTTTTTTGTAATTTTTTTATTATTATTATCATATAAGACACAAGAAATAGTAGCAATATCTTACATTGTCACCAGGTTTTTAAGATTTGCAAGTAAGAGAAATGTGACCACCAAGTCCCTAACTATCTAAGTAGCAGGAAGGGAATGTTCATTGAAATTTATGTCATCTTCTACCACAAATGATTGATAAATTTGTAAAATAGTAATTTTTAAATAAAAAAAATAATTGACATAATCCAACTGCTGAAAAATTTTAAATGGTGATCGAAGACGAAGGAGCTTCAAATTGCGAAGGGTTTTGGTGATTTCTTCTTAATTCTTTTTCTATTTTCTTTTTTAATTTGAAGGGTTAGAATATCTATGAAAAGTACTGTGATGAGCTAAAATGGATTCAAATAATAAACATGTGTTTAGCGAAATTCTAAAACAAAATCAAAGGAAGAATAAAAGGTATATTGCATTTGACCAGTGTAGAAGTTGAAGACAAATCTTAAACCCCAATCCAAGAACTGAATATGGTGGCAAGGACCTTGCAGCAAGAAGATGATGGTGGACCTCGACTAAAGTTCAAGGCCATGGCGGACCACGATGGGAGGAGTTGAAGACGAAGATAGGAAATTTTGGGGGGATTGGGTTAAGTTAACTGTGAGAGAAAATGTTGTCATTGGACACAAAAATTTAGAGACAAATTTTGGACACCTAAACGTTCATCTCTAAATGAGATACAATGTCATTAGGCACAAAAACATTTAGAGACAAAATTTTCCGTGTCAAAAATCTGCCTCTAATTTTTAAATTATAAATAAAAAATTGAATTAAAAATTAAGGACGAAAATTCAAAAAAAACCAGTTACAGATGAAAAATTTTCGCCCCAAAATCCATCTCTAATTATTTAAATTTTCCCTCCATTCCAAATCCAAAATATGGATGAATTTGCAACAGATCAGGCACGAAATCTATGACGAAAAAAATTTGTCTCTAATTTATGTTTTTCTTGGAGTGAATATTGTTTTTTTCCTTTATTGAAGTTAACTAATTAGAAGATCATAATTACTTAACAATATTTGATCCCAAGAAGCATGTAATGCAAATACCTAAAAACAAAAGCATATCATAAAAGGAAAAAACTTAGGTGCAGTTTCTTATATATTTGCTATCAATTTCTCCAATTAGAATAGGACAAATATATAGTTCTCCAATTATAACACAACAAAGGTATAATTTTTTAAAAATAACTATACTTTTTACAATTTATCATTATATGATTGATTTTTAAGAAACTTTTTACACATGTTATGTTTCTATTGGAGAATTTGATAGCAAAGTTATAATGAACTTTATATAAGTTTTCTCCATCATAAAATTAATATAATTGTTAGAATAAATTAATTTTTTTAACACAAAAATAAATAACCACTTTTTTTTCACTAGTTTAAGCTTAACAAAAAAATAAATACATCTTGTATGGGCATTTCCAACCTAGGCTAGGGGTTAGGTGCTTTAGATCAATTGAGAGAAATGCGTGCGTAGGAGTGTGTATGAATGATCTATTCGAATTTTTTAGTAACACTTGCATTAGGCATTTTCTCATTGATGTTTCGGTTAAAAAAAAAAGACAAAAAATAAATGAGATTTAAATAAAACTTAATTACATACTTTTTTATTAATTTAAATTTTTAATAAAAGAAATTGATATTATTCTTCACGGTTTTTTATTTATTTTATTTGGTTTCAAGAGAGGTCTGTGAATATTTTATAGTAAACTATCAATTTGTTCGTATGCAAAAAGTGAAAAGGAAAGAGAAAGAGAATAGGAATAGAGTATTTTACTAAAATACCAACCTTAAAAAAATTAAATATTTTTTAAAAAATAATTTAGACAATTTCTCACTATCTCTCTTATTTTCTCACTCTCTCTCCTCTTACGTTTCCTACTACCTCCTCCCCTTTATATCCTACCAAACATACCCTATGAAAACTGAACATCTCTTTGAAAATTAGAGTAAGTTACTAATTAGAACTTAAATCTCAATATATTTTCATCATTTCCAAGAAATTTTATCGAAACTATCAGTTCTCAATTAATTACAAGACCATAACTTTTGTGAAGCCTTGATTGATTATGGCTGATGATGCTGAGCTATATAAAGAGGCCAACTATTCCAATCGAAGTTCAAAGAAGAAACCAAGAAACAAACTTGAAATTTACAAAAAGGTATGGCTCAGAATAAAGTTGCAACAATTCTCTTCGTTGCTATTATTGTGTTGTTCATAACATGTGGATTAGCATTAGGAGATCATGCAAAGACTCAATCAACTACCAATATGGATAAAGACTGCTTCAACCAGTGCTTCAAGACATGCATCTACAGTCGCTATACGGATCCTATATGGTGCATATCTCATTGTCGTGAACGATGTGGCTGAATGAAAGTTTTATATGTAAATTTTCATTGGCAACATGTTCCCTCCTTCCACCTATTAATAAAATTCCAACTTTTCTATTTCATTTTCTTTAGTTTAATTAGTTTATTTTAATTATCCCGGAGTATTCTACAGTACTCATTCATTCGTATTCTTGTTTTACATATTGTATGCATTATCAAGCTATTAATGGTTTTGAATATGATATAGACAAATTGCGATTTGCTCAAACACTATTTGTGTTGAACTTGTTAAAAGTTAAAATTTAACTCATTCATTTATTAAAAAACAATTAGATGGACAAACATTTTCAATCAACTTGTGCAAGTTTCAAGCTAAATATGGTCCAATATGTAAATTCCTACTGACAAGACAACATCTTCTCTAATACATTTTATAACTTCTCATGATTGAAACTTTGTACGGCAAAAATACTTGAAATAATATTAGATACTTAAGCATAAAGTTATAGATAAAAAAATTATTCGCTTTCTTATGCATTTTGCAATTTTTAGTGGTTGAGACTTGATGTTTTGTATTTTTTTAAGTTAAAAACATTTGACTTTTTTTTAATGGCTGAAAATTAGTATTAAAATTCAAATCTATTTTTTCTTTTGCTAAAAAATTTTATCTTAAACCTTTATTGGAGCAGATCAACTAGTTCACTTGAAATTTTAAAATTAAAAAATGATAATTTGAAAAATCAGAAAACATGATAAAAAATAAAGTTTGATGAACAAAATTTGCCTTAAACTTGACTGAATTGAATCGGTAGATTAACGTCTTGTTGGCTTGGATCCACATTTTACACTTCTTGTTTTGATCGATCCCTTGGTTCACATGCAGCGATGTCATCAAACACCAAGTTGTTGTAGTTATGATTTAAGAAGCACAAAAATAAGCTACTACTATGAGCATTTAATGTATCATCCATTTTGAACATTTAGGGTTTAGAGTTTAGAGTTTAAGGTTTAGTGTTTAGTTGAGTTTAATGAAAGTATTTTTTAAAAAAATATTTCTTAAAATAGACCTAAATTAATCTGAAAACACGAAAAAGATATTTTCAATATTTTAAGAAACAAAAACAAAAACTAAAAAATAAAAAATAATTTCACAAACCAAACAAACAATGTATCATTCACTTAGAGCATTAAATGAAAGCCTATCTTGACAAAGGGAGATAAAGGATGCTTGGAGGGATTGGTCTGTGCGCCGTGTGGCACAAACTCTTGTAGGGTGGAGGAATAAAGGGGTTACCTAGAGAGATAAGGGTTATGGAGGGATCTATGGAGGGAACTGAATTTGAAAGTAATTTGTTCTCTTCCTACCACTTAAAAAATTAATGCCATATGTTTTCAAAACAAGCCTATGATTCTTCAATTTTTCTTAACTTTTGTTATGATTCAATGGTTTATCCACCTTCTTCATGCTTCAGTTTAGCTACTCACTGAGCTTATAGCTCACCTTTTTTTTTTGTCTTCTATATTTTTTAGATTGCAGTCCTGAGCCAGGAGTACCTTCAGTAGAGAAGCAATAGGGCAATATCATTTGGTGAAAGCCCAAATTGCTCCTTGGGCTGGTATTACTTTTGTAAACTATGTTTTGGAGTTTTGTATCTTGTAAATACTCTAGAGAAAGCTCTATAAACTGCGGGGCATGACCTTGTGACCTGTGTTCAGTGTATGTAGGTATGAATGAGATGCTAGTTGATCAATGTGCAATTGTTTGATGTAATTCTGAAGAACAAGTATTGTCTAACTCTAGTTTACATTAACTTTCACAGTAAAATTAAAAAATTCTACAATTGGTATCAAAGCACTCATACTCTTAGAGGGGCTCTGAGTGTGAGAAAGAGAAAAAATTTTGTAAGGATCTCCTAAACAAAATTATCTTCAAACACCTTCACCCAAATAGCATCTAACAGTACCTCTTTACCTTCACCTCATGTATTTTCAAGAGAAAAAAAATGTTTTGTGGGCCATTAAGATGAAAGCTTATCTAAGAGCTTCTGGTCTTTGGGAGGTTGTGTATCTGTCTCCTCTTCCAACTAACACAATAATAACTCAGATAAGACAACATACAGAAGAAATTGCCAAAAAGACAAAGATCTCACAATTGTGCACCTGGTTGTGAATGATGATGTATTCAATAGAATCATGGCTTGTGAAACTGCAAACGAAGCTTGGGACAAGCTCAAGGAGGAGTTCCAAGGTAGTGAAAGAACACAACAGATGTGGTCCTCAACTTAAGGAGAGAATATGAAGCCTTGAAGATGAAGGATGCACAAATGTGAAAGAATTTTCCGATAGACTCATGAAAATTATGAATTAAATAAGATTATTTGGTGAAGAGTTAGATGACAAGTGTGTCATGGAGAAGGTCTTGGTGAGTCTTCCTAAGAGGTTTGAATAAAAAAGTTCCTTTCTTGAAGATTCCAAAACGTTTTCAAAAATATCACTTTCAGAAGGTCTTTGAGGATAGAAGAAAATATTGAAGGAGCTATCCTAGCAAAAAAAATAAAGGAAAGTCTTAAGGAAATTATGGAGGAAAAATTCAAAAAGTGAAATTAAAAATAAAAAGAGAGGTGATAGCATTATAGATGAGGAGAAAAATTTCCACCTTTTCCAAATTGCAATAAGACAAACCCTAAAAAAAATTATGTTGGTTTAAGCCAAACATACAATGCAGACAATAGATGATACGATCCCACGAGAGTCCAACTGATGTAAAAAACCCAACAACAAGATGTGAACTTCTTAGATTGAAAACCAAATTATACCAGGTTCTTAACAATGAAAAAACAAAGAAAACAAAGATAGGAATATTGACCCCATGGCTATAAAGAGCCAGAAACCAATATTATCAATGGATAAAAGATTGTTAACCCCGAGGTCATTAACAACCTGAAACCAACAATATAATCAATCGATAAATCTCAAGTTATCCGCTTGGGATTTTCGATATGAAAGCTATAGAACATCACAAAGGAGAACAAATCTCACTTATATTAATCAAACTCAAGTTGTGTACAAAGCATATGCCATGAGGCTTATTTATAGGCTAGAAATGGAAGACTAAAAGCGATGAGAGAAACCTAAAGGTTGTTCTTAGCCAACAAGCTAGAAATGAAGACCAAAAGTCATAAGGGAAACCTAAATTAGATTAAGACCTAAATCAGATTAGGCCAAGAACTAAACACTCTAAACACATTATTTGGGCCTTTTACAAAGATTGAAAATAAACTCAACAAAAGAAGGCCAAATAATCTAAATAAGCTTAAACAAGGCATTTTAAGCTTTTCACATCAGTTTTGGACTTAAGTAACAAAAGAGATCCAAAATGTTTAAAATGGCTAGATAAGCTGTTTTAAGCCCAAATAACACATTATGGATGTTTGAAGTTTTTTCATCCTTCAACGTTTGGTGCTTCTTGGATCTAAAAGTGTGAAACATTGTAGGAATGCTCTGTCTCTTTGATAACATACTTTTTCCATTTATTTTAGTCCCTATTTTAGTCCTTTTTGCATCTTTAATCTTGTCAATTCTCTAATTTTATTATGTTTTGGAATTTATTGGGTATAAACTATTTTTGGATTGAATGTGTCTCAATTTTTATATTTTTAGAACTTGAATTGTAAAATGCTCAATTTAATTCCTACAAATTTTAATTTTGGAGAGAAAAGTGTTGACATGGACAAAGATGATGATTTGGATGCTAATGTGGCACTTTTTGGGTGATGTAGATGCTTACTAGGATATGCTGGATGTGGGGCCCACTTGAACTCTTATTCAATGCCATGTAGTCAGAATTTTTGGGCAGAAATATTAATTTTCGTAGGTCAAGAAAAGCATGGCTGAAATATTAATTTTGCCATGATATTCTGCTGCTGTTCTGCTGCTGTTTGTCACTTTCTGCTGCAGAAATATTAATTTTGCTGCTGCTGCCATACCATTCTGCTGCTGCCATACTTTTCTGCTGCTGCAGAAATATTAATTTTGCTGTTGTTTTGCTGTCAAAGTGCTGCCATATCATGGAAGAGGCATCCAAGGAGGCATCTAGGGCAGAATATCCCTTTAGGCATGTGTTAGATCAGTTTTATATTTGCAAAAATCGAAATTTATTAAGGAGGCTAAGTCATTTTTCTGATGGGAAGTCCTAGCACCATTTTTCTGCCTTCCTTGGGCAGCAGTGGTTGGGAGCAACATAGAGGCAACTCTCTAGCTTGGTTAGAGGGAAAGGAAGCCTTCCCACTTGGGAATGGCTCTCCTTCTCCCATTTTCTTTCCTTTTCTTCCATTTTCCTTCATAGTTTCTTAGATTTCTGCTGTATTTTCTATTTTCTGTCATGTTCTTCTTCTCTTCCTTGTAATTTCTGAGTTTAAGGATTGATGTAGTTCGGTTTTATGAAGCTTTATTGTTGAACATATTCAGTTTTAATGCATTTTCATTTAATGGAATGGATTTTACCGATTATTCTTCCTCTTGAATGTTTGATGAACCTTCAATGAGTTTGGGATTTTTATGTCTATGCTAGAGTTAGCTAGATATTGAGCTTGACCTTGTGATTTCCACCATAAATTAGATTATCTAGATATAGATAGTTTTATTTATGTGGCTTGAATAATTTTCTTGAGCTTCATGACTTAATTGAATGGTTGATCTAAGATTTTAGTCAATTATTTTGGATAAGTTAGATTGTAATTTCAAAGCTTTTGGATTCAATCATATTTTAGAAAATTGGCCAACATTGAATGGATTGTAATTTAATTGAATTGTTCTTCAATGATTCAAAGATTAATTTGTCTATGAATTAATCGGATTAGACCAACGAAATCAATCTCATTTTCTTGTGTAGTCGGTCATTTGATGAAATGGAAATTGTACTTTAATTCATTTGGACCAATGAGTATTTTCTTGGCCAAAGTTCTATTTTATTTATTGTTCTATGAAGCTTGTCATTTATACATGCATGCGTTTGCTATGTATTTGTAACGAGTAGGACAAGAGATAACATGTCATATGCGATTGCGGGGCATTGATGTGATTAGGACTTCATCGGATTATATTTGAGTTATAGATTAGTGAAGATCTTCCTAACTATAATTTTAATATAATTCAGTCTTAGAAGACTTTCTGAGAATTTTAGATTGAAGATTACATAATAGAATTAGCCAAGAATATTCAAAGGAAATGATGATGATGTACAATTCCATGAAATTTGTGACCAATCCACATCTTTTCTCTGTTTTGTTTTCTATCTAGTTATTTAAATTTCAGTTATTTATATTGTGTTGTTTCAATCATCACCCCCCCTTTTTTTGTGTAACTTCTGAAATTTCCTTCATAAGTCTTAATAGCATTTCACTTAGCATAATTGAATTTTATTTGATACCTCAATCTCTGTGGGACGATACTCTACTCATCACTTTATTACTTGTTGCGACCCAGTATACTTGCTGGAATATTTTATGTGCTATAAATTATACGCACCACTCTTCCTCTAGGTGATTTCCATATTGCAATTGCATCAGGACACCATTCACAGCTTGCTGGATCTGTTTGGCTCTGGCTCTTGTAATTGGCCCTTTTGGCACATCCTTTTCAGCTTTGGATGGTGAAGTTAGCTCCTCTCTTTCTAGCTCCAAGCTAGTTGGCTAGATCTCATCATTCCCTCCCTCCTCAAAAGGATTCGTCCTCGAATCTATATCTGCATGATAAGCAGAAAGGTCAGAAACGTTAAATGTAGGACTATCTTGATATTTACCTGGAAGATCAACAACATAGGCATTGTCATTGATTTTCTAAAGTATTTTGAAGGGCCCAGTGCCTCTTAGATGCAATTTAGATTTTCTTTGGTTTGGAAACCTTTCTTTGGTAAAATGAACCCATACTAAGTCTCCAAGTTGAAATAGAACTTGCTTTTTGCCTTTGTTAGCACGAATGGTGTTTTGAGCATTCTTTTGCTGGGCGTTGTGCTTCCTCATGGATTCTTTTCACCAAATCTACCTTTTTCTTTCCATCAACATTAACAAGCTTGTTAATTGGCAAAGGTAACAAGTCCAAAGGAGTTAGTGGGTTAAATCCATAACCAACTTCAAATGGTGAAAATTTGGTTGAAGAATGCATAGATCTCACTACAAAAAAAAAAAGACTTTTGGTGGCGACTTTCTAAAAGTCGCCACTAAAAGTCTTTGGTGGCGACTTTTAGTGGCGACTAAAGTTGTTGGCGTAAGTCCGTGGCTGATTCTTTTGGTGGCGACTTTCAAAAGTCGCCACCAAAAGTCACCTTTAGTGGCAACTATCACTACAAGAAAATTGACTTTCAGTGGCGACTAAATAAGTCGCCACTAAAAGTTGACTTTTGGTGGCGACTCTTATAGTCGCCACTAAAAGTCGACTTTAGTCGCCACCAAAAGTATTTTTTAAAAAAATAAAAAAAAAGTCAAATTTTTTAAAATAAAATAAACAATTAGGCTTTTGGTGGCGACTATAGTCGCCACCAAAAGTCTTTTTTTAAAAAAAATAAAAAAAAACTCAGATTTTTTAAAATAAAATAAAAAAATAGACTTTTGGTGGCGACTATAGTCGCCACCAAAAGTATTTTTTTAAAAAAATAAAAAAACAGTCAAATTTTTTAAAATAAAATAAAAAATTAGACTTTTGGTGTCGACTATAGTCACTACCAAAAGTCTTTTTAAAAAAAAAAGTCAAATTTGTTAAAATAAAATAAAAAATTAGACTTTTAGTGGCGACTATAGTCGCCACCAAAAGTCTTTTTTAAAATAAAATAAAAAAAAGTCAGATTTTTTAAAATAAAATAAAAAATTAGACTTTTGGTGGCGACTATAGTCGCCACCAAAAGTCTTTTTTTTAAAAAAATAAAAAAAACGTCAGATTTTTTAAAATAAAATAAAAAATTAGACTTTTGGTGGCGACTATAGTCGCCACCAAAAGTCTAATTTTTAAAAAAAATTAAAAAAGTCATTTTTTACTTAAAAAATTCAATTTTTTTATTTTTCTTAATTATATTTAAAAGAAATTTAATTTTTTAAATTTTTTAAATTTTTTAAATTTTTTAATTTTTTTAAAAAATTAGATTATTAGTGACGATTGAAGTCTATTTTTTTAAGTGAAATCGTTTTTTTTTATGAAATTAGTTGAAGTTGGAATTTTGTGGTGACTCCAATACTAATAATATATTTGCTTTTTGTTAAGTTTAATATTATTTTATTTTTGTTTTATAATATTTTTGACCTAAAATATTTTTAACATATTATATATATAGATATATATAATATTTTGCACTTACATAACACAAATGAAGCAGTGGCAGAATGGCAAGACACACATGGCTGCAAGCAAGGGACCCAGGTTCGAATCTCAGGTATGCACATGTTTGGTTTAATTTCAAATAAACTTGAATATTGCACACAAAAAAATCGAGTCAGCTCGGGATAGCGAGTTATTGGATCAGCCAAGACCCGCACGAGTCGAATGGATCTCGGGTCGACCTTCCTGGCCAATCCGGATATAAAAAGATGACGAGTGAGTTTTGGTGACGACTAAAGTTGTCGCCACCAAAGCTAGTTTTTGCTGACACCAAAAATCATTTTTTTCACGAATTTTCTTTTTTTTTTTGCAATAAGTCGCCACTAAAGGTTACTTTTGGTGGCGCCTTTGAAAGTCGCTACCAAAAGAATCAGCCACGGACTTACGCCAACAACTTTAGTCGCCACTAAAAGTCGCTACCAAAGACTTTTAGTGGCGACTTTTAGACTTTTGGTGGTGACTTTAGTCGCCACCAAAAGTCTTTTTTTTTGTAGTGTATAGTCGCCACCAAAAGTCATTTTTATTACCAAAAAAAAAAAAATTCGTGAAAAAAGTGATTTTTGGTGACAACTTTAGTCGCCACCAAAAGTTACTCGCCATCTTTTTAGATCCGAATTGGCCCGGCGGGTCGACCCGAGATCCATTCGACTCGTGCGGGTCTTGGCTAATCCAATAACTCGCTATCCCGAGCTTACTCGATTTTTTTGTGTGCAATATTCAAGTTTATTTGAAATTAAACCAAACATGTGTATACCTGAGATTCGAACCTGAGTCCTTTGCTTGCAGCCATGTGTGTCTTGTCATTCTGCCACTGCTTCATTTGTGTTATGTAAGTGCAAAATATTATATATATCTATATATATAATCTGTTAAAAATATTTTAGGTCAAAAATATTATAAAACAGAAATAAAATAATATTAAACTTAACAAAAAGCAAATATATTATTACTATTGGAGTCACCACAAAAGTCCAACTTCAGCTAATTTCATAAAAAAATGATTTCAGTTAAAAAAATAGACTTCAGTCGTCACCTATAATCTAATTTTTTAAAAAAATTAAAAAATAAAAAAAATTAAATTTATTTTAAATAAAATTAAGAAAAATAAAAAAAATTTGAATTTTTTAAGTAAAAAAATGACTTTTTATTTTTTAAAAAAAAATTAGACTTTTGGTGGCGACTCTAATTTTTTATTTTATTCTAAAAAATATGAATTTTTTTATTTTTTTTAAAAAAAGACTTATAATCACCACCAAAAGTCTAATTTTTTATTTTATTTAAAAAATTAGACTTTTTTTAAAATAAAAAATTGACTTTTGGTGGCGACTATAGTCACCACCAAAAGTCTAATTGTTTTAAATTTTATTTTAAAAAATTTTGAATTTTTTTAATATTTTTTATTTTTTTAAATTAACTTTTAGTGGCAACTATAGTCATCACCAAAGATCTAATTTTTCATTTTATTTTTTTTAAAAAATCCAAATTTCTTTATTTTTTTTAAAAAATCCAAATTTCTTTATTTTTTTAAAAAAATCCAAATTTCTTTATTTTTTTTAAAAAATCCAAATTTCTTTATTTTTTTTTAAATTAGACTTTTGGTGGTGACTTTAAAAGTCGCCACCAAAAAGTTGCCATTGAAAATCAATTTTTTTGTAGTGTCTATTATATGCAAATTATATATGAGAGATGAATGCTTCCCAAGATTTTAAATTCTTTTTCAAAACAGCCCTCAATAAAGTACCCAAAATCCTATTGACTACCTCAGTTTGGCCATTAGTTTGTGGATGGCATGTAGTACAAAAGAGCAAGATTGTTCCTAATTTTCCCCATAATACTCTCCAAAAGTGACTTAAAAACTTGACATCTCGATCACTAACAATTGTTTTAGGAAGACCATGTAACCTCACCACTTCTTTAAAGAACAAGTTTGAAATGTTAGTGGCATCATCAGTTTTATGACATGGAATAAAGTGAGCCATTTTTTAGAATTTATCAACAACTACAAAGATAGAATCTTTTCCAGAATGGGTCATTGGCAATCCTAATACAAAATCCATTGAAATGTCAATCCAAGGGTGTGTGGGAGTAGGTAAAGACATGTAAAGACCATGGGGTTTGATTTGTGATTTAGCCCTCAAACAAGTTATACACCTAGAGCACTTTTTTTTACATCTTTTTTCATATGAGGCCAAAAAAAGTGTTCTTTTAGAATTTCAAGTGTTTTGACTTCCTCAAAGTGTCCCATTAATCCTCCCCCATGAGATTCTTTAATCAAAAAATTTCTCAAAGAATAGTTGGGTATGCAGAGTTTATTTTCCCTAAACAGAAACCCATCTTGCTTAAAGAACCTCTCAAATGGATGTTTTTCACAAGCATTAAAAACAGCACAGAAATCATTATCATCTTCATACATGTTTTTGATATGTTCAAAGCCCAGAAATTTTGTACTAAGAGTGGATATTAGAGTATACCTCCTTGATAGTGCATCAGCCACTATGTTCTCCTTCCCTTGCTTGTATTGAACTACATAAGGAAACATCTCAATAAATTTCACCCATCTTGCATGCTTGTGGCTTAGCTTGTGTTGTCCCTTTAAGTGTTTTAGAGACTCATGATCAGTATTGATGAAAAATTCCTTGGACCATAAATAGTGTTGCCATGTCTTCAATGCTCTAACCAAAGCATAGAGCTCCTTGTCATAGGTGAAGTAGTTCAAAGTAGCTCCATTCAGTTTTTCACTGAAATAAGCTATTGGCCTCTTTCCTAGATAAGAACAGCACCAATTCCAATCCTAGAGGCATCACATTTGATTTCAAAGGTTTTGGAAAAATCAGGTAAAACAAGTAGGGGTGTAGTACTTAGCTTTTCCTTGAGATTTTAGAATGCATCTTCTTGAGTTTTTTCCCACTTGATTCCAACATTTTTCTTGATGACCTCAGTGAGAGGTGTAGCAATGGTACTAAAGTTTTGCACAAACCTCCTATAGAATCCAACTAGGCCATAAAAACTTCTTACCTCAGTAACTGTAGTGGGAGTAGGCCATTTTTTGATTGCCTTTATTTTCTCTTCATCCACCTCAACTCCCCTGGCACTTACAACAAAACCAAGGAAAACAAGTCTATCTATGCAAAAGTACACTTTTTAAGATTAGCATACATTTTTTCTTTTCTTGAGACCTTAAGTACATTTCTTAAATGATTCATGTGTTCATATTCAGTTTTGCTATATACTATGATATCATCAAAGTATACAACAACAAATTTTCCAAGAAAATTTCTTAAAACATGATTCATTAAGCTCATATATGTACTTGGTGCATTAGTTAAGCCAAAAGGCATTACTAACCACTCATACAAACCTTGCTTTGTTTTAAAAGCAGTTTTCCACTCATCCCCTTCTTTCACCCTAATTTGATGGTACCCACTTTTTAAATCAATTTTGGAGAAAATAGTTGAACCATGCAATTCATCTAGCATATCATCAAGTCCAGGTATAGGACAACTATATTTTACTATGATCCTGTTGATAGCTCGGCAATCCACACACATTCACCAAGAGCTATCCTTCTTTGGAACCAAAAGAACTGGTACAGCATATAGGCTCATACTTTCTCTAATATAGCCCTTTTCCATGAGTTCTTCCACTGGTCTTTGCAATTCTTTAGCTTCTTCAGGATTGCTATGATAAGCAGGCTTGTTTGGGATTTATGAGCTAGACACAAAGTCTATTTGGTGCTTAATCCCACGATTTAGTGGCAACCCAACAGGTAGCTCTTTTGGAAAAACATCTTGAAATTCCTGCAAAAGGGGTAAGGTAGTACTAGGCAAAGAAGAATTTAATTCAGTGTTAGAAAGGTAAAACTCTTCGTGAACCAGCAAAATTAAAGCTCTTTTAGAGTTTAAAAATGTTCTAACTTCCTTTTCTTTTGCAAAGAAATTTAACTTACATTTCTCGCCTTTATTTTTGTATTATTCTTCTTCTTTTAATGAGTTACACTTTTTTCTTGTTCATTTTGTTTTTCTTTATGAGTAGATTCAAAAAAGGGTCTCTTACCGTTAGTAACAATGGACTTTCTAATTTTGGCTTGTTCAGTAAAAACTTGTTGAGGAGGTAGTGGAGCAAGAGTGATATTCTTTCCATATTTTACAAAATTATACCTATTCTTGTACCCATCATGTGAGGTTCTTCTATTAAATTGCCATGGCCTTCCAAGTAGGATATGGCTGGCTTTCATAGGTATAATGTTGCACAAGACCTCATCTTTATATTGTCCTATGGAAAATGACACCAAAACTTGTTTTGTCACTTTTACCTCTCCACTTTCATTCATCTATTGTAGCCGATATGGTCTTGGGTGCTTGGTGATATGAAGTCTTAGCTTTCCTACCATCAACTTGCTTGCAACATTCACACAACTCCCCCCATCAATGATTAGTCCACAAACCTTTTCTTTTACATGGCAGCATGTGTAGAATATGTTTTCTTTTGTATTTTAGTTCCTTCATCTTTGGTTTAGGCATGCAAAGCTCTTAACACCACTAAAGCTACTCCTTCCACAACATGCTCAATTTCACTTCCCTCTTCTTCCTCTGAATGTTCAGATTGCTCTTTTTGTTCTTCTTCAGAATCCAAGTCTCCATTTTCTAGAAGCACCATAGTTCTCTTTGGACATTGGGAAGTAATGTGACTTGTTCCCAAACAACGAAAACATTTAATATCTCAAGTTCTAGATAAAGAGTTAGAAGTTATACCTGAATCTTTGGAAGCTTGAAATGGTTTTGCAGCCACTTTGGGTTCTTTTCCTTTAGTGTCACTTGATTTCGGCGAGTTGTTCCATTTTTGCCTCCAATTACAAGTTTCAATTTTGGAAGTGCCTCGACCTCCATTTTTCAGTTGCCTTTCCACCTTTTGAGCCATGTGTACAACGTCTTCTATTTCCACATAGTGTTGTAACTCCACCACATTGGCTATTTCTCAGTTTAGGCCACAGATAAATCTTGCCATTATTGCTTCTCAGTCTTCATCAACATTTGTTCTAATTAGAGCAATCTCCATCTCTTGATAATACTCTTCCATAGTTTTAGTTCCATGTTTCAAAGATTGCAATTTCAAATGTAAGTCATGATAATAGTGTGATGGAACAAACCTTCTTCTAAGCGCAGCCTTCATCTCTTCCCAAGTGTCAATTGGTCTTTCATGGTTCCTCCTTCGGCTTGGGACAAGTTGATCCCGCCATATAATTTCATAGTCCAAAAAGGCTACAACAGCAAGTTTAATTTTCTTATCTTTAGACTAATTGTGACATTCAAAAATCAGTTCTACCTTCCTCTCCTATTCAATGTAGGCATCTGGATCACTTTTGCCTTGGAAAGGTGGTAGGTTGAGTTTAATGGATCCAGTGTTTTTGTCTACTAGTTCTCTTTCTCGGTTTTGTGCTTGTCTTTGGTGTTGCCTTGGTACTCTTGGTGCCAATCTGGTGCTAGCATATGAAAATGATCTCTCTCCACTATCACTATCTTCTTCTACATGGATAGGACTCCTCCTTTGGATTCTTCAGTTTCTTGAACTAGAGCTGGTTTGCCCATATCTTCCATATTATGAGTCTTTCATTAATGTTGGCAACTGTCAAAGTCATCCTCTCAAGGATTTGACTCAAACTTTTTAGGAGAAGTTTCTGGTTTGGGTCATTCATTTCTTGTTCTTCTCTCCCACTTTGAGAGGTAATGAATTCTATAACAATGAAAAAGTTATTTAAAAGAAATCCTCACCCTCTCTTCTTACATGTTTCACTCGAATTAGATGTCTCTCAATTCACTCGTGTTTCCGCTCAAGGGTTATTCAGGCTTTTTAAACCATTTTGATGTTCTCACAACTATCTTTGCCTTTTTTCCCTCAAGTTCCCTTTTAAAGCTCTATAGTTTCAACCAAAACTCAACCAATTAAAAACTTGATCTCAACCAATTTGAGTTATATTTGTAGTTTTCAAGTTGTTAAAAGGATTAGAATCAATTCAGAGTAGAAACAAAGCATGACATAATTTAATTTGGAAAAACTTGATTTGAAAGGAATTGGAGCCTTAGAAACAACAAGGATAGCAAGAAGATGACTCAAAATTTGATAATTGATGATGATTCTGATCTGATTGCAGAATTTGTGGTTTCTTTAAATCCTTTTTTTTTAACTTCTTTTTTTTCTTTTCTCTTTTTTTCCTACTTCTTTTCTTTCCTTTTCTCTTTTTTCCATTTTCTCTTTTTTTTTTCCTTTTTTCTATTTTTTTTAGATGCAAGTAAAATTCTCAAACAATATGAAATCCACCTTAATAATTATGCAAACATATTAAGGAAAAAGAAATCACCAACAATAATTAACAAAAATGACAATCAAAGGCTAAACTTCTGAAAAACAGTAGATGGACAGACACAAAAAGGAATGAAATGAACAAACACAAAAATGGACAGAATAGAGATTATTACAAATGAAAACAAAACAAAAATAGGGAGAAATAGAATATATCCAAGAGAAAGAAAAAAATAATAGAACCTTGATTTGGTCGGCTCTGATACCAAATGATACGATCCCATGAGAGTCCAACTAACATAAACTTCACAAACAAAGTTATGTGAAACCCAACAACAAGATGTTGAACTTCTTAGATTGAAAACCAAATTATACTAGGTTCTTAACAATGAAACAACAAAGACAACAAAGATAGGAATATCGACCCCGTGCCTATAAAGAGCTAGAAACTAATATTATCAATGGATAAAAGAATGTTGACCTCGAGGTTATTAACAACCCGAAACCAACAATATAATTAATCAATAAATCTCAAGTTATCCGCTTGGGATTTTCAATATGAAAGCTGTAGAACAACACAAAGGAGAACAAATCTCACCTATATTTATCAAACTCAAGTTGTGTACAAAGTATATGCCATGAGGCTTATTTATAGGCTAGAAATGGAAGACTAAAAGTCATGAGGGAAACCTAAAGGTTGTTCTTAGCCAACAAGCTAGAAATGAAAGACCAAAAGTCATAAGGGAAACCTAAATCAGATTAAGACCTAAATCAGATTAGGCCAAGAACTAAACACTCTAAACACACTATTTGGGCCTTTTACAAAGACTGGAAATAAACTTAACAAAAGAAGTCCAAATAATCTAAATAAGCTTAAACAAGGCATTTGAAGCCTTTCACATCAGTTTTGGGCTTAAGTAAATAAAAAGAGGTCCAAAATATTTAAAATGGCTAGATAAGCTGTTTTAAGCCCAAATAACAAATTCTGTTTGAAGTTTCTTCATCCTTCAACACTTGGTTCTTCTTGGATTTGAAAGTGTGAAACGTTGTAAGAATGCTCCAGCTCTTTCTCTAGGTGACTTCCACATTGCAATTACATTAGGACGCCATTCACAGCTTGTTGGATCTGTTTGGCTCTAGCTCTTGTAATTGGCCCTTTTGGCACATCCTTTTTAGCTTTGGATGGTGAAGTTAACTCCTCTCCTTCTAGCTCCAAGCTAGGTGGCTGGATCTCATCAATAGAAGCAGTTTGGGCATGTAGAGTAAGCTTGTAAAGCCAAAAGAGAGCAACAAAATTAGCAAGTACAAATTGTTGAAGAACAGAAGTAGAAGATTCTCTTTACCACCACCAACTACACAATAACTCATAAACCATAATCTTGGTTTGTTCTTAGTGGGTGTACAAACAACATGACTTCAAAACTTAATGAGTTTACAAATATTGACAAATCCAACACTTCAAGAGGCAAAGTCGGCGACGGTGTATTTGTTGATGTGAAAGACAAAGGAACCATTACTATAGAAAGCTCAAGAGGTACAATGCAAAATTCATCAAAGATGTTTTATTTGTACCCAAAATAGATTAGAATTCATTGAGTGTTGGACAAATGCTAGAAAAGAATTATACCTTGCTATTCAAAGATATGACTTGCACAATCATGGAACCCCTTTGGTCAAAAGTTGATGATTGTTCAAATGAAAGAATGTAGTTTTTTTTTTGTTGGATTAGAAGTCTACAAATAGTCAAGCTCTTGCCAGTTTTACGGGTGAATCATCTCCTTGACATAAGAGATTTGGACATTTTAAATTTTCATACCTAAAATATATGCACTCGAAGGGTCTAGCTCAAAATATGTCGGTCATTCATGATTGTGTTGGTGTCTGTGAAATTTGTCAGTTAGGATAGCAATCAAAATTGTCTTTTCAAACTAACCAAGCTTGGAGAGCTTCTAAGAAGTTTGAATTGGTGCACATTGATGTTTGTGGTCCCATGAAGATAGACTCAATAAATGGCAACAAGTATTTCATCTTGTTCATTGATGATTTTACAAGAATGTGCTTAGTATATTTCCTAAAGAAGAAAGCTGACATATAAACAATTTCCAACATTTTAAGGCTTTGATTAAGAACCAAATTGAATGCAAGTTGAAGAAGATACTCAAATATGATAATTTAACTGAGTATACCTCTTATAAGTTTAATGAATTTTGTGAAGTAGGTATTCATTTCCAAATGATAATGACCTACACACCACAAAAAAATGGTGTAATTGAAAGAAAAAAAAAAGAACTGTCATGGAGACGGCCAGGTCTCATGTTTGAGAAAAAACTTCGCAAGAGGTTTTGGGCTAAAGCATTAAACACTTAGTGCATGTTTGGGGTTGCATTGGCGGCGAGGGAAACGGGGTTGAGGATATCCAAATGGGGTTTGAAGAAATATGATAATGTTTGGCACAGCGTTGCACACAACCACGGTAGATTTCATCTACGTTTGCAGCTTTGTAACCACGGTGCGGGCAAAGCGAATATTTAGAGCTTTTCCGACATACTGATCGTGGTTGGCCAGAGGAATTTGATAGATTTTTGAACTGCCCGTCCCATTTTCTAATGCTTCTCTCTCATGCAACCGTTGCTTTCCTTTCCTTTGCTCTGTTTCTTGCTCCCAAAAAAGAGGAATGTTTTCAAACCATTGAAATTTTTCAAAACTCTTAATGTGATTCATTTTCCTTCATGATTGTGGTCTAAAATGATATAATGAATCTTCAAATAAGTTAAAAGGAAATTCTGGGTTGATCTGGAAGCCAAACCCAAGAGAAAAGTAGAGAAAACTAGAAAAAAGTTGCAGTAGGGACTAAAGTGCAATTTATAAAAAGTTTACTGGTTTCGATTTAATTTCAAAAAAATATATATTCTTAATCTAGGGTCCTAGATGAAGTGAAATATGAGATCAAATCAAGTAAATAACAGAAGGAAAAATTTTGATAGGGACTAAAGTGCATAAAATAAAAAATTTATAGGGGTTGATTTAAATTAAAAACTAAATATATTCTGGAACTAGGGACTCAGATGAAGTTAGATATGATCTTAAATTAAGTGAAAGACAAAATAAAAATTTTGATCTAGGACCTAACTGAAAAAATTAAAAAGTTTATAGGGGTCGATTTAAATTCAAACCAAAATATATTCTAGAACTAGGGACTTAGATGAAGTTAAATATGTTCTTAAATTAAGAAAAAGACAAAAGACAATTTTCGATCTAGGACCTAACTGAATAAACTAAAAAGTTTACAGAGATTGATTTAAATTCAAAATAAAATATATTCTGAAACTAAGGACCTAGATGAAATTAAATACGATCTTAAATTAAGTGAAATGGACCATATTCGAGACATTATTATGGATTAAATGATAGAGCATATATAAAATAATTAATCGTCATTTATAAAATAAATTATTTTATTTATTTTGAAAATGAATCTGTTAATTTATTATTATACAATTAAGTTCATAATTTTTTAAATAGCATTGAAAATTATAGTTTAATTTAATTAATTTAATTTGTCAAATTAATGAGAAGCTTGTTTTCATTAAATTATTATAAGCTTATTTTCATTAATTTTAATTGAGATAAAATTAATTTAATGGAGAAGAAAAAAATTGTATTGAAATTTAGTTAGAGATAAAATTAATTTAATAGAGAATAAAAATGTTTTGAAATTTAATTAGAGATCTTTAAATTACTATGAATAATTAGTGATTAATTAAATTTTTAATTAGTAATTGCAAAATAAAAAATTAATTTATTAATAAAAATGATTCATTAGTGATTAATTAATAATATTAGACAAAAAAACAAAAAATTTAAGTTTCCTTTTAAATAAATGACAATAAATAATAATGTTACATCAAAAATTAAATAAAAAATTATGCCTTTTCTGATAATTATACATCTCAAACCATATTTACAAACTAACATCCAAACATCATGTTCCTACACCAAACCACATTTATCTGCTTTAAATCACGTTTGTCCAAATATCTCCCAAACATAAATCATATTTATTCAAACATAGTTTTCTCTAACCACATTCAATCAAACCTAATTTGTCCCACCCACGTTTAATTCACCGAGCTCCCAAACACACCCTTAGTTTATTTGCTAAATAGGCTTCCAACAAAAGCTTTAATAAGTAATACTCCATTTGAAGCTTGGTAAGTCATATGTTCGTCATTTAAAAGTTTTTGGAAGCACATGTTATACTCATAATACCCGCAATTCTTGTGTATATGGATAATGTGTTTATTTTGCATGTGTATTGCTAAATGTAAACATCGTCTTTTGTTTGAGTCTTATCTCAAAACTTTAAAATAATAAACAAGGAATTTTTTTAAAAAAATAATAAATCATAAAAATTACAACGGAACTAAAATTCAAACAAAAATGAAAAAAATACAAAAAAATAGATCTTAAAAAATAATGGAATAAAAAATTATAGAAAATTAGAAATTAAAAAATAATAATATCCAAAAATAAAAAAGTAAATTAAAATTCAAAATAAATCAAAAAGTAAATAAGGAAATGTATTAGGAAATTAGAAAATAAAATTTTCAGAAAAATAAAAAATTCGAAATTAGAAATAAAAAATAAAAAAAATTAAAATTCTCGATAGCCCAACTCGGCCTAGGATATTCTATCAGGACCAAACACCTGGCCTAGGCGAAACTAACCCTAAAACCAAATAACCCTTCAGCCCCTTTTTACATTTGACCCAGGCCAGATTCATTTTAGCCCAAAACCCACCTTAGGACCCATTTCAGCCCTTTAACCCGGATCCACCATAAAGCTATGTGACCCATTTTCTCTTTTACCCAAAGAAACAAAAACAATGAACTTTAAATCCTGAAGCCTAACATTGTTAAACGGGCTGGTTTGAACTGACTCGTCGCAGGCTAAGAATTAAACGGGCTTATATAGGCTGACCTATTAAGGCCCACAGTCTTTTTAAAATGTCCAGAACTGTCCGTATAGGCCCGTGGGCCACACTTCTTTTTTAAAATTTTTTAATTTTTTTAATTTAAATATTAAAATAATATAATTTTAAATTTTTTAGTAAAAAAACAATAAGTTTTTATTGAAATAGTACTATACATGTAAAACATTACTTCTTTAATATTTTAAAATAATCAATAACTTTAATTTTTCATTTTTCTTTTGTAAATTAACTATATTATACTTAAATTTAAAAACTTTATATTTATTTTTTAAAAATTACAAAAGTTTTTATATCTAAATTTACTATATTTATTAAATATAAAGTTATAAAATATAGAAATTTGATAAAGTGTTTTTATTTTATACTACATAATGTATTTTTTTAAAAAAAATATGAGCCAACTTGCGGGACCCCGAGTTAGCCCATTTAGAACACAGGCCTAAATGGGCTATACCGTTTAGGCCTATTTAGTCCAAAACTGTCCATTTACAAGCGGTCCCGATCTAGCTCGCAAGCCACGGTCTTTTTTCACCAAACCCACCTCAGTCTCTTGAACCTCTAAGCCCTAACCATTTTTTGAACCTTAGCCTCGAACCACACCTCTCGGCTGATGGGGAGCCAAAGAAGCACGCTCACTCCTTGGTTCGATTGGCCTCCTGCCAAAGCACCGTGACCCCATGGCTATATCTGTTTTGGACCTTTGTTCGTTTGAGGGGGATTTTTCTTAGATGGATGATTCTTCCTCACAAAGGATATTGAGAGGAAGTTGAGAGAAGGAGGTAAGTTTAGTATAGAATTTCGCACCCTACCATAAGTGCATTCATTTTAGACCCTTGCATAGTGGGTTACCAGTCAATGCAGAACTAGACTTTAGTATATGGATGCATGTCAGAAGGTCCATAATTTAATTAATTAGGCATGGGATATTACAAGTAAATGAGTGAACTCAGATTGAAAAGTGATCTCAGAATCTGCCCAATGATATTGTTGAAGCTCAAATCCCTATAAGAACTAGCATAAAGGCATTGGATAATCATTTGGGTTTGAATCATAAAAACAATTCAAGACCATAGACCATTTTTTAATTTGTCCTGACAGTAATAATATTCCTTTATGTATGAAACACTAGCTAGAAAGTCAACTCCATATTCCATCACATAAAACAAATAATGTTAGAACAATAACAGAGTAATAGATAGATAAATTTAGTGAGGAGCCTTGGTGAACTAGTAAGTTTACCTTGAACTCAAGGTGAAGACTTTGAATTCTAATTACAAATCACTAAGCTTAATGAACATTCCATTTTGAAAAAAATAGCACCAAATATTTAAGGGTTGTCCCATAGTTAAACAGTATTCATGTTGAAGATATCTAATGGCAACCACAGTTTGATTGATTATTTTCTAGCAAACAAATTTAAATATAGAAAGTTCATATGTACATGCAGAGTTACATAAATAGGTGATACTCAAAACTGGGTCAAATTTAGAAATTCACCGATATTGGTTGGAAATGAATTAGAAGTATTGTTATTTCTCAGTAGTCTGCAAGATTTGTAACAAAGAAATATTGGAATCAGAAATATTTCACATACCAAATAATTTGTTTCACACAGATTGTTCATACTATAAGAAAAGATTTAGCTTTTTCTTTCTTTTAATAGAAGAATTTATTGTCGAGAAAAGAAAACAATACACTATAACACTAATGCTCTCAAAACCATGAATTTAATACTAAAGATTGATTAACTCATAAGATTCCATTGTAAACCTCAAGGGACAAACTAAAACTCATTTGGAGCTCATAAAACTAATCATTCCTAAGATGTTACATATAGAACTTCTTATTAAATTCATTCTAACCAAGGGCACTACAATCCTGCACATACAACACATGTCAAAGGACTTTATGCTTCTTATTCCACCCAAAACCAATGATAAAGCTTAAAAAAGAAGCAAATTAGTAGGACAAAGTCAATGCTCTTTAAAAATATCAAACTATTTGTTCCAAATCTCCCATGATCTTCTTAATCTTTTATTTAAAAAGAAAAAAAAATGTACCAACAACATTTCTTACAAGGCTATCAGCTTAGACCGATTTTAAATGAAGTCAGGTATCCTTCCTGTGAGCTCCATGTCCGAAGCCCATCTGAGGCAAACAAGAAAACCTTTTTGTAAGTTATTATTATTATTATCATCATAGAAGACGCAAGAAATAGTAGCAATATCTTACACTGTCGCCAGGTTTTTAAGATTTGCAAAAGTGGAAGGAATCTGACCACCAAGATTATCTAAGTAGCTGGAAGGAAATGTTCATTGAAATTTATATCGTCTTTTACCACAAAATGATTGATAAATTTGTAATATAGTAATTTTTAAATGAAAAAACTTAATAGTTGGCATAATCCAACTACTGCAATGGTTATCGAAGATGAAAGAGCTTCAAATTGCTGATGGATTTTGTGATTTTTTTCTTAATTCTTTTTCTATTTTCTTTTTTAAATTGTAGGGATAGAATTTCTGTGAAAAGCACTATGATGAACTAAAATGGTTTCCAAGGAATAAACATGTATCTAGAGAAATTCTAAAACAAAATCAAAGGAAGAATAAAAGATATATTGCATTTTACCGGTGTTGAAGATAAATCTTAAACCCCAATCCAAGAAAAAAAGATGGTTGCAAGGAGCTCGCGGCAAGAAGATGATGGTGGACCTCAACTGGAGTTTAAGACCATGGGCAGGGACGGATGCACATAGAATAGCCCCCACAAGAATTTTTTATTTGTAATTAATATATGTGAGAATTTTTTTAATTAATATATGTAGTAAATTTCTGTTTTGCCCCCACAAAAATTTAATAAAAATATTTGTATCCTAATTTTTTGCCCCCACCAACTTTTTGTTCTGGATCCGTCCCTGACCAATGGAGACCATGATGGGTGGAGTTGAAGATGACAAGAGTTTGGTAGGAGCTCGCGGTAGATCAAAGACTAAGATAGGCAATTTTTGGGGGATTGGGTTAAGTTAATGGTGCAAGAAAATGATTTCGTTTGACACAAAAATTTAGAGATGAATTTCTGACACCTAAACATCCGTCCCTAAATGAGATATGACATCGTTTGGCACAAAAATATTTAGAGACAGAAATTTTTGTGTAAGAAATCCATCTCTAATTATTAAATTCTAAATAAAAAATTAGGAATGGAAATTTAAAAAAATTAGTTAGAGACGAAAATTTCTATCCTAAAATCTGTCTCTGATTATTTAAATTTTCCCTCCATTCCATATCCAAATCAGTGATGGATTTGCAATATATCAGGAATGGAATCAGAGAGGAAAAAATTTTGTCTCTTATTTCTGTCTTTGATTTATGTTTTTCTTGGAGTGTTTTTTTTTTGAAGTTAAAAAATTAGAAGATCATAATTACTTAACAATATTTGATTCCAAGAAGCATGTAATGAAAATACCTAAAAGCATAAGTATATCATAAAAGGAAAAAACTTAGGTACAGCTCCTTTTATATTTGCTATCAATTTCTTCAATTAGAATAGGATAAGTGTATGTGTATAGATTTTGAAATATAACTTTACATATTTTACAATTTATCATTACATGATTGGTTGTTTAAGAAATGTTTTACACATGCTATGTTTCTATTGAAGAATTTGATACCAAAAGTATAAGGAACTTTATATGAGTTTTCTCCATCATAAAATTAATATAATTGTTAGAATACATTAAGTTTTTTTAACTCAAAAATAAATAAGTGCGCATGAATAATCTTGTGTGTGTATTTCCAAACTAGGCAAGCAGTCAGGTACTTTAGATCAATGGAGGGAAATGTGTGCGTATGAGTGTGCATGAATAATCTATTCGCATTTTTTTAGTAACACTTGCATTATTTCTCATTGATGTTTCGGTTTAAAAAAAAAAGACACAAAATAAATTAGATTGAAATAAAACTTAATTACATTCATTTTTATTAATTTAAATTTATAATAAAAGAAATTAATATTATTCTTGATGATGTTTAATTTTTTTTTTTTTTGCTACAAGAGAGATTTGTGAATATTTTATAGGACAACTTTCAATTTGTTTGGTACGCAGAAAGTGAAAAGAAAAGAGAAAGTGAATATGAATAGAGTATTTCACTAAAATATCAAACCTTTCAAAAAATAAGTTTAGTGTTTTTTAAAAAAATAATTTGGACAATTTCTCATTATGTCTCTTATTTTTTCGCTCTCTCTCATCTTACATTACCTACTCCCTCCTTCCATTTATATCCTACCAAACATACCCTATGAAAACTGAACATCTCTTTGAAAATTAGAGTAAGTTACAAATTAGAACTTAACCTCCAATATTTTCTTTTCCAAAAAATGTTATCGAAACTAACAATTCTCAATTAATTACAAGACCATAACTTTTATGAAGCCTTGATTGATTGTGGTTGATGATGCTGAGCTATATTAAGGGACCAACTACTCCAAACATAGTTCAAAGAAGAAACCAAGAATCAAACTTGAAACTCACAAAAAGGTATGGCTCAGAATAAGCTTGCAACAATTCTCTTCGTTGCTATGATTGTGTTGCTCATAACATGTGGATTAGCATTAGGAGATCATGTAAAGACTCAATCAACTTACGCTATGCATCGACAGTCGCTATATGGATCCTAAATTGTGCAAATCTGATTGCCAACGTCAATGTTGAGCTGCATGTAAATTTTCATTGGCAACATCAGTTGCCTCCTTCCGCCTATTAATAAAATTCCAACTTTTCTATTTCATTTTCTTTAGTTTAATTAGTTTGTTTTAATTATCCCGGATTATTCTACTGTACTCATTCATTCATATTCTCGTTTTACATATTTTATGCATCATCAAGCTATTAATGGTTTTGAATATGATGTAAATAAATTGTGATTTACTCATACACTATTTGTGTTAAACTTATTAGATGGACAAACTTGTTCAATCAACTTGTTACTTGTGCATGTTTCAAGCTAAATATGGTCCAATATATAATTTCTCATGATTGAAAATTTGTACGGCAAAAGAACTTGAAATTATATTAGATATTAAGCATAAAGTTATAGATAAACAAACTATTCGCTTTCCAATGCATTTTGTAATTTTTAGTGGTTGAGACTTGATTTTGTGTATTTTTAGATAAAAACATTTGACTTTTTTAATGGCTGAAAAATTAGTATCAAAACTCAAACCTATATGTTCTTTTGCCAAAAAAAAAAATTATCTCAAACCTTGATTGGAGCAGATCAACTAGTTTATTGGAAATTTTAAAATTAAAAACCGATCATTTGAAAAAAAAATAGTCAAACATGATCAAAAATCAAGTTTGATGAACTAAATTTGACTTAAACTTGACAGTACTGAATCGGTAGATTAACGTCCTGTTGGCTTGGATTCACATTTTACACTTCATGTTTGACTAATCACTTGGTTCACATGGTGCAATATAATGTCATCAAATTGTAGTTATGATTTGAGAAGTACAAAAATATGCTGAGTCACTAGAGAGCGTGAAGGATAATTTTTATCATTTATAATGTTTAAGTCTCCAAAATAATTAGGGGTAATAAAAGAAATGATATAAAACATCTAGGCTCTTATACCAACTTCGTCACGCCTCTATTTGGGAGGAACGTGGATACTCTCCAATACTTCAAAAGTATTCGAGAGTCTCATGCTTTCATCTGAGTCTCGATTGAAGCTACAAATGACCCAGATCGCATAGAAAAGTTGACAGGGACTAAACTGAATATATTCAAAAGTTTTCCTTTTGTTCACCTAGGTTCTTATCTAAAATTTTTTTTTGTCTTTTACTTGATTTAAGATTTAATTTAACTTCATATAGGTCACTCATTCTAGAGTATATTTTTGTTTTAAATTTAAATCGACTCCTGTAAACTTTTAAGTTTATTTAGTTTAGTTCGTGTTAGCCTTCCTGCGTGATCTCGGCCGTTCATAGCTTCAATTGAACGGCCTAGGTGAAAGTATGAGACTCTCCAATACTTTTGAGGTATTAGAGATGATCCATGTTCATTTAGGAGTATGATCGGCACAGAGTGGGTTCCACTCCACCACTATAAGCCTAATATCACACAAATCCAATGTGTAGAATAAATAGAAAGAGATATTTGATAAGACATAAATAAATTCCTTTCCATTATTACAACATAAATGAAATCAAGATATAGCAAGTACCCTCAACTAGTAGAAGTAAAACATGAAATAATTTACTAACATTCCCATCACAACATTCACAGTGATCCTAGCTGTTCTATTCACTACCAAGCGACACTACCCCGCTAATACCATGAGACTAAGCAACCTACCCGAAGCTAAAACAGGTTGTGGACTTGGAGGCTCAACTACTCCTCATACAGAGTCTTACCAACTAAGAAAGGATCACAGGTAAATAATACTCAGTGAGAAAATGTCAATCATAAATGAAATATCATCGTGTACTGCTGGTAGGGATGGGATCGGGAGAAGGGTCCCATCCACAACCACAATCAATCCAAAAATTATTCCTACACGACCTACACTAATAGAGAAAGGAATCCCATGCCTAGCAAAACAACCACGACTCATACTATCACATAATTTTACATTATTCACACTACAAAAAATTAAGTTTTAGTGCCTGTTTTCTCAACTGCCACTATTTATGGCAGTTTAAGGCAAATCACCATTGAATAGTGGCAGTTAATTTTATATACATATATATATATATATATATATATATATATATATATATATATATATATATATATATATATATATATATATATATATATATAATTTAATTAAAAACAAAACAAAACCTTAACCTAATTTCAGTGCTTCAAAGTCCATCGTGCTTCAATCCATGGTTTGAAATCCCTCTCCATCCATCATGCTTCAGCTTCTTCAAAATCTCTCTCTCTCATTCTCGACCTTACGTTACACCTCACTCTTATTCTCACTCCTCTCTCCACCATTTGTTTCAAAATCCTTTGCATCAGCTATAAGAGTCGATTTTCTCATCTGTGTATCTGTGCTTCTCATGGCTTGATCTAATTTCATAGGAGCAAATAGTACAGGAGAAGATGCAGGATTCAAGCTCCTTGCTACAATGAGATTTACTCATCTCGTCATTGTCATAGTGTTTTACAAGTAGGATAAATGGACAATATTGGTTTTCCATTTCTTACTATCTTAATTTTCAATTGTTATAGAAATATCATTCATATTTTGTTAGACTCATCAACAAAAGACAATAAAACTCATGCAGTTTTCACATTCCATTTTCATTTTAGGTTGCTTGTGTAGTTTGCGACATAGAGCAACCGGTATGTATTTTTTTTTTCAAAGTTCAATTGAAAACAATGCTTTTATTTACGTTATAGATTTCAGTTTTATTTTTCATTTATTCTTTCTTTTTTGTTATTATTTAAAGGTTGCTCAAGTTTGTAGTTATTATGGCATTAGAATGGGAGAGTATTTCTACGATATCTACAAATTCTTTGACAATGATGTAATGGTTTATCAAATAAATTTGTTGCATCTGATTAAATTTTAATTTTTTAGTATAGTTAATCTTCTTCTACACGGTACACACTACGTAGGTGGGGAAACAACAGTTTCATTGTGATGATTGTGAGATTTGCAGGTGCGTTGGATGTGTTTGAGTAGAGAAAGTTTTTCAAGCATATTAGGTTTACAAAAAATACGTTGGTCAAACTGTTCATGAAGATACATATAAGGATGTTAGAACTTAGAAGTGAACCCCACTAAACAGTATATCTAACATGCATATGTGTTACACAGCCTCAATAGTTGTTGTTGTATGACTTTATGATTTCTCATACCGAATATAATATGAATGTCTTGTATGGTAGTGCCATTTTCGAAACTAGTCATTCACTATCACATTTACAATTTGCCACTTTTCAAGCACAATTTTCCACTTTTATATAAAGAAATGATACATTTACCCCACAAGCTCAAAACATGTCATACATCATACGCAAAAATGTACACACACAAGGCAACTCAATATATTCAAATAGTAGATATAGTAAGCAATATGTTCCATTTCATTCATAACAAAATACATTAGATTTGTATTGTAATCAACCTCATGTGTTACAAAATATTCCAAGCTAGCATACATAGAAGAAAGAATATCAAGAAACACAGACAAAAAAATGGAATATGGTCAAGTCATATACATAACTTCATTTCTAAAGTACCCTTCCTCCTATGAATCCTATTCAACTACATCGCTTGCTAGAATTACAATAGAAAGACAAAACTCCAACAAAAGGAACTAACCCTTGAGTCAAAGAGGGTTGGGAACTTTGAACCTCTGCTACTCCTTGAGTGGATGTTCATCTTCGAATGCAAGCTTTGCAAAATGTTAATAATAGGGTGAGATAATTATCGCAGTGAGTAGTTAACTCCCTCAGACATCAATAATTTAAGAAAATAATCTGCAAGCATTAACATAATATCAACACATGAGACAATACGCCAATAACGTAATACAACAATAAACCGCATCTCCATATTTCATACATGTAAATCACAATAGAATACAAATCAAATGTATGATGCAGTATAACACAAAGATAATATTTCCAAGCCCAAAGGCATAAGTGATCTTTGTCCCCAAAGGCATAGAGCCACTAGCTAGATTTTCTCATAGGGTGCACCTCCATGATGATCTTCGCTCCACATTTATTATTATAATTATGATTATCTTTGAATGCAATAATTATGAGTAGTGCATATGGTCATGCAAATTAAATTCTCATCTAATCAATCATGAATATGCATTGCAAAGAACTATCCTCTCCAAAGCAACAAGTCAATTCTGCTCCACTCTCCTCTCTAATTATAGCACAATATGAATACATAACAATTATACAAAATATACAAGTAATCCATGAGATAATAATGTGTGAGGGACTCCATATTATACTCAACATAATCTCCTTTCCTATATGATTTATAACATTTTACAGTGTATTACTCATGCACACTCTATTGGTTTTGTGGGTGATTCTATTAGCTCATGATGATTCATATATGAGAATGCATAAGTTTCTCCAAGAATTTGAAAATTTTCGAGTAGGTTGGCTACTTACTTGAGTGTCGAACCACAATTACTTGATTGGGAGATCTTAAACAACCACTTAAAAACCTTTCCAAGAAGTTATAACATGAGCAAAAGAAGATTTCAACATCATAAAGCAAGGAAATCATATTAGCTTGGGGCACGGTGGGCACCCACTTGGGCACCCAAAACTAAATATAAATGCCAAGTTGTGTTAACTAACATGTATCCATGGCCTAACTATTGGCCATGGGGGTGCTTGGGTGCCAGGCTAGATGCCTTGGCTAGGCACCCAAGCACCCCGGCCTACACCAACACTGCCATGGCTGAGACATGCTTTGCTTTCCTTCTTCAAAATCTTCTTGGCCCTAACTCTTCCTTCCCTTAATTTAATCATGGTTTTGGGTCAGTTTAGGTAGCTTAATCATGGACAAATAGTTACAAAACTTCAATAACATTTGGTTTCAAGAATCAAGTAAGATTCATAAAACTTTCATGAAAACCATTTACATAGCATAAGATTCAAGAACCAAAATTTTCAATTTTAAATGTCCATTCCAAAACATTCCCATGCTATTGAATCAAAGAGAAGGTGCATTGGAACCAAGGCTCTCTTAATCAAACAACCAAATCCCCACATTCCTCTCCTAGGGTACAAAAGGGTGTGAAAGAGAAAGGGAAATATATTCCAACTAACTTTTCTTGAGAAAAGCAACTTGAGAAATAGGTGGCTGCTAGTGAAGGGACTTTTACTGGAAGGAAAGTCAAGAGGGACCTTGGGTGAATGAGGACACTTGGAAGTGGAAGAAAAGACAAGAACTATGGGTGTATGAGTAATGTGTGAATGGTTATTTGGTGAAGGTTTTGACTATATCTTCTTAGTCTTTAGGATTATCTTACCTCTCCTTGCAAAAGAGTCACTAAAGCAATCCTAGCAGCATCCATGTCATACTTGACTAACAACCCTCCTTAGCACATTAATTTCACATCACAATAAATCACCTTACAACATAGAGTCCACAACACTTACTAATAATCTCATGGCACATTTTCACAACAATCACAAAATTTTCTCCTTATATTCAATTTAGTCCTTCAATAAAGGTGTATTTGAAAAAAAAATTCTCCTCTTAAGCTAGTATAACACATAACTCGAATACATATACAGACAGCCACAACAACATATTAGAAGATTATATACTCATTGGTCCCAAGCATCAATACATTCATAGCACAATAATTACAAGTTTCAATAAATATACATATAAATCTCCAATAAAGCATACACATATACCATAATTCCCACAGGTATTACATTAGGTGTCCTAGGCTTGTGATTTAGGTTTCTAAGCTCTTTGTCAATTAATGCCATGGCAGGTTTAGATCTAGGTTTAGATTTCGGTTGAATCAAATTCCAAGTAGGATAATTAATACCTTTGGTATCATTATTCTTGCAAGATTCTACTAAGTTTGAATTTGAAATTTCTTGACTGTTAGTGTGGTTTTTCGACAACCCTAAAAATTATGTCGGTGCTCAGTTTAGAGTGGAGACATAAGATTACAAAGGCAAGAATGAGTTAAGGTTCTCATAGATTACCTAATATCAGCATTGATTAACCTTAATTTGGTTAGGCAACATTGTTTTTAGATCAATTTTAGCACAAATGTGTACTTGGTGTGCTTGTAAGGTGTTCCTTGCTTCTAAAGCCACTGCTTTCCCTATTAGGTTCCCTAGCATCATCAAAACTTCTGGCATGTGGTATTTCATTGGTAAAAACTTGATAGTTGTCCAAACTGTTGTTATCATACTCACCACTTCTCCTTTCGCCAAAAAAATTGGATCCACTTTCTTATAAGTAGGGGAATGGATTCGATTTTCCAATGTCATGTTATAATTAACTTGATTCTATCTTCTTCTATCAGGCCGTGAATTAGATAATAATTGTAATCTAAACCTAATACTTCCATTTCCCTTTGATCTTCTAGAGACTTAGTAATTTTACTTTGAGGCATTCAATGTCTCTTGTAGGGTCATTGTAGACGCTTTGTTACCATCTACGTATGAGATTTTGCAAGAAGGTTTGTGGGAATTGGATTGTTGATTTCCATCTTCTATATGTTTCCTCAGTTGGTCATCATCTGATTTCTGTTGATTTGCTGAATCTACTCTTATCCTTGGTCTGTTTAGATTTGTCAATCGATTTCACAACAAAGTGCTTCCTTGTAGTTTTTGAGTATTAGGTTTTGGTTTTTGGGTATTGTTGTGGTCTCTTTTTTATTAGGCTGCAATCACATGGAGACAATGTTTGATTTTGTTGGTTGAGCATATTAGGGTTTTCTAGGTTTCTTGGGTTAAGAGGCGATAAGGTTGTCATGGCGATTAGAGAAGTTAGTTTTTCTAGGTTAGGAATCATTAGGGCCTGTTTGGTTTGGGTATTTCCTATTTTCATTTTCACTGAAAATAGAAAAAAGACTTGAAAATGCGTTTGGTTGAGTTAACTAAAATTTTTTTAAAAAAAACATTTCTTAAAATATGCCTAAATCTAAAAACACCAAAAAGATGCTTTTAGTGTTTTAGGAAATACATTTCAGGAAATGAAGATTGAAAATGAAAACAAGAAATGTTTTTATAAACCAAACAGACCCTTAGTGTTGCCTAACTCTTGGTTGTTGGCAAGTGGGCTTGTTTACATTTGGGTAAGTCCAAGTAGTTTTTTGGGGGAGGTTTATGTTGGACCTTGGTAGGTTTTGGGTGGATTGAAAAGGATTTGGGTTGTGGATGGATTCTATTGGCGTTTTGGGTAGTTTCTTGTGTAGAACTTTCCATCTCTTTCTTTTTGGCTGTAGTCACAATCACAATTCTTTACTCTATTTGAATCATATTAGAAGGATGGCTAATTATCTGGCCAAACACCGTGGATCAGGCCTTTTGTTTAATTACTTATTTTCTTTTCCTCATGTGATGTACTTAAGCTCATCTAGACTTTTAGAATTATATTTCAATGACATGAGAGCCTTTTACGGCTTATTTCAAATAAGAAATTTTTTAAAAAATCAATTATACAATAGTGAGTTTTAAAAAATATAAAATTATTTTTTGAAAACCATATACTTACGATGTTCTGATTGAAAAATCATATACTATGTTTTGATTGAAAAATCTAATAATAAATATATAAGAAATTATACTTAAGTTTTTTCTTATAATAAATATTATTATGTCGAGAATTAGAGATGTTGATATGTATATATATACATATATATATATATATATATATATATATATATATATATATATATATACATATATATATATATATATACATACATATATATATACATATATATAAATATTTTATAATTCATTCATTAGATTTTTTACTACAGATTCAGCTCCTCTACTTAGAGCAAAAAGGCAAGGAGAGTCCTTAGCATTTCTAAATCATCATATTTGACATGTGGATGGTAGAGATCTCTCTTTGCTGGAGAGTCATGGGCTATTGGATCCACGTGATCCAACAGCCCAGATTGCATGGATCCAATTAATGAAATGCTATGTTTTGAGTATTGTTTTTCTTCATCAACCTTCATCGCACCACATCTCCCAGCCTTGCCCCGCCCTGATCTTGCTTAGGTCTCGAATCTCAAACCTAACCCAGTTTGATTTTTTATTTTATTTTATTTTCAAGCTCCTAACCAATCAGCTGTCAACATGTGGCAAGGGATGCAGCATCAATCCTTTCTTCCTTGCCAAGCACCAGCCATGCTATGCACTAAAAGAAAAATAAGAATGAATGATAGATTCTATGATAGTGCTTACACTCAAGAAAATAGTGTTAATGTATTATATTACTTTATAATTGCGATGATTACTCATATGTTTAACAATTCACTAGCTACTGAGGTTTTATGTGTCTCATATTGTTATGTGTGACTAACCATTTTAGGTAATGAAAGTGGTAAGAAAGGAACGGAGAAAGCTTGAATGTTCTCTTTATATCTAGGAAGTGGATAGTCTAATGTAAACTACACTTACTTAGTTAAGATCCTTGGTGTACTATATCGATTAAAAAACATATGTTGTATATTGTGGTATGTAATAGAGTATATGAAGTTATAAGATGAATAAGTATGTATAGAATTGACATATGTATACTTGATTAATGAAAGTTATCAGAAAGGTTATAGGAAGAGACTATTTTTCCTATGCACTAAAGGAAGTCTGTAGGCTACCAGTCGACCACTACATTTCAAGCAGTCGATTGGCACTTCATCGAGTAGCAGAAGTTAAGGACATTAGTCTACTAGTCAATTGGCACAGGTCTATCAGTTGATAGATAACCCACTGTCCATTATGAGATTTTTGTGTTTTTACTTCTTTACAATTTTTCTAAATACTTGTTAAATGGTGTTTTAAAAGAATTTTGTAAATCTCTTTTCAAAAAGCACCCCAATTTCCTCTTCGATTTTAATTATAAGTCACTTAAATTTATGATCAAAATAGATGTTACAGTGTGCATTTGCTTCTCCCTTTGTCGTGTAGTGCATCTTCTTCTTCGTCATGCTGTGCGTCTTCTTCTCTGTCGTGCTATGCATCTGCTTCTTTCTTCCCTCCATAATGTTGTGCTTACTAAGAAAGTCATGTTGTGCATCTTCTTTTTCTTCCATAATCATGTTTACTTTACAAGGTCTAATTCTTTCTTTTCCCTTTGTCAAGCTGTGTGTCTAAACCAAAGCTCTGTTGCTTCTCAATTGCGTGATTCTTGTGAACCAAAGTATTCTTGTGAACCCTCCTCCATCGTGCACTAGCCAGTGACACTTTTGTAAGAATTATTGCCTGATGCTTACTAGTTTTTTTCTCAACTTTTTTCCCCATTTTTGAAGTTCTTCTATTCTATTGCTTATTTTCAAGTCTTGAACAAGTCTTCAAGTACTGGTCTCTGGTTTAGGATATACAGGGAATGAAATTTGAACTAAAATAAAAATTGTGTAATGATGATGAAAGGAATGATTCCATTCACAGAGAACATCACACACACACACACACACACACATATATAGACTTATAGGTCAGTTTCTTTATGCTAGAATTTTCTACATTTTTCTTTTATCTAGCTTTATGATTTGGTGAAAAATTAGAATTGTAAAATCAGGGAGCAAAAGTAATTTGTTCTTATTGTCTGCAAAAAGAGGTGTACACCCTAATGCAAATTATCTATTACTTGTTGATTCATCACTATATTCTTTTAATACACATTTTTTGTTAGTTTCTAACAATATGGATTAATTAAGATGTTCTTTATATTTACATTAGCAATTATGTAAGTAGATGATACATAGTACATACATTGTCCACATTTATATGCATGTGTTGGGGCGTTCTGGAAAGTGCACCAGTCGCACAAGTAATATAGTGTTAAAATGAGTAAAGAGTTATCGTCTCCACAGGGACTAATGTGCTAAGTACTCCAGAAATTTAAACGCATTATTTAGGCAAACCAATTTTTGATTTAAGAAGCTCTAGTTAAAGGTAAAAGCAAATTGCAATAAAATCAAATTGAAATAATTCAAATAAAAGGCCTAGAGTTGCTAATCCCCCTCTTTCATTTTAGGAATTGCTAATTCTCCCTAACACTTGTGATTCAGTTCAATTATACACAATAATCTTAAGTTTTTTAATGGCTTAAAGTGATTCTCCCGAACCTAAATTAAGCTACTCGACTCTAACATAATCCCTTATGTGAGTTTAAGTCAAATTAATGTTAACCTAATTTGATTAAACGAGGTTAATTAATATTCCTATTAATTAACAAGTAAAACCCCTAAGTTCTATCACTCGCCCTAATCATTCAATGTTCTACCAACATCTCCCTCTCCCGAGTTCGACGAAAGCAACAAACAAGTCATAAAGTGGCCAATTTCATAACAAGTATAGTAAATATGAATTATAGGTATGTATTAAATTGAAAAGAATCACAAGTTTCAAGAGAAATACAAATCCTAATCTGAAATTGGGTTCATAGTAACCCTAGAACAGAAAATTAGCCACTCATGGCTCTAACACTACAGAAAGCAGTAAAGGAATGAGCAAACTCCATGAATCCGATGTTGGGTTGACAAAATTCGGGCTTGATCGGCTTTACGAATGGATTCCTCCTTCTCCTCTAGCAGAAATCGGCACCTCCCCTCTATCTTCAACTCAGAATTCCCTAGAAAATATGTTCTGACGCATTTAAATCAATGCAGGATCGCGAACCACCGCTATAGCAGTGGGAGGTAGAGAAGAAAGCTTAAAAATGAGTTTTTTTAGGTTCTACCGCTATAGCGGTGAAGATCCACCGCTATAGCTGTGGCTGGCAGAGAAGAAAGCTTAAAAATGAGTTTTTTCAGGTTCTACTGCTATAGCGGTGAAGATCCACCGCTATAACGGTGGCTGGCAGAGAAGAAAGCTTAAAAATGAGTTTTTTCAAGTTCTACCGCTATAGCGGTAGATTCTACCGCTATAGCTGTGGGAGACAGCATTCACATCAGCATTTTCATAATTTCAGCTCTAGCATTCCATCTTCTAACACGAACTTTTTACCAACTCAACCTACACCAAAAATAGCAAATAAACCCATTAAATTACATAAAAGAATCATGAAATCACTCCAATTATTAAAAGATCAAAGAAAACTAAAACTAATCTAAACTACTCAAAATATGAGCTAAGAATTACAAGACAACAAGAAAGAGATCAAAAGAGAGGGTATTTAGCATCAAAATGGCACTAAATTGAGAACTCAACAGCATGCCGGCTTACTTTTGGTGTCAAAGTTAGTTCAATAAATTGCATGGAATGTCATGAATGAAGTTTATGAACTATAAGATCCTAAATTCCTAATATATCAATTAGATGCAACTAGTTTATTGATATGTCTCTTTTTGGTGGCTTCTTGTAGTGTAGCTTGTAGAAGATGCAATTTGTTCCTCATGTACTTGTGTTACTGAATGTGATGATTATGAATGACTTTTAACAGTGTTGGCCAAATAATGGAATTATAAGTCAAGTACATGATAAAAAGAAAAATTAATGTATATGCCACCTTTTATTAGGCATTATATTTTTTATTGTTTACAAGTTGTGAATGATTGTTTCTAGCTTTTCTTTATAGTACAGTTGGGGAGACCAAGGAGTTAGCCTATAGTTATGAATTATGAATTGTTTTACTTTTGCTGTTTAAGGGTTTTTTTTTTGTAAAAATATGTGTTATTGAATTATATGGTTAAGTTGTAATAATGTTTAGACTTGAGTATGGTTGTTATGATTAGTTTGTAATTACCAGAGAATCATAGAAATATGTGAGCATGTGTTTTTTTAAGCACGATAGTTTTTGCAATTAGATTATTATTTTTGGTTAAATAGTACTTTTGGTCCCTATAATTTTATCCAAACTTGATTTTGCTCCTTGATTTGGTGTGTGTTTATATGTGTGTGTGTGTGTGTGTGTGTGTGTGTGTGTGTGTTCTTATCTGTTTTGGACTACTTGTTCTCTAAAATCAGGAATAGGGATGGAGAGAAATCTGAATCCTATGATAGAGATGGAATTTGATATTGTAGATGTGGTATAAAATTTTTAGAGGATGTATAGTGGAAAGATGGGATTTGGAGTGAGGAAGGAAAATGAAAATAAAAGTAAGAAGATAATGCAATACCAGCCAAAATTAGGGTCATGTGTTTTGGGGTATGACGGTATTTTCACTTTGTAAAATACATTAATTTAATTAGTCATTTTTAAATAAATTCATTTTGAATACATATTTATGGGATTTGAGATAAATGACTGGACCAGGTATTTTATTACGAGTGGTGTTTTCTGAGAATTGAGAAAAACAAGATGAAGAGAAAATTAAGTGTAATTTATGTAATTATTAGAGAATAATTATCTCTGGACCACTTGAGTTTAGGGCATCTGTGTATGGATACTCATGGGTCACCCATTGACCCACTAAGGCTTTAAAGCCTTTTCTCTCTTTTTCTCTTCATTTTGCACGATGGAGGGTTCAGGGGGAGCAAGAGGAGAAGGTGTCCTCTCAACACCTTCAATCATTTCCTCTATTTTCTTCCAATTAATTTCTAGTTTCTAGCTACTTTCTGGTTCATCAGAGTTATTGAAGTTGTAGGTAAGCTCTATTTCTATCTTCTCTATTTTTCTAGTTTCAATTATGCCCTAGAGAAAAGAAGGGAAAATTGGTTTTGGGATGGTTTTGAGTTTTATTTTGAGGTTTTGTGGGTTGTGATGTTATATAAAGATTGGGAAGGTAAAAACATTTAGTTGGGAACCTTAAAACTTGGCTAAAGTGAGTTTAGGGGTGGAGGAACCAAAGAATAGGGCAAAAAAACATAAGAACACGAAAATAGGAAAAGTTTGAGTCTTAGATGAGAACTTAATGATTATGACTTGGATGGTTGGAATTAATTGGGGTTTTTGATGTCTAATAACTCCTTAGACATTAAGGATGAAATCCCATGGAAGAAATCAAGTTAAGTGGTGAAAATTTGACTCCAAACTCATGAATAACCGAGAAGAGGCAAAAAATCGTGAAAACAGGGGTGGGTTATTGTCACCCATCGCTACAGCGGTGGAACCAACGTCGAGCGCTCTGAGGCCAACGCTCAGTACAGGCATACCAGAGAAATGGGCGCTTAGCGCTAGGACTCTAGCATGAATTTTATTCGAATTTAAATGGTTATATACCTCTTTCATCCAGACTCTGTTTTTAGCAAATGATATCGTTAGAAAGCTTTTTGAATTTAGTTTCTAATGATATAAGTTTCTTTTGAGAATTATTTACTCTTTGGGAGTTATGACCGATAGAGGATTAAAGGTCTGAATTAGTTGTAAGAATTTTCCTTGTTTTATTTATTATTGATTTTGGTTAATTCTAGGTAACTTGGTAGCTACATTGGCTTCGTTTCTCAAGAATTCTTTCACTGTAAACCTTGTCAGCATCAAGGTGAGTAGGTAACCTTTCTAACTAAATTTTTATTTAAAATTGCTCAATTACAATATAAATCTCACTCACACTATAGTTGGGTTAAATTTACTAAATTCCCTAGTTAGTGATATCAACTAGAATATGGAGTTTTCTAGTAAATTTAGAAAGGTTAACTTGCTAGTTATTGTTGATTTGTTTAATTAGTGCAATGTAGTGAATAACGGATTATTGCATTATGCATTATGGGATGTGTTGTGTTGTTTGTGTGTGATGCATGTTATGGTTAAGGGCATAGCACAAGAGACTGGATACATGTTATGGCAAGGGTTGACCGAAGAGGCCAAATACATCTTATGGTTGAAGGTGTAACCCAAGAGACTGGACACATAGTTTGGTTTTCTAAGAGAACGTAGACCCTTAGGACATTGCCATCGGGTAATAACTTGATGAGGTATATGAGCCATTGGATGATAACTCGACAAGGTACACATGAGAATGTAGACTTACGAGTAAGAAGACATGTCTATGTTGCGTAATCATACGATGTTTGTGTGAATTATTTATGCTTGTACATGATTAGAGCTATGTTAGAATATTTGATGTGATTTAATAAGGATTTTCTGAGATTGTAGTCCTGCAAGAGCATAGCACGTTATGGCTACATAATAAGGTATGCTAGTGCTTGTATATCTATACCTGTCTATATGTACTAGAGGTATTCATTTATTTAAGTTATGGATGTGATTATGGTAATTGTTTTTGTGCCTTCTTTTATTTGCACAATTATCTACTTACTAAGTTTTGATGGACTCACCCTCTGTGGTTACATTTTTTAGATATAGCAGTTAAGGAGGATGGTAAACCACTAGAGACTTAGCGACATTGGAGATATATTCCATTTTTGTTTGAAGTGTCCTGGGAACCAATTTTTTAGGCTAGATGCAAAGAGGAATGCTCTGTAATCCTATAGGGCACCTAGGTCCTGTTATTTTTTAGAAATTTTATTATTAGTTTAGATAATTTGCTTTGCATTTTCATTGTATATATTTCCCGATATTTATGGGAACTAAGAAAAGGCATTATGTAAATTTACATTTTGCATAGTTATAGATATTATGATTGTTTAGGGAATTATGTGTTACCACTAAGGTACACCCTAGAATTTACGTATATTCACGTGTACGATTTTTGGGGTATAGCAGATAACAAAATGACAACGTTGATGCTTTATGTTTGTTCGAATGAGGGCTTTCAAGGGGTTGACAAGAGGGATGCAAACTCCAAAATTCCCTATGACAAGACTAGAATGGGGTGCAAAAGGGCATATATGCTTCAAACTCATTTCTAGAAAGTATCAAGTAAAAGAATTTGACAGAGTTCATAATCATGCACTACACACTCTAGAGACAGCTCACATGCTTCCCTCATAGTAGCATATTTTTTATGTTCAGGCGTACGAGATTGAATTAGTAGAGAGAGGATTCTGGCCTTAGGTGGAAGGTATTTTTTGATTTGATGAGCATTCATACCGGAGCAAAAGCGAACATTGGCTTTACTCAGGATGACGTAAAAAATTATCTCAAGGCAAGAAGAGTAAGAAACATGGCTTATGGGGACGCGGGTACCCTAATGCAATATTTTTCAAAACCAATCATTGGAGAATCCTTCGTTCTTCCCTACGTATCAGTTAAAAATGGAAGAACATATTACAAATGTTTTTTGGATGGATGCAACTTGCAAGAATGTTAATTGACTACGAATTGTTTAGTAATATGGTGTCACTTGATACCACATTCGGTACGAATAAGAAAAATAGGCCACTTGTTGTGTTTTGTAGTTTAAAAAACCACAAAGGGATAATGATATTTGAAGTGGTTTTATTGTTTGATAAGACTGTAGAGTCCTTTAATTGGCTTTTCCAAATATTTTTTGCTGCTCCACCTTATAACAGAACTACAAAGATAGAGGCATTAAGTGGTAAGAATTCGAACTCATGATCCATTCTCATGAAACTTTTAGCTAAGATTTCTTTCGGTAATTATTTCATTGATGATGTTGGGTAATTTTCTTTTGGGTTGATTTTGAATTTTAATGGATGAATTTAAGTGTGGGTGTTAATTTGAAACATTTCTACATGTTGGATAATAATTGTGAAACAAGAAATTTGGAGAAAACTAGGAGAAATTTGTAGAATTTGGATAAAAAAAAAAGTTAGTGTTCTTGATAAAAATTTGAGATTTGAGCTCGGATTGTTGGTAAAAATTAGGGGTTTTGGTGTCAAAACACTCCTTAGACATTAAGAAACAAAACCCATGGAAGAAATCAAAAGAAATGTTATTTTAGATATGATTTTAGGATTTTTGGATGAAGAACGTCACTGTTCATTTTGAAAATTTTTCAGAAAATTTTCAGAAAGTACTGTTCATCAAGAAAATTTTTTTAGATTTTCTCTGTTACTGTAGCACTGACTCAGTCAAAGTTACTGTAGCATTGACTTAGTCAACAATACTGTAGCTACGTTGACCGTTACCATAGCATCAGTTTTAAAATGTTCATAACTCTTTCATCCGGACTCTATTTTTATTAATTAAGATACCGTTAGAAAGCTCTTTAGGTCTAGTTTCTAATTGTACAAGTTTCACTTGAAAAATTCTAATGTATTCTTTATTTTTCATCTTATTTGCATTTTAGGAAATCTTCGGAAGTTATTTCCTAACACCTCTCATAATTTAGCTGCAAAAATAAAGGTAGTTAGGGCCATATTCGAGGTGAGTGTGATAACCTTATCTCATCTATATTTCTTCAAAAGTATTGTCATCAAGTATCATAAATAAAATTGAGAAGGTAGACTTAAACAGTATGTTGTGTATTCATTATCAAGGACTTATATTCCTTGTATTTAAAGGTATTATGGATTTCAAACCTCTTGTTTGATTAAATGTTAATTCTTATAAAATATGTAAAGTTAATGTTGATATTGTCGTTATTATATTGAGATTGTGTGCATACTTGCGTTATAGTATGACATTGTTATAATATTTTCGTGGTGGTGCACCCCACGGGAAAAGTTAGAGGAGTTATAAGGGTGGAGATATATCTTTCATGGAGAGATAAGGGTGGATGCGGCCAGGGGGCGGCGAGCAACGATCCACTGGTACTGTGGACGACTCGGTTAGTACGGGATTTGTGTTTAGCATTGAATAATTTATACTGTGTATATCATTGGTAACTGATGTGAGTTTAATTCCATGATATATTTATGATACTAATTGCTAAATTTACTTTCGATTGATAATGTTATCCATTCACTGAGTATTTCATTACTCATCTTGTTATTTTACAACATTTTAGAATCTGTGACTAACGCTGGGGATTGTCTAGGGGAATAGCGAGTTTGTCTTAAACCGACTATCTTGTATTTTTGGTTGGTTTCTTTGTATTCTATTATCTTGTAAGCTCTAGAAGTGGCTCTGTGGTCACATAAGCCTGCTAGAATTTTGTGGATGGACTATGTGTAAATATGAATATTACTTATGGTTTCATTGTAAGAAAGTTAAGACATTGATGATGTTTTTAACTTAGAGATAACTTGAATAGGACTCACTGTTGAGGACCCAAAATCTGAGCACGTGACTGACACGGAAAGTGAATTTCACCTCATCTTTCTAAGCCTATATTTCTCTTAAGCACAATATTAAATCTTATTTTGGTTATTCTTTTAAATGTAATTAATTTAAATTACATAATTTAAGAAATAATAAAAAAAATTATTTCTCTTCTTACAAAATGATAAGAAATTATGGCTAAACCGAGTTTCTCATACACGTTACAATTATACACATTACGTCACTGAACAAACCTACCCGATTACAGAGCTTTTCTAGATTTATACATTAGAATAAGACCTAAACATTATACATTTACCCTAAACAAATGAAAAAGTAATCTTGGCGTGAACGTTATCGGATTAGCAAATTCTCTATACCTGAAACTGAAGCCAGCTTCTACTTGAGAGAATCCTACCACATTCACACACAATATAGATATATATATATACATGCAAATATACATAATTGATCTAACGGTATAATCATCTAAGTTTTGGTGTACAAGATATTTATCAAGACACACACATTGAAATCACCTCGCAGTTACTAACAACACATTTAAGATCAAACCAAATCACATTTCAAATAATTCAAACAATTCATACAATTCCAAATCAAGTTCCCAGATATTTCTCGGGTCCCGTCCACATAAAGTGGCCATTGCCCCACAGCCCCTGCCTCATCCTCCCTTATTTTACCCCTGTCCTTAAAGGGACAAATATGTAGTCCAACCTTATTTCACCCTGTCCTTAAAAGGACGAATATCATAATCAATATCACGTGGCCATAGTGATTTCACTCCGCCCTTATTTCATCCCATGGGATCCCATAAACTCTATTTCCATTTCTTTCGAGATCAAACACAATCACATTACACAATCATAGGCAATCATATGCATCCTATTTCAGAAAAAGTTCACAACAGTCACACATTTGCATATTTCAATGCATAACATGAATGCATTAATTTCATGTCACATATATATATATATATATATATTTATATATATATTTATAGTACACCTTTAATATATACATTAAATACGCAAACAAGGTAAGGTAGGATCTCTCACCTTGATATTTGCCCAATTTTACCTTGAACCTTCCTCGAAGATGTGTAAGATGATGGAAGGTAATTTTCTCTACATCCAAACTAATCACAACATTTCAAAATATGTAGATGATGCATTAAAGAATCCATCCTACAAGATAATCATGCCAAAAACACAATAAGGTCACAAAATAGGAAAATTCTTTGCTATAATTTGACCTTTGATCACTCCTTTGAATATAACTCTCAAATAACAAAGAATTTTCAAATGAAACTTATACTATTAAAAACTAGACTCAAAGAGCTTCCTAACGGTATCTTATTTACTAAAAATAGAGTCCGGATGAAAGAGTTATAAACATTTTAAAACTGATAGTACAGTAACGATCAACGGTCAACGCAGCTACAGTATCATTGACTAATTCAATGCTACAGTAACGTTGACCAGTCAATGCTACAGTAACCAAGAAAATCTGAAAAAAAAATTTCTCGATGAACAGTATTTTTTAGAAAATTTCTGGAAAATTTCTAGAATGAACAGTGACGTTCTTCGTGTTCTTCATCCAAAAATCCTAAAATCACATTTAAAATAACATTTCTTTTGATTTCTTCTATGGGTTTTCATCCTTAATGTCTAAGGAATGTTTTAACACCAAAACCCCCAATTTTTACCAACAATCTAAGCTCTAATCTCAAATTTTGATCAAGAACCCTAACTTTTTTTAAATTTCTAAATTCTATAAATTTCTCCTAATTTTCTCCAAATTTCTTGTTCCAATAACATCATAAACCACCCAAGAATGTTTTAGATTAACACCCATACTTAAATTCATCCATAGAAACATTCTACAAAAATTTCCCAAATTGATTACCAAGGATTTGGTCTTGTAAGAAGAGGAAGAAGAAGAAGAACATCAACTTACCAATCCTCCTAACTTCCATGGCTTCCTTCCCCAAGCAAAAACGACATGAATGGTTGATGAAGAAGTTCCCTTATGATGCATAGCCGAAAGAGAGTGAGGAAGCTACGGGAGAATGAGAGAAGGAAAAGAATAAGAGAGAAAAATAATTGTTTAAGTGTGTACGTATGGGCCCCACTAATTTTCTTGAAAAAATTGCTCATAGTCACTCTAACTTTAAAATTTGTTCACTTAGGTCCTTGAGAATTTGTAAAAATTTCCTAAATTAAAAATTAAAAATTATATTCCCAAATTTTCTTCACTAATTCAAAAAGCACATTTTTCACGTAATTAAATTTTTCAATAAACTTCAAAATAGATTTTAAATATTCATAAAAATTATTGGGGTATTACATTCTTCCCTCCTTAACAGAATTCGGTCCCCTGAATTCAAAACTCACCTCAAGACTGAAATAAGTGTGGTTACTTCGTCTATATCTTATCCTTCGCATCTCTTTCTTTCCAAACCTCGTTACACCCTTGGTGAGATTCACAAGAACACCATTCCATCGACTGTGAACTCTAGACCGCATTATCGGTGGTGTGTATAGGACTTTTGCCTTTTCTAAGTAGCAAGCAATCTCTTCCTCATCAATTTGATCTTCTACACAACCTATTGTACCATAAAGTGTCTCATCCCCCTAACCTTACCAAACTCAAACCATCTAATCAGAGATGAACTCTGTCTCCATGTAAAACCTCAAATAGGTGTCATCTCAAAAGTGGCACGTGGTCTTTCCAGTTTACACTGAATATAACTCATAACATTTATGAATGCAAACACTCCACCCAAAAGCGTCATTTTGGCCATAGGCAATACTCTTGCTTGAAGGCAATCCTTCTGCCTTAAGGCGATACTCTCACCTGAAGGCGTCATAGAAAAGGCAAAATCATATAAAATCATTACATAAATTTCTAGGAAGAACAATCTTAGAAAATATAGTAAGTAAATAACATACTCCTCACGCATAATTATAAAATAAATATATATAGAAATTCCTCTTACCTCAATGACTCATATAGAGTCATACCCCTTCAATGATTAGGGCAAACACATAGTTCTCTATGTATAGGTTCATAAAATACTTATTTAGCACTCCTCCATAGTTCAGAAGTGTAATGAAATATCATTTTAATAACTCTGCTCAGTCAAAAGGATATTACTATACTCTGCTTTAGAATTTCCATAATCAAGTACGAAATATAAAAAATCCAACATCTTCTCATTCCTTAAGTTCTTTCACTAAAAAGAATCACTTCAATATAAGAAGATCCAAATACTAACTTAAATTTTGTTTCTAGTACATAACTTATAGACAACAAGCTTAACTTGATTTACAAAATAGATAATTTAATACGTGAAGCTTAGATCAAATATTAGCTTTAGGTACAAACAAAAGAAAGGATAAATTAAGGACGAGGAGGCTTTTGAAATGCAAAAGGAACTCCAGGTCTAAAAGAGGAAGGTGCTTCAGACCTTAAGGAGGAAACTAATTGTTGCAGCCTAGAAAGGATTTCTGGAGGAAACGCCTGGGAAATTTGACGAAAAGCAGAAGTCACTCCGTTCATACAGTCAACACACCTTGCTTGTTGGTCACGAAAATTTTGAGTTTCAAACATCGAATGTCTATCAACTTGATTAACTAGTTCTCCGAAACGACGGTTTATCAGTTTCTCTTGGTCTTCAAAGAGATGATTTATTAGTCGTTTCTGGTCCTCTGTCTTGTATTCCAGGCTCTCTATCTTACACTCCAGGTCTTCTATCTTACGCTCTAGGAACGTAAGCTTATTTTCTGAGGATGTTGCAATGTTGTCCTCCTCCAACTCTATTACATCCCTCTTTCTCTTTTTAATTTCCGGTGACCTATTTACAGGTCTCTTCCCTTTGTTGTTTCCGAGACTTAGATTTAAATCAAGCTCTACGTTGCCAATCTCAAAATTCAAATTAAAAGATTTATTTTCGGCCATTGCTCTAGGGACCTTAGAAATAAGTTCAAATGAGAAAGGAATGAAGATTAAGGAATAAGTATATAATGAAAGAAGTAGGTTTTCTTGGTATGGTGAATGAGATAACGACATATAAGATTTATAGGCAACATAAAGCCCCTCGAACTAAAGTCACCACAACCTATACGCCGCTCCCTAAGAGGTTTATGGATCTCATACAATGCCAATTATTAATGTCAGACATGTAAGTAAATATAATTTAATATAATCAATACAAGTCAAATATTTCCTCAAAAATTTCGGCTAATCTTGACCTTTTTCAAAGTTTCGACTAACTACCCCTTTTAGTCTAAGATTTTCTCGCTCTAAACTTGTCTTATCTTGAATCCCATATCACGACGTCACTCCATGATTAGGTAGTCTCATATCTGCCTTATTTTATATTCTAATCGGTGTCTTTACTCTAGACATTCACATAATATATATATATATATATATATATATAAGTATATATTTTAAAACAAAGTTAACTGCTTACGGCCGCATGCATCAAGCATTATCATGATGCAAGGAAATCATTTCTTTCATTTTCCCACGAGAGCATTATATGTAAGTATGTGTAACCATGAAGATATATCATCTTCTACACATTTCATTTTATCCAAGTCATTTTAAATTTTGGACTTCTCATTTTCTATGAATATATGTGGAATCATGACATATTATTCTTGGCCGCAGCCTTTGCTCATGATGCATGAATAGCATACACAACATATGTTCTTAGATACATATAATCACAACATGATTCAATCAATCATGTATATTATACTCAACTAAAGGCTCTCAAGAACAACACAACAAAGCAGAGAAATACGGTTCTGTTTATCACCATTTTATTAATCCTTAAAATTTTCAATCAAAACAAATTAAATCTGCCGCAAATCCACCGAAATTGACTTTCATGGTTTTGGTATTAATGCGACGTGCTGTTGGTGCGCATGCCTATCCTAGACTTCTAACTTCCAGCTTGCAGAAATCTATAGGTTGAGGGTGTAAGGTGCGGCGAAGAGATATCTTCTTTGTCTCTAAGTTCTAATTTTTCTCTATAAAAACTGTCCCAGCGTTCTCAATTACCACACCACAAAAAGTAATCATCTTTGAGCCTACAACTTCCCAGCATTCCTCTCTCCTCATACTCCTATAAAAATTTCTAAATTTTCCAAATCATGGCCACAAGGAAGTACATTGATCTCACAGTGGAGGCCAAGGAAGAAGAACTCGACTTAAACTTAAGTTTAAGCAAGGATAAGGGCAAAAGACTTTTCGAGGGATCTCAAGAGAATCAAAAGGAGAAGAAAATGAAGAAGAACAAGGAAGCTGAGGAGATTAGCACAGGTTATACCTCGGAGGACAAAATCGTCTGTCTAGAGCAGCAGGTGAAGGATCTGAAAAAGATGATAGAGGATCTAGAGAAGTTAACTAAATGCAATAATGCGGCAATGACCTCGAGAATAGATAGGTTCTTCTATTGGTCCACCCAATGCTTCTGCAATCAACAACAAAGAAGTGTTGATTGTATGAATGGGATTTACACTACCCTCCATGACATTGCTCTATCTCTCGCTTCAAGGAATGGTCGAGGGGTGATGATACAATACAACCCTCCTAATCCGAGACCACCTCGCCTGTAGATTACTCATGCATGAGTAAACTTTTTTTTTTTGCAATGTAATCCTTCAGTTTTTTTTAATGTAAGTGGTTTCTTTTACTGGACGGTACTCTAAAAAATAATAATAATAAAATAAAGAAAGATAAAGGAAATCAGCCACACAAAATCAATCATGAATTTAGCTTATAAAACCCACCACATAAAAATTTGATCCGACAACAACGGAATCAAAACAACTAATAACCTTTCCATTACTAAGTTCAAAAGTGTAGCCATATCTATCTAAAACTAAAAATGAAAACATAATTCCTAAGATAAGATAAGTCTCGGAGGGAAAGGAAATGAAAACATCCTACAGGACCTTCAGTGGAGCCATCTCTCTATAGTTGTGCCCGGGTTCACTACGATAGAGAAGATTCCACTAAGGTTACCTTACTTTGTAATCGGTAGGAGACCTAATTCTAATGCTCTGATACCAACTTTGTCACGTCCTAAAATCTGAGCACGTGACCGACACGGAAAGTGAATTTCACCTCACCTCACCAAGCCTATATTTCTCTTAAGCACAATACTAAATCTTATTTTGGTTATTCTTTTAAATATAATTAATTTAAATTACATAATTTAAGAAATAATAATAAAAAAAATTATTTCTCTTCTTATAAAATGATAAGAAATTATGGCTAAACCGAGTTTCTCATACACATTACAATTATACACATTACGTCGCTGAACAAACCTACCCGATTACAGAGCTTTTCTAGATTTATACATTAGAATAAGACCTAAACATTATATCTTTACCCTAAACAAATTAAAAAGTAATCTTGGCGTGAACGTCATCGGATTAGCAAATTCTCCATACCTGAAACTAAAGACAGCTTCTACTTGAGAGAATCCTACCACATTCACACACAATATAGATATATATATATATATACATGCAGATATACATAATTAATCTAACGGTATAATCATGTCACATCATCAACAGTGAGTCCGATTCAAGTTATCCCTAAGTTAAAAACATCGTCAAGGTCTTAACTTTCTTATAATGAAATCATAAGTAATATTCATATTTACACATAGTCCATCTACAAAATCCTAAGAGGCTTATGTGACCACAGAGCTACTTCTAGAGCTTACAAGATAATAGAATGCAAAGAAACCAACCGAAAATACAAGACGGTCGGTTTAAGAGAAACTCGCTATTCCCCTGGACAATCCCCAGCGTCAGTCACAGATTCTGAAATGTTGTAAAATAACATGAAGAGTAATGAAATACTTAGTGAATGGATAACATTATTAATCGAAAGTAAATTTAACAATTAGTATCATAAAGATATCATTGAATTAAACTCACATCAGTTACCAATGATATACACAGTATAAATTATTCAGTGCCAAACACAAATCTCGTACCAACCGGATCGTCCACGATACCAGTAGATCGTTGCCCGTGGCCCCCTGGCCGCATCCACCCTTATCTCTCCATGAAAGATATATCTCCACCCTTATAACTCCTTTAACTTCTCTCGTGGGGTGTACCACCATGAAAATATTATAACAATGTCATACCATAACGCAATTATTCACACAACCTCAACATAATAACGGCAATATCAACATTAACTTTACATATTTTATAAGAATTAACATTTAATCAAACAAGATGTTTGAAATCCATAATACCTTTAAATACAAGGAATACAAGTCCTTGATAATGAATACACAACATACCGTTTAAGTCCACCTTCTCAATTTTCTTTATGATACTTGATGACAATACTTTTGAAGAAATATAGATGAGATAAGGTTATCACACTCACCTCGAATATGGCCCTAACTACCTTTATTTTTGCAGCTAAATTATGAGAGGTGTTAGGAAATAACTCCCAAAAATTTCCTAAAATGCAAATAAGATGAAAAATAAAGAATACATTAGAATTTTAGAGTGAAACTTGTACTATTAGAAACTAGACTCAAAGAGCTTTCTAACGGTATCTTAATTACTAAAAATAGAGTTCGGATGAAATAGTGATGAATATTTTAAAACTGATGCTACAGTAACGGTCAACAGTCAACGCAGCTACAGTGTCGTTGACTAAGTCAATGCTACATTAACATTGACCGAGTCAATGCTACAGTAACGTTGACCGAGTCAATGCTACAGTAACTAAGAAAATCTGGAAAAATTTTCTCTATAAACAGTACTTTCTGGAAAATTTCCATAATGAACAGTGACGTTCTTCATCCAAAAATCTTAAAATCACATCTAAAACAACATTTCTTTTGATTTCTTCCATGGGTTTTGTTTCTTAATGTCTAAGGAGTATTTTGACACCAAAACCCCCAATTTTTACCAACAATCCAAGCTCAAATCTCAAATTTTCATCAAGAATACTAACTTTTTTTTATCCAAATTCTACGAATTTCTCCTAGTTTTCTCTAAATTTCTTGTTTCACAATTATTATCCAACATGTAGAAATGTTTCAGATTAACACCCACACTTAAATTCATCCATTAAAATTCAAAATCAACCCAAAAGAAAATTACCCAACATCATCAATGAAATCATTACAGAAAGAAATCTTAGCTAAAAGTTTCATGAAAAGAATCATGAGTTCGAATTCTTACCACTCAATACCTCTGTCTTTGTAGTTCTGTTATAAAGTGGAGCAGCAAAGAAAATCAAAGGAAAGCATAAGGAAGAAGAAAGAAGGAAGTATTGTCTCTCTCTCTCCATTTTTCCCTTTTGGTCTCCCACTTTCTCTTTCTTTCTTCTTTTTTTGTATTTGTCTCTTCATCTTTCTTTCCCTCAACCTCCTCCGCACACCTCACACACATCACTTTTTCATTTTTTTCTAGGTTAAAATTGCTCTTAGCCACCTTAGCTTGTAAGATTTGTTCACTTAGGTCCTTGAGAATTTATAAAAATTTCCTAAATTAAAAATTGAAATTTCTATTCCCAAATTTTCTTTACTAATTCAAAGAAAGAAAACATTTTTCACGTAATTAAATTTTTCAATAAACTTCCAAATAAATTTTAAATATTCATACAAATTATTGGGGCATTACATTCTTCCCCCCTTAAGAAATTTGGTCCCCAAATTTCATTACCTTATGTTATAAAGAGATGTGGGTACGTAGATTTTATCTTTTCTTCCAATTCTCATGTCGCTTCCTCTTAGGTATGATTCTGCCATAAAACTTTCACAGATGGTACTTCTTTAGACCTCAACTTTTTTATTTGTCTGTCTAAGATTGCTACTGGAATCTCTTCATAAGATAAATTTTCTTTTAATTGGACTTCCTGTGTTTGAAGAACATGGGAAGTATCATAAAGATATTTTCTTAACATAGAGATGTGAAACACCGGGTGGACTCCTTCCAAATCTGGGGGTAACGCTAACTTGTAAGCCACATTGCCAATTTTCTCCAATATTTCAAAGGAATCGTTGTGGATCGACTACTCTGCCAAGTAACCCACCATTCATCATATTTCAAGGCTTTACATGCTTTTTCTATTTCGTCAAGGAATCGTTGTGGATCCTCGTTTGGGTCTTCCCCGGTGAAGACAAGGGGTTTAAGCTTTAAAAAGTCTATGAATGATACATCCCGTATTACTTTGCCTTTATCAGGAAGAGATGGGGGAATTACTAAACGTGCTGAAGGAACTACAGTAGGAGTAGGAGCAACAGGAGCATTTGCAGCAACCACCTGTCTCTCTAGCAACGTCGTTAGATTAACCAAACTTCCTTGTAATACGGTTTGACCCTCTAGCAAGGCAGTCAAACTAGTTAATAAAGTAGTTGGATCAATTTGTGGTTGTGCCCCATGTCCTCGAGGTAAGCATTGTTCATCCTGTCCTTGCTCACTCTCACCATGTTCTTCCTGTTCTTTTTCATGGGTAGGATGGGCAGGTCGCGACGAGGCTCCTTCAGAGCCTGTATGCTCCACTGCTTCTTGAGATCCTCAAAATTGCATCGTGATCTATTAACAACACCACACAATTTAGTCCCGAAAAAGATCGATATTAACTACAAAGAAAGGAACATAAGAAGAAAAATAAACAACACCTATAGGACCTTTAACTGACCTTCACCTCTATGGTCATGTCGCGGTTCATAACGATAAAGGAAAGCCCAGTCAAGGTTATCCTGCTCTATGATCCATAAGAGACCTAAGAATTGGCTCTGATACCATTTTGTCACATCCTCAATAGTGAGTCCGATTCAAGTTATCTCTAAGTTAAAAACATTGTCAAGGTCTTAACTTTCTTACAATGAAACCATAAGTAATATTCATATTTACACATAGTCCATCCACAAAATCCTACGAGGTTTATGTGACCACAGAGCTACTTCTAGAACTTACAAGATAATAGAATGCAAAGAAACTAACCGAAAATACAAGAAGGTCGGTTTAGGATAAACTCGCAATTCTCATGGACAATCCCCAGCCTCAGCCACAGATTCTGAAATATTGTAAAATAACAGGATGAGTAATGAAATACTCAGTGAATGGATAACATTATCAATCGAAAGGAAATTTAACAATTAGTATCATAAAGATATCATTGAATTAAACTCACATCAGTTACCAATGATATACACAGTATAAATTATTTAGTGCCAAACACAAATCCTGTACCAACCGAGTCGTCCACTGTACCAGTGGATCATTGCCCGTGGCCCTCTAGCCGCATCCACCCTTATCTCTCCATGAAAGATATATCTCTACCCTTATAACTCCTTTAACTTCTCTCGTGGGGTGCACCACCACGAAAATATTATAACAATGTCATACCATAACGCAAGTATTCACACAACCTCAACATAATAATGGCAATATCAACATTAACTTTACATATTTTATAAGAATTAACATTTAATCAAACAAGATGTTTGAAATCCATAATACCTTTAAATACAAGGAATACAAGTCCTTGATAATGAATACACAACATACCGTTTAAGTCCACCTTTTCAATTTTCTTTATGATACTTGATGACAATACTTTTGAAGAAATATAGATGAGATAAGGTTATTACACTCACCTCGAATATGGCCCTAACTACCTTTATTTTTGTAACTAAATTATGAGAGGTGTTAGGAAATAACTCCCAAAGATTTCCTAAAATGCAAATAAGATGAAAAATAAAGAATACATTAGAATTTTCAAGTGAAACTTGTACTATTAGAAACTAGACTTAAAGAGCTTTCTAACGGTATCTTAATTACTAAAAATAGAGTTTGGATGAAAGAGTGATGAACATTGTAAAATTGATGCTACAGTAACGGTCAACGGTCAACGCAGCTACAGTGTCGTTGACTAAGTCAATGCTACAGTAACATTGACCGAGTCAATACTACAGTAACATTGACCGAGTCAATGCTACAGTAATCGAGAAAATCTGGAAAAAATTTCTCTATGAACAGTACTTTCTGGAAATTTTCTAAAAAATTTCCAGAATGAACAGTGACGTTCTTCATCCAAAAATCCTAAAATCACATCTAAAATAACATTTCTTTTGATTTCTTCCATGGGTTTTGTTCTTAATGTCTAAGGAGTGTTTTGACACCAAAACCCCCAATTTTTACCAACAATCCAAGCTCAAATCTCAAATTTTCATCAAGAACACTAACTTTTTTTTTTTTCCAAATTTTACGAATTTTTCCTAGTTTTCTCCAAATTTCTTGTTTCACAATTATTATCCAACATGTAGAAATGTTTTAGATTAACACCCACACTTAAATTCATCCATTAAAATTCAAAATCAACCCAAAAGAAAATTACCCAACATCATCAATGAAATCATTACCGAAAGAAATCTTAGCTAAAAGTTTTATGAGAAGGGATCATGAGTTTGAATTCTTACCACTCAATACCTCTGTCTTTGTAGTTCTGTTATAAGGTGGAGCAGCAAAGAAAATCAAAGGAAAGCATAAGGAAGAAGAAAGAAGGAAGTATTGTCTCTCTCTCTCCATTTTTCCCTTTTGGTCTCCCACTTTCTCTTTCTTTCTTCTTTTTTTGTCTTTGTCTCTTCATCTTTCTTTCCCTCAACCTCCTCCGCACACCTCACACACATCACTTTTTCATTTTTTTCTTGGTTAAAATTGCTCTTAGCCACCTTAGCTTGTAAGATTTGTTCACTTAGGTCCTTGAGAATTTATAAAAATTTCCTAAATTAAAAATTGAAATTTCTATTCCCAAATTTTCTTTACTAATTCAAAGAAAGAAAACATTTTTCACGTAATTAAATTTTTCAATAAACTTCCAAATAAATTTTAAATATTCATACAAATTATTGGGGCATTACATTCTTCCCCCCTTAAGAAATTTGGTCCCCAAATTTCATTATCTCATGTTATAAAGAGATGTGGGTACGTAGATTTTATCTTTTCTTCCAATTCCCATGTCGCTTCCTCTTGGGTATGATTCCGCTATAAAACTTTCACAGATGGTACTTCTTTAAACCTCAACTTTTTTATTTGTCTGTCTAAGATTGCTACTGGAATCTCTTCATAAGATAAATTTTCTTTTAATTGGACTTCCTGTGTTTGAAGAACATGGGAAGTATCATAAAGATATTTTCTTAACATAGAGATGTGAAACACCGGGTGGACTCCTTCCAAATCTGGGGGTAACGCTAACTTGTAAGCCACATTGCCAATTTTCTCCAATATTTTAAAAGGTATGATATTGTTATAATATTTTTCGTGGTGGTGCACCCCACGGGAGAAGTTAGAGGAGTTATAAGGGTGGAGATATATCTTTCATGGAGAGATAAGGGTGGATGCGGCCAGGGGGCCGCGGGCAACGATCCACTGGTACCGTGGAAGACCCGATTGGTACGGGATTTGTGTTTAGCACTAAATAATTTATACTGTGTATATCATTGGTAACTGATGTGAGTTTGATTCAATGATATCTTTATGATACTAATTGCTAAATTTACTTTCGATTGATAATGTTATCCATTCACTGAGTATTTCATTACTCATCATATTGTTTTACAACATTTCAGAATCTGTGGCTGACGCTGGGGATTGTCCAGGGGAATAGTGAGTTTATCTTAAACCAACCCTCTTATATTTTCGGTTGGTTTCTTTACATTCTATTATCTTATAAGCTCTAGAAGTAGCTCTATGGTCACATAAGCATCTTAGGATTTTGTGGATGGACTATGTGTAAATATGATATTACTTATGGTTTAATTGTGAGAAAGTTAACACCTTGACGATGTTTTTAATTTAGAGATAACTTGAATCGGACTCATTGTTGAGGATGTGACAGTTGGGTTCAAGATCCAGGACCCGAGTGAGATCCGGGTAGGGTAAGACTAGGACAAGTGATGTAACGAGAGTCGTTGAACGAAAAATAAAAAATAAAAAATGCATCATTTCATTAATTGGATCCATGCGATCTGGGTCGTTGGATCTCGCAGATCGAATGACTCATGACACTTCAAAAGCAAGAGATTTCCTTTGTCCGCGCACCGAATCTTACGGTTCAAAAATGCTAAAGAACTCTCCTTGTTTTTTGGCCAAACGAGAGAGACGCCAAATCCTTTTTACTAGATTATCTTTTCAGAATTAATCCAAATGAGAAAATTGAAGTATAATGAATCACATAATAATTGAAAGAATTGTTAGTTTAGTAAATAATATATTTTAAATTTTGCTTTGTTTAAACGTCAGGACAAATTAATTAGGAAGATGCCAAAGGGACAATACAACTAACGGCCGAAGCTAAAAGAACTATAGACTGCTAGACCTGAAACACGGAGTAGGAGAAAGAGAAAGAGAGGACAGAGAGAGAGATGTAAGATGTCGTACTCTGTCTGATCTCTCAATTCTATATCCGTCTGCCCTCTCTTTCTTCTTCTCCTTCGTTCTTCTTCTCCTTCAAGTTCCTCAATTTTTCCTTTCATTTTGCAATCATGTCTCTGAACATGAAAACCCTAACTCAAGCCTTGGCCAAGACTGCTGCGGTCATCGAGAAGAAGGTTCAGATCACCGTGCAGGAGGTCACCGGACCCAAGGCTCTCCAGGACTACGACCTCCTTGACCAGATCGCCTCCGCTGGGCCAGGTCTCGCATGGAGGCTCTACTCGGCCAGGCCCAAGGAGCCCTCGCGCCAGCTCCAGTACCCGCTTGTTTGTGTTTGGGTACTGGACAAGCGGGCACTGTCCGAGGCGCGAATGCGTGCTGGGCTCACCAAGGCGGCCGAAGATTCGTTTTTGGATTTGATTCGAGCCGACGCTGGTAAACTGGTTCGGTTGAGGCACCCCGGGGTGGTGCATGTAGTGCAGGCGTTGGATGAGAGCAAGAATGCAATGGCAATGGTGACCGAACCGTTGTTTGCATCGGTGGCTAATACTCTTGGGAATTTGGAGAATGTTGGTAATGTTCCGAAGGAGCTCAGGGGAATGGTATGTAGCAGCGATTCGGTTTGAATTGTCTATTTTATGATATGAAAAAGGAACTTTGGGTTGTTTAATCTGTGCTGGTAAATGCTCTGGTGGTTGGTAATATAATATGTTAGTTATGATGAGGCGTTTGACCTTGTCTGTTAGTGGAATGCGATATCATTTGGATGCTCGTCAAATTTAATCATTGGTTCTATGATAGGCTGACATTGTTCCACCACCCTAGTGCTCATCATCTAATTGCCTTTGCTTGATTATCCCATACACTATCTGGTCTTATAAAAAAATTGATTTTGAAGTCAATGTTGTATTGTACTGCGCTATATAACTGGATTAATTGGCTTTTTTCTTTTAATTTTTTGCTCAGTTTTCATATTGTTTTTATGTTTCAATTAGTGTATGGTTTATAGTGGAAGTCAATAGCAAGCCAATTATTGAGTACTTGCTTTTCTACTTGTTTCTTTTGAATAAACAAGTTGATATAACCCTTGGTGTTCTGTAGTAAGCCCATCTTTCATGTAAGCCGAAACGTTCCCTTGTTTTCCTACAGCAAAATGATCTGCTTTATCATCTGCTTGAATCTCATGAAATAAAATGTAAGTGTAATTTCTAGGGCTGTATCGTCAACTCTTCTATTCTTCCCCTAAGTAAAGATTGTCGTAGTTCATTGGATCTCATAATTCACAGAGGATTGCCAACTATTTGCAATGATTCTTGAGCTACTGTCTTGTTCAAGACGAACTTCACTAGGAAATCAATGATGTCTCTGTGGATTCAATATCTAAAATATAAACCCCTCATCCTTTATTTCTTTTAATAGTATCATCAACTGACTTTCCTGGTTTTAGGATTAGATGAGCATTTTTCAGGCAATATCATTGTCACCTCTTGCACTGTTTCAAAGAGGCTTGTAAAAGAATTTAGGTTGTTTATCACTTTATCTTATATTATTGATTTTTTTCCATAGTAGAAGAAATTTTATTATGGTGAAAAAGAAGAAATACAAATTAGAAGGAGGATAATAGAAGCCTGGCAGTTATTGTCATTTTGTTGGTGACAGAATAAAAAAGGGCTCATCATTGCTGAGTACTACTTTTGGCCTGTGGCAATATTGGAGAACAAATAGTAGACATTTTTACTAATGCTTGTATTTGGGATTGGTATGTATTTGTAAATATCTGAATATGTATATAAATACATTGCCTTATCTAGTGTGTGGGTATGGCTTTTTGAAAAATCCCTCTTCCTCCTTTTTTTCTCTTGCCAGAAGCATATGGCTTTTATCCTCCATATCACTGTTACTACCTACAGCTTTTGAGTTTGGTCAGCATAACTGGCATTATGATATTCCCACTTATGCCACTTATTTTTGCCTCATCGAGTATCTTGTGCCCTTGCTCTACTGCGGAGCCTTCATATCTTGGGTAATTAATTAATATTTGAAGACAAGGTGCTATTTTGCATGATATAGTAGGAGTTTGGCATTATGTTTACCGCTCTGGTGCTTTGCCATTGAAACTTACTAATTCTAAAAATACTTTCTAATTTGTCGCTTCTTGTTGATCATTATCACTCATCATTAAAAACATTGACAATGTATTTTTCATTTCCACTATGATATTGAAAATGCAACATGGATAAATAGTATTTGCTTATGATGGAATAGAAATGAGGCATAATAAAAAACACATACAAATCCATGCATGTAAAGTTATTCACCTATAAAGCACTTACACACGATTTTGAGGTGTCTTAGGCACAAAAATTGCCATCACACACTGTTGACATGTGTAATTTAAATAATTTAGTTTAACATTTTTTTAATTAGCTTACTATAAAGTGTAAGATACTTAGAACACTGGATAAAAACATCTGTAGTACTTGCTTGATTGAGTTGTCTTTTTCCATCTTGATTGTGAACCTGAAGTGGAGCTTTTTATGGTTGCCTAATGAACTTAATACATGGTGAAGTATATCATTTATTGGCTTTTGTCATTGATGCATGCATGTCTGCCTCTTCTTGGATCCCATTTACTTTGTTCCTTACTTCGACAGAACTTGAGGTAATTGTGCTTGCTTATGAAATGCATGAAAAAAAAAAAATCTGATGCATGGAGAAATGTCAAATTCTAGGTTTCTACCCAAAAGCTGAATTTCTTATGTGAACATGTCCCCCTTATAGACGAGCCCTTTGGGCTTGATGTGTGGGTAAAGCATTGCCCAATGCACATTGTGTTTAAGAGCCTGAAACTTAATTTTAAGAGAATGGGGGTAGTAAAGATTGAATTATTGTCTACTTGTTCACGAATGCTTTATACCATAAGGACCATTTCACTCAAAACCTTAAGCTAGTAAGTGAAGGACCGTGTTTGATTTTACTAATCATGAACTTCTATTTTGATTTCGACCTGTGTATGTGTCATGAAAGGATCTTTAATACATGAAGTATCTATTGCATTCATGCATTTTTTTGTTCTATACTTACAATTTATCTTGAGATCTTTGTGCAACTAAAATTTTTTGCTTCTGTATTATTCTGCTTTACAATTTATTTTTCAGGATATGGGACTCTTGGAGGTGAAGCATGGGTTACTTCAGATAGCAGAATCCTTGGATTTTCTCCATAACCATGCGCATCTTATTCATCGAGCTATATCACCTGAGGTGATAGCTATTTCTCCCCTCATACTTATAGTAATCTTTTCAATTAGTTTGGCTTGGATTATTTGCCATTAATTTTTTATTGTGTTCCAAGAAGAAATAATACCTAGTAGGGGCATTGAACTAGAAATTTAACATATCAATTGGATAGTTTGGAGTTATATTTTTAAATCTGTGAGTTGATGCTGTTGATGTCTATTATAAGAGTTTTTTGCAAATTCATTGACGTATTGTAATGCCAGAAACAACTGCGATTTTCCTTTTCCTGACCAACATTATAACAGTAAGATGAACATTGGTAACTTAAGATATCAATGCTTTCTAAATTTCTTTTACCTGAATTTGTTGCTCATCTAATCTTTATTCCTATGTATTTGTGAATATTATTCATTGAATTATGAAGATATGTTTTCTCTTAAATTTTTTGCTTCTGTATTATTCTGCTTTAAGTAGATAAGTGACTTGCATTCTGGCTCTGCTACTGGATCTTTTGTGCTCTACAATGAAATATTGGATGAGTTTATTAACTGCACATTTTTTACTATTTACAGAATATTCTTATAACCTTAAGTGGAGCTTGGAAACTTGGTGGATTTGGCTTTGCAATTTCAGCAGCTCAGACCTCTGGTGACTCGGCTAATCTTCAAGCTTTCCATTATGCTGTGCGTGAAACATTTGATATGATTAGGATTTGTTATGTTGATTTTTTAGTTGAGTTCTTTATACACAACTTGTTATATTACATTTGATTATGGGATAATACAACTGGTGTCAAAATAACTTGCAGTTCAATATGGTTCCTGATGTTAGTATTAATGTCTACTCTATAGAACGTTGCTAGACATTTGATATATTTAGTATAATTCATCAATGGGATCTGTGATCTTTCACCTTTTGTGGAGCAACACTTTGAGCCACAAAAACACCACTCTAGCAATAAATTTGAAGTGATTATATACTTGTGCTGTGGGAAGCTGCATTTTGTAACCTGACTGTATGATTGTTCTTCTTGATCAATATGTTTTAGCCCGCTGTGTCGTAAGAAGTATGCTTTTCTTGATAATTCTATGCATTCAACTGGCTATTTTAAGGGTTTATGGGGCCAATTATAACTTTTTTTTTAGCTTATATGCTAAAGTTTGATTTATCTTATTTCATATGACTGCTGCACAGGAATATGATGTCGAGGACTCTGTTCTGCCACTTCAGCCATCACTTAATTACACAGCTCCTGAGCTGGTGAAGAGCACTGTGTCTTCAGCTGGGTGGTCTTCTGATATTTTCAGTTTTGGTTGTGTTGCTTACCATTTGATTGCTCGCAAGCCTTTGTTTGACTGCCACAACAATGTGAAGATGGTATATATGAATCCCTTGGTCTACCCTTTTCATAAACTTCAGCTGATCTTCAGCTTTGTCTATCCTGAAGTTTGTCTAAAAATAAAGTTTTGCCATCCTATATTTCATAAAGGAACACTGTTTGAATGTTGGATGACTTCTTTTTCTCCATCTTTCTTTTTCCCCCTCTTTGTGCATTAACAGAATTGGAGTCTATCTAACCTATCTGGCAGTGATATGATTACTCTTGACATTAGTATACTTGGCTCAAAAGGACATAGCTTTTCGTATTGTATCTTTATTTTCTTTGTTAATTAATAGGTTGAAAATATTGTTGTCATAATTTATAGTTATAAATAAGGGGTGTTGATGTAAGAATGATGAATTGTGGACAAACTTTGGATTGAAGAGCTGAGATATTCTGAAGGTACGTTAATTGACAAATTTAATGTTATTGGGATTTTGGATGTGGTACATTGCAAAAGAGTTTCTTGAAGATCAGATAGGGTTCTCTGATTTGGATTAGGTGATGTGTTGGTTGCATTAGTAAAGTAAGAATGGCAGGGAATGCCTCTCCTATGAGTAGAACTAAGATAGATCAACTATATGATAATTGGCAAGTTCTTAAATAGATAGTTGACATGAGAGCTTTCTTCTTATCTACGAAGCATCTCATAAGGATGAGATGTAGACCTTGAATGCAAAGTCAACAGTTACCTCTTGCATGCAGGATTTTTTATATTTATAGGTGGAGATGTTTGTACACTAAATCTTCTGAAAGCACAGGATGAGACTTGGCTTTTGAGATGGCAGGAATCCGTGCATTAGAAAGCACAGGCAGGGAAGAAATTGTGGAGTGAACAATCTGCTTCTGATTATTTGATCAAAGCAAGAACTTTGTGGGACTTCTTGTGATGGAAGAATTTGTATGACTTATGCTGTTGTTTGAAACTATTGTGATTGATATCTGAGAAAAAAAGACTTGAATTAGCTCAATTTGTGGAAGAGGTTGAATGTGGACTGTATAGGATCTTGTGCTTGCTCATGTTTATGCAATCAGGTTGTTTGCTATACATGCTTCACATAATAGATATAGAAAATGATAAAGAAAAAAATTATTAGTCTAGCAATTCTTGTGTATACTAGTGGAACTTCTTGTTGAATTTGTGCTTCAAGTTGGCTTTACATATTAGGTATGAAAAAAATAAAGAAAACCTTATGCATTCTAGTAATTCATGCTTGTGCGTACTAATGTAACTTAATGTTGAATTTGTTTGTACCTCAGGTTGATTAATGGCTGTGGGATTATATTGTTATTCTGTCATTATGATAGATTTCATCTTTATAGCCTCTTATTGTGTTATTCTATTTGATATTTGATTTTGATTTGTACCCTAGAATTGATTAGGATTGATTTGTATCCCGAGGATTAAGGAGGATTCTTCTTCCTTTAATTTCTATAGCTAGGTGTATATATACATTAGCCTCCTCTTGTAAATCTTAGAGAATTTTGTGAATAATATTTTCTACGTTTGAAGTCCACATGGTATCAAAGCCACTCTCTGATTCATCCATAGTATTTTCTCCTTCATCTTAATCTCTCTCTAGTTGTGCTGTTCAAAAACCCCATTGGTGTTTTTCATTCCTCACACAGCCTTGGGTTTGATCCATGCTCGCTTGGATTAGTCTTAGATTGTCGTCGTTGGCACATCTTTGCTGACCAGAGCCTCATTGGGCTTCACATGCTTTGCCATGCGCTGCTTGTCTTTTTTTGCTGTGTCTTCCATGCACCTACATGTGAGAGTGTGTGATGCTGCTCCTCCATTGTATGTTTGCTTAGAAACCGTTGTTGGTCATCATAGAGCCCAGCCCAATCCAATTCTTCACCAATTGGGCATGGTGTTTTCATCTCATCGAATGTTTTCAACTTTGTCCGTGGTGTTTTTTCAATCTTGTTAATGGTTGTGACTACCTTTGGAAACATAGCTCAGAGAGGTATTTTCCTTAATGCACTTAATCTAAAGTCAGAAGATGCTGCTACTTGGATCATTGACTATGGGTCATAAGATCACATGACTGAAAATGCATCTTTATTGGTTGATTGTAAACCATGTGATGAAAATTTCAAAGTAAGAATTGCAGGTGGTTCGCTATCTATAGGCACTGGTGTTGAAAAAGTGGTTATCTCTAATATCCTTACTGTAGACTCTGTCTTATTGGTTCCCCACCTATCTTGTAACTTGTCAATCAACAAACTTACACATGAACATTGTCATCTTGCGCATACTTATAAACCATCTCATCCTTTTTCTATTATCCATAGTGACATGGTTCCTACTTCCTACCTTTGTTGGATATTCTCCTCACCAAAAAGGCTACAAGTGTTACTCTCCCACTAATGGAAATTTTACACTACTATGGATGTTACCTTTCTTGAACATGTACCTTCTACCCAAAACTCATATTCAGGGGGAGAAATCTATTAATCAAAAGGGATATCAATTTTGGTTTGCGCCTTTAGCTACACATGAATTTGAATAGGTTGACCCTTCATCTTCACATGAAGATGAGCTGGAGGCTTTTGCTACTCAAGTGGAAGGAGACAATAGAGACCTAAGGGTGTATTCCAAGCGTCCTAAGCATGGGAAAGCAGAATACAACTCCTAAGCATTGCTAGTTTGACTCAAATCCAACTCCAAATGAGAACTCTCAAGGTAATTCTAATAATCAATCCTCTATTCAAAATGTGGATTCTTACATCGACCTACGACTACTTGTTGCTTGGAGAAAAGGGGTTAGATCATCTACTTGACATCCTATTGCTCACCATATTTCATTTGCGAAGTTGTCCCTAGGTTACAGGTCTTCCATAGCATATCTTGGCAACACTGAGTTGCCGAAGAACATAGAGGAAGCCCTTCAACACCAACAGTGGAGGAATGCTATAGAGGAGTTGAATGCTTTGAAGAAAAATGGTACTTGGATCCTTAGAGACCTCTGGGAACAACCCGTGGGATGTAAATGGGTATTTATTGTTAAACACAAAGTTGATGGGAGCATTGAGAGATACAAGTCAAGGCCTTTAGCAAAAGGTTTTACTCAAACCTACGGAATATGCTACCAAGAGACTTTTGCTGTAGTAGCAAAATTTAACACCATTCGAGTTCCTCTATCCATCGTTGCAAACCTTGATTGGAAGATTCATGAACTTGAAGTTAAGAATGCATTTTTGAATGGAGATCTTGAAGAAGTTTTTATGGAAATACCTAATGGTTTGAGAAATCCTAGCAATTCCCACCTTGTCTACAAACTTCAAAAATCCTTGTACGGGCTTAAATAGTCACCACGAGCCTGGTTTAAAGGTTCACAAAAGCTATAAAGAAGATGGGATATACACAATGCCAAAAAGATCATACTTTGTTTGTCAAGAAATCTCAAGGTGGAAAGATGACAAATCTTATTGTTTATGTGGATGATATAATTGTCACAGGAAACCATGGGGAAGAAGTAACTCATTTGAAGGAATTTTTGAGTAAAGAATTTGAGATTAAGGATCTTAGCTAAAATACTTTATTGGGATGTAAGTAGCTCAATCTAGCAAGGGAATCTCAATTTCTCAAAGGAAATACACTCTGGATCTCTTGTAGGAGATTGGCATGGTGGGATGTAAACTTGCAAGCACTCCAATGGACCCTGTGGATGAAGGAAGGTATCAAAGGCTAGTTGGAAAACTAATATATCTCTCCCATATGAGGCCAGATATCAGTTTTGTAGTAAATGTGGCTGGTCAATTCATGAATAATCCTACCAAGGATCACCTTGAAGCTGTGAACAAAACTCTAAGGTACTTTAAAATGACAATGGGGAAAGGCCTATTTTTCAAAAAGGGAACAAGTAGAAGTGCTGAAGTTTTCATTGATGCAGATTTTGCTAGATCCCCAATAGGTAGAAGATTCACCTCGGGATATTGCGCCTATGTGTGGGACAATCTTGTCACTTGAGAAGCAAGAAGTAGTCGGTGGTTTCAAGTAGTGCCGAAGTAGAATTTTTGTGCTATGGCACATAGGATCTCTAAAGGAATTCGGCTAAAAAGAGTATTGGGAGAGCTTCTACTTCCAATCACCACTTCCATGAAAATTTTGTGACAACAATCAAACATCCGTTCAAATTGCAAAGAACTGTTTCATCATATGATAGAACCAAACATGTTGTGTCATTTCATCAAAGAGAAGTTGGAGCAAGGTGCCCTTGAAATAATATACATTCCTACTCTCCAACAAATAGCCATCCTCACAAAGGCTACTCCTAGAACTCAGTTTGGAAACCTCTTGTCCAAGCTCAGTATGATAGATATTTACTCTACAGCTTGAGAGTAAGTGTGGGATTATGTTGTTATTCTGTCATTATGATAGATTTCATCTTTATAGTCTCTTTATTGTGTTATTCTATTTGATATTTGATTTTGATTTATATACTAGAATTAAGTAGGATTGATTGATTTGTAATTACTAGGATTGATTTTTATCCCTAGGATTAGGATGATTCTCCTAAATTTTTCTAGCTAGGTGTATATATACCTTATCCTCTTGTAAATCTTAGAGAAATTTTTGAATAATATTTTCTGGTTTCAAAGTCCACAATGGCTATTGTGAAATTTGAACAGGGAAAATATTATTCACAAAATTCTGAGATTTACAAGAGGAGGCCTAGGGTATAATATATATAAACCTAGCTAGAGAAATTAAGGGAGTAGAATCCTCCTTAATCCTAGCTATACAAATCAATCCTACTTAATTCTAGGATACAAATCAAAATCAAATATTTAATAGAGAAAACACAATAAAGAGGCTATAAAGATGAAATCTGTCATAATGACAGAGTAACAATATAATCCCACAGTTATGACCTAAAAGTTATCAATCTTATTCTAAATAATCATAATGACAAAGTCCTAGACAAATGGTTAATCTTTTAGGGTCCTAGAGAAGTTAAATTAATTTGATAGTTTGGTGTTCTTGTAAAAGATTGAGATTTGAAGAGAGAAATCAATTCTGTTAATGGTTACATATATTTTGCTGGAGAAGGGGGAATTGTGGCTTAGTTCTAAGTTGGATTTTGAGAAAAATTATGATTAAGTTAGGACTTAGATATGGCAGAAAGGGTTGTGGCTCTAGAATGGAAGTGGATTTCCTGTTTCCTTTCATGGCATATTTTTTGTTTTTTAATGGTGAACCAAAATCTTGGTTTGAAGGTCTGAGAGGATTTAGGTAATCAGATCATTTATCTTCTTTTTGTTCACTGCAGTGGTTGATATTTTGTGTTGGAGGAGGACAAAGATTCTTTTTTCATAAAAACAAACTTAAGTTCTGTGCACACATGCACATAGACATACGCACATTTACACGGACACAAGAGCACATGCGCACACACACACTCATCCATGCATAAATGCACATGCGCACACACATATCTGTAGAAATACACACATGCACACACACACCTATGGAGGCATACATACATTCATTCATACATATACATACATATATATATATATATATATATATATTCACATTTTTTTTTTGAAAAACAAGTTTAGAATTATTTAAAAGAATTTTTGGCACTTATTTTGGCACCTATTTTGTAAAAACTGAGTATAAAAAATTATCCAAGTTTGTGAGCAATGATTCTTTAACTAATGATCCGGTGGTCTGACGATTGGACTAGTGAGTAGTGACATAGTAAACTGAACTCATCACAGGTCATTGGTCCAGCTCATATATATGTGTTGTGTGTGTGTACATATATATAAAAGATATATATGTGTATGTATGTATGTATATAAGTACACATGTATGTATGTATGTATATATTTATCTGTATATCCACTGTTTGACCCAAATAAAGTACTGATTATAATATTTCTAGAATTGAAATAGCTATAATTTTTTATTTAGGGATGAAAATGGATTATATTGTTCTTGCACATTTTAATTTAAAATTAAAATGAATTAAACAAACTTTTTTTTAGGAAAATGATGAGTTAATGGTTGGGTTGGGTTGGGTTGACCCTAAAAAAAGAGTCATGGATCAACCAATGACCCATATAAACATTTTAAATGGATCATAAATGGTTTTTGACCATATCCAAACCCAACCCACCTATCTGACAACCCTAATTGTGGACAATTAGAACCTTTCTTATGCTTCTCCTTTTAGCTCTCAGATGTCGCAGTGGCATATTACTTATCTGGGTTATCCTTTAGGTGGTGATCCATGATCAATATTTCTTTTTGAGATCTCTGTCCCCAAAGCTTTTAAGGCATTTGGATCATTGAAAGGGTAGCTTTTATTATTATTATTTTTAGGGTAAATTGCACTTGCCCACTTTGATCTCCTAATCTTAAGAAAATAATAAGGGTTGACTTTTGATCTGTTAGTTCCATTGCTGGAATCCCTTAACCATCTAAATTTGGAAACTTACAACTAAGTAAAATTACTAAAAAGTCCCATTCTATTATGGAATATCCCTTTTTTCCTCACTTCATCTTCTCCAACTAATCTATGCATGGCCTTAAAGTTAAAATTCTAGTAATTTGGAAAATGAACTAAAATAAAAACAAATATATTATTCCATTCTCAACACTCTCCTATGAGTCCCAACTCTTAATTCTTAAACCCAGTAAAATCAGGGTTCATTCCCTGCCTTGTTCCTACTATCCGAGGATCAGAAGTGCCTTGTTACAGTGTTGGTTCCCAAAGTTGGGTCATAAATGTCAATCTAAGCAACAATAAGCTTTTGGGGCTTTCACAATCCTTATGGCTATAATGCTGAAGCTTTCATTACTATTGTTGGATAGCAGCAAGTTCAGTGCAATGATACCAATCCAGTAAGCATTGGCAACAGTTTTTTTCTGAATCCAACTTTTTTGACATTATCCAGTGGAAACAGAATCCAGCTTCTTCTACTTCTAACTAACCTATTGCTCTTTGAATCCATTTTCTGTAACATGATCAGACCTGTGGTTTTTGGTACTATAAAGTTGTTTCTGATTTCTTTTACCATACTACCAAAATTTAAATTTGAAGGTGATGGATTTGTTGGTTGGGAAAGATGAAGAGAAACTCGAAAATGATATCATATAATAGAAAGGATATTTTAGTAATTTTACATAGTTAAAGTTTCCAAATTTAGACAGTTGGGGGCTACTAATGGTTTTTATTAATATTTATAATAGGGAAAAAATTACATGGAACTTTATTTGGTTGTATGGGGAGACATAATCATCTTGTCGGTTGGGATGTTTATTGCATGCTTTTTGGGGAAGGTGATTTGGTTCGTGAGAAGTTGGTGGCTAACTGGCTCAAGCCTTTTCATTGTAAATAAATCCTATATTGCACAATGCAACTTGATGTAATCTATTCTCTTCTTAATAAAAACCTCCTTTTACCTAGATAGGAACCTGGCTAGCAATAAGAATGGGGAGAGTGATTAGTTATTGGGCTTTGATCTGAGGCCCAAAGTTAGTAGTGTATTCTAGGAAGAGAAAACGTGAGTTGGCAGAAAATACTAGAAGAGGTGAGAACTGAGAAGTAGTTATGAGGGGGGAGAGAGTTAGGCAAATTATCAGTATTTGTGTAGGGAGGGGCATGGGTAGGAGGTAGGTTGTTAGTAGTGGAGTTTTTGGGTAGAGCTCTGTGTGGGTTCTGAGGAGCCATTGACTCAGGATATTTGCTACTGTTCTTGGTGTATTTTGTTCCTTTAACGTTTTCCTTTTGGATTTGAATAACAGTATCAGTACCCTTTAAGTTTTTCTCTGTTTATTGACTTGAAATCCTATCAATTGGTCTGACTTGCTGGATACAAAGAGATGCCGCCCAAACTAGTCGACTGAGCGGATTTGGTTGAGTCTCGTCTGGCTACTGTTGAAGCTCGACTTGAAGCGAGGAGCTTCAGTCTTCTTTCAAAGTCACTCTACTGGAGTTTTAGAAGCAGCAACATCAAGAGCAGGAAGAGATTCAACAAACTTTGGTACACGAAATCAGTAAAATCAGTGGGAAAAAAGTTTGTGAAGAGCAACAGGATGATTCACATCACAACTCTTGTTCTTTAGCATCTGAGAGACCTCTGGGTTTCTCATTACGACTGTCTTTGGACCCGGTCAAAGAATGTATGGATGAATTCAAGTTATCAGTTAAGAAGGTGGAGTTACCTAGTTATTCTGGAGTTGGCCTCATCGCCTGGATTTCAAGAGCGGAGACTTACTTTGAGGTGCATAATTTAGATGATGCTATGAAAATCAAGCTTGCACGCCTTTTTATGGAGGAAAGCATGATTCACTCATTTAATCTCTGGCGTGAAGGTGAGGGGAATCCTTCATGGAGCAGCTTGGAAAAAGTTTTAATGTTACAGTATGGGGGAACATGCTATGATAATCTGTATGAAACATTGAAGGTTTTGCACCAAGCAGGGACGATTGAGGAATCTATGTGGGGAAGAGTTTCCTCATTTTAGCCTTGAGGACAAGGCTAATTTTTCTGGGGGCAGCATTGATAGGAACCTGACTATCAATGGGAATGGGGAGAGTGATCAGTTATTGGGCTTTGATCCAAGGCCCAAAATTAGTAGAGTATATTCAGGGAAGAGAAAACGTGAGGTGGCAGAAAATACTAGAAGAGGTGAGTAGTAGTTATGAGAGGAGAGAGAGTATGCTGACCTGGAGAGTTAGCTAGGGAAATTATCAGTATTTGTGTAGGGAGGGCCACAGGTAGGAGGTAGGTTATTAGTAGTGGAGTTTTTGGGCAGAGCTCACTGTGGGTTCTGAGGAGCCATTGGCTCTGGATATTTCCTTTTGTTCTTGTGTTGGTTCTGAGGAGTCATTGGCTCTGGATATTGCTACTGTTCTTGGTGTATTTGATTCCTTTAACATTTGCCTTTGCATTTGAATAACAGTATCGGTACCTTTCTGGTTTTTCTCTGATTGACTTGAGCAAATCTATGGAAGTTTATCCCTCATTCTTGTTTCTTGTAGTTTGGGATTGGGTGATGATTCTTAGGTTTTGGGAGAAACATTTGGGTAGGGAGAATTCCTTTCTTGGAGGCTTTTCCATGTCTCTATTGTATTTCTCTCTTCTATTGTCTTTTTCCCCCCTCTTTACATAACCTTCTTAAATTTTTATTGTGCTCAAGGGTTTAATCCCAGTTGAAATTATGATTTTTTGCCTTTTCTGAGGAACTTGCATGGTAGGAAAAGTAGCGAATTAAATTTCATTATTTTTTTTTCTTGATTTTGTTTATGTATCTCCAATTTAGATGAGTTTGGACTCCTAATTCTTCTTGTTTTCTGTCTTGTATGCCATATGTTTAGTTTCTTATGCAGTCTTGTTATTAGGAGATGCTTCTTCTTGAGCAGCCCATTTTGAAATCTGAAGCTTCTCTTTTGGTCAAATCTTTTGTTATGATTGTACTACTAAATACTATTAGTACCGTTGACATATTGTAGTTCAGACCTTACACAACAATTTCACTTTATGTATGTGATGTGTAAGGATAGGTTAGGATCAGTTGCCCACTTGTCTTTGCATTGTCAGCTCACTGGGTGTGTCCTTTTGCTTGAGAGCAGTTTCTTATGATAAGTTTTAACGGTTTTAGAATTAAAAGGAGGGCAAAACTTTGTGGCAGTATGCTGTTTATGCTGTTCTCTGGTATATAACTGGAGTGGAGTGCTCGAATTTTCAAGATCATTTCTTTGGCCTTGGACGTGTTATAAAATGGGACTGTGTCCATGATCTCTGTGTGTTCTGTGCTTGGCTTTTTAAGGGGGCTTTTCTTGTCCCATATGCAGAGGTTGGACTATAATAGAACTGGTGCAAATATAGGCAGTGGGTGAGGGAAGAAAAATATGTGATGGCAAGGTATGGATTGGATAAGGCCTCGAGAGGTGGGACAAGTGTTCAACATGGGTTGAATGGGTGGGGACCAGTCAGTATAGAGAGGTTTAAAAGGAGGGAGGCAGGAGAATGAAGGGGGAGAAAAAGTTTGGAAAGGGTTTGGGAGAGTGCTAGCCTCTTGAATGCTAGCAACCTGATAGATGGCTGTGTGTTTTCTCTGTTTACGTGTATTTCCGGCAACTTCTTTGCATTTCTGTGAGTAGTATGTTAGTGTGTTGTGTTCATCAGTTTGAGAGGTGTCTTTGTTTTTTCAGTGAGTTGTTCGTTAGAGTGTAATCTTCTCTACCCCACTGGTAGAGGTTTATTAGTAATATACCAGAGCTTTTCAGTTTCCTTTACTGTATTTTCTGTCATTTCTGTAATTAGTAGGCTGTTTTGTGAGTGTATTGCTGTTCTATTGTAGTGTGTTCTTCTGTAATGGGTGTCTTTAGCCTATAAACACTATCTTTTCTACTGTTTTCTGCTATGAAATATCAGAGTTAATTCTGCATATTCAATATTCTGGTTTTGGGTTCTATCGGGCTACTAGGTTGCTTATTTGAGCCTCTCAGGTTCACTGTGTTCTTAATTTTTAGGAGGATACCTTATCCTCCTTTTTGTACTTCTCTTCATTTATCCAAAAAGCTGGCGGCTACATGTGCACTTGGAGGAAACTAATTTAAAAGAAATTATTCATGCTTTGATTTATTGAATACAAATACTTTGTATATATTACAATTAAAAGACCAAAATAGATTAGAATTTCGTTTCTTCCTGAAAATAATGCTGGTTGTTTTATATCAGCCATTAGTAAGTAATAAAAAATTCTGGAATTTTACTTCTGCAGTACATGAATACCTTGACTTACTTATCCAGTGATACGTTCTCATCTATTCCACCGGAGTTGGTTCCTGATTTACAGAGGATGCTATCTCCGAATGAGTCTTCCAGGCCCAGTGCAATTGGTTTTACGGGTAAAAGTGGCTTTCTGAATGTTAAATTGTCATTTTATATTGCTTCCCTGATTGATAAATGAAAAAGGTATGAAATCAAAGCAGGAAAAAGGTTTGTCTCTGGAGTTTATTACAAATGAGATTCAATGTCATTGGTTGCCCATTGAAAAATTTTTGTAGAAAGATGCATTCTTGGTTACTCTATTTCATTGAATAACTAGTAAGTAAAATAGGGGAATCTTAGGCAACAGCTCTGCCTTGTTTATCCTGGAAAAATAGCTGAAAAAATGAAAACTAAAAGACAAGTCCTAACAGAAACTGGACGATTTCCTAATATTTTGAATCAGTAAGCCTCCTCAGTTATGATCTAGACTCTCATCGTTAATGATCCCCCCTCAAGCTGGGGATTAGATATTGATCATTCCCAGTTTGGTTCTTAATTCTCCAAATTTGACCTTGGACAGGCACTTGTCAAAAATGTCAGCCACCTGAAATTTTGTAAGAACGTGAACTAACTCAAGTACACCTGAGTCTACCTTCTCTTTGATGAAATGATGATCTATATCCACAAGTTTAGTTTTTTGTGGTGAATAGCTCTTGGTAATGCTCGTTGCAGCCAAGTTGTCAGTCTCCTTTATTAGTTTTTTGTAGAATTTCATTCACTCTAAAAACTCAAATTGTAAAATAAAAATTAGAGAGAAAAAGCGAAGGAAGAGAGATAGAGAGAATGGACACAATGGACTACATTGTTGTGTCTGATACAAGGAGAAGCTAGGATTTATATAGGCCTAGCTAACGCAAAAAAAAGGAGTAATCTAAGGAAGAAAAACAAGGAGCAAACCAAGGGGGAAATCCTCAAATTTAGGAGGAAAGTTCTCTTCCGAATTAATCAAGCATTAAAGCAGAAAAGGACAATCCATTCAAAGACTAATAATAAATATGATAATTCTACATCCCTCTTCAAGCTGGATTGTTACACAATCCTAGCTTGGAGTTGATTTTCCTGAGATGAAACACCAAGTGATTCTAGAGGCACATCTAAGAGAAATGGCCGGAGATGCTCCGGTCAACAAGGAAATGCCAAAGACGATGAGCCAAGGTGAAAGCTGTGGAGAGTTGAAACACCAGGTGAATCTTGGGGAGATTGGGCCACTATTGAAGTTGTGGAGAAGTAGGAACCCCTTAAAGGTGATTCCAGAGACACAACTAAGAGAGAGAGAGTAAACTCTTAAGAGTCCCCAAAGATAGACACAACCATTGAAAGATATTGTTCAATTTTGAAGAAGGAAGGTGCAGAACTCTCCAGATTGAATAGGGCCAATGCAGGCTTGTTGAATCGAAGAAAGCTGGTCAAACAAAGATGATTTTTCATGGAGGTTCTGCAGATGGAGTTCACCATGGATGAGTTCCAAAGCTATGGAGAGGATGATGAATCACCAAGATGATATTGGGACTAGGCCGAAAATGGAGAGTCGATATCTAGAAGACAAAGCCGTGCCGAAACCGACGGCTCACGTGCCCTCAAGTGTCGGTGCTTGGAAGAAGCAGTAGAGTTGATAGTAGTGCGAGACGGTGATTGAAACGATCAGTGAAGCTCCGGTCCAAGACAGAGACTTTGCAAGGTTGCAGGAGGTTCTAGGCGTTTGCAACAGACCAACGGAAAGGGGGGAAAAGAAAAGGAGGATCAGAATAATAGCTTTGATACCATGTAGAATTTCATTCACTCTAAAAACTCATTGTAAAATAAAAATTAGAGAGAGAAAGAGAAGGAAGAGAGATAGAGAGAATGGACACAATAGACTACATTGTTAAGTTGTATATGATGCAAGTAGAAGCTAGGATTTATATAGGCCTGGCTAATGCAAAGAAAGGAGTAATCTAAGGAAGAAAAACAAGGAGCAAACTAAAGGGGAAAATCCTCTTATATTTAATCAAGCATTGAAGGAGAAAAGGACAATCCATTCAAAGACTAATAATAAATATGATAATTCTACAGTTTTGAGAAGTTATCCTTATCTCTTGAAGCAGTTTCTTTTACCATAGTTCTTCACAAATACCCTTATCCAGTGCCCTATATTCAGCCTCAGCATTTCTCCTAATGATTGCATATTGCTATCTATGCAATAAGCCGTGGTAGATCTTCTATCCATGATTTAAATAGAGTTCAAGTTCTCTTTTTGTCCCTTTTTGAAAGACAATTCTTTTCCCTAGAGTCATCTCTAGATATCTTAAGGACTTTGAAGATAGCTTCTAGATGCTCCTCATTAGGTTTATTCATGAATTAGCTTACCACACTCATGAAAAACTTGTGTCAGGTCTAGTGTGAGATAAGGAAATAAGTTTACCTAACAACTTTTAATATCACTGTGTTGTGCTTTTCTGGTTGAGCCTGAGCATGTTGTTGGCCTCCACAAAGGTGTCTATGAAGAGTTTGAACCTAGAAATTGTATTCACACAAACTCTGATCTTTACATGTGGTAGCCTAGGGTATATGTACACCTAGCTAGAGAAATTGTGGGGAAGAGAATCCTCCTTAATTCTAAGGATAAAGAACCTAGCAATCCTAACAAAGGTTGATTCAATAAATAGCTATGATGATAAAAATCCTCATTATGAGGTACAAAGATAGAATCCCACAATTAAGGGGCATAAAGACAGAATCCCATATACCCTTTCAAGTTGGGGAGTAAATGTTATCCATACCTAGCTTGGACAAGAGGTTGTCAAATTGAGTTCTAGGAATAGCTTTTATTAGGATATCAGTTGTTTGTTGAAGAGTGGGCATTACACTATTTCAATGACACCTTGCTTCAACTTCTCTTTGATCAAATGACAATCAATCTTGACATGCTTGGTTCTATCATGATGGATTAGGCACTTTCCAATCTGAATAGCTGCTTGATTGTCACATAGAAGTTTCATGAAAGTGGTGATTGGAAGTTTTTAAGCCATATTCCTTCATAGATCTCGTGTCATAGCATGGAAGTTTGCTTCAGCACTGCTCTTGGCAACCAGAGATTGATTCTTACTTCTCCAAGTGACAAGATTATTCAACACATGGGTGCAATATCCTGAGGTAGATATGCTAACTATTGGGGACCAATCCCTATCTGCATCTGGCAAAACCTTAGGATTTCCATTTCAAGATTCCCTTGTTGGATCAAACCACTTCCATTTCAAGAAAGTATTTAAAGTAGCAAGATTCTTAATCTCAAATTCTTTACTCAATAATTTCTTCAAATGAGTCACTTTTTCTTCATAGTTCCCTATGACAATTATGTCATCCACATTAATAATAATAAGTGTGATCTTTCCATGTTGAGATTTCTTGATGAATAAGGTATGATCTATTTGGCATTGTGTATCCCATCTTCTTTATAGCTTTTTGAACCTTTAAAACCAATCTCTTGGTGACTATTTAAGCTTGTACAAGGACTTTTGAAGTTTGCACACAAGGTGGGAATTGCTAGGATTTCTCAAACTAGGAGGTATCTTCATATAAACTACTTTGAGATCTCTGCTTAGGAATGAATTTATAAAATCAAGTTAATAAAGCTTCCCGTCAAAATTTGCGACAATGGACAGGAGGAGAACGCAAATTGTGTTAAGTTTTGCAATTGGAGAAAGTCTCCTAGTAGTCTATTCCATAGGTCTGAGTGACCTTTTGCCACAAGCCTTGCCTTGTATCTATCAATGCTCCCATAAGCTTTTTGTTTAACTTTGAACACCCGTTAACATCCCACGGGTTGCTTTCCTTGAAGGTCTTTGGGTAAGGAACCAACTACCGGAGTCACTTTGAACACCCATTAGCTGAGATTGCAGGTTGTGCAGTTCTAAATTGGCCTCTATCTTATCTAGGTGTTCCTTTAGGTGGTAAGCCGCGTGCGGAGTCTTTTTGGGACCCAGTGATTGAAAGAATTTCTCGTAAGTTAGATAGCTGGAAAAGTTCCTATTTTTCTCTAGGGGGAAAATTACCTTAGTTCAGGCGTTTTTATCTAGTATGCCTCTATATTTTCTGTCCGTATTCAAGATTCCAATTTGGATGGCTCGTAGGATTTAGAAAATTATGAGAGATTTTTTATGGTCTAATGGAGCGGAGAGAAAAAGGGATCATAGCTGGGAGGTATGCTGTAGATCTAAGGAAGATAGGGTTTGGGTCTTAGTAACTCGATGTCTAAAAACACCTCTCTATTGGCTAAGTGGTTATGGAGGTTCCCTCTTGAGCCTAACTCTATATGGCATAAGGTGATTAAGGCCTAGTTTGGGCTTCATTGGAATGGTTGGGATGCTAATTCCGGGGGTGCTGTTACGCACGCAAGTCCTTGGAAGGCGATTTATCAGGTATACCATTCTTTCTCTCATTTGTTGTCTTTACATGTTGGTGATGGCTCTCGTTTTCGCTTTTGGAAGGATTGTTGGATTGGTCATATCCCCTTTAAAGAAAGGTTCCCTCGCCTCCTTTCTTTGTCCTCTTTACATAATGCTCTATTGTTGATTTCTTTTGTTTGCAAGGGGACCAATTTTGTTGGAACTTCCACTTTTCCAGAAATGTAAGTGATAGACTTGTGGATGACCTTTCATCGTTGCTGGACATTTTGGCTCTGTTCCACATTTCCTCTTTTCTTGATAAGAGACTGTGGAAGTTGGATTCCTCAGGATTATACACTTGTGCTCCTTTTCTCACTTTTTTGATCTGAAATCTACTTGTTGTTTCGTACTTTAAAAGATCTTTTTGGAAAGTTAAGGTGCCTTTAAAAGTTAAGACCTTTTTATGGACTGCAATTCTCAATAGAATTAATACTAATGATCTGAGTCAAGTTAGGCGGCCTTTTAAGGCTTTATCTCCTAATGTTTGCTTGATATGTATGAGGAACTCTGGGACTAATAACCATCAGTTCTTATATTGCGAAGTGGTTTGGAATATTTGGAACAGGTTATTTGGTCTCTTTGATGAGTATTGGCTTTGCCCCAATGACTTTGGTACTCTTCTTGTGACTAATTTTAGTGGCTTTGGTTATAGGAAGGAGAACAAAATTTTGTGGAAAGCTGCTATGTTTGCGATTGTGTGGTGTATCTGGATGGAAAGAAATGCCAAAGTTTTTAATGAGTGGTCTTTGGCTCCTCATTTGTTGTGAGGACGTATTTGCTTTGTTGCTTTCCTTTGGGTTTTGGCTAACAGGATGTTTAAAGAGGTGTATTTCTCTGACGTTTATAGGGATTGGAGGGCTTTGTTGTATTAGCCTTGTTTTTGTGGCTTTGAGGGGAGGTTTTTTGTTTTGACTGTCTTTTCTTTGGAGGACCTCATGTCCTTCTTTTCTTTTTTCTATTTATCTTTTTTTCTTTGTATCTCTCTCTTCTTAGTAATAATACTTCTTTTTCTATCAAAAAAAAAAAAAAACAACAACAACAAGTACCATTTTTTTTTTGTTCGTTTTGAGCATTCAACTCCTCCTTTGTAGCATTCGTCCAATTTTGGTGTTGAAGAGCTTCCTCTATGCCCTTTAGCAACTCAACTTTGTCTAGATTTTCTATAAAAAACCTGTAATTTGGGTTCAACTTCTCATATGAAGTATGGTGAGCAATTTGGATGTTGAGTACATGAACTAACCCTCTTTCTCCCGGCAATACATAGGAGGAGATCAGTGTAAGAATCCACATTTTTGTTAGAGGATAGAGTATTAGAATTATCTTAAGAGTTTTCATTAGGAGTTGGATTCGAGTCAAATTGGCAATGCTCAAGAGATGTATTTTGTTGTTTCACATGCTTAGGACGCCTAGAATACACCCTTAGATATTTGTTATTTTTGTTGTGTCCTTCCACTTCAGTAGTGGGAGCCTTATGTTTGACTTCGTGTGTAGACTAAATTTGTCCAACTTCAGGAGTAGGTAAAGGCTCAACCTAAAATTGGTATTGCTCTTGATTCTTAGATTTCTCCCCTTGAATATAATTTTTGGAGCAGAAGGGTACCTGTTTAATAAACATGACATCCATGGTAGTGTAAAATTTTCACGAAGTGGGAGAATAACTTTTTAACCCTTTTGGTGAGGAGAATATCCAAGAAAAAGACATTTTTCAGATTTGGCATCATGTTTGCTTCAATGATAAGTCAGATAGTCATCCAATTGATAAAGGAGAAAATTCTTTCTTATAATATTGTTCATCCAATTGATCAACCAATGCATCATCACACTATTCTTGGCCTTCTAGACTCTGAACTTGGGATCATTCTGTCAAGAGTTGCTCTGCTTGAATCAGATAGTCATCCTTCCCTTCGTCACACACCTACATCACTACTTACTGTGACCACTAAAGAGAATTTTGCCCATTTTGTAACATGTGATGTGAAGAGGAGAGTTGTTGATCACCCCATGGTTGTTTTGGGTGATGTTTACAGTGCCTGAAGATTATTTTTGAGTGTTCATGGCGAGTTTATGTCTGTATTTTGTTATACAGAGTGTTCAGGCCATTGCCACTTTAATACTATATAGAATTTTTAGAGAAAGAGGCATTCTCTGTTACTCTATATCACTGAGTAACCTATACATAAAATAGGGGAAACTTAGGCAACAATTTGCCCTAGTTATTTCAAAAAAATAGTCGCAAAAACAAAAATTAAAAAAAAAAAAAGGGAATCAGATAACTACTAACAAAGATCATTTGGCTCCCTAATATCTCAAACCAGTAAGACTCCTTGGTTCTAATCAAGAGTCGATTTCCAATAGTAACAACAACAACAACAAAGCCTTATCCCACTAAGTGGGGTCGGCTACATGAATCGCACGACGCCATTGAGCTCTATCAATGACCAACTCTTTAGATATTTTATTTATTAGAAAATCCCGTTTAATAACTTCTCTAAATGTCCTTTTTGGTCTTCTTCGACCTTTTTTCACAGGACTCCAAACCATTTGCTCAACTCTCCTTATTGGTGCTTCCAGCAGTCTTCTTTGAACATGCTCAAACTACCTCAAACGGTTTTCAACTATTTTTTCCTCAATAGGTGCCACACCAACTCTACTTCGTATACGATTATTGCAGATTATATCTCTTCTTGTATGACCACACATTCATCGCAACATCCTCATTTTCGCTACCCCAATTTGTTGTTCTTGTTGTTTTTTCATCGTCCAACGTTCACTCCCATATAAAATTGTTGGTTTTATAGCAGTACGATAAAACTTTCCTTTAAGCTTATCAGGTACTTTCCGATCACAAATAACTCCTAATGCCATTCTCCACTTCAACCACCCATCTTGTATCCTATGTGTCACATCTCTAATAATTTCGCCATTATCTTGTATAACTGGTCTCAGATACCTAAATATTGACACTTGAGATACAACCTAATCTCCAATTTTACTCTCCAACTCGTTTCTAGCTTATCGATGATTAAACTTAAAATGCATATATTCTGTCTTACTCTTACACAGACGAAAACCCTTCGATTCCAAAGTAGCTCTCCATAACTCGAGTTTAAAATTAATCTCTTCCTTTGACTCTTGGTTAAATTTTGAAAATCCGAATAAAAAAATCATGGACACTTGGTTATCTCAGATGTAAAGTGAGCAATCAATCTACACTTTTGATTGAAGACCCCTGCAGGCAGCAGGCATGTGGTATTATAATATTGACAGTGAAGGAAATGAAGGAAAATTTAAAGACGTCATGGTTTATAGGTGTTTTACTTATGCCTCTTGTGCATCAAGAAGTCAGTTAAAACAAAGACTCCATTGAACGAAAGTACTGGCTAACTTCCTTAGTTATCATTTCAAGATCTTCAGATGAACTAAGGACCCGCTTAATGACTGCCACTGCAGAATTCTCATCAACAATTTAAAAAGGTCATTCTGATTCAAATTAGATAGAACTCTTGAAACTTGAAATGAACTAAAGGCTTGTCAGTACCTGAAGATCTATTAAAATCTGGAATAGGCTATACAAATTGGTGTTGTAGTTTTAGTTTGATTTTCTAAAACTCAGGTTGTCACATGACAATCATTACCTTTGGCATAAGTATAACACGGTTTCCGGAATTTCAATTGTAGATCTTCCTATTAATCATGTACTATTGAACAATCTAGATAGTGTGTGTCTGCTGTTTTCTGGAGACAGCAGTTGGTCCATTGAACATGATATAAGGATTTCTAATTATAGGGAATGCCAATTTACGAACAAATGAGCAATTGAAAGTGGAAAGTGAATTAAGTTTATATCATCTTCTCTGCTTCAATTGCTGAATTTCTTAGCTCATCATAGTAATAATAAAAATGACATTATATATGCCCTTCTTTTTTGCAGGCTCCCCATTTTTTCGGAATGACACTAGGTTGCGTGCTCTACGCTTCCTTGACCATATGCTTGTAAGAATTTGCAGTTTTACTTGGTAGCCATTGCTTTCTGTGATAATTTAACTTGCAAAAGAATTTCCTGAGACAGAAACAAAAAGCATCACAAAAGTTGGAAGTTCTTGATGACATGTCTTCTTTTCTTCCAGGAAAGGGATAACATGCAGAAGTCAGAATTCTTAAAAGCATTGTCAGATATGTGGAAAGATTTTGACACCCGCGTATTGCGGTACAAGGTTTGCTTTGTGGCTATGTTCTTCTTCTATTTTATTTCCTTTTGCTAATCAAATTTATGTCAGTTTCTGTTCCTAGAACATAATTAATTATACTTCTTTATTGGATGTCAAATTACTTAGTCTTCTTGGATGGGAAGTCAAATACATGCATGTCTTCTTTTTTACTTTCGTGATTATGATTTGACTTTAGATGAGTGGGACAATAGGGTCTCAGTTATCTTTTATGCATGTCAAAATAATGTTCTTAATGTTGCTACTGGGTTCCCCCCCCCCCCCCCCTTTTCTTATGCATCCTATCTGGTGCCATTCTTTTGTTCTTGATTATCTCTTTTGCTGATGATGCTTCTAAACTCTCTGAATTTTAAGTTGTTCTTTAATTACTGTGTTAAATCATGATTTGGAGACATATATGATTCCTTTCAGGTCCTTCCACCACTTTGTGCTGAACTTAGGAATGTGGTAATGCAGCCGCTGATTCTGCCTAGGGTGCTCACCATTGCGGAGTCTCAGGTTCCAATCTCTCTCTCATTCTCTCTTTGATAAACACACAATTTTCTTCTCTTTGATAGAATGCCTAATTTGTTATCTCCCCCTTGGAAACCTCTGCATGCTGTTAGGTTATATATGAGGATAGATTTTTGTAGCATGTCTGGTAAGATAAAGATATTATTTGTCCTGATAATTTCTCCTTGTTTTCACTTCATGTTGGAATCTCTCTCTAATTTCTATTGTCACTTAAAACTTCTATGATGACATTGGCAGCAATTGGATACAAGGTGTTTGGTTTTGGCTTTTATTTTCTGAAAAAAAAAAAAATTGTTGTTGTCCATGAGATAATTGATTCAAATTCATAGAGGCAAGTCCATTTTCTTTGATCTCTTGTTCTCCTTTGAGATAAGTGATTTTATATTTAATCAGAATATTCACACTCCCCCTGAAGTTGGGTAGTAGATATTAGTCATACCCAACTTGGGTACTAGATTATCAAACTGCATTCTTGGAATGGCTTCGTTAAGATTATGCTGTTTTTGTAAAAGTGTATTTTACTTCGACAACTCCTTTATCTAATCTCCACATGTTTAGTCCTAGCATGAGGAATTGGGTTCCTAGCTATTTTGACGGCTTGGTTGTCACAGAAAATTTCTATAGATATGACAATAAGAATCTAAAGTCCTTCCAAGCACTCTCTTAAGTCATATTCCTTCACACATCCCATGTGCCATAGCTGGAAATTCGGCTTTAACATTGCTTCGGGCTATAACTGATTGTTTATTGCTTCTCCAAGTCACTAGAATTCCCCAGACGTGGGTAAAATAACCAGATTTGACCTTCTATTAGTTAGAAATCTAGCCCAATCTGCGTCTGAGAAAACTTAAGACTTTTGTTGGTCCCCTTCTTGAAAAATGAGCCTTAGAATCATGTTGGCATCTTCAAGATGTTCCTCGCAGGATTGTTTATGAACTGAATAGCCACACAATGTCACGCATCAAGCTAGGCACGTGACCGACCCCACCACCATAAGCCTTAACTAAACAATGACTTCAACTTATATCAACCACGATTATTCATCTTCATCACATATAAAATAACTTAGTTCATAATAAGGGGAGACAAAATTCATTCATTTATCAAATACAAGTTTCATATAAATTTGTAAGCATTCTCCAAATTTAATCATGGAGGGCAATCCAAGAATGTCAAGAACAGAGTTTACAAAAGAGTATCAAGAGTAATCATGTCTTGTCAACAACACATCATCCACAAATAAAACATTTTCCCTTTGGACCCCACCTATTTGATTATAGAGCTTACTCTAGAGTTTATACAAAAAGAGTGTGATTAACAAAATATGCATACCCTAGGTGCAAAATGGGTAGAGATTGGTTACTCTATTCTGTGGGTGGAGCGCCTTCCTCTAATTGTGGATATGAAATGTTGAAGAGAATTGGGTAAGTATAAGGGGATGTTTTTGGGAAATAGTTGGGTAAACTTAGGTTTTGAGCAGAATTGATTTTGAAAAAAATAGGGTTTTTGTGAACGTAATTTATGTTTAGGAACTATTATTAGAAAAGTAATTTTGGAAAATGGATTTCGTTTAGATATTGGTTAGAAAAAGCACTTTTGGACGTGTAATTAGCAAATAGGGTATGAATTTTATATTGTCTTATTTCATTTACCCTAATTCAATTTCACTCATATCTAAATGTAATAAAATAAATTATATTAATGTTTTAATAATAATTTTTTAACTATTAGTGCTAATATTTGATTAAGTTAGTGCTTTATTTTTTTAACAAAAATTATAAATATATAATAATATTTTTACGATAAAAATGTTATTTTATATTAACAAACAAATACCTTAAGGGATTGAAACTCCTCTCTCCCTCCAGTTCACTGTAAGTCCTTTGGATACTAAGAGCTTACTAATATCCGTCGTTTATAACTTAGATCCTCGGTTCTCTAATCAATATTAAAGAATCCCCACATCTCATATGTACATACTTATTAGTGATATGTGGATGATATCTCGTGATATACATAACACTGAACCCTCAACCTTAACTCGCTTGCACCTAACCAAAAGCAAGTGGAAGGACTCATAACACACTTGGTGGTTATAGGTTACCTCCTCAAACTACCATCTCTAATGAATTCAGAACATCGTTTAGAACTTTGTCTTCTTTACTGAGGGTTCGTCTTAATTCTTCTTGCAGACTTGGCCTAATTGTTATTGCTTCCATTAGCTTCTGCAGCTGCTTCACAAGGGAGCCAACCAAATCTCTATGCAATTTCCTATGATCAAGGGTTCTAACAATCTCTTAGCCAACCATCAATATCCATGACTTTTACAACTGATATAACACTGCACTTAGATTACTGCACTAATAACCAAATTTGTGTTAAGTGTCCACACCCTCTGTACTCACTTCATTAGCATCTTTTGATATTTGCCTTGGTGGTCTAACAATGATAATAAATCCTGGATAGTACTCCATATCAACACACTAAGATACTGAGACCTCACTTACACACAATATCTCATAGAAAAACCCGCTTTCAAGGTAGAGAACTTGGATGTCCCATAGCTTTCCTTATGATGCCTTTACTCTTGCTCAGCCTTCACACGGTAGCGAATACAAGAAATATCGAGTAAGGGATTATGTCCCCATTCCAAAACTTCATGCTCCCCAACTACATTGCGCCTTGTGCAAACTTGAGGGCTTATGCTTACTACCTATGCCAAAGAACAAAGATCAGGATTACCTCACCATCTAAGCTCCCACCATTGGGATAGATAGAGATATGAAGAAGGATGGAAACAAAACATTCCTACAAGGCCTTTGGTGGAGTCTCATCCTATAGTTATGCCTAGGCTCATAGCAACAGGGGTGATCCCACTAGAAACACCTTACTCTGTAATCTATAGGAGATCTAACCCAAAGCTCTAATATCAACTTTGTTACGTTCCAAACTAAGCATGTAATTGGCACGGTAAGTAAGATCAACCCCACCACCGTCAGCGTTAACTAAACTATGACTTCAATTTATATCAACCACGGTAATTCACCATACATCATTCATCTTCATCACATATAAGATAATTCAGTTCATAAGAAAGGGAAACAAAATTCACTGGAGAATTCCTTTTTGGGCTACCCTTCAGATAATGCTGTATTCTTTGTACAACATTAAGGTGTACATCCTTAGGATTGTGCATTAACGAGCTTACAACACTAACATCAGATGCAGTGTCAGCCTATGTTTGTGATAAGTAAATTAACTTCCCAACCCAACTGCTTCATTTTCAATAGAATGATCTAGTTTAATTGGTGTGTCTCATAATTTACATCCCAGTCTGCTTGTTTCCTTTAGCTGGTTAAGAGGATATTTTTGCTTTGAAATATAAATTCCTTCCATGTACATTATTTTTACATCCCAGGTTGCCTGTTTCTCTATACCTTATATTTTCTATTTTTCTATTTTGAAGAATGACTCTAACAAGAATAATGCTTCCTTGCACTTTTTTTGGTTTCAAACAATCAAAAACTAGATATTAGTGATCTAAGATATTTTGTTTCACGCGTTTTTTTTTAAATACTTTCAGGTAACGAAAATTGACAAATTGTGGTGTCTATAGGATTGATTATGATCATGAGTTTGTGCTATATCTGGAATGATTTTTTGTTTTTGGTTTTCTTTTTTATTTATTAGTGAACTATTAAAAAAAATTGAATAGATACAATAATAAATTGATGTGTTATTATGTTTTCTAGGATAAAAGTGATTTTGAGCTATCAACATTTCCCGCCCTTGTTCCTGTCCTAAGTACTGCATCCGGTGAGACTCTGTTGCTACTTATGAAGAATGCAGAGCTTTTAGTAAACAAGGTAATATTAAATTACTATTCAGTTCATTTTTTTTAATGGTTAAAGATCTTTTGTATCAAGTGACATGAGTTACCTCAAAGCTAAAACTTCTCTTTTATTGTTGTTGATTTTCGTTGACACTTGAAAATATTACCAGCGATGTTTATAAACTAATGGGTAATTCTTTGTGCATGTAGACTAGTCATGAGCATTTAGTATCACATGTTCTTCCTATGTTTGTTCGGGCCTATGGTGATAATGATGCTCGTCTACAAGAAGAGGTTTTGAAGAAATCTATATCCCTCACTAAGCAACTTGATAACCAGGTGACTGCTATACCCTTTTGGAACTTCTACACAATAAGTAGGTTTGAATTGTTTTGACTTTCAATTTGGTACTTTTATAAGCTATACATAAAATGGATTAAATTTTACCATTTCAGAATTGGTTTGGAACTTCTTGTAAAAATATATGTTATGATCCTACTGAATCTTGCGTTGAGTAGTATGAGATGCCTTGGTGGACTTATAAGCCTAGTGGCCCTACCTCCCTAATAGGCTGGTCTTTTGGGAGAGGATTCCCCTCTAGGGATGCAATGGTGGTATTAGAGTCAATTACCATGTCTTCTCACACTCTGCGAATGGAAAGGGCCTACCTTGGCGTGCCAGAATCTCTGGCTAAAATTATGGAGGCTAGAATCATGGGATTTTATTCAATTATCCTGTATATAAATCTTACAAGTGTAAATAGGTGTACTATTCGTAATCCTTTATATTTTGGAAGTTAGTCATATTTAGAGACTTTTTGTACTATATATATCTCAGTTCTACAGAGGAATAAAATAATCAGATTTTCCCTCATCTTATCAGAGCTATGTTCCATTTGGCTACTCTTGGTTGAGGTAAACTTGATCCTAGAGTTGTCAAGTATGTTTTTATAGGCCACTCCCCACTCAAAAAGGATACAAATGTTACAGTCCTACCACTTGGAAAGCCTATGTTTTTTTTCTATGTTACTTTTGCCGAATGAGACCTAATTTTTCAACACCTTATCTTCTGGGGTAGATATCACCTTAGAAATATAAGGATTTCTTATTGAGAGAGCCATCCATACTTGACGAAATATCTTCTGTCCCCTGTAAGTTTGAACTGCTTGTCCTGCTCCTTGTTCCCAATGAACCATCCTTGATTCTTACTACCATTGAAAAACCCCTGATCCCACTTTTTACAAAGCCTTTTCAGGTCTTACCAAGAAGTACAAAGCCTAAGATAAATCCTATGCAAGTTCAAGAACCCGAATCTGCACTTGGAAATGAAGTATTCCTACTGACATTACATGGGGTGCTGTAATTAATGATGAAATACTCTTAAGTAGGGGTGCTGAATTGAAGTATTAAACATTTCTTTTGCTCCCCAATTTTTTAATTTTTAAACATGGTTGTGATTTCTGTTAATTGTAAGAGAAGAAATTTTATTTAATGGAAACAAAATCTAAAAGGGAAGAAAAGGATAAGACATACTCCTTACACTATTTTACCAAAAAAAAAAAAAGAAAAACCAAACTTGACCCATCACAAAAACACATCCAAAGCTCTCATACTTTTAATCTTGTCAGCAAATTTTGGCAATTAGAATGCTAAAGTCCCTACTACAGTAGATTTGTGGAACGGAGATTATCTGAGATATTAATTGTGCAATTGACCTTGCATATGCCTGTAGTTATCAGCTTCTGAAGATAGTCAATGCATTTTTTGGTTATTTTGATTCAAATGATTCAGGGTCAAAGCAGTAACCTTTATTATATTTTCAATATTTCAGCTGGTCAAAGAAGTGGTTTTGCCTCGTGTTCATGGCTTAGCACTTAAAACAACAGTTGCTGCGGTATGTTCTATTTTGTTTTGACTTTCATATGAATTGATGATGCTAATATATATTCGTCAGGCTAAGTTGGTATTTTGTGTCCCTGTCACTGAGGCACTGGCCTAGAACTATCATTAATGGCATTTTGTTTGTTGTTTTAAAAGTCTTCTCTGTGTTCTTTTATATTTTTCCTTGATTTCTCACGATCATTTCACTTCATCTCCTACTATTTTCATTTAGTTCTTTTGTTTTCCAGTCTTCTAGAAATTTTAAATTATATGACTATTATTTAATATGAAACAAATGCTACAAAAAGTAAGCAGAATGACAAATACACTTACATGTGCATACAGATGTGAGAATTGTGCAAGACCATATATCTATATAAATTAGCAGCAATGTTTGAGAATGCATGATTTCCACCCTTTGCTTTTTATATCCTAATTTCTCCCAGGCTGGCTTGCCCCAGTACCCCTCTGGGGGTAAATAAAAGGGGAGACATCTTCTGGTTGCTGTCACTAATGAAAGTTTTCTGCTTAGGCTGAATACAAGATTAACCACATACTAATAATACTTTTTATTATCATGTGGCTTATTCCACTGTCCACCTCGCTGAGTGGTATAGCCAAATTCGACTTGATTATCATTTGACACATCAAATGTTCAGATTTGAGACACAACTTAATGCAATATCTAATGTCAACTATTGCACTTTGTTTTGAATTGGAAATGTTCCATTTACCTTGTAGTAGCTTCTTGGAATTGAATTTGGCCCCAAAGTTATAGAAGAAAACTGGCAGTCACCTTGTTCTTTCATGGAATTTGCATTCTCTGAAGAATTGAAACTATGCTGTGAATAAACTTCCCCTAATACTTATTACTATCTTAATAATTTGTGCTACTTAATTGGTTCATATATGGTAATTATTTTTATGTTGTTTAAATAATCTATGTAAATGGGCATGTTATTTTTTTTCTTTAGTTACAGCTTTTTATATATCCTTAAGTGCGGGGAAATTGAGAAATACAATGGTGAGACCTGGGGATTGATTCTCCATCGGGAAACAAAATAGATGTTACATCATTCCTAATTGGCACTATCGCATGGTTCAGAAGACTATATGGTTTTTGGATTTCTTTTTGTAATGTTTTTTTATGTCTATTGCTGACTTATGCTGACTGTTTTGTACATTATGGTGATCTTATGTACCCTTTTTTTTTTTTTCATCCTTATATCCCTTAACTTGGATCGCTCAGGATGCAATTAATTTCTTTGAAGTATTTTCATATCCCTGATGTTCATATTCAAGAATTTCTTCTGATCCTTATTTTCCTTTTTAAGTTCCATTATATTCTTTTGTGGATTTCTGCTATACTTCAAGCAGGGGTGTCAAATGGGTGGATTGGTTTGGGTTTGGATAGGGAAAAGAATAAATGTCAAAAATCATTTATATCCTATTTAAAATTTTTATATGGGTCATGGGTTGTCCCCTGATCTTTTTTTGGGGTCAACCCAACCCTACCATTAACTCATCATTTTTCTGAAAAAAAAAAGTTTGTTTAATCATTTTAATTTTAAATTAAAATGCACAAGAACAATTTAATCCATTTTCATCCCTACATAAAAAAGTTATTGCTATTTTAATTCTGGAAATATTTTAACAATACTTTGTATGGGCCAAACAAAGTAGATATATAAATAAATAGATACATATATTTATATATATACACAGATTACAGATATATATATCTTTTACATAAATATATATATATATATGTACACACACACACATATGTAAGACTTGGACCAGTGACCCGATGATTAGTTTGAGTCACTACGTCACTGATTCAACTATCGGGTCTCCAAGTCATTAGTTAAATTGAAAGAATTATTAATATATATATATATATATATGCTCACAAACTTAGGTAATATTTTTTACTCAATTTTAACAAAATAGGTGCCAAAATAAGTGCCAAAAAAAATTAAAGAATTTTAAACTTATTTTTCAAAAAACAAAATATTCTAAACTTGTATGTATTTGTGTGTGCTTGTCTGTGAATGGGTATTTGTGTGTGTGCACTTGTGTGTGTATATGCATGTGCAAATGCGTGTGCGTGTGCACGCATGGGTGTGTGTGTATACATGTGTATGTACAGTAACAAATCTATGTTAACCTCCGTGTTGCGTGTTGCTAGTCTGACTGACCGGTTTGGTCTTGCATAATTGAATTTTGTGTTGAATAATCAAATGCACCACACTTCGAGTACACAAGCTAAGAATCATTATAATGGTTTGAAATAGTCAGTGCTCCTGTGCTCCAACATCCAATTGTACTGTAATCTCTAGTGTATATGTAAATGGATTAAGTGCTTACCCATGGGTCAATCCACTTATGAATCTTATAAATGGGTCAAATTGTGACCCAAACCATTTGTGATCCTTGTCAATTTGGATGGGTAAAATTAGGGTTATAAAGTGGGCGTTTTGGGTCAATTTTGACATCCTTGGCATTCTCCTAGCTGACAATATAGGTGCTTTTGCAGGTTGCTTTACCTTATACGGAAACCTGTAATTTGTTAATGTTTTCTGTTTTTGGTTTGACAGGTTAGAGTCAATGCTTTGTTGTGCTTAGGAGACATGGTTAGCCGGCTTGATAAACCTTCTGTCCTGGAAATCTTGCAAACTATTCAGCGCTGTACTGGTGTTGACCATTCTCCTCCTACCCTTATGTGTACCCTTGGTGTTGCAAACTCTGTTTTTAAGCGGGTAATGGTTTTAATGAAAGGCCTGATGAATAGTTTGATTAATTGACAGCTATATTTAAGAGATCTGTGGAGTTATAGTTTAGTTTTGTTTGATTTCTCTTGTTCAGTATGGAGTAGAATTCGTTGCTGAACACGTTCTTCCATTGATTATGCCCCTCCTGACAGCTCAACATTTGAATGTTCAGCAGTTTGCCAAATATATGTTCTTTGTCAAAGATATGCTCAGGTTTTTTAAACACCATAACTGTATTTTTCTGTTCCTCACTGGTTCCCCTTTGGGTTCCATCATGAGTGAGTGTTTCTTTTAAATTTCTTTTCTAAAGTTGTCTTTCAGTACAGGAAGATAGAGGAGAAGCGAGGAGTCGTTGTGACTGATTCTGGAATCTCAGAGGCCAAACCATCATCTCCTTCGATTAATGGTGTTCGAACTGAATCCTCCAGTAAAACAAGCAGCACTGTTGCTCCATCAACGAAAAACAGCTCCTCTTGGGATGAAGATTGGGGTCCCGCAACAAAGGGAACTACCACCCCTTCCCACAGTTCTATTGACAAACCCAGTCAACCTGTGCTGGGAAGCCCAGTTGTTCAAATATCATCTTCACAACAACATTCATCCCCATCTGCCGTATCCAATCAGCAGACAACATGCCCACCGGCGGATTTAGAGTGGCCTCCTGCATCTTCTAGTAGTATGCCACGATTAGGTGATACTGAAAGCCACATGAAGTCGCCAGGAACCTCATCTGTGGCTGCTTTTGAAGATATTGATCCTTTTGCTGATTGGCCTCCACGTCCTAGTGGCTCATTAGGTGGATCTGGTCTTTCCAATAATGGTACTTTAGGACCGCCACTAAATAAATCTGGGCCTAGTTTAACGTCAAACGTTTCCAACAATATGAATTATCAAAACAGTTGGACTTTTAATTCCCCAAATTCTGCAGATCCAGTCAGTTTGAACCTTGGGAATGCTAGTTCGACCACTGGTAGTCTGCATGGTGGTCTAAATCCTCAGAATTCTCTAGGGTTCCTGAAACAGAATCAGGGACTTGCAGCATCCAATACTTCACACACGGACAAGCCAACAGATCTTGGATCCATCTTTGCTTTTGACAAGAATGAACTGGTTGCACCTAAATTAGCACCACCACCTTCAACTGCAACTACAGTGGGTAGAGGTAGAGGTAGAGGTAGAGGTAGAGGGAGGGGGCCTTCTCATAACAAGTCACGTTCTGATAAGCCACCCCTTTTGGATTTGTTGGAGTAGCATGCTTCTACCAGTTCTGTAGTAGTATCAGAGTTGTTAATTACAGACGAGATTGTATATTTTATGTGACAGCCTCTCAGTACTGGATGCTTGGGTACATGTTAATTGTCAAGAGAGGCATTGCAGAAAATGATTGCAGAAGCGATGGCTACATTCTGTAGAGGTTTGATGTCTTTTTTTTTTTTTTTTTTGTGGGAGGGGGGCTTATAATCCTTTATTTTGCAACAGTTTGGATTATAATTTTTTCATTTTTTGTTTTCATTTGATAGATATTATCATTCTTGTATTCTTCAGAATAGTCCTGGTTAATGTTTACTTGGTTGAAAATAATGGAGGCAGTCAATGATGCGACCTACCAAAATTTTACCTCTAGCATGAATTTATTGTGTTGTAAACTGTTGGAATTAAAAGTCTTTTTTTCCATCCCTTCTGAGCTGAGCCCAACAATGTGATTACTTAGCCTAACAATGTTCTTATATTGTTGTTAGTGCTCACTGCATTGTAGCTAATTATGTTATGATGTGGAGGGACAGGATTTAGCAGCAGAAAGTTTGATTTTCTGAATTTCCAAATTAATTGAAGATATTAGTCCCCCCCACATTTTCCTTAGCCACATGTAAACCACTAGACATACTGTCGATGAGGACTAGGTTTAGCAGAAAGAGTTAGTCTTTCACACCTTATTAAAAGATGTATCAACATGTAGTACCTGAAAGTGCTTTGAGTAGGATCGCTTAAAAGAACAAAAAACCATTGAACATACAGTGTTCTATCAAATGTCAATTCTGTGATATTCTATCTTGGGAAATGATACAGGAAGCTCTACCTCTTTGGAGGTCCAACTTCTTCCTGTATCATTACCCTTCGATCTTTATCTTTTTCTGTTATTACCCAACCAAGAACAGATGCATGATCTAAGCAAACCAATTGGCTTTGCCTTGCCCAAAATTACCATGGTCATCTAATGCTTCAGAGACTTATATGGGCCTCTTTGGTTTCTGTTCTGGAGAACCATTTTCTTTTTTTCCTTCTTCTATTTTAAATAAAACGATAATAGACATGTTTGGGAGTTCAGTTTCAAAGGGTAATTTTAAAATAATTTAAGTATTGAAATAAGATAATAGCAAATATGTTCAAAACAATGTTTTGAGAATACTATACTAGTGAAGATGGTAATTTGGTAATTAGCTAGATTCATTTGATATTTTTACAAATATCAGACTCATTTGTTTTAATATTATTTATACCTTTTAAAAAATTGGCATAATTTTGAATTTTGTGTTTGTATGTATATGAAGTTTTAACTGGATACGAAATGCAACACGGACTCGGTAATATTCCGAAAGAGCATCTTTGCACAATTTTATTACTCATTTGATAGGTTACAAAGTGTCATTAGCTCACTTGTTTGTACGAGCGCTTAGCTTGTTATAATAGTTTTGTCGTTAATAACTACTAAAAATGAACTATTAACAAACTACCTTCCCGCAGTTTTAAGAAATATAAAATATTTCAAAAAATATATAAAATATTAACATTGATATGATGTGATATCACACATAATGATAAAGACACTGCACACATAACATCATATGCTGCACTTGCACACACACTGTTGGATTTATGTAGACAATACTTGCAAAACCAAATGGAAAAAAAAACATTGGTGCACAAGTCAAATAAATATCTGCCACTAAAGCTGGTTGATAAGCAAAACCTGAAAGTTTTGCGAGTGAAAAAAAATTTTGAAAAAAAATGTTTCAATTCGGTTTAAATTAGTCATTTTTTAATAAATTTTTGAATACTAACATTTTTTTATCAAAACAAATCTGTCAACTGCGTGTTATGGCAATATTAGTGTTTGATATGCAATATGCTTACACACACACACACACACACACACACACACACACACACACACACACACACACACACACACACACACACACACACACACACACATATATATATATATATATATATATATTGTGTCTGTGTCTCCGTACTTTATACATTCCTAATCATATTGTCTAATTATTAAATTTTGTGGCATTCCTAATCATATTGTCTAATTATTAAATTTTGTGGCATAATTACACACACACACACACACACACACACACACATATATATATATATATATATTGTGTGTCTGTGTCTCCGTACTTTATACATTCCTAATCATATTGTCTAATTATTAAATTTTGTGGCATAATTTTTTTAAAAAGAATTGTTTCAAAAAAAAATCTCTCTAGTCATGATCAAGAAAACAAATTCAACATGCCAAATATGAGAACAAATGGACTCGCGTCAAGAACAAGAACTTTCAGTTAACCCATCTTTTGCTTGATATTTTCCTCTCTGTCAAAGCAAAATTCCAAAACTGACATTGATGATATATTTGTGACAGGAAATGATGAAGCTTTCATTAGGAGTTTTATAAAGAAGTTGAATAAGGTCTTTTCTTTAAAAGGTTTGGGAGATTTGCACTTCTTGGAATTTAAAGTTTACGGAGCCAACATTGGGATATATCTCACTCAAACACTATAAAAAATCAGTCATTTAGCGATAGAATCCAACGCTATTTGTCAAATTTTTGTCGCTAATCTTAAATTAGCAACGAATAATGGCATCATAAATTTGTTTCTAATGGCTAAATTTTAGCAATACGCAGTCTAATTCGTCACTAAATTAGCGATAGAAGTTGGCCAGTTTGCTGTCATACTCACTCCGAATCAATTATATATATAAACATCAACAAGCTCAGTTTGCTATCAAAATGTGGTCTATTACTTGTCACGCTTTTTAAATACTTTAAATGTCCAATGAGAGCTTCTGCACTTCAACAAAATTATTAGTAAAACGCATGATTGATTTGTGTCCAGTTAAAAAACTTGGGGATTTAACCTAGATCTCTGAGTATAGCTTAAGAAATATACTGATAATTTCAAAGGAGAGACTACAGAGAGCTCAACTTCTATGAAAGTTGAATTTCTTTGCCTTTCTCTTCCATCGTTTTTTGTGTTAATTTTTTTTATTTTAGATTACGTCTCCCGAAAAAATGAGGTGGGAGAAGTCAACATCTACAGAGGTCAACCTCTCCATAGATTTTTCCTAATTTCAAATCCATGTTTTGCTTAGGTGGAAGATTTTGTTAGATTTAAAATAACAAAAAGTCTCATTGGATTATATTTTAAAATAATAAAACATAGTGGGAAGTTATTTAACTTTCCATTCTTCTACCTCAAATATATTTTAAGTAGTAGTTTCTAATAATAAAGAAGAAGTGGTGAGAAGTTAATTAGCTTTTCATTTAAAAATAGAAAGAAATAAGCTCTAGTCAAATTATCAAAGAAGTAACATGTTAATGCAAAGTCAAAATGTAATTAGGAAAAAAAAACAAAAAATTAAACTTTACTGTGATTCAAGTTGTACTAATAAATCATGATAGTTTTGAGTCTAGGAAAGGTTGGGATGAAACCTAAGATCACAAAATAAAAGAAATAGACGTGATAAATGAACCTGAGACCATAAAATAAAAAGAGAAGTCATAAAGGCCAATAGGATAATTGTTAAAAAAAAAAAGAATTAAAAGGAATAAAATTAGTAAGTGGTATAATAGTTAAACTTAACCTACTGAATTTTAGGACTTCTTTATATGTTTGTGTGTGTGTGTGTGTGTGTGTGTATATCCTTTAAACAATCAGGTTTTAGAAGATAATAGATGGAGTAACAAATGTATCACAATATGTTCACTTGAAATTCAGGTTTTCATTAGAAGTATCAGAAAATTTGTAGTGAGATACAAAAGTATGCAGCATAATTATGTTTCGGAAAAAACTATGTGGAGGTCGATCTGTAGTTTTTCCACGGTAAAGGTCAACTTTTTTCATGTTATTTTTTTTTTATGATAACGTGTCCTAAATAAAAAAAATAAAAATTGACCAACATACAAAACGAGACAAGAGATAGACTAAGAAACTCAACCTCTATAGAGATCGAGCTCTCCGTAGCAATGCCCTTATGTTTCTCCTTAGTTCTCACTCACTTAAAATGAGAAAGAGGGGGCAAATTTCGTCACATTGGACTATCAACTTATCCTATTAAGAAATTGTATTCCCTTTGGCGTAAGTAAACTAGAGTCAATATAACGTACAGAATGCACTTATTTTATGTGTCATGACTTTTAAGTTAGTTTATAATTCATTTAACTAATATATATGTTTGTTTGACCAAAATAAATATGTTTGGTAAACAAACTTATTTGATTAATTATAACTTATTTTAAAAGTTACTTTATAGTTTATAACTTTTATATTTTTCTTCCTCTTTTATTTTTATTACTTTGTTAAAATTCTTATTCTATCTTTATTCCTCATATATGTATAAAATATAATATATATATATATATATATATATATAATAATTTAAATTAATTTAATTAAAAAATGACAATTTTATTTTGTATTATTTTGGGATTATAAAATATCATATAAGTATGTCATTTTTTATCTATTAGCTAATTCAATAGCTACTTTTATCAAGCACATCTAATTCAATAAGTTAACTTAATAGTTTTCAGCTATCAACTTTTAGCTAAAAATTAACTTTTATATTTTTAGCTAGCTTATCAACTATTTTTGCCAAATAGAACTAAAAGCTTCCGAGTTGCACAACTTAAAACTCTATAGTAAATGGGCAGATTAATTAAAATCAACAGAACAAAAAGGGGCAAAGACATATTGAGGAAAGGTATTACTACTACTCTTACTATCCTTTCCTCTGAATAAGCACGCCCTTAAGGTCCTCATCTATTATTTTGTCTCCTTTTTCTTCTTTAGAAAACTTGATAAGAGAATTTAAAATTGTCCAAACAGGCAAAAATCATTTCCAAGATTAAACCCTTTATAAGTAAAATTTATTCATAGGAAAATGAACAATATTAGGAGATAGATGGCCCAGTTCTTGGGAATTGTTAAGAAGGCTAAGCTGTACTTTTTATTACCTTCAGGAGAATATCACAATTTTATGGAAAATAAAGGAACTATTGGTGAATTTACCTCGACAAACAAGGGGGATATGCTGAGATAGTACCCTCAAGTTCTTGGCACAGGAAAAGGGGGGGCAGAGCAAAAGAAGAAATAGAAACTTCAAAGTTTCTAAAAGCAATGCTTAATCTTCATACTTGAATGAATTACAAGGTTGAGGACTTGGGTATTTATAGCAAATTATGAAGCAAAACAACAAAAATAAATGGGGAACACAATAATTAGAGACAAAAATGGAAAGTAATAGGCAATCCATTATGGCCACTTTGCTCCACCATGCCTCTATGATGATCTCCCATGGCCCATGGCTTTATCCTCCACCATCCCATTCTTTTCTGTCTCAAAAGCCCTCATGGTGGCTGGATCAGTGACATTCTCCCCAGGTTGAAGAGGACTCGCCCTCGAGTCTAGTCTAGTGTCGTCGTCTCTCATTGGTGGTAATCCTGGTGGATTATCCTCTGGAATCACATCAATTGGCAATGGCACTAACATCATCTTTACTCCATTCATTACAAATGAGTATGTGTCCGTATGTCCTTCGTATTGGATGTATCGATCAAATTGCCAAGGACATTTTGAAGAAAGATGACAAACATCTAGTGGCACATCGTCACACCAAATTTCATCTTGATTCCTTTTGCCAGTTGAAAATGTGACCAGACAACTTTTGGAAATTTTGGCTTCGCTTCCTTTGTCAAACCAGTAAGGGTATGGATGATTAAAGGATGCTAGCTCCAACTTTTCTACCATGTAATTGGTCACATCGTTGTCACAGCTTTCGTTGTCACTGATGACATCATAAATTTTATCATTAGTAGAATAGAAGATGCTATGACTTAACCAGGACTCTTCTTTAGTTGGCGCTATATGCAGGTTTCGACAAATTACCAGTGCCTCATCATAGTCTATTGATGTGACTTCACTATCGTATACGGGCTCTGCTGGAGTGATTTTGTTGTCATACACTAGTTCTTCTGATGTGACATCACTATCATACACTGGCTCTGCCAATCTGACATCATTGTCGTACACTGGTTCTACCAGCATGGCTTCACTGTCATACCCTGGCTCTGTTGACATGCCATTATTGTCACCAAAAATGACTTCACTATCGTACATTGACTCTTCTGGCATGATATCGCCGTCATATACTGGCTCTTCTGGCATGATATCACTGTCATATACTGGCTCTGCTGATATGACAACATCGTCATCTGGTATGATATCACTATCATGCACTGAGCCTGTCGGTATAGAATCATCTTCCTTTTCAGGAATTTCATTTGATTCTCTCTCTGCGTCAGTGACAACTATGTGGTAGGGCCTTGTATCCATTTGGAAGTCTGGAATGCGTGACGAAGTAGGGATAAAAACGAGTGACACTCCCATAAACCCTTTTTGTTCAGACAAGAATTTACGGGTTAACTGAAAGAAATGGTTGGATCCCAAGAGTGGGGTGAATTGGGTTTTATAAAAATTTTCACAAAACTTAATTGGAAGTTAAAATGATTTTCTAAAATTGGACAATGCTAAAGATAATAATTTAATTCAAAAAATCAAAGTGTTATCAAGATAAATAATTTTATAGTGCATGGAATTAAGGAGCAAATATAAATCTACACAAATTAATTAATACTTGAGGTAGAAATCAAATATAAACGCAAAGCATTAATTAATTAAACTTCAAATGTAAATAGAGTAGGGATAGAGAAAGCAAACTCGGAGATTTATACTGGTTCGGCTAATCCCAAGCCTACATCCAGTCCTCAAGATACCACTTGAGTATTTCCACTATAATTGCAAGTTTAATCCAGGTACTTGCAAACCACTACAACATAGATCTTTTCTCCCTCAAGGTTGTCTCTCCCCCATACACTATGTTTTCTCTCAAACACTAACTCAAGTAACCAATCCTTGAGCAACTAAATTTAAACGCTTAAAGAAAATAATGGTAGACACTCTCAAAGTGTAGATAACGCAAAAATTAAGCTCAGAATTTTTCTCTAGCAATTTAGAGAGAATAGAACTCAAGATAATATGAGAAATAAACAATTGAACCTTGATACAAATGGTGTTGTGAAGTCCCCTTTATATAGTGAAACCTTACTGCTACAGTGACTGCTTTAGTCAAAATTGCTACAGTAAGCTTCATCATCATTTTTCAACCTTTCTACAACAACCAAAAAACTTTATCAACCTTTTTCAACAATCAATATTCTTTTTCAAATTTGCTACAGTAAAAAGTATTCTTTTTCAAAGTTTATTACAACAACCAATAAACTATATCATACTTTTTCAACAATCAAATTTTTTTTTCAAAAGTGGTACAGTAAAAAATATTCTTTTTCAAATTATATTACAACACCCAATAAACTTTATCATACTTTTTCAACAACCAATAAACTTTATTATACTTTTTCAACAATCAAATTTCTTTTTCAAAAGTGATACAGTAAAATATATTCTTTTTACAACACCCAATAAACTTTATTATACTTTTTCAACAGTCAAATTTCTTTTTCAAAAGTGCTACTGTAAAAAGCATTCTTTTTCAAATTATATTAAAACAATCAATAAACTTTATTATACTTTTTCAACAATTAAATTTCTTTTTCAAAAGTGCTACAGTAAAAAGCATTCTTTTTCAAATTATATTAAAACAACCAATAAATTTTATCAAAAAATAATTTATATTACTATATATAAATATATAAAGCATTAAATATATTTGGGCCAAGAAAAATTGAATCATGCATTTGGGCCAATAAGATTAAATCATTCATTTGGGTCAAGAAGTTTAAATCATACTATTTGGGCTAAGAAAGATTAAATCATACATTGGGCTAAGAAGATTAAATCATTCATTTGGGCAAAGAAGATTAAATCACACTATAATTCCCACATATTTGTCATCATCAAAACTTATAGCATAATACATTAGAGCTAACAATCTCCCCCTTTTTGATGATGACAAATCACCAAAGAAAAATATGTTATAATGTAATAATCATTATACAATATACACATATTTTTCTTTCCATATTCTTTTCCCTTTATTTGACATCAACAAAAAGGTATAAGGAAGGCAATATATAAAGGCTAAAGCGTATTCCTTCTTTAAGCAAGAATATCATATGACGTCATGGGGTAAAATTTTATCAAAACTTATCATTGATATGCCAAAAATATATAGTTAAGGAAAACATTGCATCTCAGATAAAGTGAGCCTAAAAATATAGAGGATTTAAGTATAGATTAGGCTCCCCCTCAACCAATGCATATTAAACAAATGTAATTTTCAAGATGTATTCATATATGTATCTTGAGTATGAGCACCTGCAAAAATTTTGACAACCACTCCGATGCTTAAGTTAGTAATGTAAATCAAAGATTAAAGGCAAAATTAACTGCTTACGATCGCATGCATTTCATTTGCCCACAAAAGCATTATATGAAAATATGTGTAACTATGAAGATGTATCATCCTCTACACATTTTATTTTATTCAAGTCATTAAAAAATTTTTTTAACTTCTCATTTTCTATGAGTGCATGTGGAATCATGACATATTATTCTTAGCCATAGCCTTCGCTCATGATGCATGAATAGTATACACAACATATGTTCTTAGATACATGTAATCATAGCATGATGCAATCAATCATGTATATTATATTGAAAGCTCTCAAGAACACAACAAAGCAGAGAAATACGGTTCTATTTATCACCATTTTATTAATCCTTAAAATTTTTAATCAAAACAAATTAAATCAGCCGCAGATCCACCGAAAATTGACTTTCGTGGTTTTGCCATTAATGCGACGCGTTGTTGGTGTGCATGCATACCCTAGACTTCTGGCTTCCAGCTTGCAAAATCCATAAGATGAGCGTGTAGGGGTACGGCGAAGAGATATCTTCTTTGGCTCTTAGTCATAATTTTCTCTCTATAAAGACTGCCCCAAAGTTCTCAATTACCACACCACAAAGAGTATTCATCTCTGAGCCTACAACTTCCTGACATTCCTCTCTCTTCATACTCCTACAAAAATTTCTAAAAGTTCCAAACCATGGCAGCAAGAAAGTTCATTGATCTCACAGTAGAAGCCAGGGAGGAAGAGCTCGACTTAAACTTGAGTCTAGGTAAGGACAAGGGCAAAAGACCTTTGGAAGGATTTCAAGAGAACCGAAAGAAGAAGATGAAGATCGAAGAGGCTGAGGAGATTAGTACAGGCCATACGTTAGAAGACAAAATTGCTTGTGTGGAGCAGGAGGTGAAGAAACTCAAGAAAATGATAGAGGACCTGGAGAAGTTAGCTAAACGCAACAATGCGGCAATGACTTCAAGAATAGATAGGTTCTTCTATTGGTCTACCCAATACTTCTGCAATCAACAACAAAGAAGTGTTGATTGTATGAATAGGATTTACACTACCCTCCGTGACATTGCTCAGTCTCTTGCTCCAAGGAATGGTCGAGGGGTGATGATACAATACAACCCTCCTAATCCGAGACCACCTCGCCTGTAGATTGCTCATGCATGAGCAAACCTTCCTTTTTTTTTTGCAATGTAATCCTTCGATTTTTTTCTTTTTTAATGCAAGTGGTTTCTTTCATTGGACGGTACTCAAAAAAAAATTATAATAATAAAGATAAAAGAAATCAACCACACAAATTCAACAGAGTAGAAGGATATATATATTTTGAAAAATATATATTCATTTTAAAGAAAGAATTTTCTGACATGGATATATATATCATCATTTCAAAGCAAAAGCAAGTTACATACTTACTCAAGATAAAACATATTATAACCTAAGTATGTAGTAGTAAAATTGAGGTGATATGGATTCATAAGATATAATTGGATATAAACTATAATCCATAACCAATGGTCCATAAACCAGAGCTTTGAAAAGATATGACATGTATAATGCTCAAACCATGATGTATTTAAATATTTAAAAAATAATTTAAGTATTTAACATATTTTTATATGCAAAGATATTATCAAATATGTAAGATTTCGTAAAATAGTATATCATTGCTATGAAAAATATGTCAATGATAACAATTTGCTAGTATAGCTAATTAAAATCAAAGAGTATCATTCAATTAAATAATAAAGTAGTAGCAGATAGAGATACTCATCAATTTTGGTAAACACTTGTTACTTCTTGAAGTCCCTCCTTAAAATGTTGATATCCTTGTTTTCCTCATTGCCCTTCTTTTGATCCTCTCTTCTTGCAATTTTAATAGTCTTCATTGATTGATTATTTGCAACATCCTCTTTACTTAGCATCTAGCGTTGGCATCTGGCGTGAGGCGTTGGTTTACAGATTGACATATATAAGCCTTGCTGGTCAACCACTGATGAGCTAGCTGGTCGACCAACCAACTGCAAGACACTTTTAGTGGAGTACTTTGATTCTCAAATTAGTGATGTTCAAATAAATCTTCAACCATCAGGAGAAACAATACATTATGTTCAAAATATGCCATGCTTCCATAAAATGCATTTGTGTAAAGAGTTTTGATTTTATTGAAAAAAAAAATTTCATAAGATTACAACAAGGATAAACTTACAAGTAAGAGTAATCTTATTGTTGTGGAAGCAAGGGAAATATGCATGAAATGGAAGCAAGTTGTTGTGATACAATAAGTAAGAAAGTTTAAGCTGAATTTAGAAGAAAGATTTTAGCTCAAAACAAAACTCATATCATTGGGCCACACACCTAAGAATCATTTTTAGAAATAGCATGCATGAATATCACAGATAGATGTAAGACATACTAGAGAGTAGATATAAACATTAAATACAGTAAACATATTTATCAAATTTCTTACAATACATTCCAGCTTATATGTTTACTTGTCCATTGCCTCCTTCTGATGTAAGAAAGTGGAGTTTGAATGATGTAGCCATTAAAATGTCATTTCCACTCCTTGCTTCGAGGCGAATCTGCAAATTAATCTTTTGTTTTTGGTACCCAAATCTCTTTGGGTCCGCCTGGGTCATGAGTTCCTTTTTGAACCCATTTTATTTTTACTCCATGGACAAGATTTTTCTTATAAAAGCAGGAGTAAGATTTATGTCCTTTTAGTCCACAATAAAAATAAGTGCAAGATAGACCATTGGACATATTTGAAGGAACAAAGAAGTTTTTGAAATACTTCTGGTTTGACTTCTTTTTAGAAGTAGGACCAGCTTTGTTAAACCTTCTTCTTTGTTTCCAAACTGAGGTATTTAAAATTTCTCTACTTTGAGAAAATTTTGCAAGTGTATTTTTAACATTATCATTTTCCTTTTTCAAAGAATCACACTTGATGCAAGAACAGTTTTTGTTGGCAGAGATACTTGCCTTTAAAGTCAAATTCTCTTCTTGCAAAGTTCTGTTTTGATTTTCAAAAACAAAGTTCTCTTCCTTGAAAATAGAAAATTTATTTTTCAATTTTTCCAACTCATTTTCAAGAGAAGAGTTTTTCTATTTTGAAACAACTAATTTTTTTGCAAGTTTCAAAGATTCAGCATGCAAATCATCAAAAGCTTCTTGTAATCCATCAAACGAATAATCAAATGAATTTACCTCAACATTGTCTTTGGCCACAAGACAAAATTTGATTTTTTTTCATTTGAGTCTTTCATGCTCTGTTCCAAATACTGATCTTTCTCTTCATTCACCTCTAGTTGTGGTTGTAGTTTTTCTTCTTCTCCATTTTCAGCCTTTGTCCCCTTGGTGATTTGAGATTTTTCTGTACAAACCTCACCAAGTACTTGCAATTGATTAAGTACAAGATATATCTCATTAATGATTTCACTATTTTTCATTTGAGCAATATCAAGATCATTAATGAGATCACAATATCTTAATTCCTCATCTCTTAGAGTTTCCTCATGTACAACTTCTAAGGTTTCCCACATTTCTTTTGCAGTTGCACAATTGGAAATTTTGAAAAATTCATCTTGACTCAATGCACAAGAAATAATCAATTTTGCCTTAGCATTGAGTTGCACTAAATATCTTTCAGCATCATCCCATTCACTCTTGGGTTTTGCAATGATTTTTTCTTGTTCTTCCTTGGAAGGAATACAAGAACCATTTTCTATAACTTCCCAGAGTTTATGGTCTACTGAAATTAAAAACATTTTCATTTCATACTTCCAATATTGAAAATGATTAGCATCAAAGACTGGAGGTTTTGTGAAAGAACAATTTTCAGACATACACCAATCACTAAATCTAACCATGTTTACTCTTAGACGGTTAAGTCTCAAATCAAGAGCCCAAGCTCTGATACTAATTGAAAGAAATGGTTGGATCCCAAGAGTGGGGTGAATTGGGTTTTATAAAAATTTTCACAAAACTTAATTGGAACTTAAAATGATTTTCTAAAATTGGAAAATGCTAAAGATAATAATTTAATTCAAAAAATCAAAGTGTTATCAAGATAAATAATTTTATAGTGCATGGAATTAAGGAGCAAATATAAATCTACACAAATTAATTAATACTTGAGGTAGAAATCAAATATAAACGCAAAGCATTAATTAATTAAACTTCAAATGTAAATAGAGTAGGGATAGAGAAAGCAAACTCGGAGATTTATACTGGTTCGGCTAATCCCAAGCCTACATCCAGTCCTCAAGATACCACTTGAGTATTTCCACTATAATTGCAAGTTTAATCCAGGTACTTGCAAACCACTACAACATAGATCTTTTCTCCCTCAAGGTTGTCTCTCCCCCTTACACTATGTTTTCTCTCAAACACTAACTCAAGGAACCAATCCTTGAGCAACTAAATTTAAACGCTTAAAGAAAATAATGGTAGACACTCTCAAAGTGTAGATAATGCAGAAATTAATCTCAGAATTTTTCTCTAGCAATTTAGAGAGAATAGAACTCAAGATAATATGAGAAATAAACAATTGAATCTTGATACAAATGGTGTTGTGAAGTCCCCTTTATATAGTGAAACATTGCTGCTACAGTGACTGCTTTAGTCAAAATTGCTACAGTAAGCTTCATCATCATTTTTCAACCTTTCTACAACAACCAAAAAACTTTATCAACCTTTTTCAACAATCAATATCTTTTTCAAATTTGCTACAGTAAAAAGTATTCTTTTTCAAAGTTTATTACAACAACCAATAAACTTTATCATACTTTTTCAACAATCAAATTTCTTTTTCAAAAGTGTTACAGTAAAAGATATTCGTTTTACAACACCCAATAAACTTTATTATACTTTTTCAACAATCAAATTTCTTTTTCAAAAGTGTTACAGTAAAAAGCATTCTTTTTCAAATTATATTAAAACAATCAATAAACTTTATTATATTTTTTCAACAATCAAATTTCTTTTTCAAAAGTGCTACAGTAAAAAGCATTCTTTTTCAAATTATATTAAAACAACCAATAAATTTTATCAAAAAATAATTTATATTACTATATATAAATATATAAAGCATTAAATATATTTGGGCCAAGAAAAATTGAATCATGCATTTGGGCCAATAAGATTAAATCATTCATTTGGGTCAAGAAGATTAAATCATACTATTTGGGCTAAAAAAGATTAAATCATACATTGGGCCAAGAAGATTAAATCATTCATTTGGGCAAAGAAGATTAAATCACACTATAATTCCCACATATTTGTCATCATCAAAACTTATAGCATAATACATTAGGGCTAACATTAACTTGCGTCGCATCTTCTTCCAAGTTCAAATTTTGTGCTTCCCTTTGTGTACGCTCTTTCTTTTAAGATCTTCCCACCAAATAGAAGCGTACTTCTTGAGTTTAGTGGTAACAATCTTCACTTTTTGATCTTCTGGGACCTCTTTGTACTCAAAAATCCATTCAACTTTTTTAAGCCAGTCTTTGAATTCTTCAGGTTGGTTATTCCCATCGAATTCAGGAATTTTCACTCTAACATTGTTGGTGTAGCGGTTGTAAGTTGTTGATGAACTGCTGCTATCTGAATTTTTGCATTGACGCTCGTTCTGGGTCTCAAGCCGTGCTTGCTAGGCATACACTGTTTCTTGCAATTGTTGAAGTTGATTTCTCAACTCGTTTAATTCAATTTCTTATGCATGTCTGCTTTTAGGAGGCATTTCTGTTGGCTAGGGAAGGAGAAAAGTTTGAATTTTGGTTGTAGAAAATTAAGGATGGATGAGAAAATTTAAAAAAATTGTGGAATTGGAGTAAATTTTGGGAAGATTTAGGGGTTAAAATGAACTTTTGAAAAAAGATGTCAGGCTGATCTATAATTTTTGGAAAGTATTGGGGCCAATTTGTAATTTCAGAAAGATTAGGGGCTATTTTGTAACTTCAGAAAGATGAAAAATAGAGTTTACAAAAGTTTTGTGGCAAAAATGGAAATTCAAGAAGTTTTGGGGTGATTTTGTAAATTTAGAAAAATTGGGGCAAAAATAAAATTTTAGAAAATATTGGGGCTAATCTGTAATTTTGGAAAGTATTGGGTTAAAAAATGGAATTTATAAAAATTCTAGGGTGAATATATGAATTTGGAATGTTAGGATGATGTGGCAACTCATGACACGTGGCAGATGGTGATTAGCGGATGGAATGACGTGTCGGTGACTGTATGATGACGTGTAGCAATGACGTGGACACTTTGGGACACGTGGCACTCAATGATTGGATAAACTTGATTACGTGGCGGATGACTGTATGATGACATGGATGATGATCAATAAACACGTGGCTAATTAGAACACATGGCAGACACTGAATGGTTGATGGTAGTGATGTGGCGGATGACGTGGCGATGACGTAGTCGTCTTCAACCTCTGGCAAGCGCGTGGGGCGCGTGGATGGTCAGGCGGCGTTGATCTTCTCAAGTCCAAGGTTTTGAACCTTTCCGATCACAATGGCAATGTCTGTTTCTCTGAAAGAGCACCGGAGATGGGACTTTCAAAGCTGGCCGATTTCGAGATCACTGGAAAACTTCGATCAGTGGATCTCAGGAGGTTTTTCAGGCGTTGCCTCTCTCTGGAACCTTACTCTGATACCAAAATAGCACAGGGAAAGGGGGGCAGAGCAAAAGAAGAAATGGAAACTTAAAAGCTTCTAAAAGCAATGCATAATCTTCATACTTGAATGAATTACAAGGTTGAGGACTTGGGTATTTATAGCAAATTATGAAGCAAAACAACAAAAATAAATGGGGAACACAATAATTAGAGACAAAAATGCAAAGTAATGGGCAATCCATTATGGCCACTTTGCTCCACCATGCCTCTATGATGATCTCCCATGGCCCCTGGCTTTATCCTCCACCATCCCATTCTTTTCTATCTCAAAAGCCCTCATGGTGGCTGGATCCATGATAGTTCTACTAAGGCATGGGTTCTCTACTTGTTGGATGCATATTTGGTGACTGAGAGCCATCAATCGATATGAGTGCATGAGAGCCATTGATAAGGGGATGGGATCCGCTGCTGGGACAATCATGGTGCTTGTCCCAGTTAGCCACGGTTTTGCTCCATGCTTGTCCAAAAACATTTGTTTTTTAAAACATTTTTAGCAACAATTCAAACCCTTGCAAAAACATTTAGTCACGGTCCAAGCATGGTCCTTGTCCTAAGGGACAAGCACTGGATCCCTTTCCATCGATAAGTGTAAACGGTGGGCTCACATCGCCAAGCATGGTGCTTGGCTTGGCAAGCAAAGAATCCATGCACTTTCTACTAAGTCTCCCAGCAAAAAGACGTTCATGAAAGACCAGATGATGTTTACTGATGTGCAAGGTGAAATACGTCGTATAACTGACACAAAATTAATTACAACACAGTATTCTTACACTTCAATTATCTACAAGTTCTTTATATTCTTTGGCTTTTTTAAAAAAATAAAAGACAAAAATTATTTGGGGAGAAAAGAAAGTACTGTTGTAAATATTTGATAACCAACACAGCTTGAGTCATGTTACGATGAACACAGTCCTTAAGGAATTATTTCGCAACTACATAACTTCCTTCTAGGATAAAACAAGCTCCTCTAAGTTTTACTCATGAACCAGCATAAATGTAAAAACAGTAAACCAGTGGAAAAGAGAGAGCAAAAGACATGGAGAAGGAGATCAAAAAGTGATGTGTAAAGACTGCCTTTTATAACTGCGAAAATACATAATTGAAACAGACAAGGTTAAGGGATTTAAAACAATATAAAATTGAAATAGTCATAAATTAAAAGTATTTTTATTTCTAGAAAAAGTAAAACTAGACTTGGTCAACATATCTTGAACGTTGATTTGCACTACATTAGCCCAAGTTTATAAGCACATGAGCACACATATTCCCTTAGCTCTTCATAAGCTCTTAACAATTCCACTATAATATGTTAATATATAAGGCCTCATCTCCTTGTTTTAATCGATGTCAAACTAATTTTACTCTTTTATAATATAAAAACTTTTTTATTACACAATTTTCACAACAAGTACAACTTTTTGTAAACTAGAAATGACAGTAAAAGACTCAAAACAGAGGCCCTAAAATATGAGCACAATGGAGGTCTCCAGTTTCTCTGCAAATAAGACATAGTGACTCCTACAGTACACCCAAGTGTAGATCACTAACGCAGCTACTCTATCTGATATATTCCAATCTAAAATGAAGAGATGCACTCGCGCGCATACATTTTTGGGTGAGAGTATTTTGTTTCTTAATGAGCCATAATCCTATCTTTCCTTTCTTTCTTTCTTTCTTTCTTTCTATTGCTCTATGCTCCTTCAGGTTTATCACTTTCTGGACCCTTTTAAGTTAAAAAGGACAATCAGAATATCCTTTTGGTGATCAATTAGGAGTATATGAACTCAAGTGAAAGTGAGAGATGCAATGAATGATGTTCCTAAAATGCGTCAGGCACGACAGAGTATAAATCTTATTCATACACAAATCAAGCTTAATTTTAATCATCCTGCCCCATTGTGGAAGAAAAAATATTTCTTTATTTGATTTCAACGTGGCTTCAAGATCTTGATCGGTTTCTTGCCACTGCATTTTCAAAGCATGATTAATATAACCTCAGGATTTCCTTTTCGAATTCTATATTGCCTGATCCAAATCTTGGTTCACATAGATTCTAAAAGTTTTGTTCAGTCAATTAAATTTGCTGTTGTAGCTGTTTGAATCATATATTCTAACCGGGATTGTTTGGAAAAGGTTGTGACAAAATGGTTGAGACGTGATTCGGATTGCGTTTTCTAATTTTTCTTGATTAAGCATTTAATTACATATTTTCTTGGATGGAGTTGTGTTCCTTGTTTTTTCAGAACCTCGATTTAATTTCTTATAATTAAATCTAGTTTTAAAGATGTTTTAGATCAATATGTGTTTCATGCTATTAATCTGGTTCTAAAATTTCTAGGCTCAATCTTTGTTTAAATTTGGATTTAATCTCTCTAGGATCAATCTTGTTCTTGATTTTAACTTTGAATTTAAAACTTTAGGACTCAATCTGGGTTTCATGTTATTAAATTAGAATTTAAAACCTGCTGGATTACTTTGCGCTACGTGTCATTAAAATTCAGGTTAAGAACTTCTTGGATTAATCAGTGCTTCTTATGGATTTGGATTTTAATTATCTGAGTAATCTTCACCCCCCCCCCCCCCCCTCTTTCATTTGCTTCTTGTTCTGTAAAAGCAAATTGAAAACTAAGTTTTAATGGAACATTGCTGAGTTATATATCATTTGTTTGATCCGATTACTGTATTTTAGACAAGTCATTTTATCAAGGTAATGAGATTAGCATGATCAGAGTTCAATAACTTTCATTATGTTCTACGACTGAGTACAACACTGTTTCTGTTATAGAGGCTATTGAATTTGTTGCCTCTCATGTCCAAGTTATGAATTCTGTTTCATAATTTTCTCTCCTTTTCTGTTTGTTGTTGCATCGTTCATTTCATAATAGTCCTAAATCCAAGTTTATAGGGCTGCATGTTTGAATTTTGTGTAGTTTGTTCTTGCATCTAAGTTGCTGCCACATTGTATAATCCTATTTCTCATTATAAAATGATATAATCTTTTCGTGTTCTAAGATGTGGCCTCACAGGCTTCTGGGAGCTATGACTCTTGTTTTAGCAACGAATATGTATGATCTCATTTTTTTTTTAAATCATCAAATGAACCGCTAGGCTTGAATGGATGAAAATAAAAAAAATAATTGTATCTCTAACTTTATTCATTCAATCCTGACTATTTATCTAATGATCGAACGGATTAGAGAAATGGGCTTTAGATAGATATGACACAAGAGTTTTGTATTAGTGTAAAATGTACAACAATAAAAAAAATAATGGATTTTAAGATCAGCATCTAAGAATCTTATTTAAAAAATAATAATAATTGGATGATGGAATAAATAATAAGTAATTATGAATAATAGAAGTTTGTTAGGAATCAGTAGATAACTTTAGCAAAATAAAGAAAGTATAAATAAACGTTAAATTTCAGGGTCAAAATAAATAGAAAAATCAGAAGGCATCGCTTTCAAAAATTGTAGTTCAGAAAGTCCCTTACTAAATCAATAGAGGACATTTCTAAGTTTCTAAATTTTCTTCAAACTCCATTTCAGAAATTCTTTTCAAAAAAAAAATACAAGTCAAAATTCATGTCTGATTTTCTAAATACCCATTTCAACTTTTTAAAATCAGAATTACGTTTAATTTTGATTAGCTTATAACTTTTATGTTTTTCTTTTTTTTTATCTTTATTATTTTATTAAAATTTCTATTCTACATTTATTCCTCATATACATATAAAATAATATAATATAAAATAAATATAATATATATATATAATTAATTATATATAATAATAATTTAAATAAATTTAATTAAAAAATAAAAAATAATATGTTTATTTTATATTATTTTAAAATTACAAAAATGATATCATTTTTTGTTTTTAATTAAATTAATTTCAGTTATTATTATATATATAATTAATTAAATATACATTTTTTAATTATATTTTATATGTATATGAGGAATAAGAATAGAATAATAATTTTAATAAAATAATAAAGGTAAAAGAGAAACAAAAATATAAAAGCGGACTCGTTTGAAAGAGCTTATTTTGAGCTTATTTGGTCTATCTTATGGTATAAGTGCTTATGTACGTGTTTGGAAGAGTTTATAGAAATAACTTATGGCATACCAATAAACTATTTTCAGCTTATTTTCATAAGCTTTCTATAATAGCTTATGAAAATAAGCTAAAAACAGCTTATGTGAAATTTACCCTCATAAATTCTTCAATTGTAGAAATAACTTATATATAAACATTTATATGATAAACGATTATTCTATAAGTATTTAAATAAGCTGTTTACACAAATAGGACCCTTGTTTCAAAATAAGATATAAGCTACTCAAATAAATTTATTTATCGAACACATTTATTTTAGTCAAATAAATTTATAAGCTAGTCAAATAAATTATAGGTTATAAGGTAACTTAAAAGCCATACCAAAGTAGATTTCATAGACCTAGCAGAGGCTACGTGGGTCCTTTGGGATCAAGATGGGGTGAGTTAACCATCTTGGAGGATACCTTCCAACAGATTCACTGACAGGCAAATATTGTCCTACGAAGAGGCTTCAGCACAATCACAACAATCCATAACCTCTCGTGCGTGGTAAGGGGTCACTTTAACGAGCCTCTACCCCAGTTGGTAGCCCTCTTTTTTAGTTATGTTACTTTCTCGGTGTGGCTGAAAAATGCTCTTAATTTGATATATTCCTCTTTTACCCACAAAGAAAGGTAAGGTATATTCTAAATTAAGAAGCTCTTTCTTTTGCCTCTTCATATGATAAACATCAAAATGGAAGTATAGTAATTAACCTGTTTTGTCTTGGCATAAGGACAAAGAGACATATTGAACATCATGCATGGAGCTCTTTTATTGACTTCAGTTGACTTCTTCTTCAGGACACCACATAGTGAAATAAGACTTGTGTTGTTGTGATAAAGTTGGCTTCTTTCCAAAAGTACAATTAGGTTGATTCATTTTGTTCTAATTAAAAGGATGATTGAGTTTTGATTCTTGGCTTTTAGAATGCGTTTAATATAATGAGCTATTCTAGTAAAAAAAAAGTGTAATATAAAACTATTGCATTTAAATTTTTTGCCTGAGGGTCCAAAGTTCACCTAATTTGAAGCTTTCTAAAAACAAGCAAAAAATAGGTTTGGTGGTAGGGGCACAAGGATGAAGTTCTGTGAACTTTAAGACGCAAAGAAATTCGTGATCATGATTGTGTTTAGAATTGAAGAAAATAAATTCCACATCGTTTACCCTTTCCATTTTATTTTGATTTTTACTTTCAAATTCCGCATAGGAATGTTCAATCCCAACTTATTCAAAGTGACTTTAGAAAAAAGGGGAGGAAACTGGTGCAAAAATTACCAAAGGAAACACTAGACCTCACGTGGTACCTCTCTCCTCTCCATATTTGCCTAGGAGAATATTGAATCATACACAGCTCCTTTTTTTTTAATTCCTTAGGTGCCCTCTGAGTTTCTTTTCTTTGGTTTTGCAAATCTCTAGAGGATCATTGGACCCTTATTTATGCTTTTTAAGAAAATACAAAACAATTTAAAATTGATATGAAAAGACCTAAAGAGATTAGGTCTCAAGTGACCCAGTGTGGACGACCATGATTGATTACTGAATGATGTATTATTGTATTATGTAAACCCGCAAACTCAATCACTCCTTTTCTTATCTATTTCACCATAGCACATAGAACTATTACGCTGCTATCCGGTTACAGTGTTACGTTACATTCCTTTCCCAGCTGAGTATGAAAAGGGAAAAGAAAAACATTTTACCTCCGAAACTAAGACCTTGAAGCAAAATTAATACATGAACTTTTTTAAAATATAACATAACATCTTTCTGAACTTTAAACTAAAATGAAAACATTAAATTTCATTTAAAATTAACTGCAAAAGGCTGCTTCCTAACTTCAACAATCTTCGCGGACTAACATCAGGTTGGTGTGAAAATGCAGATGGTCTCTTGCAGTTAATTTTAGCTGGGATACTATGACATTTTATCCCAAAGTTCATAAAGGTGTTTACGTTTTAAAGTTCATGCATTGGTTTTATAAGTATGTATTAGTTTAGGGGGTAAAGGTAGTTTCCCCAAGCAATAATGTACAACACACGCAATCAGTAATTTGTAGTATAACTATTAATCTGTAATGCTTACTCTTGAATCACACGCAATCAGTAAATTTTGTATATCTCAAATTATAAGATGTATCTCAGATAAGGGAGTAGATGGATAGGGAGAAGGGAGTAACATTACTACTTAGAATCTGACTCCATTGCCTGGATTGGCGGTGCTGTGACTACAGTCAAGTTCATGGCTTCAGAATCCCCAGATTTCTCTCGAATCTCCCGGTACTCTTGACAAAGGGCACACATATGGCAGAAACAATGGGTAGTAAAATCTCCACAAGGTGCTTCCTTCACAAGACAAGAAATATTAATATAGCATTGCGTCATCACAAATTCACAACCAAAACTTAGAGTAGATCGGTCAATATGAAAATTTGAAATTTTTCTATTAGAAGCAAATTGACCATAACGCGGATCATTATGACAACATGGCATGATACCAGGGAAATTATTATGTGAAGGTGTGCTTGGCTACACAGAATTTTTAACTTCAGCCAGAAGCCTTTTTAACAGAAATTGCTTATGCTCAAAGCTGAAAAATTGCCCTTTCTATCTCAGAAAAGTGCTTCAAAATATGACCAAAAAGCAATTCCTAAAGGGTTCCAAACTCCCCTATTTTTCACATGAAAAAAGCCCATTCTTGATCTCAGAAATCAGACAAACGGACTCACATGTAGAACTACATCCTCCAATTTGTATTTTCCAAATCTATACACATGCTCTACTAAAGGGAACATTATAAACTAAAATCATTGTAAAATACTAAATTATTGTCAGTTATCACTACTCACTTGTCAGTGGCACAATTCATCGATGAGTACTATTTGCATACTACCACTTTCATAGATCCTCTCATGTTGTTAATACCGAATTAATGACAACAGAAAGAGAAGCAAAAGAAGTGCCCTGCTGGTAAGCATTTCTCTTCACTGATCAGGATGATAACTTTAGCTGGGAAGCAAATTAATACCACTAATGGTACCGTAACATAAACTATTCTACCCGTAAAGAGAGACAATACAGATTTTGAACACAATATATATATAGTAATGTTAAAATATTCTTCAGCTTTCCAATATTCCCCCACCTAATCCAGCATGTTCTCCCACCTAATCCAGCATGGTGTTGTCTGCAACTTTACATGTTATTCTCTTCCTCATAGTTGTCTACAGAGTGTATTTTGCTGTCACATAATTATGTCTTTCTCTTTAGAATCTTTCACAATGTACATATAGGAAGTCTTGTTGTACAGATATTGAGAATAAGAGATTATCTTTCTCTCTGAGCATTCTGGTTTTCACATAATTCCTTAAAACTGACATGGTATCAAAGCCAGTGAATCCATTAAATATTGAGTGATCTGTAAAAGTGAGTTTGATATCTCACCGCCCACCTAGGAAGTCTCCCCTCCTCAATTCCGGCCCGTCCCCGAAGTCCGGCAGCCCATTCCGGCGCGCGTGAGTCTCACGCGCCACCACCATCTTTTACGTGAATATCACGCGCCGGCGCGTGTGGGCGCGTGTGACCGCCGTTCAGGTTCCTGTTCGTATTTCCGGCGTCGACTCCCTGTCTCCGGCACATCCCTGGTATCAGTTTGGTTATTAGAGCATTTTTGCATTTCTGGTATCTGCAAGTTCACGTATTGTTGCTGCTGGTTCTCAGAATAACCTTGTAAAATAACGTGCTTTGGCCTTAATTGCCATTTTAAGTGAACTTCATTACCATTACATGTCTTAGCTCTTTCTTGGCCTTAATAGCCATTTTTAATATTCAGTGAGCTCATTTATTGACCTTAATAGTCAACTTTGAGTGGCCTTCCTACCATTTCCTTCTCATCTCACCAAATTTTTCAAGACCCATTGTATTTATTTCCTCTAATTATGTCTGGAATTGAACAAACTGAGGTTAAAATTCAACATGAGGAAATTACCCGTATAGGGGAATTACCAAATATTCTTGCTTCCTATAGATTGGATGGGAAGAACTACCTCAAGTGGTCTCAACTTATACGTACAGTACTAAAAGGAAAAGGAAAAATCAAACATCTCACAGGTATGGGTCCTAAACCTGAAGATCCTAAGTTTGAAGCATGGGATGAGGAAGACTCCATGATTATGGCATGGTTATGGAGCTCTATGACACCTGAGATCAGCGACACCTGTATGTTTCTAGCTACTGCCAAAGATATATGGGAAGCAATTCAACAAACATATTCCAAAGCTAGAGATGCTGCCCAAGTATATGAAGTAAAAGTGAAAACTATGGCTGCAAAACAAGGTAACAAGACTGTTACTGAATATGCAAATCAATTAAAATCTTTATGGCAGGAACTAGATCATTACAGAGTCATAAAAACTAAATGTCCTGAGGATGCTGCTATTCTAAAAGAGTATATTGAGCAAGACAGAGTATATGATTTTTTGGTGGGACTCAACCCAGAATTTGACCAAGTCAGAGTCCAAATTCTAGGGAAATCAGAAGTTCCATGTTTTAATGAAGTAATTGCCCTGATTCGAAGTGAAGAAAGCAGAAGAGTTCTGATGCTTGAACCTAAAGTCACTGATAGCTCTGCTATGGTGGCTAAATCAACTACAAATCAAGAGAGGGTCACAAGTCTCGAAAGGGAAAAAAGTGGCCAACAGAAAAATCAGAATCGGGATGAGTTATGGTGTACATACTGCAAAAAGTCTCGTCATACACGAGAAAAATGTTGGAAACTTCATGGAAAACCACCAAGTAAAGAATGGGGTCCAAAAGGAGGGCAACAACGAAATAGAAACCAAGCACATGTTGTAACATCACAAGAGCAGAACAACCTTAATCAAGAAGAGATCGAGAGGATAAAGGCTTTTATCAACAACATGGAAAAACAAGAGGGACTCTCAGGTACATGCTCCATGGCTTATTCTGGTAAGTTTCCACTCTCTATTGGATTAAATGCCTCAGATATTACTTTTTCCAACTCTTGGATCATGGATTCAGGAGCAACCAACCATATGACTCATTCATTTAAACTTTTCTCAACTTATTCCCCATGTCCCAGTAATAAGAAAATAGCTATCGTTGATGGGTCTTTGACCACTGTGGCAGGACAAGGTGATATCAAAATTAGCCCAACTATTATTTTAAAAAATGTCCTACATGTTCCTAAATTAACCACAAATCTGGTCTCTATTAAAAAACTCATTGAAGATTTAGATTGTAATGTGGTTTTTCATAAAAATTACTGTGAATTTCAGGACAAAGGGAAGATGATTGGACATGCTAGGGAATGGAATGGCCTCTACTACCTTTGAGACGTCAAATACAGCTAAGAGCAAGATGCCTTTTACTTTTGTTTCACAGTTTGCCACATCCAATAAAGAAAGAATTTTTCTTCATCATTACCGTCTTGGACATCCATCTTTTTCAATTATTAAAACTTTGTTTCCTTCATTATTCAAGGATTTAGATGTTGAAAATCTTCACTGTGAAGTGTGTGAATTTGCCAAACATAAACGTGTACCTTGGTATCAGTATATGCTTCAAGTATTAAACCTCCATTTCTTCTAAACAAGATACCTTTTCCAGTTAGCAATAAAAGAAGCCTTGTTCCATTCTACCTTGTTCATAGTGACATTTGGGGACCAGCTACTGTTTCTAATGTTTCAGGGGCAAAATGGTTTGTTACTTTTATTGATGATTGCACCCGAGTTACATGGATATACTTGCTCAAACAAAAATCTGATGTCAGCTATGTTTTTCCCAAATTTTATTCTATGATAAAAAACCAATTTGGGGTTAATATCAAAAGACTTAGGTCTGATAATGCTAGGGATTATTTCAATCAGATTCTTAACTCGTTTTTTGAAAAGGAGGGAATTATACACGAGTCATCATGTGTTTATACGCCACAACAAAATGGAGTGGCTGAGAGAAAAAATGGTCATCTTCTTGAACAAACTCGGTCAATGTTATTTCAAAAGAATGTGCCTAAAATTTTTTGGGGAGAAGCTGTTCTTACAGCGACATACCTAGTAAATCGTTTACCTTCTAGAGCTTTGGGTCTCAAAAGTCCAATGGACATCCTTTCAACTTTCTACCCGAATCTGAAAACTACAAACAATCTTATCCCTAGGATTTTTGGGTGTGTGTCTTTTGTTCATATCCATCATCAAAATAGAGGAAAATTAGAGGGCTCTAAAATGTGTTTTTGTAGGATATTCATCAACTCAAAAAGGGTATAAATGCTATCATCCACCCACAAAGAAAATCTATATCTCAGTTGACGTCACTTTTAATGAGCAAGATTCATATTTTGCTACCCCCTATCTTCAAAGGGGGAATACACCTGAGGAAGATAATGGGTGCAAAGAAAATGGGTGCCTCCTTGATTTTTCATCAATTCCCTTGACAGGGTCTAAACTTTTACCCACAAAAACAGTAGAAACAGTGGCTGAATCCATGTTCAGATCTGAAACACAGAATGATAACCATGAAACTGAATCTGAAACAGTAATTGAACCCATGTCCAATGTCCAAGAATCTAGGCCTAAAGAAGAGGATATTTTGAACCCTGCTCCTGAGGAAGTAAGATTTGGCAAAGGCAAGGTGTATACAAGGAAGAAAATAGTCATTCCAGAACCTATGCATGTCCAAGAATCCAACTCAAATCCTTCAAATGAGGTAATGATCTCTAACCATCCATTACAAAATAAAAATGAGATTTTTGAGAATAGTGACCAGGATTTTCATTTACCCATTGCTCTTAGAAAAGGAACCAGAAAAAGTACAAAACAACCTTTATACCCCCTTGCACAATTTTTATCCTTTGATAACTACTCACCATCTTTCAAAGCTTTTCTGACAAGCTTAAATGCTATCACCATTCCTAAAAGTTTATCCGAGGCTTTATCTAATAAAAAATGGAAACAAGCTATGAATGTAGAAATGGAAGCTTTGGAGAAGAATAAAACTTGGGAATTAGTGAAATTACCTACTGGAAAAAAACCAGTAGGATGCAAATGGGTGTATGCTGTGAAATATAGAGCTGATGGATCAATTGAGAGATATAAGGCCAGGTTGGTAGCCAAAGGTTATACCCAAACCTATGGTATTGACTATCAAGAAACTTTTGCCCCAGTAGCAAAAATGAACAGTGTTAGAGTATTATTATCAATTGCAGCTAATTTTGGTTGGGAATTGCAGCAATTTGATGTCAAGAATGCCTTTCTACATGGAGAGCTAGAAGAAGAAATTTACATGGATATTCCACCAGGATATGGAAAGAATTTGGCTACAAATACTGTATGCAAATTGAAAAAGGCATTATATGGCCTTAAACAATCTCCACGTGCTTGGTTTGGGCGTTTCACAAAAGTTATGATAACTATGGAGTTTAAACAAAGCCAAGGTGATCATACTTTATTCATCAAACACTCTTCTTCAGGGGGAGTCACAGCCTTATTGGTATATGTTGATGATATAATAGTAACTGGAAATGATAAAAAGGAACAACAGGCCGTGGGTCAATGTCTAGCTAAGGAGTTTGAGATCAAAGCGTTGGGAAGATTGAAGTACTTTCTTGGAATAGAAGTGGCTCATTCAAAGAAAGGAATTTTTATCTGTCAACAAAAATATACTACAGATCTCCTCAAGGAAACAGGTAAAACAGCATGCAAGCCAGCAAGCACTCCAATAGATTCTAACTTTAAACTTGGAAAAGCTGAGGATGACATCCCTGTTGACAGAGAGTCATATCAACGCTTGGTAGGAAGGCTTATTTACTTATCTCACACTCGACCAGACATAGCATATGCTGTAAGTATGATCAGCCAATTCATGCATGACCCAAGGGAAACTCATCTACAAGCTGCTCATAGAATATTACATTATCTTAAAGGAACGCTTGGAAAAGGTATCTTGTTTAGAAGAAATGGAGGTTTAATACTTGAAGCATATACTGATGCTGACTATGCTGGATCAATTATTGACAGAAGATCAACATCAGGGTATTGTACGTTCCTTGGTGGGAATCTTGTGACATGGAAAAGTAAAAAACAAAGCGTAGTAGCCCGTTCAAGTGCAAAAGCTGAATTCAGGGCAATGGCTCATGGTGTATGTGAACTACTCTAGTTAAAGATTATTCTTCAAGACTTAAAGATAAAGTTGGATGGCCCTATGAGACTCTATTGCGACAACAAATCAGCCATCAACATAGCCCATAATCCAGTACAACATGACCGCACAAAACATATTGAAGTGGATAGGCATTTCATCAAAGAAAAATTGGAAAGTGGACTGATTTGTACACCATATGTCTCTACACATGACCAACTTGCTGATATTCTAACCAAAGGATTGAATAGCTCAAACTTCCAGAATATTATATGCAAGCTGGGTATGGAAACCATCCATTTACCAGCTTGAGGGGGAGTGTTGAAATATTCTTCAGCTTTCCAATATTCCCCCACCTAATCCAGCATGTTCTCCCACCTAATCCAGCATGGTGTTGTCTGCAACTTTACATGTTATTCTCTTCCTCATAGTTGTCTACAGAGTGTATTTTGCTGTCACATAATTATGTCTTTCTCTTTAGAATCTTTCACAATGTACATATAGGAAGTCTTGTTGTACAGATATTGAGAATAAGAGATTATCTTTCTCTCTGAGCATTCTGGTTTTCACATAATTCCCTAAAACTGACAAGTAAACTACTGTGTATTCACCCACAGATATGAGTATTATCAACTGTCTCCAACAGATAAAGCTCTAAAATAAAGTACTCAATATTTGCGTACACTGATGACATGCATACAACTACATGAACCAAATGTGTCCCCATAAAATGTAAACTTCATCCTTCAGAACAATACTTGACAAATGTGTTGTAATTGAAGACTAAATCTCAAGTGTGAAAAAAAACTGTACAGGTAGTTATTTTAGGAATTTCTATTATAACAGATCAATTAGTTATTTTTTTTTTCTGCAATAACATATCAATTAGTTGCATTAGGAGTTTTTTGTTATAACAGATGGCATCCCTAAAATTCAGGGTTTCATAATTTAGTTTCCTTTTTCTGTTAGGATAGTCCATAAATCATAGGATCGCTCTCTCTCTCATACATAGACACAAAAAGTGAAGGGTGTGATTTTCAATTGTCATGCATTTATTGGAGAACCTGGTAGCAAACACCTTAAAAATGCATACATTTTATCATTAATGATTAACATGCAGTAAAGACTATTCAATATTTTTCAGTATTTATTTTACAGCAACTAATCTCTTTAAAGAGGTGCTAAAATTGCTAAAATTAAATGTATTTACCTTTTAAAACCTGAAGGCTGTATAGAATGATACGAAGTTTGGACTTCTAACACGAGTGATAAAAAAAGATGGAAAATCATGCAATGAGACAACATATGGAGTATAGTAATGAAGGTTATACCTGCAAATTATACTTTGACCTTAATGCCTTGCGGTAGCCACAAGCATATGATGCAACAAGGCATCCAGGTATTCCCAAAGCCAAGCAATCGGTTAATAAGCAGCAGGTTGTATTAACAACAGCCCACAATATAAAATGGGTAACACATGATCCAATGAAAGTTCCAGAACCCAGAAATTCTGCATTCTTTCCAAAAAGAATGCAAGGACAAAATAGACCTATACAACCTGTAAAGATGACAAAATCCAGCAGTTAATATTTGCAGTTGATAAATTACATATTGTCATAATATGAAGAAAAAAAAAAAGAGTATCTCCTGGGTGGGTTCAGAGGAGACCCTGGTGGGGAACCAATTTAAGAGGAGGGTGGATGACCAGCAGGACCCCCTGCTTCAAAGAGCAGATGTGCCATGGTGGAACAAGGGTGCTGGCAATATACAAGGTCTTTGTAACATATAGAAACGTACAATAAAAACAGTAAGTCATGTTACAAACTAAACATAGTATTTTTTTTTTTTTCTTTTAGATAAAATTAGAAACTTTTTAAGAGAGAAGAAAGATACAAGGATGGAGGACTAGGTATCTTCCAAGAGAACCAAATATAGAACAATAAAGTAGAAAAGGAAAGGAAAAAGAACGTTAAACATCAAAGACCAGTCCCTCTGCATATTGAAAAGAGATACTCCCTTAAAATGTCCTTGAGCCAAACACCAAAAGGACAACATAAACAGAATCCTTGTCAATATATCATCAAGAGACAACGAAACACCCCCATTCTGCTCTAGTCATAAATTCTAAGTTACTTCATAAACTGCACGTTGCCACAAAGTTCTACCAACCTGTGTAACCAAAGCCTTTGAACCATATGAGAAATAAACTGATCTACATTCTGTGACACACCAATTCTCTCCAAATATCCCAAACAACTTAATCCACAAGAAGACAGTCACTTGACAATGTAAATACACGATTTACATAATATAGGCATTAAATGCTTGAATCAACAAGGTTTGTACTCTAAAGCTATGTAACTTTACTACTTAAGGTGCTCAATATCAAAAACTTCTACCTTTTGCTTACTCCTTTCCTTTATCTCTTCAATCATATTCTCAAATTATAACTCTAACAAATTTTCTAAAGATGCAAAGATTAAAGATAAACAACTGACAATTACTTGATCTTCTGATCGAGCATGAAGAGCATTTAAAAAAGTATCCATGCACGAAATCAGAATTGTATGTTTAGAATTGTATATGTTATGATTTAATATATTTTTTATTAAAAAATAGGGGTTCTAGACGTTATTGCTGATTTTTTGGATTAGATTTGTTAGGTAGCCTTATCCTATTATTTATTTATTAATCCTAATCAGATTAGGATAAGGTTTGATTTATTATATTATTTATTTATCAATCCTAATCAAATTAGTATAAGGTTTGATTTATTTTTTTGATTTCCTAGTTTGTTAAGGATTGAGTGGCTAGATTGTGGCCTCCTTTCCCTATTTATATATGAACCCTTTATAGAATAAACACAATATATACAGCAGTTATTCATCCTACTCTTTCTTTCCTTTTCACATGGTATCACAGATAAGGACTAGCTGTCTCTTATGGCTGAATAAGATATTGACATCTCATCTAGTGACAATACCAGATCACTAACATCTGGCCAATACATGGCTGAGACTAGCTCTATTCCAGTCACTTCTTTTTCCAGGAGTGATACATCTCTTCCATTCAGCAAGGAACAAATTGACCAACAATGCGAACTCCTAAATCAGTCTTCTATCAATATTCCTCAAATCAATTCTCCATCCAATTCCACCAATGGATATGTTCTATTGCACAATCTGGTAAACTCTACCAAGCCCAAAATTCCCAATCTCTCATTCAATCTACATATCCTTGGATAATTGATTCCGGGGCCTCTAATCACATGACAGGAGGTTCTAATCTTTTTCAATCTTATGTCCCTTGTTCTAAACATATCAATGTTGAAATAGCCGATGGATCTTTGACACTAGCTTATGGAATTGGTGACATAAAATTATCTCAAAATCTAATTCTCAAATCTGTCTTCCATGTCCCTGCCCTAAAATGCAACCTGATTTCTGTTAGTGACAATCATTGTGTTGCTAATTTCTTGTCTTCATCTTGTCAATTTCAAGACCTATTATCGGGGAAGGCGATTGGTAGTGCTAGGGTTCATGATCGCCTTTATTACTTTGATGATGATCAACAAAAATTTCAGCCAACTCTTCTGTCTAGTGTTGCTTCTACATCTGTTTCTAGTACTAGTGAAATAATGTTATGGCATCACAGGTTTGGCCATCCAAGTTTTTTATATCTAAAGCGTCTGTTTCTGTCTTTATTTAATAATATAAATCCTGTTTCTTTTGTGTGAAATTTTTCAATTAGCTAAACATATTTGCATGTCATTTCCTCCAAAAATTTACTTTCCTTCCACACCATTCTCTTTGATCCACAATGACATATGGGGGCCTTCAAAGATCACCACTTGCCATGGCAAAAGATGCCCCTGACATTTATTGGCAATCAGACACAGGTTACATGGGTTTACCTATTACATAAAAAATCTGAAGCATGTCACATTCAAAGTCTTTCACAAGATTATTCAAACTCAATTTCAAACCCAAATCCATGTTCTAAGAACTGACAATGGAAAAGAATATTTCTGTTCCAATCTTGTGATTATTTGTTAGAAAACGGGGATTCAAGATCAAAGCTCTTGTGTTGATGATACTCCAAAACAAAATAGAGTATTGAAAAGGAAAAATCGTCATTTGTTGGAGATAGCTCGGGCTCTTATGTTTACAATGAATGTCCCAAAATTCTTGTGGGGGGATGCCATCAATTTTGAAACCCCTTTGTTTGTTCCCTCAAAAACCTATCCACAAGTTTCTAAGTCTAATACACTTCCACTAAGAATTTTTGGTTGCAGCTTTTGTCCATATTCATGATCATAATAGAAGTAAACTTGATCCCTGGGCAATCAAAAATGTTTTCATTGGTTATTCTCCCACTCAAAAGGATATCGGTGTTATTGTCCAAAAACCAAAAAAAAAAAATATGTTTCTTGTGATGTCACATTCTTTGAAAATACACCATATTTTTCTCCAACATGGCTTCAGGGGGAGAAATGGGATGAAGCTTGCTAGGATACTCTTGACCAACCCTTACTCGATGTTAATCTGGATGCTGCTATCTCTATTCCTGAGTCAACTAACATCAGTCTTCTTGTAGTTGATCCAATTTCACCAGTATTGGGAACAGAAGGAGGATCAACATCTTTGATGCCCAAATAGCAAGAGTTGCAAGTCTTCTCTAAAAGGAAAATATCTCAAATCATGAATCCTACTCACAGTCAACAGGACGAACCGATGGAAGAGTCTTACTCACCAAACAAGTCAGGTAAATCCAATCCTATTCTTGATCTAGATATGCCAATAGCACTCAGAAAGGGTGTTAGATCTTGCACCCATAACCCCATATCTAATTTCATATCCTACTTAAATCTATCTCCTTCATTTCATGCTTTCACCTCCAATTTGTCTAGTTTTATGATTCCTAGATCCATTGAAGAAGCCCTATCTATTCCCAAGTGGAAGGCTGCTATTCTTGAAGAAATGCATGCCCTTATACAAAATAATACATGGAACTTGTGGAGTTGCCACAAGGAAAAAATATGGGGGGTTGTAAATGGGTATTCACCGTCAATTATAAGGCCGATGGTTCAATTGAGAGACACAAAGCACGTCTAGTTGCCAAAGGTTTTACTCAAACATAGGGATTGACTATACTAAAACTTTTGCTGCCTTTGCCAAACTCAACACTGTCTGAATTCTTCTGTTGTTGGCTGCAAATTATGATTGGCCCCTACATCAACTTGGTATAAAAAATGCTTTTCTAAATGGCGAGCTTGAGGATGAAGTTTATATGTGTCAACCTCCAAGATTTGAAGAAAACCTAGGGAGTCACATTGTTTGAAAACTCAACAAGTCCCTCTACGGTTTGAAGCAGTCTCCACAAACTTGGTTTGATAAATTCTCCAAAGTTATCAAGAAATTTGGTTATATCCAAGGACAAGCTGATCACAAGTTTTTTGTCAAGCATTCTGAAAAAGGAAACTCTCACATTTCTTTCAATCCACAGTTACAAACATGGCAGCCTTCCACAAGACCTTGTTCTCTTTTCTCATCCTGAAACCGAAGGTAGTTGCAAAGAAAACACCAAGGTCATCCACATTCCTCCAACACATCACACAAGCATCGGGAGATAAAGCCTTAAAAGGCCTCCTAATCTGAAGCAGATCATTTGTATTAACATTAGGAGATAAAGCTTTAAAAGGCCTCCTAATCTGAAGCAGATCATTTGTATTAATTCTATTGAGAACAGCTATCCAAACAAATGCCTTACCCTTTAAGGCATCTTCACTTTCCAAAATGAATTTTTAAAAGGCAACGACTTTTGTGGACTATGAATCAAAAAATTATAAAAGGAAGCACAAGTGTAAAAGCCCAAGGAATCCAAATTCCATAGCCTCATATCAAGGAAAGAGGAGATGCAGAATGGGACCAATAAGTCCAGCATCAAAGTAAGATTTCCCACAAGTCGATCATTTAAGTTTCTAAAAAAGTGAAAATTCCAAGAAAATTGGTCCCCTTGAAAACATAAAAAAATAAGCAATGGGGGCATCATGCAAAGAAGATAAGGAAAAAAGATGAAGGAACCTATCTTTAAAAGGAATATGACCAATCCAACAGTCCTTCTAGAAGCGAAAACGGGACTCATTACCAACACATAAAGACATCATTGGAGAAAAAGAATGGTGTAACTGAGATATTGCCTTCTAGGGACTTGCATGCATAATGGCACCCCTCAAATTCGCATCCCACCCATTCCGACGTAAACCACATTTGGATTTAATCACTTTATGCCAAAGGGAATTAGGCTCCAGAGGAAAGTGCCAAAGCCACTTAGCCAAAAGGGCAATGTTTTGGACACCAAATTACCAAGACCCAACTACCCATCTTCCTTAGATCTACAACACACCTCCCAGTTGACTAAATAATCCCTTCTACGATCCCCTCTGTCAAACCACAAAAAATCTCTCATAATCTTCTCAATTAGCCATCCCAACTGGAATCTTGAACAAAGACAAAAGATACAATGGCATGCTAGATAAAGAAGCTTGAACTAAGGTGATTCTCTCCCCCAAGAAAATCCTATTATTTATTTATTAATCCTAATCAAATTAGGATAAGGTATGATTTATTTATTTTTTATTTCCTAGTTTTTTAAGTATTGAATGGCTAGATTGTGGCCTCCTTTCCCTATTTATATCTGGACCCTTCCTAGAATAAACACAATATATACAGCAATTATTCATTCTACTCAATTATTCTTTTTTTCATAGTATCCTTTTGTGTAGTTCTTCCGATAACGATCATAGTAGATGATGAACTTTGGCATATCAGTTTTTGCAGCCACTCCATTTGCTCCATACTAAACAACGAAGGTTCATTTTTTTCCAACCTTGTCAAAGGAGCCAGTATACCCCATGTTTTCTTTTTTCTTTGTTGTGCTTATAGGATCAAGTGGTGGTAGCTAAAGGGGGAGAAACAACAAACTTTCAAGAGGAAACTGTTAGAGGAAGGAACCTAGGAGTCACAAGAAAATGTTAACATTATGTGAGACGAAATGGCTAAGAGATTTTTTTTGTTTTTTTGGAAAAATTGAGAAAGTTATCAGAAGGTTGCTAAAGCACACTCAAAAGGTTTCGGACCAAGAGATAAGGAATCTTGGTGGAATAAAAGCGTTCAAGAGAAGATCAAATATAAAAGAGAATGCTTTAAAGCTATAAATCTGTGCAATAACACAGAAAATTGGGAAAAGTATCGGAAGGCTAATAAGGAGACTAAAAAAGAGTAAGTCAAGCACGATCTAAAGTGTTTGAAGAGTTCTACAAGGACTTACAAATAAAAAATCGAGAACGAAAGATTTACAAAATTGCGAAGAATAGAAGAAAATCTAGAGATTTGGATCAAGTAAGGTGTTAAGGATGAAGAATGAAAAAATTTGGTTACAAATGGATATTAAAAACAGATGGGAGGGTTACTTTTACAAGCTTGTAAATGAAGGAACAAGGTCAACTAGTGATACGAAAGATTTAACAACTCAAGAGGGAGAACAAAATTTGGCTTATTATCATAGAATTAGGGTTGACGAGGTCAAGGAAGCTCTTAAGAGAATAAATAATGGTAAAAACGTTGGTCCTGATAGTATTCCTATCGAAGTTTGGAAATGTTTAGGGTATGAGGGTGCTATCTAGATAACTACACTATTTAATGAGATTTTAAGGTCCAAGAAAATGCCTAACTAATGGAAAAGAAGCACTTTAGTGCCTATATACAAGAATAAAGGGGATAACCAGAACTGTGCAAATTACTGAAGGATAAAACTTATGAGTCATACTATGAAATTATGGGAAAGAGTGATTGAACGCAGGTTAATAATTGAGACGAATATTTCTGAGAACCAATTCGGATTTATGCCAAGGCAGCCTACTATGGAAGCTATTTATCTACTAACAGAGTTGATGGAAAAGTACCAAAGTAAACAAAGAGACTTGCATATAATTTTTATTGATCTGGAAAAAGCTTACGATCGAGTACCAAAAGAAGTGCTGTGGAAAGCCATGGAAAAGAAAGGTGTCCATATTGTGTATACAGAGCTATAAAAGAAATGTATGAGAGAGCAACAACTAGTATGAAAACATCTGGACGGGAGATAAAAGACTTTCCTAATAAAGATTAGCCTATACCAGAGATCATCTTTGATCTCTTATTTGTTTGACCCGATTGTAGACGTTCTGACGGAACACATCCAAGAAGAAATCTCCAAATGCAAATGCATGCTTTTTGTAGATGATATAGTCCTCATAGCGGAGTCAAGGGAAGAAATTAACTCTAAACTCGAGTTATGGAGATTTACTTTAGAATCGAAGGGTTTCTATCTGATCAGGAGTAAGACAAAATATATGTACTAAAAGTTTAACAAGCAGCAAGCTAGAACTGAATTGGAGGTTAAAATTGAAGATCAGGTTATACCACGTGTGTCCAAGGTCAGGTATCTGGAATTAATAATACAAGATGATGGTAAAATTAATGGAGATGTTATACACATAGGATACAAGCTAGATGGTTGAAATGGTGAAAAGCATCAGGAGTTGATTATAATCAGAAAGCATCTAATAAGCTTAAAGGGAAGTTTTATCAAACTGCTATAAGACTGTCAATATTATATAAGAGTAAATGTTGGGCATTGAAAGGACAACAAGAACAAAAATTTGGGACAGCAAAGATGAGGATATTGAGATAAATGTGTGGTCATATAAGAAAAGATATGATCAGTAATAATTGTATATGAGGTAGAGTTGGAGTGACACCTATTGAGCAGAAAATAGTAGAAAATCGTTTAAGCTGATTTAGACATATTCAAAGAAGACAGTTGGAAGCGCAGAAAGGTTGAGCAGATGGTATGAAGTCTTGTGAAAAAAGACCGAAGAAGACCAAGGACACTTAAAGAAGTCATTGAACGAGATCTTTTGGTGAATGAGATATCTAAAAAGTTGGTTATTGATAACTCAATTGCGTCGTGCGATCCATGTAGCCAACCCCACCTAGTGATATAAGGCTTGTTGTCGTTATTGTTGTTGTGCTTCTAGACTGCAAATTTGCCATTATCTTCTAGCTAGTCTCACACATATGCCTAAGCACCAACAGTGGTCACACCAAGATTTACCTTTCTTTTGCTTCTTGTCCTTGCTTTGGTTTGCACCCTGGGACACAAGGGAAGAACCTTTTGGTGTGGCAGTAGATGTAGTGATCCCTATTATAAGCTTTTACTCTGCACTCTTCCCTTCAAACCTCAAATAAAGTTTCTCTGAGCATTGGTCGAGGCTTGGTGCCAATGATCCTTCCCTTCTACATCCAAAGATTTATTCAAGCCTATCAAAAATTTGAAATCCTCTCCTTTTGGACAATTCTTATTATTTTCTTGCATCTTCTGGACATCCCCAATCTTGGTTCTCAAGATCATCCAATTGTTGCCAAAAGCAGGTTAGCTTGGTCAAATATTGTTACTAACAACTCACCTTATTCGAGACCACGAAGGGTACCTTTAATCTGAAAAGGAACAGTATTTTCTCAGTCAGAGTAAGTCACCTTCGTGGCTTTCCAAATTTCATGGCCAATGTTGTAAAACATGAAATCCTGCCCAATGTCACTGTCCATGGTATTAATTAACCAAGACATAACGATATTGTTCTCTGCCCTCCACATTTAAATCACGGACTTGGCCCATCGCAAACAGTTTATGTCCAATGATAAGTTGGATAGACCCTCTTGTTCTGTCATGGCAGAAGTCCAGCCCAGAAGACCGACTCAAAATCTGTCTGGTTTCAAAAGCCATAATGGACTCATAAACAAAGCAGGACAAGTGGGGAGACGACTAGAGGAGCTTGTGAGTACTGGACCAGAGTTTACGCTCTGATACCATGAGGAAAAGACTGAGAAACACTATTAATTTCTGAATAATCTATAGGTGATAGGTACAGCTATTTAAAGAGAAGATAATCAAATCAATAGGAGAAGATGTGATACTCCACCAGAACAGGGGGAAAGGAATGAAAAAGGAAGCTAATGAGAATATACAAAGAATCTCCCATAAGAGCAAATAAATGATAGTTGACTTCAAAAAAGGAAGGAATCTCCCCTAATAAAGACATATCAGGAATTCCACATATACTAATCCTCAAGATGTCTAAATTCAAATGAAAGCCTATTCATCTTCCACGGGTATTTAGATAATTTCCTCATAACCTTGCATTTATTCTGCCTAGAGAAATGACCTACATATTGCCTACATTAGTTATGTTTTACAAGTATATGACTTGAATAATCCTTTGCTTATTTTGTTCTTTAGTGGAGAAGTAAGAGCTTTTTGGTCCAAATTACAAATGCAAAGATTGCTATCCTCTACACATCAATTGTGAAGGCTAGCATTCCCCTAGACAGAGGAGTTCGATTGACAAAGATGTCATTCAAAATTAGTCTTACATCATTAAACAACTTTGCATAGGATTAGTTTTTATAAAATCCACTGCTAGATTAAATGTTCTAGTCATAAAGATCATACTCACAAAATTTTATACATATCAAATATTGTTTTGTACCCATCATTAAATCATAAAATTAGTGTACAATATTCTTTTCAAATATAAAGAGACTATTAACTATTTTATTACATATTGTTATCTAGTTTTTCTAAAATTCGATGCACAAAATGAGCATGATTATTACTTCTAATTCAATGGTTGGATCAATGAAAATAACTTTTCCTAATCTAATATCTAGAGGTGTAAGTTTATCAGTTCTTACACGAGTCTCAATTGATCCCTCCTCTCTCTCTCACACACACACACACACACATATATATATATGTATGTATGTATGTATGTATGTATGCATATTTATTTGTAATTATAATAAGCAAGTGAATAATGATGCATCAACCCATTGAGAATCCAGTAAAAAGGTTTCAGAAGAATCCAGCTCATCCATATAACACACTTCACATATAGATAACCTATCCATCCTCTGACCCATTTGGCCATTGATTTTGATAGTCATCCAATCCACCCATTATTCAGAAATTATTTTCAAATTCCTAATTTTATTATTAAAATGAAGAAAATAAAGATAATTTATCATCAAATAAGCATTAAAGTTTATTAGTTAACTATTAAAAAGAAATGATGTAGTGCAATATAGGCACATATATATATATATATATAAGGACTAATAATCTAGACATATCAAATAGGAAGATGTGAGTCAGATCTCACTAACCTAACTAAAAGGATAAGGGCATGTCCATTTCATGCCTTGTCAAAACATATTTGTAAGCATGTGAGATAAAAATGGGCAAAGTACCAACATTTGCCAACAAAGTTATGTTTTATAACACTACTGTCTTGTTTGAATGAGCATATGCTGCATTTGGAACCAGCTATTATAAATCAACAAGTGTGTCCCTTTCATCAATGGTTTTGATGGTGTTTCTTAATTTTTAAAATTGGGATGGATTCAATGCATATCCTTGAAAATTTACTAAATATCCATGAACAAAAATAGATTGGTAGGATTGCGTATTTCTATTGATGAGCTGGACTGATCATAGATTGGTTTTGCCACCCCATGACCCCAAGATATAATGCCAACACTACAGACAAACATTTTGACTGAAAATTTTAAAGGATCAAAGACCCTATTTTTCATTTGATTAAATCCAGTTCCTACCAATGAACCTGTGAAAATTTGAAAACAAAACACCTAATGGACATAAAGAAACAAAGAACAAAGGCATGACCAAAGTTCCTTAAACACACTTAAGAGGCACCTTTTTAATAATCCCTTCCTACTAAATGAGGGTCACAAAGTAAGGAAGTAGCATACAGCTCTGCATATCATCGCAACAAGCACAGATCCCAGAAGACCACTGAGTCTCCATCTGGTTCGTTCCATGTCTACTTGGATTTTCTTGACCGGGCAGATCCAGAGAAGCTATTGTGCCCACTGAGTCTGACTGTCCCAAAGGAATGTAAGCTGGTGGCACATACCCGTGATGACTTGTCATATTGCTTCTGCAATAAACAATTACTTAATTCCTTCCTCTAAAGTGCACTCAATTTTCTTTTAAAATAAGGAAGAAGAGAGGAAAAACATTTTTAGATAAATGCATTAAAAACCTATTTGAAAGAAATAATTTGTAGATGATTCACCACAGAATATGTCAAGATTAAAACAAAAAAATGGTCAAATTGTACGAAAGTCCCCTAAACTTAGGTTAGAATACTTTACCCCCGTTAACTTTCAAACTCAACAAAAACCCTCTTCAACTTTCATTTTGTGGCAAAACACTCCCTCAATCTAACTTGCTATTAAGTCAACTAACGGTCAAAATCCACATCATCCTATTATTGCCACATCAGTATTATTTTTTCCCACATGGCTTATCAGACCTTTTAATTAGTTCATTTGTTCTCATCTCTTCCCAGCTTTGCACAATGTTCGGCATTCACCTCCTATCCATCTTACTCTTGCTTCCTCTCACACACTATTTCTTTCTCTTTCGTGTACTGTTCTTTTAATTTGACATGATTCATCTGCTCCAGTTTGAAATCATAGAGATAGCTACCAGTATCCATCATCACCCTTAGAGAAGGAAAGAAAGAAAAAGAATATATATATATATATATATCAAAGAGGGAGGGAGAAAAAAAAGCATAAAGGAAAAAAACGCCTCTGTTTGATGGAAGTTTTCTGAGGTTGGGTTCACAGGCCACTGTTACTCCTTACTTGGATGGCTGGATTATGCTTATTTCATGTCTCCTTCAAACTAAATTTCAAATAATTATGTCTTCTCACTTCTGAAGTAACTCAAAATTTTCTTTTCACCCGTAAAAGGCTTGGAGATCTTTGTGGGATATCAAATCATCCATATTGAGCCGACTACCAAGGTTATCAGTTCTTTTTATTTTTGGTCAAGGATCTTAATTTCATCATTGGTTCTATGATGGCCCCCCGATATATGTTAGATGGATATGGGTTGAAGATGGTTCATGCTCCATGCTTTGTACCCACTTAGTGACAACTAGCATAGGACACTTGGAGGGTAGAGAGGCAAGCTAGTGTATTTTGGTTAGGGGAATTTGGGGTATAAATAGAAAGGCTTGAAAGTGGTTTTAGGGTATGGAAAATATAGAGAATGGTCAGGAAGAGTGCAAGCCTCCGGAATGTCTAGCTTTGTCAGTGTTTTCTTAATGTTTTCTGCATTTAGCATTTTATTATTGTGTGTGTAGAGCTGTCTTGATGTTTTCTGTCACTGTGTTAGGTGTTTATAGCTTATGAGCACCATTATTAGGTCTCTTTGTGATTAATATTCAGAATATTTCAACATTTTGGGTGTATTCGGCTGTATCATTTTACTTTTTTGGGAGAAAGTTGAACACTGGGTCAACGCCAGAACACTGGGTCTTCAAACACTGCAATGCCGGAAGAGACAGAAATAAAAGAACTAATTAAAGGTCTGATGTGGCAGCCATGTGGGAAACAAGAATACTGATGTGGCAATAATAAGGTGATGTGGACTTTGACCATTAGTTGACTTAACAAAAATTTAGACGGAGTAAAGCCTCATTTGTTTGTACTTAATGAGGGTTTGAATCTGATTCATTCAAACTTTAAACCATTAAGTGTGTTTGTTTTTTATTTTTCTTTTAAGTGCTTAGCTTAATATGTTTTAATACATTTTAATAAATTAAATCTTGTAACAAGTCTTAATACCATTCAAATGCATTATTCATTTTAGGCAAAAAGACACTTTATCCCCATAAAATCTGCCTTATGTGCACTTTATCCCATTAAACTTTAAAACTTAATAACTAACCCCCTCAAACTTTATAATCTATGCAAAACAACCATTTTGTTAACTAGACTAACAATCAATGCTTATTTGTTAAGCTTTATTTTTTTTGTTTTCATTCAATATATAATTCTATTATTTAATTTTGATTTCATCAATTTTTTCATAACATATGTTTAATTATTAATTTATTTGAATATTATATTTTATTAAGTAAACAATTTCGATGTGTTCAGATGTTAAAAAAGAAAACAATTACTCATAATCATTCAGTATTCAGATTCAAATATAATAATTTAATATTCAGATGTGTATTCAGATTCAAACATCTATATCTTAAAATAAACAAATCCCCCCTAATGGTTTTGCCACAAAATGGAAGTTGAAGAGAATGTTTTTGAGTTTGAAAGGTAAGGGAGCAATGTGCTCTGACCCCAAAGTTCAAGGGGTTTTTGTGCAATTTGGCAAAAGAAAATTGGATTACAATCCTCCGTGTTATACACAAGTTTTTTTTTTCCTTCTCTTTTCTAGCACTCATTCCTAAATAATTTTTGTTTGGAACTAAAGCTATTAAGGATTCAATCTATTCATGAATTCTTATATTTGGAACATATATTTAAATTTGTTGAATTCAGGCTGGTTCATCCCCATTCAGTGCAGTTTTGAGCCATTTAGCAAACATAAACTGGACAAATCCAAAATGAGCCTCCCCATGAAACCCATAAAACCATCTAGCTCACATTTCATCAATGGATTTTACCATCAATCAAGCTGAGCTTCATCAAGTGGAACGCCATCAAGTTCCACTTGTCAATCCCTCTGACCCTTGGAGTAATTTGTATAATTCAACTATCGTATGAAAATTTAGAACTTGAGTATATTTATTTACAGTCAAACATAACCCTACCCACTAATTGCCATCACGTACGACATTGCAATAATGAGGAAACATTCCATGCTGAAGTTTCGTCATAAGGGAGATAATGTTGTGGTACCACTATTAGAACATGGTAACCAAAACTCTGATACCACTGTTAGAATGTTGTGGTATAGGGCACACAATTACAACTAAAGTAGAGATGAGAAAAATAATGAACACCAAAATTTTATGTGTAAAACTCCTAAACAAATTAGGAGAAAAACCTTGGGCAAATTGTAGAAGGACTTCACTAATGAAAAGGAATACAACAATTTCTCTCTAAAATAAGGAGAGCACAATTGATAATACCCTCTCTTAGAATAGGAGAAAATACACTCTCGACAATTTTGAGGAGAAATCACATTTTTTTCTCTCTAAAAAACTCTCTAACTTTTTCACTCAAAATAGGATTTTGCCTTCAAGAATTGGGATGATCCTTTATGAAGACAAAAAAACATGTATATATAAAGGAGAGAGGTGGTGAACCAATGTGAATGCAAGTTGTTTTACAACTCAAATTCCCCACTATCTTTGACTATATAGAAGCAAAGCTCAAATTCTCCATCATCTTTGACTATAGAAGCAAAACTCAAATCTTCCACTATCTTTGACTATTCAAAGACTTAATATAACTCAAATTCTCCATCTTCTTTGACAAAGCAAAATTGCTTCTTATCTTTTGGCCAACAAAAGTGGTTTCACCGCCACATGTCTTTTGTTTTCATAATTTGAATTAGAGATATGGGATACTCTAACAAAGTATTTTCCTCCTCCTAGGGACAAAATTAGTGCTTTCCAAACATCAGAATGGATCAGTTCTAAGATAGCTTTGCTTCTAGCATTAGAACTACTGAAATTTAATCTGTGCTACTTACTAGTAACACAATGCTCACAAAAGGGTAATAATACATTTTTGAGCCCTGGAAGAAGCTTTTATTCAACAAGAATCTTCAAACCTCGTTCCAACATGTGACCAAGCTTATGATGCCACATCATTGTTAATTCTTCTGCCGAACTTAGCAATGCTGCTTCTTCTTCTTCTTGTGTTTCTCCTTTTAAGCATGTACAGATTTGCAGCTATCTTTTCCACTTTCATCAATACAAGCGCGCCTTTAACTACTTTCATGATCTCATCTTAAATATGGGTTTTCCACCCACTATTATCTAATTGTCCTAAAGACAATAGATTTTTCTTTAGGTCTTTCGTATGTCGTACCTCCTGGATAGTGCGAACCATACCATCAAACATCTTCAATTTGATGGCACCAATACCTGCAATCTCCAAGGCATGATTGTCTCCCATAAACACAAATCCTCCTGAGATAGGTTCACATTGATAGAGCCATTCTCTCTAGGGAGTCATATGCCATGTCGCACTTGAGTCCATAAGCCAGACACCAACGAATCTTCTTCTGCCTTCAGTAGCAGTTGTTGTCTCCCCGTATAAAATTTCACCATCATCCGAGGTGTTTGCTACACAACCTTGAGCTTTTGATGACTCAAGATCTTTTCCTTTGGCTTCTTCTTTCTTCTTGAGATGCCAACACTTTCTTTTGTAATGCCCTTTCTTGCCACAGTAATGGCACTTGACATGTTTCTTACTTCTGGATTTTGATCTACTCTGATTTGACTCCCATTGGGGCCACGTTCCATTGATCTCCCTCTCGTTATTGGGCTTACTGTGAGTCTGATCTATCTTCTTTGCTCTTACACCAACTTTCTTCTTCAACAACCGCAACTGCAATATCATCGAAGACTAAAACTTCAACGTTGTTGGTTAAGTCGATGATGAATTGATCATACGAATCAAGTAGGCTTTGAAGTAAAATTTCAGCACGTTCACGGGTCTCTATGTTATGCCCCATTGCTATGAGCTGCGAAAATAAAGTGTTGAGGGTGTTGATGTGGTCAATCACCATTGTTGACTCCATCATCCGAAGGGTGTAAAGTTTTCTTCTCAAGAAAATTTTGTTGTGCAATGATTTGGCCCTGAACAATTTTGTAAAAGTATTCCATATCTCTAATTCAAATTATGAAGACAAAAGACATGTGGCGGTAAAGCCACTTTTGTTGACCAAAAGATAAGAAGCAATTTTGCTTTGTCAAAGATGGTGGAGAATTTAAGTTTTGCTTCTATATTAAGTCTTTGAATAGTCAAAAATGATGGAGAATTTGAGTTTTGCTTCTATAGTCCAAGATGGTGGAGAGTTTGAGGTTTGCTTCTATATAGTCAAAAATGATGGAGAATTTGAATTGTAAAACAACTTGCATTCACATTGTTTCACCACCTCTCTCCTCTATATATATATATATATATATATATATGTCTTTTGTCTTCATAAAGAATCATTCCAATTTTTGAAGGCAAAATCCTATTTTGGATGAAATAGAGAGTTTTTTTTAGAGAGGAAAAAAAAAAGTGTGACTTCTCTTAAAAAATTTTTTTGATCGAAAAAGAAATATTATTCAAGAGAAAGAAGGAGACAAAGACAAAGAAAACTGAAGAGACAGGAAAGAACAAAACACAAACAAAAACAACCCAAGAAGCCCAAAAACAAAGCTAAAACAAGGTCCACCAATCCCAATGAACATCTACCAAAGAGACCCCTTTAAAAAACCCATTAGCAGAAACCCAAAGAGAAGCCACAAAGCTTCCATCCCACAACAGATGAGGTAGCAAAAAGCGATGCTTGAACACTTTAGAGTTTCTTTCCATCCAAAGGCAAGTAGCTGCCTTCCACAGCACCTTGTTTTCCTTTCTCGAACCAAAGCCGAAGAAGTTTGTGGCAAAAAAATCACCAAAAATCACCCGGGCAAACCCAACTCTCCTCAAAGAAGTCAAATAATCTATTCCAAACATCCCAAGCCACCTGAAAATGTAAGAAAATATGACTATTTGTTTCCGAATTCCTCCAATACATCACGCAAACATCAGGAGATAAAGCTTCAAAAGGCCTTCTAATCTGGAGTAGATCGTTAGTATTAATTCTATTGAGAACAGTTGTCCAGACAAAGGCCTTAACCTTTGAGGGTATCTTAACTTTCCAAAAAGAATTATTAAGAAATGTTGGCTCTTGTAGGCTACGGGTCAAAAAACTATAAAAAGAAGCACATGTATAAGAACCCGAGGAATCCAAACTCCACAGCCTCATATCAGGGGAAGAGGATATGTGGAACAGATCCAAAATATCCAACATAAAAGTAACATCACCCACAAGTCTATCATCTAAATTTCTAGAGAAATGGAAATTCCAAGAAAATTGGTCCCTATAAAAACAAATGAAATCTGCGATGGGAGCATAAGAAGACAGAATAAAGACGAGGAAAACTGTCCATAAAAGGAGTATGACTAATCCAACAGTCCTCTTAGAAACGAAAACGAGATCCATCTCCAACATGTAAAGGCAACAATGGAGAGAAGGAAAAATATACCTGTGAAATTGCCTTCCAGGGACTTGAATGTAACTATGCCTCACGAGTTTGCATCCCAACCATTCCGAGACCCAACCCCCCCTCATCCTTAGATTTACAACACAAATCCCAACTGACCAAATGATCTCTTTTACTCTCCCTTCCATCAGACCACAAAAAATATCTCATAATCTTCTCAATCCTATGAGCTACCCCAATTGGAATCTTGAGCAAAGACACAAAATACAAAGGCATACTAGATAAGGACACCTTACTTGACGTAATTCTCCCCTTAAAGAGAAATAAGCCCCTTTCTAAGAATCAAGCTTCTTAGAGATTCTTTGAACCACATGATCCTAGAAAGACTTAGCACGAGGGTTACCACCTAGAGGAATGCTTAGGTACGTAAGAGGCAAACTTAACACTGCACAACCTGCTCTCTCAGCTAACTCATCCAAATGCCCTTCCTAAATGTTAAAACTAGCTAAGCCACTCTTGCATAAGTTAACACGAAGCCCTGACTTCTCTTAAAAATTATGTTTCCTTTTATTAGAGAATTCTCCTATTAGAGAACATATTATCAATTGTACTCTCCTTATTTTAGAGAAAAATTATTATAATCTTTTTACATTAGTAAAATCCTTCAACAATTTGTCCAAGATTTTTCTCCTAATTTGTTTAGGAGTTTTACAAATAAAATTTTAGTGTTCATTAATTTTCTCATTTTTACTTCAATTATAATTATGTGCTACATCGTTCTAACAAAACTCAAACCTTGTGAGAAACTAAAATTTTGTATAGAAAACCAGAAATCACAAAACAGTGCTCATAATGAGAAACTACCTTAAAACCAAAATATTTAGACACAGATCTTGTTAACATCGAAAAAGAAATTTTATTCATATGAGCTTCATTCGGTTAAAAGCAAGAAATAAAACGTACGATGTTTCAAGCTTAAATACTGGATCTATCCAAAATCAACCTTATCCCGAATCCCATTTCTGAGCTAGATATAGTCTAAGAGTTGTAATCCCTAATCAGAGAACATATGAATCATAAATTAAGCCCAAAAAAAAAAAGAATTTTTGTAGGCCTAAGAAGAAAAGGTAGTAAGATTTACCTTTGGCAACTTCAAGGACAGTGATTGAAACGAATTAAGTTTTACCACACACAGTAACAACAGCCTCGGGTGATCGTGAAATTTCCAACGAATGTGCAGCCTCGAACCAATTTACGATGACCATGAAGCTTCAGCTGCCACTGAATACAATCCCATGCCTAGAACTCAGAAGATGAATCAGAGCTAGAAATCGAAGAACCCAGAGAGAATACTACCACAAGAAAACAGATGTGTAAAACAGCTTTTGCCGAGTCTGTAGTTTGGAAGACTCTTGAGAGGGAAAGAGAAAGGGAGAGAAAGAGAAGGAATAGAAAGAGAGCAGAGAGGAAATGCAATGGATCAGGGGATATAACAAAAGGACGAGAGTCTGTGCACTCCGCGCGCTACGGAGAACGAAGTAGGGGGTAGTCTCTTCCGTTACGCCCTAAACGCAGCGTTTTCGCGGCTTACTTTTGTTTCATTTGGCCTGCATCTAATTTCTAAATTACACTAGCCTCCTCCAACTTTATATATTTCTTTGTTTTAAAAGTGTTTTTTTGGTATAAATTAGAAAAAATCTGTCTTGTATTTTTTTAGAGCGAATTATTACTTTGATTTTCGAAAGAGTATTATAATCAAGATCTTAAATTTAATTTTTAATAAATTGTATTTGTTTTAATTTAATTTTTTGTCAAAATAACTTTTAAAATAAAAAAATTTTAAAATTTAGTAATGATAAATTTTTTAATTTATTAAAAAATAAGAATAAATTAAGACAAATATAATTTTTTAGAAATTAAATTAAGATATTTGATTTTTTAAGAGATAAATTAAAAAATAATATATTTTTTTAAGGACTAAATCAATAATTTACTCAATTTTTTAATAATTAAGGCTCACTTTTTACACAAAAATGTATTTTATTCAAATAACAATGTTACTTTTTGTCACAATAAAATTATGATTCACACCATACTTTAGAAATAAATATCAATTTTTTAAAACAAAAATTAGTTTGATGGAATTGTCACCAAATTTTGATTTTTGAAATAAATTTAAAAAAAAATTAATTAAAAATGGTCTTCCAACCAAATCAGTTAATAATAATATGTATGAAAAAGATGTTAAACGCTTTATAACATTTGATTTAATAATTATATAATCCTTCAGAAAGTGTGCTTGTTACGCAAGAATATTAAATATGAGAATGTTATATTTTTATGTTTAGTATATGATTTTAAGGGATAGTTTGATATGCAGGAAATAGTATAAATAGAAAAGAAATAAGAAAATAGAAAGGAAAATAAAATGAAAAAAGGAGAAGAAAAATAAAAAGGAAAAAAAACTTGTTTGGTATACACTAGAAAAGAAAGAAAGAAAATAAGAATATTATATTTTTTAAAGATAATAAAAAATAAATATAAAAGTAATTTATTGTTTTTCCCTTCACTAAAAATTCATTATTTAACTCTCAAAAAAAAATTAACAAACCCATCAATGAATTTGTTTTTCTCTATTCCACGTTTACAACTGTCTCCATCAGCTTTGAAGCAACAACGAACCCAAATGACGGTGTTGGTAGCTTCAACAACGAACCCTCCGCGGCTTAGACGAGATCGAATCCTTCAACACTTTCCCATCCCAAGTTTGTCTAGTTCGATACCTTTTCTTCTGTTCTACAATGTACAGGGTGTAGGTCAAATATTAGGGATGGCTTGTTCTGCAATTAGAAATCATGAATATCATGAATTTATGTTTGAAAATTATAATCTATAGGTCCAGACCATATTAATTCATGAATTTCTGTGACATTGGGAATGCTTAAGTCCATTTTATTGTCTTGCTTCTGAATACCCCAGTATCCTGCGTTTATATTTGAAATGTTGATAGTTGAGGATGAAATAATGTTGACATAGCTATTTTGGGACAATAAAAGTTGAAAAAGTTATTTGCAACAGATCTAACTATAATGCCACGCTCTGAGGAGTCCAAGTGTGTATAGTGTATTTGTCAACCTGTATCTTAAGCAGTATTGAGGAGTGTGTATCTTAAAGCAATATCAGTGTATGAAGCTGTCAATATTGAGGAGTCCAAATGCCCAAAAAGAAAAATGAAGCCCACTTGCCTCAATTGATTCTGTGCAACTCTGTTTTGTCTCTCATTGCTTTCTCTGCTTTTATTTTTTTTTAGAAGTGTCTATTTATTTATATTATTTCATCATCTAAATGTGCATTCATTGTAGTTTTATGTTTAGGTGAATGTAATATGTTACTAATTCTTTTGTTATGAAATGTTGTGCTATTATGATTGTAGGTTTGGAATGGCGACTTCAAGCGTTGGGGATAGCACAGGAAAGTACGGGCTTTGATTGAACTCAAAAAATTGTAAATGCGAGAAAGCTGCAAGCCTCCGAATATCCCACTCTAAAGACAACCCAGATCGAGTGTATTTCAAATGTGCAAGAGATCATTGTCAATTCTTTAAATGGGTGGAGGTTGATGAGACGAGGAATTGTGATGCAGAAGTTACCCCAAGATGCACGGATGAGCATATCACAAGTCCTGAACGTGATGTGGTTGGACTAAAAAGTGATATGTCCAAACTAAAAAGTGATATGGCCAGGTTGAAAAGTGATATAGCCATGTTGAAAAGTGACATGGCCCAACAAAAAAGTGATGTTGCCATGATAAAAAGTGATATGGCGGGGACGAAGATGCAAGCGGATAGGAATAGGATGGCAATGATTGCAGCGATAATTTTGATGTTGTTAGTGTTGTATGTTAAAGCCTAAAACTGTACTATAAAGTCTGGTTTACTTTGTAAGCCTTGAACTTATATGTTAATGGAAATGTTGGGTTAGTATGTAAGCTAATGCCATACTTTTTTGTTCCATTTTCTTCTTCTTCCTAACCTACTATCATTTAGTCATCCTACTTGTTCCATGTTTTGAATCCCCCAGTTCGAGTAGCATTGATGTTGTGTAATATTTGGCAACTTTGTTCTTGCATATCTTTATATAGACACCAACCATTGTGTCCTTAATCATTCACAATTCACACTTTTGTCATTATATACTATTCTCAACATAATAACAAAAATATATGAAAGTAGTCACAAAAATATATGAAAGCAATGTAGAGCAACAACACAAATATAGATAATCAGTCATAACCATAATCATAACCATCCAGCAAATTATAATCCAAGGTTACAAAATATAAATGTCCTAAAGATCTAATTTTAGTCAATTACAAAATAAAAATATTATAAAGCATAAAGCATAAATCTTCTCCCCCTTTGTCATCAACAAAAATGAGGGTCTTCGCTATTCTGCCCTAAGGTCACGTATCATATCCTTAAGTCGCTTAATCTCCGCAGCTGTGTTTACTTCAAAGGATATTAGTCGAGTATTCATAGACTCCATCAAACTCAACATATGGTTAGAATTATCCAACAGATCACTAAGCATACGAGAAGATGGATTAGCTGCTGTAGAAGTACCAGCTGCATCTGCTTCAACTTCTTATTTTGCTTCTACATTATTGTCTGCTGCTGCCCCTTTTCATCTTTCCCGAGTCCTTTTCATAGTTAAGTTTTATGGTGCTCGTCTCCATTCATTATCAACCAACTCAAAGTTTATCTTTCTTAGGAAATTGCAATCAATGATGGTGGCGGTTTCATGATACTGTAAGTTATGCATTTATATAAGCTGGGAAGTTTATGCTGCATTTCAGGTACTATTTCACGAAATTAGAAGTTCAAGATATATCAGTCAATTAATTATTCTACATCAGTCGATTGATACATCTCGGTTTTGCAAGTTCGAAGACAATCAGTTGACCGATAGTTACAAATCAATCGACTGATAGCCTTTTGTCAAGTGCAAAATTTTATATTTTAAGGTATTCCAAAATGTACTTATTTTTTATGAATTTGGATATTTTATAAGTATTTTCAAAAGAAATATCTCCTTTTGATCAATTTTCATTTAGTCTATATTACAATTTTTACTAAATTGCATAAAATGCATATAATTCTAGTAGACTTTATAGGATCTGCTACTTAGCAACATGTTTGTCACTCTGTTAGTACTGTTAAATAGGTTAGTTCGGCCGAGCTAAAATGCAAATAGGTCTAAACGGGCTGCTTTAGGCCTACAGTCCTATGTACTCAACCCAAGACTGCTCGCTTAGGACCGCGGTCCTAAATGGTCTAGCTATAGGCCGCCTTTTTTTTTTAAAATATTAAAATAATATAATTTAATTTTTTTAGTAAAAAATCAATAATTTTTTATTAAAATAAAATTTATACATATAGAACATTATTTCTTTAATATTTTTAATTAACTTGAATTTTTCATATTTTCTTTTAAAACTAACTATATTATATTTAAATTTAAAAATTTTATATTTATTTTTAAAAAATTACAAAAATTTTTATATCCAACTTTACTATATTTATAGGGTATAAGATTATAAAATATAGAAATGTGATAAAGTGATATTATTTATACTAAATAATATATTTTTAAAAACAAAACAAAAATAAAAAAAAAGGGTTCGCTCATTTAAGCGGACGAGGCCCACGGGTTTAAAAAAGCTATACCGTTTAGGCCCATTTTTAAATAAGCCTAAACTTTTCAACCTAAGACCGCCCATTTTGCGGGAGGTCTTGGTTTGGCCTCACAGGTCATGAGCTTTTTCTCCTATACTACTCTCTATGGATTGGATTTTAAGTGATAATTAAAAAAAATTTAAAATATGGACTGTTGAATCTCAAGTCCAACAATCCACAGAGAGACAAACATATTATTTATCTTTGGAAATAAGTAGTAGATTCAATCTCTTCTCCGACCATGGGTTTTGTTGCTTCTACATCTTTCTGCCTTTGCAAAGAGAACTTGGAGCTTCAAGTTGGAACTCAATGAAGCATCTCAATATGGTTTTGATGAAACTATTCCTACAAGCATTATACTAGTAGACAAAATTTTTTCTTGCTCTCCGGTGACATTTTTTTCTAAATGGGTTTGGCTTCATTTTCAAATTATGAATTGTATTCATTTTTTCAGTCCAATTTCAGGTCTGGGCGTTGGCTTTTTTTTTTTTAACTTAGATTTCAGATTTTCTCAAAATCTGAATTTTTTTAATATATTTAAGAAAAGCGTATGAAGTTCAAAAGCTTAGATGAAGATTATATAAGAGCTGTCCAAAAACCAAGAGCAAAGAATATAAATTTTGTTTATTATTTAAACCCAAATAAAAATGTAGTTGCAAATAAGAGCAAGGAGATTTGGAGATAACTTGTTTTTTGTTACAACAAAACCACACGAGACACAGGAGAGCAAAGCATCAGAAATATTTCAATAAACATTTATGGTTTTTTAAATAAAAATAAATAAACTTTATCTAAGTTGCTGCGTTTTTCTTCCTTTGCATTAGAATGGGCTGATCTAAAAGGGAAAGATGATTTAAAATGGGTAGTTGCCACATCATCGCCTGATGTGGCATTTAAAGGATGAATGGGCATTTAATAGTTAGTTAACTGAAGGTCAAATGAATAGAATGAGGTGTTTTGCAATAGACTATATGTTCAAGGAAGTATTTTTGTTAAATTTTAGAGTTGAAGAAAATTTTAAGAGAGTTTTATGCCTCTTGCTTGAAAAATATTTGATTAGTTGATTGATTTTTATTCTAAGTGATGTCAGAAATTCCAACAACTGCAAAACTTAAAAAATTATTTGAAAGAGACTTTTTTGGATTTTTTTCCCATATTTTTGGATAGTTTTCTAAAGAAGAGAAATTTAAATGAACTTATTGTACTCTTTCAACATTACTGTACTCCACTATTTGTCAAACTTACTTCTAAGTACTAGGGTCAAAAAAAGACGAGAGAAAGATGGAATAGAACTCTCAATTATGCCAACCTAATATAACAACATTTTGTCACATATCAAATCACGGCATGTGACTAGCACGATAGTAACATTATTTTAAATACAGTAATACCACTAGTTCAAATATCATAAATGTCACATCAGGCACATACAAAATCATAGATCCCTAAGACTCGGATGTTACAACTAGTACTGTCCCTGCTACTTAGTCAACCTTTAGTCAATGGTTAGTTTGGGACACGTGGCATGATTGGGATACTTACATCAGCATTAAGTGTCACGTCAGTGCCACACATGAAAAATTTAAATATATAATATAGAAATATACAAAATAGATAAATATAAATCTATATAAATATTCACATGATAATTTAAATAACTAATTTAAACAAAATAAATTATTTTTTATTTGATATATTCATATAAAATTAAATTCTAGTTTGATCTCTTTTTATACAGTCCATAATTTTAGTTAAAACTGGATTTTATCTAAAATTTCATTTTTTTGTTAAAAAATTTTCTATCTATTCACTTATATCCCTAACTAATATTTTTCCTTTGTCCCTTGCATGATTTAAGATCATTTTTAGTTTCATCTAGGTCCCTAGTCTTAGGATATAATTTTTTCTAAAATTAAATCAACCTCTGTAAGCTTTTTATTTCTTTCACTTTAGTCCCTGTCATACATTTTACATATTTTTCTCATGAGTTTGATTTCCAAACCTGCCCAGAATTTCTTCTTAACTATTTTTAGAACCTAACACCCCAAAAGCCACTACTATAAAGGACTCATGGTTTGGACTACTCAACTCACTTTCTCTCTCAATTTTGTACAGGTGCTCGCGGGTTGCTGCAGAAAAATATGATAATATAACAGTGATTTTTAGGGTGTTTAGGAGTCCTTTATAGCATCAACTAAGAGAACACAATGTAGAAAAATGAGCTAGGAATTCGGGTAAGTGTCGGAACTAAACTTTTGATTCTTAAAGGTCTCTCTTTGGCTTAGTTTATTGATGGAAATGATCAAATAGGTTCTAAAAACAACTAAGAAGAAATTGTAGGAAGGTTTGGAAATCAAACTCATGAGAAAAGTATGTAAAATGCATGATAGGGACTAAAGTGAAAGAAATAAAAAGTTTACAGAGTTAATTTAATATCATAAAAAATTATATTATAGGACTAAAGGCTTAGATGAAGCTAAATATGATTTTAAATCATGCAAAGGACAAAGGAAAAATATTAGTTAGGGATTTAAGTGAATAAATAGAAAAGTTTTTAACAGAAAATGAAATTTTAGATAAAATCTGGTTTTAACTGAAATTATGGAGTGTATAAAAAGGGACCAAACTAGAATTTAATTTTATATGAATATATTAAATAAAAACTAATTTATTTTGTTTAAATTAGCTATTTAATTTATCATTTGAATATTTTTTATAGATTTATATTTATTTATTTTGTATATTTCTATATTATATATTTAAATTTGCCATGTGTAGTGTTGATGTAGTACTTAATGTTGATCTAAGTGTCCAAGTCAGTTCCACATGTCTAAAACTAACCGTTGACTAACATTAAGGACTAGTTTTTAGAATTTTAGAAACTATAGAGATCAAATCTTCTATTTTTAAAGTATAGGGACTAAATTTTCTATTGAGTGAAACTATAGGAAACTGGGTTACATTTTAATCTAATTTTTATTATTAATAAGTTTGTTTCTTACTTTTTTTAATATTAATTTTCTTGATTTAAAAATATTAAATAGTAACTGAAAATACAAAAAGCTTGGGTACAACAGTTAGCACTGGCAAAACGGGCCGCTCGACCTGGGCTTTTGGACGGGTTCGGATTCTTATGTCCAATCTCGCCCACGCTAGCCTGTGGGCTAAGCTTTTTTTTTTTTTAATTTTTAATAATATAATATAAAATTAATTTAGTTATTTTTTTGGATAAAAAATAAAAAATATATTAAGTAGAAAACAAAAAAAGTTAATATATTCCAAAATTGTATGTTTTCTAAAATTTTAAAATTTATCCATTCCAAAATTGTATGTTAACTCATCCAAATCAATTATTTAGGATAAATTCCAAAATGAATTGATGAGTTAAGTAAAAAAACAAGTTAAGAATGGATAAATAAATTCTAAAATTGTAGAATAAATAAAAAATTTAAGATAAATTTTAAAATTGTACAATATAAAATTATGAGTAGAAAACAAAAAAAAGTTAATATATTCCAAAATTGTATGTTTTCTAAAATTTTAAAATTTATCAATTCCAAAATTGTATGTTAACTCATCCAAATCAATTATTTAGGATAAATTCTAAAATAAATTGATGAGTTAAGTAAAAAAATAAATTAAGAATGGATAAATAAATTCTAAAATTGTAGAATAAATAAAAAATTTAAGATAAATTTTAAAATTATACAATATAAAATTATAAATTTATTATAAAATTTTTTAATAAAATACAGGCTAGTTCGTAGGATATGTAGGCTATCATTTGTCTCATAGATTGAACGAGTCAGTCTATTTAAATCTATTTTTAAACAGATCTATTTTTCAATTTTGAAGTATGCAGGCGGGCCGGGCTTGTCCGCCCGTTTTGCCGGTGCTAACAGCAGTGAAGCCAGCGCAGCACGCAGCACGCAGCAGTGCAGCACACATCCGAAGAAGCTTTGAAACCCTTTAATCTCTAGTACTCACTTCATATCGGTTTTGGAATTGTCATCTTGGATGGTTCGACTTCGACTAGCATCATTGCTGATACGGACCCATGAATTGTTGGAGTCTCCATTCGTGCTCTTGTTCCAATCCGTCTCCTGCCTTCTTCGCTCCCCTCTCTGTGTCTCTCCCAATTCTTAGATGTTCATTCGGACCCAAACAAGTGCAGGTAAGTAACCATCACCATCATTCTCAATCAGTCCTTTGCAAATTCTGTATATAACATCCTTCTGGTTTCTATGAAAGCAGAAAAAATTCAAACTCAGGAGGGACACAACATGTAGGGCTCACCTCATCGATGATGGCCCATTTGCTGTGGCAATCGGTGCCTGTATGCTCACTTCTTTGGTTTTTCCAGTCTCTAATGGTCAACAAGAGGAGGATGGTGACTCCGCCATTGACGCAACTGATGCTAGGTTCGCTGTGATGGCGATTGTCAGTTTCATTCCTTATTTCAATTGGCTGGTAATCTGCACTTGCTGGCCTTTGTCTTTAATTTTAGAGAAGATATACAACTTGTCCCCTGAAAAGTATACTTCAATTTATTAGTCTGTTAATGTTTGTAACTTGCTAGAGGTGTATATTTGAGTTAGTCTCTGGAGTAAATATAACGGAGAGGCCAAGACCTAGCGAATTACAAACTGTAGACTAACTGGTGGAGGGAGCATTAGAAGTCATATATTTCATGAATCAAACTGTTTATTCTAGTGTTATTTACTCTTATTCTTACGATGACCCCAATTGTTTGAAGTACTATAATTATCTTGCTTGCTGTCTTTGATTGATAGAGTTGGGTTTTTGCGTGGCTTGACACTGGGAAAAGACGTTATGCTGTGTATGCTCTTGTATATTTGGCTCCTTATCTAAGGTTGGAATCTCGAACACATCCCAGATGCTTTTCATTGTTGCTCCATTCCTCAATCTTTTTTTTTTTTTTTTTTTTTGGTTTTACTTTTTCTGCACTTTAAATCCTTATATAGATATTAAGTGTGGAGCGCCTTGCATAAATTGGCCTCAAGTTTTATGGACACAAAGATCTAGTTGTTAGTTACAAAGAGCTCAGATACATCTCATTTTCACTTCTAATAACATTATTGCAAATCCAAATTCCAAAATGAATTTCATAATTGTGTTGCATGAGATGAGGTTAGGATACTCGTGTACTGATCACATTCCTTGGAACCTTTGATTTGAGTTTGTTGATGGACCTGACAAAATGTCTACTTGCTTGACTCTTTTCTCTAATCTGGCATAGGGAAGGTTATATATGTTACCTAATACTGAGTACTTGATAGAAGAACCTCCTAGTTTCTTGTATTAGTCACATATGAAACAGCAAGATAATCCTATCAGCAGTGGCAGATAGGTAGTACTCCATAAAACTTAAGTAGCAAATGTCAAACAGTAACGAAAAATATCATTTACAGAGCACAAGGAAAGAAATGCAAGAAGACGATAAAATAAGTTCCTAGCTTTTCAGAGGCTAGAATCTCTCCCTCATTTCTGTTCAAAATCACTCCCTGATGATATTTTCTCTAACAAATGATAACTTGATACCATTAGTCAACTGGTTTTTGCTCCCTGTTATTTTTCTTTGCCAATGTCTTTCAATGCCATGGTTAATTAACTATTTGTTTGATGTATTCAGAATATCAAACACGTCCTTTTTATGATAACTGTACAAGTGTAACTGAAAATCTAAAGTACAAATGATAAATTGTTTAAAGTATAATTTGCCTATCATCCTGTAAGCTCCTTTTTCTGGAGAATAAGTCTCATCTCCATATAAGAGGACCTCATGAATTTTGGTTATGGTTCAAATCTTGGTACCTGTCGTTGATTTATTTATTTGGCCGAGAACATATCATAGCATTTGAATTATATGGGTGACAATTATCTAGTGTGATTATTACATCAGAATGCTATGATTCATCAGATCAAAGCTATCCCTTTCTCCTGAAGAAAGCTGGCTGCCTATTGCTAGCATTATTTTCGGCATCATTCACATTCAGGTAAAAGCCAATTACATTGTTATTATTAATTTCCTGTGCATTGACTTAAATCAACCTTGCGTGTTATTGAGTATTATGTATTGACTTAACATCTTTTGCTGCTTTACAAATCTCTGTGCATGTTATTATAAAATAGAACTTTAAATCAAACCTCGATTTTACGTAATTATATAGCTTATCAAGAAGTATCTAAGGCTTTGGACAGCTTGATGAGCAGACTTGAAAACAGATCTATAATGGCTTATAAGAAGCCGTGTTGTAACTTATGAAGCACTGATATGTTAAAACAGATCTATATTTTGATATGTTTGTTACACTTGTATCAAATCTGACAGACCACTTCAAATTGCACCTGAAAACGATTTATGTTATTATGTTACAGTATCTGTATCGTGTTTGTCTTGTATTTGTTTCCATACCTATGCTTCTTAGGTTGTAGCTCCTTTTCTTCCTTTGGATACTGGTAAAGTAAATTCTATTGCAGCTGGAAGCAAGCATCAGAAATGGAGATATTCAGGGATTTCAAATATTCAGGGAAGTTTCAAATCGGCCATCATTGGGTACTAGGAAGAAGGACCATTTGACTCAGCATGAAGAAATGTCTAAGAAGGTACTCATTGTTGAGTTGATGTACATTTTAATTGTAGCTTATTGTAAATAAGCTTTCTGTACTTCTCTCTCTAACATGAACCTCTTTCGCTGTAATTAAGGAAAGCAAGAATGAAAAAAAGAACCTGCCACAAGAACAATCAAGAGAGATTCGAGATTGGGAAGATCCCCAAAGTTCCTCAGCGTTCCCTCAACGCTTGAATGAAGACTTAAATGAAGATGATGACGAGAGAAGCGAACACTAGAATGCCAGAATCACTTGAAATTGCCTGTTTTATGGTCTTTGGGAATGAACTGTGGGTATCAGGGTAGGCAGTCGAATAATCAACTACACATCTGGAACTATTTTCGTACCTGATGCAGCAATTGGCAAGTTGTTTCAATGGATTGTTAATGAGGCGTTGAAAAAAACTGTAGAATGATGTTTAACTACTAAAATCTCATTTTGGTCCATCAAAGACATTTGATTATCAAATGACTCCTTTCAAGGATTTTTTGTATTATTTTATAGCTTAACGTTTTGATTGTGTCAAATCTTTTTGTATATTTGCTCTTCGAAAGAATGTATAGTCTCAATTTTACAATATCTGAAAAAATGAAATTAAAATAAAATCCTTTTTTTTTATAACTAAAGTGAGATATAAAATTTTTCTAGGAACTAATTAGTGTTGGGATTATGATTGGAGGGCCACAATAGAGTTTTGCTCATTACTTTCTACTCCAATTGGTGTTTAATCTTAGAAGTGGATCGACCGAAAAATTAAAGGTGTGTTTGATTTGTAAAAATATTTTCATTTTTATTCTTCATTTTTGAAACATTGAAATATTTTTTTTGATGTTTTCAATTTTGAGTATATTTTTAAAGAATGTTTTTAAGAAAATATTTTCAATAAATTAAACTAAACACATTTTTAAATACATTTTTTATTTTTAGTAAAAATAAAAACAAAAAATATCTAAAATCTTAAAATAGTCTACTGTCTGGTTTGGATTTGCTTGAAAACCAGTGAGTTAGACTGTTTTGACATAAAATTGATGCTGGTTGAATTGATTCCATGTGTCTCCTGTATATTTTGCAGCAAAAAGTGGCCCTAAGTGTGAAATTGGATGCTGTGGAAGAGTAGCTGGCCATCCAACCATTTCTTTTTTGGGTTAACAAGAAAATATATTGAGTAGAGTTCAAACTGCTTTAGACAAGATAAGCAGTTAAATCAACGAAATCGAAAAACATCACAAACGGTGACACAAAACAAAGGAGCTCACTGCATCAACCTTGCACAAAACTTTCCTACGTCCAAAACAAATCTTGCATGTTGTCTGCAGTTCAATTGTCCACCTATTCCGATCAATGAGAATGTGTTGCTCCACGTTTTTCCTAGTGTCCCTTTAGGTACATATTATAGCATATCTAATTTGTTCCATTGTAAAAGCTTTTGCATCTATTTTGTTCCTTGGTGCTGCTATACTGCTGTACTGCTGTGTCGCTATCACTGTTCACCGAAGCTGTCACTGATGTGCATTTGCTAATCGCTAATTCTTGCTTGACATTATCCCTCTTCGTTAATTCATTGCGGTCATCACATCCATTCACAGTTCTTGGGCCTTTTATAGCCACTATTCCACCAGACAAGCCTTATGAGCATAGTCATGACAAATTAGGATCCTCTGCTTGATGTACGGGTTAGGCAGAATGCTTGGTGCCCCACGACCATTGGATTGGTGTAGAGCCCATATGGAAATGTGAGTTGAACGCCAATCCAACGGTCGTGGTGCAGGCACTTTGTAAAGAATCGGCTCCCAATCATGACTAGGTCATTTAAGTAATTAGTTGTTCCTAGCTGTCTTATAGGCGGCAACCCAAACCTCCCTTGCCATCCAACCATTGCCTCGCGCTTGTAATATAGGTAAAACTTATTTTATATAATACATAAAATAATAATAAAGTCACATATTATTTTGTATAAAATGATATTAAGTCATCAAAATTACCAAAAAAAAAATATCATATGATATAATATTAGAAACAACCATCAAATGTTAAAAAATAAAGTACTTACCATTACCCAAAAAAAAAAAAGTACATACAATTTTATTCTTACATTAATCAGTTTAATTATTATAAAAATTACACTAAACATATAAAATAATGTTCAAAATATTTTTTTAAACAATATAGTTCAAAATGTTCAAAAATAAGGTAAGCTTGCCTACAATAGACCCACAAAGTGGATCCGGCCCTTCCTGGACCCTGCATACAGCATCATAATTCTGAATTGAGTGAGTAATACATTGAAGTAGCCTCCTATTTATACTAGTTTTAGGAAGCTAGACACCAAGAACACACAACTGTAAATAAAAAAAATGGCAAGCATCACAATTAAAGTCAAGCATGTGGCCGAAAAAAAGACGATGGCCCCTTGATCACATTTCTCAATAAAGCCCTGTAGAAGCAGCTCCACTGTTTGCAGGCAGGACGACCTCTACAGAGACTAGAATGTGGTCAATATTTTGTTCTGTTGTACGTAATTTTGATGAGTTTTTGTACGATAAGTCCAATGTATATAAGATGTTAATCTTTGAATATGAATGAAATATATGTCTGTACAGAGGCAAACTATAGGCTCTCCAAGAACCTTAACTAAAAGGTAAAAACTCCTTTCTGTTTTTATCATGGCAAAACATCATAGAATAGCAGGATATTCTCCTGCAAAGGTGCCATCTCAGCTTTGAAGGTTAAGAATGTGGTCTTAGACAATAATGTAGAAGCATACCTCGTGAACTGATCCATTGCCAAATGGCTTCCCTGTGTATTGAGTTTCCAAGATATCGTATAAAAAGGTTGTTTACCTGCAGCATCAATAAAAGAACAAGTACAAAAGCCAAGAGATATAACTTGTAAGTTACTATAAGACGAATTCAAAATCAGTTTTAATATGGTGAAAAAGAAAAATTCCAAGTTTTTATTCATACAAAGACATGTTACAGCTTATCATTTAGAAATGATTTAATATTCAATAAATTATTAAAGATTTTAGGAAATGACAATTGTTGAGTTGAAGAAGTAGCTAGTAGCAACAAGCTGACCAATAGTGTAAAGTTTAGATATGATAATTGAAAATCTGCCACATTTACTTTGAATTGTCACTTGACACTGATCTATTTAGAGGAAAAGGGCTCAAAAGTCTTGTCTTGATACAGTAGTCTAGACCAACAGCAGCAAAAGCAAAAACTAGAAGATTCTCAGACACATAAATTGTGCCATCTCGGGCATGTGATAAGAAGCTGTCAACGCTCAGTTCAAGAAATTGTCCACCACCCAGTGTTGCAAGACCTACATCACAAGTTGGTTTCAACATTAATTCTAATCAACTAGCACTGGTTTGACAAAATGCAATTTATTGCCACAAAGAAAAGAGAAGATAACATAAAATGCGATTGAAAGGAAAATTTACATATTACCTTCTGAAATAAGGCCCAATTGCAAAATTGATACATGAAATTTAAAACAAAACAAAACACTCCCCTAAATTTAAAAGCGTAAGATCCCTCCCTGAACTTTAAATCCCAATTAATTTAATATCCAAAGGCCATATGATTTTAACTATAATGGCAATGCTTTGCTTAGGTTCAATGCTGAACCTACAAAAGTTCATTTTTAGTTCCAGAAAGTTCTCTTGTAGTTCCAAAAATTAAATGGGCTTTAACAATTTCAATTTAGTCCAAAGTGCAGGAGGTGTTTTATTACATTTTAAATTTCATGTACCAATTTTTTGTTATTAGGCCTTAGTTTAAGAGGGTAAAATGTAGTTCCTGCCCATTTTAAAATGATATAAATAGAAGCCAAATTTCATCTCATTTAACATGTAATGGCAGTGACTACCTTTAACAACACCAAAAGCTGCTGCTACCCCTGTTTTTAGCTGAACATCATCCAAGTTTCTCCTTATAGTGTATCGAAAGGTCACTCCAAATAATGCACAGCTAATGAAGTTAATCGCCAAAGGGAGAATCAGTTGAGTAAAGTTGGTGACCTGAGTGAAGCATATAGGGAGGCTTGCTAAGGTACCAACAATGGCAGAAATAGATGCTGCTTTTACTGACTCTAATCTCTCTTCATCCCTGTCAATTCCTTCAGTTTTGCTCCCCATGAATGCATTTCCATCTTCAAGTCCATCCACATTTAGTGAAAGAGAGCGTTCTGCTTCCTCAACCAAGGCTTTTGCTGCTGATATTTCTTGTTGACATTCTGCAATCTTACATTCACCTAGTTTTCATTAGTAATGACTAAGTACAGACCAAGGAGTCACCTATATAATACTTTTAATCAAAGGTCCTTTAGGTTTAGAATGATGGTAATATATTCATCATGAATATTATGAAAATCTGGGGAAAGGCAAGATCAACATGTCTTTTCTATAATGTCCACAAAGACAGCACACACATGCAATTTCTTGGGTTCATAGGGACTCGTGGTTCTTTAGCTTTCTAACTGTCTTGTCCCTCCTCTTTCAGGAATAATGAACAAAAAAGGTACTCAGTATAATCATCATCTAAAATCTTCTGTTTGTTTCTATATACTACTCTAACCTAATAGTCATCAAAGGCACAAAAATGCAATACTGTGCTTGCATTTATAACTTGAGTTCTACTTTCTCATCTGACACGCTCCACTCCTTCTTGTTCCTAATTCCTGCAAACTATGCACATTTTGCTAAGCTTCTTTTCCCCATAAACCATTTAGAGTCTTCATTAGGCCACTTCAAATCACTTCATACTTAGGTCCTTAAAAGATTAAGTCTCTCTATTTAGACTTAGAAAAATTGCATTTATCTCAATTCTGTCCCCTCGCTCACTAACCTGACATGAACCCTACTGAAGTACTAATCTTGCCTAACACAATGCTTGTTTGGCCATTATGTGATAATGTTGGCCATGCTTAGCGTCAGAAAAGCCAAAATTGCGAAGTGTGTTCTGCAGAAAGTCAATGAATTCGGTAACCATAATGCTTCGTTGTTTACTTGCTGCACACTAAGCATGGCCTCTTTCGGGTCAAATAAGTTCAGCAACTCTATTAAACTCACATCAGTTTAACGGAGAAATGTACTAGATTGATTTAAGAAATATTTAGGGGACGAAACTGAGAAGCTTAAACTTTACAAGAACAAATTCAGAATTTTATAACTAAGAAAAGTATAATTTACTTAAAAAAAAAAATCTGAAGCCCGAGAAAATACCTCTGAAGCTTGGCCCTCAAGCTGGTTGATGTAATCCCTGAATTTCTTGGCCGCAAGCTCTTGCTCTTCTATCAGTGCCAGTTCTCTCTTGGCCATCTCTACCCTCCGCGACGCCTCCTCTAACCCATCAAGCAAATCTCTGTTCTCCTTCCTGCTCAATAGCTCCTGAACCTGCTCATCTACCATGCCTGATACTGCATCCTTGAATTTGAAATCACTCCCACTTTTATCACTTTCCTTCTCCTCTGAGCCGCTTCTGCACTTCAAATGGGGAAATCTGGGTGTCGAAAACGCTCTTTGTGGCCAGAACGGCGATGTAAAGGACTTCACTAAGAAAGGTCGCTGAACAAGACTTGAATTCATTGAAGTAGAGCCCATAGGAATGATCTTCATCGAAGTGGTACTTCCCTAATTCCGTTTAGACAATTTTTCTTTCTCCTCTTTATGACTGCATTGCATCACTCTGTATGCCTATTTGGAACCACTTAAATCCTTCCCTGTCTGTTATCTACATCCCTGCGTATTAAGTGGCTTTAATAACAGCATTATTTTATTTTTTAAAAATAAAACTCCATTTTAGTTTCTCACCTACGCTTATTTTCTCAATGTAGCGGCTTACATATTTTTATTTTTAATTTAGTTCATTATATATTTAAATTTTTTTAATTTGGTCCTTTAAAGTTTTTATTTTTAATTTGGTTTCTTATAAATTTTCATTTTCAATTTGATTTCTTATAAATTTTCATTCTAATTTGGTCCTTTCATGGCAAAGCCATCAAGTTGAATCCCTTGACATTTCAAATCAAATTAGCATTAAGGAAAAAAAATCAAATAGGGTCTTGGTCACTAAGTTAACTACCAAATTAACACATTTGTTAAATTATTTAATAGCAAGCCAATGGAGAGATTAAATTGAAAATGTTTGTATCAATGGAACTAAATTGAGAATAAAAATTTATAAGGGGATAAATTGATAGTGTTTGGATTTGTGAAATACCAAATTGAGAATAAAAATATTTGACAGACAAAATTAGAAAAAGAGCATGTGAGGGACCAAAATAAAATTTTTGTCTCTTTTTTGGAAAAAAAGATATATTTAGTTTCTTATATATTTGTTACGATGTTTTTCAATTGTCATTTAATTAAAACACAACAAGTAGATGGTGTTTAAAAAATAATTTTATATTATATAATTGCTTTTTTAACAAACTTTTTACACATATTTTATTTTTAGTAAAGAACTTGATAGCAAATATTCATGAATTTTAAGTAAGTTTTTTCCTTATTAGAAGTAGGGTGTTCATAAATTGGACTTTTAACCTAACCTAATTAGACAGTCATTATTAGAAGTAGGTGTTCATAAATTGGGCTTTTAACCTACTCTAATCAAATAGTGATGGTTGGTTGAGTTGGATTCATAGTTATCAGACCCAGACAAGTTCAATGAGTCAACTCGAAGACTCAGAGTTAGAACCGGTCTAAGTCATGTATTTTAACCCGATTGCAAATGACCCATCATTGATGCAGATGACCCGATCGGGTCAAGGCTGACTCGGGCCTTTTTTTTTTTATTATATAAATAAATTTTTATAAAAAATTAAAAATTTAGAAAAATGTGCATTTACTTAAAATCAAACTTTATCTCCATACCTATAGGTTTTGTTTCTTACTATCGTACTATTAACTTCTTCTTAATTTTTATGAATAAAATATTATATATATAAGGTACTAAAATTATTCTAACACAAGAACCAAAATGTGCATGTGGCAAGATGGCAAAAACTAAAAAGGAATAGATATTTAATTTAATAAAAAAAGTATATTATTACTAATAAATTAGGAGATAAGAAAAAATAATTATATTTATATAATTATTTGATGTAAAAAAATTAAATCAAGAAAAATTGAATAGCATAAACCAAAAATTTTATATAATTATCTAATTTAAAAAATAATAATCAAATATTTTTAAAAAAATATTTTTAATTTTATGAAAAAAATTATTTATAGATACTTGTATTTTAATTATTTATGACTAATTATTATAATTTTAAGACTTTAAAGTGTGAAATTTACATATAAATTATTTATTTTACTTAGTTTTAAATTTATTTGTAAAAAATATAAGTATATATATAATTTTTATTTTTTAAATTTATTTATCCAGTTCAGCAATTGATCTAGTGACCCTATGACCAAGAGGCTAGTCCGAGTCAATAACCAGGCCGGTAACATTGGTTGGATTTGTCAATTAAACTGAATCAACTAAACTCATATATGAGTATATTGGCTAAGATTAAATAGTTAGGTTGGTCTTTTCTTTATAAAAATGAAAAAAATTATTCCATCACTAGTATTTAAAACTTATTAAAATTTTATTTTAAAAAATGAGCACAATTTAAATCATTAAAAGTGAAACATTTTCATGTTATCACTATGATACATGATAATCATTTTTCGTCGTAGCGTAGTGTTATTCCTTCACTAGGCAAGTGATTTGCTCATACTCTCTTATTAACATTTTTTAGAATTGGTAGTCGAAGGAAATCTTCGTACAGGGAGTCATGGATATTTTCTTTTAGCTCAAAACCTCACTTGAGTACGAGAATGATCTACTTCTTATTTTTGTATCTTATGTTTTGTTGCTCTAGAGTTGCTCCGTGATCGTTAGTGGCTGAGCCATGTGTATTTCAGGGGGTGCAACTGCACCCCCTGAAATTTATAAATTCTTATGTAAAATTATTTTTCATTTTGCCCCCTTCTTATTTTTTTTGAACCCCATTAATATTTTTTTGAATTGCAGTGACTCAGTTCCTCTCTGCTGCTCATAGTTATAAGACTCCTACTCTCCAAAGTCACAAAATTTTTTCTTGATAATGGTCAATTTCTCATTACATTAGGGGTGTACAAAACCGATCAAAACCGACCGGACCGAACCGAACCAAACCGAACCGCAAAAAAGTCGAGAAAAGTAGGCCTAGATCGATTTTTAGAAATGCCAATTGTTTCGGTTCAGTCGGTTCTTTGGTTCTCGGTTGGTTTGGTTCGATTATAACCGACCGAACCAAACCCCATATTAAAAAAATAATTTTTATATATTATATTTATATTTATTTATAATTATATATATATATATATATATATATATATATATATTAAAAATATATTAAAAATATGAAAAGTTTTTTTCTTTCCAGACTTTACGCTACTTCCCTTCACTGTTTCACTGTCACGTCCCAAAATCTGAGCACGTGACCGGCACGGAAAGTGAATTTCATTTCACCTCCGTAAGTCTATTTTTCTCTTAAGCATCATACCATTCTTTTTCATGCAACCAAACCGAGTTCTCTATACGCACTACAATCATTCACATTACATCACTGAATGAACCTACCCGATTACAGAGATTTCTAGATTTATACAACTTAGAATAAGACTTAATTATTATACCTTTATCCTGAACAAATGAAAAAGTAATCATGGACTAAGGATCCATAATTCCTTGTACCGATATTTACGTTCAGCTGTCAACTCTGAAAAAAAAATTAATAAGAGGGGTATGAGCAAACCACATGCCCAGTGAGCAGACAACACAATATTATGACAAAAAAAATATCATGCATCATAATGATAATATAATTCATAATACTTCACAACAATATCCAAGTAAATCAAATACATTTCAGCATAATTCAAATAATTCACAACAGCAAACAATGAAATCAATTTCACATATTTCCCGTACCAACCGGGTCGTCCAGAATACCTCTGGATCGTTGCCCGCAGCCCCCGCCGCATCCACCCTTATCGCTCCATGTATATTCTCCACCCTTATAGCTTCATGTAGATTTCTCCATGGGGTGCACCACCATGCCTTTCCTTTCTAGTCAAACACAATCACAATCACATATAAAAACATCCTCAATCATAATCTTGAGCCATATACACAACTCAGTCATTTACAATTCAAGTCACAACATAATCAATAGGGTTCCAGCAACATAGCATGTATACAACATAACCCATAATATAGAACAATTATTCAACAATCAGAGTATGATACATTTCAACTCAGTTCACATGCCATTCACAATCCATCATATAACCTCCATTCATGAGAAAATAAGAAAATATAATTATATACATCACCTGGCACGTTCCACAATTGTTTATGTCTCATCGTCCCACATCATTCTCTTCAAACTTGGATATTCAACATATTTTCACTATGATGCAAAAAGTCAATAACAAAGATATTTAATCATAGCAAGTATTAACCCACTCACCTGGATTTCATGCTCTCAGCACTCCCACCTTGCGCCTTGACCATTCCTATTGTAACCAGATAAAAATCATCAGGGCTACAAAATAGAAAAATTTCTTACAACTATTCCCGACCTTCACCCACTTCTCAAATCATAACTCCTAACTGGTAATGAGTATCCAGATGAAACTTATACCATTGGAAACTAGACTCAAAGAGCTTTTCAACGATATTAAAAAAAAAACTGATGCTACAGTAACGGTCAACGGTCAACGCAGCTACAGTAACGTTGACCGAGTCAATGCTACAGTAACGTTGACCGAGTCAACGCTACAATAATGAGAAAATCTGGAAAAATTTTCTCGGTGAACAGTAATTTTTGGGGAAAATTTTCGATGTTCTTCGTGTTCTTCATCAAAAAATCCTAAAATCATATCTAAAACAACATTTCTTTTGATTTCTTCCATGGGTTTTCATCCTTAATGTCTAAGGAGTGTTTTAACACCAAAACCCCCAATTTCTACCAACAATCCAAGCTCAAATCTCAAATTTTCATCAAGAACACTAACTTTTTTCAAATATCCAAATTCTACGAATTTCTCCTAGTTTTCTCCAAATTTCTTGTTCTAATAACATCATAAACCACCTAGGAATGTTTTAGATTAACATCCACACTTAAATTCATCCATTAAAATATTCTACAAAAATTTTGCAAAATGATAACCAAGGATTTGATCTTATAATAAGAGGAGGAAGAAGAAGAACATCAACTTACCAATACTCCTAACTTTCATAGCTTCCTTCCCCAAGCAAAAATTGCATGAATGATTGATGAAGAAATTCCTTTGGATGTAATTGAGAGAGAAAGTGAGAAGCTACGGGAGAAATGAGAGAAAGTGAGAAGCTACGGGAGAAATGAGAGAAATGAGAGAAAGAAAAGAAAATGTATACACGTGGGCCCCACCAATTTCTTTTTCGATAAAATCGCTCATAGCCACCTTAGCTTATAAGATTTGTTCACTTTAATCCCTCTCGATGTCTCAAATACCACTTTAACCTCGAATCCATCATCTTTTCGGTACCGGACTAATAATTCATTCTCATAAGCTTTATTCTTCCTCTCAGGTTCCTATTTGGTCATTTCTCAAAAGTAATCCATATTTTCTTTTCTTTTCACTTTAGTCCTTGAGAATTTGTAAAAATTTCTAAATTAAAAATTAAAATTTCTATTTCCAAATTTCCTTCACTAAGTCAAAAGAACATTTCTCATGTAATTAAATTTTTCAATAAACTTCAAATAGATTTTAAATATTCATGTAAATTCTTGGGATATTACATTCACACTCCACGTCTCCACTCACTTTTCCAAATCTCTGAACCCTATTCCCATACCCTTTCGGCCTTTCCCTGTCGTGCAGCTTCAACCTTCAATCATCCTTCTCTCCAAATCAAAGTTAACCTATGCGACAGTGCGTGTGTTTGGCTGAGGCGAAGCTTCACGCTCACTGTGCGACATAGTGATTAGCAACAGTGCTGCGTGTGTGACTGTGCGTGTCTTGGTTTCTCTGGCTCTCAGCGTCCTCGACAGTCTCACGTCGGTTTCTGGCTTTCTGTGATTCAGCGAGTCTACATCCTTGTCTCATATCAATTCCCTTTCCGTTTCCGTTTTCGGTTGCCGGCCATTGGGTATGTATTATGTTATGTTCATTTTTGCTTGGCTTTTCTTTTCGGTTGTTATGGCTTTAAGATAAGAAATTCATTTTGATTATCTCATATGAAACATGAGATTAAGCTGATTGATGCTCCATTCAAGCTGCAAGTTAAGGGGAAGACGTGGTTTTATGTTTTCTTCTTCTCTATGTATTTTTGTATTAACTTTTGTGTTTATGTTGTCAACCTTTAAGTAAAGTTCATTTTCATCTGTCTAGTAGCTTTACCCTTCCCTTGTTTAGGAATGTCCAAGACCTGAGTTACAGCTATCTGAGGAAGATTGAAGAATTTTAAAATTGGAAGTAATAACTTCTTTCCATTTGTTGAGGACTGGGGTAACTGGCAGCTAGCAGAAGTTATTTGTAGGACTTTACATCTAGTTCACAATAATGTAGTTTCAAGAATTCCATGCGACCTGTAATATGCATATATGGCATGCAATAAGATGCTACTGATAAGTTACACTTTGGAACACATCCAAGAGTGAATTGGAGTATATTCTATTCTATATTAGTTTCATGTGAGATGTAGTTAAGGCTTGAAAAACTTGGATGACCAGCAAAACTTCATAGATTGATATTACCTTAACATGAATTGTTGACTTCTTTATTATGTTATTAAAAAAAATTGTTTTGTGGAGCTACTACAGTGGGATAGATATGTTGTCAACATGTTTGGCTTGTTAGGATGTCTTCATCTACAAATTTTCCCTCTCGAAAATTAAGCCAGTAATTTGAAGAATCTTTTCTTTTTATTCCTTAACAAAGAAAATTTTGGAAGATTGAGTCATAATGTAGTTTTTGCATTCTAGTCTTCTAATTAGATTGATCTTTATCATGTTAAATACATGCTTCAGCTTTTAACTATAGTAATTGATGAATTTAATACTGTTTTTGTTTTTGTTGCGGTTTAATCAGTGGTGATACATTTTGCTTGACTAAAACATTATTGAAGTGGACAACAGGAGAATGATACTGATCAATCTATAACCCCCTTTCTCCTCCTAAAAAAGGAAAATAATAAGAGGTTAAAAGAATTTATATTTGCATATGATCACTTGTTTGTGTGCCATGATGGAGAGATTAGCAGCTAGAAAATAAAAATTATTGACTTTTATTTGGTCAGAACTTTGACAATTAAAAAATTAACTCTAATTTGTTTTTAATTGTCTCTCAGTGATTGTTCTAATTGTCCTTACACTCTTGATTATTTAAACGCTAAGTTAGTATGACACAAACTGAGTCTGAGGTAAGTTAAAATTATTTGATCTTTTTTTTAATAATTGTTTGTCCTTATTATTTTTTATTTATTTTTTAACTTACTAAATTTGTTGTCTTTTAACAGAAAGAAGGATATATGGATTTAAGAGATGTTGATGAGGATCTTGCTGATATCGGTGATTCTGAAGAATCAATTGAGGAGCAACAGAATGTTCAATCTACCGTGACTGATGCTATGCCGGTTGATTCCACGAATGATGATCTCCCTTTAGCATCTAATAGGCCGTCCAAAAAGAGAAAGGGGATTGATGTGTCCAAATCAAAAGTGAAGATAAAACCATCAAAGGAGAAAGATAAGGAAAAGGAGAAAGATAAGGAGAAACAATCAGGTAAGTCAAAAAAGCCTACTAGACCTGAGTCTTGGGTGTGGGCTCATTTTACTATTGATGAAGATTGTGATCCAGAATATCCTAAAACTTCATGTAATTGGTGTGGTGTTGATTATGCATGTCATAAAAAAAGAAATGGAACATCTAACATGGCATATCACTTAGAATAACATGTGTCCCCCTACTATTGAAGATTGGAATAATGCAAGGGTGTTCATACAATTTATGAAAGTTTTTCATGATGTGACTAAAAATATCTCAGGCACTTTGTTTGTCACATCATCTCAATATTGTCATGACTTTTGCTTAGTCTTGAACACTTTGAATAATTTGTGTAAAAGCAATGATCCATTGCTTAAGAGGATGGCTGAAAAGATGAAAATGAAGCATGACAAGTATTGGGGTGACATTAAAAATATTAACATGAATATTTTTGTTGCTGTGGTACTTGTGTAATATCCCAAGAATTTATATGAATATTTAAAATCTATTTTGAAGTTTATTAGAAAATTTAATTACGTAGAAAATGTTATTTTTGAATTAGTGAGGGAAATTTGGGAATAGAAATTTCAAAATTTTAATTTGGAAAATTTTTACAAATTCTCAAGGACTAAAGTGAAAAGAAAAGAAAATATGGAGTACTTTTGAGAAATGACCAAATAGGAACCTGAGAGGAAGAATAAAGCTTATGAGAATGAATTATGAGTCCGGTACCGAAAAGATGATGGATTCGAGGTTAAAGTGGTATTTGAGACATTGAGAGGGATTAAAGTGAACAAATACGGGATTTTGGAATTTTAATAAAAATGGGATGTGATGAGGTGTATTTTGTGGGAGTCTATTGAGTGCCCTAAGTATAATCAAGCTTTTTCAATTCCCTTGCAAGTCCTAGGTAAGATGGTTGCCAAAGGGACTAAATTGAAAAGAAGATGAGTGGGGCCCACACATACACACTTAAACATTCATCATTCTCTCTTATTCATTTTTCTATCTTCCTCCCGTAGCTCTCGGCCAAGAACTCCCAAGTTCTCTTCTTCACCTCCATCCATGCCAAATGCCTAAGGAAGGAAGCGTTAGAAGCTAGGAAGATTGGTAAGTAGATGTTCTTTTTTTTTTTTTCCTTCCTCCTCTTACAAGAATAAATCCTAGGTTATCATTTTGGGAAATCTTTGTATATTGTTTCTATGGATGAATTTAAGTAAAGATATTAGTTTAAAATATTTCTACATATTGGATAATAATTGTGGAACAAGAAATTCGAAGAAAATTAGGAGAAATTCAAGAATTAGGAAATTTTAAGAAAGTTAGAGTTCTTAATCAAAATTTGAGATTAGAGCTTGGATTGTTGCTAAAAATTGGGGATTTTGGTGTTAAAACACTCCTTACACATTAAGGATGAAAATCCATGGAAGAAATCAAAATAAATGTTGTTTTAGATGTGATTTAGGATTTTTGGATGAAGAACACGAAGAACGTCACTGTTCATTCTGAAAATTTTTCAGAAAATACTGTTCACCGAGAAAATTTTTCCAGATTTTCTCATTACTGTAGCATTGACTCGGTCAACGTTACTGTAACATTGACTTAGTCAACGACAATGTAGCTACGTTGACCGTTGACCGTTACTATAACATGTTCATAACTGTTTCATTCGGACTCCGTTTTGAGTGAAATTTATATCGTTGAAAAGCTTTTTGAGTCTAGTTTCCAATGGTATAAGTTTCATCTAGATATTCATTACTAGTTAAGAGTTATGATTTGAGAAGTGAGTGAAGGTCGGGAATAGTGATAGGAAATTCCTCTATTTCGTAGCCTTAATGGTTTTTATCTGGTTACAATAGGAATGGTTAAGGCACAAGGTGGGAGTGCCGAGAGCATGAAATCCAGGTGAGTGGGTTAATACTTGCTATGATTAAATATCTTTGTTATTGACTTTTTACATCATAGTGAAAATATGTTGTATATCCAAGTTTGAAGAGGATGATGTGGGACGATGAGGCATAAACAATTGTGAAACTTGCCTGATGATGTATATAATTATATTTTTTTATTTTCTCATGAATGGAGGTTATATGATGGATTGTGAATGACATGTGAACTGAGTTGAAATGTGTCATACTTTGATTGTTGAGTTCATTCATATACGGATAGTTGAAGTATGTTATTGTTGAATAATTGTTCTATATTATGGGTTATTATGTTGTATACATGTTATGTTGCTGGAACCATATTGATTATGTTATGACTTGAATTGTAAATGACTGAGTTGTGTATATGGCTTATGATTATGATTGAAAAAGCTCTTAGATGTGATTGTGATTGTGTTTGACTAGAAAGAAAAGGCATGGCGGTGCACCCCATGGAGAAATCTATGTGAAGCTATAAGGGTGGAGAATATAAATGGAGCGATAAGGGTGGATGCGGCGGGGGCCGCGGGCAACGATCCACAAGTACCCTAGACGACCCGGTTGGTACGAAAAATGTGTGAAATTGATTTTACTGTTTACTGTTGTGAATTATTTGAATTATGTTAAAATGTATTTGATTTACTTGGATATTTTTGTGAAGTATTATGAATTATATTATATTATATTATGATCGATTACGTATGATTGCTGCATGTTATCATTATGATGCATGGTATTTTTTTTTCATAGTGTTGTGTTGTCTGCTCACTGGATACGTGGTTTGCTCATACCCCTCTTATTAACATTTTTTTCAGAGTTGACAGTTGAAGGTAAATATCTATACAAAGAGTTATGGATCCTTAGCCCATGATTACTTTTTCATTTGTTCAGGGTAAAGGTATAATGTTTAGGTCTTATTCTAAGTTGTATAAATCTAGAAAATCTCTATAATCAGGTAGGTTCATTCAGTGATGTAATGTGAATGAATGTAGTATGTATAGAGAACTCGGTTTAGCCATATTTTCTTATCTTTTGTAAAATAAAAAACAAAAGAATATTTCTCTTATTTTAAATTCTTAAATTATGTAATTTAAATTAGTTGTATTTAAAAGAATGGTATGATGCTTAAGAGAAAGATAGGCTTACGGAGGTGAAATGAAATTCACTTTCTGTGTCGTCACGTGCTCAGATTTTAGGACGTGACAACTTGATCCAAGATATAAGTTTAAATTTGTGGAGTAGAGCTTCAAGAAGTTATATAATGAAGAGTTGGCTGAACTTATGTGTCAAAGGGTGAAGGATACCATTAGTAGAATGTATGAGAGTTATAAAAATTTCCATGGTTATGGAAAAAGTCAAGTAGCCCCCACCCAAGATATGACAGTGGATCATGATGTGATTACTGAAACAAGTGCTTCATTTGCAATGGAGTTTGACAAAGTTATGAATGAGGATGATCGTTTAGATAATCAGTCAGAGTTGGATCTTTACTTGATAGAGGCTAGGGAAAAGATGACACCCAAGTTTGACATCCTCAATTGGTGGAAAGTGAATAGCACCAAATATCCAGTTGTTGGATGCATTGCTAGGGATGTTTTGGCAATGCCTGTGTCTACTGTTGCCTCTGAATATGCATTTAGCACTGGGGAACGTGTGCTTGATCAGTACAGAAGTTCATTGACTCCAAAAACTGTCGAAGCCCTTGTTTGTGCACAAAATTGGTTTCGTTCTAATCTATTGTCATATGAAGTTGAAGATAAAGTAGAAGAAATTGAAAAAATGGAGCTAGGTATTATATTTTCTTATTGTGATATGTGACTTGATATTATTTTATTTCATTATGGATTGAATTACAATTTTTTTTTAATTTGATTAGATCTTGGTATAATTTCACCTACTGATGATGATGATTATTGAAGATCATTCTTTTGGTCATTTTTCAAGGTATATATATATATATATATATATATATATATATATATATATATTATATGTGTGTGTATGTGTTTTTTTTTAATTAATTGATAAACTAATTTTTTTATTTTCAATATGAATATGAAGGAATGCATTCAAGGTTTGATGATTAAAGATTGAAGATTGAAGATTGAAAACGGAAATGATGCTTTTGGCTTATTAGTTATTAGTTAATCAAGATGAAGATGTTCCTTTTGTTGTTGATGGTTGGTTTACTAATGTAGTTGTTAATAACTTAATATAGTTGTTGGTTTTGTGGTGTAGTAAAATTCTCAAGCAACAAGTAACTCTCTTGTTTAATGGTTGTTTCTTTTGGATGTAGTTGTGTTGTTGACTTGTTGCTTTATTAATGTAGTTATTGATGTTTAATTGTTTCATGTCAGAACAATTGGTGATATTTAATTGTATATGCGTAGCTGAAAACGTGCATGACCCTCATTTTTTCTTTGTTGTTCCATTCCATGCTTTTGTTTCTTGCTATACTTTGTTTATCAAAGTATTGCAAACTGTATTTGGTTCAAAATTACTAGAAATGAATAATAATTTGATTTTGTTTATCTAAGTATAGTTACTCCATCAATCTCCATTTTGGTAGGGTAATGAATATGACTAATGTACTATAAAGTATAAACTGGCAATAAATTCAAATCACCTCTTATTTTTTGCTAATAAATTCTTAAATCCTTAAATTTTGAAGAAATTTTAAATTATGCAATTTGTTTTTTTACTTAAGCTCATTTACATAAAGTCTATTTATATGAAATTATAACCAAAAAAAAAAGTATCCAACAACCAATAATATAAATCAAATCACTTGGATTGTCTTTTGGTAAATTTAAGTAAAAAAATGTTTTAGACATTTGACATAAATTTCTCAATAAAAAATGATACGATTAGACTTTTTGAATACCCAATATGTTTGAATATGTTTAAAAAATTTCTGCATCTTCTTCAAAATATAAGAAACAGAAAAAATAAACATGCAATTAGGAATATGAGTATATGACTTTGTTTATCTAAGTATAGCAAACTACACTTGGTTGAAAATAATTAGAAATGAATAATAATTAGGAAGTTAGTCATATTCAAAATAGATTTAATTCACTAAATAACTATTTTTTAAAATTTTAAAAATCAAAACACATAAAAATGGTATCTAACTACCTATTACCTAATCTAATTATGTTAAAAATTAACTAATACTCAAGAAGTCAAGATATCAAAGCTAAATGTGCATCTCTTCAAAATATATAAAAGAAACAATATTTTTTTTAACATAAACATTTAAATTTCCAATAAAAAGTTGTTGACATAAACCGAACCAAACCGCCCGCCAAAAAATCGAACCGAACTGCCCAAAAACCAAACCGAACTGCCCTTCTTTTACAAACCGAATAGGTTCCATATTTTTGAAAACCGATTTGGTCGGTTCGGTTTGGTTCATGCCCAAAACCGAACCGAACCGACCTGTTGTACACCCCTACATTACATTGTTAAGAACCTCTTTGTAAAAGCTTGAAATTTAGAGTTTTTGTACATAGGTCTAATTCTATTAAATTGATTAATTGACTATGTAATTAGGATAATAAATAACATATTTGTGAAGTCAATTTCATAAAATTTTTTCTTGATAATGATTAATTTCTCATTTTATTGTTAGAGATCTCTTTGTAAAAGCTTAAAATTTGGGGTTTTTGTATATAGATCTAATTCTATTAAATTGGTTGATTGATTATACAATGAGGATCACGAGTAACATATTTGTAAAATTAATTTCATGAAATTTTTTCTTGATGATAGTTAATTTATCATTCCATTATTAGATACCTCTTTGTAAAAGCTTAAAATTTAGGATTTTTGTACATAGGTCTAATTCTATCAAATTGGTTGATTGATTATACAATTATGATCATGAGTAACATATTTGTGAAGTCAGTTTTATGAAATTTTTTTTCTTGATGATGGTTAATTTATCATTTCATTATTAGAAACCTTTTTGTAAAAACTTGAAATGTGTGGTTTTTATACGTAGGTCTAATTCTATCAAATTGATTGATTGATTATGCAATTAGGATTTAGAAGAATGATTTTTTTGTAATAAAAATATTTTTTAAGAGGAAATTATCATCAAATGAATAACAAATTAAAATTAATTTAGAAGAATTGCCATCAGATCCAGAAAAGCGAATGAAAATTTTGTCCCCCTTTAACTTAGGGGTCGTGGATACGCCACTGGTGATTGTATAGGTAACCTAGGGTTTAGATTGGTGTCATTATGAGTTGATGAATTATATATATAAATGAAACGATATTATTGCTATGTTTCTGAACATTTTATTTAATTTACTTCTTGAGATGGAATGTAATAAAGGTAAACAATAGTACAACTTTATGTATAACAATACATGCTGGTATACGGAAAAAGATAATCTCTTTAACTTTTTCCTTTTTTTTTTTGTCGAAAGAATAGGCTATCAACAGTCTAATGTGCGTCAAATGGCTAGCTAATAGTCCTATTCGCCAGGTGAATAGGACCAAATCCATTTGCGATGTATGAAGGGAAAGGGATAGTTTGTCAATGGCGATTTGTTTCATTTCTTTTTATTATTATTATTTTTTAGAGGTAATTTAATAAAATAACATTAAACTCTTTCTTTTTTACATTTTAAAACACATACTGAATAAAGTAATAAATTTATCTTTTCAAATCATACCAAATATATTTTAAGGATTTTTTTAATTTTATAGCCCATTATTTTCATTTCCTTTTCTTTCAAAAATTATTTCTGCATGTCAAATAGCCCCTAAATTAGAGAACGTCAAAAACGTTATAAATCAACAACATATTATAACCACATCATCACTATAGATTTACTCGTTGAGTTCCACTAAATGCAAAGAAAGTAACGTACATCCATGACTAGATATAAGCTCAACTTTGCACTCTTCCAGCACTATAAACACTACTAAGCATAAGTCACTAGGTGATATTCTAATGGTCAAAGATTTAAAATCTTACTTTATCATGTACCAAGACGAAAAATAATACTAAGCATACACCACATATATATACATACACATACATACATACACATATGTATGTACATGTGTTCTCAGCTTTGGTGGTTGGGCTTCTCCATGTCCTCTAGACTCACCGGGCGAAACCAGGCCGTCTCTTCAAGCACTGAGTCTGCACCGGGACTGACATTGCCGTCGGTGGCCGAGTGGAAGTTGTGGTCTCCGGCCATGGTGGCGGGAGGAGCACCATTGTCGCCGCCTGGCCCAAAAACACCGGTTTGTGGGTTTGGAGCCCAGTACTTATCAGATTGGGCCGATTGGATCACATCGTCAGGGACCACACTTGCCTGGATCTCATCATCCACGTTCTTTTCATACAACGTACTAAATGTAGCCCTCCTACATCCATCCATAATATGTATGTTTTAGAAAGAATAAACAAATTATATTATTTAATACCAATAATAAATCAATCACACTCGTCAGACTTAATCTTATTGTTTTACATTAATTTGACTAAATCCCCAATCATATCTCGCAAATGTTCTTTTTTCAATTTTGTCCAGAACAATGTTTTATTCTCAATTTGATCTTCCACAGACTCTAAAATTTTCATTTTGGTCTCAGATCCAAACTTTCTCCTTCATGTGACTCTCAGTTTCATTCTCAATTTTGTTGAATCTCATAACATTATACATCACATTAGCACCCAAAAACAAAAATTACATAGCATTCTTATTAGCGAGTTAATTTCCAAATTAGCATCCACGATAGATTATTTAGATCTTTGAGGGACAATATTGAAAGATAAGAATTTGTAAGAAGCTAAATTAAGAAAAGGAACGCCAATGGGGGGCTAAAATGGGATTTTAGTCCATAAAAATTCATTTATGTTAGAGTAACTTACTCATTTAATCCCTCAAATAATATATTTGTCCTAAATTGATCCTTAGAAAATTAAATATTTCAATTTATTCTATTTGATCAATTTGTTCATTTTGTCATTAAACAACAAAATTTACTGTTACAAAATGTCAGATATTTTGTTACTAAAAGTTTTTTCTAAGAAACAAAGAAATGAACTTAAAATAATTATAATCTTTCGAGTAGTTTACTTTAAAATATCTAATCTTTCAAGAATTAAATTAAAATAATTATAATTAGACATAAAATCAATAACTTAACTTACTCTTAAGACTATTAGTCGAAGACTTGTAACAACTCAATTCATGATAAATTATTTAATATTATAAGAGAAAGAATAAGAAACAAAAATTGAAGTTTATAGAAGCGTATATTTGTTGATTCTGCTATAGTAAGTTGTAGGCATCACAAAATGCTAATTAATATAAGATGGCTCCCATGCATGCGACATAAATAAAACTCAAGGCTTAGGGTTTGTGATAATCAATGCACTAAAACGGCTTCTCTTTAGGTTTTAAAGAGAATAGTATCCTCTAGAATTAGATCTGAATTGTTAGATAAAATTATTCAACAATCTAAATTAATCTTGTATTTTTTAAATAACATAATTAATTTTTTAAAAATAAAAAAATACAAAATTTAACTTGTTAAAAATTAATTATATATATTTTTAAAGATAAAAAATTAATTTAAATTATTAAATAATCTCATCATCATTTTAATCTAATTTTGAACAATATTGCTCCCTCTACCGGTTCCTCAGTGCACAAACACATTTAAGAATGATGGTCACGTCATCACATGGGACATTTGAAGATAAAGACAACCACTTTTGGCAGTGCATATTATGGAGGCAATATGATGACATGCAGCAATCAACATATCCTATCTTATCCACTCTAAAGCACAACTCATTACAAAACTAAAATAGATTTGAATAAACTTAGTCTATCCTTTGAATTTTTATTCATAAATAAATACAAGTTCATAAAAAAATTATTTTCATATCATATAATCTCTATCGTTTATGACGCTGACTAATTAATGAATTTAGTTAAAAAGAAAACAAAATACAAAATAGCACATTGGCTATTTTTTTATTAATAATTATTTTTAAAATGTAAAAATTATATACTTATTATATTTTTACTAAAAATCCGATCGTATAATCAATTGCATATTACTTGACACGTAGGTCCAACAAGTTTTTGTAAGGAAGCTCAAGAATATTAACACGTTGTGTAAAGAGAAAGGTGCTTGCGACAAAAGATAACCAGACAAGGACTGCCTGAAAGGCTTGGGACCAGCCTGATAAATAAGATATTTTTCACCTTATCTTTTGAAAGAGTTGTTTTCTTATTTTGATCTCTTACAAGATAATTATTTTTTTAATTTGACCCTTCACAATAAGATATTTCTCAACTAGTCTTTCTCAATTATTGATAAAATATGCATTTCTAGGGCTAAATTAAAAAATATCTATTTATAAAGAATTAAATACAATTTTAGTCTTATCTATCCATCTATTTGGTATCTGTCATCTTCTACGATCGTTGAAAGGTCGATTCAATCGAGATCAAATAATTAAACTAATTATCATTCCAGCAATATTTTTTAAAAAATTATTTATGCCATATATTTATATATTCATTTCTAATAATTAGCCTAATCTACCTATGAAATAATTACGTAGGGTCAAATAATGAAATTGAGATGGCGTAACTTTTGAATACAAGCAAAAGCAAGAGTATATTACTGATTCAGTATATACTAAATTTAGTTTAATAAAAAGAATTAATATAAAGGTAATATTTTAAAAATTAAATAGAAACTTTGATTTAATAAAAATAAAATAAAATAATTATAATATTTTAAAAACTAAATTAATGATTTGCTCAAAACAAAAATATCCTGCGTCCAGGGAAGGAAAAAGTGGTGGGATATGAATCAAGAGACGGATTGAAAAAGACATCGATGGTCCAAGAGGCTTACAGTATGGGTTCTCCATTAACAAATTTAAGAGAGAATAGGATAAGGTTTGGCGAAAGGTGACAAAGGCAACAGAAAGCAATTACGATTCCTCCTATCAAAAAATTTGATAAATACTTTAAATTTCATGATTTTTTTTGTTTTCAAAATTTTTTCAAAAGGATTTTATTTTTTTAAATTACAATTTAATCTCGAACTACCAATTTTGAAAATTGTCAATCTAGTTCAAACAAGACTCTTTTATCCCGTAAAGAAATAAAAGAAAATCCTATTTCAAAAAAAAAGGCAAAAGAAAAAAGGAGATAATAAAAATAAAAAAAAGAAAAACAAACATTGAAAATTGATTAAGGGTGTACTTTGGCAGGGGAGTTTCTCTCTCTCTCTCTCTCTCTATATATATATATATATATATATAGAAAAACAAAATTTAAATGTTGTTGAATCATCTAAAAATTATATTTTTTCGAATTAATTAGTTATCTGCAAATCTAAGATCCTAATTCTCAAATGTTGCATAAGATTTTAGATTTCTCATCTGATTTCTTAATTCTTTTATTCATTGATCAAAGTTCTCCTTTTTCATTAATTAATTAAAAATTTTAATTAAACCAACGAAATATTTAATAATTTCCTGTAACCTGAATAACTAAATCTGTATGATAATAATTTGATTTTTAAAATATTACGATTTTTGATTTCACAAACCAAACAAGGGCATAAAATACGGAGTGATTTCTGAAAATTAAATTAATATAATTATCATAGTTGATTCAGACATATTTCTCGGAAAGATTCCGCAACAAGAAAGAAACAACTCAGAAAATGTTCTGCCAAACAGAGGATCTCAAAAGAAAAAAAAAAAAAGCAAACAATTGAAAACCCTCAAGAGAAGCACTTGAAAAATTCAAAGCGGCATCAACCATGGAAGATGCTCAGGACACTCAAAATAAAAAAAAAATCTTAAAAAAATTATTATCATTTCAATTTAGTCCTAATTAGTTCAAAATATGTTTCAAGTCCCTTTCATTATTCCAATATTTATTAAAATAATTTTTAATAACAAAAAATTTGATATTTAACAACAATAAATTCTAAAATTTAATACTGAATAAATCACCCATTTGATCTTTAAAAAAAATTATATTTTTTAATTTGATACTCAATTTAATTTTTAAAAGATTACATTTTTATCTCAATTTAATTATTTTTGTTGCTAAATCATAAAATTAACAATTGTTAAATTTCAAAATTTTTTGTTCTTAAAAATTATTGACAAAAAAAAAATTAATAAACACAATTTCTTAAGAATTAAATTGAGAAAATTATAATTTTTTGTGCATAAAATCAGTAATTTACGCAAAATCAAATAATTCAAGGACTGATGTAGCAGTAAGCCTAAAAAGGGCCGATGTAGGTGTAAAATTCACAATTCAAATAGTCGAGATATTAATTTATTTATATGTATATATAAATAGGAAGAGTAAATAATATTTGATGATAAATAAGTAAATAAGAGTAGTACCTGGTTGTGTTGGCGAGCCAGATCTGGTTGACGAGTCGCTTCCCGAAGCTGGCGATTCCTACGGTCTTAGAATTGGAGGCCATAAAAAGAAAAGACAGCAAAACAAGAAGATGCAGAAAGTGGCGAAGAGAGCGAAGAAGGAAGGTGTGGAGTGAGAGTGTATATATATATATATATATATATCTATATATATAGGAAATAGGAATAGGAGAGAGAAAGTGGGGATGGATGTGAAGGAAGGAAAAGGTTGAAAGAGTGTGGGAATGCGGTTGTTGGACGGAATGACTCTTTTTTTAGTTCGTACCTACCACGTACGATAACGGCTGTAGCTAACGGTCGTTAAGTCCTGGGACCTCCACCGCTACCTAGAATATTCTTTTATCCCATGTCTCGGAATTCGGTAAGGCGGTTTAAAAATTAAAATCCAAACTGCCAGATTTTACCAACCAAAAAGGGCTGGGTTGGGCTTGAGACTTTGATCAAATTTTTTGATGGATCATGGACGACTCAACTCAACGTATTTGCATAGTGTAACTCATATCCAAAATGTGACGTGTATTTTAAGAAATAAAAAATTAGTTTCCAAAAGTGAAAACTAAATTTTCATGGAATCTTGATTCAAATTTACCAACAAAAAAGGAAATCTGCTTCCTTTAGATCCTGGAGGTTAACTGTATCTTTTAGGATTAGATCTGGACTATTGAATGTAGATTGATTTTGTTTTTTTCATTTAAAAATTGTATGATTAATTTTAAATAAGTTTAATCTTGTAATTTTTTTATTTTTAAAAATTAATTAAGTAATTTTTTTTTAAAAATGCAAGATCCAAGGGTCCAAATATAATCCTGAATAATACTATTCCTTCCAAAACCTGGAGGGAAGTCAGTTCCACAAAAAAGGATTGGGATAATCAAATTTTTTAATGAATGACTCAACTCAATTTGATTGCATGATATAACTCTCATCCAAAATGTGATGTGTATTTTAAGAAATAAAAATTTAGTTTCCAAAAATGAAAACTAAATTTTCATGGAACCGTGATCGAAATTTACCAACAAAAAAGGGAACCGGCTCCCTTTAGATCATAGAGGAAATAATATCTTTTAAGATTAGATCTGGACCGCTAGATGTAGATTAATTTTGTGTTTTTTTTTAAATTGTATGATTAATTTTTAATAAGTTCAATCTTGTATTTTTTATTTTTTTAAAAATTATTCATGTAATTTTTTTAAAAAAGATTAATATAGACCGTTGGATGATCTCTTCTAGGGATGACAATCCCGCATTCGAGGCCCTGTTGGTGGAGATTTTCTCCCTGCGGGGACAGAAACAGGGAAAAAATCCTTGTGAAGGCTAAACGGGGACGAAGATCACACTCCTCGCCTAGTGAGATCTTCGTCCCCAAAGGGTATTTTAGTAATTTTGATTTAAGGGCATTTTAGTAATTTTTTAAAATTACTAAAATGCCCTTAAAAATATATACTTATTATATATATTAAGGATAATTTAGTAATTTCCTAACTAATATATACTTAAAAAAATGTCAATCTGAATTCTTGATCGCTAAATCTAATTCCATTTTCCCCAAATTTGATCCCAAATTTATTTTCCTCTGGTTCCCGAGAGTGAGAAAGAGAGAGAATCTAAGAAAGATGGCTTATGGTTGAGCAAGAGGGAGAGAGAGACGGATTGAGCAAGAGAGAAAGGGGTATCTCGTGTGGTGGTTGATTGGCTGACCTTATTTCTCCTCTGCCTCCTTTCTTATTCATTGTTCGATTCTACGCAAAACAGGGGGCTTCTAGGGTGAAGCTTCAACGGAGAGGTCGGAGGGGGAGCTGCATCGTGAACCACCTTCGTCGAGACGCTCTGCCTTCGATCTCCTCTCTGCCGTATCTAAGAGTGAGAAGGAGAAAGTGACAGAACAAAGGGAGGCTCACGACGAGGCTACGGTTTGACAGCAAGTAGGAACAAAATCTTTGGCCCTCACTTTTCTCCTTCTGTGCTATAAGACTCGCCAATTTTGGGATCACGTGATTGGCGGTATTACAGTTGTTGTAAGGAAAATTTCCATTTATTTTAATAGAATTATTTGGTTAATTCTAATTTTTCATATTTAATTTATTCTTTTTGAATATTATTTATGAAAATGGAGATAAATAATTAGATCTGGTATTTTATTGCGGATGATATTTTGAGAGATGAGGAAAGATAAGAGGAAGAAGAAATTTCGTGGAGATAGAATTGAGAGACAAGGAACATGGAGAGAGTAGTCATGAGGTCCAAAGAGAGATTAAAGTGAAATAAAAAATTAGGTGGCCCTTAGAATATAAGAAATACCAAAATTAAAGAAATTACGGGTTCGTCAACACTAACGTTAACCGAGAGTTACCTAAGGACAAAGTAGTAATTTCACCCTAAGCGGGTATATATAGGCGGTCCCACATCTTTTTCTTCATTTCTCACTTTTCGCTCTCTCTCTCTCCTCACTTTCTCTTCTATCTTTCTCTCTTCCTTCTAGAGATGGCAATGGGGCGGGGCGGGGGCGGGGGCGGGGAGTTTCTCCCCCGCCCCCGTCCCCGCCCCCCCAAATTTTTATCTGTCCCCGCCTCCGATCCCCGGCGGGGGAGAAAAATTTTCCCCATCCCCGTTCCCCACCTCCCCGTGGGGCCCCGCGGGGACCCCGTGGGGTTATTAAAAAAATTCTAAAAAAATGAAAAAAGAAGAATATTGTAGCCCCAAAAAATTCTAAAAAATTCAAATAACTTACACTAAACAATTTTCAGCATACACATTCAATCATCAGAGAAATATTGTAGCCCCCAAAAATTCACAACCATCATCACAATTCAACATTCAAAAACACCACTTAATCATTGTAGGAATTGTAATCACTGTATAGAAAAGTAACAAGATTAACCTACAAAATTTGATGTCCAATGATTCAAACACGGCCTGAGAGCAGCACGAGCTGCACGACGGACTGACCGAAGGAGGAAGCCACCCACTGACCCACAACACGCCACAGTCGCACGCACGGCCGGAGGGGTCTAGTCCTTTCCTGGACAAAGACGAGGGCCGGCACCACGCCTTTCGTCTCAGGCACGGCATGGAGGAGTCTTCTCGTCTCAGGCAGTAGGCACCACAACCACATCTATAACAATCCAAAACCACAAATCCAATTCAAACCATACAAATCAAGTACATCACAACAATTTATTACCTTATGTCAACCAGAATCACATTTACCAAATTCACACTATATACCCACACATATTAAGGAGGAAGCCACCCACTGACCCACAGCACGCCGCAGTCGCACGCACGGTCGGAGGGGTCTAGTCCTTTCCTGGACGAAGATGAGGGCCGGCACCAAGCCTCTCGTCTCAGGCATGGCAGGGAGGAGTCTTCTCGTCTCAGGCAGTAGGCACGCTTCACGGCTCACGCACGGGCACGACAGAGTCGCACTCAGTCGGAACTCGGGCAGAGGCGAAGACGAGATGATGAGATCTAGTGAAGGCTGGAAGTGGAACACTCGAAACTGAGATGGCAGAGTCGCACGCAGCACGCAGTCGGAAGTCGGAACTCAGGAGTCGGGGGCAGAGGCGAAGAGCATTCTCGCAGTCTCGCTCTGGCACCGTCGTACGCAGTCAGAATTGGGGGAAAATAGATTCAGTCAATTAGGGCTTCAGAAATATTTTAATTTTTTTTATTTAATAATAAAAGTATTATTATTTTATCTTATAAAATTACTAATTTATCATTGACATTTATATTAAATATATATATTTTTAGGATATTTTAGTAATTTTATAGGAAATTACTAAAATGTCCTCGGGGACAGGGACCCCACGGGGCGGGGAGAGTGATCCCCGTCCCCGTCCCCATTTAGCTTTCGGGAGAATTTTTTTCCCTGCCCCCGTCCCCGCGGGGAAAAAAATCCTGATCACGGGGCCCCGAATTCGGGGATCCCCGCGGGGATCCCCGAATTCGGGGCCCCATTGCCATCCCTACTTCATTCTCTCTACCTTTCTACCCAAATCCTTAAAATGCAAGTTCAGAGTCGTGGAGCCCCAGGCACCACCCTTAAGGGGAAAAGCTTGGTCTTGGCGCCCCAAGCTGTTGACCCTAAGGCTATATGCCATAAGTTTTGATGATGACAAATGTATTTGAATAGTAGCATTGATATATATAAAGATTAATTATCATATATATGCTACAAGTACTTAAGCATGATTATGTTATTTAATATGTATGTTGCATATATTGAATCATGCTATTAAACTAACCATTGGGTTTGCAAGTAAGATATATTTTATAGGTTGGTTCAAAACAAGAAGAGTGAGCATTGTATTGAAGAACAAGGAAAAGCAATATCATGCTTCACTCAAGGAAAACAACATGCAAGGATGAAGCTCCAAGAAATGAAGAATTAGAAGATTTGAAGTCTTGGAAGCTTGGATGCATCAAGATAGCCTATGTGTTTACATTAGGTATATTTTATATAGGCTAGTATACTTGTGCAACTCAATGATTTAGATTTGCATACATTGGCTCAATTATTTTGAACAAAAAGATAGTGAGATATGAAATTTTACAAAAGTTAGTTTTTGACCTTTGGTCACTCTTTATATCATATCTCATAAACGAAAAATCATTTTTTCAAGTATTTTAATCTCATTTGATAGTAGACTCAAAGATCTTTCCAAAGGTATATTATTTATTGAAAACGGAGTCCAAATGAGAAATATATGACTATTCAAAATATAGTTTGAAAAACTGAAAGTTGATTTTACTGTAATAAAGAATTATTCTGTTCTGACATATAGTCAGTATTTTGATTATATCTTTTAAAAGAAAAATAATTTTTGAGTAAAACTTGGCTCATTTGAAACTAGACTCCAAGAGCTTTCCAACGGTATATTATTTGTTTAAAACGGAGTTCAAATGAGGGAGTTATGAATTTTTAAAGAAAGCTCAAAATCTGGACTGCACTATAACGGCTATATAACGACTAGTTTTGTAAAATCTTATATATATGACCTTAGATACACGATTTTGAGCAAGAACAAAGTCCTACAATGTGATATTAACTTCTTCTATCATCTTTGAGAGAAAGGAAAGCATTCTTGAGCCAAATCTTGCATATTCTCTATCATTAGAGTTATTAGAGCTTCATTTGTTTTCATCTACTCTTTAGAGAGAGTTTCTTTGTATTGTTGATTTTGATCAACACATATATTATTCTGAGTTGAGGTTTGCAAGTACCGGTGTTGGAAGAACTTGCTTTGGGTTGAGGAGGAGCCCGGATTCATAAATTCTTCATTGTGGTTTCGCAAATACCCGGATCGAATTTGCTTGGTTGTAGTGGTTTGCAAGTACCCGGATTAAACTTGCAATTATAGTAGAAATACTCAAGTGGTCTCTTGAGGACTGGATGTAGGCTTGGATTAGCCGAACGAGTATAAATCTACGAGTTTACTTTCTCTATCCCTTACTCTTTAATTTGTGCATATTGATATCTATTCTTTAATTCCTTGATCTTTATAATTATTTATCTTGACAGCACATTGATTTTCTGTATTGTATTTATTATCCTAAGCATTGTACTTTTACAGAAAATCATTTTAACTTCCAATTAATTCTTGTGAAAAATTTATAAAACCCAATTCACCCCCCTCTTGGGTTCCAACCATTACTTTCAATTGGTATCAGAGCTTGGGCTCTTGATTTAAGACTTAATCGTCTAAGAGTAAATATGGTTGGATCTAGTGAGTGGTTTATGTCTGAAAATTGTTCTTTCACAGAACCTCCAATTTTTTATGCTAATCATTTTCAATATTGGAAGTATGAAATGAAAATTTTTTTAATTTCAGTAGACCATAAACTCTGGAAAATTATAGAAAATGGTTTTTATATGCCTGTCAAGGAAGAACAAGGAAAATACATTCCAAAACCCAAGAGTGAATGGAATGATACTGAAAGAAGTTTAGTGCAATTCAATGCTAAGGCAAAATTGATTATTTCTTGTGCATTGAGTCAAGATGAATTTTTTAGAATTTCCAATTGTGCAACTGCTAAGGAAATGTGGGAAACTTTAGAAGTTGCATATGAGGAAGATCTTGTTGCAATGGAATTAAAGTCTAGAAATCTCATTAATGAACTTGATATCGCTCAAATGAAAAATTGTGAAACCATTAATGAGATACGACTTGTGCTTAATCAATTGCAAGCTCTTGGTGTTGAACTTACAGGAAAATCTCAAATCACCAAGGAGATAGAAGAAAAAGAAAAAGGAGAAAAAGAGAAACCACAACCAAAAATTGAATCATCAAAGAAAGCTTACCTATCTTCCATTTGGGGAAATAGCAATTCCGATGAGGAGAACACAAATGAAGAAGCCAACACTTGTCTTGTGGCTAGAGATAAAGATGAGGTAAATTCATTTGACTACTCTTTTGAAGAATTACAAGATGCCTTTGATGATTTACATGAAGAATCTCTTATACTTGCAAAGAAACTAAATATTTCAAACAGAAAAACTCTTCTCTTGAAAATGAGTTGGAAACATTGAAAAACGAATTTTCTATTTCCAAGGAAGAGAATTTTGTTTTTGAAAATTAAAACAGAACTTTGCAAGAAGAGAATTTGATTTTAAAGGCAAATATCTCTACCAACAAAAATTGCTTTTGTACCAAGTGTGATTCCTTGAAAAAGGAGAATGAGGATCTTAAAAACACACTTAAAAAACTTTCTCAAGGTAGAGAAATTTAAAACTCTTCTGTTGAGAAACAAAGTAGTAGCTTTAACAAAATTGGTTTTGTTCTTAATAAGTCAAATCAGAAATATTTCGAAAACTACTTTGTTCCTACAAAAATGTCCAAAAGTCCACCTTGCACTTGTTTTTATTGTGGACTGAAAGGACACAAGTCTTACTCCTGTTTTTATAAGAAAAATCTTGTTCATGGAGTAAAAATGAAATGGGTTCAAAAAGGACCTCATAACCCAGGCAAACCCAAAAAAAATTTGGGTATCAAAGACAAAGGATTAATTTGCAGATTTGCCTCGAAGCAAGGAGCGGAAATAACTTTTCAATGGCTACATCATTCAAACTCCACTCTCTTGCATCAAAAGGAGGCAATGGATAAGTAAACATATAAGCTAGAATGCATTGTAAGAAATTTGACTGATATGTTTACTGCTCTCTAATGCTTTTGTCTGTTCTCTAATATGCATTACATCTATCCTTGATACTCATGCATGCTATATCTGAAAACAATTGTTAGGTGTGCAGCTTATAGATTCGAATTTTGTTTTGAGCTAAAATCTTTCTTCCAAATTTTGCTCAAACTATCCTTTTTACCGCATCATGAAAACTTGCTTCCATTACACGCACATTTTTCTTGTCTTCACAACAATAAGATTACTCCTACCCATAGTATTTATCCTTGCTGTAATCTTATTTAAATATTTTCAATGAAATCAAATTTATTGCAAAATTGCATTTCATGGAAGCATAGCACTTTTATTAATATGGCATATCTTGAACATAATGTTGCTCCTAGTGCTCGAGATTTATTTGAACATCAAAGTGCTCCACCAAAAGTGTTTTGCAGGAGTTAATCCTCAAAATTATCCTCTAAAGCACATTCTTTCCTCTGCTCTCCGAAATCAGTAAGATTTATAGTTTTGAAGTTGATTGGTAGACCAACGCTCCTATCAGTAGTCGACCAACGAAGCCTACATTGAACCAATGCTTGATAGATCTTGCAAATAATCAATCAATTAAGATCATTAAAATTGTAAGAAGACAGGATCGATCAAAAGAAGAGCAATGAGCAAAACAAGGATATCAAAATCTTGAAGAGGAACTTCAAGAAGCAACAAAAGTTTGCCAAAATTGATGAGTATCTCTATTCTTTACTTCTTCATTATTTAATTGAATGATACTCCTTGATCTCAATTGTACATTCTGGCAAATTTTTTTTTACTGTCATACTTTCATTGCAATGACATATTGTTTTCTGACATCTTACATACTTGATCACAACATGACATATAAAAATATGTTAAATACTTAAATTATTTTTTTTAATACATCATGGTTTGAGCATTATACATATCATCTCTTTTACATAAGCTGTAACTTATGAACCATTGTTTATGGATTATAGTTTATATCTGATTATATCTTATTAATCCATAATACCTCAATTATGTTACTACATACTCTGATTATAATATGTTTTATCTTGAGTAAGTATGTAACTTGCTTTTGCTTTGAAATGATGATATATATATCCATGTCAGAAAATTCTTTCTATCTTTAAAATGGATATATATTTTTCAAAATATATATATCCTTCTATTGTACAAAATTTGTGCGGCTGATTTTCTTTATCTTTCTTTATTATTATAATTTTTTTTAAGTACCGTCATCTGAAAGAAACCACTTGTATTAAAAAAAAAAACAAATTGAAGGATTACATTGCATTAAAAAAAAAGGAAGGTTTGCTCATGGATGAGCAATCTACAGGCGAGGTGGTCTCGGATTAGGTGGGTTGTATTGAATCATCACCCCTCGGCCATTCCTTGGAGCAAGAGACTGAGCAATGCCACGGAGGGTAGTGTAAATCCCATTCATACAATCAACACTTCTTTGTTGTTGATTGCAGAAGCATTGGGTAGACCAATAGAAGAACCTATCTATTCTTGAAGTCAGTGCCGCATTGTTGCGTTTAGCTAACTTCTCCTGGTCCTCTATCATCTTCTTGAGTTTCTTCACCTCCTGCTCCAGACAAGCAATTTTGTCTTCTGATGTATGGCCTGTACTAATCTCCTCAGCTTCTTCGATCTTCATCTTCTTCTTTTGGTTCTCTTGAGATTCCTCCAAAGGTCTTTTGCCTTTGTCCTTGCCTAGACTCAAGTTTAAGTCGAGCTCTTCCTCCCTTGCCTCTACTGTGAGATCAATGAACTTTCTTGCTGCCATGGTTTGAAAAATTCAAAAATTTTTGTAGGAGTATGAAGAGAGAGGAATGTCAGAAAGTTATAGGCTCAGAGATGAATACTCTTTGTGGTGTGGTAATTGAGAACTCTGGGGCAGTCTTTATAGAGAGAAAATTATGACTAAGAGCCAAAGAAGATATCTCTTCGCCGCACCCCTACACGCTCATCCTATGGATTTCTGCAAGCTGGAAGCCAGAAGTCTAGAGTACGCATGCACACCGATAACGCGTCACATTAATGGCAAAACCACGAAAGTCAATTTTCGGTAGATTTGCGGCTGATTTAATTTGTTTTGATTAGAAATTTTAAGGATTAATAAAATGGTGATATTCAGAACCGTATCACTCTGCTTTGTTGTGTTGTTCTTGAGAGCATACATGATTACATCATGCTGTGATTATATGTATCTAAGAACATATGTTGTGTATGCTATTCATGCATCATGAGCGAAGGCTATGGCTAAGAATAATATTTCATGATTCCACATGCACTCATACAAAATGAGTTGTCAAAATTTTTACATGTACTCATCCTCAAGATACATATATAAATTCATTTTGAATGGGTATATAAATTGCTTCCTTTGTGCTGAAATTTATCTTATCCTTTATGAAGCAAATTTGTTTTGAAAAAGGACTTTAAAAATGCTTCTGTTATGTTAATATGTTTTATCATATGAAGCAACATTCTTTTTGAAAAAGAAAAGATTTTAAAGATCTCTTTTGTTGTAGATAACAAAAGGGATGAAAAATATTGATGTTTCATATATGGATTATGAACTATATGCTTGAATATATCTTATTACACTAATCCATATATATTGCTTCCTTAGATGAAACGTTTCTAAATTCCTTCGAAGCAAAATGTTTTAGAAAAATATCGTGAATCTCTTGAATTGCTTCCACAATGCTGAAATTGCTTTGCCATATTGAAGCATTATCTGTTTTGAAAAGAAAAGGATTTGAGTATCCTTCTTTTAAATCACTTTTGCTATATGTTGAAATAATTTTATGCATATATGCAGAAATTGTTTTTCAGAAATCTTGAAAAATATTATTATTCGATTTATGGATTATGATTAATATTCTTGTTTATATCATGCTTTGCTAATCCATATATCATACTTCTGCTGTGTGCTGTAAATATTTCTATCATATGACAGCAAATGATGTTTTTTTTTCAAAGAGTTTAATTTTTTTGCTATTTACTAAAAATGCCTCTTCATAAACAAGCAGAAATCATTTTCAATGAAAATATTGCAGAAATTTCTTCAAAAATCTTACTTCAAAATTCTGCAATCAAAAACTGAATTTCCTTTATAATGATTTGGACAATATTTTTCAAAGGAAAAATGTTATGAAATTCAGGGGGAGCTTTGTCTCACTTGAATGTATTTTTTTTTGAAAAAGAATATATCTTGAAAAATTGGATATTCATTATTCATTATTCTTTTTCAAATTATGCAAGGTTTAAGGGGGAGCCTAAAACTCTTTCAAGTTTTATCTTTTGGCTCATTTCATTTGACATGAGAAAAATTTTTCTAAAATTTTCTTTTTACATGTCAATGAAATCACTGATAAGTTTTGATGTATCCTTACCCCATACTATATTGACATCTTCTGACATCCTGACTTAATGAAGGTATGTGCTTTAACTTCTATATATTGTGTTCCTTACACCTTTTTGTTGATGTCAAATAGGGGGAGAAGAAACAATAGAAAAATATGTATACGTGCTTATAACATTGCATTCATTATCTTGTGATACATATTTTTCTGTGGTGATTTGTCATCATCAAAAAGGGGGAGATTGTTGACCCTAAGGCTATATGCCATAAGTTTTGATGATGACAAATGTATTTGAATAGTAGCATTGATATATATAAAGATTAATTATCATATATATGCTACAAGTACTTAAGCATGATTATGTTATTTAATATGTATGTTGCATATATTGAATCATGCTATTAAACTAACCATTGGGTTTGCAAGTAAGATATATTTTATAGGTTGGTTCAAAACAAGAAGAGTGAGCATTGTATTGAAGAACAAGGAAAAGCAATATCATGCTTCACTCAAGGAAAACAACATGCAAGGATGAAGCTCCAAGAAATGAAGAATTAGAAGATTTGAAGTCTTGGAAGCTTGGATGCATCAAGATAGCCTATGTGTTTACATTAGGTATATTTTATATAGGCTAGTATACTTGTGCAACTCAATGATTTAGATTTGCATACATTGGCTCAATTATTTTGAACAAAAAGATAGTGAGATATGAAATTTTACAAAAGTTAGTTTTTGACCTTTGGTCACTCTTTATATCATATCTCATAAACGAAAAATCATTTTTTCAAGTATTTTAATCTCATTTGATAGTAGACTCAAAGATCTTTCCAAAGGTATATTATTTATTGAAAACGGAGTCCAAATGAGAAATATATGACTATTCAAAATATAGTTTGAAAAACTGAAAGTTGATTTTACTGTAATAAAGAATTATTCTGTTCTGACCTATAGTCAGTATTTTGATTATATCTTTTAAAAGAAAAATAATTTTTGAGTAAAACTTGGCTCATTTGAAACTAGACTCCAAGAGCTTTCCAACGGTATATTATTTGTTTAAAACGGAGTTCAAATGAGGGAGTTATGAATTTTTAAAGAAAGCTCAAAATCTGGACTGCACTATAACGGCTATATAACGGCTAGTTTTGTAAAATCTTATATATATGACCTTAGATACACGATTTTGAGCAAGAACAAAGTCCTACAATGTGATATTAACTTCTTCTATCATCTTTGAGAGAAAGGAAAGCATTCTTGAGCCAAATCTTGCATTCTCTATCATTAGAGTTATTAGAGCTTCATTTGTTTTCATCTACTCTTTAGAGAGAGTTTCTTTGTATTGTTGATTTTGATCAACACATATATTATTCTGAGTTGAGGTTTGCAAGTACCGGTGTTGGAAGAACTTGCTTTGGGTTGAGGAGGAGCCCGGATTCATAAATTCTTCATTGTGGTTTCGCAAATACCCGGATCGAATTTGCATGGTTGTAGTGGTTTGCAAGTACCCGGATTAAACTTGCAATTATAGTGGAAATACTCAAGTGGTCTCTTGAGGACTGGATGTAGGCTTGGATTAGCCGAACGAGTATAAATCTACGAGTTTGCTTTCTCTATCCCTTACTCTTTAATTTGTGCATATTGATATCTATTCTTTAATTCCTTGATCTTTATAATTATTTATCTTGACAGCACATTGATTTTCTGTATTGTATTTATTATCCTAAGCATTGTACTTTTACAGAAAATCATTTTAACTTCCAATTAATTCTTGTGAAAAATTTATAAAACCCAATTCACCCCCCTCTTGGGTTCCAACCATTACTTTCACAAGCATCATGTGTGGCGCCTCAGGTGCCAAGAACATTAATTTGGGTAGAAAGTTGAGTGTCTAGCTCCCTAGCACCATCCATCAGACAACTTCATTGGTGTATTTTCAAATGACCATAACTCCTTCGTCTGAACTCGTTTTTAACAAACTTTATATCTTTGGAAAGCTCTTTGAGTCTAGTTTCTAATGGTGTAAGATTTGTTTAAAAAATCCTTATCAGTTAAGAGTTATGACCAAACTAATGACCAAAGGTCGGGATAGTGGTAAATATTTTCCTTGTTTTATTTAGTTATTGATTTGAGTTGATTCTAGGTGACTTGGAAGCTTCTTTGGCTTTGTCTCTTGGGACTATTTATGCGGTAAATTTTATCAGCATCAAAGTGAGTGGATGACCTTGCCATTTAAATTTTATTAAATTATTTAGCCAAGTCAATATAAATCTCATTCACACTACAGTTAGAAATTCATCAATAAAATTCCCTAGTTAGTGGTAAAAACTAGACCAAAGAATTTCATTGAATGATTGTGAGAATTATTTTGTGGAATTGGGAGTTTTATATTTAATTGTATTTAAAGTGGTGAATTGATGTGGTATATATTGTAAGATGTTTGTGTGAAAAATGTACTGCATATCTTCATTTACATATTTATATCATGAGAAGTGGAAAATGTGGAAATAGAGTGGGAAGCTACCCATTATGTAATACTGCTAAGTGTGATCAATGGATATGCATACATATTGAGGGTTGGTCTTCAATGTGGTATGGAAAAGAGTGAAAAATACATCATACATCATGCATTGCATAATACATTTTGGTATAGATGGTTATTTATGCTTTTATTTGTTTGAGGATTATTTTATGAATTGATTTGTGAGATTGTAGACTCATATTGAATTGCAGGTTTTGGTTGTGTGTTAAGGTACTTTATATATATTTTATATCGTACTGATATGTGCTGGTAGTATTTATTCTAATTATGCTGATATTTATACTTGTGCTATGTTTTATTGCACAGTCATTTATTCATTGAGTTTTCATAAACTCATGCTCTCTATTATTGTTTTTAGTTTTAACAACTGGGGAGGATGGAAAAACCACTAGAGGTTAGCAGCTTGGAAACATACTCCATTTAGTCGGAGGGTTCTAAATGAACCAATAGAAATACTCTGTAATCCTATAGGCCACCTAGGTTTTACTGTATCTAGAGGGGTTTATTTATTTAATCGTAATTTTCAACTTGTATAGTTGTTAATATTACGATTGTTTAGGGAAATGTACGGGCTACCATTTAGGTATACTTAAACTGTTTATTAAGTAATGTGCCTAATTTTCGGAGCGTTACATGTGCTTCGAACCAAACCCTCCTTTTCTCTTTGATTTGGGAAGCAAATAGCTGAGATATGAATTTTAATTTTTTTTCATCTCTTGAATTCAATGCGTGTATCAGTCCAATTTGTACTCAAACAGAGAAAGGGAGATGACGGGACCAGTTGTGAATGATGATTTTTCTATGGAAGCCATTGTTGGAAAGCAAGAGTGTCCTCTCCCAAGTAAGCGTCTCTAGATCTCGACGTCTCTATTGGGTTTTACTTCCTGTTGTGTCTTACTATATTTGTTTTCTCTTTTAGTTTTCAAAAAAAAATTTGTGGGGATCGAGGTCCTTACGGGGGAACCTTTGGGTAGGTGGGGATCAAGGTAGGGGATAAAATTTATCCTTAGTAACCCCGCCCCGTTGCCATCCCTAATCTCATCCAATGATTCATATCTGATCCTAAATAGTATTGTTCCCTTCAAAACCTAAAGGGGAGCCAGTTCCACAAAAAAAGGTTGGGAAGATCAAATTTTTTAATAGATGACTCAACTCAATTTGATTGTATAGGATAACTCATATCCAAAATGTGATGTGTATTTTAAGAAATAAAAATTTAGTTTCCAAAAGTGAAAACTATTGGAAACTAAATTTTCATGGAATGGTGACTCAAATTTACTTTTTAAGAAAGAAAAAGATTCTAGAAAAAAAACCCTTTTGAAAATCTTGTCAAGTTTAAAGAGTGCGTATGAAAAGAAAAGGTGTTAAACACTCCATAATATCAAATTTGAAGATTGTGCGATTAATGTATATGCCATAAAATATTCCTAAAGCAATCAAATATAAAAAATTAAATACAAAAACAAAATTCATAGACAAACACAAAAAAATAGGCACATATGTACAAAGGGTGAACTTCAGTCGGAGACTTAGGGCTTACATTCATATTAAGGAAATAAAAGTCCACGTAATTTGAATAGAAAATAATTGATTGTTTAACCAAATTTAATTTTTGACGATAAAGAAAGAAAGAAAGGCATAAACTAATGCTAAAAGGAAACAATTTGAGTGGACTGCATTTTACTTTTGGAATCTTGTATATCCTAATTTCTCTCTCTCTCTCTCTCTCTAATTTTTCTCTCTTTTTGATTTTTTTGGATTTGAAATTGATTTTATTCTAAGTGAATTCTAGAAGAAAGAAAAAAAAGACAAAAAAAAATTTGGAATATTTTTTAAATGAAACTGAAAGAACATATTTTTTGAATTTTTTGATAGTTTAGAAATGAAATTAAAAAAATAATTTGGTTTTTAGAATTAATTTTAAAACAAAAGTAAAAGAGGAATATTTTTGGGATTTTTGGATCATCTTGGAAATAAAATTGCAATAAAGAAATATTTTGAAATCCTTTTCGAAATAATTTGAAACTAAAATTGAAAGACAACATTTATTGGATTTTGGATTTTTCTTTTTGAACATGGAATTAAAGAATATATTTGGATTTTTTTATGGAATTAAAAAATATTTTTTGATTTTTAAATAAATCATAAAAATAAAGAAAACTAATTCCTAATTTTTTAGGGTAAATTTATAGGCCGTTGAAATCAAAATGCATAGTATATATACATATAATCAAGTATAGTTCACGAAAAAGTAAACATGCAGACGAAGATACTAACGCACCCTGAACCATTTTTCCACTGGCATTGTCACGTGGTAGTGTTGTAAAATGATTACCTAGGAATAGGTATCCTCCGTATCCCATAATAATTACAAGTTTCTCAGACAATTCTAAATGGCACAATTAAAAAAAATCCTAAATATGCATGAAAATATAAAAAGGAAATAATGACATTTTAACATGCAAAATAAATTAAGAAAGAAGCCACTAAAACAATGAATAAATAGATAAATAAATGCAACAATCCCATGTATAAAATGAAATTATAAAATTCAAAATCAAGACAAAAATAAAAAAGAAAAAAGACACACATACATTGATTAAAAACTGGATCGGACCAGCCGGTCCGACTAGTGACTGGTGGGGTGTTTGGTTCAGTTGAATATTTGGACAAAAAAAAAATGTAAAATTAGTACCCAACTGCTTAAATCGGTCCCAAACCAACAAAATCAGAGGAACTGACCAGGTGAACGGTTCCACTAAATTTATCTTTTTTTTTTCTAACTACCGGTGAACATTGATGTCAACAAAAAAATGGAGAAAGAAACTGAGAAGAGAGAGAATGATATATATGGATGGAGAGAGAAAGATCAGTTGATCAGCTGTTGTCCATCCATCAATGCTCCTTTCGATCATCTTCTTGCTGAAGGCTTGTCGGAGAAAGCTCTAAACAGACTACAGAGAGAGAGAGAGAGAGAGAGAGAGAGAGAGAGAGAGAGAGAGAGAGAGAGAGAGAGAGAGAGAGAGAGAGAGAGAGAGAGAGAGAGAGAGAATTTGTCCAAGCTTTAAAGAAAATAAAAAAAGAGAGAGAGAAAGTGTAGTTTGGAGTCATTCGTGTAGCGTGAGTGATTGGGATCCGGGGTGGTTGCTCTTCGTGTAAGAAGAGCAGCCTCCTCTTCCCTGTTGGCCACGGTTTTAACCGTGGCCAACACTTGTGGCAACAGTTTTAACTGTTGCCACAAGTTTCAGCAACGGTTTAAAACCGTTGCTATAAGTGTTAATTGTGACATTTTTTTACAAAATTTATAGCAACGATTTTGAAACCGTTGCTGAAACTTGTGGCAACAGTTAAAACTGTTGCCACAAGTGTTGGCCACGGTTAAAACCGTGGCCAACAAGGAAGAGGAGGCTGCTCTTCTTACATGAAGAGCAGCCACCCCAAATCCTGAGTGACTGTGAGAGAATTACTATTAATGTATATCACTATCAGACAACCTGTAAAGTGAAACATTACATTGGGAAAAAATAAATAAAAAAAGGATAGAAGAAGTATGAGAAAAATGGGTATTTAGGCATGATAAGCTTTGAATCATGTGTGTCCTTTTTTGTTTTTTATTAGGCATGGAAATGTAGACAAAAATCATAAAAAAATGAGTGATAAGATTACTAGAAAATAATAAGAATATATTTTTTTCATAAATTTTGTATTTATATAAAATATTTTAATATTTTTAAGTTCATATTTTATTTTTTAATATTTTTTAAATACTACTAGTTTGACCCCAATTAGACCACGGTCTAATCATTAAACCTTAAATTGGTGCTTCTATCGGTTTAATAACCAGTCTGGTTTTTAAAACATTGCGCGCACGCGCACACACACACGCACGCGCGCGCGCGCACACACACACACACACATATTTATATAAGCAAGGACTAAAATGAAAAACAAGGATCAAAGTGAAAATGAGAAAAAAAGGTGGGGTCAAATTGCAATTTAAGCCAAACAAAAACTTTTACAACTAAAATGAGAAACAAAGTTAAAAATGTAGGGTCAACAGGCAATTACACAAGGACTAAAAGGAAAAGAAACATAAAAGTTTTGGGGCCAAAATTAAATTTTGGAAAAAAGAGCCAAAAATTGTAATTTTTCCAAATGATGAAATGCCATCTTCTACCTTGTTTCTCATCTTTCCCCTCTCTTCTTCCTTTCTTTTCTCCCTCCCTTTCTCACCTCTTTCTTTCTCTTTGCTAACTCTTTTTGTCACAACCCAAAATCAGGCACGTGACTGGCATGGACCTAATGATACGTTCCTCGTACTCGTAAGCCTAAACTTGACCTAAGTTACTTGAAGCATAAGGATTATCTTAAAATTACCTATTTACACTTAGGAAAAACATAAAGTTTTCATGGTCATGCTCATCACGAGAAAACATGATTGTCATTCATACATTAGTAAGAAATTCATGGTCATGGTTTATACTTTACACATCATTAAAACATTGACCACATAATACAAACGAAATTTCTGAGAATAAACACGTTATTTATTTAATGATCATCTGTTATCAACATCCCCTAAGATCTAGGTGACGTATATGACCACAGAGCCTCCTAGACAAGACATAGACAACAAATTACGTAAAAGCCGACTCGGAACAAGGGCCACACCGGGAATACCTGCTACTCCTCCAACGGATATCCTTTGCACATGAAGCAACACATCAAACGAGAAGGCGATATTGGGGCCAGATCAACTATGGAACCTTTAGCGGAACCTGTAACTATACAGGTGTCAGTTGCAAACTAAGTGAGGAAGTTTTATCCTACAACAAGCCTAATACCCTAGCATGGGCAAAACATGATGGATATGCATGTATGAGTTAAATGTATACTTATATATAGACGCTTGAAATACTATGTTCAGTCAAGAGAAACTATTTCACATTGCTACAATTTACTTATAATTCGAAGGCTTCCACACTCAGAACTACGCAACAACCAAGAAGGGTGCAATTGTCACAATGAGTACAATACATAAATTTCTTGTTGTTTCAAGTATTCTCACATTCTACACTTACAACTTTACTATGTCCATTTAGTTTTCCCATACAATTCCATTTGGTCAACAACCACATGGCATATACATGTGAGGGCAAGTGTAATACCCTAGGTATTACTGTGCCAAAAAAAAAAGAGGGGCATAAACATGAGGATGGAAATTGTTCGCAAATTAAGGAGCTTTAACTAGGGAAAACAAAGAGCTCTAAGGTTTTATAAGAACTAAGATATGTCATGGGTTGAGTAAATTTGTAACAAAAAAAAAACATAGGTAATGAGAGTAAGAGGCATGTCAAAGGACTAAAGTGAAAAGAAAAAGGAAATACAAAATATTTGGAGAAAGAATCGAATAGAAAACTTGTGTGGAAATTGACCTCATAATGATAAGATTGTGAATCTGGTACCTTTGAATTTTCTAGCCAAGGCTAGAAAGGATGTGAGACATTGAGGGGGACTAAAATGAAGGAATGTGGAATTCTGGTACTTTGATGAAAATTTATTGTGATGGTGTGTATATTGAGAGAGTGTAGTTGGGTGCCTTAAGTTTGAATTAAAAGTTTTCTCAAAATTCCTTTACAAGTATTAACTTGAAAATTTCAACTAGAGGGACCATCATGCAAAAAAGGAGATAGTGGGCCCCACACACTTTTACACACACACACACACACACACACACTCATTCCTCTTGAGGCATTTATCCTCCTTTCCCTCACGCCTGTCTGTCTCTTCGGCCAGCAGCAGCACCCACACACTCAAGCTTTGGGAGATTTCTTCCTCCTTCCACCATTCTCTTGATCCTCTCTTAAGGTAAGTTCCTTCTCCCAATAGCTTTTTCTCTTCTTCTTCTTTTTTTTTTTCAAGAACATTAAACTCTAGAGGAGGAAATTGAGGGGAAGTGTAGAAAAATGCTTTGTGGGCTAATTAATGTAAGAATTGTTGATATGAAATTATGAATGATGAGAAAAGAACAAGAAATTAAAGGAATGACCATATATGAATGAATTAAAGAGTAGGAAATGGAAATGAGAAAGTTAGGATTCTAAATTGGGAAATTGATGATTTAAGCTTAGAACCATGAATGTTTTTTGGGGTTTCAGTGCTTCAATGATCCTAAAACATTAGGATAGGAACCCTATTAAAGGAATCATGAAAAATGGTGAGGGATTGTTAATTTTTGGACTGAATCATGTGAGCCATTGTCATGTTTGTAAGTATGTGACTTGGCACCAAGCCACCCAAGAGTAGGAGGGCTGGTGCCTACAGGCGCCACCCTCTTGGTATGTGGCAAATTAGGGGGTTTTGACCTTTTCTCATGTTTTTTTTTCTTGATCCCTAGATATTGGGAGATGATCTGGAACCTTTGGGCCAACTTGGGACTTGGAAACCATCCTCAAGGAGAAGAATCTTGGTAGGAAAACTTGAGCAAAGGTGAGGGAACTCTCATCCTACCTTAGTGCTTATATGTATATATATACAAGTAATTATGTTGTTGTCTACATTAAACTAGGATTATGAGGTTAGAATCCAATAATGATGTAAATGAAGAATTATGATTCCTTTATGTAGATTAACATAAAATCAATCCAATAGAATGGTCACGCATGCAAGTCAAGTATACATGAAACATAAATTGTTGGAGAATTGCTTGAACGTAATATGTTTCTATGGAAATATGAAAGTTTAACCATATGAACATGTGGAAATAAGTTAAAAATCATTATATGCAAGCATATGAATTAAGTAAGTAAACCATCCTAATGTATGGGAAAACATCATGAGTCACCTAGAAATTTTATGCATATGATGTAAGGGTGTAAAGGCTAATCTTTATAAGCACAAGGCCATGATTCATGATTATGAATAATTGTGAACTTGTCATGTCTTGTAATACTCATGGTTATGAAAAGCTAAATAAGTACATACATTTATATTTGTATGTTGATAATGCATATTATGTATTGATGTGCCTAACTGATGTTGCACACGATTATGTTGCTTAAGATTTTTGAGTGAATTACGCACGAAAGTGCTGTAGGATTTTAGAGATCATAGAACACAACATAATTTAAAAAAAAATCTCTAAAACCCATTCATCGATGGATCAAACTATATTACCATTACATTAACCATAAAAAAAAAGACGAAAAGAAATACCTCTTGTAGCGCAGCAACCTCTGCAAGCTGAAGCAAGTATCCAAAATAGAATACCTCTAATGGCAATTCACACGAAATTACACAAAAGAAAAACCTCTTAAGGTAACGGGGTTTCTTCTCGTTCTTGTGTTAGCAAGCACAAAGAAGCTATAGAGAAAACCTTTTTGGTTGAAGGAGAAGAGAATAAGAATGTTTCTAAAACAAAAACTCACAATTGACAGAGAGTGGTAGGTGGCATGTGGCTCTCACTATCATATTTAAAGTGATATGTGTAACCACACATCATAAAGCCCTAATTCCCTTAGTAGGCTTCATTCCCTTATTGGGCTTCTTAAAGTGACATATTAAAAAGCCCAATCTCTTTGAGAGAGTGACATCTAAGAGGTTCTTATTTTGGGCTTTTTCTTGTTTGGATAGGAATAAGAACATATTTTTGTTCCTTTTATTCTCTTATATCCTTTTAATTAATTCTCTAATTTAGAATCAAATCCTCAAACTAGTTTTACATTTCTAGTGAATTTCTCTGCATGTGACCCATTTGGTTCCCGCTATGTTGGCCATTCACAATCAACATTTGATTGTAAATAGATCATGAGTGGTATTTAGCAACATGTTGTGACGTCTAATTGACCTCAAAGTGAGTTGTTTGATTTTAAACCTTTTTGTAGCTAGAACGTGCCTATGCAATATGTCATTTTACTGTCATACCTACTTGGTTTAGAGTATGGCCTATGTGTCAACTCCTACTAGACTTGATTACATCACGTTCAGCCCAAGTAGTCAGGTCCTTTTCCTGTGAGATCCATCACTATAAACTATGTCACTGAAGACCATCTTCATAACAAGTCTGCTTTGACTAAAGACTTTTTAGCAATTATCCCGACAAGTGGTATACTTCCTTCTACTAGGAGTAGTGAATCTTTTGTTGACTCTCAAATATCCTTGAATACTTCACGCTATGCCTAATCACCACCCTAAGAGTGACCCATGGTGGGTAACAAGGAATGGAGTCAAAATACAGGATCCATATCCAAGATCACTTGAGTTCCTTTAGTCTAAGGATACTTGCATTGTTAGCTACTATGAGACCTATCACTGACACTTGAATAGGTATCCATGTGGTGTCTTATGCAAGCCATCTAATGTACTTGTTACCATTAACAAGCATTCACATATTCACTTAAAACATCTCATGCTTACAACTTATGAGGACAACTGCTTGATCAAATCAAGAAGCATAACATTTGTTAGTCTATTCGGATCACTAATGTCCAATCTCAGGTGATCTTACAACTATGGATAGTTTAGATATATACATAATTACACATGATAGAAATCTTATATGATGATCATCATCATAATTTTCTTCATGCTATGTTTTGTGTCATGGACTTCATTATTTATTTTACGATCTAATCTTGAGTTTATGAATATGAATATAAATTACAAAGAAAACCTCTTTAGATTAATAATTGAGTTTGTACATCTGACGCTAAAAGTGATTGTCTTTAGAGCACTTTTCTAACAATCTCCCACTTGCACTAAAGCCAATTGCCTTTGTATCTAATACCATCGGCATGTATGTGTGTCTCAAACTTAGACTGGGGTAGTGGCTTGGTTAGCAGATCAGATAGATTCTTATCAGTGGGAACTCTCTATTTTCACATTGTTTCTACCAATGATCTCTCTAATCAAGTAGTAACGCTGGCGTATGTGTTTGGATTTTTGATGAGACCGTGGCTCTTTTGCTTGTGAAATGGCTCCATTGTTGTCGCAACAGACTAGTATTGCATCAACAATACTGGGAACCATTCCTAGTTCAGTGATGAACTTTTTAATCCAAACCGTTTTTTTTGCTACCTCAGAAGTCTCAATGTACTCTGCTTCGGTGGTAGAATCTGCAGTCATTTCTTGTTTGGGACTTTTCCAACTGACAGCACCTCTATTTAATATGAATATGTAACCTGACTAGGATTTTGAATCATCCCTGTCGATTTGGAAGCTGGCATCTGTATACCTCCTTATCTTGAGATCTCTTTCTCCATATATTAAGAATAAATCCTTTGTTCTTCTTAAGTACTTAAGGATATTCTTAACAACCATCCAATGATATTACTAGGGTTAGACTAATATATGCTTGTGACACTCAGAGCATATGATACATTGGGTCTAGTACATAATATAACATACATGATTGATCCTATGGTTGAGGCGTAAGGGACCAACCTCATACGAGTTCTTTCATCCTGTGTATTCGAACACATAGACTTTGAGAGTGTAATCCCATATGTCACGGGAATAAATCCTCTCTTGGACTCTTCCACACTAAATCTCTTTAGCATCTTACCTATGTATGTAGATTGCGAAAGACTAAGCAACCTCTTAGATCTATCTCTATAGATCCTTATCCCTAATATATAGGTTGCTTCTCCAAGGTCTTTCATGGAGAAATTCTTGGAAAGCCAAATCTTCATGGACTGAAGGACATAAATGTCATTTCCTATGAGTAGTATGTCATCTATATACAACACAAGGAGTATGACTACACTCCTATTAACCTTTTGTACACGCAAGGCTCATCCAAATTTTGTAAGGAATCAAACTTTTTGATTGTCTTATCAAATCGAATATTCTAACTCCTAGATGCTTGCTTTAATCCATAAATGGATCTCTGAAGCTTGCATGCTTTGTTGCTATATTTGGATGTGAATCCTTCGGGCTATATCATATATACATCCTTGGTCAGGTTTTTGGTGAGGAAAGCTATTTTCACATCCATTTGCCATATCTCATAATCATAATGAGTTGCTATAACTAGGGGTATCCTTGTGGATTTAAGCATGGCTACCAGTGAAAAGGTTTCGTCATAATCAACACTTGTTTTTGACGATATCCCTTTACAACCAACCTTGCTTTATAGGTTGCAATATTACCTTCCATGTCAATTTTCTTCTTGAAAACCCATTTCCACTCGATGGGCTTAATCCCCTCAGGTGGATCAACCAAAATCCATACTTGATTGTCATACATGGAATCCATTTCTGATTTCATGGTGTTGATCCATTTATCAGATTCTAAACTCTTCATAACTTCTTCGTAGGTCGTAGGTTCCTCATCTTCTATAAGTAGTACATCGTTGGGTTCACTTCTCGTAGGAGCTTTATTTTCCCTAATATTAGAGAAGGATATATCCGATCCTAAATTTTGTCTCCAATTATTTTTATTATTTTTCTAAAATTTTTACAAATCAGAGATGAATTTAACCATGGTAGAAAGTTCATCTCTAATACCACTTATTTAAACGACATAGTTTTGATCTTAGGGACGAAATTTTCCCCCTCTGAAATCCGTGTCAAAGCTTTGCCCTTTTATGACGTCGTTTTGGATCATTGTTAACCTAAGCCCCCTATTCCCCTAATTCCCCATTCGATCACTCTACTTCACTCTATTTTAGCGCCGCAACAGCTCCAGTCCACCCTCCTCCGTGAGCCACTGTCCCTTGTCCGTGGTAATCTCTCTCTCTCTCTCTCCTCCCTTCTTTCTCTCTCGTATGCCTTCCCACTGCATTTTTTCTTTCCAAATCAATGGGTAAACACGATTCCATTTTCTCTAGGACCGCCACACACATATAATTTCCTATCTTCGACATTTGTTCTTCACTCCTCTTTAAAGGTTTAAGGTGATTTTCTGATTCTTCCATTTTGTGTTTAAATTTTTTTTGTTCATTGTTTTTGTTGCGTTCTGATTTGAGTATGTTCATTGTGATGCTTTTTTGATTTTTCCCTTAATTCAGGTTTAGGTATGTTCAGATGACTTACATAGTTTTTTTTTTGGCTTTTATTCCCTTAATTCTGAACATATCTAAACCCGAATTCAGGGAAAAATCAGAGGAAACTGGATAAAGAGAACAATTCAATATATAATTCATTGCTTATCATCTCACCAACTGAATATATAGCTACCTAGTTTTCAAACTTCAGGGGAAAGCCTTGCGACATATTATAATTGACGACCCCACTCTTAAATATTCTCAAATATATGTGTGTGTTTATATATATATATATATATATATATATTGCCAACGAGGCGTCATGTCTCACTTTCAATTTTATACATTCATCAGAACTAAGGCTCCCACAAACCATACGGTAAAAGTTGATGCTGCATTTCATTTTGGATATTTCTCCTTTGTACTTTGGGACTCAATTGGTGCAAGTCAAAAGGTTCGTTCGGAATGTGAAATTTATTAATTATATATTAATTCCAGTTTAGTATAAGATCAATTTTTTTTAATCAAATAGCATCAGTTAATAATTACCAAAAAGACGATATATATTTAAATTTATTGTGGCCAAAATTTGTGGCTGTGAACACATATTTATAGAATAAAAATATAGAGGGTCACTCGTGCATGTCAGATCGATGCTGAAGACATTATATGATCTCACGTCACCTTTCTTCTTATTTTGTTTGCATTTATAAAATATAGTTTGTATATTTTCTATGACAAATCTCAATTTTCATAACAAAGACATTATATAATGTGAGATGATATGTTAAGGTACTTGTGTGTGTGTGTGTGTGTGTGTAACATGCAATGTGTGATCTGTTAAGATACTAAATATAGAGTGTAAGATTTATACCAATGTTGTGTAAATATATACTACCTATCTGAATTTGGGGAAATTATAATTAGGAAGACTATCTAATAGTTCTGTGATTGTAAGGTAGTAAAGAACTTCAACAATATTTTAACCCTAAAAAAAGCTTCAAATAGGAATTTGTTACTGGATTTAATAATTTGAAGGTGTTTCAGTTCATGACTTTTAATTATGTTTCTAAGTGTTCAAATCCAGTGTTTATTTTGACACTGGAATGTTCTATGTTTGAAATTCTAAATTACCGAGGTTCATTGTGGTCTATATATTAATTAGTGATTCATATATCAATGACTATCAATATAAAAGTATATATTTCTTTTATTTGGAGATTATTGAAAGTCAATTTAAATCAAGTCGAAATACGAGTGAAAATGATTAATTAAGATCATTGACTAGAGACTCCTCTTCTAGTTAGGAAAATTCCTCTTAATTTCCCCCTCCAACAAAAGTACTTAGGATAGGAGAATATGAGCTGAAATGATGAGCATAATGATTAAGTAAATGTTTTGGATAAATATTAGAGGTGAAGTAGAACAAATGAGAGTTATTACAAGTTAAGGTTCTTGAAGTGATTAGAATAAAGAGAAAGAGAAGTCCTCTCACAAGAGAGTAGTACGGTGATGTATATGAAAAAAAAGTATATATAATATATTCAATGATTGAGATTAGAAACAAACTTATAACAAATAAATCAGAGTATCAGACGGAGGTTATTTGATTTGTTTGTTTTTATTTCCAAAATTTTGTATAACCTTAACTTATAAATATGTTTTATAGGGAATTCATAATATGTGGCTTCAATATTTATAAATAAGTATGAGTTTAAATGTTAAAAAAGAATTTTTGAAATATTAAGAATTTAAGTTCTAAAAAAAAATTAGTGAGAAAGAACAGCCTTAATATTCCAACAGAAATTAGTTTTTTTTTAAGTCAAAATGAAACTAATCTTAAAATCAATTAGAGTAAAATACTCATGAAAAATTAAAAAATAAATTTTCTAGGAAGCATGCTTGGTCAACTTTATGATAGTTATCATTTCATCTTTACCAGGTGTAGGGAAAATATTATCTTTAATATTCCTTTGTGTAGCTTTTGATAATTTAATTCAAATAACTTTATCCACTGCAACTAGTGGTTCAAATAATATTATTAATCCAAATAGCTTTTCATAATTTAATCCTTTTGTTGCAACATAGTAAAGGATTTTTTCCCGATTCAAGGCTCATTGGTTCATTTCTCTGGATGTTTGTGGTCTTGCATAATTTTCTGGAGTCCAAGTTAGTAGGCCTCAAATTATTCCTATTTTTTCCATTTCTTGTCTTGGGCGTTGGTGTGTATAGAAATCAAATGTAGTGTTTTTGTAAGTAATTGATCTACTTAGTTGCTTCATGTTTTTCTTTTATTGGTCAGTACTTGTGTGTATGCTGAAGTGTTAACCACTGGGCTGTTTTCTTTTATATATAGCATCAAAATTTTGATTTGTTTGTCTGTCAAAATTTGATGGTTGGAGTTATTAGGTTTCTTTTAAATTTGGGTATGTGCTACTTTAAGGGAAAACTTTGCCAAAATTTTTGCTAACTTATAATCTACTGTAAATTTAGTTTGTTTAATGTATTTATAATCTACTTAATTTGGTATCATGATTCCTAATCATCTTAAGAAATTAGTGAACTGCTTGTACTTGATGAGCTTTTTGAATATAATAGTTTATGCTAGATTGTAGATTGGATACGAATTTTATGGTTTTTTTTTGTTGGTCAACACTTGTGTATGTGCTGAAATACTGACCAGTGGGCTGATTATAAGGACAAATATGAAAGACATAAATCTCGATAGGTGACCAACTATGGGGTGAAGATAAAAGACATAAATCTCAAGAATTAGTACTATAGGGAGAAGATAAAAGACATAAATCTTAAACATTATGATATTGATTTATTTAAATTTGCATAGTTAATCTTAGAATGCATTTACCTCTTAGGTGGAGAACATGGATGTGGTACATAATCGTCAGTGGATATACAATAGGGTGGGACCTAATAGAGTTGGGTTTACATATGAGTTTCTGGAGGGGGTAGAGATATTTATTAGTCATGCCCAGAAATTATGGGTGTATTGATGGAAGGGATGATAATGTGTCCTTGTGTAAGGTCCAAGTGTAGAAATTTTATAGAACCCGATGACGTGAGGTTGCACCTCTATCAGAAGGGTTTCCAATCGGATTACTATAACTGGACTCCCACTGGGAATGATTGCCATGAGTGGGTGAATCATCGTCGACAGGAAATCCTCTCGAAGTTGAACAAACTTCCAACATGGACAGTCTGAGGCACTAAAGGGTCAGTACGAAGACATAGTTTGTGATGCAACTAGACATGCGCTCAGTGAAGAGCTTACCCAAACATTAGACGAGCCCCCCAACCCAACTGCCCAAACCTTTTACGATTTGTTACAGTTTGCTCAAGCCATGTTATGGAAAGGGTGCAATACCCATTTTGAGTTGTCATTGGTTATACGTATGTTGAGCATCAAGTCAAATTACAACATGGCTGAAGGGAACTTCAATGCATTCATGCAATTTATGGGTGAGGCCTTGCCATATTGACATCGCCTACGTAGAAACTTTTACCAGACAAAGAAATTGGTCATCGGGTTGGGACTCAGGTACACCAAGACTGATTGTTGTGTGAATGGATGCATGATTTACTACAAGGGCGACGAAAATGCAATAGAGTGTAAGTTTTGTGGGAGTGCTAGGTATACCACTAGAAGGAGCCATCGTGGTACTAGAAGAAGAGTGGCAAATAAGCATCTATTATACCTTCCTTTGAAACCTAGACTTCAAAGATTGTTCACTTCCGAGGTTGTGGCAAAGGAAATGAGGTGGCACTATGAAAATTATTGTGACGTTGGAGTGTTAGCCTATACATCTAACGGGCTTACGTGAAAAACGTTTGACCAGACATACCTAAAATTTGTTGTGGATCCACGAAACGTAAGGCTCGGGTTATGCACCGACGGGTCATGTTGGTCCATCATTCTTATGTCGTATAACTCGCCTCCTAGAAGGTGCATGTGACAAGAATATATGTTCTTGACACTGATCATTCCTGGGCTTGGTAATCTGAAAGCATTGATAGATGTCTATTTGCAGCCATTAGTTGATGAATTGAAGGAGTTATGGGAGGAGGGAGTTTTGACATATTATGCTTCGTTCAAGCAAAATTTTAATATGCATGCCGCGCTTATGTAGACCATAAATGATCTCCTCCGCCTATGGAATGTTGTCTGGCTAGATGACAACTGGAAGGTTATCTTACCCTGTTTGCATGGAAAAATCAAAGGTGTCTATGTAAAACATAGTCGAAGAACATCATTCTTTGATTGTCATCGACAATTCTTGCCAATGGACCATCCATTCCAGAGAAACAAGAATGCCTTCATACGAAATCAGGACGAGAGTTCTTCACCTCCTCCCAGGTTCAATGAGACCGAGGTTTGTAACAGAGTTTGTAACGTCCCTTCGGTTTGTAAATGTGGTGTAGTCACTTTTCAGGGTTATGGGGACATACACAATTAGACTAAAAAAAGTAATTTCTCAAAACTCCTGTATTGAAAGACAAATCTTATATTACACAATTTGGATGTCATGCATATTGAGAAGAATATTTTTGACAACATTTTCAATACTGTAATGGATGACAAGGGAAGAACAAAAGACAATGTAAAGGCTAGAATGGACATCAAAGAGTATTGTCATCGTAAAGAGTTGGAGCTAGTGAACCGAGGTTCCAAGGTGTTGAAACTGAAGGCCCTTTATTCATTCACTCTAGATCAAAGACGTGAGGTGTGTCAATGGGTTAAAAACCTCGAATTTCTCGATGGGTACGCCTATAATCTATCACGATGTGTAGACTTGAAGGGAGGTAGGCTTCATGGCATGAAAAGTCACGACTGTCACATATTCTTGGAGTGATTACTCCCTATTGCATTCATAAATCTGCCAGATATTGTGTGGAGACCTCTATTTGAGCTCAGTCTATTTTTTAAGGACATTTGCTCCACCACATTAACGATGGAGTGTTTAACACATTTGGAGGAAAACATCCCGGTGATATTATGCAAATTAGAGAAGATATTTCTCCTGGCTTTTTTGACTCCATGGAGCACCTACCAGTGCACCTTCCATATGAAGCGAAGATTGGTGGGCCAGTATAATATGGTTGGATGTATCCTGTCGAGAGGTAAAACCTAGTTAACTATATTTTATGCTTATTTAAGACTTAAAAGAATATCCAATTAGTTATGTAATGTGCATTCACTCGCTGATTTAACATAGGTTTCTTCACACCCTGAAATGGAAAGTTAAGAATAAGGCAAGAGTGGAAGCATCCATTTGTGAGGCATACATCACCAAAGAGATAGCAACATTTTGTTCTCACTATTTTGAGTAGCCTATTGTATCTAGAAGGACAATAGGTCCTAGATCCAAGCAATTCGGTTCATGATCCAATGATCAAAGGCATTGCATGGGGGCACAATGCGAAAAGTCAAGACCTAGCCAATGTACTTCATCAACGACTACAAGTTTCACACAGAAACATTCAATGCAAATAAACGCATATATAATTAGGTATGTGCATCAAAGGTTTTCACTATAAGGACGTCGAGTGTGACTACTACGGTGTACTTTAAGAGGTGGTTGACTTAGTCTTCACAGGGTCACTACCAAAATGTCTAGTACTATTTAAATGCGAGTGGTTTGATCCATCCATTAGCCATAGCACAAGAATTGACGCTTAACTTGGAATTGTTGAGGGTCATAAGTCCCGGAGGCTAACAATGTATGACCCGTTCATCTTCGTCCAACAAGCATTGCAAGTATGCCATTCTGCTTATCCTGTGAACCTCAATAAGGCTGACTGGCTAGTAGTGATTAAGATGAATTCTAGAAGAGCTATTGATGCATCAAGTACTTATATGGGTACTGATGCATTTCAAGAAGAAGATATGAGCCCGGTTATGCCAGCTATGATTGAGTACAACAATGACCTTCAAGTGCTACGCGATGACAATCAATATGAAGAGATTGAAGGGGATGTGAATGAACAAGGGTTCATTAATGACGAAGAGGAAGAGGAAGAAGACAAGGAAGATGACATAGAGAGGAAGATGACACAATGTCTGAAAGGAGATAGCGAGGAGGTGGTGAATCTGGAAGAACAAGACTGCTCCGATTGGTTTTTTTATTTATATGGAATGTGGTATTAGATTAATCATAGAATTTAATTGAAGCACTAATTTGGTTTTATGATCATTAACATGCTTTCAACATTAACTAACTATTTGATACAGATGTTGAGTGGTAACAACAGTTGGGGTAGAGGCTGAGGAGGTCGTCTGACGATACGATTACCTCGTCCTTCCTCTGTATCATCTATGTCGGCACCCTTTGCCCTTTCACCTTCGTTATTTTCCAGACAGAGCATCGACTCTGAGCAGATAGAGTCAGCTGAGGTCCCCAGCACATTTCCTGGGTCAGTGGACAGGGAGTGTACTCTTACTACTGCACAGTCTACTATGCATACCCTTTAGACCAATTCAGTTGATCGCAGATGATGCATATGACCGGTTGGAGATTCATGAGTCGTTTTTTGTATTCTTTTTATGCATTTAGTTTCACTTGTATCATTATTATGTTTAATTATATTAATGTTTTAATATTCAAACTGCATAGTTTCTATCATGTCGTGAAATCGGTTTGAGAGATTGCCCTTATCATACAGGGGAAATTCGAGGTCTCTGCATTTAGCAAGAACTCCACACCTGATGAATTGTGGAAGCTATGGTTCGAGGAATGGGCGATAAGTTATTTTTTGTTAGACTTTGTTTGGCCTTTTATTTATCTTCCCTATTTGAAAGTCTTATTCCAACTTTCATTGTTGCAGAATCATAACAGGTGGTTGCTTGAACATGCAACCCAAATCTCTAAATATTTAGAGATGGAATTTCCTTCGATCAGAGAGGGAAAATTTCGACTCTAATCCCTGCTTTTTTTTTTTGGTAGTGAGCTTATAAGTCACTACATACAAAATTTCTAACATATAAGCATTCAAACAACATATTAACTATCGTCATAACACTGTCAAACAAGAAAAATTAAAGTTAGAAACAAAATATTTTGTCTCCAAAATGCTAGAGACAAAACCAGAGATATAAGCAAACAACTAAACAAGATTGTGTCTTTGGATCAAATGGCTAAACTTTTGAGACCGATAAGGTTATGGATTGCAGACGTTGTTGATGAAAAACCACTCTCCTCCATAACTCTACCCCTCAAAATGGCCTCCCCTTAAAAGTGATTATTTTATTTAATTTCAATAAGCAAATTTGGACATAATCAAGAATATCAACAATTAGTTACGTAATTGAAAGTCTTATTCCAACTTTCACTATTGCAGAATCATAACAGGTGGTTGCTTGAACATGCAACCCAAATTTGGAAGAACTGGGATGCGAAGGCTGGCCTGGTCTTACGCCACATGATGGGGCGCATCAGGACTGAATGGTTTGTAAAAGGAAAGAAACTGAATTGGATCAGCGAGGAATTAGTGCTTCAGCTAGAGCTTGCATGGAGGACCGATGCATTTAAGAAAAAGCAAGCCAGGCACGGAAGAATAGGGCCTCTACCACTGGAGGAACACTTCATACCGGAGGCAGCATTCCAGCCTCTGAGCACATGTGCTACCTGGTATGCCTGCATTTCAAGTCTAATAAAGTTTTTTAATGCTTGTATTTGGAAAATTTTTAATCTTATAAGTTGCAGGAGAGTGAAATTGGGAGGAAGCCTCGGTTAGTAGACCTGTTCATGCACACTCACAAACAAAGGAACACAAATGAATTTGTTGACGATTGGTCCCGAGAAGCCCACATACGTATACTTGAGGTTCAAATTTGTATTATGAGGTTCTAATGTTTGGAGTTTGATAGGAGGAGTACACACAGTTAAGGTCCTCCCAGGCATCCGCAACCTATGCAAGTGGCGAAGATGGGGATGACAAGGTTGACGACACAGCCTTGTGGCTACAGGCTATTGGAGGAAAGAACAAGAAGGGGTGGATCTTTGGCACGGGGTTTAAGTCACGTTAGATCGGTTCCTCGAGCCACCACATTGATTCATCTTGTCTACATTCTCAGTTCAAGGAGGAGCTACATCGCTGGATGGAGCCTGTGATGGAGCACCTGAAGACTCAACAAGAACAACTTGCCACGACGAACTTCGGTTGGAGGAGTGTTCTCACTTGATACAGACACAAGCGTCCTAGCTGGATCAGTTTTGGTGCATGATGGACCACTATATGGAGTCCATGGACAGACGCATCTTTGAGGATAACGAGACCTAGCCCCCAGATCATTCCTTAGATTAGATTTTTTATGGTATGTTTGGACGGACGACTTTTTTTATGTACACACACTTGAGTTTTTATGTACCAACATTTCTTTATTTTATATAGTTGGTTTTTCGTTCATTGTTTGTTCTTCATTTTTATATAAATGTTTTAAATATACAGGTTCATATTATTGTTTAAAAAAAAAACAAATTGGTTAGGACATTGGGGGAAAAAATCTGGATGGATTATCCGTCTCTAATTAGGGACGAATATCTGGGATAGATTATCCGTCTCTAAACATTAGGGGCGGAAATTTGGGATGGATATTCCGTCTCTAATTAAGAACGAAAATGTGGAATGGATTATCCGTCTCTAATTATACAGGGATTTTTTGGTCTAAGAATCCGGCCTAATTCATAGACGGATTATCCTATTCTAAAATCCGTCTCTAATTAGACATGGATTCACTGACGGAATATGCCGTGTTAGATCTGAGACAGAATTCATCTGTCCCAGAAATCTAAGACAGAATTTGTCTGTCTTAGAAATTTGAGACGGCTAAGTCACAGATGGATCCAAATCCGTCTCAGATTTCATCTCTGAATATTTAGAGATGGAATTTCCTTCTATCAGAGAGGGAAAATTTCGACTCTAATCCCTGCTTTTTATTTTGGTAGTGAGCTTATAAGTCACTACATACAAAATTTCTAACATATAAGCATTCAAACAACATATTAACTATCGTCATAACACTGTCAAGCAAGAAAAATTAAAATTAGAAACAAAATATTTTGTCTCCAAAATGCTAGAGACAAAACCAGAGATATAAGCAAACAACTAAACAATATTGTGTCTTTGAATCAAATGGCTAAACTTTTGAGACCGATAAGGTTATGGATTGCAGACGTTGTTGATGAAAAACCACTCTCCTCCATAACTCTACCCCTCAAAATGGCCTCCTCTTAAAAGTGATTATTTTATTTAATTTCAATAAGCAAATTTGGACTTAATCAAGAATATCAACAATTAGTTACGTAATTGAAAATGTAATTTTATGAAATATTAAATTGAGAAATATCTCATACAGGGATCAAATTGAGAAAAAACTTTTATAAAGAAATTATGAAATTGAAAACACTCAATTTGTAGGAAACTAGCTAACTAAAAGGAAATTGTAATTACATAATGGAAACAAGGAAAAGAAATTGAATGAATCAGCTGAAAACTACATGACTATGAAGGCAAGAGGATCACTGAGATATAAATCAAACCAATATCAATACTTATACGATGCATAAATATGATGAATGTACATACCTATATAAGTAGATGTATTTTAACGGCAAATGACTTTTCTCTTGAACTTTGGCACTACGAAAAAAGCGGTTTCCAGTCCTCCTTTCAGATCTTCTTCGAACTTCTTTAGATTGGCTTTCGCTCTTCTGCCCAAACGATACCGTATTTATTTAAATTACTTATTTCACTTCATTAAATGAATACTAACTTATAATAAATAAAAAATTTCTTAATAAGTATTAAAGTTACACGATTCTCTCTTTTATTTTAAAAATAAAATTGCTATATTATAGTTTATTTTTATATTTTCTATTTAAATAAATATGTTATATTCCATTGTTTTAATATTTGTCAATCTAATATTATATATTTTTCATTACATTAAATTAAGTATATATTGAGTATTTTGCTAAAAAAAACCGGGAGGTAATTAAGTATAACTTTCATTTAGATGGAAAAAATAAAATAAAGACTAAAATATAGTGTATTTTAAGTTATAAGAAAAGGGAATATATATATATATATATATATATATATATATATATATATATATATTAAAAGTGAGCATAATTTACTCTTGTAAAAATATATTCAAATATCATACATATAATATCCTAGGACTCTCTCAATATGGTAATATGCGTTTTTTTGTAGCATATGGATATGGCTAGCCACTTATGCATTTTAGTAATGATTTTTATCATTGTTAAAAGTTTTAACAATCATTTTAAGCGTTGCTAAAAGTTTTAATAACGGTAGAAACCGTTACTAAAAGCCATTGGTTCATCGTACACGGAAGGGTGAACCCACGCCCATATTACGTTGGCATTGCATCTGATAGTTTGAGTAGCCATCCAGTTATGTAATTCACATATTTATAGCATTGAAAGTACTCAAAAAGTATAGTTATTTCACTCAATTTTTAATTTAATTTTTACAATTTAAAAATTTATAATTGAATTTTTTTAGTTTTATATTTAGTCTTTCTTATTAAAGTTCTATCCCTATTTTATTAAATTTTGTTAATATAATCAATTATGTACATATTTATATTATAAATATGTATTAATTAATACCAATAAATAATAAATAATAAAATAAAGTTCGCTTATAACTTACATTATATGTGATATAACTTATATTAAGCAACTCTATATTGTGTACAAACATAAAGAAGATAGGTGTGTTATTGCTGACCTTCGTCTTCCCAATCGCTGCTGTGAATCTGACATTAAACCAATTAACACACAATATTGTTAGACAGAAATTTTCACATAGGTGGATTAATGGATAATGTAGTGGCTAATTATATAAGTGTAATAAAGTGAAACCAAATCGTCATAGATATTTTAGTTACAATGCCACCCCATCGTACTCAATTAAGATTTCAACAAGAAATGTTGAGGACTCGTGATCCAAAATTTGAAGTCCAAGAGAAAGGGTTCATCGAAAAAAACTTTGGTAAGCAAGTTCAAAGAGTACAAGTCTAAACAAAAGAAAACAATTAGTTAAATGAATATTTATCTATATTTGATTTTTTTTTTCAAGAAAAGAAGAAGAATTAGCCAACATTGTCATGCATTCATTCATTCTCTCATTAAAAAAGGTCATCAATTAGCCTACCTGAAGGGGCAGTAGAAACATCAGAATGATCCAGCATTGGGGATGAATAAGTGCCTCCGCCACAGCCAACATTGCCACTTTCCCCGTCTTTTTCAGTTTGCCTTCTCGTTCTGAACGACGCCGTTTTAAAGTATACATTGGATGTATTGCTTTTAAAAAATAAAATACTTGTGATAAAAACAAACTGAGAGTTAAGTGTAATTTTCCAGAAAAAATAAAATACAGACTAAGCTATGGTATATTTTAAGTTATTTGAAAAGAGAATATATATTTTAAAAGTAAGCATAATATACTCTTATAAAAAAATATTCAAATATTATACATATGAAATCTGAGGACTCAATGGTAATATGCAGTTTTATAGTATATATTACATTGGTGTTACATCAGATATTTTGAGTAAGTACTCAAAAAATATAACTATTTCACTCAATTTTTAATTTAATTTTTACAATTTAAAAATTTATAATTGAATTTTATAATTTTATAATCTTTTTAATTTAGTCTAAGTTTTATTAGTATTTTATTAAATTTTGTTAATATTATGTACATATTAATATTATAAATATGGATTAATTAATACCAACAAAAAATAAATAATAAAAGAAATTAAGTTATTTTATAACTTACATAATTTACGATATAACTTATATTATGTAACTCTATATTGTGCATGAACATAAAAGTGCATGCGGATCATAGTGCCTGGAGCATCTAGTGAGATTTTAGCCACAATTAACGGCGCGCTAGAGTGAAGTTGATCTAGATCCAGATGTTTTAATGCGGACCTTCTTCTCATTATATTTATTATTGGATGAGTTAATAATTATAAAAAATATAAATTTTTTTTAAAAAAAAAATATTAAAAAAATAAAAGCCGTTAGATCAAATAATTTAATGCTCTTACTAAAGCCGGAATCTCCAGCTTCCAAAAAGAGCCGAAGGTGATCCAAATCCGTTTTAATACTGACCTTCTTCTCAATTGCAAGTGTTGCGAATCTGACGCGGTCTGCTTCCAGCCATTGTCAACTATTGCCACATTGTTTTCTGAAGTATCGTCATCTTGTTCGTGGTTTCCCGCACCAAATTAAAACAATTAGCACACAAAGATTGTTGGAAAGAAATTTCCCATCCGTATATAAAGTGCAATAGAGTCAAACGAAATTATCTTAGGTATAGAAGAAGAATTAGCCTACATTATCATGCATTCATTTTTTCTTTTATATATACTAAAAATGTTAATCAATTAATGGGATTAGCATAAGTTAAAGTTGCAAGGAACCTGTACCTGAAAAGGCAGCAAAAACATCAGAAGGATCCAACGTTGGGGATGAAGAACTGGCTCCGTCTCTCCTGACCTCGCCACTGCCACTGGCGCCAGTTTCCTCGGGTCCTCCGGCGCTGCCATGGCCTAAAGGAAGCTCCGTTAAATTAGGATAGCTATCTCCATCCTCAACGCATTGACCATACAAAAACCCTTTGAACACAAGGCCTGCAACCTTCACAGTCGCCTGGTATGCGCCCTCCTCGTCCCCATCGTCCATCCTCCTCACCCGGACGTACTTCATCAGGACAGTCGGCGTTCGCACTTCTCTTGGTAAATACTCCTTCATGTTTGCCCAAAGTTAACGAAGAGTTAGATCATAAAAACTTCCTGTCACCCATACCTATCAACGTTAAGCATAGGCATATTAGATTTATACCAGGAGAGATTGACTACTGCAGTTTTTGTGCCCGCATCCTCTGCTGGGCTTTGGGATCCAGTAGGGTGTTGGACTTTCTAAAACCTTCTGATCCAGTAGGGTGTAGGATTCAGGCTTGTAGTTTTCACCATTTTGTTGACTGTCTCTGGATATGCTTCCATGTGAAAACTCTCCAATACTTGGGGATGGCTGAGTCTGTAGAAAAATTTTAGAAATAGGAAGACATGCTAATTCAATTAAGAATCTTTTTTTTCATGCCAGTTTCTGTTTCGTTGAATTTTGTTGGAAAAATCAAGAGCATACCTGTCCATTTGGAGACCTATAGAGTGGAAGACCATCTTCAATACCAGGGGCTTTATTATCTTGTTGGGAATCTAAATAGTAGCAAAAACTGATAAGGAAACAGCAGTAAACTGCTGCTACTAAAGTCAGAGTCCAGTTGATCTCCATCAATTGTATAGTGAGGTTTTGAAGGAAAAATTGGAGGAAACCCGCTTCAAATCCAATCTCCAATTTCCTTGAGAAGCAAAGTGACATGAAGGCAAATGCAGAATTCGAGAGGATGCCGTATGCGTCTGGTTGTTCTTTCACATATTCATCATAGAAAAAAGAGTAGGAAGCGGTAAACATTAAAACAGAAAACACCACAAGAGATTTCATCCAGAAACTCCTTCGAGCTTTATATTTCTCGGTAAACAAAAAGAAGCCCACAATGAATAAACCGATTATTATATGAAGAAGGATCGAAAAATAACTCTGCTCCTTGAATATTTGTTTGGAGGAAAGGCTTTTAGCAGAACAAATCAGGCCAACAATGCATGACAGGACCGACAAAAAACTCCATAACTCTGACTTATTTTGCAACAAAGGATGAAAGGCCATACTGTTAGTTCCTTGTTTTAGAAGCAGGTTCAGTGGACTGAAATTCCTCGAGGTTCAAGATTGAATAAAAAGAGACAAATGGTATTAGAGTACCGAAGGTAGACTTGTTTTTTGAAGTGTTTTATAAATTTTAAATGAAAGTTAATATTTTTGGAAGGGACAAGAGAAACTTTCAGGACACGCTTGTGACACGCTTTTGACTTGCGTAGACGAAGACGAAGACGAAGAAAAAGCACAAGGAAAAAAGGAGAAAGATACTCCCTAATGGAAATATTAATAAACCAATTATAATATATTATTTATATTATATAAATTTGAAGACTTTAAATTTTTTCATTGTGTGGATATAGAATATGTAGATGTCTAGTAACCAATTCAAGACGTCGAAATATATATTATACAATTTTTTTAAAAAATATTTTGAATATTGAGTGTTTCAATTATAGATATTTTTTAAGAAAATTTTTGGTTTTTAATTTACATAAAGTGTGATATTATATATTTGAAAGGAATAGAATTGCAGATAGTAAAGAGATGATTTTGGTATCCATCAGTGGCATCTCTATATGTTTTTTGTTTTTTTTGGACAAATCCCTATGTCACTTATTATTTGGCACAGTTCTGAGTTTTGTGCTCATTGGGTCCTTGGTGATGATTTCGTCAAAATAGGTTCAATGCTCTACCTCGCTTCTTGGTTAACCATAGGTCAATGGTGCAGGTTAATCTTATATATTTTTTTTAAAAATTATATAATTAATTTTAACAAATTTAATTTTGCATTTTTAATTATTATTTTATCTATATTTCTTAATTCTAATTATCAAATATTAAAAAGTTTATTTTGATCATTTATAGATAGGATATTTTTAAATTTTGTCTCTTATAAAATTATCTTCTCAATTTGATCCCTTGCATATTAAATTTTTCTCAATTTAGTCACAAATAAAATTATATTTTTAATTTGATCATTTACATATAAATATTTTTTAATTTGGTCCTCAAATATGAAAAAATTTTTAACTTAATCACTCGTAAATTTAACAAATTTGATGTTATCAATAATGTCCTTTGTCTATACTTTATTAACAAAATTAACAAATACTTTTAAAATTATCCTTACAAATAAATATGTTATCAATAATGTCCCTTTATCTCTATGTTATTAGCAAAATTAACAAATTTGATGTTACGTATTATATTTTTTTAACATGTTATTACTTAAATAATATACTATGTAGATTGATAATTATTTTTATTAATAAAAAATTAATAAAAGGAAATTATTGTTAATAGTTTTATTTGTTAGAAAATAAATAAAAATAGAAATATCGGCCGATTGTCAGACTAGCTCAATATTTATTGGTGACAAGTTGCAGGCCAATACAAGGAATGTTAGATACCAAGGAATATAAAAAATATTTTTAGAAATATTTGTAATGAATCAAACATGACAATGATACATTCTTAAATCACATCCTTATAAATTATAATTTTAGAAATATAAGATTCTTGTACCAAATGTCCACTAAAAAAAAAGTAGCCGAACGCTACATATTCTTAAAAGATTGAGCTTTTTATTATTAAATTATTTTATGATTTATATAAAATATTTTTTTTATTATTATGCACATAAATTTTAAAATAATCTAAGAATAAAATAATTTAACTTCTTAATCAGTCAAATTCTCTATACACTTCTCGTTTAAAATATAAGAAGGACCCAGGTGTATGTAGCACTAGGGTGGGATTTGGGAAAGACCCCTTAAATAACTTTAGATAATTGTTCAGGATAAATATTCAACAGATATTAGGCACGTGCATGTAAGCTCATTGAATAAATATTTATATAATATTAAGATAATATAAATTATAAAAATTAATATATAAATTATAAAATTATTTATATAATATAAATTTAATAAATTTAAAATGTTTTGATTGGGTGAATATTGATTATGTGCGAATTTAACAATAAACTTCAGTGACCTTTTTTTTAGGATCAAAATATATACAGGTCTTTCTCCGGTCCCCACTCCAACTTCTTGCCTTTAATCCTCTAACGTGTAAAATTTCAATTATGGCCCCATTCTCCATTGCTACACACTAAGATAATAATTAATTTTATATTCCACCTATGTAAATGACAACATAGTACATAAATAAGATTTTTAACACATTAATAAAATGCAGTCCCGTCAAAATTAGTACGTAAATGTAAATAAATATTAAAATTAATTTATTTGTAATATTAATTTATTCATTACTTAATTATAAAATAAGTAAAATTTAAAAATAAAAAGATTGATTCAATTAATTAATTTAATATTAATTTTTATTTAATTTAATTAATTTTTAATCAATTTAATCACTCATAAAATTTAAAAATTATTTTATGCGAATTCACTCTCGTTCCAATGTAGCTCTTATAATAGTCATTTGTACTTAGTTATTTACTCTATAAATTAGATTAGATTAATTAATAACTTTGGATGATTTTGACAAGCCACCTGCTCTTGCGGCTGCAGTTATGAAGATGGGACATCACCAAAACAGGAGGTGGTGCTTTGGACAAACGCGGGCATTTAATTATTCAACCTTTTTATGATTGAAAAATTCTTATTGATTTTTATTAAATATATTTACGATTGTTTTATCCATTTTTTTCTACTGTTATTTACTAGGAAGATATATTTGTCTGCGTCATCTGTCATATTGAAATTTTTTGATTGATGTACTTACTAAATAGTAGTAAAAAATATTCATACTAATATATATATATATATATATATATATATATATAATATGCATGAGGCTTTTTTTTATATTGGTGAATAAAATTTTTAAAAATTAAAATTAATAATAAATAATAAGTGTTTTAAATACTGAATTCTCTCGAGGGTTAGTATCTCGAGAGTGCTCCACTTCGAGATATTGACTCTCGAGAGCACTCTTGAGGTAGCCAGTAGTTATATTATTTTAATATTTTTTATAAATCATATTTTATATTTTCACATTTATTAATTTTATATTATAATATTTATATTTTTTAACTTAATAATAAATAATAATTATATAAACATAATAATATTATATAAACATATTTTAATTATAAAAATAATTTTATTGGATACCACTAATGTATGTCACAAATATTTTAAAATCTTATGTTGATCCAAAACAAATAAAAATATTTTATAAAATATTGTTTTAAATTTTTTATAAAAACAAATCCATATTAAAAAAAATATATATATAATATAGTTATGTTTATATTATTTTCAATTATTGTTAAGTTAGAAAGTATAAAAAATTATAATTAAAAATAATAAAAATATACATTTAAAATATCATATATAAAAAAAAAACACAAACTCGAGAGCCTCACTCTTGAGGTTGACTCGAGAGCCTAGCTCTCGAGTTTGGGCTCTCAAGTAAGACTTTGATGTGTAATTTAATTTTTAATTTTTTTAAAAAATAAAAATTTTAAAATAATTTGTATTTATAAAATTAAAAAATAATGAAGGTAAAATATCATATATATATATATATATATATATATATATATATATATATATAAACACAAAATTGAGAGTTTGGCTATTAGGTTGTGTAATTTATTTTTTAAATTATCTTGTTAATTTGTTTAAAAAATAAAATAATTAAAATAATTTGAATTTATAAATTTATTACAAAAATTATAATTAAAAAATAATAAAAGTATGAATTTAAAATATGATATTTATGTATTAAAAGAAAAAAAAACACAAATTTATACTTGAGATGCTGACTTTTGAGTACAAACTCAAGGAGTACAAATTTGAGAAGCTAACTCTCAAGTCAACTTTATTTTAAATATAATTTACATTTACGTAGATTTTTTTAATTATGAAAATAAAAAATCACTTTAAAAATATAAGAAAAGTATTAAAAATTTTAAAATATATTGATATGTTTATATAATATTGTTATGTTTACAATTTTTTTTTAATTTTTATTAAGTTAGACAATATTAAAAAATTATAATTAAAAAATAATAGAGGCATAAATTTAAAATATTATATATAAGAAAAATAAAAAAATTATAGATTAAATTAGAGAAGAATTATCTAAAATTTTTAAATGCTAAGAAGAATATGAAAATAATGAGTGCCTAATATATTTTTTAAAATAATTTGTTATGAAGTGTTATTTTTTAAAAATTATAAAAGATTAAAGAAATATTTTTAAGTGGATATGATTGTGTTAATATTCATTAAGTTTATAAATTTTTATAGGAGAAAAAATGTAAGTCAATGAGAGTATATAGAAGAAAGATCAATAAATAAAAATAATATATTATATAGTATAGAAAAAAATTAATTATCACTTTCAGAATTTTCATCACTTTCTTCATTTGCTTCTTTGTCTTCATCTGTTTCTTCATCTTCATCTGTTTCTTCATCTTCATCTTAAGATTGATTTTCATATGTATCTTTGTTCTTGTCTTCTTTTCCACTTTTTTCTTCTACTTGTTTGTTTTGATGTTTCTTATCTTCTTCACTTTCATAAGTTATTTCTTGATAGGGTTCTTGTTCTTGTAAATTATCATTTAATAAATTACTATATACAGCAGAAACATAAGATTGTTCATTCTAGTAGGCAACTTCTAGTATTTGTTAGTTGTCTACTAGACTTCTTGGCCTAGTTTTTATAACAACCCACTATTCTAATTTATCTCTGCTTTTGATCAAATAAGGTACAAAATATATTTGTGTTGCCTAGTGTGCAAAGACAAATGGATCAAAATTTTCATATCTTCTTATTTGTCTAATTTCTGTAATTTCATAATATGGGTGCACTTTAGTTCCACGATTCAATACTGGATCAAACCAATCACAATAAAATAAAACAATCTTTTTTGTAGGTTCACTAAAATACTGTAATTGTATGACCTCTTTGAGTACCCCAAAATAATCATTTTCTCCATCACCCACTCTGGTACCTTTAACGCACACCCCACTGTTGATTGTTTTCTTGCCTATGCTCTAAGACTCTGTCTGAAATTTGTATCCATTTTCAAAATATATTGACCACGTCTCTATCTTTCTAAATGGTCCCCAAGCCAAGTTCCTAATATATGAGTTATTAAAAACATGAGGTTGAATATGTACATAGTTCAAATGAGCCATGAATAGTTAATGTTTTGGTAGAAAAAAAATATTATATTTAATCTAATTAAATCATTAGGCCACTTACAAGGTTTTTTAACTAGAAGACAAAATGTTGTTCAACAATTTTATCAATATCACCATTTGTGAAGTGGGGATTTAAACTTCTATGATATTGTTCAAAATTGTTGTGGTACAAATGTGAACTCAGTGAGCATAATACTTAGAAAATATTTGATTAAAGGTAGTCATATCATTACCAAGTATAAAGTATTTCTTACTCAAGATATGGCTTCACTTTATCACAATTGAGAAGGACGTAAAGATGAGCTGTCATAAATTCTCTATTATCCAAATATCTAGTGACGCTCTGTCTAGAGAGACGCCAAAATTGGTTAAAAATTAATAATATCGTTGGATGGCTTGTCCCTTCTTGCACACAAACATTCTGACCAACTCTTGTTCTCACTAAATGTACGTGAGATTCAAAATAGTAAGAACAAAAATATGATGTCTCCTATGTCAAATAAGCCTCGCAAATAGAACATTCTACTTGAGCTTTATTTTTTTATTATCTTCTTAGTTTTGTTTAGAAATCTTTAAATTTGAAAAAAATTGTTTGGTCAGTATTAAATCATGCCAAATTAAAATAATATAGAAAAATAATATTGATGAATGATTTAATACCTTTCAAAAGGATATATCCATCGATATTTTACTGATCCACCAATTCAAGCCTTATATGGTAGATGGAAAGGTAGATGTTCCATCGAGTCAAAAAAATGTAGGAGGAAATATTCTTTTCAGCTTACAAAGGATCATAGGAATATTGTATTCTATCTGCGTCAACTTGTCCACTTTCAACTTTGTTAAACTCAGTTCTCTGAAAAATTGGCTTATCTCAGTGATAGGCTTCCAAACTTGTTTAGGCTCTGTGCTGAAATCGATTGGCAGTAAATAGTCTATGAAAATGTGACAGTTATGACTCTTTATTCCAAATAATTTTCTATCTTTCACATCAACACATCTCGACAGATTTGAAGAATATCCATCGAGCATTTTTAAACCTTTCACTCATTCACAAATGGCTCTTCTTTGCTCTAATGTCAATACAAATTTAACTTTTGGCTTAATCACTTGGCCATTACTTCAGTCTTGTAACTCTAATTCACGATGCCTGTAGTACTCCACCAGATCCATCCTTGCCTTAAGGTTGTCCTTTGTCTTTCCTTTGATGTCCATTACAGTATTAATCGAACACATTTTTTTTTCTATGTGCATGACATCCAGATTGTGACGGATCAGAAGACTTTTCCAATAGGGGAGCTCCAAAAAAATGCTCTGTTTTGTCCAATTATGCTCCAACCCATAACCTTGAGCCTTGGAAAGCCAACTTTTAACAACTTTAGGGTGTCTTCTAACTTCTTCCCATAATTCCTTCCTGTTGACCCTAAGGCTTTATGCCATAAGTTTTGATGATGACAAATGTATTTGAATTGTAGCATTGATATATATAAAGATTAATTATCATATATATGCTACAAGTACTTAAGCATGATTATGTTATTTAATATGTTTGTTGCATATATTGAATCATGCTATTGAACTAACAATTGGGTTTGCAAGTAAGATATGTTTTATAGGTTGGTTCAAAACAAGAAGAGTAAGCATTGTATTGAAGAACAAAGAAAAGCAATATCATGCTTCACTCAAGGAAAGCAACATACAAGGACAAAGCTCCAAGAAATGAAAATTAGAAGATTTGAAGTCTTGGAAGCTTGGATGCATCAAGATAGCCTATGTGTTTACATTAGGTATATTTTATATAGGCTAGTATACTTGTGCAACTCAATGATTTAGATTTGCATACATTGGCTCAAGCATTTTAAACAAAAAAGATAGTGAGATATGAAGTTTTACAAAAGTTAGTTTTTGACCTTTGGTCACTCCTTATATCATATCTCATAAGTGAAAAATCAGTTTTTCAAGTATCATCTCATTTGATAGTAGACTCAAAGTTCTTTCCAACGGTATATTATTTATTCAAAACGGAGTCCAAATGAGAAATATATGACTATTTAAAATATAGTTTGAAAAACTGAAAGTTGATTTTACTGTACTAAAAAATTATTCTGTTCTGACCTATAGTCAGTGTTTTGATTATATCTTTTAAACGAAAAATAATTTTTGAGTAAAACTTGGCTCATTTGAAACTAGACTCCAAGAGCTTTCTAATGATATATTATTTGTTTAAAACGGAGTTCAAATGAGGAAGTTATGAATTTTTAAAGAAAGCTCAAAATTTGTATTTCGCTACTGCCAGCCAGTGGTCGACCAGGCAGCTTCCGACTGGTCGACCAATTGTCCTGAAAATGCTATATTTTGCTACTGTCAGTGGGTGGTCGACCAGGTGACCCCCACTAGTCGACCAATGGACATCTGGACTGCATTATAAGTGCTGTAATGGCTATATAACGGCTAGTTTTGTAAAATCTTATATATATGACCTTAGATACACGATTTTGAGCTAGAACAAAGTCCTACAATGTGATATTAACTTCTTCTATCATCTTTGAGAGAAAGGAAAGCATTCTTGAGCCAAATCTTGCATATTCTCTATCATTAGAGTTATTAGAGCTTCATTTGTATTCATCTACTCTTTAGAGAGATTTTCTTTGTATTGTTGATTTTGATCAACACATATATTATTCCGAGTTGAGATTCGCAAGTATCGGTGTTGGAAGAACTTGCTTTGGGTTGAGGAGGAGCCCGGATTCATAAATTCTCCATTGTGGTTTCGCAAATACCCAGATCGAATTTGCGTGGTTGTAGTGGTTTGCAAGTATCCGGATTAAACTTGCAATTATAGTGGAAATACTCAAGTGGTCTCTTGAGGACTGGATGTAGGCTTGGATTAGTCGAACCAGTATAAATCTCTGAGTTTGCTCTCTCTATCCCTTACTCCTTTATTTGTGCTTATTGTTATCTATTCTTTATTTCCTTGCTCCTCATAATTATTCATCTTGATGGCATATTGATTTTCTGTGTTGTATTTATTATCCTAAACATTGTACTTTTACAGAAAATCATTTTAAATTCCAATAAATTTTTGTGAAAAATTTATAAAACCCAATTCACCCCCCTCTTGGGTTCCAACCATTACTTTCACTTCCTACTTAAACTAGGTGGCGGTAGATCATGTTCAATTTGATTTTTGATGAATGCATCTTTATTTCTCCTAAAAGCATGAACAGTCGGTAAAAACTGGCGATAACAATCAAACTAGGTGTTTTTTCTCTTGTGTTGCAAAGTAAATGCTTTTGAGTTGTGCATACAGTAAGAACATGCCAACTTACCTGCAGTACTCCACCCTAACAATATTCCATATGCTGGAAAGTCATTTATTGTCCACATCAACACTGCTCACATTTGAAAATTTTGGTTTGTTGAAATGTCAAAGGTGGATACTCCGTCCCACAATAGTTTCAACTCTTCAATGAGTGGCTAGAAGCACATGTCGATGCCAGCCTTTGGATTAGGTGGGCCCAATATAATGGCAGTAAGGAACATATATGGTGCAATCATGCACATCTCTGGCGGTAGGTTGTATGGCGTGACTATAACTGGCCAACATGAATATGGTGTACTGTGTTTACTGTAAAGGATAAACCCATCTGTACACAGACTGAGCCTAACATTGCATGGCTTACTGGCAAAATCTAAATACAATCTGTCAAAGTGTTTCCATGCTTTCCCATCTGAAGGATAGACCAAGACACCTTCATCTCTTCCATTATTGCAATGTCATCGCATGTGTTAAGCTAAACTCATCAAGGCATAAAGCTTTGCAACCTAGGAATAAGGGGCATATAGTGCATCATTTTCACTAGAACCAGTTTAGCCCTTTGTCTTCTCCTAGATTGATTTTCTTGATATCGAGATTCCTTACAAAATTTACATGCTAGCGTGTCCTCTTTATAGAACAGCATGTATCCATTCACGCAGACATCAATTTTTTTTACACAATAGGCCAAGTTTAGATATCAGTCTTTTTGTATTATACCAATCTATTGGCATGAGAATATCAGTAGGAGTAATCTCTCCCATAAACTTTCCATATCATTGAAAGACGACCTTGAAATGTTTCTTTTGAATTTAAGATTTAACATTCTGACCACAACAGACAACTCTGAGTGATTGGTACAACTCGGCCAAAGTGGCCTCTAATAGGCGTTTAGTAAATCAAAGAACATCTGAGATTCTGGATTTGGAGGTTGAGCTTCTAGATTTGGAGGGTGGTTGGCATTTAAATTGCTAGTGTCTTCATTATCTGGATCAGAGTCATCTCTGATATCAAAATTTTGTCGAGTCGCATACAAGATCATGGCCTGATATTTCGAATCTCTTTCACCAACAGTGAATGTCGATGAACTTGTGAAGTTATTAATAGTCTTGTGGCTTCACCACCAACCTTACCATGAGATGTCTATTACTAGTATCCTAGTTGAAAACTGTTGACCCTAAGGCTTTATGCCATAAGTTTTAATAATGACAAATGTATTTGAAATGTAGCATTGATATATATAAAGGTTAATTATCATATACATGCTACAAGTATTTAAGCATGACTATGTTATTTAATGTGTAATGTCTTATACATTAATCATGCTATTTATCATGAATTGAACTAACCATTTGGTTTGCAAGTAAGATATATTTTATAGGTTGGTTCAAAACAAGAAGAGTGAGCATTGGATTGAAGAACAAGGAAAAGTAACATCATGCCTCACTCAAGGAAAGCAATATACAGGGATAAAGCTCTAAGAAATGAAGAACTAGAAGATTTAAAGTCTTGGAAGCTTGGATGCATCAAGATAGCCTATGTGTTTACATTAGGTATATTTTATATAGGCTATTATACTTGTGCAACTCAATGATTTAGATTTACATGCATTGGCTTAAACATTTTGAACAAAAAGATAATGAGATATGAAGTTTTACAAAAGTTAGTTTTTGACCTTTGGTCACTCCTTATATCATATCTCATAAATGAAAAATTGGTTTTTCAAATATCTTAATCTCATTTGATAGTAGACTCAAAGATATTTCCAACGGTATATTATTTATTCAAAACGGAGTCCAAATAAGAAATATATGACTATTTAAAATATAGTTTGAAAAACTGAAAGTTGATTTTACTGTACTCAAAAATTATTCTATTCTGACTTATAGTCAGTGTTTTGATTATATCTTTTAAACGAAAAATAATTTTTGAGTAAAACTTGGCTCATTTGAAACTAGACTCCAAGAGCTTTCTAATGATATATTATTTGTTTAAAACGAAGTTCAAATGAGGGAGTTATGAATTTTTAAAGAAAGCTCAAAATATGTATTTCGCTACTGCCAGCCGGTGGTCGACCAGGCAGCTTCAGACTGGTCGACCAGTTGTCCTGAAAATGCTATATTTTGCTACTGTCAGTGGGTGGTCGACCAGGTGACCCCCACTGGTCGACCAATGGACACCTGGACTGCACTATAAGTGCTGTAACGGCTATATCACAGCTAGTTTTGTAAAATCTTATATATATGACCTTAGATACACGATTTTGAGCTAGAACAAAGTCCTACAATGTGATATTAACTTATTCTATCATCTTTGAGAGAAAGGAAAGCATTCTTGAGCCAAATCTTGCATATTCTCTATCATTAGAGTTATTAGAGCTTCATTTGTATTCATCTACTCTTTAGAGAGAGTTTCTTTGTATTGTTGATTTTGATCAACACATATATTATTCTGAGTTGAGGTTCGCAAGTACCGGTGTTGGAAGAACTTGCTTTGGGTTGAGGAGGAGCCAGGATTCATAAATTCTCCATTGTGGTTTCGCAAATACTCGGATCGAATTTGCGTGGTTGTAGTGGTTTGCAAGTACCCGGATTAAACTTGCAATTATAGTGGAAATACTCAAGTGGTCTCTTGAGGACTGGATGTAGGCTTGGATTAGCCGAACCAGTATAAATCTCCGAGTTTGCTTTCTCTATCCCTTACTCTTTAATTTGTGCATATTGATATCTACTCTTTAATTCCTTGATCTTTATAATTATTTATCTTGACAGCACATTGATTTTCTGTATTGTATTTATTATCTTAAGTATTACACTTCTACAGAAAATCATTTCAACTTCCAATTAATTCTTGTAAAAAAATTATAAAACCCAATTCACCCCCCCTCTTGGGTTCCAACCATTAATTTCAAAAACCTCTTCTCTAAAGGTTAACTTTTACATCTTCCACATCCATGTCAGTTCTATTTTTGTGTTTTGAACAAGGACACTTGATTTTTCCATCTAATGATGCATGTCTTTGGGCAAAAGCAATAAACTCCTCAACATTGTGTAAAAATTCTTCTGTATAACCCTTTCGACTAGGATTTAATCTATTGTACATACATGTTTGATGAGAAGGGATGTCCATTTTTTTTTTCTTAGTAAGAGTAACGGAGAGTGTTAACTGAGCAAAATGTTTAAACAAGGACTGTCAAACAAAAAATTACTACCTTGGAACTTGGAAGAGAGACACTGTATTAATTGTAATTCTTTCTTCACTTTCCTATAAAGTAGATGTGTGACTTTTTTCTTCTAAGAATATCTACTTTTTTTTTTTTACTTTTTCTCCACTTTGTCGTCTTTCAAATTTTCATATAAATTGTGTAGGTTTAATTAATATATCATTTATATATTTATCTATCCTTATTATCTCTATTTACCCTCATTTATTCTTATTCTTATCTATCATTGTAATTCATGCATTTCGCTTCTCAATATTCTTACTAATCACGTATTATTTATTTAATTTGTAGTATTGCTAATCAAGTGGCATTTATTTATCATAATTATTTATGATCCTCCTTTGTAATTAAAAAAGAAAAAAGACATGCTCTATTGCTCTCATTTGTTATAACAATACTATTATATAATAAAAATTAAAAGAATATGAAAAATACAAATAAAAAAATATTAGATCGTATATCTAGAAACTCCGACTCTAAGGTTTTTATCAGTATTAGTAAAAGTGTGATCTTTTTTATCTACTTTTTTAATTTGTTTTTTCTTTACACAACTTTTTCTTACTGTCATTGTAATAGTATTGTCGTATCTTTATCTTTTTCCTTCTAAGATTATCTATTTTTATGCTTTTTTAAAATTTTTTATGCAACTTTTTCTTCTTCTAAAATTTTAGTATAAGTTTTATTTACCCTCATTATTTCTATCATCTCATTAATTTTCACTATCCATTCTTATCTACCCTCATCATTTTCTCGCTTGCCACTGTCACTTTCATTTCACATCATAGAGAAAAAAGAAAGCGTGTGTGTGCTGGAAGAGAGCTGGAAGAGAAAAATGTGTGTAAGTAGATAAGAATTGCATTTGTTCTTCTCTATATGTTCTTATTTTTTAATCAGTCATTATTTACTCTCTCTCAGTACACCTCATATAATGTTATATATGCATAAATTAATATTTTTAAAAGGAAATTAATAATTAAAATATTATATTTTAAAGATAAAAAAATATTATACACATAAAAAAAATAAAAAGTAAAAAACTAGATTAAAAAATATAACATTGATGAAAAAAATAAAGTAAATAAATTAAAAATTGGCGACCCAAAATTAAATATAAATAAAAAATTTTAAAAATAATATATGAAAAATACAAATAAAAATACTTTTAAAAATTAAAAAAAAATGTGGGGGCCAGCTAGCCCCCACATACCTTCACGGGAAGTGACAACTCCCTGCACCAAGGCTTGCTCGTGAGGGCTAGTTGGCTCCCATGTTTTTTTTAATTATTTTTTTAGGTTTTTAAATTATTTCTTTTTAAAAAAATTTTATTCGTTTTATTTATTATTTTTTTAAAATTTTTATTTTTGTTCAAATTTCATTTTATTATTCTGCTCGCTATTTTTTGAATTTATTCAATTTTTTCTGAAAAAAGAGGTATTGTAAGATATTAAAAATAATACAACCATTAATAACAACAAAAAATGTTTGACATATAACATAATCCACAGTACATTTAAACACCCATTTAATTTACACAATAGATATTTTTTTATTCATTGTCATCTCTTCCTCCCTCTATTTCTTCTTCTACCTCCTCGAGGGGTCTCTTTCTCCTCCTTCTTCTTTGGTTGGTACCAACAACAGTATTGCTACTAGCAACATTATTGCTACCAACTTCGTCACCACGAGCTTGTCCAGAGAGATATCTCTGATTTCTAGTGTGTAGGTCTTGCAAACCTTTTTTCATTTTTTGCACATAACGGCTATCGGGCTACTAGAGAGTTATACCTTCCATCAGTTGCGCCAAGCCAGCCTGAATAAAAGTTGAAAAAAATGTAATTACTAAGTATAAACAAATATGAATTTTAGATAATTCAACGAGATCAAAATTTATATTTTACTATGTGATTTATCACTCCTGAATCTTGACTAATGAACCGACGAGTATGTTGAAAGTACCACTGCATATAAGGAGACAATGGTCCGAAGCATTCGGTTGCGAAATCAGCATCTATTACTTCTGCTGGCCAATTGTTCCATCTAGCAATGCCCTATTTGAAAATTTTTGACTAGTTCTTGTTGCACAAGACTTTTATCAAATGCAACCGGTCCCAAGCCTCTTTCCTGCAGAAGGATTTCTAGGGATTTCTTGCACCCGTGCAAATTGACGTAGAATGTGTTCGGGATATTGGCACTCATAAATGTGGAAGCAAAACATTGGCACTGCAGCCCGACCCACTTGTGTCCCAGTGTGACAATATTATGAGACCTCATCATATGCATAGGGAGTCCACCGAATCTACAAAATTTGACACAATGTTAATATTATACTAATCATATTAATAGATTTATTACATATATACCTCAGACTTAATTTCCCATCAAATCTAATATCTTTCTGTATCTACAAAGCATAATTTCTTGGGGCATTTGGGACAGATAAGCCCCCTTCCACCTTCATAAATGTAAATAAATTAGTAATTAAATAAATATACATTACCCAACAAATATATTTCAGTAAAGAAAATATACTTGTAACCCAAAGGTGGTCGTAGTAAATAATCTATAGGTAGAGGATTTGGTTGGACCACAATATCTCCTGCTATAATAGGAAATTTTGGCCAGATCCACATGTGTAAAAGGGCAATGCATCTAGCAATTTGTTTGGTGTCTATTAAGGTTACTGTGAAAAGCTCTCTATACAAAAATACTAATACGGCCTAGCCCTATGACATCTGTCCATACTCATGGAAATCAATAATAAAAGGGAGATACTTCAAGTTGACATAACTTCCAGATTTATCTGGCACCAAGTATCTGCCTACTAATTGTAAAATCCATGATCTAGCATAGCATGCTACTGTGGCTTGGTCTGCCTTTTTAGATAGCTCACCAAATGTGTCTGCTAGCCACTTAAGCGATAGTCTTTGCCAGCGGTTTAGCTCTAAAAACTTTAGTACATAAATCTGTCATGTTTGATATCTGTGAATTGCCACAAACTGGTCTTCCTACACATGGAAGTCCCAGTAACATTCTTACATCTTCTAATGTAACTGTCATTTCACCTAAAGTCAAGTAAAATGTATGCGTCTTCGGACGCCATCTTTCTACAAATGCATAAATTAGGCCATGACTGAATTCAAAATCTCATAGCACAGAAGCTCCGTAAAACCTAGCTTGTACAAGAAGTGGCACCATAGCGTGAGGTGGATGCTGAAGAAATTAGTCATTGGTCCATTTTCTATTCATTAATATATGATTGTTCGAAGGACATAAAAAATTATAGTAAAAAAGATAATTCAGAAAAACAGATAGAAAAAAATTATAATACACATAGCTAATTTAAATAAATAATACTTACTCTATCACTTCTCCCCGCTAAAGCAGAAATATGATATTCTTGCATGAATAGAAAACTAAGATTAAGTGGACTTGCAAATGCACTGATACTGATATCACTCATATTTGTTTGAAAAGAGAGAACAAGTCTGAGTGTAAGAAAGTATGAAGTATGAAAATATGAGGAGTGAGAGAGTGAAAGTGAAAAGATGAGTGTTTTCATGAGGGCATGTCTAGTGTGTAGGTTGGATAACTTTCAAAGGCACTAAAGTGTGTCTTGTAGTGGTGTGTCTTGTAGTAGCATGTGGAACTTGACAAAATATTTTATCTTTCGGATAACTTTTAATGTTGTGACTTGTGATTTTTATTTAATGATAATGATCATATTCACTTATACTCTAATATTTTATTTTTCATAATTTATTTAATTATATTATTTAATTATTTGTTATTATATTATCTCCTATTATATTTTCTTATAACAACTATTCAAATATTAAATAAATAAAATTAATTATTTAACTACGTTATAGGAAAAAAATCTATTTATAAAATAATTTTTTAGTAAATTTTTTAATTGTTAATATAAAATATAATTGATAAACGTCTAACATCAAATAATTATTTCTAATAGTTGTTCATATCTTTTTTTTCAATTCAAAGTTTGTTAATGTCTTTTTTTTAAAATAAGTACAGTGGTTGTGGATCCCACCTTACTTCTTGAAAAGAATATAATAGATACCCATAAATATTTTAGCTCATATATTTGACACCTGACATATTATCTAGCATCACATCATTTATTTATTAACTTTTTTTACCTATAATAATTACTATTCTCTTCACTTCCATTTTCCATTCAACCCATATTCATCATCCCATTTTCATCGCATTTGAGTTTCCTCATCTCTATTACAGTTATTTGAATACTTTTGCAGTTTTGCCAACATGAGTGCAGGAGCAAGAAAATTTGTCCAATAGTCAAATATCAAGAACACGTAGTAATGTTCAACCTGGGAATCCTTTTTCTTCTTCCAACACCAACATTGAAAAAATGTCACGGCAACACCAACCACATGGCCACCATTTCCTTATCCTTCTTCCTTTTTCAACACTTTAAATCTTCCTTTTAACTTTTATCCATATGTGCCATAGCAATTTTAAGGTAACGTATTACCAATTCCTCATCCTAGTTACACTCCAACTGAACCACCACTAATGTGGCAATTTTATGGCCGCAATGATACATCTAATATGCCATATACTTCTTTTCAAGTCCCAGTTAACTCACCAATGATGTCACAGCATATCATGCTCATCTATTTTTTTGCATTCTCAGACTTCCTTTCCACCTTTAAGCCCAACCCCCTGCACCTGATCTAGTTCCAACCTCATTTGGATCTTCACCAATACCAACAGAGGTCACAATCCACAGTGTATAAGATGATAGCAACATAATCAGAAAAGACCTCATTAGTCCAAATGGAGCAGTGTAATTAGTTTTTTTTCTATCAATCGTACTTATTATTCTATTTATTACATATTTTTAAATTTGCTAAGTTTTTTTTAAGTTTATTTTGAATCAAGTTTTCTCTAAACCATAATAAGATTAGAGATCAAATTGTGTCCATCATTAAATCAACATATGATACATGCACCATACACATGCTAGAAGGATGTACCAGAATCACTACGAATCTTGTGGTGCCTAGAATTTCAAGTATAGTTTCATTATCTTTATCTATTACAATCTTTTACCCCACATCATAATCTATTATTAATTATAAATCTTATTTGTTAAAAATATTATATTTGGTCACCACAACATGAAGGCTGTATTCAAAATAATTGGAAATATTGTGCATCAATGCGCTTAAAAGATATGATATATATAGAACATAAGAAAATAAAAAATCAGCGTAGATTGGAGAATCTATTTCTAATCAATTGTGTGGTAAATGAGAAACACCACATTTCAAGCAAGTTAATGAGCAAAAGAAAAAAAAACGATCTTTCAACTCTGGTGGATTTGGCTTATCTCTCCACATTGGAGGTTCTGTTTCAATGGCAAAGTATAAGAGAAGATTGGTAATTAATTTAATTTTTTATTATATTTATTTACTATTTCATCATTATATTTCATGCTTATATATATATATATATATATATATATTTTCCCTTGAACCTTAGACAAAGGAGTTGGGAAGAGAACCTACTGCATCTGAATTATTTTTTCGAACTCATTAGAATAAGATTGATCAAAGATGGGTTGATAAAAAATCCGAAGCGATATTTGTAAGTGTTATTTTATGTATAATCATATATGATATATATTTTATAATGCAGTCTAATTATATAATTTCATTTTTCTTAAAGGTAGAATATCAAAGGCTGCATCAATCTTCAGGTAGCTCTGAACAGCAATTATCAGATATTGATTTATGGATGAAAGTAGGAAGAGAAAAAAAAAAGGGCACATATATGGTTTAGGAGTTGAGGCATCTAAAATAGTTGGTGCCACAATCTTTAGATTTCATATACAAGAAGGCCAATCGCAGCTTGATTGTACTCGCTCTCAAGAATTTCAGTAGGTTTTAAAAGATACATTTATTCACTGTCTGAATAAAATCTTATGATGTGAAATTGAAAAGATATGAAGAAAAGGTAGGAAAACTAAGTAGTGAGATCACTATAATGGAAATTAGACTCAATGCAATGCAAAGATTTTGTCCTCCTCTACATCCACCTCAACACTTACTTTATGCTAGCTTAAGTGATCAAGGAAACACAAATGTGTATCGACTAAATGTAACATCTTTAAACAATGTTTCCAATTTGTTTATTCCCTTCGATATTCTAGCAACCAACAATATTCGAAACAACAACAATGGAGATGAAAAAAATGATGAAGAGTGGAAATATGTCTTATATATTGTTTTAATTTTATTTTAATTATTGTAATGCATTTTCACTAATGAACTATTTATTTAATGCAATTTACCATTTAGTTATGATAATTTATAAATATATTTGAATATTTAATACAATTTGCATATATAATTATTTTTCTCAATAAATATACAAATAATGACTTATACATTAACATACAAATAATATAAAATATATAAAACTTTATTTTCAGAAATGTTAAGCTAATTTTATATTGAAATAATAAATTATTCAATTATATTTTTTTATCGTTAAAATAATGTAAAAATATTATAATAGACTATGACACATTTATTTCGAATGTACATATTTTCTAATTGGCTATAAAACAATAATATAGTGCAAACTATAGTACGAAATGTTATTGCTTTCAGTCTTGAGGAACATAAAATTTTATGCATAATTTTAAAATATTCATCATATCGCTAATCTTTTATATATGAATCTTCACTTTCAATATCCTCGCACTTTATCTTTTTGTTTTTTGTTCTTCTCTCTCATTCATCTCCATTTTTTTGATTATTATCTTTGTCTTCTCTAGTTTTTCTTAGGTATGTTCAGAGATGTACTGACTCTTTTTTTTTTTAATCTATCTCATTCTGCTTCCTTTTTATTTGTTATTCATCTTTCTCTTCTTTGATTTTCTCATATATGTTCAGAGATATAAATACAATGGTATAATTTGCCTCTTTTATTTCGCATTATTCTTCATTGTAGCTTTTCTGATTTTATTTACAGTATATAACAGTTTCTATTATGTCTTCTTCAGGTAAAAAATTGTATATTTTCCAATAAAAAATCATTCTTTTCTCAATTTACTCGCTTCTTTTTTCTCTATTACCGTCTGATCTGTTTACATTCTTATATGTGAATAGGAACCAAGAATTGCACCTATTAATTTATTTGAACCCATTAATTCCTCTTTCCTCTCCTGAAACATTCTTGTCTCATTCTCATCTAGTGGAGAAAGAGAAGAAATATAGAAGAAGACGAAGACAATTAAAATTTTTTATATAAAAAAATTTGCAAATTCATTATTTCATTTTCTTTATAAAAATAAAAAATTTATCTATATCAAAATTTGTAAATTTATAATTTTTTTTCAATAACAAGTTTAAATCATTTTTTAGCATATCGTTAAACTAAAATTATAAATATATAATGTAAATTAATTATTTTTTTATAATTAAAAAAATCTACATAACAATTAAACTTTAAATATATAAATATAATAAATTCCTATAATTGTAAAATTTTTTATTTTATTTTACACAGATATAAAAAAATCTCGTCAACCACACTCTCAACAACAACCAAATTTTATTATATAATATTTTAAATTTATATTTTTGTTATTTTTTAATTATAATTTTTTATAAAAGTTAATCGAAATATTGTAAGGTCGACCAATTAATAGATTAACACGTGTATAACAATGATGTGAGCAATGGTTTGTACCCATACATGTGGTAGTGATTGTGAGATTAGAATTGTCACATCCCAAAAATTGAGCATGTGAAAAGATACTACTCATTTGATATAATTCTCAAACATACGTTATATACATATATTCTGTAAGGTTTTACATTCAACCTTAATCATTCATTCCACACTACAGAATTATATTCATCTGATAAGCAAATATAGACATACATAGTCTGATATTTCTATCTCATCGCAAGCCTAGGAGACCTATAGAAAGTACAGAGCGTTTCTAATATCCACATTAATAAGTACTGGTGTCCCACCAGACAGAAATAGAGAATAATCTCAAGGGGCTTCTAATCTTCAAACGGATACTCTTGTTCTTTATTTTCTGTATCTGAAAAAAAATAATCATAGGGAGTGTGAGTTTATTTAAAAACTCAGTAAGTAAATAACTGTACTATATAAAATATCAAAAGTACAAATACCACATTTACTCATATAATTAATTGTCTTATACATCGAGTAGTATGGGACTCTAACCCTTTCAAACTCATGAATAAGATTTCATAGATATACACCGAGTAGTATGGGACTCTAACCCTTTCAAACTCGTGAATAAGATCTCATAGGTATACGCCGAGTAGTATGGGACTTTAACCCTTTCAACTCGTGTATAGGTTTCATAGATATGCACTGAGTAGTATGAGACTTTAACCCTTTCAAACTCGTGTATAAGATTTCTTAGATATACACCGAGTAGTATGGGACTTTAACCCTTTCACACTCGTGTATTAGATTTCTTAGATATACACCGAGTAGTATGGGACTTTAACCCTTTCACACTCGTGTATTAGATCCCGTAGATCTTTACTCATTAATAAAATAGTGAGAATTCATCACACAGTACAATTGTCATGAAATAAATAATTTCTTCATACTCTTATTTCTACTGATCATCATATACTCCCATATGAAAAATTAATTGTTTATTATCCAAATAATATTGTAAATGGGACTTATATTGTACTTTGACTAGTAATATCAAATTAGCTGAGCAAGGTTATTCACTCACCTTGATGTTTGTCCAAGTTTACCTTGTTCCACACTAGAATTTGTGTAGGAAAATTTCCTAGTAAAATATATTACAAGGAATCATAAGAAAGGAAACAAAATCACGAAAATACGTAAAATTTTCTGACTGCTACAGTAACGGGTTGCTACAGTACGGTTTGCTACAGTAACGGTTTGCTACAGTGTCGGTTCGCTACAGTAACGGTTCGCTACAGTGCCGGTTCGCTACAGTAACGTTGACTGCTACAGTACCGTCGACTGCCGGCGCTACAGTACTGCTACAGTAACCGAAGAAAATTTTCTAGATTTTGTTTCGAAATCCCTGGTCGCTACAGTAACTCGGTTTTTTCAGAAATTTCTAACAATTTCATCCTTTCCCTTTTTTGTTTCAAAACCAGAATTTCAACTCTTTTAACCGATTATAACTCAAATATAACTTCTAAAACAACTGAGATTCATGAATTATCATCAAAATCTTCAAGAACAAAACCTCCTCTGATCTTCTACATAAACTGAAATTTAAGGAAAATAATCGGATTAAAGCTTACCTTTGATCCTTACAAAGCTTTTGAACCGAACAAATAATCGAACTTCTGAAGATCAAGGAAAGGATTTGAGAAGAAACTGAAGAACTGAGAGAGAAATGCTTTCTGCCTTCCTTCGGCTGAGTGAAAAAAATGAGGGGTACTATTGAAACTTTATATTAAATATTTCTAATGGGTTATTCAATAACCCATGGGTATCCATAACCCAACATCCAAACCCATCCAGTCAATTTATAATAAATGGACTAATGGACCATTCTGAAACCACTTTTCCATGAATTTCACCATTCTTAGAATATATCCCTCATTGTGCAAATATTTAGTCCAGTCATTTAACTCAATTTTCATAAATAATATTCAAAGAGAACAATTAAATATGAAAATTAAAAATGACCAAAATAAATAACTAAAGTAACGTTGTAGAATTCTAAAATACTCTTAAGCGAATTATATTCTGAAATTAACGGGTATTACATTCTACCCCCCTTAAAATAATTCGGTCCTCCGAATTAAAATCTTACCTCAAGTTTCAAATAAATGTGGATAGTTTTTCCACATCTCATCTTCTGCCTCCCACGTAGCTTCCTCGCGAGAATGATTTCTCCAAAGAACCTTGACAGTAGGAATTTCTTTGGTACGCAATTTCTTGACTTTTCTATCAAGGATAGCTACTGGTTCCTCTTCGTAGGTGAGAGTTTCATCGAAATGAACTTCTTGGGGTTGAATGACATGAGAAGGATCAGGAAGATACTTCCGTAGCATGGACACATGAAATATTGGATGAACTCCCTCTAGGTTGGAAGGTAGGTCTAGGCGATATGCCACATTACCCACTCTGTCTACAACCTCATATGGGCCAACATACCTCGGACTAAGCTTGCCTTTCTTCCCGAATCTCATTACTCCCTTCATAGGTGAGATTCGTAAGAAAACCATATCACCTATTGCAAATTCAAGGTCACGTCGTCGGTTGTCCGCATAAGACTTCTGTCTACTCTGAGCAGTTAACAACTTCTCTCTGATCAGTTTAAATTTATTTATATCTTCCTGTATCATCTCAGGTCCAAATATTTTGGTTTCACCAAGTTCAAACCAACCTATAGGAGATCGACACCGTCTCCCATACAAAGCCTCAAAAGGTGCCATCTGAATACTGGCTTGGTAACTGTTGTTATAAGCAAATTCAATAAGAGACAAATGATCTTCCCAACTTCCACTGAAATCCATCACACAAGCTCTTAGCATATCCTCTAAAGTCTGAATTGTCCTTTCGGACTGTCCATCAGTCTGAGGATGGAATGCTGTGCTAAGATTCACTTTGGTACCCAAAGTCTCTTGAAAGACTTTCCAGAACCGAGAAGTAAACTGAGGTCCTCGGTCTGATATAATGGATATTGGTATACCATGAAGTTTCACTATTTCTTTAACATAAATTCGAGCAAGTTTTGCTACACTGAAAGTGGTATGAACAGGAAGGAAATGTGCTGACTTAGTAAGTCGATCCACTATGACCCATATTGAGTCATTTCCTTTTGTTGACCGAGGTAAACCTACTACAAAATCCATAGTGATCCTTTCCCACTTCCATTCGGGAATATCTAGTTTTTGCATCAATCCAGATGGTCGTCGATGTTCAGCTTTAACTTGTTGACAAGTCAAACATCGAGCTACAAAGTCAGTCACGTCTCGCTTCATGCCCTCCCACCAGTAAACTTGTTTCAAGTCCTGATACATTTTCACAGCACCAGGATGTACAACGTAGGGCGAACCATGAGCTTCTATTAAGATTTCATGTTTCAAAGATTCAATGTTGGGGACACAGAGTCTCCCATTAAACCATAAGACTCCTTTTTCATCTACCAAGAAACTTGGTGCTAGATCTTGCCTTGCCTTATCTCTGATTTTGACCATATCAATGTCATTTTCTAAATTTACTTTTACTTTTTCAACAAGAGATGATCTAACTGTTAAATGAGCCAGAAATGTACCTGACTCAGTGATCTCGAAGAATACTCCATCAGCTTCCAATTCTTGTAGTTCATGTATTGGAGACCTCCTTATAGTGGCAATGTGAGCTAAACTTCCCATAGACTTTCGACTTAGAGCATCAGCCACTACATTTGCTTTACCTGGATGGTAAAGGATGGTACAATCATAATCTTTCAGAAGTTCCATCCACCTTCGTTGCCTTAGATTGAGATCTCTCTGCTCAAAAATGTACTTAAGGCTTGTGTGATCTGTAAAAATTTTACAAGTTTCCCCATACAAGTAATGTCTCCATATCTTTAGGGCAAACACTACAGCTGCCATTTCCAAATCATGAGTGGGGTAATTCAATTCATGCTTTTTAAGCTGACGTGAGCCATAAGCTATGACTTTACCATGTTACATCAACACACACCCTAAGCCTATCTTTGAGGCATCACAGAATACAGAGTAACCCCCTGGTCCTGATGGTAGAATTAAGACTGGTGCAGAAGTTAAACACTCTTTCAATTGGGTGAAACTTTGTTCACATGAATCATCCCAAATGTATTTAACATTCTTTCGGGTTAACTTATTTAATGGAAGAGCCGTCTTAGAGAAATCTTTGACAAAGCGACGGTAATACCCTGCTAAGCCAAGAAAACTACGTACTTCAGACACAGTTGTTGGTCGAGGCCATTGTTTTACTGCTTCAATTTTACTTGGATCTACATGAATACCTTCTTGGGAAATAACATGTCCCAAAAATGTTACATGACTCATCCAGAATTCACATTTTGAGAGCTTTGCGTACAACTGATGCTTTCTCAAAGTCTGAAGCACTATTCTCAAATGTTCAGTATGTTCTTCATGACTCTTTGAATACACCAAAATATCATCAATAAATACAATTACAAACTTATCAAGGAATGATTTGAACACTCTGTTCATTAAATCCATAAATGCTGCTGGTGCATTTGTCAACCCAAAAGACATCACAAGAAACTCATAATGTCCATACCGTGTACGAAAAGCAGTCTTAGGTATATCATCACTCTTAATTCGTAACTGATGATATCCAGACCTTAGATCAATCTTTGAGAAGTATTTTGCTCCTTGAAGCTGATCAAACAAATCATCTATCCTTGGTAAAGGATACTTATTCTTCACTGTGACTTTATTCAGTTGACGATAATCTATACATAATCTCATAAAACCATCTTTCTTTTTCACAAAAAGAACAGGAGCACCCCAAGGTGAAAAACTTGGGCGAATGAACCCTTTGTTCAACAAATCTTCCAATTGTTCTTTGAGTTCTTTTAGCTCAACAGGAGCCATACGATAAGGTGGAATAGAAATTGGTCTTGTGTCTGGGACCAAATCAATACTGAACTCAATATCTCTTTCTGGCGGTAATCCAGGTAAATCTTCTGGGAACACATCTGGGAATTCATTAACCACATGAATGTCTTCTAACTTCTGTTCTTTCTTTTCTAAATCTTTGGTAAAAGTTAGAAATCCCTGACATCCCTTTCGTAACATACGCTGGGCACTTAACATAGATATCATGTTGCAAGGTACATCACTTCGATCTCCTTGAAACACAAAATTACTCCTCCCCGGTATATTAAAGGAAATAACTTTGTCACGACAATTTATAGTAGCATGACAAGAAGATAGCCAGTCCATCCCTAGAATCACATCAAAATCTAACATATTGAGAACCATAAGATCTATCTCAGTTTCCATGCCTCCAGCGATTATTTTACAAGAACGATAACATGTTTTAACCATCAAAGTCTCTCTCATCGGTGTGGAAACCAAGAATGGTTCTTTAAGAATAATCGAATCAATTGCAAATCTCTTGGCAAATAGGGGTGACACATATGAGTGAGTAGAACCGGGGTCAAACAAAATACGTGCAGCAAAAGTATTAACAGATAATATACCTGTAACTACAGCATTGGATGTTTGAGCATCCTGTCGGGTTAGAGCATATATTCTTGCATTTCCTCTGCCAGCAGCTTGTTTTCCACGGTCACCTTGGCCTCTTCCAGAACCTCTTCCCATACTACCCCCTGTTGAAGGGGTTGGTGTTTGAGTAATAGATTGTGGTCGAGGTGGCAAAGTAGACCCTTGACCTGGTCTTGTCATGAGCTGAGGGCACTCCCTTATAAAATGTCCTTTTTGTCCACAGTGAAAACAGCCTGTACCAACAGTGTTTAACCTGCATTCTCCGAAGTGAAACTTTCCACATTCAGGACATTGAGGTTTTTCCCTTCTACCTTGAGTACCTCATCTACTAGAAGAGCTAAAACCACCCCTGCTCTCTGAACGAGGCTTAGCCACACTGGCTGTAGAATAAGTTGACTTAGTAGGAGTGGCTGGAGCATTTTGTGACGCAGTAAAGGGTTTCAAAGTTCCTGAGTCTTCCCCTTGATCAAAAGATCTTCTATATCTAGCTTTCTTCTTTTGACGATATTCTTCTTTATTCTTTGACCTCTTTTCCATTCTTCGGGCCACATCAACAGCCTCTGAGTACGAAGAGTAATCGTTCATATTGGAACCCACTTGATCATATAAGGCATCACGAAGCCCTTCCACAAACTTTTCTATTTTCTTCCTTTCAGAAGGAATGATTTCAGGGGCATATTCAGATAATTTAACAAACTGAGCTGAATACTCGTCAACAGTCATGGTTCCCTGCCGTAGATATAGAAAATCTCTGGCCCTGGATGATCGTTCACTTGCCGGAAGAAATTCATCCATAACCAATCTGTAAAATTCTGTCCACATAACTGGCGGTGCGCCTTGAATTCTAGCTTTCTTCCAGTTCCTCCACCATTTACCAGCCCTACCTTTTAACTGAAAGGAAGTGAATTCTACCTTTTGAGTAGGAGAACACCCTATAGCATCACAGATTGCTTCACAATCTTCAAGGAAACATTGTGGGTCCTCTTTGGGATCTTCCCCTGAAAAAGTAGGAGGCCTCATTTTCTGGAATTCAGACATTCTTACCTCTCTTACATTAACTCTTCCCGCTAACGGAGCTGGTGGTACATTTTCAGCTTCAACAATAGGAGGATCCACTGGCAGGTTAGCTTGTGCAGCTCGACCTCTCATTTCAGCCTCAAATCGGTCAAATCGTTCATTCATCAAATGAATCACATGTGCAATAGTTGCATTACCGACGTGAGCATCAGGTTCGACTCTTCTTGCTTGCTCACTAGTTGCGCCCTCAGTACTTTGAGCATGTAAACTATCACCACGGTTAGGATCATCTTGCACATGTACTGGTGGATTTATGGCCCTCCTTGGACCCATATGCTCATTATTATTAGAAGATCCTTCTGACATTGATCTGTCACAGATCTACACACATAACAAACAATTTTCAGAAATAAACAAAATATCACTTACTAGCCCCACTGAGAAGTTATCTATAAAATGACGTTATACTCTACAAGGTCTTTTATGGAACCTAATCCTATGGTCATGCCGCGGCTCATGACAATAGGGAAGGGCCCACAAAGATCACTTTGCTCTGTACTCTATAGGGGACCTATAAAACCTTTCCTCTGATACCAAATTTGTCACATCCCAAAAATTGAGCATGTGAAAAGATACTACTCATTTGATATAATTCTCAAACATACGTTATATACATATATTCTGTAAGGTTTTACATTCAACCTTAATCATTCATTCCACACTACAGAATTATATTCATCTGATAAGCAAATATAGACATACATAGTCTGATATTTCTATCTCATCGCAAGCCTAGGAGACCTATAGAAAGTACAGAGCGTTTCTAATATCCACATTAATAAGTACTGGTGTCCCACCAGACAGAAATAGAGAATAATCTCAAGGGGCTTCTAATCTTCAAACGGATACTCTTGTTCTTTATTTTCTGTATCTGAAAAAAAATAATCATAGGGAGTGTGAGTTTATTTAAAAACTCAGTAAGTAAATAACTGTACTATATAAAATATCAAAAGTACAAATACCACATTTACTCATATAATTAATTGTCTTATACATCGAGTAGTATGGGACTCTAACCCTTTCAAACTCATGAATAAGATTTCATAGATATACACCGAGTAGTATGGGACTCTAACCCTTTCAAACTCGTGAATAAGATCTCATAGGTATACGCCGAGTAGTATGAGACTTTAACCCTTTCAACTCGTGTATAGGTTTCATAGATATGCACTGAGTAGTATGGGACTTTAACCCTTTCAAACTCGTGTATAAGATTTCTTAGATATACACCGAGTAGTATGGGACTTTAACCCTTTCACACTCGTGTATTAGATTTCTTAGATATACACCGAGTAGTATGGGACTTTAACCCTTTCACACTCGTGTATTAGATCCCGTAGATCTTTACTCATTAATAAAATAGTGAGAATTCATCACACAGTACAATTGTCATGAAATAAATAATTTCTTCATACTCTTATTTCTACTGATCATCATATACTCCCATATGAAAAATTAATTGTTTATTATCCAAATAATATTGTAAATGGGACTTATATTGTACTTTGACTAGTAATATCAAATTAGCTGAGCAAGGTTATTCACTCACCTTGATGTTTGTCCAAGTTTACCTTGTTCCACACTAGAATTTGTGTAGGAAAATTTCCTAGTAAAATATATTACAAGGAATCATAAGAAAGGAAACAAAATCACGAAAATACGTAAAATTTTCTGACTGCTACAGTAACGGGTTGCTACAGTACGGTTTGCTACAGTAACGGTTTGCTACAGTGTCGGTTCGCTACAGTAACGGTTCGCTACAGTGCCGGTTCGCTACAGTAACGTTGACTGCTACAGTACCGTCGACTGCCGGCGCTACAGTACTGCTACAGTAACCGAAGAAAATTTTCCAGATTTTGTTTCGAAATCCCTGGTCGCTACAGTAACTCGGTTTTTTCAGAAATTTCTAACAATTTCATCCTTTCCCTTTCTTGTTTCAAAACCAGAATTTCAACTCTTTTAACCGATTATAACTCAAATATAACTTCTAAAACAACTGAGATTCATGAATTATCATCAAAATCTTCAAGAACAAAACCTCCTCTGATCTTCTACATAAACTGAAATTTAAGGAAAATAATCGGATTAAAGCTTACCTTTGATCCTTACAAAGCTTTTGAACCGAACAAATAATCGAACTTCTGAAGATCAAGGAAAGGATTTGAGAAGAAACTGAAGAACTGAGAGAGAAATGCTTTCTGCCTTCCTTCGGCTGAGTGAAAAAAATGAGGGGTACTATTGAAACTTTATATTAAATATTTCTAATGGGTTATTCAATAACCCATGGGTATCCATAACCCAACATCCAAACCCATCCAGTCAATTTACAATAAATGGACTAATGGACCATTCTGAAACCACTTTTCCATGAATTTCACCATTCTTAGAATATATCCCTCATTGTGCAAATATTTAGTCCAGTCATTTAACTCAATTTTCATAAATAATATTCAAAGAGAACAATTAAATATGAAAATTAAAAATGACCAAAATAAATAACTAAAGTAACGTTGTAGAATTCTAAAATACTCTTAAGCGAATTATATTCTGAAATTAACGGGTATTACAAGAATGATATTTTTCGACTAAAAATCCGTATGACGAGTTCAGTAGACAATATGTTTTAATAAGAAATTAGTAAGAAAACAATTATCGACTATTGATTTTGCTACTGAAAAATTTCAGTAGCTATTCACTAGGAATAACAATTTTGCTACTGAAATTCATTATTTTCCTACTGATTTGGCTGTAGATATTATGCCTCTTTCCTATAGTGAAATATTAAAAAAAACATACAAATGTGAGACAACCAGCTTGGGATATCTTGCTAATGTAGACCTAATTTTTTCCAGAGCTATCAGAATATGTTAAGTTCATTGGCCTAGTCTGGTTCTATCGTGTAAATGAAATAGGATGAGCTAAAATTTTAGTAACCTATATTTGATAATGGCTTTTATCTCATAGTGCTAAAGTGGGCTAGCCTCGATGGGTTTTTTTTTTAAATAGAAAATTCTAATAATTTTTTTTTTAAATTAGGACTTTAGATTTGTAATTTTTGTTTTTTGTTATTTTGATCATTAGTTATCAAGGTCCTCTATATAAAAAATTGGCTCATGAAGGATGAAACAATGTATATGACTCAACATAATGTTGTAATTCAAAAGAGAGACTTCTAAAATTAAAAATGAAATACATAATGTTAATATCAACAATGCCACTACTCAAACATATAAAGATATAGATATTAGAGAGATTAGAGATTCAAAGCTAGAGAATAAGATCCTTAAGTAATATGAAAAAGATAATTTTATTGATAGACTCAAATAATTCAATCAGTTAAGGGAAGAATATAATAAATGAAATTAAATAATAATTATATACAATTTTATAAAATAACAATAAAAATTGTTGAATGTGTATAATATAAAATTTTGAAACCTTTAAAATTATTTTAATTTAATCAATTCAATTATAGTTAATAAAAACTAAATTTCTAATCAAGTTAAGTAGATTACAAAAATTTAGTTGCAAAGCCAATCCATTTGATTCCGTATGTTGTTAACATTATAATTTCAAAATTTCAAATACAATTAAAACGAATTAAATTTTTAAATATTTTAAATATTTTAATTTTAAATATCTATTATTTTCGTTAAACTTCCATTAGATAATTATCAATAGGGAAAAATATACTTTGCTGGAGCTAGCAACCAAAAATAAAAAATTTTGTTGCAAAATAAGAACAAATGTTAGTAGAAAAATGCATGTAGTACTTGGCAAAAGTTCAAATATTTTGTCTTTCTTTATGGTAATTTTTACGTCTCCCATAAGTTAATTTTGTTATATTATCCGGTGCAAGAGTACTTAGACGTATTACTTTTAGGATATACTCAAGTACTCACCCTTTTATTTACTACCTCTATACGAAGGTAATAAACTGGACTTATTTTCTCCCACATCTTTCTTTATCCAAAACACACAAATATGATAGAGATTTTTTCACACATAAGAGATTTAATCTTTCTTTTTTTTTTTTTCGTGCATATGACTCAACCAAGAAGCCATATATATATATATATATATATAGATTTCCGTGGCAAATAACCTGTTGGTGAATAAAGAGAATTAAAACACACTCCATGTACATAAAAGCCATGATCCCAACGTATAGACTCAACAGGTTATTTGCCACACACACACACACACACACACACACACACACACACACACACACACACACACATTTTCCGTGGCAAATAACCTGTTGGTGAATAAAGAGAATTAAAACACACTCCATGTACATAAAAGCCATGATCCCAACGTATAGACTCAACAGGTTATTTGCCACACACACACACACACACACACACACACACACACATATATATATATATATATATATATTTCCGTGGCAAATAACCTGTTGGTGAATAAAGAGAATTAAAACACACTCAATGTACATAAAAGCCATGATCCCAACGTTTACTTATAAATACAAATGATGGTACTATTATAAATATTAAAGCCTAATATCATGAGCCTTTAATTCACCAATCAAAGCAGAGTTTTCAAGAAATGAATGTGCAAATTAACCAATAGTTTCAAAAATTTAATATTATAATTATTATTTTATAACAATATTATAACTCCCCCAATTATGCATATCATACACATACTATCACATATTAAATGCAAACATCCCTCCTTATGAGTTTACATTCCCATGAGGTCACATCTCAATAGATTTATTAACGTGGGTCTACGTTCTCATAGACTCACCGTCGAAATATTACCCCATGGATCTATGTCTCCATGAGTTATCTCTTATACATCGCGTCCATTGACCTTGTGGTGCGATTCCCATTCTAAGTCCTAGCTCACACCCTAATACGACGGCTACTAGTTATGATCCCAGGAGTACACTACTAGGCTTCATCCCTCATGGGTCTACATTCTCATGGAAGAACCAAGCAATGTGTCCAATAATTTAATTTTTAAAAAACTATGTTTGTTTCAATTTAACCTCTTGTTTATCAAAGTAGCTTTTCACAACTAAAAATTTAAGATTTGACAAGAGTATGTTTTGTGATTTAAAAACAAAAAAAAAACCTCGATTTGAAATAAATGTAGACTTTCAAAGACTAAATTAAGAAGTATGATTTGTTCCTAGATCCTGAACCGTCCATCTTCAAGATTGACTTTCCAGATTATGGTTCTTTTTTTTGTCCCTTTTTTCTAATTTCATTTTCTTATAAAAATGAAATTTTATCTTAGACTATCGATTTTCAAGATTGAGTGTCCAGTTGGAACAAGACCTAATTAAGAATAAGAGAGGATCTTGTTTCCTAAATGTAGACACTTGATCTTTTATAAAAACTGGTAAACTAGTTACATAACAGTTTAGCTTAACTCAATGAATTGGTCACTAAAAACACCAATCAAAAACTGAAAAAGCGGGGTGGTTCAATAGTTAAATCAATTTTAGTTTTAGTTTTTAGTTGTTTCATACATTTTTACTCTTCATACATTTTATAAGTACTAATTCGTTATTATACATATAGGTGGTATTGATATAATATTTTGTAATTAATTTTAAATTTTGTTCCACATTTATATATTATTCGGATTAGAGATTATTGATTAATGTATACAAAAATATTTAATAACTTATTTAGATCCTTTGTAAGTTTGTCAAATTTAAATATAAAAACTCATTAATTTATTATATTAAAATTTTGACGTATAGAGTTAAATATATATGTATATGTGTGTGTATATATATATATATATATATATATATAAAATAAATGAGCCATGGGGTTATGTCAATTTGATCGTTAATTAAAAAATTAAACGTTTCAATTTAGTTTCTAAAAATGATGTTTGCTTCCATTCTATCATTTTTATTACTAAATTAAAAAATTCTACTATTGTCAAATCTCAAATTTTTATTGCTAAAAATTTCTTTGATGAAGAAATAACTAAATTGAAACAAATATAATCTTTCAAAGATTAAAGTAGACACTTGATCTTTTAAAAATTAAATTGAGATAACTATAATATTTTAAGAATCAAATTAAAAAATACTCTTTAGATTCGATGATACTGGACCAACGAACACTTGATAACTGTTCAACAATGAAACTTGGACAAAGTTCGGATATTAAAAATATTCAAAATAACTTTGAACAAGCTCAGATTTAACTTTTAGAAATCTAATAATTGCCGATTATTAATGGATGAATAGCATATTTAATACTTGCTTTCGATATCTGTATATTATATACTTTTCAAAAAAAGTTATGTAAAACAAGCTGGATTCATTAATTTTTTTTGTAAATTAATTGTTTAAAATAATGACAATTATAAATGTTTAAAACTTTAAAATTATATTTAAATAACTTTTTGAAAGGTAACTAAGAGCATCTCTAATGAGGGTTTTTAAAAAGTTCTTAAATTTAAGAACCGATTTTTATTGAGGTTCACCACTAGGTTCACTATGCTAGTTACCACGTGTAAGAACGGTTCTTATATAAGAACCATTTGTTATACCAAAAAAATAATAAAATAATGAAAAAGTAAATTTTACATTAAATATAATAAAAATGATATGTTCCCCATTCATATCCGCAGAGAGAAACTAAGTTGCTTATCGTGGGACTTATTTTTGAGCTTTTAAAAGTTACACAATTGAAGTAAAGAGTTGCTTAAGGTGGTGGAAAGTTGCTTAAAGCCAAAAGTGATGATGTGATATTGTGGGATCTACAATAAGTAACTCAAGTGAGGTTTACAATTGGAAATGCTCTAAGGGCATTGAGTAATTTAGATACCTTCTTTTAATACCCAGGACTTATGATCCAATATTTATTATCTTAATTTTGTAAAATTCTAGAATGTCGTGGTAACTTGATGAATTTTGAATCTAGTATTTTGAGTTGAAATATGGAAGAATAATTTTTAAAAAATTAAATATTATATATATATATATATATATATATATATATATATGAACAAATATATGAATTTATCATTAAATCATATTTTTTATTGTTTAGTTCTTGAAATTTATGTTTAACCAAGTTAGTCCCTATAAGAAAAAAGTTATAGACTTGATCCGAATTCGTCATTTCATAGGACTAAATTATACAATTATTCATCCTTGAAGGATTGATTCAATGAGAAAGTGTAACGATCCATTTTATAACATTTAGGAACTAAATTAGTTGGAGTTAAAATTTCAATGACTAGACAATCAAACTATGGTGAGAGGATCGCAACTTGTCTGTAAAGACAAGCAGCATTCTTGTCTCTCCATTAACCGTTGGATCTCAAATCCAATGACTTAGATTTTAAGTGGTAATTTTTTATAAAAAACAAATACTGAAATTTGGGTCGTTAGATGTAATATCCGCTATTTTCGAATATTATTTTATTTGAATTTCTTAAGGAATATTTTTAGTGCAAGAAAAAAAAATCGTTTGGAGGGAAAATTTAAGGATTTAAGTGGCAAGGTGTTTAATGTGGAGGGTTACTGGGTTGGTCTGAGGGAAAGAAGGTAATTTCCCATGGCAACCAACTATAATATATTCAATCACACACACATCTTATTCACTCTCTCCTCTCTCTCATAGTTTCCTTCCCCCTCCTACTCTCAAGTTACCCTCATCTCCATTTCCCACCCAAATCTCTTCACCCAAGCCTACAACCACCATCCTCTGATAACGGCATTGGTCTCTGGCGAGCTTCCACGCCAGAAAAAGGGCAATGGAAGGAAGACGAGCCTTTCTTTTTCCTTCTCCTTATGCCATTTTCAGATTTTTGGGCATGAAGGGTGGAAATGTGTTTCTTTGCAAGATCTGAAGCTTGGGTAGTAATTTGTAACCCTCTAGGATGCTTGTAGATGGATTTGGAACCACTAATTCATGGATTTAACCAAAGTAAGAACGGATTTCTTAAGATGGAAGAGCATAGGGAGAGAGTTAGGGTTTATTTGGAAATTTCTTGTTTGGGACTTGTATGATTGGTTTTAACTTGAAAAATTGGTGCCAAATTGATCCCAGTATCCCAAGAATGAAACCCCATGAGAAGAATCATAGAAAATGGTAAAGATTTAAAGAATATAGGACAAAAACTGAGCTTAGTTTGTGCTTCCATATTCGTGGCACCTGCTACCAGAGGCTACTCGAGAGACAGGGTATTGGCGCCTCTGGTGCCAGCGCTTGATATTTGCTTGGTGCTTTGAAGGGGGCTTGGCGCCCATGGGCCAAGTAGGGCACCTGGAGCGCCATTTCCTGGGCATGAGGAAAATTTTGGAAACTTGGTGCTAAGATTCTTTTTGATGTCTCATAGGTTTAGGCATGGTTTGAGACTTGGCAGCGATACTCTTTGGAGACCAAAAACACTTCAAATCCAGGTGAGGGATGCTTTTCCACTTCCACTTTGAATTGTATATTAACTCATCTGTAGATTCTAATGCCTAGTTGCGATAGTGCTGCGATAGTATTGGGAATGAATTAATGGGGAAAAGAAGGTCTTAAGGTCGAATCCATAAGAAAGGGATTAATGAAGTTTGTGTGTGGTTATGATGGTTTTAAAACTTCATGGATCTACGAAATTGCTAATAAGGGGTTAACTTAACTTATATCTTGATTTGAGATGTGTTGTTTAAAACTATAGTAATCATTTCCATGCTTTTTGGTATTCAAATGAGTAAGCCCTAAGTGGTTTTAAAAAATCAACTTATATGAATACGTTTAAAGTAGTAAACAATTCCATTATTTTGATCATTACTTTTGCCTTTGCATATATGTGTCGAGATGGGGATTTGATCCACATGTACTAAATGGATTAGCATGACCCTGCTTGTTAACCCTTATTGACTATTTTGTGGATTGTGACATAATTCGAATGAATATTTGAAAAGTACTTCTCCATTGTTAGGGTGTTGTCCACTTTGAGGTTGAGTGCATAATGTGCTATACTTTTATGCTGTGATTAAATATGATGTGATGTGTCACATAATGTGGATGAATAGTTATTTGTTATGTTATACCTTATGTTCTATTCCTATTATGTGTAATAAAAATTCCTCGCCTATTGGATGTATTTACCTATGAGGAAAACTTTTACTTCCTAATGGTTTTTGTTATCACTATAAATTGAATATTATTAATGTTGAGGTAATATTTAATTATGTTGTGTTATATGTGATAGTTATGGTGGATTCATATACATATAATCCTGAGGATTTGCTAGGAGGGAATTATAATATTAAAGCTTTACCAAGAGGGAATTATATTAATTATTGTGGATTGACCTCGGTGGTCTCCTTTATGTGATTTAGTCTCAGTGGCTCATAATTAAAAATGTTCTGAAATGGTGGATAACATTATTATTATAAATGTCTTGGAATGGTGGACAACATTATTATTATAAATATTTTGGAATAGTAGACAATATTATTATAAATGTTTTGGAACAGTGGATAGTATTATTATAAATATTCTGGAATAGTAGATAGCATTAAAATTATAAATGTCCTGGAACAATGGATAACATTATTATAAATGTCCTGGAATAATGGACAACTTTATTATTATAAATGTCCTAGAACAGTCGACAGTATTAAAATCATGTGTGTGCTTATTTATGGATATCCTTCTTGTGAAGACTCTAGTATTGACTATATATATATATATATGTGTGTGTGTGTGTATGTGTGTGTGTGCACGCCTACTAGTAATCTATTCCGGAAAGGGATTAAGTGAGTTGTGGGTTATGATATGACTTAGTGGTACTTAAATATATATATATATATATATATATATATATATACGATAGGACTTCTCTACTTGACCATACAGGTTATGTTGGATAAGACTTCGATCTAATGTTAGTGAATAAAATTTCACTTTATCTCTCATCATTGTGAATGATGGATGGTGATAAAATCTATGATTAAATTATCTTATAACTTGTATTGGCAGTGTTATTTGTATATTGACTGTAGGTTTCATGTTAGTCACTTGTGAGGTGTGAATTGGTGATGACGTATATGATCTTCCTATGGTCCTACTTCTGTGAAGGGTGCCTAGTTTTTGTTCTTCCTATGGTTACTTTTCCCTTTATTGAGTTTTATGCTCATTCCCTCTCTTTACATCACTTACAGGTTTTTCATATAGTTGATGAGTCTCTGTATGAGGAATAACAGAGTTTTTGGGTCTGTATTCCTCTATTTTGGAATGCTGGTATGTCTAATAGTTGGGTGTCCGAGTCACTCTGTAGTTAGATAGAATACCTAGGAATTCTGTGCTGTATGTAAAGGGATCATAACAATCATATTCATTATTAAATTTCTATTCATATATTAAATTACTGCATTATGATTGGAAAGGAACCCTTTATATGTTATATTTATCCTACGTGTTAATGGCTTGATATTAGGCTTATGATGATGGATGGAGTCCACCTTTGTACTGGCCATGTTACTGTTTGTATTTAGAGACAAGCAGCATGTAATACCCATGAAAAATAAAATATAAATATTTATTTACAAACTACTATTACTATTTCAGTATACGGTACTATTCACCAGTATAATACTATTTACGTATATGGTACTGTTCATTTATACAATCAAAATGTTAAGTACTAGATGTGGTTTGGTTATAAGAGAAAACTAGAAAGAAGTTCGTAAGAAAAAATGACGTTTTATGTGTAAAAATACCCATAGGGACTAAATTAAAAGGACTGAATTGAAAAGAAACTTAAAGGTCTAAGGTGAAAGGATAGTTTTCCCTTTAAGTTTCTAATAGTAATAACAAAAAAATTTTCCATCGTACGCGTAAGGTGCACAGTAACTGCATTATTAGAAATGTCATTTTCATGAATAATAAATTGAATATTTTATTAGCGCATAGTGTCAAATAGTACCCTTGACTTTTGCTATAAATAGGCCCTTCCATTTCACTTCTAAACTCACACCTTCAACTTCTCTTCTTCTCTCCTTAAGTTTCTCTTACTCCAAAGCTAGGCCTCTGAGATTTTGGGCCTTTCTTTTTTTGCTTAGGTAAGGATACTATGCCCTTTCTATGTCTTTCAAATTTTAGAAGTTATTTTCTTAAGTATGCTCTGTGGTTGCTGCTTTGGCCGATCTTCCACATCAGAAAAACTGTCGTTAGCTGTTTATATGTTATTTTGATTATCTGATTACCGAAATAGAATGTAAACTGTGAAGAATACATGTCTAGGAAAGTTCTGGCTAAGGAAAGACCTGGTTTTTAAGTGTGTCCATTGTGACCCTCCACTCTTTCCTGGGAACTTACCTGGTGTACTCTTTTACAGATTGTATTCTCTATTTCTGGTATAAACAATCTCCGTATGTACGAATAGTATCTGTATATATGAATAGTGACCGTACATATAAATAGTGACCATATATATGAATAGTAATCGTATGTATGAACAATATCTGTATGAAAACAATCCTAACTTGTTTTCTCTAATCTTTCATGAAAATCTCTGTAGCGGAATACTGAAATTCATCTGTGTACTCTTGTCCGTAACGACTTAGAGAAGTGATACTCGTACGGAATCCAGGTGAGTGAAACGACCCTGTTTTAATAGAGTTTTAGCATTATTGGTGATAAAAAGTATGTCGTAGGACACTCCCAAGATTCATAGGGGGAAATTGGATTCAGAATGACGAATATAATGAGATATTAATCCAGAAGTATGGATAAGACGAAGCAAGTATCTCATGATGATGTGACATTTGAATCATATAGTTATATACTATACCTATTATATGGATGAGTATTATATTGTGCTTCTGATTATGATATGAAATACTGTACTATTGATTGTGATTGAGCGGGACAGTACCCCCTCTCACGGCAAGGCGAAAAACCCGGTTTAAAGGGTGTCTTGACCAATGAGTGTGGAGACAACGATTCCCTCAGTAGGGATATAGCCCGGATTGGTGATAAATCCGTGAGGCGCCCTAGCTAAGAGGATGAGGTTGTGCGTCATGGCGGAAATATACAGAATTGGTGAGCTAGCCTGTGTGCGCTCTCCGGGATATATTGCCATTGATGAGTACTAGTAACGTTTGTTGAATTGGTTGTGCGTCATGGCAGAAATATACAGAATTGGTGAGCTGGCCTGTGTGCGCTCTCCGGGATATATTGCCATTGACGAGTACTAGTAACGTTTGTTAAATTGGATGAATTTTTATCTTCTTGTATGTAATTTCTGACTATGTCTATTGGTTGAGTATGAGCCTTCTGGTATGCTTGCATGACTGGTAATGTATTTGAATTTTATTAACGTGATGCCGATTCGCTCACAGAGTTTAAAAGCTCACACTCTCTGTACAACCTTTTTGTTCAGATCAGGTTGCCGATGAAGAATATCTGCTAGAAGAGTAGATCACTTTGATCCTCCCGCTATCGGGTAGGCCCCTCTATTGTTGTAGATTATGTTGCTCTGTAATCGTCTAGGACATCTAGGTCAGGGGTTTGGTATTTGGCTTGTATTTCAGTACAATAATGTATTTTATGTTGAGGATCTATTATTATATGTAAATAATCTCTATGAATTTCAAATAAGAAAATTTGATATATTTTCTTCAAGAATGATTATTTTGATAATATAGAGATAATGACTAATAATTTAACTCATGGGTAGAATTTATCGAAAGGCTTACAGTGATGAGATATTTATCATTGTGCCGGTCATGTGCCCAGAAAACGGGTCGTGACACAGCAGATCTGAATTCCTAAAGACAACAACATGCTTGTTTCTCTACAGCCCGTTGAATCCAGATTTCAGTATTTTAAAAAAATAGAAAAATTCATAATTTGAAATCTGAGCCATTGGATTTCAGATCTAACGGCTCATAGAGAAACAAACATGCTGTTTGACTTTAGAGACAAGTAGTGGATCTGAATTCCAAACTATGGGGAATGATCACTGTATTATGAATAATAAAGTCTATAAATACATATATTTAAGATTTAGAAATGTAAAATTTCATGGCGTGCTATCCTCATTTGTAAGGACACTAAGATTTGGAAAAGGTAGTGAGGTTTCAGGTGAAGGAGTGGTGACAACCCCATTGGCGTCTTCAGAGGGTCAAACTTTATACTTAGTGACATTAAAAGGAACTAGTGTTGGGGACACCTTTGTGCCTTTCAACACTTCAGGAATACTATCGAAAGGGAACATAATAATTGAGTCCAGCATACCCACAACATACTTGCCTCAAGATTTCTATGACTTTCTGGTACAAGAATTGAAGGGACACAACACTTCGATGCCCATCAAGGACGACCATATTTAGGGTCACAACTATGTTACATGAGTGAGATAAACCTTGATGGGCCAATCTTGACCGCTTATTTTGACAATAATGCAGATGTGCTGTTGATGCCGATTCAGACCTTTATTCCTCCAAAAAATGGAGTCTTTTGGTTTGCCATGACTGGCACTAGTGATATGGTTTTTATATTTGGAAATTTTGCTTAGTCTGATGTTTTGATTAGATTTGATCTTGATAGAAAGATTGTGTCCTTTAAGCCAAATGATTGCACCAATCAATAGACATTTTTTATTGGAAGTGGATTCCTCCCCAAGCTTCAGCTCCAACATGAACTGTTGGATGCGCCACAACCAACGTCCACCTTTTTTTTGGGTAATTTTTTTGCCTTTTTTCTTAAATTTCACTAATCATTCAATCTCTGTCAACAATCATAAAATCCAACGACTAGTATAATTTTTTGAAAAAATAAAGAAAAAACATGGACCATTGGAGGCACATTCAACGGTCCACGTTTAATTTTTTTGAAAAAACAAAGAAAAAACGTGGACCATTTACCACCATGAACTAGATTGTAACATAATCAACCAAAAAAATTCAAGAAAGGAGACAAAAGACAGTTTCCATGAAAACCCTCAAAACTCACTTCAACCTAGGGCACAGATAAATTCAAGGATTTAGAGAAGATTAATGAAATACAATCTTACCTTTAGTCCTAGAAATGTCTAGAGATGCTAAAAGCAAGTAGAAACTGAAGTCTAATCAGTGAAAACACAAGTTGGATGAAGAAAGAGAAGAAAGAAAATAGGGTTTCTCCACTGGCCTAAATTTCAGTAAGTTAAAAAGTAAAGGGAAAAGGTAGAAAGAACCTTATATGGGTGGTGGGTCATGGGTCGACCCATGGGCCCTACACCCAACCCACTTGACCCACTTCCACAGTATCTCAAATAAGTCACATAAATTCCAATTAATTATTCTTCCTCACATTACAGAAAATTACCACAAAACCACAAATCATCCAATCCAATCACATAATATCAACTCCATAAATAAATTACCAAAAGTATTCCTCCAATTTATGGAAATTAAATGATTGGAAATACAAAAAAATAAAAATAATGCTATTAAATATAGCATTAAAAATAGCGTAATTCCCACAAAAACATTTAAATATCGTAATACCGTCAATTATATAAATATAATTGGTGGGTATTACATTCCACCTGCTTAAAAGAATTCGGTCTCCCAAATTCAAAACTAACCTTGAGCCTCAAACAAGTGTGGATATTTCGTTCGCATTTCTTCTTCTACTTCCCATGTAGCCTCTTCATGAGAGTGATTCCGCCACAAAATCTTGATAGAAGGAATTTCCTTAGTGTGAAGCGTTTTAATTTATCTGTCAAGAATAGCTACAGGTACTTCTTCATAGGTGAGAGTTTCATCAAACTGTACCTCCTATGGTTGAATAACATGAGAAAGGTCAGGAAGGTATTTCTTCAGCATAAACATGTGAAAGATCGGATGAACTCCTTCCAAGTCTGATGGTAAAGCCAAGCGGTATGCCAAGTTACCTACCCTCTCCACAATCTCATAGAGACCTATATATCCGGGCTAAGCTTTCCTTTCTTACCGAATCTCATTACTCCTTTCATGGGTGGGATTTGTAAGAAGACTATATCTCCAATAACAAATTCCAAGTCTTTATGCCAATTGTCCATGTAGGACTTTTGCTTGTTCTGAGCCATAAGTAATCTTTCTCTGATCAGCTTAACCTTTTCAATAGCTTCTTGTACTATATCAGGTTCCATAACTTTAGCTTCCATAAGCTCAAAGCAACCAATAGGAGATCAACGACATCTTACATATAAGGCCTCATAAGGTGCCATTTGAATACTAGCTTGGTAGCTATTGTTGTCAGCTAACTCAATACGTGGCAAATAATTCTCCCAATTTCTTTTAAAATCCAAAATACAAGTCCTCAACATATCTTCAAGCGTCTGGATAGTTCTTTCAGATTGTCCATCCATATGAGGATGAAAGGCTGTGCTTAAATCCACCCTGGTACTTGGTGCCTGCTTAAAAATTCTCTAGAACCGGGATGTGAATTGAGGTCCATGGTCTAAGATAATAGACACTGGTACTCCATGAAGCTTAACGATCTCGTTCACAAAAAGCTGAGCAAGTCTCGCAACACCATAAGTGGTATACATAGGAAGAAAATGCGCTGACTTAGTAAGTCAGTCTACAGTGACCTAGATAGAGTCATACCCTTTTCATGATTTAGGCAAACCTACAACAAAATCCATGGTGAGCACTTAGGAATTTCTAATCTCAGCATCTTTCCTAGTGGTCTTTGGTGTTCGGACTTTACTTGTTGGCATGTCAGGCAACGAACCACATAATTGGTCACATCACGTTTCATTCCTTCCCACCAATAGACTTGGTTTAGATCACAGTTTGGTGGCACCGGGGTGAACCACATATACAGAACCATGAGCTTCCTTTATAATCTTTCTTTTTAACTATTCTACATTTGGTACACAGAGTCTACCTTTAAACCATAAAACACCTCCATCATCAACAGAGAAATCTGGTGCTAGACCCGCCTTTCCCTTTTCCCTGGTTTTCATCATGATAGGGTCATTAATCATAGATGCTTTAATCTTTTCTACTAAGGAAGATTTAGCTAGGCTAAAAATGCACCAGACTCTGTAATTTCAAAGAACACTTCATCAGCCTCAAGTTCATGTAACTCTTGAACTAAAGACCTACAACCCGAGATCAAAAGGCTTGAGCTTCAGAGGCTTTTCTACTCCTCATATGGAGACTCACTAGATGCATGAAGACCTGCAAGCGTACACAAAGAGAGGCTGAGTATAAAGATACTTAGTTAGAGCTAAATCAACCAACAAGATAAAAAGGATATAAACCTTGTACTTCACATAAGGATAGGGCCTTGGAAGGTCCTATCGTTCAGTATAGCAAACACCACACATAACTCAGAACGTACCCTATACAATTTAAGATGATAAAGTAATACCATTTCCATATATCAATATATGTTCATACCTATACGTTTCTAGTGTACAATTGTCTAATACAATCAGTGCAACACAACCCAGTATAGATAGTATCATTTTATTATTTAAAGAAAATAAGATATATCATTGCACCATAATGCACAATTCCATCACAAGGACATTCACATCATAACATCCAAAGGTTTTCATTCTATAATCATTATCCATAGTTAGGAGGGCCACACAAGCTTCTTATTATGTTCTCATCCTTCATAGTGGAGGAGGCCATTTAGGCTTCTCACCACGTTCCCATCATTGTCAACCAGTGAGCCCCATGACTCTTTACCATATGCGCATAGGTCATACTTTTAAAAGGACCCCATCAGCTTTTCATTTCCATTCTCATTATCCACAGTAAAGAAGGCCACATAGGCTTCTCTTAACATCGTTAGTCATAGTGTAAGAGGGCTACATAGCTCTTTGTACTACCACTAATTTATCCTCATCAAGCAAGCCAATTAGGCTTCTGACATAATATACAACATTCAACAACGACAACCACACACAACAAGTAATTTCCATACAATAGAGAATTTAAATTCACAAACAATACATGTTACTTGTAGGTATTATATATATATATATATATATACAACATGATATTCATCATAGTACCTTATCAAACATAAAGTACATTTTGTGATTGTAACACCACATAACCATTTTCAACAATCTCTCCAAGGTTCTTCCCTTAATACACTATTTCTAGCAATTGGCGTCACCCATCACCACATACACCCTTCATATTCAAGTAGAAAATGAGTTCATTGCATAACATAGTTCCAACATAATCAAGTCATATTGAGTGACTTTCACTTCAAGAAAACACATTATAAGAATTCCCCACAATAGTACAAATATGATTTAATGAACAATTTCAACACATATTGTTCCACTGTAATCCACTCATGATGTTTAAATTTCCACAAGCAAGTAAGCATGTATCACTACTTGGAAATGCATAAGGATGGAACTCACGAGTCAATTTCATTATATATAACTAATTTTATAATCTCAAACATGATAATATGACACTACCTCATGCATGATAAGATAATGGTAGAGTTAGCCCCTCACCTCGGAATTTTAGATCATTAATCTTGATGAAAAGTCTAAGGATGGCTTCCACAATATTTTAGGCTCAAGCCTTATCAATTTAAGATACCAAAAGGTATTTTAGAAACAGAGTTTACCGATGTAGTGCCTAAATTTGGCACTTATGTGGCTTATCACTGAAGTGGTTACCGAGGTGCTGCAGCAGTGTTCACTGCTTTACAACACAAAAATGGTGCGTTTTGATGAGAAGGACCTGTATTTAAACTTACGATCCTCCATGGAATGTTTGGAAACTATTTTAGGTATTATTAGACCACAAAAACCAAACCCAATCTTTCCTCTTCAAAAATGAACTTGGGTTTCACTAATCATCATCACATTTTTATTTTTTGTTTTTTTTTTATAGAAAAGAGACATTTATGATGGGAAAGAACCATTCCTCACCATCTCCCCATAATAAATGAACCACAATCATCCCAAAATCGTTTATTTAAGTTAGCACAATGATTTCACCCTACCATGGAAGAATTTGGAAGCATAAATCGATCTAGGACATGAATATACAAAGACCCCCACTTAAGGTTCCTCAAAAATGAAAAAGAGAAGGAGATGAGTTTTTCATGATTACTCACCTCCAATTCGTGCATTCCAAGCAAAAATGAAGCTGTCTAAAGTGTTCCCATCGACTCAACCAAGCAAGGATGATGGAGCATTCGAAATAGTGAAAGGGAGAAGTAGAGGAGAGAGCTAACGGCCTTATACTAGAAAGAGAAATGTGGAGTGTTGGGCCTAAGGGTAGGGGTTTTATAATTTATTTCCTTTTTAAAATAAACCTCAAATTCCATCCTTGTCCTTCACCTCATATTTCCCACACTTAGATTAAATAAGACACTTTCCCCACATTCCCTCCCCACCACTTAAGTATAATTAGTCACAACAAGATAACTTACACACAACAATAAAATTACACATAAAGTCCATAACACTCTACCTTTCCATTTCTCTTTGTAAATTATACCTGCTTTTACTTAAGTCCCTACACAAGGGCCTTATACTAAAATGCATCATGGTCCTATCGCAAAGTGATCCAATATGACACTTAGGTCATATAACATACATGAGGCCATCTAAACACCAAGCTTTGCATAAGAGCAGAACCCATATGTAAATTCCTATCACATAATAATATTGTTTGTATTTCATAAAGTTTTATTGAACTAGAAGTCCTCTTCCACATACACAATTAATCATAGAGTATAAGTTACACAAAATTTCCCAATAAGTTATATTCATTCATTTTAAGTGGTTTGTACCTACCCAAATTCACATTAGCATACAAAGGGATGTGAACGTATCAACCAAAATGGAAGAAAGTGGGGCCATTTGTATTGCATCCCCCTTCACAACAATGAAAAAATTTCCCTTGTAAAACTCAGTAGGGTACACACTAATATTTCGAGCATTTCAAATCCAGCGTATTACACTATGGCAACATGGCAACAAGCACATGCTTGTGTTAGCATTAAAATAAATATATATATTAAGTGCTAACAATTATTTGGGTGAACTTACATATTAATTATTGTATATGCGTATATATATTGAGACATATATGTTGCTATCTAGAATTAGGTCCAAATTAATGATCTTTATAAAGTATATTTTGGGCTGGACTTATTTGACAAATTAAAGTTAGTTTGGGATATTTGTGAATTAATATTATAATATGTGTAGATACCTAAACCAAATTAATAATAGTGATTGGATTTATTAATGGATAAGGTCAACCTATTGGACTAATCTATTAAGCTTGATAAGTTGGTTATGATTTTCAGGGTTATAAAGATTTGATTTTTAGGTTAGGAAAAAGTTTATAAATATGTGAGTGTGTGACCTAATATCCATCACACAAAACCTAATTTGTGAAAAAACCATTCTTACTAACCTTGAAGAGCCTAACATCTTTGGAGAACTACTACTATAGATCAAAGTATGCTCTTTTCTATGATTATTTAGGTTAATATTGTTATTATTATCAATTTGTCTATCAGAATCATATAAACAATCAATTCATGATCATACAAAATTATTTATGTTTTTGACTAAATTCCGCATTTGAGTGAGATTATGAGTTTTAGTTGTTTTGTGGCTATAACTATGTTATAATATGCTTACAATTAGTATCAGAGCTTGATTTTGATAGACAAATTGAGAATAAATGGGATTAATTTGTGTTAGGGTTCATAAAGAAATTTTTCTATAGAACCTAAAATATTCAATCTTGATTCCGAAATTCAATCACATTGAATTTAATTGAAAATCGAAGTAGGATACATAATTAAATTCAAATTCAAAGTCAGAAAATTATGTGGATTCAGTCATATATAACCAATTGAATCCCAATTTGAATTAAGTTATCTTATGACATTGACGTGATATGATTGAGACTATATATATGTAATACTCGAGATCTTTGTGTATTTTTTTAAAATTATATATCTTGTATGATGACTTGGGTATGGGTAGGGTGTGAGCTGTGTTTCTAAATTTAAAATTTTAAGGATAGGTAAGTCTTTATGTGTGACAATGACAATGGTGTTATTATGTGTGATTATTGGCTTACTGAGACTTACTCATGAATGTGTGTGGTAAAATTTCCTTATGAAGGGGATGGAACACTCAAGAAACCTTGTGTAGGGATTTGAGTGTTTAGACTTATATATACATAGATTCTGTTTTGGATATGAAATGGAAAAAATGAAAATGCATGTATGTATGGAAATTGTAGTGGAATTTGTACACTAGAGTTAAAATGAGTGAGAGAATGTTGAGTGGTTAACATTTTCTAAAATATGGAATGTTACCCCATTTACCTTAGTTAAATATTGCAAGGGGCCAATTGGGGACACAATAGGAATAAAACAATTTATTTAATTTAAGACTCTCACACTCTTCAGCATACACTATGACACGGTCCTTTCTTCACTACCTAAACGAATGGTATCTCTCCTCCTTCGTCTTCTCTATAACAAGGTTGATCAACTTTGATTTTGGGTAGCATTGTGAGCTTGGTTTGGAAGAATTCTGAGGTAAGCCACTTAAGAACTTCCCTCTTTCTCTTATTTTCGATTTGTAGAACCCTAGGTGGGAATGTAGGTATTTTGAAGCCCTAAGGGTTGGTTGTGCTTCCAAATACTTCCATGACTTTATGAAAACACTTTGCTAATTTAATGGGTAACCTAAGGGTGGTTGAGGTTCATTCATTTGGGAGAGATGGTGGGAATTGTTGGTGGCTATCAAAAATGCCCTATTTTGCTGTCAAAAACAAAAATGTGGGAGATTTAAGGAAGCCCAATTGTTTCTCTTGAAATAAACAAGGTTTAGTTTAGTCTTTCACTTTCATTTACACCTTAAAATATTTTTACAACAACCTATTGAAGCTTGGAGGTGTAAACCCATGCTTATGGCATAAAAAAAGAGCTGGTTTCACGTTGCAGAGTAGGGACTACTGTTATAGCAACACTGCTAGTCCCTGCAGTGATGGGAGATAGAGAATATGAAGGTGCCTTTGGAGTCTAGCAACAAGAGGCCTCTGTGTCTAGTGCTGCAGCAGTAAGCACTATAAATTGGTTTTTGCTTCTGTCTTCTAGCGATGGATGTGGGCACTATAGCCGTGGAAAATTTTCCTTTTATGGATTTCAAACCCATTCTTGCATTCTAAATGATAAGACCTCTATTCCTAAACATCTTAGCAACCCTCCTTGAGTTCATCATCAAGTTTACAAGCCAAAGACCTAAGTTGAGGAACCAACTCCATCTCTCCATGTTATGTGTATCTTAATTTGTCAACTATGCATACATTAAACTTTAAAACTAATTGTATGATAGGATCTAATGGCATTACTTTCCATGGACCTTATAAAAGAGTGATTCTATTGGTTGTTAAAGTAGAATTCACTTATTATAGTTTGGTTGTGCTTGGGCTATACCATGTGATGTTTTCCTTTCTTGTTATTGGAAGTGATGTATGATTATAAGATATGCAATAGGAGCCTGTGTGGACTCCTATTATGATTGAGATTACCACGATTGCTTGTGACGGTGCATCATGGGAATATCTGTCTTAAATTATTATTATGGGCAAGTGGTTGGTGATGGTGCTACTTGACCCTTCATGGAAAACCTTGTTGATTGTTTATGTGATATGACCTAGTCCAAAATGTGTGATGGATAGTTGGTATTGTGGTGGTGAGCCTGCACTAATATTTATACTTGCATATACTTGTTAGTTGATATACATATACTTGTTATGGTTGAAAGGGATCAAGTATGGTTCGATCCTTGTGAGAGGTATACAATAAGTATTTCCTTTTGTGATTTTCTTCCTCACTGAGTATAATTTACTCACTTAGTCTCTGCACTAGGAGTAGTAAGGCCCCATCTCCAATCCCTTCCTAGCAGGATTGTTTTTTTTTTTGTCTCTAGGAAATATTTTAGGATTCATCAAGCTCTGTAATTAGCTAGAACTCCTAGGCTGATGATTGTATGGATTGTGTTGTAATATGTTAATTTGTAAACTACACTTGACATTCTGACACATAGTGTTTTGGAACACTCCCTTCGAACTACATTGACTAATGAAATGAAGGGAAGGCTTGGAAACATGATTTTGTGTTAATATGGATTTTGCATATGAATGGGTTATTATTAAATGGAGAAATTCATTAATTGTATCACTTTGTGCATATTTAACTTTTTGGCTTGGTTGTGAAAGTATAGTATGAATTAGGCTTACGATGGTGGTAATGGTGCCATGCCGTGTTAGTCACTGTCCCAATCATGGAGCGTGATAATATATTTGGTGATTGATCACGTAATCAAATATATAGAGATTGATATTCTAAAAATTTGGTGATTATGTAATTGAATATGGTGATTGAAAATATATATAATTGATTATTAGATACTAATTGTAGTCATAATTTGTGGTTTTAATCTATATATTGACTTAGGCCATGAGATTGAATCTTTTAATTGGTACCAAGGTTGAATCAATCATTCCAAATATATATGATTAGTGTCAGGATTGAATCATGTCTATTTTTCATATGATTCAATCAAAAAATTGAGTTTGGGATGATGTAATTACTTTGATTTGGAATTAGAGATTGTAGTCAATTATATATATATGTATAGGATTGAATTTGTATGTTATGTTTATCTCAATTTTATATGTGTGTCTAGTCTAAGTAATTTTCATCAAGAGTGTATTGATCAAATTTTTGAGTTTTCTTATAAATTGGGATAACTTTTATTAATAATCCTAACCTTTTGAAATTCGTGATTGAAAAATTATACCTATTGATTTTCAATAACTTCAATTTATTCATTCCCAAAATGAGTTTTGATTACAATAAGGAAAATCAATGTGATGAATAAATATTCAATTCATTAGATGGAACCGGTTGTGTTATTAGTTCCATTCTTTTTTATTTTATTTTAAGTCTCGTTGTCGTCGAAGGAGTAAGAGGAGGAGGAGGAGGAGGAGGGAGAGGTCTCGTCGCCATTATCATTCATCATCACCATCTCCTTGTCGCCAGTTTGTACTTTGTTATAGGCCACAATATCCAATATACCCTTATTCAGGAACTTAGTCAAGTTGCTTATGGAAGAGAGAAGAAAGAATAAGAAGTTGAAGAATATGAAGTAGGAATGAAATATATGGGAGAAGAAAAAAAGTGAATGCCTTGAAACTAATGTTAAGAAAACCAAACAAGACCAGCCAGTTTGACCAGAAAATAGGTGACCGGTCAGTCATCCAATCCAAAAAAGTCTCAAAAATTAGAGAGGGATTAAACCAGTCAGACTGGTCTAAAACCAGGAAAACCGATCGAGTGCCATTGTTGGCTGGTTCTTTCATTTTGCTACCAAGATCTCACAAAAAAAAAAATAGAAGAAGAAGAAAGTGCATAGGAACCAACCAACAGAATAGAAAAAAAAAAAAAGAAGAAGAAGAAGAAGAATGCAGAGTAAAGAACACGTGCTTAGTATCTCCCTCATGCGATCGAAATCGAAATATGCAGAGTGACTAGAATCAAAATATGTAGAGTGAAGAACGCACTCAATAACTTCCTCATGTGACTGATATTGAAATACGTAGAGTGAAGAAGAAACAGTGGAAGAGCTTTGATAAAGATGATTTGAAAATCAAAATGGGTCTTTGGAAGGCGTAAGGAATATGGAGATGCTGAGGCGTGTTGCGTGTTCTCAATGAGAACGGATTTGCTGCTTGGCGCCATACGTCAAGTAGCATGCATGGCGATTGTGGGCTGCACGATGGGTGTGGGCCCCATACCCATTCTCATTCTCAACTCTCATTTCTCAATTTACTTAATGTAGTACACTTTTCCATGCTCTCTCGAATTCCCTTAATCTTACTTTTTCCTCCTTCTCTCTCTTTCTTTACTCTCATTAACATATGAAAAATATTTTAAATAAATAGGAAATTGTTACTATTTTTTAAATAAATAATAACATATGTAAAGTATTTTAATATTTTTAATCACATATTTTATTTTTTAATATTTTTTAAATACTACTGGTTTGACCGCTGTTTGACCACAGTTTAAATATTAACCCTTAAATTAGTGCTCTTATTGTTTTAAAGACCGATTCGGTATTTTGAACTTTGTTGGACCTCACATATTTTACCAAAGAGAAAAGTTTTAAAAAAAAAGAAGCAAATGCCTTGGAACTCACAAGAAGTAGATGGAACCATCGGATATCCAGTTTGGCATGTACGTATATGTGTGTATTGGGAAGATCGAAAAAAGATAGTATTATGATTGATTTGAAATTTTTTAATTAAAAAATGGTTTTTTATTTTTTATATTTAATATAAATATATAATAATATTTTTTAATAAAAAATAAAACTTAATTCTTAATTTATTAACATATATATATATATATATAATTAGTATCGATTCAACCATAATTAAATTAATAAATTTTAAGTCGTTATTTTTATCGATTCAATAATAAATTTTATTTTTAAAACATTAATTATTTTTAAAGTTGATATGTATTTCTTTTACCCTTGTGATGCTATAACATGGATGCATACGTTTCATAATTATTGCAATTTAAAACTAATCAGCCTCCTTTTGTTGAAGTTTGGCGACAAACAAGTAAGAACTAAGAACCACTCCAACTTTCTCACTCACATGTGTCAGCTGTTGTAAACATGACAAATTAATACATTCACATGCTAAACTTCATTTCGAACATTCTTTTCTTTTATATGATTTGGTTTTTAGCGATGATTTTACATTTATTGTAAGTTATTATTATTAACTGAGTTATAAATATTTTATTATAATTATGTAATCCTAGTAATTAAAATTAGATTATGTTATCTATTAATTAATTTGTATAATTATATATGTTATATTAAAATTTATAATATATAATCCTAATATTTGAAATAAGGGTTATCCTACCTCAAAATCTCCGCGCACCGGAGCATTTTATGTAAGGTTGTTTTAACACAAACCATAATCACAAATAATCAAAATTCATGATTTCATTTTAATGCCAAATTTAGTCAAAAACACAAATTTTTTCTTAAGATCATAAATTAATTGTTTATAGAATCTTAATAAATAAATTGATAGTAAAATAATAATAACCTAAAGAATCAATAGAGAAGAGCATACATTCATTCATAGCAATATTTCTTCAGATATATTAGACTCTTCAAGGTTATTATGTGTAATTTTTCACAAATAAAATTTTGTGCAATTGATATTAGGTCACATACACATATTTATAGATTTTTTCAAAATCTAAAAATTAAATCCATATAACTCTTAGAATCATAACCCACTTATCAAACTCAATAGGTTGGCTCATTGAGTTGATTATTTATTAATAACGCTACATCATTATTATTATTATTTTAAGTTGAGTACTCCACATATTATAATATTAATTCACAAACACTTTAAATTAATTTTAATATATGTCTTAAAATATATATATATATACAATAATTAATATGTAAGTTTATCGAAATAAAATTATTGACACTGTATATATTACGCTAACATTTAACCCTTCAGCGACAACCTACTTCTTCAGTGCTATCATACAGTCAAATTGCCATCACTTGCATTGCATTTATGCCGTCGTGATAGAATTCTGTTGTTATGACGTCATGATAGAATTGGCAGTTAAGAAAAGCAAATCAATCTTCCATTGATTATGCCGCGGGAATAACCTTTCCCAACCTTTAATCTTCTCTCTCACATGCTGCAATTTGTTGCCGTGTTGTATGACCCGTTTTAGGCGGTCAGGTTAACTTCGATTCAGTGACTCATACTCAAGATCAGTCTATGTTCAGAGTTTTGATGAAATTGCAAATTATTCGATCCACTTGGCTAGGTCAATATGACTCAGGTCAATATGACTCGGTCTTGTTGACTAGGTTGACCTATACCTTTTTTTTTTAATGTTGAAATTTATATTAAAATTTGAAAAAATATACATTTACCAAAAGTCAAACTCTATCTCATATTTATAGACTGTGTGTCTTACTATCTTTAATTTATTCTTAATTTATATAGGTGAAACATTATGTGAATATATATATATATATATATAAGGTGCTAAAATTATTCTAACCAAAAAATCAAAATGTGGATATTACAAGATGATAAAAATTAAAATAGAAAAGACATTTAATTTAACAAAAAAAGTATATTATTACTAATTAATTAGGAGATAACAAAAATAATTATTTGATGTAAGAAAATTAAATCAAGAAAAATTAAAGAACATAAACAAAAAAATTTATATAATAATCTAATATAAAAAATAAAAATCAAATACAACAACAACAACAACAACAACATAGCCTTATCCCACTAAGTGGAGTCGGCTACATGGATCGCACGACGCCATTGAGCTCTATCAATGACCAACTCTTTAGATATCTCATTTACTAAAAGGTCTCATTCAATAATTTCTCTAAGTGTCCTTTTTGGTCTTCCTCGACCTTTTTTCATAGGACTCCAAACCATCTGCTTAACTCTCCTAACTGACTCTTCCAACGGTTTTCTTTGCACATGTCCAAACCATCTTAAACGGTTTTCAACCATTTTTCCTCAATAGGTACCACCCCAACTCTACCTCGTAAATGATCATTACGGATCCTATCTCTTCTTGTATGACCACACATCCAACGCAACATCCTCATCTCCGCCACTCCAATTTTATGTTCTTGTTGTCCTTTCATTGCCCAACATTCACTCCCATATAAAATCGCTGGTAATATAGCAGTACGATAAAACTTTCCTTTGAATTTATCAGGTACTTTCCGATCACAAATAACCCCTAATGCCATTCTCCACTTCAACCACCCAGCTTGTATCCTATGTTCCACATCTCTAATAACTTCGCCGTCATCTTGTATAATTGATCCCAAATACCTAAACTTTGACACTTGTGATACGACCTGATCACCAAGTTTAACCTCCAGCTCAAATATTTAAAAAAAATTATTTGTAATTTTATGACTAAAAACATTATTTATGAATATTTGTATTTTAATTATTTATGACTAATGATGATAGTTTTAAGACTTTAAGGTATGAAATTTGTATATATATTATTTATTTTACTTGTTTTTTAATTTATTTGTAAATATATATAGGTATATATATAATTTTTAATTTTTTAATTTATTTACTAGGGTCAGCAATTGACTCAGTAACCTAGAAATTTGGTGGTTAAACCAATGATCTGGTGGTCCAAAGGCCTGTTTGGGTCAATAACCGGACTGGATCTGATAACTATGATTTGTTGTATAATGAGACAAATTCACCAACTAATTAATTTACATGACTTATATTAAAAACTCTAAATCAAATTACGTGACATTACATAAATGATAATCATAGTAAGGTATTACATAATTAATAAAAAAAATTAACTCTTCATGGTTACTTTCTCATGTTAGCATAATAGTTTAGGAAATTATTGATTTTTCCTTGAAAGACTACATCCATTTTGATTTAGTTTTTAAAAGATTAAAATTTTTAATTTAATTTTTAAAAAATTATATTTGTTTAAATTTGGTTTCTTGTTTCTCAAAGTAGTTTTTCACAACTAAAAAATTAAGATTTGACAAGACTATGTTTTGTAATTTAAGAACCATAAAAATCTCAATTTGAAATAAATGTAATATTTCAATGATTATAAGGAACATGATTTGTTCATATATCTTGAACCGTCTATCTTCTAAATCGACATTCAAGATTATGGTTCCTTTTTTGTTCTTTTTTTTTAATTTCATTTTCTTATAAAATGAAAATTTGTCCTCAAATCTTAAAGATTAAGTGTTCAATTGGAACAAAACCTAAACAAGAATAAGATCTAGTTACTAAAAATTGATTACCTATACCCGTTAGAAAAACCAGTTACCTAAACAATATAGTTTAACTCAGTGAATTAGTTACTAAAAACACCAATCAAAAACTAGAAAAACGGGGTGGTTCAATAGTTAAGTCAGTTTTAGTTTTAGTTTTATTTTTTAATTGTTTCATACATTTTTACTTTACATTTTATGAGTACTAATTTGTTATTATACATATGGATGTTATTGATATAATATTTTGTAATTAATTTTAAATTTTATTCCACATTTATACATTATTTAGATTAGATATTATTGATTAACGTGTACAAAAAAATTTAATAACTTATTTAGATTTTTGTGAGTTTGTCAAATTTAAATATAAAAAAATTTATTAATTTAATATATTAAATTTTTAACGTATAGAATTAAATATATATGTATATGTATGTGTGTGTATATATATATAAAATATGATATAAATGAGCCGTTGGGTTCTTAGAACCTTAATTTAGATTGATGTGAAAAAAATACCATCTGATCATACCGACTGAGCCAAACCTGATTGGTTCTCTCCGTCACATGCTTCTTTGTTCTGTGTATAAATAAGACACAATTCCCCTACTTTTCACGAGCTGCACTTACTTAAAGCTCCATGGCAATGAAAATTGGGAAGTTCGGATACTAAAAATATTCAAAATAATTTTGAACAAGTTCAGATTTAACTTTCAGAAATCTAATAATTGCCGATTATTAATGGACGAATAGAATATTTAATGCTTGCTTTTGATATCTATATATTATATACTTTTCAAAAAAATTTATGTAAAACAAGCTGGATTCATTATTTTTTTTTGGTAAATTAATTGTTTAAAATAATGACAATTGCAAATGTTTAAAACTTTAAAATTATATTTAAATAACTTTTTGACAGGTAACAAAGGGCATTGAGTAATTTAAATACCTCTTTTATTACCCAGGACTTATGGTCCAATATTTATTACCTTAATTTTATAAAATTCTTCAATGTCGTGATTAGTATTACCCGATGAATTTTAAATCGGGTATTTTGAGTATAAATATGAAAGGAACAATTTAAAAAAAATTAAATATTATATATATGAACAAATATATAAATTGATTGTTAAATCATATATTTTTTATTGTTTAGTTCATGAAATTTAAGTTTAACCAAGTTAATCCCTATAACAATTCCACTTCCACAAATTTAATACCTATTCATAATGATATAATATGACATCATGCAATTATAATTTGTTATTTATGTAATTTGTTAATTTTCTAATTTTGAATTTGATTCCATGCATTTAATACTCTAATTTATAATTTATAACAAGTATTTAATACACCCTTGGATTTTAATAGAAGTAGTGTTCTCCAAATACTTGAAAATGAGACTTGAATAAGAGAATCGGGAAGATAAGGTTGTTCCACTCATAGTACAACACATTTGTTCCGCCACAACAGTATTTATCTATTATTCGTTCAACGATTATATTTCATGAATGACAACATCTACAAACTGACCATGCCCTTTCAGGATTTCTCTCAGGTGTTATCAACAACAAATTTACATAAATGAAAACTCATGAATTCCCCACAAATATATATATATATATATACACATATTCTACATCTCGAGTCATCCCTAGCAAAATCAACAATCAATTCAATAATTCAACACAATAAGATCTCATTAAAGCCAATTTATTGTTTCATAGACTCAAGTGTATTCGCTTGAAACATCATTGGGTGAGCTTGCTTAGGATTAAAAATGCTATAGGAATAATTCTTTATATTTTATATCTTATTTTCTACTCAACTTAGAGGTAAGACCATCTTAATACCATTTAAGTTTTTCAAAAGGTCACACATGTTCTGTTTAGGACAGAAATTTGGACTCAGAACTTTACAAATTTTCTGGGTAGCAATCACAACTCCAAAATTTATGAATTTTGGTAAGTAACATCCATATCTCTAGAATCTTAGATAAAATGTTCAAAAAGAAATAATACAATTTGCCCCTTCAAAACCTTGTTTTCACAACCAGTGTCCAGACTGTCTCTGCAGCTTTAGGGCCTCGGTTTTGCAAGCTTTTGACCTACTATTACAACTCCAAATCTCATGAAACTTGGTAGACTTATACTTTAGTGTTATGACATCCTTCCATAAACATTTCATAGCATAATATAACCAATTAACCAATCTAACATATCAATAAGTAAAACTGGTTAGATTATTCTGAATTCTGAGATAGGTCCTATTTTTCAGATATTTGACCCACAAATAATTTCCCAAACACCATGAAACCATCCAGTTCATGTATACACATGTCAAGGAATACCTTGTAAAAATTTCAAGCTAAAAGGACTGATTTAGTATGTTTTTATCTTAGAAAGTATACCAACAGTAAAGTTGTCTTATTTCAGTTAGCAAGGCTAATTAAGTGAGATTGGGATATCTAATGAAATTAAGTTCTTATAAAATACAAGTGACACACAAAATTTCAAATTAGTTGGAACTCATTCAATGCCTCAAACAGACCCAAAACTTCAGTAGTAGCAAAATGACAGCAAACACATTGAGTAAATTCAATTCCAGACTCCATAACTTTGCATAACTTCTTAACTTTGGCTACTACATCAAAATAGACTCTTTTAGGCTTATTCAATATTCTTTCTATGTTTATTCAGCCACTCTCTTCCACCACTACTGTCATATATACTAATATCTCGTTTAAGTACGCAGATCAAATCTTTCCAATCTTATTTCCGCATGTTCTTCCACCTTTATGACCCAAATCATAAGTCTGACACTCAAACATATAAATCTCGGGTAGCAGTTCAGACACAACACATACAACACACACACACACAAACACACACACACACACACACACACACACACACACACACACACACACACACACATCATTAACTCTCTCTTCTTATCCAGCACCCAACACAAAATGAACAATACCAGGTAGATCCTATATTAGAAAAATTTACAAACAAAGATTATAAATGTCACGACCCAATTTCAGGCACGTGACTGGCACATTGGTAGGAGTCTCATGCTACCGTAAACCTACCCAACGTCACTTAATCTAAATTTTTTTATTTGACATACATCATTCATTTTGTAGCTAGGAGATATCATGCTTATCTCAAAGATAATTCAGAGTTTGATATATATATATATATATATACAATAAAGATTAATATTAGGAAATAAATTAAAGTAGATATTAATTAAAATAAATATTAAATATTATTTAAAATAAATGTTAATTTATAAATATAAATAGTATAAATTACTTATTTGGATTATTAGATATTTTGTGACTTTATTCTGACATAAAGGTATGGTGGTTTACCATATTATATATATACTTAATATATGCAAAAGACATTATCACATTAAGTAAATAAAGCTAGAGATAATATAAATTATTATGGCCATATACCATATATACACACAAGGGAAGATGACAACTCACTCGGATTCTTCGCAATCTCACACAACTCAAAAAATTAATATTTTAATTTAAACCATGATTTCATCCAATGCAAACATAATTTTGCAATTTATTCAATCAAGTAAATCATCATAATTCGATAGGACTAAATCCATAAAGTTATAGAGAAATAAATGTAATTAATCGTATTAAATATGTAAGTCATGAAATAATATGAACCGTTCACCCAAGACCCCCTAGTTGTCCTAATTGACCATAGAGCATCCTAGACAAAAAATAAATAAATAACTCGACTCAAGACCCACCCAACAAGCGAGAAGGGTCAAAAGGCTACTACTCCTCTAGCAAAAAAGTCCTCGTTTGCTAGCTGATTTGAAAAGAAAATATCATCAAGCTTGAGATAAAAATCTTAGTGAGCTAGTCAATCCTGTCCTAATAAAATCTTAACGTGTTAAACAATAATAAATCAAATCAAAGGCACTTATCATGAAATCACAAGGAAAGGAATCAATACCAGAGAGAATGCAATTCAAGTCAAGCAATATAAACCAACGGAATTGATACTCATCAATGGCACAGTATCTGGGAATGCCCGTAGGCCCGCTTAACCAATCTTATAAAAAACTCACCATGACGCACAACCTCATCCATTACTATCACGGTGCCTCACAGATCCCAATCCTAGACCCGGGCTCATCTTCTTACCAAAGGAATCATTGTCTCTACTTTTAGAGGTCAAGATACCCAATTCTCAGGTTTACCACCTTGACATACGATGGGGTACCATCCTACTCAAACACAATCAAGAATCAATCACTCAAAATCAAGCTAATAATTATCTCAACCAAAATTCGATATAGATCAGCATCATTATCTCAACATGAAAAATATTCATCACATATCTTTTGACCATTTTTCCTCTAACATTTCCTATTAGTAAATTTATTCATTAACACTTGAATTCAAACTCTCTCAAATTGCTCTTTTTGACTCCTCATTGAATTTCCTCTTCCCACCATGAATTTGCCTATCTTTCTACTTTGTAACTTTAACATTAAGATAATATTAAAGAAGGATTAATTCACTCACCTAGATTCCATGGTACTTTTTGTATTTGAACATTGTCGTAGACTTTAATCTTGGAAGGGCAACAATTTGTGTTTGAAAGATCCAAACTAGTGTTACTGTTCTTTCTTATCAAGTAAGTTTTCAGAAATTTCATTGGGTTTCTAAGATCTAAAGTGAAAGACAAAGTTTTAGAGTTTAGAAACATTACCTTAGTCGAACGGTTCTTGGAAGAATTCTCTTGAAGGCTTAGAGCTTAGTGGCGAAAGTGTGGTTGGCGTGTGAGTGTGTAGGTGATGGGGTACTTTGGTAGGCGTAAGGTTTAAGGCTTTGAGTGTTCATGAAAAAGAGAGTGATGTGGTTGGCAGGAGTTAGCCTTCTAGGATCCTAGGCTAGGTAGGTCTAAGTTCAGTTTAGGTGGTCGTGTGTTTCTTTTCATTTTAGATAGGGTTCCCATTTTTCTAATTTAAATCTAAACATATTTTAAATCACTAATGACTTAACCTTATTTGCTTTTAGAAGATTTATATTTTATTGTTAAGGCACTTTATTTGTTATGGCTAAGACAGGGGTTTCAATTTAAATCATTAACCTCCTTGCTTTCCTTACTCTTTATTTTGTTTGGATCAGGAGAGTACATGCCACGTGGTGTTTCTAGTAGCTTTAACTTGGATTCTATACCTATTTAATTAGGTTGTGTTTAATCATGTGTTTTATAAATTTTTCATACTTATCCATGCCTCTTGTTGTTATTTTATTTTATTTTATAGTTTTTATAATATATATATATATGGTTGGAGCCACTATGACCATCGAGTCACCTAGAATTAAATTCGTAGCAACTTGTAGTATAGTGACCGTCCCAGGTCGTATTCTCTCAAGAAGCCTTGCTTTTAAATTGCCTAATTAATTGTTTAAACACTAATATACCCTAATTACCTACTAATTAACTACCTAATTACCACAGGGGGTGAGTGCATAATTAAGCATAAAATAGAACACTGACAGAATACTAATCCTAAACAGAACAGAAATTAACAGAAATGAAATTATAATAACACAAATGCAATCAACCATAGAGGTCCTAGAGTTGTAACTATCATCATTCATCTTTACATTAGTTTTAGTTGCATTCTGCCATAGGTTTTCAACTAAGATTCCTAGAAAATATTCTAGAAGTGGATTACAACTAACCCCATGAAGCCCTAGCCAAATCAAGTTAGATAATTATCTAAGCAAGCCATTTCTATTCTACTTGCTACACCAACCAGTAATAACAAGAGAGAATCTCATATTTAAGTATTCAAACCAGTTATTATGTTCATATAGGTTTGACAAGAACTTAAACAAACATAAAAACAAAGATGAAAGGCAAAAATAGAAATGAAATAGAGATATCAACAAGAAAACTTATTTGATTGCTCAAGAATTTAGGTACAAACTCCAAATCATCTATGGACTAATTACATAAGAAGTTTAGCCTTCCATGGAGGCCAAAATACACAAAAGAGAGGGGGAGACCTACGAATTCTACAGGAATGGAAGGAAAAATCTCTCTTCAATAGTCAAAAATAGGGTATGAATATGTTCTTAATCTTCAGCCAAGGAAGGAGGATGAATTTACAGGCTTGTGCTGTCATTTTCCATCTATTTTTGGCTAGCAAAGTGCAGCAAAGAGGTGCAGAAAAATGCATGGAAATAGTGCTACAGAAACTCCCTTTTATTGGTGCAGAAAAGTGGCTACCATTTTTGGTTTCTGCTGCTTTTTCTGATGCATGCTTTAGCTGTTGTTTGCTTTTTGATTGCTGCTATAAAGTGAAAAAATAATGGGCCCCAATCCAATCAACGCCAGTCAGCCCTAGAATGCCATGTCAGCAAATTGGTGGTGCCAAGTCAGCAATCTAACTCTCCAATAATTAAATTTGGAAAATACACAATTGAATTACTTGGGATAAAAATATGAAATTAAAACATATTAACTTTATAATTAATTTACACCAAGTAAATCGAAAACATAATAAAATTGGAGAATTTACAATGTTGGGAAATGTAAATAGGCTAAGATAGGGACTAAATTGCATATGAAAATGCCTGATATCAATATATCTACATACAAAGACGCCTAACTACTTATCCTAGTTCTTGTATTATTAATTGTATGTATATAATAATCTATGTGTCACACAACATCATATAGCATTACATATCCTTCATCATACATATTACACAATTTGCAAAATCGATAATTGTGAAACAAAATTCAACAATTTATAGGAAAATCAAATGGCAGGTATTATAGTATTACCCCCTTTAAGAAATTTGATCTTCTAAATTTAACTTACCTTTAGTCGTTAAAAAATGTAAATCCCTATAATGTATATCGGCCTCCGTTTCCCACATGGCTTCTTCATGTGTCTGATTCCACCACAACAACTTAACCGATGGAATTTCCCTAGATCAAAGTTTCTTTACTTGGCTATCCAAGTCAGCTACCGATACTTCTTCATATGATAAGTCCTCATCTAACTGGATGGTGTTCTACTGCAGCATATGAGAATGATCAGGAAGATACTCGTTTAATCACGAAAAATTGTCACATGCCTAAACTTATGTTTTCTTTCAACATCGTAACACCTAGGGTATTACAATAAGGTTGGTACCCTTACCTCTAAAATCAAAGATGTAATACCTACAATTTTTGAAGTGTTTTAGTTAATAATAATATCTTACTATTTGTGCGAGTAAATTTTGAAGACTGGATTAAAACTTTTTCTTGTATCAATTAATTATGGAATTTTGAGAAATTGTGTGGGTATTTTCCATCATGGGAACATATGTGTATATGTGTTAGAGGTTGTGAACAAAAATATGCTCATTGGTTATGGTTGGGTATTATGTGTGGTGGTCACGATGTTGGTTAATTCAGGAATAAAGTTCTCATGATGAGTGTGTCATGGAGTAAACCTTGGTCTTGTGTGTGTGCGTATTTGTTGCCTTGGTGTAATATGAGTGGTCCACATGTGTGGAGGTGAACTCTGAGTAGGGACCAATGTGCAAAAAGAATAATTTATCTATTTCAAGTACAAGTGTGGGAATGGGAAGGAAGAGATGGAGAAATTGCTAGAGGGACCAAATATTGACGTAGGAATTTTGAGGTGATGTGGCTAGAATGTCTTGAAAAATATTTTATAAAGCCTTCTAATGTTACTTTTGTCCCAAAAAGTCATTAGTTAACAAAAGGAGGACAATATGGTAATTTTCCTAACCATTCATACACTCAAAACTCCCACATCAGGCTATTTTTATTATTTTTCATGTCATTCTACTTCTCTCATAACTCTCTTCTCCTTGATCACTTCTATAGCTTTTTGTAATACGCACTAAACCTGGGGTCACGTGTTTGGGGATATTACGACATTTTCATAGTGTAAAATAATTTAATTTAAATCAGTCATTTTTAATCTCCATATTTAATTTATTCTATTTGAATGCTTATTTTTGAAAATTGAGATAAATAACTAGCTGGGTATTTTGTGACAGTGTGGCATTTTCAGTGAATTGAGAAAATAAGATAGAAGAGGAAATTTCATGGAATTGATATAATTATTGTGGAATAATTATAGTCAGATCTCTTGGATTTGGGGCATATGGGCATGGACACCTGTAGGTCATCTAAGACCCACCACCCCTTTAAACTATTTTCTCTCTCTTTCCTTCTTCATTTTCAAGATCTGGAAAAGCAGAAAAGCAAGGAGGAGGAAGCTTTTCTCTCAAATCCTCCAAATCTCTCCCTCAATTTCTTTTCTGGTTCCCATGGGATTGCTGAAGCTAGAGGTAAGTGTCAATCTCCTCCATTTTCTCCATTTTCAGTTTTAGATGGTGCCCTAGAGGAAAAAATGGGTTTTGGGTTGGATTTGGTCTTGATCTTGTGTTAGAGGTGTTTGGGAATGGTAAAATACTAAATTAGGAACCTTAAACTTTGATCAAAATGACTTTGGAGGGTGCTGGAATCAATGGATTAGTAGAGGAATGAAAAATAGAGGAGTCGTTTCTTGCAAAATTATGGGTTTGCTACCTATCATTGCAGTGACCATGGCTATTACTGTAGTAGGGTTGGTCGCTGCAGTGACAAGGAGGCAGAGAGCAATGTTCTCTGTTAGTCCCATCATTGTAGCGATAGTGGCAGTTGGGCGGTTGCCTAAGTGACATGGGACCCAAGAGCAATGCCCTTTATAAATCCCATTATTGCAACGATAAGAAATGCTGCAATTATTTTTTATTATTTTGTTGAATGATGTTGGTTTAATTTCTAGGTGGCTTGGGGGCTTCATTGTCTTCATTTCTTGGGATTCTTTCATGGTAAAACCTTGTCGGCATCAAGGTGAGTGGGCAACCTTGCCATTGAGTTTTATTAAATTGCTCAAGTACGATATAAATCCTACTTACACCATAGTTAGATTTAAATTTACTAAATTCCCTAGTTAGTGATATTAATTAGAATATGAAATTTTCTTGTAAATTTTGGAAAGCTAATTTGTGGGTTATAATTGGGAATAGTGGATTGTTGTATTGTGTTATATGATGGTTGTTTGTGCATGCTAAAAGACAAGGGAATTACTGTGAGAATGTAGACCCATGGGAGGAAGACCGATTAGTAAATCCATGGATGGGGGCATCCATGTGAATGAACATAAAAAATTCAATCTAGAGGAATGTAGACCTCTAGTACTAACATATTGAGAAGTAATAATCTGGGGGGGAAGTCTCGTAATTCAACTCAATATGGTATATGTGAGAACATAAACTCACAGATGGATAAGAATATTAAGGCTAGTGCTTTCTGAAAATGTAGACTTATAGATGGATAAAAGCATAGTGGTTGCATAATACACTTTGTATATGTGACTTAATTATGTTTATATGTGCTTGGGAGTTGTGTTAGGTTATTGGATGTGTTTTATGGTATTTACGTTTGTGTTTTGTATAAGGGAAAGTTAAGGCAAGGGGAATGTAGACCCTTAGCATATTTCCATTGATTTCTGACTCAATGCAATGATTGTGAGAGTGTAGACTCACGGAGAAGATAGCGTGTTGTCGTTGCTAAGAATGTAGACTCGCGTGGGAATAGCACATTATGGTTGCATGATAAGGTACATTCTCTTTGTATATTTATTTGTTTGTGTTCATGCTGGAGGTATTCATTCCAATTTTGATAGTGATTATGGTATTTGTACTTCTGCTATATTATCATTTAATTTTACATTCATTTACTTACTGAGTTTTGATGAACTTATACTCTTTATGGTTAATATTTTTCATATGTAGTAGCTAAGGAGGATGGGAAACCATTGGAGATTTAGCAGCTTTTGGAGACATACTCCATTATTTTTCATCGGTGGGTTCTTAAAACCAATTTTTAGGCTATATGCCTAGGAAAAATGCTCTGTAATCCAATAGGCCACCTGCTATAGTTAGGAAATTTATTATTAATTTGGTTGTAAATTGCATTGTAATCTATGTAATTTAATTTTCTTTGAAAATTTATGATTTGCTTAGTTGTGGATATTAAGATTGTTCAGGGTATTTGTGGGTTACCACGGAGGTATACCTTACGATATATATTTATTAATGCACCCGATTTTCGGGTCATGACACTTCCTCTCTCTTTTGATGCATAAATTTGGTTCTTTGAGGCGTGGGTGAGGTCTCCCTTGGCAAGAAACCATCTCCCAAGCTTCTCTACATGGATTTAAGGTAAGCAATGGAATTATTTGTCCTTCTCTATGCTAATTTTTTGACTTAAGGTGTTTTAGGTTGGAATTGGTTTTGAATGGGAGTAATTAAGCTTGGGTGTTATCTATAAACTTTCCTTTATGTTTGTTGATGAAAATGGAACCAAAACTTACTGGATAATCATGACAAAGTTAGGAATTTCATAGGTGGGGAGTTCATGACAGATTTGGTGAAGAAAAGCTAGAATTTAGGTTGGAAAAATGATGTTTTAGGAGTTGAATCTTGGAAATAATTTAGTTTTGATGTTTGGGGATGTTTTCTAACATCTAAAATTGAAGTTTGATGGAAAAAATCATGTAAAATGGTCAAGAATTAAGTTGGGAAATGAGAAAAAACCAAGGGACTATTTTTCATGAATCTAGAGCTACAGGTTTGCCCCCACCGCTATAGCGCTATTGCTGGCCCATGCAGCGGTGGAAAAGTGTAGGATTTATCGTGTGCAACGCCAATTTTGGGTGCTACAACGCTAGTTCACATAATGCTTTCTATACAATTTTCAAATGGTCATAACTCTCTCACCCAAACTCTATTTTTAGTAAATCTTATATCATTAGAAAGCTCTTTGAGTCTAGTTTCTAATGATATAAGTTTCTTTTAAAAATTATTTACCATTTAGGAGTTATGACCAAAAGAGTGACCAAAGATCAGAGTTGGTCCCAAGCATTTTCCTCTCTTGTGACTTGACATGTTTTTACATGGTTTTCTCATAGGAATGGATCCTCTAAATTTTCTTCCATATCTTTTGGGAATGGAACGTCTAACTTGGAGTAGAGGTGAGGGTCCAACTCTACTTTTGTTTTGGCATTCATGCTTATGCCTTAGTGGGATTATTTTTACCTAGCGTTTTAAAACTTGTGCATGTATATGAATACGACCAATGTATGAGAATAAATTCTTTATTGATCAACAAATAAATGCAAGTGTGAACTTCTTATTTTGATTACTGTCAGTAGGGTAAACATTATTCTTAGTAGAGTATATAATTACTTTCTTCTTTACTTGTCATATACGCTTGATGGATATGTATGGCAGTGATGACAACTTAAATTGTGTAATATAGGTAAATTTGAATATGGAATGGGTTCTTGTGATGAGAGGGACCCTTGTATTTTTAGGGCCATACTTGTATTGTGAAAAAGGCCTTATTTATGATGAAATACATGAATATGGATTGTGTGAAGGATAATACCACTTTGGTTTTGATGTTGCTAACACATTCTGTTGAACGATATGGAATATAAGTGATGTGTGTGTGCATTAAATGGTTAACACTTCTTGTGAGTTTTGCAATGCCTATGAGAGGCGAAATATTAAATAAATATTATTGCTTAAGGGAAGCATAAGTCCTATAAGAGGTGATATCTAACATTTTTATATACATTTTAATCTCTATCTTGGTCTATTTGCATTTTCATTTGTGAAAATTCTCCAATTTTATTACACTTTGTGATTTATTAGGTCTAAATCAGTTTTGGATGGAAAATGAATTATTTTCATATTTTAAGACTTAAATTATTAATGACTCAATTTAATCCATTTGGATATTTTACAGAAATTAATTTTGGAGATTTCTTGATGATGTGGTTCTGACATAGCACTTTTGTTGACATGGATATTGATGTGGCACTAACTTGGAACTCTTTTCTGCTGACCTAGTGACATGGATGTGTCGGGCCCTCATTTCAGATTTATCCATCCCTTTTTGCCATGCATGCAACCTTCCTCAATCTTTGCTGGAAATGGAAGCTATTGGTGTGCCTCAGATTCTGCACATAAAAGAACTCTCCTGCTGCACTTATTTTATGCTTTCTGCTGCTTGGCTGCTAGCTATCACATCCACAGAAGAAAACAGCAACACTTTAGCACCTTTTGAAAGTCAACTTCAGGTATCTAGGGCAGAATATCCCATAGACATTTAGCATCAGTTTTGTAACTCAAAACATATATTCTAACTTCTATAACTTGGCAAAAAACAGCTTTCCTTTCCTCTGTTTTTCTCTATACTATTTTGGTTATTTGCTCTCATGGAGAGCTAAATCCTCATTGTAATCAGCCACTAGGAGCTTAGGATATTATAACTTGAACTTTCAGTGCAAGATAAGTGTTTTGTTCTCCATTTTATCTCATTTTTTTTGTTCTGCATCTGTGTTTATGTTAAAACTAGATTCTGATATGAATTTGTTGAAGCACAAACTAATATATATTTGAGATATAACCTTGCTTAACTAATTTGAAAAGCAAGCAAAATGAAATGGCTAGTTTAGATGATATCTAACTTAATTTGATTAAGGTCTTTTGAAGTTGCACTTAGCTATAAACTAATGAAGTTCTTCTTAACTATAGTTAGAAGTAATATAAATTATGGAACTTTCTCTAGGTTTATTTTTATAAAAACCAAATGGTGAAATAAGAACAAGACTGAATCAATGAGTTAAGTGATGATAGTTACATTCCCATAAATCCTAGTGGCTGGTTGCATATTCTCTCTTACTGTCAATCCTTTCTGTTATTATTCTGCTATTGGTTTGCTGCTAATTTATTGCTGGTTTATTGCTCTTTTATGCTTAAATCTGCCAATAACCACCCTTGTTAATTAGGTTTTAATTAGTGTGATTAGTGTAATTAGTGTTAAGAATAATTAATTAGTGATTCGAAGTGAGGCTCCTTGAGTGAATATGACCTGGGGATCACTATGTTACAAGATTGCCACGAATTCAATTTTGGGCGATTCAACATCGTAGTGGCCTGAACCAAGAGGCACAATATCAACTTATTGGTAAGACATGCTATATTTAGTGTTATTATATGATTGGTAATTCTTTAATGAATAACTAATGGATGGTATAGAATTTGGCTTGTGTGATGCTCTTGTAAGGGTCATGGCACATATGAATTTGTTTTACGGTATTGAGGGTTCTTACCTTTTTTTTCTTTCTCGGTGGGCATTGTTGTGCACAAATTTCCTTTATGCATTAAATTCGTTTATTGTTTCAATGTATAAGTTGTGAATTCTTGGAGTTATTTAATGAAAACCCATGTGACTAATTTTGAGCATGGGTGATCCCAATTGCTAGAGACGATACATAGTGAAAACTTCCTTGATATATATATATATGTTGGATATGGATGACCCAATTGCTGGAGACGGTGCATTGAGGGAAGGGTCTTAAAATAATTATTGAAGGTCCATGTGGCCAGTTGTGAAAGGGTGGCCCCAATTGCTAGGGACGGTACATTGTGGGAACATCCATAATATATATATATATATATACATATATGTATTTATTGGATGTGGACATTAGACTTTTATCAATTTGACAAGCGCAATAGTCGCACAAGTAATATAGTGAAAATAAAGAAAGAATGTCAATCTCATAAGTACTAACTCCCTAATTACTTGAGAAATTAAATTGCGTTAGTTAGACGATTCAGATTGGATTGAAGGTAGCTCTTCCAAAAGAACTAAAAAGGAACTTAAACAAAAGTTTTGAAAACAAATTTGAAAATAGAAAACAAGCTAAACGATAGAAATTAATTCAATTAAAAGTATAGAGCTACTAATCCCTCTTTTTCTTTCTAGGAATTGCTAAACTCTCTCTTGCACTTGTGATTCTAATCAATTAACCATGTTAATCTTAGGTTATCTTATGGCTTAAAATGATTCTGCCGAATATAGATTAAGCTACTCAACACCTACACAATTCCTTGTGTGGGTTAAGCCTAATACAACCAACCTAACTTTGATTAAACAAGATTAACTAATATCTCTACCAATTAACAACTGAAATGCTTTAGGTTAAGGTCACACATTTGTCCCTTTCAATCAGAGTTCTACTCTCACCTTCCTTTCCCAAGATTGGAAAAAGCAACAAACAAACTATAAAGTGATCAAGTTCATAGCAAGTTCAAGATAAATGAATGACAAGATATGTATTAATTCAAGAGAATTCACAAATACAGAAAGAAACACAATTCCTAATATGAAATTAGGTTTATAACAATCCTAGAACTAGAAAATTAGCTACTCATGATAGTAAAACTATAGAAAATAGCAAAAGATAGAGAAAACTCCATAAATTCGAGGTTGCATTGACAGAAATCAGGATCGGAGAACTTCGAGAATGGATTCCTCCTTCTCCTTCAGCAAAAATGGCATCTTCTCCTTCTATGTCATGCTTAGAATGACCTAAAAACTCCTCCTTTTCGCTATTTAAAATAGGACAGAAAGCTACAGAATCACATCCACCGCTATAGTGGCAAAATTTAATGCTATAGTGGTATAACACTAAATCAAGCTGAAGAATTAGGACCCATTGCTGCCCACTGCTATAGTGGTGGAAGGCAGAGTGAGAGACTTCCTTTCTTTTGGTTCCAGTGGTCACTGCTATAGCAGCACAAAGCCACCACTATAGTGGTGAGTGGTAGAATGAAACATGTTGCAATCCGTAGCTCTAGTAGCCACCGCTATAGCGGCATAGGTCCACCGCTATAGCAATAGATGGCAGAGAATCATGCTTCAAAACTTTAGAAATGCAGCAACTTCTTGTATAACCTCCTCACCAGCTCAACTTACCTTAGAAGACAAATAATAATCACCAATTAGCATGTCTGAGTCATGAAATTACTCAAAATACCTTAAACTCTAAGAAAACCTAATCTAATCTAAAACACTCAAAACATGGGTTAAGAATCACAAGCAAAACAAGAAAGAGATCAAAAGAAAGGGCATTTAGGACCAAAATGGTACTAAATCCTAAACTTAACAGAGACGTAATCATTTACTATTATAATGTGAGAATGCTTTTTGTTCTGTATCCAATGAGCATGTAATGTGGTGATGACACCTAAGGTGCATTCATTTTCTCTGTAATGTATCGATAACATATTGCACGATTGATTCATGTGATGATCGGTGGTCTCAAATTTGGTACGTGTGTTGTGTTAGAGATGAGCATTGTGGTTGAGGATGTTATTGACCTAAGGTCATATCCTTGCAAGCGTGCATGATTTGTAACTTTTGTGGTTTAATTATTCCTCACTGTGTGAGGAGTAGCAAAGCCTCTGAGTCCTCAACCCCCTTCCGATTTTGGGTTGTAGCCTTAGTTTGTGGTAATAGTGGGGATGAGTCACTTTGCAGTAGATAGAACACCTAGGGATCTTGTATTGGTAGTGAGATAGACTAGAGCATGATATATATGTTTTAATTATTGGTCATATGTTAATTGTTTCTTGGAACAAATGATGTGGTTAAGGAAGGATAATTCTCAAAACAATGTGGTTGTTAGAATAATTTATCATATTATGTTAAAATGGAATCTTTGCTTTGTATTTATTTTGTGTATTAGTTGTGTGTTGTTAGACTTATGGTGGTCGATGGAATCTACCTCCAAGTCGGTCATGTTCCTAAATTTGGGACATGACAGAAGACCCTTAAGAGGAGAAGAAGAGCTATCGAGGATTCCCTTCCTTGTCACACAACCCCACTGTACCTCTGTCGAGATTCATTGTCTAACTTTCTCTCTCTCTTATCCCTCTAGGCCTACTTTGCATTCTCTTTTCTAATTCATGATTGAGCAGAAGAGAAAATAAAGGAAAAAGGAAGAGGGTAAGAGAGGCTTGGCCAGTGAAAAGGTGGTGGCCAACTGTGGCCACCATGCGAAGCTCTTCTCTCTCTCACGTGTGAATAACCAAACCAATGTGTTGGTTATTGCTTCTCTAAAAAGCCAGCTCCTCATCCAAGGATAGGAGATGACACATATGTCACATCTCCAAATGCCACATATACCCCTTTTTTCTAAAATTTCTCCTAACAACTCTTTCTTATAATAAGTTTACACTCAGGTCCTTTAATATCATTATTTTATTTTTGTTCCCAACAAATTTCTCAATGGCTACATTCAATTGTAATGTTTATGATGTCAAAATTCTACAAGCACCATATTTTCCATCTTGTGGTTATTCCCACATTTCTCAATCCAAGATAGAAACTTCTATTTTAGTCCCAAGAATTCAATTACATCCCATAAATATACGTCGGGTTCAACTAAAGTAATAGCTTGTGGTACTTGGATGTTACAGAACATCCCCCTTTAAGAAATTCAGTCCCCAAATTTCCAAATTAACATAGTGATCTTTACCATAAGGGGATTCTTTATTTATCCAGCATCTGTCCCAAACATTCTTAACAAATATCAACCTAGGAAAATCCAATGACTTTAATATACAACACATTCTTTAAGAGTACACCCCAAGTGTAGGGTCACCAACATTCATTGTATTGGAAATTGAGACACTTATCTAATGAGAGAATACACTCGACTCTGCTTGCACCTTCCACTAATTCTCCCCTCCTTCCAAACATTCAATTGACATCTTCTTTTCCAAATGATGTAACCCTCAAGGTGTAAGCTGCATCAATTCGCCACTCCAAAATGAACTAATCTGGACCCAAATGTTATTATCGATAGGGGATACTCTCTCCATGTGATCTATTCATTGCTAACTCCTTCCTTCCAGGTCGGATAGATGTCACTTTATCTCATAACTCTCAAGGTACCATGCTATAATGTTAACTTCCTTTCATCTTATTTACCAACTCTGGGTTACTCCTACCATTGGATCTTTGCTTAAGTTATGTAACTCTATTGCCATGTATCGAGAGATTCACGTTATTATTCATTCATAAACATGATTATCACAACCTCTACCAAATTCTAACCATTACAGGGCTCACGATTGCAAATAGAAAATCGATAAGGTACCTTTCCTTGCATGGGGTACATCCCTTTTTAGATCATGCATCTAAAGAGTAAATCCTACCAAATCCTGACAACTTATCACAGTCTTCTTCGTGGTTGTGTGTTTGAACATTTGAAGCCAAAATACAGACAGTGGCATTTTCAATCCACTCATTTTTGTACACTATAAGTGTTTCCATACATCAAAAGACATTTGATGCTTAAACATATTGGAATACACATTTACCCGTGCCAAAAAGACTTAACCATAAAGAAGAGATGAAACTCAAAAGAAAGAAAAAGATGACATCTTACAAGAAATTTGGTGGAGCTTACCACTATAGTGTGCCTGGGTTCACATCGATAGAGGAAGACCCACTAAGGACACCTTACATGTAATTGGTAGGAAGACTTAATCTCATAGATTTGATACCAACTTTGTCACATCCCAATAATCGATCCTATGACCAGTATGGAGGAGGATTCACCACCACCTCTGGAAGCCTTACCTCTACCCAAAACCCACAACAACATCCAACAATCTTATTATTATTAATTTCATAGCCATCTTGTCAAGTTTTCTTTTAAACATTCAAATCAAGGCAACAAAACAATTAATTCCCAAATTGAAATAGACCTTAGAATCTTAATCAACACTCACAACCTAGTTAACCAACCCGAGAGCTGTCTATAAAACAGAAGAAAAAAAGGGGCATAACCGTACCATTACTCCAAACAATGGGAGCCTGACACCAACACTCATTACCACTGCTATATTTCCTTCATACCTAAAAATGTTGAGGCATGAGTTATACTGACCCAGTGATAAAACTCTACCTTACCTCAGTATATAAACATAAAGCAGATATATATTTAGGAAAATATGTGTATAATCAAACATATGGTTGGAATATACTCACAAAATTGTCTCGTAATACCATTGTCAATTCCAAAGATGATACCATATACCATCGTAATGCTTAAACCAAAGTATTCCAGCCTTACCACTAGTATTATCAAGCATTGAGATTTACCATATAAGTCCTACTTATAGCCTTGTTACACAACCAAGACCATACATGAGTAATTTATATACTCAGTGAGAAAACAACATTATCAAATATGTGCAACAACAACAACAACAACAACAACAACAGCCTTAAGAACCATAATTCCACCATTTCAATTTAAAGAACATACATGTTTAACAAGTATTTAATACACCATTGGATTTTAATAGAAGTAGTGTTCACCAAATACTTGAAAATATGACTTGAAAAAAAGAATATGGAAGATAAGATTGTTTCACTCATAGTACAATACATTACTTTAACCGCAATGGTATTTATCCGTTATTCATTCAACGGTCATATTTCATGAACAAAAACATCCACACACTTACCATGCCATTACAGGATTTCTCTCAGGTGTCTTCAACAACAAATTTACATAAACAAGAGCTCATGAATTCTCCACAAATATATATATATATATATATATATATATATATATATATATATATATATATATTCTACATCTCAACTCATCCCTAACAAAATCCACAATTAATTCAAGAATTCAACATAATAAGATCTCATTAAAGCCAATTTATTGTTTTATATACTCAAGTGTATTCACTTGAAACATCATTGGGTGAGCTTGCTTAGAATTAAAAATGCTACATGAATAATTCTTTATGTGTTATATCTTATTTTCTACTCAATTTAGAGGTAAGACCCTCTTAATACCATGTTGTTGAAGCTTTGAATGTTGATAGATGTCAAAAGATGACACAAGGTGAAGAAGCATGCTTTGTACCCCTTGAAGATGATCTAATTGAGAAAGAGCTCTTCCAAGAGCACTTGGGGAACAATAGAAAAGAGGAAGATTCCCAAAAAGTTCATACCAATCAAGAATTAGAAAATTTGTTTTCTATGGCTCCTTTCATGATGAATATGATGAATTTCAAGAGAAAGTATCCTTGACTATTAAATGTTCAAATCATATTTTAAATCTTGGAAATGTTTTGCATAGTGACAATTCAACTTCTTCCAAACATGTTGAAATAAAGGCAAACATAGATGTATCTTTTGGAAGGTTGAGAAAGAATTTTGAAAAAAATAATTTGAAAGACTCTTCCAGCAAAAGCCAAAACTTTCTAAAAACCTTCAAAATTATATCACTTGTCATTATTGTGGTTGTAATGGACATGTCTCTCACCTATGCCATATTAGAAGAAATTTTTATGTGAAAAAGAAACAAATTTGGTTTCCTAAATATTTTAAAAATTCTAGTACTAACATTCAAGGACCCAAATTGAGATGGGTACCAAAATGTCCTCCTAGTACATCAGCTATGCAGAAATTTTCATTCAAGGACAGACAAAATGGTCTAGCAAAAGGAAGAACCATCAACGAGAGTCTCTCAAGTACAAACTGTTGAAACTTCAAAGGTCAAAACACAAAAGAAGAAGCAATGGTTTTCCAAGACTTTTGCAGGAGAGAAAAATCTATTCTTCTTTGTTTTCTCTCCAACATCTGTCCAACTCACTTCAATCAATCATCTCATTACTTCAAATGGCATCCAAGGTAGACACTAAACGGGCAAAAACAAAAATGGCTCATCAACCTTCTCTTTTCAAACATCTTGGAAATCCTAAGTAGGTACGCCTTGTGCAAAAAGTGGAAGTGACATTTTGATAGCTGTTGCTGTAAGCAATTCAGATTTCTCTCTCTTGCATCATAAGGACGTAATGTGAATAAACAAAGTAAACATATCAGCTAGAGTTTACTATTAAATCTTTGACTTATTCGTTTACTACATTAATTAAGCTTACTATTTGTTTTCATGCTCGACACTAATCTTTAACATGTATGCATACAGAATATCTAGGATCATTTTTAGATGTGTAGTGCATAGATTTCCTTTTTGTCTCAAGCCTTAAGATTTCTCTATAGTTTCTATTCCAAAATCTTAATCATCGCACCAAGAAAATTGTTTTTCTCATTGCACACATACCTTTCGGCATCCAATTCATCTCTCTCTTTCAAACACATATATGTGAAACTCAGAAACTATGGCCAACAACAAGAAAGTTGATCTAAATACTGAAGCTAGAGAGGAGAAACTTGATTTAACTCTTTGTTTGGAAAACAACAAAGGGAAAAGACCTATTGATGGGTCACCTAAAACGAATTAAAGAAAAAGAAACCAAGAAGAGTTAGAAGATGACAACACTGGCTGATCATCAGAGACAAAACTTGTTCTTCTAGAACATAAGCTTGAAGAAATAAAGAAGCTGATAAATTGTCGTACTGATGAACTGGCTACTCGAATAGATAGACATTTCATTTATGCAACTCAATGCTTTTGCAATCAACAATCTAGAGGCATAGATTGCATGAATGGAATACATACTACTGTTCGTCAAATTTCTCTTTCGTTTTCTCCAAGAACTTTTTCTGAGGTTTAACAATTTACATTGTCTTCCAACCCTAGAACCCCTTCAACATCCAAGAAGTCACCTCGTCAGTAAATTACTTATGCTTGTATTTTTACAATGTTGTAATCTTATTTTTTTTAATTTGGTTGATTTCTTTAGAAAATTCCATCTTAAGAAGGTAAACTATCTTTGTACAATGGTGAATCCAAATAAGCTCTAAAATTGTTTTCCTATTGCATGAATTGATTCACAGTACTAACTTAATCTTTTGAGTGTCCACTAAAAGCATTTTGCAGGTCCTTTGATCCTAAAAAATATCCTCTGAGGCACTCTCCTCATATTAGCTCATTTATCAGAAAAGCCCCAATTTTGCTGCAATCAGTCAACAGGTAGGGCTTAAGCAGTCGACCACTAGGACATTTTCGAGTGTCACTATAAAAGAGAATAAAAAAAATTTTTGAATCATTTTAGCAGCAAATGGTCTCGTTCTTGCTTCTCTCGTCTATGACTATATTCTCCGAGAGCCTCTCTATGGTTTTCTTTAAGGTTTTTTGACTCTTCATCCATCTCTTTTGGTTTTAATGGCTTCTAGGTCTAGTACGAAGCGAGCCTGCATGAAGAATGTTGTGAATCATACCACTTGCGATCTCCTTGCAAGCCCTAAGCCAAAAATGAGGTAGTTTGAACTTTTTGGGAATAGGAAAGTCATTCCTAGTAAATATCTTGATTGGAAATATTTCTCCGCATTGAATTTGGAGTTTATTGGGCTATTGGTGTAATATCCCAAAATTTAAATATGGCGGTGGACCTTGAAATTTGGAAAGAAAAAGTTTGAGGAATTAAAAAAATTTTAATTTTGAACATACAATGAGGATTAATTTACAATAATAGATTCTCAAGAACTTATTTGAAAATTTTCAAATTTTGGTAGGAGAATTAATTTTTAGTGAGAAGAGTGAGAGAAGGAATAGTCAAGAATAATTTTGAATATTGAGTAAGGTTAGAATTTTTTTTAAGACTTTGAGGACCCAAATAAAAACTTAATTTGAAGATGGTACCGTGTGTGTTAATCCCCTTAAGATAAAGCCACATGTCCCAAGCCTTCATCTGACCTCTTGAAATTTTTAGATACTCTTCACACACACACATACACATACACACATTTTTGGTTTTGGCTTGGGAAGAGAGAGAAAGATCAAGAGCTAGGGAAAAGGAAGGAGAAGCCTTGCTATGGAGATGACCTCTTCTCTTTTCTGTCATGAGGTTCTTCTCTCCACTTCTCTTTTTTTGTCATGATCTAAGAACGCTTGAGACTAAATTGATGGAAACATGGTCATGGGTGTTTCTTAACATAAAACAGAGCAAGGCAACAGTAAGCTTGAATTCTTTGAATCTATGAGTTTAATTCATTTCTTTTTGTTTAGTTTTTGGGTAGAGGTGATCATAGAAGCTATTACAAATTAAAAAGGAAGAAAGAATGAACATAAGGAGTGAATTAACAAGAAAAAATTAAAAAAAATGGTAAGGAGACAAAGAACAGAGCTTGTTATGTTTCTGCAGAACTTTTCTTTACTATTATGAATGGTTTGGATTATTTGAGGTATGAAATGAACTCCAATGGTCATGAAATTTGGTATGTAGCTAAATATAGTGTCTAAAGTATGCCTAAATTATTTCAAAATTCTCTGGGCTGGTTTGATACCCTCAATGCACCTAAAACATTAGCTGAAAATTTGAGAGTATGGAAATAAGACTAATCCCTCATGCTTTTGGTTTTATGTGTTTTTCGATGACCAAATCAACTCCCAAATTTATGAAACTTTGTGGAGAGATTCTTTATAGTGTGATAATTAGATCTGGAAAGTTTCATGACATTTTGAGAAGGTTAACATTGTAAACTATCTATAAACACAATTTGAACTCTCTGCAGAGAAAAATCTGGGTAGCTTAGGAAATTGATTTAGTTCATTTTGATATGAAATTTTTATGGCACTTAGCTAAGACATGAAACTAATGATCTATAAAATTTCATTGCATTTGGACATGATTAGTCATGTCTATTAAGCATAAAATAGTATCTATAGCAGAACTAGGTAGTTATGGCATAGGGTCACTAATGTGACCATTAGAGGGGTTAATTGGTAGAGTTTTAAGCTGAGACTTTTATCCTAGTATACCAACATGTGATTTAGTATATATGTCAAGTTTTGTGAATTTTGGAGCTACAAATCAATACCAGAAATTTTATAAAGTTTAGCTCTAAAACTAGTAGAAAAACGGAACAATGTTGGAAGCTTGGTAACCAAAGTTCTAAATTGGTGTTATTTCCTTCTTGGCTTATTTTCTAGACCTCCTACAAGTTATTTGGTACCTTCCTTTGGTTTAGAGTGTGGGAGCCTTGTTCAAATCCGAGGTGAATGGGTTAATGCTTCCTATGACTAAGTGTTTTTCTTTAATGATTCTTACATCATAGTGAAAACATGTAGTATATCTAATTTAATAGGTGATGATGATTGATACATAAGAGTATGTTTGAATTCATGTTGATAATATCTCTTGAATGGAATGGTGAGATATTTAAACAAATGTGAAACTTGTGTGGCTTTATGCATATAACTACTTTCTTTTATGGGTGAAAATGTGAAGGATAAAATTCTAAATGTGTGTATGCGTATATATATATATATATATATATTTATGTATTAGATTGATTGATAAGAAAACATAACAAATGTGTATGTACATATACATTCTATTATTCTTGAGAAATGTAATAATATATATATATACATATATATATATATATATATATATATATATATGTACATATGGAATACATAAAATTTCATGTCTTCCTTTAAGAAAGCATATATGTATATATAAAGTGACATTCATGCTCTTTCGGTCATCAAGTATATGTACATACATATATATACATATAACCATTTAGAAGAATACTTGTTGGGTAGTTTTGGCTTGTCAATATATATATATATATATATAAACATATACACACATTGTTGACCCCATTGCATTCAAAGACTTTCTTAAAATTTTGATGATCAACAAACAAATTTATATTTTATTTCTATTGCGCATAATTTCAGGGAAATATCTCAAGACAAAAAGATTGTTCCAAAACGCTTAAGTGAAGTTGCTTTCTTTCTGTCTTCTCTAGAATATTTTGTAAAAGTTCTTGAATGGCAAGTGAAAACTTATTTTGAAAATTCCTTTAAAGTTGGAAAATTGTTACTAATGCTAAGTTTTAGCAAAAATCTTTGAAAAACCAAATCAGAAGCCATCAGTCGACTGTTGTAGATCAGTCACTGTTTGAAATTCAAAAATTAATCAGTTTCTGTCAGTCGATTGATATCCTTGAATTAGTCAACTGATAGGCTCTGAAGACTTTTGCACTTTAAGATTGAGACTCATCAGTCGACTAACTCTATGAAATCAATCAACTAATTAGTCACTGTCCTATTTCAAATAAACTTCCAGTATTCCTCAGTCGACTGATCTCCTTCAATTAGTCGACTGATCACTTTTAGAGAATTTTAAAAACTCAAGACAGAGACTCATCAGTCGACTAATAAACATTCATCAGTCGACTATCGACTCATTAAAGAGCATCAGTCGACTGATGATGGTCAATCAGTCGACTGCTGGCATAATGACATTAGTTATAATGGCTATTTTATAAAGATTTCAGCTGATATCATCAAGGATTCTTCTCCAACAGGCCTCTAACCTTTTAGGCCTTATATATTGACCTCAGAGGTAGTCAAAGAGAGATAACACATAGTTTTTACCTCTGATTCTTGCATAGCTAAACCACTTGCCAATCATTTGATTCTAGATTGCTTTTCACTTGTATACTTGCTTTGTTTTAGAGAGTTATTTATTTTCTTCTTAATCATTTTTTTGTATTGATCAAGGAAGGTGTTTCTTGAGTTTGTTTTTGAGAGAACAATTTGTGAGGGGGAGAGACACCCTTGGAAAGAAAAAGATCTTTGTTGTAGTGGCTCATAAGTATCCTTTTGTATAAACTTGTGGTTTATAGTGAAAAACTCAAGAAGTGCTCTTGAGGACTGAATTTAGGCTTGGGTTAAGCTGAACCAGTATAAATATATGTGTTTATCTCTTTCCCTTATCTCTTTAATTGCTTAAAGCTTTATATTTGATTAATTGCACTTCATCTTCATTCATCTTGATATTGCTCTGCTTTGTATTGTCAACAATTTTCTACTAAGTATTTGAATTTACTTGAACTTCCAATTAGTTTTTATTAACCCAATTCACCCCCTCTTGGGTTCCAGCCATTGTTATCAATTGGTATCAGAGCTTGGGCTCTTGATTAAAGACTTAACAGTCTAAGAGTATATAATGGCTGGTCTTGGTGATTATATTTTACCTGAAGGAAGTTCCTTTACAAAACCCCCTGGCTTTAATGGTAATCATTATAGGTACTGGAAATCCAAGATGAAACTATTCTTTAATGCAGTAGACCTAGATCTCCGGGATATTGTGGAAAATGGACCCTATATATCTTTGAAGGTTGTTGAAGGGCAAAGTGTTCTAATACCCGAAAAGGAATGGTCTGAATCAGAAAAGAAACTTGTTCATCTAAATGCTAAAGTTATAATGATTATTATTAGTGCCTTAAGTCAAGATGAATATTTTAGAGTTTCTAACTGTACAACTACCAAAGAGATGTGGGACACTTTGGAAGTTTCACATGAAGGAACTCAAGGAGTTAAGGAATAAAAAATTAGTACTATTACAAATGAGTAGGAAAATTTCAAAATGAAGAGTGATGAAAGCATAAGTGAAATGCAATTAAGATTTACTCACATCACTAACCATTTGAGAGCTCTTGGTGTGACTTATGTAGAATCTTTTGAAACCACCAAGCTATTCAGATGTCTCACTCCTAAATAGGAAGCTAAGAGAACAACAATCATGGAAGTAAGAGGAGAATCCATGAAATCACTTACAACTCTATTTGGAAATCTCTAAAACTATGAACCAAAAATTCTGGAAATAAGGCAAGAGGATGAATCCAAGAAAAAAAAGACTCTCTCTTTGAAGTCATCCTCCACCAAAAAACTAGAAGTAGAAAGTGATGAAGAAAAAGAAATCAATGAACAAGATCTTAGCCTTTTTGTCAGAAAGTTTAAAAAATTTATGAAAAACAAAAACATAAGAAAATGGAGAAGAGACCAAGATAGCAAAGAAGGCCTTAATGTTATCAATGCAAAAAGGTTGGGCATCTCAAATGGGAATGCCTATAACTCAACAAAGAATAAGAAGAAAAGAGAGGCCATGACAAAAGTAAAAAGAAGGCATATGTTTCTTCAATCTAGGTAGATAGTGAATTAGATGAAGATAATGAAGAAGTTAACCTCTGTCTCATATCAAAAGAAATTGAAAAATTTGCCATACAACTGGGCATTTCAAGTAATTCAAATAAGGAGGAAAGTGAAGAAACAAATCTTTGTCTCATGGGAAGAGATAATGAAGAGGTAACTCCTTTGAACCCTCATATTCATTTGATGAATTGCAAGAAGCTTTTGAAGAATTGCATGATGAATCTTTATAGTTTGCCAAAAAAATAACATTTCAAAACAAAATATTTCTTAGCTTGAGAGTGAAATTTTAAGTTTAAAAAATGATCTTATCACACTCAAGAAAGAAAGTCTGGCTTTGAAAAAAAAAATTCAATTTTGATAGAAGAAAATGCATGCATGAAATCATTGTTCAACTCTTCAAAAGATAATTGTCCTTATTGTAGATGGATTGATTTGGAAAAAGAAAATAATGATTTGAAAACCACCCTTGGAAAATTTATACAAGGAAGAGACAATTTGAACATATTGCTTGGAAAACAAAGATATGTTTTTGACAAAGCCGGAATAGGTTACAAACCTAAAGCTAGGCAAAAATATTACAAGAATTTATTTGTTCCAGTAACAATGTCAAATAGTCCCTTCATTACTTGTTTCTATTGTGGTTTAAAAGGACATAGTTCCAACTCTTGCTGCTACAAGAAAATGACTCCAAATGAAAAGAAGACAAAGTAGGTTGTTAAAGGAACAACTAACAAGGAAGGACCTAAACAGATTTGGGTACCTAAAAAGAGTTGAATTTCTGTAGATTTGCACAAAACTAGAGTGGTTGCTTCAAGCACATGACAAGAGACAAATCCAAGTTTCATTCTTTATCTCCAAAAGGAGGCAAAGTGACCTTTGGAGGAAATGACAAAGGTTTGATCAAAGGTATTGGCAAGGTTGGTAAGAATTCGTCAACATCTATTGAAAATGTATTATTTGAAGGCCTCAACCATAATTTCCTTAGCATTAGTCAACTGTATGACAAAGGAAATAGAGTTATTTTTTATTCATCTCATTGTATAGTTGAGAACATTAATGATAAGAAAATTAAGCTTGTTGGTCAAAGGATCAATAATGTTTATGTTATAAATCTTGATGAAGATCCTTCTATAGACTTCACATGCTTAATTAGTGTAAATGAGGAAAGTTAGCTTTGGCACAGAAAATTGGCTCATGCTAACATGAATCTTTTGGATAAATTAGTCAAGAAAGATCTTGTGATTGGCTTACCCAAAATAAGATTTGAAAATGATAGGCTTTATGATACTTGTCAAAAGGGTAAGCAAGTCAAAAGTTCTTTCAAAACCAAAGATATTGTTTAAACTACAAAGCCATTACAACTTCTCCATATAGACCTTGTAGCACCATCTAGGACAAGGAATCTTGGAGGCAATTCCTATGCACTAGTTGTTGTAGATGATTATTCAAGGTACATATGGACTCTTTTCTTTGCTCAAAAGGATCAAGCTTTTAAATCCTTTCTTAAATTGGCAAAATTCATTCGAAAGGAACAAAACTTGACCATTGTGAGAATTAAAAGTGACCATGGTGGAGAATTTGACGACCATAACTTCATGGAGTTTTGTGATGATTGAACATAACTTCTCATTATCTAGAACTCCTCAACAAAATGGTGTTGTTGAGAGGTAAAACAAAACACTAGGGAAGATGGTAAGAACAATGCTCAATGAAAGGGATCTTCCTCAATACTTTTAGGCCGATGCTTTTAACACTGCTTGCTATGTAATGAATAGAGCCTTGATAAGGCCAATTTTAAAGTAAACCCCATATAAATTGTATAAAGAAAGAAAGCCCAATATTTCTCATCTCCAAGTCTTTGGTTGTAAATATTTTGTGTTGAACAATGGAAAAGAAAATCTGGGAAAATTTGATGCCAAAGCTGATGAAGGAATCTTGCTTGGTTACTCTAGCACTAGCAAAGCTAGTAGAGTCTATAACAAAAGAATCCAAATTGTTGAAGAATCCATACATGTTGTTTTTGATAAATCTAACCCTTCTTTTAAAGATTTTACTAATGACAATGAGGTGTTAAATTCCTTCAAAAACCTTTCTTTAGATGATAAAGTGAAGAAGGATCATGAAGGAAATGCAAAGGAAGATATTACTCTGCATCAAGAAGAAGAAATGCCACAAGAAGAGAAACACCTCTTGAGGAGATCACTACTAGCAACAATAATGACCTTCCAAAAGATTGGAAGTATGCCAAAGGTCATCCCAAGGAGCTCATCATAGGGGATGCATCACAAAAAGTAACAACTTGAAACTCCCTTAGAAATGTTTGTAATCACTCCGCCTTTCTTTCTCATACTGAACCAAAAAATATTGATGATGCTATTAGTGATGAATATTGGATTTTGGCTATGCAAGAAGAACTAAACCAATTTGAAAGAAGCCAAGTCTGGGATTTAGTACCTAGACCCAATAATCATACAATAATTGGCAAAAATGGGTATTTAGAAATAAACTTGATGAGAATGGAGTTATGGTTAGAAACAAGGCTAGACAAGTTGCAAAAGGTTATAATCAAGAGAAAGGCATTGACTATAATGAAACTTTTGCACCTGTGGCTAGACTTAAAGCTATTAGAATGCTTTTGGCTTTTGCATGCATACATGATTTCAAGCTATTTCAAATAGATATAAAATGTGCTTTTCTCAATGGCAATATTTTGGAAGAAGTTCATGTTGAGCAACCTCCTAGTTTTGAAGATGTTGAAAAGCCTAACCATGTATTCAAATTGAAAAAGGCTCTTTATGGTCTTAAACAAGCTCCTAGAGCTTGGTATGACAGATTGAGCTCTTTTCTTTTAGAAAATAATTTTTCGAGGGGAAAGGTTGATACAACATTGCTTTTCAAAAAGGAAAAGCATGATTTGATCATTGTGCAAATCTATGTTAATGATATTATCTTTAGGGCTACTAATTAAAAGCTTTGCAAAGAGTTTGCCAAGATCATACAGGATAAATTTGAGATGTCAATGATGGGTGAACTCAACTTCTTCCTTGGGCTTCAAATCAAACAAATGGATCATGGTCCATTTGTAAGCCAAACTAAGTACACTAAAGAGTTGCTCAAGAAATTTGGAATGGAAAATGCAAAACCTGCATCTATACCAATGAGCACCTCAACAAACTTGGACATGAATGAAGAGGGTCAACCATTTGACATAACTAAATATCGAGGTATGATCGGCTCACTTTTATACTTAACCACAAGTAGACCCAATATCATGATCAGTGTATGCATGTGTGCACGTTTTCAAGCTTGTCCAAAGGAATCTCACTTTAAAACTGTAAAAAGAATTTTTAGATACTTGATTAGCACATCTAAAATGGGTTTATGGTATCCTAAAGGATCCTCAAATGTTTTAACTGACTACTTGGACGCTGATTTTACAGGTAGCAAAATTGATAGAAAAAGTACAAGTGGAACTTGCCAATTCTTTAGTAATACTCTTGTCTCTTGGTTTAGCAAAACGCAAAATAGTGTTGCCTTATCCACAACTGAAGCTGAATACGTTGCAGCTGGAAGTTGTTGTGCTCAAGTTTTGTGGATGAAGCAACAACTAGAGGATTTTGGTGTTTTACTTGAAAATATACCCATTAGATGTGATAATACAAGTGCTATATATCTTTCCAAAAATCCTATGCAGCACTCCAGAACTAAACATATTGAAGTTAGACATATTTTATAAGAGACCATGTTCAAAAGAAAGATGTCTTGAATTTGTGCAAATGGATTTTCAATTGGCTGACATTTTTACAAAGCCTTTAGCTGAGGATAAATTCAGCTTTATTAGAAGAGAACTTGGGATGCCAAATCCAAATGACCTTTAATTGTTTTCCCATTGCATCTATATTTGAACTCTAGTTCCGTGATTGACTCTCTTTACTAACTTAAGCATCGGAGTGACCACTAAAATTGTTTTGCAGGTATGAATCCTCAAAATATCCTCTAAGGCACACATCCCCTCAATTTACTGTTAAGGTCATCAAAAATAAGGTTCTGTATGGAATTAGTCGACTATCCTAAGCTCATCAGTTGATTAACGGTTCAACGTATACACTTTTTAAAATCTATGAATGAATCAGTCAACTAACGTAATTCAATCAGTCGACTAATTGTTCTCTGCTAAAATTTTTTTGTAAGTACACAAGTCATCAATCGACTAACAACTGACCATCAGTCAACTAATGACCCTTTGTTCAAAATTTTTATTAAAAGCAGAAGCAATCAGTCGACTAATGAAATCCAATCAGTCGACTGATGATAGTCTGCCAAACTCTCATTCAAAATGTAGAAGTTATCAGTCAACTAATCACTACACATTAATCGACTGATACATTACTATCTCAAATTTTCTGGATTAAGTGTCAGGTACTGGTTTAGGCGCCAGGCGCTAAGACAAATGCTGGACGCTGACCCAACGCTGAACGTTGGAATTTCTTTCAAAAGGGGACCCAATAGCCATTAGTCGACTAATGATTCATTGACAATCAACTAATTCAAGCATGTTTCCAAAATTTTCCCAAATCTACTACAATCAGTCGACTTATGCTACCACGACAATCGACTGATAGATCATTTATTTGAAAGCCTTTAAAGGAAAATCAGAACCTCTGGGCCTCATTTTATGAAATCTCTTAGTGCCTCTCTCTCTGGGTTCCTTTCGTCGACGACATCTCTCTGATCTCCAAGGCTTATCTTCTTCATTAATCTTCTCTCCAAGCTCAAGATTCGAAGACCTCAGGACTCTACACAATACTTCAACTGATTAGGGCTGGTTTTTTTTGAATGCTCTATCTTTGTGTCTTTAACTCTTCTCCATTCTACGTCATGAATGGCCTCTTCCTCCAAACGTCCTTGCACGAAGGATGTCTCAAAATGTCCAATGGGGAACCTCCTGAACCCTAGCTAACCTGAGAAATTCCAAGAAAGCTTCGAAAAATAAAAAGTACTCCCTAGTAAACATTTTGACTGGAACTACTTCTCAATTCAGAACTTTGAACTTATTGGATTGCTGTAAAATTTTGGTCTGAGAAATTTTGTTAGCCGTAGAAGTGTTTGGAGTGAGGAAGTAGTCAAAACTTTTTACACTAATCTTGAATACAGTCCTAGACTTGGAAAAATCACTTCATCCATCAGGGATATGCACATGGAGATCGTTAAGGGATCACTAGCTAGAATTTTAAGCATTCCTACTCGTAACCCTTATGACTTATGCTTCAATGAACTCCTTATTTCCCTGTCTCCTATCTTCTACAACAAACAAGATACCTTCAATACTATTCTGAGGATAGAAGATTGGGATGGTCAGGATATCAGGGTTAGTGAGATGAATACAAATGACAGACTTCTCATCTACATTATAACTCATATCATCTTCAACAAGTCTGAGATCTGTGTTAATCCCTCTGAGTCTGAGTATTTTGTCATGGCATGTATAATGCAAGGGAAGGCTTTCAATCTTCCTCATTTCATTATGAAAAGGATGGAATCATGCACTCGGGGGAAATCCCTTCTTCCTTATGCAGGCATCATTACTCGAATTCTTGAGGATGCCAACATCAATGCTCGTTTTGGACAAGAGAAAAAATCCTCTGTTATTGATGAAAATTCCCTTAGAAGAATGAGATTCATTTACCTTAAGGAAGAATGGCTGAAGGGAGAACCAAACAAAACCATCCAAAGAGTAAGAGATAGACGACAAAAAGAAACTGAGGTAGATAATGATGGGGATGAAGAAATGGGTGAAGAAGAAGATGTGGCTTCTGAACTATTTACTCATGGCTTCCAAACTGGAGAGCAAACCCGGTTACTGAATGAGTTGCTTGATAACTCCACCACCGTAATGGGCATGATCGCTGAAATGAGAGATAGCATGGCAGACTTTGATGCTAGGATCTCTCATCTGGAAAGCTCTTCAGTATCTCAGACTGAGGCACTTCATGATCTGACAAAAGTAATTTGTGCTCTCTGGCATAGGGATTGAGTTACCTTGGATTAAGGATGAAGACCTCATGTTCTTTTTGTTGATGCCAAAGAGGGAGAAGATTTATTGTTGATTTATACCATATTTTGATATTTTCAACTAACATTTGACTCATTATGCAATTAATGACTATTTTAGTTCTGATTATCATATTCTTGCTACAATATTCTGATATATTATTTTGCTGCACTCATTTTAAAAAGGATATAAATTCAGGGGGAGTCTTTCCCTTCTTGTGCCTTTATTTCAAAAATATCATAACCAATTTAAACTTGTTTTTCATCATAAAAAAAGGGGGAGATTGTTGACCCCATTGCATTTAAAGACTTTCTTAAAATTTTGATGATCAACAAATAAATTTAAATTATATTTCTATTGTGCATAATTTCAGGGAAATATCTCAAGACAAAAAAGATCATTCCAAAACGCTCAAGTGAAGTCGCTTTTCTTTCTGTCTTTTCTAGAATATTTTGTAAAAGTTCTTGAGTGGCAAGTGAAAACTTATTTTGAAAATTCCTTTAAAACCAAATCAGAAGCCACCAGTCGACTGATATATTTACAACAGTCGATTAATGCTTCTCTGTCTGAAGTTTAGCAAAGTATCAATAACATCAGTTGACTAATTGATTATCATCAGTTGACTGATCAGACACTGTCTCAAATTCAAAAATTAATCAGTTTCCATCAGTCGACTGATATCCATGAATTAGTCGAAGGATAAGCTCTGAAAGTTTTTCAACTTTAAGACAGAGACTCATCAGTCGACTAACTCCGTGAAATTAGTCGACTAATTAGTCACAGTCCTATTTTAAATAAACCTCCAGTATCCATCAGTCGACTGGTCTCCTTCAATAATCGACTGATCGCTTCTAGAGAATTTTAAAAACTTGAGACAGAGGCTCATCAATCGAGTAATAAACATTCATCAATCGACTATCGACTTATAAAAGAGCATCAATGGACTGATGATGGTCAATCATTCGACTGCCGGCATGATGACATCAGTTACAATGGCTATTTTATGAAGATTTCAGCTGATATCATCAAGGATTCTTCTCCAATGGGCCAGTAACCTTTTAGGCCTTATATGTTGACCTCAAAGGTAGTCAAAGAGAGATAACACACAATTTTTACCTCTGATTCTTGCATAGCCAAACCACTTGCCAATCATTTGATTCTAGATTGCTTTTCACTTGCACACTTACTCTGTTTTAGAGAGTTATTTATTTTCTTCTCAATCATTTGTTTGAATTGATTAAGAAAGGTGTTCCTTGAATTTGTTTTTGAGAGAAAACACATTGTGAGGGGGAGAGACACCCTTGGAAAGAAAAAGATCTCTGTTGTAGTGGCTCATAAGTGCCATTTTGCATAAACTTGTAGTTTATAGTGAAAAACTCAAGAAGTGCTCTTGAGGACTGGATGTAGGCAGTATAAATATCTGTGTTTATCAGTTTCCCTTATCTCTTTAATTGCTTAAAGCTTTACATTTGATTAATTGCACTACATCTTCATTCATCTTGATATTGCTCTGCTTTGTACTGTCAATAATTTTCTACTAAGCATTTGAATTTACTTGAACTTCCAATTAGTTTTTATTAACCCAATTTACCCCCTTCTTGGGTTCCAGCCAGTGTTATCACATATAAGTGCATCCTAATATTGTGATTAAAGTAAGGAAGTTGTGGTTCTTCTGGATATTAAGTCCATCATTTTATGAGGAAAACTTTATGTGGAATGATTATAAGCTCTCGTTTATATGATGTATTGTGAATAATCAGATTGCATTATGGGTCGTGGATAAAGTGAGAATTGAATTGAGATATGAGTTATTTTGATTGTTGAGTTATTTATCTATGGATGGTTGAAAGATGTTATGGATGAACATTTATTTTTGGTATGAGATATTGATTAAGATGTTGCTTCTGTTTGAGAAAGAATGGAAAGACATGGTGGTGCACCTCATGGGAAAATCTACATGGAGTTATAAGGGTGGAGATTTATAAATAGAGCGATGAGGGTAGATGCAGCGGAGGCCACTGGCAACGATCCAGTGTTACCTAGACGACTCGGTTGGTATGTGAAATTTTGTGCAATTGATTGAATTTATTTATTGTTATGAATTGTTTTGAATTTGTCACAACCCAATTTTTGGGCACATGACCGACATGTTGACACGAACCCTGTATCAATGTAAGCCTAACCAACGTCTCTAATTCTAACCCCTTTTTATTATTTATGTAAAATATTTAACATACATTCATAGATAGAGACAAATCAAAGTTTGAAAAATACACACACACACACATACACACACACACACATATATATATAATAAAGGTTAATATTAGGAAATATCATTTAAATATGAATAAATATTAATTAAGGTAAATATTAATTAAATTAAAATTTAATTTACAATTGAGTACTAATTAAAATAAATATATATATAAAAAATATCAAATATTACTTAAAATAAATATTAATTTATAATGTAAATAATATAAATCATTATAATTATATATCATACATTCGTACAAGAGAAGATGACAACTTATCCGGACTTCTGCAATTTTCCAAATTACAATTTTAATATTTAAATAAAATAATTAAAACTTCATTCATTCACAAAATCACATCAACTTAGATAAATTCATAATTGTAATCTCAACTTCTACCATAATCCATATCATAAATCCTCAAAATAAATCTTCAAACTTAAATCAAATTAAATACAATAAATAAAGTAGTTTAATTGCCCGAGACCCCCTTAGATGTCTTAGATGATCACAAATCTTTCTAATCTTAAATAAACCATCTACTGACTTGGGACCTACCCAATAATGGGAAAGCCCAATGACAACTCTAGTTCTCTTGCGGATACTCTTTTTTCGCTACTTGATTTGAAAAAAATTAAATTAACAAGTGTGAGATAAATATCTCAGTGAACAAGTCAATCCTACCCTAATAAAATCTACTATAGAAAAGTAATAAAATAAAAGCATAGGCATAAATCACAAACCACAAGGAAATATGCACACCAAAGAATTTGCAATTTATTCAAACAATTCAGACTAACAGAATTAATACCCGTTAATGGCAAAATATCTGGGAGCGCCCATAGACTCGCTCAACCAATCTTATCATATCTGGGAGTGCCTATAGGTCCACTCAATCAATTTCATCAATCTCATCAAAAACCCGTCATGACGCACAACCTCATCCTCAACGGTTAGGATGCCACACGTATTAAATCTGAACTTGAGTTTTTACTGAGGGAATTTTTGTCTCTATTCTCAGAGGTCAAGCCATCCTATCACTTGGATTTCCCACTTGACATAAGATAAGGTAGTATCCCACGCAAATATAATCAAGTTTAAACTAATTTCAAACAATCATCGAAATAATTCATCAATACATTCATCAATAATCATCAATGTAATCATCATATCAATTTTCAATGGATAACCATTAGGTATCCAAATCACAATCAATCATATTTATCTCATGAATAATCTCATTTTCCCTAACGTTTCCCGTTAGCAATTCATCATTACTTGAAGTACACAAAATTCTGAAACTCGAATGCCTTAACTGGATTCCCTCTTACCCACCATGATCATGACCTATCTTATTATCATATTACTTAAACACTTAAGATAATATTAAAGAAGGGTTGGTTCACTCACCTGGGTTCCTTATTAAACCATAGCATGACATTCCAAGGCTCTTCAGTAATGTGCCAGATTTTCCTATCGTATGTTTGAAAGAGAAACTTTGGAGTTAAAACAGAAAATTATTTTATTTCAGTTTTATGACCTGTGTACTGTTTCGGCCATATCTCCCAAACGGTATGGAGTTTTCAAACTATTTTGGCTTTTCTGGAAAATAGACGAAAAGAGCTTGCCGTGCATACATAACTTGAAATATTTGGAGTTTTCTAGGGAGAGATATGATCATTTTAATTTTTAGAAAAATTGCTACAGAATTTCCGAAAATAAATGTTCTTACCTTGTTTTAATTCTTGCTATAGATGAAACCCTTTGAGTTCTTGTTTGGGTATGGAATGTGCAGATCCTAGGAGTGTGTGTGGGCTATAAAACATGGTGTGGGGTTAGGGTTTACTCAAGAGAAAGGGAGAGAGAAGGGAGGCTGACGGCTAGTGTATTTAGGTTAATTGATTTAGTTTAGATGCTTGTTCCCTCTTTGAACTTGAAGAAAATTAGTTTGAATTTAAAAATTAGATTTGATTGAGGGTTGCTTAATTAGGCTTAAATTGAATTTGAAAGTGCTAAAGACAAATTGGTTTATTAGATATTTATCTCAATATTTCGAAAATACCACAGCTCTTAAATTAGGATATATATATATATATATATATATATAGTTTAATATAAAATCAATTATTTACTAAGACTTACTCTTCCTATTAATTTCTTTCTTAAAAAATTTCAAAAATATCATATGATAGTCCAAAAAATAAAATATGAAATTAAAACTAGATTTTGAAAACATAGCTCAAATTTATTTATTAATTATTCTACTAGAATGCATAATCCTATTGTCTATATGATTCAATTGTTTAAACTCAAAAAGATTAGTTTTATAAATCCTTGGTTATCTTAAATAAATATAAAATATTTAAATCACACTTCTTAAGATCTTCTTCAGATTTTTTTTTAAAAAAAGGGAATCAATTATCCTTAATTTTAATATAAAAAGGAATTTGATTATTTAGATAAATAACCAATTACTTTACTTAATTATTTGCCTTATCCAATCATCTAATACCATTATTTTTGTTTAATCATAACTTATTTAATGTTCCAAAACTGTTCAGGCAATGTTTACTTATTTTTATTTTAAATTTCCTTTTATTTCTAAAAACCATTTAATAAATTAATCATACTCTTTATCCAAAAAATTAATATCTTGAGATTTAGAAATTAATTTCCATTTCTTATTCCACATCAAGGTTTCCTATAATTTTCTCCACCTATTCTTATACTTTGTATACATTTCACTACATGCCACAAGATTTCCAAATCTTTCATTTTAGTTCCTAAAATTTTCACTATAGTCCTTATGTGACCTAGCATCTCATATTGCTAGTCTATGGCTCCAAAATCACATACTAAACCATTACCACATCACAGCACAACATCACAAACATATATTGCACACAATTTGCAAGCCAATATTTGTGAAATAAAGTTTAACAATTAAAAATTAAATGGCGGGTATTATAGAATTATACTATATTGAAATGTGATTGATTTATTTGAATGTTGTTGAGAACTATTTTGGGTTGTATTGCATCATGTTATAATTAACTGTTTTTCATCATAGTGTAGTGTTGTCTCTTCACTAGGCACGTGGTTTGCTCATACCTCTCTTATAAATATTTTTAGAGTTGTCAGTTGAAGATGAGCTTCCCACGGGAGGTAAACAATTCATAACTCAAGACCCCACTTGAAATGCAAATGGCTAAACTCCCATTCTTGTGTCTTTTGTTTTGCTACTCTAGAGTCTCTTTGTGATCGTGTAGGTAGCCTAGGACTTGGATTGTTGTACTTATGAATCGAGGAATTATGTATATAAATGAAGTAACTATATTGTTGATATGTTTCTAAATATTTCAAGTAATTTACTTGCTATGATAGAATGCAATAAAGGCAAAGAACAATACATTTTTTTTATGTAGTTGGATACATATCTATAAATATGTGGAAGGAAGATTTTTTTAAAATAATTACTTACATTCATTAATTTTTTTATTAGAATGATTTATATGCTGGCTTGATAAAATGGATTAGGTTCCGAGGTGAGGTTAGGCTCAATCTCGTGCCGGTCACGTGTCCCAGGTGGGACATGACAGTTGGATAATTTGGGTTTGAAGAACTTTGTCAAATTCAAGGGTTTTTGGTATGCTGAAGTGTTTAGAGCATTTTACTGTGATTCCCATGGATGAATTTTCCTTGCTTTTCAATTTTTCTATTTGCATATTATGTGTATGAAACTTATTTGTGTGTATGAGTAAAAAGGGCATGCATTACATGTCCATGTAGCACATATTGTATGGGATGACGAGTTATATATGATAAGATATGATGTTGTGTGATTCGGGGTACAAAGGGACTAAAGTGAAAAATAAAGGTTAGGGACTAAAGTGAAAAATAAAAGTTGGTTAGGGGTCAAACTAAAATACTTCAATTTGTGGCGTAGGATGGGAAATGTTACAGTAAGGGCAATATGAGACCCTAAGACTATAGGGATAAAAAGTGTCAGGATTGGAAGAAAATTAAAAATAGTCAAAATAACGAAAAGAAACCCCTAAGGATTTAATAAAATAAATAAACAATGGAGATGAATTAATAATCTAAGGCCTAAGTATAGTGGTTCAATTAAATGTAAACTAAGGCCAATAGTGATTAAGTGAGGTAAGCTAGGGCCCAACATAAATAAGTTAGGTGTTAATTGGCATGTTCAAACTAAAAGTCTAATAAGTAGGCCCCAAACCCAGTCAAAATAAATGTGGATTGCCAAACTAATGGAGTAGGCCAAACTAGAGCTAGTAGGCATGAAGCCCATTAAGAAAATAACTTAAGTGTGGCGTGAGCCCACTAAGGAAAAATAATTAACTTAAATCTTAAGAAGACTTTAAATAAGATTTGGATAAGGATATCCAAAAACTATTATAAATAATCAATTAAATAGATAGTAGATAAATGAATATAAAAAAAGAATATTTTTGTCCAGCTTCTAGAAGGATAATTACTAATATTAATTAAATTAAAATAATATAATGAGATTAGGATTAAATAATAAACATACTACTTAAATAATACTTAATAGTCGAAAATCACAATTAAAATATTAAACAAAGCAAATAATAATAATAAACAAATATAGCTGATAGGATAAAACCTTCCAGAAATAAGATAAATGAAAATAAAATAAGATAATCAAGATAAAGTATTAAATAAATAAATGAGCTTAGGACAAACAAAAATCTATAGAATCTAGTTTAAATTTAAATTCTTCCTCTATCTAAGCCTAGATCCCTACCTATAAATAGACCCCAAGGCCTTCCCTTCTCTTCATACACTCTCATCCCTCTCCTCTCTCTAGTCGTCTCTCTCTCTCTCTCGCTCTCCCCCTCCCCCTCCCCCTCCCTCCCTAGCACCATCACTTTTTCTTCTCACGTCTCTCTCTTAGCCGCCACACATACAAGCCTCATTTAAAAGTAAGCCCTACAACCTTAATTTAATTCATTTAATTTGTTATTTTTAGGATAGTAGGTTAATTAATTAATTAATTTAATTTGTAATTTCTAGGATATTAGGTTAATTGATTAATTAATTTAAATTGTTATTTTTAGGATATTAGGTTAATTAATTAATTAATATAAATTGTTATTTTTAGGACATTAGGAAAAGTTAAGAACATTTGAATTTAGGTTGGAAATTTAATGAACTAGGGTTAGAGGAAAGGTTTAATACAATCCACATAATTTGAAAATGTCCCTTTGTAGCGATTCAAGTCCACATGCATAGGAAAGGCGTTCGGGCTTTTGGAAGGAATCGTCAGGATCCCAGGTGAGTGAAAAGACCCCTCCTCAATAGGGTTTTAGCATCATTAGTGATAAAGAGTATGATGTAGGACACTCCCAAGACTCATAGGGGGCGACTGGATTCAAGGTGGCGAATCTAGGGAGGTAATTCAAATTAATAAATTTGGAAATATGGATAATTCGAAACATGTGTTCCGAGGTGACGCAGTGGCTAACGTTTGAAACATTAGGGATACAGTCTGAATCTTGTCAAAGAGCACTTTAATTATTATCTTGACTTATGATTTGTAAACCTGTGGTACAATGATGTATGACATTGGTTATATGAATATTACATTATACTTTTATTTATGATATGATATGTTGTGCCATTGATTGTGGTTGGGTAGGATATCCCCTCTCATAGCAAGGCGGGAAGCCTAAGTTAGAGGGTGCCTTAGCCAGTGAGAATGGAGACAATGACTCTCTCAGTAAGAAGTATAGCCCAGGTCAGGTAAAGAGACCCATGAAGTGCCCTGACCGAGAGGACGAGGTTGTGCATCATGGCGGGAATGAAATTTGGCGAGTCGGCTTATGTGTGCTCCCTGAGATATATGACCATTGATGAGTACTAGTTCCATTGGTTTGCTTGGATGAGACTTGTTATTTTCTGGCATATATCTTTTGACTGTGATTTTTTGTTGAGTTTGAGCCTTCAGGCATACTTCCATCACTAACAATGTATTTGAATTCTATTAGGGCAAGGTCGATTTACTCACTGAGTTGAAAACTCACACTCCATATGTTTCCCTTTTCAGATTAGGATGTCAGCGAAGATTGCCCACCAAAGGAGTAGCTTACTTTGGACCCCCGTTGTCGGGTAGGCCTTTTATTTGTTTCAGTTTATGTTGTTAGGTCACTTTGTAGTAGTCTGAAACATCTAGGTTAGGAGAATGGCGTTATGGCATAATTAAACTTTGAATTCCTGTTTAAAGATTCATTTCAGGATATTTGTTTAAATTAAGACTTTTCATCTTGAATTGATATGAATGGAGTATTTATTTTGAATTTGTCACATCCTAAGAATTGGGCCTGTGACCGATATAGAGAAGGATCCACCACCACCACCTCCAGAAGCCTTACCTCAACTAGAAACCTAAAACAAAATCCAACAAACTCAAAATAATTTATTTTAAAACCATTTTTCCAAGATTTCCTCTAATAATACAAGCCAAAGAAACAGGACAAAACTCCCCAAATCGAGATAAACCACAAAATCTTAATCGACACTCACAACCTATTAATCCTACCTGATTACAGAGTCCTCTACAAAATAGAAGAATAGAAGGGGACACTACCATACCATAATCCTGAACAAAGGTTATACTTCCTTCGTACCTGAAAAAGTTGAGGCATGAGTCATACTGACCCAGTGGTGAAACTCCAACAAGCATACGTATTCAAGATTGATTAGCACATCAAGTGTTGTTAGCCATAACTTAACCTCGACCTTATACCTCTGATCCACCTAAGTTCCATCACCACGGCATAACATCATCACATAAGTGCCACACCACGACATGATATAATCACTAATGCCTCACCACGACATAGAATAATATACCACAATATGCCAAGGAATAATGATGCACTAAACATTATGCATAACAATGACTTAATAGTTCATAAACCAACATTCTGTAATTCAAGCTAATAGTCATACTGATATAAAATTAATCAACACTTTCAAATTTTGTTAGAAATAATGCTAATCAAAGCTTGCAATGAGGTTTGAACAAACCACAACAACAAGGTTGTTCCACTCACATCCCATTAATATAAATAACATAGGATAGATATTCTCCAAATCATCAACCATATTTCCAATCACAACAATTATTGTAAAACTGACACCATAACGTATATGCTATGAGATTTACAACTCCCCAAATTCTTATTTCCATTTTATGTTATAATCATAAAACTCGTGATGTTAACATCTCATTCATAAGGGTATATATATGTGTGTGTGTGTGTGTGTGTGTGTGTGTGTGTATGTTCATACCAACTCAATTGGGAATGAAATTTATAGATCCCTGAATGTGTACATGTAGGTGTATACATGCTATTCTTTAATTGGCTTGGAGGTGGCACTACTTGTATACATTCAAAAAGTCTAACTAACTTATACTACCTTATGGTTGTGCATGTAAATATGTGTATATATTTAAGTAAGTGCTCCCTCTTCTTAAAGTCAACCCAAGAGGTGGAAAAGCATGTCCACGTATTTGTACACTTCATAAATAAATTAAGAAGATATTGAGGCTGTGGACATATATAAATTCTTCAATATGTTGGTTGTCACACATATCATAGACTTACAGGCATATAAAGAAAATAATGGGTCTTTGGCCCTAAGGATGCTTCATTTGTCCTTCTCATTTCATCATCACAATCAAACACACTTATGTACCATAACCAATCATATTTCTCTATGTTACATACCATGATACAATGTGGTATCCATAGTGCATCTAAGACATAGAGAATACTCCCAAAAGAATTATTCATCTTTGTCTTTGAAATTGGGATATAGCAAATATTTATACTACAAGTCAAAGGATCATGATGAAGGATCACTTACATTTATTTTTCATTCCTATCTCCAATACCTCACTTTGAATACCAACTATAAGGAGAATTTGTAATTCTCAACTTATGCAAATTTAATTTCATAATTAAAAGGGTAAAGTCATAATAAGATAGTTTCCCTCACCATGAATCCTTGCCAAAATCTACTATAACTTTGAAACTTGAAGTAAAGGAGTCCAAGAGATTCTCTAGGATGGAGGCCTAGCAATTTAGGAATGAAACCAAGTCAAGAAAAGTCCACTTTTTACAGCAAGGCCTCGGCCAGTTGACTGGCTCTATAATACCTACGATCTTAGTGAGGTTGGGCTAATAAGAGAATACAGTGTTGGTGAGCATAAATTTTTTGTGAACCCAGTTGAGGTTGTACCACTGCCAAAATATTTTGGATGGGTGCCAGGGGGAGACCAAGATGTTGATGTATAGCGTTTGAGACCTTGAGCAGGGACTTATGTGAAAGGAAAGTTCTTTCAAATTTTTCTTTGTGAAAAGTAGATTTTCAGTTAGTAATGAGGGGAGTAAGCAAAAAGGCTTAATGTGTTAGACTGATGATGTGTGATAAATATTTTTTTTGCCAGATACCTGTATCTACCAAGACCTTGGGATTTTAAGGAAAAATGGCAATATTGTAATTTTAGATCACAGAAACAGGAGTTACCTTTTATCAATTGTCGCTACAATGACAAAAACTATTGCTATAGCAATGGAGGATCTATGGATGTCACTGCAGTGATGTATTTGGTCCTTACAATGACTAGATAAAGAAATAAATTTTCTATTTTCTATTTCTAGGTGCTTAACAGGTATTGTAGCGCTGCAGCAATCGAGGGACCTCTGGAACTTGGTTTTTCACACTCTTTCTCAAATGTATTCCATTCCAAATGTTTAGGAGGCTACTCAAGAGGATATAAGAAAGGATTAAGCATCCAAACATCAAGAATCAAGGTGGATTTGCTAGCTTGGAATTGAGGTGAAGGACCAACCACCATTTTCATCCAAATTGTGTAATCTTCTATTTAATTCTAAGGAATATTAACCTCTTTGATATATATTATAAAGATCATTTAAACTAGTTAGTGATATAATGGTTAGAACATATTGTGGTGATTGCTTGGAAGTAAGGAGCAAATCTCTATACTCATCTTGGTTGTATATTTTTTTCCACTTTAACTTCTTGGTAGAGATTGTGCCAAATTTTAACAACCTACTTGGCATAGTTTGAAGGGAGAGATGGAAATCTTAGGTAATGAAATAATACAGCTATATCATGTTTAGGTGGTAGTCCTAGACTTATGCTTTTAACATTATAAAAGATTAAATAAGAGGTTTAATTGAATATCTCCTATATGGTTATGTTATGAGATCACCATAATACGATTCATTAATTAAATGGAATATGTTAATGTGGTTTGGCATGTGAATTCATGAGATAGGGAATAATTGTAACATGGTTGGATATATTATGTTCATGGTGTGTGTATTGTAATATGAGCATTTGTGTAGGTCCCACGATTAATTTTTATGACACAGATGGATGTGGAAATTCCCACAAGCCTTATGTATTGTAGCACAAATACTGTGAATGATTGTATAGGGATGGAATGATGATAGTACATAATTTACACAAATTTGATATACGGTCTTATCATCAATTATAGTGAGGGACTAATATTTAATATAATGTGAACTTTACATTAAAAATGGTACATATTTTAATGCTCCATTTCGATGGCATGATGGAACTCATGTATGTGATTCTTTGTAAAATAAATATATGTATTAGTGATCCTACTAGTGCTGGAGATGCAGATTTTTCTTTGTTTACTTGGACTACATGAAAGGCATGTATGTGATGTGAAATATTTATCTCCATATGAGCAAGTAGTTTGATGGTGCCACTTGACTTATCTCTATATAGGAAAGTGGTTGGATGATGCCACTTAACCCTTTTTATTTAATAATTATCTCTATTTAGACAAGTGGTTGGATGGTGCCACTTGACCATTTTATGGGAATCTTGTGAAGAACTTAAATTAAGTGGTTAATCATATGTGTATTGGATAATTGATGACAATTGGTAACTTGCATTTATATTTACTGTTGGGTGCGTTTGTTGGATATTATTCTTTCATTATTATTGAGATGTTGGAAGATTTTTGGTTGGTTTCTTCCTCATGGGAAGTATGTAGGAATTATTTTCCTTATGGTGTGCAATGTGGATGCCCATGTGGCAACTGAATACTCATTTTATGGAAATATGGATCTCTAATATAATTCATGCTTGTTTTTAATTATGGTAATTTAAGTATGTATGGTAAGTTTCTGGTTTGGTTGGAAAGTGTCGGGCACATTGAGCGCTGGTTTTGTAGACCACATGTACAGTATGAACTGATAGTTTTGGGTGGATTCTTCCATTGATTCAGCCCTTACATGGGGTACTTGGTTTGTATTTCTTTTAATTGGTTGTTTCTCTTACTGAGTTTTATACTCATCCATTCTTTTATACCCTTACAGGTTCCTTGAGTAATTGGTGAGCCTCCATAGTCTCCGGTTCCTATCCCATTGGTTTGGGATGGTGTTTTCGTCAAAATTGGGTCTGTGGTTGAGTCGCTCTATAGTTAGATAGAACAACTAAGGATCTTATATTGGTATTAGAATGTTTTGGGAATGTGATGTGACTATATATATATACACATATATGTATATATGTTTTGAGTTTACTTTACACTTTAATTATTCCTTAGAAATGATGATAAAGCTGTGGTAAAAAAATCTCAATTCAATGTGGTTATATGAGTAAATTATTACATTATACTAGAATGGCACCTTTGAGTTATATATTTAGAGTGTGTTGGTGGTGTGTTTGTTAGGCTTACAGTGGTGGATAAAGTCCACCTTTGTGCCAATCTTGTCCCCGAATTAGGGCCTGACAAGCTCCATGGTAGCAATCAACCTGCGTTATACTGCCCACATTGGTAGGTCTCCCAATAGGCCGCCAATCAACTACATTCCTACAATAGTCAAATAGTCTGCACCAATGCCCAATTGAGAGCCTTCTAGCTCACCCAAAACATATCCCAACTTGATTTTTAATCCTTCTCTAGCTTGTCCCTATGATTTAAACTCCCATATCCATTATTTAAAACCAACCAGCATGCATAAACCATTTAAAAGCAAGAAGTTGAAAGATTAAACCCAAAGAATCATCTTTTCCTTTCCATTTTTCCTACCCAAATCTGATATACACTTTCACCCACAAAACAAATCTACTATTTGACAAGATTTCACCCAAATCCTTGGTTCCAAAATCAATATTCATAGAGGAGAGTTAAAGAACACGATTTGAATCCACTCATTCCCATTTAAACCCATTTTCATTATGATCTTCTTAGGGTTTTGAATTTGTGTAAAACAAAAAAGAGAGGATTGGAAACTTACCATAACTCACGATGCTTCGGTGAAGGCAGATGGCCAGATAGATGAATCCACACTAAAGAAAAAATGGGCTGGACGTTTGAGGGAGAAAATTGATGGATAAGGAGATGGGAGATCAAGATGGAAGGTTAGAGCATGAAGAGATGGTGAGCTTGAGGGAGAATGAGAGTCTGATGGCTGTGAAACATGAACAATATATATATATATATACATATCTCCACTAAAAGTCCATACTCCTATTTCTCATCTATTCTCACAATAATAATGCTTAACCAAATTTTTACATGTTAATCCCTTTCAAGATTATTTCCATAACCCTTCTTAGTTTATTCACTTAAGCAAAAAGCCCTACCAATGCTTCTTCTTTCAATTTAGTCCCTCCATGGATAAGACACAAGCTAGTCTCCTTACTAGCACAGGTGGTTCACCACACCCTCGAGTCTTCTTCATATCCAATATAAGGCTATACTATCACGTAAAAATTTTTTTTTCCTATAAATGAAATTTCTTCCTTTGCCCTTAAGTTCACATTAGACTTACCAAAACTAACAGCCTCGGGTACTAGGATGTTACAGAACATCCCCCTTTAAGAAATTCGGTCCCCGAATTTCGAAATCCACAATGTTACTACCACTGTCGTAATGAATATCAACTCTGTTCCTACATTAGAATTTTCTAGAATACCGTGATCCAACATTACCTACCAAACTCCTTGCCAAATTCATACATGCCACTTGCATCTGCTAAAGGTTCCCACCACATAGCTTCTAAACTCGTTACCTCACAAGACTTTATGCTTGTCCATTTCAAAGTTTGATAAAAGTCAAATAGTGTGCTCGCCTGCACTTACAGCTTCTCTATCGTAACCTCACTACTCATCAGCGACCCCTTCCCTTTTATTCTAATGGTCTCTCCTAGGGAAGATAGCAAGAACTTGTAAGTCACTCAGCGAGGGTAGACTAAATAATACTTTTAGATTCTGACATACCCTTACGATAGAATCATCCCACATCATATAGGTTTAAGCTAATCTCATACTACAATGGTTACTCTATCCGAACATTTGTGCATATTCCAAAACAAAGGGCCATATCATGAATAAGGACTTAGTGCTACCAAAACTCTACTCTAACCCAAAATACCAGTATAATTCTTATCTTCAAGCTGTTGTGCCAATACCATCAAATTACTGGATGCTAATCATACAGGCATGGATCCTTGTAAATCCTAACCAATACCATCATTAGCACTCAGGACTACACCCCAACACATTCCTATTCCTTTGTCTCAATCTATTGTACCACCCTAACATGATTTCTTTCTTCTACAATACTCCTTAGAGTAAGATTTTCTCCTGTGAGTTCTTTGATCTTTAGTTCTCTGCTTGAGTTGCCAAGCTCAATTTCTTTTCCTCATGATAAGATTATGTAAATTGTATCACGCCCCAATTTAGGAACATGATCGGCACAGAGGTGGACTCCATCCACCACTGTAAGCCTAATGTCACTTACAATCCACACAGAAATGGTATATTAAAATGAACTAGATAATATAGAATGGAATTTCTTTTCATTACCATAATGACTACATCTAGATGTAACCAATATTCTTAATTTGCAGAAATAAAATATGAAATGATTTACCGACAAATTCCATCACATTGCTCACATAACAACTTTAAATTCCTAGGTGTTATATTTAACTATAGAGTGACTCAACCTACCATCAACATAATATAAAACTATTAACCTTAAGTCAAGTAGGTTGAAGACTTGGAGACTCCGCTTCTCCTCATACGGAGACTCGTTGGATTCTCAAAGACCTGTAAGGGGTACACAAAAGAGAGAGTGAGTATAAAGATATTCAATAAGGGAAAAATTCAAACATAAAATGAAATACAATTTGTGTACCGTTTACAGTGAATGGAACCTTAAATGAAGTCCTATCCTTTACCATATATACAACCCCCACATCTTCTACATGATACTAGAATACCAACCCCAATCTGACTACCATAGCTCAATCCCATTCATACCATTAATCATACAAATATATGAACATAAAAAAAACATACATTCAAGTGTAACATCAATAAATTTCTTAGCCTTATCGGCTTTTTGTTCCATTCATAATCTCCATAGTTGAGAGGGCCACACATGCTTCTCACTATGTTCTCATCTTTCATAGTTGAAAGGGCCACACAAGCTTCTCATTATGCCCTTATCTACTATAGTGGAGAGGTCCACACAGGCTTCTCATTAAGTTCTCATTAATTACCATATGTGCATAGGTCATAATCTGAGAGGGCCTCATCAACTCCTTATTTCATTCTCACTTTCCATGATAGAGAGGGCCACACAGGCTTTTCTTAAAAGCATTAGTCATAGTGCGAAAGAACTACACGACCCTTCATACTACCACTAATCCATTCTCAACAAATAAAACAAATAGGCTTCTCATAAAATGTCATTAGTCATAGTAGAGAGAACTACATAACCCTTCGTACTACCATTAATCTGTTTTATATGATGTTTAATCATAAGTATATTACAATCATAGCCATAAGATATACATGGCATCACATGCCCATTTCTAACAATTAGGAAGCTACACAAACTCCCTTATGTGATACATCACACATATTCCATACACAAGCAAGGAATTGAATTCAGCATGAATCCATATTCCAACTTAATCAAGTCAAAACAAATAAATCCTATAAGCAAATAAGCTCCATCACATTTCCTAATACAATACAATTGCACTTGATGCTCACAAGCCAAAGGGGTAGGCCCTTAATGGAAACACTCCCTTCCCTCATTCTTTATTATCCAAATTGCAATACCTAAGCATTTAGATACACGTATCATTCACATCAATCTTTATACATACATGTGAGAAATAATGTACAAGATTTTAATCCTTAACTACAATTTATGTGAGGTCAAGTACTCACATACAAGCACAAGTCTTAAAACACTAGAAAAATATAATACTACTGAGGCACAAACATGGAAACCACAATACAAGTAGAGTTAGACCCTTACCTTCAATCTGAGCTATTCTTGTCTACCTTGGTAATCCCCGAAAGATGTGGAAGATGCATCAAAGAATCCATCCCTATGAGATAATCATGTAAAAACATGTTAAGATCATAAGAGAGGAAAATGTTTGGCACCAACTCTGACCTTTGATCACTCTTTAGGTCATAACTCATAGACAATAAGGCATTTTTAAATAATTATATCATTAGAAAATATACTCAAATAACTTTCCAATGATATAATATTTGCTAAAAACGAAGTTCAGTTAAGAGAGTTATGACCATTTGAAAATTGACCAGAAAGCATTCTGTGAACCAATGCTGCAGCGGCAGATCCTTTACTTTTCTATAGGATTTTAGAGATCATAGAAGGTAGCGAAATGTAAAATTTTTTCTCTAAAACCCATTCACTAAAGGATCAAATTATATTACTATCACATTAACGAAGTAATCAAGACAAAGAAAAATACCTCTTATAGTGCAACAACCTCTCTAAGCCAAAGCAAGTATCCAAAATAGAATAACTCTAATGGTAATCCACGTGAAATACACTAAGAAAAAACCTCTTCAGTAACAGGGTTCCTTCTCATTCTTGTGCTAGCAAGCACAAATAAGTTATGGAGAAAACCCTCTTAGATGAAGGAGAAGAAAACAAGAGCATTTCCTAAACAAGATTCTCAATAACTGAGAGAAAGTGTATATCGTGTAGCTTTCACTATCACTCTTAAACTAATAGATGCTACCTCAAACCCTAAAGCCCTAATTCCCTTAGTGGGTGCCATTCCCTTATTGGGCTTCTTAAGGTGGCACCTTAAGAAGCCCAATCTCTTTTAGAGAGGGGGCGGCTAAGAGGTTCTCATTAGGGTTTTTCCTTGTTTAGGTAGGAATAGAAACATATTTCTATTCCTTTTATTCTCTTATCTCCTTTTAATTAATTCTCCAATTAGGATTAAATCCTCAAGCCTGTTTGACATTCATAGTGAATTTCTATATATGTGACCTATTAGGTTTCTAGATATATTGGCCATTCACAATCAACACTTGATTATAAATAGATCACGAGCGGTATTTAGAAACAAATCGTGAGGCCCCCAATTGACTAGAAAGTTAGTTGTTTAACTTTAAACCTTTCTGCAGCTAAAGCGTGTCTATACAATGTATCCTTTCACCGTCTTATACCCACTTGGTTCAGAGTATGGCCAATTTGTCAACTCCCACTATACTTGATTACGTAAAGTCTAGCCCAAGTAGTCAGTTCCTTGTCCTGTGGGATCAATCACTTTGGACTATGTCATTGAAGACCATTTTCATGATAGGTCTGCTTTGGCTTCTTACCGATTATCCTGACAAGTGGCCATGGGTATACTTCCTTCCATCAGGAGTGGTGAATCCTCTGTTGACTACTTAACTATCTTTGAATACTTCATACTGTACCCAATCACCACCCTAAGAGTGACCCATGTTAGGTAACAAGGAATAGAGTCAAAGCACAGGATGCATATGCAAGATAACATGAGTTCTTCAAGTCTAAGGATACTTGTATTGATAGTTGCTATGAGACCCATCACTGACATTTGAATAGGTATCCATGTGATGTCTTATGTAGGTCATCCAATGTACTTGTTACCTTCAATATTCGTAAGTTTACTCAAAATATCTCACGCTTACAGCTTATGAGGACAGCTGCTTGATTAAATCAAGAGGCATACGATATACTATTCAATCCGAATTACTGATGTCCAATCTCAGGTGATCCTATTACTAAGGATAGTCTAGATACATACATAATTACGCATGATAGGAATCTCACATTATGATCACCATTATAATTTCCTTCATGCTATGTTTTGTGTTATGGACTTTATTACTTATATTACGATCTAATCTTGAGTTTATGAATATGAACATAAATAATGAAGAAAACCATTTTGAATTAATAACTAAGTTTGTACATCTGATGCTAAAGGTGATTTGCCTTTAGAGCATCTTTCTAACAATCTCCACTTGTGCTAAAGCCAATCGCCTTTGTATTTGATACCATAGGCGAGTGTGTATATCTCAAACTTAAAATGGGGTAGTGGCTTAGTTAGTGAATCAGCTAGATTCTTATCAGTGGAAACTCTTTCTATTTTCACATCGTTTCTACCAATGATCTCCCTAATCAAGTGGTAACGTCGGAGTACTTGTTTGGATTTCTGATGAGGCTGTGGCTCCTTTGCTTGTGAAATGGCTCTATTGTTATCGCAATAGATCGATACTACATCAACAATGCTGGGAACCACTCCTAGTTCAGTGATGAACTTCTTAATCCAGACCGCTTTATTTGCTGCCTCAGAAACCGCAATGTACTCTGCTTCTATGGTAAAATCTATAGTTGTTTCTTGTTTGGAACTTTTCCAAATGATTGTACCTCAATTTAATATGAATATGTAACCTAACTGGGATTTTAAATTATCCCTTTTCATTTGGAAGCTGGAATCTTTATACCCACTTACCATGAGATCTCCTTCTTTATATATTAAGAATAAATCTTTGTCCTTCTTAAGTACTTAAGGATATTCTTAACAGCCACCCAATGACCTATGAGACATCACATACATGATTGGATATCTACTCATGAAACTCAGAGCATATGATACTTCGGGCCTAGTATATAACATAGCATACATGATTAATCCTATAGCTGAGGCGTAAGGGATCAAACTTATATGAGTTCTTTCATCATGTGTCTTCGGACACATAGACTTTGAGAGTGTAATCCCATGTGTCATAGGAATGAATCCTATCTTGGACTCTTCCATGCTAAATCTCTTAGACTCTTTCATCCTCTCTTGGACTCTTCCATAGATGGATATCTGAAGCTTACATACTTTTTTGCTATTTTTGGATGTGAATCCTTCAGGTTGTATCATATATACATCCTCGGTCAGGTTTTCGTTAAGGAAAACTGTCTTCACATCCATTCGACAAATCTTATAATCATAATGAGCTACTATGGCCAGGAGTATCCTAATGGATTTAAGCATAGCTACCCATGAAAAGGTTTCATCATAATCAACACCTTGTTTTTGATGATATCCCTTTGCAACCAACCTTGCTTTATAGGTTACAACGTTACCTTCCATGTCAGTTTTCTTCTTAAAAACCCATTTGCATCCAATGGGCTTAATCCCCTCAGGTGAATCAACCAAAGTCCACACTTTGTTGTCGTATATGGAATCCATTTCTGATTTCATGGCATTGAGCCATTTACCAGATTTTGAACTCTTCAAAACTTTTTCATAAGTTGTAAGTTCCTCATCTTCTATAGGTAGTATATCATTAGGTTCACTTATGAGAAATCCATATCTCTTAGGAGCCCTATATACCCTATTAGATCTACGAAGCATTTGTGCTTATACGAAAGGTTTGGTCTTTACTCTTCTTGAATGAGCTAACGACTCTGGCTCTTGAGCTGATAGATGTTCTGTGCCTATTGGCTCTTGAGCAGGCAGTTGTTCTATGTCTACTTGAGTATCTTGAACTTCCTCAAGTTCAATCATACTCCTACTGTTTTCCATTAAAAGAACTCCTTCTTTAGGAAGACAACATGCCTTAAAACAAACACCTTTTGTTCTAAAGTGTAGTAGAACTGATATCCTCTTTTTTCCTTAGGGTATCCTATAAACAAACATCTGTCAAATTTTGCCTCAAGTTTATCTGACATTATTTGCTTCACATAAGCTAGACAACCTCACATCTTCAAGTAAGATAAGATGAGTTTCTTGTTATACCATTTTTTCGAATGGAGTAACATCAACTGCCTTGGTTAGGACTTTGTTCAAGATGTGAACAATAGTCTCTAGTGCACAACCCCAAAAGGACTTAAGGAGCTCTGCATAACGCATCATGGATCTAACCATGTCTAACAAGGTTCGATTTCTCCCTTTAGCCACATCATTATATTATGGCATGTAAGGTGGAGTCCACTGGGACAATATCCCATTGTCCCTAAGATAATCCTAAAACACTTGGTTTAAGTATTCACAACCTCGATTAGATCTTAGTGTCTTGATACTTTTTCCAAGTTGTTTCTCTACTTTATTTCTGAATTCTTTAAACTTCTCAAAGGTCTCAGATTTGTATCTCATAGATACACATACATATATCTAGAATAGTCATCGATAAAGATAATGAAGTAGGCACAACCATATCTAGCATGCATTGACATTGGTCCATATACATCGATATGTATTAGACCCAATAAGTGAGTTGCACGTTCACCCTTTCCATTAAAGATGATTTAGCCATCTTAGCCTTTAAGCGAGAGATGCATGTGTCATATGATGCATAAACAAATGACCCTAAGTCACCTCCTTTGTGTAAATTACTCATGCGTTTCTCACTTATATCACCTAGATGACAATGCCAAATATAAAAGGTTAGTTGATTATCTTGTTTTAGCCATTTAGGGTTGTCATTTTTTATATTAAGAATTAGGTTAGATATATCTATAGGATTCTAGAGATCATAGAATGCAACGGAATTTAAAATTTTACTCTAAAACCCATTTACCTAAGGATCTACCTATATTACCATTACATTAACCAAGTAATCAAGACGAAGAGAAAACCTCTTGTAGCGTAGCAACTTCTCCAAGTTAAAGCAAGTATCCAAAATGGGATACCTCTAATGATAATCCACACGAAATATACTAAGGAAAAATCTCTTCAGGTAACGAGGTTCCTTCTCGTTCTTAAGCTAGCAAGCACAAAAAAGATGTGGAGAAAACCCTCTTGGATAAAGGAGAAGAAAAAAATAGTGTTTCCTAAAAGCAAGATTCTCAACAATTGAGAGAGAGAGACTATATTGTGTGAATTTCACTATCACCCTTAAACTAATAAGTGCTACCTTAAACCTTAAGGCCCAAATTCCCTTAGTGGGTGTTATTTCCTTATTGGGCTTCTTAAGTGGTACAATAAAAAGCCCAATCTCTTTGAGAAATGGGGCGGCTAAGAGATTTTCATTTAGACTTTTCCTTGTTTGGGTAGGAATAAGAACATATTCCTATTCCTTTTATTCTCTTATCTCTTTTTAATTAATTCTCGAATTTAAGATCAAATCCTCAAGCTCGTTTCATATTTCTAGTGAATTTCTATGCGTGTGACCCATTAGGTTTCCAACTATGTTGGCCATTCACAATAAACACTTGATTGTAATAGATCATGAGTAGTATCTAGCAACACACCCTGACCCACAATTGACTGGAAAGCCAATTATTTGACTTTAAACCTTTCTATCGCTAAAGCATGTCTATGTAATGTGTCCTTTAACCGTCTTATACCCATTTGGTTCAGAGTATTGCCTATGTGTCAACTCCCACTATACTTGATTACATCAAGTCTAGCCCAAATAGTTAGTTCCTTATCTTGTGGGATCAATCACTTTAAACTATGTCACTGAAGACCATCTTCCTGACAAGTCTGCTTTGGTTAAGGACTTCTTAGCGATTATCCGGACAAGTAGTCATAGGTATAATTCCTTCAATCAGGAGTGGCAAATCCTCCGTTGACTACTTAAATATCTTTGAATACTTCACGCTATGCCCAATCACCACCCTAAGAGCGGCCCATGATGGGTAACAAGGAATGAAGTCAAAACACAAGATCCGTATCCAAGATAACTTGAGTTCCTCAAGTCCAAGGATACTTGCATTGTTAGTTGCTATGAGACCTATAATTGACATTTGAATAGGTATCCATGTGATGTCTCATAGGTCATCCAATGTTCTTGTTACCTTTAATAAGCATTCACATGTTTACTAAAAACATCTCATGCTTACGGCTTCTGAGGACAGCTGCTTAATCAAATCAAGAAGCATAACATATGTTAGTCTATCCGGATCACTGATGTCCAGTCTCAGGTGATCCTACGACTAGGGATAATTTAGATATATACATAATTAGGCATGATAGGAATCTCACATTATGATTGCCATCATAATTTCCTTCATGCTATGTTTTGTGTCATGGACTTCATTACTTATATTATGATCTAATCTTGAGTTTATGAATATAAACATAAATAATGAAGAAAACATCTTTGAATTAATAACTGAGTTTGTACATATGATGTTAAAAGGTGATTACCTTTAGAGCACCTTTATAACAATCTCCCACTTGAGCTAAAGCCAACTGCCTTTGTATTTGATACCACAGGCATGTGTGTGTGTCTCAAACTTAGAATGGGGTAGTGGCTTAGTTAGCGGATCAGCTAGATTTTTATCAGTGGGAACTCTCTCTATTTTCACATCATTTCTACTAATGATCTCCTTAATCAATCTGATGAGACTGTGGCTTCTTTACTTGTGAAATGGCTCCATTATTGCCGCAATAGATCGGTACTGCATCAACAATGCTGGGAACTACTCCTAGTTAAGTGATGAACTTCTTAATCCAAACTGCTTTTTTTGCTGCCTTAGAAGCCGCAATGTACTCTATTTCGATGGTAGAATCTACAGTCATTTCTTGCTTGGAACTTTTCCAACTGACTACACCTCCATTTAATATAACCTGATTGGGATCTTGAATAATCCTTTTCAGTTTAGAAGCTGGCATCTGTATACCCACTTACCTTGAGATCTCATTCTCCATATATTAAGAATAAATCATTTGTCTTTCTGAAGTACTTAAGGATATTCTTAACAGCACCCAAGGATCCTCCTCGAGGTCTGACTGATATCAACTCGTGACACTCAAAGCGTATGATACGTCAAGCCTAGTATATAACAATGCATACATGATTGATCCCATGGCTGAGGTGTAAAGGACCAAACTCATGCAAGTTCTTTCATCATGTGTCTTCAGACACGTAGGCTTTGAGAGTGTAATCCCATGTGTCATAGGAATGAATCTCTTTAGCATCTTATTTATGTATGTAGACTACGAAAGACCAAGTAACCTCTTAGATCTTTCTCTATATATCCTTATCCCCAATATGTAGGTTACTTCTCCAAGGTCTTTCATGGAGAAATTCTTGGAAAGCCAAATCTTCATGGGCTGAAGGACAAAAATGTCATTTCCTAGGAGTAGTATGTCATCTATATATAACACAAGGAATACGATTGCACTCCCATTAACCTTCTTTTACACACAAGGTTCATCTAGATTTTGTAAAAAGCCAAACTTTTTGATTGTCTCATCAAATCAGATGTTCCAACTCTTGGATGCTTGCTTCAATCCATATATGCATATCTAAAGCTTGCATACTTTGTTGTTATCTTTGGATGTGAATCTTTTGGTTTGTATCATATACACATCCTCGGTTAGGTTTCTGTTGAGGAAAGTTGTCCTCACATCCAATTGCCATAACTCATAATCATAATGAGCCGCTATGGCCAAGAGTCTCCTAATGGATTTAAGCATGGCTACTGGTGAAAAAGTTTCGTCATAATCAACACCTTGTTTTTTATGACATCCCCTTGCAACCAACCTTGCTTTATAGGTAGCAATGTTACCTTCCATGTCAATTTTCTTCTTGAAAACCCATTTGCACCCGATGGGCTTAATCCTCTCATGTGGATCAACCAAAGTCCATACTTGGTTGTCGTACATGGAATCCATTTCTGATTTCATGGCGTTGAGCTATTTATCAAATTTTGGACTCTTCAGAATGTCTTCGTAGGTCATAGGTTCCTCATCTTCTATAAGTAATACATCATTGGGTTCACTTATGAGAAATCTATATCTCTCAGCAGCCCTATGTACCCTACTAGATCTATGAAGCATTTGGGCTTGTACGGAAGGTTTGGCTATTACTCTTCTTGAATGAGTTAACGGCCCTAGCTCTTGAGCAGTCAGTTGTTTTATGTCTACTTGAGTGTGGTGGAATTGATATCATCTTGTTTCCTTTGGTCACATCCCACCTAGAACACGTGACCAGCACGAGAATAAGCCTTATCCTCACCTCTGAACCTAATTTATTTTATCAATCTAGCGTAACCAACATTTGAAAATAAACAAATAAAAAGAAATAAAGGTAATTAATTAAAGGAATCTTTCTTTCATGCCTTTATAACTATCATAATAAGCAAATTAAATATAGGATTTATAAACATGTTCTTCACAGTCATTGTATCATTTTCATACATCATTTATCAATTCATATTAATAGTAATCCAAGTCCTAGATTACCTATACGATCATGGAGCAACTCTAGAATAATGAAACAAATGATATAAGAATAAGAAGTAAATCATCCCTGGATTCAAGTAAGGGTCTTGAGCTACGAAAATATCCACGACTCTCTTCATGAAGACTCCCTTTAACTATCAACTCTAAAAAATGTTATTGAGAGGGTATGAGCAAACAACTTGCCCAGTGAAGGGACAACACTACACTATGACAAAAAATAGTTATGTTGTATCATAATGATAACATTCATCAATCATCCATAGCACAAATATATCACAGCATAACACAATTCAAAATAGTACATAACAAGAAGTAAGTCAATCAATTACACAATTTTTAGTACCAGCCGGGTCATCCAGGATACCACTGGATCGTTGCTCGCGGCCCTTGCCGCGTCCACTTTTATCGCTCCATATATATATATATATCTCCACCCTTATGGCTCTTTGTAGAGTTCTCCATGGGGTGCACCACCATGACTCTCTTTTCTAGTTAAATATAATCACAATCACAATCACAATTATAAGCAACATGAACATAATACATTCATCCACATTACAAGTCGCAACATATCCAACACAATTACAACATCACAATATATATATATACAACATAATTCATCACTAACATAGCATCCTTTCACAATATTATAGAGCCATTCATTTCATATAACTCAATCGATTTCCACATCACCATATACACATCAATTCAAACTTCCACACAAAACCACAATGTTGATCTATGGGAATTTTCACAATATCAAATACCAACTCTACATTTCCACATACAGATTTCACCATAATTTCTTGTATGTCATCATTTTATTCAAGTACAATAGCAACATGAACTCAATCATATAAATCATCATTATCTTCAAATTTGGATATATTACATGTTTTTACTATGATACAAACGATCGTTAAAGAAAATAACTAGTGATAGGAAGCATCATCCCACTCACCTTAATTTCAAGCTAAGTTTTACTCTTTAAATTGGAGAAGCAAACCTAGAAAATAAGTCAAGAACGAAACAACACCATTTTAATTCACCAAGCATTCAACATTGTTCTGTTTTTCTACTAAATTCGGAACTAAAATTTATAAAATTTCTGGTATCAATCCATAGCTCCAATTCATGATACTTTACATATATCTTTATTCATGTGTTACTATGCTAAGGTAAAAATTTCAGCCCACAAATCCACCATTTGTCCCCTCAAATGGTCACTTTCGTACCCATATATCAGAATTGCTCAATTCCAATATCTATTCTATTCTTTTTTGCAACAGACCACCTTAACCATTTCTGAATACAATGAAATTTATCAAATGATTTGATTTGTATCTTGGCTAAGTGCCATAAAAATTTCAGGTCAAAAAGAAACATTTAGCTACCAAAACTAACCCAATTTCCTAAACTGTCCAGACTTTCCTCTGCACTGAACAAGTGTTGTTCCTGTCTTCATTTGACCAAGTAAATTAATTTCAATGAGCTTGAAACTTTCCAAAACAGATTATCACAGTATAAAGAACCTTTTCACAAACCTTCATAATTTTAGAAGTTGATTTGGTCATCCAAAAATACATAAAATCAGCAACCCTCAAAACTGTCCTGTTCCCATCTTCAAAATCCTTCTTGAATAATATAACTTACTTCTTAATCTTTCATGATTCCTTTTACTTTAAAACCAAAACCTAAGTCTATATTTACTTGATTTCCATTTTACTTCATAGAAAATTTTCCATATGCTCTAATTATTCACCACATCATTATATAATTTACACTATAATCAGTCCACATTTCCCTTGCTTTATTTGTATTTGAAAATCTCCCAACTTAACAATTTCTTTATCTACTTTTTAATTCACCATTCCTATTCATAATTTATAATACCATTTTACTGTTTTATCAGTTCCAATTTAAGCTTCAACGTGAAATCCTTAATTCCTCAATCAAGGAAATCTCCTAAAGTCCTAAGATTAAACTTGTTCCTATCTTTCCAACATCTTTCTCATTCTGTTTTTATGCATTAGTCTTTATTATCTCGATTTTGGTCTTCTCTCTACCTCTTAGTTCTATTTTCTATTCCATCTATCTTAGGATTGTAATATACTCACTTTCCTTATCCATATCTTGAACAAAACAGACAAAGAAAATCAGAAAAGCATGACAAAACCCCTCACGCCAACACACTCTGTTTCTGCACAGCTAAGACGGTGTTTTGCATGAGATTACAGCCACTAAAATACATGAGTTTAACACATAACTAGAAACTTCAAGTTATATTTGTAATTACTCAAAAATTACATGAAACCTCACATTCCTCTACTAACCTGAGAAGATCACAGACATCAATAGCTTTGAGTTTCAAGAACATAAAATTTTCACTCACCCTACACAATTTCTTGTTGTCTGCAGTTGCCACTCTATTTCATCTTCTTCCTTGTACCTCTTAATACATCCGATGCCATATCAGCTTGGTTCTGCTCTCAAACTATCATCTTGTATTCCTTCAATCTGTGCTTTTGTTCTTTGCTTTCAAGCCATAATCTCAGCCCAAAATCTCACCAATTATGCGTATGCTATCATCCTCCATTGTGAACCACCATGGAAGGTCCACCTGAGGTCAAAGTAGCCACATGAAACTATCATTGAGCTGAAGATCGAGAAGACCAGAACCCACATGCAGAGATAACGAGTCCAAGAAGAGAGTGATGGAGTTGAAGTTACTGGAGCTCAAAGAAAGGAGAGCAAAACTTCCCATTTTCTTAGAATGACTCTTGGTTAGAAGAAGAATGAAAGGAAGGGCCCTTTTTCCGGCAACGGCGACAGTAATGGTGGCTGACCATGCTCCATCTCACACAGTCTCGGTCTCTCTCTTCCTCCCCAACCAAACCGAGATGTGTGTGTATTTCTTTTAAGAGTCCAGGAGCTTCTAAGCCATTGTGATAGGAAAATGACACACATGGCATCATCTGTGTCACATTTCACTCTCTTGGTAAAATCACATAAAACAACCTTCTTCAAATTGAATTTTCATTTGGGTCCTTAGAAGTTGTAAAAATCCCTATTTGTACTCAAATTTTAATAATTTATTTTTACCATTTCTTATCTCTCCCCTCCATTAAAATTAAATCTCCTACTAAATAAAAACAAATTCAAATAAGTCCTCAAGAATCTATTATTATTTTATTTCCTATTGCATAATAAAACTCAAAATATCCATACTTTAAAATTTTAATTCCTCAAAAATTTTCTTTTTGAATATAAAGGTCCATCGCACTATTGTAAAAAAATTTGGGATATTACACCTTAGGGTATCCCATAAATAGACATCTGTCAGATTTTGCCTCAAGTTTATCTGACATTATCCACTTCACGTAAGCTGGACTACCCAATATCTTCAAGTAAGATAAGATGGGTTTCTTATTATGCCATTTCTCGAATGGAGTATCATCAACTGCCTTAGTTGGGACTTTATTAAGGATGTGAACAACAATCTCAAGTGCATAGCCCTAAAAGGACTTAGGGAGCTCTCCATGACGCATCATGGACCTAACCATATCTAACGAGGTTCGATTTCTCCTTTCAGCCATACCATTATGCTGTGGCGTGTAAGGTGGAGTCCACTGGGACAATATCCCATTGTCCCTAATATATCCTAAAAGTCTTGGTTTAAGTATTCACTACCTCGACCAGATCTTAGTGTCTTGATACTTTTACCAAGTTGTTTTTCTACTTCATTTTTGAATTCTTTAAACTTCTCAAAGGCCTCAAATTTGTATCTTACATACCCATATCTAGAATAGTCATCGATAAAGGTAATGAAGTAGGAACAACCATTCCTAGCGTGCATTGACATTGGTTCACATATATCGGTATGTATTAGACCCAATAAGTCAGTTGCACGTTCACCCTTTCCATTAAAAAGGTGATTTAGTCATCTTGCCATTTAAACAAGAGATGCAGATGTCATATGATGCATAATCAAATGACTCATAGGTCTGCCTCTCCTCTTGTCAACTGTTTATTGTTCTTTAAGCCCTGCATATCGATACATATGTATGAGCCACAACTGGCATCTAATACCAAAGTTTTCCTAGAAACAATATTTATCTTAATAATGAAAATACCTGAAGTAGTTTAGGTATCAGATGCCTTTTTCTTCTTTAAGGACTCCAGATAGGTCATGCAGTTCCTTTTGCAATCGTTGTCTTTGCCACAATAAAAGCAAGTCCCTTTGGTTGGAGCTTTCTCTGCCTTCTTGGCCTGCTTTTTCTTGATACCTCCCTTGGCCTTAATGGGTTTCTTCTTCTTGGAACTTTTCCTTTAATCTTAGAAGAATCCACCAGAATCATAGCCTTTTTCTCTTTCTTGATAGAAGGCTCAATTGCCTTGAGTAGGTTGATCAGCTTTGCTATAGCTGATGAGATCTGATTCATCTAATAGTTCATTACGAACAGTACATAATTATTAGGTAAACTCTAAAGAATTAAGTCAACACTTAATTCACAACCCATCTTAAGTGCATGTTGCACTCCAGATGCCCATTCTTGCATCTTGGAACAAAAGCAAATGTAAGACATCGAACCTTTCAGTTCTCACTTGCTCATCAAATAGTTCCCTCATATGGAAGATCACGGTACATGCATCCATGGCTTCATGCTACTTTTGAAGCTCGGGTGTCATAGAGGCCAACATGATACATATTGCTAGCTCATCATCACCCATGCGTTTTTTTATAGGCGAACACTTAGTCTTCATCAGCGTTGTCAGCAAGGGGTTCAGGGAGTGCCTCATCAAGAACATAGGGCATGCGTTAAGCCTCGAGAATGATTCTCAAGTTTCTTAGCCAGTCTAAGAAATTTGTCCCAGTCAACTTATTTGACTTAAGAATTGACATCAAATTCACAGTGCATGTCATGATTCTATCAACCTAAATGTAAAAACATAAGCATTTTAAACTATGTACATGAAAGCATAATATACGGTTTTTAATATATGGCATTATTACTCCCACTATTTTATTACGAACCCAAAACAAAAACAAAAACCCTATTTTGGATCTGGAAGAACCCGTTGGAAGTTCTCCTGGTGGGCTCGATGTCCAAAACTCACCATGAATAACCTTGGAGAGAGTCTAACAAGCCATCTTAGATCAAATGATAGGTATCTCATACCAATTGCATTGTGTATGCAACCATCGAGTAGTGCTCTCAACTGTTGATGTATGTACTAATCATTGGGCTAATCTTGACTCATACACATGATATGTATACAACCCAACTTAGTCTCTGTCCACATTGACCTTAGAGAGAGTCCAACAAATCGATGCTTTTAATTAAAGTCGGCTCATTAATCATAAGATCATATCTCAATGGTTTGAACATGTTCAACTTAAAGCCAGGCTTAGAAAAAGTCCAACAACCCAATCTTTAAGAAGATCTCTAGTTTGCCCTATATTAATGGAAGACTTTAGTTTTAATATTATCTAAGGGTTTTCTTAATTAGTCTCATCATATTTTAAATTAGACATTAAACATATGTGTGATCTCATTACGCATATATAGATTGTAAACTATATAGTGTCGTTATGAACTTATCTATAGTTAACTCTTCGAGCCAAAAGAGATGACTAGATCTAACCTAGGTATATGCATGATTTTACACTGAAGACATAGAAATTCTATTTCTACTCTTCATATGGCCTCGGCTCTTTAACCCCGTCTCCACAGTTTCTTTCTTACGTCTCGTTCCTATACTAACCTTATGTAATCTAATTTCATTGTTTAATGAAAAACCTTAAGTTACATTTGAGGGGAGTTAGGTGAGAAGATAAGTACAATAGAGAAATAGAGAGAGACAGGGTACACAGGCCCTATTTACCAAAACTATAGTTTAAAAACATGTATGAACAATTCATACTTGGTAAAAGTTCATAACTAGCCATCATGCCATACATACATCCTATGATGCATTGTCTATCAAAATAAATGTATAACGAAAGTTGGCATTTAAGGTCTGCACGGTGTTAGAATAATTTTATCACATGAATTATTTCTACTTTCATTTTAATCTCAATTAAAAATTGCTCGTTTCCTTGTTTAGAATTAAAAACTCTTTAATTCTAGTTTCCTAATCTAATTAGGTAAAATAAATAAATCTCAATTCAATCCCAAATTGATTTGTTTCCTTATTTAAATTAGGAAAGTAATAAAGATTCTAGTTAATTCTAAAAAGTTTGTTTCCTAATTTAAGATAAGAAGATTATCGAGATTTAAAATAATTTATTTATTTCCTAAATCATATTAGGAAATGAATCAAGATACAATCTAATCAATTAATTAAATTATTTCCTAAATCATATTAGGAAACTAATCTTGATCCAACCTAATCAATTTATTTGACTATCAAATTAATTGATCTTATATTGATTAAGATTCATTATTTCGATTTCTCTTAAATCAATCAATCAATTTAATTAATTTATTTCCTAATCAAATTAGGAAAATAATCATATCTTGAATCAATTAATCTAATTATTTTGTTTCCCAAATTATATTAGCAAACTAATCAGGATCTAAATCAATCAAATTAATTTTAACCTAATCCAGTCTCGAATTCAAAATTTTTTTTTGTTTTTTTTTTCACGCCAAAACAATCATCTATTGAGAGAGAAAAAATAGGGTTTATGGATCAAAATAATTTTTCTTTTAAAAACCCTTTTGAAGAAAACAAAATATCTTTCTTTTAAAAATGTTCATGTTTGGCATCAAAATATGTTCTTCAACAAAGCGAAATTCAAAACATATTCATAAGAACATCTCATGCTCTTTCATACAAAATTTTAAAGAAAAGAAACAAGCATCAAGCCTTGTTCATGTTTCAAAAACACAACATAAATATGCTAATTTCTATTATACTCATACATTCTTTGTTTTAAAGTAATGGTAACTATAACCAGGCTTTGATACCACTGTAGGATTTTAGAGATCATAGAATGCAGTAGAATTTAAAACTTTTTTCTCTAAAACCCATTCGCTAAAGGATCAACTTATATTACCATTACATTAACCAAATAATCAAGATGAAGAGAAATACCTCTTGTAGCTCAGCAACCTCTCTAAGCCAAAGTAAGTATCCAAAATAGGATGCCTCTAATGGTAATCCACATAAAATATGCTAAGGAAAAACCTCTTCAGGTAACGGGGTTCCTTCTCATTCTTGTGCTAGCAAGCACAAAGAAGTTATGGAGAAACCTTCTTGGATGAAGGAGAAGAAAACAATAGTGTTTCCTAAACAAGATTCTCAACAATTGAGAGATAGTGTATATTGTGTGGCTTTCACTATCACCCTTATAGGTGGCACCTTAAGAAGCCCAATCGCTCTGAGAGAGGGGGCGGCTAAGAGGTTCTCCTTTGGGTTTTTTCTTGTTTGGGTAGGAATATGAATATATTCCTATTCCTTTTATTCTCTTATCTACTTTTAATTAATTTTCCAATATAGGATTAGATCCTCAAGCCCATTTCATATTCCTAATGAATTTCTATGCTCATGACCCATTAGCTTTTTGGCTATGTTGGCCATTCACAATCAACACTTGACTGTAAATAGATCACGAGTGGTATCTAACAACACATCGTGACCCCCAATTGATCGGAAAGTCAATTGTTTGACTTTAAACCTTTCTATAGCTAAAGTGTGTCTATGCAATGTGTCCTTTCACTGTTTTATACCCACTTGCTTCAGAGTATGGCCTATGTATCAACTCCTACTACTATACTTGATACGTCAAGTCCAGCCCAAGTAGTCAATTCCTTGTCCTGTGGGATCAATCACTTTAAAATATGTCATTGAAGACCTTCTTCATGACAAGTCTACCTTGGGCAAAGACTTCTTAGCGATTATCCCAAAAAGTAGCCATGGGTATACTTCCTTCTATTAGGAGTGGTGAATCCTCTATTGAAACTCAAATATCTTCGAATGCTTCACGCTGCGCCTAATTACTATCCTAAGAGTGACCCATAGTGGATAACAAGGAATGGAGTCAAAGCACAAGATCCATATCAAAGATAACTTGAGTTTCTCAAGTCTAAGGATACTTGAACTGTTAGCTGCTATGAGACCCATCACCGACATTTGAATAAGTATCTATGTGATGTCTCACGTAGGTTATCCAATGTACTTGTTACCTTTAACAAGCATTTATATGTTTACTCAAAACATCTCATGCTTACAGCTTATGAGGACAGCTACTTGATCAAATCAAGAAGCATAACATATGCTAGTCTATCTGGATCACTGATGTCCAGTCTCAGGTGATCCTATGACTAGGGATAGTTTAGATACATATATAATTACACATGATAGGAATCTCATATTATGATCACCATCATAATTTCCTTCATGTTATGTTTTGTGTCATGGACTTCATTACTTATATTACGATCTAATCTTGAGTTTATGAATATGGACATAAATAATGAAGAAAACCTCTTTGAATTAATAATTGAGTTTGTACATCTAATGCTAAAAGTGATTGCCTTTAGAGCACCTTTCTAACAATTTCCAATGTTGCAAAGGCCATTGGCAGAGATCTACAGCTTTAGATTCATGAAAAATGGTCCTTTCTCAGTTTTTCTCTCATTCCCAACTTAAATCTTGAGCATTTTACATGATTATTTCCATCAAACTTCAATTTTAGATGATAGAAAACATCCCCAAACTTGAAATCTAAGTTGTTTACAAAGATTCCACCCTAAATAACCATTTTCTCCATCAAAACCTAGTTTTTCCTCTCAAATTCTGACATAGAGTTAAGTCCACTCAAAATCCCTCTTTTGAAATTATTTTCTATGAATTTCTTATTCCAAATTCATCAACATAGCTAGGGGAATGATTAAGGACCACACCCAAAACAAAACACTCCTATTCAAGACCAATCTTATCCTAAATTTCCTCAAACTCAAAAATATGTAGAAGAGAGGAAAAAAAGAGGATTTCACAAGAACTTACCTCTGATTTGGCTCTTTCCTAGCAAGAAAAAGCCACCTCAAGCAAGATTTTGATCGTTCTTTCAAGAGAAAGGAGGAATGGTCGAGAGAGTGTGAGGAAGGGAGAGAAATGTGTTGAGCTTCACCATATGGGAGAGATGTGAGTGATAGGGTTGAAGAGGTCCTAGGGCTTTAAATCAACTTGATTTATTGTCAAATTACCCTATCTTTCTAAATACCAAGCATATTAAGCCTTGATAATCAATGATACTTCCCTTTAACTAATTAATCCACTTACCCTAATTATAACATTGCACAAACTATTCAAACACAAAAAAAATTTCAATTACTATTTTAAAGCCTTATTTTTACTTTTCTTTCACATAAGTCTTCACATAAGGACCACTATGTAGAAATGCTTCAATTAAATCCATCATTATAGAGTCTATCATAATATGTAGGCATTGCATTTCATGTAAAGCCATACACACACATGATTAATCACAAGAGAAAAAGTTACACATGATTTCCCATTAAGTCATATCCATTTATATCAAGAGTTTCATACCAACCCATATTCACATCAACATATGTAGCAGAGTGAACACATCTACCAAATTAGGAGAAAGTAGGGTCACTTGTATTGTTCCCTTCTTTATGGCAACAAAAAAAATTTTCCCTTGCAAAAATCTAATAGGGTGTACAATATCATTCCAAGCATCTCAAAACCACAAGTATTACAAATTGCAAGGGTCTCACCATTGGCATTTATAGCTCTTCACCACTAGATGCATTCCATTTCTCAATTAAACTCACCACTAATTCACCCTTAGAGACAGGACTTAAGGCTAAATTTTTCTCACATAAATACAATTCCCTTGGCTATAGGGATTCAGTTACTGGTATTCTCATCTTCTAAGACTCCTCATGCCATTATATCTGCATTCAAATTTAGCAAGTGTCCTGAGGGACCTTTAATGCCAACCACGAGTCTAATCCACTTAACTTCCTATCACTTTCTGGCCATGTTTGATTAAGAGACTAGTCATTGCTCAATGTAACCCATACACCGATTGACCATTCAATCTTTTGTTGATTGCCTCTTTGTCTTTGACTCTTAGTCGACATACTCCTTCCTGAATAATATAGAAGAATTCTTAGAGTAGAAGCTGCATCGGTTCACTACTCCAAGGTGAACTAAGTTCAGCTCAAAAAGTTGCTATTAGTTGGAGGCACCCTTTTTCCTATCTCATCACTCAATCAAACCATTGTTATTGAACCTTAATAAAAGCAAGCCCTCAAGGGAGTCTCTCATGGTTTCTGCCCTTTCAAATTCTTCCCTACTAATATATGCCACACTTTAATCAATTAACCAAGTTGTACATGTATATAAACACATCACGATTCAGCTCATTACCCTCACTGCTCCTGTGATTTTCTTACCACTTGCTACGCTAATTTTTCGTCCAACCCAAAGCAAAAATTAACTAGAAATATTACACATCTCACATAGCTTATTATGGAAAGGAGAAGGAAGGTAAATTCCTATTTTAGTTTCATGCTTAAACCACTACTATACTATCTCACAATAAGGTTGTCAAGATCTCTGTTGAGTCTCAAGCACCATAAGGGTCTACAGTCATGACTAGAAAGTTAGGAAGATACGGTTCTTCTCTCGAGGTACGTCCCCCTTTAGAATATACATCTCTTTAGTAGCTTCCATCAAATTTTGACATTCCTTCTTGACCACAATCTTCCTTGAGGCTATGCACCTGAGCAAACGAAGCAAAGAAGTAAACAGTGGCTTTCCCAAGCTACTCTTTTTCATATTTTCGTAACTGTTTCAAGTCATCAAGGGTTACCCGTTATATGGACACATAGACACATACCTTTACTCATGTTCCAGAAAAACTTAGCCATTAAGAAGGAACAAGACTCAAAAGAATGGAGAAGATGACATCCTATAGGGCCTTTGGTGGAACCTACCCCTATAGCTATGCCCAGGTTCACAGTGATAAAGGAGGACCCACTAAGGACATCTTGCTTTGTAATTGGCAGGAGGACCTAATCCCAAAGCTCTAATACCAACTTTTTCACATCCTAAGAATTGGGCCTGTGACCGGCACGAAGGAAGATCTACCACCACCTCTGGAAGCCTTACCTCAACCCGAAACCCATAACATAATTGAACAAACTCATAATAATTTATTTTAAAACCATTTTTCCAAGATTTCCTCTAATCATACAAGCCAAGGCAATGGGACAATATCCTACTGGATTACAGAGTTGTTTATAAAATAGAAGAATAGAAGGGGACAGGACCATACCATAATCCTAAACAAAGGTAGGTTGACACCAACACTTGCCATCACTACTATACTTCCTTTGTACCTGAAAAAGTTGAGGCATAAGCCATACTAACCTAATGGTGAAACTCTATCCTACCTCAGCATATAACGTAAAACAAATATATATATATATATATATATATAACAAAATAAATGAGCATCTAATTGAACACACAATAAGAAATATACTCACAATTATATTGCTAAACCATTGCCAATTCCAAGGACGATACCATACACCATTGCAATGTACTAGTCAAAACATTCATGCATAACCACTGTCATCATCAATCATCGAGGCTTACCATAAAAGTCCTACTTATCGCCTTGTTGCACGACTAAGACCATACATGAACAATTTATGTACTCAAAGAGCAAACCACGTTAGCAAACATGTGCATTTGAGAATGATTAGCACATTAAGTGTTGTTAGCCATAACTTAACCCCAACCTTATACCTCTAATCTACCCAAGTGGCAACACTATAGCACAACATCATCATACAAGTGCCACATGATATAATCACTAATGGCACACCACAACACAAGATCATCATACGTACCACACCACAACACAGAATAATAATATACCACAATATGCCAAGGAATAATGAATGCACTAAACACAATAATAGTGAGTCAATAGTTCATAAACCAACATTTCTATAATTCAAGTTAATTGTCATATTGATATACATTTAAGCAACACTTTCAAACTTTGTTAGAAATAATACTAATAAAAGCTTGCCAATGAAATTTGAACTAACCACAACAACAAGGTTGTTTCACTCACATCCCATTAATATAAATAACATAGGATAGGTATTCTCAAAATCATCAACCATATTTCCAATCACAACAATTATTGTAAACCTGACACCATAATGTATATGCATCGAGATTTACAACTCGCCAAATTTTTATTTTCCTTTTTATGCTACAATCATAAAACTCATGATGTTTACATCTCATTCATAAGGCTACATATATATGTGTGTGCGTGTATATATGTTCATACCAACTTAATTGGGAATAAAATTTCGTAGATCCTTGAATGTATACATGTAGGTGCATACATGTTATTCTTTAATTGGTTTGGAGGTGGCACTGCTTACATATGTTCATAAAGTCTAACTAACTTATAGTACCTTATAGTAGTGCATGTAAATGTGTGTGTATATGTAAGTAAGTGATCCCTCTTCTTAAACTCAACCTAAGAAGTGGAAAAGCATGCCCACTTATTTGTATATTTCGTAAATAAATTAAGAAGATATTGAGGATACAGACATATATATACTCTTCTATATGTGGGTTGTCACACACATCATAGACTTAAAGAAAATAATGGGTCTTTGTCCCTAAAGATGTTTCACGTGTCCTTCTCATTTCATCATCACAATCAAACACACTTGTGTACCATAACCAATCATATTTCTCTATGTTACATACCATGATACAATATGGTATCCACAAGTGAATCTAAGACATGGAGCATACTCGCAAAAGAATTATTCATCTTTCTCTTTGAATTTGGGATATAGCAAATATTTCTACTACAAGGCAAACAATCATGATGAAAGATCACTTAGATTTATTTTTCATTACTATGCGAGTACCTCACTTTGAATATCAATGTACAAGGAGAATTTGTAATTCTCAACTCATGAAAATTTACTTTCATAATTAAAAGGGTACAATCATAATAAGATAGAGTTTCCCTCATATTGAATCATGGCCAAAATCTACTATAACCTTGAAACTTAAAGTAAAGGAGTCCAAAAGATTCTCTAGGATGGAGGCCTAGTAATTTAGGAATGAAACCAAGTTAATAAAAGTCCACTTTTTGCTGCAAGGCCTCTGCCAGTCGACTGGCTCCATTGAAGCAGTCGACCGACATCATACTGCCCGCATTAATAGGCCGTCCTACACCAATGCCTCGCTGATAGCCTTCTAGCCCATCCAAAACATATCCTAACTTGATTTTTAATGCTTCTCCAGTTTGTCCCTATGATTTAAACTCTCATATGCATTATTTTAAAACCAACCAGCATGCATAATCCATTTAAAAGCAAGAAGTTAAAAGATTAAACCCAAAACATCATCTTTTCCTTTCCATTTTTCTCACCCAAATCTAATATACACTTTCACCCATAAAACAAATATACTCTTTGACAAGAGTTCACCCAAATCCTTGGTTCCAGAATCAATGTTCATAAGAAAGTTAAAGAACAAGATTTGAATCCACTCCTTCCCATTTAAAGCCATTTTCATTATGATCTTCCTAGGATTTCGAATTTATGTAAGAAAGAAAAGAGGATTGGAAACTTACCACAACTCACGATGCTTCGATGAAGGCTGATGGCTGGAGACATGAACCCATGCTAGAGAAATAATGGGTCAGACATTTGAGGGAGGAACTCGGTGGGTAGGGAGATGGGAGATGAAGACGGAAGGTTAGGGCATGAAGAGATGGTGAGCTTAAGGGAGAATGAGAGTCTAATGGGTGTGAAGCATGAACCATATATATATATATATATATATATATGCAAAAGTATGCTTTACATCCCCAAAGTTTACCCCAATTTTCATTTATTCCCCTCAACTTTTTTTTGTGTCAAATATGTCCTATATGTTTCAAATTTTTACAGATATACCCTTTTTTATAAATTCATTAGTGGGTTAACGGAGTTGCTGACGTGGCACATGACGTAGCTAAAATATTCGTCATGTCATGTTCCACGTCATACAACACGTGGCCACATGCTGGGAAATAACAAAAATGCCCCTGAGGCATCTTTGTGACACATTTCAAAAGTGGTGCCAATCACATCGTGGCATATGGCACCAACCACATAATGACATGTGGCACCAGACGACACATGGCACCAACCACATAGTGACACTTTCACAACCACATGATGACATATGGCACCCTTTTTGCAAATAAAACATCACAATTTTATTAGCAAGGATTGAACCTGTGACCTACTGGGAAGAAGGGAAGGCTTTTGCCATCAAGCTAATGACAATCTCTTGTCATATATATTCAACATTTGATATATAAAGGCATTTTGTGGTTATATGCACAAAATAATATACACAAATTATTATATTATAAAATAATAACAAATCTTATAATGGAAGAATATACCATTATTTTACATAAATTATTTTAAATTACATAAAAGTTTAAGAAATTTTAATAACAAATCTTGCAATATAAATCTGGTCTTGTATTTTAATATTTTAATATCTGTGACATATACATTGATATCTGTAAAATTTTAATATATACAAAATATTACAATATATAATTAATGTATATGTCACAGATATGAAAATATTAAAATATAGGATCATGGTCGAGCTAGTTGAATTAAAAAATTATAAAAAAAATTTTAATATGCATAATATATTTTTAATGATAATCAAATTTATATTACAAGATTTGTTATTAAAATTTTTTAAACTTTTATGTAATTTAAAATGATTTATGTAAAACAATGGCATATTCTTCCATTATAAGATTTGTTATTATTTTATAATATAATAATTTGTGTATATTTTATTTTGTATATAACCACAAAATGCCTTTATATATCAAATGATGAAAATATATAATAAGAGATTGTCATTAACTTGATGATAAAAGCCTTTCCCTCTTCCCAACAGGTCACGTGTTCAATTCTTTCCAACAAAATTATGATGTTTTATTTGCAATAAAGATGCCATGTGTCACTATGTGATTGGTGCCATGTGTTGCTTGGTGCCATACGTCATTACGTGGTTGGTGCCACGTGTCACGATGTGATTGGCACCACTTTTGAAATGTGTCACAAAAAGGCCTTAGGGGTATTTTGGTCATTTCCATCATGTGGCCACGTGTCATATGACGTGTCACACGATGGGGCAAATATTTTAGTCACGTCATGTGCCATGTTAGCAACTCTGTTAACCCGTTGACGATGTTAAAAAAAAAGTATATCTATAAAAATTTGAAACATGTAAAATATATTTGACATAAAAAAAGTTGAAGGGCATAAATGAAAATTAAGGTAAACTTTAGGGATGTAAAGCACATTTTGGCCATAAATATACATATATCCACTAAAAGTCCATATTCCCATTTCTCATCTATTCTCATAATAATCATGCTTGACCAAATTTTTACATTTTAATCCCTTTCAAGAATATTTCCATAACCCTTCTTAATTTATTCACTTCAACATAAAGTCCTACCAATCCTTCCTCTTTCAATTTAGTCCCTCCATGGATAAGACACAGACTAATCTCCTTACCAACACATGTGGCTCACCACACCCTTGAGTCTTCCTCATATCTAACACAAGGCCATACCATCACATTAAAAAAAGAATTCCTATAACAAATTTCTTATAAATGAAACTTCTTCCTTTGCTCTTAAGTTCACATCAGTCTTACCAAAACTAACAGTCCGGGGTACCACAAAGTTATAGAAATTATTATTCTGTTTACAAGCCATTGCTGTGTTAAGTAATGGTACAGGGAGAACACCAAGTATGTTTCTCCCTATTATGTATGTTGTTATATAAGATAAAGCAATGAGGAAACCATGTATGCTCCTCCAAATTAATGGCATGAAAAATGGATAAGGACTAGTTATCTTTTAAATATGGAAATAAAGTAATTGAAATAAAATGAGTAAATCACTGGAAATATAACTCATAGGTAGAATTTTGGTAAGGCTTACAGTGATGGCAGATTCATCACTTGCCAGTCACATGCCCGAGTAGTAAGTCGTGACATTTACACTAATCTAGAATATAAAGTTATAGAAAAGACATTATATTATGAGATTAGGGATAAGAAAATCATTCTGGATGAAAAAGAAATTTGCTAGCATTCTAGGCATTCCTTCACCTAGGCCTAAAGATTTTTGTTTTGCTTATCACCATAATTCTCTTGGTCCTTCATTTTATGGTAAGGTTGAAGTATATAAAACAATCATGATGGAAGTAGATTACTCTAGTTAGGAGATACACGTAACCAACATGGAAGCAAGTGATGGGTTGCTTTTGAGTGTGATCACTCATGTTTTGGAGAACAAGTCGAGAAATTAAGCTTGTGGGAGTAAGTCGGAATTCTTTGCTATAGCTTGCATTATGCAAGGGCAGCTATAAACATACCATACTTTATTATGTAAAGAATGGAAGCACGTGCAAGAACGAAATCACCTTTCCCATATACTGCTATAATTTCCAATATCTTGAATGCCTTTGATATTAATCCTCATTTTCACAAGAAAGTTTCTTCAATTATTGACAGTAATTCTTTAAGGAGAATGAATTTCTCTTTTGTTCACAACTCTAGGAAGAGGTTGGGTGAAAAATTGACTGTCAAACAGGCTAGAAAAAGAAGAGAGTCCAAATTTGGACTTTAACATTGAAAATGAGTATGATGAAGATTTTGAAGAGGAAGAAGTGTCTACCACTAAACCATCTTTAGTAGATCCTCATGGAGATACCTCTCATATGCTTAACGAGTTCATGGATAATTCAACTCACATGCTCTCTATGATTGGGGAGATGAGGGACAACATGGAGTTGATGAACTCCAGGCTTACTAACTTTGAATCCACAACATCTTCTCAAGCAGTGAAGCTTCAAGAAATTTATAACATGGTTCGTGATCTTCATGGAAGAAGAGGAGGGGCTGAGCCTTAAAGATTGAGGATTTGAAGACCCCTTTTATGATGACAAAAGGGGGAGAATGTTTAATGTTTTTTTTTATGATTATGCTTTACATATGTTATTTTGTTTCACTAACAGTATTTCATTTAGATTATATTTATGGATTATGGTTATCCTTTTATTGATATATATTTGATGTTTCATAATCATTTTGCTTATGTTGTACTGTTAACTAATATATGTTGAATTTATAATTTTTCCTTAAGTTGATTATCTTTCAAAAGGAAAAATGGACATGAAATTTAGGAGGAGCTTTGACTCTCTTGAAATCAAAATTCATTATAAAAAATCATGTCTTATATTAATTGGTTTGTCATCATCAAAAAGGGAGTGATTGTTGACCCCATTGCATGAGAAAGTAATATTTTATATTTTAATGAAAACAAACAAATTAAAATAAATAAATAAATTCCTTGTTTATAAAGTCTTATCTTTTTAGGAATTTTGATCAAGTCAGGGCATCAAGAGCAAAGAGAAGTATTTTATTTTTACTAGTGCCTTAGGACTTAGATTATTTTGTAAAGTATTTGAATGGAAAGAAAGAAGATTTTGCAAGTCTTAAAAACACTTTTGAACTTCTATACAAGTTGAAAAAGGTTTTGAAAATACTGGATATGTTCTACTTGGGTCTTAGGATTTTAAATGTTTTGAAAAGTTTAATTTTAACTCCCAGTAGGCTGCTAGTCGACTGGTTGCCAAGCTACCAATCGACCGGTTACTCTCAAGTTTAAAATTAGCTAAGACTCTAGTGAGTTATTAGTTGACTGTCGTGGACCTACCAGTCGACTGCCAACATGATGACATCAGTTATAATAGCTAGTTTATATTTATAATGGCTAGTTTTTTCCAAGGATCTTTTACAACTTGGGCTATAAATATGAGTTATAGCAAGTGTCAAAAAACAAGAAGAAAAGAAGAGCCTATTGATTACTTCTAAATCTCTAAAAAGAAATCCTCTTGCCAATCATTTACTATCTAGAAAGCTTTGAATTGTAATATTCATTCTTAGAGAGAGTTTATCCTTGTATTCTTTTCATCTTTATGAGTTGTATTCTCAAGGACAGTGATTTCTTGAAAAAGTGTTTGGGGGAAAATAGTGTTAGGGTTGAGAAAAGCCCGGATTGAAAAAGTTCTCTTTTATAGTGGCTTACAAGTGCTCAATTAAACTTATGGAGATAATGGAAAATCTCAATGGAAAGTCTTAAGGACTGGATATAGGCTTGGGATTGAAGCCGAACCAGGATAAATCTTTGATTTTGCTTCCTCTATCCTAGCACTCCTTATATTTCAAGTGAACTAATTATTGTTACTCTACCTTCCCTTTAAACTTATCTCCACTAGAAGTATTCTTGAAAAAGATTTTTTGAAAATAACACAAGTTTTTGATATACCCAATTCACCCTCTCTTGGATGTGGTTGTCTTGTCTAACAATTGGTATCAGGGCTAGGGTTCTTGTCTAACAAATTGAGAATAAATAGGATTAATTTGTGTTAGGGTTCATAAAGAAATGTTTCTATAGAACCCTAAATATTCAATCTTGATACCCATATTCAATCACGTCGAATTTAATTGAAAATGGAAGTGGGATTCATAATTAAAATTGAAGTGATCTTCAAATTTAAAGTCGAATAATTACGTGGATTCAATGATATATGACCAACTAAATCCCAATTTGAATTAAGTTATCTTTTGACATCGACGTGATATGATTGAGACTTTATATATTTGGTGATTGATCACGTAATCAAATATATAGAGATTGATATTATGAAGATTTGGTGATTATGTAATTGAATTTGGTGATTGAAAATATATGTGATTAATTGTTGGATACTAATCGTAGTCATAATTTGTTGTTTGAATCTATATATCGACATGAGTCATGAGATTAAATCTTTTGATTGGTACCAAGGTTGAATCAATCGTTCCAAATATATATGATTAATGTCAGGATTGAATTGCATCTATTATTCATATGATTGAATCAACAAATTGAGTTTGGGATGACGTAATTACTCTAATTTGGTATTTGGGATTGTAGTCAATATATATATATATATATATATATATATATATATATGTACGTGTGTGTGTGTGTATTTAGGATTCAATTTGTTTATTACGTTTATCTCAATTTTATACATGTGTCTAAATAATTTTCTTCATGAGTGTATTAATCAAATTTTTGAGTTTTCTTATAAATTGAGATAACTTTTATTAAGATCCCTAACATTTTGAAATTTGTGATTGAAAAATGACACCTATTGATTTTCAATAACTCTCTGATTTATTCATTCTCAAAATGAATTTCGACTACAAAGAGGGAAATCAACGTGATGAATATATATTCAATTTATTAGATGGAACTAGTCAGGTTATCAGTTCCATCTTTTTTTTTTATATTTTATTTTGAGTCTCATTACCGTCGAAGGCAGAGGTCTCATAGCTATCATCACTCATCACCGCTATCTCCCTATCACCAATTGTACTCTATTACAGGTCTTGATATCGAATATCCCTCAGTCAGGAACTCAATCAAGTTGCTTATGGAAGAAAGAAGAAAGAATAGAAAGCCGAAGAATATGAAGCAGGAATGAATTGAACTACTTGGAACTCACATGAAGTAGATGGAATGGAAGAAGGAAAAAAAAAAAAGAGTGAATGCCTTGGAACCAGTGTTAAGAAAACTAGACTGAACTGGCCAGTTCGATCGAAAAATTGACAAACTAGCTAGTCATTTGGTCTGAAAAATGCCTAAAAACTGGAGAAGGATTAAACTGGTCAGACTGGTCTAAAACTGGAAAAATTGGTTGGTTCGTTCATTCTGCTACCAAGATCTCACAAAGAAGAAGAAGAAGAAGAAGAATGCAGAGTGAAGAATGCGTGCTCAGTATCTCCCTCACGTGACCAAAATCAAAATATGCAAAGTGACTAGAATCGAAACACATAGAGTGAAGAACGCACTCAATAACTTCCTCACATGATCGAAATCGAAATATGCAAAGTGAAGAAAAGATAGTGGAAGAGCTCTGGTGGAGATGATTTGAAAATCGAAATGGGTCTCTAAAAGTGGAAAATAGGTCTGTGGAAGGTGTAAGGACTAAGGAGATGCAGAGGGGTGTTGCATGTTCTCAACTCTCATTTCTCAATGTACTTAATGTACCACACTTTCCCATGCTCCCTCCACTTTCCCAAAATCCCACTTTTTCCTCCTTCGCTCTCTTTACCCTCATTAACATGCGGAAGTATTTTAAATAAATATATAAAATAGGAAATTGTTACTATTTTTTAAATAAATAATAACATATGTAAAGCATTTTAATATCTTTAATCATACATTTTTTTAATTTTTTTTAAATATTATCAGTTCGATTGCAATTCAACTACAATCTGACTATTGATCCTTAAATCGGTGCTTCCATCGGTTCAATAATTAATCTGATTTTCTGAACTTTGTTTGGAACTCACATATTTTACCAAAAAAAAAAAAAGAAACAAATGCCTTAGAACTCATATGAATTAGATGGAATGGAAAGTTGTCCCTCATAAATCCAATTTGGCGTGTATGTATATGTGTGCGTTAGAGAAACTGAGAAGAAGAAAGTATTATTATTGAATTGAAATTTTTAATTAAAAATGTTTTTTTAGTTTTTATAATTAATAAAAATATATATAATATTATTTTTAATAAAAAATAAAGTTTATTTCTTAATTTATTAATATAAAATTATATATATATATATATATATATATATAGATATATATATATATTTAATTGAACTAATAAAGTTTAAACCTGTAATTTCACTGATTCAATAACTAATACAATTATTAAAACATTGATTATTTCTAAAATTGATATGCTGATGTATTTCTTTTGCCCTTGTGATGTTATAACACGGATGCATACGTTTTACAATTATTGCAATTTAAAACTAATCAGCCTGCTTTTGGTGAAGTTTGGCGACAAACAAGTAAGAACTAATAACCACTCCAACTTTCTCACTCACGTGTCAGCTGTTGCAAGCAAGACAAATTAATACATTCACATGCTAGACTTCATTTCCAATATTCTTCTTTTATATGGTTTGGTTTCTAACGACGATTTTACATTTATGTAATTTATTATTATAACTGAGTTATAAATATTTTATTATAATTATATAATCCTAGTAATTAAAATAAGATTATGTTATCTATTAATTAATTTGTATAATTTATATCTGCACTATTAAAATTTATAATATATAATCCTAATATTTGAAATAAGGGTTGTCCTATCTCAATATCTCCGCACACCAAAGCATTTTATGTAAGTTTGTTTTAACACAAATAATAATCACAAATAATCAAAATTCATGATTTCATTTTAATGCAAAATTTAGTCAAAAACACAAATTACTTCTTATCATCATGAATTGATTGTTTATAGAATCTTAATAAATAAATTGATAGTAATAATATTAATAACTTAAAGAATCAATAGAAAAGAGCGTACATTAATTCATAACAATAATTTTTTAAATATTTTATATTTTTCAAGGTTAATATGAGTAGTTTTTTACAAATTAAATTTTGTGTAATGGGATATTAGATCACACATACATATTTATAGATTTTTCTAAAATCTAAAAATAAAATTCATATAACTCTTAGAATCATAACTCACTTATCAAACTCAAAGGTTAGCTTACTGAGTTGACTCCATTTATTAATAATACTATATCATCATTATTATTTTAAGTCAAATATCTACACATATTATAATATTTATTTACAAATATTTTAAATTAACTTTAATATATCAAATAGGTCCAACTCAAAATATATTTTATAAAAATTATTAATTTAGACCTATATATAAATAGTAATATATATATATATATATATATATATATATCCTACAATATGTATAAATATATAACAATTAATATGTAAGTTTAACCAAATAAAATTATTAACATTATATATGTATATATATATATATATATATATAATTAAGTTACGCTAACATTTAACCCTTCAGTAACATCATACATTCCTACTTCTTCACGGTTCTCATACAGTCAAATTGCCATCACTTGCATTGCATTTAAGCGGCCGTGATAGAATTCTGTTGTTATGACGTCACGATAGAATTGGCAGTTAGGAAAAGCAAATCAATCTTCCATTGATTATGCCGCGTGACTAAGCTTTCCCAACCTTGTCTCTCACATAGTCACATGCTGCAATTTGTTGTATAATGAGACAAATTCACCAACTAATTAATTTACATGACTTATACTAAAAAAGCTAAATCAAATTCCGAGACAATACATAAATGCTAATAATAGTAAGGTATTACATAATTAATAAAAAAAATTAACTCATTTTGGTTACTTTCTCATGTTAGCATAATATATTTAGGAAATTATTGATTTCGCCTTGAAAGACTGCAGCCTTTTTAATTTGATCTTTAGAAGATTAAATTTTTAATTTAATTTTTAAAAAATTATATTTATTTTAATTTAGTCTCTTGTTTATCAAAATAGCTTTTCACAATTAAATAAATTAAGATTTGACAAGAATATGTTTTGTGCTTTAGGAACCAAAAAAAAAACTCAATTTGAAATAAATGTAATTTTTCAATGACTAAATTAAAGAACATGATTTGTTCCTAGTTAGATCCTAAACCATCCATCTTGACTTTCAAGATTATGGTTTCTCTTTTATCCCTTCTTTCTAATTTCATTTTCCTATAAAAATAAAATTTTATCCTGGACTATCGCTCATCAAGATCAATTATTCAGTTGGAACAAGACCTAAACAAGAATAAGAGAGGATCATGTTCCCTAAATTTATACACTTGATCTTTTAGGAAAACCGGTAAATTGGTTACATAAATAATTTAGTTTAACTTAGTGAATTGGTTACTAAAAACACCAATCAAAAATAAAAAAAACAGGGTGGTACAAAGTTAAATCAGTTTTAATTTTATTTTTTTATTGTTTTATACATTTTTACTTTTCAGTTTTCATACATGTTATGAGTACTAATTCGTTATTATACATAGGTGTTATTGATATAATACTTGTAATTAATTTTAAATTTTGCTCCACATTTATATATTATTCAGATTAAATTTTACTGATTAACGTGTACAAAAGTGGTTAATAACTTACTTAGATCCTTTGTAAGTTTCTCAAACTTAAATGTATGAATTTATTATATTAAACTTTTTTAACGTATACAATTAAATATATATATATATTTTTTTTATATATGTATATGTATATGTATGGGTGTGTATATATATATATATAATAGATGAGCCGTTGGGTTCTTAGAACCATGATTTTGATTGATGTGAGAAAAATACCATCTGATCCTACCGACCGGGCCAAACCTGATTGGTTCTCCGTCACATGCCTCTTTGTTCTGTGTATAAATAAGACACATAATTCACCCACTTTTCACGAGCTGCACTTACTTAAAACTCCATGGCCAAAGTTCTGTGCTTTCCTCTGTTCTGCTTCTTTGTTCTGTATATGCATATCGAAGCCAAAACTAATGACGGTGGGTTTAGTGTCCAATTAATCCGCAAGGACTCACCAAATTCCCCTTTGGGCCACTCATTTTACCAAGTTCCCACAAATGGTCCCTCCACTAAAGTGACATCCAACAATGGCGAATATCTCATGAAGCTCACACTTGGAAGCCCACCAGTGGACCTTTATGGCCTAGCCGACACAGGAAGTGACCTTATTTGGGCACAGTGCACGCCTTGCTATAACTGCTATGAGCAAAAAGCCCCAATGTTTGACCCCACAAAGTCCAAAAGCTACAGTGCCATTCCATGCGGTTCAGAGCAGTGCGGGCTTCTTATCCCCTACAGTGCGTCTTGTTCGCCTGAGAATACGTGTGAGTACACCTATGGCTATGCAGATTCTTCAGTGACGAGAGGGGTTCTGGCAAAAGAGACGTTCACTGTTGGCACAAGTGGAGAGGTTGACATTGTGTTTGGGTGTGGCCACAACAACTCAGGAAGCTTCAGTGAGAATGACATGGGGCTTGTTGGTTTGGGAGGAGGGCCTCTCTCACTGGTTTCACAAATTGGTGCAGTTTATGGAGGCAGAAGGTTCTCTCAGTGCTTGGTGCCTTTTCATACTGACCCTAATATTGCTGGTATGGATGTCAATTTGAACTCATATTTTAGATTGTGTAAATTCACTTTTTAATCATTCAATGTGTATCTTGGTGATAGTTTTAAGACTACCACAAATCATTTTAGTCCCTAAAATAATTTATATGTCAAGGTCAACATTATTTCCTAATATGTGCCATAATTGGTTAGTATGACAGTGGTATGATATTTTATTATACTGACGTGACTGATCAATTTAGTCTTTAAATTTTGAAATTATTAAACAAAATTGTCCCTCCTTTTATCAATATGACAGAGGTGATAGACAGGGAGACTATTTAAAATAATGATATCAAAATTTAAGAACTAAAGTGGTCAGTTGTCATCTTTCAGAAAGTAAACCACTACCAAGATACATTTTGAAGGAATAAAAAGTGCCTTTATGGTTTTAGATTTATGTAAATTATTAATTTATTTTCTCAAATATTACAATTGTTTCAATTTAATTTTTAAAAGGCCAAATATCTTAATTTATTTCTTAAAAAAATAGATTGTCTCAATTTCTCTTATGGATGTCAATTTGCACCTGTATTTTATATTTGAGTAAAATAGAATATTTAATACTTGCTTTATATATCTGTATATTATGTACTTTTCAAAAAAAAAGTTATGTAAAACAAGCTGGATTTGTTTGTTTTTTACTTTTGGTAAATTAATTGTTTAAAAAAATGACAATTGCAAATGTTTGAAACGTTAAAATTTTATTTAAATTACTTTTTGAAAGCTAACTAAGGGCATTGAGTAATTTAGATACCTTTCTTTTAATAGCCAAGACTTATGATCCAATATTTATTATCTTAATTTTATAAAATTCTTGAATGTTGTGACTACCTGATGAATTTTAAATCGGGTATTTTGAGTTTAAATATGAATTTTGTCTTTAGAGACAAGCATGCTTGTCTCTCTATGGGTTAAGATTCAACTGTCCAGATTTTAGTATTGAAAAAATCACTACTTAAAATTTAAACTGTTAGATTTCAGATCCAACGACTCATAGAGAAACAAGCATATTACTTGTCTTTAGAAACAAGCAGAGAATATGAATTTCAAACTATGGTGAGAGGATCACTACATTATGAATAATATAGTCTATAAATACATATATTTAAGATTTAGATATCCAAAATTTCATGGGGTGTTATCCTTATTTGTAGGGACACTAAGATTTGGAGAAGGTAGTGAGGTTTCTGGTGAAGGAGTGGTGACAACCCCATTGGTGTCTTCAGAGGGTGAGACTCAATATTTAGTGACACTAAAAGGCATTAGTGTTGGGGATACCTTTGTGCCTTTCAACACTTCAGGAACACTATCCGAAGGGAACATAATGATTGATTCAGGCACACCTGCAACATACTTGCCTCAAGATTTCTATGACCTTCTGGTACAAGAATTGAAGGGACAAAGCACCTTGATGCCCATCGAGGATGACCCAGATTTAGGGTCACAACTATGTTACAGTAGTGAGACGAACCTTGATGGGCCAATCCTGACTGCTCATTTTGACAACGACGCAAATGTGCCGTTGATGCCGGTTCAGACCTTTATTCCTCCAAAAGATGGAGTCTTTTGCTTTGCCATGAGTAGCACTATTGATGGGCTTTTTATATTTGGGAATTTTGCTCAGTCCAATGTTTTGATTGGGTTTGATCTTGATAGAAAAATTGTGTCCTTTAAGCCAACTGATTGCACCAATCAATAGACATTTTTTATTAGTTCCAGTTTCCCTCCTAGGCTTCAGTTCCAACAAGAATTATTGAATGTTTCACATCTAATGTCCACTTTTATTTTGGCCTTTTTTTAAAAAAATTTTACTAACCATTTGATTCGGTCAACGGTCATAAGATCCAACGACCAGTATAATTTAAAAAAAAAACAAAAGAAAAATGTGGACTATTGGATGCACTTTCAACAGTCTATATTGGAGCTGGAGCCTGCGCTTAGAGAATCTGCTTCCTCTTTTATTGGTCATTTGGTAATGAGGTTTGATGTTCTAAACTTTGTGGGTGTATACGTCTGTTTGTCTTTTTTTATATAAAACTAGATTTTGACTCACGGGTTTGTACACAAAATAGTGTGAAAAGAGGGACATGAATAAGAGTTGATATTAAATGAATGGATTACATTATTATGGGTACTTTAATGAATAATAGACAGTCTCTTTTTATAAAATTTGTGAAATATATATTATATTTTTGTAATATAAAAGAATTTAATATTATTTTTATTTATATTTTGATAAGTATGCAACTAATGTTTAAAATTTTAAATTTTAAAATTAGATTATGTGACTTTTTCTAAAAATCAAATTAGTTTGGGCAACAAAATAAAAATGGCAATCATACTAAATATTTAACACTACATGAGTACTAATATTGAACTCTAAACCCATTCACGTGAAACTCCTAACGCTAGAAAATTGGCAGTGCATATGATTCCTCAACTCAAAGCTTGAACTCCGCTCCAAAAAGCAATAAATACCTTTCTTTGTTTACTCAATAATGCGACATTAAAAAGAAAGATGAGTAACATTACTATGATGAAGATCTGAAAATTTTCTATTATTATGCCCATGGGCTATACCAAGGAGCATGATATATATATATATATATATATATATATAATTACCTGCCGCTGCCAATACTAAATTAACTCCATTTTGAACAGATTTGAAGCGCCGAAGAATTTGTAAAGGATTAACCTCCAACTATTTATTGCACAATTATTTCACCAACATTCTTTTTTTTTTTGGTAAAAGAGAAAATATATTAAAGAGAAACAATTACAAGAACAAGAAAGGAGAAAGTGCAGAAACAGATGCTAGGAGAAACAAAGGCTAGTTGTTTAACAGGTCTGTGATATAACAAGCATTAAAAAAAAAAAAAAAAGTGGGGCAATGTGATAAGTTCTAAGAGGATGGAGAAGGTTCCTAGCATTTTTTGCCATAATGTCAGCACATTTGTTCTGCATTCTAAAGATCTTAAGAAGTATGTAGTCTTCAAAGCACTGGAACAAATGCCTGCAATTTAACATAATATTTGCCAAAGGATGAGTATCACAGTTGTTATGTAAAAGGAAATCAAGGACAATCTGGAATTTCACTTTTCCTGATGTTTAGAGAAGAAGCTATATTTAAAACAATCTGAAGTGCCCAAGCTTCTGCAAGTTTTGAGGACCCTACTCCAATAAAGTTAGCAAATCCAAGATACCAAATACCCAGGTCCATTCTAATTACACCACCGGCAGCCATGTAATTATTTTTCATTGATCCATCTACATTAAGCTCAAACCATCCCATAGGGGGTTTTTTCCAAGAAGGAATCATATTATGAGAATTTGTAGTCTGTAAATGTGGGATAGGGGAGACATTTAGTGAAGAATAATAAAATTTAGTTGCACGGGACTTGATCAACTTAGATAAAACAGGAACATCATGAGCAATGTTTTGGAAGATTTTTTTATTACGAGCAAGCCAAATATTTCTCAGGCCAAAGGTGAAAATAGTTCCCTAGGATATATGTAGGTTTGTAGACATTATGTTACTGATGTTTGAGAGGATCCAAATTTCAAAATTTGGATCAAATAAGTTTTGAGGTAGGTGAAGGTTTTCCCAGATTTGTTTGACTATGCTATAGTCTCTGAGTGCATGGATGTGTGCTTTGGGGGAGAGATTAAAGATAGGACACATATTGGAGATATGGTTAAGTGAGTTATTAAGCACAGAGTTAGTAGGGAGGCCATTGAGACAAGCATGCCATAGGAAGAATTTTTCTCTAAGGTGTGCAGGAAGTTTCCAGATCCAGGTCTAGGAGAAGTTTTGAGGGAAAGAGTTTGGTGTTGAGATGCTATTAGTGCTCAAGACTTTTTGGTAAGTCGTTTTAGTAGAGAAAAGGCCATTTGGGGTCAATGCCCAATAGATGTCATTTGGAGGAGTTTGATGTTGAACTAAAGGCTTGGAGAGGATTTGGATGATTACATGCCTAGGGAGCTGGAAGGGGAGGTTATCTAAACTCTAGTAGGAGCCACTATTTCCAGTTTTGATAATAGAGTCAAATGTTATAAGTTCATCAATGCTTGGAAGGGGGCCAAAGATGTTGTTTCTGATAGGTGTATCAAGCCCGCAGTCATGCCATAAGTTTTTTTTTTTTACCCATTACCTATGTTAAATTTAATACATTTTAGGAACAAAGGTTGAATTTTCAGTAGGTTGTTGTATATATGTGAATTAGCGCAACTTTGTTTGTTTAAAGCCCTACCATATTTGTTGAAAAGAATTCTTGTCCAACAGTTTTGTGGTGAAATGTTCAACTTCTAGCACAAATTTAGCATGGAAACCTTGTTTTGGTGCTTGGCCTTCCTAATGCCAAGAACCCCTAATTTCTTAAGGCGAGCTATTTTGTTCCAGTTGATAGTGTGTAATTTTATGTTCTCCTTAGTGTGACCCCAAAAAAAAAGTTTCGAGTTTTAAGGTCAATTTTTTCAAGGATTCCTTTTGGGAAGGTTGAAGGCTTTCATAACATGACTGGCAAGTGAAGATGAGGTTGACTTGATTAGTTGAGTTCTTTCAGCCTTTGAAAGCATGTTAGATTTCCAACCCTGTAGCTTCTTATTAATTTTATCTAATATGGAGGAGAAATCTGAAGCTCTATAGGTTGGTTCTAATGGATAACCTAGGTAAAAATCAAGCTCGGCCAAAGTTTTCATCTTGAGAGTGCTTTCTATTAGGTTTTCCATGCTTAAATTGACAGTTTTTGAGACCCAAGCCCTCAATTTGTCATAATTTATTTTCAATCCACTAAGGTTGGAAAAGGTGTTTAGAACATCATTGATAGCTTCTATATTTATGGTTGTTAATTTAGCGAAGAGGGGTATATCATCTGCAAATAGTAGGTGGGTTATATTTAGTTCCTTATTTTTAAATCTAAAGGGAGTCCTTTTGTTTGTGTTTACTTTTTGTTGGATGAGGTGAGTGATGAGATCCAATCCCAAAATAAAAATATAAGGAGATATGGGATCCTTGTCTAATGCCTTTAGAAGGTGCAAAGGGGGGTATATTTCTTTCCATTAATTAAAGGAATATAATTTACTAATTTTAAGCAAGAGAAAAGTAAGTTTTTGACAGGATTGGGGAAATTATAGAGGCTTAACATTTTTTCTGGGAAGCTCTATGTCTATTTTTAATAATAACCAGCCATCTTTAGTTTTAGAGTGGTTCATGGAATTTAAGCTTTCTTGCGCAATAAGGAAAAGGTTCGAGGAGTGTCTGCCTAGTACATAAGCGCCTTGAAAGAGTGAAATGAGACTATGGAGAAGAGGCTTAAGTCTATTAACTAGTACTTTTGAGAGGATTTTGTAGTATGTGTTACAAAGGCCTAGAGGCCTAAAGTGATTAGCCATGTGAGCATTCTCAATTTTTGGAATAAGGCATAAAAGAGTTCTACCCCAACTATCTAGAACTGATTGATTAATGAAAACTTGTTGGATACTATGAGTTAATTTGTCCTTTATGACATTCCATTTTTTCTGCTAGAAGATAGCATGAAGACAGTCCTCTTTAAGCATTTTAATGGGGTTAATATTGAATAGTGTGTGCTTAATTTCATTTTCATCCTGTATTTTTAGGAGTTCAGTATGGCGAAGTAAATTAATCTAGGGTAAGTTAAGGACAGGTTTTGGTAAAATCATCGCTAACGACATTCTAATGACCATCGTTAAAATTACAGATTTAACGATGGTTTTTGATAAAACCGTCGCTAAATCCTAATGATTAATGTCAATTTATTAAAACCGACGTTAGCATCAAAGGGATAATGAAAGTTATAGAAAATCGTTGTTATACAATGGCAATTTGCTAGAAACCACTATTATGTAACTACAATTTTATAAAAATTGCCATTATATATGAGAAAATAATAGTGGTTTCTAAGAAACATATAAAATAATTTGCCAAAATATAGCAAGAAACAAGCTATGGCAACATGGCAACAAGCACATGCTTGTGTTAGCGTTAATTTTTACGTATTTATTTGTATATATTTATTTTATAAATATATATTAAGTACTAACAATTATTTGGATGAACTTACATATTAATTATTATATATGTGTATATATATTACGATATATATGTTGCTATTTATAATTAGTTCCAAATTAATGATCTTTATAAAGTATATTTTTGGCTAGACTTATTTGAAATCAAAGTTAGTTTGATTCATTTGTGAATTAATATTATAATATGTGTATATACCTAGCTCAAATTAATAACGGTAATGAGGTGTTATTAATAGATGAGGTCAACCCATTAGATCAATCTATTGGCCTTGATAAGTTGGTTATGGTTCCTAGTGTTATAAGGATTTGATTTTTACTTTTTGAGGAAGTCTATAAATATGTGAGTGTGTAACTTAATATCCATCACACACGTCACAACCTGAAAACTGGGCACGTGATTAAAATATAAACAATCCTAATATCCACAACTAGCAGTCCTAACATCCACAACTAAGCAAAATTACATAAATACTCTTAAAGAGTACTAAAACATACATATATGTTTTTCTACCTCCCACAATAATGGGAGTTCAACCAACATAATTAAACAATAAATTACAACCGAATAATATTGTATATACAATATCACAAAATCTAGATGACCTACTAGACTATAGAGCATTTTTTTCTAAAATTACAAAATGGTTCCAAGAACCCTTCAATCAAAAATAGAATATATCTCCAAGGAGATTTCGCCCATCCTTTAGCAAGTAATTCTCCTTCCCAACCTCCTTATCTGGAAAAGATAAATGCAGAGAAAGTGAGTTCATCCAAACTCAGTAAATAAATAGTTATTCATTGAATAATAGAAAGATCACAAGCACATATACGATATACACTACCACAATTTGGAAAAAAAAACTACCAATCATGAACAAGCACAATAAAATACACACACCAGGCGTAATGTGCAGTAATAACGTGCAACCTCCCATGAGTCTACGCTCTTATAGTTTATTCTTTCGTGAATCTACATTCTCACAAGTTTGCCTACCTTGAGTTTACATTCTCACTGAAATAGTACATTGAGCTGTAGTTCAATAAAAAGTTGCTAAGGATCTACATTCCCATAGACTTAGTCTTTCTGAGGTTCGTCCATAAGGAATTAATCATCCTAGGACATACTACTCGGTTTCTACTCCTCATGGGTCTACGTTCCCACGTAACCTCCCTTCCTGCATGCAGTTCATATATAAACCATACAAACATTCACTATACAACACATACATCAGTCAATCTCTCATTCCTAAATACATCTCACAATAAACTTTTCCAATTTCAACAAGAAATTTCACAAATAATCCCTAATTCACAAGAAAATTTCATATTCTAGTTAAAACCACTAACTAGAGAATTTAGTGAATTCAAAACTAATTATAGTCTAAGTGGGATTTATAATGTGCTTGAATTAAATAAAATTCAATTTGCAAAGCCATCCGATCACCTCGATGTCGATAAGGATTTACTATGGACAAAATCCCAGAAACGCAACCAAAGGATCCTTTGCAACCACCTAGAAACAAATCCCACAAATTTAGTAACAATTCCCAAATCCTCTTTGCTATCCAGCCCAGGGCAACTAGGCGCCCCGACACACTCCAAAAGAGGCATGTTGCCTCTACCACTTGGAGCCAAGCTCACAGAACCTTACAGAAGCCTTGGTGCCTGGGCGCCAGGTCATGGAGCTTTCATAGCTTCTCAGTTTAAGCTCTAAAATCACCAAAAATTCCTCTTTTTCATCCCTTTTCTTCCTTCTTTGGTTATTGCTTTAATGTGGATTTTAAAGAGTGAATTATGGTGATCAAAACCCCCCACAACAAATAAGAATAAAAATGATTCCATGGGTTTATTGAAAATTCCACAATCTTGCCTTAAAAATGGGTTTTTGCCATTTCTTTCCATGAAATCACTTCTATCCCTCCAATAAGTTGTGTTACACCATAACCAACAAGAAAACAAAAGAAAACAACAAGAAAAGCAAGGTAAATAGTACCAACAACTCAAATCTTTAAAATTCCTCATCCAGGGCATCAATGGAGAAAATGAAAAAGAGAAAGAAGATGATGCTTACCTCAATCACCAGCAACTCCAAGAAACCAAGAAACAATTGGAGAATCAAAGATCACCAAAAGAAATCAAAAGAAAAGATGATGAAAGTTGAGAGAAATCTCAATTTCTCTTCTTGCTCCAAATATGCCCATGTGTGAGAAATGAGAGAAAAGAGAGGAAGAAGAAGGTTTTAAGGGTGGTGGGTCTTGGGTTGACCCATGGGTACCCATACCTAATTGCCCAAATCCACTTGACCCAAATATAATTATTCTCCAACAACTATAGAAATTCCATCTAAAATCCTCTTTCTCCTATTTTTCCTAATATGAAGAAAATACCATTCTGCAATAAAATACTTAGTCTAGTTATTTCACATTTAACTTCCATAAATAACATTCAAATAACTCAATTAAACTTGAAAAATTAAAATGACCAAAATAATTCCATTAAAATGATGCATTAAAAATAATGTTACTAAAATAATGCTATAAAATAATGCTATTAAAATAATAGCAATTATCATTATAAATATTGTAATAATACCAATCACGTGATTCTAAAATTGGTTGGTATTACAACACAAAACCTAATTTGTGAAAAAATCATCCTTACTAACCTTGAAAAGCCTAACCTCTTTGGAGAATTACTGCCATAAATCAAGGTACACTCTTTTCTATGATTATTTAGGTTAATAACAACAACAATAATAATAATAATAATAATAATAATAATAATAATATTATTATTATTATTATTATTATTATTATTATTTTGTCTATCAAGATCCTATAAACAATATATCACACCCCCAATTCGGGTAAGTGATCGGCAGGGATGGTCTCTACACCACCACCGTAAGCCTAGACCACATAAGTCATACACCCATAAATCAAAACATAATATACTTTAACAAGTAAGAGAGTTACTGATAAAACATTATGGATATTTAATTGATCATTCAAATAGTTATACACAAAAGCAACAAACCATGTTTTCAAGCTTTCCTCTTCATAATGCATAAAGTAAACCAGTAAGAGAGGAACATTCCAAAACATAGCCAACCAAAAATATACAAAAGAATAATCTACATGTCTTCACATAAAAATCCAAGTACGATCACATCCTAGGTGTCTTATTCAGCTACAAAGCCTAACACCAAACCTAAAACATCCTAAAAGAGGCTATGGCACCAACCCCTGAACAAGTGGGATTGGAGACAAGAGGCTCCGCTACTTCTCACGTGGAGACTCACTGGCTATCTTGGAATCTAAAATGGTGCACACAAAGGGAGAGTAAGTAAAACATACTCAGCAAGGGAAAAATAAACAGAACAAACACTTACAGAGCACCACTTGCGACATACAACATTTTCTGAATAAGGGAAGTGGGCCAGTGCAACCCTCTGAAGAACTAAAGACTTATTCTAGAAAGAAGTGTGGAGGTGAGTAGACAGCTGGAAAAGAAAAGAGAGAGGGAGAGAGGAAAAAAAAGGAGTTACTAACTCTGACAGAAGGTGTGCTGGTAGGAGGTGGGGGCTGAGTAGAGGATTTATTGAGGATTTGGAGTAGAAGGCAGTAAGAATTTGGGAAAAGTAAGAGAATGCTAGGCTCTTGAATGCTAGTGTGTTTGTGTTGATTTTCCTTTTCATTGTTGCTTATTTTCATGCACTGTACTGAGGCGGTATTCATCTGTGTATCATTTCTCTATTTCCTTTTATCATTCTATTGCAGAATCCTTTTGTGATAGATTTCATAACTAAAATTAGTACTATTCAACTATATATATTTCTAGGGGTCCTATTAAAGTCTTTCATCTACAATTCGTAGATGATTCTACACTCCAAAATTCTGAGTTGTGTAGGCTTTTTACCAATCTTTCTAAGTTTAGGTTCTTGAGATCAATGTTTAGGATAGGTCTATAGATGAGTCAACTAGTTGTGGGGTGTTGTAATGGCCCTTAACTGATCAAGGTGTTTGTTTAGGGGGCAATCCATGTACTAAGTCATTTTTTGTAGACTATGTTGCAAAGGATTTTTGAAAAGATTAGAAAAATGGAAAAAGGGCTTATCTTTCCCTTGTTGGGAGGATAAAGCCTTAATTTAGGCTTCCTTGTTTATTATACCCATGTATTTTCTTTCTTTGTTTAAGATTCCTATGGGGTTTGTGTGACACTTCTTGTACTCTAGTGGTGGTGAGAGTATAAGAGACTATTTGGTTACTTGGGAAATGTGTTGTAGGTCGAAGGAGGATAGAGTGGATTTAGGTAATTTTGTGTGTTAAAATGTCTCTCTATTAACTCGGTGGTAATTTTGGAGTCTACTTTGAAACAAGGTAATAAGACTCAAATATGGTATTTTGCAGAATGGGTGGGATATTAATCTTGTGATTAGTGTGACAGTCTACTTTGAAACAAGGTAATAAGACTCAAATATGGTATTTTGCAGAATGGGTGGGATATTAATCTTGTGATTAGTGTGACTCTGCAAGCCCTTCTATCAGGTGTATCCTTTTTCTTCAATGCTTCCTTTACATGTTGTTGGAGATGGTACTCATTTTTCAGTTTGGGAGGATTATTAGATTGGTGACTCTTGAGCTTTTTCACATCTTTATTGGTCATTACATAATGCTCTAATTTTAGAGTTTTTAATTAGACTAAGTAATCATTCTTATGGCCTTATTTTCTTTTTCCAAGGTATCTTAATGATAGACTTGCTGATGGTCTTGCTTTGTTGTTGGTTATACTTGCCCTGTTCCGTGTTTCTTTTCTATACAATAAAAGGACTTGGTATTTGGATTCTTCCCGTTCTGTTCTTGCAGGCCTTTAATTTCTTGTTTAAAGGTCCAAACACTTCTCTTCCTTTTATAAAGTCTTTTTAGAAAGTTAAGGCCTTTTCTAAGGTAAAGGTTTCTATTTGGACAACAGTACTCAATAAGAGTTTTTGATGTATGTGTAATATGTTTAAGAAATTTAGAGACAAACAACCATATCTTTTTTGCATTGTGAAGTAGCTTGAAATATTTGAAATAGGATATTGGTTTCTTGAGGAGAGTTTGATTTGTCTAGATGATCTTGTCAGATCAGGATTGTAAAACTAGTTTTGATAAGAAATAAATAGTGCAACATGTGATCTCAATAGTATAACTTGTTTTATTCTAATTGTCATGTGGTTTAGTATGCTACCTTCATGAGATCATGAGAGGTTTGCTTTACCCTAAGATTGATTATAAAGGTTTATTGCATAGCAAAATAAGAAAATATCACAAGGCCAATATACAAGCGTACAATGCCTCAGAGATGTGTTAAGTCCTATCTAATTGACATGAACATCAATAGATAATTATGCTCACATTAGGAGCGTGTGGAGCATTTTTCTCAATGTTGATAAGCTGACGGGATTCAACAATTTGTCTGATCTACAATTGAAATTTGATAGACAGTAGTATTTCATCCTCCAATCCTCTCAGGGGATAGTTTTATGTTAGCCATTGATTTAATAGATGACATCAATTCTAAGCATCCTGTAGTAAAAGTATTTTTTTAACTTTGTCGACCATTAAAAGCATCCTATAGTAAAAAATGCAGATTTTGTGTGTTGAGGGCTCCCTCTACATGGAAGAGTTATAGGATAACAGCAATGAAACAATGCTTCATAATATCTATTTCTGCGATGTCATGTTGCTTCATGTATCTTGCCTGTTATGTGATTTACTAGTGTTATGGAAGAGTTCTATTTCTTAGCTATTTTTTTTGGAAGTCTTCAAAAAAGAAATTATCATTGTTTTAATGAACATAACAAAATTTTCTTCTGGTCTGTATATAAATTATTCTTTAATTTGACTGAAAATTATCCCATTGTAGTGAGTTGCACACATCCATTTTACATGATTGTAGGGTCAACTGATGCAAATGACCATGATGGCTACACCCAACATCAACAAGGAGCTGCATTACTTGAACAAGGAAGACCTGCTACTTCGCGAGCTTCTTGTTAAGCATCGTGACACAAAGTTTGGCATTGACTTCCTAAACAAGATTGTGCGCGTCTACTCTTCAAGGGGTGAAGAGCACTTCACTTTAGCAACGTTTTTACCGTTGCTAAAAACCGTTGCAAAAAAGTGTCACAAATAAGTTTTCAGCAACAGTTTTTACTGTCGTTAAATATATTAACTGTGACACTTTTTTGCAACAGTTTTTATAGCAACGGTTTTAACCATTGCTAGCCATTGCTAAATTGAAGAGCTGACGGGCGCGATCCGAACTGAACGAAGAGGACAATAAAATTGAGCTCAGCAAATGGCCTCGAGGTAGCATATTTGATGAAGATGGTGATGACGATGATAATCACAAGGATGAGGAGTATGAAGTGAAGGAAGAAGAAAGCAAGGTAGATTAAAATCTAATAGGTTGTTTCTATTGAGAGGATCAAACCAGTTGCCTTATTTTGTATGTGCCTCATACATGCTTTACTGTAGTGTGAGGTAACAATTACAACCTATTTAGTATGCAGGAAAGGAAATGAAAGAAAAAAAAATTTTGGTATGGAATGAAAAAGAATAATGAAAAAAAGGTATTATTTTGTTTGGTATGTATTTTTTAATGGAAAGAAAATGAAATACATAGAGTAATTTTTCTAAATTACTCCTAATTTAAAATTGTTAAAAAAAGAAAGCAGATAAGCCAATGTAATTTTTTTAAAGTGTAACTAAGCATCAGAAATCGAACACTCCCAAATCAATTTCTTATAACAGGTTGATGCTCCCTTCAATTTTGTAGAAAAGCATGGCAGAGAACCTGGACCCTCCGGCTCGTCTCCCTGTTAGATTCTCTCTCCTCATCGCTTAGGTCTTGTCTCTCTTGATTTTGTCTCGTTATTGCTTTGGTTCGTCTCCCTTGCCATCGCTTTGACTTTTTCGTTTGTCGTCGTCACTCTAATTTCTTTGTCTCTCTCGTCATCGGTCTGGTTCCTTTCCTCCAAGTTCACTCTCTGTCTTTGAATCACTCAGTCTCTCTGTCTCTCTCTCTCCCTCCTCCCTACAATGGTGTTGTTGGTCTGATTCAAAGAAAATGGAGGTGTGAGTGTTGTTGGTCTGATCTCTTTGCACAAGGGTGTTTGATTATTTGTCAAGCAGAACAACGAGGAATTCTACACATGATAGAAGGGCAAAGATAGTCTTGTTCCTCCATTCTCCTTTTCCTTTCCGCATTTTCCATCCAACCACCGAAGGAAAGTTGTCGTACAATCAAAATTGGAGATGGAATTCCAAAATTGAATTCCAACACTATCTCACGCGGAACAAACAGCGGAAGTGAAAACAGTATTGTAATTCCCGCTTTCAAAATGCCTTTCCGTGTATACCAAACACTGGTAGATAATACATGAGCATGATATTATGGTAGATCTCATGCCCTCTTTCTTCTGTATCGTTCTAATTTTATCATCCCAATTTTATTGGATGTCCCGAAGGGACCTCTCTTATTACTAGCCAATAAAGGGACCTTCACAATGCATGGCAGATAGATTTTTTTGGGGTTTTCTAATTTATAAATGTAGTCATACTAGGAGTCTATAAGCTATTTCAATATTATTGCAGCGTACGGAAATTAATCGTAATATAAAAAAAATCATTAGGAATAATTAATGAAAAGAATTATCAATGTATTAGAGTTATTAATGATAAAAAGAGCTTATCTTAACTCTATTCTAATTCGTAGTATTGAATAAAATAGTCACATAATTTTCCATCAGAGTTAGATTTAAATTTAGACGGATAATTTTTTTGTTAAAATAATGACGGACGTACTTGTTAAATTGTGCAAGTAATTATTTGTTAAAATTTAAAAAATAATAGTATCAGACTCTTTTTTTATAACTAGACTGAATTGATTAGTTTAACTAGTTAGATTGAAAATTAAAAAGACACCCAAAACTAATAGTCTAAGGAACCAATCAAACTTGGTCAAATTTGCATCGTAGAGGAAGTTAGAAATGTAGCTTGGTGTCCGTGCCACTATGCTCATTCAACAATATATGTCAATTTTTTTTATACATAACAATCAAAATGGTCCTTAAGTAAATAAATTATATTCTTAGTTAGAGTAAAATAATTTTAAATAATACAAAAATTGAAAAAGATTAGCAACAAATGTATAATATCATATAGAATTAGAAACAACTATCAATTATTTAACAATAAATTATTTATATTTTTATTACTGAAATTTTATAATTTAATTATTAAAAAACAGTATGTTATAAATGTATAAAATACATTTTACAATTTTTTTATAATATTTTAATTCAACTAGTTCAACCGCGGTTCGACTATGATTCAACCATTAAACTGTGAATCACCTTAGCTCTCCTGTTCAATTTTTAAAACACTAGTATCCAACTTTCCAATGTTATGGAATTCAATTTCTTTTAACAAAAGAAATACTGAAATGAAAATTTGAATCTACTAGGTTAATATGATAAAGTCTCGTGTATAAAGAGATGCAGACACAAAGCACACAGGATCATGCTACAAAAAATGAGTTTGAAAGCACGCAGGAGCATGACCATACAGTAATATGGAAGTAATTGTTAAAGATAAACTAATTTGATTAGTTGCTCTAATGAGACTTGGTTAATATGCTCCCAAGATGAAACTTTGTTTATCTAATACTCCTAGCAATGTTCGAGGGTGAATAACGATCTTGTAACGATGACAGATTTGGCATTCATTATGATGGATGATTCTCCGACTCACACATGGCAAAATCAAATATTCCCTATACTGTTGGCAAACTATTCTCATAGACAGATCACGAAATAGGGAGGAATACGATTCTTTAAAAAAAAAATTTAAAAATATAATTGTTAACAGAGCTGTAGCTGCATATGTTGCTTGAACTGGGTCAAGTCAAATCATGAAGAGGAGGAGGGCATAGAATGAATGCTACGTTAATTTGGAATAATCCTTAAACTCCATTTTTGGAGTTTATTATACTAATTTACTTTTAACTAAGGTTTGATTAAATTATACGCACCATCTTTATTATTTTCCTTCCAATATCAATCATTATAATACATTCCTTCTAAAAAATATAAATAACGTTTTACAGTTAAGAATAAAATCAATCTCATTAACATATCAGTTACTTTTAAGAAAAAAAAAAGTTCATAATTTTATCATGTAGAAATTTCATTTCATTGAATAGAAAATAAATTGGTAAATATTTTTGCATAATATACTGAATATCAAGGGAGTCGAATTTTCAAATAGAAATATCAAATTCAATTTAATCAAACCTCAATAGAAATTGTTGTTAAATTTACTTTTTAATAAGATTTTGACTAAAATACATGTGATGTGCCCATCGATTAAAAACCAAATAATAAATGAATCAATTATTATGTACCAAAAACTTTACTATACCAGAAGATTCAGCCTACAAATCTACCATCCAATCCAGAAGAGACAGAGAACCAATGACTTCATGACTCGATCAAACCCAATTTGACTATGACCGATCTTGATCTAAGCATTGAATCCGTTCAAGGTCCTCCATGCATCCAACACTGTTCTTGCTTATTACAGGCAAATTATGTATTTCAATAGTAAGTTGATACTTGCAAAATACAATTATAGTCATTTAAGGTAAACTGGTTTAAATTATCAAATATTGGTATACAATATCATAGGAAGATAACATTCAAACGCTTTTTATTTTTATAATTTATTAAATTAATTATTATAAAATATTATACTATACATATATAAAGCATAATTAAAAACATTTTTAAATATCTTAACCAGTTCAACTATAACTCAGTCGCCAACCAACTACTAAACTGTGAACCCATCGTCTTTCCAGTTTAATACCCTGTTGGCTTTTAAAACATTGATCAATAATATCCCATTACCTTGTCATCCAGCAAAAAAATCAGCACGAGACAAGAATAACAGAATGTTGGATCTTGATTTTGTTACAGGAATGTATAGACCCAATATCAACAATCTTGGGTACAAGAGCGACATCAACGCCTTCAATCGCAAGTGTTACTTGGGAGCAACTGCCTTTAGAAATTATACTGAATAACCACGAGACATTCTGCCAAGCCAAACTTATTCGGTGACTGCAATAAAGGGTAGTCCCCTGACAACCAACCGAATCAAATATCAATACTGAATCTAATTCTTTCTGTAGGTTGCCAAGCAATTCGAAGCTCAGCTCAATAAGCACTTTAACTCCAAAAGAAAATCCTTGAAAGATAAGGAAACAAAAATAGCACCATCCAAGATGAAGAACATTATGCTCATTGAGATCATAACTAGATAAGTAGTAATAATTTTTTATCAGAAAAAAAGAAGAAAAAGGAAAAGAAACGGCTAAGAAGGAAAGACTAACATCAAAGATCAAATCTATATTCCTAGGTAAAAAGGCTCCATTTTTGTCAAATTACTCGAGAAAATGTATTTTTTTTTGTCCTTAAAAGACGCACACTTTAACTATTTCGTATCTAAATCTTATCATGACATAACTTGGCATTCAAAAACATGGTAGAAACAAAGTAAATGTACATCAAAGACTAACAAGTAAGAAGTAAAAGACTAAAGGGTATGAATTGTGTAGGAGTAAGATTCAGGGACATTTTTTATGTACCAAGTACATTTACTCAATTACTTTAACAGCTTACCAGCCTCCATGTCTTGAGAAGTAGTCATTATCCAATGATATAGCAAGAGCAACAGCTACAGCTCTTTCTGACAAAGTCAATGGACGAGCGACTTCCAAGTCCTGGATCTGAACCAGGATCAGAACCATTAGTAAGAATAAATGTGTTTGAGTGAAGATTTAAAGAGATACAAGAATCTACCACTCTAGCAGGTCCAATCTTGGAGCTGGGATCAGAAGTCCCAAACTGGATCACATACTGACCAGCATCGGTGAGAATCTGCACAATATTTCCAGCATAAAATATAAATTGATAGGTTTTATGTAAGAGCAAATATTCTTTTTTGATCGAAAAAGAAATATTATTAAAGAGAGAAGAAGATATAAGAGAGAGAGAAAGGAAGACAATCAAAGAGGAGGACTAGATATCCTCCAAAAGGAAAAAGAAAAATAGACAAAAAAGGGTAAAGAAAAACCCCGGAAAAACGGGCTAATACAAAAGAGCCCTCCAATCCTGATGAGCATATAGCAAAGGCACCCCCTTAAAAAACCCGTTAGCCGAGACCCAAAGGGAAGCAACATATCAAATTCTATCCCACAAAAGTTGGGGAGAAGGAACCGTTGCTCAAAACTCTTGCATTTCTTTCCATCCACAGGCATCACACAGAAGCAAACATGGCAGCCCTCCACAAGGCCTTATTCCCTTTTCTCATCCCAAAACCAAAAAAACTAGTAGCAAAGAAGACACTAAGGTCACCCGGGAAAACCCATCTCTCCTAAAAAAGACCGAATAACCTGTTCCACATATCCCAAGCTACTTCACAATCAAGAACAAATGTCCATTTGTTTTCACATTCTTCTATCATATCACACAAACATAAGGAGATAAAGCCTTAGAAGGCCTCCTAATCTGGAACAGATCATTAGTATTAATGCTATTGAAAATAGCCGTCTAGACAAAAGCCTTAACCTTTAAAGGCACCTTAGCTTTCCGGAACAAAGTTTTAAAAGGCAACGGCTCTTGCGAGCTACTAATTAAGAAATTATAGAAGGAAGTACAAGTATAGGAGCCCGAGGAATCCAAATGCCACGGCCTCCTATTAGGGAGAGAGGAGATGCGGAACGAAGCCAAAATGTCTAGCATCATTGTAATATCGCCCACTAATCATTTAGTTTCTGGAAAAGTGAAAGTTCCAAGAATATTAGTCCCCTTTGATGAATTTCACAGCACACTACATCTTTACATGTACACAAAATAAGAGAGATTAGAGGAGGAAATTCCTCCTTGAATCTTGGTCATGAAGAGTAATTAATACAAAAAATTTCTTAATGTTTACACATTAATTACAAAAGATGATCGACCTGTAAATAAAGGGAATCAATCAAATTTTCACACTCCCCGTCAAGCTGAGAAATAGATGTCAATCGCAACCAAGTTGGATAAGTGATTATCAAATTGCATTCAGGGAACGACCTTTGTCAAGATATCTACAGTTTGTCGATTTTTAGGAGTGTACTTAGCCTCAAAAACCCTTTTCTATATTTTTCCTTGACAAACTATAGACCAATCTCTACATGCTTGATTTTGTATGATGCATTGGATTCTTTGCTATCTAAATAGTGGCTTGGTTGTCACATAATATAGCTTTAGCTGAAGTTCTTCAACAACTCTTTTAAGCCATATTCCTTCATATATTATGTGTGCCATAGCTATGACTGACTCCTTGCTTCACTAGGTGACTGATTCCCTAGACATAGGTACAAAATCCAGAGGTTGGTCTTCTATGAGTTAGAGATCTAGTTCAATCTGCATCTGAGAATACCTCAAGACTTATGCTTGTCCCCTTCTTGAAAAGTAGACCTTTTCGTGGTGTCATTTTAAGATATCTTAGAATCCGGCTGACAGCTTCAAGGTGCTTCTTGATAGGATCATGCATAAATTAATTTGTCACGCAAACAACAAAGTTGATATCCGGCCTCATATGAGAAAGGTGTATAAGTTTTCTGATGAGCTTTAGGAAAAAACAAAGCAAAAGGAGGCTGAGTTGATAGGGTTAGTTAAAACTAACTAAACTGTTGCTAAGGGGTTTTTAAGGGGAGTTTGAGCAGTGTTGTGAGGGAGAAGATTAGTGAGGGAGTGTCCTAGCCACTCGAAGACCAAGGGTTGTTTGACTCGAAGGCCAAGAGTTGTTTGGGAATGTCCTAGCCACTCGAAAGTCTCGGGAAATCATTTTACTTGTTCTGTCTTGGGTTGTTCTTGTTCTGTAATACAGTTGTTTTTCTCAATAAAAGTGCCTACTCTGTTATTTGTGTACCTCTGTTCTACCCATTTTGTGTGTGGGTTCCATCATTTTCCAACTAAACTTTGATATCTTCCTTCATCACCTGGAGTAGAGTGCTCCATTGAACTGATTTATTGAATGGGTCTACCAGAGGCTTGCAACTCAGCATTCAAATTTCCTTTTTCTTTTTTTGGTTTGATAGAAAAAGAATTATTTTATTAGAAGAGATGAAAGAACAGCAATACAAAATGAAAAGCATTCCAATTTCCTTCAAAAGGTCTAAAGTATATTTCTTAAGAAATTGAGATTCCCTTATTAGATTGCGCGAGCTCCATTCCTAGTAAGCATTTTAAAGGACCATGGTCCTTAATTTCAAATTCTTTGCTCAATATTCCCTTTGAATGATTTACATCCTCCTAATGGTTTTTTTGTGACAATTATGTCATCTACATAGACAATAAGGATGGTAATCTTGTCACCTTGAGAATCTTTGCCAAGCATTGTGTGTATCTCAACTTCTTCATAGCCTTGGTCCTTTTAAATCAGGTTCTTGGAGGCTATTTTAGTCCATAAAGGGGTTTCTGATGTTTGTACACAAGATGAGAGTTACAGGACTTCTGAAACTAGGAAGTATCTCCCATATAAACTTCTTCAAAATCTCCATTCAGAAAGGCATTCTTGACATCAAGTTGATAAAGTTTCTTAAAAATAAAGGGGTTTAAATAAAGGGACGTAACACATTGTGATAAGCATCAAAACAGAAACCGTCAATTTCCAACAAGACATTATAATGTATTCAACCTCTTCTCTATTTTTACACGGTATCAAAGCCAGTTATGTTTCCTTCCAATGACACCTCCTTCTAATGGCTGTGAACTATTCCAACCCTAATCCCAAATATGTCCAAAACTGGTATACCCACCCTTTGTTTCATCAGAACATGTGCCCCACTAATACACTCATAAGGTTCTGATAGGCAAACCACAAAAACCTTGTCATCCTTTGCCACCACACACGCTGCCACATTTAGTGCATCACATGCTAACTTATGCTGTCATATGCTTATAACTGCTTGGTTGATCTCCATGATTGATCCCTGGTCACTGTTGGTTCAATCTATGCTCATCCTTGGGTCTTTCTCATTGCTAGTACTTTGTCTGATAGCAACCTTCCATCCAAATAACCATGTCTAGCTCAAAAAAACCCAAGTGGTATATTCTCTTATGTTTTCAAAGCAACTCCTAAGATTACCTAACAAATTGCATAGGCATACAATTGCATAGGGCGTCCAATTATAAGTCCTAGGCTACATCAATCAAATTATGGTTCAAGGTACAAGGCTAGCACTTGAACAAGAAAGATTCTGGTATTTCTTATGCAAATAAACCTACTTGTAGAAAAATCAATGCTCAAATATGCAGTATATTGTGACAAGCTCTTAAACAAAAATTACTTGATATGTATCAGTCTTGTGAAATAAGATACCTAAAGAATTGGTCATTGATAGAGCTCAATGGCGTCGTGCGATCTATGTAGCCGACCCCACCTAGCAGGATAAGGTTTTGTTGTTGTATCAATCTTGTGAAACTCGTTATGATGTTTGGAAGAAAACCAAAATGTTATGTAGTAATGATATTCAATGTTACTGTAAACTTTAGTAAAAAGAATACTTTCTGACAAGGTTGATGGATGTGTTCCTTGACACTTTCAGGTGATGTATGTGTTCCTTGGCACTCTCAGGTGATGCTCTAATCTCTCTTGGTTTATGTGAATCAGATAAGGTTGATGGAAAAAGTGTTTCTCATTCATAGAATTGTGATATATATATATAGAGGCAATCACAAATACAAAGGAAGCATAATCATAAAATAATCCCTACAATTAAGCTACAATCTCTATAATTATGCAATCCCTATAATCATGTCTATAATCATGCTATTGACAAACCCAACTCTCCTCAAAGAGGGCAAATAATGTATTTCAAATCTCCCAAGCCACCTCACAATGTAAGAACAAGTGACTATTTGTCTCTGAATTCCTTAAACACATCACACATATATCGGGAGATAAAGCAATAGAAGGCTGCCTGATCTAGCGCAAATCATTAGTATCAATTCTATTGAGTACTCTAGTCCAAACAAAAGCCTTTACCTTTAAAGGCACCTTTACTTTTCAAAACAATTTTTTAAAAGGCAACGAAACATGGGGGTTACGAATCAAGAACTTAAAAAAAAAAGCACAAGAGTAAGAACCCGAGGAGTCCAAGTTCCACAACCTCTTATCAGGAAGAGAAGAGATGTAAACAGATCCACAATGTCCAGCAACAGAGAAAGCTCGTCCATAAGTCTATCATTGATATTTCTAGAAAAATAAAAATTCCAAAAAAATTGGTCCCCTTGAGAACATAAAAAATCAACAATGAGATCTTCATGCAAAGAAGACAAAGAATAAAGACGAGGGAACCTTTCCATAAAGAGGGAATGACCAATCCAACAATCCTCCCAATAGCAAAAATAGGATCCATCTCCAACACGTAAAGACAATTGGAGGAAAAAAAATGATATACTTGAGAGATCGCCTTCCAGGGACTAGCATGTGCAGCAACACCTCCTTATTTTACATCCCAACCATTCTAATGTAAGCCAAACTTGTCTTTAATCACCTTATGCTAAAGGGAATTAGGCTTCAAAGAGAAGCACCATAACCATTTAGCCAAAAGGGAGATTTTTTAGACACCAGAAAGGTTTTTAAGGACAAAATTGAAGTAGTCCTTAGCATATTCAGATCGAAAAATTTTATTTTTGGTTTGGAATTGGGTTTTAATCATGGTATAGAATTTTTTGAAAATTTGTGAGGCTTCTGAATTGTCTTTCACAAGAAAAACCCAATCAACACGAGTGTGATCATCAGTAATAGGTATGAACCAACAAGCCCCAAATACGTTTTGACTGTGGGATAGGCCCCAAATGTCACTATGAATGATAGAGAAATGATGAGATGATTTATATACAAGACCAGGGTATGAACTCTGACAATGCCTAGAGAACTAACATACTTCACATTCAAAGAACTTCGAATGTTTATTAATAAAAAGAGAGAGAAACATTATTGATAAATATATAAAGTTTAGACGACCAAGTCAATGATGCCTTAACATTATATTATCATTACTATTAGGACTATTCGCAATGTGGCATGTCAAAGTAGCTTGATTATTGACTTGAATGTGATATAATCCATCAACCTCCTTAGCATTGTCAATCTCCCTCCCCAAAATCCAAAATCCTAAGAGAAACAATCAAAAGGAGAGAATTTAGCAACACAATTCATGTCTCTTGTCAGCTTACTAATTGAAAGTAAGTTGCAAGATAAATTTGGATAAAGTTGATTGCTAGTCGCCGCAGGATGTCACCCAATTGTGTTGTAGTCCATTTGGGCCTCTATCCGTGTTGTTCTTCATCAAACCATGTATTCAACCTTTTTGGTTCTTTTTTGATTTTCTAATCATAGCTGCTTTTGGTTCAGTTACTCCACATGGTTAACTAGAGCGTGAGAAATCACTACAAAAAATCAAAGCTATGCATGACGGCATGTGCTATGGTTGGAGAAGCTCCGGTCGACAGGGATAGGCCGGCAATGTCTGTCTAAGGTGAACCCTAGGGTGGTTTAGCCAAGATCGAGGTTGTGCAAGGGGGGAAGAAGCACTAGGCATGTTCTAAAAGAGGCACAATGGTGTAGAGACAGAAAGAGAGAGAGAGAGAGAGAGAGAGAGAGATTTTGAGTGGAGAGGAAGCTAGGTGTTCTTTGATACCATGTAGAATGTTATTCCCTCAAAATTCGATGTTTACAATTCATATACACCTAACTAGAGCAATTAGAGGAGAAGAATCATCCACAATCCTAGGAATACAATTAAACCTATTAAATACAAATCAATCATAATCAATCAAAATTAATTCTAAGGAAACAAATCAAAGACCAAATATTTATAGAATAGAAAATAAATCAGTAATAATAACGGAATAAAATAGAATCTTCCAAAAACTAACAAATTTCAATACATTACTCCTTTGTGCCCCCCAACCCCCTCTTTTCCTTTTCTCTTTGACCTTCTCCATTCCTAGTTCCACTCAACAACACAATCTCCCAACTAGTGTCAAATCCTTCAATCCAAAATTTCCTTAAAATAAACAATCCTAAAGCAAAACACTTAAACCAATTAAAATATCAAACAATATGGTCACCTCAATACGCTTCTAAACAATTCCAAGTCCTGCCTCTGGAGGCCACTTCACTAGACTCTACATTAACTCCAAACTAGTAAATATTACCTCTAGATACTGGAATGCGAAAAGACAGTATAACATGATGTCAGATACACCAACCCACCAACATCAGTGCCATAAAGTACTAAATCATCACTTCCAAACAGGAAACAGTAACTTCACAATTAGATCACGACAAACCAACCAGGTATGAGTGAAAAAATTGCATTTGCACCAGACTAAACTGAAACATGATGTTGCGGGGCACAATATGCAATTTTCTTGCAATGTGCAAGTAGTAATCCCTAAGTCTATTCCAAGTGCAAAGACAAGATCATTTCTAACCCACACAAAAGGTAATCTGACAAAAGCACAGAGAGAAGTATAGAAAAGAATGATGATGATCTACCTTTTCTAACGTCACTGGATTATTTTTCTTTTTTTGTAAGACTCAACATGTTTATGATGTATTGGGCCCTAACAGAGATGGTGGGCTTAAAACATATTCTAGAAGGAAGATAAATGTACAAGAGGGGTGTGACGGTAGATTGGCAGCAGCATAACTAACTTGGACAGTTGTCCTATGCATGGGAGGCTAGAGCAATATTTGGGGGACGTTTAGGAAGGAGGACAACATGGAAAATAATTCAGCAAAGTGCTGAAGGGAGAAACTAGCCTCTCGAATGCTAGTATGTGGGTGTTTATCAGTGTTCTTAGTATTTCCAATGTGTGATTGTTCATTGTGAGAGTTTTGAATGTTTAGTAGTGATATTGAGTATGTGGTGTTCTGTGAGTGTGATGTCAGTAGCCTGTGAGTGAGTTTTCTGTAATCTCTTATTGAGAAGTTCAATAATCCAGTACCAATTATTTCAATCATCAAGTGGTGCCTCATTTTATTTATTTCAGCATTGTTACATTAGTTAAGAATTTAAGGTCAACGGTGCCTTTGCTTTGAGACCATGTTGAATGGGAACATATATAAAGTTACTCAAGATGAGTGCTTACAGTGGTAACCCTAAAACCTCTATTTATACTAATATTCTGATGGCTAATGACTCTTATACTCTTATACCCTTTATTTTGGATTCAATATGGCTGCATAATGACTCATACTTTTTTTTTTTTTAAACATCATGCTTTAGTTTTTGAAAGAGAATGCTATAGAACTTCTTATATTGAATTTAATGAAGAAAATATTATAAAAGTAATGGATAATTAACAATCAAGTTTAACAAAATTTCCAAAAGTAAAAGGTCAGAAAAGAAAATTTAAAGCCCAAAACAAACCTCAAAGCCAAAACCCCTCCAATCACGATCTATATTAGCTAGCACTTCACCATTAATATCTTTCAAGGTGAATGTCCAATTCCAAAAGCCAGGATTCTCAACCACAGCAAACTGTTTACTCCTGCGAATATTATGCTTTTAGACTTGCATTATTAAACAGAAGAATTGCAATTTCCAAACATGAGATTTTAACCAAAACTAAAATCAAATAAAACCAATATATAAAGAATGAAAGTGAAAATACTGTAGATTTAGAAAGCCTTGATAAAGGGAGGCTTGTATCACAGATTTATGACAGAGTAAAGGTTGTTTAGATTGATATACAACACCTCCCCTTGAGCTGGAGCATTTAAACCATGTGCACGAAGCTAGTTACAAAAGGATGTGACATCCCTTAAAATTAACAGCACTGCCAAGAGCCACAAAAGTGATTAACACCACTGGCATTATGCACAAGACCAAAAGTGCTTGGGGTGACATGTAGCTAGAAAAAGGCGTTGCTGGTCTGATGCAAACTAGAATAGTGGTAGAAGATATAATAGCAAGAAGTAGCTGAATAGCTGCCATCAAAGAAGCCAGAGAATTGCCAGATGACTATTAGATAACTGGACAGAAGAGGCTGGAAAATGTGGGATTACGCTGTTATTCTGTCATTATGACAGATTCCATCATCATAGCCTATTTATTGTATTTAATATTTGATTTTGATTTGTATCCTAAAATTATGTAGGAATGATTGATTTGTATTAAGTAGAATTGATTTGTATCCCTAGGATTAAGGAGGATTCTCCTCCCTTAATTTCCCTAGCTAGGTGTATTTATAACTTAGGCCTACTCTTGTAAATCTTCAGAGAGTTTTGTGAATAAAATTTGTCTGGATTCAAATTCCACATGGTATCAAAGCCACATCTCTGACCCATACCTTCTTTTCTTCAAAACTCTCTAATTGTTGTACCTTCTCGATAGCTACTCTCTCTCTCTCTCTCACACTCTCACTCTCACACTCACTCACAGCTATGCTTCTCTAGAATCACCTTTTTAGCGGATTTCCACCCCTGCACAACTTTAGTTGTGGCCCGATCTCCCCAGGGTTCACCTTAATTCGTCGTCAACAGCATCTCCCTGTTGATCAAAGCGTCTCCACTGTACATGCCCCCATGCACCTCATCAGAAATCTACCTCATCTCCTCATGGGCCGGCATGTGAAGTCGTGTGACACCATCTCTCCAGCCCATACCTGGTCCCCGGCCACCATAGAGCCTAGCCCAATCCTTCTCTTCCCCAATTGGGGTCCTATTTGTGATGTTTCTTCTCATCCAATGTTTTTTAACACTATTAGTGATAGGAATGTATATTCTGATGTCACTGGGTTTACTGATGTTAGTGGGGAGCAAGAGCAACTGTTGGGCCACGGCAATAGGCCCAAAGTTTGGAGAGCGTATAAGAGAAGGAGGAGGGGAACAGGGGCAGAAAGGGAATTACCTTTAGAAGTTAGTTAGTAGTGGAACAGTATATCTGTGGAGGGGGAAGAGAGAGAAAGGCATTTACAATAGTAATCTTTTAGACAGAGGGGACAGAATACCTGAGTATGGGTATGCTGTAGGAGCTTGACTGCTTATTCACTGTAATCCTCTGCTTTGTTAGTAAATAATACTGAACATTTATCTTGGTTCCATCATTGGTCCGACCTACCGAATCCAAAATGCCACCGAAACTGACGGGAAAGGTGTTGGAAGATCGTTTGTCTGCAACGGAGGCAATTGGTACACAGGTAGAAGGATTGGAATCGACCATTAGTGATTTTCGAGCTGCTTTAATGGAAATGCAGCACTCACACTTGGAGCAGCAGAAATCAATGTGGGAAAAGATGCAACAAGGCCAATAAAATTTACTAGAAACCTTTCGGAAGGAAATAGAGAAGGTGACAGGGAAAAGAGTTGAAGGGGACCAAGGAAAATCTGCACCAGTAGATGGTTCTTCTTCCTCTGAAAAACCAATAAGGAGTACGATGCGACAGTCAGGAGCGGGGTCTCTTCAAGATGGGTGGAATCAATACAAAGTATCACTGAAGAAGGTGGAGCTTCTTGGATTTCACGGTACTGACCCTATGGGATGGATTAGGAGAGCATAGGCTTATTTTGAGGTGCACAATACACCTGATGATTTGAAAGTTAAGCTTTCAAGGCTGTGCATGGAAGACAACATTACACACTGGTTTACCTTACTGAAAGAGACAGATGAAGATATTTCATGGCCGAAATTCAAACATTCACTACTGCTGAGGTATAGAGGAATAATCTATGACAATCCATATGAGGAACTATCGGTGTTGCATCAATCTGGGACCATGGAAGAATACATCGACACCTTCGAATTGACCTTTGCGCAGGTTCCTCGTCTGTTCGAGGGCCAATATCTTGGCTTTTTCATGGGTGGGCTTCGATCGGACCTTCAACAGCGAGTAAGATCATTCCATCCGGACTCGAGGTGGAAGGCGATGCAAATCGCAAGAGACATGGAACGGGAGATAGACGGAGTTCTGGTTAATGCAGAAGTGGCTGCCTATCGTGCAAGGTTGAGGCAGATGACAGGGGGCGTGGGTCGTGCTTACGGGTCGGGTGTGACCCGAAAGGTCCAAGAAGGGCCCGTTTCAGCAACCCCGATCAAGCCCAGTCTGAATTTAAGCCATGCGACGTCGTCTGGGCAAGGGGAGTCTTCATCGTTCTCGTCTGTGTCATAGAAGGCACCAGTAGCGTTGAATTCATCTGTGGGCATGGCAAGGAGATGGGATTTCGACAAAAGGAATTTGACAGAGGGCGAAAGGTACTCGACACCTATCCGATCAAGAATTAATGGACAGAAGGAACAGGGGACTTTGTTTTAAGTGTGGGGAAAAGTTTCATCCCTTACACCAATGTTCTGAAAAATCCCTTCGACTGGCAGTGGTGGAGGAAGACGAAGATGGGGGTGGAGAAATGTTGACTCTCGAAATGGAGCAGGGGAATGAAGGATAAGGGCTTGAATGCAAATTAATGGAATTAGTGGGTGCTGTGGGACCGGAAATGACCTTACTGAAGACAATGAAATTAGAAGGCAGATTAAAGGGAGTTCCTATTTTGGTGTTGATTGACAGTGGGGCAAGTCATAATTTTATGGCTCCACAAGTAGCTTCTGCCTTGAATATTAGTGCAGACTCATCCAAAAATTTTGGAGTGAGATTAGGTGACAGTCACAGTTTTTTTACTAAAGGAATATGTGTTGGATTACCTCTGCAATTAGGTGAACACAATTTCATGGTTGATGCTTATGTGCTGGAATTGGGAGGAGTGGATATGATTTTGGGAGTAGCATGGTTAGAGACCTTGGGAAAGGTGATGATGGATTGGAAGATAATGTCTATGTCTTTTCAATCAGGAAAGGGAATGGTGAGGCTTCAAGGGGTCAAGAATTCAAATTTTTACTGTAATAATTCTGAATTCAGGGCTAGGTCACTCTTAGGACTCATGGAATCATCTACAAGAATGGTAGAAGGGGTACTGTGGAAAATAGAAGATGAAGTGACTGAAACTAAGGTGGAAGAGGTAGCTAGAGAACTGCTTGATCATGATGAGGCTCTAAGACAAGTGAAGGGTCATTTTACTAAGGCTAGGGATCAGATGAAGCTATATGCTGATAAGAAAACGAGGCATGTGGAGTTTACAATTGGAGATTGGGTTTACTTGAAGTTGAGACCTCATAGGCTGGTGTCATTATCTCAATGCATTTATTCAAAGTTGCCTCCCCATTACTATGGTCCATTTCAGATCATTGACCGCGTGGGTGAAGCGGCCTACAAACTCCTCCTTTCATCACAGTCTCGGGATTTGGTGATTGAACCAGCAAAGGTCTTATCTGTTCATGAGAAGAAAGAAGGGATCATTACTACCGAGAATATTTAATCCAATAGACTGGCTTGGCTCTTGAGGATGCAACTTGGGAGAGGCTTCTCACCCTTCTAAGCAATTTCCTAATTTCAGCCTTGAGGACAAGGTTGCTAATCTAGCAGGGGGTATTGATAGGAATGTATATTCTAATGTTATTGGGTTTACTGATGTTAGTGGGGAGCAAAAGCAACTGTTGGGCCACGACAATAGGCCCAAAGTTTGGAGAGCGTATAAAAGAAGGAAGAGGGGAACAAGGGCAGAAAGGGAATTACCTTTAGAAGTTAATTAGTAGTGGAACAATATATCTGTGGAGGGGGAAGAGAGAGAGAGGCATTTAGAACAGTAATCTTTTAGACAGAGGGGACAGAATACCTAAGTATGGGTATGCTGTAGGAGCTTGACTCCAGGGAAGGGTTATTCATTGTGATCCTTTGCTTTGTTAGTAAATAATATTGAACATTTATCTTGGTTCCATCAATTAGAGGCTTGTTTTTCAACCTTGTTTTGCATGATTGTATGGCAATGGCTATGACCACCTCTGGAAACACAACTCAAAAAGGTATTTTCCTTAATGCACTTCATCTAAAGACCGAAGAGGATGCTACCTGGATCGTTGATTCTGGTATGTAAGTCTTGTTGCATGATGTAAGTATTTTCCTTAATGCACTTCACATGGTGCTTGATGGCTTTCATTATTTCTTGAGCTATGAAAACTATGGGATGCAGGAGAAACATGTTGATATGTGACCAGCTGTCAGGATTGACCAACTGTCAAGATTATGTTGTAGTATCTATGGAAGGCAAGTAAGTCTTGTTGCATGATGTTTGCTATTACTTGGAAGTCTGTACATACATTGTTAATTGTGTGTGTGCTTGATACTGGTTGATCCATTGGCGGATTGCATAGGTTTGAGTCCCGTGGGTTAGAGCATAGGGAAGGTCATTACAGTGTATACATATGCCATGGCATAATGGGAGCATAGGGAAAGTTATAATTTATGAAGTATAAGGAAAGAAACGGCAAGGGTCGATGATATTGTGATGGGGATATAATTGCCTGACTAAATGTTAATATGTGAATATTGTGATTGTTGAGCTACAAGTAGTTATTTATTTTACCATTGCTTAGATTTATTTGCTTTTTAACTTAACATGTTCTTGGTAGGATAGAATTGCATACCTCACTAAGTTGTCAAACTCACATCATTCTTTCCTTCCCCAAATAACCAGGCTGAAGAGGAGGTTCCACCCCAAAGTAGTGGAACCGATCAAGCCTCACATTGCCCTATCTTTTGTTTCCCTAAGGGCACCTAGCATCTCCCTTTTTTTTTTTTTTTGTCTCTAGAATTGCTATGTAGTTAGGTAGGATTTAGAGAGGGTAAAGATGATGTATGTTATAATACTATATCTTTGTTTTTTTGGGAACCAAGTTCGTAAGTATGCAGTGCGAGTTGTTGCATTGTAACACCACAAAGATTAGGAACATGGGAAGATAGTTTAGCATAGACCTTGTAACCCTTTCTTTTTAGTAAGTGAAATCTATATTTTTAAAAGCCTATGTTTATGGTTGTGAAATTTAATTATCTATTTATTTTTGGCTGAGCATGTATCTTGCTATGTATCAGCATGTGCATGTCATGCTTGGGTATTAGGCTGGTGACGGTGAGGGGTTAGCTCACTTGCCGTGCCAGACACAGCCCTCGCTTGGGGGCGTGAAAAGGTCTCTTATCAACAAAATTTTTGGAAAACAAGGAGATCCCATAGTTATTTGTTCTTTGGCTCATTCTAGTGAGTTCCCATTCTCCATTGGCTTAAATGTCTTGGATATGCAACTCTTGGATCATAGATTTAGGAGCAACCAACCATATGACCCATTCATTTAACCTTTTCTCAACCTATTCTCCATTTGCAAGTAATAAGAAAATTGCTACTGCTGATAGGTCTTTGACTACAGTAACAGACCGAGGAAATATCAAGCTTAGCCCTACAGTTATTTTAAAAAATGCCCTTCATGTTCCTAAACTAGCCGCTAATCTGATCTCTACAAAAACTCACTCAAGATTTATGTTGTAATGTGATTTTTCACAATTACTATTGTGTTTTTCAAGATAAGGATTCAGGGAAACTATTAGACATGCTAGGGAAAGGGCTTGGCTTCTACTATCTTGAAACACCAAATTAGATTGAGAGCAAAATACCATCCACCTTCATATCTGATTCTGTTTTATCCAATAACCAAAAAAAAAAAAAAATCTTTTGATAGAAAAAGAAATGTTACTACTAAGAAGAGAGAGGTACAAAAGGAAAAGGAAAAAAAAATTTTTACTTCATTATCGTCTTGGTCATCCATCTTTTATAATTATTAAATATTTGTTCCTTCTTTATTTAAAAATTTAAATGTTGAAAATTTTCATTGTGAAGTTTGTGAACTTGCTAAACACAAACATGTTCCTTTTCAAATTAGTAATAAAAGATGTTTGATTCCTTTTTATCTTGTCCATAGTGACATTTGGGGACCAGCCACACTGTTTCTAATGTTTCCGAGCAAAATGATTTGTTACTTATATTGATGACTGAACTAGAGTCCCATGGATTTCCTTAAACAAAAATATGAGGTCAGTATTGCTTCTTCCTATGCCATGATATAAAACCAATTAACGGTTAATATCAAAAAACTTGGGTGTAATAATGCTAGGGATTATTTTAACCAAACTCTCACTTCCTTCTTCCAAAAAGAAGGGATTATACATGAGTCGTCATGTGTCTAAAATGGGATAGCTGAAAGGAAAAATGGTCACCTTTTGTCATTTCAAAAATAATGTGCCTACAAATTTTTGGGGGGAAGCAATCCTTACAACCACTTAATAAATCGTTCACCATCAATATCTTTGAGTTTCAAAAGTCCTATGGATCTTCTCTCAACTTTTTATCCACACCTAAAGACTACAAACAATCTTGTCCCTAGAGTTCTTGGATGTGTGTCTTTTGTTCATAATCATTGTCAAAACAAAGGGAAGTTGGATCCAAGGGCTTTGAAGTGTGTTTTTGTGGGATACTCATCAACTCAAAAAGAGTATATGTGGGATTAAGTTGTTAGAGTTCATCTTTATAGCCTCTTTATTGTGTTATTCTATTTAATATTTGACTTTGATTTTTATCCTAGAATAAAGTAGGATTAATTGATTTGTAATAAGTAGGATTGGTTTGTATCCCTAGGATTAAGGAGGATTCTCCTCCTCCTTTAGCTAGATGTGTATATACCTTAGCCCCCTCTTGTAAATCATATAGAATTTTTAGAATAATATTTTTTGGGTTCAAAGTCCACATGGTATCAGAACAACTCTCTCATGTTGTGCCCTTCAAAAACCCCATTGGTGTTTTTCATTCCTCACACAGCATCTAGTTTGACCCACGCTCACCTGGGCTAGTCTTAGATCGCCGTTGCTGGCACATCCCTACCAACCAGAGCCTCATCAGCCTTCACATGCGCAGCCCGTCTTTTCTATTGCATCATTCATGCATCGACACGTGAAAGTGCGTGACACCACTCGTCTGCCCAGAAACTATCATCAACCACCGTTCAACCCAACCCAGTCCTTCTCTTCATCAATTGGGCACCTTTCATGGTGTTTTAATCTCATCCAACATTTTCAACCCTATCCATGGTGACTTCATTACAATGGCTGTGACTACCTCTCAAAACACAACTCAAAAACGTACTTTCATTAATGCACTTCATCAAAAGTTCGAAGATGCTGCTAATTGGATTGTGGGCTCTAGGGCATTAGATCACATGACTGGAAATGCATCTTTATTGGTCTATTGGAAATCATGTCGTGAAATTTCAAAGTATGAATTGCAGATGATTCGTTGTCTATAGTCATTGGTTTTGGAAGAGTGGTTTATCTCTAATATCCAAACTCTGACTCTGTCTTATAGGTTCCCAACCAATCTTGCAACTTATTGTCAATCAGCAAACTTACACATGATATGAAGTGTGTTGCTGAATTCTCTCTGGTTGAGGTTGAATGTTTGTTTCAGGGTTTATATTCAGGGAGGACAGCTAAGAAAAGTGGTGGATTGTACCTAATCAAGGCAAGTAACGAGGCCAATCAGACATATCATGGTTGAGGTTGAATGTTTGTTTCAGGGTTTATATTCAGGGAGGACAGCTAAGAAAAGTGGTGGATTGTACCTAATCAAGGCAAGTAACGAGACCAATCAGACATATCATGTTGTTGGTGATTCTGGAAGTTCAAGTAATGACACTATTATGCTATGTCATTAAAATTTCACCTATTTATCAAAATAATAAAAATCCCAAAATGCTTCATTGTGAAGTATGTGAACTATCTAAATATTGTCGTAGTCCTTATCCTACACATACACAAACCATCTCACCCTAAACATATGAGGTCCTTCCTGCATTCAAAACATATCTAAGGCACAATACTTTATATCCTTTATTGATGATCATACTGTGTTACATGAGTTTTTCTTATGAAAGAGAAACCTGATACAACACAAATTTTTAAATACTTTCATACCATAATTCAAAATCAATTTCATACCAATATTCAAATACTTCAAACTAACTTCGCCTATGTTACATAGTCGGTCCCAAGCCCGGATAAAGAAAGAGGGTTGTCTAAGGCCCTTGACAACCAACGTAAAGCTCTCTCGAAACTCTCATGGACATGGATCAATTACGATATTGTGCTAATGCTAGGTCGTCGCTCAGAAGGAACGCACTGTATGACTCGAGTACAGTATCAAGTGAGCTAGAGCCGCTACATCAGTGCCCGAATGTAGTGTTAAATGTGCAAGGGTCCACTAATACTAGGTCATTACCCAGAAGCAACACGCTGTATGGCTCAAGTACAGTGTCAAATGAGCTAAAGTCGCTGCATCATTTGAATGTAGTGTTACATGAGCATGTTCCTGGACAGGTGAGGATAAAGAAGCAAGTCCAACAAAGCAAGATCAGAATTGGTACATGGAATATTAGGACCTTGTTAGGGAAATCCATGGAGGTAGTGGACACCACGAAGCGGAGAAAAATCAACTTCTTGTGCCTTCAAGAGACTAAGTGGGTTGGAGAAAAGGCTAAGAGGTTTGATGGTTCAAGATTTAAGTTTTGGTACACAGGAAAAATAAGGACAAAAAATGGGGTAGGTATTATGGCTAACAAGGAATGGACATAGAATGTGGTGGAGATAAAAAGGATTGGAGACAAGATCCTATTCCTAAGAATGATTGTTGTAAGGGATAGTATCCATATCATAAGTACTTATGCACTCCAACTAGGGATGGTAGCACATATTAAGGAAAAGTTTTGGCAAGATCTGAAAGGGTTAGTAAGAGGCATACCTATAAATGAGAAGATTTTCATCAAGGGGAACCTTAACGGCCACGTAGGAAAAGAAGCAAGACACTATGCAAGGGTTAATGGTGGTTTTGGTTTTGAGGAACTTAATGAGGAAGGATAATTTATACTTAATTTTTCAACGGCTTATAATTTCAAGATTGTCAACCGTGTTTTAAGAAGCGAGCAGAGCACTTAATCACATATAACAGTAGAGCCTCAAGGTCACAGATTGACTTTTTTCTGGTAAGGAATCTAGATAGAAAAATCTATAAAAATTGTAAAGTTATCCCCGGAAAACCAATGGCAACTCAACATAGAATTTTGGTCCTTGACGTGCTATTTCAAGGTCGAAAACAAAAGTATCGACAAGTGGTGAACCCTAGGATCAAGTGGTGGCAGCTAAAGGGGGAGAAACAACAGACTTTCAAGAGGAAATTGTTATAGGAAGGCGATTGGAAATTACAAGAAAGTGCAAACATCATGTGGGATGAAATGGCCAAGAGGGTTAGGAAGGTTGCTAAAGTACGTTTAGGGGAATTAAAAGGTTTTAGACCAAGAGATAAGGAATCTTAGTGATGGAATAACAACGTTCAAGAAAAAGTCGAATATAAAGAGAATGCTTTTAAGCTATACATTTATGCAATAGCACGAAAAATTGGGAAAAGCATCAGAAGGCTTAGGAGGCTAAAAAAGCAGTTAGTGAAGAACGATCTAAGGCGTTTGAAGAGTTTTACAAGGACTTAAGGACGAAAAATAGGGAAAGAAAGATATACAAAATTGCGAACAGCAGATAAAGATATTGAGAAATTCGGATCAAGTAAGATGTGATAAGGATGAAGAAGAAAATGTTTTGGTTACAAATGGAGATGTTAAAAACAGACAGGAGGGTTACTTTAACAAGCTTTTTAATGACGAAGTAGGGCCAACTAGTGATATGGAAGATTTAACTACCCAAGAGGGTGAACAAAATTTGGCTTATTATAAACGGGATTAAGGTTGACAAGGTTAAGGAAACCCTTAAGAGAATGGATAATGGTAAAGTCGTTGGTCCCGATGGTATCCCCATCGAAGTTTGGAAGAATTTAAGGGAGGAAAGTATTATCTGGCTAACTAAACTATTTAATGAGATTTTAAAGTCCAAGAAAATGCCTGAGGAATGGAAAAGAAGCACTTTAGTGCTTATTTACAAGAATAAAAAGGATATCCAAAACTGCGCAAACTATTGAGGGATTCAACTTATAAGCCATATTATGAAGTTATGGGAAGAGTGATCAAACACAGGTTTAAAAGTGAAACGTGTATTTCTAAGAACCAATTTGGATTTATGTCAGGGCAGTCTACTATAGAAATTATTTATCTACTAAGAGGGCTGATGGAAAAGTACTGGAGTAATCAAAGAGACTTACATATAGTTTTTATTGATCTGAAAAAAACTTATGACCGAGTACCAAGAAAAGTGCTGTGGAAAACTATAAAAAAGAAAGGCATCCGTGTTGCGTATATTAGAACTATAAAAGATATGTATAAAGGGGCAACAACTAGTGTGAGAACGTCTGGAGGGGAGACTAAAGACTTTCCTATAAAGATAGGTCTGCATCAGGGATCAGCTTTGAGCCCTTATTTGTTTACCTTGGTTTTAGACGTTTTGACAGAACACATCCAAGAAAAAATCCCCAAATGCATACTTTTTGCAGATGATATAGTTCTCATGACAAAGTCAAAAGAAGAGATTAACTCTAAACTCGAGTTATGAAGATGTACTTTTGAATTGAAGGGTTTTCGTCTGAGCAGGGATAAGACAGAATATATGCATTGTAAGTTTAACAAGCGACAAGTCCGAAAGAAATTGGAGGTCAAAATTGGATATTAGGTTATACCACAAGTGTCAAAGTTCAGGTATCTGGGATCAGTAATACAAGATGATAGTGAAATTAATGGAGATGTTATACATAGGATAAAAGCTGGGTGGTAGAAATGGAGAAAGGCATCAGAAGTTGTTTGTGATCGGAAAGTACCTAATAAGCTTAAAGGGAAGTTTTATCGTACTGCTATAAGACCGGCAACATTATGTGGGAGTGAATGTTGGGTATTGAAAGGACAACATGAACAAAAAATTGGGGTAACAGAGATGAAGAAGTTGAGATGGATGTGTGGTCATACAAGAAAAGATATGATTCACAATGAGTACATACGAGGTAGAGTTAGAGTGGCACCTATTGAGAAAAAAATGATAGAAAATCGTTTAAGATGATTTGGACATGTTCAAAGAAAACAGTTGGAGGCGCTAGTAAGGAGAGTTGAACAGATAATATGGAGTCATGTGAAAAAAGGCCGAGAAAGACCAAGAAGGACTCTTAGAAAAGTCATTGAATATAATCTTTTGATTAAAAAGATACCTAAAAAATTAGTCATTGAGAGAGCTCAATGGAGCCGTGTGATCCATATAGCCGATCTCACCTAGTGGGATAAAGCTTGTGTTGTTGTTGGTATCGTATTCAAATTCTTCAAACTAAATATACTAACAATTATTTTAATTCAGTTCTTGGAACCTTCCTTCATGAACATGGCATTGTTCATCAAAGCTCTTGTGTTTATATCCCTCAACAGAATGGAATTGATAAGCATATAAATAGGCACCTTCTTGAAATTGCATAATCCTTGTTACTCACAATGTGCCTAAACATTTTTGGGGGAATGTTGTTAGAACTGCAACTCATCTTGCCAATAGAATACCCCATGTCACCCATTTCAAATTCTTTTGAATCACTTTCCTCAAAAAAGATTGATTAATGACATTCCTTTATAGGTGTTTGGATATTCAACCTTTGTTCATATCCCATCTCATCACTAAAGCAAACTTAATGCTAAATCTATAAAATGTATTTTTCTTGGATATTCTCCTCACCAAAAAGGCTACAAGTGTTACTCTCCCACTACACGAAAATTTTACACTACTATGGATGTTACCTTTCTTGAACATATACCCTTCTTCCCAGTAACTCATTCAAGGGGAGAAATCTATGAATAAAGACAAATATCAGTTTTGGGTTGCTTCTTTATCTACACATGAAGTTGAACATGTTGAACCTTTATCTTCACATGAAGACGAACCAGAGGCTCCTGCTACTCAAGTGGAAGGAGACAACAAAGATATAAGGATGTATTCCAGACATCCTAAGCATGTGGAACAACATAATACAACTCCTAAGCATTGCCAATCTGACTCAAATCCAATTCCAAATGAAAACCCACAAGGTAATTCTAATACTCAATCCTTTACTAGAAATGTGGATACTTATACTAACCTACTGCTACCTATTGCCTAGAAGAAAGAGGTTAGATCATGTACACATCCTATTGTTTACCGTATTTCATACGAGAAATTGTCCCAAAATTAAGTCTTTCATAGCAAATCTTGACAACATTTAGTTGTCGAAGAACATAGAGGAAGCCCTTCAACACCAACAGTGGAGGAATATTGTAGAGGAGTTGAATGCTCTTAAAAAGAAAAATGGTACTTAGGTTCTTACCAAGAGACCTCCAGGAAAGCAACTTATGGGATGTAAATGGGTATTCACAGTTAAACACAAAGTTGATGGGAGCATTGATAGATAGAAGGAAAGACTTGTAGCTCAAGCCTACAGAATAGACTACCAACAGACTTTTGCTCTAGTTGCAAAACTGAACAGCATTCGAGTTCTTCTATCCATCACCGCAAACCTTGATTGGAAGCTTCATCAACTTGATGTTAAGAACGCATTCCTTAATGGTGACATTAAAGAAGTTTTTATGGAGATACCTCCTAGACTGAGAAATCCTCGCAATTCCCACCTTGTTTGCAAAATTCTAAAATCCTTGTATGGGCTTAAATAGTCACCACGAGCTTGGTTTGAAAGGTTCACAAAAGCTATAAAGAAGATGGGATATACGCAATGCCAAACAGATCATACTTTGTTTATCAAGAAATCTCAAGGTGGAAAGATCACAATTCTTATTGTTTATGAGGATGATATAATTGTCACAAGGAACCATGAGGAAGAAGTAACTCATTTGAAGGAATTTTTTAGTAAAGAATTTGAGATTAAGGCTCTTGGTCCCTTAAAATACTTTCTTGGAATGTAATGGGCCTATGGTTCACAAACATTATACAAGAAAGAGGCAGGAAGAGAGAAAAAGGAATGGGCCTGGGCTAAGACATATTACAAAAGAGAAAAACAAGAGAAAAAGGTAAAGATGTGGGAAACGAAGTGGATGAGAGTAGTACGGAAGAAGAAGTGAGTGTTGTACGTCCTAGTAGGGATGGGTGAGCTGGTAGGTTTGCAAGAAATGTGTGCACGATTTTTAGAGGGTTTTGGGAGGTTGTGGGAGGTAGGAAATTAGTGAGTGGCTTTGTGGGAGAGTGCAAGCCTCTCGAATGCTAGCTAAGTGTTTTACCTTTCATGTTCCTATTGTGATTTATATTCTTGTGTGTGAGTGTTGTTTTGTGTTCGTCTATAAGTGTAGTGCTTCTCTGCCCCACTGGAAGAGACTTATCCTGGTATAAATATATAAATATCTAATAGACCATTTCAGTTTCTCTATTGTGTTCTCTTGGTGTCTTCTTGTTGTTATTTCAGTTTCGGTCCCCACCAAAATGGAAGTAGCCCGATCTAGTAAGGGAATCTCGATTTCTCGAAGGAAATACACATTGGATCTCTTGAAGGAGACTGTCATGTCAAGATACAAACCTGCAGACATCTAATGGACCCATTCAACAAAGTTGGGTCAAAAGAGAATTCTCCTCTAGTCAATAAACAAAGGTATCAAAGGCTAGTTGGAAAACTAATATACCTCTCCAATATGAGGCTAGACATCAATTTGGCAGTAATTGTGGCAAGTCAATTCATGAATAATCCTACCGAGAAGCACCTTGAAGCTGTGAACATAATTCTAAGGTACTTAAAAATGACACTAGGTAAAGCCCTATTTTTCAAAAGGAGAACAAGCAGAAGTATTGAAGATCTCACTGATGCAGATTTTGCTGGATCCCAAACAGATAGAAGATTGACCTCAAGATATTACACCTATGTGTAGGGCAATCTTGTCACTTGGAGAAGCAAGAAGTAGTTGATGGTTTCAATTAGTGCCTAAAGAATGCTACGAAATTTTATTTACACTAAATCTTAATATTACAAGAAGAGAAGGGGGATTTATATACACCTATCGAGAGTAATAAGTGGAGGAAAATCCTCCATAATTTAAGGCATAGTGGAGGGACATCCTCCACAATCTAAGGCATAATCTAAGGACCAATGTAGAATTCCACACTCCCCCTCAAGCTAGGGAGTAGATATCGATCATTCCAGCTTGGACAAAAGACTATCAAACTGAGTTCTGGGAATAGCCTTGGTAAGGATATCAGCCGTTTGTTGGAGTGTAGGAGTATAAATTATCTCAATGACCCCTTGCTCCAACTTTCTTTTAATGAAATGACGATCGATTTCCACATAGTTCTATCATGATGGACTGGATCCTTTACAATCTGAATTGCTGCTTAATTATCACAATGAAGTTTCATGAAGGCGGTGATTGAAAGCCTAAGCTCTTCTAATACTCTTCTCAACCATATTACTTCATAGATTCCGTGTGCCATAGCATGAAATTCTGCTTCTGCACTACTTCCAGACACCACAGACTGCTTCTTACTACTCCAAGTGACAAGATTTTCCCACACATAGGTACAATATCCTGAAGTAGACTTCCTATCTGTTAGGAAACCAGCCCAATCAGCATCTAAGAATACTTCAATACTTCTGTTGACCCCCTTTATGAACAATAGGCCCTTTTCTGGTGTCATTTTGAAGTATCTAAGTATTTGATTAACAACCTCAGGATGTTCTTTAGTAGGATTATTCATATACTGACTTGTTATAGTTACAGCGAAGCTGATGTCAGATCTAGTATGAGAGAGGTATGAGTTTTCCCACAAGACGTTGATACATCCCTTTATCAAAAAGATTAGAAGACTCCTTTGAGCCTATTTTGTTGAATGGATCCATAGGAGTGTCAACAGGTTTACACCCTAGCATTCTCGTCTCCTTCAACAAATCTAGCATTACTTCCTTTGTGAAATAGTGATTCCCCTGCTAGATCGAGCTACTTCCATCCCAAGAAAATATTTAAAGGGACCAAGATCCTTGATCTCAAATTCCTTGCTCAAGAACTTCTTTAAGTGTGTTACCTCTTCTTCATTATTCCCAATAACAATTATGTCGTCCACATAGACAATGAGTATGGTGATTCCCTCACCAGGAGAGTGTTTAACAAACTGAGTGTGATCAGTCTACCCTTGATCATAACCAAGTCTTTTAACTGCTCTGGAGAATCTTTCAAACCATGCTCTTGGAGATTGTTTGAGATTGTACAGCGATTTCTGAATTTTACACACCATCTAAGCATTCTTCAGGGTTTTCAAACCAGGAGGTATCTCCATGTAGACTTTTTCTTCGAGATCCCCATTAAAAAATGCATTCTTCACATCAAGCTAATGAAGTTGCTAGTCAAGATTTGCAGCAAGAGACAAGAGAACACATATGGTGTTTAATTCCACTACAGGGGCAAACGTCTCTTAGTAATCTATCCCACATATCTGAGTGAATCCTTATGCTACCAATCTCACATTTTATTTGTCAATGCTCCTATCAGTTTTGTTCTTGACAATGAACACCTACTTGCATCGCACAGGTTGCTCTCCAGGAGGTCTTTCAGTAAGAATCTACGTGCCATTCTTCTTCAGGGCATTTAACTCCTCGTTTACAGCCTCCCTCCATTTTGGATGTTATAGATCTTCTTCAATGCAAGTTGTAGTTTGGTGCTGTCCAAATTTGTTGTAAATGCTCTGAAGTTTCTAGATAATTTCTCATATGACACATGATTAGCAATGGGATGTTTGGTGCATGACCTAACTCCCTTTCTCCAAGGAATAGGAAGGTAGATATCAGATGCAATATTAGTAGAATCACATGTACCTTGAGTGCCTTGAGTGTCCTCCTCAAGAGTTGAATTTGGGTCTAATTGGCAATTTTCAAGAGTCATCTACTGTTGTTTGGTTTGTTTCAGGCATCTTGAATATACCTTCAACTCTACATTACTCTCCTTAGCACCGAGATTTTCAGATTCAGATTCAGGTTCAATGATTTCAGGTAATATAGGCCAAAATTGATATTCTCCTGTTGTCGAGTTCTCCCCCTGTTAAGTGGGGTCCTACTCCTTTTAGATTTGAAATCATGTGGTTACAGCACCAATCTTTTTTGAGCACGGTGGAGACTTTGTGGTCTGAATGTTCGGTTTCTGGGTGCGAGGGTTTTAAGTTTATGAAGAAGTTGAAGTATGTAAAGAAGAAACTGAAAGTTTGGAATTTAGAAGTCTTTCAGGATATCAAAGCGCGGAAAAAAGATGCTCTCAAGGAGTTGGATGTTGTTGAAAAATTAGAGAGTCAGGGTGATTTAGGGGATAGTCTCGTTGCTCGCAAGATGTCAATTCGAAATGCTTTGGATGAAATTTGTAAGAAAGAAGAGTTGAGTTGGCATCAAAAGAGTAGAGTTAAATGGGTTAGAGAGGGAGATGTAAACATTAGCTTTTTCCACAAGATAGTTAATGGGAAGAGGAGGAGTTTTATTAAAGAATTAGAGGTGGATGGTGGTAGAGTTGTTAGGGGCAATAAGTCGATCTCAGATGAGGTGACTAGCTTCTACAAGAAGCTTTATACAGAGGAAGTGCATGAGAGGCCGTTTATTGAGGGCTTGGATTGGTCTCCCATAGATAGCTCTAAGGGTGGTTGGTTAGAAAGACCTTTTAAGGAGGAAGAAGTTAGAAGTGCCATTTGGAAGATGGACAAGGACTGGTCCTGATGGGTTTAATTTGGCCTTTTTCAAGCCTCTTGGTCATTTGTGAAGGAAGACTTGATGAAGGTTTTTGACGAATTTTATCACAATGGTTGGTAATCGACTAGTATGAATTCTACCTTCATTGTCTTTACTCCTAAAAAAGATAGGTCTATTAAGGTGCAAGATTTCAAGCCTATTAGTTTGGTTACCAGTGTTTATAAGATCACTGCCAAGGTGCTTTTTGTGAGGTTCTTGGTGACACTATCGGTAAGAATCAAAGTACTTTCATCGCTAAACGTCAAATTCTTGATGCTAATCTGGTTGCCAATGAGTTAGTTGAGGATTTTGCATAGGATCTAGTCAAGGGATGACTCAAGGGGAAATCCTCTTTTCCCTTGCTTGAATTTCTTCCCTTCTTGGACCTTATTGTGACTGGTTGAGAGAAAACTCTCTAATATTTCTTATTGAAATGCTTGATGCCTTTCTTATTCATTTATAGCCTTTTAAATAGGCAAGATACACAGAGTAATAGGATACAAATAAAAGAGGAATCAGCTACTAATTCTCTCACAAATCATAATATTTCCTAAAGGAAAACCTTCCTAAAATGAAAGTCAAACAATTACTAAAAATAAAATTTGCCAAATCTGAGATGATTCTCCTAACTGAGGCAATTATTTCAAAATCAAAGATGATTCTCCTAATTAAGGAAATTATTGGAATTAATAATTTCCTATTATGCTCTTCCATCTTTCTCCTTTATTCCCTTTCTCATACCATTACTCCCTCCTGGTCAAAGAGCTTATCCTCAAGCTCGAAATCAGGGTAGGTATTGCGAAATGTGTCAAGGAAGTCCGTTGAGTTGACTAATTTCCTCCCCTTCCTCATCCGATTCTGTCACCTCAATCCAGAACAACTTTTTATATTTATGCCACGATAATAAGCTTCATCACAGTTAAAGCAAAGGCCTTTGATATACAGTCTTCTATTTATTTCCTCTTTTGTAATCTTCTTGAAAAATGGAGTGGGTGTATGACCAGCCAAGTGTGTGACACAAGGCTCCTTTACCAGCAGTTATTGCTGTAATGGCTAATCTAAAACTTTTCCCTGCAAAGGAAAGGTAGTGTTGCTTACGCTCAGGTACAGGCTAGGTTCATAGTGGCTCCCAAGGTGTTGGATTGTTGTAACTCGACCTTCAAGCAAAGGTCTTCCTTAAGGCCAGCAGTAAAAAGATCAATTTGTTGTTTGGCAGTGAGCCCTGTGGTTCGTGCTAAAAGAGATCGGAATTCTTGCTAATAGTCTTCCACCATTGCAACCCCACTTAGTGGGATAAGGCTTTGTTGTTGTTGTTGTTGTTGTTGTTGTTGTTGTTGTTGTACTCTTCCACCATTGCACACTGCTTAAGATTGGCCAACTCACCTAAGGTGTCAAGGCTCATAAGTGGGCCAAATCGCAAATGACAATGCTCAATTAAAGTCCGCCAGTCCATACACGCTTCCTCTTGTTTCACTTTATAAAACCAGAGTTGTGCCACTCCATTTAGATGGAATGCTGCCAGGCCCAATTTGTTTCCATCCAGTGTGTTTTGGTTTTCAAAGAACTGCTCACACTTATGTATCCAAATCAAGGGATCGTTAATACCATCATAAGAAGGAAAATTTAATTTAGAGTACCTAGGAACAATAGCTCCTCCCATATGCCTATTATTTCATCCCTTCTCCAATGCCGTTGAATTGTGACTATGGCTACACTCCTCCTTAGTGGAATCACGTCCTTTTAGCTCTCACAGAATTTCCTCCAATTACACAGTCAAGCATCATTCGCTGGACTGCTGGCGATCTTCTACAAGGGCAAGCTGGTGTTCCATATTTTGCAAAAATGCCTCCATCTAGTTCGACTCAACAGGCCCTGATACCAAATTGATGTGGGTGATCGCATAGGATCTACTCAAGGGACAACTCAGGGGGAAATCCTTTTTTCCCTTGCTTGAATTTCTTCCCTTCTTGGACCCTATTGTGACTGATTGAAAGAAAACTCTCTAATGTTTCTGTTTGAAATGCTTGATGCCTTTCTTATTCATTTCTAGCCTTTTAAATAGGCAAGATACACAGAGTAATTAGGAAACCAAAAAAAAAAAGAAAAGAGGAATCAGCTACTGAATCTCTTACAAATCATAATCATTCCAAAAAGAAAACCTTCCTAAAATGAAAGTCAAACAATTACTAAAAATAAAACGTGTCAAATCAGAGATGATTCTCCTAATTAAGGCAATTATTTCAAAATCAAAGATGATTCTCCTAATTAAAGCAATCATGGAATTAAAAATTTACTATTCTACTCTTCCATCTTTCTCCTTTATACCCTTTCTCATATCACCCTCATGCAAAGTCTTTTTGGGTTCCTGTGGTTCAGCATATTTATAGGAAGCTTGATAGCTGGAAAGGGGTTTAATTTTCCTAAGAAGGAGAATAAGCTTAGTTCAAGTGTCTTTATCTAGTATGCCTTTGTATTTTCTGTCCCTATTCAAAATTCTAGTTGGAGTGGCTCATAGGATTGAGAAGGTTATGAAGGATTTTTTATGGTCTGATGCCGGGGAGAGTAAGAGGGATCATTTGGTTAGTTGGGAGGTGTGTTGTAGATTTAAGGAAAATGGAGAGTTGGGTCTTGGTAATTTGGTGTCTAAAAACATCTCTCTTTGAGATTCCATCTAGAGCCTAATTCCCTATGGCATAAGGTGATTAAGGCCAAGTTTGAGTTACATCGAAATGGTTGGGATGCAATTTCAGGGAGTGTCGTTACGCATGCAAGTCCTTAGAAGGCGATTTCTTAGGTATACCATTTTTTTTCTCCAATGTTGTCTTTGCGTGTTGGAAATGGTTCGCATTTTCGTTTTTGAGAGGATTGTTAGATTGGTCATATGCCTTCTAAAGAAAGGTTCCGTCGCCTTTTTTCTTTGTCTTCTTTAAATGATGCCCCCATTGTTGACTTTCTATGTTTTCAAGGGGACCAATTTTGTTGGAACTTCCATTTTTCCAAAAATGTGAATGATGGACTTGTGGCTGACCTTGCTTCAATGCTGAACATTTTGGCTCCGTTCCGTATCTCCTCTATACCTGATAAAAAGCTATAGAAGTTGGATCCTTGGGCTTATCCTTTTATAATCTTTTGATTCGTAATCCACAAGTTTCTTTGCCTCTTATAAGGTCTTTTTGGAAAGTGAAGGTGTTTTCAAAGGTGAAGGCCTTTGTTTGGACTGCAACAGTTCTCAATATAATTAATACTAATGATCTGTGTCAAATCAGGTGGCCTTTTAAAGTTCTATCTCCTAATATTTGTGTGATGTGCTTGAGGAATTCAGAGTCAAACAGCCATTTGTTTTTACATTGTGAGGTGGCCTGGGATATTTGGAACAGATTTTTTGGTCTCTTTGATGAGGGTTGGGTTTGCCCTACTAACCGTGCTGCTTTCTTTGTGACTAACTTTACCAGTTTTGGTACTAAGAAGGAGAACAAGATTTTGTGCAAAGCGTTTACAATTGTGTGGTGTATTTGGATAGAAAGAAATGACAGAGTTTTTAAACATCGATCTTTGCCTCTTCATTTGTTGTGGGATAGAATTCGCTATGTTTCTACTCTTTGGGTTTCGACCAATGGGTTGATTAAGGGGGTGCCTTTTGTTGATGTTTATAGGGATTGGAGGGCCTTGTTGTATTTTCCCTATTCAGGGGCTTTGAGGGTGGGTTTTGTTTCAATTTTGTTTTTCTTAGTAGGATATATTGTCCTCCTTTTCTCTTTGTATTCTACTCTTTCTTTTGTATCTCTCATTATTTTTCTATCTAAAAAAAAACTACAGTTGGGAATTGTAGCAATTTGATGTCAAAAATGCCTTCCAACATTGGGACCTAGAAGAAGAAATTTATATGGAAGCTCCACCCAGATATGGAAAGAACTTGGCTGCAAATATTGTACATAGACTTAAAAAAGGCATTATATGGCCTCAAGCAATCTCCACGAGCATAGTTTGGGAGGTTTACAAAAGTTATGACAGCTATGAAATACAAACAAAGCCAAGGTGATCACACAATATTCATTAAGCACTCTTCTTTAGGGGGAGTTACACTTACAGCATTATTGGTATATGTTGATGATATAATAGTAACAAGAGATGATGTAAAAGAAAAACAAGCTTTGGGTCAATGTCTAGCAAAGGAGTTTGAAATTAAGGCTTTATGAAGATTGAAATACTTTCTCAAAATAGAGGTGGCTCACTCTAAAGGAGGGAATCTTTATTTGTCAACAGAAATATATTACTGATCTTCTCAAAAATACAAGTAAAATAGCTTGCAAACCAGCAAGCACTCCTATGGATCCTAACCTCAAGCTTGGAAAAGCTAAAAAAGACATCTCAGTTGATAAAGAGTCTTATCGACGCTTGGTAGGAAGGCTTATTTACCTATCTCACACTCGACCAAACATAGCATATGCAATAAGTGTGATCAGCCATGCATGACCCAAAGGAAGCTCATCTACAAGCTACTGACAAAGTGCTACGATATCTTAAAGTAACACCAGAAAAAGGTATTGTGTTTAGAAGAAATGGAGGACTAATGCTTGAAGCATACACTGATTTATTTTGTAGGCTTTCGATGAAGGAAAGAGCTTGAGACTTCACAAAGTGTGACCTATTTGAAGGAGCAGGGCACACTTGGTTAAAATAACGATTGAACTTTCAACCGAAGATTCTATATTAGCTGCAAAGATTCTTTTTTGGATAGAAAACGAAATATTATTACTAGAGAGAGAGAGATAAAAAGAAAGAGAAAAACAAAAAGAGAAAAGGAGGACAAGCGATCCTCCTAATAAAAGGTTGCAGGGATTCTCTGTCCTGCAGAGGGATTGGAGAGCTAACTTGAGGTGACTTTTTTTTCATTTTCTTTTGTTTTTGTTCTTCTGTTCTCACTGATTTAAAGGGATACATTGTCCTCCACTGTAGCACTCTTATCTTTTAACAAAGACTGAGTAAAAAATAATAATATATTTGCCAAACTCATAACCAATTATGTGTAATAGCATTAGCAGACAAATAGGCATGTCCGACTGCTTTCTTGAAGAGAAGGATTAAGACAGACACACAAACATAAATAACTACATAGGTTTTGAAACCAAGAAATCAAAGTCTCTTCAAAGAAAGTGGAATTATAAATCTCAGACAGAAGAGAAATAAACAGACCCAAATAAAATGCTAGTTACAAAAGAAACTAAAATCCAAGATCAGAAATGTAGTGATGTGGAACTCTGACATACAAAAGCTAGCCCCTATCCTCATATATATATATAAATATATATAACAATCAACAGGATAATCTCTGAAAGATAATGATCCAGGATAACTAAGACTCCGAAGCAATAATAAACACAAAGACTGTAGATAACAATAAACTCCTACTCCATTTGGAGTTTGAAAGATTGGGGAACCCACCCTTAAAACCAGCTTGTAAGGGGGAATAACCATGCCCCTTTAAGTACTACAAGGATTATTTGTGGCTCCCCAATGGGGGACTCCATCAAAGTTTCACTTAGATTTATCAACACTCCTCATCAAGTTTAAGATAGCTTCAATTTGTCATAAAGATAACCCAATTTAAAAATGAAAACATATTTAGACTACAACACTAAGACACCTGCACCAAATTTTAAAAAGAAAACATATCCAAAGTGGGACACCTAGATACTGCACCGAATTTGAAAATGAAAATTTATCCATATTGGGACACCTAAATACTGCACCAGGAATTACTAGGGCACATTCCCATACTCAACTGCAACACAACAACTTTGCAGCAATTAATATTTCCTCTTTGTGGGATTCTATCTTTATTGTGATATTATAGCTGATCTATTTTCTTTATTGTAAAATATTTGATCTTTGATTTGTTTCCTTTTCCGCTATTCTGATTAATTAGGATTTATTTGTATTCAATAGGATTAATTATATTCCTAGGATTGTGGAGGATTTTCCTCCTCTTATTACTCTGGTTAGGTGTATATAAACCCCATTCTCCTCTTGTAATCATCAGATTTTGAGTAAATAATATTATTCACTCTTACATAGTCCTCAGTGGACAAACAACAACTTCCCAAAACTCCTATTAGTCACGATGACATAACTCCTAGATGGTCTCTGCATTGTTTTAAATTCATTGTGTTTTTTCTTTCTTAAAAACTTATCATTATCAAACAATGATCAGATAGAGTTTGCTGAAAACTTTTCCCAGTTATCAGAATATGTTTCAATTGCCGAAAAAGGGATTGGCAGAATAGAATAGAGCTATACCAAGGAAAATGGGGAGCCAGTGCTCCATTCTGGAAAAATATAAGCTATTTGATGGTCTACTCTTCTACCAAACAAGGATTTGATTTCATGTAAATTTCAAGATAAGGATAACAATATGGTAATGAAGAGCCTTGTAAACACACGAAACTCTCAAATAAATTGTGGTACCCTTTCTCCCTTTTATGTGTAATAGTATGAAGTAGACGTTAACTACAAGATAAACTCTAAAAGATAATGATGAAGTATAACTCCTAATGATAATGAATAAGGATAGCCAAGACTCCTAAATAATAATGAACTCTAAGAATCAAGATAAAGATAAACTCTAATCTAGATAATTATAGACTTAGACTCTAGATGATGGTAAACTCCTAATCCATTTGGCCACAGGTTTCTCACCAGAAACAAAAATACCTTTCAAGCAATTCTAATGAGCATATAAATCAAACACACTGATCATCAAAGTAAACTTCTGATTGGTACATGCATATCTTGGATTAAAATAACAAATCTACAAATATTGGAAACTCAACTAAATGGCACAGTAGTTGTTATAAGTTTGTTCAGTAATCATAATATAGTATGTTTGTATTACCCTAGGTACAAATCATAGACTCTCCTCCAAAGATGCCACCGCCTGTGAACTACACCAATTTCCTGATGAGAGAATGGGCTCAATTTAACAGCCAATATGCTGAAAATCTCTTAATAGCCTGACAATTTTAAATAAAAATGGCCTACCTTGCCATCAATTTCTGCATAAATTGAGCTCGTTACCCACCAAAAGGGTCTGCGAACCTATCAGACAGAAACAGAGTCTCAAGCTAAAGGAACAATCAAATTAAAGACAGATGTTATAGTATTTCATTAGTATGCATCAAATAGAAACAAAATACAAGTTTGCATCTAGTCCTTACCCTAAAGAGCTCATTACCCAAAGCATCAGTTATGCATGCAACAAAAGGCCGCCTTGTACGAAGAAACTGCAGCAAGAAAGGTTCAATGATATAGAATGTTGGGCCTATAAGTAAGATCAAATATGACCTTATAACACAAAGCCAAGTCCAAATATAGACCTTGACAAAGGACAATAAAACTTAGCTAAATTTACTGAAATACTCCTGAAATTGGGACTCATGGAGACTGGAATACACATTGACTCAATAAATTTCTACTGCTAAACACATTAATATAGGACCCCCAAAATCTCTAAAAGATGAAATGAAAGAATTGCATTGAAACCTTATGTCAATAGAGGATCTTATCTCAAAACCTCTTTGTTTTTCGAAAGTTTGTTGTGTTTTGATACTCTATCTTCTACACTCCAGGCAATTTGCACAAAAGGTCTTGGGCAGCTGCTGATACTGTATGTTATAACCAGATGTGCATTTCAAGTGCCTTAGAAGGATAATAATATCTATTGTTTGCGCAATTAAGACTATTCCAAATTGATATTTATCCTCTATATGAGCACTAAGCAATCCTTTACCACAAAACTTGGACATGCTTCTACAAATTCTTCCCAAAGAGTTTGGCAGATAAAGCATCCAGGAACTTCTCCAACATATGCAACTTCTGTGGGAGTGTAAGTTTAAGTCATTATACTTTTTGGGACAGGGATATCGATTATCATCTCCAAATCCTTATGGTGTACTATTAGTGAGATCTGTTAGAACTTTCTTCAATGGACCATTCAAGCCGTTAGAGGATTTGCCATATATATATATTTTTTTTTCATGTCAGAATTGGATACACTATCCTCTCTTCCTGTAGTAATTCTTTTCTCTACCATAAAAATATATTTTGAAAAGGTTACATGTAAGAAATTACATTAACAAGAAAAATAAAAGAAAAGTGCCTTGCCCTATAAAATAGGCAAGCATTATAAAATAGGTTATTGCAGATTGCTCTACAATTGAAACAGAAGAGTTCACATGTTAGGAATTATGCCAACATAAGAAGTAAAAAGAAAGAATCTTTGCTTATCTAATAGGCAAGCATTATAAGGTATTGCAGATTGTAGTTTCTACAAAAAGATGATAAAACCATCAATTTCAACATTAAGCTCATAAAGTGTGGATGATTAATGATGTTCAGACAGCCTACCCAATATATACACAGACACACATATATATGTACACATACATACATATCTATAATATATATGTATCCCAAAATATATATATACCAAAAACACACACACACACAAACATATATAAATGCAGGAAGTATTAAAAGATTATATAGACTACCTGTCTAGCAAATATGTTGCTCTGTTCACGTATAAAACCTACAGGCTGCATCATGTATAAAGCAGGATACAGTTCAGACTTACTTATGATGGGTCATGTAAGGAAGGAAAATCATTGTTCAATGGTAATTAAGTAACAGAAAAGTAGAATGATAACTGACCGATTGGGGATAGCACACGTCAACAATTGCATACCGATTTTCCTTCAATCCAACCAAGCAATATTACAAAACAAGACAAGAAGTTGTAAGCAATAGCACAAAGAAACAAAACTTTCCAAAAATAATAAAATTCATTGAAGATGCCAGGAGCAATGTCTCAAACTCGACAAGCAAAGGATCCAGTGTATCAACAAGGCTTTCAGACATCTATATGCACCAAATGCACCACATGACTGCATTCCGTAGCACTTTGCCACAATGCTTTACTCTCCTTTGCCATTCCAAAACCCCAAGGCCAGTTGGGCAAACCCAATTCTCCTCAAAAAACTGAAAAGCCTATTCCACAAACTCCAAGCCACTTTACTATGTAAAAAGAGATGGTTATTTGTCTCTGAATTAAGTGAAACCATTACCTGAAGGTAATTTTTCAGAAGAGAATAACAAGATGGATAAAATTGCATATCTGTCAAGGAGATGCCTTGAACGAAACAAAGTGCTAGCAACAAAGGAGTAAGGAGGGGGAGGTTTTATGGCAATATGCAGGTTTTGCAATTATTTGGTGTATTTGGTTAGACAGGAATACTCAAATTTCTGAAAGCGCGATTTTTTGAAAGCAGATTCCCATCTTCAAGTTCATCATGGTATTGGATAGTTCTTATGCCTTCCCTTATGTATTCAGTTCATGGTCTCTTCAAATGGGAGGTTATGTTGGATCTACAGTGGGTCTAGGCTGCCCATTACCTTTTCAGTGTCCACCTTTTAGGCTTTTGCATTTTTCTCTTCTTTTACATTCTTCAATTAGGAGTGCTTATCCTCCTATATACCTTTTTTTCTTCTTAATAGAATTTCTTTTTCTACAACAAAAACAGTGCCTACAATAAATTTTTGGATTTCTGAATCTTTCAGCTACACCAGTTTTTGCAAAGTATAGTTGCTTTAAATATGTTAATAAATTTTCTTTCTTGGCTTTTTGGTGTCTTTTCCAGGATTTGGGTTTGTACTAAAACCACAGAGTAGTTCATTATAGGATTTGGGATAAGAAAGGAAGCCACGATTTTGTGAGATTTGCCATGCATGCAGGAGTTTGGTGTGTTCAACTAGAGTAAAATACTAGTGGCATTTTTTTTTGTGGTTGGGGGGAAGAAGCACTTTACCCCCATGAACTTTAGAACGCAACAAAGAACCCCTATAAACTTTCTCTTTTGTGCGGTTTAGCCCTTCTATTAAAAATATTAATTTGACTAACGATCAAGCCACGTCAGCCCAAAATTGCCCCATCAACAGTTGACATGGCAAAAATAATGGCATGTCAGCTTTCACCCAAACCCTTAACCCAATTTGGTTCCTGTATCACTGTCTCTATTTTGCATATCTCGAAGTCCTTGTTCCTCGTCGAGTAATGCGTCACAAACCAATTGGGTTTGATTATTCCATCTTTCTCCGGCGACCCATAAGCCCACTATGACACCCTCAAACTCAACTACAACTCCTTCCAACAGGACAACAAAGCATTACTCAAATAGGTACGTACCAGAAGCAGAAGTAGAAGCAGAAGAAGACCTTATTTTATTACCATTACTTTGATTTATCTCAAGGAATTGAAATTTGGGTTTGTTGCAAATTAAGGAATTGAAATCGATGGTGAAAGAAGAGGAGATAGAGAGCGATGTTTCGGTGATGGAAGAGACAAGAGTGAATGAAAGCTTAGAGAAAGTAATGATGAAACCTTGTGATACAGAGTGCAAGGACTTGAAGGACTTGAATTATGAGTTCTTGAATAATTGGGATGGAACGGCATCATTTATGGCGGCAAATTCGAAAGACAGTGCTTCAAATAGTGACTCAAGCGTGATCTTGGATGAGGATAACAGCTGCAATGTCGCTGTTTCGTCTTCCAGAGGTCTCCAGAGCCACGGCCACCACTAGTTTCTGATGTCACCAGTGTCGTCTCCCCTGCTGTTCAATTGTTCGTCATCGTCGTTGTCGCCATCGTCCATGAACTGCTTCCAATTTCAGAAAAGCATATCAGAGTGGTTAGTCTGTGAAGATGGAGAAGCACAATTTCTTTAGCATAGAAGAGATTTGCAATTTCTTCTTGGAAGAGCAAGCACCCACACTCCAGCAGTACTGCTCTGACCATTGGAGCTAAAAGAAAAAAGATTGACTCTGGAAAAGGAAAAACTAAGTTTGTTTGAGCAATCAAAGAGACTAAAGGAAGAAATGAAGAAGATGATAGCAAAATGGTGAAGGATGACATGAAGAAGGTGACGCTGATGAATAAGGGTTGTGGGTTATGGTTTCGGTTAAGGGATTGGGTGAAAGGTGACATGGCATTATTTTTGTCATATCAGCTGCTGATGGGGCAAATTTAGGCTAACGTGGCGTTGACTGTTAGCTAAATTAATGGTGTTTTTAGTGGAAGGGCTAAACCGCACAAAAGGGAAAGTTTATAGAAGTTCTTTGTTGAGTTATAAAGTTCATGGGAATTTTCTGCACACTAAGAAAAGTTTATGTAAAGTACATTTTTCCCCTTTTTTTGGATAAAAGAAGTATTTAAAGAGAAGTTTTATGCCTTGTCAAGGATTTACTAATTCAAAATCAACTTAATATTTTCTTTCTTGTTCTTTTTTTTTTTTCTGATACAATTTGGATAGTGTCAAAAAGTTTCTGAAACAGTCCAAAATGCTGTTCAACACATTTAAATTGCACAAAGAACTGAAACCACTTTGATACACAACAAAATGCATCAAAATTCAAAGAAATGGCCTTCAAATGTGCCAAAAGGTTTCAAACTTTTATCTTTGAGATATTAAAAATGAATATATTATATATTTAATATTAAATGGAAGACTATTTTTTTTATATGCATATAAACATTATATAATAAATAACTATTCAAAGTACCATCTTGCCCATATTTTAGATTTCTCAAATTTGCATCTTGCCACACCATATGCACAAACCCATATCTAAGCAGTTCTTTCTTTCTTTCTTTTCTTTATTATTAGGAAAAGAGACATTAGAAGAAAGAATTACATTAAAGGTAGATAAGACAGCCACCAAAAGGAGAATAGTTAAAGAGGAACACCTGTTCAAATCCAAATACAAGATTTGCCCACTCAATATCTCTGGTAATAAGCAAGTTGGACCTAGCAAGCAGAGGTGCTACCTTGGCCTAAAAAGATCAAGAACAGGCAAGTAGAACATCTCCATGTTAGATGAGGTAGTAGATATTTAGAATTATTTGTGAATAACCAACATGAACATAACAAGTACAATCTCCAAACTTTTCACAATAGTCTGTTCAGCAGACCAATAATCAGTATACACTAACAGGAGTTATTTTACCCATGTACAGTTTTGCAGAAATCCTAGTCCATAGTAAAGATTAAAATAGAATGTTCTTTGCCACCAGCTAAGTATAGCTGTCCTTCTCACAAGTTCTAATATGAATGCTCAAAGTATGGTAATTGGAATCCACTACCACTGAAACACCTAGTAAGTAGTGTGAGAAATCTATGTACATAGCTACCTTTTTAGGAAACAATTTGAAAAGATTTGAAATGTACTTTTGGAAATATTTTGCCTTTAAGTGTAAATATTCTACCTTTATTGTATCCCTAAAATAGGCCTAGATCTTACCCTTTTATTTTAGGAATCAACCCCAAAAATCACGGGATCATCCAAGTATCAAGGGATTAGGTTTTTATTTTGTTTCCTTTTCAGGAGCTAAGACTTTTGTATATATTTACTCTACTGTTTTGAATGGAAATACAACAGTTTTCTCTTCTCTTCTTTTGCAACATGGTATCAGAGCTTTAGGCTCTTTTCTGGGAACTCTATTTGCTTCTGGCCTTAGTAGCCATTCTTATAAAACCTCTTGTAGCCTTCGTTGCCATTGCCTTTGAATTCTACTGCCACCCTTGTTGACTACGGTATATCTCTCCCTTTTCTTTGATTTGACCAATATCTTTATTTAAACATCCACCATGGCTGGATCTGGAGAGCTTGCTACCAAAAATCAACCAAAGAAGAATAAGCTCAACCAAGACGAAATTAAAAAGGTGAGGTCTCTTATCAACAAAATTGTAAAACAAGGAGGTCCCACTGGTATTTGTTCTTTGGCTCATTCAGGTCAGTTTCCATTCTCCATTGGCTTAAATGTCTTTGATATGACTCTTGCCAACTCTTGGATCATGGATTCAGGAGCAACCAACCATATGACCCATTCATCTAACCTTTTCTCAACCTATTCCCCATGTGCAAGTAATAAAAATATAGCCACTGTTGATAGGTCTTTGACCACTGTGGCAGGACAAGGCGATGTCAAAATCAGCCCAACTGTGATTCTAAAAAATATCTTTCATGTTCCTAAATCAGCCACAAACCTTGTCTCTATCCAAAAGCTCACTCAAGATTTATGTTATAATGTGGTTTTTTACAAAAATTATTGTGTATTTCAAAACAAGGATTCAGGGAAGATGATTGGACATGCTAGGCAATGGAGTGGTCTCTACTACCTAGAGATTCCAAATAAAGATGCAAGCAAGATACCCTCTACTTTTATTTCAAAATTTGTCCTATCCAACAAAGAAAGAATTCTTCTTCATCATTACCGTCTTGGACATCCATCTTTTACAATCATTAAAACTTTGTTCCCTTCATTATTTAAGAACTTAGATGTCAAAAACCTTCACTATGAAATGTGTGAACTTGCCAAATACAAGTGTGTGCCTTTTCAAATTGGTAATAAAAGAAGTTTTGTTCCATTCTACCTTTTTCATAACGACATTTGGGGGCTAGCTATTGTTTCTAATGTTTCAGGGGCAAAATGGTTTGTTTCCTTTATTGATTATTGCACTCGGGTTACATGGATATTCTTACTTAAACAAAAATCTGATTTTTTTTTTGATATCCTTGGGTGTCTAGCTTACGCACGCCTCAACTAATTCCAAGGAGCCCTGAAGTTAACAGTAAGGGAAACCTCTAATGGCCCTGAGGAGACTTAAACTGGTGACCTCTGGGAAGCAAACCCAAGGCCTGACCAACTGAGCTACCCTCAGGGTTTAAATATATATATATATATATATATATATCATATGTGAGCTATGTTTTCCCCAATTTATATTCCATGATAAAAAACCAGTTTGGTGTTAGTATCAAAAGACTTGGGTCTGATAATGCTAGGGACTATTTCAGTCAACATCTCACCCTTTTTTTTCCAAAAAGAAGGAATTATACATGAGTCATCAAGTGTTTATACCCCACAACAAAATGGCGATTTCCCATGTATACCACATTTTCTCTCCTTCGTTTTCTTTTATTGTTGGCAATGGTTCTCGCTTTTACTTTTGGGAGGACTCCTGGATTGGTCCTATCCCCTTTAAAGAAATATTCCTGCGCCTTTTTTCTTTATCTTCTTTATATGATGCCTTTATTGCTGATTTCTTTTGCTTGAAAGGGGATCAATCTGGATGGAATTTTCATGAAATGTAAATGATAGACTTTTGACTGGCCTTTCTTCATTGCTGGACATTTTGGATCCAATCTGCATTTCTTCTTCCTGATTAGAGACTATCGAAGCTGGATTCCTCATGCTCGTACCCTTGTGCTTTCTTTCTCAATTTTCTGATTCGTAATCCTATTGTTTCTTTGCAATTTAAAAGGTCTTCTTAGAAAGTTAAGGTGCCTTTAAAGGTTAAGGTCTTTTTGTGGACTGCAATGCTCAATAAAATTAATATAAATGATCTGTGTCAAGTCAAACGGCCTCTTAAGGTTTTATCCCTTGATGTTTGTGTGATGTGCATGAGGCATCCAAAGATAAACAACTATTTGTTGCTGCATTATGAGGTAGCTTGGGGCATCTAGAACAAGTTATTTGGTCTCTTTGATGAGAATTGGGTTTGCCCAATAGATCTTGGTGCACTCCTTGCAACTAATTTTACCAACCTTGGTTATAGGAAGGAGAACAAAATTCTATGAAAAACAGCTATGATCGCAATTGCGTGGTGCATTTGGATGAAAAGAAACACTAGAGTTTTTAATGATCAGTGTCTAACCCCTCACTTGTTGTGGGATCGTATTCGTTATATGGCTTCCTTGTGGGTTTCGGCCAATGGTTTGTTTAAGGGGGTGCCTTTATCTGATGTTTATAGGGACTGGAGGGATTTGTTGCACTAATCTTTTTAAAGGGCCTTGTGGGGTGTCTTTTGGTTTTAGTTTTCTCTCTTTTTAGTCTTCTCTTAAGAGGATCTCTTGTCCTCCCACTGATATAATTTTTTCCTTTTCCTTTTGTATCTCTCTTCTCAGTAATAACATTTCCTTTTTCTATCAAAGAAAAATGGTCATCTTCTTGCACAAACTCGTGCAATGTTATTGCAAAAGAATATGCCTAAAACATTTTGGGGAGAAGGAATTATATATGAGTCATCATGTGTTATTTCAAGAGTTTTGGTTTCAAAAGTCCTATGGACATCCTTTCAACTTTCTACCCAAACTTAAAAACTACAAACAATCTCATTCCTAGAATTTTTGGTTGTCATTTGTTCATATCCATAATCAAAACAGAGGGAAATTAGACCCAAAGGCTCTAAAATGTGTTTTTGTGGGGTACTCATCAACTCAAAAAGAGTATAAATGTTATCATCCTCCCTCAAGAAAATTTTGTCTCAACTAATGTCACTTTCAATGAGCAAGAACCATATTTTACTAACCATTATCTTCAAGGGGAGAATACACCTAAGGAAAATAAGGAAAGCTTCTTACTTGACCGTTCCTCAATCCCTTGCCTATGTCTAGTTCTTTACCCACGAAAACAATGGAAACAGTGGCTGAACCCATATCTAGAACTGAAACCGAGCCCGAAAACCATGAAACTGAGCTTGAAACAGTGGCTGAACCGATGCCCAAACCTGAAACAAAGACAATTTGGTCTCTGCTCTTGAGAAAGTAAGATTTGGCAAAGGCAATGTGTTTCAAAGGAAGAAATTGGTTGTTCCTGAACCTATGCAGGCCCAAGAGTCCAACTCATATCCTTCAAATGAGGTAATGATCTCTAACCATCAATTACAAAAAGAAAATGAGGTTTTTGAGGATAGTGACCAAGATCTTTGCCTACCCATTGCCTTTAGGAAAGGAACCAGGAAATGCACAAAACAACCTTTGTATCCCCTTACACAATTTCTATCTTTTAATAACTACTCACCATCTTTCAAAGCTTTTCTTATAAACCTAAACACTATCACCATTCCTACAAATTTATCCAAGGCTTTATCTAATGAAAAATGGAAACAAGCTATGAATGTGGAAATGGAAGCATTGGAGAAAAATAAAACTTGGAAATTGGTGGAATTACCTACTAGAAAAAGACTAGTAGGGTGCAAGTGGGTGTATACTATGAAGCACAGTGCTGATGGGTCAATTGAAAGATACAAGGCTAGATTAGTAGCCAAAGGTTATACCCAAACCTATGGAATTGAATATCAAGAAACTTTTGCCCCAGTAGCAAAAATGAACATTGTTAGAGTATTATTATCAATTGCAACTAATTATGGTTGGGAATTGTAGCAATTTGATGTAAAAAAAATGCCTTCCTACATGAGGAGCAAGAAGAAGAAATTTACATGGACGTTCCACGAGGATATGGAAAGAATTTGGCTACAAATACTATATGTAAATTGAAAAAGGCATTATATAGCCATAAGCAATCTCCACAAGCTTGGTTTGGGAGGTTTACAAGAGTTATGATAGCTAGGGGGTACATACAAAGCCAAGGTGATAAAAAATTATTTATCAAACACTCCTCTTTACATGGAGTCACAATCCTATTGGTATATGTGATGATATAATAGTAATTGGAAATGATGTAAAAGAAAAACAAGTTTTGGGTCAATGTCTAGCTAAGGAGTTTGAGATCAAGGCTTCAGGAAGACTGAAATACTTTCTTGGAATAGAATTGGCTCATTCTAAGAAGGTAATTTTTATTTGTCAACAAAAATATATTCCAGATCTTCTTAAGGAAACATGTAAAACAACTTGCAAACCAGCAAGCACTCCTGTAGATCCTAATGTCAAACATGAAAAAGCTAAGGAAGACATCTCGGTTGACAAAGAGTCATATCAACGCTTGGTAGGAAGGCTTATTTACCTATTTCACACTCGGCCAAACATAACATATGCAGTGAGTGTGATCAACCAATTCATGCATGACCTTAAAGATCATCTACAGGCTGCTCAGAGAGTACTACATTATCTTAAAGAATGCCTAGAAAAGGTATATTCTTTAGAAGAAACGAAGGGTTAATATTTGAAGCATACACTGATGCTGACTATGCTGGATCAGTTGTTGATAGAAGATCAGCAGGGTATTGTACCTTCCTTGGTGGAAACCTTGTGACATGGAAAAGTAAAAGAAAAAAAACAAAATGTGGTGGCTCGTTCACTGCAGAAGCTGAATTTAGAATTCAAGGCAATGGTTCAAGATATATGTGAACTACTCTGGTTAAAGATCATTCTTGAAGACCTAAAGATAAAGTGGGATGGCCCTATGAGACTCTACTGTGACAACAAATCTGCCATCAACATAGCCCATAATCCAGTACAACATGACCACACAAAGCATATTGAAGTGGATAAACATTTCATCAAAGAAAAATTGGAAAGTGGACTGATTTGTACACCCTATGTCTCTACACATGACCAACTTGCCGATATTCTAACTAAAGGATTGAATTGCTCAGCTTTCCAGAATATTGTTTCCAAGATGGGAATGGAAACCATTCATTCACCAACTTGAGGGGGAGTGTGAGAAATCTATGTAAATAGCTGCATTTTTAGGAAACAATTTGAAAAGATTTGAAATGTATTTTAGGAAATATTTTGCCTTTAAGTGTAAATATTCTACATTTATTGTATCCCTAAAATAGGCCTAGATCTTACCTTTTTTATTTTAGGAATCAATCCCAGAATTCATGGGATCATCCCAAGAATCAAGGGATTAGGTTTTTGTTTTGTTTCCTTTTTAGGAGCTAAGACTTTTGTATATATTTACTCTACTGTTTTGAATGGAAAGTGGCAACAGTTTTTCTCTTCTCTTCTTTTTGCAACAAGTAGCACCAGATCTACCACCACATTGGCGAGAGGACCAAAATTTTCTGCCTATCTACAAAACCATGAGCCAAAATTTTGTGCGGACAAGAATTGTAGGCCTTGATGCAAAGCATCAAATTTTAAAAATTAATGTATATCAGATAAAATAAGTATTAGGACAAAAAAAAAAGCAAAACAAGCCTTTAATTCATGTAATTCCCTGAAATGTAGCCCATTGCAACTTTAAATACTTTAAATTAAGCCATAGTAGTAAATCAAATATCTAAAAACAGATAAACGGTTAGTGGCAATTGATAACACCTTGGTAAATGACAATGGACAACACTGTTTCTGATGCATAGTACAAAGCAGTGATTAATGGCAAAGAACGCTACGTACTTGTCTTTGCATATTTATAGATAGATATAAGAGCCACCATAGTAACTATAAGCTTAGCTTACACACAGTGGTATACCAGCAAAGGATACAAATACCATAATCACACAATTTACCTCTTCTGGAGACTCTGGATCCAAGAAATCTGAGACAGATTGGCTAAGAGGAGGCTGCTTCAGCACCCGTTTACCTTTTCCCACATTTTTATTATCTTCAACAGTTGAACCCGAAAAAAATCTGGGATATTGCAGAAAAGATTTCTCCTCATCACTTTGACGTTTAACCCCTTTTTTTCTCTTCTTTCCCCCAGAATTTCTACTTTTCCGGTCAGCAACCCAGAGCTTCACCAAAAAGTCCCTAGTAAACTGATGATCAACATCATTTTCATTCCTCATACTGTTCCCAAATCGTCGATATACAATCAGCGCATCTTGTTTGAACCCGAGTAAGCCCATTTTGGAAATGGCATTAGGCTTCCACTTCCCAACAAGATTTCCTGAATAATCTATAGCCCCAGACCGATGGGAGTTGATAATCTTGGACAAACAACACCAACCCTGCTTGATATGATTCATACTACAACGGCAACAGCTCATAAAACTTAAAATGCAACTTGATTAATTGAGAATTGCAGAGAGAAAATAACATTCAGCAAAAACCTAAAATACAACTTGATTGATCGGGATTTGAGAGTAAGCATTCAACAAATTTAAGGCTGTGTATAGAGTTTGATTGGTTTTAAAAAAAAAAAATTTGCCAAATTATTTTCGCAACTAATTTTCAAAACAATTTTAAAACTTAAAAAAAAATCAGAAAAGATTTTGAACTATTATGTTAAAAACATAATTGAAAATTTTGTCACTTAGAACAAGGAAGTAGAAATTGAAACCATTTCACTTTGAAATAGAAATTTTGTCACTTTGAAAACATAATTGTTCCAAAATTTAGATTATAATTGAAACCATTTCAGAACAAGGAAGTAGAAATTACTAGTCACGAATTCATGCCAAAACATTCGAAAATTAACAGATCAAAAATCAGAACAATTTCAGAACAAAGAAATAGCAAGCGCAGAACAAAATTCGGGCCTAAATATTACAAGGTTTTGGATTAGAATCAACAATATCTCAAAACAAACATCAACATTCCAGTCAAGACTCAACACTAGACCGTAGCAATGAGCACCGAAAAAAAAAAAGAAAAAAGAGTACAACCAATCGGACAAGATTAGTAAACAAAGAGGAAATGGGCAATAGGGTTGCAGGAGATAGCAATCGGAGTTAGCAAGAACGCAGATTCACCTTTCTGTGTCGATGTTTCTCCCGTCGGATCGTTCTTCTTCGTCAAGCTCCGTCAGGCCGACGCACAGATGTCGTTCTCCTCCGCGAATCCTCTCGATCGGATCGGAAGACTGGGATCCGCTCCTGCGCCTTTGGTCCCTCCTCAGTCTGCATCCAACGGCTGAGTTTGTCCTACGTTTTTTTTTTGAAAAAAAAAATTAGTAGCGAGGAGGAGCAGTGAAGGGCTTTGCGGTCGTTAACGGTAACAAATGAAGGGAGCACTGCGCCCCCCGCACTCGATTGGCTAATCAAAGTCAAAGCGGCTGTCCAATTAATTTTCATCCATCCTGAGTGGAAGTTCAGCCCATTAGTTTGCAATACTTTATTTTCTTATATTACAATAAAATTACAATAAATATAAAAATTTAATTTATAAAAATATAAAATTACAATAAATATATCAATTAATTTTAAAATATATAAAATTATAGTTAAATTATAGTTAAATTATAGTTAAATTATAGTTAAAATAAAATTTAATTTATAAAATTACAATAAAATTACTGTAAATATAGAATTTAATTTAAAAATATAAAGTTACAATAAAATTACTCTAAATATAATATTAATTTATGAAAATATAAAATTATAATAAAATTAATGTAAAAATTCAAATGATTTACTAGTGTATGTATTACTATAAGAGCACAATAGCAAGAAATAAAGATTGTAATACCTCAATTATTACAACATCATAAAATAAAATGAGTTCAAGTGAAATTTTTTTTGCAAATAGATAGGTACCCGTAAAGTGCTTTTTTTTTGTGTCTATTATTTAATTCTATATGCCTAGGGTGCGTGCGTAATATTGCCTGTATGTGGACGTTCGAATGTTTATGTTATGCATTTGTTTATTCATGAAGTGTGTAGTATGATAAATGTTATATGATGCAATGATTGTTCTTCTCATGGATTATGATTCAGGCTAATGCAAGACTATAATGAAAATTGAAAATTAGTTAGGGACGAACTAAATCACACCAAAAGGGACGAATAATGAATTAACTTAGTAAAAATAATGAGAGGCTTTAAAAAGTTATTAGAAATTTAGAATTTTAAGAAAATAAATGTAGGAAAAATGAAGAAAGGAGAATTGTGAGATAATGAAACAAATAATAAATCAAATATAAAACCAACACAAATAGCGCACGGATCCTCTGCTTGAAGAAAAACCAAGCAGAGGCCTGTTAGATTTTTAGTAACGGTTTTTACCGTTGCTAAAAACCTTTAGCAACAGCTGAAATTTTTAGCAACGGTAAAAACCATTGCTAAAAACTGAACAGGCAAAATTGTAAGCAGAGGATCCAGATCCACACAAATAGGCGTGTAACCAATGAGATAGATAAGATCAACTTAAACTAAATAAATTGTAGATATGGACGTTTGAATTGAATCAAGTAGAATATGATATTATCAAAAAAATTAAATAAGATTCTAATAAGATAGTATAAGGTAAAGTCTAGTCTAAAAGATAGGTGAAAGTATACTTTATATCTATAACATTTACCTTGATTTTCATTTATGTTTTGAACTTTTTTTGTGTCAGATATATCCTATATGTTTCAAATTTTTTAGATATACTTTTTTTTTAACAGCATCAGTTAGTTAACGTATATACTGATATGGCACATGACGTGATTAAAATATTTGTCACGTCATATACCATGTGGCCACCGTGACACGTGGCACCATTCACAGTATGATATGTGGTACCAATCATGTCGTGACACATGGTATCAATCACATTGAGACACGTGGCACCAATCATATCATGACACATGGCACCAAAACAACACGTGGCACCAATTACAGTGTGACATGTGGCAGTCTTTTTGCAAATAAAATATCACAATTTGGTTAGTAAGGACCGAACCTATGACTTGGTGGGTGAGAGCTTTTGCCATCAAGCTAATGACATTTCCTTGACATATATACTCAACATTTAATATATAAAGGTATTTTGTGATTATAATAAATTTATAAATTTATTAAAATTTTTAAACTTCTATATAATTTAAAATTATTTATGTAAAATAATGCTATATTCTTCTATTATAAAGTTATTATTGTTTTATAATATATAATAATTCATGTTTATTTTTTTTGTTTATAATCACAGAATATCTTTATATATTAAATGTTAAGAATATATGTCAAGGAAATGTCATTAGCTTGATGGCAAAAGCTCTCCTTCCTACCCAGTCCTTGCTAACCAAATTGTGATATTTTATTTGCAAAAAGATTGCCATGTGTCATACCGTGATTAGTGTCATGTATCACAATGTGGCTAGTGTCATGTGTCATATTGTGGTTGGTGCCACGTGTCATGGTGGCCACATGGCATATAATATGGCAAATATTTTAGTTATGTCAGCATATCCGTTAACTAACTGATGGTGTTAAAAAAAGATATATCTAAAAAAATTTGAAACATGTAGAACATATTTGATACCAAAAAAAGTTCAAGGGAATGAATGAAAATCGAAATAAACATTAGGGACATAAAATATACTTTTGACCTAAAAGATATGATGAGTTTTAGTTTTCAAATTAAAATGAATAGGTGTGAATCACCCACTAGATAGTCGTGCATCCCTAAATGAAAATAATAATAATAATAATAATAATAATAATAATAATAATAATAATAATAATAATGATTATGAAATAAGCAATTCTATAGATAAGACAAATAATTTAAATTGAGGAAATAATAAATCAAATAAATAGAGAAGATAATAAACTCTTCTAGTAGATAGGCATGTAGGCTAAAATAAATGAAGTGTAATAATAAATAAAAAAGAAATTAAATAATATAAGTGTTAAAATTATAGTAGGAAAAGAGTAGAGTATTAATAAATAAAATAGAAGTAGCATTATTAATAAACTAGGATAAATAAAGTCTAAGAAGCCTAATTCAAAGTAAAAAATAAATAAATAAATATAGGCATGTGGCCTGCTAGTAGACAAAGCGATAATGTAGAAATTTAATTAAAGGATCAGGATGATAATGAAACTAATATAGATAACACTATAATAATTATAAAGAGAGAATAAATAAAAACCTAATAATAATAAAGTAGGATAACAACATAATAAATAATGAAAATAATAAATACAAATAACATGACTAATAATATAATAAATGAAAGGATGATCTATACAAATAATATAATATAATAAATAAACTATATAAGAATATAATATAATAAATAAGTTGATAAGTAACTATGAATATAATAAAATTATTATTAAGTGGATAATTAAAAATAAAAAACCTTGTCAGACAAGACAACCACTTGTGTTATTTTTAAAAATCTTTTCAAGAACACTTTTAATGGAGATGATTTTAAAGGAAGATGGAGCAAACAACAATTATTTCACTTGAAATAGATTTAAGGAAGTAATCAAGCATAAATTGATCAATACATGAGGTAAAAATAAAAATAAAAACAAAGTATTAAATAATCAACTTGAAATGTAAAAAGTGTAAGGATAGAGAAAGCAAAGACAAATTTATTCTGATTCGGCTTCAATCCCAAGCCTAATCCAGTCCTCAAGACTTCCCTTGAGATTTCTTCACTAATACCAGAAGTTTAATTGGATACTTGCGAGCCTCTACAATTCTCAACTCAAGCTAGAGTTGTTTCTCTCTGTAAAACAAAGCACTTCTCTCTTCTTAGAGACTACCCTTGTCTTACAAAGCTTTTGGATTCTAACACAAGCTCTCTCTAAGAATAGATATACAAGATTAAGATTTAATAATTCAAATTATAGAGATTATGCAAGCGTTGGCTCAATGATATTTGTATTTCTCTTAAATATAGTAAAACAAGTGAAAGATCACATTATAACACTTGGGACTATCATAAAATGTGTTTTTGGGTCATATATATAAGGTTCTTTGAAATATAGCCATTGGAGACCAAAAAGAGCCGTTATGTACTTTAAAAAAGTATTTCTAACACGTATTAATCAACTTTTGAGGGTCGAGTGGTTGACCTCTTGCTCTTTGGAAACTATCAATCAACTTGTAGCTTTCTAGTCTATTTTAAAAATTCATAAATTTTCTATTTGAACTCTGTTTTAAGCAAATGATATATCATTGAAAAGCTCTTTGAGTCTAGTTTCAAATAAGATAAGTTTTCATTAAAAAATTAGTTCTCTTTTAAGTGATATGATAAAAAAACTGACTAAAGGTCTGAAGTAGTTGACTTGCATTTTTTAGGTTCAATTTAAATATTCATAGCTTTGTCATTTAAACTCTCTTTTAAGTAAAAAATATATCATTGGAAAGTTCTTTGAGTCTATTTTCAAATGATATAGACTTCATTTACAAATTCATAATATTTTAGGAGATATGATAAAAATGGTGATCAAAGGTCAAAATCAAATTTTTGTAAAAATTCATATCTCACTATCTTTTTAATTTAGAACATGTTTTTCATTCAAGACGTATTGAGTCAATAAATGAAAATCTAAATCATTGAATTTCACATGAAATTTCTTAGCCTATTGTAAATATACTTAGTTAAGCTCTTTGGCTATCTTGATATAACCCAGCTTTCAAAACTTCAAATATTCTAATTCTTCATTCTTTGGAGCATCTTTCTTGCTTATTATTTCTTTGAGGAAAGCATGAAGTTGATATTTTATTTTCTTCAATCCAATGATCATTCTTTTTGTTTTGAACCAACCTTCATAAAAAGATATTTAACTTGCAAACCAAATAGTTAGTCCAATTCATAGTAAAGAGCCTGATTCAAGTATAAAACATTACATATTAAATAATATAATCATGTTTAACTTGTAGCACATGAGAGACATATATGAAATACAATTCTCACACATTTGTCATCATCAAAACTTATAGCATAATGCTTTAGGGCTAACAATCTCCCCCTTTTTGATGATAACAAATCACTAAAGAAAAATATGTCACAAGATAATAATCATTATGTAACAAGCACATATTTTTCTTTCAATATCCTTCTCCCCCTATTTGACATCAACAAAAAGATATAAGGAAAATAATATATAAAGGCTAAAGCAGATTCCTTTTTTAAGCAAGAATAACTTATGATGCCATTTTAGTATGGGGTAAGGTCTTATCAAAACTTATCATCTTCTTCTTTGACATGCCAAAAATATAGTTAAAGAAATCATTTCATGTCAAGTGAAGTGAGCCAAGAGATATACAAAACTAAAGTATAGGTTAGGCTACCCCTCAAACAATGCATATTAAAAAAGAAGATGCAATTTTCAAGATGAATTCTTTTTCAATTATATATATATATATATATATATATATATATATATATATAAGCTCCACCTAAGAATGAGCATTCTTTTTGAAAGAAAATTAAAAGATAAGGCATGTGTATTGCTCAAACCATGATATATTGTATTCTTCAATAGGAATTAAGATATATTTGAAACATCTAACATATCCCTATATGCAATGACATGATCAAAAATATAAAATCTCATAAACCATCCTATCATTGTTAAGAATACAGTTCAAGAAAAAGCTACATATTATTGCCAATATAGCCAATCAATACAATAAGTACCATTCAATTCATAGCAAAGAGAATAATAAAGTGACAAGGGATAGAGATACTCATCAATTATGGCAAACTTTTGATACTTCTTGTCATTTAAAGTATGTGTAGTCCATAAAAAGGATGAAAGCATTAACTTTAAACGTCATGGATATACCAATTTATTTAAAAATAACACTAAGAAAGTAGATGAGAGCAAGGATAGTAGTCAACAAGATTTTGGGCTTTTACTTCTAAATTAGAATTGCATTCTTTATCATAGAGTCAACCCATCCTAAATCCTAAACCCTAAACCCTAAGCTATAAACCTAAATGAATATCAGAGATACATTAGAGGCTTTATAATTTGATACCTTGAATTTTTTAATTGAAGAATGCTCCTTTCCTACCCATTGCTTCTCCTTTTGAGTCTTGGCCTTTGAAGTTCCAACAATACTTGAGAAGCTTTCCTTGATGATTCTTCCTTTGCTAGACCACTTTGTCCATCATTGTAAGAAAATTTCTGCATATTTGAAGTACTAGGAGGACATTTTGGTACCCATCTCAATTTGGGTCCTTGAATGTTAGTACTAGGATTTTTAAAACTTTTAGGAACTAAAATTTGTTTCTTCCTTACATGAAAATTTCTTCTAATGTGACATAGATGAGAGATATGTCCTTCATGACCACAGTAATGACAAGTGATAGATGTGTATGCATTTTGAAGGATTTTAGAAAACTTTTGCCTTTTGTTGGGAAAGTCTTTCAAATTATTTCTTTCAAAATTCTTTCTCAACTTTCCAAATAATACATCTATATTTTCGTTTACTTCAACATGCTTGAAAGAAGTTGAATTGTCATCATGCAAAGCATTTCCAAAATTTAAATCACAAGTTGAGCATTTAAGAGTCGAAGATAATTTCTCATGCAACTCATCATATGTATCTTGTGATTTATCATGAGAAGAGCTAGTAAGAAGTTTGGAACTATCATATAATGAAAATTTTCCAGTTTTTGATTTGTAGGCTCTTCTTGGGAATCTGCCTCTTTTCCAATGTTCACCATGTGTTCTTGGAAGAGTTCCATCTCAAATATGCTTATACTAGTCTCTTCCTCAATTTCATGTTGAGTATCTTCAAGAGGCACAAAGCATGTTTCTTCTTCTTGCGTCATCTCTTGAAATCTATCAACATCCACAACTTCAACAACATGGTTAGCATCATATAAAAGCACCAAGAGTGTCCTATATATCTTTAGCACTAGAGCAATTTTTGGTTCTAGTATAATCATGTTCATTTAAAGGACTATATATCATGCATAGCTCTAATGTTCAAATAAAATAACTTCCTATCATGCTCATCTCATTCTTTTCTTGGTTTAGAGACATAACCATCTTTTATTACATCCCATAAATCTATATCAAGAGTTTCAATATATAATTTCACCATTCCTTTCCAATACATAAAACTAATTTTTTTAAGAAAAAAAGGTTTAGTAAAATCTAAGCCTTCTATCAATGTAATACCTTCCATGGTTGCCATAAAAACTCTTGAGATGATTAAGTCCTTTAAACAAGAGCCCTTGCTCTGATACCACTTGTTAGACAAAGCAACTATACCCAAGAGGGGGTGAATTGGGTGTTATAAAAAATGAGTTATTTTTAAAAATCTTTTCAAGAACACCTCTAATAGGGGTGATTTTAAAGGAAAATGGAGCAAACAACAATTAGTTCACTTGAAATAGATTTATGGAAGTAAATCAAGCAACAATTGATCAATACTTGATGCAAAAATCAAACTAAAAATAGAGCATCAAATAATCAACTTGAAATGTAAAGAGAATAAGGATAGAGAAAGTAAACTCAAAGATTTATCTTAGCTCATTTTCAATCCTAAGCATACATCCAGTAATTAAGACTTCCCTTGAGATTTATTTAATAATACCACAAGTTTAATTAGGCACTTGTGAGCCTCGACAATTCCCAACTCAGACTTGAAAAATCTTTCTTGCTTATTATTTCTTTGAGAAAAGCATGAAGTTGATATTCTATTTTTTTCAATCCAATGTCCACTATTCTTATTTTGAACTAACCTTCATAAAAGAATATTTAACTTGTAAACCAAATAGTTAGTCTAATTCATAGTAAAGAGCTTGATTTAAGTATAAAATATTACATATCAAATAATACAATGATCCTTAACTTATAGCACATGAGAGACATATATGAAATATAAGTCTCACACATTTGTCATCCTCAAGGCTATGAATCTCACAAATTTGTTATCATCAAAACTTATAGCATAATGCTTTAGGGCTAACAAACCCCTCTTAATTGTCCCATTGGACTATAGAGTGACTACAAAAAGAATTAAATGAGGGTACACTAAAAGTACGCCAACTCAAGAATCAAGTAGGGTTGGGAAGCTTGAACCTCCGCTACTCCATGTTCTTCAACCAACACGGGGCTCTGAAACATGGAAAGAACAATGTGAGATACAAAAGTCTCAGTGAGTAGTTAACAAAACCAACAAAGCAATGAAATTGTGGAGCACTAAGGCATCCATATCTCCCAGCCCGAAGGCACCATTATGATCTCCTTGCCTGAAGGCAAAATAGTCTCCTTGCCCCATAGATAAAACAATCTCCTTGCCTAAAGGCAAATTGGTTTCCTAGCTTGAAGGCAAAAAGGGTCTCCTTTCCCAAAGGCAACTCACACATCTCCTATGGGTTTAACCCACTCATCTCCCATGAACAACCACAACAAATAGAGTGTTCATTCAATATAATCAACTAGCCAAAGAATTAACAAACACATAATTCTACTAGTTTGCCATGAACACAAGCACCCACAACACATGTACGATGTTCATTACATACAAGCAAGCTATTCACATATTTAATAAGCATAAAATTCCAAATGTCTCATGAGCAACCACAACACATATAAAGTGTTTATACAAGCAAGTGAACTAACTGTAACAAGCATATTGTAATACTTGTGAATTTAAATTTCCATGTTTATGTTTGCTTTTATCATTTTATTTATGGTGTTGGAGAAACATTTCTTGTTTCTAGTTTGTGACTATGAAATTCATGTTGCATGGTATGATGATATGTGTATTGATGACTGGGCGCCACGTGGGAACACCTTTGACATGAAGGATGTGACGTGGGGCCCATGGATTTTTTACAAGAGCAATGGCTACACATATGTGCGATGTGGCATCCCACATGCACAAAGAAGAAAAATAAATAATAATCATAAATAAAATAATAATAATTGTAATAATAAACTTAATAATTAAATAAATAATTAGTTAATTAATTGATTTTTTTATGGAAAAGGATGGATCTCATTTATTAAATAAATAGTGCAATTAAAATATGGATAAGTGCTAAATGCTAATAATAGCGAAATAATTACACATAATAATAATTAAAAGAGGAAATTTTAATTAAATTGAATTTTGATACTCAAAGGAAACAAATGGGTAATTAGAAGTTATGATAGCAAACAAAGAGGAAGGTGGTGTGAGACAACTATCAATCTCCTTAATGATGATGGTGCAAGAATTAGGAAAGAAAGGGTCAAAAGTTAAGGAAAAGGAAACTTTGAATTAGAAGAGAGAGAGAGTGACTGAATCAATTATGGAAACTCCTTGATAGATATAGGCATGTGATCCTCTGTCAAGCAATAAAGGAAAGTTAACAACTGACACCCCTTTGTTTTCCAATTAGATCCTTCTCTCTCTGCCAATTGAAAACCCTAGTAGAGCCCCTTGCTTCTTGGCTACCACCTCCTTCCCTCTTGTAACTCTAGCCACTCTAATTTGTAGCAATTTAATCACTACAACAAATAAATAAAAATGGAAATAGTTTGACCTACCAAAACCCTAGCTACCCATTGCTTCTTGCTTTCACAAAAGAAAACACACCTTTCCTTTTTAACCTAGGAGAACTTGGCTGTCTACCCCCTTCCTCCTTATGCTAGCCACTACTTTCACATATGTTCACAAAAGCATTCTTGTTCTCTTGTTTCTCTAGTGCTTCACCAAGAGTTTTCTCTGAGAAGAATTCGTAAAATCTATGGTAAGAAACTTTGTACTCCATCTCATATTTCTATCAACCCCCATATTTGAAACATCATATACTCACATCCTTCCTCTTCTCTTTTCACTCATAACCTCTCAAAGCCTCTCCAAAATTCCATTTGTGCCTCCGGTCGAGTTTCTGTTATGGAAAGAACTCATTGGAATCTAGGTGAGTGAAACGGGGATAACATTTGTTCGAGTTTTAGATAACTCATTACATGATGGGGTTGGAATGGCTTTCTGGACATAAGGTGATAAGAATATACCAAGAAACCAACAAACAAGATAATTAATGAACATAAACAAAATTTTACCAATCTTTGTGAAAATTATGGTTCTAACATAAAGAATTTTGGGAAAGAGAGGGCTATGTTATGTTTAAACCCATGCTAAAAAATTCATAAATATTTGCTAAGAGGTGACGTTACATAGTTTGGGAATTCTTTAATAAATTATGAAAGCATTGCCATGATGATATGCAAAAGGATGTTTGATCGGAATTGACAAGATAAGTTTTACATAAAGGGGTGACTTCTCATGGCTTGAGAAACTCTTGAACAAATTATGAAAATATTGTCATAATCATATATGAAAGGATGTTTGATAAAATTAATGAAATAAAATATACAAAGGGATGACAAAATGAAATTAGGTAAGAAGAATAATTCTTGTTAAATGCCTAATGAGAAATTTTATAAAAATTAAGGAGAATAAGGAACTTGTGTTTGGACGCCACTTAGAGCATGTGGTGGAATAAATTGTAATTGAATTATATTCCTAAATTGTACAAAGGAAGGAATGTTACGTTGTTTACGCTATTATGACTAAATCACTTTATGCCATTATTGCATATGTTGGAATTGAGGAAATTGAGGTGATTCCAATTAATGCACTATGTTGTAGTTTATTATAATGTCTATTGTTACTCTATGTTTGGCATATTCTGCTTTGGTTGGTACTATTGGTACACACCCTCACGATGGGATTGGGGAGGTAGCCTGTGTGAGCATGGCTCCCGATTGGCACCTCGACCGATGAGTGGTGATAGGCATCCCTCATTGTGAGGTAGGGAGGTGGCCTAGGTGAGCATAGCTCTCGATTGGCGCCATGGCTAGTGAAGCTGAGTCACGTCGTGGTAAGAGGTGGCATGGGTGAATTGGGCTCCCAATTGGCACCTTACCATCAGCATGTACTAATAGTTGGATGTTATTGTGTCGCATGACAAGGAGGTGGCCTAGGTGAGCTTAGCTCCCAATTGGCACCTTGTCATGCCCACTATTTGATGTTGTGGATGTCGAGGTTCTGCTATGCTTGTAGACCCTATCTCTAGCTTGAAATGTGGGCCTATGGCCTCACTAAATAAACTTTTGAATTTGTTGTTTATTTTATGTTTGATTTTTTCTTCACTAAGTTATAAGACTCACGCACATTATTTTATTTTGCAAATCTGGTTATTAAGAGGCACACGTCTGATGAGTAGCAAGAGCTTACGTGTGACCTTCCTATTGTTAGGTAGGCCACCTTTTTTGATTTTGTCATTAGGTTTTGCTTTGTATACGCCTAGGGCACTTAGGACGGGCCTTAGGTTTTGAAGTGTGTTTCATTGTGCTTTTCCTTTTGGAGACCTTTATAGTTGCCACTTGATTATGTTAATGGATTTATGTTGAGCATTATTCCGTATTATTTCTGGAGATCTAATTCTTGAATGAATGGAATGGTTTCTTTGGTACTTGGGAAATATTGTTTATTGACTCTAAAATTCTAGTGTAATGTTGTTATCATGGAAAGGTTGATGAAATACTTGCATGGCTGAGTCAGTGAAATTCTATAAGTAGGCGGATGTCTAATGGCCGTCCATAACATGTTGATAAATAAAAGCCTTAGTTGTTGGCGCATGTTTTCTTTATAAATTATTTATACTTAAGTTCTAAAAGAAAGCCAGATAAATTATTATTAATTGAAACCCTAGTGTAATAACGTAGTTGGCATGTAAACCCCTTTTTATGAGGATTATGGTTATTAATTTACGATGTGTGATTGATGATAATATACTCATTGATTCACTTGTGGTGCATGGAAAGCGAGGAGACCAGGTATAACTCTCTCCATGTATAGAGTAACATGTGTGGTGTGATGCTTGTTTGAAAAATATGTTTATGTGATTAGATGAAGCAAACATTGTATGCTTGTGTTGTTTTGCGAAAGTAGGAATAGTTGATTATTGGTTGCCATGACTTCTTATCTATATGCATGCTGGGTAGTTGGAAAAGGGTAAGGCTTATAGTGATGGGAAGTGTTATCATTGTCCCGGTCATGCACTCGGGTAGCAGGTTGTGACACGTATAGTTTAAATCCTTTACTCCTTTAAAGCTATGCACATACACCGGTTACAATCTTGTTGTTCCATGTACCAAGGACTTTAAGTTATGAACTTTTCTCCAAAACTACCTAAAATAATCCTTTCCTAAAGTTTGATAATTCAAATTATAAATTGAATTAACATGCTTGGAGAGGATAACCACTCACCTTAGATGTAGCCAACAATTACCCAAATGAAGGATCCAAAATAAGGCGTCAAAAGTCTCCAACATAACTAGGGAACCATACACAAATTACACACGTAGCACCAATCCATTCAAGGCTTTACTCGTGTGAAGCACCATGAGCACCCAACATCACCCACGGCTTCACCCAATCACCCCTAAGGTTCTATGACACCTTAGGTATCCAGACCTGGGCATGAGTCCTAGAAGAGGGCTCATGGGTAGTGGTAATGTGCTCGACCAGCACCAGCATAACAAACATACATCACAGCCAAAGTTTCCCCAAAAACTCCCTTTTAGCCCTCCCTCTTGGCTAGCTTTTCACACTTTCTGTCTAGATTTTCCCCCAAAAAGTATGTTTATAACCCAAAAATTTAATACACAAATCCCTTAAAAGATTTAGCTCAAAATTGTGGGGTTTAAAGAAAACTTCGGACATGAACAATGTTTTCATAGATGAACTGTACCTGTGATTTTTCAGCATGTTTTTCTCCACAAATTTCTCAACCCAAGCCTCTATTTTCACCATAAAAATAACCAAGAGAGGGGGAAAGAGTTTGGGCAGCATTTAAGGGTTCCAAACATAGCATAAACAAAGTAAACAACCACATAATTTATAGCCCTAACAAAAAAAATCAGAAAAATGGTAGCCTAAACACTTACCTCTCAAAGTAGAGACATTTACCCTTGGAAAGACTTGTTGCCATGGGGACTAGTAAGAAATGTGGATGAGTAGCCTAGAGTGGAGGATTTTCTGTAAGAATGAGCAAATTAGCTGTGGAAAGGAAAGAAAACACAAATAAGGCATGAGAGTGGGAAGTATTTCAGACTTAGTGAGTTTTTTTAGTGTGTGTGTGTGATTTTTTTATGGGTTCCACTTGCTCTCCAACATTTTATTAATTTATCCATGTATCCCAAAGGGGACTTAGGCTTCATGAAACACTTAGGGTGGGTCCCAATATCACACAACATTGAAATTACTAAGTAAAAGACTTCCCAAGACATTTCCCTTTTTATGTCTAGATCTCTACTCACTTCACCAAAAATTGTGAAAATTATTAATTTATGTAATTGAATCCATCCTCGACAAGCCCTAAGTCCACTCCCATGTCACCTAGGCAACAGTCCCAAAACCACAGTCAAGCACATTCATGCTTAAAAATAACTTAGCAAACACCAAAATTACAAAGGTAATTTTAAGCAATAAATTCACACAAGAAAATATTACCAAGTTTTTAAATTATGTAAGTTCTCCATTAATTAATTAAATCTCTCTTTTAAGGGTGTAATTAAATCACCTTCCTATATGATCAACATTGGAATCTCCAACTCCATTGCACCCAAAAAGTCATATGATAACATAATAATAATACAAACTCCATAATTTTAAAACATCAAATGCATGCATGGCAAAAAAATCACAATGACCATATAAACAAGTCTCTTGTGTACCAATACACATAATAAACTCCCAGGATATCACAGAACCTTGGTACATGACAACATCCATCAATGATCGAAGTCATTTTGACTTAGTTGAAAGATTGTTTTCCCCTCAAAGGTAGAGCATGGTAGAAAAACAATTACCTGCGTAATGCATAAAGGTGTTATAATTTGAAAGGACATCTTGAGAACTATAATGTACTAGAAACTTGATAGTACTAATGGAAGAGAAGAATATGGTAGATTGCATGTTGTGCCATGTGTCAAGATAGTGGAATGAGTATGTATGCCAATGGTCAGTAGGCTAGTTATACTCATTAGAAGTATTAGGAAGATTGTGAGGAAAGAATATCGTACAAAGTTGCTCCAGTAAGAATAATGCAAGAAGGCATGTGTTAAGTGAGTGCCATAAAAGCACTGGTAAATTTTGGGGAAGATGCTTCTAGCTTCTAACAAAAGTTTTTTATGATATCATTGAGATTTTATACAAGAATATTGTAATATTTTTATCAAGCGCAGTGAAGATCGTATGAATTATACGGAAAGAGTTTGGAATTTTTGAGCACATCATTTTAAAAAGTAAGAAGTGCATACATGGAAAAAGAGAATAATTTACTATAATCTTCACCAAGTTGCCATTGTTGTTATGTAAGTCATAATATAGCGCTTATGTCATGACCCAAATCTTGGCCCGTGACTAGCATGGACGGTGTATTCCCCACATCACCACAAGCCTAATTTTTACCCAAACTAAACCAAACAACATACATATACCTCCTAGGTGACCTACCTGATTATAAAGCAGACTAGAAAAGATAACATGAAATGGAAACAAGTACCTTGCCCCGAACAATGGGAATACACAGTATATACACAAGAAGGAACATCACTTATACATTGTAAATTAGATATTTGAATGTAACATATCAACAAACTATTCATCCACATTATGCAACTCGTAACACATTACTTAAAAACAATGAAATGCATGATTCGTCACTAATTCACATAATCAAAGTAATCAATTGCCCTTTTTCCGTAATTTATCTAGGACTCTGCCACAATGCACCATTTCTCACATCTGTGGTCATCCATGGTGTTGCTAGTAAAGCTACACAACATCTCTTTCTCCAAATCTCACAAATATTCACAAGCCATGATTAAACAAAGAAATGAGGTTAGTATACCTAAACACCACAATCCAACATGCTAGCCAAAGGTCCATCATCTTAAGTGAGGTAGCACGCTTACTACATTTGAATTTATATATATCATGGTGATCATAAAGACAACAATCTCGAGTCAACAAACAAACCAGCCATTGATTACGCATAACTTTTTAATTTTGATAATTGAATGTTTATGATCATAGCTCAATTTCACGTAGATCATGGCATTCAAGTTGAGTCATTCACATCCAAACCAAACAAGGCACACAAAAATAAGAAAATCAATTAATTATATAGATTTCTATATCAACTGGGTCATCCAGGGCCCTTATCACTCCATATATAAAACTCCACCTTTATGACTCCATATAGAATTTCCCATGGGGTGCATAGCCATGACTTTCTCTTTTTTTATCAATCACAAGCACAAGCACAAGCACAATCACATGCAACATCAAATTCATTCAAAATATACCAAGAACATGCCACAAAGTCCAAACATGCACCAAATATAAGTAACTATAACCAGGATGCACAATAACTCAGTTCTACAATCTAAACCTTCCATACCATTCTATATCCATAAGGCACAGCACGCATACAACACCATAATCATAATTTGTGCACAGCCCTTAACAATAACATCCAATAATCTCATCATAGCACATTTTACCATCAAATATGCATATCATTAATTTCACTACCACTTAACCATAATAAATGAATATCATGCAATCTTCTCAACTACACATTTTTTTATATATAAGTTTTTATATATATAAATGTATGCATTTCTTCACATACATTGCTCAACTTATGGTATTCACATAACATCACAAAACTTACAACATTCAACCATTGATCAATTAACAAGAATTTTGTAATACTCATGATTCTCAGGTATTAATTTAATTTGATTTTAAGGAATAATTTGGGCATGAAAATTTTTTTTTTCATTGATCAATAGAGGAATGTGAGATTAAGAAATGACAAGATGTGTAATTAATTAGTGAATAGGGACTGGGGAAGGGTACATGTGACATTGAGGGAGACATATGATTACCAAGTTCAATGAGGGACTAAAATGTAATAAAAAAGTGTGGGGTACCTAGGTTTTGAGAAATACTTGAGTCGGATAAATTACAGATTTACCTTGGTTAGCATTGACTGGGGGTTAATTGGAGGGCAAAATAATAATTTCACCATAGAGGGGTATATATAAATGACCTCACACTATTTCCTCATTTTTTTCATTCTCTCTATCCTTCCTCACTCTATTTTCTAGCAACCATTCTCCACTGAGGGTTTGAGTCTCTGGTGACCACTATTGGAAGAGCAAGGAAATGAGGTAGGAAACTCACTTTCCCAACTTTCTCTCCATTTTTGCTCATTTTCAGACTTTGAGCATTTTGGGTTGATCTGGGGCTCTAATGGATAAATTTAGGTATTGGGTGTTGGTGTAAAATATTTTTACATGTTTTATAATAACAATGGAACAAGAACTTTAGAGAAAATTAGGAGGAATTCATGGTTTAGGGCTAAAGAACACAAGAACACGAAAATGAGAAAAAGTTAGGGTTTTAAATGGAAATTTGATGATTATGACTTGGATTATTGGAAATAATTAGGGTTTTGGTGTCAAAACACTTTTCAGATATCAAGGATAAAAACCCATGGAAGAAATCAAGTTAAATGGTGAAAATTTAACCTAAATCCATGAAAAACCAAGAGAGGGGCAAAAATTATGAAAACAGGGGTGGCTTATTGTCACTCCATTGCTACAGCGATGGAGCCAAAGCTTAATGCTGGCAGGACACATAGAGAGAGTTGCATTATATTTTTAGGTCCATTTTCAAATGGTCATAACTCTTTCATCCAGACTCTGTTTTTAGTAGATCTTATATCATTAGAAAGCTCTTTAAGTCTAGTTTCCAATGATGTTTGAAAAATCTTTACCATTTAAGAGTTATGACCAAAAGAGTGATCTAAGGTTAGAATTAGTGATAAGGATTTTCCTATTTTGTGACCTTAAGATGTTTTTACATGGTTACCTTATAGGGATGGATTCTTTGATGCATCTTCCACATTTTTAAGGATGCAATGGCTAGCTTAGAGTAAAGGTGAGGGATCTAGCTCTTCTCTGTGTGTTTACATATATATTTATTTTATAATTGACTAGATAAATGTAGTTTAAATACATTTATATGATTGGATTATAATATGTTTGGGGTACATATTATAAGCAATTAAGAGTCCTAGGGAGTAGATGGAAACTGTATAAGTGCTACCATTTTCCATTTAGAGCCCAAGGTAAAGTATCCATATATATTACCACATATATTTAGGCAAAAAGACATAATAGGAACTAGCACAAACGGGTGGTGATTGTTTTTATCTGTGATGTGTTTGACATGCATGATGGGAAAAATTGGGATCTATGGGGTACAAATAGAGATTGTATAAGTGCTATCATTCTATTTGGATGCCCAACATAAACTTTTGATAAATTATGCATGTGGGGGAATTTCTATATATTTTATTTATTCATGAATGTTGTGATTGTGGAAAGGATTAATCCATGAAAATGTGGACTCATGTGACAACTTTCAGTGACGAATTTGTGGGAACGAAGATCCATGTTGATGAAGCTTTGAGAAATAGGAATATGGGGATGCATACCCATATAATGAAATTCCTAAGTAGGACATACGGGGGAGTGTCGATTTCTAGCAAAGTGACCCAGGAGATATGGATAATGAGTCTGTGGGAACGTAGACTTATGTGACAGGACTCTTGAGCGATAATCCATGGGAATGCAGATGCATGTTAATGAATCTCTTGAGAGGGGAACCTATGGGAATGTCCCATGGGGTGTGACGTGGATGTTGTGTGCTGTAATATATGTATGTGTATTGTGTTGTATGAGGGTGGGAACTTGCCGTGGGAGTATAGACCTACAGCAAAGTCGAGTAATGAATCCTTGTACATGACTCTTGGGGGATTAAGACTAAGGGAATGTAGACCCTTAGCATAAAGCTATTCAGTAGTGACAACTTGCGAGGGTAAGTCTCATGGTTAGTACTCAATGAGGCATTCGTGAGAACATAGACTCACGAGAGGAGAACATGGTGTATTTATGCATGACATACTACTATATATTTATATTGCTTGTCTATGTAGGGTAGGGCTAGTTTAGGTGAGTCAGTGGATTAAACTCAACCCCTCATAGTTGCAAGTACAGAAGAACGACTGGACTAAGGACTTGCAAATCAAGGATGCTTTCCATGACATGGGGTAAAGTAATTTTATTTACTTTTAAGTTGACTACTTTGGAGATCTTAGTTTACATGTCCCAGTCTTTACTCTGCTTTCCTCTTGGCCAAACCCAAAATTCATCAAATTAGATCACTCTATTTTCATTGATTCAGAATTTTTACCATGCTTTTTTTTTCTTGTTCTCATCTGTGACACATTCAGCCTAGGGGATTCAGAAAATAAAATCTTAAATTCCAAAATAAAATCCACTTCTATTTCAAGTTTATAAGTTCAAAAACTCAACTCAAACAATTGTAGACCAAAGGAAGAAAATTTAATCAAGTCATCGAGGGCTCAGTGCTTACTCAATGCCATACTAGTTTTGTTATACTCTCCCACCTTCTTCTACAACGCTTCTTAACCATGAGGACCGCCATCTCAAAGAGAAATTTATCGACATTGCAGTGGACAATGAATAGAGAAAAGAGACAAGTTGAAACCGAGAAAAGGGATGTGAAAATTCAAGATAGTCATAATTTTTGTCACTAACCTAGAATTTCTTGCCTTCACCACCATGAGTCTTCTTTCCCATTAAGCTCCTTCATTCTCTCTCTTGACCTCCTCGATTTCACATGGACAAAGACGAAAAAAGGGAAGAAGATGGAGAAAGGGGGATTTTTGCCAGTGGTAAGGTGGTGGCCGACTATGGCCACCATGCAAGGGGTCTCTTTCCTTCTTGTTGCTGCACTCTCTTCCCTCTCTCGATCTCCCAGTTTGCCTCACAAAAAGAAGCCTCATGTGGCTTCTAGATGAAGCCAATATTTCATCCAATAGTAAAAAAAGGTACACGTGTCAAGTGCCCCAAATGTCACATACTTATCTTTTAATAAAAATTACACAAAACAACTACTTAAAAAGAAGTTTTCACTTGGGTCTTTATGGATTTATGAAAATTCCCCCTCATACCCACAAATCCAAAATTATTTTTTTTATTACTCCTCATCTTATCTTTTCCACCAAGAATCAAAAGTTGTATGCAACCTTTTTAAAATTTCCAAATAAGTCCTTAACAATTATTTATTTATTTATTATTATTATTATTTTAATTCTAATTCCAATATTATTCTCAATGACCCCAACACTTCAATTTAATCCTATAGATTTTAATAAATTTCCCATTTTTTATTTCTAAGAGTCCACGGTAGACTGTCGCAAAAACCCATGATGTTACACAACACCTGCTTAAGGTTTCACATTTCCATAATCATTTGATGAAAGAAAAGTTTTTAATTTGGCCATTTGAAATTTTCACTTGAACAAATCTTGGGACAATACATCATCCAAAGTACCAAAAAACTGCATGTATTACAATGTTACTCTTTCAAAGAAATACGGTCCCCATAACACGTGAATAGAATCAAACAATGAATTGTCCAAAAGAAGCAACCAGTGATCGATGAGGTGATAGAGAACAAAAAGATATCCTTCCAGTAATCACTGGGATTAGTAGGTATTTACCTCCCAATCTTGTCAATGAAGTTGGAAAGTAAATCATCTCGTGTTTACTCGCAATAGCCCGCATAGGCCAACAACCTATGTGACAATACATACATATTCCCACTTTCTTTCCTTCAATTCACAAATCCTTTCCATCGGGACATCTCTAAGAAGGATGGGGTATGCCAATCACAAAGCCTCTCAAGATCCCTCCCTACTCATCCTTTTCAAGGCCTTCAATTATTAATCACCAGTATTCTTCACACTATTCTCTCACCTTGCGTAAGCAAATACAACCATTTTCACACACAATCACATGCCCAAAGAACATTAGTATGCGCCAAATCACCGCCAACCATGGCATTTTGCAATGCCATCAATATGCTTATGATGATGTAGCTTAAGCAAATACAACCATTTTCCCACACAATCACATGTCGTAAGAACATTAGTATGTGCCAAATCACTGCCAACCATGGGATTTTGCAATGCCATCAATATGATTATGATGATGCATCTTAAAATCTGGAAATTTAAATTATAATTGAAGTTTTCCATGCCCACATATAATTATGACTCATGGCCCCAAAATATACCACACAAAAATACTCAAGAATGTTACTTCATTTCATTCATAATATGTCACTTACATATATCCCACAATGTGCCTGCACAATTTACCTCATTTAAATGCATATAAGTACTTTTCATGTATAATCAATCATACACATTATGTATCCATTAATAATTTCTAGTAAACAAGCCAAGTAGAGCAGAAGCTTCCTCTTGAATTCACCTATGCTCATTAATATACCAACTTATCCATGGTCACATTCCTCCTCCCAAAGTACCATTATCATTCCAGTATACCCACCATGCCAACTTGTTTCCCTTTTTCCCAATATCATCACACTAAGTCACCCATGAACTGAGGTTCCTGCTCCATCATATTATAACATTTCCTTATTCGTCATAACCTAACACACATATCCACCTCAAGAGTAGACTTTGCCCAGAGTGTCATGACTCGAAACTGGGGCCTAGAATTTTCATTACTACCTAGAAATATAACCATGACCAGACAATGACACCGCTGCAAGCCTAGCTCCCTTTCCCATCAACCATAACCACATACACTATATCCTAGGTGGCCTATCTGATCACAAAGCATACTAGAGTAGTTATCTTAAAAGTAAATAAAATTACCTCACCTCGATAATTGGGAGGTATTCTCGATCCACGTGTCATCAGTCTACACGTCCTTCTACACTTGACTCACCCAGAAATAGCCATGCTCTATATAAATATACAATATATGTATATCATAAAAAAATACCTATATATATATATGTATCTATATATATATGTATTGCAAAATATATAAATATATGTCTGTTCATACATGGGTTTCCATATATATCAGCACACATGTGGCAAAATGTACTTATGACATCTCACCTCCACCCGTAATTAGAACGAGTGTTTGGTACCTAGTACATTCGATTCCCCAATCCCGTTCAAACCCAATCACATGCGTAACCTAGGACCCTACACATGGTCCTAATCCATACCAGGCTACTCGCACAGACATATATATACATAGGCATACCACAACAAAGCAACACACATAACTCATCCTCCCCACGTAGGTCTACATTCCTAAGGGTGTTAATTTCCTAATTTTAATAAATAGGATTCATTTTGCTCATTAATTTGTAATCCCTTAATTGTATTTTTGTTTCCTTTGTATTACAAATAACTTATTTGTTTCCTTCCTTGTTGCTTCATTTGGATTTCTAAATTCCTACCATTTTGATTTTTATTTTCTAGCTTTGTTCTAATTTTCAGATGTTTTGTAGGGTTGATTTTCAATAATTGATGGGCTAATGAGGTGAAATATAAAGGGAGATCTTGTTGCAAAAAAGAAAGAATTTCTGCAGAATTTTTCACTAAAAGCGAAGTTTTCTTCGCTATTAGCTAGGATGAACAGTACCAGCGAATTTAGAGGTCAAATACCTTTTTATACATCTTTGGAGGGAATTCTGAGTTGGAAAAAGAGAGAAGAACCATTCTTGACCTAAGGAGCAAGAAAGTTTGTCTTTGAAGTATCATTGGAGCCAATTTCTCTACTTCCGACCTCGAACTTATGAATCTATCTCTATCTTTAGTTGATTTTTGTTGTTTTGTCACCATGAGTGGATAATTTTCCATTCTAGGGTTGCTATGAATTGTAGTTTTTAATAAGATTTGTTGTTTCTCTCTACTCTTGTGAACATCGACTTTGTTTTACAATTGTTTTCATTCAATGATTAATGCTTTCCATAATCTTGATCAAATTGTGGATTGATTTGTGATTTTGCTTGTCTTAAGAGAGAAAGTGAAATTAGACCAATGAATGAATAGTATGAGCCATGAACCTTAGATGTTGAGAGGAATTGATTTGTTAACAATATAGACATATAATCGCTAGCCTCATATAATCAATCATAGGCTTGGTTTGAGAAATTAGGTTAACTTAGTTGAGGTTTGAGAGAATCCTTCTAGGTAATGGTAAGCTTAGATTCTTTTGTATGTTGGTGAGAACAAGAGTTGGGTAGAACAACAATTCTTAGGAAGAATGAAAAGGATTAGTAACTCTAGACCTTTTTAATTGGTAATTTTCTTAAATACTTTTATTGTTACATTCTTTTACATTAATTGTTTCTTATTCAAACTTCATTCATTTAAATATTTGGTCCAAATAGTATATTCTAGTTTCTTGAGTAATAGGTAATTCAGTCCTTGTGGAGACGAAACTCAAACTTATAATTTTATTACTTGTACGACCCGTATACTTGCCGTGTCACCAACAACAGGGAACTCATTTAAGAGCACGTTGTCAGAGGTCTACGTTCCCATAGATATTTCACTCAAGAGTATCATCATATGGGTATACAACCTCATATTTTTGTTTCTCAAGGCTTCATCAACATGAATTTATATCCCTATGGATTCATCGTTGAGATACTGTCCAATACTTGATAGCTTCATCAACGTGGGTCTACGTTCCCACATATTCTTCACTCAAGAATGGTCACATGGGTCTACATTCCCATGGATCAGTTTCTCACTAATCACATCCACAAACACAAACATAGATAAGAATAATTACAACCCTTTTATGCTAGTTCATACTATTTTCTTTGCACGAATATATCTTGTGGTATGTATCAGCATTTTACATTTGGTACTTAATGGAAAATGGTAGCACCTATACCATTTCCATTTATGCCTTGTGACTTCCAATTATTTATTATATGTATGCCAAGCTTATCATTACACAAATACAAAACAGTATTTTTTTAATTAAATTTAGGAAGAAAATCATTGAATATAAACATACAGAGGAGAGCTAGATCCTTTACCTAGAATTGAAGCTCTCTCAGCTCCCGTAATGTTCCTTAGCCAAACCCCGAGCCATGACCAAACCTACAAAACACCAACCATGAATTTTAGTACACAACTTTCCAAGAAAACATGATGCACAGGCTGTGGTGCCTTGGACACCACAATACATCCCTAAGGAATCACAAGTCATCAAGCACTATAGCTTTCCCAAGGAAACATAAGCCATCAGGCGCCACAGCCCTCCTAAGGCCTTCATATATATAGGCACCTAAACCTGATGGTCTTGGGCTAGTTGGCGCCTGGGGCGCAGCCCCTTTTCTTCATTGTCTCGATGGCGCTATGTCTCTTGATTTTTCACACTTTTAGGTTAAATCTTCATTTAATCCAATTCTTTCCATGGGTTTTCATTAGGGATGTCTAGGGGATGTTTTGACACCAAAACCCTAATTAATTTCGAGATTCCAAGTTTGAATCTATAATTTTCCACTTAAAACCCTAACTTTTATATCTTAGATTTCTACTCTTTAATCCCAACTTAAATCTTGATTATTCTTTCAATTCTTGGTTCTAATTCAATCCTTAATCACTTAAGAAGGTTTTAAAACATTACCTAAGCTTAAAAGATCCCAAACAAGCCCAATTTCTATTCAACATCTCATAAATTTGAAAATAGAGAGAAAATGGGGAAAATGGAATGCCTACCTCAATTCCTTGCTTTTTTGGTAGTGGTTAGTCACTAGAGACTCGCCTTGCCACTGGAGAATGGTTGTCGAAAGTTTGGGTCTTGAACTTGAGTGGAGAAAGTTGAGAGGAGTAGAGAGAAAAGAGAGGGAGTGTTTGAGGGAGGAGGAAATGAGAAAAATGAGTGGGTCACCCCCCCACACACACATATATATACCCCTTATTGATGAAACTACTTTTTTGCCCTCCGGCTAACCCCCAATCAACTTTAGTTATAGCAAATCCGTAATTTTTCCAACTTAGGTATTTCTCATTTCCTAGGTACCACACAATTTTTCTTATTACATTTTAGTCCCTCTTTGGTCTTAGTATTTATCTGACTGCCTCATTGCCACGTTTCTACTCCCTTAAGTCCTAGTCACTAATTATTTTATACACCTTGCTATTTCTTAATCTCACATTTCTTTATTACATAACAAAAATTTTCCCTCGTATTCCTATTACTTAATAAAATCCAAAAATATTAACACCTGAAAATGATGGGTGTTACAATATTTTCCCCTAATGAAATCTGGTCCCTGAATTTCAACATCCTTTAAAAATTTTCCTAACCCACACATCTTCTTAGTGTCTTGCTAACTATTTCGTGGGCCAACCCCTCTCGGTCCCACACCTATGCTCTGAACATCCAACGTTCTACCAATACATCTGGTATGATTACCTAACTGTAATCATAAGTCAGCTCTTGCAAGGGAAGAATGTTCTCAGCAACAAGGAGCATTATGTGTAGTATCCTTCTGTCATCATGATCATAAAGGACTTTTTGACCTTATAGATTGGGGAAGTAATTATTATTGATAACTCTCCCAATGTTACCAGTTCTTTGTTCTGCTTTCTTCTCTTCATGGAGCTCTCTTACATATCGACAGGCAAGAGGTGCTGCTCCTATGATGGCCCTACTTATGATCAAATGGGATCTCCTCTCATTTTAAATGCACAATAACTTTCTCTAAGTCATAGCATCCATTAGTATGTCTGCATCCATTTGGTAGGATGGGATTACACCATTCATGTCACTCCTTGGCATATCTCTCTCATACCCTACCCTTAGGTCATCTTATAAAGAATGCAATGGAAACGTTTAGGACTAATGACCCTCTTTTACCTCGCCACAGTAAGGGAAAAGGAGAAATTGTCCCTGCCTACTGACTATGTTCTGATATCGAGCATTTTTATATACAATTTAGTCTCTATCTTAGTCCTTTTTGCATCTTAAATATTGTGAACTCTCTAATTTTATGATGTTTTGGATTTAATGGGTGTAAATTAATTCTAGAATTAATATGCTTCAATTTCATAATTTTATCCAAATTAATTCTTGTGCTTAATTTTCAGAATTAAATTCATTGGAGAGTAATTTGCTGACCTAGATGCTGACATGGACAAATTTACTGATGTGGCACTGACTTGGAGCATTCTAGGGCTGACTGGCTGTTGACTGGATTGGGGCCTACTATTTCTGCAGAAACGAGAAAGTTGCAGCAGAAAATAGCGTTAAAAACAATAGCAACATCAACATCAGAAAAAGCAGCAGAAGCCAAAAATGGAAACCACTTTTTTGCACCAGTAAAAGAGAATTTCTGTAGCATTTATTGTGTGATATGCTTTTGTCCAAGGTGCTAAACTTTCTAGTCAAAAGCAGATGGAAAATGATAGCTCAAGCATGCAAATTCGTCCTCCTTGCTTGGCTGAAGTTTAAGAATGCATTCAGACTCCATTTTCTGATGTTGAAGAAACCTATCTTCTTTCCCTTTCTGTAATTTCATTTTTCTTCTTCCTCCTTCTTTATGTAGTTTGGCTTCCATGGAAGGCTAAAACCTCATGTAATCAGTCTTGGTTGGAAACTAGAGATGTAACTTGAGTTCTTGAGCAATAACAGATAAGTTCTTATTCTGCACATTTCATTTTCATCTTGCATTTCTACTTCTGGTTTATATATTTATGTTCTTCTGGTTAGATAGCATAGATTCATTTTTTGGTGGTTTATTTACTGTCATTGTTTAATGTGGTAAATGAGATGGAAATGGCATGTAATGGTGTTCATCTTGCATGATGCTGGTTAGGTTATTGAGGTTATGCTGAGTTACATTGTAAAGAAGATTTTCTTGCTTATCTCTTAGTGTAATCTAGGCTAAAATATTTTTCTGGACAATTTATTTGAAAACCAGATGATGACAGACCTGAACTTAATATTAGAATGACGATAGTTGCAACTCTAGGGATTCCATGATTGATTGCATCTTTGTGTTCTGTTTAATTTTGTTTTTGTCAGTATTTATGTTCTGTTCTATTTAGCTACTGTTACTTCTGTTTTATATGTTAATTATGCAATCACCCCCTCCTTCGTGGTAGTTAATCAGTAAATAATTAGGGTAATTAGGTAGATTAGTGTAGAACAATTAATTAGGCAATTTAGAAGCAAGGCTCCAAGAGTGAAATGACCTAGGACGACCATTATAGCACAAAATTGCCACAAATTTAATTCTAGGTGACTCGGCGGTCGTTGTGGCTCCAACCATGTTCCGTCCATTTTCCTATATCTTCTTCCACATCCAGGCTAACTTACTTCTTTATCTCTAAAACCTTATTACTTATTCACGAGTCCCTTTTCCTCCTATTCTCTAAGGCTTTCTCAACAAGTTTTGTGAGCTACTGAGTGAGAGTAGGCCAATCGATCATCGATCATATACTAACCTTGTCATGTGATTCGTGCGCTGATTGGCCCCTTCTTAGTCATGTGCTTGTGATGCCCTGCTAACAGTGCACTCTTGGAACACTTTAAGCTCTCTTGAAAAGTGGGACATAGAAGTCCATCTATATCTTCTGTTCCTATTCTACTACCATTAACTTTCCTATACGGGCCATATTACATCTACCTTGATGCTTGCCTCGTCTAATTAGACCTATCTGACATACTTTCTTTCTTCCTAGAAAATCGTAATGGAGTTCTCACATAACTTCCCCCTTAGGCTTAGAGCCACCTTCAAGGCAAGTCCCACTCGCCATGATCACAATATACTTATGGCCTCAGTTCCAAGTACTTCCTAAAATCTGTTCCTCCTACTTAGTAAGTTCCTTTATTGTCTCAAACTCATCAACATTCTCTCTCTTTTGAGAGGTAGTAGCCTCTCATGGTCCCACCTAACCAAAAGGAGTCTCTAAAGGACTAAGAAATCCTCAACGAGCCCAACTAGCTCTCTTCGGATATCCACCTCACTCTATTCTAGCATAACTCTTTTTCCCTCACCTCCGAAGAGTATCGTCGATAAAATCCATCATGCTTACTTGTGCCACCCTAATATGACTAGGTTTCTCCTTAATCAGAGGTTTCCCTACCCCACTATTGTACTACCTCATGTACAATTCTCGTGCTCCAAGAGCACCTCAAACCCCCTAATTATCACCCAAGCTATGGACACAATCAAAGAACTCACCTCCCCCTTATGAGGTCCGTCACAAATAGTGACAAGCTGTGCCAAGCCCACCTCTAGTATCAACCCATTGGCTACCCTTAAGGGTGATCTAACTCAATGTCATTAGCTCAAATACATCCCATGCATGCATATAAACAAAGCATGTACCATTATATAATCACGATCGTATAACACATGGAGGTCATGAGGGTACATACAAGGTAAAAGCACCGGCGTCATTCAAATGCATAATTTGAATCTCTCAATTATGGTTTACATCAAGCCTGTTCCTGACCTTTCATAGTTTTGCCTTCCCTCCCTAGTCCACTACTAACCCTTTATCTAGATCCTCCCCCTCTCAAAGGTGTGAAGGAAGTTTTAGAAGTGGAGAGGGAGCAAGTAGACTCTCGTCTCATTCTTAATGCTGACAAAGGGTACCCCTCCAGTATCACGTGCTCAACTGCACTGACTATACACAAACTTCACATAACGATGCTTTCCATAATGGAATTCACCCAAACCAAGCATTATAGGGTTACCTCACTTGGTTTCGGATAAGTTCTAGTAACTCGTACTCTATTCCCATATACTATCTAAACATGCCCTCTTGTCATTGACTAAAAACTGCACCAACACTGAAGGTCCCCTTTCCATAGCTCCTTCTTGATTTCCTCTCTTATCCCGCTAATCATTCCTTGCCTATACAAGCTTCATCAAACTAGTCACTGCCCTGGATGTGGGGTACATTTACATTTGTAGCACCACAAGTTGGCACAATGACAAACAGAAGCCCTAAGCAAGCATTTTTGTCTACCCCTTTTCGATTGAATTTGGTACCATGCTCTCGTACTGCCATGAGCTCTTCTTAAGAACCTCAAACTCACAAGCTTTCACCAAACAGAAGCTTTGAGGAATGAACAACTCTAAGAATGTTCTCCTAAACCCTTTCTACTCCTTTGGTGGGCAATTTGGGGCTCTGTCACCCTTCGGTGTATCCCTTTGACAATGAGCTCTTCATTCCCAACTAAAATGAAGCTGACTCCTCATTTCGCTATTTTCATGCTACGACCGCCTTTTTGATTCTCCTTTCTTTCCTCTTAGAATTCTTAAAGGATCAACTTGAATCCACTATACCTGATAATAGAGTTTCAAGAACTCTCTGATCTTTACCAAGCTTTTCTCTTCTATCTGTTTCTAATCTATTGTTTATGTAGTCTTCGTGCTCCATGAGCATGATCTCTACACTAATCAAACACGTTCCCCCTTAGCGTCTCTATCGCTAACTATCCCAACATCAAAGATCTAGTCATGGAATCTTATTCTTGCCTTCCCTTCCACTTTTCGATAACCCCTTCTTTGTCACGACCCACATCCGGGTACATGATCGGTGCGAATGATGTCTTAGCTTATACTGCTGCAAGCCTAACTTTCCCTTAACTTGTTGCCTTTCATTAGCTAAATTATTCATTTAGTTAACTAAAAGTACATTTATATTTCTAATTTATCATGCAAGAATTCAACAAAAGGAGAATTCATTTACTTTTACAATCATAGTCAATATGAAAATTTCATTCTCACAATTACATAAACACATTTCCAAAGGTTCCCACTAGTAATTACATATGAGTTAATTTAATTAAATAGTGTAGCATAGCCTACTCGATTACAAGGCCTTTCTAGAAATTCCTACATACATACTTAACTAAAAATATATCACTATAACGTACCATACCCCGAACAAGGGGGAGGTTCTTGATAAGTGGTAGACGAGAGAGGGACTACTTATGGCACGAGAGGGATTTGGTGGATAATGAATCTGTAGAGGGACTAAACTAGAATGAAGATTGTTATGGGGTACCCTTTAGTAAAAAAGAGAGATAAATTTGGGGAGATTTATAAGTAAAAGATGGGAAATAAGTGATGGGAATGTGTGGCATCTCGAGCATGTGGAATATGTTTGAGATTGGAAAATTACTAATTTGCTCCCATTCAAAGATTTGACCATTTAGGTTGACTAAAGGCCTTTTAGTAATTCTTCCCCTTGGTGTATATATATGTGTGTCTGTGTGTCTGTGTGTGAGTGTGAGTGTTATATACACCACACATCAGCACCCATTTTCCCATTTCTCTCGTGCACTAACCTCCTTCATGCCTTGGCTCCCTTGCTTTCCATCTTCATTCACCTAAGACCACCTCCCAAGCTTCCAGTCATCATCCTCTGACATAGGTTTGAGTCTCCGATGACTAACCACTATTGGAAAGGAGTGGAATCGAGGTAAGCTTCACACTCCCATTTTTCTGCACAATTTTCGGGTTTGTGGGATTTTGGGCTAAAAATGGGTTTGAATGGGATTAAATAAGTTTGGGTTTTGTTTTCCAACATTTGTCATGCCCCATTTTGGGAACATGACTGGCACAGAGGTGGACTTCGTCCACCGCCTTAAGCTTAACCTCAAGTCATTAACACATGAAATAAATATAACATATAAGAGTTCCTTTTCAAACATAATGCAATAATTTAATACATGAATTGAAATTAATTCATGAATATAGTTATTCTGATCGCTCTATACAACTATTACAAGATTCCTAGGTGTTCTAATTTACTACAGAGCAACTCAACCCATGCCATAACAACTACCTATACTCGCTCAACACTAGAAGGGGTTAAGGACTTTGAGAGTTTGCTACTCCTCATACAAAGGCTTGAAAGTAATGGTTGGAACCCAAGAGGGGGGGTGAATTGGGTTTTATAAATTTTTCACAAGAATTAATTGGAAGTTAAAATGATTTTCTGTAAAAGTACAATGCTTAGGATAATAAATACAATACAGAAAATCAATGTGCTGTCAAGATAAATAATTATAAAGATCAAAGAATTAAAGAATAGATATCAATATGCACAAATTAAAGAGTAAGGGATAGAGAAAGCAAACTCAGAGATTTATATTGGTTCGGCTAATCCAAGCCTACATCCAGTCCTCAAGAGACCACTTGAGTATTTCCACTATAATTGCAAGTTTAATCCGGGTACTTGCAAACCACTACAACCACGCAAATTCGATCCGGGTATTTGCGAAACCACAATGGAGAATTTATAAATCCGGGCTCCTCCTCAACCCAAAGCAAGTTCTTCCAACACCGGTACTTGCGAACCTCAACTCAGAATAATATTGGTGTTGATCAAAATCAACAATACAAAGAAACTCTCTCTAAAGAGTAGATGAATACAAATGAAGCTCTAATAACTCTAATGATAGAGAATATGCAAGATTGGCTCAAGAATATTTGGATTTCTCTCAAAGATGATAGAACATGTTAATATATCATTGTAGTACTTTGTTCTTGCTCAAAATCGTGTATCTAAGGTCATATATATAAGGTTTTAAAAAACTAGCCGTTATATAGCCGTTACAGCACTTATTATGCAATCCAGGTGTCCATTGGTCGACCAGTGTGGCACGTTGGTCGACCAGTGTAGTCCAGAAGTGATTTATCAGTCACGTTGGTTGACCAGTGTAGATGGGGTGGTCGACCACCGGCTGGCAGTAGCGAAATACAAATTTTGAGCTTTCTTTAAAAATTCATAACTCCCTCATTTGAACTCCGTTTTAAACAAATAATATACCATTGGAAAGCTCTTGGAGTCTAGTTTCAAATGAGCCAAGTTTTACTCAAAAATTAGTTTTCGTTTAAAAGATATAATCAAAACACTGACTATAGGTCAGAACAGAATAATTTTTTAGTACAGTAAAATCAACTTTCAGTTTTTCAAACTATATTTTAAATAGTCATATATTTCTCATTTGGACTCCGTTTTGAATAAATAATATACCGTTGGAAAGATCTTTGAGTCTACTATCAAATGGGATTAAGATATTTGAAAAACGGATTTTTCATTTATGAGATATGATATAAGGAGTGACCAAAGGTCAAAAACTAACTTTTGTAAAACTTCATATCTCACTATCTTTTTGTTTAAAATGCTTGAGCCAATGTATGCAAATCTAAATCATTGAGTTGCACAAGTATACTAGCCTATATAAAATATACCTAATGTAAACACATAGGCTATCTTGATGCATCTAAGCTTCCAAGACTTCAAATCTTCTAGTTTTTCATTTCTTGGAACTTTATCCTTGCATGTTGTTTTCCTTGAGTGAAGCAAGATATTTCTTTTCCTTGTTCTTCAATCCTCAATCCAATGTTCACTCTTCTTGTTTTTGAACCAACCTATAAAATATGTCTTACTTGCAAATCCAATGGTTAGTTCAATTCATGATAATAGCATGATTCAATATATGCAACATATATATTAAGTAACATAATCATGCTTAAGTACTTGTAGCATATATATGATAATTAACCTTTATATAGATCAATGCTACATTTCAAATACATTTGTCATCATCAAAACTTATGGCATATAGCCTTAGGGCTAACAAGGCTCACCAGCTACACCAAAACCTGCTAGAGATGTAAAAGAGATGAGGTAAGCATAAAACTCAGTAAGGGAAAACAACATATGTAAAAGATTTTGCAAACCTAGCACCCTTGTAGAAGTAGGATTGTATGTAGATTCCATACGTCTTCACCAATCACATTACATACATAGCCAATATGAAATCTACAATCATAATTTAAATAACACTGCCAACACAAGGTTGTAACCTTGGTACATAAATATATAAGAGAGTCTACATAACCACCTGATCAATTATTCATTTTGCTTCATAGGCAACCCATTGCCCTACACAAGGTTTTTTATTTGGGTCACACAGGCTTCTATCTCAATTCATAATAGAGAGAGAGAGCCATACAGGCTTCTATCTCAATACACAATAGAGAGAGCCACACAAGCTTCTATTTGTAATCCATAAGGCTTCTATCTCAATACACAATAGAGAGAGCCACACAAGCTTCTATTTGTAATCCATAAGGCTTCTATCTCAATCCACAATAGAGAAAGCCATATGGTGCGTATAATTTATAGCACATATAAAATTCCAGCAAGTATACTGGGTCGCAACAAGTAATAAAGTGATAAGTAGAGTATCGTCCCACAGAGATTGAGGTATCAAATAAAATTCAATTAGGCTAAGTGAAATACTATTAAGACTTATGAAGGAAATTGCAGAAATTACACAAAAAGGGGGTGATGATTGAAACAACGCAATATAAATAACTGAAATTTAAATAACTAAACAGAAAACAAAGCAGAGAAAAGATGTGGACTTGTCACAAATTCCATGGAATTGTACATCATCATCCTTTCCTTTGAATATTTTTGGCTAATTCTGTTATGTAATTTTCAATCTAAAATTCTCAGAAAATCTTCTAAGACTAAATTATATTAAAATTATAGTTAGAAAGATCTTCACTAATCTATAACTCAAATACAATCCGATCAAGTCCTAATCACATCAATGCCCCGCAATCGCATATGACATGCTATCTCTTGTCCCACTCGTTACAAATACACAGCAATCGCATACATGTATAGATAACAAGCTTCATAGGACAACAAATAAAACAGAACTTTGGCCAAGAAAATACTCATTGGTTCAAATGAATTGAAGTACAATTTCCATTTCATCAAATGACCGATCACACAAGAAAATGGGATTAATTTCGTTCGGTCTAATCTGATTAATTCATAGACAAATTAATCTTCGAATCATTGAAGAACAATTCAATTAAATTACAATCCATTCAATGTTGGCTAATTTTCTAAAAAGGTGATTGAACCCAACATCTTGAAGAACAATCTAACTTAAGGAAATAATTGACTAAAATCTTAGATCAACCATTCAATTAAGTTATGAAGCTCTAGAAAATTATTCAAGCCACATAAATAAAACTATCTATATCTAGATAATCTGATTTATGGTGGAAATTACAAGGTCAAGCTTAATATCCAGCTAGATCTAGCATAGACATCAAAATCCCAAACTCATTGAAGGTTAATCAAGCATTCAATAGGAAGAATAATTGGTAAAATCCATTCAATTAAACGAAATTGCATTAAAACTGAATATGTTCAACAATAAAGCTTCATAAAACTGAACTACATCAATCCTTAAACTCATAAATTTACATGGAAGAGAAGGAGAACATGACAGATAACAGAAAATACAGCAGAAATCTAAGAAACTATGAAGGAAAAAGGAAGAAAAGGGAAGAAAATGGGAGAAAGAAAGCCAATCCCAAGTGGGAAGGCTTCCTTTCCCTCAAACCAAGCTCTGGAAGTCGCCTCTTTATGTAGCAGCCGCGAGTCTAAAGTCTGGAGTGAAGCCTCTTTTATTCTGACCTAAAAATCGCATTTATAGTGGCTCTCTGCGGCGCCAGCGCCAGGCGCTATGATCCCAGCGCCGGGCGCTACCTTAACCTAATTTTTCCTCTATATTCCACGCATCCTATTGACTTACTATTCTTGGCACCGGGCGCCAAGCCATTTTTTCAGCATTTTTGATTTACTCTCTATTGCTTGGTTTTTTGTCCAGTTCGAGCCCAGATGCCTCTAAACTCTGTAAAACACATAAATGAACCATTTTGGAGTAAAATTATGGAGTTAAAGCACATAAATCTATAATTAACTTTCACCCAAAATAATTGAAAACATTATAAAAATAGAGTTTTGACAAAATCAAAATGCAAAAAGGGCTAGAATAGAGGCTAAAATATATGAAAAATTGCATGTTATCACCATACAGTCTTCTATCTTAATCTACAATAGAGAGAGCCACACAAGCTTCTATCTCGATCCATAATCGAGAGAGCCACACAGGCTTCTTTTCAATCCACAATAGAGCGAGCCATACATGTTTCTCTTCTAATAATTAGTCATAGTACGAGAGAGCTACTCGACCCTTCATATTACCACCATTCCATTTTCATCGTTACAAGTACATACAATCATATTAAAAAACAAGGTCATCCATATACACCATAGACCAAGAAAATTATTCAACATTCAACTCCATGTATTTGAGGCAAGATTTAATAGAAGTCATTTTAGTTCTCAAGCATAAAAAATGGATAAATAAAATCATGATGACATTTTTGCATTTAACATATTCATACATATATAAGGATGGTTTGATAATTCTCATCACGCACCATTGCATACTTTAATACATAAGCTTGATTGCATCCAACAACACCCTATGCAATTTGTATATCTATTTATATATATAAACACTTATCAATACTTGAAAAAAAAAATGTACTTATAGCAATTGAACATCAAGGTCTTGCATGCTTTATATTTTCTCATCATACATGCTTTCATGATTTCCATGAAATAGAGTGAGTGTATCCATATCCACACATATATTCACATCTCAATGTAATACATAAGGGCAGTAAATACGCACCACATGATAGCCTATGCAGAAACACATATTCATCCATAACAAGATATTCACTTATATAATTTAGCTAAGATTTCATACACTTTAGGCCCTTTCAAAAGGGATCATCACTTAGAAAGGAAAGTGCAAATATGAAATAGTTTTCTAGCATATATATATAACTACAAATAAGGTAGGATGGATAATAATTTCCACACACGCAAGATAAAAACATGAATGAAGGATAAAGTAATATGTCATTCTTGTTCATACAAGAATAATTCTTTCACTTTCATACCTTACTAAGGCTTCAACATTGTAGGATAATCAAACACTTTAGAATTTGCATTTCCAATTGAAGAGGAAAGGTGTTTCCATTAAGATCACCTCATTGCTTCACTAAAGTCAATGTGGCCATTTAAAAATCATTGAATGAGCCTACTATGGAGCTAAAAGTCATGAGAATATCTCATTATGTATTATCTACCTTTCCCTACTTAACTTAGAGGTAAGTCCCTTTTAAACCAATTAAATTTCTCCACATGTTTTGTTTTAAGACTAGATTTCAAACCCTAGGCTTTGTGAATTTATTGGGCAGCCCTCACAAATCCAAAATTCATGAAATTTGGTAGGAAATATCCTTAATGTGTCTAGATTCTTAGATAAATATTTTATTTGCCCCTTCAAAACCACTATTTTGCCACTACTGCCCATACTGCCTCTATAACATAAGGGTCTCAGTTTTGCTTGCCATTGACCCCATAAATCAACTCTAAAACCCATGAACTTGGCAAGCATATACTCTAATGTTATGAAATCCTTCCATAAAAATTTCAAAGCAAAACATGACCATTTGGATAGTATAACACAGCCTTAAATAAAACTGGTCAGATTATGCTAATTTCTGAGGTAGTATCAGTTTCTCTATTATTTGACCTAGCGATGACTTTCTAAACACTATGAAACTATCCAGTTCATAACTACATATGCCAAGGAATGCCCCTAAAAATTTCAAGCCAAAATGACTTTATTTTGGGCAACAAAGCTAATCAAGTGAAATTGGGATGTTCAATGAAGTAAGATTCTAATAAACCTTTGCAACCATTTTCTATGATACCAATACAAGAGGTACACCAAATTTTATATTAGTTAGAGCTCATTTAGTGTCACAAACAGACCAAAAGTTTAGTAGCAACAATGACAGCAATAACTCCAACCAATTCCAATTTCATTATTCATAACCTTACACATTTTCTAAAATTTGGCTACCAAAATCAAAATAGTAAAATTTTTTTGGCTTCTACATTGCTCTCCCTACTATTTCTCAGTCCCTTACTTCCATTACCAAAGCTACACATACCAAATTTTCTTACTTAATTATACAAATAAATTTCCTTAATCTTACTCTCACACATTCCTTAAGTTTTAATGGCTCTCAACATAATTTCATACTCAACACACATATATTCACAGTATAAGCTTGAACAACACACATAAATGTAGTTAAAACTATTCCTATCCAACGCCCAACTCAAGAACAGTATAAGAAAGACTCCAAATCAGAAAAAAAAATGCAGTAAGAGGTTATGAGATCAATCCCCTTACCTCTCAGTTTGGCTCTCTGTTTTTCCTCTTTTCCTTCTCCATCCACCTTCTGATTCCTCTATTTGTGTATCAGCAACCATGAGTCACCACTATAGCAACTCAATCCCAGATGAATGCCACCCACACCGTCAGACAAGGAAAAGGAATGATGAGATCAAAAATTGCTTCCTCATCATTCTTTTTCTCTTTCTTTCTCACAGCTCTGTTTTCGGTTTAAAGAGGTGAGGGAGAGAAAGGGAGGAAGGTTTTTCTCTATCGTGGTAGTGGCCATCTAGCTTCTCTCTCTCACACTCTCTCACTGATGGCCCTTCTCTATCTCTCGGCTTCACTCCTTTCTCTCTTCTTTCTTTTCTCCTTCGTGAACTAGATGAAGCGAAACAAAAAAAATGGGGACAAATGTGTTGGTTGCCTTACATCCAAGGGTGGAGAATTGAACATATATCTTCATCTCCACATGCCATGTGTTTGCCCATTAGTTTAAATTCACAAAATTACAACACCTTTTTAATCATAAGTCACCTTTTTCCTTGTGATTTCCAAATAAAAGAACTTTCAAATCATTCTCAAGGTCTAAAGATATTTTTATCTTTATTTTATATTTTTTTGGTCATACATTGCCAAAAAATTATTATCATTATTTTCACTTAAGTCACTCGTTGAAAATTTTCTTGGAAATTTCTAACAATTAAATTTAGATATTCCAATATTTTTTTGGTTTGACTATATTTCAAATTACCCCCAAAATTTTACATAAAAACACATAACAAGATTAATACATTCACCAAGTGAATTAAAATTCGTGGGTAGTACAACATTCCTTCATGAATGTTGATGGATTTGAAGTAAAAGATTTGGGAAAAAATCAATGAGAAAGATGGGTAATTCATGGGTTGAAGTCCATAACAGACTTGGTGGAGAAAAGCTAGGTTTTGGGTGAGGAAATTGGTGGTTTGGGAGTGAATCTTTGAAAACAAATTGGATGTAAAGTTTGAGAAAGTTTTCTAACATCTAAAATTGAAATCCTATGGAAAGAATTATGAAAAATGATCAAGGAATGCTTTAGGTACAAGAGAAAACCAAAATGGGATAGAAAAACACAAGGACAAGGGTGGCTTTTGGGTGCTAGCTCACTTAAGCACAAAAAGTGTCCACTTAAGTGCACAGCCACTGGAGACCACTGATCTCTGCACGCAGATGCACGTTTAAGTGTGCAGAGTCTAGCTTTATGTACTGAATTGGCTTGAAACTCATATTTGAAGCCGTTTTCTCATAGGAAAGCATCCCTCCTTGCATCGTTTATCTTTGAAAGAGTAAAACAAGTGGATTAAAGCAAGGATTTGAGGTGAGGGGACCTTACCTTACCTTGCTTGTTTTCCTTTTCTAGGATTAATTTCCTAGAGTTGTGAATTGTGTAAACATGTGATGTGATGATATTATGATTAACATTATGAACACCTAATTTTTCCCTTAAAATAAAATATAAAAAAATAAAATAAAAAAAATACAATCTTATAAATAAGGTATTCTAAATTAAATAAATAATAAATAAATTAAAAAAAGAGATAAGAAGATAGCACCAAGATTAGTACAAGAGAGTAAGCCATGAAAGGCGAAACTGATCTCTTGCTCTATGGAAGGCAGAGCCACGAAGTTGACATGGGGGTACGTCGGGCATTGAGGAATATATAGACATCCATGACCCTTCTGCTCGTTATGGCAGTTCATGATAAATAGGAGCAAAGCATAGAAGAAAAAAGAAAAAAGAAAAAAAGAACAGAGCACAACGAGGCGTATTGGAGAAGAAAAACAAAGTATGGCAAAGAGAGCCACAAAGAGCAAATGCGGAGACTCGAGCGAGAGAGAAATCAACACATACAGAAGCTTAGTATAATCTGACCAAAAGTACGACATAGGAAGAAAACTCTAGCAAACTTTGAATACAATCGGGATGAGGTACACGCTAAGACCCATAGCACAACCCCCTCTTTTGAGTCACCAATAATAGAGCATAGCGAGATACCAAAAAGAGAAGCAGAGCCGTGATGATGAGAATGTAAAGACACCACAGGGAAATGGAGGTATTTGAAAATGGATGGAAATTGGGTTTGACGTGTGTGAACCTTTGTGAGTTATATATATCTGGATGTGTGCCTATATATATCTGGGTGTATGTGTTATGTAAGCTAATATATATATATATATATATATGGGTACATGCCTGTGTATATCTCCATGTACGTGTATCAATTGATATGTAGGATAAATATATATAATATAAATGTGTATATATTAGTGCGTGCACATGTGTTTATATATATATATATATGGGATTGTGTATATGTATATAATATATATTTATGTATATATGTGTACTGTACATGGTCTTCTTCCTTTTTCTCTTTTCATTGTGAATATCTTGACAGATAAGATGAGTTATAAATATGGAATTTCTTTTTTTTTTTTAACTATTTTGCTGATAATGAGTTGGGAAACTACTGATTCTTTTGGAATAATGCATTAACCCCTATCTCTAGGCAAATTTTATCATCCTATTGCGCGATTGTTGATCAATGCCATAGGACAATAATGAAAAAAAAAACCAAAATAATTTTAAAGGGAAGTGGCCGATTGCGTTGGAATAGATCTTTTCTTATTTTTATATAAAATTCCCACAATGCGATTGTATAACCATATAAGTAGGAAAGAATTTTTCTTAAAAGAAATAAATTCATTGAGTTTATATCCTTTAAAAAATTAGACAAAATATTCATTACATGATTATATAACAATGTTCGTTAGGAAATGTCTCTTAAAATGTATTCTTTTAAAATAAATTTCAAACACTCAAAAAATATTCCTTGATAAATGATTTTTTAAAAAACAAAAGACATCTCTTTATCAACACATTACTAATTTTTAATAAACTATGTGGATTTTGATCCTAATCGCTGGATACGTAGGCCTTAGGCAATGCACAGCCAAGTCCAACCATGTATATATCTTTGTTTGTTGTCTTTTTCCATTTTTTTTCTTTTTTGGTGATTGATAAGGGTAATTATTGAAAGTGAATAGAAAATGATTGTACACTTTCTAAATCAGACGTATAGGGTTCTTAACACCTTTTCTATGTAATTCAACTTCCGAACTCAATTTTCTCTAAACGCATATCATTAAATTTAAAGGTTTTTTCAAGTTTTTCCTAACAAATTAAACTTTGGTGGGGGCTCCTAATAAAATTGGTTTTCAATTTTGAAAGTTGATTTTATACTATTCCTTTCTTTCAAAAAATGTCGGCCGGTCACATTTCGTGTTTGACAATTTGGAGACTTCACTGGGGACATCGAGAGTTGATATTGATTTATTAAGTATGCAACTAAATTTTATTTTCGCCTTAATTACCTTATCATATTTTTATTTATTTTTCAATCATTTCACTTTTGTACATATTTGTACATATTGTTTTTTTCCTCTTTTTTTTTATTGTTTTAAAGATGTGAGTAGATTGGTCGAAAGATGTATTTGCTTCCCTAGCTCACACATTGTGCACTAACACATCCATCACACACATTAGTCGTATACCCGGGCTGAGTGCAACCATAGGATATAAGGAAGTCTAATGATGTCATAAAGAGTTTATCCCTTATGGGGATCACGAAAGCTTCTACTTAAGCTGTATCTCTTTTGTCTGTATAGAGTTTATAGAGAGCATAACTCTTGCGTTCTCAATGCTAGCAATCAGAGTTCCCGATGAGTTTTGGCTATGGGGGCAGTTGAAGGACCTTTAAATCCATAGGCTTGTAGATTCACCCTGAAACTTGCGCACTCTTAATTGGTCTAGAAGACCGATCAATGTAGAACCCATAAGCATAGGAATCCTTAAGTAAAACACATAATAAGTACCCTTTATTAGTTCTTAATTTTGTATATCCTCATCTTTTCTTTTCAACTATTTCTCTTCTTTTCATTTCCAATAGATTAGTTTTCAAACAACAATGGTCCTCTCCCATTTCTAATTTTGTTCAATTTTTTTACTCGTTTTCCTCATTAAAAAAAGGCTTTTCAACTTCTGAATATCATCAAACCTTTCTCTATATCATTCAATACTTAATATCTTTTCTTTTCCTTTTTTTAATAAAATAGTTCTATTTCCTCTGTTGCTTGGAGTTAATTGTTGAAGCACAAGTAAAAATGGATTTTTTTGACAACTATTCTTCTTGAAAACTCATGAAGGCTCACGAAGAGCGTAAAAGTCACATTATGCAAAGCCGTCATATGAAGAGCAGACAAATTCATGATTTTGTTTTAGAAGATCAGTAATATTTTAAAAATACTTAGGTTCCAACAGGAGATCTTTTCAAAAAGAGGAAAAGAAATAATATTAAATCATTTTTAAAAAACCAACTCTTTGTTTCTTTTCAGAGAGAGCAAACTTCACCATTGCGCTCCTAAGGTAAAATTGTCTAACCATACCTTACCATCGACTCGTGTATACAACACACGCTCATGGAGTAAGATAATGGAAGGCCAATCAGGAGACAATCAAAGAATGGAAAATGACTCCACTGCATGCCTTGAGGCCTTAAAAGGGCAATTTGCTCAGATGACTGAAATGATCTTATCATTAACAGAAGAAGTGAGAGGAAAGCAAGCAGATGTATTTGCTATCACTTTGATGCCTGTCACTATTGAAACTCTGAGGCTAACAATCTCATGCCAGCATATGTTAATCCTGAGGTAAAAGCAAACAAGACAACGGTCATTCCAGTACCAGATAAGGGGAAGAACCCCCAAACTCAAATAGCGGATACACTTAGCCATATTGATCAGAATATCAGGGAAGATGCCACGCAGGGATATCCTGGTGATGATCCCACTTACACACTCCAAATTCTAGCCTCAAGGATTGAGAAAGAAGATAAAAGTCTTGAGGAAATTGGAGAAGTCAAAGACCAACTGCGTGTCTTACGAGGGCCAGTATCTTGGGGGTCATTAGAGTTAGATGAATTATGTCTAACTCCTAAGATAACGATTCCAAAAGAGTTCAAGATGCCAGAATTCTCCAAATACAATGGTACTAGTAACCAGTTTACCATCTAAAGTCATGTTGCACCAAGATATGCATATGGTCCAGTAACGAGAGGTTCTTGATTAATTTTTTCATTGAAAGCTTAACCGGAGCTGCATTATTGTGGTTTATGCAGTTGGATCAGTCAAAAATAAAAAAATGGAGAGACTTGGCAAAATTATTCATGAGACAATATAAGTTTAATTTGTAGACGGCTCCGACTAGAGAGCAGCTGAAAAGCAATGACAAAGAAAAGTTCTGAAAAGTTCAGAGAGTATGCCCAAAAATAGAGAGTAACGACATCACAAGTGCAACCCCTATTGATCCAGTCTGAATTCTGTTCCTACTTCATCCGTACTTTGCCAAATCCTTTCTATAGAACTATGCTTGGAACACAAGTCATCGACTTTGTGGACTTGATTGAGATTGGGGAAAGAATCGACGTTTTCTGAAGGAAAACTTTCAGGTCCCCAAGAAGAAAGTAGCTCAAAGAAGGGGCAACCCGTAAAGAAAAAGGAATAGGAGGTGAGTTATATATAGCCAATAAGATCTTACCCTCAGCAACAATCTTATTCTTATCGAGTAAGTAGTCAGGACCAAAGTCAACCATTGCCAAATAAACACACTCGAAAAGGAGGACAAAATGGTCCACAGCAAATAGATAATCGCCCATGGCTAAACTTTGGCACCACAAATGCTGAGTTATACAAAAATCTTTTGGCCGCTCATCTCCTAGTGCCTCAACTTGCTAAAGTGGTGAACCCTCCATATCCAGCATGGTATGATCCAGCTACTACATGCTAGTTTCACATGGGAACTATTGAGCATTCAATTGAGAATTGTACCATATTTAAAAGAAACGTGTTGGCTTTGGTTAACTCCAACCACATCTAGTTAAAGGCAGGACAAGAAAGTGGTTAAAGCCTCTTTGATCATAGGCCATGAACAACAATATAACTGAATCTTTGGTGTTAATTTATCATCTTATTTAGTGCTTGTTATTTAAAATTTTAAAAGGACTTTATATTTTTATTTCTTGTTTAACTAGAGCAATATGCAATATGCAATTATTTTTCACTTCCATTATATTAATCCTTTTATTCCATTAATAAAAAGTCATTGTTTTCTTTCCCTTATACTTGTCTATTCATTTCTTTTCTCTATTTTTATTCATTTTATTTTTCATGTGATATTTCTTGGGAAATCTTAACTTAATGTGAATATGGATAAAATCTAAGGATGATGCGAATATAAGACCCCAAAGCTGATTCAAAATTCATTCAGGGTGTATCCCATAAGCAAATTGAGTCAAGGATATAAGGCATTCATTGTTTTCCTAGACAAAAGAGGATATTATCCCTAGTCACCTCATTTGAGCTAGAAATAGGGTTCATGTCATTTACCTACCATAAATGCCAGGGTGAGGTAGTTTTTAACATGTTTTTATGTCAAAAATTAATAAGGCAAGAGAGGGTCTAATTCTTTCACTATCCATACACTAATTAACTGTTGTTATCCCCTTTATGCCTATGATTCTCTTCAAATTACCCATGAATATGTCAAACCTAGGAAACAATGAGTATTAAATACGAGAGGTAGTTTTGGCATCTAGATGATCTGTCCCAAACATCAAAAAGCAAAACAAAAAGTAGAAGAAAATGAACTTAGAAAAGAGAAGGGATGAAAAAAAAAGCCAAAGGTGAAAAATTGAAAAAGATCCCTAAAAAGGAAAAAAGAGGAAAATTACAAAATTCATCTCTAGTAATATCTAGCATTTTTATATACATTTTAAACCCCATCTTGGTCTATTTGCATTTTCATCTATGAAAATTCTCCAATTTTATTACACTTTGTGATTTATTGGGTCTAAATTTTGGATGGAAAATGAATTATTTTCATATTTTAGGACTTCAATTATTAAAGACTCAATTTAATCCATTTGGCTATTTTACAAAAATTAATTTTGGAGATTTCTTGATAATGTGGCATTGACATGGCACTTTTGTTGACATGGATGAATGTGGTACTTTTAGGATGAGTAAGACGCTGACTTGGCACTCCTTTCTACTGACCTGATGACATGGACATGTGGGGCCCTCATTTCAGATTTATCCAGCCCCTTTTTGCCATGCATGCAACCTCTTTTTCCTCAAACTTTACTGGAAATGGAAGCTGCAGGTGTGCCTCAGATTCTACACACAAAAGAACTCTCATGCTGCACTTATTTTATGCTTTCTGCTGATTGTTTGCTAGCTGCCACATCTGCTGAAGAAAACAGCAACACCTTAGCACCCTTTTGAAAGTCAACTTCAAGGCATCTAGGGCAGAATATTCCATAGACATTTAGCATCAGTTTTGTAACTTAGAACACATATTCTTCATTGCTGTAACTCAGGAAAAATTCGTAGGTCTATACTTTCTATTTTTCTCTTTACTGTTTTGCTTGTTTTGCTCACATGGAGGGCTGAAATCTCTTTGTAATCAGCCTTCGTTGGAACTGAAGTTGTAATCTGAGTTCATGTGCTTAATAAGATAAGTATTTATCTATTTATTCCATTTTTGTTTCTTCTTTGCCTCTGGTTTATGATTTATGTTCTTTTGGTTAGAGAAGCATTCCATTTACTAGTTTTACACTTTGCATATAAGGAGTGTTTACTATATATAGTTGAAATAGTAAATGAAATGGAATTGGTATGTAATGTTGGTTACCTTGCATAAATTTGATTACATTTATTGGAGTCACATCAAGATTATACTAAAGGAGTTTTTCTTGATCATAACTTGGTGTGATTTAGTCTAGAAGTTCCTTCTTGGACACTCTATCATTTATATAATCAGATGATAAATAGAACAAGGACTTAGCATTTCAAGAGAACTAGGAAGATTACATCTTCAGGAAAGACCAAGGCTGGTTGCGTTTTTCTGTTTGCTATCAATCCTTTTTGTTATTGTTTTGCTACTAATTTGTTAATGGTTTACTGTTGCTATTTTGATCCTTTTTTATGCTATTGTCACAACAAACCCCCCATGTTAATTAGGTTTTAATTAGCGTAATTAGTGTTAAGAATAATTAATTAGTGATTCGAAGTAAGGCTTCTCAAGTGAATACGACCTGGGAATCACTATATTGCAAGATTGCCATGAAATCAATTATGGGCGACTAGACATTGTAATGGCATGAACCATCTAGCTATGAAAAATCATTAAGGAAGGAGTGCTTATCTTAACAGAAAAAAAAAAACTATGAACCCTTAAAGAGGGAGCTTAGTTAAGAACAAAGAGCTAAGTGAATGTTGCCAAGACTACACAACACTTAAAAGACATAATTCTCATTGTAACCCAACATGAAATTTGGGCGTTTATACCTTTTCTTCTGAAGCCATCGCTATTGACCCATTAAGCCACGTTACAACCTATAAGTGCTCTATCTTATTAAAGGAATTTTAGGCATAAGATTATAGGGAAGAAGATAAAATTGAAGAAGTGGGATATTGGCCTGCTAATCTTGAGCCTAATATCCTTTTAAGTCAAAAGCCAATTTACCATATCCACGTTACAAGCATTTAAATTCCTCATTCATGTTTGGTATGCTTAAACTAGGACACATGCTTAAAAAACAAGAGAGATAAAATGAAAGTAAATTTGAAATTGGGGCAACAACTTGACTTAGACCAAATCCTTTTTGTTCACATTAATCAAAGATTTATGCAGGGAATATCTTAGGTTTTAAAATGGGGCATCTTTCCATATCTCTGCACTGTATACGTTTGTTTTGCCATTGTGAAACCATTAAACATTGTCTGCATACTAGTTTTGCTCAATATCTCTTAAATTCACAAGATTTCTTTCTTTGAATTCCATACCTTATCATTTTTGCGTGTTTCACATACATTGACTTAGTTAAACAACATAAATGTGTTTCACTTGATGACAAAACAAGCACTAATAAGTAGAGAAATAAAGTCAAAAGGATTTGACCACAAGATCTGTGGTGAATGTGATTTGAAAGCTATTCTTGAAGGGAATATTAAGTTTGTATTAATCCTATAAAGGTCACTACAATCATAGTTACATAACTGGGGCAAAAGACCCAAATGTCACTAAGCATCATTTTCAACAAGGTGCTATCATTTTCCAGCTAGATTAGTCTTTGGCAAGCAGACTTCTCTCATTTCTTGAGGAGAGCAAAAATAATGAATAATATGTCTCAAGACTGGGGCGATGCCACCATCTATGGTTTATGGAACATATCTAGCCATGTCTATTGGTTGAAGCCTTAGAGTGGTAAACATTATATCTCAAGAAATCTAAGAGTACTGGGGCAATTTCACATTGCGTGAAAAAGTCATAATGTCAAAAAAGGCAAATTAATCCTTATCAACATGTTAGTGGACAACTCCGTCAAAGAAATGAATGTCAAGTCTGGGGCAACGTCCCAATTCACAATACAACAAGTCTTTCAAGCAAGAAGAGGGTTTGGTCTGGTTTGATGAAATTCTCCAAGGAAGTGCAGTCATTTTTAAAGAAGTAAAATTTCTTAACTTTGTTCTTGCATGTCATGCATTTTTCAATTTAACTCTGGCAAGCTTTAGGCTTGCCCAAGTCTTTAGTGTAGCCAAATAAAAAATGTTGCTTTAGCTCAAGTTTTGCCATGCCCATTAGTAGTGACAGCTTTTGCCTAAGTACTGCCATATCCAGTAGCAAGTGACAGTTTTCTTTTGGCTCAAGTATCACCATATCCAATAGCTGTGACAACTTTTCACCTAAGTACTGCTATATCCAGAAGCAGTGACTACATCCATCATTTTAAAGCCTGGAGATGACCGGAACCCATCATTTCAAAGCCCGTAAACGACCAGCAACCACTATTTTAAAGCCTGAAAATGACCGGTACCCATCATTTCATTACCTGGAAACGACCGGCACCATCATTTTAAAGCCTGAAGATGACTGGCACCCATTATTTCAAAGCTGGAGATGACTGGCACCCATCATTTCAAAGCTTAGAGACGACCGACACCCACTATTTTAAAGCTCGAAGACAACCAGTACCCATATATTTAAAGCTCAAATACAACCGACACCCGTCATTTCAAAGCCTAGAGACGATCGACACCTAACTTTTCAAAGTCCAGAGACAATCGACACCCACCATTTCAAAGCCCAGAGATGACTGACACCTATCTTTTCAAAGCTCGGAGATGACTGGCACCCATTTTTTCAAAGCCTGAAGATGACTGGCATCCATCAGTTTAAAACTTGGAGACGACTGACACCCATCTTTTCAAAGCTTAGAGATGACCGACACCTATCATTTTAAAAGCTTAGAGATGACTGGCACCTATTTTCTAAAGCCTAGAGACAACTGGCGCCCATCTTTTCAAAGCCCAGAGATAACCGACACCCATCTTTTTAAAGCCTCAAGATGACCGGTGCCCATCTTTTCAAAGCTCAAAGACGACTGATACTTATTTTTTCAAAGCCTAAAGATGACCCATCTTTTCAAAGCTTAGAGATTACCAGCACCTGTCTTTTTAAAGCCTGGAGACGACCAACACACATTATTTCAAAGCCCAGAGGTGATCGGTACCCATCTTTTCAAAGCTTAGAGACGACTGGCACCCATCATTTTAAAGCTTGGAGATGGCCGAGACCCATCATTTCAAAGTCTAGAGACAATTGACGCCCATATTTTTAAAGCCTAGAAACGATCAGCACCCATCTTTTCAAAGCCGAAGATGACCAACACCCATCTTTTCAAAGAGCAGATACGATTGGCACCTATCATTTTAATGCCTGAAGACGACCAGCACCCATCATTTCAAAGCCAAGAGACGACCGGTACCCATCTTTTCAAAGCCTGGAGATGACCATCACCCATCATTTGAAAGCCTAGAGACGAATACTACCATTTAAAGGCTCGGAGATAACTGGCACCTATTATTTCAAAGCCCGGAGACGACCGACATCTACTATTTCAAAGCCTGAAGACAATTGGTACCCATCATTTCAAAGTCTGGAGACGACCAATACCAAGTCTGAAGATGACCAACACAGTTCAAATATGTCATGATCTCATGACTGGTTCTTTTTTGTGGTGCTTATTAGTAGCACCTCGACAAAATTAAGTGTTCTTTATCTTTACTCACTTCTTAAGGAAGAATATCTGAAATATCATTATCTATGATCTTATTTAAAAAATTAGCAAAGAGAGGCAACTATGAACACCTAATTTTGTCCCTTAAAATAACATATAAATAAAAATAAAATAAAAATAAAGACAGTCTTATAAATAAGGTATTCTAAATTAAGAATAATTAATTAATTAATTAATTAATTAATTAAAAAAAGAGATAAAAAGGTAGCATCAAGATCAATACGTGAGAGCAAGGCGTGAAAGGCGAAACTGATTCCATGCTCTATGGAAGGCGGAGCCATGACGCTGATATGGGGGTCTGCAGGGAGTTGAGGAATAGATAGACATCCATAACCCTTCTGCGTATTATGGCAATTCATGATAAATAGGAACAAAGCATAGACGAAAAAAAACAGAAAACGGTGAGATGTGAGCACAGAGTTGGAGAAGAAAAATGAAGTACAACAAAGAGAGCCACAAAGAGTAAATGCAGAGACTCCAGCGAGAGAGAAATCAACACATACAAAAGCTTAGTAGAATCTAACCAAAAGTACGATAGAGGAAGAGAACTTCGGTGAACCTTAAATACAGCCGGGACGAAGGACATGCTAAGACCTAGAGCACAAGCCCATATTTTGAGTCACCAAAAATAGAGAACGGTGAGATATCGAAAAGAGAAGTAGAGCCGTGATGGTGAGAACGTGAAGACACCACGAGGAAACAGAGGTATTTAAAAAATGGGTGAAATTGGGTCTGACATGTGCGTGAACCTTAATGAGTTATATATATCCAGATGTGTGCCTACGTATATCTGCGTGTATGTGTCATGTATGCTATATACATATATACATACACACACACACACATACACACATACACACACACACACACACACACACACACACACACACACACACACACACACACACACACACACACATATATATATATATATATATATATATATATATCTGGGTGCGTGTTTGTGTATATCTCAGTGTGTGTATGAATTTATATATAGGAAGTGTGTGTATATTAGTGTGTGCATATGTGTTTATATATATATAGGAGTGATTATATGTATATAATATATATGTATGTATATATGTGTACTATACATGGTCTTCTTCCTTTTTCTCTTTTCATTGTAAATATCTTGACATATAAGATGAGTTAAAAATATGGAATTTCTTTTTTTTTAAACTATTTTGCAGATAATGAGTTGGAAAACGACTAATTCTTTTGGAATAGTGCATTAACCCCTATCTCTAGGCAAAATTTATCATCCTATTAGGCGATTGTTGATCAATGCCATATGATAATAATTTTAAAAAAAAAACCAAAATTATTTTAAAGGGATAAGAGGCTGATTCTGTTGGAATGGATCTTTTCTTATTTTTATATAAAATTCCCACAATGCGATTGTATAACAATACAAGTGGGAAAGAATTTTTCTTAAAAGAAATAAATTCATTGAGTTTATATCCTTTAAAAAATTAAACAAAGTACTCACTATGCGATTGTATAACAATGCTCAGAAATATCTGTTAAAAAGTATTCTTTTAAAACAAATTCCAAAAACTCAAGAAATATTCCTTAATAAATATTTTTTTAGAAAAACAAAAGACATCTCTTTATCAACACATCACTAATTTTTAATGAACTACGTGGAATTTGATCCCAATTGCTGGGTACGTAGGCCTTAGGCAATGCCTAGCCAAATCCAACCTTGTATATATCTTTATTCGTTATCTTTTTCCATTTTTTTTCTTTTTTTGTGATTGATATAGGTAATTATTAAAGTGAATATAAAATGATTGTAAACTTTATAAATCAAACATATAGGGTGACTAACACCTTCCCTATGTGATTCAACTTTGGAACTCAATATTCTCTAAATGCAAACTATTAAATTTAAAGGTTTTTCCTAACAAATTAAACTTTGGTGGCAACTCCTAATAAAATTAGTTTTCATTTTCGAAAGCTGATTTTACTATTTCTTTTTATTTTTTTTTCAGAAAATGATAACCAGTCACATTTCTGATGTGACAAACATGTTTAAAATCTTACATGCTTACGAATTAAGCTTACCCGTGTGTGGATGATGAATGTGAATAGCATAGGGGAATCTATGCTATATGTGAAATATATAAATGAATTGTGGTTCTGGTGGTTAGAATTCTATGCTAGATAGTGGGGTAAATGCATATATGTATGCATATATAAAAATGTATATACTTATATACTTATGCACACATGGTTGAGACATGCAGGGTAGGGAGATGTTATCATTATGCATGGCTGTGGTTGTGTAGATTTATTTCCATGTGAAATGTGAGGCTTGTACATGTAATGTAATTAATATTATGCCTTCGAGCAAGTTGTGGCCTTCGGGCAAAATGATATAAGTAGTCCACCTTCTTCCCATGTGTAAAAGTTTATTGAATACACAAGTGCATGAATAGTTTCACGATAACAAAAACACGTGCTAAGAGTTTGAGACCCATGTATTGAATCATGATGTAAACCATTTGTGGATTTGGGGTGTCTAAACTCTAACATATGTATAAAATGAGTTACGAAAAAAGGGCGATGACCGAGAAAAATGAAGCAATCATGAGAAGAACATTGTGAACTTGGATTGTGCCATTATTTGACATGTGTTGATGAACACATTATTTGGATTAGCACAGGGATGAGAAATTCGTGGTACGTCCATGAGAGACGAAATAAGGAGGAATCTTAGAATTGGCTAATGAAAGCAATGTGGTATAATAATTCATTCCTCCCTTGTAGACATATATGTTGAGGGTGTGAAATGTAATAAAGGGTATGATGAGATGACATGATGTGGAGTGATGATGATGGATGATGATGGGAACGAAAGCAAGGTGTGGTGCTTGAACGTGTGGTTGCTTTGTGATGATATGAATTGATCTTTGTATGGAATGTGATGAGCTTATGTTGTGGGTGTGGAAAAGTGAAGATGATGCCCTTATGGGTTGTATTGACTATTCCGTTATGGCAGTGCCTTGTGACTAAATTATATATGGATATCCTCACATATTTGTGTGTGTGTAGGTTACGGTAAACCCTTGGTTACCAATGTGCAATGTGGGTGAATTATCTATATATACATATACATATGTATAAATACATAAATGCATGGATGAAAAAATGTGGATGATTGCACATAGGGTACATAGGGGGTGTGGAATTGTGGATACAGGCTAATGGTGGCATTTGTATGATTGTTGTTGAGTGGTATGATAACTGTGTTGTTGTTGATTTATATTCTTGTTATCTCTTATGCTTACACATGTGTGTTGTGGTGGGAAAATCATTGGGATTGATCGATGGGGTGCCTACGCATAGTTGTCTGATTATGCTCATCAGATCATACATTATTCATATACTTTTGGCATACATAGTCGCTTATTATGTGGTAGGGTAAGAGTTTCTCTCATTGAGTCAGTGGATCGAACTCATACCCCCGCAGTTTTAGGTACTGAAGATTGATTAGTCTATGATACGTGTGCTAAAGATACCTCTACATTGTTTGGGATATGGTAATTGTTTACTTTATGTTGTATTGGTTTTCTTAGAAAGCTTTGTAATCAGGTAGGCAATGTAATATTGCGTGAGGGGTTATTTGTATTTTATGTTGTGGATGTTGTTGAGTATGGGTGATAATTTGAAACCATTTAATTATGATGTTAACAATGTAATATTTATACATTTACATATTTTTCGGAAGGGCAAATGATATTTTATATTCATCCATGCATTTGAAATCAACTTGTTCATTATTAGATAAATTTTGGAATAATGAATTGTGGAATGAATGTGTTGGGAATAAGGGTATCTTAGGCTTGCAGCAATGTGGTGAGTTGCACTGTCCATGCCGATCATGTGCCCGAAATTAGGGCTTCACACTTACACTTTGATATCATATATCAATATATTTCATGCCTTAATTAAAATGATGCAATGCATAAAGAACGACATGCGCTATAGAACAGACTCTTTAAGGTAATAAAGGTACCTTATTCCCTTGGCAACAAGCCATACCATCTCCATGACATTGAGCCATATAATCTCCATTCCCTTATAATTTATGGAATGGAATATACACATGTGTACCTAACAAGCAAAGGTATGCACAAATATGAACTAAACAAAACAACCATGCATGTCAAACATCAACCAACAAGCATCTCCCCATAGTAAGACTCCAAGCTCTTATTTCTATACTATGCCCCTTCCCCTGGTACTCTAATCTCACTTCCAAGCATTCATTTATATCATTTACAACATTACTCATGCACGCAAATAAATAATATTATGCAAGAATTCCAAGCATGATGATTGATGGAAAAGGTGATGCATACTCTTTAAGGATGTCCCCTACTCAATCCACCATGAAAAAGGAAGAGGAAACATGTGAAAATAGCATAAAGGAAGATCTTCAGCCGCTGCAACGCTTAAACAGGGTCAGAAACATTCTACTCTACTTACTATCGCTGCAGCGACCTATAACATCTTGTCATTTATTACTTTTCCTATTCATGTAGTATTTCTATTTAATACATTATTTCATGATTAAATATTATCAAAGTCATACACTTATCATCCAAAATTAGTTATAATACTTTAGAGTTTTCCTAAGCAACATATTAGGTTATAAAATCCCACCTACAAACACAAATATGTAAATCTAGTCTTCTAGTATGCCTTTCCCTTTAGATGATTCCCTCTCAGTGGATAGCATAGTTTATAAACTAGTTCAAAAAGAAACAATTTCAGTCATATGAGCTAATCAGTCCATGCATACAACATTTGAAAACTTGTGCATTCAGTCATAGAAAATAGTTCTCTATCGAGAGTAATCTTAGCAAGCCTCATTCATTTAATTGGTGGCACACGCAACTCCTAGCAAGGAAATACTACAATGTCTCTTGTCCAATCCTCCCATGGAAGGAGAGCTTCTATAGTCTCTCAATGTAAGCCTTAATTCCATAATTCCATGGAAACTTGGTTTCCAAGCCTCAATTCTATGCTAATGTCATGACCCTTTACCCAAGAGCATGACTGGCACAGTAACAACACTTCCTGTTAATGTAAGCCTAAACTCCTCCTAACTACCCCATAATATTAAATCAGTGGAATAGAGACATCCATACGCAAAAACGAAATAAACCAAGAATCTTAGTATTTGTAAGGCTAATGCATCCATATGTGCACACACATACAGACAAAATAGGGAGAGTATGTAACTAGCTCTCATGTCATTTCATATAATAGGCACATATAAATAGAATAAGGAGAATGCGTACCTGGCTTCCATGTCATTTCATATAATAGGCATACATACAAAAACAAAATAAGGAGAGTACGTACTTGGCTTCTATGCCATTTTACATAATATATATAAAATTCTCATTATGCATACATCACAAATGAAAATTTCCTTTAGCCTAAAACATTTTCAACTGGTTTAAACCTTTTGAAATAAACCCATTAAGTGGCATTCTAAAATTAGGGGAGAGCAACGCTATCTACCTCAAACATACACCCCTTTTAATGTATGAACATTAATAACAACTCTTTTTACTAGTTTCAATTGGTTTCCAATGCCACTCCTAATAAACCGAAATAGTTCAAAATATTTCAAGGAATCCTTAGTCCAATTAAACTAATTTGAATTTGATGATTTCATTATCACATCAATTATGCCTAATGTCACCTACTTCATATATAGAATTTAAGATCTCCTTTTCAAAATCACTATAGGTCAAATGAAAACCCTTTCTTTTAAACAAAGAAAATTTCATAATAAGTTCCCTTTTAAACAAAATGTTACATCCAGTAAATCAAGATTTCCTTGAATAGAATAAATATCAAATAATGGTCTTTTCCCATGTCATAAATATTCTTTCCCAAATATTCTAAACCATCAATGTCCAACTTATGCCGTAAACATCAAACACATATTTAATGTGATAAAATATAATCAAAGTTTCGAATATTCAATCATAAAATCTTCTAAACATCCCATAATCATCTAAATCATCCAAAATCCAACGAAAATAAAGTATTATGTTCAATGTGGCCTTAACACAACACTATAATATAAAGTACAAACTGTCCAAATGAATAGAAGCAAAATAAAAGTAATAAATTGTTCCAGAATCCCACCTAGTGTCCTACGTAACTACAAAGCATCCTACGAACTTAAATAAAAAATAAACAATAAGGCCTACCCGACAACGGGAAGGTCCACAGTAAGCCTCGCTACTCCTTAGGTGGGTGCTAAATGACAACAATTAGATCTGTAAGAAAATAGCCATAGAGAGTGTGAGTTTTCAAAACTCAGTGAATGATACAGCTTCATTGTAACAAAATCAGTAAGTAAGAAAACATATCGGATATGCAGCAACATAATACAACCAACCAATGGTACTCGTTAGTTGCAAGGAGTCCAATAGGAGTCTTGACTTAACTTGGGTCACTTCCTTACCATGCACAGTGACATCTCACCAGTCAAGATGCCTAATGGGAGTCTCTGCTCAAGTTGGGTCCCCTCCTTGACCTCGCTATAAGAGTCGCCACCACCACTCATTGATCAAGGTGACTAATGGGAGTCTCCACTCAACTCAGGCTATACTCCTTGACCTTGCCATGAGAGGCTGTACCAGTACTACTAACCAAGTGTCCATATATATATATATATGTTTGTGTGTGTGCGTGCCATGAAAACCAAGCATCTGAAACATTTACAATTTTTTCAATCCAATATCTTAGGAACTAAATCGTATTACTAGTCCCACTCTAACCAAATATAAAATAATTTTTTTTGCTAATGTGTGGAGCCTAGCCTATCATTAAGCATAGGAGTCTAACAAAATTACTATATGAATCAATTTACGTTAGTTTAACAAAAATTATGTTCACTGTGTCGTGCGCTAATCTCAATTTGTAGTCTACGGTCTCATTTTGTAACCTAACAACAATGTTTTACAAATTTCGAGAGATTACCCTACGTCACCCTATATAATATCCAATACTATAACTAAGTTAAAGAGAAGTCATTCCACTCACTTGGATTCCAATGATATCGTTACCATAACCTGAGCGCTAACCAGAGAAGGAGACATGAATGTGAATTTGAGAATGACTAAAATGTTATGTTTAAAATGTGAAAGTAATATTAAAAGTATTCTTGATTAAATTCCTAATTTGTAGAACCTATGGTCTAATATGTGGGATTAGCGTTAGGGTATTAGATCTTACCTTGTTTGTGAAGTTCCTAGAAGTGTGCTTTCCTAAGGCTCATGTATGAGAACAATGTGTATGTGTGGCTAGCGTTTTACAAAGAGAGAGGAGCATGAGTTGTCTAGGGTTTGAGGTGTGAATGGCATCTTAGGTTATAGAGCTAGGGGGTCACGTGTTTGAGTATGTGTGTGAAAGGGGCTTCTAGGGTTCTTCTATTTTTTAAAGAGAAAGAGAGAGAAAGCTAGGTTCTATTTTAAGTGTGCACAACATCTAGGATTAGGGTTTTTCTTAAGTGAGAGAGCTAGGTTGAGGGGAAGTTAGGGTTTCATAGAGAGGGACTGTAGACATATGGATACTAGGGTTTCTAGGGAAAGTCATGCCTAGGGTTTAGTGGCTAATAGCTAATAAGCATATGGAATGTGTTTGCCTTTTGTATTGGATTAAATATGTTTGTAACATAAAATGGTTTTTTCAATTAGTTTTGATGAGAAGAATTGTTTTAATGCAAAGATGTTATGAGAGGAGAGAAATAAACTTGCTTTCTTGCATTTAAAACACCCTTGGTCAATAACTTTATCTAGTGCTTTTCTCCTACGAGAAATATGTTCAAGTATTCACAAATTTCTTGGTGATGTTTGCAAGTATCAAACCTTCTGTATGTTGACCAACCGATTGGAACTTTCTATAGTTATAGTATTGACAAGTGTGACATTTGTCATAATGCAGATGGTGTTAGTGGTGATCTTTATGATTATGTTTCTGTAGGCTCTAAATTTAATATTCTCAGCTTTCCTTGTTTTTCCATTTCTTCATTTTTCCCCCTTTTCACTTGATTTTTCCATTTCTTATTTTTTTCCCTTTTTCACTTGATTTAATAATTTGATAATTTCATATTCTCAACAAATGGTTCTGTGACATCTTCATTTTTTAAGGCATGTTTCTCTTGTGGAGAAGACCCTAGTCAAGTTCTAAAAGGTAATTTTATTAGTCCTTTTGCTTTCAATTTTTCATGAATGGCTGCTTGGAACTCAATATTCTATTGTGAAACCCAAGAAAAGGACTAGTATATCCATATGGGCCCATACTATTAATGTACTGATATCTACATAAAAATAGGAAATAAAGTTTAGAATATTTGAGAACTAGTAAAATCTAAAATAATGCAATATATTATGGCAAGAGTGTTTATGGCTAACCTATTAAAACAGAGCTTTAGACAAATAAAAGTGCAACACTACCAGCAAATCCATAATTCTATCTTGGAGCATTTTGGTTATATTGATATTTTCCTTTCAATGTTTAGTATTACATTCTATAAATAATCAACACTTTAATACGAACATTGGTTGTTTGTTGTCAAATTCATTAAAATAGGTAGTTTTGCGAAGTTTAACTTAGTTGTTAAATTTTCTTATTGTAGTGTTCAAATGGTCACACTTTATTCTCTTAGAGGAGACATGATTTCAAGGTCCAGCCTTCAATGATCAAGGGAAGAGCATTGGTGTGGCATTCAAAGTAGATTTTATAGTCTTCTATTAGTTGATATGTTAGTGCTAGCTTGGCTTATAAACTTTTCTTTTTGGCATTTAGTATATCACATTTAAGATTTTGATGTTAAAAATTATGAGTCTATAATTTTGAGACTTCTCTTAATGTAATATTGTGTTATTGAGTATTGGTCAGAGATCTTTTATTGTTGGAAAACATATTGTATTGTTGAATTTAATTTAAGTAATGAGATGATTTATATTACAAATTTAATTACTTATTAAATAATATTTGCAAATATAAATGAAGAATTTGCATTACATATATATATATATTAAAAAATTACACTTTTAGTGGCAACTTTTGTTGTCCCCAAAAGTGAGGTTTCAATGTCGACTTTTAAATTTGTCACTGAATGTCACTTTTAGTGGCAATACTTATGTCGCCACTAAAGGTCACTTTCAGTGGCAAAAAAAAGTCATTACCGAAAGTATCTTTAGAGGTGACTTTTCTTCCCTTATGTCACCTACAACTAATTTTAGGTGACAAAAATTATACTTTCAATGGTGACAATAGTTGCCACTGATTGTAGCTTTCATGGCAAATTTTTGGTGGTGACCAAAGTCACCACTAAAACTTTTAGCAATGAGACTTTAGGTGGCGGCATAGTGTTGCCACTAAAACACTTTTAGTGACGATTTTTGACTTTTAATGACAACTTTTGTCGTCACCAAAAGTCAATTTTTTTGTAGTGGTGTGAATACTTAACAAGTTAGGTGGTGAAGCCAATTTGTAAGCTGTCGTACCAAATTTTTCATGAATTTGATATGGACCTAGATATCTTAAACTAAGCTTTCTAGATTTCAAAGATCTACCTATTGTCGTTACTGGATTGATATTCTAAGGGTCTCCTTTGCTTATTTGCATAACTCTTTTGCCTAATTTGATTTATGAGCAATTTATCTCTAATCACCTTTATTTTCTTTCAGGTTTAATCTACAATACATTGTCCTATTAGAGCTCACTCTCCTAATTCCTAATTCAGTCCAACAAATGAGAGATCTATATTTTCTACTATACAAAGCTTCATATGGGGCCACTTGTATACTAAACTAGAAACTATTATTATAAGCAAATTCTGCTAATGGTAAGAATTAGTCCCAACTGTCCTCGAATTCTAGCACACAGGCTCTTAACATATCTTCTAGGATTTGGTTTACCCTTTTAGTTTGACCATTGGTTTAGGGATGGTAAGTTGTATTAAACTTTAACTTAGTTCCAAAAGCCTCTTGTAAAGATTTCTAGAATCTAAAGGTAAATCTAGGATCTCTATCAGATATGATACTCTTAGGAATTCCATGGAGCCTTATTATCTCTTCTATGTAGATCTGAGCCAATCTATCTAATGTAAGTGAAATTCTTATTGGCAAAAAGTGAACTGACTTTGTTAATAGATCTACTATACTACCCATATGGCATCATTTCCAGAAGATGTTTTGGGTAGTCCTACAATGAAATTTGTCATTACCCAAAACTGGGCACTTAACTAGCATAAAATCTAGGGATATGCCCTCCCTTGATCCATAAGCCTAAATTGAAGAAAAATAATATTTTCTCAACTTCGGTTCATTATCAAGCAATTAATATAGAATCATGATTCTAGGAACATAATTTCTACATTCAACTGGAATTATTTCATTAGTGATAATAAGCGCTTTCTCAAAATAACATTAACATTCATTTAAACTGTGATTCCAAAAAGAGCAACATAAAACCTATTTAATTACATCCTATACAACACATTCCTAAAGATCTAGTGACCTATACGACTACAGAGCACTCTAAACTGGCCTCAAACATAAAGAATACTGACCCAAAAGAAGGAGGGTTAACCTCGAGATTTTCGCTACTCCTCTAAAGGAAGATCTTCTTCTTCCACTGAAAGATATGTAAAATGTCAACCAAATGAGAGTGAGATTTGAAAATTCTGTAATTAGTTAACGCTACAAAGAGTATGCCAATAATAATAAATAACTTGCACTGCTAAACACATGCGTACATGAATTACGATAAGGTATACAAGCAGGATAAATTTAAATCTTAACTAACATATAAGTGTCTAAGGCTTTATTGGCATCCAATGACCCTGTAAGCTAGATGCTTGACGTCTTACCTTCGTACTTACCTACTTCATGATTCATGGAATTACCAGTTTAGGGGTATACCACCTTGTTATTTTCTCTTTCTCAAACTCTACACATGAAATCACATAGCATAGAGGAAAATATACATAACATAAATACACAGTGACATGTAACTCATGTCTGGAAACTAGGATAACAACTATTTACTTATGCATCTATATGAAACACATTATCATCATCAACATAACTCATCAATCTCTTCATGGTTGAGGTCTCTATGAACCCTCCTCCTCTCCTTTGAGCTTCATCGGCTCATGGACCTTTCTCCATGGTTTGGGTCTTTATGAACCATCCTTTGTCCCATTGGGCTTCATTGGCTCATGGAATGTCTTGATTTTTATTGACATTTTCTTAGCCATTTCCTTTTTTTTCCTTCATTCGCTCTAGTACCACTAACTGTAACATCCCTTACTTTCCTTTCCTCTAGTTGTAACCCTTGGAATGGTAGTTGAAAACATAAAAAAATGAGTGGTGGGAATCTCAGTAGATAGAACAATTTGTAAAACAGTTTGAAAAGAAACCATCCTAGTCATAAGAGCCAACAGTCCATGGTTTTAAAAATATTGTTTGAACAATTGTGCATTCAGTCATGAAAACGATTTTCTATCTGGAGTGAATCTTAGCAAGCCTTATTCATTTTAGTTGGTGGCACACATAACTCTTGGAAGGAAATACTGCAGTATTCCAATCTAGTCCTTTAATCATGGAAGGAGAACTGATGCAGTCTCTCAATCCAAGCCTTAATATCGTGGAAATAGAGTTTCCAAGCCTTTATTCATGCTAAGAACACAAAATTAATTTTATGCACATTCATTCCTAAATCATTCATGGACAGTTTTCATAATCATCAATAATAAACAACAGTTCAGAAAACATCTTCAGTATAAAATCATCAATTCATAAAAACAACAGTATAAAAACATGCTCATTATGAATTGCTAATCTACTTGGACTTGTAACCAATTCATAGCTGGTTCAGCTATTCAATCCTTTAGTGATGGTTCACTGTATTCTTGGCCTAGACAAACAACTAATATAACTTTATTTAATATCCTACATTATAAGAAAGAGTTTATAATACTGCCCCTTTTACCCAATGTGTTTAGCTTATTTAATTTCCTAATCTCCATTATAATTCATTGGGTTTTTTCTCTAGTTAGTTAAAAGAATAATCCTTCTCTAATTCTCTTCATTTAAGCTTTTATTTTACTTCTAAACTCTATTAAATTTCATGAGTAATTACCCTATGGCAAATCCTTGAGTCTGAAGGTAATCAATTTGTTTTTTAAAATTTTAAGGGGTTCAAGGATTGTATTCTACTATATATCTCATCTTAAAACTATACGTTAGCTTGGGTTTTCATTAATTAACCTTAAATGTTGTACAAGAGAAAGGTAGCCAAACATAAACATTACTGATGGAAAGAAGAATTCAATAATCTTAGCGTCAAAAGCTACAAAGATGGATCAAGTTAATAGAGCTCAAGTTTACAATACCCCAATCTAAAGTAAAAACCAATTATATAATTCTTGATAGAATAATGCCTGCAAAAGATGATATATTAACCCTTCATTTGACTTTACTTTCTTGTGATTTATATCAAAACATTCACATATTGAATTAGTATTAATATATTTTTTTCATATATTTTCCAGTGACTCCCCTAGGTGCCGTGATCTTGTTCTCAACCATGGGCTTAGCTTTTATAGGAATAAAATTTGAGGCCATATTTTGGTTCCTTGATAATGTAGTTGACATATTTTTGCTTTATCTTCAGTATGATTCATCAAAGTTCATGCTGGGACTATGTGATATGAACTTATTTAGTGTAATACCCTGGTATTATGGTATAGTTGAAAGTACAAAAATTCATGAGAGTGAAATTATTTTGCGAATTTAGGAGTTTTGATTAGGGAAATGAAGGATCCTAAAGTTTAATAAGACTAAGACTTGCCCTTGGTCAAGTAAGATTTCATCAGGAAAAGGAAACGTGTGGAGTGTAAGAAGTACATTCAAGGACTAAAGTGAAAAGAAAAGAAAATATGGAGTACTCTTGAGGAAAGATCGAATAGGAGCCCAAGAGGGTAAATGGATCTTATGAGAATGAATTATGAGAATTATGAGTCCAGTACCAAAAGGATAATGGATCTGAGGTTAAAATGGAGTCTGAGACACCGAGAGGAACTAAAGTAAACAAATGTAGGATTTTGGTGTTTAAATGAAAATGGGATACGATGATGTGTATTTTGTGGGAGTATAGTGGGTGCCCCAAGTATAATCAAGTTTTTCTTGTCAATTCTCTTGTAAGTCCTAATTAAGATGGTTAACAAAGGGACCACATTGAAAGGAAAATTAGTGAAGCCCACACATACACATACTTAAACACTTATCTTTCTCTCTTCCCAGTCATTTTCTCTTCCTCTCTCCCATAGCTCTCTCCATATCCTTTGGCAACCATCTTCATGCCATCTCCTTCATCATTCATCCGTGCCAATAGCTTAAAGAAAGAAAGCCTTGGAAGCTTAGTAGATGTGGAATGAAAGAATTCCTCTTCTTCCTTTTCTTTCAAGAAGCAAACCCTTTTATTAAATTGTCGTTGACTATTTAAGAAAAATTTTGGTTTAATTTGGGGATTAATGGATGAATTAAAGTGTGGATATTAGTTAAAACATTTCTACATGTTAGATAATAATTATGAAACAAGAATTTGGAGAAACCAGGAGAAAATCATGGTTTTGGGTTGAAGAAAACTATTCATCTGGGAAAATTTTCAAAGAACACTATTCATTCGGGAAAATTTTTCTAGATTTTCATTACTTATCACTCGGTTACTATAGCATCAGTGACAATTACAGTAGCATCAGTGATGGTTACTATAGCATCATTGACCGTTTGACTACTACTGTAGCAACTGTTATTATAGCATTATTGATTATTGATTGTTTCTGTAGCATTAGTTTTAAAATGGTCATAACTCTCTTGTTCGAACTTTGTTTTGAGAAAACTTTATATCATTGGAAAGATATTTGAGTCTAGATTCTAATGGTGAAAGTTGCATTTGAAAATTCCTTACTATTTGAAAGTTATATCTAGAAGAGTGATCAAAGGTCAGAATTGTAGTAGAGAATTTCCTTATTTTGTGACTTTGACATGTTTTTGCATGATTATCTTATAGGGATAGATTCTTTGATACATCTTTCACATCTTTTGGGATGTTGTGACTAGATTGGAGTAGAGGGAATTATCTTCTATCATCTCACACATCTTTGAGGAAGGTTCAAGGTAAAATTAGGCAAACATCAAGGTTAGTGAACAACCTTGCAAAAATTAATTTATTCAATTAGTCAAAGCACAATATAAATCCCATTTGCATTATTTGTGAAATTGAAAAGATTACTAGTGTATGTTCAAATTGGGGAAAATCACAATACTATTGAGAAAAATTTTTAATTACTTTATGTGAATTAATTTCTCTAATTGAATAAATAACTAGATGTTGTAGTTTCTTAAACAAATTGGAACATGTTTATGAAAACATGATTATATATCATGATTGTGATTGTGTTTAATGCATGGTTGATTAAGGGTTGATCACTCAAGAAATCTGATGCAATAAAAGGTTGAGGGATTGATCACCCAATAGACTAGAAAATACAAATTAGTAAATCTATGGATAAACATTCCTATGAATGAACATTGAGGAGCATAAACCTATTAAGCACTAAAAATTTCAGACTCAATATGGTTGTAAGAACGTAAGCTCACAGGAAAATTATTTTCAAAATTGACATAAAATGCTAGTATTTATACATATGAACATATTGAATGCATTGAATAATACCTTTTGACTAAAATTAGCAATATGGCATTTGTGCTTATGATATTTTCATGCAGAATTGTTTACTCACTGAGTTTTGATGAACTCACACTCTCTATGATTGTCTTTTTTTAGATATAGTGGTTGAGGAGGAGGATTAGTAGCCCTTTGGAATTATACTCACTTTTTTCTAGTGGGCTCTTAGATCTAATTTTTGGTAAAAGATTAGGAAATGCTCTGCAGTCTGTATAGGTCACCTAGGCTTTTGAAGTTGTATCATACTGAGTAATGTATGAATGTTGAACATTTATGTATATGTATACAAAAGATCTTTTTGGAAAATTTATGATTTGTATAGTTGTAGATATTAGGAATGTTCAGGTAGATTAAAAGGTACCATGGAGGTACACCCTAGGCTTTTTATGTTTATCTCACATGTCTAATTTTTGGGATGTGACAAATTAGTATTAGAGGATGGTTTTTAGGTTCCCTATAGATTATAAAATAAATTGATCTTTATAGGCCCTTCCTTATTGTTGTGAGTCATAACATGACTATGGGATTAGGTTCCATAAAAGACCTTATAGAGTTGAGTGATAACTTACTCCACGGTGGAGTTAGTAGAAGGTAATTTTGTTAAATTAAGAAGTGCTTGTTTTATGTGTAGATTTGTGACTCTTTGATGGAGGAGGAATCCTTGAAGCACAGTGAGCCAATGAGCTCATAAGAGATATTAATAACATATGTGACCCCATCAATTAATGTGTAGGACACATTCTCTGACCATGCAAATAATGCACATGCTTAAAACATCGAGGGCTCAGCTTGTGGTTGAGTGAGGAGAGTCGAAGCCACCCCATGGATTCATGTTGCCATAGTGATGGAAATATTCAATTTGGTTAATGATCAGCTGACTCGTATGGAGGAAAAGTAGGGCAATGGTAGGATTTTGTGAAGGAATCCTTGATATTAGGATGATTGATGTCGATTAGGGGTATGGTCTGATGAGAGTAGAAACTGTGCTCGTGGAGTACGAAATTTACACAAGCAATGGATAAGAAGTCTATGGAAGAGAAAACCTTGTGGAGACTTAGGAACCCATGTAACTGTATTTGCCTATATTTTTTTTTCGTACAAGGGATCCGGAGGATTCTTCGAGAATTTTTAAGGAATTGGAAATATGACTTTGTGGTACACTCCTAGAGCCGGAGACCGATAGTTGCCAGAGTATGCTATGTGGGCTAGGGCTAAGAGGGATGCAGCTGATAGGGTAAGGTTGATTATGAGGCATGGGCCATAATTCAAGAGGGATTTCCTTGGGGTATATAGTGCGAGTTGTTGGTGTAGGCATGAGCTAGAATCCTTGAGGGACAAATCCATGATTTAGTTCCAATGGACACCGAGCAGATATAATTTATAGAAAAGGCCATGAGTACTTGAACAATATGTTTCTTGATAGGGGGTCGGTTGAGGAAACTGATGTGAACTATGTAGTCTTTCTTGAGGGAGACACTATGGTTTAGTGGAACCCGATGTAAGAAATGTTGGGGTAAGCTAATAATCTTCTCTATAGGTAACTCGCTTAAGTTGCATCTATTTGGTTAAGGTTTGTCGTGATAATACTGTGTGATATATGTGCTTGGAAAAAAATAGGAATAGTAAATAGAGGTAAGTTGAGTAAGGATATCGTATGTATGGGAAGTGATGATGCGTAAAGATCTTAAACCAATGAAGCTAAACAAAGTAAAGGATAACTTATGGGAATCTCTTCTACGGCGAAGAAGAAGGAAGTGTTCTAACCTCAGAATGATTGAAGGATGTTGAATAGTTCGCATGTGTACATCCATAGATGTTAAATGTGAGGTCGAAACAACTTGATAGTGTATACATATTGATGGTTATGTAGAACACTTGAGTAATTATATACGACCGGATAAGGTCGAGGGTGTAGATTAGTTGTGTGAGCATTAATTGCAATTAATGTTGAGAGCAAAAGGATGATGTTACGAGTATGGCTTGGGATGAGCTCAGGTTAAACTTAAGCTCCTTTGTGTAAAGGAAAGTGTCCAGGATATTGCATGAATTAGCTTGAAGTTGAATGTGTTCAGATATGTATGGAAGCGTGGTTGCTCACATATAAGTATACATAGATAATTTCTATTATCTGGGTTTAGTCAAAGGGTTAGTAGTGGACTTGAAAAAAGAGGTTGATTTATGAAAAGTCGGGGAATGAGCTTGATGTAATGCCATTACTGGGAGATTCAAAAGAACACTTGTGCTATTACATTGAGTGCATCCTTTTGACCTCTGTGTGTTATGTAGTTGTAAATGCATAGTTGTATGTGCTTTGTTTTGTATGCATGCATGAGATGTATGTGAGCTAATAGACCAATAGATTGATACTTGATGTGGGCTTGGCACAGCTTGTTGCTATAGCGGTGGACCCTGTGAAGGGGAGGTAAGTTCTTTAATCTTAAACATGGCTGAGATGATAGCCAAGGAGTTTGAGGTCATGCCTTTAGAGCACTAGAATTGTACACAAAGTAGTTTAGTATATGGAGTAGAGGAAATGCTGGTTGAGGTGACTTCTAGTCATATCAAAGTAACACATGAAAAGCATGGTGAACATTATCGATGGAACTTCTTCAAAGGAGAGAAAAAGGGGTTGTGATAGAGTTTGGCGAGGCAGAAATTTGGAGAGAGTTAGTTTAACTCTTTATGGTTTTCTTAGTCCTTTCGAGGCTTCCTTTTAGTTGGGTAAGATCATGAGAGAGTAACGCCTCTCAAGAGGGGAAGGATGTTGATGGGTTTGAGGTAACAAAAACTAGATAAGAAAGAGAAATAAATTTCAGACTAGATGTCTAGAATCAAGATTGTCGGGATGGTATGATAGTGGTAAGAGAGACTTACCTTGGAAAGTGGCTTTGGAACTAAGGGGGAGTTTTGAGGGAACTCTCACATTTCTCTAAGGGAAGAGAAAGGGTGTCGAGTAATCTAGTTAGGTGAGGTGAGTATTAGGAGATGATGCAGATACGATGAAAATAAGAGATAGGGCAAGGGTAGACTTTGAATTCTAAGTGTTGAGCCATTAAAGACGAAAATTATGAAGGAAGTTTATGGCTCAGCATATGTTGCTCACCCCAGTGCCACTAGGATATATCAGGACTTGAAGTAAGTCTACTCATGGAAGGGATGAGGAGAGATATGATAGACTTTGTAGTTTGATGTTTGACGTGTCGGCAGGTCAAGGTTGGACTTTAGAGAACTTGAGGATTGATGTGGTAGCTTGAGATTCCTGAGTGGAAATGAGAATGGATCATTATGGATTTTGTGGTGGATTTCCATCGATCACTGAAGGGGTATGACTCTATGTGAGTCTTGTGTAGCTCTATAAGGAGGGATTTCCATATGTATTCATTTTATATTTATACATGTGGGTATATTATCTTCTTATCTAATTTTTCTAGGATTGTTCTTCTTAGAGTTTCATGTAATGATATCATGTGATTGTGCCTTGTGTATAACGCCTTCAATCAGAGTGTTAGTATTCATTAATGTTATGCGTTATGTATATGAAAGCATGCAAAAGTTCTATATGGATAACTGGCGATGTGACTTGGAGTTTATAATCAAAGGTATGGTGTTCTTGTGAATCTCACCAATGAAGGTAGTGATGAGGATTGGGAAGAAAGAGAAGTGAGGGATGAAATGTGTATGAAGTATCCATATTTTTTTTAGTCTCGAGGTGAGTTTTAAATTCGGGGGACCAAATTCTGTTAAGGGAGAAGAATGTAATACTCTGGTATTACAGTATAGATGAAAGTACATAAATTCGTAAGAGTGAAAATTTTTCACGAATTTAGGAGTTTCGATTAAGGAAATGAAGGATCGTAAATTTTAATAAGACTAAGACTTGCCCTTGGTCAAGTAAGATCTCATTGGGAAAAGGAAACGTGTGGTGAGTGTAGGAAGTACATTCAAGGACTAAAGTGAAAAGAAAAGAAAATATGGAGTACTCTTGAGAAAAGATCAAATAGGAACCTAAGAGGGCAAATGGATCTTATGAGAATGAATTATGAGTCTAGTACCAAAAGGACAATGGATTTGAGGTTAAAGTGTCGAGACACTGAAAGGTTAAAATGTGATGTGATGATATGTATTTTGTGAGAGTATAGTGGGTGCCCCAAGTATAATCAAGTTTTTTTCAATTCTCTTGTAAGTCCTAATTAAGATGGTTGCCAAAGGGACCAAATTGAAAGGAAATTTGTGAGGCCCACACATACACACACTTAAACATTCATCATTCTTTCTTCCCATTCATTTTCTCTTCCTCTCTCCCATAGCTCTCTCCATCTCATTTAGCAACCATCCTCATGCCATCTCCTTCATCATTCATCCATGCCAATAGCTTGAAGAAAGGAAGCCTTGAAAGCGTAGTAGATGTGGTAAGAAATAATTCCTCTTCTTCCTTTTCTTTCAAGAAGAAAATCCTTTTGTTAAATTGTGGTTGAATATTTAAAAGAAATTTTGGGTTAATTTGGGGTTTAATGGATGAATTAAAGTGTGGATGTTGGTTTAAAATATTTCTACATATTAAATAATAATTATGGAACAAGAATTTGGAGAAACCAAGAGAAAATCATGGTTTTGAGTCAAAGAACACTAGTCATCTAGGAAAAGTTTCAAAGAACATTAATCATCAGGGAAAAGTTTTCCAGATTTTAGGGTACTGTATCACTTAGTTATTGTAGCGTCGGTGGCGGTTACTGTAGCATCAGTGATGGTTACTATAGTGACCATTTGACTATTACTGTAGCAACCGTTACTGTAGTATCATTGACTGTTGATCGTTATTATAGCATCAATTTTAAAATGGTTATAACTTTTTTATTCGAACTTCGTTTTTAGCAAACTTTATATTATTGAAAAGATATTTGAGTCTAATTTCTAATGGTAAAATTTTCATTTGAAAATTCCTTACCGTTTGAGAGTTATGTCCAGAGAAGTGATCAAATGTTAGAATTGTAGTAGGGAATTCCCCTATTTTATGACTTTGACATGTTTTTGCATGATTATCTTATAGGGATATATTTTTTGATACATCTTTCACATCTTTTGGGATGTTGTAACTTCATTGGAGTGGAGGGAATTAACTTGTATTATCTCACACATCTTCGAGGAAGGTTCAAGATAAAATTAGGCAAATATCAAAGTGAGTGAATAACCTTACAAAAATTAATTTATTCAATTAGTCAAAGCACAATATAAATCTCATTTGTATTATTTGTAAAATTGAGGAGATTACCAGTGTATGTTCAAATTGGAGAAAATCACAATACTATTGAGGATTATTTTTATTATCTTATGTGAATTAATTTCTCTAATTGAATAAATAACTAGATGTGGTAGTTTCTTAAACAAATTGAAACATGTTTGTGAGAATATGATTATATGTCATGATTGTGATTATGTTTGATAAATGGAAGATTGAGGGTTGATCACTCAAGAAATCTGATGCAATATTTGATGCACGGAAGATTAAGGGTTGATCACCCAAGAAATCTGATGCAATATAAGGTTGAGGGATTAATCACCCAATAGACTAGAATATACCAATTAATATATCCATGGATAAACATTTCTATAAAAGAACATTGGGGAGCATAAACCTATTAAACACCAACAATTTTGGACTCAATATAGTTGTGAGAACGTAAACTCATAAGGAAAATTGTTTTCAAAACTGATATAAAACATTGGTATTTATACATATGAATATACTGAATGTATTGAATGATACTTTTTGACTGAATTAGCAATGTGGTATTTGTGCTTGTGATATTTTCATGCTTAGTTGTTTACTCATTAAATTTTGATAAACTCATACTCTCTGTGATTGTCTTTTTCAGATACAGTGGTTGAAGAAGAGGATTAGTAGCCCTTTGGTCTTATACTTCACTTTTGTCTGTAGGCTCTTAGATCTAATTTTTGGTAAAGGATTAGGAAATGCTTTACAATCAGTATAGGTCATCTAGGCTTGCGAGGTTGTATCATACTGAGTAATGTATAAATGTTAAATATTTTTGTATATATATACAAAAGATCTTTTTAGAAAATTTATGATTTGTATAGTTGTAGATATTAAGAATATTCAGGGAGATTAAAGAGTACCATGGAGGTACACCCTAGTTTTTTATGTTTATCTCACATCTCCAATTTTTGGGATGTGACATTTAGCATAAGGATGTCTAGGCAATTACTAAGTGATCTCTGTAATATCTCAAGAATTTATATGAATATTTAAAGTCTAATTTGAAATTTAGTGAAAAATTTAATTACGTGAAAATGTGCTTTTTGAATTAGTGAAGAAAATCTGGGAATAGAAATTTTAATTTTTAATTTAGGAAATTTTTACAAATTCTCAAGGACTAAAGTGAAAAGAAAAGAAAGTATAGAGGACTTTTGAGAAATGACCAAATAGAAACTGAGAGGAAGAATAAAGCTTATGAGAATGAATTATGAGTCCGGTACCGAAAAGATGATGGATTCGAGGTTAAAGTGGTATTTGAGACATCGAGAGGGATTAAAGTGAACAAATCTTATAAGCTAAGTTGGCTATGAGCGATTTTATCGAAAAAGAAATTAGTGGGGCCCACACATACAATTATTAGTTTTTCTTCTCCTTCTTCCTCCCGAGGCTTCATGTTCTTCGTTATTTCCATCTTCCCTTCTTCAATCATTTCTCAAATTTTCATCCGGCGATCTTGTATTTTCTAACCATACTTCCGATTCTCAGGAGTTCTAGAGGTAAAGAGGTAAGTTTTATCTACTCTATTTCTCTTTTTCTCCATTTTCGGACCTATGGAAGAAAATTAAGATTTTGAGTTTTAATGGATGAATTTAAGTGTGGATGTTAATGTAAAACATTCTTAGGTGGTTTATGATGTTATTAGAACAAGAAATTTCGTAGAATTTGGATATTTGAAAAAGTTAGTGTTCTTGATGAAAATTTGAGATTTGAGCTTGGATTGTTGGTAGAAATTGGGGGTTTTGGTGTTAAAACACTCCTTAGACATTAAGGATGAAAACCCATGGAAGAAATCAAAAGAAATGTTGTTTTAGATATGATTTTAGGATTTTTGGATGAAGAACACGAAGAACATCGAAAATTTTCCCCAGAAATTACTGTTCACCGAGAAAATTTTTCCAGATTTTCTCGTTACTGTAGCGTTGACTCGGTCAACGTTACTGTAGCATTGACTCGGTCAACGTTACTGTAGCTGCGTTGACCGTTGACTATTACTGTAGCATCAGTTTTTTTTTTTTATATCATTGAAAAGCTCTTTGAGTCTAGTTTCCAATGGTATAAGTGTCATTTAGAAATTCATTACTGGTTAGGAGTTATGACTTAAGATGTGAGTAAAGGTAGAGAGTAGTGATAGGAAATTTCTCTATTTTGTAACCCTAATGGTTTTTACCTGGTTACAATAGGGATGATTGGGGCGCAAGGTGGGAGCGCCGAGAGCGTGGAATCCAGGTGAGTAGGCAACCTTGCAAAATTAATTTAATAAATTAGTCAAAGCACAATATAAATCCCATTTGCGTTATTTGTGAAATTGAGAAGATTATCAGTGTGTGTTCAGGTTGAGAAAAAGTATAATATCATTGGAAGGTATTTTATTACCTTTGAGAATTGATTTCTCTAGTTGACTAAAGAACTAGATGTGATTGTTCCTTGAATAAATTGGAACATTTTGTAAGTGAATAACCTTACTAAACTAATGTGATCTTATTAGATAAGGTACAATACAAGTCTTGTTTATAACATTATTGAAGTGAGAAATAATCAATCTCGCTGTTGATAATATATGATGATTGTTATGGTTGATGATAGACATTCAAGGGAATAAAAATATGTGTAAATTCATTTATTTCATAGTAATTATATTGTGATAAATTCTCACTATTTTATTGATGAGCAAAAGATCTACGAGATCTAATACACGAGTTTGAAAGGGTTAGAGTCCCATACTACTCGGTGTATAAATGTGAAAATCTATGCACGAGTTTGAAAGGGTTAGAGTCCCATACTACTCGGTGTATAAATGTGAAAACCTATGCACGAGTTTGAAAGGGTTAGAGTCCCATACTACTCGGTGTATAACTGTGAAAATCAATACACGAGTTTGAAAGGGGTTAGAGTCCCATATCACTCAGTGTATAAATGTGAAAATCTATGCACGAGTTTGAAAGGGTTAGAGTCCCATACTACTCGGTGTATAAATGTGAAAACCTATGCACAAAGAGTTTGAGGGTTAAATTCCCAAGTCACTCAGTGCAAGTATTTATGGCATATAATACTATAATTATTTAAAATAAATGATAGATTGATTGTATTAGTAAATGTGGTGTTTGTGCTTATGATATTTTCATGTACAGTTGTTTACTCACTGAGTTATGATAAACTCACACTCTCCATGATTATCTTTTCAGATACAGTGGTTGAGAAGAAGAATTTATAGCCTTTAAGGATATACTCCACTTTTGTCTGGTAAACAATTGGTAAGGATTAGGAAACGCTCTGTAATCTAGTAGGTCACCTAGGCTTGGGAGGTTGTATAGTATTGTATAGTGTTTGAAAGTTGAACATTTTCTGAATATGTATACAAAATATCTTTCTTGGAATATTTATGATTCACATAATTATGGATATTAAGAATGTTCACAGAGATTATGGGGTACCATGGAGGTACACCCTAGGTATTTTATGTTTATATCACATGTAAGTTTTGGGATGTGACAATCTCATTCCAGTATACTTTAGGTATAATACAAGTGTATTTTAATTGAATGTCTAAAAGCTGATTCAACGCAAAATATGCACATAATGTGTTTTATTTTAGGAATCAAAATAAGATAATAAAAAAGGACATTACAAGATTTAATTACAAATGAACAATTCTAAACAAGACCTACCAAGACAGTAAGTCAAGGATTACGTGTGCATATACAAATTGAATTTCATTTTTACTGTAATTTTATTGTAATTTTATATTTTTATAAATTAAAGTTTAGATTTATTGTAAGTTTATTGTAATTTATATTTTTATAAATTAAATTCTATATTTATTGTAATTTTATATTTTTCTAAATTAAATTCTATTTGTATTGTAATTTTACTGACTTTTTTATTTCTATAAATTAAATTCTAGTTGTATTGTATTTTTATTGTAATTTTAAATTTTCTAAATTAAATTCTATTTGTATTGTAATTTTACTGCATTTTTAGATTTCTATAAAATAATTCTATTTGTATTGTACTTGTATTGTTATTTTAAATTTTTCTAAATTAAATTCTAGTTGTATTTTATTTTTATTGTAATTTAAAATTTTTCTAAATTAAATTATGAATTTATTGTAATTTTATATTTTTTATAAATAAAATTCTATTTTTTGTATTTTTATTGCAATTTTATATTTTTCAAATTAAATTTTATATACATTGTAACTTTATTGTAATTTTATAAAAGCAAGATCCAAGCTGTTGGATTTAATTATTGCTGACTCTGATTGGACAACGTAGGATTAATTGTGCAATTGTTTTTTTAAAAAAAGTAGAAAGGCGTCCCAAATATCGATCGTTGAATTAAACAAATCCAACGGCTGAGAATGGGAGCTAGAGGTTGCGCTGGAGAGAATCTGCTTCTATTCCAACCACTTTTTCGGAACATGCCCAATATGACCAGTGTTTACATATTCTGAAAAGTTCTTCCCTGTCTACTTTACACCCATACTCTTCAGTCATATCAAGATGTAAGAAAGCAACCATAAGCAACATAAGCACAATTGAGCAAAGGTGGCCTAATGTTTTGCCCTACAAGATATCCATAGTGCGTTTGGTTTGTAGGACAAAATAGGAATAGAAAGAAAAGAGGAAAATGAAAAGGAAAAAGAGAAAAGAAAAATGGAAAAAAGATTGTTTGATATGAGATGAAAAAGTGAATAGGAAAAGGAAAAATAAATATTTTGGAATATGTTTTTTAATAGAAAAGAAAATGAATATATGGGGTAATTTTACCAAATTACCCTTTATTTGAAATTGTATTTTGAAAAAAAAAAAAGCACAAGCATCTTCTCTTTCGTGTGTTTCCCCTTCACCATTTACTTCGACAGACTGCATCAGATTGAGCATCGGATTCTAATCCTTTCATTTAAACTTGAGCATCAGATTGCAACATTCCAAACTCCATGATCAAATATATATATATATATATATATATATATATATTGAAAGTTCGAATGGATTTAGAAAGCTTCAAGAAGCCTTAGTCTGAACTTTGGCATCTGATACATGTTTCTTTGAAATGCTAGATATAAAGATTATGTTCAGGAGTATGGTGATAAATATGATAGTATGTGTCACATCCCAAAAATTGAGTATGTGAAAAGATACTACTCATTTGATATAATTCTCAAACATACGTTATATACATATATTCTGTAAGGTTTTACATTCAACCTTAATCATTCATTCCACACTACAGAATTATATTCATCTGATAAGCAAATATAGACATACATAGTCTGATATTTCTATCTCATCGCAAGCCTAGGAGACCTATAGAAAATACAGAGCTTTTCTAATATCCACATTAATAAGTACTGGTGTCCCACCAGACAGAAATAGAGAATAATCCCAAGGGGCTTCTAATCTTCAAACAGATTCTCTTCTTCTCTGTTTTCTGTATCTGAAAAAAATAATCATAGGGAGTGTGAGTTTATTTAAAAACTCAGTAAGTAAATAACTGTACTATATAAAATATCAAAAGTACAAATACCACATTTACTCATATAATTAATTATCTTATACATCGAGTAGTATGGGACTCTAACCCTTTCAAACTCATGAATAAGATTTCATAGATATACACCGAGTAGTATGGGACTTTAACCCTTTCAACTCGTGTATAGATTTCATAGATATGCACTGAGTAGTATGGGACTTTAACCCTTTCACACTCGTGTATAAGATTTCTTAGATATACACCGAGTAGTATGGGACTTTAACCCTTTCACACTCGTGTATTAGATCCCGTAGATCTTTACTCATTAATAAAATAGTGAGAATTCATCACATAGTACAATTGTCATGAAATAAATAGTTTCTTCATACTCTTATTTCTACTGATCATCATATACTCCCATATGAAAAATTAATTGCTTATTATCCAAATAATATTGTAAATGGGACTTATATTGTACTTTGACTAGTAATATCAAAGTAGCTGAGCAAGGTTATTCACTCACCTTGATGTTTGTCCAAGTTTACCTTGTTCCACACTAGAATTTGTGTAGGAAAATTTCCTAGTAAAATATATTACAAGGAATCATAAGAAAGGAAACAAAATCACGAAAATACGTAAAATTTTCTGACTGCTACAGTAACGGGTTGCTACAGTACGGTTTGCTACAGTGTCGGTTCGCTACAGTAACGGTTCACTACAGTACCGGTTCGCTACAGTAACGTTGACTGCTACAGTACCGTTGACTGCCGACACTACAGTACTGCTACAGTAACCCGACGAAAATTTTCCAGATTTTGTTTCGAAATCCCTGGTCGCTACAGTAACTCGGTTTTGTAGAAAAATCTTTCAAAAATTCATCCTTTCCTTTCTTGTTTCAAAACCAGAATTTCAACTCTTTTAACCGATTATAACTCAAATATAACTTCTAAAACAACTGAGATTCATGAATTATCATCAAAATCTTCAAGAACAAAACCTCCTCTGATCTTCTACATAAACTGAAATTTAAGGAAAATAATCGGATTAAAGCTTACCTTTGATCCTTACAAAGCTTTTGAACCGAACAAATAATCGAACTTCTGAAGATCAAGGAAAGGATTTGAGAAGAAAATGAAGAACTGAGAAAGAATCTTTTCTGCTTCCTTCGGCTGAGCGAAAAATATGAAGTTACTATTGAAACTTTATATTAAATATTTCTAATGGGTTATTCAATAACCCATGGGTATCCATAACCCAACATCCAAACCCATCCAGTCAATTTACAATAAATGGATTAATTGACCATTCTGCAACCACTTTTCCATGAATTTCACCATTCTTAGAATATATCCCTCATTGTGCAAATATTTAGTCCAGTCATTTAACTCAATTTTCATAAATAATATTCAAAGAGAACAATTAAATATGAAAATTAAAAATGACCAAAATAAATAACTAAAGTAACGTTGTAGAATTCTAAAATACTCTTAAGCGAATTATATTCTGAAATTAACGGGTATTACATTCTACCCCCCTTAAAAGAATTCGGTCCTCCGAATTAAAATCTTACCTCAAGTTTCAAATAAATGTGGATAGTTTTTCCACATCTCATCTTCTGCCTCCCACGTAGCTTCCTCGCGAGAATGATTTCTCCAAAGAACCTTGACAGTAGGAATTTCTTTGGTACGCAATTTCTTGACTTTTCTATCAAGGATAGCTACTGGTACCTCTTCGTAGGTGAGAGTTTCATCAAAATGAACTTCTTGGGGTTGAATGACATGAGAAGGATCAGGAAGATACTTCCGTAGCATGGACACATGAAATATTGGATGAACTCCCTCTAGGTTGGAAGGTAGGTCTAGGCGATATGCCACATTACCCACTCTGTCTACAACCTCATATGGGCCAACATACCTCGGACTAAGCTTGCCTTTCTTCCCGAATCTCATTACTCCTTTCATAGGTGAGATTCGTAAGAAAACCATATCACCTATTGCAAATTCAAGGTCACGTCGTCGGTTGTCCGCATAAGACTTCTGTCTACTCTGAGCAGTTAACAACTTCTCTCTGATCAGTTTAACCTTATTTATATCTTCCTGTATCATCTCAGGTCCAAATATTTTGGTTTCACCAAGTTCAAACCAACCTATAGGAGATCGACACCGTCTCCCATACAAAGCCTCAAAAGGTGCCATCTGAATACTGGCTTGGTAACTGTTATTATAAGCAAATTCAATAAGAGACAAATGATCTTCCCAACTTCCACTGAAATCCATCACACAAGCTCTTAGCATATCCTCTAAAGTCTGAATTGTCCTTTCGGACTGTCCATCAGTCTGAGGATGGAATGCTGTGCTAAGATTCACTTTGGTACCCAAAGCCTCTTGAAAGACTTTCCAGAACCGAGAAGTAAACTGAGGTCCTCGGTCTGATATAATGGATATTGGTACACCATGAAGTTTCACTATTTCTTTAACATAAAGTCGAGCAAGTTTTGCTACACTGAAAGTGGTATGAACAGGAAGAAAATGTGCTGACTTAGTAAGTCGATCCACTATGACCCATATTGAATCATTTCCTTTTGTTGACCGAGGTAAACCTACTACAAAATCCATGGTGATCCTTTCCCACTTCCATTCGGGAATATCTAGTTTTTGCATCAATCCAGGTGGTCGTCGATGTTCAGCTTTAACTTGCTGACAAGTCAAACATCGAGCTACAAAGTCAGTCACGTCTCGCTTCATGCCCTCCCACCAATAAACTTGTTTCAAGTCCTGATACATTTTCACAGCACCAGGATGTACAACGTAGGGTGAACCATGAGCTTCCATTAAGATTTCATGCTTCAAAGATTCAATGTTGGGGACACAGAGTCTACCATTAAACCATAAGACTCCTTCTTCATCTACCAAGAAACTTGGTGCTAGACCTTGCCTTGCCTTATCTCTTATTTTGACTATATCAATGTCACCTTCTAAAGTTGCTTTTACTTTTTCAACAAGGGATGATCTAACTGTTAAATGAGCCAGAAATGTACCTGACTCAGTGATCTCGAAGAATACTCCATCAGCTTCCAATTCTTGTAGTTCATGTATTAGAGACCTCCTTATAGTGGCAATGTGAGCTAAACTTCCCATAGACTTTCGACTTAGAGCATCAGCCACTACATTTGCTTTACCTGGATGGTAAAGGATGGTACAATCATAATCTTTCAGAAGTTCCATCCACCTTCGTTGCCTTAGATTGAGATCTCTCTGCTCAAAAATGTACTTAAGGCTTTTGTGATCTGTAAAAATTTTACAAGTTTCCCCATACAAGTAATGTCTCCATATCTTTAGGGCAAACACTACAGCTGCCATTTCCAAATCATGAGTGGGGTAATTCAATTCATGCTTTTTAAGCTGACGTGAGCCATAAGCTATGACTTTACCATGTTGCATCAACACACACCCTAAGCCTATCTTTGAGGCATCACAGAATACAGAGTAACCCCCTGGTCCTGATGGTAAAATTAAGACTGGTGCAGAAGTTAAACACTCTTTCAATTGGGTGAAACTTTGTTCACATGAATCATCCCAAATGTATTTAACATTCTTTCGGGTTAACTTATTTAATGGAAGAGCCGTCTTGGAGAAATCTTTGACAAAGCGACGGTAATACCCTGCTAAGCCAAGAAAACTACGTACTTCAGACACAGTTGTTGGTCGAGGCCATTGTTTTACTGCTTCAATTTTACTTGGATCTACATGAATACCTTCTTGGGAAATAACATGTCCCAAAAATGTTACATGACTCATCCAGAATTCACATTTTGAGAGCTTTGCGTACAACTGATGCTCTCTCAAAGTCTGAAGCACTTTTCTCAAATGTTCAGTATGTTCTTCATGACTCTTTGAATATACCAAAATATCATCAATAAACACAATTACAAACTTATCAAGGAATGATTTGAACACTCTGTTCATTAAATCCATAAATGCTGCTGGTGCATTTGTCAACCCAAAAGACATCACAAGAAACTCATAATGTCCATACCGTGTACGAAAAGCAGTCTTAGGTATATCATCACTCTTAATTCGTAACTGATGATATCCAGACCTTAGATCAATCTTTGAGAAGTATTTTGCTCCTTGAAGCTGATCAAACAAATCATCTATCCTTGGTAAAGGATACTTATTCTTCACTGTGACTTTATTCAGTTGACGATAATCTATACATAATCTCATAGAACCATCTTTCTTTTTCACAAAAAGAACAGGAGCACCCCAAGGTGAAAAACTTGGGCGAATGAACCCTTTGTTTAACAAATCTTCCAATTGTTCTTTAAGTTCTTTTAGCTCAACAGGAGCCATACGATAAGGTGGAATAGAAATTGGTCTTGTGTCTGAGACCAAATCAATACTGAACTCAATATCTCTTTCTGGCGGTAATCCAGGTAAATCTTCTGGGAACACATCTGGGAATTCATTAACCACATGAATGTCTTCTAACTTCTGTTCTTTCTTTTCTAAATCTTTGATAAAAGCTAGAAATCCCTGACATCCCTTTCGCAACATACGCTGGGCACTTAACATAGATATCATGTTGCAAGGTACATCACTTCGATCTCCTTGAAACACAAAATTACTCATCCCCGGTATATTAAAAGAAATAACTTTGTCACGACAATTTATAGTAGCATGACAAGAAGATAGCCAGTCCATCCCTAGAATCACATCAAAATCTAACATATTGAGAACCATAAGATCTATCTCAGTTTCCATGCCTCCAACGATTATTTTACAAGAACGATAACATGTTTTAACCATCAAAGTCTCTCTCATCGGTGTGGAAACCAAGAATGGTTCTTTAAGAATAATCGAATCAATTGCAAATCTCTTGGCAAATAGGGGTGACACATATGAGTGAGTAGAACCGGGGTCAAACAAAATACGTGCAGCAAAAGTATTAACAGATAATATACCTGTAACTACAGCATTGGATGTTTGAGCATCCTGTCGGGTTAGAGCATATATTCTTGCATTTCCTCTGCCAGCAGCTTGTTTTCCACGGTCACCTTGGCCTCTTCCAGAACCTCTTCCCATACTACCCCCTGTTGAAGGGGTTGGTGTTTGAGTAATAGATTGTGGTCGAGGTGGCAAAGTAGACCCTTGACCTGGTCTTGTCATGAGCTGAGGGCACTCCCTTATAAAATGTCCTTTTTGTCCACAGTGAAAACAGCCTGTACCAACAGTGTTTAACCTGCATTCTCCGAAGTGAAACTTTCCACATTCAGGACATTGAGGTTTTTCCCTTCTACCTTGAGTACCTCCTCTACTAGAAGAGCTAAAACCACCCCTGCTCTCTGAACGAGGCTTAGCCACACTGGCTATAGAATAAGATGACTTAGTAGGAGTGGCTGGAGCTTGTTGTGGTGCAGTAAAAGTCCCTGAGTCTTCCCCTTGATTAAAAGATCTCCTATATCTGGCCTTCTTCTTTTGACGATATTCTTCTTTATTCTTTGACCTCCTTTCCATTCTTCGGGCCACATCAACAGCTTCTGAGTACGAAGAGTAATCATTCATATTAGAACCCACTTGATCATATAAGGCATCACGAAGCCCTTCCACAAACTTTTCTATTTTCTTCCTTTCAGAAGGAATGATTTCAGGGGCATATTCAGATAATTTAACAAACTGAGCTGAATATTCATCAACAGTCATGGTTCCCTGCCGTAGATACAGAAAATCTCTGGCCCTGGATGATCGTTCACTTGCCGGAAGAAATTCATCCATAACCAATCTGTAAAATTCTGTCCACATAACTGGCGGTGCGCCTTGAATTCTAGCTTTCTTCCAGTTCCTCCACCATTTACCAGCCCTACCTTTTAACTGAAAGGAAGTGAATTCTACCTTTTGAGTAGGAGAACACCCTATAGCATCACAGATTGCTTCACAATCTTCAAGAAAACATTGTGGGTCCTCTTTGGGATCTTCCCCTGAAAAAGTAGGAGGCCTCATTTTCTGGAATTCAGACATTCTTACCTCTCTTACATTAACTCCTCCCGCTAACGGAGCTGGTGGTACATTTTCAGCTTCAACAATAGGAGGATCCACTGGCAGGTTAGCTTGTGCAGCTCGACCTCTCATTTTAGCCTCAAATCGGTCAAATCGTTCATTCATCAAATGAATCACATGTGCAATAGTTGCATTACCGACATGAGCATCAGGTTCGACTCTTCTTGCTTGCTCACTAGTTGCGCCCTCAGTACTTTGAGCATGTAAACTATCACCACGGTTAGGATCATCTTGCACATGTACTGGTGGATTTATGGCCCTCCTTGGACCCATATGCTCATTATTATTAGAAGATCCTTCTGACATTGATCTGTCACAGATCTACACACATAACAAACAATTTTCAGACATAAACAAAATATCACTTACTAGCCCCACTGAGAAGTTATCTATAAAATGACGTTATACTCTACAAGGTCTTTTATGGAACCTAATCCTATGGTCATGCCGCGGCTCATGACAATAGGGAAGGGCCCACAAAGATCACTTTGCTCTGTACTCTATAGGGGACCTATAAAACCTTTCCTCTGATACCAAATTTGTCACATCCCAAAAATTGAGTATGTGAAAAGATACTACTCATTTGATATAATTCTCAAACATACGTTATATACATATATTCTGTAAGGTTTTACATTCAACCTTAATCATTCATTCCACACTACAGAATTATATTCATCTGATAAGCAAATATAGACATACATAGTCTGATATTTCTATCTCATCGCAAGCCTAGGAGACCTATAGAAAATACAGAGCTTTTCTAATATCCACATTAATAAGTACTGGTGTCCCACCAGACAGAAATAGAGAATAATCCCAAGGGGCTTCTAATCTTCAAACAGATTCTCTTCTTCTCTGTTTTCTGTATCTGAAAAAAATAATCATAGGGAGTGTGAGTTTATTTAAAAACTCAGTAAGTAAATAACTGTACTATATAAAATATCAAAAGTACAAATACCACATTTACTCATATAATTAATTATCTTATACATCGAGTAGTATGGGACTCTAACCCTTTCAAACTCATGAATAAGATTTCATAGATATACACCGAGTAGTATGGGACTTTAACCCTTTCAACTCGTGTATAGATTTCATAGATATGCACTGAGTAGTATGGGACTTTAACCCTTTCACACTCGTGTATAAGATTTCTTAGATATACACCGAGTAGTATGGGACTTTAACCCTTTCACACTCGTGTATTAGATCCCGTAGATCTTTACTCATTAATAAAATAGTGAGAATTCATCACATAGTACAATTGTCATGAAATAAATAGTTTCTTCATACTCTTATTTCTACTGATCATCATATACTCCCATATGAAAAATTAATTGCTTATTATCCAAATAATATTGTAAATGGGACTTATATTGTACTTTGACTAGTAATATCAAAGTAGCTGAGCAAGGTTATTCACTCACCTTGATGTTTGTCCAAGTTTACCTTGTTCCACACTAGAATTTGTGTAGGAAAATTTCCTAGTAAAATATATTACAAGGAATCATAAGAAAGGAAACAAAATCACGAAAATACGTAAAATTTTCTGACTGCTACAGTAACGGGTTGCTACAGTACGGTTTGCTACAGTGTCGGTTCGCTACAGTAACGGTTCACTACAGTACCGGTTCGCTACAGTAACGTTGACTGCTACAGTACCGTTGACTGCCGACACTACAGTACTGCTACAGTAACCCGACGAAAATTTTCCAGATTTTGTTTCGAAATCCCTGGTCGCTACAGTAACTCGGTTTTGTAGAAAAATCTTTCAAAAATTCATCCTTTCCTTTCTTGTTTCAAAACCAGAATTTCAACTCTTTTAACCGATTATAACTCAAATATAACTTCTAAAACAACTGAGATTCATGAATTATCATCAAAATCTTCAAGAACAAAACCTCCTCTGATCTTCTACATAAACTGAAATTTAAGGAAAATAATCGGATTAAAGCTTACCTTTGATCCTTACAAAGCTTTTGAACCGAACAAATAATCGAACTTCTGAAGATCAAGGAAAGGATTTGAGAAGAAAATGAAGAACTGAGAAAGAATCTTTTCTGCTTCCTTCGGCTGAGCGAAAAATATGAAGTTACTATTGAAACTTTATATTAAATATTTCTAATGGGTTATTCAATAACCCATGGGTATCCATAACCCAACATCCAAACCCATCCAGTCAATTTACAATAAATGGATTAATTGACCATTCTGCAACCACTTTTCCATGAATTTCACCATTCTTAGAATATATCCCTCATTGTGCAAATATTTAGTCCAGTCATTTAACTCAATTTTCATAAATAATATTCAAAGAGAACAATTAAATATGAAAATTAAAAATGACCAAAATAAATAACTAAAGTAACGTTGTAGAATTCTAAAATACTCTTAAGCGAATTATATTCTGAAATTAACGGGTATTACAGTATGGTAATAGATTTGGAGGAAAAAAAGGAAAATCTCAAAACTATTTCAATCACCAGGGACTTCAACCGAAGAGGAGACAACGGCATCTTTGATACAAATTGAAAGGGACAGATGTAAGGCTTCAATCACAAGGGATTTTTTTTTTTGAGAAATCAAGCAACAAATGAGGGCACTAATGGAATTTCATGCCTTTTCCAGAGTGGTGATGCGATTTTCCATTGCAAATGGAAGGAATAGGAGCTGGATGAAAAAAAATGGAAGACAATGTTAATAATGTAAAGTGCCTTTCCATCAAGCCTTGTAAACCAAACACGAGAGAATAAAGCTACCAGTAGAATGTTGTGTCTCTTCCGGTGGAATTTGGTGAACCAAATGTGCTGATAGTGTTAGACCTCCATTGTTCTACCATCCTCATACATTGCAGAATATGAAGGGAGAAGAAAATATTTGGGGATTTTTAGGGTCTGTTTGGTTTGTGAAAACATTTCCTGTTTTCATTTTCAATCTTTATTTCCTAAAACACTGAAAACATCTTTTTGGTGTTTTCAGATTTAGGCTTATTTTAAAAAATGTTTTCAAGAAAACGTTTTCAGTTAACTCAACCAAAAGCATTTTCAAGTCCATTTTCTGTTTTTAGTGAAAATGAAAACAAGAAATGTCCAAACCAAACAAACTCTTATTTTTTGTGAATTTCCTTTTTTTTCCATGAAATATGCTTTTTTTTCGGAGAAAAAAAAATCACAAGTAGCCGAGCTTACTAAGCTGCTAACTGTTTTTTTATTTTTTGGCACAAAGACCTGATAGATGTTGATATGTGCATAGACTAATAATCAAATAAAGATCTATTCATAGAAGGAGTGGTTTATACATTATTAAAAGTTTAAGAGGATACTTTATTAAATTTCAAAATTCAAAGAAGTAAAGTGCAACATTTTCTAAGTTTAGAGAAGTTTTTGTGCATTTTAATCTTTATTCTATATTTAAACAATTATAAAAAAGTAAATTAAAGAAAAAATACCATGCACTAAACAAGCCACACTCGTGCTTTGTCCGAAGTAGATAGTGTAGATAATTTATATCCTCCGTTCATGCTTTTTGGTCCAAAGCCGGCGAGCCTTAGCGGAACAACGAGTTGGACCCCAGAGCCTTTGGCGACATTTCACACCAAACCATACCAAATCCCTAAATTCGCACGCCTCGTATAAAAGAAAATTTAGATATTTCTAGAAGAAGAGAAGAAAGAACAATATTTAATTTCGAAAATTTATGTGGAATTTTATGTAACTTCAGTTTCAAACCAAAAAAAAAAATGAAATTTCCCAAATCTGAATGGATTTCCTTGCCCTAATCCAATTCCTAACCACCGGACCCTCCGCTTCCGACGGTTTCCGGATCATCCGTTCATCTTTTATCTTCGCCGGCGGCTGAACCACCGTTATTTTTTCGTCTTCAGACAGAGAGAGATTGAGATTTTGTGTGTGTGTGAGAGAGAGAGGGAGAGAGAGAGAGAAAAGCTGGGAAAGCGAAGAAAAGAGAAAGAGAGAAAGAGGAAGAGGGGATTGGAGAGATGGACAGTCCGGGGTCAGGTTCGGTTGATTGCGGTGTGGGATCGATTGTATGGGTGCGAAGGAGAAATGGGTCGTGGTGGCCTGGCCAAATACTGGGGCCTGAAGAGCTCTCGTCTTCACATCTCACATCACCTCGATCAGGAACTCCGGTTAAGCTTCTTGGTAGGGAAGATGCGAGCGTGTAAGTCTCTTATTGCTGCTATTTAATTATCAGTTTTACGTTTTGATAATTGGAAGTCAACAATTCATATCTGGTTTTTGATCCAGTAGTTTGTTGCCGTGCTATTGGCATGTCTTCAAAACAAGTCTAGCATTCACGTTTTTTTAGTTTATGCACCTAATTTTAGATATCACCGCTTTTTAGGCCAACGCACCTGTTTTGGTGGCTGGTGGCAACTAAGGTAGTTAATGATTATTCTGTTTAGTTGTTGGTTGGAGAAGCAGTCAGATTGAACTGCCATAAAATTGAAGTGTCTGCTTCAGCGCCCCCAAAATTCTTGAAGTTTACTCTAACATATATTGATCATCAAAGTCAGAAAGTTATAAATATATGTACATGTTATGAATATCAAGTGCCAAAGCGTATCAATGATTTATCATTTTTTATGCTATGATATTTCCCCCTTATTTGTTGGTTATTTGTTGGCATGTCTTAGCAGGGATTGGTACAATTTGGAGAAATCCAAGCGTGTGAAGGCATTCCGATGTGGCGAGTTTGATGATTGTATAGAGAGGGCTGAATCCTCCCAGGGGATGCCAATAAAGAAAAGAGAGAAATATGCGCGTCGAGAAGATGCTATTTTGCATGCTCTTGAACTTGAGAGGCAATTGTTAAAGAAGCAAGGTAAATTAGATATTGCTACTGATCAAATCAATTGTAGATCATCTAATGCTGCTAAAAAGAGAATAATTGCATGTCCAAAAACCTTGGGAAATGATGATGAAAAACATTCAAATTTAAATTTAATTACATCTTGTTCGGGAGGTCCCTTTCCTTCAGACTCAGCCAATGATGGCAATCCACTAAGTGGTGAAGAAGACCTTTCTGAAGCCACAGCTCATATGGAAGCCTTGCTGGATTTTGGGCACAAAATTGCCCCTTGGAAAGGGTTCTGTTGGTCCAAATGTTTCTCACAAACTTACTCAGGCTCTTGCAAGAAGTAACTTTTGCTTGGGAAGTGCAATTCATGCTATTGGTAAAATTCTTTGGACTAAAAAATGGTCAGATGAGCGATGAGTCAAGAATATATATAAAGAGGCGTAATTTTTTTTTTTTTTCATTTTTGTGTTTTTCTTTTTTTTTTGGGGGGGGGGGGGTGTTTGGATTATTAAACTAATGAAAATCAGGGTTATATATATGTGTTGCGGTTTGACTCTGCTTCCCTTTATCCTTTTGTCAGGGGTGGGGCAAATAGTAGATTACCGAGCAAAGAGGAGCAGATATGTGTACATGCCAGCTGAGTCTAGTGATTCCCTTGATTACAAAGAGACTCCTTCCAATGTCGAAATGTCATCTTCCCAGTTTGGAGGGGAGGGCCTTCACCGCAGTTCTTTGGCTGAAGAGAGTGAATCTGCTTTTATGGATGATGCTGAATCTGATTCCTCTGATACTGGTTCTACTGATACTGATTCTGATTCAGATTCTTCTGAGACAGAACCAGACATGGATGAAGAGATGACTATACTTTCAGGTTTGGTTTCTGCTATACTTGTCTTTTTCTACTCTTTTCTTATTAATATGATCTATTTATCTGGTTGCCACTATTTGGAAAACAGTGCTTCGTGAATTCTAATAATTCCTGTTTTATCTAAGTTTTACGCATCTTACTCTGCATTAGGTTATTTGCACTGAAAATGGTTTTTACTTATGCTTGTTGCAATATATGTGCTTAACACCTAAACTATGAGGGAACGGCTTTGGGTAATATGCTTTACCAGCCCTTTTACTGTTAGAATGAGATAGGAAATATTGTTATTTCTTTTCCTATTTATAGTCTTGGTCTCTTGGATTAGTTCCTTGGCCTTTCTTTCAGGTCGAGGAATGATATGTCAAAAATTTTTTTTTTTTTCGAAAGAAAAGTTTAGCATCAAAGATGATGATAGCATGTATTAATATGTTTTTGGTGGCAATGATGTGATTTAACACTGAAGGAAAAGAAAATCTTGTGGTCCAACTTTAATGGAATCCTTAGTTGTATCCACAATTCTTAACACACAATAGATTTAGCATAAGATATTATTTGTTTAAGACAGTATTATTGATAGAAACCCAAGTTTATTCATATGAAGAAAAATACAGATTCAACAAAGTAGGATGAAAATCAGCAACACAACAAGAGACTAAGTCTCCTACCAGAGCTAAGAAGCTCCGCAGAAATGCTCCTACACACAAAATAGAAAAGTTCTCCACGTCTGCCCCTCTGCCCCTCCCCTTCCTATGTAACAAACTCTGTCCCTCTGAAATTCCCTCTCTAACCTTCTAACAGAGTAACAGAATCACCCACTACTTGAAATTCCCTCTGAAACTCTGTCCTCAAGGCTGAAATAGGAAAAACAATCAGCCTCCAGCCTACTTCTTTGGCTTCAAGCTCCAAGGCAACTACCTCTCTTTGCTCATTCACTGTTTCATGGTCACCCAGCACAATAAGCCACTGCTGACGCTCAACACACTGATATAGATGATGAAATTTATCTCTGCAGTGGAAAAAAAGTCCTCAGGCCTTGCGATCCATCAACTCCCCATATAAAAGGTGCCTCACTCCTCTGTTTTCCTCTTGGTTTGCCCTTTGGTCTCCCTCAGACTGCCTCGACGACAGCTTTTGCACCATGGTTGATGCCATCAACCCTCGAAGCTGGATTCCCTGAGACGAAGATCCATTTGAACCTTCATGCAAATGGTTTTGTACTACGGACATGAGAGAGGACCCATTGAAGTCCCAAAAGAGGATGCTTGAAATTGGGCCAGCCCAACCTTTAAGTTGTTGTCATTTGTGGCTCGAGTTCCCAAACCTGACCCGGTCTTCATGACCCGACTTGTTCTCTGGCTGTCGAATCGATCCTTCCCCCAGACTCAGCTTCGATGTCATAAGTCAGCTGCATAACTTGCCATCTGGTAGTGGTTCAATGTGTGTGAACCCTCAATCTCACCTCTGGCTTCAATCCTACCATAAAGTATCCAATGTACTGTTGTTCAGACAGCTTTGGCACCTGAGAAGAAACGAATTCAAAGTTCTCTCTATATATTCTTCTACTGTTCCTGACTGATGCAACACCTTTAATGCTTCAAAAGGATTATCATATTGATAGAACCAGTACAGAAATAAATGAAAAGAACAGAAATAAGATTAGGAAAACTGAAATACTCTGATTAATTACTGAGAAATCTCTACCAGTGGGTAGAGAGGATTACAGTCATATATGACGACACACCAAAACAACAAACACTCACTATACACTGCTGGTCACAACACAACTAACTAACACACCTCACACAGAATTGATAATATTGCAGCAAAATACATATCAGACCAAAAAAATACACAGAACACAATATGGATGCTAGACTTTCGAGAGGCTAGCACTCTCCCAAGACCATTCCATAATTTTCTCCTCCCCAAAACCACTCTTCGAAGATCCGTCAGTTCGGCCTACTTGATGCGTAACCAAGAAATCTTTTATTCAAGTGTTTCAAGAATACAAAGAATCAGAGAGTGAACTCTCCTAATCTAGAGCACCATTGCTCCTTAGGACAACTCCAATATCAATTTCTTCTAACCCCGACTCACTTCTCACTAACCCTTTATATACACAAAATAATAAATGCCACACATCCCTCACATGCCTTAGGACCTCACTCACATGCCTCAACTAACCTTCCCGATTTCTCCTAGAGCACACCCTCCAAATAGAAGGCTTATGACCTCAAAGCAATATCATCTCACCTTGAGTCCTATCAACCTTGCCCTCAAGGTGAGAATTGAAGTTGGAAATGGTGGCTGTTTTCCGATAGGACCATGTTCTTGCTTCTCCAAAGAATTCAACGAAACATCTCCCATATCTGCTTTGCAAATTCCCTCTTGTTGAATTTCCTCCATATTCTTTAGTTTGTTATTGAAGGAGCATATTCTCCCTGGAAACATATTTTGATTATGCAAGTGAGATGCATATAATTCAGAATATAACAGGATTTGAACTATCATCAATGTGTTCAGAAACTCAGAGGTAGGGTCTTCCTTAGAGCCTTTAGGCATAGCAAGCAGCTCATCAAAAGGAAAAGAGGTTGTTAAAAATGGAACAACCCAGTTTGACCTTTTGACCCTTAATTTCTGATCATCTACAACATGAAGGTTGCTGCTCAGGGGTACTGTAACTGATAATGGCTCTATCTTGTTTGTAGAAATCCTTGTTGCTATCACTTGATCAAAATTATAAGCATAATCTTCCCTCGTAAATTCATCAACAAAATATTTCAGTGTTGCTGTTGCGTCATGCCCATATAACTCCACATAATAAGTTTCATAAGCATCCTCACCACCACCTTCTGCCAGAATCAACAATTGTCGTTGCCATCCATGTGCTTTTGTTGGGACGACTTCTTTAATCCTTATGGGCTGCGAGTTTGTGGGGCCCATCCCTTCTGTACCTTTCTTCAGCCTACTTTTCTGGCCTTTTTCTAGAATTAAATTTCTTATAATTTCTTTATGGTCCAGATCCAGTAAGCTTTTCAGGATTATGGGTCGGGTCATTCCACCCCCTTCTATTACTCATCTACAGCATCTCTTGGAAGTTCTGTTTAGAATCAAAGCCTCATTGGAAATTTTCTCAAGTAGGGTAGCTAACAAGTCATCACCACCTTCTTCATCGCCCTCCTCTGCCATTAATAATAGTTTAAGATTGGTGTTCTTGCTCCTATGGTTTGTCCGAAATAAATCTAGAAAATAGAAGTAGAGCCCTTGTTCCTTTTTCTTTACTTTCTTGGCATTAGACTAGTCATGGAAGACATTTGGTTGGTTGGATGTTGTTGCACCAGTTGAAGGCAACTTTTGCCCAGTAAAGCAACGCGTCTCAGAGTGCACAACCACTTGGGTTAGGGTTTCTGTAATCAGGTCAAATGCTAGGGTAACTTGAAAATATTGGGTAGGTTTTGTTTGGCAGAACTAGGTATATTGGGCCTTATTATAATTTACCCTAAGCCCACCAATTTTTCTTCCCCAAGTCAGAACCCTTAATAGTTTTTGGGTTATGGGTTCTTTGGTTACGAAAAAGTGGGTCGACCCAATATTGTGAGAAGGAAAACTTCGTCTTCTGCATGGCAGCTAGGTTTCTTTGTAAGTGGGAAACTAGAGTAGTTAACCCTGATCCTTTTGGGCCCTTGTTCAGCCCATTTTTCTTGGGCTTTTCTAATGTCAGATTCCTTTCACCTCTATGGACCCAAGTCAGTAATAATGTTTGGGTTTTGGCAGCTATAATAAAATGATTCACTTCAATATTTTGGGCCACTTGAACATAAGAATTCAAAAGCCCAATAAAATTATCATTCCAATTCATTTTGGGGCTTTTTCCCCATATAACAACCCTAACTCGCTTCAAGATCCAACTCCTCTTATCCCCTTTACCCTTGTCAGCGTCTCCTTTTTCCCGTCAAGTTTTCTTGTTGCATCTTGGATGCTCAGAACTTCTCACCACCATGGAAGCACTCCTCCCTCTCCCTGGCTTTTTCAACACTGGACAAGGAGTAAAAACAAGCTGGTTGGTTCGAATCCAGAGTTGTGACTGAAGTTACCTTCTTCCCACTGTACGTCTCCTTAAGAGATGTAGAACTAGAGATCTGTACAAAATTAGGAGATGGGATAGCTTCTAGATTTACCTCTTCTTTTGGGGAGTTTTTGGAGAATTCAACAGAGATTAACCCCACTGTGGTGTCCTTCACATCAGTCTCAGCTTCTTCTCCTTCAGCCTTCTTTTTTTGTGAAACTTGAGAAAGCTTTAAACAACTCTAGCTTGGATAACATCTGGTAGACTCCTTCCTAGTTTCTTCTTTTGTTGTTGCCATCCTTTTTCTATATTTTTCATTCTCCCTTCTGAAATCTGCCAAGAGTGCTTTCAAATCAAAGTTATTTTTCTTCTTAGTCTGCAACAACATGGGTTGGACTTCAGCCTCTTCTTCTTCTTTCCATATGAAACACAACTTCTCTAAATTCCCAGAGCTGCTCTTTCAACTCATACACTGCTTTCCCTACTCTGTCCATTCTGTCTTCCAAGTTATTCATTCTAGCATCCATCTTCCCACCAGCATTTCTCAGATTGTAACTGCTCTGATACTAATTTGATAGAACCAAGTACAGAAATAAATGATAAGAACAGAAATAGGATTTGCAAAACTGAAATTCTCTGATTAATTACTGAGAAATCTCTACCAATGGGGTAGAGAGGATTACAATCATATATGACAACACACCAAAACATCAAACACTCACAATACCCTGCTGGTCACAACACAACTAACACACCTCACACAATTGATAATATTGCAGCAAAATACATACGGAGAAAAACACTCAGAACACAACATGGATGCTAGACTTTCGAGAGGCTAGCACTCTCCCATGACCATTCCATAATTTTCCCTTCCTCAAAACCACTATTAGGCCTTTCTATTTATAGCCCAAATTCCTCTAACGAAAATACACTAGCCTTGCCTCTATTCCCTCCATGTGTCCTATGTGGTATAATGCATGGAGCATGAACCATCTTCAACCCATATCCATCTAACATATAGTGGGGTCTATCACATATCAAGTACCTCCATAACACAGCATCAAGGCTTGCTTTAGAGTCTTCCACGCTGGATTTTTGTTGGATTCGCGCCAAAGATTGAACCAATGAATCATGCTACCCTCCATACATAGACGTGCAAGCTTGATTTTCATAGCGTCATCTAAGTTATGCACCTCAAAGTAAGTCTCCGCTCTTGAAATCCAACCCACCGGGTCAACTCCAGAAAAACCAAGTAACTTCACCTCCTTAACTGATAACTTGAATTCATCCATGAATTCTTTCATGGGGTCCAGCGTTGGTCTCAATAAGGAGCTCGAAGGTTTGTCAGAGGATGAAGATGAAACAAGTTGTTGCAAATCCTTAGGCTGTTCATCGCTCACTCTTTTCTTGCTGATTTTCCCAATTTCTTGCAACAAGATCTGTTCCATTAGCTGCTGTTCTTGATATTGTTGCTTCTGCAACTCCAACAATGATGATTTGAAAGAAGCTTGAAGTTCCTCAATTGGTGCCCTCAAGACGAGCCTCAACCGTAGCTAAACAAGATTCCACCACATCCATTCGGTCAACTGGTTTGGACGACATTTTTTTTTATCCGGCAAGTTAGACCAATTGATAGAAACCCAAGTTTATTTATATGAAGAAAAATACAGATTCAACAAAGTAGGATGAAAACCAGCAACACAACTAGAGACTAAGTCCCCTACCCGAGCTAAGAAGCTCCTTAGAGCGGAAATGCTCCTACACACATAAATAGAAAAGTTCTCCACGTCTTCCCCTCTCTCTCCATCCCTGTCCTATATAACAAAATCTGTCCCTTTGAAATTCCCTCCCTACCCTAACAAAATAATAGAATCACCCATTACACCCACTACCCGATACCTATCAATTTTCAAGGAACAAGGTTTGTTGTGAATCATGAGAATAAATACATTGTCTCAAATAAGTAAAAAGAAATAGAAAACTTGTCTTTAGTTTTGTCTTTCAGCTATATGAAAATATAAAACATGAACCTTTTTTTTTTCAATTATTTTAATCTAATATTTAAATTATTAGTATAGCTAAGCTATTTTTGGTACAAAGTCTATATACCTGATTTAAGCCTATATTCCACATGCCAACACTTTCTCTAAGGAGTGTATGTAATTGGGAAAAAAGAACTGTCATATTCATTATTCATGTAGCTATATCAATTGCATATGTGTAAACAATATGGGATGACTTTATAAAGAAACATCTTTGCTTGAAGCAATTGGGGCCGATGATTTGAATTTTTGCACAATGGTTGGGATTGGAAAAACCCCCTAGTTTTGGCTGCTTGAGTTTACCCTTTGATTTTTGTGGAGATGCAATCCTCTCTTCCATCCCTTGTCCTTGTGGCTCATGAGCTAGCTTGTATAATGCTTAAAATGTTCAATGACATTATTCTTTCAACATAGTGTCACGCCCCACAATTGGGATAGTGACCGGCACGGTGTGGCACCACTACCACTACCGTAAGCCTGACTCATATAGTATGCTCACAATCACATAAGAGGTTGCCAAATTAAACAGAGTAATATAAATTTCATAGTTTTTGTGTGTCTCTGTGTGTGTGCTGCGTGCGTCGTGTGCGCCCTTGTACATCAATTCTCATGTTTTTGAAGGGATTGTTCCAAAACACGATATATCTGGGTATCCATTTTAATTCACAAAATAAATTACAATAAAATCCAGGCAACCATCACCCTAGGATTCTAGCCAACAACAAAGCTTGATGCATCCCAAAAATACTTCCCAGAGACAAAAGGACCAACCCTGGTAAGAAGGGATTGGAATTGGGGTCCCGCTACTCTTCGTGTAGAGACCCACCGGTTATCGAAGAATCTGCAAGAGGTACACAGAGAGGGTGAGTAATTTATACTCAGTGAGGGATACGAATGACAATAAAGAAAATACTTACTGTATACCTCTAACAGACGTCATGCCATTTTAAATCCTTTCTAAACCACCACATGTATGTATAGGCATATACAAATCAACAAACACAAACAAGAATAACAGTGTAGATTCACCATCACAATAATTCCATCCACCACGTATTTTAGATTACGTCACATCATAAAGGCATTTAACAACGTCTTCCGTAAGGGGTCAAGTGGCATCATCACCAACCACTTGCCCAATAATAATGATTTAAATCCGAATTTCCCACTATACACCGACACAAGCAATCGGGGTTGTCTCATTCATAAAAGGCCACACAAGCCCCTATTACATTCCTTATAATCATAAAACTTCTAATGACAAAAGAGGAAAATTAGCACATGGTATAATCTAATTACAAGCCAATCAACCGTTGATGAATTCTACTAACAATCAATAAGGTCTCCAATTTATACAATCCATGGAAGGTAATACCAATGGATTCCATCATACAATTTGATTTAAGTCTAAAGTATCCATGTTTGACAAAATAAGAAATGCACACAACATGAAGAGATTGAGGTTAGTTCCTCACCTTAAGGTAACACGATTTTTACCATATGATGTGATAACTCGGAAGGAAAAGACCTCCCAAGGGTTTAGAGTTGCTCCCTATTAATTAAAGCACACAAGAGAGGAGAAATTAATTTAAATCTCCAATTGCTATCTGGGTAATAATCGGTCGACTGGTTAGATATTATCAGTGCAAACTCAAGAGAAACTGGTTAACTAGTGATACCCTACCAGTCGACCGATGCGTCTTGGCCAGGCTTAGGCAGAGAGCACCAAAGCAGCCAATTGACTGTTCGTCATCTGACGGTCAACCGGTCGCCCACTAGACACAAAAATAAATTGCCAAAACGTCTCTATCTTTTCCAAACTTCAAAATGATTCATTCCCAACCTCAACCCTTCTAAGGTCAGTAAGAGTGACCCCTAATGTAGGCAAGACAATACCAAACAAGATTAACCCACAATCACTTCAAAATTTTCCAAATTGCAAGAGAGTTTCCAAATTTTTCTGGTTTAAGAAGAATTTCTCCAAGAGCATGATTCCTCAACAAAATATTCCACAAAATCATTCCTCAAGGTTCACATATGAACAAAGGAAGAGTTTTAAGCCACACCCATCTCCCCATTATCAGAAATTACCACTCCTCCCACCTAGGGTTCCTAGATTGCAAAAAAAGAAAAGAGAGGGGAAAAAGCACTTACAAGTTTTGGAGAAACCGCCAAGGAAAGATGATTGATACCCAAAGGAAGCCTTAGAGAAGAGGAATTAGCAAGATTGATGGGGAGAAAGATGGTCTCCGTGAGAGAGAGCGAGTGTTTGAAAATGTTGAAGGAAAAATGAATATGGGTGAATGAAGCACACATGGAGCCTTTTAGTCAGATTTGAAGAATTCTACTAATTCCCTTCTTGTCCCCTTTGGTCCACCTCTCCTGAAGTCAACATTTTGGACACTTAGAAATATTTTCAAGGCTAAGCACAACATTTGACAACATTCCAACCAATTAAAGCCAATTATTTATCGACATTAAGCTACTCATCAACATAAGGCTATAACCATGCACACACATACACCTCTTATATTCTTTTCTTTACTCTCGAGACATCTGCGATTATTTCATTCAAGTTCCTCTACAAGACTAGGGGATGCACCCCCCTTCCATAAAAGGATTCTATTTCACAACAATTAAAGAATAACCATAAACAGACCATTGTAAACACACATCATCTGTCATCAGACACAGATTGATTTATCCATGAAACTTCAATTTAGTCAATTTAATCGTAAATTTTGATTAAGTCAAGCCATCACACAAGAATGCAATAATCAAAAGAAATAAATTACTAAAAATTCTCGGGCATTACAATAAGAGTGGTATTGTTAGACTTTGATACTTTAGTTAATCACAATGAATGATTGAGAAAAGCTTTTTTTTAAACTGCATTTTTAATTCTTATACTGTTATACACTATGTTGCCCTCTAAATACCCTGTTGCCCTTTCTTTAAGGTTTCAGTAATTAAAAATGTATCTGTGAAGTGACATGACAATATGGCTTTAATTGTCCATCTTATGAAGCTTACACATCCCAGATTTTTTTTTTTGGTGAAATTAATTTAGAACAATTTGAGCACACCTTTTTCTTTCTGTATTTTTAGGTATGTGACGTACAACAATCCTTTTTCCATTTCCGTTCCATTTAACCCAATGGCTTTTGTGTCAAGTAACTTTGGAGCAGTGATCTGAACTGCCACAATCACTAGATTTGATGTTGATGGTGATTCACTATATCATCACTATATCTCTAAGTCACTTATATTAGAGTTTCAATGGACTTAGGCTAGGATCTTTGCCTTATTCTCAGACCTAGTAAAGGGATCATTATTAAACATATAAGCAATAGTCAATCTGTGATTGCCTTTTCATCTTAGGTTGTGTATTATCTTGGGCTGGAAGTCTAAATATTGTTTTTTCTATCAGTTGCAAATTTAGTGCAGTGTCTTATCTACCTTGGTAGATCATATTATTGTAGCTGATAAGGATAAGATCCCTTGACATATCTTTAGGAGTTCATTTGTGCTGTTTCTTTGAAGCTTTAATTCCCTTATTAATTTGTGACATAACAATTTGGCATCACATTTGTTTTTCGAGAGAAAAAGAAAGAATTTATTGAGGAAAGGAGGAGTTACGGATGGAAAGAAATAGCACAAGAAAAGGGAGGACAAGAGATCCTCCTAGGGAAACAAAAACAAAAGCAACCTAGAAGCCCGACAACGGGCTAGTACATTAAAGCTTTCCAATCCCTATAGATATTTGCAAGGCATCCCCTGAAAAAACCCATTGGCTGAGACCCAAGGGGAGGCAAACAAATCCTATCCAAAGCAAATGAGGAGGTAGGAACCGATTCTTAAAAACTCTAGCATTTCTTTCAATCAAAAGACTTCACAAAACTATAAACACTACCACTTTTCACAAAGCCTTATTCTCCTTTCTCCTTCCAAAAGGCATGGCATTTGTTTTTATACAAATGCAGTTTTTAATTTTCTTTGAACTTTTAAATGAACATCATCATTGATGTGCACAAAATGGAAAATGGAGTTGCTCTGTTAAGGCTTTTGCAAGATAACTATATCTCAGATTTAAATTGATAATAGAACTAATGATTGAATGTTGTCTTTTGAAAAAAATCTTATAAGGACTTTATCTCTCTCTATCTCTCTCACAGAGTAATTTGTGATGTACATAGTGTCAGAATTTCTTGAAGTAAACACTGCCAATAGTTTTGTGTCTCTAAAGCAATATTTAATCCCATAACTGTTTTTAAGTATTTCCTTCTGCTTTTGTGTTTAGCCATGATATAGAATTTCTTAAATTCTAAGTTTTCACTTGTTTTGTATTTCATTGAAACTTTCTACATGTACTAAGTGTCGTACTGGATTGTGTGATTTGGTTTCCTTTCACTTGATCCTTCTTTAGCTCTTCTTAAGCTACTCCTGTACCTACAGAAACTGGTCGAGATGCTGAAGAACATGGAAGCACTAGCAGTGAAGAGCCTGATGAGTTGGCAATTTCTAGTGACATGCCCCACCTTTATCCTCGTGAACCTATTACTTCTAATGAAGCTGTATCTAAATGGCAACTAAAAGGGAAAAGGAATAATCGTAATCTTATAAAAAGGTCTGCTGGTACTCCTGATGGAAAAGTTACTATGTATGGAGCAGATGCTGAAGGAAAAAGAAGTCATTTTAGCCACAAGAGATTAAGGCCAAGTTTGCATTATTACAGAAATGATTTTAATGATGTTCTTGACGAGGCTGATCAAATGTTTGAAGATGATTACTCCCCATCCTATAGGTCTATGGCAAGTCGAAATAAATTTCGTCGTGGCATTGATTGGGATGATTGGTCTTGGGAGGATCAACCTACATTGAAAGGATATTGGGATATCAAAGGGTTTACACCAGCATATGGTGGTCAACATCATTTCGGTGGGAAAATGAGGTCGATGCTGGTAAATGTAGATTTGAAAGTTCAAGCAAGCTATCGAAAAGAGCCTGTCCCCATTGTTTCTCTCATGAGTAAGGTAGATGGGAAGGCAATAATAGGGCACCCCATCCAAGTTGAAGTCCTTCAGGATGGTTCAGCTGATACTCTTATTTCTGCAATTGATGACTTCAATAATGATGGGATTGGCGTTGAGGGAAGTAGTGTGCTTCCACCAGCATGGAGGACTGCAAGGAGAACTGCAAATTTCCGGGTCCCACGCCCCCATTTATCATCATCAAATGGTGCTGAAGTTCATGGAGATTTGTCCTTCATAGATCAAGAAAGAAAATTTGAATACAAGAAATTAAATGCAGGAAACTTCAGTCATAAGGCAAACCTGTCAAGGAAGAGTGGTATTGACAGTCCCAAGACTTCAAATGACAAGAAGTCCTCGAAAAGGATGCCAAAGAGAGCGAGCTTGTCATCTAGCCAGAAAACTAGAACTCTCTCGTCATTATCTATTGAACACAATCTTAGTAAAAAGCCATTACATGATAGTAGTTGTTATCAAACAGATAGGTTGATTAAACCAGAAGTCTCTGGGCCCACTACAGTAGCTTGCATACCAGTCAAATTAGTATTTAGTAGATTACTTGAGAAGATAAATAGGCCACCATTAAAAGCAGCTTGCAATGCCGCTTTGTTGAATACTGGTGTGGAGAGAAATTCATAGGTAAATGTACATTTGTTATATGGGATCAATAATCTAACAGTGGTAGTACAATTTGTTGGTTATCTAGCCTAATTCAATATATTTGTTAGATTTTCTGGGTTGAAGATGAAGTATAAACATCAATTTATCCAATAACTAGATAAGTAGAAGGCTAGTGGGTCATTATTCTTCCTTGCTAGAGCAAATTTGCCAGATTTGGATCTTGAGGCATTGAAATAGCTTGTATGGGACACAACATTCTACCAGCTGAAAAAAAAAAAAATGCTGCTCGTGCCGGTTACTTATTTACTGGTTGATAGTGTTTAAAGAAGCTTGATGTATTAATTTTATATTGGTCTTGTTAATGTCATTTTATTTTCGATTTTACAAAGGTATACGGTCTTCTTGTTGGTTGGATAGTCTAGCTTAGCTTCAAATATATCAGACAATTAGCTCTCGAAGTATCCACTAAGCAATGAGCTGAACGTTCATAATGAAGCTGCAAATTTCTAGGACGTCCAATTTTCCTTGTGCGCTTGGTAGGATGAAGTTTAAAAGTTGATGACTGAACGAGGAAACCAAGAAATCAAATGAGCCAAAAAAAAAAATTGGTACAGTTTTTTTTGTAACTTTATTATCATGTTCAACAATAAGAATATGACAATTGTAGTTTTTCAATTAGAACACTACAAGCATATGATTCTTTAAAAAATAAATTTATATTTTTTATAGTTTCTTAAGAAAATTTTTAGACACGTTTTGTTTTTAGTGAAAAATTTGATAGCAAAGAAATAAAGAGTTCTACATAAGTCTTCTCCTTTTATTTTTATTTTATTTGTGACTTCTTACTGAAGTTTGATTATATTTATAAGTACATCATTTTTAACGTGTAGTAAAACATTATTTTTTCAGAAGAAAAATTAAGAAAAATTAAGAAAATTAACTCATTTTTATTTATCATCAAGATTAAGTGTCACCAAACAAACTTCCTATTCTCGTTGTCATCCTAAAAGCTTGTGGTCTTCCCGTGTCTCTCCATCCCCAATTACGACCTAGTTAAATATTTGATTCTTCATTTGTAAACTAACTCAATGCGCATTTTGGAGCTTTAAAATCTCCTTTTAATTCTTAAAATGGCGTTGTTTCGTTTCAAAGCAAAATAATGTTGTTTCGTTTGATACTCCTTGCCTCTGTTTCCTCCTTAACGCAAGAATGGCATCGTTTTGCTTGAGCAAAATGACACCGTTTTGCTTGTAACTCACATGCCTTATTTCAAAATATCGAAATGGCATCATTTTGAGGTAAGCCTAAAAACGATGTAGTTTCGTTATCTATCCTTGCTTCCTTGTGCCCTTAGAATCCTTCACTACACGGTAGCCCCTTATTCCCTCCCACTCCTCCACTATTCTTTCACCTCCATTAATCTCTCTCTTTCCACTCTCCCTCTCTGTTGCCCTTACCTCATCTTCCTAGTCACCGTACTTTTTATTTTCTTTTTGGTTCTGGCACTCATTGATCTTAAAGATTGACAATTGAGGACGGGGAACAAGACCATTCTATTCCCAAAGTGAACAAGAGAGGATCTTGCTGGGAAGATGGGAATCTTGTTATGTCTCTTGAATTGTCTATCTTCAAGATCAACAATCTAGAAGGAATAGGACCTTTCGGTTCCCAAAGGTTTGGGAAAGGGGGATGATCCTATTTCATGGCTCAACATGCTTTATTTTAGGAGGAACCTGTCACACACTACAATGGCGTGTGATTGGCACGGTAAGCGAGATTAACCATCCTACTGTAAGCTTTAACTAAACAACACTCTACATACAAGGCATGCCAACAAAATCACTTAATTATTGGATATTATTATTATGCATGATTATCTTATAGAAATGACTAACTCCTAAGAAGGGGTGAATTGAGTTATTAAAAAATTTCACAAACACTTGTTGGAAGTTAAAAGATTTCTTAGAACCAATGCCAAACTTACAAACTAGAAAAATAGATTATGATCAAGATGAATAATGGAGAAGTGCAAGGAATAAAAAATAAGACCTAAACAAGTAAAGAGTAAGGGAGAAGAAGATCGAGCTCCAATATTTATATTAGTTCAACTTATAACTAAGTCTACATCCAGTTCTCAAGATAACTTCTTGAATATATCATTATAACCTACAAGTTTGTATAATTGGGCACTTGTGAGCCACTACAACAGAGATTTTTCTTTCTCAAGGATGTCTCACCCTCTTACAATGTGTTTAAACCCAAATAACTAATCAAGGAGCCCACTCGTTGATTAATCAACTCAGAAAAGATGAAGTAGAGCAAAGTCAACTCTCTTGATATAGTGAATATACAAATGAAAGCTTTCTAATTAGTAAATGATTGGCAATAAAAGATTGATCATAGTTTCAGCATAATGTTTTCTTTATGATTTGACACTTACTGTAGCTCATATAAATAGCCCAAGACGTAAAAGATCCGTTGAAGAAAGTTTGTAAGTGATATCAGTAGAAAATAGTCATTATTACTGATGTCAGCTTGCTGGGGGTGGACTGGTAGGTCCACAAAAGTCAATTGGTACCTTTTAATGAGGTGCTGGTCGACCAGTAGCTATTTGGTAGTCGACTAATAATTCTATGTTACCCTTTTAATATTGCTTCAAACTTTAACAGTCCACTGGTTCTTAGAAATCGGTCGACTAGTAGCGTACTGGAGTGAATTTTGATTTTAAGACAGAGAACCTAGTCGACTACTGGAGGTCAAAAATAAAGTTTTCAAATGATTTTAAGTTTCTAAAACCCCAGTAGAGCTATTCCAGCATTTTAAAAAACTTTTTCAACATATGTAAATGTTTAAAAATGTTTTTAAGACTTTAAAACCATTTTTCTTGCCATTGAAATACTTTTACAAAAATTTCCAAGTCCTAATGCACTAGAAAATAAAAAGTCTTCAACTTTTAGCTCTTGCCTTTGACTTTTCCAAATTCCTAAAAATAATTTGTCAATGTAATCCAAGGAATTTATTTTAATTTGTTTGTTGTCATCAAAATTAGATATCCACATGCAATGGGTTAACAATGTCTCCTTTTTTGATGATGATAAACCAAATTAAAATTAAGGACATGTTTCTGAAAGGAATTTGATTTTAAGAGAGGCAGTTGCCTTTGAATTCATGTCCAATTTCCTTAAAAATATTTGCAATAAGCATCAAGGAATTTCAATATAAAATTAGCAATGTTTAGCAATCCAATATCAACATATTAAGTCAATAAACCATAATATATATTCAACAATGCATCAACATCAAAATTCATATTAAATTCAGAATAAATATAATCAAATCATAACATTGAACTCAATATATATATATATATATATATATATATATATATATATATATATATAAAATCAACCATTAATCCCCAATATCGAAAAGTAATGTAAATAACAACAACTAAAAAGAACTAATGTTAGTAATAAAAACATAAAAACATAGGAAAAAACATCAAATATTCTCCCACTTTTGTCATCATAAAAAAGGGTCTTCAATCCTCATATCCTTAAGACTCTTCTCCTCCTCCTCCTTCTTGACCATGAACAAGATCAGCAAGTTCTCGAAGCTCAGCGGCTTAAGTTATTGAGTGAGATTTCAAGTTGGAGATTTTGTATTCATAAGTTCCACATTGTCCCTCATCTCTCCAATCATAGATAACATATGAGTTGAGTCATCCGAGCCGTGTTGCCATGAGGATCAAAACTTGAAGGTTCAACTTGAGTTTCTTCTTCCTCTTTATTGCCCTCTTCCATCTCATCCTCCTTATCAACGTCCATTCCCATCTCTCTTCTTTCCCTAGCTCTTTGAATAGTCAAATTATCACCAACTCTTCTTTAAGTGTTCCTAATCAAGGAGAAATTCATTCTCCTCAAAGAGTTCCTGTCAATGATTGAGGATTCCTCTCTAGTATTCATATGAGGGTTGATATCAGAAGCCTTCAAGATCTTAGAAATAAAGGCTGCATATGGGGAGGTGACTTCTTTCTTGCACAAGAGGCCACCCTATGCATCATGAAATAGGGAATATTGATGGGTTGGCCCTGCATAATACATGCTATAGCAAAGAACTCCGACTCACTACCACTTGCCTAAATTCCCGGCTTGTTTACCAACACATGAGTGATTACATTCAAAAGCAACCTATCACTTGCTTCCATTAAATTCACTCTTATTTCTTGACTAGTATATTCATCCTCTCTTGTTATGATTTTGTAAACCTTATCTCTACCATAAAAAGAGGAACTCAAGGAGTTGTGATGGTCAGTGAAACAAAAGTCACCGGGACTCGATGGAGGAATGCCCAAAATTTTAGCAAACCGAACTTCATCAATTTCAATCCTTTTTCCTTTGACCTCAGAAACAATTTTTCTCTCCCTAACTCTGTATTCTAAATTCGTATAAAATGCTTTAACTACTTCCAATGACCAATGCCCTTTATACTTCACAAAATTTTTCAACCCAAAATTATCCAGAGAATCAATAAAGGGCATTCTTTTCTTAGCAAAGCCATTCTAATCTAAGAACTTGCTAGGTATCAATACCTCTATTTTTCCTCAAGAGTAGAAAAGAGATCCTTAATCGGTTGATTTGAAGCATTCTTCATGTGCGCACACTTTAATCCAGACCAGAAGCCATAATCTTCAAGAAGTTCTTAGGGTTTTTGCACAGAGAAAGGAGAATAGAGGTTCTATGGGAGAGAGAGGCTAAGTCATTTCTTTTCGCAGCACAAAATGTTTTGAAAAACCTCTAATTTCTATTTATATTGTCATGTGTTCGTACCCTAGTAGTCAACTACTCACAGCAAAAAAAAGGGTTTTTCTGATAAATGAGCTTTTGGTTGACTGTCGAAGGGCTGGGGGTTAACTGCTAGCACTTGGGTACCTCTATCTAAAAACCAGTGAGCACCCGATCGACCACTTGACTAGTCGATTGGCAGTTTTTTCACTTCGAAAAATCACAACCAGAGGGTTCATGGTCGACTGGTAGCTACAGAATATCCAAAAATTAGATTTTCTTCAGCAAAGAGGGAGAGAGCCTTAGAGGAATTTTTTAGGATCAAACAGAACCTGAAAAACACTTTTGTTGACACTCCGATGCTTATGTTAGTAAGATGATTCAATGATTAAAAGGAAAATTTTAAAGCACATGCAATGAGAAAACACTTTAAAGCTTACTTAGATCAGCCATCATGAGTTATCTCCTTATAAAGCTAAATCAATCCTTAGCAAGAGGCTTTGTAAAAATGTTAGTAACTAAAAATTCGTTTGTACAAATTCAAGTAAGACATCTTTCTTTTAAACATGATCTCTTATAAAATGATGTCTTATTTCAATATCTTTAGTTCTAGAGTGCATGACATGATTTTTAGTTAAGCATATGATACTTGTATTATAACACAATGGGTATATTTTCAAGAAAACACCAAGATCCTCAAGTTGTTGTTTCATCCACAATATTTAGGCACAACAACTCCCAACTGCAATATATTCAGCTTTTGTAATAGATAAAGCAACATTATTTTGCTTTTTACTAAACCAAGAGACAAGAGAATTACCAAAGAATTGGCAAATTCCATTTATGCTCTTTCTATTGGTTTTGCTATCCACAAAATCCACATCCAATTAACCAATTAAAAAGCTTGAGGATCCTTTTGGAAATCATAAACTCATTTAAGATGTGACAACCAAGTATCTAAAAATAGTGAGATTCCTTGGGGCTAGTTTAAAAATGTGCGCACATGTAAACACTAAACATAATATTGGGTCTACTAGCAGTTAAATACAAAAGAGAGCCAGTCATACCTCTATATTTTGTCACATCAAAAGGTTGTCCCCCCTTCATCCTTGTCCAAGCTTGTTAAGGTGCTTATAAGAGTAGCAATTGGTTTTGCATTCTCCATGCCAAATTTCTTGAGCAACTCCTTGGCATACTTAGTTTGGCTCACAAAGATCCCATCCTTCATTTGCTTGATTTAGAGCCCAAGAAAGAAGTTGAGTTTACCCATCATAGACATCTCAAACTCAACTTGCATGATCTTAGCAAACTCTTTTCATAATTTTTCATTAGTAGCACCAAATATTATATCATTAGCATAAATTTGCACTATAATTAAATCATGTTTTTCCTTTTTGAAAATCATGGTTGTATCAACCTTTCCTCTTGAAAAACCATTGTCCAAAAGAAATGACCTTAATCTATCATACCAAGCTCTAGGAGCTTGTTTGAGACCATATAAAGCCTTATTCAATTTAAAAACATGATTTGGCTTATCATGATTTTCAAAACCAGGAGATTGTTCAACATAAACTTCCTCCATGATATAGCAACTCAAAAAATCACGTTTCACATCCATTTGAAACAATTTGAAATCCTTTATGCATGCAAAAGCTAATAACATTCTAATTGCTTCTAGTCTAGCCACGAGTGCAAAAGTGTCATCATAATCATTGCCTTCTTCTTGATTATAACCTTTTGCAACTAGTCTAGCTTTGTTTCTAGCCACAACTCCATTTCATCAAGTTCATTCCTAAAAACCCACTTGGTACCAATTATGGGATGATCATTGGGTCTAGGGACTAATTCCCAAACTTGGCCTTTTCAAATTGATTTAGTTCCTAGCCAAGACCCAATACTCATCTATAATTGCATCATCTATATTCTTAGGTTCAACTTGAGAGAGGAAGGCAAGGTGGTTAAAAACATTCCTAAGGGAGTTTCTAGTAGTTACCCTTTAAGAGGGATCTCTAATGATGAGCTCCTTAAGATAGCTTTTAGCATACCTCCAATCCTTTGGAAGGCCATCATTGTTGCTTGGTAGCTCTTCTTCTTGAGGCTTCTCCTTTCCTTATGGCTTTTCTTCTTCTTGTGGATTGCTAGCACCTTCTTCATGATCACTATCTTCTTTTGGTGCTATTTCTAGCTTCTGTTCCACTTTTCATTCAAGGATAAATCTTTGAAATAATTTAACATCTCATGTTGATCATCACAATCTTTGAGAGAGGGGCTAGATTCATAAAAAACAACATAGATAGACTCTTCAACAACTAATGTTCTTTTGTAATAAATTCTATATGTCTTACTAGCTAGCATTAGAATAACCAATAAAAATTGCTTCATCGACTTTGGCATCATATTTTCCCAAATTTTCTTTTCCATTATTTAATACAAAGCATTTACAACCAAAACCATAGAGATGGGAAATGTTGGGCTTTCTTCCTTTATGTAATTCACATGGGGTTTTCTTTGAGATAGGCCTTATCAAGGCTCTATTCATTACATAAAAGTGGTATTAACCACATCCGCCCAAAAATATTGAGTAAGTTTCCTTTCATTAAGCATAGTTCTTGCCATATCTTCTAGAGTCCTATTTTTCCTTTCAACAACACCATTTTGTTGAGAAATTCTAGGAGATGAGAAGTTATGCTCAATGCCATTTTCAGAAAAAAAAAAACTCCATGAAGTCATGGTTATCAAATTCTCCACCATGATCACTCCTAATTCTTGTATTGGTCAAGCCTTGTTTATTTTGAATTAACTTTGCTAATTTAAGAAAGCATTTGAAAGCTTGATCTTTGTGAGTTAGGAATAGAGTTCATGTGTACCTAGAGTAATAATCTACAATAACTAGCATATAAGAGTTGCCTCCAAGGATTTTTGTCCTAGATGGTCCTACAAGGTCCATATAGAGTAATTGTAAAGGCTTTGTTGTAGAGACAATGTCTTTAGCCTTGAAAGAGATTTGACTCATCCATATGCCCCTGAACTTTACCTCGATTCTCATTTATGCCCTTAAACTTTTTTTTAATGTTTTATATGTCCCTTAATTTTTATTTTGTATCATCTATACCCTGCTCCGTCCACTCCATCAACTTCACTAACAACAACATTCGAGTAGGATCCCATGTGGCTGAATGACTCATCCACATTAGCCTCCACCTTGGCCACTCATTTCAGAATGACCAAGATACCCTTTGTTATATAACATGTAGACAAAACATATGGAAACAAAATAGATTGCTGAAGGTGAAATCCAGAGTGAACAACGTCATTGTGGCCTTCTCTTCAACAGTCGCGACTAGGGTTCTGGTGACTGTGGTGAACATCGACAGCAGTGAGTAGGTAATTTCCATCTACTAGCCATGGATTTCATTTTCGCTTTTCCCCTAATATGAAATCGAGACTAAACCTCTAAATCGGTGAGTAGGTAATTTTCAGTCGATTAATTCCCTAAATTTCCCTATTCAACTAAGGTTCCAGTGACAATAGAGGAGGGTAGGGTGGCAACGATGGCTACGATGAGGTATCGTTTTTCCCTTAATCTGAAATCGAGACCTAAACCTCTAAATTAGTGAGTAGGTAATTTTTAATCGATTAATTCCCTAAATTTTCCTATTCGACTAAGGTTCCAATGACAATAGCGGAGGGCAGGGCGGCGACGGTGGCTGCAATGAGGTAATGTCCTCTAGTAGCCATGGATTTCATTTTCGTTTTTCCCCTAATATGAAATTGAGACCTAAACCTCTAAATTGACGAGTAGGTAATTTTCAATCTATTAATTCCCTAAATGTCCCCTATTCGACTGGGGTTCCGGTGACAATAGCAGAGGGCAGGGCGGCGACAAGGTATTTTCCCTCTATTGGCCATCGATTCTGTTTCCATTTCCCTAATTTGAAGTCGATACATACAGGGAATTGTAATTTGTGCCCTAGTTTTGGTTGTAATAATGCTTGATTTTGTGTAATGCTATTCTTGTACCTTCGATTCCGCTTATTTTTTTCCCGGGAGTTCGATTGTAATGACAGTAGTTGATAAATTTCCAGTATATTGGAATAATGTTGTAATCCTATTCTTGTTAAATTTCTTGTATTGTAAATATGGCTAAGTCCAATTTGTTGTATTGTAATGGTTGTTATGGAATGTATCTAGTAAATAATTAAGGGTGTGTATCAGAATGCCATTTTTCAATTCTTTATGTGGTCCACCAGTAGCATCTTTTAACTTTTTCTATGTGGGACCATGATATTGGTGTTAACAATATTCTTGTTGTTGACCATGTTCAAATTGTATCTTTTCAGTTTCTATAAAATACAAATATATATAAAAGGAAGAAAACCCTAAAAATGGAAAATGGTTGGATATATATATTGCAAAATGAAAGCAAACTTGGTGTTGTCAGCAGCGAGGATCTTAATAAAGTTTAACCTCTCATTGATGGTAAAAAATCAATAAAGTTGTGACATGTGATTGAAATGAGTCAAGAAAGACAAAAAAAGTTTAAAGTTCATACTAAATTGAAGTGTGTAAATTTATTGAAGTCGTAAGTAGCCAACTTGAGGTAGTCACTAGTGAGGATCTTAATGAACAAATGTGTTTTGTTGTTAACAATGTGCCAACTTGATCTAGTCAATGATGAGAATTTAAGATGTAGTATTAATGCTTACTATTTTCTATTGTTATTCTTGATGTGATTAAAGTGCCAAACTTTATCTAGTTAAAATAATATATACATGCAAAAAAAAAAAAGAGATGGTGTGGATATTTTAAAATATAACAATTTTCCTTTTTCATTTGATTAGGTGATACCGTCTGCTCATGGATATATTCGTTGTCGAAGTTCACCATGGTGGCTAGATTTCAGGAGGAGAATATGTTGGCAGCCATATTGACCTGTGGACTAATTGTGACTCTGACAGATAGAGTTACTTCGAGATCTTAGACCTACTGAAGGAAGACTATGGGTACTCAAAATTTGAAAGTTTATGGTACAAAGCTCCTGGACAATCATTGGATAAGGGGTTGAAGATGCTGAAAGATAATGATGGAGCATTGGAAATGGTAGGCATCGATACGAGAAAGAGCTTGGTTCAATTGTACGTCATCTTGAAGTTGGATGGGCCTTCTTCATCCATAGACCTACCTCAAAATGTAGAGGATGCCCCAGTCTCTCCGTCTTACGCTTCTGCACATCATTATACTAGAGAAAAGGTATAATATGTGTGTGATTATATGTACTGACTTCTTTGGTTGACTACCATAACATAGTGGTAGATCCCCTTTTTTTTTGAATTTATTCCTTTCATAAACAACTTACAAATTATCTTAACCATTCTTATTTAAGAAGCATTATTTTTGTTTTATAAGTTGTTTTATTGATAATTTTGTATTTTTTTATGTTGTAAGGAAAGGATCCTATTGTACGTGGGTGGAGGACAAAAACGGTTAGAAACCACGATGACGGAGATAGTGGCAGCGATGATGGCATGGGAAATAGCAGCAATGATGGCATGGGAAGTGGGTATGAGATTAAGGATAGTGCGATGAATGTGCACTTCACTGATAGTGAAGATGAAAATTATGTTGGGGGGTTGTTTGATGTTGAGGAGATTGAGCTACATCCACATAGTACCGCGAAGATGCTCACACGTGTATCACCGCCTCCTACCACATATGTGTCACCATATTTTGCCAGTAAGCCTATGACACAGTCAGCGAGTATTAGGGGCCTCTGTGATGACGAGGTGTGTGAGACCGATTCTCTAGACATCATTGACAATGACGAGGATGACGACAAACCTTGAAAGTTAAAGTTCCCAATTCACAAGCTTCTAAAGAATATGTCTGAATACAAATGGGAAGTTGGGACAATTTATCAAACTCGTGAAGAGTTTTAGGATGTTGTGGTGACGTATGCTGTACACGCTGGAAGGAATTTATACTATGCAAAACTAGATAAAGCCAGAGTAAGGATGAGGTGCAAGGGTGAGTGTCCTTGGGAGGCATATGCCGCGAAGTTGCATAACAAAGACACATGGCAGTTGAAGACTGTTAATAATGAGCATACTTGTGCACTGTGCTTTAACATGCGTCTCATAACGTTGAAGTGGCTAGGCCATAGAATATAGAAAAAAGGTGAAGGAGAACCCAAAAATCTTGTTGAATGACATAATTAACAAGGCTAAAGAAAAGTGGAATATGGGTTGTTCTAAAACCAAAGCCAGTAAAACTAGAAGGGATATGCAAGAGGTGGTATGTGGCTCCTTCAAAGAGCAATTCTTGCGATTGTATGATTACTGTTAGGAGCTTAGAAACTCCAACCCTGGGTCTATAGTGAAGATGCATGTGAACAGGCCACTTGGGTATGAGGATGACAATCCTAGCATTGGTAGAGATTCTAGGTCGATACTCCCAACATTTGGGAGGCTATATTTCTACTTGGATGCATGTCGAAGGAATTTCCTATTATGTTGGCTCATCATTACTATAGATGGGTGCTTTATAAAGACCCAATATGGAGGATAGGTGTTAATTGTAATAGGTAGGGATCCAAATGACCAACTCTTGCCCAAGGTTGTCAAGATTGGGATTCGACACAGGATTGGAAAAGGCATAGGCAGGATCGAATTGTAGGATCGAATCGGGATCCTAAGATTCTGTGAAATAAATAAATAATATAAAAAAATATAATATAATAATGACATAAACTTTGTATATAATACAAAAATATCAAAATCTAATTATATTTCAATAAAAACAACTCAAATATCAATATGTCATAGTCATATATAGATAATTAAAGTATCAATCATTGATCCAAAGTCATTAAATTAATAAATACATAACCTATATGGAACCAAATATAAATAAAATATAAATCAGTCATCATTCTCATCACTATCCACATCATCATCATCATTCTCATCACTCCTAGTAGACGCAAGTAATTGAGATTGACCTTAACGCAAATGACATTTTTTGCACTGGTTAATGGTATTGGTCACTGTGCTATTGACTTATTTCTATCTATTACAATTACTGAAAAGCTTATATCAAAATGAGGACAAATCAATATTTCACATAATCTCATTTCACAGCACTATAGCATTAGCAGGTTAACAAACAACTCACAAAATCACAACATATTTGATATTTCATTTTTAGCCAATGGTTAGCACTTCAGTACACACAATAAGTGCTAACCATATTGAAAAAAAATTCAGAAGAACAAAATTTAGAAAAAAAAAATGACATTCTCTACTTCTCAGAAGGAAATAAGTTATTATGGTCAACACGCTGGGAAACAGAGTCACAGTCATGAGCTTACCGATGGTATGGTTTGCTACTTCAAGTCTTCAATTAATCAGTAATTACTGCAAAAATCAATGAAAATTGAAGGGGAAGACTCACCTAAGGGAGATTGGGAAATGGCAGAGGAGGGATGAGGATGATGATGAAGTCAAAATGATGCTAGGGAAAGGACGAAGACACCATGATGTTGGGCCCAAGATCGAAGATGATTGTAAATCAGCAGATGCGAAAGGCAAAGATACGATGGAATAGAAATAATGTAGGGGATGAAGACACTGTGATGCAGGGGACGAAGATGATTACAGACCTAGGAGGCCAAGACCAAAGGCGATGTCGTGAACAAATACAAAATGAGAAGCTAGGGTAGAGAAGAAGACGAACTGATGTCGAGAACAAAGACAAGGACAAAGATAAACTGATGCTAGGACCTAGGACCGAAGATGATTGCAGACCAGCAGATGAGCAAAATGAAGGGGTCATGGGAACGAACAGGGGATTGGGGGATTAGGGCAGAATGCACGAAGACAGGTTAATGGAGGGGATAGTTAAAAAAAAATTCAAGCAAAATGGCATCGTTTGTTGGAGCAGAATTTTTGAAAAAAAAAGATGGGATCGTGTAGGATCCCATGATCATACGATCCGGATCCCGATTCTAAGCGATCCCATGACAAAAATGATTTTGAGCAAAATCGGGATCATTTTTTAGCATAGGATCATAGGATCTTACGATCCTACGATGCTACTCCCGATTTTGACAACAATGCTCTTGCCCATTACATTTGCCATTGTGGAGGCTGAGACAACGAATAGTTGGATGTGGTTCTTGCAACTCCTGATTGAAGACATTGGGATAGAATATAGCAAGTTCATCACTTTTATTTTAGATTAGCAGAAGGTTCCCCTCTGAACTTTTTTTTAGTAATGTAAAATGAAATTTTGATGCTTTTAATCTATGTCTCCAAATCCAACTAGGTGATGGTTCTGAAAACATTTGATCCAACACTACCTCTATCTGCATGGTTATCATTATGTCTAATGTTATGCATGCTTTTCTTGACTGAATGTGTTGTTAGACAATATGCCATATATATCCTTTAATTTTCTAATTTATTTCACGTATGTCCTTTAATTAATTAAAATGTTTCATTACTATCCTTTAATTTTTGATAAGGTTTCATATATGTCCTTTATGTTTCACGTTGTTTCATGTATGTCATTCGAGGTTGATGCCAGTTTTGGAAATTTAGCAATGCATGCATGCATGGTCCTTATAGTTTGTCTCTATCTTGTATATGGACATGTGCCGATGTATATGTGAATATATCACCCATTGAATTATAAGTTGAACTATAAAGTTTTGTTTCAATTTTAAAGTTATGTGTGAATTGTAAAGTTATGTTTGAACACCTCACTTTTCTTAGGGATTAGAGATTGCCCTTGATACAGTGATACCTAGAGTTGATCATCGATTTTGTGTACGTCACATGTACAATAATTTTAGAAAGAATTTTTCTGGAGCCCACTTAAAGTCACTTGTGTAGCGAGCTGCAATCCACCTATCCATAAGCTTGGGAGAAAACAATGCTTGAAATCAAAGAACACAATGAGGCCACATATAAGCATTTGATCAAGATTTCTCCATGTTTTTGGAGTATGACATTCTTTAAGGTGGAACCACGGTGTAATGTACTTCTGAACAACATGTGTGAGACATTTAACTCTTGTCATTTTGCCTGCTAGGGAGAAGCCCATTGTGTCCATGATAGAGAAAATCAGATTATGGATGATGGAGAGGTGGGCAAGAAATAGGAAGGATATTGAAAAACTTTCTAATGGATCAGTGCTACCACAAATCAATTCGATGCTTGGTATAAATTACAAAGAAAGTAGCAAGTGGCTGCCAACGTGGGCTAGGCAAAAGAAGTATGAGGTGATGGGTCCAAATAAGAAGGTCATGGTGAATCTTGAATTGAAGTCATGTACATGTAGGTAGTGGTTGATTTAAAGCATTCCTTGGCCTCATGCGATCAGTTGTATCAACCATATAGGAAAGAGACCTGAAGAGTACATCCCATCATACTTCCGGAAGGAGCAATGCCAGGCATGCTACCGATATATGGCACACCTGACAAATAGCCCAAATATGTGGCCATCTACACCATATGATGATGTCCTCCCTCCTTTATATTGAAAACCTATTGGACAGCCAAAAAAGAAGAGAAGAAAGGAGGTTGATGAAGAGTCTCAGAGCATAATGCAGTCATATCATAATGGTTTGTCTCGGAGGGGGTCTAAAATGTGGTGTGGAAATTATGGGACCCTTGACCACAATAACAGGGCTTGTAGTGTAAGTTCATCTTCAGTAATTATTTGACCTCAACAAGTTTATATATTTCATGATTAGTTTATATATTTCATGACAAGTTTATATATTTTATATATTGTACAACTATAGTGTCCAAGGCGGGAAAAGATGCTGATCAAACGTAAGAGCATCGAAGCCCAACCACCACAAACTGTATCTTTGGTAATTATTTTTACTTTTACCTCAATAAGTTTGATTTAGTTTACATTCAATTATCGGTGTTATATTGTTGGACTTACTTTAGCAAGGAGCTCCACCTTCGAGACTCCGAAGGCATAGCTTACAGCCAGCAATGTCTTCATCCACCTCTCATCCATTGACTCGATCTTAAACTCAGCAGCAGGTATACCTTTAATTTAGTACATAGATTTCACATACTTCACTTCATTCATGTTATGTCCTAACCGTAGCAACATGCTCCACCTTTGACAGCCCTCATACATAGCTCACAGCCATCGTCTTCGAGTCTTCCTGCTCTAACTACGCCTCCAACTACCTCTCGGCCATTGACTCTATCCACCTCTCATCCATTGACTCTATCTCAAACTCAGTAGTAGGTATACCTCTAATTTAGTACATCGTTTTCACATACTTCACTTCATTGATGTTATGTCCTAATTGCAGCAACAGGCTCCACTTTCGATAGCCCTCATGCATAGCTCACAGCCATTGTCTTCGAGTCGTCCTCCTTCAACTATGCCTCTAGCTACCTCTGGCTATTGACTCCATCTCAGAGAGGAGAGCAGGTACACCTCTAATTTACTTCCATATCTTTTACTTGTAATTGCATATTTTGTTAATTTAGTTGCAAAGAGTATCTTGTAAGCAACTGTACATTTATTTGTAGACTTCACAAATTGAACATGGTGGTTCACCTAGCACTAGAACACAGTACAAGACCATAGCAAGAAGGAATCTAGGTGGCAGGAGTCGACTCTCACAGAATAGTGCTCGTGATGCTCTATGACATTTAGTATGTCATGTGTTGCGTGCCAAGTAGTTGGAACTTTTGTATATCAGGGCTATTTTGTAATCTCAATTAAGTGAACATACACTTTGTTTGTAGCTCTTGGCACTTTTGTATATGCTAAATTTTTGTACTTGAGGTACAGTTATGTATTTGGCACTTTTGATTGACTACCATGTAATGTGCATTTAGTGCAACTTATATATATTTTATTGGTATATTTTGGAATTATAAATGTATTTGAGATAACCTTGTGTTAGCAAATGCCATAGTTTATTATTTCCCCTAAAATGGAGGATTGTTGAACCATGGTTCAAGCATTGTTCTTTGCAAAATAAGTAGGGAAATGGTTCTTTAAGTTTCAATAAGCAGGGAAATGTTAAGTGAAATGTTTCATTAATTTCATTAATTAGAAAAGTGTTCAAACCACCACTTGCCATGTATGTCCTTTAAATTTGAATATGGTATCATTTATGTCCTTTATTTTTTTTATATATACTATATATATCCTTTATGATACAAAAATTATCATATATGTCCTTTATGTTTTTTCGTGGTGTCATGTATATCCTTTGAGAGTACTTCAAGTCTAGAATTTTTGATGTTCTGATCATAGACTTAATTTGATAGTACATAATCCCCACTTCATTAATACATAATATCTCATACTCAAACATCCATAATCACCATGTCAATACATAATACAATACATACTCCTACTCCAAACACACCATAATATTGCCTACATAATACAATACAATACAATCCATATTCCTAAGTCACTCTCCTAACTAAGACACAATATATTGATAATCAAAGACAATATTAAAAATCAAAGACAATATATTGACAATCCATACTCCTTTGTCACATAGTTGACTAATACTAAGCTGTTGACCCTAAGGCTATATGCCATAAGTTTTGATGATGACAAATGTATTTGAATAGTAGCATTGATATATATAAAGATTAATTATCATATATATGCTACAAGTACTTAAGCATGATTATGTTATTTAATATGTATGTTGCATATATTGAATCATGCTATTAAACTAACCATTGGGTTTGCAAGTAAGATATATTTTATAGGTTGGTTCAAAACAAGAAGAATGAGCATTGTATTGAAGAACAAGGAAAAGCAATATCATGCTTCACTCAAGGAAAACAACATGCAAGGATGAAGCTCCAAGAAATGAAGAATTAGAAGATTTGAAGTCTTGGAAGCTTGGATGCATCAAGATAGCCTATGTGTTTACATTAGGTATATTTTATATAGGCTAGTATACTTGTGCAACTAAATGATTTAGATTTGCATACATTGGCTCAATTATTTTGAACAAAAAGATAGTGAGATATGAAATTTTGCAAAAGTTAATTTTTGACCTTTGGTCACTCTTTATATCATATCTCATAAACGAAAAATCATTTTTTCAAGTATCTTAATCTCATTTGATAGTAGACTCAAAAATATTTCCAAAGGTATATTATTTATTGAAAACGGAGTCCAAATGAGAAATATATGACTATTTAAAATATAGTTTGAAAAACTGAAAGTTGATTATTCTGTTCTGACCTATAGTCAGTATTTTGATTATATCTTTTAAAAGAAAAATAATTTTTGAGTAAAACTTGGTTCATTTGAAACTAGACTCCAAGAGCTTTCCAACGGTATATTATTTGTTTAAAACGGAGTTCAAATGAGGGAGTTATGAATTTTTAAAGAAAGCTCAAAATCTGGACTGCACTATAAGTGCTGTAACGGCTATATAACGGCTATATAACGGCTAGTTTTGTAAAATCTTATATATATGACCTTAGATACACGATTTTGAGTAAGAACAAAGTCCTACAATGTGATATTAACTTCTTCTATCATCTTTGAGAGAAAGGAAAGCATTCTTGAGCCAAATCTTGCATATTCTCTATCATTAGAGTTATTAGAGCTTCATTTGTTTTCATCTACTCTTTAGAGAGAGTTTCTTTGTATTGTTGATTTTGATCAACACATATATTATTCTGAGTTGAGGTTCGCAAGTACCGGTGTTGGAAGAACTTGCTTTGGGTTGAGGAGGAGCCCGGATTTATAAATTCTCCATTGTGGTTTAGCAAATACCCGGATCAAATTTGCGTGGTTGTAGTGGTTTGCAAGTACCCGGATTAAACTTGCAATTATAGTGAAAATACTCAAGTGGTCTCTTGAGGACTGGATGTAGGCTTGGATTAGCCGAACCAGTATAAATCTCCGAGTTTGCTTTCTCTATCCCTTACTCTTTAATTTGTGCATATTGATATCTATTCTTTAATTCCTTGATCTTTATAATTATTTATCTTGACAGCACATTGATTTTCTGTATTGTATTTATTATCCTAAGCATTGTACTTTTACAGAAAATCATTTTAACTTCCAATTAATTCTTGTGAAAAATTTATAAAACCCAATTCACCCCCCTCTTGGGTTCCAACCATTACTTTCATAAGCAAATTATGATTGAGGCCTTCAAAAAATGGAACATTTTCAATAAAAGTTGAAGAGTTCTTACCAACCTTGCCTATACCCTTGATCAAACCTTTGCTGTCTCCACCAAAGGTCACTTTGCCTCCTTTTGGTGTCAAAGAGAGGAATTTGGATTGGTCACTGGTTAGGTGCTTTGAGCAACTACTATCCAAGTACCATTTTCCACTCTTTGCTTTGAGACATACTCACATCACAAGTTCAAGTTTTCTTTTTAGGTATCTAAATTTGTTTGAGTCCTCCTTGGTTAGATGTTCCCTTGGGTACCCATTTCTTTTTGTTCCCTCAGGGAGTATTTTTCTTATACCAACAAGAATGAGAATTGTGTCCTTTCATACCATAATGAAAACAAGTGGTGAAGGGGCTACGTGACATTGTTGCTTAGACAAAGAAGTTTTTTGTAGTATTTTTTACTTGATTTGGGTTTATATCCCAATCCGGCCTTGTCAAATACACATCTTTGATGTCCAAGTAAGAAGTTCAAGTTGTCTCTTCTTTTTGTATATTTAGGGTTTAGGGTTTAGGGTTTAGCGGGAGAATTTCTTAAATCCTTATTCTCTTTTTCTAATTCAACACATTTGCAACAAGAATAATTATCATTTGAAGAAGAAACTAGAGTTTTTAAACTAGTGTTTTCTTCTTGCAAAAGCTTGTTTTGATCTTCATAAAAAAGGCTTTCTTTCTTGAGTGTAGAAAATTCATTTTTTTAATTTCAAAATTTCATCCTCAAGTAAGGAAACCTTTTGTTTTGAAATAGAAAGTTTCTTTGCAAGCTTTAAAGACTCACAATGCAATTCTTTAAAAGCATCTTGCAATTCATCAAAAGAAGGAGTGAGTTCAAGATAATTTACCTCCATATCTTCTTTGGCCATGAGACAAAGGTTGGCTTCTTCATTTTCCTCCTCTTTATCGGAATCATTATCTTCCCGAATGGAAGATACAAAAGCCTTATTCTTTCCTTTGTCATTGCCTTTCATTCCTTCTTGTTTCTTGAGGAATTGAGGGCAATCCCGTTTGATGTGCCTAATTTTCTTGCACTAATAGCAAGTAGGACCTTCTTTGTTTCCATCTTGGTCCTTCCTTTATCTTCTAGTATTTTTCCTCTTCAAAATTTTCCTGAATTTTCTGACTAGGAGGCCAAGGTCGTCATCATTGATCTTCATCTCTACATCTCCCTTATTACTATCAACTTTAACCTCTTGGAAGAGGATGATTTAAGTGAAAGAGTCTTTTTCTTCTTAGTTTCCTCATTTTGTCTCATCTCCATAATCTTTGAGTCATAATTTTGGAGATTACCAAAGAGTGCTATAAGAGAACTCATAGATTCTTCTCTCACTTCCATGATAGCAGTCTTCTTAGCCTCCCATCTCGGCATGAGGCATCTAAGCACCTTTGTAGTTTGAGACTTTTTTTGAAAAAGAAACACCAAGAGCTTTCAGATGGTTAGTAATATGGGTGAATCTTAATTGCATCTCGCTAATACTCTCATAGGATTTCATTTTGAAATTTTCATAATCATAGGTGAGAGTACTTATTTTGGATTGTTTGACTCCAATAGTCCCTTCATGGGCTACTTCTAAAATATCCTACATCTCTTTGGTACTAGCACAATTAGAGACTCTAAAATACTCATCTTGACTCAAAGCACTTATTATAATCATTTTTGCTTGGAATTTAGATAAACTGATTTCTTTTTAGCTTCATCCCATTCACTTTTGGGTTTAGGAATGATATACCCTTGAACCTCCTTAGTAGGAGTATATAGGCCATGCTCAATAACATCCCAAAGATCAAGGTCTACTACATCAAAGAACATTCTCATCTTAGTGCTGACCATTAAAGCTAGGAGGTGTAGTGAAAGAACTTCCCTCTGGCAAAACACAATAACCAAGTCCAGCCATTTATCAAACTCTTAGACTGTTAAGTCTTGATAAAGAGCCCAAGCTCTTATACTAATTGATAGAAATGGCTAACTCACAAGATGGGGCTGAATTAGGTTATTAAAAAATTTCACAAACACTTATTGGAAGTTAAAAGATTTTTTAGAACCAATGCCAAACTTATAAACAAGAAAAACAAAGTATGATCAAGATGAATGATGTAGAAGTGCAAGGAATAAAAAATAAGACTTAAACAAGTAAAAAGTATAGGAGAAAAAGATCAAACTCCAATGTTTATACTGGTTCAGATTATATCTAAGCCTGCATCTATTCCTCACGACAACTTCTTGAGTATTTCACTATAATCCAGCACTTATGAGTTATTACAATAGAGGTCTTTTCTTTTTCAAGTGTGTCACTCCCTCTTACAATGTTTTTAAACCCAAACATCTAATCAAGGAGCCCACTCCGTAATTAACTAACTCAAAAAAGATGAAGTAGAGAAAAGTCAACTCCCTTGATAGAGTGAATATATAAATGAAAGCTTTCTAATCAGTAAATGATTGGCAAGAAAAGATTGATAAAGAGTTTTACTAGCAGAGAGAATGCTTTTCTTGATGATTTGACACCTATTGTAGGTCATATAAATAGCCCAAGTAGTAAAAGTTCTATTAGAGAAAGTTCGTAAATGATAACAGCAGAAAATAACTGTTATTACTGATGTTAGCGTGCTGGCGGTCGACTGATAGGTCCATGATAGTTGATGTTAGCCCTAAAGCTATATGCCATAAGTTTTGATGATGACAAATGTATTGTAGCATTGACATATATAAAGGTTAATTATTATATATATGCTACAATATGCCATAAGTTTTGATGATGACAAATGTATTGTAGCATTGACATATATAAAGGTTAATTATTATATATATGCTACAATATGCCATAAGTTTTGATGATGACAAATGTATTGTAGCATTGACATATATAAAGGTTAATTATTATGCTACAATATGCCATAAGTTTTGATGATGACAAATGTATTTGAATTGTAGCATTGATATATATAAAGGTTAATTATCATATATATGCTACAAGCACTTAAGCATGATTATATTATTTAATATGTATGTTGCATATAGTGAATCATGCTATTATCATGAATTGAACTAACCATTGGATTTGCAAGTAAGATATATTTTATAGGTTAGTTCAAAACAAGAAGAGTGAGCATTGGATTGAAGAACAAGGAAAAGCAATATCATGCTTCACTCAAGGAAAACAACATGCAAGGATAAAGCTCCAAGAAATGAAGAATTAGAAGATTTGAAGTCTTGCAAGCTTGGATACATCAAGATAGCAACCACCATGCTCTAAAAACAAAGTATTTGAAGATAACAAGTGACTGGTCGACCACCCTATCTTGACTGGTCGACCAACGAGCTCCAGAAGCAAAGTCTTTGAGTACTGGTCGACCATTCTATGCTGACTGGTTGACCAACGAGCTCCAGAGGCAAAGTCTTTAAGCACTGGTCGACCACCCTATGCTAACTAGTCGACCAACGAGCTCCAGAGGCAAAGTATTTGAGCACTGGTCGACCACCCCATCCTGACTGGTCGACCAACGAGCTCCAGAAACAAAGATTCTTGAAGACCATAAGCGTTGGTCGACCACCCTATCTGCACTGGTCGACCAACGGACTCTAATAAGCAATATCCTGAGGAGGAACCATAAGCGTTGGTCGACCACCCCATCTACACTGGTCGACCAGCGTGACTAATGAATCACTTCTGGACTACACTAGTCGACCATCGTGCCACACTGGTCGACCACCGACATCAGAAAATGTGCTGTAACGGCTAGTTTTTGCTTACATCATTATGGAACCACCTTGGATTTGTCTCCAACGGTCTTATTCGTCCTTGGGCTATATATATCAACCTTGGGGGCTATCAAAAAAGCAAGAGAGAACACTCTTATTGCTGAACATCATCTGTAAATTCTCTCTTATGCAGATTATACCTTTGTGAGCTTATCAATGTAATATATACTCTGTTTTTAGAGAGTTTCTCTGTAATTGTTGATTTTGATCAACACAAATATTATCTTGAGTTGTATTATCAAGGAGAGTATTCCTTGATAGAGTATTTATTGAGAGAACTTTCCTTTGGGTTGTAGAGAAGCCAGTTTAGCAGAAATTCTCCGGAGGGTTGAGGAGGAGCCCGGATTCATAAATTCTCCATTGGGTTGTGGAAGAGCCTTGGCTAACGAAATTCTTTGTAGTGGTTTGCAAGTACTCGGATCAAACTTGCAAGTATAGTGAAAATACTTAAGTGACTTCTTGAGGACTGGATGTAGGCTTGAGATTAGCCGAACTAGTATAAATCTCTGAGTTTGCTCTTTCTATCCCTTACTCCTTTATTTGTGCTTACTGTTATCTATTCTTTATTTCCTTGCTCCTCATAATTATTCATCTTGATAGCACATTGATTTTCTGTGTTGTATTTATTATCCTAGGCATTGTACTTTTACAGAAAATCATTTTAACTTCCAATAAAGTTTTGTGAAAAATTTATAAAACCCAATTCACCCCCCTCTTGGGTTCCAACCATTACTTTCAGTTGACTAGTAGTTACCTGGTAGTCGACTTCCAGTAGGTGTTGGTCGACCAATAGCTACATTGTGGTTGACTGGTAACTCTATGTTACCCTTTTAAAAATTGCTCTAAACTCTAGCGGTCAACTAGTTCCTAGCAGCCGGTCAATTGGTAGCCTATTGGAAGTCTTGAGATTTTCAACTTCGTAGGGTGACCAGTCAACTGGCTACCTTCGGTACTTTGTTCAAGCTTGACAGAGACACACCGGTTGATCGATAGGTGACCTTGATCAGTTACTCTCTAACTGGACTGGAAATTCTTGCTGGTTGCACTTGTCAATCGGTAAGTGAACACCAGTGGACCTGTTACTCTCTGTTTGGCTATCTAAATTTTTAGATAGAAATGTACTAGTCGACTGGTATGGTACCACTAGTCGACTAGCTGCTCTCAGTCAGGATTGGCTGTGTTTATCTAGTCAACTACCAGGTAGAGGGCAGTTGATCAGTTGTCCCCTGATAACAATTTTGGAGTTCTAATTAAATTCTTATCTTTCATGCTCTTTGTTATAGGGGATCAACTCTAAAACTGTGGTACTTCATTTCCTTTCGAGCTATCACATGTACGGTAAGGTATAGCTTGGAAATGAGGTTAGTAGAATAACCTTACTTCTTTAACCAAGGAGTTATCTATATTATCCAATGAGATTCAAGAGTACTAATAAATCAATGAGCTAGTATATCTGCTACTTGCTGTATTAAAATTGTGGTTTCAAATGGAAACCTGGGATTAAGTGTCACGCCTCAAAAAATAGGCATATTAATAATCAGACAAACTAGGGATACCTCAGTGGTAGCCTATAATTTATAAAGTAAATTACAATTAAATAAATAAACCCCTCTAGATACAGTAGGACCTAGGTGGCCTATAGGATTACAGAGCATTTCTATAGGTTTAGATAGTATTCTTCGACTATGTGGAGTATGTCTCCAAGCCACTAACCTCCAGAGGTTTCCCAACCTCCTCAACTGCTAAATCTGAAAACAACAATAGAGAGTGTAAGTTTTATAAAAAGTCAGTGAGTAAATGACCGTGCAAGGAAATAGGGCACAAGTGCAAACATCAGCCTCACTACCATAATCAGAATAAAAACCATTAACACAAAACAATACGAAATATAATATATATTTATAACATACCTTACCATGCAACCCATGATTCAACGCAAGTCTACAATCTCACAAACAAACCATAAAACAATCCTCAAGCAAATAAAAAACACAAGTAAACAATCACTCCAAAATGCATTATGTAATGCATAATGTATGTTTGCATTTGCCACATCCTTTCCCCCACACCCTGAGCCTCAATGAGTTTTCCCTCTTGTGATGTGTACAAATATGCAAGGCCTATCCCCCCTCTCTACCCATTGAAGACCAACCCTCAATGAGTGTATTCCAAAGGCACACACCTTTGAATATCATCTTGTAGAATACCAACCCTCTGCTTTCCACATTTCTTTTCTTTTCCTTTTTCTTTTTCAAAAGCAATATAAATGTGCAGATGATGATATGTGATGCATTTTCCACACAACAATCCATCCACTCATTCCACACACATTCTATACCACAACAAAGATAAACATTCCATTCATAATTCCACTTTCTAAATAATATAATTAACTAGAGGTACAAATAAATATAAACTTCCAAATACAATTAAACATAAAACCCATTATTCCATAAAATAAACCCCACAAGATAACTCCTACAATCACTCAATGAAATCCCTTAATCTAATTATTTCCACTAACTAGGGAATTTCATTGATGATTTACCAACTATGGTGTGAATAGGATTTATATTGACTTGGCCAAATAATTTATTAAAAACCTAATGGCAAGGTCATCCACTCACCTCGATGCTGATAAGGTTTACTGCATAAGAAGTCCCAGGAGACAAAGCCAATGAAGTTCCCAAGTCACCTGGATCCAACCCAAATCAATAACTAAATAAATACAGAAAATCCTCACCACAACCCTAACCTTTGGTTATTCATTTGTTCATAACTCTCATCTAGTAATTTATTTCAAATGAAGCTTATACCATTGGAAACTAGACTCAAAGAGCTTTTCAACAATATAAAGTTTGTTAAAAACGAAGTCTAGATGAAGGAGTTATGGCCATTTGAAAAATAGACCGAGAGCCACCACACGCCTGGCGCTTGGCGCCTAGGTGCCACACACATGCTTGGCGCTTCGGTGCCAAGCCCATTTCTTCCTCTTCCTTTTTAGAAGCGTAGCGTCTAGGCACCACACTTACTGCCTAGGCGCCACGATCTTGACAGAACGTGATCTGGCTCGGATTTGGGCCAGATCTGGCCAAATCTTCACCATTTTTCATGATTTTTTCCATGGGATCTCATTCTTGATGTCTAAGGAGCATTTAGACACCAAAAGATCCAATTTTAATCTAGAAACGAAGCCAGAATCTCGATTTTACCCTAAATACCCCTAAAACTAGAAAATAGAAAAAATGTTCGATAAATCGGAATCCTTACCTCGATTCCTTGCTTTCCCTAGGTTGTTTGGCCCCCAATGGCTCGCCCTACCACCGGATAAAGGTTCTCAGAAGCTCGGTTGAAAAAGTAGAGAGAGAGTAGAGAGAAGGCAGAGAGAAAGAGAGAAGAGAGAGTGAGGAGAGAGAGAGAGAGAGAAAGGAAAGTGAGAAATGAGGAAAAAAGGTGTAGAACCACCTATATATACCTGCCTAGGGTGAAATTACTACTTTGCCCCTAGGTAACTCTTGGTTAACCTTGATAGTGGCAAACTCATAATTTGTCCCATTTGGATATTTTCTATATCTTAAATGCCACCTAGTTCCTTATTTCACTTTAATCCCTCTTTGGACCTCATACGAACTCGGCCTTCTCTATACCTTATGATTACTCTCTTTTTATTCCTTGTCTCTCGACTCTATCTCCACAAAATTTCCTCTTTCTCTTATCTTTCCTTAATTTTTAAAAATATCATCCGCACTAAAATACCCGGTCCAATTATTTATCTCCGCTTCCATAAATAATACACAAAAATAATAAATTAAATATAGAAAATTAAAATTAACCGAACAATTCCATTAAAAAAATAGAAATTTTCATTACAACAACTGTAATACTGCCAATTACGAAATTCCAAAATTGGCGGGTATTACATTGCACCCCCTTAAAAGAATTCGGTCCCTCGAATTCAAAAACTTACTAGGAACCTCGAAAGTCACCACGATAATCGATGAGATGTGGCACTCTTAAGCTTCCATCGAAAACTAAAATACAAGTATACTGCCACTCATAAAGCCCCGCGTTCTCTAGAACAAATATAGAAATAAAAACTAAAGTCCCCAACAGTTATACAGCTCCAACAGATTGTGGAGCTCCATAACTTCCCTCACTCAGGGATGAGCATAAATTGCTCCAAGATCAAATTCAAAGCATTGAACCTCTCGTATGATGCCTGGAAAGGTGTCATATCTATGCTGTTCTGATAGTTGTTGCCACAAATAGCGCTAATTAATGATTATCTAATCAATACAAATCTCACAAAAAGAAAGCGGGTCCCAACTTTCATTCCTTTTTGGATGTTAACACTTGAATTTCCACAATATCAAGTAGCTAAAGTCACATGAATGATTACCCCGGAAATCCAGCTCATGAAATGAATTACTCCCTTGATTTCTAGGGTAAACCCCTCCACTCTAAGTCCTATCGGACTCTCGTGTACACTAAACCTATCCCATTTCTCGGTTCATTGGGTCATGTCCATGACCAACAATAGGCCAATAAGAACATGTCCGTAACTAAAACACACCAATTTACAGACTAAAGCCTCTACCTTAGTCTATGAAATTAAACTAAGCCTACTCCCATACTTCCCCAAAGAAATTTATATTTGGGGTCTTACAAAACTATACATATATCCACACTCCACGTATGTTCATATGTGAGTCATCGCGTTTCCACACACACCCAAATGCATTCCCTCTCAACTAATGTACATACTTCTAAGGTACTCACTCTAGCACCAATGAGTTTAGGTTTAACCTAAACTCATCCAAAGCCATTTTCATGGCATCATTCCCTTACCCTCAATATGGAACACCCTCGAAACTCACTGTACCAATATATAAAGATCCTCAATCATCCTCGATCGAATTCAACCTGCCAAGCGTGTTACATAATCACCAATATGTACACACTATAAACTCATAGGCCTATTACCACAGAGAAGTAGGCCATACCTCCCATTAACTTACAACATCAAGCATCCACCACCAATTCTACCTAACTTAAGTGACACTCAGGCCAAAAGCCTACCCACAACACACTCAAACCATTTAAAAGTTATGAGGTTTCCACCCCCTCACTGAGATAGAAAAGCTTATAAACTACCCTCTACCTCATCTGACCTTTTCGAGTAAGGACTTCACACAGCTTCACATTCCCACACTGACTGTATCCTTACCCATTGACTATCAAGAACTTGTTTTGTGAGTCATTTCTTCTCTCAAAGGCTAATCCTACCTATCTGAGCACACTCACCGCACCGTATGATCACCTACAAACCTCCAACCATACAGGTGCAACCTAGTCAAGTTGCCTCAAAAGATTTACAACTCACTCCAATCACCCTTATATTGCCTTCCACCTTACTAAGGTGTCTCTCTCAAGAGAACTACATAATCTGCACTAGTTCCCTCAACCTAACCTTCCATATTGCTAGATTTCTATGAGATACATACTCAAGTACACATCCCAACTCTAACAACTCATGTTCTCTCCTCTAGATTAATCTTAAGGTACGCCTTCTGACCGTAAAAGAAATAACCTTAGCCTACTACCTACTAATAGTACTTACTTGAACTTCCACATTCCAAACATCAAGATCGCTATCTTCTAGCCTGAGAATTACCCTAACTAGAAGAACTATAATGACCTCAACTCTCAGGATGGAACCTATATCTTAGTCCTTAACACTTCACAAGTAAGCATTCTCCCTATTGTGTTCTTTTTCTTTCTAACGGCTCCTATGTACTTCAACCTCCACCATCTAACTTCAACTCAAAATAACTTGGTTGAAGTACCAGCTTACACACAACCTACCTAGAATGCCATCAACACTTAGGAGGATGGACTATATGCTCGTCCACATAGGTATTGATTCAGAAAATCTCAAGCAATCCCATAAAAACACCTAAAAGAAACCCCAAACTCTCAGCTACCAACTCCCTCTTGGCACTTGAGGCACCAAGCCCAAACCCTTAATAGATAACCTGGGTTTTCCGCTCTTCACGGATTTTGGGAAAAAATTTCCCAAAAATCTATCCTTTATGCTTTTCCTCTTCTTTCTTTGGTTTGCTAAGTCAAAATAATATTCATGAGGCAATTTAGAGCAATTAAATCTCAAAATAAACAATTTTCATGATTTTTTCCAAATTCTCTAGAAATCCTTAGAAGAACTTTTTGTTGTTGTTGTTGTTGTTTTCTTTTCTTTTAATCCATGAAAATAGTTTGTTTGCCACCATGAACTAAATTGTATCAAAACCAATAAAAGAAGTCCATCACTCCATTTAACTAATCACCCAAACCACAAAGAATGCCCACACACCTCATGGGTATGCATTTCCTAGCCACAGCAAAATACAATACAATACATACATATATATAATGTATTTAGGTTATAGATATAATATAACGATTTCCCACTTTTCTCCTAATAATCAAATTTTCAGAATTTATTAAATATATATAAATGAAAATTTGTGCAAAATATAAATATAAACCCACCACAAGAAATCTCAGCAAGTTTTCTCTAACTTCCTAATATATATAAATGTACTCATAAAACCACCACACATTGACAAGACAAGTCTTATCATACCATCCAAATTAATAACCGATATCTCGATTTCCCACTTACCACTCACAATCCCATTATAGATACATATATAAAAACATATACATACCTTCTAGTAAATAGCTAAGTTTACACATCACAACATACCAAATCAAAAATAAATTATAACAGATAACCACATATCACATGGAAATCCTGTATTTGCACAATACATAACCACACATGCACCCACATGCTGATTGAAATACCTAGAACCACCTCGGTGGTAATGTAGCAAAGCTACATCTGGATTGAGCTTATAAGCTCTCTATGCTATGCGGATTTCTCCTCTATCTAGAGCCAACCCCCTGCATATAAGCACTAGCACTTCTTATGTTAATAAAATTATTCGACTCACTCCACTGAGGAGTAAGTCACAAAAGGAAAACTTAACATCCTATAGTGCCTTTTATGGAACCTAAACTCATGGTCATGCTGCGCAGTTCACGACAATAGGGAAAGGGCCCATAAAGAACACCATTGCTCTGTAATCTATAAGAGACCTAAACCCAAACCTCCCCTCTGATACCATTTTGTCACGCCTCAAAAAATGGGCATATTAATAATCATACAAACCTATGGATACCTCAGTGGTAGCCCATAATTTACAAAGTAAATTACAATTAAATAAATAAAACCCTCTAGATACAGCAGGACCTAGGTGGCCTATAGGATTACAGAGCATTTCTATAGGTTCAGATAGTATTCTCCGACTACGTGGAGTATGTCTCCAAGCCGCTAATCTCTAGTGGTTTCCCAACCTCCTCAACTGCTAAATCTGAAAACAGCAATAGAGAGTGTGAGTTTTATAAAAACTCAGTGAGTAAATGACCGTGCAAGGAAATAGGGCACAAGTACAAATATCAGCCTCACCACCATAATCAGAATAAAAACCATTAACACAAAACAGTACGAAATATAATATATATATATATATATATATATATAACGTACCTTACCATACAACCAAAACCTGTGATTCAACACGAGTCTACAACCTCACAAACAAACCATAAAACAATCCTCAAGCAAATAAAAAGCACAAGTAAACAATCACTCCAAAATGCATTATGTAATGCATAATGTATGTTTGCATTTGCCACATCCTTTCCCACACACCACATTGATGATTGAGCCTCAATGAGTTTTCCCTTTTGCGATGTGTACAAGTGCAATATGCAAGGCCTATCCCCTTCTCTACCCATTGAAGACCAACCCTCAATGAGTGTATTCCAAAGGCACACACCTTTGAATATATCCACATCTTGCAGAAGACCAACCCTCTGCTTTCCACATTTTTTTTCTTTTCCTTTTTCTTTTTCAAAAGCAATATGAATGTGCAGATGATGATATGTGATGCATTTTCTACATAACAATCCATCCACTCATTCCACATACATTCCATACTACAATAAAGACAAACATTCCATTCATAATTCTACTTTCTAAATAATATAATTAACTAGAGGTACAAATAAACATAAACTTTCAAATACAATTAGACATAAAACCCATTATTCCATAAAATAAACCCCACAAGATAACTCCCATAATCATTCAATGAAATTCCTCAATCTAGTTATTTCCATTAACTAGGGAATTTCATTGATGATTTACCAACTATAGTGTGAATGGGATTTATATTGACTTGGTTAAATAATTTATTAAAAACTTAATGGCAAGGTCATCCACTCACCTCGATGCCGATAAGGTTTAGCACATAAGAAGTCCCAAGAGACAAAGCCAATGAAGCTCCCAAGTTACCTGGAGCCAACCCAAATCAATAACTAAATAAATACAGAAAATCCTCACCATAACCCTGACCTTTGGTCATAAATCTTATTTGGTAATTTATTTGCAAATGAAACTTATACCATTGGAAACTAGACTAAAAGAGCTTTCCAACGATATAAAGTTTGTTAAAAACAAAGTCTGGATGAAGGAGTTATGGCTATTTGAAAAATAGACTAAGAGTTACAAAATGGCTGGCAGTTGGGCACCACAAACATGCTTGGCGCTTGGGTGCCAAGCCTATTTCTTCCTCTTCCTTTTTAGAAGTGCGGTGCCTGGGCGCCACACCTGGCGCTTGGGTGCAACGATCGCGATGAAACGTGACCTAGCTCAGATTTGGCCCAAATCTGGCCAAATCTTCACTGTTTTCCATGATTTCTTCCATAGGATCTCATCCTTGATGTCTAAAGAGCATTCAGACACCAAAAGCCCTAATTGTAATCAAGAAACGAAGCCAGAATCTCGATTTTACCCTAAATACCCCTAAAACTAGAAAATAGAGAAGACATTCAGTAAATCAAAATCCTTACCTCGCTTCCTTGCTTTTCCTAGGTTGTTTGGCTCCCAATGGCTCACCCCATCACCGAAGAAAGGATCTCAGAAGCTCGGTTGAAAAGGTAAAGAGAGAGAGAGTAGAGAGAAGGCAGAGAGAAAAAAGAAGAGAGAGTGAGGAAAGTGAGAGAGGAAAGTGAGAAATGAGGAAAAAGGTATGGAACCGCCTATATATACCCGCCTAGAGTGAAATTACTACTTTGCCCCTAGGTAACTCTTGGTTAACCTTGATAGTGGCAAACTCATAATTTGTCCAATTTGGATATTTTCTATATCTTAAATACCACCTAGTTCCTCATTTCACTTTAATCCCTCTTTGGACCTCATACGAACTCGGCCTTCACTTTACCTTATGATTACTCTCTTTTTATTCCTTGTCTCTCGACTCTATCTCCACAAAATTTTTTCTTTCTCTTATCTTTCCTTAATTCTTAAAAATATCATTCGAACTAAAATACCCGATCCAATTATTTATCTCCACTTCCATAAATAATACACAAAAATAATAAATTAAATATAGAAAATTAAAATTAACCCAACAATTCCATTAAAAAAATAGAAATTTTCATTACAACTACTGTAATTCCACCAATTACGAAATTCCAAAAATGGCGGGTATTACATTAAGTATGGTTGTGTATTTTGGTATTTATAGTGATATGGATGTATGGTAATTCTTTAGATTATTGAGTGTGTATTGTGTCATGTTGTGGCACTCATCTTGTTACATTGTATCGAGGTGTGGTACACATCATAACTAAATCGTGCTGTGGTGTGTCACTTGATATAACTATTTGTGCCGAGGTGTGGCATTTGCATGTTGTGTTGTTTTCCTCTCTCATGCCATGAGTTGATGGTTATTTAAATGATTGTGAATTTGAGAGATATCTCAAGTTGTTTCCATACTATTATGCTCATGTAATTTATATTGCTGCTCATTGAGTATTTGATTACTCACACTTTTTCGCTCTTGAATCTTTTCAAAGTCTATAACTGAGGTAAGTGACGCGTTTGAAGAGTAGTGAGCCCTCGAGTTTCACTAACCCTCTTTTGAATCCTTAGGCTGGTCCTTTGCTTTTGGGTCTCGGTAAATTATTTTGGATCTCTAGGTGTCGCTTTGTGACTACATAGGTTGCTTAGGATTTTTTTATGTATTTTGGAATGTGATCCAGGGTTATGAATATTCTTTTGGAAACGATTGATGGAATGCCATCTATTCTTTTGTATGAAACTATATGCTAAAATGAATGAATTAAAAGATCATTAGCTCTTCTTTCGAGTTATGCAAGAAAAGAGTAATTTCTATATTTATTTTAAAGGTTGTTGTGATTTCTTTTGCTTACTTAGGTTATGTTGCTAGGCTTACGGTGTAAAGGTAGCCTTACCACTGTACTGGTCATATGCTGTGTTTTAAGGACGTGACAAAATTATTCTAGAGAGAGTTTGTTTTATTGATATTAATCTTCTTGGTGATTGGTTTGCTCTAGAAAGGTTGTAAAAGCTGTTGAGCTGAGCCTTAAAAGGTTGTAATTTATCTTCCTTTGAGAAAGCATTTCAAGTTTGTGTATTTTTTGGAAGTAAAAGCTTTAGGAAGCTTGTTCCTGATGAGGTTCCTTGTAAAGCTCAGGACCTTCAAAGTTTATAAGAAATCCCTTTTACTTGTGAGCTTTGAGAAGAGGACGTAGGATCCAAGTGGTTGTAATATGAACCTCTTTAAACTTGTTGTGTAAAATTTTTCCTTACTCACTTATGCTTATTGAATTTTATTTTCATTCAACCTCCTAAGGAAGATAAACTAATTTTAAAAAGAAGTTGAGATTATCTATATACACAATTCCACCCCTTTCTTATATATATTTAGTTTAACATCTAGTATCAGAGCTTTTTGGTCTCTATTTATACAAGTTTCACAGCCTTGAGAAAAGATCCTAAGGATGAATTTTCCTCCTGCTTTAGAGGGTCAGTCAATTTCTCGACCATCGTTCTTTGATGGAACCAACTATTCTTATTGGTAAGCGAGAATGAAGATATTTGTTCAAGCAACTAACAAACAAGTCTAAAAGGTTGTTGAACAAGGACCCTATGTTCCTACCAAGAAGGAAGGAGACAGAGAGGTTCCTAAACCAAAAAAGTAATAGAAAGAGGAAGACCACTTGTTGGATGAAGTCAACTACAAAGCCGTCAACATGTTGTACTGGGCAATCAACTTAGAAAAATTTAAAAGACTTGTTCGGTACTCCACCACAAAAGAAATATGGGAAAAGCTATAATTGACCTATCAAGGAACTCAAGTTGTGAAAAGAGCTAGGATTGCTACCTTGGCCAAAGATTTTGGTCTCTTTCGTCAAATTGAAGAAAATCTATACTAGAAACCTTTAATAGGTTTGGTAAAGATACCTTGGGGAAACACTATTCTGAGGAAGATATGGTAGAGAAAATCATCATGAGTCTGACTTCACTATGGAAATCCAAGGTAACAGCCATTATTTAAAATCCAAAATTCTCTACACTAACTCTTGATCAACGTAGAGAAAATCTTATCGCTTATGAAAGTAGTTCTTAAGAGAATAGATAGAGATGAAAAGGAAGCAATCGAAGATTGCTGTCAGAGTCAATGAAAGAAATTTTCCTAAGGAAGATAAATCACAAGATGTCTCTATTGATGATAAAGAAATGGTCTTGATCACTGGAAGAATGTATTCTTACTTTAAGAAAAGGCAACAAAATATAAGGGGCTAAAGAGACAATTCCTCAAGGTATGATTCTCCTAAGGAATCTATAATTTGTTATGGATGTCAAATATCAGGGCACACAAAAGTTAAATGCCCTCAAATTAAAGGAAAACATAGTAAGAAAGTCATGGTGGTAAATGCAACATAGAGTGATGATGACTTGCTAGAAGATTCAGGGGAGGAGCCAGAAATAGCAAACCTATGTCTGGTAGCTGAAGAAGAAGATGAAGATAGCTTTGAGGATGAGGATCCTAAGGTAGGAAATAATCTCTTTACTTATGACAGATTGCTTTATGCATTTGATACAATTTTAAAAGATTCAAAAGAATTTTATGAATAAATACAATGACTAAAAATAAGCTCATCATAAAATTCTAAAGAGTTTTAATGTTTTGACCAATGAAAAGAAAATTATTGAAGAAAAGGTAAACCATTTTTAAAGTAGTTCCTATCTTCCTTCTCTACTTATTGAAAACAAATCCTTGAAAGAGAAGATAGAAACACTAACTCAAGATCTTGCAGGGTTCATTAAGGGACAAGAAAACCTCGATATAATGTTAGTAAGTCAAAAACACTTCGTAGATAAAGTAGGACTTGGTTTTTGTGAAGAAGAAAGTGGATTTAAAAACTATTTTACATCTAATCCTCCTAAAGAAACCATGCCTTGCTACAACTATAGAAAGAAAGGTCATCTTGAACATGATTGTAGAAAAAAAGGCTGTTAGAGTAAAGCAAGTACGGGTTCCCAAAGAAACACTGAAAGTAGGAGCTATTATCTTCATAAAACAAAATTTTTTGAATACATAGACCATGATCTGTTCCTAGTAGGTTTTGTCTAAAGTTAAAGGAAAGGAAGGACATTGGTTCCTGGACTTAGGATGCTCAAAACACATGATTAGTGATCTTAGTAACTTTCTCACTTTCACAGCTAAGGCAATGGTAAATGTCACTTTTGGAGACAACATCAAAGGAAGGATTGATATTTCTACCTATTTATTTATAGATGATGTTTGCTTTGTAGATGGTCTCAAATATAATCTTGAGTATTAGTTAGCTGCGTGACAAAGGTCATAAAGTAGTTTTTGAATCTTCAAAATGCATGATTTTTAAAAAGCATTCTGATCAAATCTTAACTTATGGACAATGTCATGATAATGTGTATAAACTTGTGATAGATTTTCATCCTAAGGAGATCTAAAAGTGACCTGAATTGGTTATGGCACAAAAGATTAGGGCATGTAAGAATGAAGCTCATTTCAAAATTATCTAAGAAAGATCTAGTCATTGGTCTTCCCAACTAAAATTTGTGAAAGATCATATTTGTGAAGCATGCCAAAAGAGAAACAAACCAAAACATATTTTCCATCAAAACATCAAATTTCATTTGAAAAACCTCTTGAACTATTACACATGGATTTATTTGGTCCTATTAGGACCAGGAGCCTTGGACGTAAATATTATGGGTTTGTAATAGTAGATGAGTTTTCTAGATATATATGGGTATTCTTTCTATCTCATAAAGGAGAATGTTTTGAAACTTTCAAAGTTCTTTGTACAAGAGTTCAAAAGGAGAAGAATCTCCCTGTTATATCTATTTGAAGTGATCATAGGACTGAATTTCAAAATAAGGAATTTGATAACTTTTGCAATGATTTTGGCATTTCACATTTTTTTTGCTCCTAAAACACTCAGCAAAATGGAGTTGATGAGAGGAAGAATCACACTCTCTTGGAAATGACACAAACTTTACTTTGTCAAAACTCTCTTCCTAATCTTTGGGAAAAAGCTATTAGTACATCCTGTTACATCCTAAACTATTACCTAATCAGACCAGGTCCAAAATAAAACCTCCTATGAACTTTGGAAATGAAGAAAACCTGCATAGGGTATTTTCACTCATTTAGACACAAATGTTTAATTCTAAATGATAGAGAAAATATTGGAAAACCTGATTCAAAATTTGATGAAGGAATATTTTTGGGATATTCTACAAATAGCAAAGCATATTGAGTGTTTAATAAACAAAATTATGTTGTTATGGAATTTATTCATGTGGTATTTGATAAAAGCAATTATGCTTTTAAAGATAATTTGGGAAGAAGTCATGATGATATTGATAATGTCTTCACTCCCTTAAGACAATAGCATCCTAAAGATCAAGAAGATATTTCTTCTACTAAAGTAAGAGAGGATTCAGTAAATGAGGCACCTCCTTTCTCAAGCCACGAAATTCCTAATACTATTGATAGGACCAAAGTTTCTAGAGAATGGAGACATTCTGCTTCCTACCCAAAAGATTTCACTATTAGAGATATATCTGAAGGAAGAAAACAAGATCCTCATATAGAAGCATGAATAACATGGCATTCATGTCTCGAAATTGAGCCAAAGAATGTTCAGAAAGCTTTTGAAGATAGTTCCTGGATCAATGTAATGCAAGAAGAAATAAAACAATTCAAACGAAGTAATGTATGGAAATTGATTCCTACTCCATCTAACCAATTCATCATTGGAACTAAATGGGTCTTGAAGAACAAGCCTGATGAAGCATGAAATGTGGTCAGAAACAAGGCAAGATTGGTTGCTTAGAGATATAATCAACAAGAAGGTATAGACTATGAAGAAACCTTTGCTCTTATAGCTAGATTAGAATCAATTTGTATACTTCTTGCTTTTGCATGCATAAAGGATTTTAAATTGTTTCAAATGGATGTCAAAATTGCATTTCTAAATGGAAATTTAAGTGAAGAAGTCTATGTTAAACAACCTCCTTGTTTTGAAGATCCTGAACATCCTAATTATGTTTTCAAGCTTTCTAAGGCTCTACATGGTCTAGAAAAGCTCCTAAAGCATGATATAATAGACTGTGTACATTTCTGGCCCAAAATGGTTTTTCTAGAGGAATAACAAATACAACACTTTTTGTTAAAAACTCTAAGTTTGATATATTGATTGTTCAAATATGCTAATTTTGGTGGTTGCAAAACTTATTGAAAAAGCACTAATGGCACTTGTCAATTTTTAGGACATAATCTAGTTTCATGGCACAACAAGAAATAAAATGTTGTTGCACTTTCAACTGCTAAAGTAGAATATGTTACTGCAGGAAGTTGTTATGCACAAATTCTGTGGATGAAGCAATAATTGAAAGATTATGGTCTAAATTTTTGTCAAATACCTATAAAATGTGATAATACAAGTGTCATCAATATTTCAAAGAATCCCACTTAGCATTCAAGAATAAAACATATTGAAATTCATCATCTTTTCCTTAGAGATCATGTTCAAAAAGGAAATATTATTCTTTAATTCATTTCAATAGATAATCAAATTGTTGATTTTTTACAAAGCCTTTACTTGAAGATAGATTTTGTGCTATTCGAAGAGATTTAGGAATATTTAATGTATGTTCTTAAAATTGCTATATGGTCCTAAAGAATATATGCTATATTCCTATAAGGCCTATTATTCCTAGTCTTTATGGTTCTTAACCCTTCAAATATTTTGGTGCTATATGAATCAATTTCAAAATTTGAATTTCAATAAAAAGCTTTTAGAATGTATGAGAATAAGAAGGTTAAAGGAATTTGGCTTAAGAAGGATAAAGAACCTCCTGAATCTTTTGTGAAACCAAAAAGGGTAAAGACACATGCCACAAGGAGAACCCCTCCTTTAAGAAAGGCCAAACGTCTCACAGCCATAAAGGAGAGTGGCCTGGATAAAAGTTTTGGATAAAGAATTTGAGTCCACTAAAGTTTTTGCTCAGCAATCTTTTGTGGATCTCAAAGTCTCAAAAGAGGAAGAAGTGCCTTCTAAGGATCATAATCCTGTTTATCTTGCTCTATCCCCATCTCTTGAGGATGAAGAAGAAGAGGATCTAGTGGCTTTGCCTCTTACACCAGAACAACCTTTGGGTCCTCCTCTTGTTACTACTGCTATATCTTAGCTCTTTTTGGAAGATATGTTAAAAGAAGCTGAAAATTGCTACAAGAGGATTGTTCATGAGGATATGTTAAAGATCTTAGGAGTTTAATTCATCCATCCACTACACATCCTAAGTGGTCTATCCACTTCAATTCGTTGAGCACTTGTGTAATCTCTTTTAGGCTTAAATAGTTAAACTTTATTTACTATTTGCAACATCTTTTTATTATGACTGTTCTAACTATTTCCCCTCTTTTGATAATGCCATAGCGGGAGAATTATGTGAATGGTCTATTTATGTTGATGTCTTGGATATCATGTTATATTTATGTTGATGACTATATTATGTTATCTGCTTTTCAACTGTTTATGAATATGGACGTTAAAGATATCACGTTGAATATATGTTGAATAAATGATGAAATATTTTTGAATTGTGAAATATGGTTGAATATATGGTGAAATACCTTTAGCAAAATCTATGTCTGAATAGCTCTAGGATCTGGATCAAGGAAAGTATGTTCCTAAACTAAGATCTAGATCAAGGAAGTACATTCCTAGGGAAGTGTTCTTATCCTTTGAATTCTTTGTCATTCATATTGTTTATCAAATGGTTGTCATTATCAAAAAAGAGGGAGATTGTTGGGTTAAATGTATTTAAGGCCTAGTGGGTTTAAGTGTATTTAAGGCCCACTTATGTATTTTTGATAATGCCCACCATTATGTTGTTTAGGTTATCTTATAAAAACATTCACTTAAAGCCCATTCTAGTTTATTTGGCCTATTTACATTTATTCATAAAGTTTAATTTTCACATTATGTTACTATTTTAGGAAAGAGATCCTCCTGACAACAAATCACTTTCCTGCTCCTTGCACAATTTTTTAAAGAAAAGTCACTCTGACATAAGTACAAGTCCTAAGGATAAAAGGGAATTGATAGGAGACAAAAAGGGTTTTTGGCAGTTCTTGGGAAGTAGCACCAAAATCTAAAATGCCTTCTTGTTTTCTCTTCGAGCTACTCCTTCCCTGACCAAGCTAAGACATGCATTGATGGAGGACTGCTACATTTATGAGGGAAAGGTTGAGGCTCCAATGGCTAGTTCCTGCTCTCTCTTATTTAAAGTTTGCACCTTCTCCTAAAGAGGCTAACAACTCAAGGGAAGAAAATTTATTGTAGCATTCATCTCTTCACCAACTCTCTTCACCGCATTTACTCTTGAATGCTCTGTGTGACCTTGTGCCTTAAGTTCTTTGTAAATTATTCTAGAGAGAGTTTCTTTTATTGATATTAATCTTCCTGGTTATTGATTTGCTTTAGAAAGGTTGTAAAAGTTATTGAGCTAATCTTTTGGTAAAAGGTTGTAATTTATCTTCCTTTGAGAAAGCATTTCAATTTTGTGTGAATTTTGAAAGTAAAAGCTTTAGAAAGCTTGTTCTTGGTGAGGTTTTCTTGTAAAGCTTAGGACCTTTAAAGTTTATAAGAAATCCCCTTTGCTTGTGTGCATTAGGAGGAGGATGTAGGATCCAAGTGGTTGTGATCTGAACCTTTTTAAACTTATTGTGTAAAATTCTTCCTTACTCACTTCTACTTATTGAATTTCATTTTCATTCAACCTCTTAAGGAAGATAAACTAATTTTCAAAAAGAAGTTTAGATTATTAATATACGCAATTCAACCCCCTTTCTTGTGTATATTTAGTCTGACAATAATACATGTATCCATACTACATAGCAGTACGTGACCAACCTAATTACAAAGCTTTCAAGATTACAAAAACCAAATATTCATAGACATAATGATTACCATACCCTAAACAAGTGGGGGTGTCCTCGGTACACGCATCATCAGTCTAGAGGGTCTTCTGTACCTAAAACTATGAAGGGGTGAGTTTGGTCCAATGACTCACTAAAACAACCCTACCTATCACATACACACGACTATGCATGCCAAAAACACAGATATAATGTATGATCATGTAAGCACAACCAGTCAATGGTGCACCTGTTAGTCAAACCCCAAATTTCCCACCACATGTACAAGTGCAAGTAAAAGTAATTATACAACATAATCAACAATAGGCACAATTATCATATAGCTCAACACCAGTCATGGACAATTTTGTAAACAATTATGCTAATCAATCACATGGCATCGTCGAAATAGAATAGCCAACATAACTCACATGGATTTGACATTTACATTTCCACATCCATAACATAAACCCAAACACAAGTCATTACATGGCCATACAAGCTCAACACAGATCATTATTAAGCAACCATAAAATCAAGCATCGCACCATGCTTTCATCCTTACAATCCCCTGTCATCATCCTCCCATGTTAGCTCATCCACATCACATCATCTCGTCACACACCCCTTATTTCACTCACACCCTCAACATGTAAGTCTACATCTTTACCCACTAGTCTCTAGTATTATTAGACATAATCAATATCACGTGGTTATGCCATGAATTTCGCACCTCGATGCCAACCTTGACAATGTGTTCGTCAACACATGTCCTATAACAGCGCATCTTATATCCTTGACATTCTTCCTCATGATTGCTTCATTCCTTGGCCGTAGTCTCATTTTCATAATTCAAATCTCTACACAGGCTTGAGTATGAGCACCTAAATCCAAAAACAGTTTATCATCATTTATTTCTTAGGGTCCCTAATCAAGCATGTGTCATACATAAATCCCATGCCACTTGCCATGCACATTTCATCATTATTCAAAGGGATAACAATCAAAGGTAAGAATTAGAGATTTCCAAATCAATTTTCCTGAGGGCTACATCCACCCAAAGGCCTCATTCCACATCAGAGGTAAGAATTGGCGTGTTGATTCAGTGGCTAGGGTTTTGAGATCTTTAAGGCAGCGTGTTGTTTTGGTGGCTAGGGTTTTGAGTTCTCTTAAGTGGTGTGTGTGAGTGCAAGACTTGAGGGTAAGGGTTATGTGGTGGCCGCCCTACTTGCTTTAGGTTAAGTGTGGGACTAGGACTCCTCTCTCCTTTTTTTCTTTTGTATTATTTATTGTGTAGTTATCCACTTATTAATATTATTATATTTTTATGTAGTTACTCATTCATTTATTTATATTATTATATTTTCATGTAGTTACCCATTCCTTTATTTATATTATTATATTTTTATCAGTTATCTACTCATTCATTTATATTATTATATTTTCATGTAGTTATCCATTCATTTATTTTTTTAAAATGCCACACGCTTCCTTTTTTTATTTTATTTTATTTATTTATATATTTAACTTACACTATTTTATTTATTTACACTATTTATTTATCTATACTCTCTATCCACACGCTACTTTATTTATTTTATTTTTTCTCTCTTTTTTCTTTTTTCTTTTTTAATTATACTCTACCTTGACACTAGCCCTCTAACAATACTTTATTATTATTGAGTTTTAGCCCCCTTACCTAACTGACTCTTATAAAAGTGCCACACGCTAGACCACCCCCAAAGTTTTCACCAATGTTTTCATATAACTACAATTTTCCAGATAAGTCCCAACTTTTTGTCCATTATCCTGATTTTTACCCCCTCAGAGTATTACACATAGCACAAGCAAATCTCCACATATGCGACATTATGATAGTATGCACTACAAGGTTTCCAAGCACCACGATGCATGATAAAATATTAACAACATAGCAACCCGTGAACATATTTCTTTTTATTCCATTAAAACTGAAGAAAAATTTCCCCCCGTACTAGAATACACACCTTAAAGTCTGGCAACACTAATACCTGAGGGCCTTGGGAATTATAATACTCCTAATCAGGCCTAAAAAGGGCATTACTGAATCAAGTCTTTTATTGTAGCTCTTTTTCTTGATTGAGATGATAGAGTAGATCTAGAATAAGAAGTATCATTGGTTAGCCCCTTTTAAGAAATTCGATCCCTGAATTTCCTTCCAAGTTACGGGATTTTTCACACCACCAGGCATAGTTTTGGGACCTGGACTGATCTGACAGGTTAACCCAAGAATTGGCGACCCAAGGCCAAGACCGGTCTGGGTCATGCTTTTCAGATTGGATGCAAGTGACTCGGCCAAGACCCAGTTGACCCGAATCTCTCTCATTTTGTTCAAAAAAAAGATTTAACTTATTTTTTTTCATCTTTTTGGTTTTTTTTGAAACAGTGCCTTAATTTCTGAAACTAGCATAATCAATTTTGTACATGACGTATTCTCATATGTTCATATAGGCAAAAAAAAAGATTAAATTAAAATGATTTACATAAAAAATAAAACTAAACCAAGTCGACAAATATAAAATCTTTTTATAACACAATTTTCACAACAATAGTTTCATGATCTAAGTCATTGAATGTGACAAAGAAATTCAAATCTGCATTCTTGAGAAAAACTAATGTTCTGCATCTTAGTCATATTACTATATTTGAATTATATTATTTATGACTTTATAAATTATTATGAATATGTACGACTTTATGTTTGAATTATTATGGATGTGTATGACTATAAAGTTTGAAAGTTGAATATAAATTATTTATTTTACTTGTTTTTTAATTTATTTGTAAAGATATGTAGGTATATATATAATTTTAAATTTTTTAATTTATTTATCTGGGTCAGTAATTGGCTCGTGACCCGATGGTTGAACCACTGACCTAGTGACCCGGAGGCCAGCCCGGGTCAATGACTTGGCCAATTCCAAAAACAATGCCACTAGGGGTACAAATGCACATCTTCTACTCCATCCCTTAAGAACGTCATGATGCTTCTACTAGACAATCGTCTGCACCTACCCACAATATTATGTAGCATGAGTGAATCTAAACATAGGTAGGCACACATCTTTACTAAACCTGGTATAGTCATTGTCACAAATGCCCGCAAACATGTCGTAATAAAGTCAATCTCAATTCCAAAATTTTATGCTAAGTTTTGTTCCAACCTAACTAACTCAGTTATGACCTACTAGTGAGCCTCACGATAGGGTCCCACTATGAATAAGGGACTTGTCCCATTGGAAGCCCTACAATAGTTAACGAACATCTTTTCATCCCATGCCACTCTCATGCATCTCATCAAGTCAGGCTATTACACATATTTCCATCTTCCTTTGGAAGTGGGACTGGAGTCCCCTCCAGACTCCTTCCTTTAGCTCAAAGCTATCACTCAAAACAAGATTTGCTTGCCAGGATTCCAGGACTGTTGTTCACAAGGGCCTTGCCTTCACGACTCATAAGGAATTAAACATCCAAGTGAGCAACATCGAGGGCTCCACACGGTCTACTTTGCCCCTTAACATGATCTGTTACCAATTTCAATTTTGGGAACCAATCTTAGTTTGAAATACTTCAAACATCTTCTTTGCTCCAAGAGCATAGCCTTACCCTCATTGAGATTTTACCCTCAGTTGAAGCCACAATCAACAAGGTTTCTCTCCCCATACAACACTCGTCACAAATTGGACAAGCCCACATCAAACCTCAACCCACTAGCCACCCCTAGGGGTGAATAAACCCCTATTAGGACATCACATACTTTACACCATTACACCTAAGATGCATACACATTACGCGAGTAGAGTTATATAACATATAAATTATAATAATATACGCAAAATAAAATTACTTGTGCTTTCTAAACTCTATGCCTGGACCCTCTTCTGATGTCGTTGTGTGCTCAAGTCTGTCTCCAATTCATCATGGGTTTGCCCCTTCCCCTCAATCCATGACTAGGCTTTTTGTCGATTCCTCCTCCCTCAAAAGATGTGAATGAAGCTACGGGAACAAGAAGGGAAAAGGAGGACTCTCATCTCGACCCTGATGCCAACTGTGGGCATTCTCTTTTAAGGTGGCCTGCCTGACCATATTGGTTACATACAAAGCTGGTGCAATGACACATCCTTTAGTAGGACTTTTGGCATATTGAGCACCTTGGCATACTATGCCCAATTCTAGATGAAGTCTGGTGATCCATAGTCCATTTCTCCTAACTGTCTAAACTGAACTCCATGTCACTAGCCATAGGCTGTACTGACACTGAAGACTCCCTTGCATAACTCTGCCCTTGTGTCCTCTTGTTTCCTTTGCTTATCCTTCTCTAGTTCTACCATCTTCGCAAATATAACAATATTAACCATTGCTTTATACGTGGGGTATGTCTCCATTTGTAGCCCTACAAGTTGGCACAAAGATGGGCCGAGGCCCTAAATAAACCTTCCCATCCTTTCCTTTTCATCTAGGAGTATATAGGGGCAAATTGTGCCAATTGATTAAATATGATATCTTGTTCCTCACCATCATGGGCCCCTTCCTTCAAAGTCTCAGTGCATGCTCTAAGGCATAAACTATTCCATAAACATTCTCTTAAATTCTTCCCACTACACCAGTGGGGATTTCAAGGTCTAACCACCCCTCAATGTCTTCCACCAATTATGAGCCCTACTTTCCAATTAAAAGGAAGCTAGTTCCACTATTTGATAGTCTGATATCTAGCATTTATATATATATTTTAACCCCTAATTTGGTCTATTTACATTTCCATCTATAAGAATTCTCCAATTTTATTACACTTTGTGATTTATTAAGTCTAAATTAATCTTGGATGGAAAATGAATTATTTTCATATTATAGAACTTAAATTATTAAAGACTTAATTTAATCCATTGGTATGCTTTCCAGAAATTAAATTTGGAGATTTTCTGATGATGTGGCGCTGAGGTGGATAGTCTTGCTGACATGGCACTTATGTGGCATTTTTCTGATGAGGAGGATGTTGACTGGACTTGCTGCTGCGTTTTTACTGACATGGAGATGTGTGGGTTAAACCAGACCTGTTAGCCCTTGCATGCTGACTAGTTCCTGCATATTTCCCAAGCTTTGCTGAAAATGGCAATCAACTTTTTGCATGACTAAAGAGACCTTTTGCTGCACTATTTTTGTGAAATTCTGTTGCTGCCTGCTGCTCTCCTTCTGCAGAACAATTCAGCCACATTTTAGTCCTCCTTTTTGAAAGTCAACTAAGCATCTAGGGTAGAATTGTAATACCCATGAAAAATAAAATATAAATGCGTGTTTACAAACTACTATTACTATTTCAGTGTACAATACTATTCACCCATATAATACTATTTACGTATATGGTACTATTCATCTGTACAATCAAAATGTCAAGTACTAGATGTGGTTTGATCATAAGAGAAAATTAGAAAGAAATTTGTAGGAGAAAACAACATTTTTTATGAGAGAATTCCTTGAGGGACTAAATTAAAAGGAAACTAAATTAGCAAATTGATTATACTAGTAGATGAGACTAGTAAGTGAGACTAGTAGATGAGACTAGTAAGTGAAACTAGTAGATGAGACTAGTAAATGAAATTGGTAGATGAGACTAATAAGTGAAACTAGTAGATGAGACTAGTAAGTGAAATTGGTAGATGAGACTAATAAGTGAAACTAGTAGATGAGACTAGTAAGTGAAATTGGTAGGTGAGACGGGTAGATGGAATAGTACCCTTAAATTTTCCTATAAATAGACCCTTCCATTTCACTTTCAAAATTACACCTTCAACTTCTCTTCTTCTCTCCTTAAGATTTCTTGGTCCGACACTAGACCTCTGAGATTTTGGGCTTTTCCTTTTGCTTAGGTAAGGATACTATGCCCTTTTTATGTCTTTCAAATTCTAGAAGTTATTTTCTTAAGTATGCTCTGTGGTTGCGGCTTTGGCCGATCTTCCACATTAGAAAAACTGTCCTTAGCTGATTTTGTGTTATTTTGATTCTCTGATTACCGAAATAGAATGTAAACTGTGAAGAATACATGTCTAGGAAAGTTCTGGCTAAGGAAAGACCTGGTTTTTAAGTGTGTCCAGTGTGACCCTCCACTCTTTCCTGGGAACTTACCTGGTGTACTCTTTTACAGATTATATTCTGTATTTCCGGTATAAATAGTACCTGTACGTATAAATAGTGACCGTATAAATAGTAACCATATGTATGAACAGTATTTATATGAAAACAATCTTAACGTATTTTCTATAATCTTTCATGAAAATCTCTATAGCGGAACACTGAAATTCACCTGCGTACTCTTGTCCGTAACAATTTAGAGAAGTGATACTCGTACGGAATCTAGGTGAGTGAAACGACCCCGTTTTAATAGAGTTTTAGCATTACTGGTGATAAAAAGTATGTCGTAGGACACTCCCAAGATTCATAGGGGGAAATTAGATTCAGAATGACGAATATAATGAGATAATTAATCCAGAAGTATGGATAAGACGAAGCAAGTATCTCATGATGATATGAAATTTGAATCATATAGTTATATACTATACCTGTTATATGGATGAGTATTATATTGTACTTCTGATTATGATATGAACTGTTGTACTATTGATTGTGATTGAGCGGTACAGTACCCCCTCTCACGGCAAGGCGAAAAAACCCGGGTTAAAGGGTGTCTTGACCAATGAGTGTGGAGACAACGATTCCCTCAGTAGGGATATAGCCCGGATTGGTGATAAATCCGTGACGCGCCCTAGCTAAGAGGATGAGGTTGTGCGTCATGGCAGAAAAATACAAAATTGGTGAGTTGGCCTGTGTGCGCTCTCTGGGATATATTGCCATTGACGAGTACTAGTAACGTTTGTTGAATTGGATGAATTTTTGTCTTCTTGTATGAAATTTCTAACTATGTTTATTGGTTGAGCTTGAGCCTTCGAATATGCTTGCATGACTGGTGATGTATTTGAATTTTATTAACGCAAGGCTGATTTGCTCACTGAGTTTAAAAGCTCACACTCTCTGTACAAACTTTTTGTTCAGATCAGGTTGCCACTGAAGAACATCCGCTAGAGGAGTAGATCACGTTGGACCTTCCCGCTGTCGGGTAGGCCCTTCTTTTGTTATACAGTATGTTGCTCTGTAACCGTCTAGGACATCTAGGTCAGGGGATTGGTATTTGGCTTGTATTTCAGTATGATAATGTATTTTGTACTGAGGATCTATTATTTTTAATTAAGAAAATTTGATGTATTTTCTTGGTATTTATTAAAGAATGATATTTTAAGAATATAGAGATAATGACTAATAATTTTACTTGTGGGAAGAATTTATCGAAAGGCTTACAGTGATGGGATATTCATCATTGTGCCGGTCATGTGCCTAGAAAATGGGTCGTGACAAGAATATTCTGAAGGATTTTTAGGTCATCTGTTTGTAACATTCCAGACTTACTTTTCTTTTGCTGTAACTTAGGAATTTTGTAGTCCTCTCTCCCTCTCTGTTTTCTCTTCTATTATTTGCTGTTTTGTTATCATGGAGGGCTAAGTCTTCATTGTAATCAGTCACTGGACCATTGGGATGTTGTAGCTTGAACTAAGAATGCAAGATAAGTGTTTTATTCTCTATTTCATTTCATTTCGTTTCTGTTTTACTGTTATGTTTATGTTGTTGTCAGATTCTGATTAGAGCTTAAGAAGTAACATAAACTGATTTATATATATAAGATATAACCTTGCTTGACTGATTAGGAAAGTGAGTGAGGCGAAATGACTAGTTAGATGATATATTTAACTTGGTTTGGTTGAGGTTTTTCTATTGAATGCATCTAGTTATAGTAGAGAAGATGTTCTTGACTGTAATTAGTAGCATTAGATTCTAGAAGTTATTCTAGAACCATTTTCATAAAGAACCAAACAATGGAATGAGAACAAAATTGAATCAATAAGTTATGTAATGATAGTTGCATACCCATGGATCCTAGTGGCTGATTACATTGTCTCTTTACTATCAACACCTTGCCAATTTCACCTGCTGCTGCTGTTGTAGTTATTTAGTTGCTGTTCTATTCTGTTTTTACTAATACTGCCAACAAACCCCCTGTTTATGTGCTTTTCATTAGTGTTTAGGTGTTTAGAACGATTAATTAGTGTTAGAAGTGAGGCTCCTTGAGTGAATACGACCTGGGGACTACTATACTGCAAATTACCACGAATTCAATTCTGGGCGATTCGGCATTGTAGTGGCGTGAACCATAGTCGTCACATTGTAACGCCCCTTTGACCTTTACCATTTCCTCTAGAAACCTCAATGAATCCTTTAGATCCATTGTACCAAAAAATGTAGGTGGGTGGAGCTTCAAGAATGCTCATCCCAAGTTACTTTATGTTTGTGCATGAATTATCTATGTGTTCATATATTGAAATTGTGTAATTGAGTTTAGCACTTGTACATATGCATGAATATGATATTTAAAATAATGGAAAATAACTGTTGGATGTGTGTGATGAGTCAGAGATATTGTATTGTGGTTGGGTAATTAATGAGAGTGACCTAAATGGAAAAATCTGGAATTTTAGGGTAAATAGTGATATCTGAAAAATAGGAGTGTAAGGGATTTATTGGAGTGTTGAGATGAGATTTGTTAAGTATAGGGAACATTTTAAAAAGAGAAATTGAATTAAGAAGGTGGATAGGCAAAATTAAATGGCTTTTACACAAAAGCCCCTCTTGATTTCAAAGGAGGAATTAATAAGGGACCTTGTAGCAATATTTACAAATTTGGCCTCCCCACACTCAGTGAAAAATCTAATCACTGACTCTCCCCCGTCACATGTTCTTCTGCCTTTCACCATCTCAGCATTTCTTGCCTATTTCCACCATCATTCACCAAATCTCCCTAAATCTTTGCTTCCTTTTTGGTGGGTGTTCTTTTTCTAGTCATCGGTGACTCACGTTCATGCCAGGAAGCTTCAAGGGCCAAGGTAAGAATTAGGTTTTCAAGTTTTCCCCTCATTTTTGAAAATATTGAACCCTAGTGCTGAAATGAAGTATTTGGTGTGAGTTAGATGTCTTGTTGGTGTCAAAATGGGTCTTCTTGGTTTCTACATCCTTTTCCCCTTTCTCCTTGATGTTTTGGCTACCAAAGGAGAACAAGAAGCTTGATTTTCATGTAGGTTTCAAGCCATGTCAGAAAAAAAAGGGAGATGTTGAGTTTTTGGAAACTTTGAATTTGATTCTTGAAATCCATAATGAAAACAAGTTATGGATATGTCCTTATAAGTCAATTGCTCCCCTTGATGGCCAAAACATTGAGGAAATGTTTGTTTTTGGGATTATTAGTGTTGGTTGAACTAGAAAAGGTTAAATTGCCATGTTTTCGAAAATCTTATAGTTATTGGTCGACTGTCGTATAAATGGTGGTCGACTGGTTGCCCTTCTCTTTTAGACCAGTTTCGACAGAAGCAGACTGGTTGAATGGTAAGTCTTTAATGATTGACCAGCCATTCCTGAGCAAAATTGGCATTCTTGACAGAAGTACACCAATTGACTCGTGGGTCTGTAATGGCCAACCAACTGTTTCTAGGAATAAATGGCATTTTTTACAATAGCAAATTGGTCGACTACTAGAGTGATAATAGTCAACCAGTTGTTCTATGTTACTCCCTTCAAAATTTTTATAAAAATTATATCAGTTGACTATCATGAAGAGGACAATTGACTAGCTTCCCATTGTCTAGTTTGGACATGTTGAGCCAGTCGACTGCTAGATAGCTGACAGTCGATCAGCTACCTCTGGTCAATGTTTTAAGAGTTTAATTTAATCCTCTCCTTTCATTCCACTTAATCAATATAGGATTCACCTCATGATGTAAATCCAAAGCCTAAGAAGCAAAGTAGCAGCCCAAGTCAAGAAGTTCAAGTTCTAAACCCAAAGGATCCATTATTCATCAAGTGAGGCACAATCATAAGGGTTAGATCCAAGAGGATGAAGGAAGCACTAAATGTAAATCCAAAAACTTGGTGCGTATAATTTATAGCACATAAAATATTCCAGCAAGTATACTGGGTCGCAACAAGTAATAAAGTGATGAGTAGAGTATCGTCCCACAGAGATTGAGGTATCAAATAAAATTCAATTAGGCTAAGTGAAATGCTATTAAGACTTATGAGGGAAATTTCAGAAATTACACAAAAAAGGGGGGGTGATGATTGAAACAACACAATATAAATAACTAGATAGAAAACAAAACAGAGAAAAATGTGGATTGGTCACAAATTTCATGGAATTGTACATCATCATCATTTCCTTTGAATATTCTTGGCTAATTCTATTATGTAATCTTCAATCTAAAATTCTCAGAAAGTCTTCTAAGACTGAATTATATTAAAATTATAGTTAGGAATATCTTCACTAATCTATAACTTAAATATAATCCGATGAAGTCCTAATCACATCAATGCCCCGCAATCGCATATGACATGTTATCTCTTGTCCTACTCGTTACAAATACATAGCAAACGCATGCATGTATAAATAACAAGCTTCATAGAACAATAAATAAAATAGAACTTTGGCCAAGAAAATACTCATTGGTCCAAATGAATTAAAGTACAATTTCCATTTCATCAAATGACCGACTACACAAGAAAATGAGATTGATTTCGTTGGTCTAATCCGATTAATTCATAGACAAATTAATCTTTGAATCATTGAAGAACAATTCAATTAAATTACAATCCATTCAATGTTGGCCAATTTTCTAAAGTATGATTGAATCCAAAAGCTTTGAAATTACAATCTAACTTATCCAAAATAATTGACTAAAATCTTAGATCAACCATTCAATTAAGTCATGAAGCTCAAGAAAATTATTCAAGCCACATAAATAAAACTATCTATATCTAGATAATCTAATTTATGGTGGAAATTACAAGGTCAAGCTCAATATCTAGCTAACTCTAGCATAGACATAAAAATCCCAAACTCATTGAAGGTTCATCAAACATTCAAGAGGAAGAATAATCAGTAAAATCCATTCCATTAAACGAAAATGCATTAAAATCGAAATTGTTCAGCAATAAAACATCATAGAACCAAACTACATCAATCCTTAAACTTAGAAAATTACATGGAAGAGGACAGAAAACAGAAAATACAACAGAAATCTAAGAAACTATGAAGGAAAATGCAAGAAAAGGAAGGAAAATGGGAGAAGGAGAGCCATTCCCAAGTGGGAAGGCTTCCTTTCCCTCTAACCAAGCTAGAGAGTTGCCTCTATGTTGCTCCCAGCCACTGCTGCCCAAGGAAGGCAGAAAAATGGTGCTAGGACTTCACATCTGAAAAATGACTTAGCCTCCTTAATAAATTTCGATTTTTACAAATATAAAACTGATCTAACACATGCCTAAAGGGATATTCTGCCCTAGATGCCTCCTTGGATGCCTCTTCCATGATATGGCAGCACTTTGACAGCAAAACAGCAGCAAAATTAATATTTCTGCAGCAGCAGAAAAGTATGGCAGCAGCAGAATGGTATGGCAGCAGCAGCAGAATTAATATTTTTGCAGTAGAAAGTGACAAACAGCAGCAGAACAGCAGCAGAATATCATGGCAAAATTAATATTTCAGCCATGCTTTTCTTGACCTACGAAAATTAATATTTCTGCCCAAAAATTCTGACTACATGGCATTGAATAAGAGTTCAAGTGGGCTCCACATCCAGCATATCCTAGTAAGCATCTACATCACCCAAAAAGTGCCACATTAGCATCCAAATCATCATCTTTGTCCATGTCAACACTTTTCTCTCCAAAATTAAAATTTGTAGGAATTAAATTGAGCATTTTACAATTCAAGTTCTAAAAATATAAAAATTGAGACACATTCAATCCATAAATAGTTTATACCCAATAAATTCCAAAACATAATAAAATTAGAGAATTGACAAAATTAAAGAGGCAAAAAGGACTAAAATAGGGACTAAAATAAATGGAAAAAGTATGTTATCACCTATGCGTATGGAAATTAGGGTTTTTATTTTTATCTATAAATACTATGTATGGTGCATGGTGAAAGATACACATGAATTTTGAATTTTATTTGTATGCAATTCACTTCTTGGTTCTTCTGAGAACTTGTGAACTTATCAAGACTTATCTTGTGGCGTTCAATTGAGACTTATCATTCACTTTCTTCCTTTTGCTTGAGTGAAGCATCTAACTTCCTTTCTTATACCAAGGTTCGTACTTCTAGTGAAGTATTGGATTAAGGTCTTTCGAATTTGAGTTTAGACTTTCTGGGTTGTTTATCTTTTTCAGATCTTGGGTCTTGTTGCATTGCATCGAGGTTCACTTTACCTTACACATTGGGATCTAATTTTCTCCTAGTGATCACACATACATAGTAAACATTAATTTGGAAATTGAGGTAAGTAGTTGACCTTGCTAGCTTACTTTCTAAAATTTCAAACATCATAGTTACATGCTTGTATGAGTGGCTTGGAGCCAACTAGGACATGCCTTTGAATGATATTGAAATCATGAGAATAATTAAAAATATGAGCTTGTATGCTATTATGTTTTTTTGATCTCGAAATTAGGTAGATGATCATGATATTGGGTTAGTACTCCATTATATGATGAAATTTCATGACTTCTTGATTGTGATTGAAATGATTATGGAAGTCTTTAGTGAAACACTCCCAGAGCCCAAAATTTGGGAATTGTCGAATGAAGGCATCAACCAAGGCCAAGGGAGTGAAGTGTTCACAAGAAAAAGCTAGGATTTTAGTATGTGCTTGATCCAGAGTCCTTGGATAGATTCCTAGTGATTATAGCCAAGCAATGCCAGAATGGGCTTGGGGTTGAATCCAGGAAGGGTATGGAATACAGGACAATAATCTAGTGATTGCCTGAATGATTATGTATTCATTGTTTGTGATGTGATATAACTCTCGAGTATGTTTATATGATGTTATATCTTGTTAATTGTTTTCTTGCACAGTCGTTTGCTTACTGAATTGTAGAAAACTCACTCCTTTTGGCATTAACATTTTCATACACAATTGCTGAGGAGGAGTACTTGCCAAAGGAGTAGCAATACTTCTAATGAACATAGCCTGCTTCGTGGGTGGCTTGTTGTTTTGGTTTTTTGAGTCTTAGAAATGCTCTAAAGACACATAGGTATACTAGGATCCTTTGGGAATATTTTTAGATTTGCTTTTGGGATATGTATGAATATTTGTACTTTCTGATATTTTGTGTTCCCGAATATTCCACCTTTTGAAGTGTAAAATATGGAATATCTTGGAACCAGTTGATGTAATAAATATTGAAATATTTGAAATGAAATTATAGTTTCATAAATCTTGATGCATATTAAAGTTTTGCTAATGTATTTGTGGTTTAGGCTTACAATGCCAATGGGTATTTTCCTTTGTATTATGCCGGTCACATGCCCTGGTTTGCGGGCTATGACAAAGATGGTATCAGAGAGTCTGGTTTTGTTTAGGTTCCTTATGTAGTATAGAGCGGGGTATCCTTAGTGGGCCCTCCCCTATTGTCGTGAACCATGACATGACCATAGGAAGAGGTTCTATATGAGGCCCTATAGGATTGTTGGAGTCATTTCTTTCATGTCTTCTCTTTATTGTCTTGTCAAGCATTTTCTTTATGCTAAGTACACTACTCCATTTTGTAGAATCTTGATTTCTCTATGAACCGTGAAGGGTCTAATGATCAAGGCAAACATGCAGAGCCTGAGAGAGATAGAGCACTACCACCTGCCTTTTCTGTGGTCAGACAAGATGGGATTTCTGAGCATGCCACGGATAAACATGCTCAGGATATTGAAGGGCCGGTACATGGGTTTGCATGGAAGAATTCGGCACTGCCTCAGATTGGTGTTGACATAGTAGTGGAAATTATCAATGCCTCAATGATCGGCTGGACAAGATGGATGCAAGAATTGATCGGTAAGTGGCGGGTAATTCTTTGAACCCTTTGATGGCACCTTCCCCTGTTAAGGATCAATATAAGCAACAACTGCCTTCTCCTCCTTCTTCCTCGAATAATGTTCCCTTGCTCTACCACATCCTCCCTTATGGCCTTTTGGTTCATGTGCCACTTTGAAGGCATCTTGGATCTACATGAGATAATTTAGATTGTGAATCACTCATAGACTCAAATGCATCCTAAGGAAGGGCCCTTGTGTAGGGACCAAAACAAAATAAAACGTAAAATTTATCTTAGTTGGCAGATTGTAGAGGAAATTTGAGATGAATTTCTTGGTGAGTGATGGGGACGACTATGGTTATATAATCTATGGAGTGGAATTAGTTAGGAAATTTGGATATTTTGTACAAAAACTCCCATCTTTGCCTTTAGTCATCGATAGAAGCAAATGAAAGAGGAACAAGATGGTTAAATGAGATATTAACTTTAAAAATTAGATTTCTCCAACTTTCTTCCACATTTGCATGCCTCATTCAAGTTTCTTTTCCTCTGTGAAAGCTACACCTATCATCTCTATCTACCAAGGCATTTGACGTTTCTCTTCAGTGAGCTCTCTTCCTCTCCAGTGATCGAAAACTTCATCAAGACTCTTTTATTCTCATGGTATAGCTCCTCTTTAGTAGAATATTTGGAACCCTAGAATGGGATGTGAGAAGGAAAGTAGGATGAGATCAAAGTAATATGGAATCTTGCTTTCCTTAGAGATTTATGATGTTCTAATTGAAAATGAGTTGTGGTTGGCAAGGTTTATGATGGTAGTGGGAATGGGTATGTATAGGTATTTTTTTTGTTAGAATGATGTGTTGGTTTTTCAATCTATTTGTTTGGGATGATTTAGAGTGTTTTGAAGTGGAAGAAATATTCTTGATAGGGACTTAAAGCATTGGAAACTTAGGGACGAATTTAGGACCAAATAATGAAGATTTAGAGTTCTTCACAAAGTGGGACACAAGAGTTTAGTGATGGGTGCCCAAGATGCCAGGCCTAGTGCCCTAGGCATCTACCAAATAGAAAGAAAAGGTGTTAGTGCCCCAAGCACCCACAACTAGGTAGGGTTACGTCAAGAAATATGGCTAGGGGCCTGAAGCACCCATGGCTGAATGTGTGGGATGGAATGGAGCTCTTGTGGCACCCAAGGTGCCATAAGCTAAAGGTTCTCCTTAGTGGGTTACATGTTAAAATTTAATTTGGTTTTGGTTCTTAGGTGTTTAGTTACTTGTTTGTGTCACACCCTGTCTGAGGGCATGACCAACACAAATAAAGTCCACCTCTACCCATAAGCCTATTCTAAACAAGACAAACTAACACCTGTACTTTTAGGAACTATAATAAACTCTTGAGATGCTCTATATCAACCATTATAACTTGTTTTGGTACTTTACTCAAGATATCAAAGAAAATATAATTTGGTACTCATTTATATATAAATATTTCCAACAAATGTTTACAGAGGTAATACACATCCAGGAACACTGGCCTCTTATCAAGTCAGAAACTGATCTCAATCATAGTTATCAAAGACTCCAGTTTAAGCATATATAGCATTAGAAACTAAGTACTCATTACACTTATAGCTTACTGATATACACAAATACACTAACACAGGTTGAAGATGCTGCCCATGGACTTACAAAGCATTTCTAGAGTCAAAGAATACACAAAGACAAATTAATAACCAACTATTAGCCCAAGAAACGATTTGGGCCACCTCTATCTACTTCGTGGGAGAACCTTAGACTCGGTTCTATTATCTAAAAAAGATAAATAACAGGGTCAGCTAGTTAGCCAAGTGAGTACTAAACTCATGATGACATAAGTACAAAGGAAAAAGCTTAGATATAGAAACACAAATGGCAATGGTTCATGTATCAGTTCAAACACATAACTCTTAATAATAATAAGGATTTAGAAAATACTCAAAAGTAAAAAGTAAAGTTCAAAGTGTAATGAAATTGTGTATAGTAATAGAAAAGTCAGGCTTTTAAAATAATGAAATCATGTAAGATATAAATAAGATACGTCCGAGGAACCACAATCAAAACTTCAAATCAAGTACCCTCCATATCAATCTGCCATAACACCATATTCTCCACTACCACTATTGTAACACCCCAAAAAAGTTTTGTGAAATTTTTCCTTTTATATATGTGATCTATTGTGTGGTTAAATTTAAAGCTCCTACATATGCATAAATATGATGTTTAAAGCAAAGGAAAATAATTTGTAGGATATGTGTGATGAATTAGAGAAAGTTGATTTTAGCTGAATAAATAAAGAGAGGAACCTTTGTGAAAGAATTTAAAGTTTGGGGCAAAGTTGTAAATTTCAAAATTGGGATGGTGGATGAGTGACTAGGGTGTTAGGAGTGATAATTTCCAAGTATGGGGAGGAATTGGAAAATAAAAGTGATTTAATTGGTCTTGGATGGAAATTACCTAAATTCTACTTAAGACCTACACTTAATATTTGAGAAAGGAATAAATGGTGGGCCAAAGTGTAATTTCTGAAAATTCTCCTTCCTACACTTAAGTAAATCATATCCCTCACTCTCTTCTCATCTTTCTCATGTTATCTATCTCCTTTCTCTTTTCTTTTTTCTTCCATCATACTCTTCAACTCCCATTCACCAAATCCTCCAAACTTGGGTTTCTCTAGTGGTTGTCGGTGATTCTTCGGCCACCGGAAGTCTACCATCACGATGGGAAGCATCAAGAATCAAGGTAAGCACAATAAGTTTTGAAAATCCCTTTTCATTTTCGCATCTTAGAACCCTAGGTGTTAAAACTTGGTTTTTTGGAGTGATTTGAGTGTAATCTTGGAGTGTTTTTGCAAGATTATGGTTTATCAACCTTCCTTCTCTCAATCCTAGTTGTTTTATCCAATCAAATGGGTGAAAAATCTTAGATTCATGGTAGGTATTGTAGCTATGACAGAAAACTTGGAAATAGAAAGGGTTTTAGGGAAACCTTGGTTGAATCTTGAAATTTGTTATGAAAACAAGTTGATAAATGTGGTTTTGTGGATTAAATGCTTATTTGGGTGGCCAAAACACTTAAGAAATGTTTGATTTTGGTTTGGGATTGAAAAGAAAAGGTTAAAGGTAGAAAGGAACACAAAAATCGAGAGTTTGCTACTATGGTTATAGTGCTACAGCTCCACTTCTAGTCTCTGTAATGGCAAACGACAAAAGGAATGGGCTCTGTTGCAGCTTTTGTCGCTGCAAAGATGGCCCCTACAATGGCATTGCAGCAGCTAGCTGATGTTCCTTTTTCATATTTTAACCTTCCTTTGACCTCTTTTCATGTTGGAATCTTTAGAGAATGATTCTAAACCAATAATTACAACAAATACTCTCCAATCATCACACGAAACAATGGTAAAAGCTAAATTTAGAATTCAAGGTAAGTAGGCGACCTTGCTAACTTACTTTCTTGATTTTATAACATCATATTTCATGCTTATATGAGTAATTTGAAGTCTAATGTGACATATACCTTGTATGAGTAACTTGGAGTCCAATAGGACATGTTAATTATTGGTATTTCAATATGTGATGGATGATATTAGAAAATGGGATCATGTTTGAGAACTTGTATTAATATTGAGACAGAAATTGTGTATGGATGAGATATGTGATGCATGATATTGAAATCATGTGAGTAATTATGATTATGGATTTTAATTCACTATGTGGTAAATGATATTGAAATCATGTAGGTGACCATGATTCTGGGCTTGTATTCTTGTAAATGGTAGATGATATTGAAACTATATGGATGGTCTTGTTGTTGGATTTGTATTTCATTATGTGGTAGATTGTATGAAATCTTGATTATGGTTGACTTGGTTATGATTGAGGCTTTAGTGATACACACTTGGAGGCCATGAATTGGGGATTATCAATTAAAGGCATGAACCAAGGTCAAGGGAGTGAAGTGTACATAGGAAAAAGCTGGGATTTGGATGTGTGCATGGTTTAGAGTCCTTGGATAGACTCCCAGTGATGATAGCCATCATACGCCAGAGATAGGCAAGGGCTAGAATTCAAGAAGGGAATGAAATCCAGGACCAGAATTTGGTGATTGCATGGATGACTATGTGATCCTTAATTGTGATGTGATTTGTCTCTTGAGTATGCTATATGATGTTATACCTTGATATTTGTTTTCTTGCACAATTGTTTGCTTATTGAGTTATAGAAAACTCATTCCTTTTTGGCATTAACATTTTCAGGTTCGGTCCTTGAAGAGAAGTATCCACTAAAGGAGTAACGGAGCTTCGAGTTTGGCCTTACCAACTTGCTCAGTGGGTCATAATCTTTAATATTGTGGTAGTCTAGTAAAGCTCTGTAATCATATAGGTCTTCTAGCATCTTGAGGATTATATGATGATGAGTAGGAAGTTCATATTTATATGAACTCAAATGAAATTTGTTTATAACTTATGATTCACTTCTTGTTTCTCCTTGATTTATAACTTATGGAAATTACAAGGAAAGGAAATGCTAAAAGCATGTATGGAAGCTTAATTTCATTGTGAAATAACATGTTAAACGAATAATTTATGCATGTTTGGTTTGTCACATGGTTAAGGGGGGATTAGGCTTACAATACCGAGGAGATGTATCCCTCCATATTATGTCGATCACATGCCTAGGTTACGGGCTATGACAATCATCCAGTTACTTGATGTGACCCTCACATACTATCTTTGCATATCATATAGCATCCCTCTCGTGAGTGGCCTCTGATCAGGGCTAGCACACTCCTTGATCCCCTGCTAGCTAGGGTTTTAGGATACCAAGGCACACCAAGGACTACAGTACCATCGTTCCGAAATGGGTTCCTCTTCAAGCATGTACAATAACATCATATAGATATCTCATATCTCAAAGTCATTTGTCAAATTCTCAAATAACATATTCTTCTTTCATAATGTTGTAAATCATATCCAGTGAAACATCATATCAAAAATATCAACTGAAATCATTATCCAAATCAAAGATGAACCATTGCATTTTAAATATTAAATCTAGGTATTTCAAACACAATCTAGCATGGTGTTGTAATCCTCAAGAGTATCTTTTAAACATAAATATATTTCACAACGTTGATCATACTAAGAATGAATCTTTTTCTTTCTATTTCTATAATTTCATGGCAAAATTGTTGAGAATTATTTCTGAAATACATTTACAACAAGTAAAAGTGTCACGACCCGTTTTTTGGGCACATGACCGGCACAATGATGAATATCCCATCACTGTAAGCCTTTCGACAAATTCTTACCCATGAGTTAAATTATTAGTCATTATCTCTATATTCTCAAAATAACCATTCCTTAATAAATAAGAAGAAAATATATCAAATTTTCTTAATTAAAAATAATATATTCTCAATACAAAATACATTATCATACTGAAATACAAGCCAAATACCAAACCCCTGACCTAGATGTCCTAGACGATTACAGAGCACCATAATCTATGACAAAAGACGGGCCTACCCGACAGCGGGAAGGTCCAAGGTGATTTACTCCTCTAGTGGATATTTTTCGCCGGCAACTTGATCTGAATAAAAAAAATTTCACAAAGAGTGTGAGCTTTTAAACTCAATGAACGAATCGGCCTCGAGTTAATAAAATTCAAATGCATCGCCAGTCATGCAAGTATATCCGAAGGCTCAAACTCAACCAATAGACATAGTTAGAAATTACATACAAGAAGATAAAAATATATCCAATTCAACAAACGTTGCTAGTACTCATCAATGGCAATATATCCCAGAGAGCGCACACGGGCCGACTCACCAATTATGTATATTTCCGCCATGACGCACAACCTCATCCTCTTAGCTAGGGCGCCTCACGGATCTGTCACCGATCCGGGCTATATCCCTACTGAGGGAATCGTTGTCTCCACACTCATTAGTCAAGACACCCTTTAAACCGGGTTTTCCGCCTTGCTATGAGAGGGGGTACTGTCCCGCTCAATCACAATCAATAGTGCAGCAGTTCATATCATAATCAGAAGTACAATAGAATATTCATCCATATAACAGGTATAGTATATAACTATATTATAGATTTATAAACCATAAATCAAGATAACAATTAATCTGTTTTTGAAAAGATTCAAACTTCACATCATCATAAGATACTTGCTTCGTCTTATCCATACTTTTGAATTAATTATCTCATTAGACTCGTCATTCTGAATCCAATTTCCCCCTATGAATCTTGGGAGTGTCCTATGACATACTTTTTATCACCAGTAATGCTAAAACTCTATTAAAACGGGGTCGTTTTACTCACCTGAATTCCGTACAAGTATCGCTTCTCTAAGTCATTACGGATAAGAGTACTCAAGTGAATTTTAGTGTTCCGCTACGGGAATTTTCATGAAAGATTAGAGAAAATACATTATGATTGTTTTCGTACAGATACTGTTCATACGTACAGTTACTATTCATACCAGAAATAAAGAATACAATCTGTAAAAGAGTACACCACGTAAGTTCCCAGGAAAGAGTGGTGGGTCACAATGGACACACTTAAAAACCAGGTCTTTCCTTAGCTAGAACTTTCCTAGACACGTATTCTTCACAGTTTACATCCTATTTTGGTAATCAAAATAACATATAGACAGTTAAGGACAGTTTTTCTGATGTGGAAGATCAGCCAAAGCCGCAACCACAGAGCATACTTAAGGAAATAACTTCTAAAATTGAAAGACATAAAAAAGGCATAGTATCCTTAGCTAAGCTAAAAAGGAAAGGCTAAAAATCTCAGAGATCTAACGTCGGACCAAGAAATCTTAAGGAGAGAAGAAGAGAAGTTGAAGGTGTGATTTTGAAAGTGAAATGGAAGGGTCTATTTATAGGATAATTTAAGGGTACTATTCCATCTACCCCGTCTCACCTACCAATTTCACTTACTAGTCTCATCTACTAGTTTCACTTATTGGTCTCATCTACCAATTTCACTTACTAGTCTCATCTACTAGTTTCAGTTACTAGTCTCATCTACTAGTTTCACTTACTAGTCTCACCTACTAGTATAATCAAATTGCTAATTTAGTTTCCTTTTAATTTAGTCCCTCAGGGAATTCTCTCATATAAAATGTTATTTTCTCCTACAAATTTCTTTCTAATTTTCTCTTATGATCAAACCACATCTAGTACTTGACATTTTGATTGTATAGATGAACAGTACCATATACGTAAATAGTATTATATGGGTGAATAATACTGTATACTGAAATAGTAATAGTAGTTTGTAAACACGCATTTATATTTTATTTTTCATGGGTATTACATTATCACCCCATTTAAGAAATTCGGTCCTCCGAATTTAAATTACCTCAAGTCGTGAAAAGATGTGGATATCTAGAACGCATGTCGGCCTTGGCTTCCCATGTGGCTTCTTCGTGAGTTTGATTCCTCCACAACACCTTGACTGATGATATCTCTTTAGATCGGAGTTTCTTTACTTGACTATTGAGGATAGCCACCGGTACCTCCTCGTATGACAAGTTTTCATCTACTAGGATAGAATCATTGTGAGAAGGGTGAAGTATGTGAGAAGGGTCAGGAAGGTACTTCCTCAACATGGATACGTGAAAAACAGGGTGAATCCCTTCCAATTCCATAGCTAGGGCGAGTCGATAAGCCACTTTTCCCACTCATTCTAAAATCTCATAAGGCCCGATATACCTAGGACTCAACTTTCCTTTCCTTCCAAATCTCAACACGCCTTTCATTGGAGAGACTTTTAGGAATACCATATCGCCGACTGAGAACTCCAAATCACGTCGTCTGTGGTCAGCGTAAGCCTTTTGTCTACTTTGAGCTACTCGCATCCTATCCTGTATTGTTTTAACTTTGGTTAGGGCATCTTGAGCCAAGTCAGGTCCTAATGCTTTCGCTTCACCTACCTCGAACCAACCGATCGGAGATCTGCAACATCTCCCGTACAAGGCCTCAAAGGGTTCCATCCTAATAGTGGCTTGGTAGCTGTTGTTATATGCAAACTCTACGAGATACAAATGCTTCTCCCAGCTACCACTGAAATCTAGGATACAAGCTCGTAACATGTCCTCTAGCGTCTGAATCATCCGCTCTGACTGTCCGTCTGTCTGTGGGTGAAAAGCAGTACTGAGGTCCACTCCAGTACCTAATGCTTCTTGAAAACTTCTCCAGAAACGAGAAGTAAATTGAGGACCACTATCAGAAATAATAGATATGGGTACTCCATGTAGCTTCACTATTTCCTTAATATACAATTGTGCCAACGTCACCACACCGTAAGTGGTTTTGACTGGAATAAAGTGTGCTGATTTGGTTAGTCAGTCAACAATGACCCAAACTGAGTCATAACCTCCTGTGGAGAGAGGTAGACCAACAACAAAGTCCATTGTCACTCGTTCCCATTTCCATTCAGGAATCTCTAATTGCTGTAACGTGCCTCCTGGCTTTAGATGCTCAGCCTTAACCTGTTGACAGGTTAAACAACGAGACACAAATTCTGCTATGTCTTGTTTCATTCCTTTCCACCAGTAGATTTGTTTCAGATCCTGATACATCTTGGTGGCCCCTGGATGTACAACATATGCAGCATTATGGCCTTCCTCCATGATGTCTCGTCTAAGAGTTCCAACATGTGGTACGCACAACCGTTGTCCAAAACGCAAGGCTCCTGCATCGTCGAGTGTGAAACTATTTGCTTCATCATTCTTTGCCTTATCCATAATTTGGACAAGCTCAGGATCCTCCATTTGGGATATCCGTATCTGGTCTACAAGGGAAGATCTAGCCCTGATATGGGTTAAAAATGATCCTGCCTTTGTAACCTCGAGAGTAGCACCTTTTGCTCTCAGCTCCTGTAGTTCTTTGACCAATGGTCTTCTTGTCACTGCTATATGGGCTAGACTACCCATAGATTTTTGACTCAAAGCATCTGCCACCACGTTCGCTTTGCCTGGGTGGTAAAGAATATTGCAATCATAATCTTTTAGTAATTCTACCCATCTCCTTTGCCTCAAGTTTAGGTCCTTTTGGTTGAAAATATATTTTAGACTTTTATGGTCAGTGTAGATTTGGCAGGTTTCTCCGTATAGATAGTGTCGCCATATCTTTAGAGCGAAAATTACTGCTGCTATCTCCAGATCATGGGTGGGGTAGTTTTGTTCATGTTTCTTAAGCTGTCTTGATGCATATGCTACTACATGGCCATGTTGCATGAGAACGCATCCCAACCCTACTCTTGATGCATCGCAGTACACTGTAAAACCTCTAGGTCCTGAGGGTAAGACCAATACAGGTGCAGAGATTAACCTTTTCTTGAGTTCTTGGAAGCTTTCTTCACAAGCATCATCCCATTGGTACTTTACTCCTTTCCTAGTTAGTCGTGTGAGAGGGGCAGCTAACTGGGAAAAATTTTGGATGAAACGACGATAATATCCTGCCAATCCCAAGAAGCTGCGAATCTCCGTGACAGAGGTAGGTCTAGGCCATATTTTGACCGCTTCTACTTTGCGTGGGTCTGCTTGGATGCCATCCTTGGAGATCACATGTCCCAAGAAAGTCACGCGATCGATCCAAAACTCGCATTTAGAAAATTTGGCGTACAATTGATGATTCCTCAATGTCTGCAACACAATACGAAGGTGTTGTTCATGCTCTTCTGAAGTCTTTGAGTACACCAGAATGTCGTCTATGAAGACAATAATGAATTTGTCTAAGAAGGATTTAAAAATCCTATTCATTAAATCCATGAGAGCAGCTGGTGCATTTGTTAGTCCAAATGACATTACCAAGAACTCGTAGTGCCCATATCTGGTACAGAAAGCTGTTTTAGGCACATCCTCCTCCTTGATCTTGAGTTGGTGATAACCAGACCTCAAGTCAATCTTTGAAAAACACTTGGCTCCTTGAAGTTGATCAAAGAGGTCGTCAATACGAGGCAACGGGTATTTATTTTTGATAGTTACTTTATTAAATTGCCTGTAATCTATGCATAGCCTCATCGATCCGTCCTTCTTTTTCACGAACAGAACAGGAGCTCCCCAAGGTGAATAACTTGGCCTTATAAAGCCTTTATCTAGCAAGTCTTGTAACTGAGTCTTTAGCTCTTTTAATTCTGTTGGTGCCATCCTATAAGGGGGTATGGAGATTGGGCGAGTATCTGGAGCTAACTCTATCTGAAACTCAATCTCTCGATCTGGGGGTACACTTGGTAGATCATCCGGGAAGACGTCTACAAACTCCTGGACTACTGGGACGTCCTCTACTTTTAGTTCTTCTTTCTTAATATCTTTAACAAACGCCAAGTATCCTTGACAGCCCTTTCGCAATAAACGTTGGGCACACATTAATGATATAAGATTTCCTAAAATCTCACTCCGTTCACCATGAAATATGAAGGAGGGTTCCCCTGGAATATTGAACTTAACTATCTTATTATAGCAATCCAGAGTGGCATGACAAGATGCTAGCCAATCCATGCCTAAGATGACATTGAAGTCTGTCATATCCAATAGCATTAGGTCTACTGTTGTATTTATTTCTCCGACTCTTATCTTGCAAGCCTGGTAGCCTCGTTCTATTAGTAGGGTGTCTCCAGTAGGCGTAGTTACTAAGAACGGACATTCTAATCTAACAACTTTTTGTTTGAAGTTCTTAGCAAAGAATGGTGACACATAGGAATACGTAGAGCCAGAGTCAAACAAAACATGAGCAAAATTTGATTCAATCAGAAGGGTACCTGCTACCACCGCATTAGACGCCTGAGCATCTTGACGGGTTAAAGCGAATACTCAAGCGGTCCCTTGGCGTGCTGAAGCTTGACCTCGACCACCTTGTCCTCTGCCAGCACCTCTTCTGATTCCATTGCCTCCTACCGTTACAGGGGCTCTGTTGGCAATAGTGGCCTCTGATTGATTAGGGTGTACTGATCCTTGGCCAGATCTCGTGTGGAGTTGGGAGCAATCTCTTTTGATGTGGCCCTGCTGACCACATTGGTAACAGACCTTAGTGTTGTTGTTGGTAAAACAAGCTCCAAAGTGGTTTCTTTCACATTTAGAGCACCAGGGCCTTTGTTGACCCCCTGTGCCACTTTATTGACGCTGTGGTGCACTAGCGGTAGAGGCTACATGTCCAGTGGTTTTAGTGGGTGTAGAACTCTCTCCGTGGTAGCATGATTTTTCATCTTGTTTCCTTTTTCTTTTGTTATTCCATCTTTCTTTATGCATATCTCTTTCTTCCATCATACAGGCGATGTCGACGGCTTCTGTATAGGATGAAAAATCTCGTATCTTCGATCCCACCCTGTCAAATAGAGACTCTCGAAGGCCTTTAATAAACCGTCGGATCCTTTCTTTCTCAGTTAGGACCATGTGAGTAGCATATTCAGACAACTCTACAAACATATTGTCGTATTCATCGATAGTTCGTGCTCTTTGCCGGAGTGTCTCAAACTCATTCATCTTTGCTTCTCGTATACTCTCTGGAATAAATTGTTCTCGAAAAATTCTTTTAAAGTCCTTCCATTTGAGGGGTGGGGAATTTCTAGCCATGCCCTTCTTCCACGTTCGCCACCAGCAGTCCGCCTTACCTCTTAATTGAAAGGTAACAAGAGTCACTCTTCGAGGTTCAGGGCACTCCAACGTGTCAAGGATTTTCTCACAGTCATCTAGAAAACGTTGTGGGTCTTCATTAACATCTCCTGCAAAGGTTGGCGGATTCAGCTTCATAAATTCTGAGATCTTGACCTCTGTCCCTACCCAATCTTAAGGAGGGGGTGGGGGTGGCATCTGGTCTGTCTCTTGCACTCTTGTAGCATGTACTGATGCCTGTGAGTCACCTTCAGATGACTGTCCCATCAGAAGTTCCTTCAGCCCATTTACCTCGTTCTGCATTGCAACTAATGCTTCCATCACTACAGTTGCGTCAATTTGTGATGGTACTCCACCACTTCTTTTAGGGTTTTTAGTGGGTATCTCTCTATTTTGTGCATGGTTACCTTCTGCACGATTAGGCATCTCCAGCCTTGCATCTGCTGACTGAGCAACTGGAGGGACCAGGGCCCTGCCAGATCTTGTGCGAATTCCAGAAGCATTTGATTTTATTGGTGCCATCTAAACTTATTCTACAATTAAAAATAATGTGTATTATCACTTTTATGCTTCAAGGAAAGACACGAAAGAAAATGATTTTAAACTCTATAGGGCTTTTGGTAGATCTTCATCCTATGGTCGTGCTGCAGTCACGACAATAGGGGAAGGCCCACTAAAGACACCTTGCTCTGTAATCACTAGGAGACCTAACAACCTCTGCCTCTGATACCAACTTTGTCAAGACCCGTTTTCTGGGCACATGACCGGCACAATGATGAATATCCCAACACTGTAAGCCTTTCGACAAATTCTTACCCATGAGTTAAATTATTAGTCATTATCTCTATATTCTCAAAATAACCATTCCTTAATAAATACGAAGAAAATATATCAAATTTTCTTAATTAAAAATAATATATTCTCAATACAAAATACATTATCATACTGAAATACAAGCCAAATACCAAACCCCTGACCTAGATGTCCTAGACGATTACAGAGCACCATAATCTATGACAAAAGAGGGGCCTACCCGACAGCGGGAAGGTCCAAGGTGATTTACTCCTCCAGTGGATATTCTTCGCCGGCAACTTGATCTGAATAAAAAAAATTTCACAAAGAGTGTGAGCTTTTAAACTCAATGAGCGAATCGGCCTCGAGTTAATAAAATTCAAATACATCGCCAGTCATGCAAGTATATCCGAAGGCTCAAACTCAACCAATAGACATAGTTAGAAATTACATACAAGAAGATAAAAATACATCCAATTCAACAAACGTTGCTAGTACTCATCAATGGCAATATATCCCAGAGAGCGCACACAGGCCGGCTCACCAATTATGTATATTTCCACCATGACGCACAACCTTATCCTCTTAGCTAGGGCGCCTCACAGATCTGTCACCGATCCGGGCTATATCCCTACTGAGGGAATCGTTGTCTCCACACTCATTAGTTAAGACACCCTTTAAACCGGGTTTTCCGCCTTGCTATGAGAGGGGGTACTGTCCCGCTCAATCACAATCAATAGTGCAGCAGTTCATATCATAATCAGAAGTACAATAGAATATTCATCCATATACAGGTATAGTATATAACTATATTATAGATTTATAAACCACAAATCAAGATAACAATTAATCTATTTTTGAAAAGATTCAAACTTCACATCATCATAAGATACTTGCTTCGTCTTATCCATACTTCTGAATTAATTATCTCATTAGACTCGTCATTCTGAATCCAATTTCCCCCTATGAATCTTGGGAGTGTCCTACGACATACTTTTTATCACCAGTAATGCTAAAACTCTATTAAAACGGGGTCGTTTCACTCACCTGAATTCCGTACGAGTATCACTTCTCTAAGTCGTTACGGATAAGAGTACTCAGGTGAATTTTAGTGTTCCGCTACGGAGATTTTCATGAAAGATTAGAGAAAATACATTATGATTGTTTTCGTACAGATACTATTTATACCTATAGTTACTATTTATACCAGAAATAAAGAATACAATCTGTAAAAGAGTACACCAGGTAAGTTCCCAAGAAAGAGTGGAGGGTCACAATGGACACACTTAAAAACCAGGTCTTTCCTTAGCCAGAACTTTCCTAGACACGTATTATTCACAGTTTACATCATATTTCGGTAATCAAAATAACATATAGATAGCTAAGGACAGCTTTTTCTGATGTGGAAGATCAGCCAAAGCCGCAACCACAGAGCATACTTAAGGAAATAACTTCTAAAATTGAAAGACATAAAAAAGGCATAGTATCTTTACCTAAGCTGAAATGGAAAGGCTAAAAATCTCAGAGGTCTAGCGTCGGACCAAGAAATCTTAAGGAGAGAAGAAGAGAAGTTGAAGGTGTGATTTTGAAAGTGAAATGGAAGGGTCTATTTATAGGATAATTTAAGGGTACTATTCCATCTACCCCGTCTCACCTACCAATTTCACTTACTAGTCTCATCTACTAGTTTCACTTACTAGTCTCATCTACTAGTTTCACTTACTAGTCTCACCAACTAGTATAATCAATTTGCTAATTTAGTTTCCTTTTAATTTAGTCCCTCAGGGAATTCTCTCATATAAAATGTTATTTTCTCCTACAAATTTCTTTCTAATTTTCTCTTATGATCAAACCACATCTAGTACTTGACATTTTGATTGTATAGATGAACAGTACCATATACATAAATAGTATTATATGGGTGAATAGTACTGTATACTGAAATAGTAATAGTAGTTTGTAAACACGCATTTATATTTTATTTTTCATGGGTATTACAAAAAGGGTTTAATGGAAGAAAAATATTACTAGCTAAGTCATTTCCATGAGACTTAGGTCTACATGAGTATAATACTAACCTGAAAGAAGACTTAAGTTTTCTAAACTTTGAGAAATCAACTTAACTCTAAGATGCAAAGCACTTTCCAAAGATCTCAAATAACCTAGGATTTTGGACATAAAAACAATAATTTAGATACATGCACATAGCAACTTATTTCTAGCACTTTTCAGCTCAATTTGTCCCAATCAGTACATGAATTTACTTAACCATCTTGATGAAAGTCTTTCTTGAACAACCAATCAACTTTAGGAGGTAACATACTTGTATTGAGATCAATATACTTAAATTTTTTAACATAACTCTTTTTTTAACAGATTTGTGTTTTAGATTCCCAAAATTTCTAGGAATGATTGGTAGCTCTAAAACTCACCAAATTTAGTAAGTCTTCTTACTAACATGTTAAATAGCTAGAGTAAGAAATTTGAAGGGTTAACTCTACCATTTGACTCAAAAAGAAGCCATATTAGTAACCATTGGTTTGTGCAGTCTCAAATTCATAGTGGTTCAGATATTTACTTCATAGGCCCATTAAAACAATTCCAAATGCCATGAAATTTTGTAGAGTTATCTTAATGTCTTCTCTAGGTGACAAAAAATATTTGGGGCAAAATAAGATCATTAAGTCAACAAAATAGAACTTCTTTTCCATCAGGTCAAATTTGTACTAGAATTGAACTTGGTATTGTTTATATGATATTTGACCAAGCAAAAATAATTGATCAAGTTTTTAATTCTAGAAATCTAAGTGGTACCAGGTAGAACTTATGAGGAACTTGGTTACCTAGTGCACATTTAATACTGTCTGACAAACCCATCATGAATCAAGCCGCAAATCAAGGAACTAATATAGAAGGAGTCTGCATTTAATCCAAGTCAACCATATCCCGCATTAAACAAGAAAATTAGTATAGATGGAAGGGAATTTCAATGCAGAAGGAAAGAATCATCGACGAATAAAATGCAATCAAAGTCCATTAAAATTGTAGCTATTTATTTCTATATCGAGTACGAGGTACTAGTTAAGGAACCAAACATCAAATCCAATCAGAATTAATTCTCCTATTTAATAAGGAGAATCTTCCACCAATGGCTAGCATTTGAAAAGGTATAAAAAGGCATAAGCTACAACAACATTTGACACCAAAGCTGAAAAAAAAAAAGAATTTTTGTGTGATCATACTCTTATTTGTAACTCTTTGTTTTCTGTGTGTAAGAGAATTGTATTGATTATATTTCTTCTTAGTAAGTTTTCTCTCTACCCTTTGTTCTAAGTGAATTGAAAAGAATACTCTTGTATTTTGTATTCTCTATTAATGTGAGGACTGGTAGGGTATCTGGCTTGAGGAGTAAAAGCTGCTGAGCTACACCTTTCTGGTTGAGAAGTTTTCCCATGTACATTTGCTAGAGACGTGTGAAATCCTAGTTAGTTAAGTGTAAAAGCAGGATCTTGCTAACCCAGTCTGAAGGTTGCTACTAGGTAGTATAAAAGTTATAGGTTGAACCTTATTCTAGTTTCTTTGTATTGGTGATCTTTGCCCTTAATAAAATACCCATAATGTGTGTTGTAAGGAGTAGACGTAGGTGAATGTTTGAGATTCTTCCGAACCACTACAAATAATGGTGTCACCTCTTTTCCCTTCTTTTTACATTATCTCAATTATTATTTGCTGATAGAGAACTTTTAATTAGACTCTGATAAATAAAGTGGAACCTAAAAAGCTTTAAAAGAATAAAGTTTTTATTTTACAAAAAATTATATATAAACACCCTTCTAGAGTATACTTGTGAACTAATAACTCTTTTAAAAATTCTAAAACTTTCCAATTTAGGTTAATAACATGTTAGGAATTCCCTATAAAAATTTCAAGATTTATAGGTTTCATTTGGTCACCCAAATTACAAGAAGAACAGTAGCATATCAATCTGTCATGTTTACAATATTCAGAGATTCCAGCAACAATTTAAAGTGCCTTACACCTTCTGTATCCCATAAATCAGTTCATATATTAGCCATGACTCTTATTTCAGCAATACCACTTCATACCAATCAAAAATTAAATACAAAACTTCCAAAATTCAGCATATTTTAAACCTATGAATGTGATAGCAAAAGCATACTTGGTTTACATATAATTAGTTAGAAATCATCACCTTCATCCATTAATTTTAACACACAGCATTCCAAACTTAATTACCACTATTTCTACTCATATACTAGTTCCTAAAGCTTTTACAATTCTATTACATGCAATGTAGAGTATACCAACATAGATTTTGACTTAATTCATTACCAATTTCAACATATACCAGAAAAATAATACTCTTATTCTAAAACTATAATACCCACGGTTCTCAGGTATTAGTTTGGTCTGATTTTAAGGGATAATTCGAATATGAGTGAAAGTTTTTCATTGCATAATAGAGAAATGTGAGATTAAGAAATAGCAAGGTGTATAAAATAATGAGCAATGGGGACTTGAGGGAGCAGATGTGTGGCAATGAAGGAGACAGATAATTACTAAGTCCGAGGAGGAACTAAAATGTAATAAGGAAAATTGTGTAGTACCTAGGATATGAGAAATACCAAGATGGAGAAATTGCAAATTTTCCATGAATGGAGTCAACCGAGGTTGATTGGAGGGCAAATTAGTAATTTCACAATTGAGAGGTATATATAGGTAACCCCACCCATTTTTTTCATTTTCCTATTCCTCCCTCAAGCTCTTTCTCTCTTTTCTCTCCACATCCCTCAACTTTCTTAAACTTCCGACAATCATTCTTTAGTGAAGGTTAGAGTCTTCAGTGACCAACCACCATTGGAAGAGCAAGGAAATGAGACACAGAACTCGCTTTCCCAAATTTCTCTCTATTTTTGCTCATTTTTGGAATTAGAGCATTTTGGGTTGATTTGGGACTCAAATAGTTGAATTTGGGTGTGGGTGTTAGTTTAAAACATTCCTACATGTTTGACAATGATCATAGAACAAGAAATTTCAAGAAAACAAGGAGGATTTCATGGTTTTGAAGCTGATGAGCATAAAATTTGAAAAATAAGAAAAGTTAGGGTTTTAAATGAAAAATTGATGATTGGGATTTAGATTGTTGGAATTAATTAGGAGTTTTGGTGTCAAAATACTTCTTAAACATCAAGGATGAAAAACTATGAAAGAAATCAAGTTAAATGGTGAAGATTTGACCCAAATTAATTAAAAATCAAGAAAGGGCAAATTTTTACTAAGAGTAGAGCATATGTTCTATCACCCATCACTGCAGTGATGGAATCTATCGCTGAAGCGATGGAACCAATGCTAAGCTCTGTGAAGCCAGCGTGATAGAAAGGAGGGCTATAGTATTTTTTAGGTCTATTTTCAAATGGTCATAACTTCTTTATTTGAACTCCCTTTTTAGTAAATTTTATATTATTGGAAAGCTCTTTGAGTCTAGTTTCTAATGGTATAGGTTTCATTTAAAAATTATTTATTTTTAAGATTTCTGACCAAAGGAGCGATCAAAGGTCATAATTAATGGTAAGGATGTCCCTATTTTATGGCCTTGACATGTTTTTACATGGTCTTATCATAGGAATGGATCCCTTGATGCATCTTCCACATATTTTGGGATGGATTTACTATCTTGGAGTTGAGGTGAGGGATCTAGCCTTATCTTAATTGTTTTTATTTCCTAGGATTTTATCTCTCAGTGTATATAAATATACAATTATATGATTGGATGATGGTATGTCTTGCATGCATGTTGAAATATTTGGGAGCTATGAGGCATAAATGGAAATGGTATAGGTGCTACCATTTCAATTAGATGCCAAATGCAAATTATTTTGAAAACACAAATGATAATTTATGCATTTGATAAATTATGTGAATGGGGATTAATTTGGCATATGTACTCTTTTTACTTGTGAACATGTATGGAACGGAAGAGTGGGCCCGGATTAAGGATGTTGAGAAAGGCTATAAAGCCCCCAATGGGTAACTTACCGATGGTGTGCCCTTGATTGGAATTTAAGCTGGGAATTAGAGATATTATGAATTGGGGTTGTGGTTATTGCTATCGTTTGTAGATGTATGTTTGTGTTTGTGATTGTGGATGTGATTGGTGGGAGAACTAGTCCATGAGAAAGTAGACCCATATGATAACTCTTGAGTGATTAATCCGTGGGAACACAGACCTACATTGATGAAGCTCTCAAGTACTGGACAGTATCTCAGTAATAAATCTGTGGGGACATAGACCCACGTTGATGAAGCCTTTAGAAACAGAAGTATGGGGATGCATACCTATATAATGAAACTCTTGAGTGAAACGTTCAGGGAATGTAGACCTCTGATAACGTGGCTCTTGAATGAGTCCCAATAGGAACATAGACCTACATGGAAAAGGATGAATTATATATGTGGTAGCATATATGTTGTGTTGTGATATATATATGTATGTGTGTGTGTGTTTGTTTGTTGTTTTGCATCAGGATGGGAACTTACCGTGGGAATGTAGACCCATGGAAAGACTCGAGTGACAAATCCATGGATAGGTAGATCTATGTTGATGAAACTCGGGGATCAAATTTAGGGAAATGTAAACCCCTAACTTAGACTTCTTGAGCAAAATCAACTAGAGAGAGTAAGTCCCATGATTAGAGCCCAAGGAGGTAGTCGTGAGAATATAGACTTATGAGATGAGAACATGTGTTTGTTTATGCATAGCATACTACATATATATTTATATTACTTGTCTATGTAGAGTAGGGCTAGTTTGGGTAAGTCCATGGATTAGACTCATCTCCTCACAATTGCAAGTACAAAAGGACGATTAGTTTAGAGACTCGTGGATTGAGGATACCTCCCCATTGCTCAAGGTAAGGTAATTTTATTTTCAAGTTAAATACTCCAGTATGCTTTATAATTAGATAGGGCACCTAGGATGTAAGTTACATTAGTTTGGCTAGATTGGAAAAGGTCTAGGCTCACGGCGGTGTAAATGACTCATCGTCTGCTCCAATCATGACTATGGTTCCAGGAATGGTAAAAACTCCTAGCAATAAAACCTTCTCAGTCTGCACCTCTACATTAAATTGTTGACCATATCTCACATGTACAGCTTCAATTAAAGTTAAACTTCAACTCATATACATCCAAGATAAAAGAACATATTTAATTTAATAATCAGAACAGTTTTGACTTACTTGATGTCATACTAACTCTATTTCTACTCTCATCCTTTTCTGCTCATTTCCATTCTCCCTTTCTATTTTCTAGCTCTAATCCCGGCCAAATCCCCTATTAATCCTTGAATTCCCACTTCCTAGTGTTTTTGTTTTCATAGTCGATGAGCTGTCATGGGTCAAACCAGGAAACTAGAAAATTCTGATAAGGGTTTTCTTCAAGCTACATCTAGTTTTGCTGAGTTGAATTTCCATAATGTGTATAGGAGATCAAAGAGGGTTTCGAGGAGATAGGTTTTGGGGCTTGTCCACGAAAATAGAGATGAGAACTAAGCAGAAATTGGTACAAGAAATGTCTAGAACTTCTCTTACTAATTCATGAAGCTCCTTGGCCAAAGTGAAAAAAGTGAAAGTGGACCATACGTGGACTAAGCTTAAGCTGCCACCATGATTGGCTTTGGGTAAAATAATAAAGTGAAAGTGGACCATACGTGGACTAAGCTTAAGCTGCCACCATGATTGGCTTTGGGTAAAATAATAAGGAAGCTCTTTGTAAAGCTTTTGTTTCAACTTAGTCCATAGCTCCTTGGAAATATTTCACTTATTCCCTGAAAAAGATATTCTTACGATAGGCTTTTATAATATCTCTCTTTCTTTTTTCCAAATCTAAACCTTAAAAATTTATTCTTTGCTCATTAGCCCTTATAAGACCAAAGAAAGACTTCATATGGGTCTTTTTGAAATTTCAAATATTTTAATTAATTCCTAAAATTTTTTAATTTTTATTTTTATTTTGTCCCAACAATTCTCTGTGATCACCTTAGGGACTCACTGAAGATTCTTAGGTACAACTACTAGGATATTACAGTTTGGGAGGTTCTTTTGTGGCCTTTGCGCACCTATAACTCACTTAGAAACAAGGTGAGGGATGATTCCTACTCTTTTTAAGACTGTGTGAACTTATATGGGTATATTGAAATTGTTCCTCAAACACTTGAAAGTGCTTATACATATAGATGATATAACTTTTGGGATTCCTTAAGTTGGTTAGGGACATTCCTATAGTAGGATTTATAAATTAGGGGTGAACACCACCTCAATTATGAACATGTGAAGGGTCATTGTGTTAATTTATGAATATGGTGGTGAAGGATAAACACCGTTTCTTTCTTTCGGTATGTGTAAATTAGATTAATTCAAATGCATCGAGATTTTACATTATGTGATGGATTACAATTATTTGCTTTTTCTCTAGATTGATATTTACCTTATGCGTTGCCATGATCATACTAATGATGCTCACATGGAGTGAGCCCTTAGTGGCTTAGGAATAGGCTCACATGTATGTATACTTGCATTGAAAATGTTGTTTGGGCCTATAGCCAACCTTAAACGTCATGTACATACATAAATATGGAAATTTGGAATAATCTTTATTTTAAGTTGATGCTGGCAAACCTTGTGCACCAAATGGTAGAGGTAGTAATTGCTTCGGTTATGGAAACACTTTAAGGGAGGAAAAGAGAACACTCCATTACTTAAGCTAATAGTGGTTAAGGTTAACTATTACTTTCAACTCAAGTGTATAATTTGAGCTATTCCCTTCTATAAAATAAGAAATCTCTTGCATGATGGAATAATAGATAGGATGAATCAAAATAAAGCTATTAGATCGAAAGGGGGTATGTAGTTGTTGTGGTTGGTATAGCGTGTTGGTTAGGCATTGTCATGTGTAGGAAATCATTTCAAGTGCTGAATTTTGTTGATTGTATGCATGTCATATATTATATTGTGTATAAAGAATTCTATATGTGAATATGTGAGGTTATTCCTTTATGTGCTGAATAGTCCTTATGTTCTAATGATGGCTTTACTTGTGTGCTTTATGCCTTCTTGTTGCCATGTGATGGTAAATATTTGATGTACTTAAACCTATTTCTAAATGCTAGTTGGCATAAGGATTATGTATATGTATAGATATGATGTGTGCTGGGTAATGTCAGAATGGTCTATGTGCGGGTGAATGTGCAAGAATATTTTTTTATATGGATGTTCCTTATGTGTCTATACATGGACTGTGGTGGATTAGACTTACAATGGGAGCCTCTATGGCTATCTGGATCTGTATGACCAACATTGCATGGATGATGCAATGTATAGGGAGCCGTAGTCATCACACCATCACTAATTCGCTTATGGCGAACAACTCCAACCCTCGAGACATGCCACACTCGAGGATGCTGCCTTATGAAGGAAAGGCAATGAAATTATTATAATATGTATATATCATTATACATGTATATATATGTAAATTATTAAATATAATATGTATATCATTATACATGTATACATAGATGTGAAGGAAAACCTTTGAGATGGATAAACTTGTAAAAACATAGATCATCCCATATACACAAAGTATATATATATAGGTTATAATCTTGCATTAGATATATGAATATCAAACTTTTGCATCTTGGATAGTCGTATCAAACTTTTGTTAGTGACTTGCATGATTTTTATGCTATGATTGGATGTCTTTATCTAACCGAGTTGTTCATACAGTAATGGATTGTTTGGGTGGTAGTGGTTGCGAATGGGATACCTTCTTGGGTCCCATGTCCTTGCATGAATTTGTGGTGCCAGATTAAGGGAATTATGGTAATTAAATTTTATCTATTTATGTGTATGGATTAGGAGTGATGATAATTATGAATTTATTATTTTGTACCACATGGAAAATTTAATGTTGATTAATAACTTATTTAAATTTTGGATTAGTATAAAGTGTTATATCTCACTCAAAACTTGCTAAGTGTTGGGGTTGTGGACCTATGGGAAAATAGCTTAGAAGGGACATGGAAGGAATTTCTTAAATTCCTCATAGCTGGTGTATTTCTTCCTGATGCATTCTTTTTCCCTTCATTCACTCTTCCTTACTTATTTCTTCCCTTTCATCACACCATCCTCCCAAGTCCTACACCACTACTCTCCATTCTCTTCTTGATTTTCTCTTCTATGGTTGATCACTGGTCGCCCCTCCTCCCTTTAGGGACTTCCTTCGCTTGTAAGTAGAATTCCTTCACCTCTAGTATTCTCTTCTTGTCGTATATAAGAACCTTAAGGGTGGGTTGGATCACATTGTGGCTTTGAGGGCTTAGGTATGATTTGGGGTGGTTTCATTTTTATGTTAAAATTTGATAAACTTTGGTGTAGGTGGTTTGGTAACTAAATTAGTAAATGCATAAAAAATTTGAATTGTTTCATTGAAATGTTCTTATGTTATGTTACTTTTCTCATTAATTGGTCTCTTGGCTGTCATTCAGAGGGTTGGGGGCTGACCTAGGCAATAATTAGAGCTTAGAAGTGGTTGGATTGTATTAAAGAGGAATGAGGGTGTTTTTCATCATATCAGGGAAGTTGGGCATCGCACTCCTGTTGCAGCATGAGGCAAGTAGTACACAGTAACAGAAATGTTGCTGCGTCTGCCTAGGCAAGCAGCAAGCCTGCTGCAATGTGCACTAGGTAGTGTGGCGTAGTGGACTTGCTGCCTAGCCCGTCATGCCTTCTCCCCTCTTTGGTTTTTGCATCTTTTCTCATGTGTTATGGTCTCTTTTGCTTAGGGAACTTCCTTGCAACATCTTGCACATCTTGTAGAGTGGTTTGAGGTAAATTTTAAGCTATAATTGATGTGAGGGGAGATGACACTTCTTCCTTTAATGTTTAAGTTTCACTCCAATTACATGAGAATCAAACATGCTTTCTACAAATCACGAAGATGCTTAATTGGGTTTTATTTGGTAAGATCTTAAACTTTAAAATTATTTTTCGTGATTATGGATCCACTTGGTTTGGTTATTGATGTTGGAAATTTTAATTAAGATTGGGCTATAATTCGTTTACTTAGCATTAAACTTCTTTTATTGGTATATTCTTCCATGGTTGTATTATGGCTATGATGGGACTTTTCAAGGTGAACCTTGTGGAGGAACTATATGAGGGATAAGGATGAGGTTTAAGTATATATATGGGGCATATATATATATATATATATATATATCATTTGGCATTAAGCCAAGAGGGTTCATAAGGATAGGGTTTATCACTTCTTGGGGACATAAGGATGGGGATAACTATATATGCTTGAATATGTTATATCTCAATGCCTATTTATAATGTGCTCTCTGGTAATTGTGGTTATCTATTTTGGATTATGTGTGACTCAATTTGGTAAATTATATTGATGAATATTGCCTCATTTTGAATCATTTGTTATTCACTGAGTAATTGAATTACTCACTCCACTTTTCTTTTGGGAACATTTCAAAGTTTGTAGCTGAGGCTAATGATCCTTTGGAAGAGTAGCAGTCCCCTAGCTCACTAACCTTTCCTTGCCTCTTGGGTTGGTATTTTGTTTCTTGGTTTACTTTTGGAATGTTTACTTGAACCCCTAGGAGTCACTCTATGATCTCACTAGATACCTGAGGTAGTTTTGTATTTATATTGTAATTGATCCTACATGGTGATTTATTCCTTTGGAATGAATGTTAATACACCAATATTCTTTTGTGTAAACTTTATGGTGAATTGAATGGAATGGAAGGTGGTATTTTGTAATACCCGCCAATTTTACATTTATATAATTAACGGTATTATGGTAATTAAATGCTATTGTGGAAATGAAGTTATTTTTAATGCAATATTTAATGGCGTTATTTTATTCTATTATTTCCAATCATTTAATTTCCATGAATTAGAGGAATACTTTTGGGTAATTAATTTATGGATTTGATATTACATGGTTGGATTGGGTATTTTACTGTGTTGTGGTATTTTCTGTGATGTGTGAAAAAATGTGAATGAGGGGTTAAGTGGAATTAATATGATTAATTAGGATTTTATTTGAAGTGGGTCAAGTGGGTTGGGTATGGGTCCATAGATCAACCCATGACCCACCACCCTTAAAAGGGTTTCTATCACTTTTTTCCTTCATTTTCTAACTTAGAAATTTTAGGTCAAAAGTGGAGAACTCAAATTCTCTCTTCTCTCTCTTCATCCAACTTTGATTTCTACCAATTAAACTTCAGTTTCTGGTTACTTTCCGCATATTTGGGCTTTTCTAGGACTAAAGGTAAGGTTACATAAATTAATCCATGCCCTAGATGATGATGGACTTTTGGGGGTTTTTCATGAAAACTTTGTCTCTTTGGCTCTTTTCTTTAATTTGTTCAGTTGGTTTTGTTATAATCTTGTTCACGGTGACAAAATAAACAAGGTTCATGGATTAGAATCAAAGAACATGTTCTTGAGAGATTTTTAAAGAATTTGGGGAAATTCATGAAATTCATTTGTTTTGAATTTTAATTACTCTAAATTGCTTCATGAAAATTGTTTTAACTTGGAAAACCAAAGAAAGAAGACAAAGGGTGAAAAGGATGGATTTTTGGAGGATTTTTCCCCAAAATCCATGAAGAACAGCTCAAGAACAGAGGAAACCCAGAATCTGGCACCTAAGCACCAAGATTGGCGCCCAGGCGCTAAATTTGTGAGTAAGAACAAGTGTTCTAGTGCCCAGGTGCCAGCCATACCAAGGATTCTTGGTCCATTTTCAAATGGTCATAACTCTTTCATCCGGACTCTATTTTCAACAAACTTTATATTGTCAAAAAGCTATTTGAGTCTAGTTTCTAATGGTATAAGGTTTATTTGGAAATATTTACCGGTTGAGAGTTATGACCAAATGAGTGACCAAAGGTCAGAGATAGTGGTGAGGACTTTCTTTGTTTTATTTATTGTTGGATTTGGTTTCAGGTAGTTTTGTGGGATTTATTAGCGATGATTCTTGGATTTCCTCCATAGTAAATCATTAACAGCATCAAGGTGAGTGGATGACCTTTCCTTTTTAAGTTTTTATTTAAATTAGCCAAGTTTAATATAAATCTCATTCACACCATAGTTGGTAATTCATCAATGAGATTCCCTAGTTAGTGGAAATAACTAGATTGAGGGATTTCATTAAATGATTGTGGGAGTTATCTTGTGGAGTTTATGTTGTGATATAAGAAGGTTTTATGTTTAATTGTACTTAAAGTGGAATAGTGTGAGGAATACTGATTGTTATTGTGATGTGGTGTGTTATGTATTGGTATTATTGCATTTATTCATAACGCTCAACATATAAAGGAAATGTACGGGAAAGTAGAGAGCTAGTCTTCTACAAGATGTGGAATATTCAGAGGGGGTTAACATCTAGAATACACTCATTCAGGGTTGGTCTTCAATGAGTAGAATGGGAAATGCATCAAGTGTAGAAGATGCATCATACATAATGTATTTTGGAGTGGATGTGTACTTACGCTTTTTGTGCATATGAGAATTGTTATCCAAATTGTCTTGTGAGAATGTAGACTCACATAGGGGCTGTAGAATATGGTTGCAGGGTACGATACATTATTTATATTCTTTGTACTGGTATGTACTTATTGAGTGTACACTAATTATGGTAGTGAGGCTAGTATTTGTACTAGTGCTCTATTTTATTGCACAATCATTTACTCATTGAGTGTTTTATGAACTCACGCTCCCTATTGTTGCTTTCAGATATAGCAACTGAGGAGGTTGAGAACCGCTAGAGTTTAGCGGCTGGGAGATATACTCCATTTAGTCAAAGAGTCCTTAATGAGCCAAGTTTTGGGCTCTATGCCGATAGAATGCTCTGTATACTTATAGGCCACCTAGGTCCTACTAGGTTAAAGGGTTTTTCTATTGTAATTGTATTTTTATTTTGTAAATTTACACTTTGCAGAGTTGTGGATTATTAGGATTACTCAGAAATATACAGGCTGCCACTAATGTATCCTTAAACTGTATATTAAGTAATGTGCCCATTTTTCAGGGCGTTACATATTTATTCTCCCTTGTTCTTATGATAATAAAGTTAATTGTTGAATTTTAACACGTTGCGATGTAAGGATGTGAATCTTCGGTTGTGATGTTAGGCTTATAATGTAAGGGTAGACTTATCACCGTGTTGATCAGATGCCCTGTTTAGGGATGTGACACCATCCTTGTGAGCAATACGCATGTTACATTTTATTTTATGGTTGTCTTTCCCCTACTAAGTATTTTGCACTCATTCTTCTCTTGTGTACCCTTGTAGGTTTTTGCTTAGTTGGTGAGACTCCGTGTGAGAAGTAGCGGAGCTTCTAAGTCCACAACCTATTTTAGCTTAGGTTGATGGTGGTAATTTAGGTCTTGGTGGGCTTTTGAGTCACTCTATAGTGAAAATAACTCCTAGGATCAAAGTGAATAGTGTGATGGAATTGTTGACGATTTAGATTTATATATTTCTTCCGCTAATTGAGAATCCTAGCTGTATCTTGAATTGATTAATATTATAATGGAAAGGAAATTTTATATTTTCATAATGCATCAAGTGTACCTTATTTCATGTTTTATATGGGTCGTATATGAGTAATGTCAGGCTTACTATGGTGGATAAAATCCACTTTCATACCAGTTATATCCCTAGGATGGGGCGTGACAAAGTTGGTATCAAAGCCAAGTTATTAGGTCTTATATTTACTACAGAGCAAGGTAACATTGTTGGGCCCTCCCCTATTGTTGTCAACCGTGACACTGGGGTGGTCTGGGATGGTCTTTTCTTTCGTGTCATACTCCTCAGTAGTGGTCATGTAGACCTTTTCTATATTCTGAGCTATATGCTGGTGGTGTAGGATGTTGTCACCTTCAAAGGAATATGAGGGTTGTTACGTATGGGTGAGTGTGTGGGCTCTGAGGAAGCCTTTGTATTGCCACCCATTGTGTTGGTGTATGAGCACTATAGAGTGAGTAGGACATTCTAATCTTTTGATGGTTAGGTCTAATTTGATTATCGGTTCGATAACTATGTTTTGTATGCAAATAGAACTGTTATGTAGTAAGTGGTATTCACATGCTTGCTAATGCTAGTGGAATAGTGTAATGATCAATCATATAAATAGCGGAATAGAATGAACATAATTAAAAATTGTGTAAAAGGTAAGAGTGTCGTGCGCTCCTTGCCTATAACATTATAATTCCACTTAAAATGGAAACCTTGTGTACTTGTGTGATTTATCTTGTGTTGATTAAATTATATCATGTGTGTTGAGGCTAGTGTGAAAACTAAACATCGTTGTACAAACAAAGTAAGCATGTGGTTGAAGGAATAACTCAGTAGGACCGTTACAGTTAAGGACACAACCCAATGGGACCTGTATGCCAAATATAATGGCGGCCCAGCCCAAGAGGCTAGATGTAAGGTTCAGGTAAGGGTATGGTCCAAGGGACTAAACGCAACATTGAGGGCATTGACCCAACAAGACTGGAACATAAGAATTCACATGCATGTGTGCATACATACTTATGGGACATATGCATTAGTATTATTGGATTAGGCCCCCTAGATGAAAATACCTCAATTTGGTATACTAGTAATTTGAGTTGGGTGGTAACTAGTGCATCATTGGTAATGGTACATGTTTATATATCTGTTTATCTTATGAATCTTTGATATGGATAAACTTGTGTTATAACATTGCCCTATTATGATGTGAGGCATGATGTGCAAGTAGTGGTGTGGTTAAAAATTAGATAGGACTCTAATCCAAAAGGAAATGGGGTGGGCATCTATCTAATGATTGGTAAAAGAACCTAATGTATATCACTCTTGGGTCATGTGTTGTAATTTAACATTATATAGTTCTTACATTTTCAACTGCCAGTATGTACAGAGGCATAATTTATTCTTACCTGATGGGTGGTGATGACCACCTTGCTTGTTATTAACTTGTACCCTAAGCGGGTAATTAGGTCATAAACCACAATAGAAAGAAATTGATAACAGAACAACATTATTGAATTATGTTGGATGCGTGAGATGTGCCTTGTCATGTGGAACAAGTTGGATTACCTTTGTGTGCTGAATGCATTTTCTTCATGTAAGATGTATTGGTTGTATCTCTGTTTTCTTAGTGAGGTGCTTGTTGCATTCACATTGTTTTATAAGAGTTAGAGCAAATCCTTGATGAGTAGGGACATACTAAGCAAATCCCCTATAAGATGGAATTAAGCCTTTACATGACATAAAGAGCAAATCCTTGGTGAGTAGGGACATACTAAGCAAACCCCCTATAAGTTGGAATTAAGCCTTTACATGACATAATACCTTAGGTAGACCCTTATACTTGTCAATGTGTTAGACAAGCCCTATGGTGATAAAGGCAATATCTGGGTAAAAATGAGTTAGAGAAATTGGCATACTTGCTTCAGAGTGATGTCACTTGTTTGCATGCAATGTGTGGAGGTGCGATGGAAAGTGTTAACGTTGATCACTATATTGGAAGTTTCGTTGGGGTTGTTTGAATGGTAAAGGGTGTGCCTAGTGATGGGTTGGTTGGTATGTGTGAAAAATTGCAATAGGTAGTAAGGAGGTCATGGAGTGACTTTCGAGGGAAAAGCATTCTAAACTGTAAGTGACATTGTGTGGTGTTACTTGGAAAAGATTCGCCAATGGACATTAGTGTATCAAGGGATTTGATATACCCTTATGGCTCAAGTATACATAAGGATTCAAGCATATTAGTGTGAAGAGGTGATCACATGGAAGGATGAGTTGGCATGTTAAGGATGTGTGTAGTTGGTAACAGTGATTTGAGGAAAGGAATTGGATGAAGGTGTGTTGATATATTAGTAAGATGGGGTATACTCGTGAAGAAGGATAATTAGGGTGAAGGAACAATGGTCTTGAAGGAGAAACTGCATATAGGTTACAGGTACTTGGTGGAGTGTGGTTTATCGCGTAGTACAACTAAGTTGAGTTGGTATGCATTTCAATTGAGTGAGTGGTGAATCAAGACCAATCGTTTAGGCCGGTTAGACTGCTACCAGATCTGTACACTTTTGAGTAAAAGCAAGAAGGAATCTTGGAGAATTTGTGTTTGGCATACCCTATTTCCATTGGGGGATTGTGAAATTATGTATGCCTAATTAGACCATATGAGGTTGTGGAAAGACAAGTGCTTAATATTCTCAAAGCATACATAGAGAAGAAGTACTAATGGCCATTTGGAATGGACTGAAGGGAAGGACCCCTAGTGTAATGACCAGGTTACTTTCAAGATAGATGACTATCCCCATAAGCCAACATTGGTCCTTATAGCATGCTTTGTCCTTACTTGCATGCTCCCTAGGAAAACTTTCCAAGAGGTTACCATCCTAGAATTCCCCTAAGCTAACCACACTTAATTGTGGAGTACTTATGAAATGGGCTCCCAAAAAGGAAGGTGCACCTTGTTAGCATAGGTAGTATCTATCAAATATTTTAAGCTCTCCTCATCTATACAGTCCTATACCTGCATAGTCTCAGGATACCTCTTATTCTGATGTGGAGTTGGTTCATTCATGTGCCCATTCACCCAAAAGCCTACCAGGAGTCACTCCTTGTCTGTTCTTCTTTGCATCGACGATCACTCCTTACCCTCGTTGGCCCCGGGCGTTACATGCCAACCAGTTTCCACTTAGTTCGTCCCTTAACCACACCGTACTAGGAAAGGTTAGGCTTTGATACCACTTGTAACAACTTTTCTAAATAGATAACTATTCCCACAAGCTAACACGGGTCCTTACAGCATACTTTGTATTCACGCACATGCTCCTTAGGAAAACTTTCCAAGAGGTCACCCATCACAGAATTACCCTAGGCTAAACATGCTTAACTGTGCAGTACTTAAGAAATGGACTCTCGAAAAGAAAGGTGCACTTTGTTAGTATAGGTAGTATCTATCAAATCTTTTAAGCTCTCCTTAACTATGCAGTCTTATACATGCACAGTCTCATAATCCCTCAACTGTATAGTCTTATATCTGTATAGTCTCAGGATACCTCTTATTCTTATGTAGATTTGGTTCATTCATGTGTTATTTCGCTTAGAAGCCTGCCAGGAGCTGCTTCTTGTCTGTGGTTTTTCTCTACACTAGCGATCACTCCTCACCCTCGTCGGCAGCGAGCACCACCATGCCAACCCCAACAATGTGTTTGTAAACACATATCCTATCAAAGCATATCTGATATCTTCCACATTTTTCTCCCTCATTACTTCCTCTAAGGAAACGATTGTGACTAATGTCTACCCTCACCTCGCCCTGGCCAGGGAGAAAAAGAAAGCTCTCTCACCTATATCCCGTGTTCAACAAGCAAATAAACCTCGTTTCACTCATTTTCCTGTATCTTCTTCAACACCAGATCCCCTTACACCTCTACCCTTATAATCTCATTGCCCATCAACAAGCGCTTCCCATTCATCCTCGAAACTTTCCCTAATTGATCTTTATGAGCTACTGAGTATAAGTGGGTCAAACCATCACTAACCTATATGCTTCCCATTACAAGATTTGCATGCTAATTGATCCCACTTACTCAGTAATATATCTTGTGTTACTGTGCTATCAGTGCACTTCTAGAAAGCCTTTAGCTCTTCAAAAGGTAGGACATAAAAGTCCATCTATAGCTCCTTTTCTCATTATATCATCATTGACTTTTCCTCAAGAGCCACATAGCACTACTCTCGGTACTTACTTTGTCTAGCTAGACCGTTTCACAAGCTTTCATTCCTCTTAGAGAAAGGAAGTGGAGCTTCTTCGAAACACCCCCTTAGGCCCAAAGCTGTTCCTCAAGGCGAGGCTTTCTCACCGTCATCAGATTACTCTAATTCCATTTGAGTGGAACTAATACTAACTATAAAGTTCAACATCCCTAATTCTCTTAACAGATTATAGCACTGGGTACTCGAATTCAAGCCTCGCTCTTTTTGTAATTAATAATTTGCACCCTCAAACTGATAGAGTTCATTCCTAACTTTTGTACCAACTGACAAGGGCATTTGGTTCATATTACCAAAATTTCTAGATGTTGTTATATCTGTAATGCCCTAAAAAATGGGGCACATAAACATACATATATTATAGGGTGTACCTCAGTGGTAACCCATAATTTCCCTGAACTATTCTATTATCCACAACTATGCAAATTGTAAATTTCATAATTTACAAAGCAAATTACAGTCAAATTAATAAAATCCATAAAACACCACAAGACCTAGGTGGCCTATAGGATTGCAGAGCATTTCTATTGGTTCATTTAGAACCCTCCAGACTAAAATGGAGTATATCTTCAAGCCGCTAACCGTTAACGGTTTTCCCATCCTACTCGGTTGCTAAATCTGAAAACATCAATAGAAAGCGTGAGTTTATAAAAAGTCAGTGAGCATGTGATTGTGCAATAAAACATAGCATAAGTACAAATATCAGCCTCACTACCATAACTAGAATAAACACCACTAGCACATATTGGTACGAAATAAAATATATATATATATATATATATAACGTACCTTACCACGCAACCAAAACCCATAGTTCATGATATCGAGCATTTTTATATACAGTTTAGTCTCTATCTTAGCTTCTTTGCCATTTTAAAATTGTAAACTCTCCAATTTTAATATGTTTTTGATTTATTAGGTGTAAATTAATTATAGAATTAATATGTTTCAATTTCATTTTTTTATCCCAATTAATTCAATTATGTATTTTCCATATTTAATTACTAGAGAGTTAGATTGCTGACTTAGCACCACCTAGATGCTGACATGGCATTCCAAGGCTGACTGGGCATTGACTGGACTGGGGCCCACTATTTCTGCACTTTATAGCAACAACCGTAAAGCAAACAGCAGTTGAAACATGCATTAGAAAAAGTAGCAAAAACCAAAAATGGCAACCACTTTTCTGCACTAGCAAAAGGAGTTTCTGCAGACCATTTCCATGAATCTGCTCTGCACTTTTGCTGGACTCTTCTGGTCAAAACAGAAGCTGAAAGGGACCTAACCAAAAGTTCCCCCTTGGTTGAAGATTAAAGGGCTTTAGACCACCATTTGCAACCTGTTGAAGAGTTTCATCTTCTTCCATTTCCTCTGTAATTCGTAGGTCTACCCCCCTCAATTTTCTTCTATGTTTTGGTATATTTTGGCCTACATGGAAGGCTAAGAGTGTTGTAATTAGTCAGACATGACCTAGAGCTATGTATCTTAAATCTTTGGCTCAATAACAGATAAGTTTTCTAGTTTTAATCCTATTTTATTTCTGTTCTACATTGGCCTCTGGTTCTTTTATTTATCTCTGTTCTATTATGACTGAGTTAGGCATAGGTTCAGTTTTATGATTCTTATTTGAGGTGTAACTTTGCTTTAACCGATTGGTGGAGTAAGTAGAACGAAATGGCTTACCTTTGGTGATTATCAAGCATGATTCAGTTAGGGCTTTAACGAATTATATTAGGTTGTGATTATGATTTTAATATGATTCAGTCTTGGAAAGTCTTCTAGGAATTTTAGTTGGAAACTGAATGATATGATTAAATCAGAGTAAACCAAGGATGAAATAATGATAGATGTAGGATTTAAGGATTGGATGACTGATTACATGTTTTGTGTGTAATTTCGTTTTGTTCTGTGTTCTGTTAGCTATAGGTTTGTATTCTAATTTTGTTTTAAGCTTTGATTATGCAATCACCCCTTCCCCCCGTGGTAATTAGGTAGTTAATCAGGAGGTAATTAGAGTATATTAGTATTAGAATAATTAATTAGGTAATTTAGAAGCAAGGCTCCTTGAGAGATATGACCTGGGATGACTATTATACTACAAGTTGCCACGAATTCAATTTTGAGCGACTTGGCGGTCACAGTGGCTTGAACCAAAATTTTGGTGCCATTGTCGGGGAGCCAATTCACTTTTGAGTTACTATTTAGTTATTCAATTGAGTCTTTGTTTGATTTTAGGTTGATTGACATTAGCTGAAGTGGTTTACAAGTTTTCAGTTATTCGGTTTTATCAGGTACTATTCATATACACTATTCATTTTGGAAAAGTAACTCCAATTGACCTGAAAACTAGTAGTCCACTAAATTTTGATGTTCTAAGCAAGGCTCCCCAGGCGATTACATCACTCAGGAGCACTACCCTGTTTTTGCCAAATTCAATGGTTTAGACCCCTTTTTTCTATTTTTTAATTTTTTATGATTTTTCTAATATATTGTGATTTTTTGTGTGATTTTTATAGATCGTATTTTTGAGCTCTGTTTATTGTTTTTGTGCCTCCAACTTGTGAAGGATTTTTTCAAACAAAAATTAGAATTTTTTGAGATACTTGATTTTTGGGTGTTTTTCATATGTGGAGTATAGAAACAATAGCAGAAGTGTTGTTTTTGTTGTATTTATTATGTGTTTTATCGTTCTAGACTATATTGAGGTCTGTCAAGTAAAATTAGCAATTTTTGATCAAAATTGAGTAGTTGTGTTAGGAGTAGTGTAGTTGTTCTAATTGTTGCAGTTTTCCTTCTTTTCAGTAGTATTGTTGCTTTTGGCATAAAATCGGAGTTTAATTATGTTTAAGGTTGCTTCCAGTGAGTCAGATTAGGAAATTGCCCATGGATCCATATAAAGCTGAATATAGCTTAGATGAACTAGCATCCATAGTGAGGTACCTAACCCTTAGGCAGAACAAGAAGAGCCACCTCCCTTTCCCCCCTTCTCCATTTGTGAGTAGGATAGATTCCCCATCTGCATATAGGACAAACCAATATCTTCAATTCCAAGAGAGTACAAAGTCCTATATAAGAGTCTTTCATGGCCTTATGGAATTTCAACAAGATTCTCAAGAGTATAACCTCTACCCCACAACATGCCATACTAATTATGAGCTTCAACATTTGAAATATAAGAGCTTATCCCATTCACCATGTGAGCATGAAATTGATGCTCCTTACCTTAGTGAATTATCTCCTCTAGCCACCCCTAGGGAGACTAAGTCAAGTTTGGAAGACTTGATTCAACAGTTGGCCACAAACACCATGTAGTTCCAAGAGCGAACTGAGGTGAGCTTACAGAGCTTAGAATCTCAATTAGGCCAACTTGCTAGCACTATTAATGAGATGATCAATCAGGGGTATGAGAGTCTACCTTCTCCACCTATGGTCGACCTAGGAGCCAATAACAATGTCATTTTTCTGAATGATGGCACTCAATTAGATGGTTTAAGCCCCTAACCTGAATTAGAAGAACTAGATGGGAAAAATAGGGAATCCCCTTCCTCAAGTGGCATAAGTGAGAAAAATAAGAATGGGGAAGCTAATGAGGTTAAGTTCCCTCTCCAAATTAGACCATCACCTTCTCCAAATAGGGTTCCCCAATTTGAGGTTGTTGAACTTGAGCTAGAAAAAGAGAAAGAAACCTTAGGAGAAGAAAGGTAGACATAAAAGTGTTGGAGAGTGGGCATGAAAATGAGTTTGTGGGAGATTTAGATTTTCATTGTAACTGTCATACTTGCCATGCATGCATTGAGATAGAAAAAGCTTTGAAACCTGGCAATTGTGATGATTTTGTTCAACCTAAGCCGAATATATATGCACTTGAACCTGAATTGAATGCATCCACATCTAAATTTGCACCTGAATTCAAGGCATTTGCATCTGATTTTGCATGTGACTTTGCACCTACACACAAATTCAATGCATTTAAATCTAAATGTGCAAGTACGTCAAAAATTGCATTTGAATCTGACTCCAATGTCACCTCTGTTTCTGTTGTAAATTCTGATTCTGTCCTTTGTGTTTTTAATTATGTTTCTAAGTTAGATTTTGTTGTAGAAGATAGTCTTATTTTAAATTTTGTCTTAGATAATTCTGTTTGAGCTAGCAATTCTATTTTAGCTAGCAATTCTATTTTAGATAGTAATTTTAGTTTAGATAATAGATTTAATTCTTGTTCTATTTTGAGTAGGAATAGGAGTAGAAGTTTTATTTTCAATTCTGTTTTAGAAAGTAGCTCTCTTTTTATTTTAAATTGTGTTTTAGTTAGTAGTTCTTCTTCCTTCTCTTTTAGTTTTTCTCTTGGTTCTTCTCAACCCTCCGTGGCAAGCGAAGCTTCTTCTATTTTTCTTCAGGTTGGTGACATAAATTCAATTCTTTCCATTATCCAACCTACTGCTGAGAAAAACTTCTGGAAGAAGCTACTGCCACGCAATTGGAAGACACGAAAAAGGTGCGCCAAACTGATAAGGTTGCTTTCTTTTCCCTTTTCTCGCTTTTATTTTAATGTCCTCTATGTCTCTTTGATGATATGTGCTGATAACTGTTTGCATTGAGGACAATGCAAAATTTGAATGTGAGGGGGGAATGAAATGGTCTTTGTTTTAAATTTCATGCATTTTTTTAAAAAAATTTTCTGTTCTGTTTTTATATGCTTCTTGTTTTGTTTTTAGCCTCTTTTTCTACACTTTTTGGAGTAATTAGTTTCTATTTTTGGTGCAGAATTTTAGATTGCTTTAAAATTCCCTTTTAGTGCTTTATTTTTGGTTTTTGGAAGAAGATTTTGATGTGGAATTATGCTTGCTAGAATAGTTTAGATTTGGATTGATTTTAGTATGATTAGCTTTTTAATCTTTTTTTTCCTAGAGTTCAAACTTAAATGGCAATAAATTTGGTTTCAATGAATTTTAGTGATGGCCTTTACATTTACATGTGCATGCTTGGAAATGATTTAGGCATTTCTTTGTGAAACATTGTTAGCCAAATAGTCATCCCATGTCTTGTTTCCATTGTATGCCAGTTTGTGCCTTGTTTCCACTTTCCTTCTTGCATTTTCCACTACTTTTCTCCAAACCAGAATTTTTGCTTCCCAATTTAAGAAGTGAAGAGCATTTAAATTCTTTTAAAGATTTGATGTGCTGAAAATTTTTGTGAATTTTGGGATATTTTGAAATGAATATTTTACTCTACTCCTAAGCAAAAAGAAAATAAAATAAAAGAAAAGAAAAAAAAATGGCCATTCAAATAGAAAAAAAATATTACGGTCAAAAAAGAAAATGGGTCGATGTCGAAAAGAAAGAAAAAGAAGAAGAAAAACAAAAGAAAAAAAAGAAAATAGAATGAAAAAAATGACGAAAAGTGAGTAGAACTTTTTACACCCAAAATTTATTTATATTCAATCTCTTGTAACGTTATAGCTAATGCTCTTCATATTTTTAAGTTGTTACCCTTCGTTTTCCCAAATTGCGTCCATACTTTATTCTTGTTTTTCTTCCTTTCTTGAGTTGTCTTCCACATTTATTCTGTTTTCTTCCTATCTTTCCATTGTTTTTCCACCCAACATTACATCCTTGTAAAGTCCTTTTGATTCAAGCGTGTATGTGAATTTCAGTAGTGGAGATTTAGATACTTGACAAGCCTATGGTAGTGAATTTTATGATAGGTTGAATTTTTAGTGAATTACCCTTAAACACTTCAGAGAATAAAGCATATACACTTACCAAGTAAGGAGGCTAATTATTTTAATTCATTCTTGTCAAATTAAATTGTCATGATGCTTGAAATTTTATAAATCTAAAATTCATTTTCTTCAAGTGCTAAATCTTTTCAAATTTCAATTGTTTCATGCTTGCATGCTTTCCACGTTTTTCCTTTAGTGTCTTTTCGTGTTCTAAATTTGATTTTGTCCAGAAGTGCAAAAGGCCAAGTGTAGGGGATTTGATATTGGGCAGTTTTATATGCAATTTAGTCCCTACTTAGCTTCCTTGCCATTTTAATATTGTAAACTCTCCAATATTAATATGTTTTCCAATTTCATATTTTTATCCCAATTAATTCAATTGTGTATTTTCCAGATTTAATTATTGGAGAGTTAGATTGTTGACTTGGCACCACCTAGATGCTAACATGGTTTTCTAGGGCTGATTAGGCATTGATTGGACTGGGGCCCACTATTTTTGCACTTTACAGCAACAACCATAAAGCAAATAGCAGCTGAAGCATACATCAGAAAAAGCTCAGGAACCAAAAATGACAACCATTTTTCTGTACTAGCAAAAAGGAGTTTGTAGCACCATTTCCTTGAATATGTTATGCACTTTTGCCGCACTTTTCTGGTCAAAACAGAAGCTAAAAGGAACCTAACCAAAAGTCAAATTCATCCCCCATTGGTTGAAGATTAAGACGCTTCATACCACCATTTGCAACCTATTCAACAGTTTCATCTTCTTCCATTTCCTCTGTAATTCTAGGTCTACCTACTTCCCTCCTATTTTCTTCTATGTTTTGGTGTATTTTGGCCTCCATTGAAGGCTAAAAGTGTTGTAATTAGTTAGACATGAACTGGAGCTGTGTATCTGGAATCTTTGGTTTAATAACAGATAAGTTTTCTGGTTTTAATCATATTTCATTTCTGTTCTAAATTGGCATTTGGTTCTTATATTTATCTCTGTTCTGTTATGACTTAGTTAGTCATAGGTTCAATTTTATGATTCTTATTTGGGGTGTAACCTTGCTTTAATCGATCGGTGGAGTAAGTAGAACGAAATGGTTTGCCTTTGGTGATTATCAAGCATGATTCGGTTAAGACTTAAACAAATTATATCAAGTTGTGATTATGATTCTAATATGATTCAGTCTTGGAAAGTCTTCTGGGAATTTTAGTTGGAAACTGAATGGTATGATTAAATCAAAGTAAACCAAGGATGAGATGATGATAGATGTAGGCTTTAGGGATTGGATGACTGATTACATGTTTTGTGTGTAATTTCGCTTTGTTCTGTGTTTTGTCAGCTATAGGTTTGTATTCTAATTCTGTTTTAAGCTTTGATTATTCAATCACCCCATCCCTCCATGGTAATTAAGTAGTTAATCAGTAGGTAATTAGAGTAGATTAATGTTAGAACAATTAATTAGGCAATTTAGAAGCAAGGCTCCTTGAGAGATACGACCTGGGACGACTACTATACTGCAAGTTGCCACGAATTCAATTATGGGTGACTCGGCAGTCGTAGTGGCTCTAACCAGTTCAATGTGAGTCTAACATCACACAAAACAATCCGTAAAACAATTCTCAATCAAATAAAAACATAAATAAACATCCACACCAAAATACATGATGCAATAAATTTATGCTATGTATTCCCACATCTTCCTGCACTTTCCCTCTCTTGATGTGGGTATGCAAATGCAATATGCAATATTTATCCCGCTCTTTCTATACCACATTGAAGACCAACCCTCAATGTGTACGCATACCCATAGACACCTTCAATCGGTATTACTCAATGGGTACGCTTCCCGCTCTTACCTCATTGAAGTTGTCCAGAATTTTCCCTCAGACTATAATTGCTCAACTGGTTTATTCCAAAGGTCCATCCCTCTATTTCCACTCATTCTTTTCCATTTCTTTGTTTATAAAATGCATTCACACAAACATCAAATACATTTACATAAACACCACATAACACATGCCACATCAATTCACCAGTTTAAATACAATTCCCACAAAGTAAATCCCACAATCATTCAATGAAATTCCTTAATCTAGTTATTACCACTAACTAGGGAATTTCATTAATTTAATTCTAACTATGGTGCGAATGGGATTTATATTGAACTTGGCCAAATAATCTAATAAAACTTAAATGGCAAGGTTAGCCACTCACCTCGATGCCGATAAGGTTTATCGCATATGAAATCCTGAGACAAGCCAATGAAGCTCCCAAGCCATCTAGAACCAACCACAACAAATAAAAAATAAAATGAGGAAAATCCTCACCATTAACTCTGACCTTTGGCCACTCATTTGGTCATAGCTATTATCAAGTAAGTAATTTGTAAATGAAACTTATACCATTAGAAAATAAACTCAAAGAGCTTTCTAACAATATAAATTTTGTCAAAATCAAAGTTCGAACAAATGAGTTATGACCATTTGAAAACGAACCAAGGGATCTCGGTTTGGCTGGTGCCTAGGGCGCCAAATGCCCAACTTTTTGCCCAAACTCATGTGCTTGGTGCCTGAGGCACCACACCTAGCACTTAGGGATCCAAGCCCAAGTTTTTCCTCTCAAGGGTGGCACATGGGGTGGCACGACTCTGAACCCGCGATCTAGCCTCGGTTTTAGGTCAAATCTGGCCGGATCTTCACCGTTTTCCATGATTGCTCCCATGGGATCTCATCCTTGATGTCTAAGGAGTATTTAGACACCAAAATCCCCAATTTTAACTGAAAAACAAAGCTGGATTCTCAGTTTTACCCCAATACTCTTAAAACTAAAAAATAGGAAAAAGTTTAGAAAATCAGAATTTCTACCTCAATCCCCTGCTTTCCTTACATTGCTAGGCCACCAATGACTAGCCCCACCACTGGACAAAGGTTCTCCGAAGTCATTAGAGGATTTGGAGTGGACAGGGTGTGGTAGAGAGAAGGAATAGAGTAAGAGAAAGGGAAAGTAAAGAGAGAGAAAGAGAGGAAAGTGGGGAATGAGGAAAAGCAGGTGGAATCGCCTATATATATATCTGCCTATGGTGAAATTATTACTTTGCCTCTAGGTAACTCTCGATTAACCTTGATAGTGGCAAATTCATAATTTTTCTCCAATTTTGGTATTTCCTATATTCTTAATGCTACATATTTCCTCATTTCACTTTAGTCCCTCTTTGGACCTCATGATTACTCTCTCCCTGTTCCTTGTCTCTTAACTCTATCTCCACGAAATTTCATCTTCCTCTTATCTTTCTTCAAATCTTAAAAACGACATCCGCAATAAAATACCTGATCCAATTATTTATCTCCATTTCCATAAATAATATTCAAAAAGAATAAATTAAACATGAAAATTTAAATAACCAAATAATTCCATTAAAATAAATGAAAATTTTCATTACTACAACCGTAATACAGCCAATTACACGATTCCAAAATTAGCGGGTATTACATTCCACCCCCTTAAAAGAATTTGATCCCCCAAATTCAAAAATTTACTACAAGCCTCGAAAGGCGCCACGTTAATAGACGAGAAGCAACATTCCCCCGATGATTGAAACCCAAAGCACAAAGCCTCTCATATAAAGCCTTGGAAGGCATTATATCTATGTCGTTCTGGTAACTATTACCACAATCAAACTTAGGGAACTTAGGGTGGTTTAAGTACCTACCATACATAAGTTCCTCTACCATTCAACCCCAAAGCATCCACATACAAATGTATAAATCCAAAAATGCCCTCGGGATAATTATCCCGTATGATATCTGGTTGCCTCGAAAGTATATGCATGATATGGTATCTCGCTTGTTGTTCCCGCAGAGCGTATTTTTAATAACATTGTATATTACCTCTCATTCATTAACCTCATCAATTCCACGCTTTACAGTATGCATATCACAAACATAATTCACAAGCATACCTCACAATAATATAAATATATATATATGCACCCCGCCCGAATGCGTTATCCCACTCATAAGTGATATCCCTCTCATAGGCGATGCTCCGCCCATAGGTGTCATCCCATGATTGATAGGTCACTCCTTGTGAGTCAAGCTCAACTTGGGCTTCCTTAATGCTATCATATCTACTATCCACAGTCACAACAATAAAAATAAATTACTCGAACTAAAACCTATGCTATCACATAAGCCAGTTCCTCAACTTTTTTTTTAAACTTTCAAGTACATCTTTCTTGGTCCCAGCCCTTGCACCCCACTTAGCAGTTGACGGTTTTGGACCTCCGGAGTACACCTGAACCACACCAACAATGCTAATTAATAATCATTTTCCCTACACAAATCCCTCAAGAGACTAATCCTAACTTTCACCCCTTCCCTAAATGTTAGTACTCGACTTTCCAGAATGTCAAGTAACTAGAGTCACTGGAATGTCTATCCTAGAAGACCAGCTCATGAAACAAACCACTCCACTGATTTCTAGCGTAAACCCCCCTTTCCACTATGAGTCTCATCGGACTCTCGTGTACATTAAGCCTGTCTCAACTCTTGGTTCACTGGGCCATGTTTGTGACCAACAACAGGTCAACAGGAACATGCCCACAACTACAACATAATAACCTATAAGCCAAGGCCTTTACCCCTAATTCCAATAGGAATCTCTCCCTTGGAACTAGAAGCCCTAAGGAGATAACCCTCCTCCAAATAAATTCACATTTGGGATCTTTATGTAATTACGTGTGTACATACATTCCATGCATGTTCATTTGCAAGTAATTATGCTTCAACACCCACCTGCCTACACTCTTCCTCAAACTAACACTTAGACCACCCAATTAGCTAGGCCCTACAAGCCTATTGGTAGGTACAGTCTCCTCTGAAGTTCATAGACTCTTTCTACAAGAGAAGGTGTACCAATAACTACACCATAGGACTGTCTAATTCCAGGATTCCCCACTATACACCATCATCCGTCGATTCAGTCCTTTAGGACTGCAAGTCCTAAGAAGGTCATTCTACCTAAATAAACCTCCATTCGGGATCCTTACATAACTACACATATACACACTCCATGTATGTTCATATGTGAGTCATTACATTTCCACACACACCCAAATGCATTCCCTCTCAAACTAATGCACATGCTCCTAAAGTACTCACTCTATCACCAATGAGCTTATATTTAATCTAAACTTATTCCAAGCCATATTCATTGCACCATTTCCTTACCCTCAACATAGAACACCCTCGAAGCTCACTACCAACTTACATCCACCACCTCACCTGGTTGTATGCAAACACCCAGGCATCTTACATATCTACTAATACGTACACATTATAGACTCATAGGCCCTCTTATCAAAGAAAAGTGGGCCAAACCTCCCATTAACCTTCGACATCACATATACACCACCACTTCTACTCAGCTAAGATGGCATTCATGCCAAAAGCCTACCCACAGCATACTCAGACGATTCTAAGGTCGTGAGATTTCCATTCCCTTACCATGATAGAAACTCTCGTAAACTACCCTCTACCTCATCTGACCTTCTTGGTTTAAGGACCTCGCATCCTTACACCTCATGTCTACTGTATCCCCACTCCATGAGTACCAAGAACTTGTCTCGTGAGTCTTTTTTTTCTTTCTCAGACTAATCCCACCTACTTGAGCACACTCACTGTACAGTATCACCATCTATGAACCTCTAACCATATAGGTACAACTTAATCAAGTTACCCCTAAAGACTCACAACTCACTCTACCCTCCCTTATGTCGCCTTCCACCTCACTAAGGTGTCTCCTTCAGGAAAACTATGTAACCTACATCGGTTCCCTCAACCGAACTTCACACTGCTAGATTTCTCTAGGATACATACTCAAGTACGCATCCCAACTCTAATAACTCATGTCCTCTCCTCTAGATTCCTCTTAAGGTATACCTTCTGGTCGTTAAAGAAATAGCCTTAGCCTACTGCCTACTTATAATACTCACTTGAACTGAGTCTCCCGCATTTTAAACATCTAGGTTTCCATCTTCTAGCCTGAAAACTACCCTGACTAGAAGAATTGCAACCACTTCTACCCTGAGTATTCTCCCTTCTCATACTCCCTTCTTCCTAACGTCTCACTTACCCTTTAGTTTCTATTATCGGACTTTAACTCAAAATAACTTGGTTGAAGTACCTACCTACACACGGTTTGTCCAGAATGTGATCAACACTTAAGAGAATGGACTATACATCCATCCACATAGATGTTAATTCACAAGCTCCCAAACTCATCACTCTACTTAACTAATCACTCAAGTCACAGAGAATGCTCACACTCCTCATGGGTATGCATTTCCTTCCCATAACAAGATGTATTACAATACATGCATACATGTAATGTATTTAGGTTATATTTATATACTATAACCATTTCCCACTTTTCTCCTAACAACCCAGTTTTCCACAATTCATTAAATATATTAATGAAAATTTGTGCATAATATATACACGGGAACCCACCATAAGAAATCCCATCAGGTTTTCTCCAACTTGCTAATATATATATATATATATATATATATGTATTCATAAAACCACCACACATTGATAAGATAAGTCTTATCATACCCTCCCGAATTAATAACCGATATCTCAGTTTCCCACTTACCACTTACAACTCCATCACATATACTTATATAAACAAATACATACCTTCTAATAAACAATTAAGTTTACATACCACAACACACCAAACCAAAAATAAATTATCACAGATAACCACACATCACATGAAAATCTCGTATTTCCACAATACATAACCACACACACATACCCATATCTTTATCAAAATATTTACAACCACTCAAGAGGTAGTGTAGCAAAGCTATAACTGAGCTAAGCTTATGAGCTCTCAGTGCTCTAAGGATTTATCCTCCATCCAGAGCCAAAAACTTGCACATAAGAACAAACACTTCTTATATTAATAAAATCATTTTTGACTCACTCCACCGAAGAGTAAGTCATAAAAGAAAAACTTAATGTCCTATAATACCTTTTATGGAACCTAAACCCATGGTTATGCTGCGCAGTTCATGACAATGAGGAAGGGCTCATAAAGAACACTTTGCTTTGTAATCTATAGGAGACCTAAACACAAACCTTCCTCTGATACCATTCTGTAACGCCCTAAAAAAAGAGGCACATGAACATACATACATTATGGGGTGTACCTCAATGGTAGCCCATAATTTCCATGAATCATTCTATTATCCACAACTATGCAAATTGTAAATTTCATAATTTACAAAGCAAATCACAGTCAAATTAATAAAATCCTTAAAACACCACAGGTCCTAGATGGCCTATAGGATTACAGATCATTTCTATTGGTTCATTTAGAACCCTCCAGACTAAAATGGAGTATATCTATAAGCTGTAACCTCCAGCGATTTTCCCATCCTCCTTAGCTGCTAAATCTAAAAACAATAATAGAGAGCATGAGTTTATGAAAACTCAATGAGTACGTGAATGTGCAATAAAACATAGTACAAGTACAAATACCAGCCTCACTACTATAATCAAAATAAACACCACTAGCACATATCGATAAGAAATAATAAAATATATATAACATACCTTACCACACAACCAAAACTCATGGTTCAATGTGAGTCTACCATCTCACAAAACAGTCTGTAAAACAATCCTCAATAAAATAAAAACATAAATAAACATCCACACCAAAATACATGATGCCACAAACATATGCTATGTATTCTTACATCTTCCCGCACTTTCCCTCTCTTAATGTGGGTATGCAAATATAATATGCAATGTTTATCCTGCTCTTTCCACACCACATTGAAGACCAACCCTCAATGTGTATGCACACCCATTGACACCTTCAATCGGTATTACTCAATGGGTACGCTTCCCACTCTTACCACGTTGAGGCTGTCCAGAATTTCCCTTCGAACTATAATTGCTTAATGGGTTTATTCCAGAGGTCCATCCCTCTGTTTCCACTCTCTTTTCCTTTTCTTTGTTTATGAAATGCATTCACACAAACATCAAATACATTCACATAAACACCACATAACATATGCCATATCAATTCACCAGTTTAAATACAATTAAACATAAAACTCACAATCCCATAAAGTAAATCCCACAATTATTCAATGAAATTCCTTAACCTAATTATTACCACTAACTAGGGAATTTCATTGATATAATTCTAACTATGGTGTGAATGGAATTTATATTGAACTTGGCCAAATAATTTAATAAAACTTAAACCAGGAGACAAGCCAATGAAGCTCCCAAACCACCGAGAACCAATCACCACAAATAATAAATAAAATGAGGAAAATCTTCACCATTAACTCTGACCTTTGGCCACTCATTTGGTCATAGGTATTATCTGATAAGTAATTTGTAAATGAAACTTATACCATTGGAAAATAGACTCAAAGAGCTTTTGAACAATACAAATTTTGCCAAAATCAGAGTTCGGACGAAGGAGTTATGACCATTTGAAAACAGACTAAGGGATCTCGACCCAATTTTCTACCTAAACTCATGTGCTTGGCACCTGAGGTGCAACACCTGGCACCTGGGGTGCCAAGCCTAAGCTTTTCCTCTCAAGGGAGGCGACTAGGGTGCCACAACTCTGAACCCACGATCTAGCCTTGATTTTGCATCAAATCTGGCCGGATCTTTACTGTTTTCCATGATTTCTTCTATGGGATCTCATCTTTGATGTCTAAGGAGTATTTAGACACCAAAATCTCTAATTTTGACCAAGAAACAAAGCCGAAATCTTAGTTTTTTCCCAACCCTTAAAAGTAGAAAATAGGGAAAAGTTTAGGAAATCAGAATTCCTACCTCAATCCCTTGCTTTCCCTACGTTGCTAGGCCACCGATGACTAGCCCCACCATCGAAGAAAGGTTCTCCGAAGTCGTTGGAGGATTTGGAGTGGAAAGGGTGAGGTAGAGAGAAGGAACAAAGAAAGAGAAAGTGAGGAAAGTGAGAGAGAGAGAGAGAGAAAAGGGAGGAATGAGGAAAAGGAGGTGGGACCACCTATATATATATATATATATCAACCTATGGTGGAATTATTACTTTGCCCATGATGGAATTATTACTTTGTCCCTAGGTAACTCTCAGTTAACCTTGATAGTGGCAAATTCATAATTTCTCCAATTTAGGTATTTCCTATATTCTAAATATCACTTATTTCCTCATTTCATTTTAGTCCCTCTTTGGACCTTATGACTACTCTATCCCTGTTCCTTGTCTCTCAACTCTATCTCCACGAAATTTCCTCTTCCTCTTATCTTTCTTCAAATCTTAAAAATAATATCTACAATAAAATATCTGATCCAATTATTTATCTCCATTTCCATAAGTAACATTCAAAAAGAATAAATTAAATATGGAAATTAAAAATTAACCAAATAATTCTACTAAAATAAATGAAAATTACCACAATCGTAATACCGCCAATTACACAATTCCAAAATTGGCAAGTATTACAATATCGACAATACTCTATGTCAATCATAGCCGAAACTACAAACAAAACAAGAAACTGCTTTATTACTAACTTGATACGTCTGCAAGCATCCCTGGAAGGCTTTCTATTCTCTTGAAGAATTGGACATGAGAATCAATCACATGTGTTTCTTCTCCTATCATATCTACCCTTGGCCTCACCACTAGAGTTACTTAACATTCCTTCCTACGCTTGCTCCATCTAAGGGAGTCTGAATAGGACTAAGGGTTTTGAGCAGCTTGGACTAGCTTTGCTCAGGTATCTTCAATGTTACATTTAGGTAAGGTAGGGTTAACTGTTCACTTAATTCTTTTATCTTGCATTAATCAAGTGGTCAGGACTCTAATTCTTGGGCCCTAATGCCTAATGTTTGTGTTGTGAGAATTCTTAACATAAGACATCTAAGTATGAATACATTAAAGGTAATCTTCTCTCTTTTGGCTTCTCATCCTATATAAGTACCTTCATCACTGCCATATTAACTACCATCGATCTTTTCTAGCTTTGCATACCCTCTCAGATAGGGATTTGTAGCTTAAGGAAGAACATATTGTAGGATACTAAACATTCCACCCACTATTTACTTTATTTCTGAGGAACTTTGCACCTTCCATGACCCTAAGAAGGCATTCGAAAACACTTGCTTGAAGTCTATGAGCTCAGACATGTGAAAAGCATTAAATAGCTCACCTTTAGCTACCCACCAGACTGTGGTGCCTTAGGCGCAGACCTGACTCCCTAGGCACCACATGTCCTGCATACAGATGGCCACTTTAGGTCAGGGTGCCTGAGATATGAAGTCAACCATGACCTTGGAAAGGCCTCTAAAATCCATGATTTTTGCCTCTTACTTCCTTCTAATTCTCATCCTTACTATTTAAGTTCTCAATACTTGACTCAGCATCCAAAAAATTCCAAAAGATCAAATTCAAACATTGATCCAAGAATTTTTTACAATGTCATACAAGGCCTATATATATATATATATATATATATGCATTTCTTTCTTAAAATTTTCAAATTCCATCTTTTCCTCTCAAAGACCTTCAACCTTGATTCTTTCTTCTCTTATCTCATAGCACATACTCGTAGCTTCGCTTATCCTTTGCTTAGAAACTCTAACAACATGTCAAGGCCTTAGGTCATACTCACTATGTGGTTCTCATCACCATGTAGCTCGCCGCACTTGATCACTAATAAATAATACCCTCCTCTTGGAACCTCATGAAGCTAAAACCCAACACCTTATTCTCTTAGTCATCCTAACAAGACGTGTTCTCTTGACCTCTTATTTATCTACTCTAGAAGACCTCTTTTGCTAATCCTTATCTTCCTAAGTGTGTTTCTTTGACCCAATTTCCTCTCCTAAAGGTATCTTAAGGAATCCTCAAGATTTTCTATTCTGAAGAACATAGGTAGATGAAGTTCCTAGAACTCTCAGTCTCTACCAATTTTCTTTCTCATCTTAAGAACTTACATAAATAGGGCTCCTAGCCTTCACCCTTTCCCATAGGTTTACCCTTGAGTCTTTTGCCTTTCTTTTGGTAGTATTATGCTAATTCCATTCTATTTCTCTCTTGTGATCTTGAGATACAAGTGCCCCTTACCACTTGGGAGGCATCGCAAATTAACAAAAGAAAACATAGACTTTGAGTCACTAACAAGCTCAACACGTTCCTTAGAAAGGAATGAGTCACAGAAGGAAAGGAAGATAAATCCTATAGGGCCTTTGGTGGAGCCATCTCTTTATAGTTGTGCTTAGGTTCACAACGATAGAGGAAGACCCACTAAAGTTACCTTGCTCTGTAATCGGTAGGAGATCTAATCCCTTTGCTTTGATACCAACTTTGTCATAACCCAAATCTAGGCACATGCCGGCGTGGATGGTGCCTAACTCCACACCGTTGCAAGCCTAATACTTCCATAATTCTATTACTTTCTTTATTTCACTTATTCCCTTAAATAAAAGCAAATCAAATTTTAGAAATATAGATTATCACAAAATCATGTTCTTTTTCATACTCATACATAAATGCATAAAAGATGTATTCTTATAATTTATTACATCAATAAGTTCTCAAGTTTACACTACACTTTTCTAAAGTGTTTCCCATACTAAGAGTACATAACCTTACTACACAACGATACGTGACCTACCTGATTACAAAGCTTCTAGATTAATCCACTAAATACAATCTAAACATTACCATGCCCCGAACAATGGGGAGGTACTCCAAGCTCGTACAACCTAGAACTGGGGAGTCTTCTGTACCTAAAACTGTAAGGGGGTGAGTCAAGTCCACTTGACTCACCAAAACTAGCCCTACCACAATAGATACACTCGACTATGCATGCTAAAGGAAGAATACGTATAATGGATGCATGAACATGTGAATATTCACAGTTATCTAAATCCAAGCTCATATACTACCAATCTTACTTGTCAGTTTAGTACATGATGCTATAAGCATGTAAAAATCCTTACTTTAAGTCGTCAAGGGTCATACAAGCATACACCTAAATATGTATGTATAATGATACAAATATCATCGACAACTATCATGCACACGACACACATTACTATATAGAACATTATCTTATGAGGAACATACATTAGTTCAAGCACATCCAAATCCCATACAACTAAGCATCCAAGCCTGCCATCAAATTCCTTAAACCTCATGGACCACGTGCCACTGGGCTTCATGGGCGGAAGTACAGCTCAACCAATCCCCATATGTCACAACCTAAACCCCAGCTAGTGACTGGCACAGACAGTGTGTTACCAATACTACTGCAAGCCTAAATTTCTATCGCAAGATTGTAGATGGCCTATATGATTATAGAGTACAATAGAGCAATATAATAAAAATATATTACCTTACCCCGAGCAATGGGGAGGCATCCTCAACCTGCGAGCCCTCGACCTGACCACCCTGCATACCTACAACTATGGGAGGCTAAGTCTAAACCATGAACTCACATGTATTAGCCCTACACTACATAGATATACAGAATATATATATACCTAATTAGGAATTCATCCTGCATGACACCAAGCTGCCCGTAGGCATGCATATGGTATCACGTCTCGTTATACTCTCCCCCAAACACAAACATATACACCACACATTCAATGTATGTAACCTTACACAAGGGTCCACACTGTCATACCACATTTCAAGAGCTTAATCAACGTGGGTTTACGTTCCCACAGAATATCACTTAAGAAATCCCTAATATGTGTCTGACCTATTGAGTCATATCCATAAACATAATATATGTATGGTTCTTGGACTATGCCCTTATCCAGAACATATACCCCATCCACAAAGCAATACAGCCACAGCCACACAAAAATATACATGCAAATGAATGAGATGCAATGATTATCCTACTCTTTTTACACCACATTAACACTCAATATGTATACATACCTATTGACACCACTCAGCGGTATTACACAAAGGTAGCTTCCTTCTCTATTTCTACACTTTCCATAATTTAAATAAGCAAATGATATTATGTAATGCACCCATACAAATACCACAAGCAATCCTCTATTCCCATCTGCACATTCCACACAATAATCCCAAATAATCCCCACTACATACCCCGCATATAATACATTTAACAAATAAATGTATATAAAACAATTTAGGAGAATAACTCCTAAAATATAAATATACATACATATATACATATATGTGTATATATGCATATAGCAGAGCTAGATAGATCCCTCACCTGGATTCCACACTCTCTCGGTAGCCACCTTGTGCCTCGACTATCCCTATTAAGTAACCAGGCACAACCATCAGGGTTACGAAATAGAGAAATCTCCTAATACTATTCCCAACCTTTACCTACTTCTTCAGTCATAAATCTTAACCAATAATGAATCTCCATATAAAACTTATATATTTGAAACTGGACTTAAAGAGCTTTCCAATAATATAAAGTTTACCCAAAATAGTGTCTGGATGAAAGAGTTATGGCCAATTGAAGATCAGCCAAGGTTTCCCAGAATGGCTGGCTCCAGAGGCGCCACACCTTGTTTGGTGCCTGAGGCACCACGCCCTCTCCTTTCTACTCAAGCGTGGCGCCTGGGGTGCCACAACTTTGACCCCGCGATCTGGCCTCAGTTTTAGGTCAGATTCAGTTGATTCTCCATTGTTTTCCATGATTTCTTCCATGGAATCTCATCTTTTGATGTTCAAAAAGCATCTAGACACCAAAAGCTCTAATTTTAATCGAGAAACAAAGTCAAAATCTCAATTTTACCCCAAATACCCTTAAAACTAGAAAACAGGGAAAAGCTTGGGAAATAGAAATTCCTACATCGATTCCTTACTTTTCCTACATTGCTTGGCTCCTAGAGGCTCGCCTCATCACCCGAAATTCGTCTCTCGAAGCTCGGTTGAAGGATTTGAGTGGAGAGATAGAGTAGAGAGAAGGAAGAGAAAATGTGAAGAAAGAGAAAAGAAAGGAGAAAATGAGAAAAAAGGGGCGGGGCCACCTATATATACTCGCCTTGGGTGAAATTACTACGTTACCCTCCAGTTGACCCTTGGTCAAGACTGGTAAAAGCAAATTTGTAATATCCCACCTCGGATGTTTCTAAATCCTAGGTGCCCCACAGTTTTTCTTATTTCACTTTAGTCCCTCTTTGTATCCAACCTGTCTCTTAACTCCCCTGATGCCCTTGGTTCTGTTAATACATTCCTCGACTCTTTACCACTCACTATTCCACAACCTTGCCACTTTTCAACCTCATATTTTTCCAGCCTATGCAATGAAAAATTTCCTCCATAATACCCAAAAATCACGGGTATTACATTCTTCTCCTTTTTTAGAAATTTGTCCCCGAATTTCAACATCCCTTAATTAGTTGCCCACCATGGATCTTCCTTGCATACTGGCAACTATTTTGTGGGTTAAACCTCACGTAACCCTACAACTATGCTCTTGAAAGCATTCTCTCACCAAAACTTCAAATATGATGATATCAAATAGATATTCATCATTACTGGTTCATTCTGCAATAGCTTCCCCTTTAACTGTATAAGAACATTCCTCCAATTTAGGGTATCTATCCAAAGGATAGGACTGCACCACTCCTGCCACCTCTAGCATATCTTCTCTCATCCTGGAGAATGATATTGAAGTTCTCACAGAACTTCCCTCTTTTTTGGGTTTGAGCCATTCTCAGGGCACATCCCACTCACCTTATTCACCATATTTTGACAGTCCCAATCCTTAGGTACTAAACCTGAGATTCGTCTCACCCATTTATCAAGTTTCTAAATACCCTACCTTAGCATGATTCCTCATTCTTGACCTCCAAAAAGGCATCATCAAGAAACTATGTCATGCTCGTCATGCTAGTCTGGTGTAACTAGGGGTTACCTCAACTTATAGATACCCACCATGCTTCTGCTACGCCACTCTGATACAACCATGGGTTGCCTCTATTAGAGATTTCCCTATCTCACATTCTGGATCACCTCACGTACAATCTAGGTGCTTCCTAACCAATGACCTTAAACCTCGTGGTCTGTCAAGGACAGCAACTAGTTGTACCAAGCCCATATCGAGTGTCAACCCACTGGCTAACCCCCAGGGGTGATCTACTCAATAATATCCGCTCTCATAATCCTATGCATACCCACAAGTGCCAGTGTTCTTCAAATGCAGTACCCAATCTCTCGGGAACTGGTGCACTCCCAGTTCATTCCCAATCTCTCATAGTCCTCCCCAACAGTCCTATGGTCCTACCTTTTCTTTCTATTCTACTCACATTCCTTAAGCAAGGAATCTGGGATACTATCATCGTTCACTTCATTCCCCCCAACCATCAGCTCTTCCTTTCCTAATAAGGACGAAGCTGATCTTCCATGTATTTTTAATTCATTGTTTGTGTAGTCTTCATACTCTGGGAGCACAATCACTAAACTTACTAACATACTTCCTTCTTTAGCATCTCTCACACTAATCATCAAAATTCCTCTGTGGGATTTTATTCTCACCATCCTTACTGCTTGTCAAGCCTCTCCATTCTTTCTTCATCCTCTTCTTTGCTCAACTAAGCTTCTACCAAGGAGCATACCCACGAAGCTCTACTTTCTTCAAGATTATCATCACTTCTCCATCCCACTATCCCAGCATGTCTGGCCTTATGGCTCTGAAATGGTCGTGCCTCACACCACTTCGGATGCGTCTCAAACATACACGTTTTACCATGTATGTGTTTGAGTCACTCACGAGCTTAAACGCATCCTTTAGAAGGAACCCGTTAGAAAAGAAAGGAAGACACATCTTATAGGACCTTTGGTGGAGTCGTCTCTCTATAGTTGTACCATGGCCCACAACGATAGAGGAGGACCCACTAAGGTTACCTTACTCTGTAATCAATAAGAGACCTAACCTTTCCCTAACCACTTCTAATACCATCTTTGGTATCAGACTTAAATTAACTTATCTTAGCCACCTCTGATACCATCTTTGGTATCAGACTTAACCTTAACCTCCCTCTGATACCATCTTTGTCACGACTTGAACCTCATCTTATAACCGACACAAATAGTGTTACCAACACTACCACAAGCCTAAATTTCTATCGCAAGATCGTAGATGGCCTATATAATTACAGAGTACACTAAAGCAATATAATAAAAATATATTACGTTGCCCTGAATAATGGGGAGGCATCCTCAACCCACGAGCCCTTAACCTGACCACTCTACATACCTGCAACTGTAAGGGGTAAGTCTAAACCATGGACTCACTCATATTAGCCCTACACTATACAGATACATAGAATATATATATATATACCCAGTTGGAAATTCATCCCACATGACACTAAGCTACCCATAGGCACACATATAGTATCACGTCCTGTCATATTCTCCCTCAAACACATATATATACACCACACATTAAATGTGTGTAACCCTACACAAGGGTCCACACTATCATACCAAATTTCAAGAGATTCATCAACGTGGGTTTACGTTCCCATAAAATATCACTCAAGAAATCCCTAATATGTGTCCGGCCTATTAGGTCATATCCATAACCATTACATATATATGGTTTCTCAAACTATGCCCTCATCCAGAATATATACCCCATCCACAAAGTAATACAGCCACAGCCACACAAAAATATATATACAAATGAATGAGATGCAATGATTATCCTGCTCTTTCTGCACCACATTGAAGACCAACTCTCAATGTGTATGCATACCTATTGACACCACTCAACTGTATTACACAATGGATAGCTTCCCGTTCCATTTCCACATTTTTCATAATTTAAATTTGCAAATGATATTATGTAATGCACCGACACAAATAACACAAGCAATCCTATATTCTCATCCACACATTCCATACAATAATCCCCACTATATACCCCACATATAATATATTTAACAAATAAATATATATAAAACAATTTAGGAGAATAATTTCTAAAATATAAATATACATACATATATACACATATGTATAAATTCACATATAGAAGAGCTAGATAGATCCCTCACTTGGATTTCACACTCTCTCAGCAACCACCTTGTGCCTCAACCATCCCTATTAAGTAACTAGGCAAAACCATCAAGGTTACGAAATAGAGAAATCCCCTAATACTATTCCTGACCTTTACCCACTTCTTTAGTCATAACTCTTAGCTGGTAACGAATCTATATATGTAACTTATATCATTAGAAACTAGACTCAAAGATCTTTCCAACGATATATAATTTGCCTAAAACGGAGTCTGAATGAAAGAGTTATGACCAATTAATGATCAGCTAAAGTTTTCAAGAATGGCTAGCGACTAAGGTGCCATGCCTGGCGCATGGGGTGCCACGCCTTGTTTGGCACCTGAGGTGCCATACCTGGTGCCTAGGGTGCTATGCCCTTTCCTTTCCACTCAAGTGTGGCACCTGGGGCGCCATGACTTCAACCTCATGATCTAGCCTCGGTTTTGGGTCAAATTTGGCTGATTCTCCACTGTTTTCCATTATTTCTTCCATGGAATCTCATCTTTGATGTCTAAGGAGCATTTAGACACCAAAAGCCCCAATTTTAATTGAGAAATGAAGCCAGAATCTCAATTTTACCCCAAATACCTTTAAAACAACAAAATAGGGAAAAGCTTGGGAAATAGAAATTTCCACCTCGATTTCTTGCTTTCCCTACATTGCTTAACGTCTGGAGGCTCGCCTCAACACCCGAGATTTGTCCCTCGAAGCTTGGTTGAAGGATTTGAGTGGAGAGAGAGAGTAGAGAGAAGGAAGAAAGAAAGAGAAGAGATAAGGTGAAGAGAGAGAGGAAAGGAGAAAATGAGGAAAAAAGGGCAGGGCCACCTATATATGCTCGCCTAGGGTGAAATTACTACGTTACCCTCCAGTTGACCTTTAGTCAAAACTAGTCAAAGCAAATTCATATTATCCCACATCGGGTGTTTCTAAATCCTAAGTACCCCACAGTTTTCCTTATTTCACTTTATTCCCTCTTTATATCTAACCTGTCTCTTAACTACCCTGATGCCCTCACTTCTGCCAATACATTCCTCAACTCTCTACCACTCAATATTCCACAACCTTGCCACTTCTAAACCTCATATTTTTCCAATCTACGCAACGAAAAATTTCCTCCATAATACCCAAAAATCATGGGTATTACACCATAGGTCATCATGGACCATGTGTCATAGAGCCTAATGGGTTTTCGAGGCTAAAACATCATTGGGATCTATAGACCTTATAGACCACATGCCACTAGGCCTCATAAGCAGAAGCGAAGCTCAACTAGTCCTCATAGGTCATCATGGACAATGTGCTACCGAGCCTAATGGATTACCCCAAGCAATCATATATAATAAGGGTGCTCCACCATGACTTAATAATAAACAATCCCATTTACACGCAATCTTTCATGCATAAAAGTTTAAGTACAACAATTCTTCTTATACTAGGCCTCTTTCTTTGTGTCTCGTGCCTACCTTGATGATGTGTCCATCAGCATATGTCCTCGTGGCACATATCCATCCAAACATTTCCTCTCATGATTGCCTTGAATTATGGCAAAGTCCTTTTTTTAATTTTATGTTCTACACGTACTAAGATTTGTGTTTTTTTCTAAAATTTTAGTCATGGTCTCCCACCAATTATCATAAGCATAACACCCAAGGACCTAGTACGCACTTTTCCCTTTCTTGTGCATTAAACACACATTTACTGTATACACTTTTCCTTTAATAATGAGGGCAATCATAAGGAGGAAATGTGGATACTTGATATTATTTGCCTGAAGGCCCTATACACAAAACATATATATGAACAAGATTCACATCACTACACATGTTCAAGATAAGTTTCCTTTTTATGGGTTTCTCACACATTCATAAGATTAATCTTAGAGATACTTATTTCATATTCTTTTGAAATCCTTTATGTCATTATATGTGTGTTAGCCTATATATGTATATACACATGCAGGTTCAATTCACATTAACTACTAATCTCACCAAGATTCACTTCATGGTTACTAATAGGCATACAACACAATGATCCCAACTATCAACATTCACATATGACTATGTGTACTTAAATCTCATGCAAACAAAGTGCAGTTCAAGGTATGCCCAACATATTATCTTACCATCATGTATTTACGTATAACCAAACACTAGGAAAAGACAATCCTAGGAAACAAAAGCAAGTAATGTAAGGTTAGATCCTTCACCTCATCTCCAAGCTAGCTAATCCTCTTCGTGCTTGATGTTTGAAGGCATGATCGTTGCTTAGATCATTCAAAGAGGCATCCTAAACATTTAGAAGAGCATACATAAGAGAAAAGAATATAGTTAAGACTACACAAGCTAGATGGAAAGCAACCAGTTTACCACCTTTCTCCTAGTAATTGACTGGCTCAACTTAGCCAAGTCTAACAATGAACAGTCAATCGATTGACGGTCACCCAGCCAGTTGACTGATGTATCTCTATCACACTTGCTAGTTTAACCCAAGGGCACCTGGTCAACTAGTAGTGTCCTACTGGTCGATTGGTGCATCTCGATCAAATCTGGACAATGAGTAATAGAGCAACCAGTCGACTACTCGGCTTTTGATGGTCGACCGTTCGCCTCCTATAGATACAAAAAACATATGCCAAGATTTTCTCCAATTCTTAAAACTTCAATCTAACCCTTTCCCAACTCGATTTTAACCATAGGTTTTCTTTCTTAATGTTCTAGGATCAATTTGGCACCAATTTCTCAAGTTAAAACTAAGCTTTCTTTCTTAATGTTCTAGGATCAATTTGGCACCAATTTCTCAAGTAAGAACTAAGCATACAAGCTTAAATCATGAATTCCCAAATTAAAACCCTAACTTTCTTCCTATCTCTTCCTTTTCTTGAAATCCATTCTTAATCATGTTAGCTCCATAAATTTGTGGTTCCAATCCCAACAACAAACATCCTTGAGGGTTTTAAAGTGTCACCCAAGCTTCAAAATTCACAAACTAGTTCACGTCTTACCCTATTCCCCACAAATCTGAAAATGAGTAAGAGATTGGAAAGTGAAGGAGTTTACCTTAATCTTTTGCTTTACTGGTGGCGGTTAGTCACCGAAGACCCACACTTTCACCATAGAGTGGTGGTTAGGAACTTGGGTGAAGAGGAATGAGTGAAAGATGAAGACAAAGGGTGGCTTGTGCTAAAGGGATGGAAAAAGATGGGAGAGAGATGCTGATAAAATGGGGTATGTGTGTGAGTCTAGTATTTATATCTACCAAGGGAAAATTACTTTCTTGGCCTCAAATCAACCCGTGGTCAATTTTAGCACTGGCATACTTATAATTTTCCCAACCCGATTATTTTCCTCCTCACTAGGTACCACATATCTCCCATCACTCACTTTTCCATTTTCTTGATTATATCACATAATTATTCTTATTTTCACTTTAGTCCCTCTACGGACTCAATAACCATTCATATTCCTCTGCCAAGTGTACACCCTCACCCCTAAGTTACTTATCGATTTTACATCTTATCTCTACTAATCTTGCATTTCCACTTCAATAAAACGAAAAAACTTTCTCCATACCGAGTTATTCCCTCAGAAAAATTCAATGAACTAATATCTGAAAATCGTGAGTATTACATGAAGTAAGGCTACGACCATATATTGAGATGTGGGTATAGCATCATGGAATGGTGTATTGAGTGTATGTGGTCATATGTACAAATTTGCGATATATTGATATAGAAGTACCTAATAAGTGTGCGTGTACTTGTATGAACCCGATCCCACCCATTGAACAGAGGTTGAAGTGACACCTACATATATGCTTACACATAGAAATAATATTAAAACTTTTGTCATATTAAGAATTGGTTAGGGACATGTGTGAGCATATGTGAAATCTAATCAACCCATAAATTACCACTAAGGGCACATGTACACATACACCCACTCCCTCTCAAGTTTTACAAATTTCTTTTATGACCAAGTTTTGGGAACGTATTTGTACATGCACCTACATACACAACTACCCTCTCTCATGGAGGGTTGTAATGTATATGTCCACTACGGACTAGAGATTTATACGATGTATGTGATTGAGAACCATATAAGACATTATGATAAATGTCCTTTAAGATATGAAAATGGTGATGGTTCCTATGTGTTGCATGAACCTTGTGAAGGGTTAAATATGTGGTTGATATGTGATATTACTATGATGATGTGGCACGTTTTGTTATGGATATGGGTGTTATGATAATTGTTTGTGATTGTGGTTGTGGTTGTGGTTGTGGTTGTGGTTGTGGTTGAGGGCACGATCCAACAGGACCTGTTATTAGTTAAGGACGCAACCAAATAGATAGGAAACTTCATGTAGTTGAGGGCATGATCCAACAGGACCTGTTATTGGTTGAGGACATAACCCAATAGACCAGAGACTTCATGTGATTGAGGGCATGATCCAACAGGACTTGTTATTGGTTGAGGACATGACCCAATAGACCGAGACCAATTACTTGCGTCTTAGTGTACCTTTGGGGTCCAGTAGGACTCAGAATAAGGGATTACACTGGAAAAAGAAAGTCGAGAGGTACACGACATGAATTAGAGTTCCTAGGATAAGCATCTCAGTGACAGCAGCCAATAGATGCCAAGGAGAGGCACAGGTTAAAGTCTAGGAAAGGATGGAAATCCAGGATTAGTTTCTAGTATCACTTGGATTGATTATGTGATTGTTTGGATGGTATTGTGAATGTGTGTGGAAATACATTGTTGTGGCATAATTAAATGTATTTTACGGTTTTTGATATCCTATTTTGGATTTGATATGTTATGGTATGTGGGAATGCTTGAGTTAGGTGGTTTGTTTGTTTGGCTAGGATAAAAAAGGGTTAGTATATGTAAATGGTTATGGTAAATCCCTAGTTGCAAATAGGCAACATAGGTGTTGAATGTGGAATTGTTTGTGTATTTATGTATATATATATATATAAGCATTTGTACTTGAATCGTACTCAAATGAGATATGCGGAAACGATTGTACCAAGAAGTCATGGGCACGTGATAATCTGGTAATGAAGCATGTGTGGTAAGGGTGGAATTAAGGTGCCGATATTTGTATTGATTATGTATGCTTATATTTTTGTGGGTTGGGGAGAATTGCTAGGGTACTATCTGGAGTGCTTGTGCACACTTTGCTGGTTTAGTTTATTTATAAGATGTAGCTTTAATTACTTTAATTCTAATAAATGTATGATCATGCTTGTAGAGTTTTATCAATGAATCACGTGGACTAGACTCACCCTTTCACAGTTTCAGGTATAAAGGATGGATGTATTTGGCAGTTCGAGTAGCAAGGGTGCCTCCCCATTGTTCGCGGTAAGGTATTGTCTTTTATGTTTGAGATAATTCTTTTAGGATGCTCTATAATTTGGTAGGCCACCTAAGATTTGTATATATCTTGTTTGGGTTAGTTGGTGTTATAGTAGGCTTGCAATGTTATGGGTGGCATGTCGTCCACGTCGATCATAGCCCTAGGTCCGAGCTGTGACAATTTCATAGGGTCCCTACTCTAACATGTGTTTTTATTCATAAATCTTGTGCAACTCGCCATGCACATTTCATCATTATTCAAAAGGATAGCAATAAGAGGTGAGAATTAGGGTTTCCCAAATCAGTCTGCTCGAGGCACAACTACCTGAAGGCATCATTCCACATCAGTATTTTACTCACAATCATAGTTTACATACAAGACCCATACATATCACATTCATTCACACATACACAATGTTCATCATTCACATTCATGTACAATTATACACATTCATCATTCACACATATTGTCACCATTTACATTTATGTACAATTATCCACATTCATATACAATCATCCAAATTCATGTATAATTATTCATATTCATGTACAATTATTCATATTCATGTACAATTACCCACACATGCACAACTCAGCTTACATTCCCCTTCTCCTATTATCTATTTTATTTACCCTTTTTATTTATTTATTCTCTTTATCCACACACCTATTTATCTATTTAATTTAACTATTATTAACTCCTATTTAACTTACATTATTTATTCATTTATGCTCTTTTTATGTACATGCCTAGGTCATGTAATAACATTATTATTTAATTTATTCTTCATTTGGCTTTATTCTCATCTAAGTATCACATGCACCACAAGTTTTTGCTAGGCCTCCTTGACTAGACAATCCCTAGCACACTTTCCTTTTTTGTTTTAGTCCCTCACTCACCCTAAGACACACCACACCAATATTAATGACCTAATGCATATGGAAATCATATCACTTACACCCCTAAAGCAATGATAATCATATATACAATCTAGCAACAAAACATTCAAATAAACAAACACGGGCTATAATTCCTACGAGAAAATTCTTGGCTTCCCCTTGAGTACCCATCTATCCACAAAAAATTTTCCATTTGCCCAAACTCACACTTCCTTACAACATCATAATACCTGAGGTATTACAATTATCAATATAATAATCATTCTAAACAAGACAAAAGTTTAATTAATCATGGTGTTTGATTACTAGAAAATTTCCCATTTTCTGTTAGCAAGTTTCAATTTCCCTAGCTTCTCCTTTGTTTTCCATTAAATTTCTAGCAAGTTTTAATTTAAATTAGGGGTACATGTATGTGTTATGGTTTGTTGATGTCTTTAGTTTTAGTTTTACTTTTTTTGTTTTTAATTAAGTGAGGCTTGGAGGGAAGGAAAACTAAGGAGCTAGAGTTAATCTACAATTTAATCTTTCAAAAAGGCCCATGGAGTGTCGAAATTTTTTTTTAAAAAAAAAGGGGCTCACTTAGTGATTAGTATCTTGTATTCTTTGGACTAAAGTTATCAAAGTGCACTAGCTCAACTCATATGGGCTAAAGAAAAAATGGGGCCGAGCCAACTAACTTTTTAAAGGGGTCGCTATTTTGCCAGATGGCTTGCTTATTGTGGGTTAGCAGATTAAACGGACCAGCTCGTCTTTTTTTTTTCTTTCTAAGTTAGGTTTCTTTGAAACTTGGACCTGTTCTATACCAAGCTAATTGTTACCAAGATAGATTCTCTAATTATACAGAATTGAACTTTTATTTTGTGCTTACACTTCATAGCATCATAGCAATTATAATCATGATCACTTCCATTTGATAATCACTTGCACTGTTGGATAGCATCATAGCAATTGTATTTTTAACAGGGAACATGCATAGAAAATACATCATGATCACCTGTAATTAGTGTAATACAAATGCATAGAAAATACATCAAGAGATTCAAAATTCAAAACATCATGATCTCCAATACATAGCAATCTATGCTGTAATAGTAATACAATGAATGGCAATCTAGTATTACGACATAGAAAATGCCATGCCAAGTCTTTTAAGTCATTTAGACTAAACTTCATCATCCAAACATGCCAAGTCTTTTAAGTCATTTAGACTAAACTTCATCATCCAAAGGATTGGAACAACCTCATCAAAAAAAGGAAAAAAGAGAGACAAGGAGAAGAAATTTCAAAAGAAGATGAATGAGGAGGAAGACAAAGATTGATTCTGGACGAATGTGAAGAAAAAAAAAAGATTCTAAAACTTCAAAAGTGAAGGAGGAAGAATTTTCTTACCTTTACGAACGAAGCCATGTGTTGTGATTCAAATTTGAAGCAATGAGGGTATGAGGGAAGGTCGTTGTCGCCTATCAAAACAGATTCGTCGATTAGGAAGGTCGAGATTTGGAACAGAAGGGATGGATTAGGAAATTTGGGGATTAGGGTTTAGAGAGACAGAGAAGAAGGAAAAATACTAGAGATGATACTGATTTGCGGTGTGCCAATCCCTATGCTCTGCTGAATAACCTAGCTGATTATTCAAAAACAAATGAATTAAATGGATAACCCGCAAATTATATCCATATCAAGCCAAATAAGCATGATTTTTTATGGGTTGACAAAATACCAGCCCACCCACCCAAAAAAGGTGTTAAATGAAATTGGCCGGTTTTGCTGTTTCTACTTAAAACTAATTTTTAAACCAAGCAAACAATTCAAACGTTCTTTGGAGTGATTTGTATCCGGTAGTCTTAACTAATTCTGTTTCCATGAATAAAGAGAAAGTTAACTTGGTAAATTAAATTGAGAAACTACATTCGCAAAAACTTGTCACTTGCCCTAAATTTTTCTTTCACTTTGACAAACTTCCATCGATGAAGGACAAACTGCCATTGTTGAAGGACCAGAAAATCACCTCCGAGCTGCCGTCCAATGCTCTCAGCTAGTCTCCGTCGTCGACATCTCCTCTGGCAGCAACTATTCGTCACTTGTTAGCCTCCGTCGACGTCTTCTCTTGTTGCAGCAAGTAGTGATTCGCTTCGCCTTACTGCAAGCGTACTCTCCAGCACCGATTCGGTCTTCCAGCCTTCGACACAGGTGAGCTCCTTCCTTTTTCATTCTGTAATCCTATTTGAAGCTCCTTCCTTCTTCATTTTTTTAATCCTATTTGGGAGCTCCTTCCGTTTTCTCTGTTATTCAGAATACATTACGATTGTTGTAGGACCAAATAAAACTAAATTGTTAGCACTAGCCCATCGATGCCTCTGTCCACGTTTTGGAGCTTCTTAGTGCCCTAGCTCTTCTTCAGCTCACTCTGCGCATAACCCCTAAATCTTTAATTCGGAAGCAACTGAGAAGCTGTTTCTTTAGTTTCATGATTTTGAGCCTTTGCTGCTAGGGTGACCCTTCAATCTCGTCGCCAACGGTATCTTCCCCCAATTACTTTGGTGATTTGAATTTTGGTTCATTTTGGGATTCAATTTCTTATTTTGAATTTTAATTGGGCCCCACGATGATTTCTTTAGTTGTTTCCTTTGGGTTTTGATTCAGTTCCTTGATGCTCTGTATGCTCTGTTTTAAATTTATAGCTTTTCTTGATGTGCCATAGTTGGTGCCAGATATTGCATGGATGTAAAAGTGTCGTGGTTTTTTTTTTTTTTTTTTGACTCTATACAAGTTCCTTCTGAACTATTATGAAACCCAAAATTAGTATTGCACACATGATGCAAAAATCCATACTAATGTATTCTTCTTCATGGTTTTGGTACAAGGAAGCTAAACATTAAATGGCAATATCAAACCTGCCTATCCTGACTTTTGAGATAAAACTAACTTTTGAAAGTTAAAAACCATAGGTTTATCAGGCAGTATCTTGTAACACTTGTATACAATAGGAGGTAAACTGTTGAATAAGCTGATCCTCCCTGATAATTCTCAACTTGAACTACTCCTGAAACCTTCCATAAACTTTTTCCTATGATTCTCTGCTATCACAAGGATATTCAAGTGATTTTGCCTATTATCAGTTGCTACTTGGTCTCTGATTACACTTAACTGTTTTTCTTATCCCCTCCAAAAATGTCTGTTTCTGTGAAATTCTTCTATTATATCATAACCCAGTGCTCCTACCAGATCTCCTGATATCTACATTAAAGCTGTATATGCATTCCTTGTTTTTTAGCATTTATCCTTCATACAAGCACAAACTACTGACCAACCCAAACGTCTATTGACTGAAGAGTAAGACTGCATATGACTAACTGTCTGAAGTTTTCTTAAGTTAAAACTTAATCCTTACCTCCGTCCACTAGCATAATCCTTGCTCAAGAAATTTGTCATTTTAACAGTACTGTATGCACATGGTCTTATACCCTTAAAAACTGGTTTATACCTTTAAAAACTGGTTTATACCTGGCCAAAGAGTACCAATGCAAAAATCATAGTGTCTTAATGCAAGCTCTGAACATTTTCTATAGTTCTCTCAAGCCAAGTCTCCAACCAGTACACTACATTCCGAGGCTGTATATGTTCTGTTCTGATAGGAAAAGAGGAACCAAACCAGACTGCTCTAGCACAATGGCATTGAATAAAACAATGATCAAGAGTTTCTATGTTTAGATGACACGTAAGGCAGGAGAGCTCCACACTCAGATGATGTTTGTGCATAACCTTAGCTACAGGAATAGCATTTCATTTAATTTTCCATAAAAACCAAATAAGTCTCAAAGGCCTATTCAGTTTCCAATTAAATGTTTCCCTTCTAGCAGCAGATGGTAAGCATCTCAAACTGTGTAACTTCAACAAAGAGTGAGTCCAAATCAATTTATCTGAAGCACTGGTAATGGAAATTGATATTGTACAAATCTCTTCAACTTCAACTATATACTCCGTTTGGATAAGCTTAACAAATAAGTAATTTTTTTAATAGGGTTTTTTATAATAGAGCTTTTTTTTTAATCAGTATAAGCTACTTTATGTTTGGATAGAGTAATAAAAATTACTTCCAAATAAAAAATATTGTTTGGATATAAAAGTTTAGAGGTCCTTCTTTACTATTAAAATTACTAAACTACATATTTTTATATAATTTAGTTATTCAAAAACTTATTCTAATATTTAAGTTTTTAAAATAATAGAAGCTTTTCATTAAAAAATAAATTTATAATTTATTATAGGCATGACCTACTTTAAAAAGGCTCATGGGCTGGCTAAGCCAAACTCATGGCCATAGCATGGTTAGGGTGGGTCAAAATTTCCAACACAACAGACTATTCAAGCCCATCTCTTATTCGATATGAGCCCTGTAGGGCTTCGGTTATCCCATTTGACACCTGAATATGTTTGTGCGGAGGTCTTAGAGGGTAAAAGTTGTCATGACGAAATTTGGTAAAAGGTATTTTTGTCAAAGATAGATAAAAATACTACTTCTTGATCATGGCCAAAATAGCTATGGCAAATGCTTTTTTCAGAAGTTCAAAATTTTCAGCTTCTGGAAAAAGCTATACTTAAGCTGTTTTTAGTGCTTCTACTTCTTCAAAAGAGCTCATACAAACATGTATTATATTGTAGAAAAGTTTTTTTTTTTTTAATTGACAAGTACTTTGTTCTTAAAAAACAACGTCCAAATGGGCCCTATATGGTCCAGGACCTTCGATATTTGTTAAGGATGCAAAACTTGAATTGGCCACCAGAAGTGGTTTGACAGCTAAATACTGCTTCCATAACCTACTTGCCATCCAAAATTTTGGCTAACAATTGTAGAGGATTTGTAAATTTCTTTCCATGTCCAGGCTGAACTTAAATGCTAACAATTTACAGAATGGTTCTGGTTTTTTCAAATGGTCAGTACCCAAAATTTTTGCAAATAGAGTTGTGGCTTATCTATCAATCCCCATGCTTGCTTTGCTAATAATGCTTTATTGAAAATTTCCATCTTTCTAGATCCCGATCCTCCTTTACCCAAAGGTTTGCTCATTTTATCTCAACTTAACATGTGTATTCTTGATTTGCCTTTGTTGAAACTGGAAAAAAAAAAAAAAAATGGGAAGCCAGAACTGATAGGATCCTGGGTGGTTGTTATACTTGTTATATGGTTAAGGGAATTAGGAAATTGTTAGAGGGTGAGTCTCTTATAAATAGGAGAGAGTATGAGAAAGGGGAGAAGAAAAGAATATTAGTTGTGTTTAAAAGCTTTGCTCTGGGAGATTCTTGTGCCTCTAGGAGACTTAATCTCTGTTTAGGCTTTTCTTGTTAATCTTGTTAGTCTTTTTCTGTTTTCCCATCATCTTGAATAAAATCTTAAGTTCTTTCCTTTAATCAAGCCTTGGGTTTTCATACCCAACTGTTAACAATATTTCCTTGGAAAGTTGATACAAGATAAGGAGTATACTAAAACTATACTAATATTTTCAGTTTTAATAATATGATATAAGTGCGTTTTATTCTTACAGGATTGGAACTTTTTTACTGTATAGTTTTTTTCAATTAGAAGTTAGAACACATAATTGTATTTAATTATCTCTAATTTTTTAATTTTTTTTGTTTTTGGATTCCAAGCACATTGGACAAACTTGATGCCACATTCAGATTGGATCTCATTCTATCCTGCTATGAATATACTGCAGTGTAAATGTTGTGCGAATTCTTCTACAATTTATAAATGCTCTTTATGTATTTGTAAAATGTCACTATTACTAACACCTACAAATTTGTAGGAGAAAGGAATGGACAAGGGAAAGCGCAAATCCCAGAAGGAAGATTCTGAGGGGAAGGAAGAGGATTCCAAGAGGAGTCACCGTGATAGAGACCGTGAGAGAACTAGAGAAAGAAGTAAGGATAAAAGTGTAGGGAGGCACAAGGATAGGGAGAAGAGGGATCGTGAGAGTCGACGTTGTGAGAGAGAGAGTAGTGATTCTGGTGAAAGATATGATAGAGAAAGAGAGAAGTACAAAGAAAAGGACAGGGATAGACCTCGAGTTCAAGATGAAGAAAGAGAAAGGGCTCGAGATAAGAAAAGGGAAAGAGATAGGGATGATTTGGAAAGGGAGAGGAGAGACAGGACAAGGGAGAAAGAAAGAGAGAAGGAAAGAGAAAGGGAAAGGGATAAGAGAGAGCGTGAGAGAGAGAGGAAAGTGGAAAGAGAAAGGGGGAGGAGAGTACGAGAGAGAGCAAAGCGGAGGGAAGTTGATAGTGAGTATAGTGATGATGATTCTAGGGATAGAGATAGAAAGCGCCACAAGAAAGAGGATGATGATTACAAGGGGAGAGAACATGAAAAGAGTGTCAACAATTCAAATAGGCAAACTGAGAAGATTGAAGGGAGCCCTAGGAAAAAGAGTGGCACTGATAACTCAGATACCAAAGAAAGTAAACCCACCCGTGAGGAGGAAATAGAGGATGAACATAGAAGGTTGGATGAAGAGATGGAAAAGAGGAGGAGGAGAGTTCAGGAGTGGCAAGAGCTAAGGAGGAAGAGGGAAGAAGCTGAGAGAGAAAAGCACGGTGAAGCAAGTGTCAATGAACCCAAGTTGGGAAAAACCTGGACACTTGAAGGGGAATCTGATGATGAAGAAGGCACCACTACAGGGAAGCCAGATACAGCTGTGGATGTAGATGATGATGACAAACCTTCTGATAAAGAACCTAGGGATTCCATGGTGGCAGGTGTAGGTAATAGAATTGTTGCATCTGATTTACAGGATGAAGCTGCTGGTTCTCATGCGGATGAGGAAATTGATCCATTGGATGCTTTCATGAGTTCTATGGTTCTTCCTGAAGTTGAAAAGCTGAACTATGCTGTGGCTCCTTCAAATGATGAGAGAACTGCTGACTTAAAGCCCAAAGATAAAGGGGAAGAGCAAAGTTATGGTGGACACCCAAAGAAAGATTCAAATAAATCAATTGGGAGAATAATTCCTGGTGAAGAGTCTGACTCAGATTATGCAGACCTTCAAATTGAAGGTGATCCATTAGATGAAGATGATGATGAGTTCATGAAAAGAGTAAAGAAGACAAAAGCTGAGAAACTTTCTATTGTTGACCACTCAAAGATTGATTATAAACCATTCAAGAAAAATTTTTATATTGAAGTAAAAGAGATTGCAAAGATGACTCTTGAAGAAGTTGCAGCATACAGGAAGCAGTTGGAGTTGAAAATACATGGAAAGGATGTGCCAAAGCCTGTAAAATCATGGAATCAGATTGGACTTACCAACAAAATTTTGGAGACAATAAAGAAGCTTAACTACTATAAACCAATGCCTATTCAAGCTCAGGCCCTCCCTATAATTATGAATGGTAGAGATTGCATAGGAATTGCTAAAACTGGGTCAGGAAAAACACTTGCTTTTGTTCTGCCAATGCTGAGGCACATCAAGGATCAACCACCAGTTGTTACAGGAGATGGACCTATTGGACTTATAATGGCTCCTACAAGGGAGCTTGTTCAACAGATTCACAGTGATATAAAGAAATTTGCAAAGGTACTAGGTCTCAGGTGTGTGCCTGTCTATGGAGGTTCTGGTGTTGCCCAACAAATCAGTGAGTTGAAACGTGGCACCGAGATTGTGGTTTGTACTCCAGGTAGGATGATTGATATACTATGCACCAGTGGTGGAAAGATAACAAACCTGCGTAGAGTCACTTATCTGGTCATGGATGAGGCTGATCGTATGTTTGACATGGGCTTTGAACCTCAAATCACTCGAATTGTTCAGAATATTCGACCAGATCATCAGACTGTTCTCTTTTCTGCTACTTTCCCCCGTCAAGTTGAAATTCTGGCTCGTAAGGTTTTGAACAAACCTGTTGAAATACAAGTTGGTGGAAGGAGTGTTGTGAACAAGGACATAACACAGCTAGTTGAGGTGAGGCCAGAAAATGAGAGGTTCTTAAGGCTCTTAGAATTATTAGGGGAATGGTATGAGAAGGGAAAGATTTTGATATTTGTCCATTCGCAGGAGAAATGTGATGCTTTGTTCAAGGATTTGCTTAGACATGGTTATCCATGCCTTTCTCTTCATGGGGCTAAGGATCAGACAGACCGTGAATCCACTATTTCTGACTTTAAAAGCAACGTCTGCAATTTGTTGATTGCAACAAGTGTTGCTGCCAGGGGATTAGATGTCAAGGAGCTTGAATTGGTAATCAATTTTGATGTTCCTAACCACTATGAAGATTATGTACATCGTGTTGGACGCACAGGCCGAGCTGGCCGGAAGGGTTGTGCTATCACATTTATTTCTGAGGAAGACACAAGATATGCACCAGATCTGGTGAAAGCCTTGGAGCTGTCTGAGCAAATAGTTCCTGATGACCTGAAGGCCCTGGCCGATGGATTTATGGCAAAAGTTAATCAAGGACTTGAACAAGCTCATGGGACTGGTTATGGAGGCAGTGGCTTTAAATTTAATGAAGAGGAAGATGAGGTCAGGAAAGCAGCAAAGAAAGCACAAGCTAAAGAATATGGGTTTGAAGAAGACAAGTCAGATTCGGAAGATGAAGATGAAGGTATTAGGAAGGCAGGAGGTGACATTGCACAGCATCCTGCACTTGCTCAGATTCTCGTTGCTGCCACAAAAGCAAATTCGCCTACAATGCCTACTTCTTCCCAGCTAATTTCAAATGGGGGACTACCTGTTTCCTTGCCAGCGGTTCTTGGTCTCCAGACTGCAGCAGTCATGCCTGGAACAGGGCTGCCTATTGTTCCAAATGATGGAGCTACTCGTGCAGCACTAGCTGCTATGAACCTGCAAAATAAATTAGCAAAGATTGCTGGTGCAATGCCAGAGCATTATGAAGCTGAGTTGGAGATAAATGATTTCCCCCAGAATGCTCGGTGGAAAGTCACGCACAAGGAAACTCTAGGTCCAGTTTCTGAGTGGACAGGAGCTGCTATTACCACCAGGGGGCAATATTTCCCACCTGGTAGGGTCCCAGGACCTGGGGAACGCAAACTCTACTTGTTCATTGAGGGTCCCAGTGAACAGTCTGTTAAGAGAGCAAAAGCAGAATTGAAGCGCGTATTAGAAGACATCACAAATCAGGCTTTGCAACTTCCTGGTGGTGCTCAACCAGGCAAATACTCTGTTGTATAAAAAAGTAAGGTCCTGATCAAATTGAGCGTAGTATTGCTTGGTTATTCAGAGCAGCAACTTAATTTATGCACTTGGTTGTTCAATCATTCTATTACTAAGTGCTTCTTGTGTGTGTCATTTTCCAGCTTTTTATTGTTGTTGATTTGTGTTTATCATTGCTATGTAGGTTTGAACAGTCCTTTGCGGGATAGTCTGATTTGGTCAAATGATTTTCTTATATTTCATCTGCTTTAGGTTCAGAACTAATAAAGATTTTTTGTTTATGCGTTCAAAAATCTTAATTTGGTATTAGATCAGATCTTAAAGCTAGCACACAAGTAATGCATTTTTTTAGCAATATGTACATATATATATATATATATATATATATATATAGAGTTTTACTATAAAATTTTCTTAAGAGTTCAGTCTATGAGTGCATTTGGTAGGCAATATTATATTCAATTTACAGTCTTCACCCTCCTTAAAAGTTAAAATAAAATTTGGGAAAAGTTGCATATCTTGTCCACATTTTTAATCCATTACTTGTCATTCAGGTCTGCGTAAGGCTGTTGTTAAAATGCCACCCTTTTCTTCCTTGTGTCCGTGTGTTTTGCATCCATCAATCTCTGATTTCTAAAAGACAGTTTTGCTCACCAGTCGACTTAAAGATGTTCTTATTTTATTACAGATTTGTTTTTTCGCAAATTTTCTACCCTTTCGATTATTTCCTTTCTTGTTCGTCATGTAATGTGGTACAGGGGATCTCTTAAAGCCTATATTTGCGTGTTCAATAGCCTCCCTCCATTACATTGCTTACTCTACGGATTGGTGCGATCATGGTTCGGCATTTCCTCATCCAAGTCCAGTTTCGTTTGGGGTAACCATCAATTTCCTTCTGCTGTGCTATTCCGTGTGCATGATTTTTTGGGGATCTATGATCTAAAAGGAGGGGACCGTGACAAGCAGATGACTGAAGAAATATTTATTAAATACATTTAGAATGTGTTGGAAATACTAAAAATTATGAATTCAGTTCAATCAATTTCTTAATTTTTTTTTCCTGTTAAATTTGTCTTGTTTGCAGTGTAGTTTAAACTTCTTAAAAAATGTCAATTTCTTTATTGTTTTCAAAACTCAGATCCCGCAAAAGAGTCTATCACTTTAGAAAATCGGACCAAACTGGCTGGTTATATAAGAAAAACGGTGAATTGGTCATATGGACAATTTTGTTTAGGAGTAAACTTATATAAATTTTTTATATATATTTATTATCAAGTTTTTCAATAGAAATATAACGTATAAAAAGTTTCTTGAAAAATAAATTATGTAATGATGAATTGTAAAAATTATGAAGTTATTTTTTAAAAACTATACACTTATAGTATTTTGATTAGATAATCACATACTTATCATATTATTATTGGAGAATTTGATAGCAAACATATAAAAAATTGCACTTAAGTTTTTTTCCTTTGATTTACCTAGTGAACTAATCAATGAAAAAGCTAACTAAAAATTGGTTTAACTGGTCAAAAATAAAATAAAATAATAGATAATTCCATGATTGAACTGGTTTTAATTTTATTTTTATTTTTTACTTCAATCTTCATACAATTTTTTTCATACATTTTATGAGTATTAATGAGTTATTTTATATAAAAATATTATTGATATAATATTTTGTAACTAATTTTAAATTTATTCCACATTTATATACTATTTTAAATTTTGTTCTACATTCATATACTATTTTGAATGTGAACAAAAATGTTTAAAATCACTTGTTTAGACTCTTTGTAAGTTTAAATATTAAAATTAGATATTTGAAATGATTTTGGGAATTTAGAATTCGATATTAACAGGTAGACAGGGCATTGTTTTATACATATAATAACTATTATATTTACGCTATACATGAAATATGCAAAGTTTAAATTCAATATATTTTTTTATTATAAAAATTAAAAATTAGAAAAGTTCATTGCTTTTACGATTTTTCAAAGTTATGTATTTAATTTCTTTAAAGTTTGAACAATATTACAGATTTTATCAAAGTAAAAATAACTTCTCATAATTATTCTATTCTCAAGTGAGATCATAATTCTTATATTTTTTATTGCAAGAATATTTTGAGATATGAAAATTCGTGAAATTTCACTTGAGACTGAATTGAATTAAACCACAAAAATACTGTTGTGCTAAAAATTTAATATCAAGGTAGTAAAAATTTTAGTTTTTAAAACTGAATGAATTATAGCACAAAGATACTGTTCGACTAAATTTTAGTTTTTAAAGAACTTGTTCACATAGCACCAATGTCAATCTTTAGAATTGAGGTGAACATGATGTTCAAAATTTGATTCCTATTCATGACCCTCTTCCCACGGGCAATGTCTCATACCTTGTTAAATTGTATTTTATAATAAACAATATGCCTTCAAGATAACTTATTAGCTTTTAAGGATTATACCATAGATTAAAAAAAAAAAAAAGTGGTTATGTTTTTTTGAACTTGAATCTTTTTTTAAAACTTAAAACTTCATTTGATATTTCATTCCCACGGGCATCGTCCCAGGGACTAATCTTTAGTCATATAGTATCTTCTACTGGAATAGAAATGGACAAGGTTAAAATAGAGGAGATTTATAGGAGATTTATTCAAATTTTCTCAAAGAAAATTGTTGGGTTAAATGTATTTAAACTCTAATGGTTTTATATATTTAAGCCCACTTTATTATTTTTGATAATGTCTTCTATTAATTTGGTCATCTTGCAAGAACAAATAACAAAAACCTACATAATTTATTTGGCCCACTCCATTTATCCATAAAGCGTATTGTTTGACTTCTAAGAATAAATATATATATATATATATATATGGGACACCCTGACAACATACTTTTCCTTGTCTCTTTCTACAGAAAAGTGTTTCTAATAAATCTACATATCCTTAGTATGACAAGGGTCCTGACAGGATACAAGAAGAGTTATGTGCAACCTATGGGAATTTGGACCTAAATTCACATTATCTTATTCTTCATTCCTCGTGAAGCGCTCTCCTGATCAAACCTAGGTATATATCAATGAAGGACAACAAGCATTTATGAAAGAGACGTTAGTGTCAATAGCTAAATTCCTGAATGGCTATTTAAGATTATTGCTGCTTCAATGCTCATTAACAAAACCGAGAGAGAAGAGAGTTATTGTTGTATTCATTTTTATCACCCACTCTTCTCTTTGAAACTACTGTCAAGTGCTCTGTGTGAGCTTGTGCTTTAATTGTTTGGTGTATTGTTTTTAGAGAGAAAGAATCTCTTTATTGTTTTCATCTTCCTGATAGTTTATTTGCTTTAAAGAAGGTTGTAAAAACTTGTTAGTTTATCCTAAAGGTTGTAATTTGTCCCCCTTTGAGAAAGCATTTATAGTCTGTGATAGCTTTAGAAAGTAAAAGCTTTAAGAAGCCTGTTCTTGATAAAGTTTTCTTGTAAAGTTCAGAACTTCAATTTATAAAAAATCTCCTTTGCTTGTGTGCATTGGGAATAGGATGTAAGATCCAAGTGGATAAGATCCGATCCTCTTTAAATTTGTTATGTAACTCTTTTTCTTATTCACTATTGCCCATTGAACACTGTTTTCATTTAACCTCCTAAGGAAGATAGATTGTTTTTTAAAAAAAAAGAAGCTGAGATTATTTACATTCACAATTCAACCCTCTTCTTGTGTCTAACAAAAACACAACCCCTTTGTAAGTTGTTGCAAAAGGATGTTACTTAGAATTTGATGAACCTTGCAAGGAAGCCTTTAACATTTTGAAGGAGAAGTTAGTCTCTACTCTAGTCATTCAACCACCTAACCAGGAGTACCCCTTTAAGATCATGTTTGATGCAAGCAACTATGCAATGGGTGCAATGATTGTGTAATATCTAAGGGTCTTGGGGTATTGATGATGTTGAGATTCGATGTGTGTTGTAACGACCTTGTTGATTCTAATATTTTCTAGTCATTTTCTTTTAATTCTATAATCATTCGTTTTGATACCAAAAGTATCGTAATGACTTCTTGGTTCCTAGTTGATTTCTTGTCATGAATCAATTTATATCTTGGATTTCCTTTATATTATATTGATAGGAACTAACTGATATCTCCAAGAAATATAATCAACAAAATACATCATTTCATATGTAAATATTATCATAGTCATACAACATCATCAGAGTACATAATTGATTACGTTCCCTATAGACACATAAGTGTATAGTACTACAGAAATTCACCTATAGACATAAGTATGTAAATTTATCCTTCCAATATGTCTTTTCCTTTAGATGATTCCCCTAGAATAGTAAGTTCAAAACATAGAAAAGTGAGATAAGATATCTCAGTAGCTAGCTCAGTTCATTAAAATAGTTTTAAAATGTCATTCCAATCATAAAACAATATCAGTCCATACTTTAAATATATGAAAACTTGTGCAGTTGATCATAGAAAACATTTTCAGTCAAGTGAAACTTAGTGAGCCTCATTCATTCATTCATTTAGTTGGTGGTGTTAGACAAGACAACCACACTCAAGAGGGGGTGAATTGGGTGTTATAAAAAATTTGAGTTATTTTCAAAATTCCTTTTCAACAATACTTCTAATGGCAGTAAGTTTAAATGAAGATAGTGCAAACAACAATTTGTTCACTTGAAGTAGATTCAAGAAAGTGAAACAAGTTGTAAATGATCTATATTTGAGTTTAAGATTCAAATTAAAAATAGAGCATTGAAAAGTGTAGGGACAGAGAAAACAAACTCAGAGATTTATCTTGATTCAGCTTCAACCCAAGCCTATGTCAAGTCCTTAAGACTTCCTCTTGAGACTTTCCACTATCTCCACAAGTTTGAACCGGGCACTTGTGAGCCACTACAACAAAAAAAAAATTTCAATCTGGGCTTTTCTTAATCCTAACAGTGTTATACCACAAACACTTTTTCAAGGAATCAACTCCTTGAGAATACAACTGAGAAAGAATTCACACAAGATAAACTCTCTCTTAGAGTGAATATTACAAGATGAAGCTCTAACAATTCAAATATAGAGTATAAGCAAATGTTGACTCAATGATGATTGTATGTCTCACAAATATGATGAAACAAGTTTAATATCACATTGTGGCACTTGGTACTGTTTAAAAATGTGTATCTAAGGTCATATATATATATATATATATAAGCTTCATTAAAATATTGTCGTTTATAGCAGTTATAGGGAAAAATACACTTTACCCCCCAAACTTTCCTCTATGTACAAAAAACCTTTGAAGTTTCAAACTTAGCAAAAGACCCCCCTTAAATTCCATTTCGTGTAGAAAACTTCCTCCTATTAGTTGACCGTCAGTTCAATGTTAACATGGATTAGGACCCTTCCATGTCATCAATAAATTTTACACCTCTCATGTCATGTCACCAATTTTTTTACAAATCACATGCCACATAATGCTCCTGCTATGTCATCAGAACTTGCTGTGACCTAGAAACTTCTTCTTCTTCATTATCATCTTCGTCTTCCCTTGTATGAAAAACTTGAACTTGCTCTGACCCAGAAATTGACACATGGCTACTAAAAATCACATATTACACATATTTTTCTTCTATTTTCTTGCTCGTGGCCACATGATACCCATAGTTGATATGGCTAAACTTTTCTCTGCAAAAGGCATCAGATCCACTATAACATTCGAGTTCCAAGGGTTTGTGATTTTTCTTGTATGTATACCCTTTGTGTGATTTTATGGTATTTATTAAATGTTCGGAATATGGTTATTTAAACATGGTGTGTGCTTCAATGTTGGGATATTTTGAGATGTGGTGTTTTTATTTAAATGTGGCTAAGTGTGGGGAGTGTTGATTTTGGGTGAGAGTCAAGGATATGGAAGGAATTATGTAAATTGTTAACCTTAAAATATATTTCTCCTGATACTCTTTACACATACACTCATTCCTTCATCTCCTCTCCCTCTCATCACTGAAGTCCTCTCTCTCTCTCTCCCCCCCAACTATCTTCATTTCTTCTTCCTCCTAGCTTGCTGGTGGTAGCATTTCCCTCCCCATTTGGTAGTCTTTCAAGAGCAAGTAAGTGTCGTCTCATCTCTTCCCTCATTTTCACACTATAGAAACCCTAGATGGGTTGAGAGACAAAATCTAAAATTGGGGAGTTGGGGATGATGCTAAACCTTCCCTTTAATGTTGAATGATCCATAAGGAGTGTTATTGAGAGATTATATTGGGAATCTTGGCAAACATGGATAATTTCCTATCAAATCAGAAAAATGGGAGAGTTAGGGAAACTCATTGGCTTTTTTAGCTCTTGGGGTGGTTCTTTTATCTTGGGTATGTATTTTTGAGTTATTTAGGTTGAGTATACATCCTAGTGGGAAGGGGATTTGAGTTAGAATGTTTTTATGAAATTTGGTAATTTGGTTGTTGAGATCTATAGGCAACCGATCGACCATCGTGGGTATACCGATCGATTAGTTTCCTCTGGTGCATTGCCCAATTCGAGCAGCAGTGCATTGGTTGACCGATGACCAACCACCAGTCGACTGGGTGCCTTCTAGTTAGAGTGAAATTTTTGGTTGGGTGTAACAGTCGACTGGCAGGGCGATACGAGTCGACTGGTTGCTCTCTATTACCCTACCAAAGAATTTGGTAATTTTGGGATGGTTGACTAGTAGGTGACCACCAGTCGACCGAATGCTTTCTGTCAGGATTGTTTAAGTTTAACCAGTTGACCACCAGGTGAAGGGCAATTGACAGTGGCTTTTGGAAGTGTTTGGAAAGATGATTAATCATTCCTTTTCGTGTGCATGATTTTTAGGGTAAAATTCTCTGGCCTCGGCATCGTTATCCTCTCAAGTATTCACACATACGGTAAAGTATAAGCTTATAATCAAGGTGAGTGGAACAACCTATATCTTTAATTGAGGAGTTATACTTATAACCCTATGAGATTCAAGAGTATTAATGAGTCAACGAACTAGTGTCCACCATGTAATGTGCTGGGGTTATGGTCTCCAACAGAGACTTGATTTTTATTGTGATTACGCATACGTGTAATTGTAGTGAATTGTATGATTGGTAATTCTGTGGATGGATAAGTATGTAACATGTCATGGTATGGCATTTATCTTACTTTTTAGTACCAAGGTGTGGTACATGTCATGACTAAACAGTGCTAGGGTGTGGTACTCTTTATAATTAAATTAGCCGTGGCGTAGCGCTCGTGTGTTGTATTAATTATTCTTTCTACCATGAGTTGGTTGTATCCGGATGACTGTGATGTTAGGAGATAATTTGTGTTATTTCACAATTTACATTATTATAATGTTGTTACTCACTGAGTAATTTGGTTACTCACACTCCTTACTCTTGAATCTTTCGGAGTCCGTAGCTAAGAAAGGTGACGCATATGAGGAGTAGTGAGCTCCCGAGTAGCCAATCCTTTTTGAATCTTTGGGTTGGTCCTCATTTTGAGTTTGCTTATTTATTCAGATTCTTAGGTGTTGCTCTGTGACCTCATAGGTAGCCTAGGACTATTTATATGTAACTAAATTGTGATCGTAGGCTATGACGATTCTTTGGTAAACCAATGATGGGATGCCATCTATTCTTTTGTATAACTATGAATATTTAATAGATGAAATGGAATAGAAGTTATTATCTTGTGTGTTGTGAAATTGATTTTAAATCTTCTTATATATTAAAAAGGAATTCGTGGTTATTTGTTTATCGGGCTATGTTGTTAAGCTTACGGTGTGAGTGTGGTCTCATCACCGTGTCGATCACATGTTGTGTTTTAGGGATGTGACATCTACCATCATCACCACCCCATTAAACCTTCCTCTTATTTTCAAATCAATAGAAAAACCCAAAACCCTTGGCCACGTCATGAACATTAGAACCATCAAATTCCCTTATGGAAAAGTTGGTTTGCTTGAAGGTTGAGAAATCATTGACGCAATCCCTTCCCTTTCTCTGTTTCCCTTCCTCTGTGAAATTTAACCCCAAAATCCTCTTTGAAATCATCTGAAAATTAGGGGCAATTTGTGAAATCATCTCTCTAAGTTGGATATCCAACGTATTATTACACCACTAGCACCGACACTATGGCCACGAAATCCGATGATGCCAGTAAATTGCCGATTGCCCCTAATTCTGGACACTCACTCCAATTCATCAGCCTCGCCGTCAAAGGAGACACCATCCCCTGACCCCTCCCCACTATAAACAAATCATGATTGTCATCCATCGACCTTATTGTCGCCGCCACCTGCTTGTCATTGTTCTCCACTTTCTCTACATACTCCACCAAATCGTCAGTCCCCCTTTACAGTGTCCTCCCTAGCGATGAATCACAGCACCGTTAAGCTTATCCTAGGGTGATCTGACATCCTCCATGCATACAACAATGCATCCCTGTCATCTAGCCCACCGAAGAATAGGATCAAGACGTAGTGTGACATTTGATTTGCAGCCAATCTATTAGATCTGGTGAGCTCAATGAGGTAGAGGACATCGATGTAAATGGGGGATTTCTTAGTGACATTGAAGGCTTCGAAGAGGTTGATGATGATGGGTATATTGCGGGGGTGTGGATGCAAGCCAAGATTTAGAACTTTATGTCATGTTTAGACATCTGATGGTTTGGCGTTTATAGGCAATGAACCTCCGAGAAGGTTTGTAGAGGACAAAGACGAGAGGGACTATGATTATAGTTCATCAGAATTAGGAAGAAGAGAAATGATGTGGCAAGAGCATTATGTGGCATGTGAGGTGTAAAAAATTGGTGGCATGGCATGTGAGGTATAAAATTTACTAATGACATAACAAGGTCCTAGTCCACGTCATCATTGAATTGATGGTTAACTAACGATCAACTAATAAGAGGGAATTTTCTACTTGGAATGAAAGTTAAGGAGGGTCTTTTGCTGAATTTGAAACTTCATGGGGTTTTTTGCACATAGAGGAAAATTTAGGGGGTAAAATGCAATTTTTTCACAGTTATAGGACTGTTATACTGTATTTTTCAAACTTATGTCTATTTTAAAAATTCTTAACATTCTCAATTGATATTCGTTTTAAGAAAATAATATATCACCAGAAAGTTACTTGTGTCTAATTTCAAATACAATAAGTTGCATTGAAAAATTCCCTACCTTTTATGAGATATGATCAAAATACTGAGAAAAGGTTGGAAGCCATTATATTACCATTATACAGTATTTTTAAAACATATGTCCACTTTAAAAAATTCATAATGTTCTCATATGAAATTCATTTTCAGCAAACAATATACCGTTGGAAATCTAACAAGTCTAGTTTTAGATACAACAAGTTTCATTAAAAAATACGTTTTCATTTTAGAGATATAACTGAAATACTGACCAAAGTTCAGAAGCAGTAAACTTATTGGTGCTACCAATCAATTGCAGTTTTTATATTTAAATTTAAAAATTCGTAACTCTCTCATTTGAATTATGTTTTAACCAAATAACATACCATTGAAAAGCTTTTTGAATCTATTTTCAAATGAGATAAGTTTTATTTAAATATTCATTATAGTTTAGGAAATATGATTAAAAAAAAAGATGACCAAAGGTCAGAATCAAAGTTTTGTAAAAATTCATATCTCACTATCTCCTTTCTTTAAAACATATGTGTTTGTTCAAAATACATTGAGCCAATAAATGCAAATCTAAATCATTGAATTTCACATAAAATTTTTTTAGCCTATTATAAATATACCTAGTTAAGTTCATTGGCTATCTTGATGCAACCAATCTTTCAAAACTTAAAATCTTCTAAATTTTCATTTCTTGGAGCATCTTTCTTGCTTGTTGTTTCTTTGAGTAAAGCATGATGTTGATATTCTATTTTCATCATTCCAATGCTTACTCTTCTTGTTTTGAACTAACCTTCATAAAAGAATATTTAACTTGCACATCAATGGTTAGTCCAATTCATAGTAAAGAGCATGATTTATGTATAAAACTTTGCATATTAAATAATATAATCATGCTTAACTTAAAGCACATGAGAGACTATAATATCCCAGATTTTAATATAGTATGGTGAACTTTCAAAGTTAAGAGATAAAATCAATATAAATAAATTAAGATAGATAAATAAATAAATAAAAGAAATAAAATTATATTGGAAAGGTCATGAATAAATTTCTTCAAAGGTGTAAATGAAATTTTACCCATAAGACCATGGACCTAGTTGTAAAAATAAAAAGTTTGAGAAGAGCTTTCTATTATTTTAACCAAACTAGGTTTTGGTGGCAACCTAGAAATATCACGTGTAAATCCACTTTCCTTTTTCTTAGCTTATTCAGGAAAAAAAAAACTCTAGTCTTCTCCATTTCATTCTGACGTGACCTTCCCTTCCTTCTCCACTTTATATGAGAGCTTTAAAGAGAGAGTGAACCCGAGAAAGATGACTGAAGCACCCTTTCGCCATTGCCAGAACAGAGCAATCCGAGAGAGACAAAGATTTCAACTTCTTCACTGTGAGACTATTCTTCCTCCATTCTCATAAGCTCATCACCTTCTTCTTTATCTTCATTCTCTGCCAGCCAAATAGGAAAAGAGAGATGCTCTGTTATTTTGGACGTGAAAACATAGAGCCTTCCGTGAAAAAAAAAAAAGAGTATAAAACCAAATTAGAGAAATTTACCATAGGTGTGTGAAACTTGTTGTGTTGGGTAGAAAATCATAGGACTGAAGTATAGATCAAAAATCTTGAACTAAGAGAAAGAAAGAAGGACAATACCTTGATTTCTAGACGCCAAAAACAAAGAAGCTACCTTAGGTAGGCTTGAATTCTTTATCTACATTTATCTTTAATTTAGCTTATGAGTATAGGTGATTAGGTAAGATTTAATTAGATTAAAAACGAAGAAAAACAAAAATAAGGAATGAATTAATAAGCAAAAATCGAAAGAAATGGTATAAATTTTGAAACAGGGAGTGACGGTCAACTTCTTCATGCGTGGTAGTCGACTTCAAAAAAAATTCAAACTTTTGGCATTTTTATTATTATAAAACACTAGCTGAATGTTCAATGTAAATTATAAAATTGTGCAACAACTAGGATGTTTAATCATAAGCTGTTATAGTTGGAATCTAAGAATTCTAAGTTGACTTAAATGAATAGACGAAAATTTATGAGGTAGGTGTTGTCCGTAAATTACTCTTAAATTCTATAGGACTAGAATTTAAAATAAAAGGCTTAAAATGATGAGAATTAGAGAAGAATTATTCTATTAAATTAATTAGAGGCAATACCTAATTGAAACTAAGGGTTTAAATAAGTTAAATACATTGGATCAATATAAAGGGTTATTTTTTGGAATCCTTTATTATTAGAATTTTTATGATATATGAATTTGTTTGAATAGGTCAAAATATGTAAGAGATTGAGATAGCTGGATAGGAGTTGGTAATAATTTCAAGTAGCTAGTTTGTCCATAAAAGCACTCTCGAATGCTATTGAAGAGTAGAAACTCAGCTCGAAAATAAGGTGAGTGAGTTGATACTTACTATGGCTAAATGATTCTGTTTTTAAAAATCCCTTGCATTATATTGAAGACATGTGACCTATAGAGTTTGATATTTATTATGACTAAAATTTAATTGTATAAGCTACATCTATGCATGAATGTATGAAATGACATATATGAGGAAAAATATATGCTTGTATGTGATAGCCTCACATATGGGAAAGTGTGGATATATTCATACCCTTATCATTGCATAAATGATCTAGCATGTATGTGTATGTGTGGGTATGCCTTCCTATCTGTTAGATTAGAGATGAAGAGATGGCAACATACCTATATACCTATATGTATATACTCTTGTGTGTAGTATTATGAGTTAGTTCAAATCTTATATATGAATGCAAGTATGTGTCAATTCTAGATTAAATATAGAAGAGCATGTAGACGCATACGTCCATACATTCAAGGATTGATGAATAGTGATCTTAAATAATTTAGTATGGACATATCTATACCTATACACCACTATGCGAATAATGAGTGAATCTTCGATGTTTAAGACATGATATGAAGTTGTGATTGAACATGATAAGTGATATGAGTTATGTATGGTTGGATTTGTAAATAAATGATGGGATTATATTATGGATTATGAACTATATATGAATTAAGTTAAGATGTAGTATAATTTGATTGTTGCATTTATTCATTTATAAAGATTGAGATATGTTATAAATGAGTGTTTGATTTGTGTTATGAGATCTTGACTTATGATTGTGCCTATGTTTGAGAAAGAAAGGAAAGTCATGGTCGTACACTCCATGAAAAAATCTACATGAAACCATAAAGGTGGAGATATAAATATGGAGTGATAAGTGTGGATGTGGTAGGGATTGTAGGCAATGATCCAGAGGTATCCTGGACAACTCAATTGATACAAGAAATTATGTGATTAAGTTGTTTGTTACTGTTATTCGCTATTTTGAATTGTGTTATATTATGATATGATTTGTTTAATGGATGACAGACACATGTTATCATTGTGATGCATTATATCTGTTTTTCCATCATAATCTAGTATTATCCCTTCACTAGGCACGTGATTTGCACATCTGAATTCTCATTGAACCTGAAAGATGAAATCACCTCATCAAATTTTCAGTACCATTTCCTATTTAAGAACATAAATGGACTACTACTTTATTTTACATACAAATTGCTTTAAATCTTTCGATTTAAAGTTCTTCGGCTGTACCATTATATTGTTTCTTCAATGTCACCATTGAGAAACATTGTTTTCATATCCATTTGATGTAGCTCCAAATCATAGCTATTAACATTTTTCAGAATTGACAGTTGAAGACAAGTATTCATTCAAGGAGTAATGGATTCTCAATTCAAAACGCCACTTGATTCCAGGGATGATTTAAATCTTGTCATTGTATCTTTTATTTTAAACCTCTAAAGTTGCTCTGTGATTATATAGGTAGCTTAAGAATGAAATTTCTGTCATTATAAATTGAGACATAATGTATAGAAGTAATTCAATTGTATTAAAGATTTGCTTTTAAATATTTTATTTATTTAATTTATTTGTCATGAGGGAATGTATAAGAAAAAATATGCATGGTGGTGTAATTATTATATTTAGCTATTTATGGATAATTAAAAGACAATTATCCTTAGATGAAACTTATTTAATTTGTTTAATTACTAAAAAAATATCTTTTATGTGCTAGATCATATTTATATATATATATATCCAGATTCACATCTTTGTTAATTAGGAGAGGCATCTATATTTAGTACCAAATAATATCTCACATAAAATTACTTTTAATGAAAGATACTTGTGAAAAACTAAAAAAAAAATCAATTAATGGGTCTACATAATTACAATAATATCGTAAAAACAAATATCTTTATAAAACATGAAAAACTTTTTAAAAAGTAGAAAATTTCAAAATATAGCCTTATGAAACACTTTTTTTTTAATTGTAAGGAGCTCAAACCTAACTGCTAAATTTAAAGTACCCAATACCAAATTATTTGAACTATAAGTTTAGTTGTACTTTTATGAAACACTCATAAAAAACTTTCATTATTTTTATTTTTTTAAACTTTCTTGTTAAATATGTACTTAATTCTTTCAATCTTATCATGCCAATAATGACTCTGGTTAGTGGGTTGAGTTTAAACTCTAGGTAGGTGGTGCTTGGTTTAGCGGCAGGAAGAAATCAAACACACAACTGACCTCCATAATCTTGTTTTACACAAAAATAGCATGTTTGGTTCTGTAGCTTCTACTCCTCGTTAGAATCGATTATGTAAGAATTCAGTTGGGGGGTAGGTTTTGCCATAATCGATTTTGGTTGGTAGAATGTCATTACTGCTCTGTGACTTCTCTTCCTCTACTACCCTTTTGTCTTTATTTTTTTGCATCCCTAATTTGTCCGGTCCTCTTCATTATGTATTCTACCCTTGTCTGGAACTCTTCAAACTCCTATGTTTTGCTTGATTCCTCACTGTTAGGCGTAGGGAACGGCAAGGTGCACCACTTCGGTGTTTCTACGCATAGGGTCACACTGTCATGTCGTGCACGACCCGATGGGGATGATGACCGTGCTTGGGACTAGAGTAATGCATTAGACGTCTTTAACGAATTTCTTTTTCTGCATCAAAAGTGGAGAGGAAGAGGAAGGGACGAAGAGTCAACAGTAGAGAGAGAGACTGTGTGGACTGAGGAGTTCACTTGTGGCATATGAATTAAGCTTTGGAATTAATTTGTATTTAAAAAAGATTAAATAATTAGTATTTCAATTAATTTAAGACAAAAAGATTAAATAATTAGTATTTCAATTAACTGTTGAAATTAATTTGAATTAATAATAAAATTGAAATTAATTTTTTAGATGATTAATAACTACTTAATTTTCTTTGTAGGATACTAATTTGATTATCAATAGTTAAATATTAGTATTAATAGTTAAAATTTTTTCATTAAAACATTAATATAATTTATTTTATTACATTTTTATATGAGAAATTAAATAATGATAAATAAAAAAAATAGTATAAAATTCATATATTTTTCTAATAATTACACATTCAAAAGTGCTTCTGCTAATCAATATCCAAACGAAATCTATTTTTCAAAATCACTTTTTTGATAATAATTTTCAAACATAAATTACGTTCATGCAAATTTAGGTTTATCAAAAATCAATTCTACTTGAACCTAGATTTACTCAACAATTTTCCAAACACCCCTAATGAGTTGAGTTTAAATAGATATTCAATTCTTTCAGTTTTATATTACTTGAACTGTAACTTCGATGCAGAGATGGTAGCAAGTTTGGGGATCTCTGCTAGCGGGGATTTTATACCCGCAAAGATGGGGACGGGGATACGAGAAAAACCCATCAGTCAAGTTTTTGGGATGTGCTCCCCGCGAGCATTTTAGTAATTTTACATAAAATTATTAAAATTCCCTAATATATATATATAATATTTTTTAAAGCTAATATGGTAATTTTAAATTAAAAAATTAATTTAATCTAAAAAATAAAACCCTAAATCCTTATTACCTAATCAATCAGCCTGTGTAGTTTTTAGTCTTCTTCTTTCTTGCTCACCGAATGGATCCGATTTTGTGGAAGACACTTTTTCAAACACTTTTAGGTATAGTTTTAATCGTTGCTAAAAATTTTAGCCATAGTTACAAATACCGTATTTGTCCAAGCACGAGATTTGCTCGCCCACAGAACTCTTCACTCTTCTCGCCTGCGTCTCTGTTGTCCTCTCGTACGCTGTCCTCTCTCGCCAAGCTAGTGAAGTGAAGTTGTTCTTGTTCAAGGTAAAGATCTTCTCCATTCACACCCGCACATGCATATTCTCAATATTCTACCTATTTCGGTCATATTTTAGATTGTTCTTCTTACCCACTGTTATTGAATGAATAGTCAACAGTAGAGAGAGAGACTGTGTGGACTGAGGAGTTCACTTGTGGCATATGAATTAAGCTTTGGAATTAATTTGTATTTAAAAAAGATTAAATAATTAGTATTTCAATTAATTTAAGACAAAAAGATTAAATAATTAGTATTTCAATTAACTGTTGAAATTAATTTGAATTAATAATAAAATTGAAATTAATTTTTTAGATGATTAATAACTACTTAATTTTCTTTGTAGGATACTAATTTGATTATCAATAGTTAAATATTAGTATTAATAGTTAAAATTTTTTCATTAAAACATTAATATAATTTATTTTATTACATTTTTATATGAGAAATTAAATAATGATAAATAAAATAAAATAGTATAAAATTCATATATTTTTCTAATAATTACACATTCAAAAGTGCTTCTGCTAATCAATATCCAAACGAAATCTATTTTTCAAAATCACTTTTTTGATAATAATTTTCAAACATAAATTACGTTCATGCAAATTTAGGTTTATCAAAAATCAATTCTACTTGAACCTAGATTTACTCAACAATTTTCCAAACACCCCTAATGAGTTGAGTTTAAATAGATATTCAATTCTTTCAGTTTTATATTACTTGAACTGTAACTTCGATGCAGAGATGGTAGCAAGTTTGGGGATCTCTGCTAGCGGGGATTTTATACCCGCAAAGATGGGGACGGGGATACGAGAAAAACCCATCGGTCAAGTTTTTGGGATGTGCTCCCCGCGAGCATTTTAGTAATTTTACATAAAATTATTAAAATTCCCTAATATATATATATAATATTTTTTAAAGCTAATATGGTAATTTTAAATTAAAAAATTAATTTAATCTAAAAAATAAAACCCTAAATCCTTATTACCTAATCAATCAGCCTGTGTAGTTTTTAGTCTTCTTCTTTCTTGCTCACCGAATGGATCCGATTTTGTGGAAGACACTTTTTCAAACACTTTTAGGTATAGTTTTAATCGTTGCTAAAAATTTTAGCCATAGTTACAAATACCGTATTTGTCCAAGCACGAGATTTGCTCGCCCGCAGAACTCTTCACTCTTCTCGCCTGCGTCTCTGTTGTCCTCTCGTACGCTGTCCTCTCTCGCCAAGCTAGTGAAGTGAAGTTGTTCTTGTTCAAGGTAAAGATCTTCTCCATTCACACCCGCACATGCATATTCTCAATATTCTACCTATTTCGGTCATATTTTAGATTGTTCTTCTTACCCACTGTTATTGAATGAATATTTTGGGTCCAATTTGGGTTAAATGGTTCATGTTGTTGGGGTCCTATTGTGGGTGTCCAATCGTCAGCTTCTTTCCTCTATCAAAACCTTCATTTTTCCCAATCGTTAGCTTCTTCTTGAGTTTTACAATCTACTTCCTGGTGTTCGTAGCAACCACTTCCTTTTAAATGTGAAATTTTAGAGTAAAAATGTGCCTCTCCTAAACTAAATCAAAACCGAACCTGCGTGTATTCATAACTTTTGTTTGGATTTCAGTGCCTTCAATATGAAATTCTTTAGAATGAACATGTTTTAGCTGTGATGCTTTAGTGTGAATCTGTCCTATGGTTGTGATGCTTTAAAAATTAGTTTTAGTTTTTTTTATGCTAAGAGATGTGTTAGAATTCTCCCATGCTGTATTGTATGTTCTAGTGGTTATTGAAATCCTCCCATTAGGACTCTTGTATTTTTTTTTTTTTTAATTTTCAAAAAAATTTTGCGTGGTTCAGGATCTGCAAGGAGGTGGACATATGGGGTGGGAATTAAAATTTTCTCCGATCAGGGACGGTGACAGGGACCCTTTGCCATCTCGTGACATTTTTAGAAAACACTTGTCAAACAAGGTTTATTATTTTTTTAAAATTCTTTTTAGATACATACTTAATTCTTTCAAACTAATCATGCCCACAGCTACGACGCCGTTTTCTGGGCTGAGTTTAACCTCCAGTCAAGTTTAGCCCTGAATCAAGTCGCCTCTCTTCACCTCCTCGCTCCAATATCTAAACCCGTCTCGCTTTTCGCCTGCAGCTCTCTCTCTCTCTCCCTCCCTCCCCCCCCCCCCTCTCTCTCTCTCTCCTCAGCAGCTGCCGCTCCCTACAAGGTAGAGCTCCACCTCTGAGTATTGATAGTTGACCTTCTTTGGTGGTTGCAAACGCTTACTTTGCTTCTTCTTCTGGAATGGAATTGTTTCGTTTGGTTATGTTTTCATGGTTTTTTTCCTGATGCAGAAATCATGGCAACAGAGGAGCCGAAGCCTTTGAATTATATTCCAGAGATCATTTTAAAGAAAAGAAAGAGCAACGAAGCATTGGCTTTGAGGAAAAAGCAGCAATTTGAGCAGAAGAAGTTTCAAACCAAGAAGAACAAGGACTGTATCAAAAAGCCTGAGGATTTCATCATAGAGTATCGCAACAAGGTATCTCTCTCTATCTATCTATGGACAAGACGTAGAAGCTTTTTAGGGATTTTCAGTTGCCGAATCTAAACATGAACATTTTTGGAAGAGTTAATCATGTAGTATTAAGCTGTAAAACATCCTTATACCCTGAACCTGATAGCAAACGCTTGAAAACTTTAACTAAGTTTTCTTCTCTATTTATCTATGTCTTTTTGGGCTATTTCCAATATGTAATGCTTTTAGTTTCTTTATAATTTTTCTGTGTTAGTTGCTTGAACATCCCTATACCCTGACCCTGACAGCAAATTCTTGAAAGCTTAGTTGTTTTCTTCTCTGCCTATCCATGTCTTTTTGGGTTATTTTCAATATGTAATGATTTTGTGCTTTTAGTTTCTTTATGATTTTTTCTGTGTTAGTTGCTTGCTGTATGTTTCTGTGTTTATTTGATGAAATCTTTCTTGTTTGGCTGTGGTGGAGAGTGCGAATTTAGTAAGGACCGAACGCTTCTACTTCCATGCAATGAGATGTTGAATTTTGCAATGGAATTAATTTTCTCGCATTTCGTATATTATAAAGGTCCCTAGTTCCTACAATGGGCTTGATGTCCGTGACCTTTATTCTGAGTTGTGTCTTAATTAAATTGGATCCTTGAATGCTCCGCTATATTAATAATGTAAGTGTTGCATGTGAGTTTATATGTGAATTTTACTTTGCCACAAGAAATGCCCCTTTGATCTTTTTTGTGGTCTTAAGTTTCTAATATCTTACCTGCCTAAGCTATCACCAAATGCATATGATGAGTAAGTTCTATATTTATCATCTACTATGTTTCTTCATCTAGGAGCTTGACCTTATTAGAATGAAACATCGAATCAAGAGGAAACGGCCAGCGCTGTTGATGCCACAGTCAGAGTTATTAATAATCATTCGAATACAGGGGTATGTTACTGATGATTTGAGAATATTTTCATTCTTTCTGCATCATCTGTCGCTGATCTTGATTCTTGACTACAATCTCACCATTGCAAAGTTATTGCATGAGAAATTGTATATTTGTAACTTCTCTGTCAATGATCATGACTATAACCTTACCATCATAAAGTTATTATGTCTGAAAATGTGTGACCTCTGTCCCTGTTCCTTTCCTTTCAGAAAAAAAGACATGCATCCAGAAATCCGAAAGGTCTTGTACAGCATGAGATTGACAAGAATATTCAGTGCTGTCTTTGTGAAGGCAACTGAGGGAATTATGGCGAAGCTGCAGAGGGTGGAACCATATGTTACCTATGGGTAAGTGATCAGTTTTCTTGATTTTATATTTGATAGGAGAGATATTGTAAAACTTCCATATATTTTCAACATATAAATATGGGTTGATAAGGTGTGACATAAGAATGGAGAATTATGGTCGTCATTGGTGGAGTTGAATATAAAATGGCTCGAGAGGTCGTATTCAATATTAGTAAAAATAGCGGTTGAGTTGAATATAAATTGGCTTGTGTAATCATACTGACCAATTAAAGGATGCTATTACTGATTTGCTAGGTGAGTACTGGTTATCCATATAGCCGCATAATTGATATTCTGATGCTCTCCTGGAATTTTAGTAATAGCTGCCTCTCTCCAAGCCAAAATATGAGTCAACTTTTAACCAGGACAATTGGGAACTGTCTTGAACAGAATTTCATTTTTTATAGTTTGAAATTTAGAGTAGATGTCTGCTACTTAACTAGGATAGCCTGATTTTGCTATTTAATTGTATCATTTTTATCCTTTGTATACTGCTTTCAGAAAAAAATCTCCCAAAATAATTTTAAAAAATAATCCTGTTGAAGAGTTTTTCATAATTTTGTGAATGTTTGCTTCTTCTGAAGATATCCTAATCTCAAAAGCATAAAGGAGCTGATCTACAAAAAGGGACATGCAAAAATAGACAATCAGAAAGTCCCCTTAACGGACAATAATATTATTGAACAGGTAACACGTCTTGCTGATTCCTAGGCCTGTTTGTTTGTGATAGTTACCCTCATATGCTTTTTTTTCCCTCAATTTGTCATGTAGGAATTAGGGAAGTATGGTATTGTCTGCATAGAAGACATGGTCCATGAAATTGTTAATGTTGGTCCACACTTTAAAGAAGTTGCCAATTTTTTGTGGCCCCTTGAACTCAACAAACCGGCAGAAGGCTTGCGAGGCTCTAAAACCTTATACAAGGATGGCGGAGACACAGGGAACCGCGAGGATCTCATAAACGAACTAATCAGTAAAATGAATTAGCTTATGTTCTATTTCTTACCAAATTTAAGTTTGTTTTATATACTACCAGCACTTAAACGGTCCTGGTTGCAAGTATCTAAGTTTCCAAGATTTAAGAGACATATTAGAATATCTGTATCTATGTTTCCAAGTAGCTTCTGCTATAACTCTTACCTCTTAGAAATGATCAACTGTGCAACTCGGGAGTCTCTAGTGCCGTCAGTCACTGTTAAGAAGTGTGAAGTAACAAATCGCCAGTCTATTGTTTCAATTTTGTAATCATACCTTCATATAAATAGTTTTCAGGAAAAAGCGGTATTTATATTTTTATTATCAATCTTTTCAACACGATAAGTGGATTGTCTTTAAAAATGATTTTTTTAATTTCTTTTAAATTTTTTTTTTATACTTGTTCTACTTTGATTGGAAAACGCAAAGATATAGAAGTTTTTTAGTATAATTCTAATTTTAAAGAGACAGGCGATTGGATGGAAACCTACGATGGTACGTGATAAGAACAAAAAAGATACAATAAAAGGCGCACGAGACAAATGGAAAATGGATGAACTGTATCAATTTCTAGATGATAGGAAAATATACAGAGCTAATCCCACTTTCGAAAGGGGCAACTCTTGGCAAAGTGCTTCAGGAAAAGTAGCTACCCTTTTCTAATACATTTCAGCTTATTTAATCCCTACCCGGATGCACTAAACAACAAAAAATAAATATACAAAATAACTCTGCACCTTTCAGTGTTATCAGAATTGGTTCGGTCATTGATTTGGGCTGGCATTTGGGTTATTAGTTTAATTGTCGGGTCACTGAATTAATTGTTGAACCAGATAAATAAATTTAAAAAAATTAAAAATTATATATATCTATATATTTCAAAATAAATTTAAAAATAAGTAAAATAAATAATTTATATGTAAATCTTACACTTTAAAGTCTTAAATTTAAAAACAAGTAAAATAAATAATTTACATGTAAATTTTACACTTTAAAATCTTAAATATTCATAATAATTCATTTGATTGTGGTTAAACATTGATGGAACTAGTGATATTTAAAATACATAAATTAATATATATAATCACATTATATAATAAATTTAATAAATTAGTAACAATAATATTTAAATATAATTTACTTTTGCATAATCATAATTACCTATTAATTATTCAATACTCATTTCCCTCTATTTTCTTACATCTCTCATTATTTTACTTCATTTTCACATTTTTCTTTCCTCTTTCTAAGTCACCTACAAGTTTATGAGAAACAACGGATTGAGATATGTTTGTATATTTGTTAATAAAAGCGATGCCTATGTATGGAAAGCAATTAAAATGGTGGATGTGAGTTAATACATGTGAGTATATAACTTAGGTAATCTTAAGTTTGAAGAGTGTTATCCAAGCTGTATATATTGTTTTATTGCATTTTAGTTTTTTTTTCCATGATTGTTGATAGTATTTGAAATATAGTTTGACTTTAACGAGAATTTTCCACTTCTTGATATTAATTTTATTCACTCTTTCTTTGCTTGAGAGTAAATCTTGAAAGAAGAAATTCAATTGAAAATTTAAGAATGTGACTTGGGTTTTATTCCAAGATTTCCTTATAAATTGCTTCTTTTGCTTTTATTTGTTCGATCTTCAAGTATGATTAGGATGCAAAGTGTTATTCATGGTTCAAAGCATTCAGTTGAATGTATAATTAGTAATTGTGATATCTGTGATATTTATAATGGATTAGGCGCGAGATTATGATGATTTTAATATTGTTATATATATAGTGGGGAGCTAAAATTGGGCTTATGGAGGAGAAATGGAATTCTCCTCTATGCCAGTCACATGTTGAGCATAGGGATGTGACAGCCAAGCACTATCATAACTTATTCTTTTTACCTCTTAAAATTGGTATCATTTAGCATAGGAATATTGTTCATATTTGTAGAGATATTTGCAATGGCAGATACTAAACAAAACAACAAAATAAACATGCTCAGAACAACACACATGTGTATTTAATAGCACACATGCTCATATGTAAATTAAAAGGTTTGATCCACATACGGAGATGCCAAGTACAATAACATCTATCAGTCTTTAGACAAAACAAATGTCTTGTTAGTGGTATTTTCTACACATTTAGTTTGCAAATGTAGACAAAATAAACAAAAGCATATACCTTCTCTTGGGCCGACATATCCTAAACAAATTTTCCAAATATGTCTCACATCACATTCATATGTATATGAAAGGATTTCATCTAGATACAGAGATGTCTAGTACAACAACATCTATTAGTCTTTAGACAGAATAAATGTGTTGTTAGTGGCACTCTCTACATATATAGTTTGCAAATGTAGACAAAACAAACAAACTTAGTATATATCTTTCTTTGAGCTGACATGTCCTAAATAAGTTTTTCAAATATGTCTCACATCACATTCATATGTATATGAAGAGTCTAATCTAGATATAGAGATGTCTAGTACAATAACATTTATTAGTCTTCGGACAGAATGAATGTCTTGTTAGTGGCATTCTCTACATATATAGTTTGCAAATGTAGACAAAACAAACAAACTCAGTATATACATTCCTTTAGGCTGACATATCCTAAGCAAGTTTTCCAAATATGTCTGACATTTACAATTATTCTTAGTCTGGCCAATTAAACTCCTTTGAGAAATTTAAAATGCATAGACATTTAACATGTTTTTCTTATTAAAACTAAATTAATTTTACCTAAATTAGTCACTTTGGCAATCAAATAGTTCAATTAACTTAATTATAACAATAAAACACAATATAAAAAGGATTAAAATTGATGAAATACCCATATGGTGTGATTTAAAGCCTTAAAAAAAATTATTGTGTTCCAAATTATCCAAATCACACCCAAAACCTGATTTTCATGAATCTTAATCCTTTAAAAACAAAAACACATATGGGGTTGATGAAACCCTGGATTTAATAGATGCAAACTATTTTAAATCACATAAAACTCACAACAATCATCAATTTAAAAATTAAGGTTCTTGATAAAAGCTATCTCAATTTATAAGAAAACTAAAAAATTTGATCAATACACTCATGATCAAAATTACTTAAACACACACACACACACACATATATAATTAAAATAAATATAATATACAATTTCAATCCCATATATCTATATATATATATATATATATATAGTTGACTACAATCCCAAATTTCATATACACATGAATAAATATTGTAATCAATTTATATGATTCAATCCCAATTCAATCAATATTAAAACCATATTGCAGTAAGTAGTATCACAATAATCATGAACAATTCCTTAAGTGATCACATATTTGAAGATTTCATAATTAGCCATGATGAAGCCACTCAATCACGTTCATTTTTTATAACTACCAATTAAAAAATTGAGTTGTAATCAAGATAGATAGATAGATAGATATATATATATAGAGAGAGAGAGAAAGAGAGACAGAGGCTAATTCAATCTTGATATATGTGTAATCAAGATGTCGATTTGCACAAATGTGAATGAGAAGTCAACATCTTAATTATTAGAGCTATACACACGTGGTACATAACGTCAATTTTGATTGTGCAAAATCAACGTAATCACCAATTAAATTGAAAATATCATCATGATCACCAATCAACATGATAAGTTCCATTGAAAATCCATAGATCCAATAATCCCAAATCATAATATGAATTCCAATTCATAATCTCTATTATCATCCAATGTATGTCCAACGTCGATTTTTGTTTATGACGTGAACATACACTTATCTTACATACACTAATAAAGTCAATTGAAAAGAACTGGGATTCAATATAGACTAAGATCACGTCAATTGAAAAGAATTGGGATTGATATATATACATAATCAAATTCATAATATTATAATTATAACATATAATTTATTATCAATCCTAAAATTTTTCTCAATCGTAAACAAAATGTAAATTTAGAGTTTTATAGAAAAATTTTCTTATAAACCTTAACTCAGATTCATCTCAATTATGCTCAATTTGTTTATCAGAACTTGGCTCTAATACCAATTGTAATGATGTTGTAACAAAAATTATAACTACAACCAATCAAATTCATGATCAATCTCAAATGCGAAAATTACAAATTATTTAATATGATCATGATGATACACACAAATTCAGCGATGCTAAGAATTGTAAGTGCAATCACGAGAACAGAGAATCAGAAATACAAAGAAGAGAGAAAGAGAGAAAGAAAGAATCAGAAAATTAGTCAAGGAAGAAGAGTCTGAGATTGACATTTAAAACGCAAGCGTTACATGGCTTCCACATAGATTTAAGTATGCCCAGGCAAAACCTGAATACCGTTTACGAGAAAAGACATTACTACCCCAAAAAATTAGTTTTACTGACTAAACAACCCCAAGTGTGTATTTTAATCCCTAACACTGCCCCCTTAACTTCACACTTGTCCTCAAGGGTGATGATCCTTAGGGAACAAGAGAAACTTAGCCAGCATATCTGACCATTCTTCCCAAGACGAGTCATCATCAATTCCATCACTCCAGTGAATCAAAACCTCAGTGACAGCCTTCCCCTACCTATGGACCAATCGCCGATCTATAATGGCTACAAGTTCCTTTCTCGCTCCATCCTTTGATAAACCTTCTAAAGAGTGAACAGGAACAATTGATGGATCTAGGCATGTAGGATGAATCTTGGCCCCTACTAGCAGCTTCAAAGTGTACACCACATGTCCAACCTTAGCAATAACCTCATATATGCCAAAAAACCAAGGTGAGAGCTTGTCTGAAGTTCTTCTTACTACTGATTGTTGCCTATGAGCATGTAGCTTCAAGAAGACCCAGTCCCTAACCTGAAATTCCCTTTCACTTTGTCCTTTATCTACCTACTGTTTCATTCTATTAATCGCCTTCTACAAATTGGCCTTCAACATTTTCATTTTCATCTCCCTCGCTGTAAAACTTCGATCAATAGCTTCTACTTGCCAATCTTGTGGCAAATAGGGCAAATGCAATGGCGGAGGCTAACCATACACCACTTCATATGGTGTAGTACCAATAGCAAAATGAAAGGTGGTGTTATACCACCACTCAGCTAGTGATAGCCACTGACTCTAGTTTTGAGGATACTGCCAGGTAAACAAACAGAGATAATTCCCTAAACATCGATTAAGATCCTCACTTTAAAGATGGTATGAGGAAGATAGACTCTGTGTCACCCCTAGCTGTTCCATAAATTCTTTCCAGAATTTACTTATGAACAACGAGTCCCGATCGCTGACTGCATTTGCTGGTGCTCCATGTACTCTATAAATCTGTGCCATGAACATCTGAGCCAAGTCTGACGCCATAAAAGGATGTGATAACGCTATAAAATGAGCGTACTTGCTCAAACGATCAATGACAACCTATATTGCATTCTTCCCTTTTGACCTTGTGTTAATTTCTCAATTAACATGATTTTTGTGCACTTTTTCTTGATATCTAAGCCTTGATTTTGCTTAAATTTTACTGAAGTAATTCTTTTGGCCTCAAGATTTTCTAATTTGGAATTTTCTAAGCTCAATGTTACTTTCTTGATGTACCTTCATTTTTATGTTAGTAAATTGGTGTCTTATCTTATATTTAAGAGTACAAAGAGTGATTACCAATTAGAGGAGAGGAAACCAATGCATTTGTTGCTAGTACTAAACAAAAAGCCCGTAGACCACGGGTTGGCTCGTGATTGACCATAAATGGGCAGTCTTGGACTGAGTAAACGGGCTTAAATAGTCAAGATCGTTTAAGCCCGCAGTCCTTTTTTTAAATTTTATTATTTTTATAAAAAATATATTATTTAGTATAAATAATTATATTTTATCATATCTTTATATTTTATAACCTTATATTCAATAAATATAGTAATTTTTTATATAAAAACTCTTGTAATTTTTTTGAAAATAATATAAAATTTTCAAAATTAAGTATAATATAGTTAATTTTGAAAGAAAATATGAAAAATTAAAGTGATTGGTTTACTTGAAAATATTAAAAAAGTAATGTTTTACGTGTATAAATATTATTTTAATTAAAAATATTTAATTTTTTACTTAAAAATTATATTATTTTGATATTATTTAATTTTTTTAAAAAAAGAGGGCAGATCACAATCAGTCCGTTTAGGCCCGCAGTCTTACGCGGGCGGTCTTGGTTTTCTTATATAAAGACCGTTTATAAACGGGTCGACTCGTTTAAGTGAAGACCGTAACAGGCTGGCCCGGACTACCCATTTCCCAATGCTAGCCGTTGCCAGGGACTAAGGATTGTGCTAATATTCAAAGAAATTTGAAAGTGCTAGCTTAGACGCTTCTTTGCTTTGTATTTTGTTTTGTTTCTTTTATATCTTTTTAGTTCTTTTTTATTATTGAGTCATTTTTAGTTTTTATAGTGTTGATTTGTACTGATTCTATTTTTCATTGCTAATTGGTGTCTCGTTACTATGTATGCGAGGTACCATTAATCAAGCTGCTCTTCTCTTTGATCCTGAAATCGAGAGGCTTGCAAGGAGAACTCAAAAAGAAGCTAAGGCTAGTAAAGTTTAAGAGGGGAAAAGTTCTTAAGAGGAAATGGCAGAGGATAATTTGAATCTTGGAGGTATGGAAAATAACGGAGGACATAGAGCTACACATTTGTATGAAGATGACAATAGAGCTGTGTAGGACTATGTCTTACCCAATAATGATGGACACGCTTCATGCATAGTGAAACCCCCGATCGATTCAAATAACTTTGAAATTAGAGCAGTACTGATGAACTTGGTCCAACTAAATCAATTTGGGGGAAGTCCTATAGAGGACCCAAATAACCACATCACATATTTTTCGGACATCTGTGATATGGTTAAGCTGAATAAAGTTAGTGATGATGCTCTACGCCTTCATCTATTCACCTTCTCCTTAAGGGATATGGCAAAGAGCTGGTTGAATGCTCAGCCAAAAGAGAGTATCACAACTTGGGATGAACTCCATAAGAAGTTTTTAGACAAATTCTTTCCTCCATTAAGGTCGGCCAAATTGAGGAATGAGATCTCGACCTTCTCTCAACATGAAGGTGAAAGTCTTTATAAGGCATGGGAACGGTTCAAGGATCTTCTGATGAAGTGTCTTAATCATGGTCTTCCAGATTGGCAGCAGCTTACTATCTTTCACAGTGGTCTCACATATGAGACTTGAGATAAACTAGATACTGCAACTGGTTATGCTTTGATGGCAAGATCGATTACTCAAGTAAAAGAAAAATAGAGACCATGGGGGCAAGCCAAAATGCTTCAAGCCAGACCAGAAATGCTTCAAGGAGGGGAGTCATGGAACTAGACACCCTGAATATTTTGTTAGCTTAGAATGAAGCATTAACCAAGAAAGTTGACATGCTATGTGCAAGACAAAAATAACCAGTAAGAGTGAATGCAATAGCAATGTTGGAAGCAAATTGTGATTTCTGTGGGGAGGTTCATGTCAACGGTTGTTGTGAGGAATTTGCTTCATTGGAACAATTGAAGTATATGGGTAATGTTCAAAGGAACCAGAATAACCAGTATTCCAACACTTATCATCCGAGCTTGAGAAATTATCCTAATTTCTCCTAGAGCAATAATCACTACCTGAATCCCTCAACTTCATCGTCTAGTAAGCCATCTCATCCTCCTAGCTTTAATAATAAAAATAACTATCCTCCCCAAAATAGAGCTCCACTATCTCAAGTGGAGAATAAGTCACCAATGAAGGAAATGTTGATGAAATTTATGAAGAGGACTGAGGCAATAAGTCAGATTCAAAGTTTTGCAATCAAGAATCTTGGAATTCAAATGGGCCAATTGGCAAGTGCTTTGAACAAAAGGGAACAAGGTAGTCTCCCAAATAATACAGAAAATAATCCAAAAAGAGAGGGCATGGAGCATTGCAAGGCCATTTCCTTAAGGAGTGGCAAAGAGCTTCTCGATGTGGTCAAATCACATAACAAGAAGCAAGGGGTGATTAGTGCAGAAAAGAATGAAAAGGTTGTCAAGCCTCAAGAGAAGGCAACTGAGAATATATGCTTCAGGTGCTAAAGGTAAGGGTGAAAATACAATGCAAGACATAAGGGCTGGAAATTTTATTCCATCACTACCTTTTACTTTGAGGCATAAAAAGTTCAATCTAGACTGACAATATAAAAAATTATTGGAGATCTTGAAGCAACTTCATATCAACATCCCATTCATGGAGGCATTGGAACAAATGCCCAGTATGCAAAGTTCATGTGTCAAGAAAAAGATGCTTGGGTGAGTTTGAAACTGTTGATATGACTCAAGAATGCAACGCCATTCTCCAAAAGAAGTTGCCTAGCAAAATGAAAGATCCAGTAGCTTTGTGATTCCATACAATATTGGAAGCAATTTTTGTAGAAAAGCATTGTGTGATCTGGGAGTCGGTGTGAATCTAATGACACTCTCTATTTTTAAAAAATCAGGTTTGAGAAATGCTCAACCTACCACAGTGACTCTTCAACTAGTTGACCGTTCGTTGTGTTATCCGAATGGAATCATTGAGGATGTACTTGTCAAGGTGGACAAGTTAATTTTTCCAACTGACTTCATTGTCATGGACTATGAGAAAGACAAGGAGATCCCAATCATTTTGGGAAGACCTTTTTTGGCTACTGGAAGAATGATAATTGATGTTCATAAAGGTGAGTTAACCATAAGGGTTAATGATCAAGAGGTCACCTTTAACATGAACAAGGCAATGAAAGCTTCTGATGACCCAGAGGAGTGCTACTTGGTGAAGATGATTGATAAAGAATCTCAGAGGTACTTTCATGATGGGATGAGTAAAAATTGATTGGAGGAGGATTATGCAAAGCTTTGTGATGATCCCCATGAATTCAAACCTCCTGATATTGCAAAAATGGTTGTTACTCAATCAAAATCACTTAAGAAGCGGCCAACATTGGAAGATCCACTTTGAACAAGCACCGGTAAAGTCTAGCTGAAGATTATAAACTTAGCGCTCTTGGGAGGCAATCCAAGTTTACTTGCTTTCTTAGTTTTAATTGTTTTGTTTTGTTCTCGTTTTGTTGTTGTTTGGTTTCTAGTAGTTTTATTGCTTTGTTGTGAATATGATGTTGTTTTGGTGTGAACTTTGTTTCCTTGGGACATTGTGTTGCTGTGGTGGATTACGATATGGTATGGTGCTTATGACTATGTTTGGTTATTGATATTGTGCTGTCAATTTTGAATATTTATGCTATGTACAACCTTTTTTTTGTTGTTTGTGTATTTTATAGTAAAATTGATGCTTGAATTCTCATGTTTTAAACCTTCCTTAGCTCATTGAGGACAATGTTAGATTTAGGTTTGGGGGAGAGGTTTAGCATGTATGTGGGTTCCTTCATTGAGAAAATTCCAGTTGGTTTTATGTTGTTCATATGCATATGTGTTATAGGAGGAAATTTTTGAAAATTTTAAAATCTGAAAAGTTTGAAATTCTTTAGCAAGTCAAATCAAGTCATAAAAAAATATTTAAGATTTACCTCTTGAGTTTGCAAAATCTTAAGTTTTATATATTTTTATAAGTGTTAGCCCAACTACTTCAAAATAACTGAAAAGGTGTTCTTGTTTCTTTGTAAATGGTTTATAGATCATATTCTTTTATTCAAAAAAAAATGTTCAATAAGGGGTTAGTGAAAAAAGGGTTCAATAAGGAAATAGTTGAAAGTTTTAATAAGAGGTAGGCTCTTGTAATTAAAACAAAATGAATAATATGCCAAATTTTCAAAAGAAATAAGAAAAATTGAGGAAGCAATGCCCTTGAGAATAAAACAGCGAAGCCCTTGAGAATCGAAATAAAATGATGCCCTTGAGGACAAGGATGCGATTCAGTTTAGGAATTTTTTGAATTTAGTATTATAAACTATTCAAAGAGGTGATGCTTTGATGTTTTTGAAATTTATAAATCAAGTTTTTTTGTAGTTCAGTTAACACTTATTTTTGGTATCTTCAAGATTGCAAACTCTTGAGTTTAATCTTATGATTAATAGTTTGATGAGACTTGGCTTGTTTTAATTCACATATTTTCATATCTTTACTATTCCTAGTTGTACATATTCTTGGTTGCACATATCTTAATCAAAATTTCTTTCTTAGGAAGCTTTAGCTTGAGGACAAGCAAAGGTTCAGGTTTTGGGGAGTGTTAATTTTCCAATTAACATGATTTTTATGCACTTTTTCTTGACATCTAAACCTTGATTTTGCTTGAATTTTACTGATATAATTCTTTTGGCCTCAACTTTTTATAATTTGGAATTCCCTAAGTTCAATGTTACTTTCTTGATGTACCTTTATTTTTATGTTAGTAAATTGGTGTTTTATCTTATATATCAGGGGTGCAAAGAGTGATCACCAATTAGAGGAAAGGAAACCAATGCATTTGATTCCCAGCTTTTGGCTCTGCATTTTAGAAGAGGAATTCTTGCCCAGTAGCTAGCCTAGCACTCAATGCTAGCTATCCAGCGCCGAGGGCTGGAGTAGCAAATTTTTCAACAATTGTCTTTGCCTTCCATCACTGGCAATCCTTCAATAAAATCCATTGCCACACTATGCCATATACCTTGAGGAACTGGTAGCGACTGTAACAGTCCTAGAGATGCCACATTCTTGTTCTTACACCTCAAACAAGGCTTACAATGCAAGATAAATTCTTTATATTGTTCTTCATCCCTTTACAGTGAAACGAGGACTTAATTCACTTTTCAGTGGCTCTTACTCTTGAATGTCGCGATGACCCCACTACCAGTCTCCCTTTCCTTGTTAACAGACCATTTTCCCGTTTAAATTTCTCATGCCTTTGGGGTTGTTATTGTATCTGATGGATCAAGTCAATCATCGTAGGGTCTTTCACCCACTCCTATTTGATCAATTCCCATGATTCTAATGAGAGACTCAAAAAAGTCAACTAAAGCAATTCTTTGTGTGTGGCTCTTGATAACGTATCTGCTATAATATTTTCAACGTCCTTTTTATATTGAATTTCGAAGCTCATCCCCATTAATTTGGTGAGCCAGCTAAATTGGCTTGGCATTGCCAGCCTTTGTTCCAACAGTATCAGAGACTCTTTTGATCGGTCTTAAAGACAAATGACTGTATTGACAAGTATGGGTGCCATTTTTCCACGGCGTGAACCAATGCCAACAATTCTAAATCGTAGACAGAAAGTAGCTGGTTTCTGGGAGATAGCATTTTACTGATAAAGGCAACTAGATGCCATTCTTGTATTAACACATCGCCTATACCATACTGTGAAGCATCCGTTTCTACTATAAATGGTTTGCTTAAATTTGGGAGAATCAGCACCGGTGCAAAACTTACTACCTCCTTTAGTTTCTTGAACACCTTCTCAGCATCATCATCCCATTTGAACGATCCTCACTTTGTTAATTCTGTGAGAGGCCTTTTGATATCTCCATTCCCTTCTACGAACCTGCTATAGTACCCAATCATCCCAAGGAAGCCTCTCACCTACTTCCTATTTTTAGTTGCTGGCCATTCTATAATTGCTTACACCTTCTATGGATCCATTGCCACCCCTTCTTTTGAGATAAAATGACCAAGATATTTAATCAGCTTAACCCCAAGTACACACTTCCCTCTATTCACAACAAAGTGGTGTAGCTTCAAAATTTCGAACACCTTCCTTAAGTGCTTCAGGTGCTCATCCCCATTTTTGCTAAATATCAGTATATCATCAAAGAACACAAGGACAAATTTCCTTAGGTGTTCTTTGAAGATGTAATTCATTATATTTTGAAAAGTTGTTAGGGTGTTGGATAGCCCAAAAGGCATAACCAGGAATTCAAAATGTCCCAAGTGAGTTTGAAAGGCTGTTTTAAACCTATCCTCATCCTTCACCCTGATCTGATCATATCCTGCCTTCAAGTCTAGCTTAGAGAAGATACTTGCCCCACCTAACTCATCAAATAAATCTTTAATGAGAGGGATAGGGTAACAATTCTTGATGGTGACTCTATTGAGGGCCCTGTAATAGACACAAAGCCTCTACCCACAATCCTTCTTCTTAACCAGCACAACTGGAGATGCAAATGACGAGGAGCTAGTAGCAATTATTCCTTTTTGCAACATTTCATCAATCAGACCTTCTATGACACTTTTTTGCATAGTGGGGTACCTATATGGCCGAATGTTAACTAGTTCGCCCCTTCTTGCAGTGGTATGACATGATCAAACCCTGGTCTGCATACAAGCAATTCTTCCAGTTTATGTAACAATTCTAGATATTCATCCATCAATTTTTGGGCTTCTTCACTGGTTATTGTTTCCTCATCCACGTTCAAGGCAAAACATTGTGCCTTATCTAACCATGGAACCAACTGAATACAGTAAGTCTGTGCTTCCTTCCATTGTAAATGTTTATCCGAGCTTCCCGTTAAACAATTCTTAGTGTTAGTGTAGGCTATCAACCTCACCTTCTGCCCATTCCTCATAAAATCCATAGTGAGACCTAAACAATCCCACATTATAGTTCCTAGCATTTTGAGCCAATTCATGCCTAAAATCAAATCACATCCTTTTAATGGAAATTGAATCACTTTTATAGTGTACGATTGTCCCTACATTGCCCATGTAAGATCCTTAATCCACTTTGACCCTTGTATCTTACCCCCATCAGCTACGGTTAATTGCAATAGAGGCATTTCAATAATATGATTTTCCATGGATTTTTTGAATTTGTCACTAACAAAGTCGTAGGAGCTGCCTGTGTCAATTAAGATATGTAGTGGTTTGCTCCTAAGTGAACCTTCAATTCTTATAGTACTAGCACCATTTCATTCGTTGCCTAACACCGAATTCAATATGACTATAAAATCGGGTTCTTTGATTTTCACCTGTTCTATAGGTTTTGGCTAAACTTCCTCACCTTGAGTTGCCAATGTGTCCTTAGTCTCCATAAAGAAGACCTGCACTTTATGTCATTGCTGACAATTGTGTCCTGGTGAGTATTTCTCATGGCAGAAGAAGTAGAGACTCTTAGCCCGGTGTTCATCGAGTTTTGCAGGCATCATCTTTGATTGAAAGTGAAACCGGGGCTTGCCCAATATAGTTTTTTGATCCTGCACGTTCCCCACTTCTTTTGCTCTGTTGGTTGCCAGCTTTCTTGGGTCAAGAACAGATGTACTTTGTCTTGAATTACTCCTAATACTGAATTCCTTGATCTTTGCTAGACGCATCACATCAAGAATAGTTTTGGAGTTAAAGAGTCTAACCTCCCATGCTAATTCTTCTTTGAGGCCCCCAAGGTAACAATCTAGTTTCTATTTTTCTGTAAGGTTGCTTCTATAGGAAATCTTTTCGACTTGTTCTTGATATTCATGTAAGGTCCCCTTTTGTTTCAATTGAACTAATTCCTCCAGCGGTTGCCATAGTGTGGTACCAAACCAGACACAAATGCCATCTGCAAATTCTTGCCAGGTAATTGGGTTCGTAGATAACTTTTTGAAACCATCATACCATTGGTATCCAGATTCGTCCAACACAAGACTAGCCATTGTGACCTTATTTTCCTCTAGGGTGTTATCTAATCCAAAATAGCTTTCACATTTCGATACCCAACCAGTTACGTCATCTTTCATAAATTTGGGTAAACCCATTTTCATAAACCTTGTAGGTGATTGATAATTGCCTCTTGGTAGATTCATATTATGATGTAGGAAGTCCAACATCTGTCGTGAAATCTATGATACAATATCTTGGATCTGCGATAGTTCTCCCCTAACATCAACCTATAATTTGCCCATCCTTTCCTCCGCCTCACAAACTGTAACCTAAGTACGTGTGTTGTCAGCTATGGTAGAAGGCTTATGGCTCTGATACCAATGATACACAGCGATTCAGCGATGCTAAGAATTGTAAGTGCAATCAAGAGAATAGAGAATCAAAAATACAAAGAAGAGAGAAAGAGAGAATCAGAAAATTAGTCAAGGAAGGAGAGTCTGAGATTGACATTCAAAATGCATGCATTACATGGCTTCCACGTAGACTTAAGTATGCCTTGGCAAAACTTGAATACCATTTACGGGAAATGACATTACTACCCCAAAAAGTTAGTCTTATTGACTAAATTACCCCAAGCGTACATTTTAATCCCTAACAATCATGATTTGATTCTAAATAGGATCTTGATAGAGATATTGATAATAATAACAATAACTCATAGAATAACATAGAAGAATGTACCTTGATCCATAGCAATTGATCTTAAGAGAGGTTAGGCTCTTTAAAGTTAGTAAAGATGATTTTTTACAAATTAGGTTTTGTGTGATGAATATTAGGTCACACACTCACATATTTATAGTTATTTTCAAAATCTAAAAACCAAATTCTTATACCCTAAGAGCTATAACCAACTTAATAAAAACTCATTACCATTATTAATTTGGGTCAGATATCTATACATATTATAATATTAATTCACAAATACCTCAAACTAATTTTAATATACCAAATACGTTCAACCCAAAATATACTTTATGAATATAATTAATTTGGACATAATTATAGATAGTAATATATATATATCTCAATATATGTATACATATACAACAATTAATATCAGTCCACCAAAATAATTGCTAGCACTTATTACATTTATAAAAAATAAATTGATACATATATATATATATATATATATACATAAAAATAAAATATCGCTAACGTTTTCTAGATGTGTAGGGTTGGCTTTATGTGTCTTAATCTAAGCCTACTTCTGAGTTTGGGCTTTCTTTGTGTGCTCAACCTCTTTTAGCCATGATGTACTCTGTCCAAAAAAAAAAGGGAGAATTAATAGATAAAAGATCTAGAAGAGATGCACCTTTCTTGACCTTAATATTATTTTCCCCCTCTCAATTATGTTACATTTGGTTGTTGGAATTGAGCCATCAAATTGGAATATAAATGAAAATTTCCCATATTCCCATGTTTAGTTGTTTGAATTCTTATTATCTTGGGAATCAATGTTTCCTCAAGTGAAGGAATTTAAGGAATGTGCATTCCCAAGCTCAAGTGATGAAATAAATTTTTTTATGCTTATAATATAACAATTTGACTATTATACCATATAAAATTTTTAAAATCATACTTTTGTCCTAATTTATAATTAACCTTATTTAGTTGTCCTCAGATATTTACAGCATTTATGTTGGCATACTTGAGAGAATAGCTTTTAAAACGAGCCGAACCTGACATTTAGCTCACTTTTTGTCATGACCCTAATCGGGTACATGACTGGCACGGACAATGCCTTGACCACACCGCCACAAGCCTAATTCCCCTTAACCAAATCACTTTCATTTTTTCTTTGACAATACGCTTCAAAATCTATTTCTTACATAAAGAAGAGAAATCAAGATGAACTCTTATTTATACAAATTCATGATCATAGTTTTACATTCCCATGTAATTATTATTCACATAACATTTTATTAACACTGAGTAGCATGACTTACCAGATTACAGAGCATTGCTAGAATATCCTAATTTCTTACATAAATAAGCCTACCTAAAATGATATTGTACCCCGAACAATAGGGAGGCCTTCGAGTATGTGCACCTTTGGGTAGCAGGAACCACCAAATTTGAAACTGTGAGGGAATGAGTCCAAACCACGAGACTTACCATAAAACCTTACCTATCTACAAACACAAGACATGTACACTAATATATTAAAGAAAAAGATAATGTAAGTGTCACATCCCAAAAATTGAACATGTGAAAAGATACTACTCCTTTGATAAAATTCTCAAACATACGTTATTTACATATGTTCTGTAAGGTTTTACATTCAACCTTAATCGTTCATTCCACACTATAGAATTATATTCATCTAATAAGCAAATATAGACATACATAGTCTGATATTTCTATTTCATCGCAAGCCTAGGAGACCTATAGAAAGTACAGAGCGTTCCTAGTATCCACATCAATAAGTACTGGTATCCCACCAGACAGAAATAGAGGATAATTCCAAGGGGCTTCTATTCTTCAAACGGATACTCTTCTTCTTTGTTTTCTGTATCTGAAAAGATAATCATAGGGAGCGTGAGTTTATTTAAAAACTCAGTAAGTAAATAACTGTACTATATAAAATATCAAAAGTACAAATACCACATTTACTCATATATTTAATTGTTTTATACATTGAGTAGTATGGGACTCAAACCCTTTTAAACTCGTGAATAAGATTTCATAAATATACACCGAGTAGTATGAGACTCTAACCCTTTCAAACTCGTGAATAAGTTCTCATAGATATACACCGAGTAGTATGGGACTCTAACCCTTTCAAACTTGTATTTACAATTTCATCTATTTACACTGAGTAATATGGGACTCTAACCCTTTCAAACTCGTGTATAGTTTTTCATCATTATGCACTGAGTAGTATGGGACTTTAACCCTTTCAAACTCATGTATTAGATCCCGTAGATCTTTACTCATTATTAAGATAGTGAGAACTTCTCACATAGTACAATTTCCATGAAATAAAATCATTTATACATACTCTTATTCCTTTGAATTTCTGTAAAAAAAAATATATCAATCATCATATACTGTCATATGAAAAATTGATCAATTAATATCCAAATAATATTGTAAATGGGACTTATATTGTACTTTGACTAGTAGTGTCAAATTAGCTTCGCAAGGTTATTCACTCACCTTGATGTTTGTCCAAGTTTACCTTGTTCCACACTAGAATTTGTGTAGGAAAATTTCCTAGTAAAATATATTACAAGGAAACATAAGAAAGGAAACAAAATCACGAAAATAGGCAAAATTTTCTGACTGCTACAGTAACGGTTCGCTACAGTAACGGTTTGCTACAGTAACGGTTTGCTACAGTGCCGGTTCGCTACAGTACCGTTGACTGCCGACACTACAGTAACTGCTACAATACCCGAAGAAAATTTTCCAGATTTTTTTCCGAAATTTCTGGTCGCTACAGTAACTCGGTTTTTGCAGAAGTTTTTGCAGAAATTTCTAACAATTTCATCCTTTCCTTTCTTGTTTCAAAACCAGAATTTCAACTCTTTTAACCGATTATAACTCAAATATAACTTCTAAAACAATTGAGATTCATGAATTATCATCAAAATCTTCAAGAACAAAACCTCCTCTGATCTTCTACATAAACTGAAATTTGAGGAAAATAATGAGATTAAAGCTTACCTTTGATCCTTACAAAGCTTTTGAACCGAACAAATAATCAAAACTCTGAAGATCAAGGAAAGGATTTGAGAAGAGGATGAAGAAATAAGAGAAAACGCTTTTCTGCCTTCCTTCGGCTGAGTGAGAAAATGAGGGGGTACTAATGAAACTTTATATTAAATATTTCTAATGGGTTATTCAATAACCCATGGGTATCCATAACCCAACATTCAAACCCATCCAGTCAATTTACAATAAATGGACTAATTGACCATTTTAAAACCACTTTTTCATGAATTTCACCATTCTTAGAATATATCCCACATGGTGCAAATATTTAGTCTAGTCATTTAACTCAATTTTCATAAATAATATTCAAAGAGAACAATTAAATATGAAAATTAAAAATGACCAAAATAAATAACTAAAGTAACGTTGTAGAATTCTACAATACTCTTAAGCGAATTATATTCCGAAATTAACGGGTATTACATTCTACCCCCTTAAAAGAATTCGGTCCTCCGAATTAAGATCTTACCTCAAGTTTCAAACAAATGTGGATATTTTTTCCACATTTCATTTTCTGCCTCCCACGTAGCTTCCTCGTGAGAATGATTTTTCCAAAGAACCTTGACAGTAGGAATTTCTTTAGTACGCAATTTCTTGACTTTTCTATCAAGGATAGCTACTGGAACCTCTTCGTAGGTGAGAGTTTCATCAAAATGAACTTCTTGGGGTTGAATGACATGAGAAGGATCAGGAAGATATTTCCGTAACATGGACACATGAAATATTGGATGAACTCCCTCTAGGTCAGAAGGTAGGTCTAGGCGATATGCCACATTACCCACTCTGTCAACAACCTCATATGGGCCAACATACCTCGGACTAAGCTTGCCTTTCTTCCCGAATCTCATTACTCCCTTCATAAGTGAGATTCGTAAGAAAACCATATCACCTATTGCAAATTCAAGGTCACGTCGTCGGTTGTCCGCATAAGACTTCTGTCTACTCTGAGCAGTTAACAATTTCTCTCTGATCAGTTTAACTTTATTTATATCTTCCTGAATCATCTCAGGTCCAAATATTTTGGTTTCACTAAGTTCAAACCAACCTATAGGAGATCGACACCGTCTCCCATATAAAGCCTCAAAAGGTGCCATCTGAATACTGGCTTGGTAACTGTTATTATAAGTAAATTCAATAAGAGACAAATGATATTCCCAACTTCCACTGAAATCCATCACACAAGCTCTTAGCATATCCTCTAAAGTCTGAATTGTCCTTTCGGACTGTCCATCAGTTTGAGGATGGAATGCTGTGCTAAGATTCACTTTGGTACCCAAAGCCTCTTGAAAAACTTTCCAGAACCGAGAGGTAAACTGAGGTCCTCGGTCTGATATAATGGATATTAGTACACCATGAAGTTTCACTATTTCTTTAACATAAAGTCGAGCAAGTTTTGCTACACTAAAAGTGGTATGAACAGGAAGAAAATGTGCTGACTTAGTAAGTCGATCCACTATGACCCATATTGAGTCATTTCCTTTTGTTGACCGAGGTAAACCTACCACAAAATCCATAGTGATCCTTTCCCACTTCCACTCGGGAATATCTAGTTTTTGCATCAAACCAGGTGGTCGTCGATGTTCAGCTTTAACTTGCTGACAAGTCAAACATCGAGCTACAAAGTCAGTCACGTCTCGCGTCATGCCCTCCCACCAGTAAACTTGTTTCAAGTCCTGATACATTTTCACAGCACCAGGATGTACAACGTAGGGCGAACCATGAGCTTCCATTAAGATTTCATGTTTCAAAGATTCAATGTTGGGGACACAAAGTCTTCCATTAAACCATAAGACTCCTTCTTCATCTACCAAGAAACTTGGTGCTAGACCTTGCCTTGCCTTATCTCTGATTTTGACCATATCAATGTCATTTTCTAAAGTTGCTTTTACTTTTTCAACAAGGGATGATCTAACTGTTAAATGAGCCAGAAATGTACCTGACTCAGTGATCTCAAAGAATACTCCATCAGCTTCTAATTCTTGTAGTTCATGTATTAGAGATCTCCTTATAGTGGCAATGTGAGCTAAACTTCCCATAGACTTTCGATTTAGAGCATCAGCCACTACATTTGCTTTACCTGGATGGTAAAGGATGGTACAATCATAATCTTTCAGAAGTTCCATCCACCTTCGTTGCCTTAGATTGAGATCTCTCTGCTCAAAATGTACTTAAGGCCTTTGTGATCTGTAAAAATTTTACAAGTCTCCCCATACAAGTAATGTCTCCAAATCTTTAGGGCAAACACTACAGCTGCCATTTCCAAATCATGAGTGGGGTAATTCAATTTATGCTTTTTAAGCTGACGTGAGCCATAAGCTATGACTTTGCCATGTTGCATCAACACACATCCTAAGCCTATCTTTGAGGCATCACAGAATACAGAGTAACCCCCTGGTCCTGATGGTAGGATTAAGACTGGTGCAGAAGTTAAACACTCTTTCAATTGGGTGAAACTTTGCTCACATGAATCATCCCAAATGTATTTAACATTCTTTTGGGTTAACTTATTTAATGGGAGAGCCGTCTTAGAGAAATCTTTGACAAAACGACGGTAATACCCTGCTAAGCCAAGAAAACTACGTACTTCAGACACAGTTGTTGGTCTAGGCCATTGTTTTACTGCTTCAATTTTATTTGGATCTACATGAATACCTTCTTGGGAAATAACATGTCCCAAAAATGTTACATGACTCATCCAGAATTCACATTTTGAGAGCTTTACGTACAACTGATGCTCTCTCAAAGTCTGAAGCACTATTCTCAAATGTTCAGTATATTCTTCATGACTCTTTGAATATACCAAAATATCATCAATAAATACAATTACAAACTTATCAAGGAATGATTTGAATACTCTGTTCATTAAATCCATAAATGCTGCTGGTGTATTTGTCAACCTAAAAGACATCACGAGGAACTCATAATGGCCATACCGTGTACGAAAAGCAGTCTTAGGTATATCATCATTCTTAATTCGTAACTGATGATATCCAGACCTTAGGTCAATCTTTGAGAAATATTTTGCTCCTTGAAGCTGATCAAACAAATCATCTATCCTTGGTAAAGGATACTTATTCTTCACCGTGACTTTATTCAGCTGACGATAATCTATACATAATCTCATAGAACCATCTTTCTTTTTCACAAAAAGAACAGGAGTAAGGTGAAAAACTTGGGTGAATGAACCCTTTGTTCAACAAATCTTCCAATTGTTCTTTGAGTTCTTTTAGCTCAACAGGAGCCATACGATAAGGTGGAATAGAAATTGGTCATGTGTCTGGGACCAAATCAATACTGAACTCAATATCTCTTTATGGCGGTAATCTAGGTAAATCTTCTGGAACACATCTGGGAATTCATTAACCACATGTATGTCTCCTAACTTCTGTTCTTTCTTTTCTAAATCTTTGATAAAAGTTAGAAATCCCTGACATCCCTTTCACAATATACGCCGGGCACTTAACATAGATATCATGTTGCAAGGTACATCACTTCGATCTCCTTGAAACACAGAATTACTCCTCCCCGGCATATTAAAGGAATTAACTTTGTCACGACAATTTATAGTAGCATGACAAGAAGATAGCCAGTCCATCCCTAAAATCACATCAAAATCTAACATATTGAGAATCATAAGATCTATCTCAGTTTCCATGCCCCCAACAATTATTTTCCAAGAACGATAACATGTTTTAACTATCCAAGTCTCTCTCATCAATGTGGAAACCAAGAATGGTTCTTTAAGAGTAATCGAATCAAATGCAAATCTCTTGGCAAATAGGGGTGACACATATGAGTGAGTAGAACCAGGATCAAACAAAATACGTGCAACAAAAGTATTGACAGATAATATACCTGTAACTATAGCATTGGATGTTTGAGCATCCTGTCAGGTTAGAGCATATACTCTTGCATTTCCTCTGCCAGTAGCTTGTTTTCCACAGTCACCTTGGCCTCTTCCAGAACCTCTTCCCATACTACCCCCTATTGGAGGGGTTGGTGTTCGAGTAATAGAAGCAGAAATAAATTGTGGTCGAGGTGGCAAAGTAGACCCTTGACCTGGTCTTGTCATGAGCTGAGGGAACTCCCTTATAAAATGTCCTTTTTGTCCACAGTTAAAACAACCTGTACCAACAGTGTTTAACCTGCATTCTCCGAAGTGAAACTTTCCACATTCAGGACACTGAGGTTTCTTCCTTCTAGCTTGAGTACCTCCTCTACTAGAAGAACTAAAACTACCCCTGCTCTCTGAACGAGGCTTAGCCACACTGGCTGTAGAATAAGATGACTTAGTAGGAGTGGCTGGAGCATGTTGCGATGCAGTAAAGGGTTTCAAAGTCCCTGAGTCTTCCCCTTGATCAAAAGATCTCCTATATCTAGCTTTCTTCTTTTGTCGATATTCTTCTTTATTCTTTGATTTCCTTTCCATAACCAATCTGTAAAAATCCGTCCACATAACTGGCGGTGTGCCTTGAATTCTAGCTTTCTTCCAGTTCCTCCACCATTTACCAGCCCTACCCTTTAACTGAAATGAAGTGAATTCTACCTTTTGAATAGGAGAACACCCTATAACATCACAGATTGCTCCACAATCTTCAAGGAAACATTGTGGGTCCTCTTTGGGATTTTCCCCTGAAAAAGTAGGAGGCCTCATTTTCTGGAATTCAGACATTTTTACCTCCCTTACATTACCTCCTCCAACTAACTGAGCTGGTGGTACAATTTCAGCTTCAACAATAGGAGGATCCACTGGCAGGTTAGCTTGTGCAGCTCGACCTCTCATTTCAGCCTCAAATCGGTCAAATTGTTCATTCATCAAATTAATCACATGTGCAATAGTTGTATTACCAATGTGAGCATCAGGTTCGACTCTCCTTGCTTGCTCACTAGTTGCGCCCTCAGTACTTTGAGCATGTAAACTATCACTACAGTTAGGATCATCTTGCACATGTATTGGTGGAATTATGGCCCTCCTTGGACCCATATGCTCATTATTATTAGAAGATCCTTCTGACATTGAACTGTCACAGATCTACACACATAACAAACAATTTTCAGACATAAACAAAATATCACTTACTAGCCCCACTGAAAAGTTATCTATAAAATGACGTTATACTCTACAAGGTCTTTTATGGAACTTAATCCTATGGTCATGCCGCGGCTCATGACAATAGGGAAGGGCCCACAAAGATCACTTTGCTCTGTACTCTATAGGGGACCTATAGAACCTTCCACTGATACCAAATTGTCACATCCCAAAAATTGAACATGTGAAAAGATACTACTCCTTTGATAAAATTCTTAAACATACGTTATTTACATATGTTCTGTAAGGTTTTACATTCAACCTTAATCGTTCATTCCACACTATAGAATTATATTCATCTAATAAGCAAATATAGACATACATAGTCTGATATTTCTATTTCATCGCAAGCCTAGGAGACCTATAGAAAGTACAGAGCGTTCCTAGTATCCACATCAATAAGTACTAGTATCCCACCAGACAGAAATAGAGGATAATTCCAAGGGGCTTCTATTCTTCAAACGGATACTCTTCTTCTTTGTTTTCTGTATCTGAAAAGATAATCATAGGGAGCGTGAGTTTATTTAAAAACTCAGTAAGTAAATAACTGTACTATATAAAATATCAAAAGTACAAATATCACATTTACTCATATATTTAATTGTTTTATACATTGAGTAGTATGGGACTCAAACCCTTTTAAACTCGTGAATAAGATTTCATAAATATACACCGAGTAGTATGGGACTCTAACCCTTTCAAACTCGTGAATAAGTTCTCATAGATATACACCGAGTAGTATGGGACTCTAACCCTTTCAAACTCGTATTTACAATTTCATCTATTTACACTGAGTAATATGGGACTCTAACCCTTTCAAACTCGTGTATAGTTTTTCATCATTATGCACTGAGTAGTATGGGACTTTAACCCTTTCAAACTCATGTATTAGATCCCGTAGATCTTTACTCATTAATAAGATAGTGAGAACTTCTCACATAGTACAATTTCCATGAAATAAAATCATTTATACATACTCTTATTCCTTTGAATTTCTGTAAAAAAAATATATCAATCATCATATACTGTCATATGAAAAATTGATCAATTAATATCCAAATAATATTGTAAATGGGACTTATATTGTACTTTGACTAGTAGTGTCAAATTAGCTTCGCAAGGTTATTCACTCACCTTGATGTTTGTCCAAGTTTACCTTGTTCCACACTAGAATTTGCGTAGGAAAATTTCCTAGTAAAATATATTACAAGGAAACATAAGAAAGGAAACAAAATCACGAAAATACGCAAAATTTTCTGACTGCTACAGTAACGATTCGCTACAGTACGTTTGCTACAGTGCCGGTTCGCTACAGTACGTTGACTGCTACAGTACCGTTGACTGCTACAGTACTGTTGACTGCCGACACTACAGTAACTGCTACAATACCCGAAGAAAATTTTCCAGATTTTTTTCCGAAATTTCTGGTCGCTACAGTAACTCGGTTTTTGCAGAAGTTTTTGCAGAAATTTCTAACAATTTCATCCTTTCCTTTCTTGTTTCAAAACCAGAATTTCAACTCTTTTAACCGATTATAACTCAAATATAACTTCTAAAACAATTGAGATTCATGAATTATCATCAAAATCTTCAAGAACAAAACCTCCTCTGATCTTCTACATAAACTGAAATTTGAGGAAAATAATGAGATTAAAGCTTACCTTTGATCCTTACAAAGCTTTTGAACCGAACAAATAATCAAAACTCTGAAGATCAAGGAAAGGATTTGAAAAGAGGATGAAGAAATGAGAGAAAACGCTTTTCTGCCTTCCTTCGGCTGAGTGAGAAAATGAGGGGGTACTATTGAAACTTTATATTAAATATTTCTAATGGGTTATTCAATAACCCATGGGTATCCATAACCCAACATCCAAACTCATCCAGTCAATTTACAATAAATGGACTAATTGACCATTTTTAAACCACTTTTTCATGAATTTCACCATTCTTAGAATATATCCCATATGGTGCAAATATTTAGTCTAGTCATTTAACTCAATTTTCATAAATAATATTCAAAGAGAACAATTAAATATGAAAATTAAAAATGACCAAAATAAATAACTAAAGTAACGTTGTAGAATTCTACAATACTCTTAAGCGAATTATATTCCGAAATTAACGGGCATTACAGTAAGATACAAATTCATGTAAACCAGTTCTATATATATATATATATATTCGAATTGACTCTTACTGGGCTACATACAATTTTTCCACATTAATTCTATCCAATATAAGGAAGTCATTTAGCAATCGGGAATAATATTCATACATAAGAGTATGACTACACAATCCATTCAAACCATGTATACATACGGGTCGATAGCTAATCGACTCCTTAGCAATTCAACGACTACAGTGCACCAACCATGTGCATGCAGCAACGTGAGACCAAGGATGACAAAGCCCAACCCTATCACAATCACCTGGAAGTCAGAAGTCAATCGATTCCCAAGCAACTCACGACTACAACGCACGGCCCAATACTGTGCATGCAGCAATGTAAGACCGGGGATATTGAAGCCCGACTATATACTCGTGCACATAACACACAATATACATCACACACTTTCACATGGTATAATACACAGTCACATTTCATACATCATGTAATACTTTTAATCGTTATACATTGCCGGGATTTCATTAACTAGAATATATTAACTTGCGTGTTTATCACATCAACAATGTTTACTAATAAATTCATATTTACCTTCTCTGTAACTACATAAGTCATGGAAATTCCATAGGCTTTTACATTCTTATAATTACATTCATTTCTTTCCCAAGTTCCATTTAACTAAAGTACTCCCCTCATACACTTTAGTACAGTTTAATACCAATACAACACTATACATAGACACATGTGACAAATAAACATGGTTATAATTTCCAATATCATTGTGCATGGAACTCCGTCATAATAATTATACTTTATATACCTATATCTCATTTCTACAAATTTCAAAAGTTCATTATTTTCATTTTCATGAAAAGTGGCCACAGATGTTACTCCTACCGAAATAACTTTACTTCCTCATTTAAATGGTCAAGTAGCATTTTTCCACCTAATTATATACATTTAAACCATTACTTGAATGAGTACATCCATATTTAACTAACAATAATTCCAACACAAAACTTAAAAACAACAAGTTTAGCAATCATTATATATATCAGTGATGGTAGACACATATTATGAGATCATTACTTCATCATAGACCTACACCATACTAAAATAGGTAAAAAGAAAATTACTTACTCTAATCATCCCTACAATTGACGAGATAAGTTCACTAGCACAATTACTTTATAATTCAACACATGAACCTCAAGAATCCTTAATAGATACAATAGGATAAGTATATTCAACAAACTTGAAATATCCCTTAATTTATTACATGCATAGCATTCATAATCATGAGGACTTAACTCATAGTTAGGTCATGATGACCCAGTTTAATTCATATAGTTTCCACAATTGCAATCAAATTGATAAAATTGCACCAATCAAGATAGAAGATAGGAAAAAGGGTCCCTCACCTTTGCCTTAGCCTTTCATAACAATTCCTTCTTTTTAAAGATGAATTTACAAGCTTACGATGACCTAAGAAGTATCGAAAGAACACCAAACACCTAAAGTTCAAAACAACATAAGAAATGATCACAAAAAGGCACTTACGGAGCATGCACAGGAGGTGGCGCCCCTCATTACTCTTGGCCTTGGCATACATGGCTACACAGACCTTGGTGCCTAGCCACCCAGATTTGGGCAGCCATGGATGAAGCTTTGAAAAAGCTTCATCCAAGGGCACATCACCAATCTTTGATCTTAAAACCTCATGGATTCACCTTAAATGCATCTAGGCAACATAAAGATGCTCAAAACTGCCCTTAGAACCCAAAAATCGAAGCCAAAAATGAGGAGAAGAAATTTCATGAAAATTTTCCAAGTTTCATTCTTTTACATCTCTAATTTGCTCCCAATGATTCAACCATGTTTGCAAGGGTTATCATCTATCAAGACTTTAGAGTATAAATACTACATCAGTTGACCCATAGAACCATCATCCACAATTTTCTCCAATCTAGCAAACCTAGGGTTTTTCCTTCTTGGAGGAATGGAGGAGAAGAAGAGATGAAGAGATTTACTTACTCAACTCTCATGCTTCTAACTTCTATCCTTGAGCAATGTATCTGGTTGAATGTTGGAGATGATTGCTTGAGTGCTTCGCCGAAAAGAGGGAGAGGGAGAGCTACGTGAGAGGCAGAAATGAAAATGGATGAAGGAGGAAAGAGATGTGTGTTTTAATTAGTGTGGTATGGGCCCCACTTCATAATTTTCAATTTGGTCCTTTGGTAGTCACCATAATTAGGAATTTGCAAAAAAATTGAAAGAGTCTATCAAAGTTAAGGCACTTACTACAATTTCATCAATACACATCATCCTAACCACTTTTTCTAAGATCCCAAAATTTTCACATTCATTCACTTTAATCCTCTCAATGCCTTATAACCCACTCTAGCCTCAACTCCAACATTCTTAAGGCATCGAACTCATGATTTGTCCTTATAAAACTTATTCTTCCCTAATGGTTCTTGTTCAATCTGCTTTGTTTTTTTTAAGAGTACTCTACACTTTCTTTTCCTTTCACTTTAGTTCTTGAACATGCCCTTTTCACCCCCAGTATTTATGTACTTTTGATTACACAATAATACCTGGGGTATTACACTTTTAGGGTGGGTTGGGTTTATGAAAAGAGGCATGTTTTTATTCGAGTTTTTTAGGCCCAATATGGTTAACCAACGAGTTACCTGCGAACGCATTATCTTTTTTTTTTTAAATGATTTACACTTAGTTACATTTACTACTCAGACTCAGCCTTTAGTTTCTATTCTAACCCAGTAACCTTAGCAGCTTCAGTTACCCTTTAGTGACACACACAGCCACAGCAGCAGTCATCCTGGTCCCGCACTTTCCTCATTGTCTTCCACTCCTCCTTCATTTCGATGACGTTATTCTCCAATTGCTGTCTGGAAACACACACACACAACAACTATCTCGCATCGTCCTTCGTCCTCCTCATCATTGACCATCATGTTCCACAATAGTGAGAGACTACTCCACTCCGGCGATGTTCTCCCGTCACTGTCCGACAACACACTCGCATTCTCCGGCTAGGTATACTGATTCCAATAATTTGTTTTCATGTTTAGAAGTAATCATAGATTGTATAAATCAATATGAAGTTTTGGTTCATTTGTTCTTTGTCAATTTCTGATTAGCAGTCGTGGAATACTTGGTTGATTTTGGTTTCTTCTGTAAGAGAATTTGTAAAAGTCAGATTTTTTATTTTATTTCTTAATCAAATATGTGATTTTCTGAAGAGCCTTTAGTGTCTAGACACTTCTCAACTATTTGGTTCTTAGGAGTAGTATTTTGTTTTATTAATTGAGAATCTACCTTTTAGTTGTGCTGAGATTCCGATTGATAAGAGATGTAATATTACATGATTGTAAATCAAAGGATGTGGTTCACTGGAATTGATATGTTCCTGGCAAACTCAGTTAAAGTTGAAAGAAGTAATAGAAAAATCTTCTAAAAATAGTAAGCATGATATTACTCTTCACCAAAAAAAAAAGTGGGCTGGCGGGTTAGCCCGTTTAGCCCGCCAACATGAGGCCTAAGCTCTTAGAAGTTGGCCCATTTAAAAATCGCAGCTCACTTTTTCTTGGCCCGCTTTAATAGCTCTATTTGAGAGTATTATGACCACGATCATTGGTCACTATCAAGGATGTAGTTAAAATTTATTAAAAATTATTTCATATATTTTATATTATATTAAAAGAGTTATTAAAAATGTTAGTGACCTGTTGATTATTAATTATAACTATTAACTTACTAAACAAATTTGGCTTTCAATATGTCTTATATACAATATTTAATATATTAATATGTTATTATTTAATATACTTAATATGTTATTATATACAATATTTAGTATACTTAATTTTTTATTATGTATTATTTAATATTGTGTAATAGATTAAAAAAATTATATTCAATTTTTTGTTGAATTTATTTATTAGCTTTCTTTTATATAATATTTATATAACTTTTTGTATTCATAGATATTATAATAATTTTTTTCTCAATTCCTTTCCATTCTAATATAGACTCTTACAACCAAATATGAATAAAGAATGATTTTTCTATTCCTTTTCATGCTAAACCAAACATGAGAATGAGAATATAATTTCAATTCCTATTCTTATTTTAATTCTCATGTCTCAATTTTTGGAACCAAATGTGTCCTTAGTGATGTAACGTTATTTTGTTGGGTCATTTGCTATAGTACTATTCTTTTTGGGACTTTATTGACTATCATACTATCGTAGTTAGTGTTGTGCAAAAATTCAATGGGTGGCTCTGGGTTGAGCAGTTTAGGTCTGTTAAAAAATGGGTCTAAATGGGTTGGGCTGGCCTTTTTTTTTTTTAAATTTTTTTTAAAATATATTATTTAGTATAAATAATCTCACTTTATTACATATTTATATTTTATAACCTTATATTTAAAAAATATAGTAAATTTGGATATAAAATCTTTTGTAATTTTTAAAAATAAATATATAATTTTTAAATTTAAATATAATATAGTTAATTTTGAAAGAAAGTATAAAAATTAAAATTATTGGTTATTTAAAAATATTAAAAAGTAATGTTTTACATATATAAATATTATTTTAATAAAAAATTATTGAATTTTTTACTAAAAAAATTTAAAATTATATTCTTTTAATATTAAAAAAAAGGGTGACCCGTAGGTCAAGACAAACGATCGTGGTCTTTGGAAAAAGGCTTGCGAACTTTAACGAGCTAACTCTTTTAGCGCTTGGCCTGTGATGGACACCATTTGAACAGTCAGATTTTAGATTTAACGGTTTAGATTTTAATGTCTTTTTTAAAATAAAAATAAATTATAAAAAATTATTACTTAATATCTAAATCTTTATATCTAAAATTTAATTATTCAGTTTAAGACGGATAAGCACCAAATCCAGATAACTAATTTGTAGCATTTGGTTCATACCCAAATTTTTCATGGGCTAAGATTAAGCCCATCGGGCCATGATACCACCAGCTCTACCCCCAAAAGTAACTCTCGTAACCCTAAAATCTATACCGCTCTCAGAAAAAGATCTGTTTCCTGCAAATCTTTCATTCAATACCTAGCGGCCACGCCCACAATCTTCAACCACTCTCGTTAGCTTCTCATCATCCCTCACTCCCGCGCTTCGCTTCTATAGAGAGAGAGAGAGAGAGAGAGAGAGAGAGACGCAACGTAGATATTGTTTGCTTTCTGTGTGAGTGAATCCCATTCCCATGGCTGAGGAGCAGGTTATGGCAGCAGGAGCGAGCCCTGTTCCCTCTGATCTCAAGCGCAAGTTTGAAGATTTGGATCCTGAAGCTCCCCAAAAACAAAGCACCGATCAACAACAGCATCTTGAATCGAACGAAAATTGCAAGTCGGAGCCCGATGACGGTGAAAAGGCCGATGCGGCGGTTTCCGATGAGGGCGAGAAGAAACGTCCTCGCATCGACGAGAAGCTCGATGGACCTGGTACTGTCACAAGTCCATTTAATTTGCAGCTCTCTCACTTGTTATAATGGTGATGAAAAAACGAAAAAGACAAATGTCCTCTTCAATAACATTATAAGATAAATTTCTATCATTCTTTCCCTGAGTTTAATAAGAGAACTATACGGATGATATATTTATGGCCTAAGGAATGATGTTTGCATCATATTTTCTGTCCCATCATGGGTATTAAGTGAAATGCTTTGTCTTGTGTACATCCCATCAAGCAAAGCCAAGTTCTTGTGCATTAAGTATGAAAATTCATTTAATTATTTTTCTTCCTTTTCATTTTGTGTTTTATGGAGTTCTCGGTGTAAATGGTCATTATCTTGCAAGAAACTCGTTACTAATTCTATGCTTTTGGCATCGGTAGCTAGTAAAAATGGGTACCAAGATGAGCAGGTTGGTGAACCCACAAAGGAAAAAGGGGAAGGGTCCTCTCCTGCGAATGTTCCTTCACAGGATGATCAACTTGCATCCAACGACCTCCCAGAGGCGGCCACTGATGAACAAACCTCTGGTGAAATTCCTGAGCAAGCAGTTGCCAAAGAATTTCCTGTTGAGGACTCAGGACGGGAAAATGCTGTGGAACAATCTAAAGAAACTCAACAACCCTCTGTGGAGTCAACTGAGCAAGATTTTTCTGCCGGAGAAAAGCCACCTGAATCTGTTGATACTGTGACTAATAATGTGGTGGCTTCCAACAATAAGGTGCTTACTATGAGTTTAATTATATGTGTAGCGTTCTTTTGATATTAGAAGATCATCTATATTCTTATTATTCTGTGTTTTGCATTAAAATGTTGCTCCTTTTTATTTATCTGAATATTTTGCACTTGCTTTCAGCATGACGCTTCTGCTGGGCAAGAGCAACCAACATCTGGGGCTGAGATAACAACATGGAAAATTGAAGTTCCCAACAATAAGGTTCGTGAATTTTGCATGACATCTGTAACATGTACGTCATTGGGCTGAGCATGTTAGATAATTAACAATTATTCTCAATATTAGTGGAGAATTGGATATTTTATCTGCTGAACTTTTTTTTGCAGCTGAACTATATCCTTGTTATGGTTTCTGTCATTCTTTTTGTTGCATTGATATTGCAGTCTATGAAGCATGGATAGGCATAGTGGTCACATATGCTTATGTGTTTCAGTGTCTCTGAACTGTAAACATGGTTGATATGTATGGTGGTATCGGTTATTAACCACTGCCATTTCTTCTTCTTGAGTTAAAGAAAAATCATGTCTGTTTGCATTTGAGATTTTTTCCCTATTGCCTAGTGAGCAAGACAACTATGAAAGTGAGAAGAAGATTAAGATGAGTGTTAGTGAAATGTGTTGATCCACACTCAGTAGTACTTTGCTGCGACATACTAGGGTTAGAACATAGAAGAAAATTAAAACACAGAAGAAAATTAAAACATGGGTAAAACATGGCTGGCAGCTGGGAGATGTTTGTTTAGAAAAAGTCTAGGTTTATTCAATTAGGTGGGCTTTTGTTTGTAGTCTTTCAAGAGTTTTATGTGATTTTAATTTTTAAACAACCTGGAAACCAATTTAAACAGATATCTTCATTAACATTATGCTTTTTTTCAATAATATACCATCCATTGTATTTATATTAACATTTTTCTTCTTTTTTTTTTGATATTCGCTTAAAATACAAGTATTTTTACATAATCGATTAAAGCTTAATATTTCATTTTTTTTAATCAAAAAAGAAATATTATTAGAAAGAGAGAGGGTTACAAAAAGGAGAAAAGGCAGGGTGGGGGAACAAAGGGAAAAAGGAGGACAAGATATCCTCCTAGAAAAACAAAAATAGGAAACAAAATCAAACCGACAAGGCCAAAAACAAGGCTAGTACAATTATGCCCTCCATTTTTATAAACATTTACAAAAGGCGCCCCCTTAAAAAATTCATTAGCTGAAACCCAAAGAGAAGCGACGAAACAAACTCTATCCCACAACAGATGAGGAGGAAGAAAGCTTTGTTTAAACACTCTAGCATTCCTCTCTGTCGAAAGACACCACATAGTCACATACACAGCTGCTTTCCACAAAATCTTACTCTCCTTTCTCACACCAAAACCCAAAAAGTTAATGTCAAAGAAGGCACCAAGATCCTTGGGGCAAACCCAACTTTCCTCAATGAGACCAAATAATCTGTTCCAAATAGCTCAAGCTATCTCGCAATGTAAGAACAAATGACTATTAGTGTCAGAGTTCTTAAAACACATAACACAAACATTAGGAGATAAAATGTTAGAAGGTTGCCTAATCTGGTGCATATCATTTGTATTAATTCTATTGAGCAAAGCAGTCCAAATAAAAGCCTTCACCATAATAATATTTCATTATTTGTTTTGGTTTTATATTTCTTTTAATTTATCTGAAAAAAATTACACATTATGTGTTCTGTCCTCAATTTTGGAATCACTTGGATTTTCTTGATAAGTATAAACTCCGCTTGTTGAAGGTTTGTACTGGTTTGACTTTTGGAACTATGTAGTATGAATGTATACAACCTTATGGCTGCCTCTTATTTTCTTAATGCTATAATGCTAATGTTATATGAATTTAAATTCTTTTGTTTTGCTGCTATTGGGCAATGCTGGCAATTGGCCTCTTCGGTATCTAGGTATCTTGGGTTTTTAAGGAAATCAGGACAGATGATCTTGGGCATATTATGTGATTACCTATTTCTTTGGTGTGCTGTATTTGTTCGGAGAGATAATGCTGGGGTGTTTTAAGTTTCCCAAGTGTGGAACCGCTTTAGCTTGTCCACCATTTGGTTCTGGGCTTTGTTTTCACACTTATAGGTTCTTTATCTTGTTGAAAAGTGATGATATTCCTCCCTCCTTTTCTTTTGGTTATTTAATGACAACCCCGTTGAATGTATACTCTGTATAGTTTTACTTCTTTGGTAGCTTTTAACAAAAAATGATATTTCATTGGTCCACACGGGCATATGTAATGCTTTCATATGCACTAGAACCCATATTATGTAACTAGCCGTCCATGTAGTTTTGCAGAGAAGTATTCTTGATGGATGTGAGCTACCCATGTGCAGGTTGGTGTTCTTATTGGCAAGGCTGGGGATACCATAAGATATTTGCAGTATAACTCGGGGGCGAAGATTCAGATCACAAGGGATGCTGATGCTGATCCCCACTCTGTAACAAGGCCTGTGGAACTAATAGGAAGTTTGGATAGTATTGAGAAGGCAGAAAAGCTAATAAATGCTGTGATTGCGGAGGTCATATGCCACATCCAAGCTTTATTTCTACGTTGTTGTTTGCCATTTTCTCTTGCTTGCTTACACTTTCTTGTTTAATTTGGAGATTATGCAGGCTGATGCTGGGGGGTCTCCAGCACTTGTAGCTCGAGGCCTCTCCTCTGCTCAGGCTGCTGCAGGCTCTGAACAAATTCAGATACAAGTTCCAAATGAAAAGGTGATGATGGCTATATTCATGTTTTATCAAAATGGAGAGAAGATTAGTGTCTCTATTTATGGATGATAAGTAGAGGGGTTTGTTTCACTCTTGAGTTATACAGATATCTTTTATACAGGTTGGACTAATCATAGGTAGAGGTGGGGAAACCATTAAAGGCCTGCAGACAAAATCTGGTGCGCGTATTCAGGTAGTTGATATCATATACCATGAATTTTCATGTTCTGAATTTGTGTGGTCCTTATGGCATCTAGGTGGGATAGGATTAATAACTTAATGTTGTGCTTCATATTTAAGATTATAAATTGACATTTTTGTCAGATGTTGGAGTAGTAATTCAATGCATCTGATAAGCCTATCTCTTTTGAGAACTTCTTGTGTAGTCCAGAACTATCTTCTATAAATGAAATGAACTATTATTGAAGGTCATTATAAACAGAAGAATTTAACCACATCAACAAACAACAACAACATAGCCTTATCCCACTAAGTGGGGTCGGCTACATGGATCGCATGACGTCATTGAGCTCTATCAATGACCAACTCTTTAGATATCTCATTTACTAAAAGGTCCCGTTCAATAATTTCTCTAAGTGTCCTTTTTGGTCTTCCTCGACCTTTTTTCACAGGGCTCCAAACCATCTGCTCAACTCTCCTAACTGGCGCTTCCAACGGTCTTCTTTGCACATGCCCAAACCATCTTAAACGGTTTTCAACCATTTTTTTCTCAATAGGTGCCACTCCAACTCTACCTCGTATATGGTCATTATGGATCCTATCTCTTCTTGTATGACCACACATCCAGCGCAACATCCTCATCTCCGCTACTCCAATTTTATGTTCTTGTTGTCCTTTCATTGCCCAACATTCACTCCCATATAAAATCGCTGGTCTTATAGCAGTACGATAGAACTTTCCTTTGAGTTTATCCTGTACTTTTCGATCACAAACAACCCCTGATGTCATTCTCCACTTCAACCACCCAGCTTGTATCTTATGTTCCACATCTCTAATAATTTCGCCGTCATCTTGTATCATTGATCCCAAGTACCTAAACTTTAACCACATAATATGAAATTATGAATATGCTTTATATGAAATTAAGCAGTGGTGCCATATTAGTTGGCGAACTGTTCAAGCAAATCTATATGGTGTTATTATTATTATTATTATTAAAACATTAAAAACTGTCTGCATGTATTTACAAGTGAACAACTGTTATTAGAGTTGAGAATTGCGTTATGAAAAAAATGCTTATCTTGTATATATTCATCTCCAAGGAAATTTAGACGTTATATGATTTGACATGTTTTAGGGCCTTTTCCTGTTCTTTAGCACATTTTGTCAAGTCTCAGTGACATTTTACACTGTTCATTGTGTTTCAAAATCTTTGTTTGACATTTGATTCAGTTTTTTTTTTTTGTAATTGCTGACCTGTTGTTTTGGCATGAGTGAAGTTTGTATATCTCATATGGATATGGCTGCCACTAGAAATTATTAGTAACTGTTTATGACCACATGTTGAATTAAATCCAATCACTCTAAAGTATCATCCTATTTCATTGCTAGTAACTTATGAGAATGATTTTCTTTTTATTTTTGTTCTCTAATTGTTAGTAGGAAAAGAAAATAGAAGTGGAAAAACGAAATGTGTTGTCTATCTAAAGGCATTACTTTTTTACAATAACCTTATAAACTACAGAGAGCAGAAAGGTAAATTCAATCATCTTCTTCATATTCATGTGTTTGATTGATCTTCTGTGTATTTATGATTATAATTGTATATAAATGGAGAAAAGCGGTTATACTACATAGCTTGACATCAATTAGTATGGGCATTTAGGCTTTTGTCTTTAATCTCTTCGCCTCATTTATTTATAAAATTGTTGAGTTTTTGGCATACTATTTTGGGCTTGAACATGTTTGGAAGTTTGATGAGGTGTTATTTTTTGTAATTTATTCTATCAAAAAAAAAAAAATTTGTGCAACTTCGTTACTTTTTAAAATATCACCTTACAGTAATTGAGCGTTGTGAACTTGTGTGGATTGTATGACTTGTTGATTCAATCTTTATGGAAAGGAAAATTGAATTGTCTTCTCCATATCCATGAGTTTGATTGATTGGGTCTTCCATCTATTTATGATTACTATTTTATAGGTAGAAGTTCCTAACCATAAATGGAAAAATGCAATTATGCTACTTAGTTTGACGCCAATAGTATGGACATTTTTAGCTTGTGTTTAATCTCATCGCATCACTTATTTATATATGTTATTTTTAGCTTACCATGTGGGGCTTGAACATCTTTTAGATGTTTGATAAGTTAATATTGCATATAAATGAGTTACTTCTCCAATATCATCCTTTATTACATATTGTTGCTTGAGTGTTTTGTGGGTTTTGAAGCTCATTACTTCAATCTTTACAAAAGATATTACAAAATTTATAAGAAAGAGAGATGGATGTTACTTTTGAAGGAGGTTCTTCTGCACCTGCCTTCTTTCATCCCCCCCCCCCCCATCCTCTCTTTTTTTTTTTAATTTTTTTTTTGGTTGCTTAAGCAAATTGATGTTTCATAATTCAGTTGATACCTCAACATCTTGCGGAAGGGGATGATTCTAAAGAAAGAACTGTGCAAGTCACTGGTGATAAGAGGCAAGTTGACATTGCAAGGGAAATGATAAAGGAAGTCATGAGTCAGGTTTGTTTTTGACTCTACATCTCTTATGTTGAAAAAGATAGCTGTTTTAAAGTCCTGATTATTAATTTAGAAGGTTTTGATTATAATGCTTTTATTAATCCACTGGAACTTCCATTCCTATAATTAGATACATTTTTGTATTGCCTTTTTCCTGTTATATAATATGTTAGGAAACGATGAGTTAATTTATCTGTTCGCTTGGTGAATGTGGCTGATCAATGTGTATCACTGTTATAGACTTTATTTCTATTACTGCATCCGAGAGCCATGTTTATGCTACATGATGTGATGTTTCTTCTTTTCTTGGACTGGCAAAGTAAGCTTTATATTTGGCGTTGAAGTATTGTGCAGTATCAACACACATTACTCATAGGTTTTTAATGTCCTCAATTCGTATTTAACATTTTGGTGAGATACTAACGAAAATGTAATGTCTAAAGATGTAATGTCTTACAACTTCATCAAAGCATGTAATACTAGGTCCCCCCCCTCTCATGTTGGTGACTGATATTGCCATAATTATGAGGTCTTTCTAATCTTCATTGAGAACATTGCTGTTATTACAATTTTAGTATGAATGATCCTACGTCTTCCGTGTTTGAAAAATTAGGGATCTAAAGAAAAATATAATCCATGATTATGCTTCTAGTATTTGGGTTCAGTGCTTCTCTACTATTGTCTTTGCCAAAGCAACACAAATTTGAGGTCATAACATGATTTTCTGCAAGGAATCTTTACATGTATGTGATGCCTGCATGATCCATTTATGGAAGTATTATATCAATTGCTGCCCTAGGGGTGAGAGATAGATGACCTAAAACAGTGCCTCTGAGTTTGGAAATTGATCAATGATCCATGCCAAGGTCAATTGAATTCTTCTAGCAAGATCATATATGCAAACCAAGATGTCAGTTGCAATGATTTATTTATCTTGAAGGTGCCAATTTTGCATTGGTTGGCTTTAAAAATGCAGATTTGGCTATTGCCTTTTCCCTGGGGTCAGCATTGCTTTCTTGATGTAGCATTAACAACATATTGACTCTCATCCACCGAAGAGAGGTGGCAGGCATTAGAACCTCGGATTGCAGGATGTTAATGGTTGGTAAGATTGCTTCAAGACTTGAAAGTTAAAAATCATGATAAAGACTATGTTGTACTAGACTTGGTAATCAAATAGAGCCCCGTATTATTTGCATGAGACCTTTTGGAAGAAAGTTTCATACCTGGTGAAGTCATGATATCATGATTCTTTTAATTGTGCTGGAGCTGTATTCTTGTGCATCTCTATGAATTTATGTGCTGAAAATTACTAATTTAAACAATCAATGTCATCTGGTATGCATCGAGGTTGGAGCAATTGCTATTCTAGTAAGCCATGTGACTAGGATTAGTGCAAGTATATCATGTTACGTTCTTTCTAACAACCAAATCTTTTTGCTTGATGATACTTGAGGATGAAAGATCCAGCATATTTGGTGCTGCGTAGTTGGTGTTGATAGTAATGAAGCTCAAATACATCTCTAATTGATGAAGTTGGTTCATTAAAGCTTGAATTTTCGATGTCAATGTACGTAATTTAGTATTAATGCTGATATGATTTGATGTAAATGACTAATATTAATTGCTCAAATGTGTCTGTGGAACTTCATAGGAGAGTGGCAAGCTTTCATGGTTTAATTGTTTCTATACAGTTAATATTCTCTCATTTCTATTGGAGGTCTATGACTTCATATTTTATGCCTGACTAGTGGTCATAGGCAATCTGACATTCAGTATATGCATTGGTCCCTCATGATATATCGACCTGATAGTTTGTTTCCCATCTCCACTGTTTTCAATTTTGAACAGTATCTAAGAGTAAAGTAGTATGTTGTTAAAACACAATTTAAATTATGAGATGTCTTGTAAGATCAGCTAGCTTTGGCTACTTGAATTAATTGATAGAAGACTCCCAAGAAATTGATGGATGGTGGGGGTGAGATGTAGCTCCTATAGATGCTTGTTCTCAATTTTGCTTTGGGCACTTTCAGGCTCCTTCCTATTTCCCCCTTTTGTGCTGAGGTGAGATCTTTTTCTCCGAGATAAGATCTAACATATGGTGTGGTTCTATCTGGAGTTTAGTTGATTAGCTTCTGTGGTTTCACACTATATGTGACATGCTATAGGCAATGCACTACTTTGATGGCCTGCTGTATGTTATTTTGTCAGATCCTTGCTGTTTCTGATTTATTTATTTAAACAATTCTGATGGTTGTGTATGTGCACTATGGACAGTCTTGCAATTCAAGTAATGAATTTGGCTTTCTTCCTAGCATGTTATATATTTTTTTAAGTAACTCTTAAGTATTTACTGATATTGAATCTATTCGTTCCTATTTTCTTAATGGGAAAGAAAGATGCCTTTGATCTCATGATTTTGAGTAGATGCTATGGTCTCCCGTTAAAGCAGTATCTTCTTTGTTGATTCTATCCCACTGAATCACATTTTTCTTTTCTGATTACGAATTGTTTCCAATTAACTGATAAATCCAATTTCTGCTTTGTTTGGATAGCCTGTCAGGCCATCAACTGGTGGTTTTGGCCAGCAGGGTTACCGTCCACCCCGAGGAACTGGCAGCACACCCCAATGGGGTCAGCGAGGTTCTCATTATGCTCACCCTACAGCTTATGATAATCAGCAACGGGGACCATATCATTCTCATAATCCACAGTATGCACCTCCCCCATATGGAAATTATCCTCAGCATATGGCTCCAAGAGGTAACTTCGGCTCTGGTTGGGAACAAAGGCCTCACCCTGGCATGCAGGGGCCACCACTGCATGGTGGCGGTTACGAGTATTATGGAGGACAAGGAGGTCATTTATCCGATGCTCCATCTAATCCACATCCTAGTTCGGTACCCCATGGTGCTGGCCCTTCCCTTGTATCTTCTATGGGTCCACCCCCAGCTCAGGTGAATTATAATTATGGACAGCCACAAGGTCCCGATTATGGTCATCAGGGGCCTTATTCTCAAGCAGGATTTCCTCAACAAGGTTATGGACATGGATATGATGAATCAAAGTTTGATAATCGTGTGCCCCCACAGCATCCCTATGGAGGACATGTAGGTTCTCAACCGGCTTACTCGCAGGCCGGATCCCAACCTAATTATGTTGCACAGCAGCAGTATGGTAAGCCACCATTATATGGTATGTCATCACAGGGACAGCCTCCGCAATCTTATGGTCCCCCAAGAGCCTCGCAACCAGGGGATATCCCTTATCAAGGTTCTACTCCTGTCCAATCATACGGTACAAATATGCCATCACAACAGCCATACCCTTATGTATCCAGTGGACCATCACAGGCGGCATATCCTACTTATGGGTCTGCCCCAGTCACAGATAGCTACAATCACCCACCACCTGCATCTGGCCAACTTTATGCACAGCCAGGTCAGCCCAGTTATGGTCAACCTGGAACGCAGCAGGCAGCCAGTTATGGACAAGTTGCCCCTGCTGGGGGTTATGGGGCATATCCATCTTCGCAGCAGGTTTACACTGAGCAGCAGCCAGCTCCTAACAATGCAGGTTATGGTTACCAAGCACCCCAAGATCCTAGTTACAGCAGTGGCCCTGCACCAGTGGCATATAGTGCAGCACCAAATGCACAGCCGGGTTATGTTCAACCTGCAGCTGCTCCAACTGGTTATGATCAGTCTAACCCACAGACTGCTGCTTTTGGAGCTGTACAAGCCAGTGCTCCTAATGTATATGGCAAGACATTGTCACCTCAGCCTACTTATCCTCAATATGACTCAACGCAAGCTTATGTTGCGCCTCGATGATTTTTTCATGTAATTGACAACCTAATATTTAGTATTAGCTTTGGTTTAGTATGATGGCTTCTCTTGATGTAACTTGCTTATTTCCTTGTAGTAACAAGTTCGTGTTATAGACAGCATAAAATGTAATTTTGCTCAATGATGATGCTCTGTATGTCATGGTTTTATATCGAGTTTGCTGAATCACATTGTCGGTTGAAGGGTGAGAAATGGACTCCCATCCCACGTCTTTCTGCCCTTGATAATTTAGAAGCGTCCCGAAGGTGCTGTTTGAAAAAATACATTAGCATTAGACTAGAAAAACAAATGAAAAATGCATTTTATCTTTGAAGTTTATTTATAATCTCTGTATGTTGGCTATAAAATTAGATAAACACTTTAATTATTCTTTGAGAAGGCCATAGAGCATCGTCCATTATATGTAATAAGTGGATTATTTATTTTCCAAAAATAATATGATGCATCTTTGTAGGTTCTGAACTTTATGTAGTTATAATCTAGTTTTAATGTATGAAGTGAAATGTATTAGGAAAAACACGTGTATTTAAAAATATTTAAATGTAGAATTTTTTCGGTATTACATAACAAAGTAATTGTAGGAAGTTAGTTAGATATGAGGAACGGACGGCCTGCGTGCGAGGCCCAACATCTTACAATCCAATAGTCATGAACGCGTTAGTGAAACGGTTTCATTAATGCATTTATTTTCTCTACCAAAACACGCCCAACAATCAGATAAAGCCACGTGTTCGCCCCACCTTGTCCATCTAGGTGACTCGCCAGCTCCACACGACTCGATCCGATCGCCACATTCTCTTTGATCGCCTTCATCTTTGGTCGTCTGGTTCATCTCCAGTCACTGGCGATCTTCTGCGTTGTTGTTGTTGCTAGCTTCTTCTATGTCATTTGGTTCCCCTGCATTCCCCTTGCGTTGCACGTTCTCTGGCGGTTTGAGCTAGTATTTTAACATCCATCAATCCATTGGTTTTCATTGTCGCCGATTTGCTTTTCTCTCTCAGTTTTCATTTGTGAATGATTTGCTGGTTTTCGTCATCTGCATTCCCCTATATTGTTGTTTTGTTGCAATGGAACAAAACCTATATTTTTGTTAAACAAAACCTATATTTTTTAAATGGAACAGAACCCAAGTCATCAATATTAGTTTTGTCTACTTGGTTACCCTCCCAATGGAACAGAACCTATATTAGTTTTACTGGTTTGTTGCAATGTTTTATAACCACTTTGCTAGACAGGAGCAATGTTAGGGGTGCCCAACAATGTTTTCCATGGTCATGTTTGAAAATTTACTCTTAATCAGGCAGAAGCAATAATAATTAAGTTATGATGGGTCAAAAATAAATTTTAGATAACGTACTCCATCACCTAAATTCCAAAATTTTTATCACCAAAAAACAAAAAAAATTCTTAACAGTCTTCTGTAACACATGATGAAGAACATTTCTTTATCATTCATAGCTCCACCTATATCATTCAAGATATTGGGTCCCCATAGTAGATTTAGTAATGATTTTAGTGTTGGTGAAATTGTGATTGACATAGTAATAATTAAATATGGAGAATAAAATGAACACTGAATCTAAGCAGGAAGATTTTAGTTTTGGAGAAGGCCTAAAGTTCTTTTATTATCATCATATATATGACATTATATCAAACAAAAACTACAAAAAAGAAAAAAATTGGTCCAATCATTGAATTGGCTAAATTTTTACTGCTTACTTGACTATTTGTGAAACCATTGATAGGAAAACATTGTATTCATCCTTTTTAACTAAACTAGCTAATTCCCTTGACTATTGATCCACATATTATATATTGAACTCTCCTTTTCTTCATCTTTATATTGTTTCTAATGCATCCATAAATATTTCTTGCGATTGAGTTAAAATGGCAATTACTTGAATTTATCACATGTATTTTATTCTATTGAATGTATCACTTGCATTTCAAACAACTTTCTGAGAACAATGATGGAGAAAAATTTAAAACCCAATACTGAAATGGAATTTGATAACTTGGATGATGCATGGAGTTTTTGGGTGGAATATGGTAGAAAATATGGATTTGGTGTGAGGAAGGATATTCACACTAGGAGCAAAATAGACAACACAATCATCACATCAATGAGATATGTATGTTCTATAGAGGGTTTTCGCAGGTCAGGCAAAAATAGTGCAAACACTAAGAATCTCCGAGCAGAGACTAGAACTAGATGTATTGCCATAATGGCAGTGAAGCGTGAGGGTGAGAAGTATAAAGTGTATATTTATAGAGGAACACTATAACACTTGCGTTTTTCATAAGTTTAGAGTACTTTAAATTTCCTATTTGTCCTTTTATGCATGTGTGACGCTGATTATATGTCTGTGTGGACTCTTACACTATGATGGTTGAAATCTTAAAAGGAACTTTAAGAACTGTTTCATTCCAAGGACCTATGTGTAAGGGACTTGGGTGAAAGGAATAATTGTTATGGAAACACTTTGTGAAATGTGGGATAAAGGTTATTGAGGAAATAATTATTGTTGAGCAAAGAAATACTTAGTGAATAATATTTTACCTTGTGTGTGTGAAAATATGACTCGTTATTTTTGCCCAAGTGTTGAAATAGAAAGATAGGACAAGGGGGATTTATATTTTTGTTAGTGAACCAATATAGAGAAGGGAGAATGGGACTTGGTTAGGAAATCAAACTCTTAACACTCTTGTCTCCCCTTGTGCACCGGATGGTCTCTTCCCTCGTCCATTCTCTCCTTTTCTCACTTGGAGCTTTTCTTTAATGCCATTGCCCTTCTTGGCTGAGTAGATGCTTGTGGTGATCTTCATCTGGGTTAGAGACCTCAAAATTTGAGGTATGTGGTCTTTGTGTCTCTCCCTTCTCCCATTTCTTGTTTTTGAGTAAGAACCCTAAGTGAATCAAGAAATTGTTCTTACTCTAGAGTTGTCTTGCACATTCAATGCATTTATTGAAGAGAGATGGTGAGAAGTTGGGTAGGATAGCCTTAAATGCTCCCTTGTCATGAACAAAAAGGAGGAGTAATTAAGGAAAGCCCAACCTATTTTCAAGCAATAAAGTGAATTAGAGTTTGGTTTTGAGACCCATGAAACCCAAAAAACGTTTCCTAAAAGTTCTTGGAAGATTGGATGTGCAAGACCCTATGCTAGGGCTTGAGAATGAAGGATTTAGGGGATGCAGAGCAAGGCTCAACACTGTAGCGCCCTCTATGCACTGCAGTGGTGAGCAGAGTTTTTACAAGGGGTTGGCTACTGTCATTTGGCACTGCAGCAGCAGATGCTATAACCTAGCTTCCCTCATCTGCCAACCAGTGCTGTAGTCCTAGAAACAGCGCTACAGCAGCCAGCCCTACATTCCCACTTTTTGTTCTGTCAATTGTGGTCCCTGTTTCTATCTTTATTCTTATGCGTTCTTTTCATTTAAAATCAATAGGGAGTCATCCTTAAATCCTTCCTAAATCAACTACAAGTCTCTTAAGCTACTTTAATACATTTAAAGCTTTAAGGTGAGGAAATTCTTGACCCCTTTCCTTGTGTGGTACCATCAAGTTTCCATGTGCTTCAACATTTACAAAACTTTTTTGATAAATTACAAGTGATTAATGTGACTAGCATGTATACCTATTATGGTGGTAAGAACTCCTATTGTTGAATTGTGCTTTTGATGTTAATGGACATTTTGTGAATTATAAGTTGGGATTTGTTATGAGAATGAAGTATAGTTGTCACGACCCAAGTTTTGGGCACGTGACTGACACGATGACACGAATCTTATGTCACCATAAGTCTAATTAACATCTCTATTTCTACCCCTTTTATGTTATTCATATAAAATATTTAGTGTACATAAATATAGACAAATCAGAGTTTAAAATATATATATATATATATATATATATATATTCATATTTAATATTTATTCATATATATATATATGTATATATATATATATAATATAGATTAATATTTAGGAAATAACATTTAAATATGAATAAATATTAATTAATGTTGGTATTAGTTAAATTTAATTTAATTTATGAATGAATACTACTTAAAATAAATATATAAAAAAATATCAATTCTTACAATTTTAATGTTTAAAAATAAATTATGATATTTCATTTATTTTCAAAGTCACATCAACATAAATAATCCTGTAGTTTTAAATCTCGATTTCTACCATAATCCGTATAATAAATTCTCAAAATAAATCTTCGAATTTGAATCAAATTAAATACAATAAATAAAGTAGTTTAACTGTCCGAGAATCTTCTAGATGTCTTAGTTGACCACAGAATTTTCTATATGTATAAATTTACAATTTGAAACTTATCTTAATTGAATGAAGAAGTGGCGTTGGAGATTATATTGATGTGTGTATGAAGCTTTGGAAGCATGTGTTGAGTTACTTTTTTGTGTGCTTGATGAATATAATGGCCGACTAGTTGGAGAAGGAGGGAGAGATAGTGTACGACGGTTAGGTGGTTTAGGTTCTAGGGTTTTAAGTTAATTGATTTGGTTTAGATACTTGTACCCTCTTTAAATTTGAAGAAAACTATTTTAAATTTGAAAACTAAATTTGATTGGGTGTTTATTTATTTAGGATTAAACTGAATTAAAAGTGCAGGAGATATTTATTTTAATATATTGTCATTATATTGTTGTCATATTTATCTAAATATTTTCGGAAAAACTGTAGCTTTAGGTTAGGATATTTAGTTTAATATACCATCAATAATTTACTAAGACTTACGCATACTATAAAATTCTTCCTAAAAGAGTTTTCGAAAGTAACACTATAATGGTCCAGTAAGTGAAATTGAATTTAAAACTAGATTTTGAAAACAAAATTTCATATTTTCTTACAATTATCTTCCTAGAAAACATAAACTTATATAGTTTAATTGTTTAAACTCAAAAAGTTTGTTTTATAAATTTTTGATTATCTTAAGTAAATATAATGCATTTAAATCGCATTTCTAAAGAAAATCTTCAGATTTAATAAAATAAATCATTATCCTCAATTTTAATATTATATTGGATTAGGTTAACTAGATAAATAATAAATTTATTATTTAATCTTTTTGCATTATCAACACTTATCATTACTATTTTTATTTAATTATATAATTTGTTAAACTATACATCAATTGTTCACGCACTGTGTCAGGCACTGTTCACGTATCTTTATTTTAAACTTTCTTTTATTCTTATAAATTATTTAATAAATTTATCATACTCCTTATTGCAAAAATTAATATCTTGAGATTTACAAACTATTTTTCATTTCCTATTTCACATCAAGGTTCCCTATAATTTTCTTCATCTACTTCTATCCTTGTACACATTTTCACTATACCCCACAAGATCCCAAAATCTTTCACTTTAGTCCCTAAAATTTTTACTTTACTCCTTATATGATCTAGCATCTCAGATTGCTAGTCTATAGCACAAAATCTTATACTAACGCATCACAATACAACATCATAAACACATTGCACATAATTTGCAAACCAATATTTGTGAAATAATAATTAATTAAAATTTTTTATTGAAGAATTAAATGGCGGATATTACAATAGTGGTGGTACGAGGGGCCTTAGGCCTTCATCATACCATGACTAATGATAGGAGAGGAAAGCCTGTGTGGCCATTCCTCCTCTTTCTTCCAATGGAGAAATTCCTAGTGGTAGTTCGAAGGAATTGAAGTTCCTTAATCGCACTATGACTAGAGAAGAATTAGAAAGCCTATGTGGCCCTTCTAGCATTGTGAAAGAGAGTACAATGAGTAGCCTGTGTGGCCCTCTCGACGATGATGAACGTACATTCTTAGAGTGAAATAAGAGCTCTCTATTATACACAGAATTAATGGCATGGTAAGGAAGCCTATGTGGCCCTCCATACCATGACCAAATTGGACATAGCAAGAACCTTGTGTGACCCTCTCGACTACATGAGATGGAATGTAGTAGAAAGCCTATGTGGCCCTTCCATTATGCAATATTGAAGGTTTTTAAAAGATACATATGTGGTTAAATATACTTTTCACATGATTCCAAATCAGAGGTTGTGGAACCGATACTTTCACTATTTTCTCTTTTGTGAAGATTGTTTTGGCTGAATTAATTTTATACTGATAGGAGCACACTTTACATTTATCTATATTTTTCCTCATTGAGTAACCATACTCATCCTGTGTATTTGGTGTGTTTCCTTGCAGATCCTAAGTTGGTTGTCAAGACTTTTCATGAGTAGTGAGGCCTCCTAGCTCCAATCCTCTTGTCCAAGGGTTGGTGCAGTGTTGTCTTTTGTGTATTGTGGTAATGGGAGTCCGGCTCTGCAACTAAATAGAACTCCTAGGGTAGTTGGTAGATTATTATTCTATGATGAATTCCAATGTATTTTTTTGATCATGTCATTGGCACCAACAAGAGGGGTAGGCTTCTTGCCATGTTTTGTGGTTTTAACCACTATAGAGGAATGGTGACCTTCGGGGTGGTGTTGTTGTATGATGAGACAATTGAGTCCTTGAAATGGCTCTTTTAGACGTTTCTAGAAACTCATCAGCACAAATATCCTCTCACGGTCTTCACCGATCAAGATGCAGTGATGGCTAGAGCATTGAAAGAGGAGATGCCAAACACTGTGCATAGATTATGCACGTGGCACTTGATGCGGAATGCCACCAAACAGTTGGCTAGTTTGCCTAGAGGAAAATCACATATTTTAAATGAACTGTCATGGTGTATGTACAATGCCCTTGATGAAGATGAGTTTAAGGTAGCGTGGAGCAAAATGGTGCTAGATCATAATGTCCAAGATAATTTGGGGCTATCATCGACATATGAGATAAGAGAAAATAGGGAGCATGTTTTTATGAAAAAAAGGCTTTGACCCTCTATATGAGAAGTACACAATTAAGTGGAAGTTTGAACTCTAACTTGAAAGATCTTCTGAACCCAAATGTAGATCTTGTTCTATTCTTCAAGCACTTTCAAAGAATAATGGAGGAAAAACGCTACAATGAAATAAAGGCTGACTATGAATCTAGAGAGAAAGTTCCACGGGTGAGAAACTTAAAGTTACACATGTTAAAGCAACTATCATAGATTTATACTTTACCTATTTTTGACTCATTCCATCAAGAATATGATGATGTTGCTGGCACATGGGTAAAGGCAAGGGATGAAAGTCAGGTTGTTTGACAATATGTCATTTCTTTGGTTAACAAGAAGCGAGAATACATGGTATTATTTGACCTGTTAGATAATACAGTTACATGTAATTGTTAGAAATTTGAAAGCTTTGGTATTTTGTGCTGTTAGGCATTGAAAGTCTATGATATCAATGATATCAACCTACTCCCAAAAAAGCACATTATACATTGGTGAACAAGGGAAGTAAGGGCTGGTGTGATAGTCGATGCGAGGGGGAAGATCATAGTGGAGGACCCTAAGCTAAAAGTAAGCATCGGTTTAGGGATATGAGCCGAGAAGCAATAAGTATTGTGGCTAAAGCCTCTAGGTCAGCAGAAACATCATTGGTGATGTGTATCTTGATGGCAGATATGAGGTAGAAGGTTAATAATGTGCTTCATTCGACTGTGATTGATTTAGATATAGATCTCAGTGCCATCGCTATCCCCACACCTCATTGCACATCACAGGCAATTCAAGGAGAAAGAGGGTCGAAGAAATAAGAAATGCTTTAAAAGTTGCGTTGAGGTTCAATGAAAGAAAAAGAAGAGAGAACCAACAATTAAATCGACTAAAGTAATCATATTGTGTTTCTATATGTCCTTATTTTTTTAACCCTTTTGGTTATATGATCTAAACTTGTTATGCATATTTGGTGTGGATCAATGATGCACAATGTGGACTATCATGCTCGGCACCTCTCGCAACTCAAGCGCATGTTTTAGAAATGAGTTTTATTAAAATGCTAATGGTTACAATTTCATGATCTAACAATATATATTTTTTAGTTTTTCGTAACAATTATATTAATCTATGTTGTTTATTCAGGTAGGTGCCTATTGAACATTCAATGCTATCACTTGAAGCATTACAATTTAGACCAGATTTACCATATACAATCTCTTGAGGTTAGCTCTGGAGTTGTAAAAATCATCATTGTGTGTATTTTGCACTATAACTAGTTTTTTTTTCTTTTGATGATGATGATGGTTGATGTGTATACCAACAGAAATAATTAATGATAGTGTGTTTGGGTTTACTAGAAAAGGTTATTATACTTCTCCCATATTCGTCGAGTGCTTATAATTTGGGATAACATTAATCTGGATGCGAAAATGATTTTTCGTTGGATTGTAGGATTGTTAATGTGCTGTGTTCAATGGGTGTTTAGGTCTATGCAGTCCAAGATTATTCAAGGCTTATATAGTGTGAGTTTTGCCTACATATGATTAGTTAGTGATTTTACACTTTTGGTTGATGGAAGTTGACTATTGGGACACAATATGTCTGGGTGTAGGTCCTTTTTTTTTGGGTCTGACTTGGGTATATGTTAGATAAAGAGAATTCCTTCTTTTGTTGTCTTGTGAGTTTCACATTTGGCTTTTTCTATGAAGTTCAAAATTTGGTCTGACTTGGGTGCATCATCATCATCAATATCATTTGTGCTTCTGTGCTCTATTGAGTCTAGTACCAACAACAACAATCATCAAATCAAGAGGATTTGGGCTGGTGTGTATTTATAATCAATGGTTGGTGTGTTTTCTATTGTCTCTCCCTATGTGTATTTTCATTAATGGATGATGTGTATGTATAATTAATAGGTGATTGGGAGAGAAGCAAGGGAATTTGGGCTTGGGAGAGATGATGTATTACGTGGTGGTGGTGTTCAATGGCATAATGCGGCAAGGATTCTTCATGAAGAGTCAACCATGGCTGCTGCATCTTTGTTATGCAATTGGCAAGAGACACTCGCTCAAACCTTTCTTAATGCAAACATGTACTGCCATTGATTAGTACAATACAGTGGAAGCATTGAATCATTTTTATAAGAACTAAATTTGATGTGAAATAAATTGCTGTGATGGTAAGAGATGCTCGCTCAAACCTCTCTTAATCCAAACATATGCTACCATTGATCAATATAGTGGAGGCATTGAAACTGTGCTTTTCACTAATGCATTCATGGCCATTGGATCAAAACGATCCAATGGCCATAAAAAGATGCTCATGCTTGCATGCTAGGATGAGCATTTGCTACTCACCCTTTGGGATGAGCAGCAAATCTAGACGCGTTGGACAAGGTAACAAGGGGAAAAGGTGGTTTAATGATCCAAAACTGAGCATGTGACCGATGCAGACAGTGCTTAGCTTGCACTGCCATAAGCCTAAATCTTACTTAGAATCTTTAAACTTTTCATTTAATTCTCTATCCTTTGATTCAAAAGCACTCTAAATTACACCTGGGATTAACAAAAATCTCTTTTCATTCATAAACTAGCATCCATACACATTTACATACAAGAAAACGTCTAATCTTAGCTTATCATAATCTTAATCATAGTTCATAATCTTTGTGCTAGTTCCTAATATATTCTTCATATAATATAACTTGTGATGTGGCCAACCCTATTAAAGAGCTTAACTAAGAATACCTAGCTTGACATGATTTCTAAGGTACTTTACCCTACCCTGAACAATGAGGATGTACCTTCGGCTCGAGTGTTGTTGGCTAAGAAGTCTTCTGTACCTGAAACTATGAGGGGGTGAACCCAACCACTTGATTCACTATAAACAACCCAACCATAGTGCACATATATATATATATATATACAGCCAAGAATATGACATGTAAAGTACAGACAACATATATGGAGATACTGATGCATACACAATTATCAAAACTCATCATAATGTATACATCTTGATAAGCCTAGAAAAATCTTGGCACACACTAACATAATAATCTATAAAGCCTAAATCACAAACATTCATGCAATTTCTTTATGCTTCCTTTAGTACTTACATGCATAAATACTAAGGGACTTTGCCGAGAATATAATGTCGTAGGCAGTCAGCTAACTATAAACACTCGTCTATACCTCCTCATCATAAGCAATAATTCAACTTGTAGTTTATTAAGATTAAGATGATACTCAGAAACATATCAAGTACAAAAGCTTAATTGTAAACCATTACTTTACAGTCATAATCACAACATAACATAATATATAAAACTGTCGAACATGCTCACTTGATTAGGTCGTTATGGGCCATTGCTGTAGCTGGCTTTGGTAACCACCAAGCCCACTCAAGAAACTTTGGGTCACTTGGGAAGTTGCCCCACCAAGCCCTTTCGCTAAAGGTGACATTGTGGACTGAAGGCCCGCCAAGTCACTTTTGCTATCGGGGTCGTTGTGGGTCCTTGTCAACCTAGCCCTTCACCTCTCCATGGCCATGGGATTACAGGAAATGAATCGACCGCAGCATGAAAGCTTAGTAGCACTTTCATACGCAACAAGAAAACTCAACAGCACTTTCATGCGCAACATCAAACAACATATATATATAAATATATATATACATAATGCCCATTAGCACATTAACTTAATTTCTTTCATAACTTAACAGTCTAATATATATTCTTTCAATAATTATATACATTACATATCATAACAAACTCACAATATTCATTATCGTAATGTTATTCATGTGAACGTTGACCTTAACATATTGATTCACATACATAAGAATTTCTAGGGGAATACAATAATTTCACATATAATAGAATTACTATTACTACTACTTCCAACACATGAGCTTGCATATTCATTTCCACATAAGGTTCATAACTTCGCCACACCCAGGCATATGACTAGAGATACAAATTCCCATATAAACATAATGCACTTATAGCAATTTGTCATCAAGTTAATGTTTGTTCTACACTTTTCTTGCTATGTATGTCATTAGGTTATTTTTATTTTTAACTCATGTAAGGAAATCATAATTCATCATTCTCACATCATTACATCTAGTCTCAGATAATCCTTATTTAATCTAGACAACAACATTCATGCCTCTACACACACACACACACACACACACACACACACACACATATATATATATATATATGTATGTATATATAATAGCACCAAGGTAGGATGAGAATTTCCCTCACCTTTGCTCAAGCTTCCCTACTAACTTCTCCACTTAAAAAGATGAATTTGCTAGCTCTAAGAGGTAGAAAAAGGTCCTCAAGTAATCCCCCAAGCCTAGGAATCAAAGAAACACAAGAGGAAACATTAAAACATCATTTTTGAAGTTGTTATAGCTGATGGTGCCCTTGGCACCACACTTCAGGCACCATAAACGAAGGAAGACATGGTGGCGCCTAGGTGCCAGCCACCCCATTTGCATAAAGTGGTGCTCAACCTAGGGCACCTTGGGCTCCAAGATTGGCACCTAGGTGCCTAAGGCTGGGAGCCACGAAGCTCCATGTGAAATCACCCAAAACTTCTCTAAAATCTTATCTTTTGGTTCTGTTGCTTCTAGTCTTCAAAATGGGTTGTCAAGGGGTGATTAAGGTGCAATATTTAGCCTAAAGTGCACAAATAACTCACACATAATCAACTCTTCCATTTTCTCAAGAATTCAATTACATTCTCTTCAGTTTATCCTTCCATCCAACTCTCATGTCTACTTAATCAATAGATATCTTTCCAATTAAGTTTATGCCATCACAATATTAGAATGAAAGCCATAAGAATAGCACCCCAATTGATCAACAACAACATGATACCAATTTCCCCAATTCTCTTATCTAGGGTTTGATGTTCTTGAAAGAAAAGGAAGAAAAAGAAGAAGTGATTTGGGAAGAGAATCTTACCTCAAGAGAAGATCAAGAAGATGATTGCAGGAGGGAGAAATTTCCCAAAGCTTGAGTGTGTGTGCTGCTGGCCGGCCAAAGGAAGAAAGATGAGTGAGAGGAAAGAGAAGAAATGCATTAGGAGAAAAAAAAGAGTGTGTGTGTGTATAAGTAATGTGTGTTTGGGTCCCACTACCTCCCTTTTTAATTTGGTCCTTCTAGGTGGCAAATTTTTAAAGTAAGACTTGCAAGGGAATTTGAGAAAACTTTTAATTCACAAGTCGGGCACCCAACTACACTTTCTCCAATATGCACATCATCATAACAAATTTTTCATTAAAATATGAAAATTTTACATTCATTCACTTTAATCCCTCTAAGTGTCTCAACATCCACTATAGCTTCAATCCAACAACTTTAAGGTACTAGATTCATAATTTCATCCTCATGAAGTTCATTTTGACACACGGCTTTCTTATTCGATCCTATTTCTAAAGTATTTCATATCTTTTTTTCTTTTTACTTTAGTCCTTGAACACACTCCTTACACTTACCACATAAGTTTTTCCTTTATGGTGAAATCTTACCCTGTCCAAGACATGTTTTTAATTTTCATTAAACTTTAGGATCTTTTGTCCCTCTAGTCAGAATTCATTAATTTGCCAAAGATTTTCACCCTCATGAAAATATGTACTTTTAGCTATATCGTAATACCGAGGGTATTACATTACTTTTAGAAAGTTTCTAGCTCTCAGAAAGGTGGGACATAGAAGTCTATCTTTAGTTTTGCTTTTTGTTGTATCATCATTGAGTTTTCTACAAGAGCCACATGGCATTCCATTCGCTGCTCACTTCATCTAGCTAGACCGTTTAACATGCTTTCTTTCTTTCGAGAGGAAAAAAGTGAAGTTTCTTTGAAACTTCCCCCTTAGGCTTAACATCGTTCCTCAAGACACGACTTTCTTGCTGTGTTGTATAATCTTAGTTCCATCTTAGGGGAACTAGCACTAACTACAATTTTAACATCCCAGGTTCTCCCAATAGATTATGGCATTGAGTATTCAGATTCAAGCCTCGCCATTCTCGTAAATAATTGAGCTAGTAGTGTTCATTTCTAACTTTTTCACTAATTGATAAGGGTATCTGATTCATACTACCATTATTGCTTGATGCTGGTTATATTGGTCGTACTCTCTACCTATCATAACTGGAACTACTAACGAAATCTAAAACTATTCTATCACTAATATTACTTGGTATGTTAATCAATATCTTTGGGAAGCTCCCCGCTCTCTTAACAATCAGGCATGAGATTTACTCACAATTGTTTCTTCTCTTTTCCTATTTACCCTTGGCCTTTCCACAAGGGTAAGACTAAGGGTTCTCAGGAAGCTTGAACTAGCTTTGTTTGGATATCTTTAATTTTGCCTGTAGGTAGGGTAGGGTCAACAATTTAGCTAATTTTTTTTATCTTGCATTAAACGCGGCTTAGAACTCAAATTCTTGGCCCTAACATCTAATCTTTATGTCATGATAATTCTTAATAGAAGACTTCTCAATACAATTGTGCTAGGGTAAATTTCTCTCCTTTGGCTTCTCATCCAGATATAAATACTCTCATTATTGCCATAATGACTACCAAGGGACTTTTCTTAGCCTTGCAGAGCCTCGTAGATGAGGACTCATAACCTGAGAAAGAAGAATTCATACATTACTAGGCATCCACCATGAAGCACTAGCACTTTCATCTCAGTCAAACATAGGATTAATTGCTTGTCTTTTTCTTTGGGTAATTTAAACACCTCTTCTTGCCATTAAGAGGCACATGGTAGATCTTCCTTGAAGTCTATGGCTCAAAGTGTATGAGAAAACATTACATAACCTATCCTTAGTCGCTTCAACAAATTGTGGCACCTTGGGTGCCATATGTCTGAACTAGTTTGTCCACTTTAGTTTAGGGTGCCACTAAATTCTCAATCTCATGGGCACCTTGGGGTCCAATCTTGGTGCCTTGGGTGCCTATGGCTGGGCAAGTGACTATGGCCATGAAGAAGCTTCCAAAATTCATGATTTTGCCTTTTGATCTTCTTAAAACTCATCCTCGTCAAAACTAAATCGTTAACACTTATCTTGTCACTTGAAAACATTCTAGAAATCCCATTTCAAATATTGATCTAGAATCATTGCTATATCATTCAAGGTTTACCTATATACACATATGCATTTCTCTCTTGAAATTATCAAATTCCAACTTTTCCCTTTTATAGCTTTCAACCTTGATCTTTCTTCCCTCATCTCATAATACATACTCATAATTCAGCTTATCCTTTCCCTAGAAGCCTTAACAACATATCAAAGCCTTGGATCAGGCTCACTATGTGGTCTCTGTGCCTATGTAGCTCACTATACTTGATTACTGATAATACTAATCTCTTGGAACCTCATGAAGCTAAAACTGAACAACTTAAACTCTTGCCCATCCTAACGAGATTTTTTTGCTTAACCTCTTATTAATCTTCCCTGGGAGACCCCTTTCGCTATTCCTTATCTTCCTAAGCGTATCCAATGGAACTCTCTAAGTACTCCAGGTTTTCTTTCTTGCCTTAAGATCTTACAGAAGTCGAGCTTCTAGATGTATCTCTTTCCCATGGTATTTACCCATCAGTCCTCTACCTTTCTCTTGGTAGAAAACTGCTTACAATTTTCTTCTCATAACCTTGAGAAGCAAGATGACACGAATTAATGTCAAAAAGCATAGACCTTAAGTCACTAACATAATCAACAGGTTCTTCAAAAGGGGTAGGACACAAAAGGAAAAGAGAATACATCCTATAAGGCCTTTGGTGAAGCCATCTCTCTATAGTTGTGCCTGGGTTCACAACAATAGAGGAGGACCCACTAAGGTTACCTTGCTCTGTAATCGGTAGGAGACTTAATCCCATTGCTCTGATACCAACTTTGTTACGATCCAAAATAAAAAAAGTGATCGGCATAAATAGTGCTTAGCCCGCATTGTCGCAAGCCTAAATCTTACTTAGAATCTTTAAACTTTTCATTTACTTCTCTATCATTTGATTCAAAAGCACTTTAAATTATATCCGAGATTAACAAAAATCTCTTTTCATTCATAAACTAGCATTCATAAATATTTACATATAATAAAACTTTTACTTTTAGCTTATCAAAATCTCAATCATAATTCATAATCTTTATGCTAGTTCCTACTATATTCTTTATATAATACAACTTGTGATGTGGCCTATTTGATTACAGAGCTTAACTAAGAATACCTAGCTTGACATGATTTCTAAGGTACTTTACCTTACCCTGAACAATGGGGAGGTACCTTTAGCTCGAATGTCATCGGCTAAGAAGTCTCCTATACTTGAAATTGTAAGGGGGTGAGTCTAACCATTGACTCACCATAAATAGCCCTACCACAGTGCATAAACATATATGTATATAGCCATGCAATTGGTAAAGTACAAACAATATATATGGAGATATTGATGCATATACAATTATCAAAAACTCATCATAATGTGTACATCTTGATAAGCATAAAAAAATCTTGGTACACACTAACATAATAATCTGTAAAGCCTAAATCACATACATTCATGCAATTTCTTTATGCTTCCTTTAGTACTACTTGTTGAAGTACTAAGGGACTATGCCGAGAATATAATGTCATAGGCAGTCAGCTAACTATCAACACTCATCCATACCTCCTTATCATAAGCAAGAATTCAACTTATAGTTTATTAAGATTAAGATCATACTTGGAAACATATCAAGTACAAAAGCTTAATTGTAAACCATTACATTATAGTCATAATCAAAACATAACAATATATAAAACTGTCAAACATGCTTACTCGATTGGGTCGTTATAGGCCATCACTGTAGCCATCTAGTAACCTATCAAGCCTACTCGAGAAACTTTGGGTCACTAGGGAAGTCACCCAATCAAGCCCTTTCGCTAGAGGTAACGTTGTGGATCGAAGGCTCGCTAAGCCACTTTTGCTACCAAGGTCGCTGTGGGTCCTTATCAACCTAGCCCTTCACCTCACCATGGCCTTGGGATTGTGGGAAATGAATCGACCGCAATATGAAAGATCAGTAGCACTTTCATGCACAACAAGAAAACTCAACAGCATTTTTGTCTGCTCTACACTACTCAAACATCTATGGACCTTTCAAGAGCTGCATGTCATTGAAGGATGCTTGGCAATTTACAAAGAGGAATTCAACTTCCACCACATCTAAGTCCCAAAAGACCCATATATTCCTTGTCTCCTTGAAAGCGTCAAATTATGCCATATTCGGAAGCATTGTAATCGAGATTGTGATCTTGAACATATGATCATTCAAGATTGTGATTTTTTGAGGGTATTGCTTGAGAGATAGCAAGCAAGATTGTAATTGCATCAATATTGCATATGTCACGTCCCAACCTTTAGCACATAACCGACACGATAAATGAGGTTTCTTCATTATCATAAGCCTAACACTGTAAAACACCTGCTTTCCATATGCATAAAATAAATATAAGCATATAGATCGTTCACAACATCTACAAAAAAAGAAGTCTCTCAAAAGTATAAATCACACTTTTAAAAATGTAATAGTTTCATTTATGAAAGGGGGTGTAATGTTTGTACAAAATGAATCTTCATGTTCATAAGCATTCCAACAATAGTAAACATGACTATGGGAATATCCACAAACACATTTCAAAGAATCAAAAGAGGCATAGCCCATGTTAATGTTATTTGAATCAAAAGGGGGCATCGACCATGTTAATGTTATTCAAAATATCACAACCATAAGCCTCTATTACATCCTATACAACTACAAAGCAATACCTAGTTACAAAATATTAGTAGTTACATCAAAATAAACTCCTGAAACAAGGAAAGAGCATAGGATGCTATCCACTATGTTACTCAGTGGGTGGAAGTTCTTCCTCTACCTGAAGATTTGAAAAGGGAAAGAAAGGGAGTATGACAACTTAGTGGGAGGAGTAAGCCAAGTCTACAATGGACTGCAACTAAAGGCATTAACAATATAAACGTGGGCTAAATAAAATACACAAGTCACCTATACAGACTTTACAAATCACACAAGCAAAGAGTAAACTTTCTAAGACATTTTTTGAGTCCCGTCCACATTGATGTATCCATTGCCTCGTAGCCCCGCTGCATCCTGCTTATTGCTCCTCTGTATATATTTATATCCTCTCTTATCACTCTATAATCAAAATTCATATACATATATGTGTAGCCTACCTTATTGCTCCATGCCAAACCCATGCCTTCCTCCAATATAGCCAATCACAAACACATTCATGACATCATTAGATTATCATACTATTATCAATCGTAAGGACATTTGTCCAAGCAACACACCCAATCAAGTCATGGTAATTTAGTGATTTAGCATAACATACATAGTTACTGTCACAGCCTGGACCTGGGGTTATGATTAGTGCAGACGACGTGTGCCACAAGCCTGATATAATTCCAACTAAACCCAAACAAAATATTTATAAATCATAAGTGGCCTACCCTATTACAGAGCATACTAAAGGAAACAACTTAAGCTAACATAAATTACCTTACCTCGGACAATGGGTAGGCACTATTGCTACTCGAATAGCTGAACACATCCATCCTCGATACCTAAAACTGTGAGGGGGTGAGTTCAATCGACTTAACTCACCAAAATATCTCTAACTAGCACAATCAAATAATCATACTAACCAAGGCAATAGATAATGCACAAATGATTAAATCTAGCAGTACCATGTGCCCTTGCTTCTTGGTACAATCATTTTCACATATCTCAGCCATACATAATTCAAGTATATATATACATAGCCAAACACATAAATAATTCCACATTAGACACCCGCCTTGCCTATCTTCAACTTGGGATTCACTTAATCAAGTACGTACACTAGCCCTTTTTATCCCAACTAAGCAAACAAACCACCCAACCCAATCATTCATGCCTACCACAATATATCAAATCCAAAATAAGATATCACCGATCGTATAACCTAGTTAATCATGCCACATCATAAGGAAAACCACATTCTAACAACATATATCCACACACAACCACATCACTATCCAAGAAATTGTATAATCAACCAAGTAATACCAAAAACTGGTCCCAGATTTCCATCCCTTCTGAACTCTAGCCTGTGCTTCTCCCCGGCATCTATCAGTTCTTGTCATTGGGAACCTATCCTAGGAACTCTGGCTCATGATGTGTATTTCTCGACTGGATTTTCTGATTCAACCCTCTTTTGGAGTACTACTGGACCCCAGAGGTACACTAAGCCGTGAGTCACTACTCTCAATCTATTGGGTCATGTCTGTAACCAATACCAGGTCTATAGGATTATGCCTTCAACTACCACCACAACCATAACCACAACCACAAGTAATCATCATAACACACCAAGTTCATAACTCAAGTATGCCACATTGTCACAATAATATCACATATCAACCACATAATTCATCTAATCACATACTAAACCATCCACAAGGTACATACCAGATATGGAAACCATCACCATTCTTATATCATAAGGGCCTTTATCATACTGCCATATATTTGTCTCAATCACACATATTGTATAAATCTCTACTCCGTAAGTGGATACATTCATTCCAACCCTTTATGAGAGAGGGTGAACATGTATGTAGATGTATGTACAATTATGATCCCAAAACTTGATCGTAAAAGAATTTTGTAAAACTTGAGAAGAAGTAAGTGTATGTGTACATATGCCCACGATGATAATTTATGGGTTGATCAGATCCCACATATGCTTACACGTGTCCCCAATAAGTTCCTAGTACTTGTAAGAATCATAATAACACTCACGATTGTAGGCATATAAGTTAGCGTCAACTCATACTTTACTTGACAAGTGGAAATGGGTTTGTGCACGTACACCCACACTTCTTAGGTATCTTCATACCAATAGAGTAAGAATTTATACATATACCCATATACACTTAACAACATCATACCATAAAACAATACACACAATTGTGTTGACCCTAAGGCTTTATGCCATAAGTTTTGATGATGACAAATGTATTTGAAATGTAGCATTGATATATATAAAGGTTAATTATCATATACATGCTACAAGTATTTAAGCATGACTATGTTATTTAATGTGTAATGTCTTATACATTAATCATGCTATTTATCATGAATTGAACTAACCATTTGGTTTACAAGTAAGATATATTTTATAGGTTGGTTCAAAAAAAGAAGAGTGAGCATTAGATTGAAGAACAAGGAAAAGAAATATCATGCTTTACTCAAGGAAAACAACATGCAAGGATAAAGCTCCAAGAAATGAAGAATTAGAAGATTTGGAGTCTTGAAAGCTTGGATACATCAAGATAGCCTATGTGTTTACATTAGGTATATTTTATATAGGCTATTATACTTGTTCAACTCAATGATTTAGATTTGCATGCATTGGCTCAAGCATTTTGAACAAAAAGATAATGAGATATGAAGTTTTACAAAAGTTAGTTTTTGACCTGTGGTCACTCCTTATATCATATCTCATAAATGAAAAATCGGTTTTTCAAATATCTTAATCTCATTTGATAGTAGACTCAAAGTTCTTTCCAACGGTATATTATTTATTCAAAACGGAGTCCAAATGAGAAATATATGATTATTTAAAATATAGTTTGAAAAACTGAAAGTTGATTTTACTGTACTCAAAAATTATTTTGTTCTGACCTATAGTCAGTGTTTTGATTATATCTTTTAAATGAAAAATAATTTTTGATTAAAACTTAGCTCATTTGAAACTACACTCCAAGAGCTTTCCAATGATATATTATTTGTTTAAAATGGAGTTCAAATGAGGAAGTTATGAATTTTTAAAGAAAGCTCAAAATCTGTATTTCGCTACTGCCAGCCGGTGGTCGACCAGGCAGCTTCTGACTGGTCGACTAGTTGTCCTGAAAATGCTATATTTTGCTACTGTCAGTGGGTGGTCGACCAGGTGACCCCAACTGGTCGACCAATGGACATCTGGACTGCATTATAAGTGCTGTAACGGCTATATAACAGCTAGTTTTTTAAAATCTTATATATATGACCTTAGATACACGATTTTGAGCAAGAACCAAGTACTACAATGACATATTAACATGTTCTATCATCTTTGAGAGAAATCCAAATATTCTTGAGCCAAATCATGCATATTCTCTATCATTAGAGTTATTATAGCTTCATTTGTATTCATCTACTCTTTAGAGAGAATTTCTTTGTATTGTTGATTTTGATCAACACATATATTATTCCGAGTTGAGGTTCGCAAGTACCGGTGTTGGAAGAACTTGCTTTGGGTTGAGGAGAAGCCCGGATTCATAAATTCTCCATTGTGGTTTCGCAAATACCCGGATCAAATTTGCGTGGTTGTAGTGGTTTTGCAAGTACCCGGATTAAACTTGCAATTATAGTGGAAATACTCAAGTGGTCTCTTGAGGACTGGATGTAGGCTTGGATTAGCCGAACCAGTATAAATCTCTGAGTTTGCTCTCTCTATCCCTTACTCCTTTATTTGTGCTTATTGTTATCTATTCTTTATTTCCTTGCTCCTCATAATTATTTATCTTGATAGCACATTGATTTTCTGTGTTGTATTTATTATCCTAAACATTGTACTTTTACAAAAAATCATTTTAACTTCCAATAAAGTTTTGTGAAAAATTTATAAAACCCAATTCACCCCCATCTTGGGTTCCAACCATTACTTTCAATTGGTATCAGAGCTTGGGCTCTTGTTTAAAGACTTAACCGTCTAAGAGTTAGCATGGTTGGATATAGTGATTGGTTTATTTCTGAAAATTGTTCTTTCATAGAACCTCCAATTTTTGATGCTAATCATTTTCAATATTGGAAGTATGAAATGAAAATGTTTTTAATTTCAGTAGACCATAAACTCTGGGATGTTATAGAAAATGGTTCTTGTATGCCTGTCAAGGAAGAACAAGGAAAATGCATTCCAAAACTCAAGAGTGAATGGAATGATACTGAAAGAAGTTTAATGCAACTCAATGCTAAGGCAAAATTGATTATTTCTTGTGCATTGGTCAAGATGAATTTTTCAAAATCTCCAACTGTGCAACTGCAAAAAAAATATGGGAAATTCTTGAAGTTGCACATAAGGAAGATCTTATTGCTGAGGAATTAAGGTATAGAAGTTTCATTGATGAACTTGAAATTGCTCAAATGAACAATTGCAAAACCATTAATGAGATACAACTTGTGCTTAATCAATTGCAAGCTCTTGGTGTTGAACTTACAGGAAAATCTCAAATCACCAAGGAGTTAGAAGAAAAAGAAAAAGGAGAAAAAGAAAAACCACAACCAAAAGCTGAATCATCAAAGAAAGCTTACCTATCTTCCATTTTGGGAAATAGCAATTCTGATGAGGAGAACACAAATGAAGAAGCCAACATTTGTCTTGTGGCCAGAGATAAAGATGAGGTAAATTCATTTGACTACTCTTTTGAAGAATTACAAGATGCCTTTGATGATTTACATGAAGAATCTCTAATACTTGCAAAGAAACTAAATGTTTCAAAACAGAAGAACTCTTCTCTTGAAAATGAGTTGGAAACATTGAAAAATGAATTTTCTATTTCCAAGGAAGAAAATTTTGTTTTTGAAAATCAAAACAAAACTTTGCAAGAAGAAAATTTGATTTTAAAAGCAAATATCTCTACCAACAAAAATTGCTTTTGTACCAAGTGTGATTCTTTGAAAAAGGAAAATAATAATCTTAAAAACACACTTGAAAAACTCTCTCAAGGTAGAGAAATTTTAAATACCTCAGTTTTGAAACAAAGAAGAAAGTTTAACAAAGTTGGTCTTGTTTCTAAAAAGAAATCAAACCAAAAGCATTTTAAAAACTTCTTTGTTTCTGCAAAGATGTCCAATAGTCCATCTTGCACTTGTTTCTATTGTGGACTGAAAGGACACAAATCTTACTCCTGTTTTTATAAGAAAAATCTCGTTCATGGAGTAAAAATGAAATGGGTTCAAAAAGGAACTCATGACCCAGGCAAACCCAAAGAAATTTGGGTACCAAAGACAAAGGATTAATTTGCAGATTTACCTCGAAGCAAGGAGCGGAAATGACTTTTTCAGTGGCTACATCATTCAAACTCCACTCTCTTGCATCAAAAGGAGGCAATAGACAAGTACTCTCTTTCCTCTGCTCTCCAAAATTAGTAAGATTTATAGTTCTGAGGTTGGTTGGTCGACCAATGCTCCTATCAGTGGTCGACCAACGAAGCCTACATTGAACCAACGCCCAACACTAGGAGAAGATCGCTGAACGCTGAGACAACTGGTCGACCAAGGTCCTTAGACTGGTCGACCAACTCAAGACAGTGGGTAAATAAGGCTATTCTAGTGAGGAGTGGTCAACCAGCTCATTCACGATGGTCGACCAATGCTTGACAGTAAGCTTCTTCCACTTTCTCATCTCCACGATGGTTGACCAGTGTGGACACGTTGGTCGACCAGCAGATGACAGTAGATGAAGGATTTAAATTCTACTGCTATGTACTTAATGATCTCTTCAAAGCTTCATGGGTGATCTTATAAGAGATTATTTTTGCGAGAATCTTGCAAATAATCAATCAATGAAGATCATTAAAATTGCAAAAAAATAGGATCAAAAGAAGGGCAATGAGGAGGACAAGGATATCAACATCTTAAGGAGGAAGTTCAAGAAACAACAAAAGTTTGTCAAAATTGATGAGTATCTCTATCCTTTACTTCTTTATTATTTAATTAAATGATACTCCTTGATCTTAATTGAACATTTTGGCAAATCTCTTTACTGACATACTTTCATTGCAATGACATATTGTTTTCTGACATCTTATATACTTGATCACATCATTGCATATAAAAATATGTTAAATACTTAAATTATTTTTTAAAAATACATCATGGTTTGAGCATTATACATATCATATCTTTTGCATAAGCTGTAACTTATGAACCATTATTTATGGATTATAGTTTATATCTGATTATATCTTATTAATCCATATTACCTCAATTATGTTACTATATACTCTGATTATAATATATTTTATCTTGAATGAGTATGTAACTTGCTTCTGCTATGTAATGATGATATAAATATATATATATATATATTCATGTGAAAAAAAATGCTTTTCTAGCCTTAAATGAATATATGTATACTTTTCAAAATACATAATGCCTCTACTGAGATGATATGATATATCCTGGATATAAAATGTTTTATATATGATAATGGATATATATTTTCTTCTACCGTGCTAAATCTGGTGACATTCTTTCAATAAGAATTATTTAGAAAAGTGTTGGAAAATGATTTGAAATTGCTTTATCATTTTTTTTAAAGAAAAGAATTTGGAAATCCTTATTTCAAAATTACATTTGCTAATGTACTTAAATGTCTCTATACATAAGCAGAAAATTATTTTCAGAACTTTTGAAAAGGGAAAGTGTACCCTTATTTCAAAAGAAGATAATGGCATTGAAGAGAATGCCAAACTATCTCAAGAAGAATAAAAGCCTCAAGAAGAAAAATTACCTCATGAGAAGGAGCCATCAAGCAACAATGATGATTTTTCAAAGGATTTGAGGTATGCCAAAAGTCATCCTAAGGGACTCATCATTGAAGAAGCATCTCAATGGGTACTCACTCAAAATCGTCTTCTGCCTATGGATTATGCCTTACACTGGTTATATCTTTTGCTAATCCAAGAAAATTGTTGTGCTATTATATACTCTAGTTTCAAAATGATATATCTTATATGAGTATATAATTTGCATTTGTTGTGATATATATCCTGTTATAATATCTTCTGTCATTATCGTTAAAAGGATATATATGTTGCTTCTATTGCGCTGCATCTTTTTCTACATCTCTTTTTGAAGCAAAATTTGTTTTTCAAAGTAAAAGAATTTGGAAATTCTTTTTGCAAAAGTTTTTCGATAATCTTGTCATAAAATCATTCTTTCAAAAGAGTTTGTTTCAAAAATTGCTTTATCATATTTTGTTTTGAAAAGAAAAGCATTTAGAAATCCTCATTTTAAAAGGATTTCATCTTGTATGCTTCTTATGATATCAATCATTAAAGAAGAACGATTTCTCTACAAATTTTTGGATTTCATGGATGCATAGCATTCTTATTGAACATCTTCATTGTTTGAGAATTATGAACTAACCTATTAAGGACCCAAATTGGTTGGGTACCTAAGATAAAGAGTCACATTGTTTTGTGAGGAAAAGTATTCTCAAACTCAAGCTTGCAATGATGACAAATGAATCTTGAGGATGAAGGACTCTACAATGAAGATGGTGATTCTAATCAAGCGTGTACACTCAAAAATTGGTAATATCTAGCCTTGCTTGAAATCGATCTTTAATCCTTAAAGTATTACAAGCTTTATGTGGAGATTAGATGAATGGCAAGAAAGAGTTTTTAAACTGATTGAAAAATACTTTGAAAACTCATATATTATTTTCAATTTCACTTTTGCACCTCAAGCTAAATATGAACTATAGTGGCTCATCTTTTAAAGGAGAAAAACATTTCTTTTGCCACAAAAATCCTTTGAAGTAACTTTCCTTGCCTATCATCTATCAAATGATTATATGATTTTTGGATCTATTAATCACATCTTGAGCAAGGATATTTCTTAGCTGATGAAGAAGTTTAAAGGTACAAATGACTCTTCCAAAAGGATTGTCAAACTATACAAATTTGAAATCTTCATCAAGGATCAAATAGTCAAGGATTGCAAAATAAATTGTCTATACACTAAGACAATTCTTGGATAAACAAGCTCTTGCAAAAGAAAGGTAAGAACGATCAGTTGATTGGATAAAAGAATTTTGAGAGGTATGATTACTCATCTCAAAATGGATATTATATTGAATATGCTTGACTGATCTTCTTTAAATATATGTCCTTTGCACTTTGGCCTTAATGATTTATATTGCTTCTGTTGTGATGATATATATTATATATATCCTGCTTATAATGTTTTACATCTTGAACGGGTATATAAATTGCTTCCGTTGTGCTGAAATCTATCTTATCCTTTATGAAGCAAATTTATTTTGAAAAAGGACTTTAAAAATGCTTCCGCAATGCGAATATGTTTTATCATATGAAGCAATATTCTTTTTGAAAAAGAAAAAGTCTTAAAGATCTCTTTTGTTGTTGATGACAAAGGGCTATTGATGTTTGATGTATGGATTATGAACTATATCCTTGATTATATCTTGTTACACTAATCCATATATATTGCTTCCTTGGATGAAACGTTTCTAAATTCCTTTTGAAGCAAAATATTTTAGAAAAATATCATGAAATTCTTGAATTGCTTCTACTCTGCTGAAATTGCTTTGCCATATTGAAGCATTATCTATTTTGAAAAGAAAAGGATTTGAATATCCTTATTTCAAATTACTTCTGCTATATGCTAAAATGTTTTTATACATATAAGCAGAATTATTTTCAAAATTTTTGAAAAAGATATGAATATCCCTTCTTTCAAAATATTATAATGCAGAAATTTTCAAAAGGTTTCATATCAAACTTCTGCAAGTTATAATGTTGAAAAATTGAATTTCCCGTATGATTATTCAAAACCAATTTCAAAAGGAAAAGGGATGTGAAATTCAGGGGGAGCTTTGTCTCTGTTGAATATATATAAATGTTCTTGAAAAAGAATACATTTTGAAAATTGGATATTCATTATTCTTTTTCAAATTATGCAAGGTTTAAGGGGAAGCCTAAAACTGTTTCAAGTTTTATCTTTTGGCTCATTTCATTTGACATGAGAAATTTTTTTAAAAATTATTTTTACATGTCAATGAAAACAATGATAAGTTTTGATGTATCCTAACCCTATGCTATATTGACATCTTTTGACATCTTGGCTTAAAGAATGAATGTGCTTTAACTTCTATATATTGTGTTCCTTACACCTTTTTGTTGATGTCAAATAGGGGGAGAAGAAACAATAGAAAAATATGTGTATGTGCTTATAACATTGCATTCATTATCTTGTGATACATATTTTTCTGTGGTGAAAATATGTGTATGTGCTTATAACATTGCATTCATTATCTTGTGATACATATTTTTCTGTGGTGATTTGTCATCATCAAAAAGAGGGAGATTGTTGACCCTAAGGCTTTATGCCATAAGTTTTGATGATGACAAATGTATTTGAAATGTAGCATTGATATATATAAAGGTTAATTATCATATACATGCTACAAGTATTTAAGCATGACTATGTTATTTAATGTGTAATGTCTTATACATTAATCATGCTATTTATCATGTATTGAACTAACCATTTGGTTTGCAAGTAAGATATATTTTATAGGTTGGTTCAAAACAAGAAGAGTGAGCATTGGATTGAAGAACAAGGAAAAGAAATATCATGCTTTACTCAAGGAAAACAACATGCAAGGATAAAGCTCCAAGAAATGAAGAATTAGAAGATTTGGAGTCTTGAAAGCTTGGATGCATCAAGATAGCCTATGTGTTTACATTAGGTATATTTTATATAGGCTATTATACTTGTGCAACTCAATGATTTAGATTTGCATGCATTGGCTCAAGCATTTTGAACAAAAAGATAATGAGATATGAAGTTTTACAAAAGTTAGTTTTTGACCTTTGGTCACTCCTTATATCATATCTCATAAATAAAAAATTGGTTTTTCAAATATCTTAATCTCATTTGATAGTAGACTCAAAGTTCTTTCCAACAGTATATTATTTATTCAAAACGGAGTCCAAATGAGAAATATATGACTATTTAAAATATAGTTTGAAAAACTGAAAGTTGATTTTACTGTACTCAAAAATTATTTTGTTCTGACCTATAGTCAGTGTTTTGATTATATCTTTTAAATGAAAAATAATTTTTGATGAAAACTTAGTTCATTTGAAACTACACTCCAAGAGCTTTCCAATGATATATTATTTGTTTAAAACGGAGTTCAAATGAGGAAGTTATGAATTTTTAAAGAAAGCTCAAAATCTGTATTTCGCTACTGCCAGCCGGTGGTCGACCAGGCAGCTTCTGACTGGTCGACTAGTTGTCCTGAAAATGCTATATTTTGCTACTGTCAGTGGGTGGTCGACCAGGTGACCCCAACTGGTCGACCAATGGACATCTGGACTGCATTATAAGTGCTGTAACGGCTATATAACAGCTAGTTTTTTAAAATCTTATATATATGACCTTAGATACACGATTTTGAGCAAGAACCAAGTACTACAATGACATATTAACATGTTCTATCATCTTTGAGAGAAATCCAAATATTCTTGAGCCAAATCTTGCATATTCTCTATCATTAGAGTTATTATAGCTTCATTTGTATTCATCTACTCTTTAGAGAAAGTTTCTTTGTATTGTTGATTTTGATCAACACATATATTATTCCGAGTTGAGGTTCGCAAGTACCGGTGTTGGAAGAACTTGCTTTGGGTTGAGGAGGAGCCCGAATTCATAAATTCTCTATTGTGGTTTCGCAAATACCCGGATCGAATTTACGTGGTTGTAGTGGTTTGCGAGTACCCGGATTAAACTTGCAATTATAGTGGAAATACTCAAGTGGTCTCTTGAGGACTGGATGTAGGCTTAGATTAGCCGAATCAGTATAAATCTCTGAGTTTGCTCTCTCTATCCCTTACTCCTATATTTGTGCTTATTGTTGTCTATTCTTTATTTCCTTGCTCCTCATAATTATTCATCTTGATAGCACATTGATTTTCTGTGTTGTATTTATTATCCTAAACATTGTACTTTTACAAAAAATCATTTTAACTTCCAATAAAGTTTTGTGAAAAATTTATAAAACCCAATTCACCCCCCTCTTGGGTTCCAACCATTACTTTCAAATTGAACTTGTGGTTGTAGCCTTAGTTTAAAATACATGCAACTGATTAACACATATTCTCCATGTAATTTCAACATCCATTATCATATTGGATATATAGCACTCAAACTATTTTCATTTTCTCAAAGTTTCCGTAGCATACATTTCTATTATACCACATATGTCATGACTCGAACCCGTGCCCATGACCGGCACAGATAGTGTGTTGCCAGCACTTCCGCAAGCCTAGATTAGTAACACAGGATCATAAGTGGTGGCCTATTTGATTATAGAAGACACTAGAGAAATATAAATAAATAAATATAAATTGCCTTACCCGAACAATGGGAAGGCATCCTCGATCTGCGAGCCCTCACGTTGCCATCCTGCCATACCTGTAATTGTGAGGGGGTGAGTCTAAACCATGGACTCACCGCTACCAGCCTTATCTACACAGATATACAAAATATAGATATATAACCCAATCGGGAATATACCCCGATAACACCAAGCTGCCCGAAAGCACGCATATGGTGTTTCCCTTGAATACACATATAACCCACACAAGCAATATAAATTATGAAGATGGATGAGATGCAATGTTTATCCCACTCTTTCCAACACCACATTAAAGACCAACCCTCAATGTACATGTATACCCATGACACCACTTAGCGGAATCACACATGGGCAGCTTCCCGCTCTATTCCCACATCTTTTCATAAAATAAATATGAAAATAAATATGATGCAATGAATCCACACAATTCCACACATAATACATTTAACGAGTAAATATATATAAAACAATATAGGAGAATAACTCCTAAAATATAAACACACATATATATACATATATGTATATTCGCATATAGGAGAGCTAGATAGATTCCCTCACCTGGATTCCATGCTCACAACAGTCCTGCCTTGCGCCTCGACCATCCCTATTGTAACCATGCAAGAATTAATCATCAATGTTACAAAATAGAGAAATTTCCTACCACTACTCCCAACCTTCATCCATTTCTCAAGTAATAACTCATAACTGGTAATGAATCTCTAAATAAAACTTATACCATTGGAAACTAGACTCAAAGATCTTTCCAATGATATAAAGTTCACCCAAAACGGAGTCTGGATGAAGGAGTTATGGCCGATTGAAGATGGACCGAGGTTTACTGGAATGGTTGGCGCCCGAAGCGCCCCATGTGGCGGCTAAGGTGCCAGACACCAAAGTTTCTACTCAAATTGAAGGGCTTGGCACCTAGGCACCCCACGTGGCACCTGGGGCACGAAAACCCCTTAATTCCACTCAACAGTGGCGCCTGAGGTGCCACGACTTTGCACCCTGCGATCTGGCCTCGGTTTTGGGTCAGATCTGGCTGGTTCTCTACTGTTTTCCATGATTTCTTCCATGGGATCTCACCCTTGATGTTTAAGGAGCATTTAGACACCAAAAGCCCTAATTTTAATTGAGAAATGAAGCCAAAATTTTGATTTTACCCCAAACACCCTTAAAACTAGAAAATAGGGAAAAGCTTGAGAAATAGGAATTCCTACCTCGATTCCTCGCTTTCCCTATATTGCTTGGCTTCTAGAGGCTCACCCCCATCACCCGAGTTCCACCCTCTAAAGGTCAATTGTGGAGTTGGAGTGCAGAGAGAGAAAGTAGAGAGAAGGAAGAGAGAAAGAGAGGAAAGGAGGTAATGAGGAAAAAGAGGCGAGACCACCTATATATACTCACCCGGGGTGAAATTACCACTTGCCCTCCAGTTGACCCTAAGTCAACACTAGTAAAAGAAAATTCACAGAATCTCATCTCGAGTGTTTCTAAGTCCTAAGTGCCCTACAGTTTTCCCTATTTCACTTTAGTCCTTCTTTGCATTCAACCAATCTCCTAACTTCCTTAATGCCATCGGTCCACCAATACACTTCTCGATTCTTAATCACTCAATATTCCACAACTTTGCCACACCCAAACCTCAAATCTTCCTATACATACACCACAAGAAAAATATCTTCAGCCCAAAATACTCCACAAAATTAGATTTACGTGGTACCCAAAAATCACAGATTTTATGGGGTATTACAACATAGATTCTATTCTGATAAATGGATTCATCCAAACCTATGTCATGCATAAGGGATTCTTATAATACATGTATTCATTCATTTGCATTATCATAGTAAACAATTCATTTCCACCATCAACAACACTAGGAAATTAATATATGAAGGAATGAACAACAGCAAGGTAGAGAAATCCCTCACCTTAACTCCAAGTTGGTAAATACATCCTAATCCTTGATGTTTGGAGGGTTAATCCTTGCTAGGATCCTTTGGAGGGGCATCTTAATCAATTGGAATTGGATAAATGCAAGAAAAGACAAGAAAAACATGATTTGCAATAGTCTCTACTGCTACAGCGCCAGAAGGTAGAGAGGAAGAGCCAAAGTGCAGTGGCCACTACTATAGTGCCCAAACCTGGTGCTGCAGTGCCAGCCACTAGATTCCATTGCTACAGTGCTCAGCGCTAGTGCTGTATGGTGATTGGCAGAAAGCTTTCCCTTGTTTTGCGAAAACGAACCCAATCTCGATTTTTCTTGATAACCAACTCAATCCTTGACCAAAATCCATGATTTTTGGTTCTAATTCACTATTCTAATAACTAGGAATCATCCCCAAATAAGAAAATCCAATCACAACCAAGATTCATCCTTAAATCATCCATTTTTCTCACTCAAACCTAACTTTACTCATTTTTTGAATTCCATCATCCTCAGCCCCAAATCCTATAATTTCTTATAGTTTCCTTCAATCCTAGGTTACATTTTCATCATTAAACATAGAGAAATGTTTTAAACTAACACCCATGCTTTGATTCAACCTTTTGAGCCCCAAATCAACCCACAATGCCCTATGTTCTAAATTGGGTAAAAAAAGAGAAATGGGGAAACTCTTTCAAGCTTTTACAGTGAAGGTTGGCCGCCAGAATGATCACTCCTACATTGGTTTACGGTGGCCGAAGGTTCAAGGGAGTGAGGCTCCATGGAGTCGAGGGTGAGAGATAAAAGAGACGTATGAGAGAAAAGAGTATGAGAGAATGAGTGATTTTTGCATATAGGCCATAATACACATACACATACACACACACACACACATATGCACTCTGAGGAAGATTACAAAATTGCCTTAAGTCAGTTACATGACCCAACCTCTCATGAAGGCAAAATTGTGGCTCCCTCCGACTCAGATATTTTTCAAATTTTCACAGCACCACATATCCTCATTACTTATTTCCTAAATTTCAATTATTTTTCCTCCTCTACTGAAAGGTTTTGTAAAATAATTATATCTCAATTTAGTCCTACCATAGACTCAAGGCTGATCTCGTCTCTCTCGTTCTCTATCATTCATTAGATTTCACAAGGTGCCAAATTTCTTTGTACCAATTTTCTCCCATCCAAACAAAAAATTTTCCTTCTTATTTCCATACACACACTACTATACCAACTAAGTGTGGTTCACATGTGTGTAAGTGTCATTGAAGTAAAAAATGAGATAATCATAGGTCACACATATTTTTGATACTTTACTCATCCATTTAACTTCAAAATATATACAACAAGTCCTTAAGACAATTTAAAGTAAACAACCAAAAGAGGTGTTTCAATATAGAGTAAGTGTTATCCACTTATCTTGGTGGCAAAATAAGCAATTTCTCTACCTTTTTAGGCTATAATTTGATGGTAAATATTTCCCAATGATGCTAGAAAGGTATAACATGAAAAAGAGGCGAGGAAGAGAGTGTTTGGAATTGTTACAATGCTTGGCACCTAGGGCGTGAAGCCCTCCCTTGAGTGGCCTCTCGACTACCTTGGCAAATAAGGCACCGACCTTTATGAAGAATAGGCGGCAACCTTTGGAGCTAGCCACCATTAAAGATCCTCCTCCTTCTTCAACTCAATCCTTAAAAATCTGCCAAGCTCAATAAAAAAATCAATAGGTCATCATAAATGCTTCCAACTATAGAAATCACTAACAGACAATATCTAACATAAAACAATCAAGCCACAAGCCCTCAATTGAACATGAACTCAAAATCCCCAAATTCTACAAAACAATGATTCATGAGATCTCGTTAGAATTTTCAACCACTAATCATAAATTTTAACATAATTTAGGCTAAATTCATGTTAGGAGGACTCAAGAGAACATTTTCAACGTATTCCATAAGTTAAAATTAAGAATCAAACACTCTAGCTCTAGGGATTGAGAGATACAAATTTCACAAGAAATCTGGAAGAGAAGAAAAGATTCCTGCCACAAATGATGTTTCCAAAGTGGAGGAGATCTATCAAGTAAATGGATTAGAGTTGGGAACGTCAATTGATGGAAGGAAGAAAGGAGGAGGTGTGGAAATGGTGTGTGAAAAAAAATTCTAAGTATGGGAGAAGGAGATTTATATGGAAAGGAGGGACTACAATGAAAATTTATCAGTTTACATATTCATGCATCACATAATCACAAAGTTACCAAAATCATCACATGACATAATAGCACATACAAGAATGCAATTTTTTTTTTTATAATTAATGATCAACTTTTCATATCTTTTAGTTTGGTCCCTCTTAACACACTTAACCCTATGTACACATGGAAATACAAATACCCTACAGATACAAAATTTATAGGTATTACAACATATGATCATAAGACCGTACGATCGATCAAGATTGTAGGATTTCAATTGTAACTGCACCTGATCCTTCATTATTCATTTTAAGTCAAAAGCCAAAAACAAACATTTTTTTTATGAGATTAGGGTCACGTTCAATAGTTCTTATATATATATATATATATATATATATATTTCAATGACTTGTCTTATGTATGAAATTTATATTTTGATGACATTTAGACATAGTTATGTATGATATTTTGCCACTTTTTAAATATATGATATGTTTTATGTTATGTATATTGATATTTAGATAAGTCTATACATGTCTAAGAATTTTAGTAAACTATACAAATTTTTTATATTCATTAATAAAAAATTAATAGGATTTTATGATCATTGATCCAATCTTGTGATTTGATCTATCCAATGCATCTGTTGATCTTGGTAAGATCTTGATCTTATTGCCATATTTGGAAGCCTAGAGAAGAAATTGCACAGGGTGTTGAAAATAGAAAAAACATTGTACCCCCTTATTTAGGTTGAATTGTAAATAAGGTGATTAAGATTGTGTCCATGGAGACTAAATAGATTTTCAACTTCAGAATAACCAGAAAAAGAAAAAGTAAAAATTGAGGAGCGGCAAAGGGGGTTATTTAAATAGTTAAACTTGGGCAAGGTAAAAGCTAGGGGTTGTTGGAAATTTGAAGGGATTGGAGTTGTGAAGGTCAATTGATGGAAGAAGGGAGGTGGAGGTGTGGAAATGGTGTCTAGAAAAAATTTCAAGTATGGGAAAAAAGGTTTTATATGGAGAGGAAGGACTAATATGAAATTTTCTTACTTTACATGTTCAAGCATAAGATAATCACAAAGTTACCAAAATCATCACGTGCCATTACAGCATACACAAGAATACAATTTTTTACAATTAACCATCAACTTTTGATTTCTTTCAGTTTGGTCCCTCTTGACACTTAACCCAATGTACACATGGAAATACATTACTCCACATATACAAAATTTATAGATATTAAAACATTAGATCACAATCTTGATTTTTTTATTGATAAAGAATGTAGGATTTCAATTCTGACTGCACTTGATCCTTCCTTATTTATTTTAAGCCGAAGGCCAAAAACAAACATTTTCTTTTATGGGATTAGGGTCTTGTTCAATAGTTCTTATGTATATATTTTTCATTGACTTATCTAATGCTTGAAATTTAAATTTTGATGACTTTTAGATGTAGTTATATATGATATTGTGTAACTTTTTTAATATATGGTATGTTTTATGTTATCGATATTGACATTTAGATAAGTCTATACTTGTCTAAGAATTTTAGTAAACTATGCAAATTTTTTATATTTATTAGCAAAAAATTGATAGGATCTTATGATTATTGATGGGATTTTTTGATTGAATCTATCCTATGCATCTTTTGATCTTGGTAAGATCTTAATCTTATTACCATGTTTGGAAGCCTAGAGTAGAAACTGCATGGGGTGTTGAAACAAGAAAAAAACATTTTACCCTCTTATTTATGTTGAATTGCAAATAAAGTGAGTAAGGTCGTGTCCATGGAGACTAAATAGATTTTCAACTTTAGAATAACTAGAAAAAGAAAAAGTAAAAATTGAAAAAGGGGGAGGGGGGAAGGGGGTTGTTCAAACAGTTAAACTTGGAAAGGGTTGTTTGAAAGTTGAAGGGATTGGAGTCGTGGAGCTCAATTAATGGAAGATGGGAGGAGGAGTTGTGGAAATGGTGTCTTTTCCAAATTTGGGAGGAGGGGTTTTATATGGAGAAGAGAGACTAAATTGAAAATTTCTCTCTTTACAAGTTCTTGCATCACATATTCACAAAGTTACTAAAATCATCATGTGCCATCATAGCACATACAAGAATGTAATTTTTTTACAATTAACCATCAACTTTTTATTTCTTTTAGTTTGATTCCTCTTGACACACTTAACCCAATCTACAAATGGAAATACAATACCCAGTAGTGACAAAATTTACAAGTGTTGCGACATCAGACCACGATCTTGATCGTATTACTGATAAAGATTGTAGGATTTTAATTCTAACTACACTTGGTCCTTCATTATTTATTTTGAAGCCAAAAGCCAAGAACAAGCATTTTTTTTATGGGATTAGAGTCTTGTTCAATAGTTCTTATGTATTACATTTCAATGACTTGTCTAATGTATAAAATTTATTTTTCAATTGTTCTTATGTATCGTATTATTGATAAAGATTGTAGTATTTAAATTCTGAATGCACAAAATCCTTCATTCTTTAAATTAAGGAAAAATCCAAAAACAAGCATTTTTTTTATGGGATTACAGTCTTGTTTAAAAGTTCTTATGTTTATTTATTTCATTGACTTGTCTAATTTTGGAAATTTAAATTTTGATGACATTTAGATGTTGTTATGGATGATATTTTGTAACTTTTTTTAATATATGATATGTTTTATGTTATGTATATTAAAATTTAGATAAGTCTATACTTGTCTAAAAATTTTTAAATATATAAATTTTTTATATTTATAAGTAAAAAATTGATGGGATCTTACGATTATTGATCCGATCTTAGGATTCAATCTATACTATGCATCTTTTGATCTTGGTAAGATCTTGATCTTATTGCCGTGTTTGGAAGCCCAGAGAAGAAACTGCACGAGGTATTGAAGCAAGAAAAAAAACTTTTTCCCCCTTATTGGGTTTGAATTGGAAATATGGTGAGTAAGGTGGTGTCCATGGAGATTGAATAGATTTTCAACTTAAGAATAACCAGAAAGAGCAAAAGTAAAAATTGAGAGGGGGGAAGGGGGTTGTTCAAATAGTTAAACTTGGGCAAGTTGAAAACTAGGGGTTGTTGGAAAGTTAAAGGGATTGGAGTTGTGAAGGTAAATTGATGGAAGAAGGGAGAAGGAGGTGTGGAAATGGTGTCTGAAAAAAATTCCAAATGTGGGAGAAGGGGTTTTATATGGAGAAAAGGGACTAAAATGAAATTTTCTCACTTTACATGTTCAAGCATAAGATAATAACAAAGTTACCAAAATACTCAAGTGCCATGATAGAACACATAAGAATGCAATTTTTTACAGTTAACCATCAACTTTTCATTTCTTTTAGTTTAGTCCCATTTGACACACTTAATCCAATGCACACATGAAAATACATTACTCTGCTTATACAAAATTTACAGGTATTACACCATGGGAACACGATCTTGATCCTATGATCAATCAAGATTGTCGGGTTGCAATTCTGACTCTAGTTGATCCTGAATGCTAATTACTGGTATATTTTTTTTGGGATTAGGGTCCTGTTAAATAGTTCTTATGTATATATATTTCAATGACTTGTCAAATGTATGAAATTTATCTTTTGATGACTTTTAAACGTTGTTATGTAAGATATTTTGTCACTTTTTTAAAATATGATATGGTTTATGTTATGTATCTTTACATTTAGATAAGTCTATACTTTTCTGAAAATTTTGGTCAACTATATTAATTTTTTATATTTATTAAATAATTGATAGTATCTTACAATTGTTGATCCGATCTATCTTATCCATCTTTTGATCCTGGGAAGATCTTGATCTTATTACCCTGTTTGGAAGCTTAGAGAAGAAATTCCACAGGGTGTTGAAATTGAAAAAAAATTTTCCCACTTATTTAGGTTGAATTGTAAATAGGGTGAGTAAGGTCATGTCCACGGAGACTGAATAGATTTTCCACTTTAGAATAACTAGAAAAAAACAAAAGTAGAAATTGCCCAGGGGGTTGTTGAAATAGTTAAAGCTAGTGGTTGTTAGAATGTTGAAGGGATTGTAGTTATGAAGGTCAATTGATGGTTGAAGGGAGAAGGAGGAGGTATGGAAATGGTGTCTGGAAAAATTTCCAAGTGTGGGAGAAGGGGTTTTATATGGAGAGGAGGGACTAAATTGAAAATTTATCTCTTTACAAGTTCATGCATCATATATTCACAAAGTTACCAAAATCATCACGTGCCATCATAGCACATACAAGAATGTAATTTTTTTAGTTTTAACCATCAACTTTTCATTTTCTAGACACACCTAACCTAAGCTACAAATGGAAATACAATACACAACAGTGACAAAATTTACAAGTATTACAACATCGGATCATGATCTTGGTCGTATTATCGATAAAGATTGTAGGATTTCAATTCTGACTACACAAATCCTTCATTATTTATTTGAAGGCAAAAGCCAAAAACTTACATTTTTTTATGGGATTACGGTCTTGTTCAAAAGTTTTTATGTATATATATTTCATTGACTTGTCTAATGTTCGAAATTTAAATTTTGATGACATTTAGATGTAGTTATGCATGATATTTTGTAACTTTTTTAATATGTGATATGTTTTGTGTCTTGAAATTTAGATAAGTCTATGCTTGTCTAAGAATTTTAGTAAGCTTTATAATTTTTCATATTTTTTAGTAAAAAAATGGATAGGATCTTATGATCTTTGATCTGATCTTGTGATTTGATCTATCCTATGCATCTTTTGATTCTGGTAAGATCTTGATCTTATTACCATGTTTGGAAGCCAGAGAAGAAACTGTACAGGGTGTTGAAACTAGGAAATAAACATTTTACTCCTTATTTTGGTTGAAATGCAAATAAGGTGAGCAAGGTCTTGTCAATGGAGATTGAATAGATTTTCAACTTCAGAATAACCAGAAAAAGCAAAAGTAAAAATTGAGTTGGAGGGAGAGGAAAGGGGTTGTTCAAATAGTTAAACTTGGGCAAGGTTAAAGCAAGGGGTTGTTGGAAAGTTGAAGGGATTGCAGTTGTGAAGGTCAATTGATGGAAGTAGGGAGGAAAAGGTGTGGAAATGGGGTTTGGAAAAAATTCCAAGTGTAGGGGTTTTATATGGAGAAGAGGAGTAAAATGAAATTTTCTCAATTTACATGTTCAAGTATCAGATAATCACAAATGTACCAAAACCAAAATCATCACGTGCTAACATAGCACACACAAGAATGTAATTTTTTACAATTAACCATCAACTTTTCATTTCTTTTAGTTTGGTTCCTCTTGACAAACTTAACCCAATTTACAATTGGAGTACAATGGCCAACAGTGACAAAATTTACAAGTATTTCAACATCAGATCATGATCTTAATTGTATTATCGATAAAGATTGTAGGATTTCAATTCCCTGATCCTTCATTATTTATTTTAAGCCAAGAACAAAATTTTTTTTTTGGTTATGGTGTTAGGGTCTTGTTCAATAGTTATTATGTATATATGTTTCAATGACTTATCTAATGTATAAAATTTATTTTTTGATGAGTTTTAGACGAAGTTATGTATGATATTTTGTAGCTTTTTTAATGTATGATATGTTTTATGTCATGTATATTGACATTTAGATAAGTCTATATTTGTCTAAGAATTTTAGTCAAGTATGTAAATGTTTTATATTTATTAATAAAAAATTGATAGGATCTTACGATCAGTGATATGATCTTGTGATTTGATCTATCATATATATCTTTTGATCCTAAGATCTTGATCTTGTTACTATGTTTGGAAGCCCATAGAAGAAATTGCATGGAGTATGAAACCATAAAAATAAAATTTTACCCCCTTATTTTGGTTGAATTGTAAATAGGGTGAGTAAGGTTGTGTCCACAGAGATTGAATAGATTTTCCACTTCAGAATAACTAGAAAAAGCAAAAGTAAAAATTAAGGGTGGGGGGAACTTGGGCAAGGTTAAAGCTAGGGGTTGTTGGAAAGTTAAAGGGAATGGAGTTGTGAAGGTCTATTGATGGAAGAAAGGATGAGGAGGTGTCGAAATGATGTTTGGTCCATGTGCAAGAGAAAGGGTTTTATATGGAGAGGAGGGGCTAAAATGAAAATTTCTCACTTTACATATTCAAGCATTAGATAATCACAAAGTTACTAAAATCATCACATGCCATTATAGCATAGACAAGAATGCAAATTTTTTACAATGAACCATCAACTTTTCATTTCCTTTAGTTTGGTCACTTTTGATACACTTAACACAATGGACACTTGGAAATACATTACCCCACATACGCAAAATTTACAGGTATTACAACATAGGATCACAATATGATCGATCAAGATTGTCGGATTGCAATTGTGACTCCAGCTAATCCTTTTTTATTTATTTTAACACGAAAGCAAAAAACTAATATTTTTTTTATGGGATTAGAGTCTTTTTCATTAGTTCTTATGTGTGTGTATGTGTATATATATATATATATATATTTCAATGACTTGTCAAATGTATGAAATTTATATTTTCATGACTTTTAGACGTAGTTATATATAATGTTTTGTCACTTTTTTAATATATATGTTTTATGTTATGTATCTTGACATTTAGATAAGTCTATACTTGTCGGAGAATATTAGTCAACTATATTAATTTTTTATATTTATTAAAAAAATTGACAGGATCTTATGATCATTGATCCAATCTTATAAATCGATCTATTCTATGTATCTTTTGATCCGGGTAAGATCTTGATCTTCTTACCTTGATTGGAAGCTTAGAGAAGAAATTGCACAGGTTTTGAAACTAGAAGAAAATTTTTTACCCACTTATTTAGGTTGAATTGCAAATTAGGTGAGTAAGGTCAGGTCCATGGAGACTGAATAGATTTTCCACTTCAGAATAACCAGAAAAAGCAAGAGTAGAAATTGTCTAGGGAGTGAGGAAAGACAGTTGTTCAAACAATTAAACTTGGGCAATGTTAAAGCCAGGGGTTGTTGGAAAGTTGAAGAGATTGGAGTTGTTAAGATCAATTATCGAAAGAAGGGCGAAGGAGGAGTGGAAATGCCATTTGGCAAAAATTCCAAGTATGGGAGAAGGGGTTTTATAAGGAGAGGAGAGACTAAAATGAAATTTATCACTTTACATGTTCAAGCATCAAATAATCACAAGGTTACCAAAATCATCATGTGCCATTATAGCACACACAAGAATGTAATTTTTTTACAATTAACCATCAACTTTTTATTTCTTTTAGTTTGGTTCCTCTTGACACACTTAACCTAATCTACAAATGGAAATACAGTACCCAACAGTGACAAAATTTACAAGTATTGTAACATCAGATCATGATCTTGATCGTATTACTGATAAAGATTATAGGATTTCAATTCTAACTGCACTTGGTCCTTCATTATTTATTTTGAAGCCGAAAGCCAAGAACAAGCATTTTTTTATGGGATTAGAGTCTTGTTCAATAGTTCTTATGTATATACATTTCAATGGCTTGTCTAATGTATAAAATTTAGTTTTTTGATGAGTTTTAGACATAGTTATGTATTATATTTTGTAACTTTTTCAATATGTGATATGTTTTATGTGATGTATATTGACATTTAGATAAGTCTATAATTGTCTAAGAATTTTTGTCAACTATATAATTTTTTTGTATTTTCTAATAAAAAATTGATAGGATCTTACGGTCAACAATCTAATTTTGTGATTCGATATATCCAATGCATCTTTTGATCCTGGTTAGATATTGATCATGTTATATGGAAGCCCAGAGAAGAATTGCAGGGTGTTTAAGCTAAAAAAAAAATTGCACCCTCTTATTTATGTTGAATTGGCAATAGGGTGAGTAAGGTTGTGTCACGGACATTGAATAGATTTTCCACTTTAGAATAACTAGAAAAAAGAAAAAGCAAAAATTGAGGGGTAGGGCAAAATTGGGCAAGGTTAAAGCTAGAGGTTGTTGGAAAGTTGAAGGAATTGTAGTTGTGAAGGTCATATAATGGAAGAAGGGAGGAGGAGGTGTGGAAATGGTGTCTAGAAAAAAAAAATTCCAAGTCTAGGAGAAGGGGTTTTATATGGAGAAGAGGGAGTTAAAATAAAATTTCTCACTTTACATGTTCAAGCATGAGATAATCACAAAGTTACCAAAATCATCATGTGCCATCATAGCACACACAAGAATGTAATTTTTTTCACAATTAACCATCAACTTTTCATTTCTTTTAGTTTGGTTTGTCTTGACACACTTAACCCATTCTAGAAATAGAAATGCAATACCCAATAGTGACAAAATTTACAAGTATTACAACATCATATCACGATCTTGATCGTATAATCAATAAAGGTTGTAGGATTTCAATTTTGACTGCTCCTGATCCTTCATTATTTATTAATAGTTGTTATGTATATATGTTTCAATGACCTGTCTAATGTGTACAATTTATTTTTTGATGAGTTTTAGACGTTGTTATGTATGACATTTTGTAACTTTTTTAATATATGATACGTTTATGTTATATATATTGAAATTTATATAAGTTTATTCTTGTCTAAGATATTTATTCAACTATATAAATTTTTTATATTTATTAATAAAAAATTGATAGGATCTTATGATCACTGATAAGATCTTGTGATTCGATCTATTTTATGCATCTTTTGATCCCAGTAAGATATCGATCTTGTTAGCATATTTGGAAGCCCAGAGAAGAAATTGCATAAGGTGTTGAAACCAAAAAAAAATTACCCTTATTTAGTTGAATTGAAAATAGGTCGAGTAAGGTCATGTCCACAAGACTGAATAGATTTTCCCCTTCAGAATACCTAGAAAGAGCAAAAGTAGAAATTGAGGAGGGGGGATGAAGTGGTTGTTTAAACAGTTAAACTTGGGCATGGTTAAAGTTAGGGTTTGTTGGTAAGTTGAAGGGGTTGGAGTTGTGAAGGTGAGCTGATGGAAGAAGGGAGGAGGAGGTGTGGAAATGGTGTCTAGAAAAATTTCCAAGTGTCGGAGAAATGGTTTTATATAGAGAGGAGGGACTAAAATGAAATTTTCTCACTTTACATGTTCAGTCATTAGATAATCACAAAGTTACCAAAATCATCACATGCCATCATAGCACACACAAGAATGTAATTTTTTTTACAATTAACCATCAAATTTTCATTTCTTTTAGTTTGGTTCCTCTTGACACATTAAACCCAATCTATAAATGGAAATGCAATACCCAATAATAAAAAATTTACAAGTATTACAACATTGGATCACGATCTTGATTGTATTATCGATAAAGATTGTAGGATTTCAATTCTGATTGCACCTGATCCTTCATTTTTTATTTTAAGCGGAAAGCCAAAAATAAGCATTTTTTTTATGGTGTTAGGGTCTTGTTCAATACTTCTTGTGCATGTATGTTTCAATGACTTGTCTAATGTATAAAATTTCTTTTTTGATGACTTTTAGACATGGTTATGTATTAAATTTTGAATCCTTTTTAATATATGATATGTTTTATGTCATGTATATTGACATTTAGATAAGTCTATAGTAATTTCTAATAAAAAATTGATGAGAACTTACGATCATTGATCAGATTTTGTGATTTGATCTATTCTATGCATCTTTTGATCGTGGTAAGATCTTGATCTTGTTGCCGTGTTTGGAAGCCCAGAGAAGAAATTGCATGGGGTGTTGAAACTAGAAAAAAAATTTACCCTTTTATTTAGGCTGAATTGCAAATAGGGTGAGTATGGTCATGTCCACAGAGATTGAATAGATTTTCTGGTTCAGAATAACTGGAAATAAGCAGAAGTAAAAATTAAGGGGTGGGGGGAACTTGGGCAAGGTTAAAGCTAGGGGTTGTTGGAAAGTTAAAGGGAATTGAGTGTGAAGGTCCATTGATGGAAGAAAAGAGGTGAAAGTGTGGAAATGGTGTCTGGAAAAAATTCCAAGTGTGGGAGAAGGGGTTTTATTTGGAGATGAGGGACTAAAATGAAAATTACACAATTTATATGTTCAAGCATAAAATAATCACAAAGTTACCAAAATATCACCTTCCATCACAGCACATACAAGAATGCAATTTTTTACAACTAACCATAAATTTTTTATTTCTTTTAATTTGGTCCTTCTTAACACACTTAATCCAATGTAGACATGGAAATACATTACCCCACATATACAAAATTTACAGGTATTACAACATTGGATCACGATCTTGATCATATGATCGATGATTGTAGAATTGCCTTTTTGATTGCACCTGATTCTTCTTTACTTATTTTAAACTAAAAGCCAAAAACAAGCATTTCTTTTATGGGATTAGGATCTTGTTCAATAGTTCTTATGTATATATATTTCAAGGACTTGTCTATGTTTGAAATTTAAATTTTGATGACTTTTAGATGTAGTTATGTATGATATTTTTTAATATATGATATGTTTTATATTATGTATATTAACATTTAGATAAGTCTATACTTGTCTAAAAATTTTAGTCAACTGTATAAATTTTTTATGTTTATTAATAAAAAAAATCAAAGGATCTTTCAATCATTGATTTGATCTTGTGATCCAATTTATCTTATGCATCTCTTGATGTTGGGTAATTGCATGGGGTGTTGAAGTTGGAAAAATTTTTTTTACCCCTTGATTTAGTTTGAATTGTAAATAGGGTGAGTAAGGTTGTATCCACAGAGACTAAATCGATTTTCCACTTTTGAATAACCAGAAAAAGGAAATGAAAAATTGTGTTGGGGGGTGGAAGGTATTGTTCAAATAGTTAAACTTGGGCAAGGTTAAAGGTCAGGGTCGTTCGAAAGTTGAAGCGATTTGAGTTGTGAAGGTCAATTAATTAAAGGAAGGGAGGAGGCGGAGTGTAAATGGTGTGTGAAAAAATTCCAAGTGTGGGAGAAGGGGTTCTATATGGGGAGGATGGACTAAAATGAAAAATTTTTCATTTTACAAGTTCATGCATCACATAGTCACAAAGTTACCAGAATCATCAGATGCCATCATAGCACGACAAGAATGTAATTTTTTTACATTTAACTGTCAACTTTTCTTTTTTTTTTTTGTTTGGTTCCTCTTGACACACTTAACCCAATGTAGACATGGAAAAACATTCCTCCATATATATAAAATTTACAAGTAATACAACATAGGATGACGATCTTGATCCTATGATTGATCAAGATTGTTGGATTACAATTTTGACTCCAACTGATCCTTCTTCATTTATTTTAACTTGGAAGACAAAAATAAGTATTTTTTTTGTGATTAGGGTCTTGTTCAAAAGTTCTTATGATGTATATATATTTCAAGGACTTGTCAAATGTTTGAAATTTATATTTTGATGACTTTTAGACGTAGTTATGTATTATATTTTGTCACTTTTTAAATATATGATATGTTTTATGTTATGTATATTGACATTTAGATAAGTTTATACTTGACTGAGAATTTTAGTCAACTATATTATTTTTTTTATATTTACTAATAAAAAATTGATAGGATCTTACGATCATTGCAATTCAAGATAATTAAGGGATAAATTTTTTTTTCTTCAAGTTTCAACACCCCTTGGAATTTCTTCTCTAGGCTTCCAAACATGGTAATAAGATCAAGATCTTACCAGGATCAAAAGATGCATTGGATTGATCGAATCACAAGATAAAATCAATGATCGTAAGATCCTATCAATTTTTTTAATAAATATAAAAAATTTATATAGTTAACTAAAATTCTCAAACAAGTATAAACTTATCAAAATGTCAATATACATAACATAAAATATATCATATATTAAAAAATTTACAAAATATCATATATAACTACGTCTAAAACTCATCAAAATATAAATTTTATACATTAGACAAGTCATTAAAATATATATACAGAATAACTATTGATCAAGACCCTAATCCCATAAAAAAAATGCTTGTTTCTGGCTTTCATCTTAAAATAAATATTGAAGGATCTGGTGCAGTTAGAATTCTGATCCTACAATCTTTATCCATAATACAATCAAGATCGTGATCTGATGTTGTAATACTTGTAAATTTTTACACAGTTGGGTATTGTATTTCCTTGTGTAGATTGGGTTATGTGCGTCAAAAGGGACCAAAATTAATGAAATGAAAAGATGATGGTTAATTGTAAAAAAATTGCATTCTTGGCATGCTATGATGGCATGTGATGATTTTGGTAACATTGTGGTTATGTGATGCATGAACTTGTAAATTGAGAGATTTTAATTTTAGTCTCTCCTCTACATTTGAAACCCCTTCTCCCACACTTGAAATTTTTCCAGACACCATTTCCACACCTCCTCATCCCTTCTTCCATCAATTGACCTTCACAACTCCAATCTCTTTAACTTTCCAACAAACCCTAGCTTTAACCTTGCCCATGTTTAACTGTTTGAACAACCCCCTTCCCCCTATTCCATTTTTACTTTTGCTTTTTCTGGTTATTCTGGAGTGGAAAATCTATTTAGTCTTCGTGGACATGACCTTACTCAACCTATTTGCAATTCAAAAGATGCATAGGATAGATCGAATTAAAAGATCGGATTAATGATCATAAAATCCTATCAATATTTTATTAATAAATATAAAAAATTAATATAGTTGACAAAAATTCTCAAACAAGTATAGACTTATATAAATGTCAATATACATAACATAAAACATATCATATATTAAAAACGTGACAAAATATCATACATAACTACATCTAATGGTCATCAAAATAGAAATTTCATACATTTGACAAGTCATTTTTATATATATATATAGAGAGAGAGAGAGAAGAACTATTGAACAAGACCCTAACTCCACAAAAAAATACTTGTTTTTGGTTTTCGGGTTAAAATAAATAAAGAAGGATCAGGTGGACTCAGAGTTGCAATCCGATAATCTTGATCAATCATAGGATCAAGATCATGATCATATGTGGAGTAATGTATTTCCATGTGTACATTGGGTTAGGTGTGTCAAGAGAGACCAAAGTAAAAGAAATGAAAAGTTGATGGTTAATTGTAAAAAAAAAAATTACATTCTTGTTTGGGCTATGCTGGCATGTGATGATTCTGTTAACTTTGTGAATATCTGATGCATGAACTTGTAAAGTGAGAAATTTTCATTTTAGTCCCTCTTTTCCATATAAAATCCCTTCTCCCGCACTTGGAATTTTTTCCAGACACCACTTCCACACCTCCTCCTCCCTTATTCCATCAATTGACCTTTAGAACTCCAATGCCTTCAAATTTCCAAGAACCCCTAGCTTTAACCATATCCAAGTTTAACTGTTTGAGCAACCCCTTCCTTCCCTCCAAAATTTCTACTTTGCCTTTTCTAGTTATTTTGAGGTGAAAAATCTATTCAGTCTCCATGGACACAACCTTACTCACCCAATTTGCAATTCAACCTAAATAAGGGGGTAAATTTTTTTTTTAATAGCTTTAACTCCCCGTGCAATTTCTTCTTCCAGCTTCGAAACAGGGAAATAAGATCAAGATCTTACCAAGATCAAAAGATGCATAGGATAGCTCGAATCATCAGATCAAAACAATGATCGTAAGATCCTATCAATTTTTTATTAGAAAATATAAAAAAATAATATAGTTGACTAAAATTCTCAGTCAAGTATAAACTTATCTAAATGTCAATATACATAACATAAAACATATCATATATTTAAAAAGTGACAAAATATAATACATAACTACGTCTAAAAGTCATCAAAATATAAATTTCAAACATTTGACAAGTGCTTGAAATATATATACATAAGAACTTTTGAACAAGACCCTAATCACATAAAAAAAATACTTATTTTTGTCTTCCAGGTTAAAATAAATGAAGAAGGATCAGTTGGAGTCAAAATTGTAATCCAACAATCTTGATCAATCATAGGATCAAGATCGTCATCCTATTTTGTATTACTTGTAAATTTTATATATATGGAGGAATGTTTTTCCATGTCTACATTGGGTTAAGTGTGTCAAGAGGAACCAAACAAAAAAAAAAGTTGACAGTTAAATGTAAAAAAATTACATTCTTGTCGTGCTATGATGGCATCTGATGATTCTGGTAACTTTGTGACTATGTGATGCATGAACTTGTAAACTGAAAAATTTTCATTTTAGTCCATCCTCCCCATATAGAACCCCTTCTCCCACACTTGGAATTTTTTCACACACCATTTACACTCCGCCTCCTCCCTTCCTTTAATTAATTGACCTTCACAACTCAAATCGCTTCAACTTTCGAACGACCCTGACCTTTAACCTTGCCCAAGTTTAACTATTTGAACAATACCTTCCACCCCCCAACACAATTTTTCTTTCCTTTTTCTGGTTATTCAAAAGTGGAAAATCGATTTAGTCTCTGTGGATACAACCTTACCCACCCTATTTTATGTTATGTATATTGACATTTTGATAAATTTATACTTGTTTAAGAATTTTAGTTAACTATATAAATTTTTTATATTTATTAAAAAAATTGATAGGATCTTACGATCATTGATTTTATCTTGTGATTCGATCAATCCAATGCATCTTTTGATCCTGGTAAGATCTTGATCTTATTAACATGTTTGGAAGCCTAGAGAAGAAATTCCAAGGGGTGTTGAAACTTGAAGAAAAAAAAATTTACCCCTTAATTATCTTGAATTGCAAATGGGGTGAGTAATGTCGTGTGCATGGAGACTGAATAGATTTTCCACTTTTAGAAAAACCAAGAAAAACAAAAGTAAAAATTGAAAGGGGGAACTTGGGCAAGGTTAAAGCTAGGGGTTGTTAGAAAGTTGAAGGAAATGGAGTTGTGAAGGTCAATTAATGGAAGAAAGAGGAGGAGGTCTGGAAATGGTGTCTGGAAAAAATTCCAAGTGTGGAAGAAAAGGTTTTATATGGAGAGAAGGGACTAAAATGAATTTTCACACTTTATATGTTCAAGCATCAAATAATCACAAAGTTACCAAAAACAAGCATTTCTCTTATGGGATTACGATCTTGTTCAAAAGTTCTTATGTATATATATATTTCAATGACTTGCCTACTAAATGAAATTTAAATTTTGATGACTCTTAGATGTAGTAATGTATGATATGTTGTAACTATTTTATTATATGGTATGTTGTATGTATATTGACATTTAGATAAGTCTATACTTGTCTAAGAAGTCAACTACATAAATTTTTTATATTTATTTGTAAAAAATTCATAGGATCTTACGATCTTTGATTAGATCTTGTGATTCAATCTTTCTTATGCCTCTCTTGATCCTGGGTAAGATCTAGATTTTATTACCTTGTTTGGAAGCCTAGAGAAAAGTTGCACGAGGTGTTGAAATTGGAAATTTTTTTTAACCCCTAATTTAGTTTGAATTTTAAATAAGTTATGTAAGGTTGTATCCATAGGGACTGAATCAATTTTTTTTCACTTTTGAATAACTAGAAAAAACAAACTTAAAATTGTCGGGGGAGAGGGGTGGAAGGGGTTGTTCAAACAGTTAAACTTTGGCAAAAGGGTCTCAAACGAAAATTTCTAAATTTACAAGTTTGTGCATCACATGATCACAAAGTTACCAAAATCATCATGTGCCATCATAGCACATACAAGAAGGCAATTTTTTTACAATTCACCACCAACTTTTCATTTATTTTAGTTTGGTCCCTCTAGACACACTTAACCGAATATACAACATGGAAATACATTGCCCCACATATACAAAATTTATGGGAATTGTAACATACGATCATGATCTTAATCGTATGATCGATCAATATTGTAGGATTGTAATTCTGACATTAAGTGATTCTTTCTTATTTATTTAAACCTGATAGCCAAAAACAACCATTTCTTTTAAGAGATTAGGATCTTGTTCAATAGTTCTTATGTATATATATATTCACTAACTTATCTAATATATGAAATTTAAATTTTGATGACTTTTAGATGTAGTTATATACGATATTTTGTAACTTTTTTAATATATGATATGTTTTATGTTATGAATATTGACATTTAGATAAGTCTATACTTGTCTAAGAATTTTAACTAACTATATACAATTTTTATATTTATTAATAAAAAATTCATAGGATAATAGATTTTGAATTTATCTTATGCGTCTTTTGATCCAGGTAAGATCTTCCTCTTATTACCATGTTTGGAAGCCTAGAGAAGAAATTGCATGGGGTGTTGAAACTAGAAAAAAAAAAAAGAAATTTTACCTCCTTGGTTAAGTTGAATTGCAAATAGGGTGAGTAAGGTCATGTCCATGGAGACTAAATAGATTTTCCCCTTCAGAATAACTAGAAAAAGGAAAAGTATAAATTGATTTTTAGGGGGGGGAAGGGAGTTGTTGAAACAATTAAAATTGGGCAAGGTTAAAGATAGGGGTTGTTGGAATGTTGAAGGGATTGGAGTTGTGAAGGTCAATTGTTGGAAGAAGGGAAGAGGAGGTGTGGAAATGGTGTCTAGAAAAAGTTCCAGCTGTGGGAGAAAGGGTTTTATATGGAGAGGAGGGTCTAAAATGAAATATTCATACTTCACATATTCAAGCATCAGATAATCAAAAAGTTACCAAAATATCACGTGCCACCATAGCACACACAAGAATGCAAATTTTTACAATTAACCATCCACTTTTTATTTCTTTTAGTTTCGTCCCTCTTGACACACTTAACCCAATGTACAACCTGAATACATTACCCCACATAAACAAAATTTACAGGTTTTATAGGTAGAACCACAGCAATTCTGACTTTACCTGATTCTTCTTTATTTATTTTAACTTGAAGGCCAAAAATTGTAATTTTTTTAATGTATGATATGTTTTATGTTATGTATATTGATATTTAGATAAGTCTATATTTGTATAAGAATTTTAGTGAACTACATAATTTTTTAATATTTATTAATAAAAATTCATAGGATCTTACGATCAATGATTTGATCTTGTGATTCGATCTATCTTATGCCTTTCTTGATCCTGGGTAAGATCTGGTTCTTATTACCATGTTTGGAGGCCTAGAGAAAAATTGCTCAAGGTGTTTAAACTGGAAATTTTTTTTACCCCTGATTTAGTTTGAATTGTAAATAGGGTGAGTTAGGTTGTATCCACAGAGACTGAATCGATTTTCCACTTTAGAATAACCAGAAAAAGCAAACGTAAAAATTATGGGGAGGGGTAGAAGGGGTTGTTCAAACAGTTAAAATTGGGCAAGGTTAAAGCTAGGGGTTGTTAGAAAGTTGAAGGGATTTGAGTTATGAATAACAATTGATAGAAGGAAGGGAGGAGGGGGAGTAGAAATGGTATGCGGAAAAATTCCAAGTGTGGGAGAAGTGGTTTTATATGGAGAGGAGGGACTAAAATGAAAAATTCTCACTTTGCAAGTTCAGGCATCACATAATCACAAAGTTACCAAAATCATCACATGCCATCATAGCACGCACAAAAATCTAATGTTTTTTAAATTAACCATCAATTTTTCATTTCTTTTAGTTTGGTCCCTCTTGACATACTTAACCCAATCTACACATGGAAATACATTACCCCACATATACAAAATTTATAGGTATTACAACATAGGATCACAATCTTTATCATTTTTTTGATCATGATTGTTGGATGGGTGCTTTATTTATGTTAACCCAAAAACCAAAACAAGCATTTCTTTTGAGGGATTTGGATCTTGTTTAATTGCTCTTTTGTATATATAATTCAATGACTTACCTAATGTGTAAAATTTATTTTTTGATGACTTGTAAGATATTTTTGTCACTTTTTTAATATATGATATGTTTTATGTTATGTATAATGACATTTAGAAAAGTCTATACTTGTCTAAGAATTTTTGTAAACTATATAAATTTTTTTAAATTTTTTTAGTAAAAAATTCATAAGATCTTATGATAATTGATCAGATCTTGTGATTTGATAAATCCTATGCATCTTGTGATCTTGGTAAGATCTTGATCTTGTTACCCCACATATACCTAATTCACAGGTATTACAACATAGGATCACGATCTTGTTCGTTTGATCGATCATTATTGTAGAATTGCAAATCTGACTTTACCTAATTCTTCTTTATTTCTTTTAACCTGAAAGCCAAAAACAAGCAATTCTTTTATGGGATTAAGACCTTGTTCAATAGTTTATATATATATATATTTCAATGACTTGTCTAATGTATGAAATTTATATTTTGAAGACTTTTAGATGTAGTTATATATGATATTTTGTAACTTCCGTAATATAAGATATGTTTTATGTTATGTATATTGAAATTTAGATAAGATTATACCTGTCTAAGAATTTTAGTCAACTATATAAATTTTAGATATTTACTAACAAAAATTTCATAGGATCTTGTGATCATTGATCTGATCTTGTGATTCGATCTATCTTATGCCTCTCTTGATGCCGAGTATGATCAAGATCCTATTACCATATTTGGAAGCTTAGAGAAAAGTTGTACGGAGTGTTGAAACTGGGAAAAAAAGTTTTTTACTCCCTAATTTAATATGAATTATTAATAGGGTGGAAAGGGTTGTTCAAACTAGGGGTTGTTGGAAAGTTGAAGGGATTTGATTTGTGAAGGTCAATTGATGGATGGAAGGGAGGAGGAAGAGTGGAAATGGTGTTTGGAAAAAATTCCAAGTGCGAGGGAAGGCATTTTACATGGTGAGGAGGGACTAAAATGAAAATTTCACACTTTACATGTTCAAGCATAAGATAATCACAAAGTTACCAAAATCATCACACGCCATCATATCAATAACCATCAAATTTTCAATTCTTTTAGTTTGGTCCTTATTGACACACTTAACCCAATCTACACATTGAAATACATTACCCGACAATTACAAAATTTGCAGGTACTACAACGTGGGTCACGATCTTGGTAGTATGATTGGTCAAGATTGTAGGATTTCAATTTTGACTGCACTTGATCCTTCATTATTTGTTTTAAGCCGAAAGCCAATAACAAGCATTTTTTTTATGGGATTAGGGTCTTTTTCAATAGTTATTAAGCATATATATTTCAATGACTTGTCTAATGTATACAATTTATATTTTGATGACTTTTAGACGTAGTTATGTATGACATTTTGTCACTTTTTTTAATGTATGATATGTTTTATGTTTTGTATATTGACATTTAGATAAGTCTATACTTGTCTACAAATTTTAGTCAACTATATAAATTTTTTATATTTATTAATAAACATTCATAGGATCTTATGATCATTAATTTGATCTTGTGATTCGATCTATCTTATGCCTCTCTTGATGCTAGGTATGATATAGGTCTTATTACTACTAGGTTTGGAAGCCTAGAGAAAAATTTCACAGAGTGTTAAAACTGGAAATTTTTTTACCCCCTGATTTAGTTTGGATTGTAAATAGGGCGATTAAGGTTGTATCCATAGAGACTGAATCAATTTTCCCCTTTAGAATAACCAGAAAAAGCAAACATAAAAATTTAGGGGGGGAGGTGGAAGGTGTTGTTCAAACAGTTAAACTTGGGCAAGGTTAAAGCTACGGGTTTTTGGAAAGTTGAAGGGATTTGAATTGTGAAGGTCAATTGATGGAAGAAGGGCAGAGGAGGTGTGGAAATGGTGTTTGAAAAAAAATTCCAAGTGTGGAGAAGGGGTTTTATATGGTGAGGAGGGACTAAAATGTAATGTTTGCACTTTACATGTTGAAGCATCAAATAATCACAAAGTTATGTAAATCATCACGTGCCATCATAGCACATGCAAGAATGCAATTTTTTACAATTAACCATCAACTTTTCATTTCTTTTCATTTAATCCCTTTTGACACACTTCACCCAATGTAGAGATGGAAATACATTACCCCATATATACCAAATTCAAAGGAATTACATCATAGGATCATGATCTTGTTCATTTGATCGATCAATATTTTAGGATTGCAACTCTGACATTAACTGATTCTTCTTTATTTATTTTAACCTGAAAGCCAAAAACAAGAAATTCTTTTATGGGATTAAGACCTTCTTCAATAGTTCTTATATATATATATATATATATATATATGTATATATATTTCAATGACTTATCTAATGTATGAAAATTATATTTTGAAGACTTTTAGACATAGTTATGTTTGATATTTTGTAACTTTCTTAATATATGATATGTTTTATGTTATGTGTATTGAAATTTAGATAAGTCATACTTGTTTAAGAATTTTAGTCAACTATATAAATTTTTTATATTTATTAATAAAAAATTAATAGGATCTTACCATCATTGATCTGATGTTGTGATTCGATTTATCTTATACCTCTCTTGATCTTGGGTAAGATCAGGATCCTATTACCATGTTTGGAAGCTTAGAGAAAAATTGTATGGGCTGTTGAAACTGGAATAAAATTTTTATACCCCCTGATTTAATTTGAATTGTTGATAGGGTGGAAAGGGTTGTTCAAACTAGGGTTGTTGGAAAGTTGAAGGGATTTGAGTTATGAAGGTCAATTGATGGAAGGAAGGGAGAAGGAGGAGTGGAAATGGTGTCTGGAAAAAATTCAAGCATGGGAGAAGGCGTTTTACATGGTGAGGAGGGACTAAAATGAAATTTTCACACTTGACATGTTCAAGCATCAGATAATCACAAAGTTACCAAAATCATCACGTGCCATCATAGCACACACAAGAATACAATTTTTTACAATTAACCATCAACTTTTCAATTCTTTTAGTTTGGTCCTTCTTGACACACTTAACCCTATCTACACATGGAAATACAATACCCCACACAGTTACAAAATTTCTAGGTATTACAACATTGGATCACGATCTTGATCGTATGATTGATCAAGATTGTAGGATTTCAATTCTGATTGCACCTGATCCTTCATTATTTATTTTAAGCCGAAACCCAAAAACAAGCATGTTTTTATGAGATCAGGGTCTTGTTCAATAGTTCTTATGTATCTATATTTTAATGACTTCTCTAATGTATACAATTTATATTTTGATGACTTTTAGACCTCTGTATGATATTTTGTCACTTTTTTAATGTATGATATGTTTTATGTTATGTATATTGACATTTAGATAAGTCTATACTTGTCTACAAATTTTAGTCAGCTATATAAATTTTTTATATTTATTAATAAAAATTTCTTAGGATCTTATAATCATTGATCCGATCTTGTGATTCGATCTATCTTATGCCTTTCTTGATCCTGGGTATGATATGGATCTTACTACCATGTTGGAAGCCAAGAGAAAAATTGTACGGGGTGTTGAATTGTAAATAGGGGGTGTAAGGTTGTATCCATAGAGACTGGATCGATTTTCCACTTTAGAATAACTAGACAAAGGAAATGTAAAAATTGTTTTTTGGGGGGGGTGGAAGGGGTTGCTCAAATAGTTAAACTTGGGCAAGGTTAAAGCTAGGAGTTGTTGTAAAGTTGAAGGGATTTGAGTTGTGAAGGTCAATTGATGGAAGAAGGGCAGAGGATGTGTGTAAATGGTGTCTGGAAAAAATTCCAAGTGTGGGATAAGGGTTTTATATGGTGAGGAGGGACTAAAATGTAATTTTTGTACTTTACATATTCAAGCATAAGATAATGACAAAGTTATGCAAATCATCACGTGCCATCATAGCACACACAAGAATGCAATCTTTTACAATTAACCATCAACCTTTCATTTCTTTCGTTTAATCCCTCTTGACATACTTCACCTAGTTTAGAGATGGAAATACATTACCCCACATGTACCAAATTCACAGGTATTACAACATAGGATCATAATCTTGTTCATTTGATCAATCGATATTGTAGAATTGTAATTATGAGATTACTTGATTCTTCTTTATTTATTTTAACTTGAAAGCCAAAAACAAGCAATTATTTTATGGGATTAAGACCTTGTTCAATAGTTCTTATATATATACATATACATGTGTGTGTATATATATATATATATTTCAATGACTTGTCTAATGTATGAAATTTTTATTTTGAAGACTTTTAGGTGTAGTTATGTTTGATATTTTGTAACTTTCTTAATTAGTCAACTATATAAATTTTTTATATTTATTAATAAAAAATTAATAGGATCTTGCGATCATTGATTCGATCTTGTGATTTGATCTATCTTATGGCTCTCTTGATCCTGGTTAAGATTAGGATCCTATTACCATGTTTGGAAGCTTAGAGAAAAATTGTATGGGGTGTTGAAATTGGAAAATTTTTTTTTTACCCCCTGATTTAATTTGAATTATTGATAGGGTGGAAAAGGTTGTTCAAACTAGGGTTGTTGGAAAGTTGAAGGGATTTGAATTATGAAGGTTAATTGATGGAAGGAAGGGAGGAGGAGGAGTGGAAATGGTGTCTGGAAAAAATGCAAGTGTGGGAGAAGGCATTTTACATGGTGAGGAGGGACTAAAATGAAAATTTCACACTTTACATGTTGAAGCATTAGATAGTCACAAAATTACCAAAATCATCATGTACCATCATAGCGCACACAAGAATGCAATTTTTTACAATTAACCATCAACTTTTCAATTCTTTTAGTTTGGTCCCTCTTGATACACTTAACCCCATCTACACATGGAAATACAATACCTGATAGTTTCAAAATTTAGAGGTATTACAACATTGGATCATGATCTTGATTTTATGATTGATCAGGATTGTAGGATTTCAATTCTAATTGCACTTGATCCTACATTATTTATTTTAAGTCGAAAGCCAAAAACAAGCATTTTTTTAATGGGATTTGGGTCTTGTTCAATAGTTCTTATGTATATATATTTCAATGACTTGTCTAATGTATACAATTTATATTTTGATGACTTTTAGATGTAGTTCTATATGATATTTTGTCACTTTTTTTAATGTATGATATGTTTTATGTTATGTATATTGACATTTAGATAAGTCTATACTTGTCTACAAATTTTAGCCAACTATATAATTTTTTTATATTTATTAATAAAAAAATTCATAGGATTTTACGATTATTGATCCGATCTTGTGATTTGATCTATCTTATGCCTCTCTTGATCCTGGGTATGGTATGGATCTTATTACCATGTTTGGAAGCCTAGAGAAAAATTGCAGGGGGTGTTGAATTGTAAATAGGGTGATTAAGGTCATATCCATAGATACTGAATCGATTTTCCACTTTAGAATAACCAGACAAAGCAAATGTACAAATTATTTTTTTGGGGGGGGGGGAATGGAAGGGGTAGTTCAAATAGTTAAACTTGGGCAAGGTTAAAGCTAGGATTTTTGGAAAGTTGTAGGGATTTGAGTTGTGAAGGTCAACTGATGGAAGAAGGGCGGAGGAGGTGTGGAAATAGTGTCTGGAAAAAATTCAAAGTGTGGTAAAGGGGTTTTACATGGTGAGGAGGGACTAAAATGAAATTTTCACACTTTTCATGTTCAAGCATAAGATAATCGCAAAGTTGCCAAAATCATCACGTGCTATCATAGCACACACAAGAATACATTTTTTTACAATTAACCACCAACTTTTTGTTTCTTTTAGTTTGGTCCCTCTTGATACACTTAACCAAATGTACAAATGGAAATACAGTATCCCACTTATACAAAATTTACAGGTATCATATGATCGATCAAGATTGTAGGATTGCAATTCTGACTTGATTCTTCTTTGTTTATTTTAACCAAAAGCCAAAAATAAGCTTTTCTTTTATGGGATTAGATTTGTTCAATAGTTTTGATGTATAAATATATATTTCAATGACTTATCTAATGTATGAAATTTAAATTTTGATGACTTTAAGATGTAGTTATATATGATATTTTGTAACTTTTTTAATATATTATATGTTTTATGTTATGTATATTGACATTTAGATACGTTTATACTTGTCTAAGAATTTTAGTCAACTATATAATTTTTTTATTTACTGATAAAAAATTCATAGGATCTTATGATCATTGATCTAATCTTGTGATTCAATCTGTCTTAGGCTCTACTCACTGAGATATTTATCTCACATTGTTGTTGCTTTTCCTTGTAAGTTTTGTTAGCCAAGACACCATCGCCTGAGGGTAGTTGAAATCTAAGGCTTTCGGTCTCTTCTTGTCTGAAGGTCAAAACTCAGTTGTCGATATGTCGTTATAAGCTCTATAGCTAACTAGGACACTTAGAAGGGAGGAGTTGCATGTAGGGAGTTTCTGTTATGTTTACCTTTTATTCCTGCATGTTTAATTAAATATTTATATGACCATGCATGTTGCATGTTGCATGGGGATTGGGAGTTAAGAGATTTAGACTTACGGCATAGGAAATAACCCTATGTCGTGCCAGTCACATGCCTGGTTTTTGGGTCATGACATTAATCCCTTTAGCTAATTATGTTTGTTCTTTATCATATATCGTACGGTTGGTAATTAGGAAATAATATATTAATTTAATATAATTTAAGAATTCACTAAGAAAACATCACACAAATTGCACATAACAAAGACAAGGTTCCAATTTTACCTAGTGATCTAGTGCTGAGCGCTGGCTCGGTAGAGGGGTCTCGCCCCTACCTCATTAGTGCTGAGCGTCCACTTGTGGCACTCAGCATTGGTATGTTGGCATTGAACGCCCTACATGTGGCACTCAATGCTAGCTAGCCCAGGTCTAGCATGCTGCCCCTATGTCTGGCTGGCGTTGAGCGCCCATAAGTGGCACTTAGAGTTGGCCATCTAGAGGCCATTGTTCTGCTTCTGTAGGGCTGGCACTCAGCATTGGCCTACAAAACAGCATTAAACCTTCCTTTTTCATTTAAAATTTTTAATTTTCTAGAATTATGGCCATTCAAACAAACACACACACAAAGGAAGACACATGGGGAAACATACCTGGATTCCACACAAGTGATTCACAATTTACATTTACACCCAAGGTAAAGGAGACTTACCCAGATTCCTTGCATTCTCCAATAATTAAAGAATTATCATTTGAATTCATAAAAAGAAAATGATGACTTCCATTCAGTCAAACATGTTCTCACACATAATATATCAAAACTTGTTATCTCAAATTCAATGAAAATTTATTACAAGCAAATAACCAAATTAAATTACAGAGTTCAATAAATAAAGGTCCGCCCTAAGAACTCCCTAGATGTCCTTGTCGATCACGGAGCTTTCTAAACTTAAAAATAAATAACACCATGACATAGGATGTAATACTCCAGGTATTATTGTGTGGTTTAAAGTACACAAATTGGGTAAGTGAAATGTTTTCATGAATTAAGGAGCTTTGACTAAAGAAACAAATGGTCCTAAAGTTTAATAAGGGCTAAGATTTGCCCTTGAGCAAGTAAAATTGCTACAAAAAATAAAATATATGTGGTGAGTATAGGAAGAACGTTCAAGGACTATATTGAAAAGAAATGAAAACACATGATACTCATGAAACCAAATAAGAACCTGTGAGGGAGAATGGATTTTATAAGGATGGGATTATGAGCTTGGTACCTTAAAGATGATGGGATGGAGGTTAAAGAGGAGTTTGGGACATTAAAAGGGACTAAAGTGAATAAATGTGGGATCTTAATATTAATGAATATGGGATGTGGTAATTGGTAGCAGCCACTATGACCATCGAGTTGCTTAGAATTGAATTCATGGCAACTTACAATATAGTAGTCGTCCCATGTCATATCTCTCAAGGAGCCTTGCTTCTAAATTGCCTAATTAATTGTTCTAACAATTACCATGCGGAGGGGGAGGGTGATTGCATAATCAAAGCTTAAAACAAAATTAGAATACAAATCTATAGCTAATAGAACATAGAACAAAATGAAATTACACACAAAACATGTAATTAGTCATCCAATCCCCAAAGCCTACATCTATCATCATCTCATCCTTGGTTTACTCTGATTTAATCATACCATTCAGTTTCCAACTAAAATTCCTAGAAGACTTTCCAAGACTGAATCATATTAGAATCATAATCACAACCTAATATAATTCGTTTAAGCCCTAACCGAATCATGCTTGATAATCACCAAAGGCAAGCCATTTCGTTCTACTAACTCTATTAACCAGCTAAAGCAAGGTTGCACTCAAATAATAATCATAAAACTGAACCTATGCCTAACTCAGTCATAACAGAACAGAGATAAACATAAGAACCAGAGGCCAATGTAGAATAGAAATGAAATAGGATTAAAACTAGAAAACTTAATGTTATTGAGCCAAAGAGTTAAGATACACAATTCCAGTTCATGTTTGACTAATTACAACACTTTTAGCCTTCCATGGAGGCCAAAATACACCAAAACATAGAAGAAAATTGAGGGGGTAGACCTATCAATTACAAAGGAAATGAAAGAAGATGAAACTCTTCAACCATGGAAATGGAGGTTCAGAAGTGTCTTATGGTGTTGCCAGGAGAGAGGGACAAAAATGCAAGGTTTGACCCATATGTGCTGTCCCATTCTTTCTAATTTATGCTACTGCCTTGCTGTTTTGCTACTGCCGCTTTTCTATTGGCTTTTTCTGCTACCATCAGGGACTTTTCTGCAAACCAAAAAAAGTTCAAAAAAAAGCATGAAACAGTGCAGAATGTAGGCCCCCAGTACAGTCAGCTCTAGTCAATTATAGTCAATAAAATTTGCCATGCCTAGTCAGCTGCCATGTCAGCAGATTCGTCCATGTCAGCAAATTACTCTCCAATAAATAAATCTAAAAAATACATGATCGAATTAATTGGAATAAAATTATGAAATTGAAGCATATTGATTATATAATTAATTCTCACTCAATAAGTCCAAAACATAGTAAAATTAGAGAGTTTACAATATTAAAATGGAAAGGAGGCTAAGATAGGGACTAAAATACATATAAAAATGCCCGATATCAAATCTCCCATGTAACGTCCTTATTTTACTATACTAAAATCTGAAATTTTTTTTTAAATTCTAATGCTTAATACTCGTACCTTCAAAAAGAACATTCTACAATTGTTCTCAGTACAAATCATAATTGGTTATACATAATAATTGAAATTCTAAACATAAGATAATTTTACATTCGTTTGAAATAAATTACAAATCTGTCGTACATAGTAATTTGATATCTAAACTTAAAAAAAATAATCTATAATTCTAATACTTAATAAACTTGAGTGCTCTAATAGTGTTCAATCAATCTTTACACCTTTCCCCTTATACTCAGCCCCTGAAATGGTCAGTTGGAAAAGCAAAAAAAGGTGAGATAAGGGTATCTCAGTAGCTAGCATAATTTTATAAACATTTATAAATATACCATTTCAGTCATAAAAGCACTTATATCATAAAAATCAGTCCATGTAATATAAATTCTTAGTTCAGTTTAATAGCTTGATGAAAAATTAGCAAGCTGATATATAAATAAACCATGGAATCAAGAATAGTTGGTGGCACACTCAACGACATGGAAAAGATAGTTTGCAGAACTATTTTTCCAAGCTAAACATGAGAGAAAGGCTACTGCAGTCCTTTAACTCAAGCTAGAAAGATTCCAAGCTAAAACATGGAAATATAATTTCCAAGCTGACATGGAAATAGAATTTCCAAGCTGACATGGAAGCAGAACTCCCAAGCTGAACATGGAAGAAAACTTCCAAGCTAATATCATGCTAATTTCATCATGAAAAACATATTTCACTTTAGATAAAACTTCATGGACATAAAATATTCAAGTAGTAAAACAAGCTTTTATGAATTGCTACGCTACGCTACAAGTAGTTAAAATAAGCTTTTATGAAATGATAAACTACTAAATTCTCAATTCAGTGCAATAAGTTGATGAAAAATTAGCAAGCTGATATATAAATAAACCATGGAATCAAGAATAGTTGGTGTCACACTCAACGACATGGAAAAGATAGTCTGCAGAACTATTTTTCCAAGCTAAACATGAGAGAAAGGCTACTGCAGTCCTTTAACTCAAGCTAGAAAGATTCCAAGCTAAAACATGAAAATATAATTTCCAAGCTGACATGGAAATAGAATTTCCAAGCTAACATGGAAGCAGAACTCCCAAGCTGAACATGGAAGTAAACTTCCAAGCTGATATCATGCTAATTTCATCATGAAAAACATATTTCTCTTTAAATAAAACTTCATGGACATAAAATATTCAAGTAGTAAAACAAGCTTTTATGAATTGCTAAGCTACCTGTACTTTGTAGTCTGACTTTTTAGCTCAAATAGCTATTCAATCTGTCTTGAAATTCGTTTCACGATTTTTAACCATTGACTGTGGGGTAGTTTGCACTGGTTTTGGTTCTGATTTTTACTTTCTATTCACTGCCACTTCTCCCTTAACACTTGTGTGGGTTAGTAATAGAAGAATCTCCTCAAAGTAGCTCAGAAAAATCGAGTTTAACGTTGCTATTTGCTTCTTCCAAAATCTCTATTTTATGGTTGAAAAACAGAGAATATTTTTCTGCTTCTGTCCAAGCTGCTGGATTCTCTTTTTCTCACTCTCTCTCGGTGGTGCAAGGAAAGGGGAGGAAGATGTTGCTATTTATAGCTAAAAAGGAGAGGCAACATCTCTCTAAAGCCTAGAAATGTTTAGAGAACTCAAGATAACTCAAGATAAACCTAGACTAACATGGAATTCTCTAGAATTATCTATACCATTCTACAACATTCTACACTTATCTAGGAAATTCAAGAATATACAAGATATCTCTAGAACATAACTAACCTGGAATTTTCTAGAATTATCTATACCATTCTACAACATTCTACACTTATCTAGGAAATTCAAGAATATACAAGATATCTCTAGAACATAACTAACCTGGAATTTTCTAGAATTATCTATACCATTCTACAACATTCTACACTTATCTAGGAAATTCAAGAATATACAAGATATCTCTAGAACATAACTAACCTGGAATTTTCTAGAATTATCTATACCATTCTACAACATTCTACACTTATCTAGGAAATTCAAGAATATACAAGATATCTCTAGAACATAACTAACCTGGAATTTTCTAGAATTATCTATACCATTCTACAATATTTTACACTTATCTAGGAAATTCAAGAATATACAAGATATCTGTAGAACATACAAGATTCCTCTAGAAAAATCTAGATTCATCAAGGACATTCAAGAGATTTCTAGAGTCTCAAAATAAAAAAAATATTAAATATTTATTCCATAATAATTTGGGATGTTACATCCCACACTTAGCCTTTTGTACTCCTGGGCAAAATCAAATTCAGAACACCAAAAGACACCAAAGGAAAAGTTTGGAAGGCATGCAAGGAAGGAATAATTAAAAATTGAAGAGATTTAGCACTCAAAGAAATTCAATCTTAAATTTCTAAAATTCCAGGCATCATGGCGATTTCATTTGACAAGAATGAATTAAAGTAATTAGCCTCCTCATAAGGGATGTGTTTACTCTCTATTCTCTGGGTAATTCACTCAAAATCAATCATCCTATCAAAAGATTCACTACCATAAGCTTGTCAAGTATCTAAAATCTCCACTACTCATATCCATATGCATGTTAAATCAAAAGGATTTTACTAGGATGTAATTTAGGTGGAAGGAAAATAATGGAAAGAGAAAAGGAAAACAGAATAAAGGTGGAAAACAACTAAAGAAAGAAGGTGAAAGAAACAACTAAGAAAATGAAAGGGAACAACTTAAGAATATGAAGAGCGTTAACCATAACAATGCAAGAGATTGAATAAAAACAAATTTTGGGTGTAAAAAGTTCTTTCTACTCCCTTTTTCTTCTTTCTTTCTATTTTTTTCTTTTGTTTCTTCTTTTTCTTTCTTTTCAACGTCGACGCATTTTCTTTTTCGACCATGATATATATATATATATATATATATATTTTTTTTCTATTTGAATGGCTATTTCTTTTCTTTTCTTTTCTTTTCCTTTTGCTTGGGAGTTTAGAGAAATAGTCATTTCAAAATATCCCAAAATTCATAGAAATTTTCAGTACATCAAATCTCTAAAAGAATTTAAATCTCTTCACATCTCAAATTGGGAAACAAAAATTCTGGTTTAGGAAGAAAAGTAGTGAAAAATGCAAGAAGGAAAGTGGAAACAAGGCACAAAATGACATACAATGGAAACAACATATAGGATGGCATATTTCGTTAAAAATGGCTCACAAAGAAATGCCTAAATCATCTCCAAGCATGCACATATAAATGTAGACTCAACAAGATCCAAGACAAGTACTAGAGTGAAAATCATGATAGGGAATGCACACAACAAGAAAGAATAGCATATTTACAATTAGGCTCAAAATCCTCATGGTTTAAAGGCTATCACTAAAATTCTTTGAAACCAAATTTATTGCCATTTAAGCTTAAACTCTAGAAAAGAAAGATTAAAATCTAATCATGCTAAAATCAATCCAAATCTAAACTGTTCCAGCAAGCATAATTCCACATCAAAATCATCTTCCAAAACCCAAAAAGAAAGCACTAATAACTAATCTAAAAGCATAATAAAATTCTATACCCAAAAAAAAAACACTAGCTAAAAGCTCCAAAAAGTGCAGAAAAAGGCTACAAAAAACATAACATAAAGCATATAAAAACATAATAGAAAAATTTTTAAATGCATGAATTCTAAATGCATGAAATTTAAAAACAAAGACCGTTTCATTTTCCCCTACACTTAAATTTTGCATTGTCCTCAACGCAAACAATTATCAGCACATATCATCAAAGAGACATAGAGGACATGAAAATAAAAGAGAGAAAAGGGAAAAAGAGATAACCTTATCAGTTTGACGCACCTTTTCTGTGTCTTCCAATTGTGTGGCACTGGCTTCTTCCAGAAGTTTTTCTTAGCAGCAGGTTGGATGGTCGAAAGAATTGAATTTATGTCACCAACCTGAAGAAAAACAGAAGAATCTCCACTTGCCACGGAGGGGTGAGAATAACCAAGAGAAAAACAAAAAGAAAGGGAAGAAAGACAACTAACTAAAACACAATTTAAAACAAAAAGAGAACTACTTTCTAAAACATAATTAAAATTAAAACTCCTACTCCTACTCTTACTCAAAACAGAACAATAATTAAATCTATCATCTATACAAGAATTGCTATCTAAAAAAAATACTATCTAGAACAGAACTATCATTTACAAAACAATCTAATCTAAAACTAGCGCCTAAAATAGAGTTATCTAAAACAGAATCTAAAGTAAGACTATTATCTACAATAGTATCTAACTTAGAAACAAAATTAAAAACACAAGGGACAGAATTAGAAACAACAGGGATAGAATCATATTTCATAATAGAAACAGAGGTGAAATTGGAGTCATATTCAGATGCACATGCACAATCAAATTCAGATTTAGATTCAAATTCCTTGAATTTAGGTGCAAGTGCAAAGTCATATGCAAATGCAGAATCAGATACAATTACAGATGTGGATGCTTTCAATTCAGGTTCAGGTGCAAGTGCATACAACTTATGTTCAACAAAATCATCACAATTGCCAAGTTTCAAAGCTTTTTCTGTTTCAATGCATGCATGGCAAGTACGACAGTCACAATTAAAATCAAAATCTCCCACAAACTTATTCTTTCGCTCTAACTCTTATGTCTACCTTTTCTTCTCTTAAGGGTTCTAATTCTTTTTCTAGCTCAAGTTCAACAACCTCAGGTTGGATGACCTTATTTGGAGAAGGCAATGGTCTGTGAAGAAAAGGGAACTCATCTTTATTCCTTACTCTCATTTTTCTCACTTGTGCCACTTGAGAAATAGGATTCCCTATTTTACCCATCTAGCTCATCTAATTCCTCTAATTCATGTTAGGGCCTTACACCATCTAATTGAGTGCCATCATCTAGAAAAATGACACCATCCATATCTTTTATGTTTCCCACAAATTGGAAAGGTAGACTACTATCACACCCCTGATTAATCAACTAGTAACAATGCTAGCTAGTTGGCCTATTTGAGATTCCAAACTTTGTAAGTTTACCTCAATTCGCTCTTGGAACTACAGGGTATTTATGGCAAATTGTTCAACCAAGTCTTCCAAACTTGACTCGGTCTCCTATGGGTGGCTAGAGGAGGTATATCACTAAGGTAAGGACCATGAATTTCATGCTCATATGGTGGGTGGGATAAGCTCTTATACCTCAAATCTTGAAGCTCATAATCAGGATGGCATGTTGTGAGCTAGAGGTTACACTCTTGAGGATCTTGTTGAAACCCCTTAAGGCCATGAAAGACTCCTATATAAGACTTTGTACTTTCTTGGAATTGAAGATATTGGTTTGTCCTATATGCAGATAAGGAATCTATGCCACTCACTAATAGAGAAAGGGGAGGGGGTAAGGGCGGTGGCTCTTGTTATTCTTGCCTAAGGGTTAGGTACCTTACTATGGATGCAAGTTCATCTAAGCTATGCTCAACTTTATAAGGATCCATGGGCAAAGTCCTAATCTGACTCACTAGAAACAACCTCAAACAGAATTAGACTCTGATTCTATGCCAAAAACAACAATGCTACTAAAATGAAGAAAAACTATAACTATAATAACTACAACAACTATACTACTCTTAACACAACTACTCTGACTAGCCTACAAATAGTGTCTATCCAATTTTTTTTATCAAAATTAGCCAATTCTTCTTGACAAACCTTATTATATAGTCTAGAAAGATGAAACACACAAGAAAAGCACAAAGGAAACTACTCCTAATGCTATTTCTATGCCCAACCTATAAAAAACACCTAAAAATCAAGTATCTTAGAAATTTTTAATATTTGTTTTGAAAAATCCTTCACAAGTTGGAGGCACAAAAAAAAAACAGAGCTCAAAAATATGTTCTACAAAAATCAAACTAAAGATCACAATATATTAGAAAAATCATAAAAAAAATTAAAAAAAAAAGAATAATGGGTCTAAATGATTGAATTTGGCGAAAATAGGGCAGTGCACCTGAGGCGATTACCAATTTTCAAGTCAATCGAAGTTACTTTTCCAAAAATGAATAGTGTGCGAATAGTAATCAGCAAACCGAAAAATTGAAAAACTTGTAAACCACTTCAGCCAACACTCAATAGCTTAGAATCCAACAAAGACATACATAAACAACTAATTAAACAACTCAAAAGTGAATTGGCTCCCTGGCAATGATGCCAAAATTTTGATAGCAGCCACTACGATCGCCGAGTCATCCAAAATTGAATTCATAGCAACTTGCAATATAGTAGTCATCTCAGGTCCTATCTCTCAATGAGCCTTGCTTCTAAATTACCTAATTAATTGTTCTAACACTAATTTACTCTAATTATCTACTGATTAACTACCTAATTACCACACAGAGGGGGGTGATTGCATAATCAAACTTAAAACAGAATTAGAATACAAACCTATAGCTAACAGAACATAGAACAAAACGAAATTGCACTCAAAACATGTAATTAGTCATCCAATACCTAAAGCCTACATCTATCATCATCTCATCCTTGGTTTACTCTGATTTAATCATACCATACAGTTTCTAACTAAAATTCCTAGAAGACTTTCCAAGACTGAATCATATTAGAATCACAATCATAATCTAATATGATTCGTTTAAGCCCTAACCGAATCATGCTTGATAATCACCAAAGGCAAGCCATTTGATTCTACTTACTCCACTAATCGGTTAAAGCAAGGTTACACTTTAAATAAGAATCATAAAATTGAACCTATGCCTAACTCAGTCATAACAGAATAGAGATAAACATAAGAACCAGAGGCCAATGTAGAATAGAAATGAAATAGGATTAAAACTAGAAAACTTATATGTTATTGAGCCAAAGAGTTAAGATACACAGTTCCAGTTCATGTTTGACTAATTACAACACTTTTAGCCTTCCATGGAGGCCAAAATACACCAAAACATAGAAGAAAATTTGGGGGGGGGGTTAACCTATGAATTACAGAGGAAATGGAAGAAGATGAAACTCTTCAACCATGGAAATGGAGGTTCTGAAGGTGTCTTATGGTGCTGCCAGGAGAAGGGGATGAAAATGCAAGGTTTGACCACTATGTACTGTCCCTTTCTTTCTGATTTATGCTGCTACCTTGTTGTTCTACTACTGCTACTTTTTTGTTGGCTTTTTCTGCTACCATTAGGGACTTTTCTGCAAACCAGAAAAAGTACAAAAAAGAAGCCTAAAATAGTGCAGAATGTGGACCCCAATACAGTTAGCCCTAGTCAACTCCAGTCAACAGAATTTGCCATGCCCAGTTAGCTGCCATGTCAGTAGATTCGTCCATATCAGTAAATTACTCTCTAATAAATAAATCTAAAAAATACATGATTGAATTAATTGGAATAAAATTAAGAAATTGAAGCATATTGATTATATAATTAATTCACACTCAATAAATCTAAAACATAGTAAAATTAGAGAGTTTACAATATTAAAATGGAAATAAGGCTAAGATAGGGACTAAATTGCATATAAAAATGCCCAATATCAGTAATGATGTGTATTGTTGAGTGGAAATGTCGTTAGGAGCCCCAAGTATGATCAAGCTTTTTCAATCCTCTACAAGTTTAAATTAAATTGTTCTAAAGGGACGAAATTGAAGAAAATGCAAGTAGGTCCCACACACATTCATATAAACACCCATCCTCATATTCTCTCTTTCACCTTGCTCACTTCTCCTTACACGTCTCTCCTTTTCCCCATTGGCTAACACACACATATTTGAGGTTTGGGACTTCTTCCATCCTTCAATCATCCTCTTGGTCTCCTTAGGTTTACTAAGTGAGATAAGGCTTTCTTTCCCTCCTAATCTCTTCTTCTTCTTCTTCCTTTTTTTCTCCTATTTAAGAAGGAAAACCCTAAGCTAGTAAATTTATGGAAAATTGTATAAGGTATTGCTAATGATAAATTGATGTGGGATTATTTTTCCAAGGTGGTGTTCAATGAAAATCATAGATGAATATGATAGGATCATTGAAAGAAATTTGAGTTGTTGAAAGAATGGGACTTTAGATGATTTCTTGAAAATTCTCCTTCTTGAGTGTTGTCTTGATTTTGTGAGTTGAGTTGTTCTAAATCAGTTTTTAAGACATCTAAACCTACTCTTGAAGTGCCCTAGAAGAAATGGAACATTATGGAATGACAAGCTTTAGGATAAGTTTAATTCGAGCTCTTCCCATGGCTGCCCAGCCATGGGCACCAGTCGTGGCACCCAAGGTGCACTGGTCTAGGCATTCAGGAGTTAGAGAAGGGGAGTTGTTGCCTTGGTCACCCACCAACCAGATAGAAAGTTAGTAGGGTGGTGCTATGTTTAGCGCTGAAGTGTGGCACCCATGGCTCCATCAACTGTATCATAATTAAAAAAATGGTATTTAATGCATTCTCTTGTGTTTCTTTGATCCCTAGGCTTTGGGAATTGTTTTGAGGACCTTTTCTACATCTTGGAGCTAGCATATTCATTTTTTTTTAAAGTAGAGAAGTTGATAAAGAAAGTTCAAGCTAGGTGAGGGATAGTTCTATCTTGTTTGTTTTTATTCAAAATGCTAAGTTTGCCTCTAAAGTATGTTTTCTAATAGTTATATATGAGATGAGCTAGATGTTAGTGGGGACTTGCATGCACACAATAAAATCATGTAGGTTGTTAGTGGTTGATAATGGTTGTCAAATTTGTCATTCATAAATTTAATTTCATGCCATGTGTAAATGTGAATTTTATCAATGTGAATTTATATTCTAAGTGAAGGTTAAAGAGAAGTTTTATTTTTGATTATGAATGTGTTGTGTATGGTAGCATACATGTATGGTCTAGAGAAATAAATTTCCAAAGATATTGATACAATGTGTGCCTTAAGTCTTGTACAATGTCTTAAGCATGTAATGTGATGATAAAATTTGTGTAATTACTTGTGATTGTGTATGTGGCCTTTGGGCAATGTTATGGCCTCTGGGCTAATAAGAGATTTTCCACATTTCTCCTTTTGACTGCCCAAGAGTACATTTCCCATGCATTTACCCATGGTTTGTAAGGTTAGGTAATGCTTGAGGAAATCATCGCATGCTAAGAGGTTAAGGTATTATTTAAGTTGTGTAATAAACCTTATGGAATTAAGAAGAAACCTTAACTTTTAGCATGTGTGAAGATGATTTGAAGCAAAGAAACTTGTGTGATAAATGTGGCAATTCAAGAGAGGAAATATCTGGGATGAATTTTATGCTAAAGGACATGTGTCGACAGGCACAATGTTAAAGGGCATCGCTTTATGTAAAGGAATTCATGGTTTACCATGTGCAAGGGAATAAGGGTAGGACAATACTATGTATGGCCAAAGAAACCCAACGATCTTTATGAAAATTCATGCACCACATGCAGACGTACATGGTGGGGATGTGTGAGGCAAAAGGGAGTATAATGTGATGAGGAAGTATGGAGGAGGAAAAGGGACTTGTGACCATTTATGTATTAATGTACCAATATGAAATGTATTGTGATGAGTATGATGTGGTTATTATGTTATCTATGTAAAGTATGGTGAAGATGATTGTCTTCCCTTCTTGGGTTATGGTCATATGAAATTCATTTTTCATATTCTCTCATGGTTAGAATGATGATGATGGAATCACATATGTGTATGCACACATGAAGCTAATAATTAATGTCTATACATGCTTAATTATAAATGTTCATATATTCATGTATTAGTTATAAGTATTTTTTTGTAGCATGCATAGTCATGTGTTTATGTTAGGTAGGGCTATGTTTAGGTGAGTTATGTGGCTTGGACTCAGCCCTCACAGTTTCAGGTATTCGTCAGTCTTACGTCTTGGAGATGCGCCTACTCGAATGACCTCCCTTTTGTTTAGGGTACGATGAAGCATGGTGGTTATAATTATATACGTATGCATGTAGGAAAATTAGGAAAATTCTATAAAGGCTCTGTAATCAGGTAGGCTATGCTACACTATGTAAGATAATTTAAATTGTATGTTCTGAAAGTAAGAGTGTAATTCTCTATGTTTTTCTGTCGTAGTTATGTGAAGAAATGTTTGTATCCCTTTTATGATCACATGTGTAATAAGGATTGTGTTTATATTGTCTAATGATAATGGAATCCTAATTAATGAAAAGAACAAGGGTAAAGGAAAGTTAGGCTTGCGGTAGTGTTGGCTAAGGCACTGTCTGCACTGGTCATGTACCTGATTGGGGTCGTGACATAGGACCCACTTAACAAAAGGGAAAGGTCCACTATAACTACTCCTTTACCTGAAAGTCTTCTTCCACTACTTGATCTGAAAAACATGTAAAAGAAAGCATGAGATAAACATCTCAGTGCGCGAGTCAATCCCCACCCTAATAAAATCCAAATGCATTAAAAGAATAATAAAGCATACCAAATGCCTTTATCATGAAATCACAGAGGAAAGAACATACTAGAGAGAATGCAATTCAAGTCAAGTCAAACCAACTAACAGAATTAGTTCTTGTCGATGTCCAAAATACCTGGGAGCGTACATAGGCTACCCCACCAATCAACAAACCATGCCATGAGTCCACTATGGTCAGGGCATTTCATGGGTCTCAATCCTGAACTTAGGCTCATCTCCCTACCGAGGGAGTTATTGTCTCAACTCTTAGAGGTCAAGACACCCTATTACCTTGACTTCTCGCCTTGACATGAGAGTGGGTACTATCCTGCTCAAACACAATTATGTTACAATACTCAAAGCAACATCATAATCAATTATCACTTAGGTCAAGTCCAAACAAATTAAAAACATTATTAATTCAAATGTATGAAATTTTCACCATATATCACAAGGTTATCTATCCTCCTAACGTTTCACCGTTAGCAAATTTCATCAATACCTTGAATTCGTAATCTCTCTCATAAATTTCTCGAAATCTTAATGGAATTTCTTTTTTTCCCAATACCATGAGTTTGCCTACCTCTCTACTTTATTATTTTAATGCAAAGATAATATTAAAATGGGATTAACACCACTCACCTAGATTTCGATGAATATGTTCGATCGAAACCGGTAAAGCTTCCCTTGATGTGAAGAGAATTAGTGTTCTATATACATTTTGTGTTTAAAAAAAAAAAGAGTTTATGTTATGGTTCGTGTTCTTGTTATTACTTGGATTTTCAAAACCCAAAATGAAACAAACTAAACTTACCTTGATCTCCTTTAGAATTCTTGGATGATAGTTTTCCTTGAGGTTTCCAAAAGTTTTGTAATTGTGAATTTGTGTTTGGAACAAGAGTTTGGTTAAGGGAGAGTATGAGTGAGATGTATTGTTTTGTAGTGTCTATTCTGGTTGGCCTAGGGTTTTGAAGAAAGGGACAAAAGAGACAGAGAGAGGACAATGGGGGAGAGAAGGAGAGAGAGAAGTTAACGTGAAAGAGAGAAAGGGGGAGAAGGCCAACAATTAGGGTGGGAAGTTAGGGTTCTAGGGTTTAGTTGTTTTTAGATAGATGTTTACCTATTTGATTTTGAACCAATTTAATTTGTAGATTAAATTAAGTAGTTAGGTGGTTGTTTGATTTAATTCGAGTTAAAACAATTTATTTTGAAAATATTTGAAGTTATTTTAAATGGTTAGATAATTCCTTAGTTTAATTGAATTATCACCCTATTAATAATAAACTAGTTGACTGGATATTTGATAATGTATTAAATAATTGAATTAATTAAGAGATACCTTATTGTATAAGATTTGCTAGTTGAAGATATCTTAAATAAATGTTTAGTTTATTTAACTATATATTTAACCTATTAGCATTATCCTATCTTGAGTCCAACTACGTTTTTATTATATTTATTATTTGAGATTTTCAAAATCTTCATAATTCTTATCTTAAAACTTTATTTGTTAATTAATTTAATTATCTTCTAGATTTTATATTTCCATAGGTCTTCTATTTTTCTTGGCTTAAGTTTCGAAAATTTAACTTAATTATCCAAATCATTAAATAAAATCTAAGTTTTAATTCAAATGTTGGGAGGAACTTTCGAATTTATTTATCATTATCTTTTATCCTTAAACCTAATATTAATTAGATTAAGTTAGTTTAGATAATTACTTATTTCCTTTATTTAATTTTTGCATTATCCTTTAACTATTTCTAGTACCAACATTATTATTTTAAATTCCATTATTCGGACTATACTTTTATTTACTTTTGTAATTTATTAGTTTTTTCCTTTTATTCTTTTTCTTGTATTTAATTATTTCTTAATTATAACCATTTATTCCAAAAATATCTCAAGATTTAAGAGTCTTTTTTCATTTCTTATTTTACATCAAGGTTTCCTAGAATTTTCCCTTCCTATTCCTACCCTTATATGGACATTTCGTTGCATCCAAATAACTTTTAGTTTTTCATTTTAGTCCCTTTAATTTTCACTTTAGTCCTTGTGTGGCTTAGCACCACACATTGCAAGCCCAAAGCTCGAAATTGCATACCATGAGGTCATCATTCCATAACATCATATCAAACCCACATCTTGCACATTCCAAACATAAGACGTTGCAACATTGACACGTCAAAAATAAAAATTCAATAGTTTATAAGAAAATCAAAATAGCAAGTATTACAAAGGTCATATCCACAAAGAATGAATAGATTTTCCACTTTAGAATAACCAAAAAAATTAAAAATTTGGGGGGGGGGGGGAGGTTGTTCAAATATCTAAACTTGGGAAGGGTTAAAGCTAGGGGTTGTTTGAAAGTTGAAGGGACTTGAGTTGTCAAGGTCAATTGATGGAAGGAAGGGAGGAGGATGAGTGGAAATGGTGTCTAAAAATAATTCCAAGAGCGGGTTAAGGGGTTTTTTATGGAGAAGGGGGACTAAGATGAAATTTTCTCACTTTATGTGTTCATGCATCACATAATCACAAAGTTACCAAAATCATCACATGCCATCACAACATACACAAATATGCAATTTTTTACAATTAACCATGAACTTTTCATTTCTTTAAGTTTGGTCCCTCTTGACACACTTAATCCAATGTACACAAGGAAAGACAATACCCCACATACACATTTAGGAGTGTTACAACAACATAGTATCACGATCTTGATCGTATGATTAATCAAGATTGTAGGATTGCAATTGTATATGCACCTGATCCTTCTTTATTTATTTTAAGTAGAAAGCCAAATTTTTTTATGGCATTAGGGTCTCTTATTTAGGTTGAATTGTAAATAGGGTGAGTAAGGTCATATCCACTGAGACTAAATAGTTTTTCCATTTTAGAATAACATAAAAAGTAAAAGTAAAAATTGAAGGGGGAAGGGGGTTGTTTAAGTTAAAGCTAGGGGTTGTTGGAAAGCTAAAGGGGTTGGAGTTACGTTAGTTAATTGATGGAAGAAAGGGAGGAGGAGGTGTGGAAATGGTGTCTGGAAAAAAATTCCAAGTATGGGAGAATGGGTTTTATATCGAGAGGAGGGACTGAAATGAAATTTTCTCACTTTACATGTTGAAGCTTCACATAATCACAAAGTTACCAAAATCATCACATACCATTATAAAACACAAGAATGCAATTTTATACAATTAACCATCAACTTTCCATTTCTTTTAGTTTGGTCCTTCTTGACACACCTAACCGAAAGTACACATGATAATACAATACCCCACATATACAAAATTTACAGGTATTACAACATAATATCATGATCTTGATTTTATGATCGATGAAGATTATAGGAGTGCAATTCTTCTTGCACTTGATCATGCTTTATCTGTTTTGAGCCGAAAGCCAAAAATAAGCATTTTTTTATGAGATAAAGGTCTTGTTCTATAGTTCTTATGTATATATATTTCAATGACTTGTCTAATGTATGAAATTTATATTTTGATGACTTTTAGATGTAGTTCTGTATGATATTTTGTCACTTTTTTTTAATATATGATATGCTTTATGTTATGTATATTGACATTTAGATAAGTCTATACTAGTCTAAGGATTTTAGTCAACTATATAAATTTTTTATTTTTATTAATAAAAATTCATCAGATCTTACGATTATTGATTCGATCTTGTGATTTGATTTTTCCTATACATCTTTTGATCTTGGTAAGAATTTGATCTTATTACTATATTTGGAAGCCCAGAGAAGAAATTGCACGGGGTGATGAAATTGGAAAAAACATTATTTTACCCTTTATTTAGGTTGAATTGTAAATAGGGTGAGTATGGTCATATCCATAGAGACTGATTAGATTTTCCACTTTAGAATATTTAGAAAAAGCAAAAGTAAAAAATGGGGAGGGGGAAGAGGTTGTTTAAATAGTTAAACCTTGGAAGGGTTAAAGCTAGGGGTTGTTGGAAAGTTGAAGGAATTTGAGTTTTAATGGTCAATTGGTGTCAGGAAGGGAGGAGGAGGTGTGGAAATGATGTGTGAAAGAAATTCCAAGTGTAGGTTAAGGGGTTTTATATGGAGAGAAGGGTCTAAAATGAAATTTTTTTTTTCACTTTACATGTTCATGCATTGCATAATCACAAAGTTACCAAAATCATCACATGCCATCATAGCACACATAAGAATGCAATTTTTACAATTCACCATGAACTTGTCATTTCTTTTAGTTTGGTCCTTCTTGACACACTTAACCCAGTGTACACATGGAAATACAATACCCCACATATACAAAATTTATAGGTATTACAACATAGGATCACGATCTTGATCATATGATCGATCAAGACTGTAGGTGTAATACCATCATTTTTTAGTGTGGATTTTTATAAGTAATTGGAATACGGGGGAATTGAATTTTTCCCGTTGCTTAATAAAGAGATGCAAGATTAAGAAATAACATGATATATAATATAATGAGTGATAGGGAACTGAGAGAGCAGGCATGTGGCACCTAAGGCACCAGATAATTATTAAGTCTAAGGAGGGACTCAAATGTAATAAGGAAATTATGGGGTACCTAGGATATGGGAAATACTCGAGTTGAAGAAATTACAGATTTGCCATTACTAACATTGACGAGAGATTGGCCGAAGGGCAAAATAGTAATTTCACCATGAAGGGTATATATAGGTGGCCTCACCCACTTTTCTTATTTTTCTCTCTCTCCTTAAGCTCTCCATCTCTATTCTCTCCGCTCCCCTCAACTCCACTCAAGTTCGAGACCTAACCTCCGGCAACCATTCTTCGGCGTCGAGATCGGTTTCCAGTGACTAAACACCATCGAAAAGTGAGGAATCGAGGCAGGCATTCCACTTTCTCAATGTTCTTTCTATTTTCAAATTTAGGAGGATTTGGGTAAGAATTGGGATTGATGGAGAGTTTTGGAGCTTGGGTTGTATTTTAAAACATTCTTTGGTGATTGATATTGAAATTAGAAACAAGGATTGGTAAGGAAATCAAGATTTTAGATGATATTTAAGGGGTAAAACTTAGAAAGGAAAGTTTGGGTTTTAAATGAAAATTTAATGATTGGGATTTGGATTATTGGAATTAATTGGGCGTTTTGGTGTCAAAACACTCCCTAAACATCTCTAACAAAAACCCATGGAAGAAATCAAGAGAAATGGTGACGATTTGGGCGATTTTCAACCAAAATTGAGGCCAAATTGCATGGTGCAGTGTGTGGTAGGCTAATGGGCAGAAGCAGGGTTGGCACCCCAGGCACTACCCAGGCCGAGGGCACAGGCCTGATGGCTTGGGAAATGCTATAGCGCTTAAGCGCCATAGTTTGAACATGGGCTTTCTCCATGTTTTTGTATATTGAGATGTGTTGTCATTCCAGAGGCATGAGGCACTCTAATTCTAGGTGAGTGATCTAGCCCTACTTTGTGTGATTTATATTTTTACGATTTGTCTTACTAAATCTAATTAAACACATTTAATTATTAAATGTTATATGCTCAACATAAGAGAAATAGAACCTTGCATGATTATAGATGAGTATAATTAATTGTATGTGAGGTATATATGTGTAATTCACATGTGAGCATAAGTGTATAGGTAGAGAACATGGATAACTAGAGATGACCTTTAGGATTTATATCCTAAGCAAGTGTTGAACTGGAGTAAAAATTATAAATAGAGTGGAGAAATGTGTACCACAGACATTAAATAGATTTTCCACTTTAGAATAACCAGCAAAAGCAAAAGTAAAAATTGAGGCGGGGAAAGGAGCTGTTCAAATAGTTAAACTTAGGCAAGGTCAAAGCTAGGGGCTGTTGGAATGTTGAACGGATTGGAGTTGTGAAGGTCAATTGATGGAAGGAAGGGAGGAGGAGGTGTGGAAATGATGTGTAGAAAAAATTCCAAGTATGGCAGATAGGGTTTTAAACAAAGAGGAGGGACTAAAATGAACTTTTCTCATTTTACATGTTCATGCATCACATAATCAAAAAGTTAGCAAAATCATCATATGCCATCATAGCACACACAGGAATGCAATTTTTACAATTAACCATCAACTTTTCATATCTTTTAGTTTAGTCCCTCTTGACAGACTTAACCCAATGTACACATGGAAATACATTACCCCATATGTACAAAACAAGTATTACAACATAGGATCATGATCTTGATCGTATGATCGATCAAAATTGTAGGATTGCAATTCCTAAAGCCAAAAACAAGCATTTCTTTTATGGGATTAGGGTCTTGTTCAATAGTTCATATGTATATATATTTCATTGACTTGTATAATGTATGAAATTTATATTTTGATGCCTTTTAAATGTAGTTATGCATGATATTGTGTCACTTTTTAATATATGATATGTTTTTATGTTATGTATTTTGACATTTAGATAAGTCTATACTTGTCTAACGATATTAGTCAACTATATAAATTTTTTATTTTTATTAATAAAAATTCACAGGATTTTATGATCATTAATCCGATCTTCTAATTTGATCTATCTTATGCCTCTCGAAATTAGGAAAAAAAATTTTTTTGCCCCCTTATTTAGTTTGAATTGTAAATAGGGTGAGTAAGGTTGCATCCACAGATCATGAACAAATTTTCCACTTTAGAATAACCAAAAAAAAAAGTAAAAATTTAGGAGGGTGGGGAAGAGATTGTTCAAATAGTTAAACTTGGGAAGGGTTAAAGCTAGGGGTTGTTGAAAAGTTGAAGGGATTTGAGTTGTGAAGGTAAATTGATGAAAGGAAAGGAGGAAAAGGTGTGGAAATGGTGTGTGAAAAAAATTCCAAATGTGGATTAAGGGGTTTTCTATGGAGAGGAGGGACTAAAGAAATTTTCTCACTTTACATGTTCATGCATCACATAATCACAAAGTTATCAAAATCATCATATGGCATCATAGCACATACAAGAATGCAATTTTTTACAATTTTCATTTCCTTTTTTTGGTCCCTCTTGACACCCTTAACCCAATGTGCATATGGAAATAGAATACCCCTCATATATAAAATTTATTGGTATTACAACATAGAATCACAATCTTTATCATATGACCAATTAGTGGGATTGCAACTTTGACTGCACCATATCCTTCTTTATTTATTTTAAGCCGTAAGGCAAAAAACAAGCATTTTTTTATGGGATTAGGGTCTTTTTCAATAGTTCTTATGTATATATATTTCAATGACTGGTCTAATGTATGAAATTTATATTTTAATGACTCTAGATGTAGCTATGTATGATACTGTGTCACTTTTTTAATATACGATATGTTTTATGTTATGTATTTTAACATTTAGATAAGTCTATACTTGTCTAAGAATTTTAGTCAACTATATAATTTTTTATATTTATTAATAAAAATACATAGGATCTTACGTTCATTGATCTGATCTTCAAATTTGATCTATCTTATGCCTCTCTTGATCCTAGGTAAGATCTTGATCTTATTACCATGTTTGGAAGCCCGTATTGCATGGAGGTGTTGAACTTGGAAAAAAAATTATAACCCCTTATTTAGGTTGAATTGTAAATAGGGTAAGTAAGGTTGTATCCACAGAAACTAAATATATTTTCACTTTAAAATAACCAAAAAAAAAAAGCAAAAGTAAATATTTGAGGGGGAGGGGAAGAGGTTGTTCAAACATCTAGACTTGGGAAAAGTTTAAGCTAGGGATTGTTGGAAAGTTGAAGGGATTTGAGTTGTGAAGGTCAATTAATGGAAGGGAGGGAGGAGGAGGTATGGAAATGGTGTGTGAAACAAATTCCAAGTGTGGCTCAAAGGGTTTCATATGAAGAGGAGGGACTAAAATGAATTTTTATCACTTTGCATTTTCATGCATCACATAATCACATAGTTATGAAAATCATCATATGCCATCATAGCATGCAAAGAATCAATTGTTTACAATTAACCATCAAATTTTCATTTATTTTAGTTTGGTCCCTCTTGACAAACTTTACCTAATGAACACATGAAAGTACATTACCCCACAATTAACACATCTTACAACATAGGATCTCGATCTTGATTCGTACGATCAAGATTGTAGGATTGCAATTCTAACTGCACCTGATCCTTCTTTAATTATTTTAGGCCAAAAGCCAAAAAGCAAGCATTTTTTTTTATGGAATTAGGGTCTTGTTCAATAGTTCTTATGTATATATATTTCAATGACTTGTTTAATGTATGAAATTTATATTTTGAAGACATTTAGATGTAGTTCTGTATGATTTTTTTTCACTTTTTTAATATATGATATGTTTTATGTCATGTATATTGACACTTAACTAAGTCTATACTTGTCTAAGAATTTTTGTCAACTATATAAATTTTTATATTTATTAATAAAAAATTCATAGGATCTTACGATCCTTGCTTCGATCTTGTGATTCGATCTTGTGATTCGATCTATCTTATGCCTCTCTTGATCTTGGGTAAGATCTTGATCTTATTACGAAGTTTGGAAGCCCTAAGAAGAAATTGCACGGGGTGTCGAAACTATAAAAAAAAAATTAATCCCTTATTTAGGTTGAATTGTAAATAGGGTGAGTAAGGTTATACCCATGGAGATTGAACATATTTTGCACTTTAGAATAAGTAGAAAAAGTAAAAGTAAAAACTGAGGTAAGGGGGAAGGGGGTTGTTCAAACAGTTAAACTTGGGCAAGGTTAAAGCTAGGGGTTATTGGAAAGTTGAAGGGATTGCAGTTGTGAAGGTCAATTGATGGAAGGAAAGGAGGAGGAGTTGCAGAAATAGTATGTGGAAAAAATTCCAAGTGTGAGCGCAGGGGTTTTATATTTCACTTTACATGTTCATATATCATATAATCACAAAGTTACCAAAATCATCACATGCCATCATAGCACATACCAGAATGCAATTTTTTACAATTAATCATCAACTTTTGATTTCTTTTAGTTTAGTCCTTGACAAATTTTGCCCAATGTACATATGGAAATACATTAGCCCACATATAGAAAATTTACAGATATTACAACATAGGAGCACGATCTTGATTGTATGATCGATCAAGATTATAGGATTGCAATTCTAACTCCACCTAATCCTTCTTTATTTATTTTAATGCAAAAGCCAAAAACAAGCATTTCTTTTATGGGATTAGGTTCTTGTTCAATAATTCTTAAGTATATATATATTTCAATGACTTGTATAATGTATGAAATTTATATTTTGATGACTTTTAGATGCAATTATGTATGGTATTGTGTCACTTTTTTAATATATGATATTTTTATGTTATGTATTTTGTCATTTAGATAAGACTCTACTTATCTAAGAATTTTAGTCAACTACATAAATTTTTTATATTTAGTAATAAAAAGTTCATAGGATCTTACAATCATTGATCTGATCTTCTGATTCAATCTATCTTATGCCTCTCTTGATCCTGGGTAAGATCTTGATCTTATTTCCATGTTTGGAAGCCTAGAAAAGAAATTGCATAGGGGTGTTGAAACTGGACAAAAAAAGTTTACCCCCTTATTTAGGTTGAATTGTAAATAAGGTGAGTAAGGTCATATTGATAGAGACTGAATTGATTTTCCACTTTAGAATATCCCAAAAAAGCAAAAGTAAAAATTGAATGGGGGAAGGGGTTGTTTAAACAATTAAACTTGGGCAAGGCTAAAGCTAGAGGTTATTGGAATGTTGAAGGGATTGGAGTTGTGATGGTCAATTGATGGAAGGAAGGGAGGAAACGATGGGGAAATGGTGTGTGAAAAAAGTTCCAAGTGTGGGAGAAGGGGTTTTAGTTGTGTTAGCCCATTTGCATGTGAAAATGCAAAAATCTAATTTTGATGACAACAAACAAATTAAAATAAATTCCTTGGCTTATATTGACATATTATTTTCAAGAATTTTTGAAAAGTCAAAGGCAAGAGCTAAAATTTGAAGACCTTTAGTTTTATAGTGCCTTAGGACTTATAGTTAAATGTAAAAGTATTTGAATGGCAAGAAATATTGTTTTAATGACTTAGAAATGTTTTTGAACATTTACATAAGTTGGAAAAGTTTTTAGAAATGTTTGAATAGCTCTACTTAAGTCTTAGAAACTCAAAATCTTTTGAAAATCTTATTTTTGATCTACAATAGGCTGCCACTCGACTACTTGCTTGCAAGAAGTTGACCAGCTTCTCTTGTCTTGAAAATCCTGAGACTTCTAGTAGGTTACTAGTTGACTGCTTGCCTACAAGTAGTTGACCAGATACTCTCTATCTTAAAATTAAGAATCCTTCTAGTAGCCTACTAGTTGCTTGGTTTCTAGGAACCAGTCGATCGATTGTTAGAAACCAGTCGACTATTACAGTTTGCAACATTTTCAAAGAGGTAACAGAGAGTTACCAATCGACTGCCAGGTAGCTATCGGCTGACTGTTACCTCTTTAAAAGATACCAGTCAACTGTTGTGGACTTACCAGTCGACCTCCAGCATGCCGACACTAATAATAATGTCTATTTTCTATTGATATCACTCTTAAACTTTCTCTAATAGATCTTCTATGCCTTGGGCTATTGATATGAGCTAAAGTAGGTGTCAAATCAATAAGAAAACATTTTCTTTGCTGCTAAATATTTGAAAAACTTTTTCTTGCCAATCATTTGTTGATTATAAAACTTGCACCTGCATATTCACTCTAAAAGAGAGTTAACTTTGTTATTCCTCATCATTTTCTAAGTTGTTTGATTAAGGAGTGGGTTTCTTGATTTGGAGTTTGGGATTAAACACTCAAAGAGGAGAGACACCCTTGAGAAAGAAAAGATCTCTGTGTAGTGGCTCACAAGTGCCCATTTGTATATACTTGTGGTTTATAGTGAAACACTTAAGAAGTTGTTTTGAGGATTGGATGTTGGCTTGGTTATAAGTTGAACCAGTATAAACATTGCTTGTTTGATCTTCTTCTCCTTTGCTCTTTACTTGTTTAAGTTGTATTTTTTGATTCCTTGCACTTCAACATTATTCATCTTGATCATACTCTGTTTTTCTATTTTAAAACATTGGCATTGATTCTAAAAATTCTTTAAACTTCCAACAAGTGTTTGTAAAATTTTTTAATAACTCAATACACCCCCTCTTGGGAGTTAGCCATTTCTATCAATTGGTATCAATACTTGGGCTCTTTATCAAGACTTAACAATCTGAAAGTTTGATACAGGGCTGGTCTTGGTGATTGTGTTTTGCTGGAGGGAAGTTCTTTCACTAATCCTCCCAGTTTTAATGGTTAACACTATACTTATTGGAAGTCAAAGATGAGAATATTCTTTGATGTAGTGGACCTTGATCTTTGGGATGTTATTGAGCATGGTCCCTATATTCCTACTACAGAGGTAGAAGGGTATGCCATTCCTAAACTCAAAAGTGAATGTGATGAAGCTAAAAAGAAATTAGTTTATTTAAATGCCAAAGCTGAAATGATTATAATTAGTGCTTTGAGTCAAGATGAGTATTTTAGAGTCTCTAGTTTTGCTAGTGCCAAATAGATATGGGATACTTTGGAAGTAGCACATGAAGGGACTATTGGAGTCAAATAATCTAAAATAAATGCTCTTACCTATGGTTATGAAAATTTCAAAATGAAACCCGATGATAGTATTAGTGAAATGAAATTAAGATTCACTCATATTACTAACCATCTTAAAGCTCTTGGTATTTCTTATTCAAAAAAATCTTAAACCACAATAGTGCTTAGGTGCCTTACATAGGAATGAAAGGCTAAGAGGACGACTATCATGGAAGTTAGAGGAGAATCTATGAGCTCTCGCACAACACTCTTTGGTAATCTCCAAAATTATGAGTCAAAGATTGTAAAGATAAGACAAGAGGAGGAAACTAAGAAGAAAAAGATTCTTTTCCTCAAATCATCCTCTTCCAAGAGAGTTAAAGTTGATAGTGATGAGGGAGATAAAGAGATGGAGATCAATGATAAGGATCTTGTTCTCTTGGTCAGAAAACTCAGCAAGTTCTTGAAGAAGAAAAATACTATAAGATAGAGGAAGGACCAAGATGGAAATAAAGAAGGTCTTACTTGCTATGAGTGCAATAAAGTTGGGCACATTAAATGGAACTACCCTTAATTCCTTTAGAAGAAAGAAGGGAAGAAAGGCTATGACAAAGGGAAGAAGAAGGCCTATGTATCTTCCATTTTGGGAGATTGTGATTCTAATGAAGAAGAGGCAAATAAAGAAGTTAACCTTTGTCTCATGGCCAAAGAAGATGAGAAGGTAAACTCTCATGAACACTTTACTTCTTGTGATGAATTGCAAGATCCTTTTGAAGACTTGCATTGTGAGTCTTTAAAGCTTATATATTTCACAATAGATTTCTACACTCAAGAAAGAAAGTCTTGTTTATGAAGACCAAAACAAATTTTTTTGCAAGAAGAGAATACAAGCTTAAAGACTCTAGTTTCTTGCAAATGTGCTAAATTGGAAAAAAAGAATGAGGATTTGAAAATTACTCTTGCAAAATTTACAAAAGGAAAAGATAACTCGAACATCTTACTTGGACATCAAAGATGTGTATTTGACAAGACCAGATTAGGATATAAACCCAAATCAAGTAAAAAATACTACAAAAATTTCTTTGTCCGAGCAACAATGTCAAATAGCCCCTTCACCACTTGTTTTCATTATAGTATAAAAGGACACAACCCTCATTCATGTTGGTATAAAAAAAAATCTCCTTATAGGAACAAAAAGAAGTGGGTTCCCAATGGAACATCTAACTAGGAATAACACAAACAAATTTGGGTACTTAAAAAGAAAACTTGATCTTGTGATGTAAGCGTGCCTCAAAGCAAAGAGTGGAAAGTGATACTTAGATAGTGGTTGCTTAAAGCACATGACCAGTGACCAATCCAAATTTATCTCTTCGACACCCTATGGTCAAGTTTCTGATTCTGGAAATCTAAAGAGGTACCTTGTGGAACCTATAAGGAACCCAGTTATCTGGTGCTTATTTAAAACTTATAGACAAACCTAACATGTATCAAGCCATAAATCAAGGAACAAATCCACTGACAACTCAAGTCAACCATATCATGCATTAAACAAGTAAATCTGTATAAATGGAAGGGAATTAAATAAAAAATGAAAGAATCATTTGTCAATTAATCAACAATCAAAGTTCACTAAAATTGTAGCTGTTTATTTCCATATTGGGCACGAGGTATCAGTTAAGGAAGCAAATATCAAATTTAATCAGAATTAATTCTTCCAATTATTAAGGAGAGTCCTATACCAACAGCTAGTATTTGCGAAGGTATAAAAGGCAAAAGCTTCAACAACATTCAACACCAAAGCTAATAAAGAGAATTTATATGCAATCATACTATCATTGTAACTCTTTGTTTCTTGTGTGAGAGAGAATTGTATTGGTTATATTTCCTCTTAGTGAGATTTCTCTCTACCATTCGTATTGAGTGAACTAAAAAGAATACTCTTGTATTTTGTATTCTCTGTTCGTGTGAGGATTGGTAGGAGGTACCTGGTAAAGTGTAAAATCAAGATCCTGCTGACCTAGTTTAAAGGTTGCTACTAGGTAGCTTAAAAGTTGGAGGCTAAATCTTAGTTTAGTTTCTTAGTATTGGTGATCTTTGCCCTTAACAAAATACTCATAACTATGTGTTGTGAAGAGTGGATGTAGGTAAATCTTTGAGATTCTTCCGAACCACTATAAACTATAGTGTCATCTTTCTTTCCTTCTCTTTTCATTATTATTGTTATTATTTCCTAAAAGAGAATTTTTTATTTGGACCCTGTTAAGATAAAGAGGAACCTAAAAGGTTTTTAAAGAATAAATTTTTTATTTATCACTTAAAAAATATAAATACTCTATTCACACCCCCTCTAGAGTATACTTGTGAACTAACATTTGGCATCAAAGCCGGTCTTACGTATTTTGGGATTAACATCCTAAAGTAAAGATCCAAAAGATGATGCAAGTTCCTGGTGCACAAGGTTGAGTGTTGATAGGCCTCTGTTCTTTGATGGGACAAACTACACATATTGGAGAACCAGAATGGAGATTTTCTTAAAATTTCTTAATGTAGATGTGTGGTTGGTAATAGCAAAAGGTCCCAATACACCTATGAAAAAAGTGAACGAGAAGAAGGTCCCTAAAGAAATGGAAGAAATGACAGATGATAAAAAGCTAAGATTGAATTAAATTTTAGAGCCATTAACTATTTGTTATATGTAATAAATACAAAAGAGTTTAAAATATCTCAAGTTGTCATTCTACAAAAGAAACATGGGAGAAACTCTGTGTCACTCATGAAGGAACAAGCAAGGTCAAGAAGACAAGAACTGATAGTCTTGAAGAATAGTTTGACAACTTTAAGAGGAAGAACGATGAAACCATAGAAGAGATTTTCCAAAGGCTTGAAAAGATCACTCATGAGCTTGATCTCAAGGGATTTTTCTATAGCCATGAAAAGATTATTAGAAAGGTCCTAAAGAACTTAACTAGACCCTATAGAATCAAAGCCACAATCATTAAGGAACTTGAAAGAGCTCCACAATGACAATAGATAAACTTTGCAGTAAACTCATAGCTTATGAGGTCACTTAACTCCATAAACAAAATGAAGAGCTACAATAAAAGAAAGATAAAGGAGTAGCTCTAAAAGCAAAGATCAGAGAAGAGCCATCTCTTCTAGATGAAGATGTTGATGAAAAAGACATTACATTAATATAAAAAAGATTTGTCAATTATTATAATAAGAGATATCATAACAATAAAAACAAGGTATCAACGAGACAGAATTGTAAAGCCATCACTTGCTACAAATGCTAGAAAATAGGACATATACGAGCACAATATCCAAAAATAGGAAGGAACAAAAAGAGAATGAAGAAATATGGTGGCAAATGAATCATGGAGCGATGATGACCTATTTGAAAGCAAATATGACCAAGATTTCCCTGATATAGTTAACATCTATCTTATGGCAGATAGTGAGTCTGACAAGGAGGAAGTTGAGGTAAATACACCCCTTACTTATGACGAGTTATCTCATGCATTTGATGAGATGGTGGAGGATTCAAAACATGTTTTATAAAGGTATCATGGCCTTAAACGTGCCCATGCCAAGCTTTTGAAAGATTTTGAAAATCTTGTAAGTGAAAAACATTTTCATTAAGCTAAAATAAAAAGATTGGAAGAAGAACAATTTCTTTCAACTCTTGTTTTTGAAAATAGGGCCCTAAAGGCCAAAGTCGAAGGGTTGACATATGAGCTAAGTAGATTTGTCCAAGAACAAAAGAACTTAGATCTAATGTTAGGTAGCCAAAAGAAATCACTTGACAAGGCAAGTGTAGGCTATATAAAGAAGGATAATAAAGCAAGACTTGTTTTCAAAAGAGAAGCCTTAACATCATCAAAAACATGTTATAACTATCGAAAAAAATGTCACATTTCTTATCACTATATGAACAATATAAAGAAGGTCAATGTGAAAAGAATCTGGGTTCTAATAGGCATGAAAGTGCTACCCGCTACCCTAGTGAGGACCCACATAATTGGTACCTGAAATTCTATCTCTTGCAGGTATGCCTTAGGACAAAGCAGAAATAAGGGAACTATTTTCTTGATTCTAGATGCTCTCGGCATATGACTGAAAGTAATAATAGTTTTGTCCAATATAAGGCTAAGAGAACCCTTGGTAATGTATCATTTGGAAACAATCAAAAGAGTGATATTGTTGGTATTGGAAAAGTATCTATAAATGATACATTCTATATTGAAAAATGTTTCTCTTGTTGAAGGCTTAAAATATAATCTGATTAGTATAAGCCAATTGTGTCATAATGGATATGATGTCACATTTACAGCCAAAAAATGCTTTATCAGTTCCAAAAATGAAAACAAGACCCTAATTGAATGGCACAAATTTGAAAACGCTTATATGTTGGTCAATAAATGCTATTTTTAAGAAAAATGTCTTGCTATAACTAATGATCTAAGTTAACTTTGGCACAAGAAATTGGGCCACCTTAATATGAAATTGATTTCAAAACTAGTCAAGAATGATCTAGTTGTTGGTCTTTCAAAGATCCAATATATAAAGGACCATGTGTGTGAAGCATGCCAAAAGGGAAGACAAGTTAAAAATTCCTTCCCATTAAAAAAGCATATATCAATCACAAGACCCCTCCAACTAGTTTATATGGATCTGTTTGGTCCTATTAGGATACACAATTTAAGAGGAAAGTTGTAGGGGCTTGTGATAGTTTATGACTATTCCAATTTTACTTAGGTCTACTTGAAAACAAAAGTGAGTGCTTTCAAAGTTTTAAAACATATTTCAAGAAAGGACAAAATGAAAAATATTTTCAAATTTCAAATATTTGAAGTGATAATGGAATCGAATTTGAAAACTATCTCTTTGAAGATTTTTGTAAAAAAAAAAAGGGAATATCACACAATTTCTCTGCCCCTAGGACTCCCCAATAGAATAGTGTTGCAGAAAGGAAAAACATGTCCCTGTTAGATATGGTTAGGACCCTGTTATGTGACAATAACCTTCCCAAAAATCTTTAGGCTGAGGCTATCAACACCTCATGTTATGTCTTAAACAGATGTCTTATAAGGCTCTTTCTAAACAAGATGCTATATGAACTATGGAAAGGAAGAAAACCAAGCGTAAATTATTTTCATGCATTCGGTTGCAAATGCTACATCTTAAACCTTAATCTTGAAAATTTTGATGCTAAATCTGAAGAAGGTATTTTTGTTGGATATTCCAACAGTAGGAAGGCTTACCATGTATATAATATGAAATCAAAAACTATTGAAGAATTTGTTTATGTGAATTTTGATGATATTAACCCATTTCTTGAGATTTTGAATAAAACAAATGAAGATGATGAACCATCTAAGCCTTAGATGGTGTCTAGAGAATCAATAGGAAATTTAAAAGATAAATAGGCACCTATTACTAAAGAAGCTAATAAAGGTCCTAGTCACCAGAATATAGAACCTGAACAAGAATTAGAACATGTTTCTGATGAAGCTTTTCTAAGAGATCATCAGAAGGTTCCACGAAAATGGAGAGGTACCACTAGCTACCAAATGACTTCATTATTGGTGATCCTACAAAAGAGAAAAAGACTAGGTCGTCAATACGGAGAATGAACCATATGGCATTTATATCACAAATTGAGCCAAAGAATGTAGATAAGGCTCTAGTTCATGACTCCTTGATGGTGGCCATGCAAGAAGAACTGAATTAGTTCGAAAGGAATAAAGTATGGAAGCTAGTACTTGCTCCCGAGAACAAGTCCATAATAGGCACCAATTGAGTGTTTAAAAACAAGCTAGATAAGCAAGGTGACATTGTTTGTAATAAGGCAAGGTTGGTAGCACAATGTTACAACCAGCAAGAAGGTATTGATTTTGAGGAGACATTCACACCTGTTACAAGGTTAGAATCTATCTGAATCCTTCATGCATTTGCTTGTTTTAAGAACTTCAAGTTATATTAAATGGATGTAAAAGGTGCATTTTTAAATGGTTTTATAAATGAAGAAATGTTTCTAAAATAACCACCTAACCCTAATTTTCCAAACCATATGTTTAAATTATCAAAAGCTTTATATGGTCTAAAACAGGCCCCTCGTGCTTGCTATGAAAGGTTAAGCAAATTATTACTTGAAAACAGTTTTACAAGAGGCTAAATAGACAACACTTTTTACAAAGATCAAAAGCAAAGATATCTGATTGTCTAAATATATGTAGATGATATTGTGTTTGGTTCTACTAATGAAGATATGTGCAAGAATTTCTCTAAGCTTATGACTAGCGAGTTTGAAATGAGCATGATGGGGGAGTTAGCATTCTTCCTTGGGCTACAAATCAAACAATTCTTAGAAGGAATCTTCATTATCCAGGAAAAAAACACCAAAGAACTTCTAAAGAAGTGTAGATTGGACAATGTGAAAGAGGCCAGGACCCCAATGATTACTACATAAAAACTGGACAAGGGTGAACATGGGAAGAGTATGGACCAGTAACAATTTCGAGGCATGATTGGGTCCTTACTCCACTTCACAACAAGTTGTCCAGACATTATGTTCAGCGTATACTTATGTGCAAAATTCTAGTCAGACCCTAAGGAATCTCATCTAGTTGCTGTCAAAAGAATCTTTAGTACCTAAAAGGTACAATGAACCTAGGTTTATTTGTACCCAAAGAATGTTAGGTATAGTACCTAAAAGGTGCAAAATTATGATGTTGACTTTGAAGTATGTAGAATTGATTAAAAAAAAAGCACTAGTGGTACCTCTCAAATCTTAGGTCATTATCTTATCTCTTGGCATAGCATGAAACAATCCTCTATTGCCTTGTCTACTGCTGAGGCCGAATATGTGGCATCAGGGTCCTGCCATGCATAAGTGTTGTGGATCAAATAACAATTACAAGACTTTGACATAAAATATAACAAGATACCTATTTTTTATGATAATACTAGTGCAATCAATGTTTCCAAAAATCTAGTACTACATTTGTGGACTGAGAACATTGAGATTAGACAACATTTCTTAAGCGACTATATCCAAAAAGAAGATATATTCATGGAATATATTGATACACGCAATCAGATATTAGATATTTTCACCAAGCCTCTCACAGAAGATCAATTCGTAAAACTCAAACATGAACTAGGTATATTGGATTTAAATGCCTAAAATTTCTCCTGAGTACATTCTCTAAGGTATATCTTCTGGTTTCTACTGATTTTATTTTATATTTAAATTCTATCTTTGTGGCTTTAATCATGCATCTATTAAGTTACCACGTATGTAAATCTCATGAATTAATATTGATCAAATCAAATCTTTGGCATTATCACTTTATATCTCTATCATTACATGTGCATACACCCCATTCCTCTATGTGTCCAAAGGTCATAAGGAAAAACTGAGTCTATCTCTGTAGAAATCTTGCTATCATGGGTCATGTTTCATCAGGGCAATAAATGTGTTTATCTATTGTAGGCATTTTTCAACAAGTAACCATTGGGGGACCACAATATAAGAGAGAGGATCCTGTAATTGTTGGCTTATCATAGTGAAAATGCAATCAGCACAATCCTCTTGCTACAGAAATCTTAGAACCATCTTTTATCTTTAGAATTCCTTCTCAAAAACAACTCACCTTCTTTGTCCAATAATGGCTTCCCTAATGCAAAAACAAAGCTCAAACATGTCTGTTGCATCCATGGAAACTCAAAGGGTAGGAAAAACATTTAAAACAAAGGCAACAAAATAAAGATACTTGTTTGACTTTCTTTACAAATAATTTTCAGCAGTAAGAGGTAGATTTCGACTTTTTCATTAACGCCAAGATCAACACCTTTGAAAAGTTTTAAGGTGATGGGCTAGGGTTCATTCTTCACCATTAACAAACTAGTATATCTTGAAATCATAAAGGAGTTCTACATGAATATGGTCTTTGAAGGAGATACGAAGGTTTTCACCAGGCTTAAAGCTAAAAATATTAAGCTTACATGAGATTTTTTGACTGAGATTACCAGGTGCCCTAACGAAGGCATTGAGTGTTACTATAGCCACAAGGAAGTACCCTTTGAAGGGTACTCTCATGAAAAATCCATCAAAAAGTGGTAGGAGGATAATTTGGGTCCAAGGATGTAGCCAAGTGCAATGTGACTTACTTACCACTCCTTTCGACCATCTCTCAAATGGTAATCCCCAAGGCCAGTAAGTCAAGCACTCTTACTTTTCTTGAGATCTTTATTCCTTGGCTTGTGATTTACGATATCTAAGTTACATGAAGGTTGCCCTTAGAAACAAGAAGGCAAAACTACTTACGGGTCTGTTATTATTGTTACTGCCAAAAGCTAAAAGGTCTTCGCAGAGAATTACACTGTCACATCATCCTCTCCACAAGGTACCTATAACATTAGGCTACTTATGAACATGGGTTTTAAAAAGACAAGTAAGGGTTAGGTTAGGGTTGAGGACCATGATCCTGAGAAGGGTCCAAGTGCCCCTAAAGGCAAGAGAAAGCTGGCATCCACCTAAAAGAAGCAGTTGGCATTTCTTAAGTCTCCAAGGGTAACTTAAAGAAGAGCTTGTGTACAAAAACCTGAATCATCTGAAGATTCAAAGAGCCCAAACATGCATTCTAAGAAAGTTGAAAAGGAAAGTAGTTTAGAGGTCTTTGAGCAGAATCTTGAGGAGGAAGAAGGCTATACAGAGTATTCTATTGAAAGCTCTCCTGTACGTAAGTCTCCAATGCCATCATCGCCTGCCCCTACTTCTGTACAAAAAGACCCTGTTATTGAAAAGGACCCTACTACTCCATCTCTTGAGAAACTTGAGACTACTGTTCTTGTGAATGTTGTTTAGGAACCTGAGTTGCCATCCCATGCTGCTACTATCATAATTGATGATGTCATTGATGAACCATCCATTCTACGTGCTACTGTTTCTAAAATTTATGTGGATATTGCTTCACTTATTGCTAACCCTGAAAATGTTGTTGATACTGCTTCTGTTCTTGGTTTACTATCTGTTCCATCTGCTACTATCCCTGAGATACGTACTTCTACCACTCCTACTCAAACTAAAATACCTACCACTGCTACTGCTCCATTTTCACCACCACTAGATTGTGCTGAGATCTTTCTCTTAATGCTCTATATTCTTTTATGGCTCAGGAAATTGTATGGGTGTAAGATCAAATTGATGATCCAACAAGAAGATGAACAAGGAGCTTTCTAGATGGTTAAAGTCCATTGAGACCAGTTTAAAGCTTTTGGAAGCTAATGTGAACACCCTATGAACCATGCTCTTGCCATTGTAATACCCCAAAAAATCCATGATTTTCAGGTATTATGTAAAACTAATTTTATGAATTAATTCGGGTGGGGGAGATTTTTTATTGCGTAATAAGGAAAAATATGAGGTTTAGAAGTGGTAAGATTATGGAATATTAAGTGTGGAGAGTATAGGAGTATGATGGTACCGAGGGCACCAAGGGAGTTAGGAGACTGGTTAAATCCAAGGGAAGGACTAAAGTGAAATAAAGAAAATTATTGGGTACCTAGGATTTAGAAACACCCGAGGTAGGATATTATGGCTTTGATATTACGGATTTGCTTTTACTAGTCTTGACCAAGGGTCGACTAGAGGGTAAAGTAGTAATTTCATCATAGGTGAGTACTCTTTTTCCTCATTTTCTCCTTTCCTCTCTTTCTCTTCACCTTCTCTCCTCTCTTTCTCTCTTCCTTCTCTCTACTTTTTCTCTCCACTCAAATCCTTCAACTGAGCTTTGGGGGACGGATCTCGAGTGATAGGGCAACCCTCTAGAAGCCAAGCAACGTAGGAAAAGCAAGGAATCGAGGTAGGGATCTAGGCCAAAACCGAGGATGAGTCATGGGTTCAAAGCCGTGGCACCCCAACGCCAAGGCTGGTGCAGTGCCTCAGATGCGAACCACTCTGAGGAACCTTGGCTATTCTTTAATCGACCATAACTCTTTCATCTGAACTTCGATTTTAGCAAAATTTATATCGTTGGAAAGCTCTTCAAGTCTAGTTTCTAATGGTATAAGTTTCATTTAGAAATTCATTACTAGTTAAGAGTTATGATTGAAGAAGTAAGGAAGGTCAGGAATAATATTAAGGTGATTTCTCTATTTCATAACCCTAATGATTTTGCATGGTTACTTAATAGGGATGGTCGAGGTGCAAGGTGGCACAAGATGGCGCATAATCTGAAAAACCATACACATGTCATGGTTATGGATATGACCCAAAAGGCTAGATACATAATGGGATTTCTTGAGTGATAATATGTGGGAATGTAAACCCACATTGATTAAGCTCTTGAACTGTGGTATGGAAGCATGGACCCTTGTATAGAGTTACGTGCATTTAATGTGTGGTATGTATATGTGTGTTTGGGGGAGTATATGATAGGACATGATACCATATGCATGTCCGCGGACAATTTGGTATCATACGAGATAAGTTCCTGAGTGGGTTATATATATATATACTGTGTATTTGTGTAGTGTAGGGCTAACATTAGTGAGCCCATGGTTTAGACTTTCCCCCTCATAGATGCAGGTATGCAGAAGTGATCAAATTGAGAGCTCGCGGGTTGAGGATGCCTCCTCATTGTTTAGGAAAAGGTAATTTATTTTTATTATATTTCTTTAGTGTACTCTGTAATCATATAGGCCACCTATGATCTTACAGTATAAATCTAGGCTTGCGGTAGTATTGGTAACACATTGTCTGTACCGATCACAACCAAGATTTCAAGTCATGACAATCGCTCAGTTCGACCTTCTGGGCCCTAGGCTACTCTTTGTAATTCTCTGGGCAATGTGGCCCTATTTTTTGTCATAACTCATGCATTCTCTTTCTGTTGCTTTTACTCTTTTTTTTTGGTATGTTTTGAGGTCCACTTTTGCTTGACGGCAACGGGGGAGAAAAATATTAGTATGCATGTATGCACATGTATTGTTGAATGAAATGTATGGTTGAATATTGAATGAAATGGTTTCCTTTTAATTATATACTCCTCTTCTTAGTCTTAAAATCTATTATCATTACTTTATATGTTTACTTTGATTCTTTGAATATAATTGCTAATCACTTGGTCTTTGAGAAAGAGTAAGTTTCAGGACCTTGTTGAGGAATCCTCAGCTTTTAGTATGGGGAGAAAATGATACTCATACACTAATTATGGGAAAGCATCATGGATTTCTAAGAATAAAAAATGGGGAAAATGATGGTCAAGTTTCTGATTCTGGAAATTCAAAGGGGTACCTAGTGGAACCTATAAGGAACCCAGTTATCTGGTGCGCATTTAATACTGACAGACAAACCTAACACTTATCAAGCCATAAATCAAGGAACAAATCCACTGTTAACTCAAGTTAACCATATCACGCATTAAACAAGCAAATCTATATAAAGAGAAGGGAATTAAATGCAGAAGGAAAGAATCATTCATTAATTAAACAGCAATCAAAGTTCACTAAAATTGTAGTTGTTTGTGTCCATATTGGGTATAAGGTACCAGTTAAGGAAGCAAACATCAAATTCAATTAGAATTAATTCTTCCAATTATTGAGGAGCTGCAAAGGTATAAAAGGCAAAAGCTTCAACACCAAAGTTGATAAAGAGAATTTATGTGTGATCATACTATCATTGTAACTGTTTGTTTCTTCTGTGACAGAGAATTGCATCGGTGATATATCGTCTTAGTGAGATTTCTCTCTACCATTCATTTTGAGTGAACTAAAAAGAATACTCTTGTATTTTGTATTCTCTGAAGGTACCTAGTAGGGTGTCTAGTTGTTGATGAGTAAAAGCTGTTAAGCTGTACCATTTTGCTTAAGAAGGTTTCCTATTTTCTAGGGATATGGAAAGTCCTAGCTGGTAAAGTATAAAAGTAGGATCCTGCTGACCCAGTCTTAAGGTTGCTACTAGGTAACATAAAAGTTTGAGGCTGAACCTTAGTCTAGTTTCTTAGTATTGGTGATCTTTGCTCTTAATAAAATACTCATAACTGTGTGGTGTGAGGAGTAGATGTAGGTGAATCTTTGAGATTCTTACGAACCACTATAAATTACAGTGTCATCTCTCTTCCCTTCTCTTTTCATAGTTGCTGTTATTATTTACTAAAAGAGAATTTTTTTAATTAGACCATATTAAGATAAGAGGAATTTAAAAGGTTTTAAAAGAATAAAGTTTTCATTTATAACTTAAAAATATATAAATACTCTACCCACCCCCTCTAGAGTATACTTGTGAACTAACAACACCAAAAGGAGACAAAGTGACATTTGGTGCAGACAACAAAGGGTTGATCAAGGGTATAGGTAAGGTGGGTAAGAATTCTCAACTTTTATAGAGAATGTTTTGTTTGTTGAAGTCCTCAATCATAATTTGCTTAGTATTAGTCAACTATATGACAAAGGAAATAGAGTTATTTTTTGTTCAACTTGTTGCATACTTGAAAATATTAATGATAAACAAATTAAACTTGTTTGTCAAAGGATTAATAACGTATACATGAAAAATCTTGATGAAGATCCTTCTATAGACTCTATATGTTTAATTAGTGTTAGTAATGAAGTTGGCTATAGCATAGAAGATGAGCCTATGCTAGTATGAGCTTTTTAGATAAAATAGTTAAGAAAGATCTTGTAATTTGCTTACCCAAAATTAATTTTGAAAAAGATAAGCCTTGCAGTACTTGTCAAATGGGGAGTCAAGTTAAAAGCTCTTTCAAGGCTAAAGACATTGTCTCTACAACAATGCCTTTACAATTGCTCCATATAGACCTTGTAGGACTATCTAGGACAAAGAGCATTAGAGGCAACTCCTATGTGCTAGTTATTATAAAGGTGCTCTAAAGGCAATTACCTTTAGCATCAGATATACAAACTCAGTTATTAATTCAAAGAGGTTTTCTTCATTATTTATGTCCATTTTCATAAACTCAAGATTAGATCGTAATACAAGTAATGAAGTTCATGACACAAAACATAGCATGATGGAAATTATGACGGTGATCATAATGTGAGATTCATATCATGTGTAATTACGTATGTATCTAAACTATCCCTAGCCATAGGATTACTTGAGATTGGACATCAGTGATACAGATAGACTAGCACATGCTATGCTTCTTGATTTGATGAAGCAGTTGTCTTCATAAGTTGTAAGCATGAGATATTTTTAGTAAACATGTGAATGCTTGTTAAAGGTAACAAGTACATTGGATGACTTGCATGAGACATCACTTAGATACCTATTCAAATGTCAGTAATAGGCCTCACAGCCGCTAACAGTGCAAGTATCCTTTGACTTGAGGAACTCAAGTTATCTTGGATATAGATCCTGTGTTTTGAATCTATTCCTTGTTAACTACCATGGGTTGCTCTTAGGGTAGTAATTCGGCACAAAGTATTGAAAGATATTTGAATAGTCAACAGAGGATTTACCACTCCTAAGAGAAGGAAGTGTACCCATGGCTACTTGTTGTGATAATTGTTAAGAAGTCTTTGGCCAAAGTAGACTTGTCATCAAGATAGTCTTTAGTGACATAGTTTAAAGTGATTGATCCCATAGGACAAGGAACTGAATACTTGGGCTAGACTTGACGTAATCAAGTATAGTGGGAGTTGGCACATAGGCCATACTCTGAAGCAAGTGATTATAAGATGGTGAAATGCCATATTACATAGACACACTTTAGTTGTAGAAAGGTTTACAGTCAAACAACTGACTTTTTAGTCAATTGGGGGTGACAATGTGTTGCTAGATACCACTCGTGATCTATTTACAATCAAGTGTTGATTGTGAATGACCAACATAGCTGAAAACCTAATTGATTATACGTATAGAAATTCTCAAGAAATGTGAAATAGGCTTGACGATTTGATCCTAAATTGGAGAATTAGTTAAAAAAAGATAAGAGAATAAAAGGAATAGGAATATGTTTCTATTCCTACCCAAACAAGGAAAAGCCCAAATGAGAACTTTTTGGCCACCCCTTCTCTCAAAGAGATTGGGCTTCTTAAGGTGGCTACCCAAATAAGGAAAAGTCCAAATGAGAACCTCTTTGTCACCCCTTCTCTTAAAAAGATTGGGCTTCTTAAGGTGCCACCTTAAGAAGCCCAATAAGGGAATGGCCCCTACTTAGGGAATTAGGGCTTTAGGGTTTGAAGTAGTACCTATAACTTTAAGAGTGATAGTGAAAGCCACACGTAATAGGCTCTCTCTCAATTGTTGAGAATCTTGTTTAGGAAACTCTCATGTTTTTTTCTCTTTCATCCAAGAGGGTTTTCTCTATAGCTTCTTTGTGCTTGCTAGCACAAGAACAAAAAGGAATTCCATTACCTAAACTAGTTTTTCCTTAGTGTATTTTACCTGGATTACCATTAGAGGTATCCCATTTTAGATACTTGCTTTAGCTGGGAGAGGATGTTGCGCTACAAGAGGTGTTTCTCTTCGTCTTAATTACTTGGTTAATGTAATGGTAATATAGGTTGATCCTTTGGTGAATGGGTTTTAGAGAAAAAAAATTTTAAATTTTGTTGCATTTTATGATCTCTAGAATCCAATAATGGTATTAGAGTCTTCCTATAGTTACCATTACTTTAAAATGAAGAATGTATGAGTATCAAATAAATTGGCATGTTTAGGTTTTTTGTTTTTAAAACATGAACATGGCGTGATACTTGTTTCTTTTTCTTTAAAATTTTGTATGAAAGGACATGAGATGTTCTTATGAATTTTGTTGAGAAATATGTTTTGAATTTCACTTTGTTAAAGAACATATTTTGATTCCAAACAAGAACATTTTTAAAAGAAAATTTGTTTTGATCCATAAACCCTATTTTTTTATCTCTTAGTAGATGTTTATTTTGGCGTGAAAACAGAAATAAATTTTTTTTTTTTGAATTCAAGACTGAATTAGGTTAAATTAATTTGATTGATTTAGATCCTGATTAGTTTCCTAATATGACTTAGGAAACAAAATAATTAGATTAATTGATTCGAGATATGATTATTTTCCTAATTTAATTAGGAAATAAATTAATTAAATTGATTGATTTATTTAAGAGAAATCAATGGAATAATGAATTTTAATCAATATAAGATCAATTAATTTGATAGTCAAATAAATTGATTAGATTGGATCAAGATTAGTTTCCTAATATGATTTAAGTAATTAGATTGTATCTTAATTGATTTTCTAAAATGATTTAGGAAATTAATTAATTATCTTAAATCTCGATTATTTTCTTATCTTAAATCAGGAAACAAACTTTTTAGAATTAACTAGAATCTTTATTAGTTTCTTAATTTAAATAAGGAAACAAATCAATTTGGAATTGAATTGAGATTTATTTATTTTGCCTAATTAGATTAGGAAACTAGAATTAAAAGGTTTTTAATTATAAACAAGGAAACAAGCAATTTTTAATTGAGATTAAAATGAAAGTAGAAATAATTCATGTGAAAAAATTATTCTAACGCCACGTAGACCTTAAATGCCAACTTCCCTTATACATTTATTTTGATAGATAATGCATGATAAGATGTATGTACGGCTTGATGGTTGGTTATGGACTTTCACCAAGTATGAATTGTTCATGCATTTTTTAAATTATGGTTTTGGTAAATAAGGTCTGTGTACCCTACCTCTCTCTATTTTTTCTGTTGTACTTCTCTTCTCACCTAACTCCACTCAAATGTAACTTGAGGTTTCTCAATAAACAATGTAATTAGATTACACAAGGTTAGTATAGGAACAAGATGCAAGAAAGAAATCGTGCAGACGGAGCCGAGGTGCCGACACCATATAAAGAGTAGAAATAGAATTTCTATGTCTTCAATGTAAAATCATGCATATAATTAGGTTTAACCTAGTCATCTCTTTTGGCTCAAAGAGTTGACTACAGATAAGATCATATCTATATATTCATGATGAGATCACATATATCATGCATGTCTAATTTAAAATCTGATGAGACTATTTAAGAAAACCCTCTAATAATATTAAAGCTAAAATTTTCCATTAATGTGGGGCGAACCAGAGATCTTCTTAAAGCTTGGGTTATTGGACTCTCTCCAAGCCTGGCTTTAAGTTGAACATGTTCAAACCATTGAGATATGATCTTATGATTAATAGGCCGGCTTTAACTAAAAGCATTGATTAGTTGAACTCTCTCCAAGGTCAATATGGACACTACTTGATGGTTGCATACACGATGCAATTGGTATGAGATACCTATCATTTGATCCAAGATGGCTTGTTGGACTCTCTCCAAAGTCATTCAAGGTGAGTTTTGGACATCGAGCCCACTAGGAGAAATTCCAACGGGTTCTTCTGGATCCAAAATGGGGCTTTTTTTTTGTTTTGGATTTTTCATAAAATTGTGGGAGTAATAATGCGATATATTAAAAATCGTATATCATGCATTTATGTACATACTTTAACATGCCCACATTTTTACATCTAGGTTGATAGAATCATGACATTCGCTATGAATTTGAGATCAATTCTTGAGGCAAATAAGTTGACCAGAGCAAATTTCTTGGACTGGTTAAGAAACTTGAAAATCGTTCTAAAGGCTACACACATAGCCTATTTCTTGATGAGGCACTCCCTGAACCTCCTGTTGATGACACTAATGAGGACCAAGTGTTGGCCTATAAAAAGCGCATAGGTGACGATGACCTAACAACATGTATGATGTTGGCTTCTATGACACCCGAGCTTCAGAAGCAGCACAAGGCCATAGGCGCATGCACCATGATCTTCCATCTAAGGGAACTATTTGATAAGCAAGTGAGAACCAAAACGTTCGATCTCTTATGTTCTCTTTTTCATTCTAAGATGCAAGAAGGGCCATCTGTAGTACAACACTAACTTAAGATGAATGGCTACATTGAGAGGTTAGAAGCGCTTGGTTTCACGATGGATCAAGAATTAAGTGTTGATTTAATTCTCCAGAGTTTACCTGATAATTACACACTGTTTGTAATTATCTATCAGATGAATCAAATCTTATCAACTATACCAGAGCTGATCAACCTGCTCAAGGCAACTAAGCCTTCTATCAAGGAAGAGAAAACGGTTATGATGCTAGTGGATTCTTCTAAGATTAAAGGAAAAAGTTCCAAGAATGAAAAGGGAGGAATCAAGAAAAAGCAGGCCAAAAAGGTAGAAAAAGCTGCAACCAAAGGGACTTGCACCATTATGGCAAAGACAACCAATAGAAGAGGAACTACAAGACCTATCTGGAGTCCCTAAAGAAGTAAAAGGCATCCGATGTCGAAACTACTTCAGATATTTTCATTATTGAGATAAATATTATTTCTAGTAAAACCTGGGTATTAGATACTAGTTGTGGCTCACACATATGTACCGATATGCAAGGCTTAAAGAACAGTAGATGGTTGACCAAAGGAGAGGCAGACCTACGAGTCATAAATAGAGCAAGAGTTGCTACATTAGTTGTAGGAACTTATGTATTGCCTTTAGCTAGTGGTTTAATTTTAGAATTAGACAACTGTTATTTCATTCCATCATTGATTAAAAACATTGTTTCAATTTCAAGTTTGAATAAAAAAGGGTTTTCATTTAACCTTTGGTAACAACTTTTGTCACATAATGTTAGATGATATTCTTTATGGTATTGGAACGTTATGTAATGGAATTTATGTATTAGATACATCTAACCTGATTCTCGATATCGAAAATGGCAACCCTAAATGCCTCAAACAAGATAATCAACTAGCCTCATATTTATGGCATTATCATCTAGGTCATATAAGTGAGAAACGCATGAGTAAGTTAGACAAAGGAGGTGACTTAGGGTCATTTGATTATGCATTATATGACACATGCATCTCTTGCTTAAAAGGTAAGATGACTAAATCACCTTTTAGTAGAAAGGGTGAACATGCAACTGACTTATTAGGTATAATACATACTGATGTATGTGGACCAATGTCAGCACACGCCAGGAGTGGTTATGCCTACTTCATTACCTTTATCGATGACTATTCTAGATATGGATATGTGTATCTAATGTGATAGAAACCTGAGGCCTTTGAGAAGTTTAAAGAATTTAGAAATGAAGTAGAGAAACAACTTGGTAAAAGTATTAAAACACTAAGATTTGATAGAGGTAGTGAATACTTAAACCAAGAGTTTTAGGATTATCTTAGGGACAATGGGATATTATCCCAGTGGACTCCACCTTACATGCCACAACATAATGGTGTGGTTGAAAGAAGAAACCGTACTTTGTTAGACATGGTTAGGTCTATGATGAGTCATGCAGAGCTCCTTAAGTCCTTTTGGAGCTATGCACTCAAGACTATTGTTCACATCCTGAACAGAGTCCCAACCAAGGTAGTTGATGTAACTCCATTCAAGAAATGGTATAACAAGAAACCCATCTTATCTTACTTGAAGATATGGGGTTGTCCGACTTACATGAAGCAAATAATGTCAAATAAACTTGAGGCAAAATCTAACAGATGTCTGTTTGTGGGATACCCTAAGCAAATAAGAGGATATCAATTTTACCACACTTTGGAACAAAATGTGTTTTTTTTCAAGGCATGTTGTCTTCCTAGAGAAAGAGTTTCTCTTAATGGAAAACAGTGGGAGTATGATTAAACTTGGGGAAGTTCAAGATACTCAAGCAGACAGAGAACAACCACCTTCTCAATAGCCGATAAACATAGAAAATCTACCAGCTCAATAGCCAGAGCCGTTAACTCATTCAAGAAGAGTAACGGCCAAACCATCTATACAAGTATAAATGCTTCATAGATCTAGTAGGGTACATAAGGCTCCTAAGAGATATGGATTTCTCACAAGTGAACCCAATGATGTACTGCTTATAGAAGATGAGGAACCTATGACCTATGAAGAAATTCTAAAGAGTTTAGAATTTGATAAATGGCTTAACACCATGAAATCAAAAATGGATTCCATGTATGACAACCAAGTATGAACTTTAGTTGATTCGTCTAAGGGGATTAAGCCCATCAGGTACAAATGGGTTTTCAAGAAGAAAACCAGCATGGAAGGTAATGTTGCAACCTATAAAGAAGGTTGGTTGCAAAGGAATATCGTCAAAAACAAGATGTTGATTATGACAAAACCTTTTCACCGGTAGCTATACTTAAATCCATTAGGATACTCCTAGTAATAGTAGCTCATTATGATTATGAGATACAACAAATAGATGTAAAGACAGCTTTCTTCGACGGAAACCTGACTGAGGATGTATATGAAACAACCCAAAGAATTCACATCTAAAGATAGCAACAAAGTATGCAAGCTTCAAAGATACATATATGGATTGAAGCAATCATCCAGGAGTTAGAACATCTAATTTGATGAGACAATCAAAAAGTTTGGTTTCTTACAAAATTCAGATGAACCTTATGTGTACAAGAAGGATAGTGGAAGTGCAATCATATTCCTTGTGTTGTATGTAGATGACATACTACTCATAGGAAATGACATTTTTGTCCTTCAGTCAGTGAAGATTTGGCTTTCTAAGATTTTCTCCATGAAAGACCTTAGAGAAGCAACCTACATATTGGGGATAAAGATCTATAAAGATAGGTCTAAGAGGTTGCTTGGTCTTTTGCAGTCTATATACATAGACAAGATGCTAAAGAGATTTAGCATGGAAGAATCCAAGACAGGGTTCATTCCCATGATACATGGGATTACACTTTCAAAGTCTATGTGTTTAAAGACACAAGATGAAAGAACTCGTATGAGTTTGATCTCTTATGCCTCATCCATGATCAATCATATGTGCTATGTTATGTACTAGGCTTAATGTATCATACTCTCTAAGTGTCACGAGTAGATATTAATCTAACCTTGGTGAGGGTCATTGGGTGGCTGTTAAGAATATCCTTAAGTACTTAAGAAGGACAAATGATTTATTCTTAATATATGGAGAAGGAGATCTCAAGGTAAGTGGGTATATAGATGCTAGCTTCCAAACTAACAGGGATGACTCAAGATCCCAATTAGGTTACATATTTATACTAAATAAAGATCCAGTCAGTTGGAAAAGTTTCGAGCAAGAAACAACTGTAGATTTAACCACTAAAGCATAGTACATTGCTTTGGATTAAGAAGTTCATCAATGAACAAGGAGTGGTTCCCAGCATTGTTGATGCAGTATCGATATATTGCGACAACAATGGAGCCATTTCATGAGAAAGGAGCCACAATCTCAGCAAAAATCAAAACATGTACTCCAATGTTACCATTTGATTAGGGAGATCATTGGTGGAAATGATGTGAAAATAGAGAGAGTTCCCACTTATAGGAATCTAGCTAATCCGCTAACTAAGCCACTGCCCTAATTTAAGTTTAATACACATGCATGTGTATGGTATTAGATACAAAGGCGATTGCTTTAGCACAAGTAGAAGATTGTTAGAAAAGTGCTCTAAAGGCAAAAACCTTTAGTATCAGATGTACAAACTCAGTTATTGATTCAAAGAGATTTTCTTTTCATAAACTCAAGATTAGATCGTCATATAAGTAATGAAGTCTATGACACAAAACATATCATGAAGAGAAAAGTGGGACTAAGATTAGATTGTAATTTCAAAGTTTTTGGATTCAATCATATTTTAGAAAATTGGCCAACATTGAATGGATTGTAATTTAATTGAATTGTTCTTCAATGATTCAAAGATTAATTTGTCTATGAATTAATCGGATTAGACCAACGAAATCAATCTTATTTTCTTGTGTAGTCGGTCATTTGATGAAATGGAAATTGTACTTTAATTCATTCGGACCAATGAGTATTTTCTTGGCCAAAGTTCTATTTTATTTATTGTCCTATGAAGCTTGTTATTTATACATGCATGCGATTGCTATGTATTTGTAATGAGTAGGACAAGAGATAACATGTCATATGCGATTACGGGGCATTGATGTGATTAGGACTTGATCGGATTATATTTGAGTTATAGATTAGTGAAGATCTTCCTAACTATAATTTTAATATAATTCAGTCTTAGAAGACTTTCTGAGAATTTTAGATTGAAGATTACATAATAGAATTAGCCAAGAATATTCAAAGGAAAGGATGATGATGTACAATTCCATGGAATTTGTGACCAGTCCACATCTTTTCTCTGTTTTGTTTTCTATTTAGTTATTTAAATTTCAGTTATTTATATTGTGTTGTTTCAATCATCACCCCCCCCCCCTTTTTGTGTAATTTCTGAAATTTCCTTCATAAATTAACAGGGATGAAGGAGATCTCAAGGTAAGTGGGTATATAGATGCTAGCTTCCAAACTAACAGGGATGACTCAAGATCCCAATTAGGTTACATATTTATACTAAATAAAGATCCAGTCAGTTGGAAAAGTTTCGAGCAAGAAACAACTGTAGATTTAACCACTAAAGCATAGTACATTGCTTTGGATTAAGAAGTTCATCAATGAACAAGGAGTGGTTCCCAGCATTGTTGATGCAGTATCGATATATTGCGACAACAATGGAGCCATTTCATGAGAAAGGAGCCACAATCTCAGCAAAAATCAAAACATGTACTCCAATGTTACCATTTGATTAGGGAGATCATTGGTGGAAATGATGTGAAAATAGAGAGAGTTCCCACTTATAGGAATCTAGCTAATCCGCTAACTAAGCCACTGCCCTAATTTAAGTTTAATACACATGCATGTGTATGGTATTAGATACAAAGGCGATTGCTTTAGCACAAGTAGAAGATTGTTAGAAAAGTGCTCTAAAGGCAAAAACCTTTAGTATCAGATGTACAAACTCAGTTATTGATTCAAAGAGATTTTCTTTTCATAAACTCAAGATTAGATCGTCATATAAGTAATGAAGTCTATGACACAAAACATATCATGAAGAGAAAAGTGGGACTAAGATTAGATTGTAATTTCAAAGTTTTTGGATTCAATCATATTTTAGAAAATTGGCCAACATTGAATGGATTGTAATTTAATTGAATTGTTCTTCAATGATTCAAAGATTAATTTGTCTATGAATTAATCGGATTAGACCAACGAAATCAATCTTATTTTCTTGTGTAGTCGGTCATTTGATGAAATGGAAATTGTACTTTAATTCATTCGGACCAATGAGTATTTTCTTGGCCAAAGTTCTATTTTATTTATTGTCCTATGAAGCTTGTTATTTATACATGCATGCGATTGCTATGTATTTGTAATGAGTAGGACAAGAGATAACATGTCATATGCGATTACGGGGCATTGATGTGATTAGGACTTGATCGGATTATATTTGAGTTATAGATTAGTGAAGATCTTCCTAACTATAATTTTAATATAATTCAGTCTTAGAAGACTTTCTGAGAATTTTAGATTGAAGATTACATAATAGAATTAGCCAAGAATATTCAAAGGAAAGGATGATGATGTACAATTCCATGGAATTTGTGACCAGTCCACATCTTTTCTCTGTTTTGTTTTCTATTTAGTTATTTAAATTTCAGTTATTTATATTGTGTTGTTTCAATCATCACCCCCCCCCCTTTTTGTGTAATTTCTGAAATTTCCTTCATAAGTCTTAATAGCATTTCACTTAGCCTAATTGAATTTTATTTGATACCTCAATCTCTGTGGGATGATACTCTACTTATCACTTTATTACTTGTTGCGACCCAGTATACTTGTTGGAATTTTATATGTGCTATAAATTATACGCACCAAAGTTCCAGAACTGTAATGCTTCTAACCATAGTTAAGAAAAACTTCATTAATCTATAGCTAGATGCAACTTTAAAAGACCTCAACTAAATCAAGTTAGATATCATCTAACCTAGCCATTTCGTTTTACTTACTTTCCCAATTAGTTAAGTAAGGTTATATCTCAAATAAAAATTAGTTTATGCTTATACAAGTTCATATCAGAATTTGGCATCATTATAAACACAAGAACAAAACAAAAAATGAAAATGAGATAAAATGAAATGGAGAATAAAACACTTATTTACACTGAAAGTTCAAGCTACAACATCCCAAGTTCCTAGTGACTAATTACAATGGGAATTTAGCCCTCCATGAGAGCAAAAACACCAAAATAGTAGAGAGAAAGACAGAGGAAAGAGGAGCTGCGAATTTTTGCTGGTACAACCAAGAGAAATAATATTTTGAATTACAAAACTGAAGCCTCTTATGCCTTTGGAATATTCAACCCTAGATGCCCTCAAGTTGACTTCAAAAAAGCTGGAGTGTGTTTGTTCTGCTGCTACTAAAAAAGATCTAAAATATTGCTACAGATTCATGAATTAAGGGCAGCAGAACATGCTTTCTTGGTGTAGAAAAAGTGTAAGAAGGGAAGCTTCCATTTTCAGTAAAGTTTGGGCAAGAGATGGTTGCATGCATGGAAAAAAGGGTTGGACAGATCTGAAATGAGGGCCCTACACATCTATGTCAGTGGGTCAGCAGAAAAGAGCACCAAGTCAGCATGCTACTCATCCCAAGAGTGCTACATCAGTGTCACATCATCAAGAAATCTCCAAAATTAATTTCTAAAAAATACCCAAATGGATTAAATTGAGTCTTTAAAAATTTAAGTCCTAGAATATGAAAATAATTTATTTTTCATCCAAAATTGATTTAGACCCAATAAATCACAAAGTATAATAAAATTGGAGAATTTCCATTGACAAAAATGCAAATAGACCAAGATAGCGATTAAAATATATATAAAAATGCTAGATATCAGGAAACTCTCTTGTTTTCTTCTCCTTCATCCAAGAAGGTTTTCTCCATAGCTTCTTCATCCTTACTAGCATAAAAACGAGAAGGAACCTCATTACTTGAAGAGGTTTTTCCTTAGCGTATTTCACGTAGATTACCATTAGAGGTATCCCATTTTGGATACTTACTTTGGCTTGGAGAGTGGTTGCTGCACTACCAAAGGTATTTCTCTTTGTCTTGATTACTTGGTTGATGTAATGGTAATATAGGTTGATCATTTAGTGAATGGGTTTTAGAGAAAAAAATTTTAAATTCCCTGTATTCTATGATCTCTAAAATCCAACACTAATTGTTGTAGATGATTACTCTAGGTACACATGGACCTTATTCCTTGCTCAAAAAGATCAAGCTTTCAAATCTTTTCTAAAATTAGCAAAGTTTATTCAAAATGAACAAAGCTTAGCCATTGTGAGAATTAGGAGTGATCTTGGTGGAGAATTTGAAAACCATGACTTCATGGAGTTTTGTGATGAAAATGGCATTGAGCATAATTTCTCATCTCCTAGAACTCCTCAATAAAGTGGTGTTGTTGAAAGGAAAATAAAACTCAAGAAGACATGGCAAGAACTATGCTCAATGAAGGGAATCTTCTTCAATATTTTTGGACAGATGCTGTTAATACCACTTGTTACATTATGAATAGATCTTTAAGGCCTATCTAAAAGAAAATCCCATATGAATTATATAGAGAAAAAAAAGCCCAACGTTTCCCATCTCCATGTGTTTGGTTGTAAATGTTTTGTGTTGAACAATGGAAAAGAAAATTTGGGAAAATTTGATGCCAAAGCCGATGAAACAATTTAATGACTTGTCTAATGTATGAAATTTATATTTTGATGACTTTTAGATGTAGTTATGTATAATATTTTATCACTTTTTTAATATATGATATGTTTTAAGTTATGTATTTTAACATTTAGATAAGTCTATACTTGACTCGGAATTTTAGTCAACTATACAATTTTTTTATATTTATTAATAAAAAATTCATAGGTTCTTACAGTCATTGACCCAATCTTGTGATGCGATCTATCTTATGCCTCTCTTGATCCTAGGTAAGATCTTGATCATATTACTATGTTTGGAAGCCCAGAGAAGAAATTGTACGGCTTTTGAAACTAGGGAAAAAACATTTCACCCCCTTATTTTGGTTGAATTGTAAGTAGGGTGAGTAAGGTTGTATCCATGGAGACTGAATAGATTTTGCACCTTAGAATAACTAGAAAAAGCAAAAGTAAAAATTGAGGTGTAGGGAGAAAAGGGTTGTTTAAACAGTTAAACTTGGGCAAGGTTAAAGCTATGGATTAAAAATAACTAACTGAGCCCTCTTATACTTGGGCAAGTACAAGCACCCAATTAAAAATAAATAAATAAATGCAACAACAATATTTAAAAGATTTAGTTAAAAGGAAATGAACATGAACATGATAAAATAGGGAATAAAGATATATGATTAAAAACTCTAGTTAGGAATTAATCCAAATATGGAACATGTAGAAATTGATTATAGACTCAAAGATAACTTCATTAATTTTATTAAAGATTGGTTCTAGTTAATGGATGATGTACCCTCAGACCAACTTTTTACTGAGCTTAGTTTATGTACGTTCAAGGAAAGTACATAAACCCCCTTTTGTAATTAAATCTTAAAAACATATTTGAAACTAAAATTCAAAAGCATTAAACAATTAAGAAGCCCAGTCCTAGCTCAGAGGTGTACTGAAGATTCCACTCAAATCTAGATTTACATCTTCACTTGTGTGATTCAGGAATGTACTGAAGATTCTGCTCATTGAATGGTGCAAGAAAACATCATTTGCAAGAAACATCAATATAAAAACATGCTTTTTATGAATGTGCTAAACTACCTCATTGGTTGTCCTAATTCCTTATTCTCTTCTTAAGGTTCTAATTATAGTGCTAAGTCTTCAGCCCTTTCACTGCCAATTCAACCTAAAACTCAGAATTCCAACACTTCCTTCTCCTCTTTCATGCACACACTCTTTCACCTTAAACACTTTGTTTTTCATCAAGTTTCTCTAATGCAATTTCTTTCTTAGTTCATTTCCCATTTATAAACCTCCCTAAGCTGCTTACTAAACATATCCTTCTCCATTAAGCTTAGTTCCTAACTAGAAATGAACCAAAAGCTAACTAAAAACTAACTACACTAATTGATCCCAACTTCTGTTTATCATGCTTTATTCTACTTACTTCACTTCATTCATTGTATCTAATCATATCTTCTTTATGTTATTATTTAATTAGCCCTTAAGGTTTCTTAAATTCATGTCAGTTTTCCTTATTCATTAAATTTGGCTAACCTTTATTAAATTCTTCTATTAGTTCATGATTAAATTCATCAACTTGCATATTTTTATAAAGCCAGTCAACTGTCGTGCCTTAGGCAATCGACTTCCTTGATTCTTTTCTAATTTTTCCCCTTTTTGTGACATACTAAACGACTGTCTCCCTTTAGGTAGTTAACCGCTGTAATACCCCAGGTATGATAGAGTAATTAAAAGAAAGTATTTTTGCATGGGTGAAAATTTTTTGCTAATCTAGGAGTGCATAAGAGGAAATGTGAGTAATGAGAAAAGGACTAAAGTGAAAAGGAAACCAAATTATGGAGATTTTATGAAATTTCCAGTGCTAAGACCAAATATAAATTAATGTTGTTGTTCGAGAGAAAGTTTTGGTGTAAGCCAAGACCTTGATGAATCATGCCAACACATCTTGTCTATGCTTAAGTCTCTTGGGAAGGGCATTTTTGTCCATTTAGCTTAATGTTCCCTTTTAATAAATTGTGGCCTCCACCTCAATGGCACACATACTTTTCCCACTCCAAAATTTTCTCTCCTTTTTCACAGCAACCATACTTCTCCATGCCTATGTCCCTTCGTTCTTCACCCACGACCAGCTTTTGCTTCAGGAAGGATTCATGAAAGCTTATGAGAATTTGGTGAGTAGAATTCTCCTCTTCTCTTCTTCCCCATCTCTTGTGGAATGGAAACCCTAGGTTGTCTTGTAAAAAAGAGAATATGGTCTTGATGGTTAAATAGGGATGGCATTCTAATTGCTTTTCTTCTCTTTTCTATGAAATTATGGTTTTGCAAACCATTTTAGAGAAATTCTTATTGTTGAAGTGTTGATAGTTGATGGAATATTGGGAAATGCTTGATGATTTTGCAGGAAATCTTTATGAAAAAGGAATTATTAATCTTTGGGATTGTTTTAAGTGTTTTGAAACTGATTATTATGCACCTTGATCACCCTATTCCATCCTAGAAGAGACCCTTGAAGTTTTGGAACCAAAAGGGGGATTTTGGGGCTGTTAGATGCTGGTTTCTATTACAACCCAAGGCTACCTAACCATGGGCACCTAGTCTGGGTAGCAATCTATGAGTTGCATGCTTGGCGCCGTAAGCGCTAGTGTGGGCGCCCATGGTGGAGAATTTTAGAGATCATAGAATGCAACTGAATTTAAAATTTTTTCTCTAAAACCTATTCACCAAAGAATCATCCTATATTAACATTACATTAACCAAGTAATCAAGACGAAAAGAAATATCTCTTGTAGTGCAGCAACTTTTCTAAGTTAAAGCAAGTATCCTAAATGCACTAAAAAAATTAACTTTTGGTGGCAACTAAGTTATTGCTGAAAGTCCACGATTGAAAGGTTTTTGGTGGCGACTAAAGGAGTCGCCACCAAAAGTCATCTTTGTTGCCAAAAAAAAATTTTGTGCGCCAAAAAATGACTTTTGATCACCTGTAGTGGCAATTTTGAAAGTCACCACCAAAAGTCAATCACCATTTTTTTGGACTTAGATTGGCCCAACAGGTCGACTTGAGACCCATTCGACCCGTTCGGGTCTTGGCCGATCCACTAACTTACTGCCCCAGGGTGACTCAATTTTTTTGGTGTAATATTCAAATTTATATTGAAATTAAACCAAACATATGCATACCTGAAATTTGAACCCGAACCATATGTCTTGCCATTATACCACCACTTTATTTGTGCTATATAAGGGCAAAATATTTTTTTATATATATACATATACTCTTTTAAAACTATTTTAAGCCAAAAAAAATTGTAAAACTAAAATAAAACAACATCTAACTTAACAAAAAGAAAATATATTATTATTAATAGATTAAGAGATAAGAAAAAAATATAATTATACATATATATATATATATATTTATATATTTATATTAAAAATTGACTTTTGGTGGCGACAATGAGAGTCGCCACCAAAAGTCTAATTTTTTTAATTTTATTTAAAAATAAATTGACTTTTAGTGGCGACTCTCAAAAGTCACCACAAAAAGTTAAATTTTTAGTGGCGACTATAGGAATCGCCATCAAAAGTCTAATTTTTTTATTTTATTTAAAAATAAATTGACTTTTGGTGGTGACTATGGGAGTCGCCACTAAAAGTCCGACTTTCAATGACAAGTCTCAAAAGTTGGTACCAAAAGTTGGACATTTAGTGGCGACTTTTAAAAGTCACCACCAAAAATTGGAATTAGTCGACTTTCAGTGGTGACTCCTTTAGTCGCCATCAAAAAGTCACAACTGAAAGTCAATTTTCTCGTAGTGATGGGATACCTCTAATGGTAATCCATGCAAAATATGCTAAGGAAAAACCTCTTCAGGCAATGGGGTTCCTTCTCGTTCTTATGCTAATAAGGACAAAAAAGCTATGGAGAAAACCTTCTTGGATGAAGAAGAAGAAAACAAAAGAATTTCCTAAACAAGATTCTCAACAATTAAGAGAGAACCTATAGCATGTAGCTTTCACTATCACTCTTAAAGTGATAGGTGCTACCTCAAACCCTAAAGCCTTAATTCTATTAGTGGGTGTTATTCCTTTATTGGGCTTCTTAAGGTGGCACCTTAAAAGGCCTAATCTCTTTGAAAGAGGGGGCAGCCAAGAGGTTCTCATTTGGGGTTTTCCTTGTTTGTGTAGGAATAAGAACATATTCCTATTTCTTTTATTTTATTATCTCTTTTTAATTAATTCTTTAATTTTGGATCAGATCCTCAAGCTCGTCTCACATTCCTAATGAAGTTCTATGCGTCTGACCCATTAGGTTTCTGGCTATGTTGGCCATTAACAATCAACACTTGATTATAAATAGATCACAAGGGGTATCTAGCAACATATCATGACCTCCAATAGACCGAAAACTCAGTTGTTTGACTCTAAACCTTTCTGCAGCTAAAGCATGTCCATGCAATATATCCTTTCAATGTCTCAACACCCATTATACTTGATTACACCAAGTCTAGCCCAAGTAGTCAGTTCCTTATCCTGTGCGATCAATCACTTTAATCTATGTCACTGAACACTATCTTCATGACAAATCTACTTTGGCTAAAGACTTCATAGTGATTATCCCAACAAGTGGCCATGGGTGGTAAATCCTCTATTAGCAAATCAAATATCTTCAAATACTTCACGTTATGCCCACCCACTACCCTAAGAGTGATGCACGGTGGGTAACAAGGAATGGAGTCAAAACACAAAATCCATATCCAAGATAACTTGAGTTCCTCAAGTCCAAGGATACTTGTACTGTTAGTTGCTATGAAACCTATCACTGACATTTGAATAGGTATCCATGTGATGTCTTATACAGGTCATCCAATATACTTGTTACCTTTAACAAGCATTCACATGTTTGCTCAAAAAATGTCATGCTCACAGCTTATGAGGACAACTGCCTAATCAAATCAAGAAGTATAACATGTGCTAGTCCATCCGAATCACTAATGTTTAGTCTTAGGTGACCCTATGACTAGGAATAGTTTAGATACATACATAATTACACATGATAGGAATCTCACATTATGATCGCCATCATAATTTCCTTTATGCTATGTTTTGTGTCATGGACTTCATTACTTATATTATGATCTAATCTTGAGTTTATGAATATGAACATAAATAATGAAGAAAACCTCTTTGAATTAATAAATGAGTTTGTACATCTGATACTAAAAGTAATTGCCTTTAGAGCACCTAACACATGGCACCATATTCTGTTTAAAACACGAGAGGCACTGACGCCACCACCTGTAGCTTCATTTAAAGAATGTGAAATTGATCCCCTTCCTTGCTATTTGATCCCTTAGGTAATGTATGAAGTCTTGGAGCCTTTTTTGCTACTTTGGGGGCTTGATTTCCGGATCTAATTCAAGGGAAACTAGTAAGAGTATATCAATGCCAAGGTGAGGGAATTCTTACCCTATCTTTGGTTAAACCTTTAAGTGTATGTAAGTAGTGTTATGCATATATACATACATACATGTTAATGCTATATCCAAGCTAGCATTCCAAATATGGTTTGCATTTTTTTTTAATTGAGAACAAAAGCAATTGATGGATACCACACAAGAGAAATATAAGGCATACATGACCATGGTGTATAATTGCAATGAACAACTTATGTATCAAATGCATTAGTATGTATGCATATATTTTCAAGTTATACAATGTGCGAACATATATGCTCTTGTTGGTATATTAAAGTATGCAATGACGCATGATGAGACTTGTTGGCCATTTTAGAAATTGGATGCATATCTTAGCGTCATAACCTATGCAGTTGAAGAACATGGGAAGAAGACCCCTAACAGTTAATCCATGAGCATTATTGTTGTAATTTAGTACGATGATTTCTATTGAAATTTAATGTTGGATGAGGATTGTATTTATGAATATATCATGGTGTTGCTGTAAACTTACCATAAAGTTATACAGATATGTGTGTGTGTGTGTGTGTGTGTGTATCCATAATATTGATGGAAAGCCAATAATTACTGTAGTTATGAACTGTGTTTTTAAGGATGTAGATGAATGCTATGGAATTATTATCATGTACGATGTTATAAAACCACTCCAATGGTGTGCTAATATAAATTGGCAAGATTGTAAGACATGGATGAGTATGAGTTTACCATTGTTGGTTTTAGGAGTTTGGTACCCTCTAAGGAATTGTAATCAACTTTTTCTTAATGATTTATGCGATGCTTGGTTGTGGCTTGACATGTTAACGTTATTGTTGAATGTAAAATTGTATGTGATTATGCTTGGGATGTCAATAGTGCATGCAAATGACTCCATAAGGTCAATATAAGTGGCGATATCAATAGTGCCTATAAACAACTCTACAAGGCTATTTATGAATGGCAGATGTCAATAGTGCATACAAATGACTCCATGAGGTCACTATAAGTAGCAAATGTCATTGGACGATAAGGTGGACTAGGTGTCCAAAAAAGGCCATATGTTACGATATGTACAAAATGAGCATATGAAGGGCTCTTACATATCCGTCCCTTGGCATGATGACACTACTAATGTTGATGGTTGATGTAGCCTTCATGCAAAAATGATATGGTTGAATCTATGATGGGGATTTATGTGCATAACTGTTTTTAGTTTTTACTTACTTCCTTGTGATGTCAATTGGTTGAAACCTTTTGTTATGAATATAATTGTCGTGCTAGTTTGTGATGCCATGTGCATGCTTGTGTCCCTTAAACAATGTATGGCATGCGTGATATGAATGACTTAAAGGTACCCTTGTATTCCTACATATGCTCGTATGCTCTCCTCTATTTGCCATATACATGACGTTCAATATACTTGTTAAACATAACTATTTGTTTACGCTAAAGTCATGAATAGATGTGCTGCAAGTGGCATTGATGTCATTGTCAATCTTACACACATGCTGATGTCTATCCGAACTTGGTTATGTATGATCTTGAACATGTAGGTTTATGTCTATATATATAAATATAATTACTATTATTACCTTTGATTGTGGTAGGATAGAATTTTCTCACTGGATCTATAGACTCACGCCTCAATAATTTCATGTACCAAAAGAGGACACGTTAGTTGATCCAGTATAGCAACCACCTTCCTTTTTGCTTGGAGTCTAGCCGCAAGGTTTAAGGAGCATCCGTTGGAAGAGTAATGGGGTTCACATATGATGGCCCTTCTTGTTATGGGTCTGTATGTATAAGTCATGTCTATGTTCAATCTAAAAGGCTTTGTAGTCATATAGATCACCTAGGTCTTAGGGAATGTTATTAAAAGATGGTTATTTAATAAATGACATATTTCTTCTTGGAAATCACAGCTCTTCATATTAAATGTTTATGATGATATGTAACGTACATTCTATATTAGTGTATTTCTTTTCATTACATCACACCTTATATATATTTATAATAAAATTTGGTGTTAAAGTAGACAATTTAGCTATCCAAGATAAATTTTTAAAATGACTCTTCTTTTATTAAGTATTAGCAGTTACCATGACCTAAAACGCCTATTTTCAAATATTATGATCACATCTCATAAAATGCTAAATTCATAAAATGTGTATAACAATCAGAGTATTCTTATGAATATATTCACAAAATCTAAAATATAAATAAAACACAATTCAACATAATATAATCCATACATAGCCCCAAAAAAAAAAATCCAAACATCCATAATCGACACATTCATAAAGTCATAAAAATACATAGTCATAAATATAATCCAAAATAAAAACATCAAGCCATCATCCAAAGACAAAATTGTGAGTTTTCGACTCAACTCATTCCTAGTGTTTGTCACAACCCAACACATAATTGCATATAGGATTATTTTCCTATGTTGCTAGCATGATTCTCTTAGCTCCAGTCCCATGCAACATGTGAGATGCGTGACCATACCAAGAAACAATTAAACATTCAGAATTAATATGTAAACATGCCATATCAGGAACCCCCTATATGCAACTTTTCCCTCATATGTGTCCTATTTTACTATAGAGCTTACAACAAAAAGACAACATATAATAGGAAGAACAACGAACTCTAACCTTTTAAGACATATAAGGCCGGAATCCTTGAACTCCTATTACTCCTCAGTTGGTGGTATCAAAGCTTACACAACCTACAAAGATACAACAACATAATGAGATAATCATATTAGTGAGTAGATGCTCTTTCACTTTACCTTTTTACCTTTTAGTGTGTCCACCATTAATTGGTTTAGCACCTTTATCCCAAGATACACTCTAACCAAGCATATGAGAACAACCTATTGTGATTCTACATGAACACACAGGTACTCCTGATTGCTCAGAGCAACCCCAACTCCAAAATGGTCAAATTCATGATGCCTAGCCATACATAACAACATTAGGTCAATATCTCAAAATCTAAGGCTATCTACTAACTTCTAACCTAAAGGTCAATAGTATTACCAAACTCATAGGTTAATTTTTTTACCTCCAATAATATCTATGCAGTTTCAAATAATGAGATGCACATTCTTGATCCAAACCACACTGAGGGACTCCTTAAATACGTGTCTCAACATGTGACATACATACACCTAAGTAGTATTTAATAGATTAGTCACCAACGTAGGTATATCCATCACGAACTCACAAGGTGAGTTCACCTTAACTTAAATAAGTTTGGGACTCCGAGCCTCCTTAAGGTATTCTAACCCATAGAACTCACGAGTGGCTGTAACTTGTTGGACTGCACCAACATAGCAGCCACAAAATTCATATCCAAAACTCCCCAAAAATTCCCTTTTCAACCCCTCTCTCTTGGCAAGGTTTTAGCACTTGTTTTGTCTAGATTTTTCACCCAAAAAGTGTGTTTACAACCTAGAAATTCAATACACAAATTAATTAAAAGATTCAACTTAAAACCGTGGGGTTTAAAGAAAAAAAAAATGGGACATGAACAGTGATTTCACGGATGAACAGTACCTGCAATTTTTTAGTGGATGTTTCTCAACTAATTTCTCAACCAAAGTCTCAATTTTCACCATAAAACTAACCAAGAGAAGGGAGAGGGATTTAGCAGCATTTAGGGACTCCAAACATAATAGAAATAGCAAAATACCCACTTGAAATTCAACCAAAAACCAGAAATTTCCTAAAAGAAAGCAATCTTTAACCACTTACCTCTCAAACAAGAGACATCCACCCTAGGAAAGACTTGTTACCGTAGGGACTTTGAAGAAACATGGATTGCACTTAAATCACATGGTTCATAGCCTTTACCCCATGCTCAGTATACTTTTAAAATTTTCAACCTTAGCTGTAACATCCCAAATTATTATGGATTAAATATTTAATATTTTTTATTTTGAGACTCTAGAAATCTCTTGAATGTCCTTGATGAATCTAGATTGTTCTAGAGGAATCTTGTATGTTCTAAAAATATCTTGTATATTCTTGAATTTCCTAGATAAGTGTAGAATGTTGTAGAATGGTATAGATAATTCTAGAGAATTCCAGGTTAGTCTATATTTTTTTTTTTGAGACTCTAGAAATCTCTTGAATGTCCTTGATGAATCTAGATTATTCTAAAGGAATCTTGTATGTTCTAGAGATATCTTGTATATTCTTGAATTTTCTAGATAAGTGTAGAATGTTGTAGAATGGTATAGATAATTCTAGAGAATTCCAGGTTAGTCTAGGTTTATCTTTAGTTATCTTGAGTTTTCTAAACATTTCTAGGCTTTAGAGACAAAAGAAATTTTTAGCTATAAATAGAAAAATCTTCCTCCCCTTTCCTTGCACCATTCACAGCCGAGAGAGAGTGAGAAAAAGAGAGTACAGTAGTTTGGACAGTAGCAGAAAAACATTCTCTGTTTTTTCAACCATAAAATAGAGATTTTTGGAAGAAGCAAATAGCAACGTTAAACTCGATTTTTCTGAGCTACTTTGAGGAGATTCTCTATTACTAACCCACACAAGTGTTAAGGGAGAAGTGGCAGTGAATAGGAAGCAAAAATCAAAACCAAAACCAGTGCAGACTACCACACGGTCAACGGCCAAAAATCATGAAACGAATTTCAAGACAGATTGAATAGCTATTTGAGCTAAAAAAGTCAAACTACAAATTATAGGTAGCTTAGCAATTCATAAAAGCTTGTTTTACTACTTGAATATTTTATGTCCATGAAGTTTTATTTAAAGTAAAATATGTTTTTCATGATGAAATTAGCATGGTATCAGCTTGGAAGTTTACTTCCATGTTTAGCTTGGGAGCTATGCTTCCATGTCAGCTTGGAAATTCTATTTCCATGTCAGCTTGGAATTTCCATGTTTTAGTTTGGAATCTTTCTAGCTTGAGTTAAAGGACTGCAGTAGCCTTTTTCTCATGTTTAGCTTGGAAAAATAGTTCTGCAGACTATCTTTTCCATGTTGTTGAGTGTGCCACCAACTATTCTTGATTCCATGATTTATTCATATATCAGCTTGCTAATTTTTCATCAACCTATTATACTGAACTGAGAATTTATATTACATGGATTGATTTTTATGATATAAGTGCTTTTATGACTGAAATGGTATATTTATAAATGTTTATAAAATTATGCTAGCTACTGAAATACCATTATCTCACCTTTTTGTGCTTTTCCAACTGACCATTTCAGGGGCTGACTATAAGGGGAAAGGTGTAAAGATTGATTGAACACTTTTAGAGCACTCAAGTTTATTAAGTATTAGAATTATAGATTATTTTTTTAAGTTTAGATATCAAATTACTATGTACGACAGATTTGTAATTTATTTCAAACGAATGTAAAATTATCTTATGTTTAGAATTTTAATTATTATGTATAACCAATTATGATTTGTACTGAGAACAATTGTAGAATGTTCTTTTTGAAGATATGAGTATTAAGCATTAGAATTTAAAAAAAAAATTTCAGATTTTAGTATAGTAAAATAAGGACGTTACATTAGCACCTCTCTTTCCCATTATCTTTACACTTTCAAGAAGATAAGCTCCTACATGAGGTACCTTACACTTCCATTATCATACATCGTTATAAAGCCTCATCTTGTCCAAGTTGATGCTATAATTAACCAAGGGTGAAACTGCATACTATTAGACTCTCTAAGTCAAGGCTATTTTATTTGCCTCAACATCCTATAAGGTCATTACCCTTCTAAGGCATAAAGCCTTATGATCTCCATGGCATCGAGCCAAAAGGAAATATTCTCCTTAGCACAAGGCCAAACAACCTCCATCACATGGGATGAACACTCATGAACTAGATAAGCATGCATGTTGCCAACCATGTTTTAACAAGAAATTTCTTTGATTTTCTCCCGAAATACTTCCCCAACACAACCATACCATAGCAACATGCCAAGCATTGTTTTTGTAAACAACTTCTCAACCGCTAAAAGGATTATCTATGTGCATATACATACATAAGTATGTATTTGCCTCCGTCTCTCATCTCCTACTAGGATGCTCCCATTGTGTAAGCTCTTTCTCCTATGCTCCAGGCAACACACTGCCCATCCTATGAAATAGGGATGTTATGCACGTATGTCCTTTCCAAGCATTATACACAAAAGTATACATAGCACATGAATAGGTGATTAATCACCCCCTTAGAGAACACTTTGTCCTTTTTGGTCTTTGAACTCCTAGGTCTCCTTACTCATCAACCCTTGGGATAGCCATGCCACTAGTCATGGTAGGGTCTGAATTAGTCCTCTCATCATGCTTTAGGATACTACTTTGCACGACTAGTCCTCTATGTAACCAGTTAGTGGTGAGATTACCTAAAATCCTAAGTCTCATTACCACAACTCCATGCCAAGATATGTCTGTGGCATAATTTTCACCTCATCTAGACATAATTACAATAGGAACCCTAATCATAGAGCATTGTTCCCCTCTTTCCATCTCCTAATTGGTGTCATGACTTTGTCTCCATCTTCCCATGACAACTCCAATTATACTCCCTTTCAAATTTTTCAACAAAGCTATATTGTTACTTACTGGGGTCTATGCATGTTAGATAGCTAAGCACTCAACCTCCTAAGCCAAAGTGTTATCAATTATTTTTTTGTATAGTTAACCACTTTCTCCACTCGGTGAGACACACAAATCTCCAGGCCCAAGCTATATTACTAGGCCAAAATTCTCCATGCCTCATAGGAGACATCACTATTGATATATAGCAAGATACACTTTTAATTCTCCGTTTCATTTTGCCCCTACCCTACCAAGGAGTATAACATGAAAAGAAAATTTTTGACTCTGACAACTCCTACTCCTAGTTTTGTAGTCAATAGAAGACCTAAAATCCAAAGCTCTGATAACTAACTTTGTCACGACCCAACTCTAAGACAAGTGACCGGCATAACATAGGATTATTTTCTGACACCGTAAGCCTATTTCTCCTACCTCCCTATTCCCATGAAACATGTGACATGAATGACCATACAAAGAAACAATTAAACATGCAAAATTAATATGTAAACATGCCATGTCAAGAACCACCTATAAGTAACCCTCCCCTCCTAGGTATCCTATCTGACTACAATGGTTACAACAACAAAGACAACATACTGTAGGAAGATTGATGAACTCTAACCTTTAAGACATATAAGGTCGAAATCCTTGAACCCCTATTACTCCTCAGATGGCAATATCACAGCTTACTAACCTACAAAGATGCAACAACAGAATGGGGTAATTATCTCAATGAGTAGATGCTCTCTCACTTTGCCTTTTTACCGTTTATCATGTTTGCCATTAAATGGTTCAGCACCCAAGATACACTCTAACCGAGCATATGAGAACAGCCTATTGTAATTCTACATGAACACATAGGATACTCCTAATTGCTCAGAGCAAATCTAACTCAAAAGTGGTCAAATTCATGATGTCTAACCATACATAATGACATTAGGTCGATATCTCCAAATCTAAGGTGATCTGCTAACTCCTAACCCAAAGGTCAATAGTACTACCAAACCCATAAGTTAATTTTTTTTACCTCCAAACCCGTAGGCCACTATATAGGCTCTAAGCCTTAAGGCCAATACTATCTCGAAAGTTTCAAATAATGAAATGCACACTCTTTGTCCAAACCGCACTAGGGAACTCCTTAAATACATGTCTCAACATGTGATGTACATACACCTAAGTAATGTTTAGTGGACTAGTCACCAACATAGGCATATCTATCATGAGCTCCCAAGGTGAGTTCACCAAGACTTCAATAAGTTTAGGACTCCAAGGCTCCTTAAGGTTTTCTGACCCATAGGTTGTGCTATCTCCTGACTTATAGATCGTAATGCGTCTCTACACACCAACATAAAGAAGAACAATCTTCAAGCTTTCACTCCAAATAACACATGCTAATTAAAATATGTCCTCACCATACAAGTTAATACATAAATATATAGAGAGTAATCCATCAAGGATAACATCTCAATGGCCTAAAGACCATAATAGTCTCCTGACCAGAAAGGGATATAAAATTCTCCTGGCTCACAGGCCATAATATTCTCTCGGCTCATGGGCCATGACATTCTCCTAGGGGATATTACCTCACCTCGCACACATTACAACACAAGTGCACATGACTTGAATAAAGACAAAACCAAGTAAGAAACATTTCCCAAAAATTTGTAAGAAAGGGAAATTACACTACACTCCCAACATCATATAACTAAGCAACTCACACCTTACCTAGGTTCAACATCATGCAATAATGATGAAGAACACCTATGAAGGATTCTCCTAGCCTAGAGGCCACATGAGTTATCTCTACTCTCGTCACAAAGTCTTAGAGTCTCCAGTATGAAGCAATAGGGTATATTTAGCAAGAGGCCATACAAATTCCATAACATGTAAAAACACATACATGAATGTGATAATTCTTTGAAATAGAATTATTATGGTTCCAAATTCAATAATTTTAGCTAGTTCTTTATTTAATCTTGTATGATTGCATGTTAATTTTATCCTTCTTTTAAGCTTTCATAGTAGTTTTTAATTGTTTGATTTATCTTTAATTTATTTTGATTTTTGTTTCGATTTTCTTATAGGTTAAAGTTGTTTTCCTAAAGACATAGCTCAGCGCTAGGAACTATAGCTCAACGATGTTATGGCAAAAGCAGGTTTTTGATGAGTGACACATCACTAAGCGAGCAATGACATCCTCTAGTTTCTGTGTTCCTCCCAATGTGTTCATCGTTGACCAATGGTTTCGCATCACTCAACAATGACGTTAGTGCTGCTGTGTACTTTGGAAGCCTTTAAAAGCCTGATTTTGTTGCTGACCTAATTACTTTTGGAGAAATCTCAAATCTGGAGGCAAGGACGGCTGGGAGAAGAAGGAGAGCAAGGTGAACTTGATTGGGGACTATCAGGACCTATGATTCTCTTAGTTTTCTTCTAAACTTTCACTATGATCTCTATTTTTTTTTCTATTTTCTCCTTTAAAATCATGAATCATTAAACTTTTAGAGCTAGGGATTGATGTAGCTTGTTTCAAATGAGGTTTTACTGATTGTATGGATTCTTTTTAATGTAAATTTGATTATTGAAGTAGTTTTCACTGTTTAAATTGCCTCTTGAATGATTTATCACCATTTTATGAAATTTGGGATTTATATTAATACTAGGAATAGTTCAATAAAAAGTCGCCCTTGTAATTACTACCATAAACTGGGTTAACCTAGGGATAGATAACTTTGTTTATGTTATTTTTGGGAATTTCTTGAGCTTAATGACCTAATCAAATAAATGTACTAAAGAACTAGGCAATTATTTGAATTAGATCAGATTAAATTCCAAGGAATTGGGTTTAATCAACTTTGAGAAATTAGCCAACAACAAAAGAATTTGAAATTAAGAGGAATCATCTTTTGGTAATTCAAAGGTTAATTTGTCTATGAATTAACTAGACTAAGAAATAAGTGAAATCAATCCCTTGCTCCCTTTTATCCATTGTCGAATTTCAAACCTTGATTTTGTTCTTTACTTTCTGGATATCCATTCTAAAACTTATTTAGAGTTTCCTTCAACCCAATCTATATTTTGTTCAAATAGAATTTTTATTAGCGAAATTGGTAATTGTCAATAGTCAATCCCTATAGATAAGACACTTTTCTCACTACTTTACTACTTGTGTGAGACCCAGTATACTAGCTAGAAAATTCACATCAAGGCTTTGGCACCATTGTTGGGGATTGATAGTGTTTTGACAATATTAAGTGTAGCTAATAGGATCCTAGTTTGGACTTTTCTTTCTTTATTTTTTTTCTACACTGTTCAATTACTTTGTTGCTTGTTAGGCTCTAAGTTTTTGAATGCTTGCACTTTTGTTTGTTTATGCGAGGTACCATGGACCCCAACTCATTAGTTTTTGATCATGAAATTGAAAAGACATCTAGAGCACTCCGTAAGCAAACTAAAAGGGTAAAACAAGCACAATCTGCAAGTATGGCAAAACAGAATGGATTTCCTCCTCCTCTGGTTAAAACACTCTTAGACTATAGCATCACAACTGTTGAGGGATATGGAGCTAGCATCACTAGACCAATGGTTCAAGCAATGAATTTTGAATTAAAGCCTGCTCAACTCAACTTGGTCTAGAACAATCAGTTTAGTAGACATCCTCTAGATGATCCAAACTCACACATTTCCCGATTTCTTCAAATCTATGATATTGTGAAACTGAATGGTGTGAGTGAGGATGTAATCAGACTCAGGTTATTTCCGTTCTCTGTATGAGATAAGGCAAGTAACTGGAGTCTTTACCTAAGGGGAGTGTGACTACATGGGCTGAATTGGTGTAGAAGTTTTTGACTCGATATGTTCCTCCATCTAAGTCTGCCAAGTTAAGAACAGAAATTACCTCCTTCAAGCAACAAGATGTGGAAGGAACATATCGAGTCAAAAACTTGGGAGTGATATAATGACATTCTAAGGAGATGCCCCTACCATTCATTTGAGCTTTGGATTCAAGCTTAAAGTTTCTATAATGGGTTGCTACCACACATTAAATCTATGTTAGATGCTGCAACTGGTTGAGCACTAAATTGTAAGATGCCTAAACAAGCTTGGGAACTATTTACAAAGATGGCTTGCAATGACTATCAGAGTCAAAGTGAGAGAACCGTGGTAAAGAAGAGTGGTGGTGTGATGGAAAGAGGAACCTTGAATGTCATCTTGGCACAAAATAAGTTGTTGACTCAACAGATGGTTGAATTAAATAAGAAGTTTGATACAGCTAATGTAAGCGCTATTAGCCATCCTCCAGTTATCTGTGACTTCTGTGTAGGGAATCATGCCAATATGGATTGCCTAGGTAATATGTTTAACTCTTCCTCATCTTCTACAATTGAACAAGTGAATTTTATGGGGAATCCTCCTAGGCAATAGAATAACCCATATTCTCAGACATACACTTCAGGTTGGAGGAACCACCCCAACTTCTCTTAGGGGAATCAAAATAGTCAGGGTGTTTTAGATAAACCACTCTTTCCTTCTCAGATGATGCACCGACAATCCCATATTAGCTCTTTTTCTCAATCTCCTTTAAATGATAAACTTTCATCCTTAGAAAGTTTGGTAGAAAATTTAACACTTCAAGCCACAGCTTTCATTCAACAAATATCTTCATTTATGGAGGAAACTAGAACCGGGTTCAAAAACCAAGATACCTCTATTTGAAATCTTAAGACCCAAGTGGGGTAAATTGCAAAGCAATTGGTGAATAGACCTCAAGGTCGTTGCTAGTGATATGACTGTTCATCCAAGGGAACATGTGAATGCCATAATCACTAGGAGCAGGAAGGTGATAGAACCTATACCTATGAAGGAAGCATTGGCTAAAGAGGATAGTGAGAAGTGATGACGTTTCTACAACTTATGGCACTTCCCCACATGATTTGGGAAGTAAGGGAGATACTGAGAAAGTTCATAAGCCATGTGTTCCCACACCACCTATCAAGGTGCCTTTTCCTCAGAAGCTTCACAAATAGCACAATGATAAGCAATTTAGCAAATTTCTGGAGGTTTTCAAGAAGCTCCATTAAATTATAATATAATATAAATATAATATAAAAATATAATATCAAATAGTATAAAATAAAAAACCTACAATTGCAATTTTTTTTTCATCCCAAAGACCTTTTTCCTTTGGTTCTAATTATTATTCCGAAATAATGAATTGAGTTCGTATAGCGAGTGCCTGATTGAATTGATCGGCAATAAAAAAATATTTGCCATATGTGGGCTTTTCCTAGTGTTTTATTATTAAGTATAGTTATGATTTTTTCATCAATATCCCATTTGTTGAAGAGCTTGAGCAAATGTCAGTGTATGCTAAGTTTATGAAGGAGATTTTGGTGAAAAAGAGGAAAATTATGGATGATGAGAGAATCACTTTGAATGAAGAGTGTAGTGCGATCATACAGAGGAAGTTACCTCCAAGGCTCTAGGATCTGAGGAGTTTTTCTATTCCTTGTACCATTGGGGGAGTCACTTTTAAGAAGGCATTGTACAACCTGAGAGCAAGCATTAATCTTATGCCCTTATCCATTTTCAAGAAGTTGGGGGTTGGGCGAATCAAATCCATGATGATGACCCTTCAGCTTTCTGATCGATCATTGAGACACCCATATGGGGTAGTGGAAGATGTACTAGTCAAAGTAGGAAAGTTTTTCTTTCCTATTAATTTTGTGGTCTTAGACATAGCAGAAGACAAGGAAATTCCTCTAATTCTAGGTAGGTCATTCCTGGCTACTTCAGGAGCAGTAATTGATATGGCTCGAGGGATATTAACTCTAACAGTCCAAGAGGAAAAAGAGATTTTTAATGCATTTGACTCTATAAAACCTTTGGTGGAAAAAGAAGCTTGTAATCATAATGAAGAACCAGTGGTTGAGCAAGTGACACTTTTAGATGTCACATCGTCTCATCTTGGCTTGGCTCCATATAAGGAAAAAGAAACTCGAATTGAGAAAACAAAACAGTGGCAAGTTTAGGGGAAGGTAGCTCAATTTCAAGGCTCCCCCTAAGCTCTTTCTAATTTCAGATAACCTCTGAGAAAGTCTAGCTTAAGACTATAAATTAAGCACTTCTTGGGTGGCAATCCAAGTTTCTCAATCCTTTCCTTCTATTTATTTCTTTTAGTTCAATTTTAATTTATTGTCTTGCTTTGTTTTTGTGTGGTTTTCTTTAGTTTACATGTTCTGGTTTGGAGTTAGTTTTGCATTTTTGTTCCTGCTGCTTTGTTAAGCTATTTTTGTTGAATTTTTCAGTACTCAGGTGGTCCAGCACTCAGTGCTAGATTCGTAGCGCGCAACGCTAGAAATTCCTACGAAATATAATGTTCTGGTAGTACATCACTGAGCACTGACCTCGCATCGTTCAGCGTTGAGATCCTATTCTACAATATGAGGATGAAGACAGAAGAGACAGCTTCTAGGGGAGTTTTCTGTTTCTCACCCTCGTTGTTCTTTTGATTAGTGGTGTTTGTTTTAGTTTTCTTCTCCCACAATAAGGACATTGTTATGTTAAAGTTTGGGGGTGGAGTTTAGTTTCTTTGATTGAGTAGTTAGTTTTCTATTTAGTTTGCTTGCATGTTAGTTTTGGGTCCTATTTATTATTTTCTTGGCTTCTAGTATCCAATGATAGCTTGAGTGAGTTTTATGCAGTTCTTAGTAATGACTTGTTGCTTGTAATTTTGGATTTGCTTTTTCTTTGGAAATTGAGAAGAGTTTTACTAATTTGCTTAAAATTTGACTTTTAGTATGTTGTTTTCCCAAAAAGAAATTTGTTGGTCAGAGTAAGTGTATTCTATCCTTTTGATTCTCCTCTATTGACCATTCTTAATGCTCATTTGATCATGAAAAGGATCTTGGCTTTTCACATGTTGATAATATTTAGTAGTTGATTGCAAAGTTGAGTAGTTTTCCTCTCCATTCTAGAACTTGAACTTTTTATCTTTGGCTTGCGACACTTCCTTAAAATTTATAAAGAAAGGAAATAAGTTATGCCATGGTGGCCTGAGGGTGTGATATGTGGATTAGGCGCACGGTCATAACTTCAGTGTTTAACTATGTCACTTGCTAATAAAAATGAGTGAGGTAGATGAGTTCATGATGTATGGATTAGGTGCACGGTCACGAATTCCATTTCAACTTCACTGTTCTCCCCTTTCATTGTTAGCATTGAGGGTTGAGTTGCTGATATGTGGATCAGGTGCACAGTCAGTCATTCATTTATTGAGTCACTATCTTTAATTAAAAAAGAAAAGAAAAAAAGAGAGAAAAGTGCTAAAATGAAGGTTGTGTTGAAGCCTGTGTTTTATTCAAGTTTTGGAATGCATGAACCGTATAAATTGTTATATCTAGCTTGCAATTAACAAAAATCCTTGTTGGTTGAAAAAACCTTAGTGATTTGTGCTCAAGTTTGCATATCTTGGTGAAAAGTAGATGAATCTTAGGACTTTGTATGCTTTCTAGGATTAAAAACACAATATATTCTCTATGTTACATCATCATTCCCCTTCCATGGTACACCAACTAAGCTCCCAAGCATATCAACAATTATTAACACAATACTCAAACACCTGACAATTAGCATTGAGTAGGGAATAGCTCATAAGCTAGGTTAAATACAACCATGAGCTCTCCATAATTACAACATTCACAGCCATAACACATATACTTTATGATGCAACTTAAAAGCACTCCAAGAGTAGGCTAGCTACTCACATATTCAATAAGCATAAAGTTCCACTTGTCTTCCATGAGCAACCATAACACATAAATGTGTGTTTTCCATACAAGTAACTAGCCAAGAATTTACAATGTAAACAACTCCACTAATCTCCCATGAACAATCATAACACACAAAAAGTGTATTTTCCATACAAGCAATTAACCAAGAAATTTGTAACATGTATATGCAATTCCAATAGTCTCCCAAAAACAATCATAATACACAAAAAGTGTATTTTCCATACAAACAACTAACCAAGGAATGTGTAACATGTATATGCAATTCCAATAGTCTCCCAAGAACAAGCATAACACATAAAAAGTGTATTGTTCCATGTATCAAAGACTTTAAATTATGAAATTATTTTCTCCAAACCTCCCTAAAACATTTTTTTCATAAAGTTCCATAATTTAATCACAAGTTGAATTAATATACTTGGAGTTGTTAACCACTCACCTTTGATGTAGCCAAAAATTTTACCCCAATGAAGAAGCCAACACAATTTCAAAAAAGTCTCCAAAGCACCTAGGGAACCATACACACAATTTTCACACTTAGTAGAATTTTCACTTGAAATCTCCCTCTAGCATGGGCAACATTAGTTCCCAATCTACCCTCACCTCACTCTCAAGTCCTAGAACACTTTGGGCATCCAAACCTAGCTCACGGACCCCTTGGAGAGGGCTCACAAGTGGTTATAATGTGTTGGACTACACCAGCATAGCAGCCCCAAAATTCACACCCAAAACTCCCCAAAAATTCTTTTTTCGACCCCTCTCTCGGCAGGGTTTTAGCACTTGTCTTGTCCAAATTTTTCCCCCAAAAGTGTGTTTGCAACCTAGAAATTCAATATACAAATCACTTAAAAGAATCAACTCAAAACTGTGGAATTTAAAGAAGAAAAAAAAATTTGAACATGAATAGTGAATTCACGGATGAACAGTACCCACGATTTTTTAACAAATTTTTCTCAATGAATTTCTCAACCAAAGCCTCTATTTTCACAATGAAACTAACCAAGAGAGGGGAGAGGGGTTTGGGCAGCATTTAGAGACTCCAAATAGCAAAAATAGCAAAATACCGACTTGAAATTCACCAAAAACTAGAAATTTCCAAAAAGAAAGCAAGCTCTAACCACTTACCTCTTAAACAAGAGACATCCACCCTTGGCAAGACTTGTTGCCATGGGGACTTTGAAGAAACATGGAGGAGCAGCCTAAAAGTGGAGAGTTTCCGTGAGATTGAGCACCAAGCTATGGAGAGGAAATGAAGCACCATTTTGAGCATGGAAAATGGGAGACAAGGGTTTTTGACTTAGTATATTTTAGTGTGTGACTTATTTCATGGGCCCACTTGCCTTTCAACAATTAAATAATTTCCTCATTTGCCCAAAAGGGTCTTAGCCTCCATGAAACACTTAAGGTGGGTCCCAATTTCACACAACACAAAAATTACTAAGGAAAAATAAACCTCCCAAGACATTTTTCTTTTTATTTCTCCATCCCCACTAACTTCACCATAATTGTGAAAATAATTAATTTACATAATTGAGTCCCTCCTCAAAGGCCCTCTATGGCCCAAGTCCGCTTCTTTATGTCACCCAAGCAATAGTTCCAAAACCATAGTCAAGCATACACATGTTCAAAACAATCTAATAAACTCTAAAATCACAAAGATAATTTCAAGCAATAAATTCACCCAAGAAAATATTACCAAGAATTTGAATTATCATAAGTTCTATCACGACCCAAACACGGGGCTATGACCAGTGCGGACGGCATGCCACCCACTCCACTACAAGCCTTATATAACATCCCCAACTAACCCAAACAGAATATATATATATATATATATATCCTAGGTGGCCTACCCGATTACAGAGCATAATGAAAAGATTAACTTTAAACTTAAATAAGAATTACTTTACCCTAGACAATGAAGAGGCATCCTTGCTACTCAAACTACTGAACCAAGCCATCTTCAATACGTAAAACTGTGAGGGGTGAGTTTAATCCACTAACTCACCAAAATATCTCTACCTAGCACATTCATACAACTATAATAGCCAAAGAACAAATAAAAGGTACATAATTAAATGAACATAGCTAGTTAAGTGTGCACAGGCACCCTATATAACAACCCTAGTGACCTATTCACCCACATGCACGAATGCAAGCATCAATAATAAAAATGCCATAATAGCACAGACATCAAGAACTCAACGTTACGTAAACCACATTCAATCCATAATTGTAACACCACGTGCTCTTGACTTCCCGATAAGGCCATATTCCACCTATCTTGTTCATGCCAAAACTTAAGTATATACAAACATATATATGTCAAGCATCCACGTTCATCCCAACCAATTTGCAATCAATAAGCATCTTATCCTAACTAAGAAAGTTAATCCACACGAACAAAACAACCTGAGCCATATAAGGCCACCACATACTGCACTCATTGTACTTGTAATGAGTCTCTCAAGTCATACGTGGTGTACCAAAGTACTATGCTCACCTAAACCAATCTGTTATCACATATCACAATACATCGAATCTAGAAGAACACAACACAGATCACATAGCATAACAATTCAGATTGCAATGTATGAATAAGGTCATACTCAAGACAATGCACCTAAACATACAAGGTTCAGGCACTCATGGCCTTCTCCATAAATCATACCTCATATAAGCTCAACAACTATTGAAATCCAACCCCGAGAATGTCTCCTCTTGGGCTTTGACCCCGTGCCCCAAACCAATAACTGCCAAACATAGCCCGCGGGAACACACCCTTGGGTCCTGGCCCATGCCTTAAATTCACTGATCCCCAAGTACGCCCCTTCTTGGTCCTGGCCCATGTCGTATTCTGACAACTGCCAACATCTGACCCTAAGAGTGCACTAATGGATCCCTATCCACTAGCCCACATGTATAACTCCCATTCTGAGTCATGCTCATGCCCTATTCCAGTAACTACCAATATCTGACCCCAAGAGTACTGATATCGGGTATTTTTATATACTTTTTAGTCCCTATCTTAGTCCTATGGCTATTCCAATGTTGCCAATTCTCTAATTTTATTATGTTTTGGAATTTATTGGGTATAAACTATTTATGGATTGAATGTGTTTCAATTTTATATTTTTAGAACTTGAATTGTAAAATGCTCAATTTAATTCCTACAAATTTTAATTTTAGAGAGAAAAATGCTGACATGGACAAAGATGATGATTTGGATGCTAATGTGGCACTTTTTGGATGATGCAGATGCTGACTAGGATATGCTGGATGTGGGGCCCACTTGAACTCTTATTGAATGCCATGTAGTCAGAATTTGAGGGCATGAATATTAAATTTCGTAGGTCAGAAAGCAAGGCTGAAATATCAATTCTTCCATGCTGTTCTGCTGCTGCCATACCTATGTTCTGCTGCTGTTTCCTACTTTCTGCTGCAGAAATATTAAATCTGCTGCTGCCATGCCTACTTTCTGCTGCAGAAACATTAATTATACTGATGTTTTGCTGTCAAAGTGCTGCTACATCATGGAGGAAGCATCTAGGGTAGAATATTCTAAGGCATTGAAGGGGCATCAGTTTTAGAAATAAGAATACATTCATTTTAGGCAGGCAGACTTAGAAAAATTCGCAGCTCTCTCTTCCCCTCTGTTTTTGCTTCTGTTATTGGCTGTTTTGCTCTTATGGAAGGCTAAGTTTTCATTGTAATTAGTCACTAGACCACTGGGATGTTGTAGCTTGAACTAAGAATGCAAGTTAAGTGTTTTGTTCTCCATTTTCATCTCATTTCGTTTCTGTTTTGCTGTCATGTTTATTTTGCTGTCAAATTCTGATTAGAGCTTGAGTTGTAACATAAACTGACTTATATATAAGACATAACCTTGCTTGACTGATTAGGAAAGTGAGGGAGGCGAAATGACTAGTTAAATGATATATTTAACTTGGTTTGGTTGAGATTTTCCACTGAATGCATCTAGTTATAGTAGAGAGATGTTCTTGACTGTAATTAGTAGCATTAAATTCTAGATGTTATTCTAGAAACATTTTCATAAAGAACCAAACAATGGAATGAGAACAAAACTGAATCAATGAGTTAGGTAATGATAGTTACACTCCCATGAATCCTAGTGGCTGATTACATAGTCTCTTTACTGTCAATTTCTTGCAATTTCTGCTGCTGCTGCTGTTACTGCTGTTGCTGCATATTTTGCTGCTGTTGTAGTGTTTAATTGCTGTTCTGTTTTATTTAGTTAGTTAGTATTGCTACAAAACCCCCCCCCCACGTTTATGTACTCTTAATTGGTGTTTAGGTGTTTAGAACGATTAATTAGTATCAAGAAGTGAGGCTCCTTGAGTGAATACGACCTGGGGATCACTATACTGCAAATTGCCACAAATTCAATTCTGGGCGATTTGGCATCGTAGTGGCGTGAACCAGAATTTTGGCGCCGTTGCCGGGGAGCCAATTCATTTCGAAGTGTTAATTAGTTGTTCTATCGTGTTCTTGTTTGATTTTTTGTGGCTTGGTATTGTTGGAAGTGATTACAAATTTTTCAAGTCAACTTTTCAAGTTTCCTAGTATATTTCAGTCACTATTCATCAGCTTAAAAAACTAAATCGGATTGACTTGAAAAATTGGTAGTCCACTAAACACGACCCTTTCGGGCAAAACTCCTACGACTTTGTCGTGAGGAGCACCGCCCTATCTCGGCTAAATTCCAACGTTTAGACCACTTTTTCCATTTTACAATGATTTTAGCCATTCTTCTAATTAATTGTGATTTTTGGTTTGATTTTTGTAGATCTTATTTTTGAGTTCTGTTTTTTGATTTTGTGCCTCAATTTGGTGAAGGATTTTTCCAAGAAAAATCAGATTTTTCTGAGATACTTCATTTTTGGTCATTTTCCTTGGTTGGACCATTTTGTGCTTATTTTGCTCTTTTTGTTCTTTTTGTTGTTTTCTCGTGAATTTGTGCCCTTTCTAGTATATGAGAAGGTCTGGTCACGTGGACTTACCACCTTTTGATCCAGAAATTGATAGGACCTTCCATAGGCTAGTGAGAAGTAATAGCATTAGGACTAGTATAGTTTCTGAAATTCTTGCTGAAATTGTTGAGTTAGCTGTTGATAGTGTAGAAGTTGAATCAGATTCTGAATCTGATATTGTGTTGGAGTCTACAGATTCTGAGTCAGCTGGGATAACTGGGATGGATAATCAAAATGCACAAATGCCTCAAAATAGGCAAGAACAATCAATTAAAGAGTTGATTGCACCTGATGTGCATTATCAACCATTGTGCATAAATTATCCTGAGTTGGATGCTAACTTTGAACTAAAATCTGGTCTAATCCATTTGTTGCCTAAGTTTCATGGTCTTGCAGGAGAAGATCCGCACAAGCACTTAAAGGAGTTCCATGTTGTCTGCTCTACCATGAGACCACACGGAGTTGGAGAAGAACAGATCAAATTAATAGCATTTCCTTTCTCTCTGGATGGGGCAGCCAAGGATTGGCTTTACTATCTACCCACTGCCTTGATAACAAGATGGGATGAGCTGAAGAAGTTGTTCTTAGAAAAATTCTTTCCAGCCTCCAGAACAGCAGCAATCAGGAAAGATATCAGTGGGATTAGACAGTTGAATGGTGAATCTCTGCATGAATATTGGGAGAGGTTTAAGAAGCTTTGCTCATGCTGTCCAAACCATCAGATTTCAGAGCAGCTTCTCATCCAGTATTTCTATGAGGGATTACTGCCTATGGACAGATATATAGTTGATGCAGCTGCTGGTGGGGCATTGGTGGATAAGACTCCTACTGCAGCAAATGAATTGTTGGCCAAGATGGCCCAAAATGCTCAGCAATTTGGCACCAGATTGAGTGATCCAACAGTTACTGTCAATGAGGTGAGGACACCTCCCATGGAGCAGCAAAGGATAGAAAATAAATTGGAGGAATTAGCTTCAATGGTGAGGCAATTGGCATTAAATCAGAGAACACAACAACAAGCCCCTCCTCCTTCAACCTGTGGTATTTGTTCCCTGAATACCCACCATACTGATCAATGCCCTCAGCTGCAAGAGACCTCAACTGAGTCATGTGCTGGTATATTCCCTGGTAGACCCATGCAGCCACAACAACAGAGATATGACCCATATTCCTCCACCTACAATCCTGGGTGGCGTGATCATCCAGCTTTCAAGTATGGGAATACATCTAACCCCCCTTACCAGCCACCCCATGTAAGATACAATCAACCTGAAGCTAGCCATACACCTCCTCCAGCACCCAAGAAACCTGAGCCTAGTCTTGAGGATCTAATGAAGCAACTGACTGCCAATACTCTTCAGTTCCAGCAAAGGACAGAAACAAATATGCAGAATTTGGAAACTAAGATTGGCCAGTTAGCCACAACAGTCAATGAGCTGAAAAGCCAAGGTTCAGGGAGTTTGCCATCCCAACCAGTGATCAACCCAAGAGGCAATGTGAGTGCCATCATCTTGAGGAGTGGCAAACAAGTAGACAGTCCAGCTTCTGAATCTGAACCAGAAAAATCAAATGTCCAGCAAAGTGTTCCTTCATCTTCAACCAGTGAGCAAAATAAAAAGGATGAAGAAGTGGTTCAGAAAATTCCTCTTCCTTTCCCTAATAGGCAGACTCAATCGAGGAAAGCTTCTGAATCTGACATGGATAAGGAGATCATGGAGACCTTCAGGAAAATAGAGGTCAATATCCCACTTTTGGAAGCAATTAAGCAAATCCCCAAGTATGCCAAGTTCCTCAAAGAGTTGTGCACTCATAAGAGGCGTTTAAGGGGTAATGAGAGAGTCAATTTGGGAAGAAATGTGTCTGCACTTATCCAACCACCCATGCCACCCAAGTGCAAAGATCCTGGAACTTTCACAATACCATGCACAATAGGCAACATGGAGTTCTCCAACGCTATGCTGGATTTGGGAGCCTCAATCAATGTTATGCCCAAATCAGTGTACTCGAGCCTCAAGATTGGTGTTCTTTCACCAACTGGAGTGATTGTCCAACTTGCCAATAGGAGCACAGCACATCCAGCAGGAGTTTTAGAAGATGTTCTGGTAAGAGTTAAAGATCTCATTTTTCCTGCTGATTTTTATGTGCTTGATATGGAAAATGATAATACTCCTGGCCATGCACCATTAATACTTGGTAGACCTTTTCTGAAAACTGCAAAAACCATCATTAATGTGCATGAAGGGACTTTGTCAATGGAGTTTGCTGGTAATAAAATTGATTTTAACATTTTGGATGCCATGAAACATCCTATAGAAAATCATTCCAATGTGCATGTAGTTAACTTTTTGGATTACTTAGTTGATGAGGCATGTGAAGATTTCCAAAATGAATTAATTTCTGATTTTCCTGAATTCTCTGATTTGGTAGATGCCTTTGAATGCAACTGTGCTGGTTCTGAATTTTGTCATGCTTGCACTGAAATTGAAAACTCTCTAAATGCTGACAATTCTGAGTTGCATTCTGATTTGCATAGTGATTTGGATTCTGATGTGCATCCTGATTCTGTAAATTTCTCTAGCTTATACTTAGATTCTGTTTCTATTTTAGGTAGTTGTAGGTGTAGTGATTTAAATTGTAATGTTGCACATTCTTCATCTCTTTCCTCTTGTGCTGCTAACCCTTCCTCCTCTTTAGCCAAGGATTCTGTCTTTGAGCAAACTGAATTTGTAGGTGCTTCCTTGGATGTGATTCCACAAAAACTAATTCCATCCTCCATCCAACCACCTGCATTGGAGTTGAAGGCTTTACCATAAAACCTCAAGTATGCCTTCTTGGAAGTAGGAGACAAACTTCCAATCATTGTGGCCAACAACTTGAACCCCAATCAAGAAGAAAAATTGATCAGTTTGCTGAAAAAGAATAAGAAGGCGATTGGGTGGACTCTAGCAGACATTCCTGGAATTAGTCCTTCAGTGTGCATGCACCGAATTCTCCTTGAAGAAGAGACAAAACCAGTGAGGCAACCCCAAAGAAGACTCAACCCCATGATTCTTGATGTGGTCAAGAAGGAGGTAAGTAAGCTCCTCCAAGCTGGTATTATTTATCCTATCTCTGATAGTAAGTGGGTGAGTCCGGTACAAGTAGTGCCAAAGAAAACCGGGGTAACTGTTATAGCAAATGAAAATAATGAGTTAGTGCCCACTAGAGTTCAAAACAGTTGGCGTGTTTGCATTGATTATAGGAAGTTGAACCAAGCAACTAGAAAAGATCATTTTCCTCTTCCTTTTATTGATCAAATGCTTGAGAGACTTGCTGGCAAGTCTCATTACTGTTTCCTTGATGGTTTTTCTGGGTATTTTCAAATTCACATTGCACCTGAAGATCAGGAGAAGACTACCTTCACCTGTCCTTTTGGTACTTTTGCATATAGACGCATGCCTTTTGGTCTCTGTAATGCACCTGGCACTTTTCAAAGATGCATGTTGAGCATATTTTCTGATTTGTTAGAGGATTGCATGGAAGTGTTCATGGATGATTTTTCTGTTTATGGAGACTCATTTGATGCATGTCTGAAAAATTTGGAGAGAGTACTTGAGAGATGCATAGAGAAAAATTTGGTCTTGAATTATGAAAAATGTCATTTCATGGTAGAGCAAGGAATAGTCCTAGGCCACATAGTGTCACCACGTGGCATAGAAGTAGATAAAGCCAAAGTTGATGTTATCTCTTCTTTGCCTTACCCCGCTTCTGTGCGGGAAGTTCGCTCTTTTCTTGGCCATGCAGGATTTTATAGGAGATTCATCAAGGACTTCAGTAAGATCGCTCTACCCCTATCTAAACTCCTCCAAAAAGAAACTGATTTCGTTTTTAATGATGCTTGCAGGTCAGCTTTTGATGAGTTGAAGAAGCAACTTACCTCCCCTCCTATCATCCAACCTCCACAGTGGGAGCTTCCCTTTGAGCTCATGTGCGATGCCTCAAATTTTGCTGTAGGAGCAGTACTTTCACAAAGAGTAGAGAGGAAGTTGCATGTCATAGCCTATGCGTCCCGTACCCTTGATTCAGCTCAATCAAATTACACAACTACCGAGAAGGAGTTTTTAGCAATTGTTTTTGCTTTAGAAAAATTTAGATCATATTTGCTTGCCTCCAAAGTAATTGTGTTTTCTGCCCATGCAGCACTGAAATATTTATTGAAGAAGCCAGATGCAAAGCCCAGATTGCTTAGATGGATGCTGCTCCTCCAAGAATTTGATGTGGAAATCAAGGATAAGAGTGGGGCAGAGAATGTAGTAGCAGATCACTTGAGTAGGCTTTCTGATCTTCCATTGGAACATCTCCCTGTAAGAGACAATTTTCCAGATGAGTGTTTCCTCCTTTTGCATGGTACTGGTGAGCCTTGGTATGCTGATTTGGTGAATTATCTTGTTGCATCTGAATTGCCTGCATACCAAAATAGACATCAATTGAATAAATTAAGAAGCGAGGCTAGGTACTATGTGTGGGATGACCCTTATTTGTGGAAAATTTGTAGTGACCAAATTATTAGGAGATGTGTTCCAAATCATGAATTTGCATCTGTGCTGAATTTTTGTCATACTCTTGCATGTGGTGGACACTTTGGTCCCCAAAGAACAGCTAGAAAAGTGTTAGATTCTGGTTTATATTGGCCTACTTTATTTAGGGATGCCTTTGATTTTTGCAAAAATTGTTCCAGATGTCAAAGAACTGGAAATGTGTCTAAAAGAAATGAAATGCCTCAACAACCTCTTCTTTTTTGTGATGTTTTTGATGTTTGGGGTATTGACTTTATGGGTCCTTTTCCTGTTTCTTTTGGCTTCATGTATATCTTAGTTGCTGTGGATTATGTGTCGAAGTGGGTGGAAGCTAAAGCCACCCGAACTGATGATTCTATTGTTGTTGTAGATTTCCTTCGTTCACATATTTTCTGCAGATTCGGTGTCCCCAAGGCCATAATCAGTGATCAAGGATCACACTTTTGTAATAGAAACATGCAAGGGCTATTGAAGAAATATGGGGTGGTGCACAAAACCTCTACACCTTACCACCCCCAAACCAATGGGCAAGCAGAAGTCTCCAACCGAGAGATAAAGCAAATATTAGAGAAAACTGTGCAACCCAATAGAAAAGATTGGAGTAAGAGGCTTGACGATGCGCTTTGGGCCTATAGAACCGCTTTCAAGACTCCCATCGGCATGTCTCCATACCGCTTGGTATTTGGTAAAGCATGTCACTTGCCGGTGGAGATTGCACATAAGGCATATTGGGCCGTTAAACAATGCAATATGGACATGACCCTAGCCGGTAAAGAAAGAAAGTTGCAACTTCAAGAACTGGAAGAACTAAGGCTAGGGGCTTATGAGAATGCGCGCATCTATAAAGAGAGGACAAAAGCTTTACATGATCAGAAAATTGAGAAAAAAGAATTTCAAGTGGGAGACAAAGTCCTTCTCTATAATTCTCGCCTCAAGCTAATGCCCGGTAAGCTTCGCTCTAGATGGGTTGGCCCTTTTGTTATTACTAATGTCTTTCCTTTTGGTGCAGTAGAAATTCAAAATGAGGCCACCAACAAGCAGTTTATGGTAAATGGGCAAAGGTTGAAGAAGTTCTACGAGGGCTTCAAAGAAGAAACTGTAGAGGAAATCAAACTCTACAACGTTCCGGCTCCATGATAAGGCCGTACTCTTTCCCTCCTTTCAATTTATGTCCTCCTCATTTTTTTTTGATGTTTGGTAATAATTTGCATCGAGGACAATGCAATGTTTAAGTGTGGGGGGAGAGAATTTGAGTTTATTTTAAAAAAAAAAAAAAAAAAAAAAAAAAAATTTTCTGCTTTCTCCTCTGTTTTCTCTGTTTCTGTCCAGAATTTTTGAGCTGTCTTTCATGAATTTTCTGTACTGATTGGCTACGAATTTTGCTAGTTTCTTTACATGTTTTTAAAGCCTTATATGTCTTCTAGCTGTAGAATTTTATTTGGTGTCTTTCGCATTTGTTTTGGTGTAGTTTTGTGTCAGTAAAGCTGAGTCGCCAGAATTTCTGCAGTGCAGAATTTTGCTACTCTGTTTTGCCCGAATTTGATGTTTTATTTTTGAAAAAAAAAAATTGATGGAGTTTTGGTGTGGAATTATGCATGATGAAATAGTTAAAGTGTATATTGACTTAGCATGAAGAGAATTTAGCCTTATTTCTCTAAGGAATTCAAGTTAAATGGCAATGACGTTGACTTTAATGAATTTGTAGTAATAGTCTTTTAGCTGTGAGGATTTGAGCCTAAGTGAAAAATGCTATTCTTCTTGTTGCGTGTTCTCTATCATGGATTGTCACTCTAGAACTTGTCTTGAATCTTTGATTGAGGCTACATATCTTGTACATGCTTGGAAATGATTTAGGCATTTGTTTCTTGTAACCACTTTTAGCCAAATAGCCATCCATTATCGTTGTTTCCATTGTATGTCATTTTGTGCCTTATCCATTTTCTTTCTTGCGTCCTTCCACCACTTTTTCTGCCTACAAACAACATTTTTCTCTTTCAACTTAAGATGTGAGGAGTATTTTAAATTCTTTTAAGAGATCGATATGCTAAAAAAAAAAAAAAAAAAATCCTGTGAACTTTGGGGAGTTTTGAACTATATTTCTTCTACTTCCTCTCAAGCAAAAGAAAAAAAAAAGAAAAAAAAAAGAGAAAAAAAAAAGAGAAAGAAAGAAAGAAAGAAAGAATTAAAAAAAAAAAAATTTGAAAAAAAAAAAAGAGAGAAAATAATGAAAAAGAGGAACATATAGAACATTGAGACCCAAATTTATTTATACTCAGTCTCTTATATTTCACTTGTAAATACTCTTCATTTTCTTGAGTTGTTACCATATTTTGTTTCATTGTTCAATCTTTCCATTTGTTTCCCACTACTTTTCTTACCCACGTTACAACCTAGTAAAGTCCTTTTGATTCAAGTATGTATTGGATTCAAGTAGTGGAGATTTAGATTCTTGACAAGCTTATGGTAGTGAATTCTGTGATAAGTTGAATTTCGAGTGATTTACCCTAGACACTTGAGAGAATAGAGAGTAAACACATTCCTGGTGAGGAGGCTAATTACTTGAATTCATTCATATCAAATTAAATTGCCATGATGCTTGGAATCTTAGAAATTTAAGATTAATTCCTTCGAGTGCTAAATCTTTTCAAAATTTTGATTATTCTATTCTAGCATGCTTTCCACATTTTTCCTTTGGTGTCTTTTTGGTGTTCCGAATATTATTTTGCCCAGGAGTGCAAAAGGCCAAGTGTGGGGGATTTGATATCGGGTATTTTTATATACTTTTTAGTCCCTATCTTAGTCCTATGGCTATTCCAATGTTGCCAATTCTCTAATTTTATTATGTTTTGGAATTTATTGGGTATAAACTATTTATGGATTGAATGTGTTTCAATTTTATATTTTTAGAACTTGAATTGTAAAATGCTCAATTTAATTCCTACAAATTTTAATTTTAGAGAGAAAAATGCTGACATGGACAAAGATGATGATTTGGATGCTAATGTGGCACTTTTTGGATGATGCAGATGCTGACTAGGATATGCTGGATGTGGGGCCCACTTGAACTCTTATTGAATGCCATGTAGTCAGAATTTGAGGGCATGAATATTAAATTTCGTAGGTCAGAAAGCAAGGCTGAAATATCAATTCTTCCATGCTGTTCTGCTGCTGCCATACCTATGTTCTGCTGCTGTTTCCTACTTTCTGCTGCAGAAATATTAAATCTGCTGCTGCCATGCCTACTTTCTGCTGCAGAAACATTAATTATACTGATGTTTTGCTGTCAAAGTGCTGCTACATCATGGAGGAAGCATCTAGGGTAGAATATTCTAAGGCATTGAAGGGGCATCAGTTTTAGAAATAAGAATACATTCATTTTAGGCAGGCAGACTTAGAAAAATTCGCAGCTCTCTCTTCCCCTCTGTTTTTGCTTCTGTTATTGGCTGTTTTGCTCTTATGGAAGGCTAAGTTTTCATTGTAATTAGTCACTAGACCACTGGGATGTTGTAGCTTGAACTAAGAATGCAAGTTAAGTGTTTTGTTCTCCATTTTCATCTCATTTCGTTTCTGTTTTGCTGTCAAGTTTATTTTGCTGTCAAATTCTGATTAGAGCTTGAGTTGTAACATAAACTGACTTATATATAAGACATAACCTTGCTTGACTGATTAGGAAAGTGAGGGAGGCGAAATGACTAGTTAAATGATATATTTAACTTGGTTTGGTTGAGATTTTCCACTGAATGCATCTAGTTATAGTAGAGAGATGTTCTTGACTGTAATTAGTAGCATTAAATTCTAGATGTTATTCTAGAAACATTTTCATAAAGAACCAAACAATGGAATGAGAACAAAACTGAATCAATGAGTTAGGTAATGATAGTTACACTCCCATGAATCCTAGTGGCTGATTACATAGTCTCTTTACTGTCAATTTCTTGCAATTTCTGCTGCTGCTGCTGTTACTGCTGTTGCTGCATATTTTGCTGCTGTTGTAGTGTTTAATTGCTGTTCTGTTTTATTTAGTTAGTTAGTATTGCTACAAAACCCCCCCCACGTTTATGTACTCTTAATTGGTGTTTAGGTGTTTAGAACGATTAATTAGTATCAAGAAGTGAGGCTCCTTGAGTGAATACGACCTGGGGATCACTATACTGCAAATTGCCACAAATTCAATTCTGGGCGATTTGGCATCGTAGTGGCGTGAACCAAGTACACCACTGAGACTCATCCAAGCACAATCACAATCACAAACGCATCACAACTGCACATATATGGCCATCTACAACATACAATTCCAAACTCATGTCGTGCCACATGTATCAGCACAAATCACATTGCCATAATTATCTCACAGAGCATTAGCATAGCTCGCTTAATCACAACCTAAACTAATTCCATAATTCAAGCGCAACATGATATGTTAACCCATAATATTCCACACGATCTCAAGACCTATATGGGCCACGTTCTTTACAACACCTCAATAAGGGTGGTGGGAGTATGTGTACATATGTATGTACATATCCATACATACACTCAACAACAATGTTTATTTGTATTAAAGCATACATTTAACTATTGGCCAAAGCCTTGGTTCACATTTGCAAAACTAGCCTACATATACCCTTCATACTATTATAACATTCAATATTGCTAAATCAATAATCCAACACACATAATCACACAACAAGGGACTCATACCTCACCTACACTAACACATGCATATTCACATATATAGGGGCACTCAATTCATTATTACATTATATTAAATCTCATAGCCACAACAATCCCATCCATCCACATTATCAAGAATGCTTAGACAAGTAATTTAAACAAGCAAGGTAAGGTAGGAATATCCCTCACCTCAAATCCAAGCTAGCCCAACTACCTCGAATCTTGATGGTTGGATATACAATCCTTGTTTGGATCCTTAGGAGAGGCCTAAACAATTGGAATGGAAAAAAACAAAAGAAAAGACATGAAAAATCATGTTTTAGAGTCTCCCTGGCCGCTGCAACATGTAACGCCTCACTACAGTGCCCAAAAACACTAAACTTTACAGTTGTCATTTATCGTTGCAACAGTGGTTATATAAAATAGCTATTGCAGTTCACTACTGCTGTAGTAATTTCCACTGCTGCAGTGGTGGTTCAAAGAAGGCACCACTCTACATAGCAAAAATCAACCTTTTTTATTCTTGCTCGAACCCAACCTAAATTTCCACCATTTCTCATTATTTATTCTTCACTCCCAAACATGTCTAAACTTTCCTAAACAAGAAAATATAATCATAAACAAGATTCACCACCAAACTTACCCAATTTCTTACCCAAAAACCTAACTCTCCCAAATTTTCAAACTTCACTTTAACCAGCCCCAAAACCTGAATTTCTCCACTATTTTCTGCAAATTTCTTATTCTGTTATTATTATCAAACATAGAGAAAAGCTTTAGATCAACACCCAAGCTTAGATTCTCTCATTTAAGCCCCAAATCAGCCTATATCCTCCAAATCTGAAAAAGAATCAGGAATTCTTACCTCATTCAAGCTTCTCCGGTGAAGGTTGGCCACAAGGAAGGTCATTCCCACACCAGAGACTCAGGGAGGTGGAGCTTGGTGGCTTGGGAAGTATGTGGTAGGGAGAGTAGAGTTAGGGCATGAGAGAAAAAGATGCCACGAGAGAGGAGGAAAATGGTCCTGAATAGAGTGGCCAACACATATGGCATTTGGGAAATTACAAAAATGCCACTAAGTTAATTCAAAGTCAAGCATTCAATGAGGGCAAAATTGTAATTTCATCAACTCAGGTATTTTCTCATATTTTTAAGGTGTCACACACATCCATCACTCATTTTCCATCACATCATCTCTATCTTTCCTTAAAAGGGTACCATTAAAAGAATTTTATTTCAATTCAGTCCCCTTGCATCCCCTCACCTGCTGCCACTCATTGGATTTCATTATGCATCTTTCTCCTTCACACTATTTTTCTTCCATTCAACCAGAAAAATTTTCCTTGTATTTCCACATACACACTACCATTTTATCCACAGTAATGCCCGAGAACCTCGAGCGTTACAAGTTCTCCCTTAATTAATTAAATCCCTCTTTTAAGAGTGTAATCAAATATCCTTCTCATGTGATCAATATATGCATCTCCAACTCTATTGTACCCAAGAAGTCATATGATAACACAATAATATTATGAACTCCAAAATTTTAAAACATTAAATGCATGCATGGAAAAATAATCTCAATGAGTATATAAGAAAGTCTCTCGTGTACCAATACACATAGTAAACTCCTTGGATATTACACATACTTGTTCTTTTTTTTTTTTGAAATTTCGAGCACACCTAACAAGAACCCTTCACATGAGCCCACACCGACTCTGTTTATTATAGTGTTCCTATTCCATAACTCTTCTCGAGTTTCCTAAAGGATGGGGTTCTTGATTTCATGACACATCCATGTTTCCTATTGTGAGTTTGAAGGCATCGAATCATGATTTGAAATTCTACAAATGTAGCCTAATATCCCTCAACTCATCCTCCATCCATGTTCTCATCCGGTGGAGAACATCTAATACTTCCCTTGAAGAATTTAGACAATACATAGGTTGAGGATCATAGGTTGCCTCGGGTACATCATGTGTCAGAGCAAGGGCTAGGTAGAGGAATTTCTTCTTCTTCCATCTCCTCATCTTCATCTTAAGGATACAGCCTTACCCTTCATTGTTTTAGAACCCAAGCATTCCTTTGCTTCTCCTACACTAAGTGGGAAAGCAATTTCTTGGGGCTCATACTTCTCTTTGTTATCAAGTGGGTATATGGCACAATCGCGGATAAGCTTGGAGATAATAGAGGCATAGGGGAGTGGGGCAGACTTCTTATGAATCACATTCTACATCCTTTTCATGATCAAATAAGGGACATTAAAGCATTGGCTATTTATAGCAAGTGACATGATGTACTACTCTGATTTGTTAACATATGCATAATTACCCAATTTGTTCATTATGCAATGGGTAACTATGTAATGTAACAATCTCCTCTCTAATGAATTTTGGTTTATTTTTATCAAGCAATCCCTAAAGTGTTCCTCATCACCAGATACTACCCTCTAGGCTTCGTCCTTACTATATTTGTTTATTGAAACTATAAATGGTGTATTTCAAAAAACATAAGTCCTTTGGGTGGTGGAAGTCCTAAGGCTCTCGCAAGTTCATCAGGAAGGATGACTATGGCAGTTCCTCTTATGCTAGATATGATATAGTTATCTTCAATCCTAAGATTAGAGTAAAAGACTCAAATAATCCTAGGGCTATATTCTCTTTGGCAGCTAACCATTTCAGTCAAACCTATGTTCGATAGTGTAGAGAAAAATATAAGGTTTTCTTCCTCAAAGAATCGAAAATTGATGTACTTACTTCTATTACTCTTCTCTTTGCGAACAGAGCTTGGTAATGCTTCAACCGGTGATTACCTCCTAGAAGCTACATAAGTAAAGGTTAGTGAGCAAGCTTTGACTTTACTACTATAGTACTAGTGATAGACATCTTAGTTAGCTGTGATTGGAGAGAATGGAAGCTTTTAATGAGAAAGACATATGGTTTGGTTCAAATTTTAGAAGAAAAAGAGAGATCTTAGTGTCTTTGTGTTTCACAGGTTTAAAATGATTCAAAACGCCTGAAATTCCTTTTATAACCTCTGCTAAATCGTGATCAAGCAATTGTCGAGCTGATATCAGTCAACTACTTGCCTAAATTTTGACTTATGGAAAATTATAATGGTAGTCGACTGCCTTCCTTACCCAGCCGGCTGTTTTCTTCCTAAACACATCACAGAGTACACCAGACATATGTTATCCTTCAAGTAATCGACCATTCACCTTATAATCCTAATTTTTCCATGTTTCTATGGGAATTTTAAATCCTTTCTCACTTTCCCTAATAGAGAACATCATATTTGAACTTTATATGATGCCCTACCTTATTTTGGATTGGAATTGACTTCCTAATTTGTGCAAGTATACTAGCTAGGTATAACTTTTCACATAGGATTCCATCATTTTTTCAATCTTATATAAGATATCATTTTCCATTCATACACAAAAAAATACAAATCATACAACAAACTTTCTTTCACAACATTTTCATACATAAAAATTTGCATTTAGTAAGCTTTTATTCACAATAGATTCACATGCAGTAAGGTATTGTGTTATACAATAACTCTTTGCCTTAATGTCACAACCCTTTCTTGGGTAAGTAATCAGCACAATCAAAGGACCATTTCATGACCATGAGCCTAAGGATACGATATTAACCAACTAGCAATAATACCCAAGAGTACATAATTACATTCCGTCAAATGGTAATCAAAGCAAAATATATAATCGTTTTGACAATCATGTTTCCAAGCTTTCCTCCCAATCCCAAACAAGGTGAGGAAAGAATCAAAACATAATCATTCGTAAACCCTAATCACAAACGATTACACAATTCTAAAATAGAACTCATACAAGACCTAGGAGTCCTAATGACTACAAAGTGACAAATCAACCCCAAAAGAATCAAAAGAAAAAATCACCCATAATCAGCTAGACATGGTGATGTGAGACCACTACTCCTCTCGCAGAGACTCGCCGGCAACTATAGAATCTGCAAGGGCACACACAGGGGGAGTGAGTAATTTACTCAATGAGATAAACACAGAAAGGAACTTTCCACTTACCTCCCACCAAGAGGTATGTTTCACAAGTATATAGAAATTTAACATCAACTTCAGCTATACAAAACGAAGGTATCAAATACACACACATGAATATACATCATCACAATCTCAAGGAAGCTAATCAAGAATATCAATCACCCCATATGATTTCCCCATTATGCATAAGTGAATAGCTCAATATACTTGTTTTTCAATTTCCTTATACCTACCATGTCCATCATTCCAGGACAATAAAATAATTATGGTTTTGTCCACCGTTCTAGGACAAAAAAATAGTTATGGTTTTGTCCACTGTTCCAAGATAATAAATAAATATGATTTGTCCACCGTTCTAGGACAATAAATAAATATGATTTATCCACCGTTCCAGGACAATAAATAAATATGATTTGTCGAATTTACATAATAAGAATTTATCTTAACCATCTACTAAATTTAAATTTTCTTCCAACAGACACTCTCTATATCCCCTTCTCAGTCTTTAACATTGTAAAGGATCCTTCCAAGCAAGTAGATAAACAAGATAGCTCCAGATAATTCATAAGTTTGGTCCCTTCCAAGGGGAAATTTACACTACACAAATCCTTAAGTATAACTACATACATGACTATTGCACTTATTCTATGAGTAAAGTTAGCTCCCTCAATTAAGGTCGGACGAAGGAGGATAGAGTGCAAGCTTAAAGAGACGGTCCAAAGATAACAAAAACACCTAGGATCAGGAGATAAAAATTTAAGGTTTAGGAAGTTAAGAGAGAACTCAGGAGGAAGCGCCTGAGGCGCCACAACTCAAACACATCACTAGGTCTCCTAGGCAACGGGCACCATCCGATGCCAGGCCCTAAACTCTCTGCCTCACGAGTCTTACTGGGTGCCTGAGGCTCCAAGTCCCTATCTTTCTGTCCTACCAAAATGTTGGGCACCTGAGGTGCTGTGCCTGGCACTCAGGCACCCCGACATTAGTTCAGCCTAACATTACGAAAAATTTCCTCCAAAATGCCTTCTTTAGGTCCAAGAACTTCCATGGGGGTTTACAAACTTATTTGGGTGGCTAGGATCTTGTTAAAATTGTCTTTGACACTATCAAGAAGCAAAGGGTAAGGTTGTGCCATTAGATTTCCCAATTCCTCTTTCCCTTTGTCAAAATTTCATACCAATAATAATGACCACAACAACCTTTTACCCTTTCATAAATACTTCCTCAACCACCCAAGGTACACCAAAAACATTAGGCTAGAAGAAATCACCATGGAAGCCACTTAGAAGCCCATTTCCACTCATAACTCAAAAGAACACACAACACCTATACTAGGCTATGAGAATTTCAAAAATAGTAGAAGTAAAGGAAAGAAGGGTTTAGTATTTACCTGAATCTCTTATCTAACCCAGGAATGGCAAATATTTTCTTCCCAAATCCACACCTTAGGCCAGCATAGAGGAGGATGCGAGAGGGAGAGGATGAGGAAGTGTGGAAAGAGTAGAAGCACACACCTACACACTTACGAGAAAAAGGAAAAGAAATAACAAAAAAGAAAAAGGGAGAAGTGGTACAAGGGTGGTGGGACCTACAACACTAGCTTTCACTAAATCATCCCCATATGTCAAATTTTTCCCTTTCCCAAACATTCTCACGTAAATCTCCAATTAGGTATAAAATTTTAAAGTCAAACTTTAACATAAAATTCTCCACATACACATATTTATAGAAATAATCCAAGATTTACATGAAAAACACAACAATCATCGAGTACAAATATTAGCAAGTTTTTGCGCAACGGGTAGTCCCAAAAAGTAAATAAATAAATAAAATAAGACGAGAAAATTCATGGGCATTACACTTAATCCATGGGAACTCTTCCCAAGCTTATCTTTTACGTGGGAATTTCATCCCAAGCTTATCATTTAGACTTGGAAATTAATCCAAGCTCATTCTTAGTCATTTTCCTTATTGTATTTAACCTTTAAGCTTACTATTCATGTCAACTTATTGCATAAATCACATAGTATCCTTAAAACATTATTCATGGAAAATTCTTAACATCAAACAATTAGAATAATCAACATGCATTTATTGAAAGCCAATAGTGTAATGTCTTAACTAGATGTCACAACAACTTTATGTCAAAAATATGATTATTTAAACAGAACTGAAACTCTTATCCATTCATGACTTGATTTTTGGTATTATTTTGGAAAAAGTTTAGTACAAGTCTTTTAGTATATTACAACAACAACAACAACAACAAAGCCTTATCCCACTAGGTGGGGTCGGCTACATGGATCACACGACGCCATTGAACTCTATCAATGACCAACTCTTTAGGTATCTCATTTATCCAAAGATCCCGTTCAATAACTTCTCTACGTGTCCTTCTTGGTCTTCCTCAATCTGTTTTCATAGGGTTCCAAACCATATGCTCAACTCTCCTTACTGGCGTTTCCAACGGTCTTCTTTGAACATGCCCAAACCACCTTAAACAGTTTTCAACCATTTTTTCCTCAATAGGTGCCACTCTAACTCTACCTCATGTACGATCATTACGGATCATATCTCTTCTTGTATGACCACACATCCAACGCAACATCCTCATCTCCGCTACTCTAATTTTATGTTCTTGTTGTCCTTTCATCGCCCAACATTTTCTCTCATATAAAATCACTGGTCTTATAGTAGTACGATAAAACTTTCCTTTGAGCTTATCAGGTACTTTCCAATCACAAACAACTCCTGATGCCATTCTCCATTTCAACCACCCAGCTTGTATCTTATGTGCTGCATCTCCAATAATTTTGCCATCCTCTTGTAAAACTGATCCCAGATACTTAAACTTTGACACTTGCGATACAACCTGATCTCCAATTTTAACCTCCAACTCGTTTCTAGCTTGTCGCTTATTAAACTTACAATGCATATATTCTGTCTTACTCCTGCTCAGACAAAAACCCTTCAATTCCAAAGTAGCTCTCCATAACTCAAGTTTAAAATTAATCTCTTCCCTTGACTCTGCAATGAGAACAACATCATTTGCAAAAAGCATGTATTTAGGGATTTCTTCTTGGATGTATTTCTTCAGAACATCTAAAACCAAGTCAAACAAATAAGGGCTCAACAATGATCCCTGATGTAGGCCAATCTTAATAGGGACATCTCTAGTCTCCCCTTCAAACGTTCTCACATTAGTTGTAGCCCCCTCATACATATCTTTTATAGCTCTAATATACACAACTCGTATACCTTTCTGCTCTCAGGCTTTCCACAGCACCTCTCTTGGTACTCAATCATAAGCTTTTTCCAAATCAATAAATGCTATATGCAAGTCTTTTTGTTTACTCTGATACCTTTCCATCAACCCTCTTAAAAGGTAAATAGCTTCCATAGTAGACCCTCCTAGCATGAATCCAAATTGATTTTTAGAAATACTCATCTCCATTCTTAATCTATGTTCAATCACTCTTTCCCATAATTTTAGAGTGTGACTCATAAGCTTAATCCCTCGGTAGTTTGCGCAATTCTGGATGTCTCCTTTGTTTTTGTATATAGGCACTAAAGTGCTTCTTCTCTATTTCTTAGGCATTTTTTTTTACCTTAAAAATCTCATTAAAGAGCTTAGTTAGCCAGATAGTACCCTCATCCCCTAAACACTTCCAAACCTCAATAGGAATACCATCAGAACCAACGGCTTTACCATTATCCATTCTTCTAAGAGCTTCCTTGACCTCATCAACCTTAATCCTGCAATAATATGCCAAATTTTGTTCTCTCTCCAAGGTTGTTAAATCTTCCATATCACAAGTCGATCCTGCTCTGTCATTAAAGAGCATATGAAAGTAACCCTGCCTTCTATTTTTAATATCTCTATCTGTAACCAAAACTTTTCCTTCTTCATCCTTAACACATCTTACTTGATCCAAATCTCTAGATTTCCTCTCTCTAGTCTTTGCAATCTTTTAAATCTTTTGTTCCCCCTTTTTCGTTCCTAAGTCCTTGTAAAACTCTTCAAACGCTTTAGATCGTGCTTCACTTACTGCTTTTTGAGTCTCCTTATTAACCTTCCGATACCTTTCCCAATTTTCTGAGTTATTTCACAGATGGATAGCTTTAAAGCATTCTCTTTTAAATTTGATCTTCTCTTGAACGGTCTCATTCCACCACCAAGATTCTTTATCTCTTTGTCTAAAACCTTTTGATTCTCCTAAAAGTACTTTAGCTATCTTTCTAACCCTCTTGGCCATCTCCTCTCATACGATGTTAGCATTTTCTCGTAACTCCCAAGACCCTTCCTCCAACAGTCTTCTCTTGAAAGTTTGTTGATTCTCCCCCTTTAGCTGCCACCACTTAATCCTAGGGTTAATCACCTGTCGATGCTTTTGTTTTCGATCCCTAAATAACTACGTCAAGGACCAAAACCCTATGTTGAGTTGCCACGGGTTCCCCAGGAATAACTTTACAATTTTGATAGATTTTTCTATCTAGATTCCTTACCAAAAAGAAGTCAATCTGTGACCTTGAAGCTCCACTCTTGTATGTGATTAAATGCTCCTCTCATTTCTTGAAGCAAGTGTTGACAATCTTGAAATTATAAGCCATTGAGAAATCAAGTATAGATTGTCCTTCCTCGTTAAGCTCCCTAAAATCAAAGCCACTATGAACCTTCTCATACTGTCCTGCTTCTTTTCCAACGTGGCCATTAAGGTCCCCCCTGATGAAAATCTTTTCTTCTAAAGGTATGCTTCTGACTAATCCCTCTAAATCTTCCTAGAAATTTTCCTTAAGATATGAATCTGTCCCTACTTGGGGTGCATAGGTACTTATGATATGAATAGTATCTCTTACAACAATCATTCTTAAGCATAGAATCCTATCCCCAATCCTTTTTACCTCCACCACACTCGGCGTCCATTCCTTGTCAACCATAATACCTACACCATTCTTTGTCCTTACTTTTCCTGTGTACCAAAACTTGAAGCCTGAACAGTCAAACTTCTTAGCCTTTTCTCTAACCCATTTAGTCTCTTGAAGGCACAAGATGTTAATTTTCCTCCTCTTCATAGTGTCCACAACCTCCATGGATTTCCTTGCCATAGTCCCAATATTCCACGTACCAATCCTAATTTTGCTCTCTTGGACTAGCTTCTTTACCCTCAACCTTCTAGGAACAATCTCTTGTGACACTACATTTGATCGACAATGTAGTGGCTCTAGCTCATTTGACATTTTACTCAAGCCATATAGCACATTGCTTCCGGGCAACGACCTAGCATTAGTGGACCCTTGCTCATTTAACACTACATCCGAGTGCCAATGCAGTGGCTTTAGCTCACTTGTCACTGTACTCGAGCTATACAGTGCGTTGCTTCTGGGTAACATCCTAGCATTAGCATAATATTGTCGTTGATCCATGTTCATGAGAGATTCGACAAAGTTTTACGTTGGCTATCGAAGGCCTAACACAACCCTCCTCCTTTACTCGGGCTTGGGACTGGCTACAAAACATAGGCAGAGTTGCTTTTAGCATATTAGTGATTGGAAATTTCAAAAACGTCATATGTAGGTAAGCAAATCATAGAAATCAATTATGCTAAATAAATTGGAAATTGCAATCTTTCTTATTTCCTATTTGATGGGGTTCCTTAAATCAAGATTGCTTATGCTATTTTATTCTCTCATATAGTAGTCCAATCATTTAGAGCAAATAAATCATTATTTCAACTTAGTTGTAAGTCATACCACTTAATGATCACAAAAATCAACCAATAAACAATCAATTCAAAGACTAATATACTCGTTCCTACCCAAAGTTTTGTTATATCTTAGGGTGGCTAAAAACTATTTTTCTTATCCACAAGGTACCAAGACCTTGCTTTGATGTCTGCAATGTCCAGGCTTTTATTAATATTTCCTTGCCATTTTCTTTAAATCCTAAATTTATTTGGTTTGACACATTTCAATGAAAATCCTTCCCAGTTCCAAAGTCTACCTTGGACCTTTCTTTTAAAACTTATCCCTTTTATTTATTTTGCAAAGTAGTGGAATGAATTTTTGAAAATTTTATTAAAATATCATTGCTTCAGAAAGTGGCATTTTTATACTTATTTGAAAACATACTTTATTTTAGTTTAGAGGTACAAAATACTATTTCTTCTCTTTTTCAAACTTATTATTTTCAAACGAACACAGAGGGTTAAAGTAAATCATATGGAAATCTTTGAAAATGACCATTTGCTAAACAAAGGTGAAGTAGTTTGAGAATTATTAGTCAGTTGTTTCCCTTATGTCTTAAGTTTTGAATGCTAGTTCAAGTGGTAATTGGTCGACTAGTTAACACTTGAAATACTTTTCTTTAAATGAAAAGTTACTACATAATTTCCTTTGAACTTTGTTTTATATATATAATAAAAATAATTCACTTTTACTTTAAAAAGAACACTTGACTTGCAAGTTAGATCTTTCGTGATTAAAAGTGTATGTGACATATTACAATATTCATACTAATATGAAATAATACTTTAGTGTTTTTACATATTGTGTTTAAATAGTTATACAAAACAATCTTTACCAAACTAAACTTTAGAGAACATAGTTCTATGTTCTGTACAAGACTTTCCAAATTTAGACTTTCTTTCCCCAGGTAAATCAAATACCCTAGTTTCCATCTAAAATTCTCTAGATACCCTTTCCTCCAACTGTAACCCTTGGGATAGTAATTAAAAAAACATAGAAAATGTGAGATGGAAATCTCAGTAGCCAGCATAGTTTATAAAATAGTTCAAAATGTCATTCCAGTCATAAAAGCCATATCAGTCCATGCTTTAAACATCTGAAAACTTGTACAATCATTCATAGAAAACATTTTTTGTCAAGTGAAGCTTAGCAAGCCTCATTCATTCATTCATTTAGTTGGTGGCACACACAACTCCTGAAAAGGAAATACTATAGTATCTCCAGTCTAGTCCTCTCATGGAATGAGGGTTCTTGCAGTCCCTTAATCCAAGCCTCAATACATGGAATAAAATTCCAAACCTCAATCCATGGAAATAAATTTCCAAGTCTCAATCCATGCTAAGATCACAAAATCATTTTTGTGCACATTTAACTTCCATAAAAACATTGATGGACAATTTTCATAATCACCAATATAATTCATCAGTGTAAAATAGGTTCAATATAAGAAAACATCATTTGTAAGAAACATCAGTATAAAAACATGCTTTTATGAATTTGCTAAACTACCTCATTGGTTGTCCTAATTCCTAATTCTCTTCTTAAGATTCTAATTCTAGTGGTCATTCCGCAGCCCCTTCACTGCCAATTCAGCCTAGAGACTCAGACTTCATCATTCCAACACTTTGTTTTCCTCTCTCACACACGCACTCTCTCACCTACGCACTCTCTCACCTAAAACACTCTATTTCTCATCAAGTTTCTCTAATGCAATTTCTTTCTTAGTTCCATTCCTATTTATAGACCTCCCTAAGTTGTTTGCTAGACTTTTCCTTCTCCATTAAGCTTAGTTCCTAACTAGAAACCAAGAAAAACTAACTAAAAACTAACTAAACTAATTGATCCCAACTTCTATTTATCATGATTTATTCTCTATATTGACTTTCATTCAATGTATCTAATCATATCTTCTTTATATTATTATTTACTTAGTCCTTAAAGTTTCTTAGATTCATGTTAGTGCTCCTTATTCATTGAATTTGGCTGACCCTTATTAAATTCTTCTGTTAGTTCATGATTAAATGCATCAACTTGTAGATTTTTATAAAGTCAATCAACTGTTGCACCTTAGGTAGTTGACTTGCTTGCTTCTTTTCTCACCTTTTCCCTTTCTATGAGATACTAGTCAACTTGCTAAGTCGACTATAAATTTTTATAAAGTCAATCAACTATCGTGCCCTAGGCAGTCAAGTGCTTACTTCTGCTTAGTTTTTTTTTTTTTTTGAGTTAGTGTTAAGTGCTAGATTTAGTACCATTTGGTGCTGAATCTTTGATCTATTTTATCACCTACTTGTGGTTGCTTGTATATTTTTTTCCGTTGTTTTTGATTGATTTATTTTTCTTTAGGAATTTTAGAGTTTAGTCTTCTTCATGTGATTATTTGACCTAGAACGTCGCTAATCATCATTTTATTCTCTTTGACGTTAGGCAAGATGGACGAAGCTGCAGAGGAAGAAGCAGATAGCCACTTTCTGTCTACCACCGCTATAGCGGTGGATACTCACCGCTATAGCGGTGATTCCTGCACAAAAATTTCTGGAAGCATTCTTTACTGTCTTGTACCGCTATAGCGGTGGAGACTTACCGCTATAGCGGTAGTCGCGATCCTGCACTGATATAAAAGGGCTTCAGATGAGATTTTTAGGGGATTCTGGAGTGTGTGACTGAAGGGAGGCGCCATTTTGGCTGAGAGGAGCAAGGGGAACCTGATTCTCAAGGCTTGGGGAGCTCAATCCATCATTCCACCTCGGATTCATGGCCAACTTCATCTCTTTTTCTGCTTTCTGCTGTTTGTTTTCTATGAGTAGCTAGATTTTCTATCTAGGGTTACTATGAACTTGACTCTTGAATAGATTTTACATCCTCTCATGTATTTGCAACCTTATTTCAATTAATATAAGTCTTTTTATCCATTTTATTGTTGCGTTATATGGACTTGATCAATCTATATGTATGCTTGTTGTTGTCTTCGAACTCGGGAGAGGGAGGTGAGAGTAGAACACTGAATAGGAAGGACGAGTGCGTGAACCTTACTAAGTGTTTTCGCTTGTTAGCTAATAGGAATGTTAGTTAATCTCGTTTAATCAAAGCTAGGTTGGTTGTATTAGGCTTAGCCCACACAAGGAATTGCGTAGGAGTTGAGTAACTTAATTGAGATTCGGGAGGATTCTTTTAAGTTATTAGAATAACCTAGGATTAACTTATAGGGTTGAATACGTTGCGAGTACGTGAGAGGGGTTTTGTAATTTCTAAAATAGAGGAGAGGGATTAGTGACCCTAGGCTTTAATTAGACTATTTCATCAGTTTTTGCATTGTTTACTGTTATTAAAAGAAAACTCATAAATATTTACGGTTATTGATTTTATTTTATCATTCATTGGCTAAAGCTATCTTCAATCCAATTGTTTCGTCCAACTAATTCAATTAAATTTCTTGGGTACTTAGTCGCTTAGTCCTCGTGGGAACGATACTTTTACTCTCAAATCACTATATTACTTGTGCGATTGGTGCGCTTGCCAAATCGACTAACAAGTTTTTGGCGCCGTTGCCGGGGACTAAGATTTGTGCTAATATTCAAAGAAATTTAAAGGGTTAGCTTAGACGTTTTCTTTGTTTTGTTTTGTTCTCTTTTGCTTTTGTTCAATTTCTTATTATAGAGTCATTTTTAGTTTTTGCTGTGTTGATTTTTTCTGCTGAATTTACTGTCATTGATAATTAGTATCTTCTTTTTGTGCATGCGAGGTACTCTCAATCCTTCTGACCTTCTTTACGAACCTGAGATTGAAAGACTAGTAAGAAGAGTTAGGAAGGAGGCTAAAGCCAGAGAAGCTCAAGTAAGCCAAGCTATACAAAAAGAAATGGCTGAAGGCAACTTGAATCACCAGGGTGATGAGATCAATGCTGGAAATGGAGTTGTTGATGAGCCTCAAATGGGATTCAGAGCAATATGGGATTATGCATCACCTGTTAATGCTGGGAATGCCTCAAGCATAGTGAAGCCTGCGATTGGAGCCAACAATTTTGAGATGAAGGCTATGATGTTAAATCTGGTACAACAAAACCAGTTTGGGGGAAGTCTTATGGAGGATCCAAACAATCATATTGTAAACTTCCTTGATATTTGCGATATGGTCAAGCTGAATGGAGTCACAGATGATGCCATCCGCCTTCGATTATTCCCTTTCTCCTTAAGGGATGGTGCAAAGAATTGGTTGATGACTCTACCACCGGGGAGTATAACTACGTGGGAGGAACTGCGAAGGAAATTCTTGGATAAATTCTTCCCTCCCTCCAAATCAGTAAAATTGAGAAATGAGATTACAGCATTCCTTCAACAAGATGGCGAGACATTATACAATGCTTGGGAACGATTCAAGGAGATGTTGAGGAAATGCCCGAATCATGGCATTCAAGAGTGGCAACAGATTTCAATCTTCTTCAGTGGATTAAATTATGAAACCAGGGATAAATTGGATACCGCAGCTGGCGGTGCATTGTTGTGCAAGTCAATTGAGCAAGCCAAGGACATTATTGAGACCATGGGGGCTAGTCAAAATGCTTCCATCAGAGCCAAGAGTAACTCAAAGAAAGGGATGCTGGAGTTGGACACTCTTCATGCTATTATAGCCCAGAATGAAGCCCTAACTAAAAAGGTTGACATGTTGTGCTCTAGACAAAATGAACAGGCGAAAGTAAATACAATAACAATGCCTGAAGCAACTTGTGATTTCTGTGGAGGGGCTCATGTCAATGGTTGTTGTGAAGAATTTTCTTCTGTGGAACAACTAAATTACTTGGGCAATACGCAAAGGAACCAAAACAACCAGTACTCCAACACATATCATCCGAGTTCGAGGAATCATCCAAATTTCTCCTGGAGTAATAATCACTGCCTTAATCCCTCGACTTCTTCTTCTTCTAGTAGGCCTTCTCAACCTCCAGGTTTCCAGAATCAAGGTAATTATCTTCCTCAGAACAGAGCTCCACTACCTCAGGTGGAAAAGAAGTCATCCATGGAAGAAATGTTCATGAAGTTTATGGAGAGAACTGAGGCTATAAGCCAAACCCAGAGTGCAGCCATTAAAAATTTGGAAATTCAAATGGGGCAGTTGGCTACTGCTCTAAATAGTAGGTCACAAGGCAACTTTCCTAGTGACACAGAAAATAATCCCAGAAAGGATGGCAAGGAACAATGTAAGGTGATAACTCTCAGAAGTGGTAAGCAACTCCTTGAAGCTTCTACCTCAAATGTTCAAACACAAGATGATAATCTTTTTGATCAAGAGAAAGTCAATGAGCATCTACAACAAGAGGTGAATGTAACTGAGCATGAAGTACCAAAGGCCAATGATAAAAAGGAAGAAGAAGTGGCGAAAGAAAAAGCGCAGAAGGACTCATATGTGCCCTCTTCCTCCCCTTCCAGAATTATGCCTCCTATCCCCTTTCCTCAAAGGTATAAGAAGCAAAACATGGATAGGCAATACCAAAAGTTTCTGGAGATATTGAAACAGTTGCATATAAACATTCCATTCGCAGAAGCTTTAGAGCAAATGCCCAGTTACGCGAAATTTATGAAGGATATGCTCTCAAGGAAGAAACGACTGAATGAATTTGAAACTGTGAAGCTGACTCAAGAATGTAGTGCAATACTTCAGAGGAAGCTACCGGTTAAAATGCAAGATCCTGGAAGCTTTGTTATCCCTTGTAATATAGGGAAGAATTTTGCTGGTAATGCTCTGTGTGATTTGGGGGCTAGCATTAATCTGATGCCCCTTGCCATCTTCAAAAAGTTGGGTTTGGGAGAAGCAAGGCCTACTACTGTAACGCTGCAGCTGGCAGATAGATCTCTATGCTACCCGAATGGAGTAATTGAGGACGTGCTGGTCAAGGTAGATAAGCTAATCTTTCCTGCGGATTTTATTATCCTTGACTATGAAGAAGACAAGGAAATCCCCATCATTCTAGGGAGGCCATTCCTTGCAACTGGAAGAACTCTGATTGATGTCTTTAAAGGAGAGCTCACTATGCGGGTGAATGATCAAGAAGTCACCTTCAATATGAATAAGGTGATGAAGGCACCAGATGAATATGAGGAATGTAATCTTGTGAGGGTTATTGATGAAAGTACACGAATGCACTTTAAACAGTTGGTGAGTAATGATAGTTTGGAAACATCTCTAATGATGGAAGAAGAAATTGAGAAGGATGAGATCAAGGAAGTAATTGGATCTCTCAATTCATCAGAGCTGTTTTGCAATCCAAATAGAGCTTTTGAGAAGTTGGATAGACCTGAAGGCAAAATAACTCTTTTAAAACCATCCATAGAAGAACCTCCTAGATTGGAGTTGAAACAGCTTCCATCCCATCTCAAGTATGTTTTTCTTGAGAACAATGACACCTTACCAGTGATTGTGTCTGCTACCTTGACAGAGGAGCAAGAGAAGCATTTAATAGAGATCCTGAGAAAATATAAGAAGGCTATTGGATGGTCCATAGCTGACATCAGAGGAATTAGTCCATCAGTGTGTATGCATAAAATTAACTTGGAGGATGGGCATAAAACTTCTGTTGAGCATCAGAGAAGATTGAATCCCGCTATGAGAGAAGTGGTCAAAAAGGAAATCCTTAAATGGTTAGATGCAGGAATCATTTATCCTATATCAGATAGCTCGTGGGTGAGCCCGGTTCAGTGCGTCCCTAAGAAGGGGGGTACGACCGTAGTGGCTAACAACCAGAATGAGCTTATTCCAACCAGAACTGTAACCGGGTGGAGAGTTTGCATGGATTATAGGAAGCTCAACAATGCCACTCGGAAGGATCATTTTCCATTGCCTTTCATTGATCAGATGCTGGACCGATTGGCGGGACAAGATTATTTCTGTTTCTTGGATGGTTATTCGGGGTACAATCAGATTGCCATAGCCCCTAGTGATCAAGAAAAGACTACATTCACATGCCCTTATGGTACATTTGCTTTCCGGCGTATGCCTTTCGGACTGTGCAATGCTCCGGCAACCTTTCAACGATGCATGATGGCAATATTTTCAGATATGGTGGAGAAATCTATGGAGGTATTTATGGATGACTTCTCAGTTTTCGGAACTTCATATGAAATTTGCCTGACAAATCTAGAATTGGTGCTTAAAAGATGTGAAGAAACTAATCTTGTGCTGAATTGGGAAAAGTGTCATTTCATGGTACGTGAAGGAATTGTGCTCGGTCATAAGGTGTCAAAAAGAGGTCTAGAAGTGGATAAGGCAAAAATTTCTGTGATTGAGAAATTGCCACCCCCAAACTCAGTAAAGGGTGTAAGAAGTTTCCTTGGGCATGCGGGTTTCTATCGCCGCTTCATTAAAGATTTCTCAAAGATTGCAAAGCCCTTGTGCAAATTGCTGGAGAAGGATATGCCTTTCCATTTTGATGAGCAATGCATGAAGTCTTTTGAGGACCTGAAGAAGAAATTAATCTCAGCCCCTGTGGTAGTTGCTCCTGATTGGAGCAAATCATTCGAACTTATGTGTGACGCCAGTGACTATGCTCTGGGAGTGGTGTTGGGTCAAAAGCATGGGAGAATTTTTCATCCTGTTTAATATGCTAGCCGGACTCTAGCGGATGCACAGTTAAACTACACTACTACTGAGAAGGAGTTATTGGCTGTAGTTTTTGGGTTTGAAAAATTTAGACCATATCTGGTGGGAAATAAGGTCATTGTTTTCACGGATCATTCGGCAATCAAGTATTTAATTGGTAAGAAGGACTCCAAGCCACGTTTAGTCCGATGGATTTTATTACTGCAAGAATTTGACTTGCAAATTGTGGATAGGAGGGGAACTGAAAATCAAGTGGCTGACCATTTATCCCGAATAAACACGGACATGAGTGACAAAGTGGAGCTGCAAATCAGTGAAAGTTTCCCTGATGAAACTTTATTCTTTGTTGAAGAGACCCAATTACCATGGTATGCTGACATTGTGAATTACTTGGTATGTGGGCTTGTGCCACCTGACTTCACTTATCAACAAAAGAAGAAGTTTCTGCATGATGTCAAGGTTTATTGGTGGGATGAACCAATCCTCTTTAGGATGTGTGCTGATCAAATCCTCCGGCGCTGTGTACCAAAGGAAGAAATTGAGAATATCTTGTGGCATTGTCATGGATCAGACTATGGAGGACATTACAACAGTGTTCGGACTGCAGCAAAAGTATTGGAAAGTGGATTCTATTGGCCTTCACTGTTCAAAGATGCAAGAAAGTTTGTTGAGAGGTGTGACCGGTGCCAAAGGAGTGGGAATATATCAAGAAAGCACGAAATGCCTCTAAATATTGTGCTGGAATTAGAAGTTTTTGATGTATGGGGAATTGATTTCATGGGGCCATTTCCCCCATCATACTCTAACCAATACATCTTGGTGGCCGTTGATTACGTATCAAAATGGGTGGAAGCAATTCCTACACCCACCAATGATGCAAAGGTGGTACTGAAGTTCTTGAAAAAGAACATATTCTCTCGCTTCGGAGTCCCCAGAGCATTGATAAGTGATGGAGGATCACATTTCTGTAATAAAAGTTTGGAAGCGCTCTTGGCCAAATATGGAGTCAAGCACCGGATAGCCACTCCGTATCATCCTCAAACTAGTGGCCAAGTGGAAGTGTCTAATCGGGAATTAAAAAGAATCTTGGAGAAAACAGTTAGTAACTCACGGAAGGATTGGGCAACTAAGCTTGATGATGCATTGTGGGCTTACCGTACTGCTTTTAAAACCCCAATTGGAACTTCACCATTCCGGATGGTCTATGGCAAGGCATGCCATCTTCCGGTTGAACTTGAACATAAAGCATTTTGGGCTGTAAAGTTTCTAAATTTTGATGTGAAAAAGGCTGGGGAAAAGAGACTTTTACAACTGATTGAGTTGGATGACCTTCGTCTTCAAGCTTATGAAAGTTCTCGTTTATATAAGGAGAGAGTTAAAAGATGGCATGATCAGAAAATTACTCGCCGATCTTTTGCTACTGGCCAAAAAGTCTTGCTCTATAATTCAAGGTTGAAGTTATTCCCTGGAAAGCTGAAATCCCGATGGTCTGGACCTTTTGTAGTCAAAGAGGCATTTGAGAATGGAGCAGTGGAGATAGCTGATTTAGAGAGCAATCGGAGCTTCAAAGTAAATGGCCAAAGACTGAAACATTATCTGGGACACAAGAGTGAAAAGGAGGGGACTTCGATTGCCCTCACTACACCAAGTGATTAGGCGCCCTGGTAAAGTCTGGCTGAAGACTATAAACTTAGCGCTCTTGGGAGGCAACCCAAGTCTCTAGCTTTCTTAGTTAATTATTATTCTTGTCTTTTAGTTTCTGTTGCTGGATCATTGTGTCTGCTGTTATTAGTGTGGTTGTGTTGTGTCAGAATTCGTTGATGTTGGGAGTTATTTTTCGCATATAGTGTCTTTGAAATGGTCTAAAGGTTGAGGGTTGGCATATTAAATGTTTTGAATCAATAATGTGGGCTGCTTGGACTGTTATTGCTGACATGTGAATGTTAACACTTATTTTTGCTGACTGATCAATTGTAAAGGGGTTATAGGATAAAAAGGGGTGAACATGAGTAATTCTGCATGCATTGTGAGGCTTTTCATGGTTAAAAGAATTAGAATTTGCATGTGAAGGAAAAAGGGTTCATTGTGGAGTGTCAATCTGCATTTTGGAGGGGCAATGTCTGCAAAGTACCGCTATAGCGGTTCATACTCACCGCTATAGCGGTGAAGCATGGAAATACTACTTCCTCTCTGTCAAATACCGCTATAGCGGTTAAATAATACCGCTATAGCGGTATAACTCCAACTTCGAAAAAATAGATAGAAACTGTCTCTGCCTTGTACCGCTATAGCGGTATGTGTGTGCCGCTATAGCGGCGCGTCGGGATTTAATTCCCAAACTGAACCCTAATTCCCAAATCCACGCCGTCGACCCCCTTCTTCTTCTTCCTCCCTTGTGCGACTACCCCCTACTGTATTTTCGAAGCCCCCCCTCAGAAAATTCCTTGCATAATCATCACGGTTTGAGGCTAATTTTGGGTGTTTGGGTGTCTTTCAACCGATTGAAACATTCTTCCGTGCTCTCCTTGTCTTTGATTGAGTCATCATGCTAGGTAAGTGTTTTTATTGCCATTTCGTTTAGTTTTCGTCTGATGCTCTCCACTTTCATGCAATTTTTGGTTGAATTTTCGAAGTTTGGTGGGTTCCCTTGATTGTTGATTGTTGAAACCGATGTAAACTTTAGTTTTTGTCATGGGTATGTTGTTCTTCGAATTCTTAGGGATTATTAGGAGATGCATGCACTTTAGGTGTTGGATTAAATGCCCAAGTGAACTTTATTTTAAAGTTTTGTGCATAAAATGCTTGGTTTTGCTGCCCGAGTGATTTAACATTGAAGCACTTAATTGCAATTTGAGGGTTGATGAATAACTTGGTTAGAGTTCACAAATATTTAAGATGTTTAATAAAATGCCAAACGGAGCCTGTATTGGATTTTGAAAGAAGCTGAATATTCTGAGGTTTGATGGTTAATACACATTAACTTGGGGAAATAACATGTGTGCATTTTGAAGTGACTTAATTGAGCATGACTGTTGGGGCTGAATTATATGTTTTGAATTGCAGGAACCCTGATTGTTTTGGTATTCCTTATGGCGCCCCCTGTCCCTAAGAAGAGAAAAATCCCAACCAAGAGGAAAGAAACCCCGGGGGCATCATCATCAGCCGCACAATTCCTCACGTTCAGGACTCCAGACCATGGAGTGAGATTCGATAAAGAGATAAGCAGAAGAAAAATCCTCCCTGAGAAAGTCTTCAATCTAGAGGAGGATGAATATCCAGAAATTCAGGAGCAGATCATTAATAGGGGATGGGACAAGATATGCAGTCTACCTGAGCATGCATATGTGGATATGGTGAAAGAATTCTACGCCAATACCTTCAGAACCACCAATGACACAATGCAGAAGTATAACACTGAAGTTAGGGGCAAACTGATTAACTTCTCTCAAGAGGCTATCAATGAGGCGTTCGATCTGTGGAACCCAAGAGAGCAGGACTATCATGGGTTGTTAATATTGAAGTCTTGGGATCCCGAAGATGTGCGCCAAACGATCTGCAAACCCGAGGCCCAGTGGGAACTGAACGCAAGAGGTGAGCCATACAAGGTTCAGCGGACAGACTTATTGCCAATTGCCAAAGCTTGGTTCAGCTTTGTGCAATACACTATGCTTCCGTCCTCGAACTTTTCAGATGTTTTCGCCGAGAGAGCCCTGCTAATCTACTGCATTATGCGAGGAATCACAATTAATTATGGGGACCTAATAGCCGATAAGATTGAAGAATTGGCTCAAGCAAAGACTGGGGTTATCGGATATCCCTTCATACTGACAGCATTTTTGCTAAAGAAGGAAGTTCCCACAGACGATATGAAAATAAAGAGGCCTCCTGGGATCACGAGTACTTACATTGCCAGTTTATTCCCTGTGGAAGGAAGACCAGCACCGCGGCATCCAGTCGGCCGCCCTCGACGCACGGCACCTCAGGCTACAACTACTGTGACGTTGGCTGATGTCAACAGGGAGCTAGGAGAAGTCAAACAGTCAATGACTTCCTTCAGAGCAGAGCTGGGTAGGACGCAGGAGGATGTACGCTATACTATGGATTACGTGACTGCATTGGGATCTCTGATGGCTGAGAAGTTCAGCCTGGATTCCTCGAGGCTGCCGGTAAGAGGAGAGGCATCCAGCGCTGGTGTTGAAGCTGAAGGAGAGACTGATGATGGAGCTGGCGATACTGAGGAGTTGGAATCAGACTAGAAGGGAGCCTCGCCACCCACTTCTGACATTATCTTTTCTTTTCTTTTCTTGTCTTTTCATTTCTGCCAGTGACATGCTTACTTTATTTAAGTGCTTTATGTTTTTGTGAGCTGATAATGATATCTGCATGGAGTGATTTGATTAACAGAATATGAAACTTTTTGCAGTTATGTGTGTTGCATATGTTCTTCAGGCTGTGATTTCTTTACTCCTGTTAGGTAAACATAGGACAGTGTGGACACTGTCAACTTAAGTTTGGGGGAGGGAAATCTCTGTTTTTAATGTCTTATCCATGTTATGGTGCAATATATGCAATATGTGGGTTAAGCAGGCAGTCGTGTAGAGCAAATATAGGCGTAGGCAGATTCATCCATTAAAAAAAAAAAAAAATTTGGCCTTGGCAAGAGAAAAATGTGTGTTGTGACTCAAACATAATCATGTTCTTAAAATTTAAACTCATGAATATGTTTTTAATTAAGAACTAATCTTATTTTCTATAATTTGAGGAGGTTTTTCTAAAAATTTGACGAGGCTGTTTGAAACCTAGGAAATTCTATAAGTGAATACTGTTGTTTAAATTTTTCTTCCCTAAAGAAGCATGAAAAGGATATAAACTTGATAAGGGGTAACAGTCTCAGATTTCTTAAATAAATTAAATAAGTTAACAATGGTAGCTTGAGGAGGAGGTTTATGTTAAAACGGTATTGTGTGGATTAGGCGCACGGGTATTGTTTTAGCCAATGAACCTTGCTTTTGAGTTGCTTGAAAAAGATGAAAGGGTAGAGAAGTATTGTGTGGATTAGGCGCACGGGTATTTCTCTTACTCTACAATGTTCTCTGTGAGTGTGAAGGGGGAAGAAGAGTTGTGTGGATTGGGCGCACGGACTCTACTTCTTGCTGGATGCCTCTTGTTCTATGCAGGCTAAATTGAACGATGGAATTTGAGCTGTATATCCTTGAGAGTGTCAAATTATAGAAAGGGAAGCATAATTTGAGTGACAGTATGGCCGCTTTTGAAGTTTCAGTGGTTTCAAATTGTAAACTTAAGTTTTGATTTAAACTTCCTGATGATTATTGGCTGTACGATTCCTTCTTTGTTAAAAGTACTTCTTGAATTTAAATCTTAGAGGATGGAAATGTTTTGAAATATGCAATTAGCATTTCTATCTTGCCGAGTTCGAATGCAGTTTAATTTTGACAATGAATCTGTGTATCTTATGATTGCCTTACTCTGTTGTCTGTTGAGAGGATTGATTTGCTTGAGGACAAGCAAAAGTGCAAGTTTGGGGGAGTGTTAAGTGCTAGATTTAGTACCATTTGGTGCTGAATCTTTGATCTATTTTATCACCTACTTGTGGTTACTTGTATATTTTTTTCCGTTGTTTTTTATTGATTTATTTTTCTTTAGGAATTTTAGAGTTTAGTCTTCTTCATGTGATTATTTGACCTAGAACGTCGCTAATCATCATTTTATTCTCTTTGACGTTAGGCAAGATGGACGAAGCTGCAGAGGAAGAAGCAGATAGCCACTTTCTGTCTACCACCGCTATAGCGGTGATTCCTGCACAAAAATTTCTGGAAGCATTCTTTACTGTCTTGTACCGCTATAGCGGTGGAGACTTACCGCTATAGCGGTAGTCGCGATCCTGCACTGATATAAAAGGGCTTCAGATGAGATTTTTAGGGGATTCTGGAGTGTGTGACTGAAGGGAGGCGCCGATTTGGCTGAGAGGAGCAAGGGGAACCTGATTCTCAAGGCTTGGGGAGCTCAATCCATCATTCCACCTCGGATTCATGGCCAACTTCATCTCTTTTTCTGCTTTCTGCTGTTTGTTTTCTATGAGTAGCTAGATTTTCTATCTAGGGTTACTATGAACTTGACTCTTGAATAGATTTTACATCCTCTCATGTATTTGCAACCTTATTTCAATTAATATAAGTCTTTTTATCCATTTTATTGTTGTGTTATATGGACTTGATCAATCTATATGTATGCTTGTTGCTGTCTTCGAACTCGGGAGAGGGAGGTGAGAGTAGAACACTGAATAGGAAGGACGAGTGCGTGAACCTTACTAAGTGTTTTCGCTTGTTAGCTAATAGGAATGTTAGTTAATCTCGTTTAATCAAAGCTAGGTTGGTTGTATTAGGCTTAGCCCACACAAGGAATTGCGTAGGAGTTGAGTAACTTAATTGAGATTCGGGAGGATTCTTTTAAGTTATTAGAATAACCTAGGATTAACTTATAGGGTTGAATACGTTGCGAGTACGTGAGAGGGGTTTTGTAATTTCTAAAATAGAGGAGAGGGATTAGTGACCCTAGGCTTTAATTAGACTATTTCATCAGTTTTTGCATTGTTTACTGTTATTAAAAGAAAACTCATAAATATTTACGGTTATTGATTTTATTTTATCATTCATTGGCTAAAGCTATCTTCAATCCAATTGTTTCGTCCAACTAATTCAATTAAATTTCTTGGGTACTTAGTCGCTTAGTCCTCGTGGGAACGATACTTTTACTCTCAAATCACTATATTACTTGTGCGATTGGTGCGCTTGCCAAATCGACTAACAGTTAGGCAATCGACTTGCTCTTTTGGTAGTCGACTTCCTTTCCTTTTTCATGCTTAGTTATGAGTTGTTCTTAATTTAACTTAAATTTTTGGGTTGTTACAATAAATACCCTCTTGTAATCATTCATTATAGACAAACACAGACCCTAGCTCACTAAAACTCTGACAAATCTTCTTTGCAATTTTTTTTTCAATACCTAGTGTGTTTTTCTTTTCCTTTTATCAGGAATTCCCAAAGATCAGTTCCATCTATAATACTTTGTACCTCCTAAACTCGAACCTCCAGTTTTCATAACATAAATAACAACCAATGTTTTTGAAATCCAAACAAATAACTACACATAATTCACAAAAACATACACGAAAAGACCTTTCTTTTCCTATCTAAATAGTATTATTTCAAAGAAATACAAAAAATTAAAAAACAAAAAAAGGAATCAATCCAAATATTGAAATGACCAATTTTTTTTACCAATTTTTTGTGAAATTAATTCGTTAGGTTACACTAAACTAAATAGGCGACCAATTGACCGGATTTTTAGGTGAATCGACTAGTTCAATTTGATTTTTTCTTCTATTCTTTCGTCAAGAAATTGAAAAAGAAAAAAGAAAAACAAAACAAAAATAACACGTGAATGGACTAGTACAAAAATTAAAGCAGGGATTTCAGCCAATGGGACAAGTACCCACTCCAATTTTTTTTGTCCTGAATTACCCACAATTGCATAATTAGATCGTTCAATGTACACCAATTGTTTTTAATGTATTTAATGTCTCATTATTGTTTCAAAATATCAAAATAAATTAAGGCTAACATGTGAAAGATATTCTCTCCCCCAACCGCAAGTCATAACATTAATTTTGAATTGTGAAATAGAAACGAAATATAAGCCGCAGTCTACTCAATGTACACGTATAAAACATTTATTATACTTATACAATGTCAAAAAGTTAAATAGCACTATTGATTAAATTTCAATAAATATTTTTTTTTAATTTTCAAATTATGTTGAATTATGATTTTAAGTTGAATTACATGATTTTAACCATAAATAAATAAATTTATGCTATAATATATATATACATATATTGGTCAAATGATATTATTTTTTTCATAATTTCATTTAATTTTAATTTTTATCTTTATAGTTTAAAATTTTAAAATAAATTCTTATAAATGATAAATTATAAATATCAAATTTAAATTTAATTAAATTATAATGATCAATAAAATAATTGAATTTATAAATTAATGAGAATAGTATAAATTCCCTGGCTCTTTGGCACATTTATTCCTCTCTATTCATCTAGTTCTCTTTCTTTCTTCCTTTCTCAACAACTTGCTAGCGTCTTTTGGCTTCGCATATTAAAAGCTCCACCAATGGCGTCGTTCGACCTCGCACCTCCAGGGGATAAGAACTCTGGAGAGAAAATCTTCAGGACCAAGTGCGCTCAGTGTCACACTACTGAGAAAGGTGCCGGCCACAAGCAAGGTAACACTAACAATCCATTCCTTAAATTTCTTCTTGTCGCTGAAATTAAACCTCATTGTTCTTCAATCGCCATTTGTCCAGTGTAAATCATGTGTGCTTGACAAGATCCATTTCGATTTTGTATACACTTTGTTTCCGGATCTTCATAGTAGTGATTGCCAAATGTGGCAGATCTAGTAGAGTTCAGATCACCTGACGTACAAGGAAAATCACATCACAGCGACATGTAGTGACAACCGTTGAATCCCGTTGAATGGACGGCATCCCGTGCGTCCGCATCGCTGCTTCTTTTTTTTCATTTATGCACCCCAATGGGGCGCACCATGTGATTTGGTGATTAAAACAAAAATTGAAGGCAGCATTGTCCCTGTGATTCGAACCCGGCGACCTCGCGTTCAATCATCAAGTGACATGTGCATCTCCCCCTCCCCCTCCTCCCAAAAAAACAAAACCCTTCAGAGCAAACGAGCATATCCATTTTGAGCACGACAAAGAGAGACAACGAGAAATCCTTTCCATTGTTGCAATGGTTTCCTTCTTTCTTCTTGCCTGCAAAAACAGCGAAAAGAAAATCTATGGTTCTGATTTCTGATTCAATTAAGTAAAAATTTCACCAAGAAACTCTGGTTTTGATTTATGATTTCCAGTGAGTGTAGAGCACTATGAGTTGAGAGATTTTCGATGAGTACAGAGCAAACGAGCACAACAGAGAGAGACTAATGAACGAGTATGGTCAAGCTCTATGAGAAAAACGGACAAGGCAGAAGTCACGTATTTGAATCTCTGGGACGACGATGCCTTCGATTTTTCTTTTAATCACCAGAACACAAGGCGCGTCCCGAAGTGCGTAAACAAAAAAAAAAAAGCAACGATGTAGATGCGCGGGATATTGTCTATCGCTTGCGATCCAACAAACGTCGCTGCATGCAACATGACGTGATTCCCCTCCTATGTCAGACAAGACTTGGATCCTCTACCCGGCATCATACGCCAAGGAGAGGATCCCTTCCTTGTCAAGCGATCCAAAGTTGATCTAGTACCCTAAATTAGGAGCGTATAAGTTCAACTTTAATTTTTAATCTAATTATATCAAATATATAACTATATAAATGTAAAATTTTTAATATATATATATATATATATATATATATATATACTTTGGTTTAGTTTATTCAATTAAAATCAAATGAAACTATTCAAAACTGATAATTATATTAAATCATTCAATTGTCATACTTAAAAAATTAATTTAAATCTCATTGTTTTTCAATTTTATCCAATTTATAATTAGTTTAGTTTAATTTAAGTCAACTTAACCGGTTTAGTTTGATTTTAAACACACCAAACTCTAATGCATATTCATATTCACAATTATGTATCTAAGCGGTTTGATCGTAAAGATATGTACAATGGCCTATCTCGTGGCTCATATATCTGGCCAACTGATGATCGAGACTTTCTTTTATTTCTCCTGATTCAATTTAAAACATTCATTTGATTTCGTTAGATTGGTTAGAGATCTCTAGTGTCCACCTGTTGTGGCTCATTTAATTTGTTAAAAACTGCGCAAATTGCCAATAAAAACTTGTCAACGATAAACACTTTCGGTATTTCTGTCGGTAATTGAATTCTCTATTCTCTGACGCCTGCAGAAAATAAAATGAGGTAGAAAGGCGTACATAAAAATAGTTTCCTGACTTCTCATTTTATGTATGTTTTAATATGTTGTTCGCCATCATCGTATATATTTCGGAGTGTGATCTTTACTGGTGTGCGTGTGTGTGTGTGTCTCTATATATATATATATATATATAGTTTTTATTGATTTTCGAAGTTTTGTTCTGACCCTTCAATTGGGGAGACCTTGTACTCTCAACCAAAGCATTTATTCTTGTCAGACAGCTAGTTTGTGTGTGTATATTAGCCTAATCACACTCAAACCGGCTCGGCGGGTCATGATTTTTCAACCAATTGTAAGTGACTCGAAGTTCACTCAGATGTCTCGACCGGGTCAAGGTAGACCCGGATCTCTTTTTTAAAAAAATCTTTAATTTGTATGAAAATTTAGAAAAATGTGCACTTACCAAGAATCAAACTCTATTGCCCTCCCACTATATATAGTTTGTATCTTACCATTTTGCTATCAACTTTTTAATTTATATGAGTGAAATATTATATATATATATATGTGTGTAAGGTGTTAAAATTATTATAATCCAAAAATCAAAATGTGCATGTGGCAAGATGATAAAAATTAAAATAAAAAAGACATTTAATTTAACAAAAAATAAGTATATTATTACTAATGAATTAGGAGATAAAAAACAATTATATTTACATAATTATTTGATGTAAAAAAATTAAATCAAAAAAATTGAAGAGCATAAACAAAAAACTTTTTATGATCATCTAATTTAAAAAATAACAATCAAATATTTTAAAAAATTATTTGTAATTTTAGACAAAAAATTATTTATAGATATTTGTATTTTAATTATTTATAAATAATGACTATGGTTTTAAGATTTAAAGTGTAAAATTTGTATATAAATTATTTATTTTACTTACTTTTAAATTTATTTGTAAACAAATATAAGTATATATATAATTTTTAATTTTAATTTTTTAATTTATTTACCCGAGCCGGCAATTGACCTGGTTGAACTGAAAATCCAATAATTTGAAGGCCTGACTAGGTCAATGGCTAGGCCAAGGCTAACAACAATGGTGTATGTGTGTGTGTATATATATATATATATATATACTAACTAACCTTGTTTATTAATCCAGTGTTTGCCCATTTCAGAATTTTCTACACAATTGGAGTTTAGCTTGTTGAATTGCACTATTCCTATTTTGTTTTCCCCTTTAGATATATATATAGGCTTTCTGACTCAAGTTTCTTATTCTTCCATGGTTCAATAAGAAAACTAAGCATGCATCATGGGAAATTTTGCACTTCTAATTTCAGTGGGTTTGGCTTCTCTGCTTGTCAAGTATCATGTTTGGCAAGCAATAGCCTCCGATCATGTGGGTCCCACTAATCAGACGGCTATCGCTTGTCAAGCATGGTGCTTGACAAGTAGAAGATTCCCTCGTCACATAACTTTTGTGATATCAAAGTATTCGTCTCAAGAAATTAATTCTTTTTCCTTATTTGTCCCAGGTTTCATAAAATAAGAAGTCTAATTTTATGCATAAAAGAACACTAAACATGGGAAAATATTCTGTACCATATAATGTATGACCTCATTTATATAATAGCCAATTTATTTAATTTTATACCTCATCCACATCTCATACAATATAGTATTTATTAGGTTAAAACAAAATATTAAATGGTTACTCTAAAATTTGGCTTAATTATTAATTATTAATTTTAAGACCAACCATCTTTGTAGATATTTAACTCAAACATGCAATTATTTCAAGTTTGGTCCTGCAATTCAAAATGCATCGATTTAACTGAAAAGAAAAAATATATATTATGTTGGCTAAGAAAGTAAGTATGATTTAACTTAAAAAAATTAATTTCAACTAATAACTAAACAAACTCAAATTTGTTCTTATTGCCCAAAAAATACATAGATTACTTCTTAAATGATGCATAAATTATTCAGAACATCTCATCTTTTTTTTTTAGTTAAATTTTGACTAGGATAGTAGGTATTGAAATCAATAATTAATGATTAATTCAATTGACTTGATTTTATTGTCAATTGTATAAATGTATATATGAGATGATGCGTTATATGGTACACAAGAATTTCTGCAATAAATGTTGGATTAAAAAAAAATCTCCAATAAACATAGAGCAAGCCTCAGTTATAAGTGGCTCTTTTCCCAATCTAGTTTAATTCAATATTTAGAAAGTTAAATCGATTATTAAATCGATTGAGGCACTAGTTCAAAAATTAATGTTTAAACCGTGGTCGAACCGTAGTATAAAAAATATTTAAAAATAAAATATATAATTAAAATATTAAAATATTTTATATAATTCCAAAATATTATTTTATATAATTAAAAAATATTAAAAAAATAAAAAGAGACTGATAATTAGGTGACAGATGAAAACTGAAAAGTCAAAAAGAGAGAGAAGACAATTAATTAGGAGAGGCTGGGAGTCTGATAGAGATTGAAAATGAGGATTTTTGTTCTCTCTCTCTCTCTCTCTCTCTCTCTCTCTCTCTCTCTCTCTCTCTCTCTCTCTCTCTCTCTCTCTCTCTCTCTCTCTCTCTCTCTCTCTCTCTTCTTGTCTTTTACTTTTACTTTAGCTCCTCTCTCTTTCTTTCCCTTCCATTCGCACTTGCCGATCACTTTCTCAACTACTCCTACGGTTCTGCTTCTATCGTTCTCCTGCTTTTGCATTTATTTTTAATTTACAGTCAACTTATGTTTCGCTTCTGCTTCTTCGAATGAGGATAAAAAATCAAATAGGTTCTTCTTCTTCTTCTTCTTCTTCTTCTTCTTCTTCTTCTTTTGATTTTTTTTTTCTGTAAGATTTTGTTAGCAGGAGAATCAGCCAACCGTGTCACAAGGTCGGTTTTTCCAGTTTTCTCAATTTTTTACTAATTTAATCCCTCTCCTATTTTTAGAGATATTTCTAACGAAAACAATTGGTCAGTTCACTGGTTTCTTAACATTGGTTTAATTTTCTCAATATGTAGTTTAAATTTTTTTTGTACTGACGAGCTTTAAATCTAATGAAAGAGATTAGTCTCTTACAAAATAGTAATTTTATATTCAAATTTCTACTAATAGAGATATCCATATTTAATATCCGACAACACCTCAAGTAAAAATTGTTTCCAATAAAATATACATTTGGGAAATTATATATATATATATATATATATATATATATATATATATTCTTTTGTTTTATTTTTCTTTTTGTTTCGTCCTTTATCTGTATCTTTAGGTACTTACGAATATTCTAATGTAAAGACTTTTGCCATAATTTTTGACATTCTCAGGGCCCAATCTACATGGTTTGTTTGGAAGGCAATCTGGCACTACTCCTGGATATTCCTACTCTGCAGCTAACAAGAGCATGGCTGTGATTTGGGAGGAAAAGACTCTATATGATTACTTGCTTAACCCCAAAAAGGTACCAATTGAATTGGCTTTTCTGCATAGAGTGGCTTTCAGTAAGTGTTGCATATTTAGTGGTTTGGTTACACACACACAAACATTAATGTTTTAAAAATTAGAATGATTATTAAATTGTACGAGATATTGATTCACAAATTAATGGTTTAATCACAATGAAACATGTAATAATTATATATAATATATATATAAAATATAATATAATAACTTAATAAATGTTTCATTCTTAGTTTTAGACTTTAGTAAACTCAGCATGTGTCTGTAATTGCTTTTATAATGTTTTTCTTATCCTTTTATTTATCTTTGTGGCAAAAGTAATATTATTATAAAAAAGAAAGAAAATATAATAACATATAAAAGAAAAGAATCTGTATAAAAAGCAAATATATATATATATATATATATATAACTTCGATATAGTGTGAGAAATGATAAGTTTTCATATTTTTAAATCTCGCGTTACTTAGTTTTGAAAGTGAGAAAAAGTGATCGTAATGGAAAAAAAAAAAAAAAGGTTGGAAACATAAAAATGCACGAAGTCAAGCTTTGGGCCTTATCAATTGGCTAAGAAAGTTTTGCATGACATAAAAGTTTTTTGCTTTGTGACATTGCATAATTACTTTTTTTATTTACAAAACAATTGTGTTTTTTAAATAGTAGTTTTTTTAAAATAAAAACTAGATTACTAGTTTCATCAGTTTTTTACTAGTTTAATCCGTCTATGATTAATTTTTTGGTTGCTAAGTTTTTGTGTAAACTAGACTGGACCAATTATCATATCTCAACTAGGCTAGTTAAACCAACCAATTGGACCTAATTCTTTAAACCAAAACAGACTCGACCTTATCATGAGCTAGAAAAGCCTGCCTTACCTGGCAAGGGAATGGGATCGGTTGCTAGTCCATAAGGGACAAACAGTGTGCTTGTCCCTTTCCTGTCCATTTGATTTGGGGATCAGATGGCCAAAAATGATGGATAAGCACAAGACTGTGGTCATTAGATCGAAGCAATCCAATGGCCAAAATGATAGGTAGTGAAACGCATTGTCTCACTAACTTTTTTTTTAAAAAATTTCAACCGCATCGAGCCAATCAGAGAAAGCCACATGGTCGGTCCGGATGCCCAACTGCAGACTCAAAACTTGCACTGTCCGCTGATTTCCTTTTGTTTTCGTTTTCAGATTTACCTCAAAGGCATTGATGAAATTCCTTCAACCACCACGATTAACCTCGCCCAGTTGTTTGAAGGCTAGTTCCGCTGTGGAGAAGCTAAGTTTCTGGACTTCCAAGAGTCGCACCAACCACATAGGGTTTTCTTGCCTTCTCTCTCGCCTTCATCCTCTCCCTTGCCTTTGATCTCCAATTCACCTTTGTCTCTCACCACCTTTCTTTGTTCTCTCGGATTCTCCTCTGTTTTCGTTGTGTTCGTCGAAGTTGTCTCTCTCGGTGTGTGTGTGTTCCGCCTCTACGCTCTATTTTTCCATTGTCAACCTCTATTTCCTTTTTTATTCCTATGTGCATTACTGAAGGAAAGAAAAACACTGGAAGGGTGCCAGAGATCTCATCGGAGTTCACCGCTACCATGTGTTGACTAGGTTAAGGATAAACAAGCACCGTTGCTACTCCCCTCCAATTACCTTCCTCCATAGCCTCCGGTTTTGTGTTGTGCGCCTTCCATTACCATGGACAAGCACACTACTTGTCCCTTATGGACAAGCAGCCGACCCCTTTCCACCCAATAAGCTCATCCTGAAAAATGCATTATGAGTCTAAAAATTTGAGCTCGACAAAAAAGAGCCCAATTTTTCATGCTTTTTTTAAAAAAAAAAAATAGCTAGACCTAGTCCAAGACCCGACCCAAATGTATATTAATAATTTTTTTTTTAAAAAAGACAATAATTATCAATTTATTTAAGGTTAAATAGTACTTTTAGTCCCTATAGTTTTACCCAATCTTTATTTTGGTTCCTATAGTTTAAAAACTTGGATTTTGATTCCTATAATTTCCGAAGTTACAAAAAATTATTCCTACTGTCAAGCGATGTTAGTCAACTGTTAGTCTTTGCTTATGTGGTATTGACTAAGACATCTCATGTAATATGGATTTCCACGTCATTAGCTACCTCAAACAAAAAAAAATTATTTTTTAAATAAAATAAATGACAATATAAAAAAATATTTATTTTTGGCATTTTTAACATATATAAATTTGTTGACATTATAATTTATCAATTATTAATTTCACATTTTTTTAAATTTAAATATAAATGCAAATTATTGAACTTCATCAAAAATAAAAATAAGGAATTTTTTCTCTCTTTCTTTTGTAATTTCATTTATTTTTTAAAATAAAAAATATGAAAATTAATAATTTATTAAAATTCACTTTATTTTTGTTTTTTGATGAATTTAAGTAATTTAAATTTATATTTAAATTTAGAAAAAATTGAGAAATTAATATTATATAAATTATAAAATCAAAAAATTTATATGTTAAAAGTGAAGAAAATAAAGATTTTTTGTAATGACATTTATTTTATTTTAAAAATATTTTTTTTGTTTGAGATGGTTGATGATGTGGAAATTCATGCCAAATATGATGTCTTATTCAGCGCCATATAAGCAAAGACTAGCAGTTGACTAATAGTAGTTAATAGTATGGACCATTTTTTGTAACTTGAGAAATTATACAATCAAAATCAAAGTTTTTAAACTATGAACTAAAATTAAAATTTGATAAAATTATAGGGACTAAAATACTATTTAACCTTTATTTAATTGTTTTGTTTACCTACTGCTTCTGCACACACAAGCATAATATCAAATAAAACTTTGCCTTTGTAAAATAAATTAGAGACACAGTATTAATTAAGTAAAATTTCTTTAATGCAATTTAATTTTTCTTTTTCATATTTATCAGAGTTAAAATATTTTTTTTTTCATTAGACTTTTTTAATAAGTTAAAATTTAAATTATAGGGACTAAAAATACTATTTAACCTTTATTTAATTGTTTTGTTGTGCCCACTGCTAATATTTTTTCATTACACTTTTTTACTAAATTAAAATTTGAACTAAATTAAATAAAAAATTATTAAATTTAAAAATATTTTTTTAAATAAGTTGAAATAAACTTAACATGAGATATATATCAAGTGAAAAAAAATCTTAATTCTTACCAAAAGAAATTTAAAATTATAAAAATGTTTTAAAATTAAATAGTCAAAATAAAAACGTTTTTGCTCAATAAGTTTTTTCCTCAAATTCTATCTTTTGATTTTTCTCAATTCAGTTGATAAGTTATGCTCATTTAATTTTTTTCATTTTGTCTATTTAATTTTAAAAACTTTTTTTATAATTTTAAATTATTTATGGTAACTATATATATATATATATATATATATATATATATATATATATATATATATATATATATATATATATATATATATATTAACTTATTTAAAAAAATTTATTTTTAAATTTAATAAATGTTTATTTAATTATAACGCAAATTTTAATTTAGTAAAAAATTTAATAAAATAATATTATTTTAGCTCTAATAAATATAAAAAAGAAAAATTAAACTGATAAGCTAGCACCACCCTTTTTCTTATACTGCTTTTGCCACACACACCCTTTTGGCTTTATGAGAACAGGAGGCGTAGGGAGGCCATGTAAGCCGTTTGATTAATTTGATCCAACTGCTCTCGTTCATCAGAAACATATTCTCTGCTTGGATTTGAAAGCCAAGCAAGGTAATTGGCCTATCTGGACCTTTGATTTTTAAAATCAACGACTCAGATTTCATGATCTGTCTTTTAAAAAAAATTAAAGAAAAAATAAAAACAAGATCCTAAAATATGGACCATTGATTGTGAAAATCAACGGTTCAGATAGCCCAAACACCCTGAAAGCCAAGCGGAGAATCCATTTTCCCATTCATCCAGCATTTTTCTCTCTTTTGTTTTTAAAAAATTTACAAGTACCAATTGATCCAATGATGATTGTAAGCACAATAATAAACATTAAATAATAATTATAATTTAAAAAAAAAACTTAGAAAAAGTACTAGATTAATAGGAGCTATTGGATCAAAATTCAACAGAGACAACCCCTTCTTTGGCTTTATATACATATAATTTTTCTAATATACCTTACGCATGGACCCCCCCTTAAAAAAATATCTAAACCATTTAGGCATGGCAACGGGCGGGTTTTTACTACTTGTCCCTGTCCTGCACACATACTTATCGCCCCGTTGCCCAAGGTTTTTTGGTTTTCCTATCCCCGAACCAACCTATTGAATGCAACCAACATAATGGGTCATCTGACCTAAAACGATGGATGACGGCGAGGAGAGAAGACCATAGGGTGGACGTTGGCGAGACGGTGAGAAAGAAAGGGAATAGCAGTGACAGCAAGAAAGGGAACGATGAAGACGAGCAAGAAAGTGAATTGGAGATGAGAACGACTGGAAGAAAGAGACCGATAGAGCTGAGCAAGAAAGGACAATAACGAAAGCTTCAAGAGGCGATGAGATTACTGGAGATGAAGATTGAAGAAAAGATTTCAAAGAGTCAAGACTTAAGAGAACCCTAATGGCTAATGTCACTTTCTGATGGTGAATGGTGATACTGGTGTCTGATGCAGTGATGCTCCAAATGGCAAATAATCTATTTTAATAAATTAATATTTCATATTATTTTATAAAAAAACATATATATATATATATAATAAGTATTATATTATATATATTATAAATATTGGTAAGATTTATATATATATATACATATATATTATATATATGGGGCGGGTTCGGCACTGTCCTGTTACTGGTCCAAACTCGTAATTGTATTTTCGAAGAATTCTTGAACTTGTCCTATTTTTTGATTAACCGTTGAATAATCCTATTCAAACAGAGCGGGATGGAATGGATCAGCTGTGTTTGGTTTGAAATTACCATCTCTAAAACCATTATCTCATTTCAATTCTCATTTCATGTAACTTTCCTTTCCCCAAAGCCATTCCACGGTGGCACAGAAGCAGTTTCTCTTCCTTTACTCCTCTCTTATATGACTAGCAAGTAGCAGAATGAAAATATATGTATCAAAGCTCACTATATCAGTAACAGTGTAGCATTAACACCTGTTTGTTTACGTTTTAAAATAATAATAATAATAATAATAAAAGGGCCATTTTCTAGCCGGGGCCCATATCCGAAATTATTCGGGTCAAGATGGCTCGCCTAAATTTTGAGTGTAATCCCCTGTGAAAGCCCAATCCAATTTTTTTTAGCCCAATCCATAATTAGATCTATCACTAATACACATTGTGACGTAACCCCTGTTTTATGACGAATGGCGTGTCACAATCAACTAATGCTTATAACAATACAACTAATCTTTCTCCGTATTTACATTCTACATATACCCTATTAATTCTTTTTCGATTGTAAAGTTCATTGGTTACATTCTTAGGTCAGAGCAAAATCTTTCCCAGCCTGTGCTGCAAAATTGATACACGTTATACTTTAATCATGTGATGCAGTATATTCCAGGGACTAAGATGGTATTTCCAGGTCTTAAGAAGCCACAGGAACGTACAGATCTTATTGCATATTTGAAAGAAGCCACTGCTTGATTGAAATTTTGTACTTTTAAGTTCAGATGTGACAATTAGCACTGTGCCCCTTATTAAATAAAGAAAACTGGAAAGGTTTTCAATGGTATTGTTGATTCTTCATTTAGCTTTGCTGGTCATTTTCTCAATTTTAGAGATGTAATATTCATTCAATTTAGCTCTTGACACTTTCTCATAAATAACAGCTGAACTGTAGAACACATTTCGGCCATTCTTCGTATGATAATGGAATTTCTAAGTACCTTGAAATTTCCATATGTTGGTATCATGCAACCATATATCTTATATATCTTGTTGAATATATATACATATATATAGGAAGAATTTAGAGAATCTCTAATGTGTAATTTTAATAAATTATATATTATAAATTTTATAATGTCACATTATTATTTTTTGTTTTAAGCAATCTTGAGAGCGGATTTGTTGCTTATCACTTTCAAGAACGGTAACAATTGTTGAAAGTTTGGGCAACAGTAAAAATCACGGCCTTAACTTTTAGCAACAGTATAAATCGTTACTGAAAGTGAGAAGCAATAAATTTTTGTTGCTTGTCAAGCACCTAATCCAGATTTAACAATCCTCTACTACTTAAAGTAACTCTTCACTCTAATAGTGCAACTCTAAAGAACTCACAAATAGATCTCACAAGTTATTCTACTACTTTTACTATAAGAACTGGTTCTTATTTAAAAAACGATTTTTACATGTGACAGTCACGCTGACATATTCCAATAGTAAAACTTACTAAAAATAAGTTTTTAATTTTAAAAACCTTTAAGAATTACTATTGGAGATGCACTTAAAAAGATGTTTGATATGTATATATACACATATATATAAACAATACACTGACAAAACAAAACAAAAATTGGCGCTTGACCAACATTATATAGGAGTAATTAGTTAAAAGTGATAACAATAATTTTAAAGGTGTGTTGTCCTACAAGAAGAGATAAATAGTGTTATGGGCATTCATCTTAGTTAAGATATCAGCGCAAAGATTGATTCCACTAAACACATGCGTAATCCTGAACATGAATTTCATAGTTTCAATATGCTTGATATTATCAATAATAATACAAAACTCATAAGTGGAAGTGCCTACAATCTTGATCAAACTAAGTCTCTATTAGTAAAATGTAGCTGCCATGGGAAAAGATTTTCTGATTGATGTATACTAGTGATTTCTTATTATTAGTATTCGTGAGTCACCGTGAAATTTGCAATGACGTGTGCGCTTCCGGAATATTTTTTGCACCAAGAAAAAGTACTTGATATGCAGTACGAGCTAAATTTATTTATACCTAGTCTTTCAACTGCCACCGTATCGAGGGAGGTGGCATTTTGAATTAGAGTCATATTTAAAATAGTTTATTTTGAATTTATTTGATTTATCTTATGATATAAGTGTTTATGTATAAATTTGGGAGAGTTTATAGAAATATTTCTAACTTATTTTCTTAAGCTATTCTGAATAGTTTATGAAAATAAGTTAAAAATAGTTTATGTAAAATTTTTTCTCATAAATTTTTTAATTATAAAAATAACTTATATATAAATGATTATTCTATAAATACTTAGATAAATTATTTATCCAAACATGACCTAAATCTATGTTTGGTTGATATGAGGGAGGGAGTCATGTATTAACAGTTCTCGGTGTATTATAAGTCACTGCAGAATAATCATTTTGACACATTTCTCAAGCTAATATCAATTACTAAAAAGCACAATGTTCACAAATTATAAAATTTCAAAAATACCCTTTCTATAACCTAAGACACCCTCTTTGAACTCTGTAACATAGAAATTGGGCTTTTTCGGAAATTCAATTCAACGTTGAAACAAAAAGTTTCAACTTGTTTTGACAACTGAAGCATAACCGGTCCAATTATTAAATTAATGAAAATATTGATTCAAAGTTTAATAGTCGAATTATGGTCAAATTGGTAATATTAAAAAAATATTAAAAAGTACAATATATAATAAAAATATTAAAATACTTTACATAATTATAAAATTTGTGAAAAAAATATTCCTTTTTTTTATTAAGCTTATCTAGCTAATTTTTTATGCTATTTGTTAGAAAGATTTACAAAACACAAATCATCACATTTAGAAATAATAATTACCACTCATCAGGTTTTATATTTTTAAATAAATAATATTTTTTTATAATATTTTAAATTATACTCTCACTCTCCAGCTGTAATTTTTCTTTCCCAAAGTAAACGAATGATAGATTGATAGCTATGATGTAGGTTGGCTAATCGCAATCTGCTTATTTTCTTTCTCTTCTTTCTTTCTTTCTTATTCTTGACACTCCTATCTTTCTTTCTTATTCTTGACACTCCTACCGCACTATCAACTCTCTTTCTTTTTCTTTCTTCTTGTTGCCGCTGTCGTCGCTATCTCTCTTTCTTTTTTCTTCTTCTTCTTCTTCTTCCTCTTGCCACCATTGTCGCCATTGTCTCTCCAAGGTCTCTCTCTTCTTCTTGCTTTGCTTCTTCCCGCCATTGTCTCTGAGCTCTCTCTCTCTTCCAACTGGTGAAACCGATTGACCGGCCGGTTTCACCGATTTTTTTGGTTCAAGACTGGTTCCGTACCAGTTCTACACTTTTTCGGTTCAAATGACAAACCAGACCGAACCTAGGACTGGTTCCCAGTCCAACCGGTCGAACCGGCTGGTTCGGTCTGATTTTTTAATCATTGGGTTTTAGACATTATATAACTCACACTTTTACTTCTTTATTATTATTATTTCATCTACTTTTAATAATATCATTTTGTGTATGTTTAAATTTACCCTGCCTAAGCTCAAACGCACGTTTGAGGATTAAAAATGCAATTTTACAATAACTTGTTCCTGTTTGGTTCTACATTACAATCCGTTTTGCAAAATTGATTTTCGATCAAATTTATGTTTGCATCAACGCAAGTTTTAGTTGCTTTTATGTTTAGGAAGTTTAAATTATTTTTTTCTAACTATCCTCTTCTTTTTTTCTTTTTACCCCCTCTCCTCTTTTCTTTCTCTTCTTTTTCTACACAAAACGCCCACCTCTTTTGAAAAGTAGAAAGCAAAACCTCACATTGATAACAAGATAGAAAGGTTGGTGCATGTGGAGGGGAAGAGTTTATGATAGGGACCATGACAGTAAGAATGTTTCGCACTATAATGATAATCATCCTCCTATTTTAAGGGTGTATGTCAGAAGGGGTAAAAGAGGGAATTCTGATGAGTTAGTAAAAGGAAAGAGAATTAGTGGCTGAGTTGGCAGGAGGGTGGTTATAGTGTAGGGGGAGAGTGACGGAAAGGGTATGGAAGAATGATTTTCATGTTTTGGTTTGTTAGGGAGGATTGAGTCCTCTGGAGGAGATTTCTTAGTCTTTAGACTGTGACTTTTCAATTCCTATTTGCTGTTGCTTTTTAATTCAATAATACAGTGCATTATCCATTATATTCTATTTGTATTTCTTTGTTCTATTGAAATTCTATCATTTGGTCCGACCTACCGGATTGAAACGAGGAATTCTCAGATACGGATAAGCTCATGCCTTCGAAGATGTCGGATCGAGTTGATGCTTTGGAAGCTAGGTTCGACGTTCTTGAAGCTGGATTGGAGACGAGATTCATCAATTTGGAGGGAGGATTGGCTGATTTTAAAAATCCATGATGGAAGAGATGAGTCAGCTTATGGAGGACGGACTAGGACGGTACCTGGGAAAAAGGTCGATGAATGTCGCTGAGAATGTTGCAGATGAGGGGGGACCTTCATCAGGGAGTAATGAGGCTCAACGTGGTGTTGGACTAACAGATAAACTAGAGGAATTTCACATGTCAGCAAAAAAGGTAGAGTTACCTTCATTCAATGGAAAGGATCCCATAGCCTGGATTACTCACACTGAGACATACTTTGAAGTTCAAAGGACCTCTGATGAAGTTCATGTTCAGCTTACAAGATTAAGTATGGAAAGAAATACCATATATTGGTTTAATCTATGGCATGAATCTACTGATAAGCCAACTTGGGAAAAACTTAAAAATGCTATGCTTGTGCGCTTTGGAATGGGAAGACTAGACAATCCTTTTGAAGAGCTTCGTGATGTTATACAGACTGGGTCTGTGGAGGATTATACAGCTGAGTTTGAGATTTTCTCTTCGCAATGTGGACGTTTGTCTGAGGCCCAAAGGGATGGATAACCCAGGCTATGGGGGCTTCAACTCGTTATCATCGACGGTCAATAACTCGAAGGGATGGATGACCCAGGCTACTGGACATAACCCGTTGACGGGGAGGTTTGAAGGAGACCAGCGTGGAGTTTTAAAAAAAAATAGAGGGGTTCAGCATATACCTTATAGCAAGCTGCTGAAGAAAAGAGCCAAAGGTTTATGTTTTTGATGTAATGAAAAATTCACTCTTTCTCACAAATGCTCTGGTTAGTTGCGATTATTGTTGTTAGCCGATAATGAAATTGTAGATGAGAAAGGGGAAATTGTAGTTTTGGAAGTAGACGACATAGAGGAGGATGGGAGATTGGAATGCAAATCCCTTGGAGTACTAGGGGTTCATGATGCGCATTCTAAGGGAGCTAAAACCATGCGAATTGTTGGCAGTATTAATGGAATCTCTCTAATGGTCCTAATAGATAGTGGGGCAAGCCACAACTTCATTGCACCATCAGTGGTCTCGGCTCTGAATTTGAAAGTGGATGAGTCTAAGAAATTGGGGGTAAGACTTGGGGATGGCCATCGATTGTGGCCAAAGGCAAGTGTGGGCCGTTGTCATTGCAAATGAATGATGAAGAGTTTGCTGTGGATGTGCATGTGCTGGAATTGGGGGAAATTGATGTTATTTTAGGAATGGTGTGGTTGGAGACTCTAGGCACTGTAACGATGGACTGGGGTAAGCTTACTATGGTATTCAAGAAGCAAGGGCGAGAGATTAAACTGAATGAGAAGTCAGGAGTTAGCACTGTCAAGCCTCAGGATATTGGGTCAACAACTTTACAAAGCATTCTGGGGTTAGGAATGAAACAGATTGATGGCATGTTATGGAATTTGGAAATGGGGATCAGTATGACAGAGAAGGGGGAGTTGAATGGGAAATAGAATAGGGAGTTGGAGGAAGTTTTGGAACAGTATCCAATGGTTTTTAAAGAGTTAAATGGGCTGCCTCCTGTCAGACAAATTAACCATTCCATTACCTTAATTCTGGAACGGGTCTAGTGAGTGTGAGACCATACCGGTACCCCCATCATCATAAGGATGAGATTGAGCGTCAAGTGGGGCTAATGCTACAGCAAGGGGTGATCAGAGATAGTGTAAGTCCTTTTTCTAGCCCGGTTATCTTAATTAAAAAAAAAGACAATTCTTGGCGCATGTGTATTGATTATAGAGCATTGAATAAAGTTACTGTAGCAGACAAGTACCCAATTCCTGTGGTGGATGAACTGATTGATGAACTTAATGGTGCGGTTCACTTCTCTAAATTAGACCTTAAGTCGGGCTATCATCAGATTCAGGTTAAGGAGGAAGACATTCATAAAACGGCTTTTAGGACGCATAAAGGACATTATGAGTTTTTGGTGGGTTAACCAATGCACTTGCCACCTTCCAAGCTTGTATGAATATGATTTTTAAGCCTTTTCTACAGAAATTTATGCTGGTGTTTTTCGATGATATTTTGGTTTACAGTCGAAATTGGCAACTCCATTTATCCCATTTAGCTTCAGTGCTGGAAGAATTACAGACTCATCACTTTATTGTAAATAGACAAGAATGTGTTTTTGGGAGGAATCACCTTGAATACTTGGGGCATGTCATTTTTGACAAAGGGGTGTCTGTTGACCCTGCCAAGATTAATAGTGTTGTTCAGTGGCCACTGCCTAGGCAGGTTAAGGGGGTGAGAGGTTTCTTGGGGTTAACATGTTATTATAGAAGATTTATAACAGATTATGGGAAAATTGCTAAGCCCCTAACTGAGTTAACCAAAAAGGACAGCTTTCATTGGGATCAAGAGGCTACTGCAGCTTTTGAGAAGTTAAAGAAGGCTATTACCACCGCTCCAGTCTTGATTTACCCTAATTTTTCGATTCCTTTCAAAATAGAATGTGATGCCAGTGGTAGGGGAGTTGGTGCTATTCTGATGCAACAACGTCAGCCCATAGCTTATTTTAGTAAAGCTTTTTGTGGTGCAAATTTATCTAAATCCACCTATGAGAAAGAATTAATGGCAATAGCCTTGGAAGTTCACCATTAGCGACATTATCTGTTAGGGAGGAAATTCACCATCTTTACTTATCAGAAGAGTTTAAGACATTTAATGGAGCAAAGGATAACTACTACAGCTTAACAGGAGTGGATGGCAAGGCTCTTGGGGTTTCAATTTGATGTTGTGTATAAGGCAGGGGTGGAGAATAAAGCAGCAGATGCTTTATCCAGACAACATGAGAGTGTTGTCCTAAACTCGATTGTATCATTTCCTATCTGGCCGCAAGGGAGACTAATTCAAAATGAAGTAGTTAAAGACCCATTTCTAAAGGAAATTATTACTGCACTACATCAGGACCCTACTGCTAGGCCAGGTTATGAACTAATTGGTGAGATATTATTTTTTAAAGGACGTTTAGTGTTGTCATCTAAATCTGAATTGATACCTCTTCTACTTAAAGAATTTCATGAGACTCCTATTGGTGGCCATTCTGGTTTTTTGAGGACTTATAGGAGAGTGGTAGGGAATTTGTATTGGTCTGGTATGAAAACTGATATTAAGAATTTTGTTCAATCTTGTGACACTTGTCAGCGTCAGAAATATGCAGCAACGACTCCTCAAGGGCTGTTGCAACCTTTACCGACTCCAACTAAGGTATGGAGTGACATTTCCCTTAATTTTATTTTGGGGTTGCCTAAGAGTCATGGTTTTGATGCTGTTTTGGTAGTAGTGGATCGACTATCTAAATATAGTCACTTCATTTCCTTGAGGCACCCATACACCGCTAAACAAATTGCTGAAGTCTTTGTCAGAGAAATTGTTTGTTTGCATGGGGTACCAGACTCTATTCTTAGTGATAGAGACCTATTGTTTTTTAGCCTTTTTTGGAGGGAGTTATTTCGCTTACAAGGTACTGTTCTCAAGATGTCTTCAGTATACCATCCTCAAACGGATGGTCAAACAGAGGTAATTAATCACTGCCTAGAGACTTATTTATGTTGCTTCGCATCAGAACAACCTCGTACATGGGCCCATTGGTTGCCATGGGCAGAATATTGGTATAACACTACATTTCATGTCTCAATAAACACTACCCCATTTCATATGGTGTATGGTCGAGCACCTCCCACTATTATTCGTTATCTGGAGGGTGAGACAAGAGTGGAAGCAGTGGCTCAAGAATTATCTGACAGGGATGAGGCCTTAGTTCAACTAAAGTATCATTTACGTAAAGCCCAAGAGCAAATGAAGTTCAATGTTGATAAAAAGAGAAGGGAGGTTCACTTTCAGGAGGGATAATGGGTTTTCCTGAAATTAAGGCCCCATAGACAGCAATCTGTAATTCGAAAAATTAATCATAAGTTGTCTCCCAGATTCTTTGGACCTTATCAAATCATTCAACAAATTAATCCTGTGGCATACAAGCTGAAACTCCCCGATTCTTCAAGAATTCATCCAATCTTTCATGTATCTCATATTAAAAAGGCTGTGGGTGATTATAATGCCTCTCCTGATCTACCTTTAGAATTGGAGGGTGACGCTGATCCTATAGTTCAGCCCACTAAAATTTTATCTAGGAGGGACAAGTTTATAGCAGGCTCCCATGTCCGTGAATGCTTGGTTCAATGGGATGGTATGTCGACCGATGATGCCACTTGGATGGAGGAGCAGTCTTTTCGCAGTTAGTTCCCTACCTTCATCATTGAGGACAAGGCTGCTCTTATAGGAGGGGGTGATGATAGGGACCATGACAGTAAGAATGTTTCGCACTATAATGATAATCATCCTCCTATTTGGAGGGTGTATGTCATAAGGGGTAAAAGAGGGAATTCTGATGAGTTAGTTAAAGGAAAGAGAATTAGTGGCTGAGTTGGCAAGAGGGTGGTTATAGTGTAGGAGGAGAGTGACGGAAAGGGTATGGAAGAATGATTTTCATGTTTTGGTTTGTTAGGGAGGATTGAGTTCTCTAGAGGAGATTTCTTAGTCTCTGGACTGTGACTTTTCAATTCATGTTTGTTGTTGCTCTTTTAATTCAATAATACAATGCATTATCCATTATATTCTGTTTGTATTTCTTTGTTCTATTGAAATTCTATCAGTTTAAAAGAGAGTTACAAAAAGAGAAAAGAGAGAAAAGCAAAACGAAGAAGGAGGAAGGACAAAGGCTGAGCAGAACTTAAAATTGTCAAAATTAGAGGTTGATATTTTGGCAAAAATTACAAAACAAAGAGAAGAGAGGAAGGAGGAAGGAGAGGCTGGACAAAGCTTAAAATTGTCCCCCCCCCCTCCAACAAAAAAAATGAGGTTGATATTTTGGCAAAAAATTACAATTTTAACCCACAAAAATACACTATTGAGCCCTTTTTTTTCCAAAATTATAATTTGACCAAAAGTTAGAAACTTTCTGTACATTTTAGTCCCTACATTATTTGTGATTTGACCTCCCTGTGTTTTATTTTGATTTTGGTTAAATCCATATTATTTATTGTTTTAACTTTTGAATGGACTTTTAGATTTTGAGTTTCTTTGCAATTAGGCTCCTTTTTGTATTATTTTATTTTTTTCCTTTTAATAATGATTTTTTATTTTAGCCTTCACTTTTATTAATTTCTGTTTGGGTTTGTTGATCTTTTTTTTGGGTCACGATCCAAGAGTAATTTTTTAAATAATTCTAAATAAAAACTGAAACAAAAATAGACAGGAAATATATATATATTAAATAAAAAATACATATTTTATTGTAGAACATTCATTTAATTCATTGTATTGTATTTAAATATAAGTGAAACAAAATAATAAAAGTGTATCAAATAAGGTAACATAAAAGTATGCCCTTTTTGGTTATTGTATATCCAAAAGTGATTTGATAAATAATATTAAAAAAATATCAATTTTTTTTTCAAAATCATTATTTAGATTTGAATTTTCCAAACCTAAATCATGGATTCACTGTCATGCAAACTCACTTTTAACTAAAATTAAGTTTGAAAATCAAGTTAATTCAATAACAAATTCTGCCCAACAACAATCCAATCACACCCACTAATTAACTCCAGTGTGTATATTGCAAATGTGTATATGCACACACATAAAACATAATTGATTAAGAGTGGATAACCCCTTTCATTAGTGTAAATGATGACTTTTGGATTTTCTTTTGGGTTTATATTAAGTGTAACATTCCTACTATGAAGACACCTTTAAATGTATAATGTAATCTTCGTTTTATTAAGGTACTTAAAAGTGTATCACTTCCTTCTTCTTTTCTGGTTGTCCTTAAAAGGTCATATGTTACACTTCTTTTCTTGTTTCTAGAGTCCTATATAATAGGGACCTTTTAATACAAGGACAACACATGAGATAATATGTAAGAGTGGGATAGTTCGTGAAGAACTAATCTCTCATGAATAAATTTTTTCTTGTATTCTTATTAACTTTATTTCCTTTGTTTCACAATTCGATATCAGCATATGAAACTTTACCCTAGGTGTGGGTAAATCACCTCAAGGTAATAAAATACATTTTCTTCTGCTCCATGTTATTCAAAAACTAACATGAATTTTTTGATTTTAAACTTAAGATAAATTATTTGCATCTTCTTTTGATTCCTTGTGCAACATATGGTAAAAGATCGAATATTATAAATGTGTGTATCTTTTAATTTCTTGAGTTATTATTCTAATGTCAAATTATTTTCCTTCTTTATTTCACTCTATTTACAATGTCAAATCTCACAAAGCTTGAGTCTATAGCTTTTGATATTTTGGGGCAAAAAATTACATGTGGGTTTTCAATGCTGAGATCTATTTGAGTGCTATAAATCTTGGGGACACTATCAAAGAAGGAAATCGAGCATTCCAAAAGGATTTCACAAAAACAATGATTTTCATTCGTCATCATTTGCATGAAGAAGTGATAATAGAATATCCTGCAATTAAGGACTAGTTATGTTTAACAAGGCAATCAACACCCAAGAGGAGGGGTGAATAGGGTGTTTGCAAAAGCTTGAGTTATTTCCAAAATCTTTTTCAAAGTACTTGTAATTAGGGTGATTTTAAAGGGAAATAGAGCAAACAACAAGTAATTCACTTGAAATGGATTTAAGGAAGTGAATCAAGTAACAAATAATCAATACTTGAGGCAAAAAATAAAACTAAAAATAGAGTATCAAATAATCAACTTAAAATGTAAATAGTGCAGGAAAAGAGAAAGAAAACTTAGATTTATCCTAGTTTAGTTCCAATCCAAGACTACATCCAGTCCCCAAGCAACCACTTAAGATTTCTCCACTAATACCACAAGTTTAATTGAGAACTTATAAGCCTTTACAATTCCCAACTCAACCTGGAACTGATTCTCACTTAAAAACAAAGCACATCTCTCTTTCTTGAGGAAAATACTCTGAGACATTCTTCACTCTTGATTTCTCTCACACGGGATGCACTACTCTTGCTTACAAAGCTTTTAGAAGAAAAAGATTGCCTAAACAAACTCTCGTCAACATTAGATATACAAGGTGAAGCTCTAAAAACTCAAATAATAGAGATTATGCAAGTTTTGACTCAATGATGTTTATATCTCTCTGAAAAATGATAAAACAAGTTGAAGATCACATTATAGCACTTGGGTCACAGATAAAGTTGTGTTTCTAAGGTTATATATATAGATCTCTTTGAAAAATAGCCGTTGGACACATAAAAGAGCCGTTATGCACTTTAAAAAAGCAATTTGTATGTTTACGAGTCGACTACCCAAGCATATATGCTAGTCAACTATTAGCTTAAAAATGACCATTATATTGAGCTTTCCAACAAACTAGACGATTGGTACAATGAGATAGTTGACGGGTCACTTTCTAAAAAGCTACCAGGCAACTTTCATGTGCTAGCACTTCTCTGGCATAGAGGAGGCACATTGGAGGTTGGATCTTCTCTAGAAATTTTTTGGAAGGAGCTGGAAATGAAGGAGGATAAGTGTATGTATGTGGGAGGAGATGAGATGTGGGTGTTGGGGTAAAGAATGATGTGGGAATGAAGAAGAAGGGAGAAGAGCTGATTTGTTTAAAACTAGGGGGAGTGTCAAATTACACTTAGTTCATATAGAAGGGGAAGGAGTTGTTCAGGGGGAAAAATGATGATTCCAACAATAAGCACCAACACATTTACAACCTTCATCATAAATTTTATCATAAGATATCCCAAATTCCAAAACCATCATTTATAACTCAAGCAAAATTTTAAAATTCACTTTGCATATAAAAACCACAATTTTTCTCATTCATTCCATTTAGTCCCTCAAACGTCATACACTACACATAATATGCATAAGCATCTATATTTTTTCATATATAAAACTTACAATTATTACAGCAACAATATTTTATATATGATGATAATGCAACATCTATTACACAAATTAAAAGTGGCTTGATCAAAGGTGATAGAAGAAAACATATTTCACCAAGTTCCTTTTTTACACTCACGAGCTATAAAAAAAGTCAAAATTGATGTTTGCAAATATTCAATCAAATGATAATGTAGTTGATCTTTTTGTTAAAGCTTTACCAACTCAACTTCTCGAGAGACATGTAAACAACATAAGAAAGCACAGTATTAAAAGGCATTAGACAATGAGAAATAATTTTCAAGGGTAAAACATTATTTATGTATAATATACTATTTTTCCTTCGTTAACTTTTTATTCCGTTGATTTTTTCTTAGAAAGATTTTAATGAGGATCCAAGGGGAAATGTTCTAAATGTGTATAGGCACATACATAAATGCATAAGGATGGATAACTACATCCATTGTATCTAATAGAATTTGGATTCCAAGTAAGCGTAACATTCTTAGCATAAAACACCTTTAAATGTGTTGTGCAATCCTCCCTTTATTATACTTAAATGTGCATTACTCATTCTTTTATGGTGTCCTAAATAAGTCATATGTTACACTTCTTTCCTAATTATGCCTAGAGTCCTATATAAAGGGGACTTTTGTACAAAGAGAATACATAAGATAATGCATAAGAGTGACATAGTTTATTGAATAACTAATCTTTTGGTGAATAACATTTTTTTTTGGTATTCTTGTTAACTTTATTTCCTTTGTTTCACAATAGCTTACCAATTTGTATAGTAATATAACATGTTGAGTGATTTGAATTATATGGCAACCTAATTTGTGTCCCGACCCAGTTTATTTGGGAGAATGAGAAGCAACCCATTTTATCTTATGTTTTTGAATTAGGCAGTTATATATTTTATGTATATGCTCATTTTGTTGTTCCATTATTGTAACACCCTGTGAGAAAATTTTTCCTTTTACATATGTTGTCTATTGCATGGTTGGACTTTAATACTCTTACATATGATGTTTAAAATGATGGAAAATAATCCATGGGATATGTGTGATGAGTCAGAGAAAGTTGATTTTAGTTGAAAAATTAAAGAGATGGACCTATGTGAAAGAATCTCAAGTTTTGGGGTAAAATTGTAATTTCTAGAAAATAGTGTTGTTGGATAAATAAATGGAGTGTTGAGATGAAATTGCTAAGTGTAGGGAAAACTTTAGAAAGAAAATAATTTAATTAAGTTGATTGGGTAAATTATTTGATTTTGCACTTAAGTCCCCACCTTAAATTCAAGAAGAAATTAAGGGAGGACCTATTGGCAAATTTTGAAAGATGGTATCTCCCAACACTTAGCAAATATTAGATCATTCCTCCTCTCCCTCTCATTTTCTTCTGCCACTCCCTCTCTCTTTCTCTTGGAGCATTTGAGCTCCATTCACCAAGAACTCCCAAAACCTTGGCTTTCTCTCTAGTGGGTTGTACATTTTCGGTCATCAGTGACTGATCTTCATGGTAGAAGGCTTAAGAACCAAGGTAAGATCTTGATTTTCAAAAATCCCTTTCATTTTTGCATCTTGGAAACCTAGGTGCTAAAAATTGGGTTTTTGAGAGACTTAGGTGTAATCTTGGTGTATTTTTGCAAGATTATGGTTTCTTAACCTTCCTTCCCTCAATCTTAGTTGTTTTGCTAACCAAATGGATGGAAAATCTATGTTTTATGGCAGATTTACTAACCATGACAGAAAAATTGAAAATGGGGATGTTTTGAGGAAATCTTGGTTTGATTCTTAAAGCTTATGGTAAAAACAACTGGTTAAATGTGATTTTGTGGGTTTAATACTCATTTGGGTGGCCAAAACATTGAAGTAATGATTGATTTTGGTTTGGGATTGAAAGAGGAAGATTAAAGGAAGAAAAAGAGGCAAAAATCATGTTTTTGTTGTTGCAGCTGCTGTCTTGTGGTGCTGCATAGGCATAAGGCAGAGAAGAACACATTGTTTTTAGCTGCTAACACTGCAGTGACAGATTCCATCATTGCAACAATGGAGCCACCACTACAACAACAAAAATGGTCGTTGCAGCAATGGGACCTATAGCAAGGAGTTTTCTTTTTACCTTCCAGTGCTGCAACAGTGGGGATCTCTGTTACAACAATTGTCTAGCACCATTTCTTCTTATTTTAACTTCCTTTTGACTACTTTTCATGTTGGGATCATTAGGGATTGATTCTAAAACATTATCCTCATCAAACACACTTCGATCATCATACAAAAACATGGTAAAAGTAAATTTGGGAATCAAGGTAAGTAGGTGAGTTTGCTAACTTACTTTCTTGAACTATAACATCATATTACATGCTTGTATGAGTAATTTGGAGCTTAATAGAATAAATCATGTATGAGATAATGGTATATGGTATGGAAAACATGTTTGGAAAAATGTTAGAGAACTTGTATTCATATTGAGATAAAAATTGCATATGGTTGAGAAATGTGATTTATGATACTATAAACATGTGGGTGAACATGTTAATGAGTTTGTAGTTCATTATGTGATGCATGATGTTGAACTTATGTGAGTGATCATGATAAAGAGATTATATTAATCTTGTAAACATGTGTATAAACATGTTAACGGTTTGAATTTGTCACGTCCCAAAATTTGAGCACGTGACCGGCACGGAATGTGAATTTCATTTCACCTCCGTAAGCCTATCTTTCACTTAAAAATCATACAATTCTTTTTCATGCAACCAAAACGAGTTCTCTATACATACTACAATTACTCACATTACATCACTGAATGAACCTACCCGATTACAGAGATTTCTAGATTTATACAACTTAGAATAAAACTTAACTATTATACCTTTATCCTAAACAAATGAAAAGGTAATTATGGACTAAGGATCCATAATTCCTTGTTCCGATATTTACCTTCAGCTGTCAACTCTGAAAAAAAATATCAATAAGAGGGGTATGAGCAAACCACGTGCCCAGTGAGTAGATAACACAATACTATGACAAAATAAAAATCATGCATCATAATGATAACATGCAGCAATCATACGTAGATCGATCATCATATGATATAATATTATTCATAATACTTCACAACAATATCCAAGTGAATCAAATGCATTTCAACAAAATTCAAAATTCACAACAGCAATCGATGAAATCAATTTCACACACAATTCTTGTACCAACCGGGTCGTCCAGAATACCTATGGATCGTTGCCCGCGGCCCCCGCCGCATCCACCCTTATCGCTTCATTTATATTCTCCACCCTTATAGCTTCACATAGATTTCTCCATGGGGTGCACCACCATGCCTTTCCTTTCCAGTCAAACACAATCACAATCACATATAAAAACATCCTCAATCATAATCTTGAGCCACATACACAACTCAGTCATTTATAATTCAAGCCACAACATAATCAATGTGGTTCCAGCAACATAGCATGTATATAACATAACCCATAATATAGAACAATTATTCAACAATAACATACTTCAACTATCCGCATATGATTGAACTCAACAATCAGAGTATGATACATTTCAACTCAGTTCACATGCCATTCACAATCCATCATATAACCTCAATTCATGAGAAAATAAGAAAATATAATTATATACATCACCTGGCACGTTCCACAATTGTTTATGTCTCATCATCCCACATCATTCTCTTCAAATTTGGATATTCAACATATTTTCACTATGATGCAAAAAAGTCAATAACAAAGATATTTAATCATAGCAAGTATTAACCCACTCACCTGGATTTCATGCTCTCAGCACTCCCACCTTGCACTTGACCATTCCTATTGTAACCAGATAAAAACCATCAGGGTTACGAAATAGAGAAATTTCCTACCACTACTCTCGACCTTCATCCACTTCTCAAATCATAACTCCTAACTGGTAATGAATATCCAGATGAAACTTATACCATTGGAAACTAGACTCAAAGAGCTTTTCAACGATATTAAAAAAAAAAACTGATGCTACAGTAACGGTCAACGGTCAACGCAGCTACAGTACGTTGACAGAGTCAACGCTACAGTAACGTTGACCGAGTCAACGCTACAGTAACGAGAAATTTGGAAAAATTTTCTCGGTGAACAGTAATTCTGGGAAAAATTTTCGATGTTCTTCGTGTTCTTCATCCAAAAATCCAAAAATCATATCTAAAACAACATTTCTTTTGATTTCTTCCATGGGTTTTCATCCTTAATGTCTAAGGAGTGTTTTAACACCAAAACCCCCAATTTCTACCAACAATCCAAGCTCAAATCTCAAATTTTCATCAAGAACACTAACTTTTTCAAATATCCAAATTCTACGAATTTCTCCTAGTTTTCTCCAAATTTCTTGTTCTAATAACATCATAAACCACTTAGGAATGTTTTAGATTAGCATCCACACTTAAATTCATCCATTAAAATATTCTACAAAAATTTTGCAAAAATAATAACCAAGGATTTGATCTTGTAATAAGAGGAAGAAGAAGAAGAACATCAACTTACCAATCATCCTAACTTTCATAGCTTCCTTCCCAAAGCAAAAATTGCATGAATGATTGATGAAGAAATTCTTTTGCAAGCATAATCGAGAGAGAGAGAAAGTGAAGCTACGGGAGGGAGAATGAGAAAAAGAAAAGAATAAGGAGAAGTGTATATGCGTGGGCCCCACCAATTTCTTTTTCGATAAAATCGCTCATAATCACCTTAGCTTATAAGATTTGTTCACTTTAATCCCTCTCGATGTCTCAAACTCCACTTTAACCTCGAATCCATCATCTTTTCGGTACCGGACTCATAATTCATTCCCATAAGCTCTATTTTTCTTCTCGGGTTCCTACTTGGTCATTTCTCAAAAGTCCTCTATACTTTCTTTTCTTTTCACTTTAGTCCTTGAGAATTTGTAAAAATTTCCTAAATTAAAAATAAAAATTTCTATTCCCACATTTTCTTCACTAATTCAAAAAGAAAATTTTCCACGTAATTAAATTTTTCACTAAACTTCAAAATAGGCTTTAAATATTCATATAAATTCTTGGGATATTACATTCTTCCCCCCTTAATAGAATTCGGTCCTCCGAATTCAAAACTCAAGATTGAAACAAATGCAGATATTTTTTCTATATCTCATTCTCTCTTCTGGAATTTTCACAATCAAGTATAAAATATAACAAGTTCAACATATTTTTATTTCTCAAGTTTCTTCAGTAAAAGAATTGCCTCAACAAAAAAAAAATCAAATACGAAAATTTTTTATTTCTAATACATAAGTTACAGGCAACAAGTTGAACTTGATTTACAAAACAGATAATTTTAATACGTAAACATTAGATCAAACATCAGCTTTAGGTACAAACAAAAGAAAAGATAAATTAAGAACGATGAGGCTTTTGAAATGCAGAAGGTGCTCCAGGTCTAGAAGAAGAAGGTGCTTCAGACCTTAAGGAGGAAGTTAATCGTTGCAGCCTAGAAAGAGTTTCTGGAGGAAACGTCTGGGAAATTTGGCGAAGTGCAGAAGTCACTCCATTCATACAGTCAATACATCTCGCTTGTTGGTTACGAAAATTTTGAGTTGCAAACATCGAATGTCTATCAACTCTATTCGCCAATTCCCTAAAATGACGGTTCAAAAACTTCTCTTGTTCTGTAAAGAGACGATTTATCAATCTCCCCTGGTCCTCAAAGTGGCGGTTTATCAGTCTTTCCAAGTCCTCCATCTTTTGTCTCATAAGCGCAAGCTCATTATTAGAAGATGTTGCTGTGCTAACATCCTCTAACTCTACTACATCCCTTTTTCTTTTCTTAGCCTCTGGTGACTCTTCCATGGATCTCTTATTCTTATAATTCTCCAGGCTAAGATTTAGATCCAGCTCTACCTTGCCAACCTCAAAGTTTAAATTGAAAGATTTATTGCCGGCCATATTTTTCTGAGCTATAAAGGTTGTACAGAAGGAGAAGTTTGATGCTAGAAAGCTTATAGATATAAACTCTTAGTGTAGTGAGCAGCGTAATGGGGCATCCATTATATATAGACGAAATTTAGGGCTACAAAACCTTTACATCATACTCTAAAGATGACCTACAGACCTTATCCGACGCAATGCCAACGGTCTCTGATAAGCATGCCAGAAAATAACAAAATATAATCAAATACAAAAGATTTCCTCAAAAATTTCGGCTAACTTTTGACTCTTGCTCAAATTATTAAACTAATCGCCGCTTCAATTTATGACTTCCTAACTCTGTATTTGTCATATCCAATAATTCTAAATCGAGATATTACTCCATGAACGGGTAGCTTCATATTAACCTTATCTAGGTTTCTAATCCGTGACTTTGCCCTAAGCTTACACATTTTCAAACATACATATTAAAATAAAAACTTCTCACATCTACACATCAAGCGTTCCATAAAGTGAGAGAAAAATTTTACCTTTCACTTGCCTATACGAGCATATATGTATATATGTATAAACATAGAGATACATCATTATCTATATATATTTTCATCTATTCAAGTTCTTTTAAATTTCAGACTTCACATTCTCTGAATGTATGTAGAATCATTACATATTATTCCTGGCCATAACAAATAGCCTTCACTCTTTATGCATGAATAACATACATACATATCATATGTATTTAGATACATATAATCACAGTATAATTCAATCAATCATGTATATTATACTTAACTGAAGGCTTTCAAGAACAATACAAGAAAGCATAGAAATACATTTTAGTTCATCGTGAAAACATCCAAGACACTCTGTAATGGCTACATTGTCGACTTCCTTCAATTTCAGAAAATACCAACGAGAGAAATGGAAAAACCAAGTGTAAATCGGCCGCAAATCCACCGAATATTGACTTTCGTGGTTTTGCCATTAATGCGACGCGTTGTTGGTGTGCATGCCTACCTAGACTCCTAGCTTCCAGCTTGCAGAAATCCATAGGTTAAGCGTGTAGGGTGCGGCGAAGAGATATCTTCTTTGTCTCTAAGTTCAAATTTTTCCTCTATAAGAACTGTCCCAACGTTCTCAGTTACCACACCACAAAGAGTAATCATCTCTGAGCCTACAACTTCCCAGCGTTCCTCTCTTCTCATACTCCCACATAAATTTCTAAATTTTTCAAATCATGGCCACAAGGAAGTACATTGATCTCACAGTGGATACCAAGAGAGAAGAGCTCGACTTAAACTTAAGTCTAGGCAAAGACAAGGGCAAAAGACCTTTTGAAGGGTCTTTAGAGAAGCATATGGAGAAGAAAATGAAGAAGAACGAGGAAGCTGAGGAGACTAGCACGGCCCATACCTCGGAGGACAAAATTGCCTGTCTAGAGCAGGAGGTGAAAAATCTGAAAAAGATGATAGGAGACCTGGAGAAGTTAACTAAACGCAATCATGCAGAAATGACTTCAAGAATAGACAGGTTCTTCTATTGGTCTACCCAGTGCTTCTGCAATCAACAACAAAGAAGTGTTGATTGTATGAATGGGATTTACACTACCCTCCGCGACATTGCTCTGTCTCTCGCTCCAAGGAATGGTCGAGGGGTGATGATACAATACAACCCTCCTAATCCGAGACCACTTCGCTTTTAGATTACTCATGCATGAGTAATTTTCTTTTTTTTTTTTGCAATGTAGTCCTTCTGCTTTTAATGCCAGTGGTTTCTTTTATGGGATGATACTAAAAAAAATAGTAATAATAAAATTAAGAAAGATAAAGGAAATCATTCACACAAAATCAATCATGAATTCAACATATAAAGCCCCATACATACAATTTGATCCGACAGCAATAGAATCAAAACAATAATAACCTTTCCTTTACCGGGTTCAAAAGTATAGCCATATCTGTCTAAAACTAAAACTAAAAACATAATTCCTAAGAAAAAACAAGTCTCGGAGGGAAAGGAAATGAAAACATCCTACAGGACCTTCAATGGAGCCATCTCTCTATAGTCGTGCCCGGGTTCACCACGATAGAGGAGATCCCACTAAGGTTACCTTACTCTGTAATCGGTAGGAGACCTAATCCCAAAGCTCTGATACCAACTTGTCACGTCCCAAAATTTGAGCACGTGACCGGCACGAAAAGTGAATTTCATTTCACCTCCATAAGCCTATCTTTCTCTTAAAAATCATACAATTCTTTTTCATGCAACCAAAACGAGTTCTCTATACATACTACAATTACTCACATTACATCACTGAATGAACCTACCCGATTACAGAGATTTCTATATTTATACAACTTAGAATAAAACTTAACTATTATACCTTTATCCTAAACAAATGAAAAGGTAATTATGGACTAAGGATCCATAATTCCTTGTTCCGATATTTACCTTCAGCTGTCAACTCTGAAAAAAAATATCAATAAGAGGGGTATGAGCAAACCACGTGCCCAGTGAGTAGATAACACAATACTATGACAAAATAAAAATCATGCATCATAATGATAACATGCAGCAATCATACGTAGATCGATCATCATATGATATAATATTATTCATAATACTTCACAACAATATCCAAGTGAATCAAATGCATTTCAACAAAATTCAAAATTCACAACAGCAATCGATGAAATCAATTTCACACACAATTCCTGTACCAACCGGGTCGTCCAGAATACCTATGGATCGTTGCCCGCGGCCCCCGCCGCATCCACCCTTATCGCTCCATTTATATTCTCCACCCTTATAGCTTCACATAGATTTCTCCATGGGGTGCACCACCATGCCTTTCCTTTCCAGTCAAACACAATCACAATCACATATAAAAACATCCTCAATCATAATCTTGAGCCACATACACAACTCAGTCATTTACAATTCAAGCCACTACATAATCAATGTGGTTCCAGCAACATAGCATGTATATAACATAACCCATAATATAGAACAATTATTCAACAATAACATACTTCAACTATCCGCATATGATTGAACTCAACAATCAGAGTATGATACATTTCAACTCAATTCACATGCCATTCACAATCCATCATATAACCTCAATTCATGAGAAAATAAGAAAATATAATTATATACATCACCTGGCATGTTCCACAATTGTTTATGTCTCATCATCCCACATCATTCTCTTCAAATTTGGATATTCAACATATTTTCACTATGATGCAAAAAGTCAATAACAAAGATATTTAATCATAGCAAGTATTAACCCACTCACCTGGATTTCATGCTCTCAGCACTCCCACCTTGCACTTGACCATTCCTATTGTAACCAGATAAAAACCATCAGGGTTACGAAATAGAGAAATTTCCTACCACTACTCTCGACCTTCATCCACTTCTCAAATCATAACTCCTAACTGGTAATGAATATCCAGATGAAACTTATACCATTGGAAACTAGACTCAAAGAGCTTTTCAACGATATTAAAAAAAAAAAAAACTGATGCTACAGTAACGGTCAACGGTCAGCGCAGCTACAATACGTTGACCGAGTCAACGCTACAGTAACGAGAAAATCTGGAAAAATTTTCTCGGTGAACAGTAATTCTGGGAAAAATTTTCGATGTTCTTCGTGTTCTTCATCCAAAAATCCAAAAATCATATCTAAAACAACATTTCTTTTGATTTCTTCCATGGGTTTTCATCCTTAATGTCTAAGGAGTGTTTTAACACCAAAACCCCCAATTTCTACCAACAATCCAAGCTCAAATCTCAAATTTTCATCAAGAACACTAACTTTTTCAAATATCCAAATTCTACGAATTTCTCCTAGTTTTCTCCAAATTTCTTGTTCTAATAACATCATAAACCACCTAGGAATGTTTTAGATTAACATCCACACTTAAATTCATCCATTAAAATATTCTACAAAAATTTTGCAAAAATAATAACCAAGGATTTGATCTTGTAATAAGAGGAAGAAGAAGAAGAACATCAACTTACCAATCATCCTAACTTTCATGGCTTCCTTCCCAAAGCAAAAATTGCATGAATGATTGATGAAGAAATTCTTTTGCAAGCATAATCGAGAGAGAGAGAAAGTGAAGCTACGGGAGGGATAATGAGAAAAAGAAAAGAATAAGGAGAAGTGTATACGCGTGGGCCCCACCAAATTCTTTTTAGATAAAATCGCTCATAGCCACCTTAGCTTATAAGATTTGTTCACTTTAATCCCTCTCGATGTCTCAAACTCCACTTTAACCTCAAATCCATCATCTTTTCGGTACCGGACTCATAATTCATTCCCATAAGCTCTATTTTTCTTCTCGGGTTCCTACTTGGTCATTTCTCAAAAGTCCTCTATACTTTCTTTTCTTTTCACTTTAGTCCTTGAGAATTTGTAAAAATTTCCTAAATTAAAAATAAAAATTTCTATTCCCACATTTTCTTCACTAATTCAAAAAGAAAATTTTCCACATAATTAAATTTTTCACTAAACTTCAAAATAGGCTTTAAATATTCATATAAATTCTTGGGATATTACAGAATTCCAATATGTAAACGTATGGTTGATCATGTTAATGGGTTTGTGTTTCATCATGTGGTGGATTGTATGAAGTCTTGTTTGCGATTTATTTGATTGCTGATAAGGCTTGGTGATACACTGTTAAAAATTGAGGATTGGGGATTGCCGGGTGGAGGCATGAACCATGGTCAAGGGAACAAAGTGTTCACTGGAGAAAGTCGGGATTTGGATGTGTGCATGATCCAGGGTCTCGAGGATAGTCTCTTAGTGATGATAGCTGATAGATGCCTAGGAGTGGCACAAGCTAGAATCCAGGAAGGGTAATAATCTAAGACCAGTAGCTGGTGATTACTTGGATGGTGTACAATTGCTTGGATGTTTTGTGATTTCTTAGATAATGATATGATTATTGGTTGTGGTATGGATTATATCTCCAATATGTTTATATGATGTGATATCGGGATATCTGTTTTCCTACATAGTCGCTTGTTTAAGGAGTTGTGTAAAACTCACGCCTTTTGATATTAACATTTTCATGTTCTGTCTTTGAAGAGGAGCATCCGCCAAGGGAGTAGTGGAGCTTCGAGTTTGACCTTACCCACTTGTTGGGTGGTCATAGTCTTTGATTTTGTTAGTGGTCTTAGTAAATCTCTATAGTCATATAGGTCTACTAGGATCTTTGGGGAATGTATGATGATGATTAGGATGTTTATGTTTATATATATGAACTCGGATACAGATTGTTTATGAATTATGATTTATTTCTTGTCTCTCTTTATTTATATGAGGTTGGAATTTTAAGGAATGATATTATTGAAAGTATGAATGGATGCTTAATTTCAATGTGAAATAATATGTTAAAGGGATTAAATTATAAATGTTTGGCTTGTTGCATGGTTAAGAGTAGGTTAGTCTTACAATACTGAGGGGGTGTATCTCTCTGTATTGTGCCAGTCATATGCCCTGGGCGTGGGCTGTGACAATTATACTATACTCTTATACACTTTGCCAAAAGAAATACAAGTTTTACTCTCTGCCCGTAGATGAAAGTCACACTGACTGAACCATGTAAGTTCTTATGTGTTATATGTTTTTCTTCTCTATTTTCTACTCTTTTTTGTGCATTATTGCTCTAACATAATATGTACCCTTCTAAAATGTACTCTTCGAAGTTTTTCAAACATTTAGCCATCATTTTCCCTTAATTCTTCTCAAAATATTGAACATTGCTTCACTAATAAAGCCAAACTAAATGTACATAACATGTGACATTACAAACATGGTTGTGTGATCCTTTTACCTCAGGGATCAATTACACCGTTGTAAGCTAGGAAATCTTGAACTCAATTGGAGAAATGAAAGGCTTCCTAAATCAAAGAGCTTCCAAGATCTTCTCAAAATAAGATTAGAAAATGATGGGGATGGGGGCCCCTGAAGCATCGCCAGAAAGACAAAAGTTTCAGTGGTGTGGAGAGGAATAGTGAAGGAAGGAAAGGTTGGTTCGAGGATCTGTTGGTCGATATTAGGTTTTTACAGATAGAAGAGTAGCAGATCATGAAGTAAGGGGTAAGTGGGCGGGCAAAAATGGGGGTAGTTCAGTTTGAAATCAACGATTCATTCTGGCCCAAAAAAAGATCTTAGAATGATATAGATCGAGAGACTATGCTTACTCTTTTCACCCCCAATTGGCATTAATTCCTCTACTCAATAACCATTCATCGAATTAATATGACCAAACTCATCATCCTTGTTTCAAATAATAGCTATATAAGTTTTAGAATGTAGTATTTTAGTCCCCAATATGAAACAACAAAATAAAATAAAATAATAATGTGTTAAAATTTTTTAGAATATAATTGATAAAATATGTGTAAAATAGGTATGATTTTATTTATTAGTTCAGTAAGTTAGTTAGGGTTGCTTTACTTGGGTAGTTCAGAGTTCTATTAGGGTCATTTAGTTTTATATATTGGGCTTCTTCATCTATACTAGAAATATATTAGATTACCTGAATGGCTTACGGGTTTAACCCACTTTCAACTACCCACATACCCGAAATTCCTGATCCTGCAAATGGTATCTGAGCTATTCGAAGAAATTAGGGCTTTTTTCTCATCCTTTCCTCTTTTCTTTTTCTGAGTCTGATTCTTCTCCATAGAAATTGATATTTGTGGATTACTTTGATTTGATATTAAGGTTCGTCATCTTCCCTTGCTTTTTTATCTTGTTCGTACCTACCCCTTGAAGCGTCATCTTGTTTGTTTCTTTCTTGATCAAGGAACCATATCTCCTCTATCAACATGATGATCTTCTCTAAGAAATGGCCAATCAAGGCGGAGCTATTGCACAAGGGGCGGAACAAGCAAAAAGCAGCAAACCTTTTGACTAAGGAATGGAACGGGGTTAGAATAGCAACCAAACATCCGATAATCCCTCGATGGTCATACAAATTAATTGATGAGGTAGAATACCTGGAAAGAGCTGGTAAAACAGAGGATTATGAAATTCGTTCAAGAAAATCCAAACGTGTAGTTATTTTGACTAATGACTCAGAGAATCATGATACTTATAAGTATACCAAGGATACTGATAGAATTGTACTCGTGACAGTTTTGTTGATTGAATACAACTTCTTGACATGGAGCAGATTGGTGCAATGTTGTCACAACTCGAACCTGGGATTATGACCAACACGGATGGCATGTCACCCATATTGCCGCAAGCTTGATATTACACCAACTAACCCGAATAAGATATATAAAACCTAGGTGGCCTACTTGATTAAAAAGCATGCTAAAAGATTTAACTTCAACATAAAAAACAATACCTTAGCCCAAACAATAGGGCATCCTCGTCACTCAATCCGCTGAACTCAATTATCCTCGGTACCTGAAACTGTAAGGGGGTGAGTCTAATCCACATAACTCATCGATAAAACTCAGTATGATCATACATTCATATGAACTAAAATAGTTAAAGACATCTAAAGCATGTAAATATAGCCAGAAAGTGTGCACAAGCACCCCATGAAGTACCCCAACAATTCTTCCCAACTCGTTTGCACAAGGCAAAGCATTCGTAAATACTTAAATGTAATGCTATAACAACACAAACATTGATACCTTAATTCCACGCTTACCATGCAAGGTCCATTGCCACGGTATCACATACCTGTGGCTTCCCAATATAGTCACTTTCACAAAACCCATCCAAGTACAGATTAAGTACATATATATATATATATATATATATTTCACCACATAAATAATTTTACACTAAACATCCATGTTGCCTAATCGGAACTAAGGGTTTACCATAATCAATCATGTACACCAACCTTTGATATTCCAACTAAGCACACAAACCACTCATCCAGAGTATTCTTGTACACTATAGTATACAAAAGCCAAAATGGATACTACTATTCATATAATACAGTTAATCAAGCAATTTAGAACACATTAGAAAAGTTATACTTAAGTCCAAACATCCAGATAGTCACATCATTTTTCAAGCAATCACATCATTCCTTAAGCAACCACCAGCTTCCAATCCTGGATCTGTCACTCAAGGGTCCTAGCTCATGCCTACACTGGTAACTCATGCTATCAACTCGAGGATGCTCACTAAGATCTAGCCCATGATTGTATCTCATCCAACTTCTACAGGTATACCCCCTAGCCTTGGTTCATGCCATCACCGACATTCGCCAATTTCTGGGCCCTAAAAGGCATATCGGCCACTCAGCCACAACCACAAACATAAGCACATCACAACACACCCAGCCATGAACAACTTAAATTACTCAACCATCCGTACAATGCCACAATGTCAATCCAAACCCAAGGTATGCTACACTATCACAGAAATGTCTCATATTAACTGCAGAATCACACAGTTAACCATCCACAAGGTTCATAAGAGACATGGGAGTCATCATCATTCTCAATTGCCCATAAGGGCCACATTCTTCACAATCCCTCCTCGAGGGTAGTGCAGGTGTATGTATATGAGTGTACATACAAATCAATTTCCAAAAATTTGGGTAAAAAAGATATCTACAAGGACTTGAGAGTAAGTGTACATGCATATGTGCCTGTAATGATAACTTATAGAATGACTAGACCTCGTATATGCATACACGTGTCCTTGATTGTTTCTTAATATAGTATAGGCATATAATATTTCTATGTGTAAGCATATATGTAGGTGTCACTCCATAATCTACGCCACGAGTGGGATCATGTTTATGCAAGTATATACACATACTCATAGGTACTTCCGTAGTAACCTAGCACAAATTTGTACATATACACACATACCCTCAATACATCATTCCATATAACAAAACACACCATGAATCTTATGGCCATAGCCTTAGTTCAAAAACTTTCTTACAAACCATGCGCACATACTTCACACCATTACCACACTGATAACATGCAATTTTCCATATATTTTAGCCTCTATTCTAGCCCTTTTTGGATCTTGATTTTTGTCAAAACTCTATTTTTATAATGTTTTGAATTATTTTGGGTGAAAGTTAATTATAGATTTATGTGCTTTAACTCCATAATTTTACTCCAAAATGGTTCATTTATGTGTTTTACAGAGTTTGGAGGCATCTGGGCTCGAACCGGACAAGAAACAAAGCAACAGAGAGTAAATCAGAAATGTTGAAAAAATGGCCTGGCGCCCGGCGCCAGGAAGCCAATGCCCGGCGCCAGGAGCAGTGAGTCAGAAGTATGGCGCAGAACATAGTGAAAAATTAGGTTAAGCCAGCGCCCAGCGCTGGCGCCGCAGAGAACCACTATAAATGCAATTTTTAGGTCAAAACAGAGGGAGGCTTCGCTCCAAACTTCAGACCCGCGGCTGCTGTAGACAGAGGCGACTTCCAGAGCTTGGTTTGAGGGAAAGGAAGCCTTCCCACTTGGGAATGGCTCTCCTTCTCCCATTTTCTCCCCTTTTCTTCCATTTTCCTTCATAGTTTGTTAGTTTTCTGTTGTATTTTGCAGATTTCTGTCATGTTCTTCTTCTCTTCCATGTAATTTCTGAGTTTAAGGATTGATGTAGTTCGGTTTTATGAAGCTTTATTGTTGAACATATTCAGTTTTAATGCATTTTCGTTTAATGGAATGGATTTTACTGATTATTCTTCCTCTTGAATGTTTGATGAACCTTCAATGAGTTTGGGATTTTTATGTCTATGCTAGAGTTAGCTAGATATTGAGCTTGACCTTGTAATTTCCACCATAAATTAGATTATCTAGATATAGATAGTTTTATTTATGTGGCTTGAATAATTTTCTTGAGCTTCATGACTTAATTGAATGGTTGATCTAAGATTTTAGTCAATTATTTTGGATAAGTTAGATTGTAATTTCAAAGCTTTTGGATTCAATCATATTTTAGAAAATTGGCCAACATTGAATGGATTGTAATTTAATTGAATTGTTCTTCAATGATTCAAAGATTAATTTGTCTATGAATTAATCGGATTAGACCAACGAAATCAATCTCATTTTCTTGTGTAGTCGGTCATTTGATGAAATGGAAATTGTACTTTAATTCATTTGGACCAATGAGTATTTTCTTGACCAAAGTTCTATTTTATTTATTGTCCTATGAAGCTTGTTATTTATACCTGCATGCGATTGCTATGTATTTGTAATGAGTAGGACAAGAGATAACATGTCATATGCGATTGCGGGGCATTGATGTGATTAGGACTTCATCGGATTATATTTGAGTTATAGATAAGTGAAGATCTTCCTAACTATAATTTTAATATAATTCAGTCTTAGAAGACTTTCTAAGAATTTTAGATTGAAGATTACATAATAGAATTAGCCAAGAATATTCAAAGGAAAGGATGATGATGTACAATTCCATGGAATTTGTGACCAGTTGCACATCTTTTGTCTGTTTTGTTTTCTGTTTAGTTATTTAAATTTCAGTTATTTATATTTTGTTGTTTCAATCATCACCCCCCCTTTTTGTGTAATTTCTACAATTTCCTTCATAAGTCTTAATAGCATTTCACTTGGCCTAATTGAATTTCATTTGATACCTCAATCTCTGTGGGACGATACTCTACTTATCACTTTATTACTTGTTGCGACCCAGTATACTTGCTGGAATATTTTATGTGCTATAAAATATATGCACCAAGTTTTTGGCGCCGTTGCCGGGGATTGATGGTTGTCAAATTGATTTTTCTTTTAAGCCAAAGTGATGTTATTTTAGACATTGTCTTTTCTTGTTTTAGTTTTTACAATTTCAAGTGTTTTTAGCTTTTCAAGTGTCTTTATTAGTTTCATTTCTTCTTGTTACCTTGCTTATTTGATGTATCTCTCATGTTATTTCTCTTTGTTGTGTGTGAGGTACTTGATCATTTTCCTTGACGATGGAAATAAAAAAAAATCAAAGAGAAAGTAAGGAAAACAAAGAAGAAGCGAAGCTAAGCATAGACACCAAATAAAGTCTGGCTAAGGACTTTAAACCAAGCGCTCTTGGGAGGCAACCCAAGTTTCTTTAATCTTTCTCTTTTTAATTTTGTTGTTGTATTTCTTTCGTAATTTTAATTTTGTTTTAGTCTTTTTCTGTTGCCCATTTTTTTTCTCTGTTTTCTCTGTTTTGGCAGAAATTTTGTCATCTTTCATGAATATTCTGTACTGCTTGGCTATGGTTTTTGCCACTTTCTTTACATGTTTTTAAACCTTTATATGTCTTCTAGTTGTAGAATTTTATTTGGAGTGATTCGCATCCATTTTGGGGTCGTTCTATGTCGGTAAAACCGTGTCGCCAGAAATTCTGCACTGCAGAATTTTGCTGCTCTGTTTTGTCCGAATTTGATGCTCACTTTTTAAATTTTTGATGGAGTTTTGGTGTGGAATTATGCATGATGAAATAGTTAAAGTGTAGATTGACTTAGCATGAAGAGAATTTAGCCTTATTTCTCTAAGGAATTCAAGTTAAATGGCAATGACGTTGACTTTAATGAATTTGTAGTAATAGTCTTTTAGCTGTGAGGATTTGAGCCTAAGTGAAAAAAAATGCTATTCTTCTTGTTGTGTGTTCTCTATCATGGATTGTCACTCTAGAACTTGTCTTGAATCTTTGATTGAGGCTACATATCTTGTACATGCTTGGAAATGATTTAGGCATTTGTTTCTTGTAACCACTTTTAGCCAAATAGCCATCCATTGTCATTGTTTCCATTATATGTCATTTTGTGCCTTATCCATTTTCTTTCTTGCGTCCTTCCACCACTTTTTCTGCCTACAACAATATTTTTCTTTCTTCCAACTTAAGATGTGAGGAGTATTTTAAATTCTTTTAAGGGATTGATATGCTGAAAAATCTTGTGAATTTTGGGGTGTTTTGAACTATATTTCTTCTACTTCCTCTCAAGCAAAAGAAAAAGACTGGCCAGTCAAGAAGAAAAAAAAAAGAAAGAAAAAAAAAGGGAAGAAAGAATAAAAAAAAATTTTGAAAATAAGAAAATGATGAAAAAGAGGAGCAGGTAGGACATTGAGACCCAAAATTTATTTATACTCAATCTCTTATATTTCACTTGTAAATACTCTTCATTTTCTTGAGTTGTTACCATATTTTGTTTCATTGTTCAATCTTTCCCTTTGTTTCCCACTATTTTTCTTACCCACGTTACAACCTTGTAAAGTCCTTTTGATTCAAGTATGTATTAGATTCAAATAGTGGAGATTTAGATACTTGACAAGCTTATGGTAGTAAATTTGTGATAGGATGATTTTGAGTGATTCCATCTTAAACACTTCAGAGAGTAGAGGATAAACACCTTGCCCTGTGAGGAGATTGTTACTTGAATTCATTCTTATCAAAATAATTGCCATGGAGCTTGAACTTTTTAGAAATTTAAGATTTATTTCTCCTAATGTTAAATCTTTCTAAATTTTAATTGTTTTATTGTTGTATATTTTCTACACCTTTGCTTGCGGTGCTTATTGGGATTCTCTGTTGTTTTTAATTGATTTTGCCCAGGAGTGCAAAAGGCTAAGTGTGGGGGATTTGATAACATGCAATTTTCCATATATTTTAGCCTCTATTCTAGCCCTTTTTGCATCTTGATTTTTGTCAAAACTCTATTTTTATAATGTTTTGAATTATTTTGGGTGAAAGTTAATTATAGATTTATGTGCTTTAACTCCATAATTTTACTCCAAAATGGTTCATTTATGTGTTTTACAGAGTTTGGAGGTATCTGGGCTCGAACCGGACAAGAAACAAAGCAACAGAGAGTAAATCAGAAATGTTGAAAAAATGGCCTGGCGCCTGGCGCCAGGAAGCCAATGCCCGGCGCCAGGAGCAGTGAGTCAGAAGTATGGCGCAAAACATAGTAAAAAATTAGGTTAAGCCAGCGCCCGGCGCTGGGATCGCAGCGCCCGGCGCTGGCGCCGCAGAGAACCACTATAAATGCAATTTTTAGGTCAAAACAGAGGGAGGCTTCGCTCCAAACTTCAGACCCGTGGCTGCTGCAGACAGAGGCGACTTCCAGAGCTTGGTTTGAGGGAAAGGAAGCCTTCCCACTTGGGAATGGCTCTCCTTCTCCCATTTTCTCCCCTTTTCTTCCATTTTCCTTCATAGTTTGTTAGTTTTCTGTTGTATTTTGCAGATTTCTGTCATGTTCTTCTTCTCTTCCATGTAATTTCTGAGTTTAAGGATTGATGTAGTTCGGTTTTATGAAGCTTTATTGTTGAACATATTCAGTTTTAATGCATTTTCGTTTAATGGAATGGATTTTACTGATTATTCTTCCTCTTGAATGTTTGATGAACCTTCAATGAGTTTGGGATTTTTATGTCTATGCTAGAGTTAGCTAGATATTGAGCTTGACCTTGTAATTTTCACCATAAATTAGATTATCTAGATATATATATAGTTTTATTTATGTGGCTTGAATAATTTTCTTGAGCTTCATGACTTAATTGAATGGTTGATCTAAGATTTTAGTCAATTATTTTGGATAAGTTAGATTGTAATTTCAAAGCTTTTGGATTCAATCATATTTTAGAAAATTGGCCAACATTGAATGGATTGTAATTTAATTGAATTGTTCTTCAATGATTCAAAGATTAATTTGTCTATGAATTAATCGGATTAGACCAACGAAATCAATCTCATTTTCTTGTGTAGTCGGTCATTTGATGAAATGGAAATTGTACTTTAATTCATTTGGACCAATGAGTATTTTCTTGACCAAAGTTCTATTTTATTTATTGTCCTATGAAGCTTGTTATTTATACCTGCATGCGATTGCTATGTATTTGTAATGAGTAGGACAAGAGATAACATGTCATATGCGATTGCGGGGCATTGATGTGATTAGGACTTCATCAGATTATATTTGAGTTATAGATTAGTGAAGATCTTCCTAACTATAATTTTAATATAATTCAGTCTTAGAAGACTTTCTAAGAATTTTAGATTGAAGATTACATAATAGAATTAGCTAAGAATATTCAAAGGAAAGGATGATGATGTACAATTCCATGGAATTTGTGACCAGTTGCACATCTTTTGTCTGTTTTGTTTTCTGTTTGGTTATTTAAATTTCAGTTATTTATATTTTGTTGTTTCAATCATCACCCCCCCTTTTTGTGTAATTTCTACAATTTCCTTCATAAGTCTTAATAGCATTTCACTTGGCCTAATTGAATTTCATTTGATACCTCAATCTCTGTGGGACGATACTCTACTTATCACTTTATTACTTGTTGCGACCCAGTATACTTGCTGGAATATTTTATGTGCTATAAAATATACGCACCACACACCTATCAACACACATATATATAGGACATTTAAGCTATTTTCATACCTTAACCAATTCCTCAAAATCTCCCTAGCATGCCAAGTTTCCATGCCGCCAAAATTCCATGCTCACAATTTAATTCATCCAACATATCCTAGATATGAGGGACTTCATATTTACATACAAACATACATTCACATTTGCCATAGCAAGATCATTCATACCAATCACCAATAGCACAAAGAAATATTTTTGAAAGAAAGAACAAGGAAGAAAGGTAGCAAAATCCTTCATCTCTACTCCAAGCTAGCCATTCCACCCCCAAGAGGTATGGAAACACTTTAAAGGATCCATCCATATGAAAAATCATGTAAAAACATATCAAGGTCACAAGAGAGGAAAAGCTATCTGGCAGCAACCGATCGACTACCTTCTCCACCGGCGGTCTACTGGTTTAGTGCTACCAGTCCCAATACAAGAGTAACTGGTCGACTGGTAATACCCTATTGACCGACTGGTACGTCACTAATAGATCTACCATTCTAACTTGAGAGCTACCGGTAGACTGGTGATACCCTACTAGTCGACTAGTGCATCTCATCCAAGTATGGACAGAGGGCACCAATTGTCGACCGTTTGCCTAGCATATTCAAAAAATACAGCAATAAAACCTCTCAATCCCTTCCAATCCTTAATCTATCCAAAAAACTTGGTCATTTCCCATGAGTTTATGGTTCTAATCCATACCCCTAATCACTAGGAATCATCCTCAATCAATAAAATCCAATCACAACCAAGATCTATCAATCCTTCACACTTAAAACCTAAGTTTTTCTCATTTTCAAATTTCCTCTTTCTCAGCCCCAAAACCATGAATTCCTCTTAGTTTTCTCCAAATTTATTGTTCCATTGTTATTATCAAACATGTAGAAATGCTTTAAACTACACTCATACTTAAATTCGTCCATGTGAACCCTAAATCCACCCAAAATCCCTTGAGTCTAAAAATGAGGAAAATAATAGAGAAATTTTGGATATCTTACCTCATTTAAGCTTTTTCAGTGAATCTTGGTCACCGAAAGGTCACCCCTACGCCCTACGCCATAGGATGTTGGCTGGAAGCATGGTGACATTGGGTTCTACGGAGCCAGTGGTGGGAGGCAAGAGGGAGAAGGAGATGGCATGAGAGAGATGAGGGAGTAAGGAGATGAGAATGAAAAGTGGGAAAGGTTGAGTGGGAAATTAAAAAAATGCCCTTGGTCTGCCCGCTCGAACAAATTCCCATCAAGGGTAAAATTGTAATTTCTTAAGCTTAGACATTTCCCATATTTTCAAAACACCTCACAACCTCACCATTCACTTTCCATTCTTCGTATAAAAGTTTTCAAATTATTACTGTCTCCTTCATTCTCTCAATGCCTTAACCTTTCTCGTCTCTTCCACTCAACGAATCTTCCTAAGGCATCAAACTCCTTTGCATTATTCCCTTTTCATCCAAACAGAATTTTTTCCCTGATAATTCCACATCCACGCTGATATACCAGCAACAGTAACACCTATGAACTCGGGGTGTTACAAACGTGCTTTGGCAGCCAAGAATAAAATTGGCTTCATTAATTGGACAATACCAGAGCCGGACAATGAACCAGCAAGAAGCATTTGGAAACAGACTGATGAGATGGTTTGTGCATGGGTCATAAACTCCATCTCAAAAGAAGTTAATGAAACTTATGTGTACTAGTCTTCAGCAAGAAGACTTTAGCTAGATCTTGAGGAATAGTTCAGCAAAAGTAATAGACCCCAGATATACTAGATGCAGTGAAAATTTGCCTCTATGGAGCAAGGTAGGGCCTCATTTTAAGATTGAAAAAACAGTGGGAAGAACTAAATGTTCTTCAACCTATCCCACAGTGTTCTTGTGGAATTCTCAAGAAGTCTATTTGCAATGTTTCAGGTAATACTCTTTGCATTATCACTCACAATAGGCTCATTCTTATAAGGTTGAGTGATGTTTACAACAATGTGAAATACCAATTTTTATTCATGGATCTTTTACCCTCAGCAAACAAAGCTTACTCTATGATACTGAGGATAGAAAAATAGAGAAGTGTGCAAAATTTTTTTTTTGAAAATATAGACAGTAATGTGATGCTCACTAGAATAGAGCAAGGGGGAATAATTGTAGTTTTAAAAAAATTCAAATAAGAAAGAGGATCAAATTTGTAATCATAGTAAAGGAGTAGGTCATACTAGGGATACTAGTTTTAAATTGTACGAGTATCCCGATTAATTCAAACAACTGAAAAATGAGAAAGGAAACATGTCCAAGGCCCAAGTTAACTTGGTCAACAGTCCATTTGAGGAAGGGGTTATAATGGAGAATAAGGGGAGCGACACACAAATTGCCCTTATTTTGTCTGACTTGGTTCAAAGAGAGGCCAGTAAACTTCTGAAGAATGAATATTGTGGGAATGAACAAGTAAATTTTGCTCATATCTCTGACCTTGAAGGTAATATCTACTCTAACTTGTACATTAATTTTAATTCTTAGATAATTGATACGGCTTCTAAATGTCATGTATGTGGTTACGAAAATCTTTTTGAAACTTATAAAATTTTAAATAAGAGAATTAAAATTCACATGCCTAAGGGAAGGGTTAAGATTGTTGAAAAGTGTGGTGACATATTTTCAAGTAAGGATTTCATTCTTAAAGATTTTTTTGGTCCCATCTTCAAAATATAGCTTGATTTCAGTTAGTAAGATTTTAAAGGAAAATACTTTAAAGTGTGTTTTTTATTCTTATTTTTACGGTTTTTAAGACCGAAAGAGTAATGAAACTATGGTTGTAGGTGTCACACCCCGAAAATTTAATCCATTTAACAAGCGTGAATAATTTATTACCACAATAAACAATCCTAGTTATTCACAACTAACAGTATATAGGCCAATTATTATCACAAAAGTAGAATATTATATATTCACATATCTATAAAAAATCCTACAATATCATAGCATAGCATGAACAATACAAAGACAAATTACAGCTGAACTTATAATGTACAGTTTCCCCGCCCCAAGCCTAGGTAGCCTAACAGATTATAGAGCGACATCCTACACTTGTCAAAATTTGATTCCATGAACCCACTGACATAAAGAGAAGTATATCTCCAAAAGAGCCACTAACTCTCTAGTGGAAACTCCTCTTCCCCAGTCTCCATATCTAAAAAGTGTAACCATAGAGGGTATGAGTTCATCAAAGCTCAATTAGCAATCGACTGTGCAAAAAAATAATTATAGTGTACAAGTACAAATACTGTAACTTACTTCCACCAATGGAAGTTATTCAATATATACAAAAAACGTTAAAATAACCACAATAAATTACAAATATGCAATCAAACATATGAAATGCTTGCCATATTTTACCCACTCTACTCATTGAAGACCAACCCTCAATGAGTGTATTCCAGAGGTTAACCCCCTCTGAATATTCCACATCATGTAGAAGACTTAGCCTCTGCTTTCTCACACATTTCCATTTATGTTAGGTTTCATGAATGAATGCAACGATGCCAATACATAACACGCCACATCACAACCACAATAAATATTACACACAATCTTTACTTTCCAATATATATAATCAATTAAAGATATAATTAACTTATTTTCCACAATGAGGGAGGAGGGATTTATATTGTACTTGAAATAAAATAACTTTGACAAGGTCCACCACTCACCTTTGCCTCAACAAAGTTTTTACCGTACTCAAAGTCTCAAAATGGAGCCAATTGGTCCTACCAAAGTACCTAAAAGAAGTTCCAATAAATATATTCCAATAAATATACATCAAGGATTCCTCCACATTCCACCCAAAATATTTCATTTAGCCACTTTTCAGCCTCAAGGGCGCCTGGGGCACCACCTATGGTGCATGAGACGCTAATGCCTGAACTGTCTGCCTAAAATAATGCACTCAACACCTGAGGCGCCATAGGGCGCCAAGTCTATACATTTTGAAGTGGTTCTGGCACCCTAGAAATTCTACCTCCTCACTGTTCTTCACGAATTTTGGGAAGAAATCCACCAAAAATCAAGATTTTCACCCCTTTCTCTTCTTCCTTTAATTTCCCAAGTCTAAATAAAGTTCATAAAGCAATTTAGGACAATTAAAACACAAAACAAACGAATTTCATAAATTTCCTCAAATTCTCTAGAAATCTCTCAAGAATGTGTTCCTGGATTCTAATCCATGAAACTTGTTTGTTTTACCACCATGAACTAGATTGCAACATAATCAACCAAACAAATCCAAGAAAGGAGACAAAACGACAACGTTTCCATGAAAAATCCCCAAAACTCGCTTCAACCTAGGGCATGAATAAATTCAAGGATTTAGAGGAGATTAATGAAATACAATCTTACCTTTAGTCTTAGAATTGTTCAAAGATGCTAAAAGCAACCAAAAACTGAAGTTTAATCGGTGAAAATACAAGTTGGATGAAGAGAGAGAGACGAGAGAAAATTGGAAGTTCTCCAAAGACCAAAATGCCTAAGTTAGAAAGTTAAAGAAGAAGGTAGAAAGAACCTTATATGGGTGGTGGGTCATGGGTTGACCCATGGACTCTACACCCAACCCACTTGACCCACTTCCATAGTATTTCAAATAAATCATATAAATTCCAAGTAATTACTCTTCCTCACATTATAGAAAATTACCACAACACTACAAATCATCCAATCCAATCACATAATATCAACTCCATAAATAAATTACTAAAAGTGTTCCTCTAATTTATGAAAATTAAATGATTGGAAATATAAAAATAAAAATAACGGTATTAAATATTGCATTAAAAATAGCGTAATTCCCACAAAAACATTTAAATACCGTAATACTGTCAATTATATAAATATAAAATTGGGGGGTATTACATTCCACCCCCTTAAAAGAATCCAATCCCTCGAATTCAAAACTAACCTTGAGCCTCAAACAAGTATGGGATTTTGTCTGCATTTCTTCTTCCGCTTCCCATGTAACCTCTTTCATGAGAGTGATTCAACCACAAAATCTTGACAGAAGGAATTTCCTTAATGCGAAGCTTTTTAATTTGTCTGTCAAGAATGGCTACAAGTACTTTTTCATAGGTGAGAGTTTCATCAAACTGTACCTCCTGAGGTTGAATAACATGAGAAGGGTCAGGAAGGTATTTCTTTAGCATAGACACATGGAAGACTGGATAAACTCCTTCCAAGTTCAAACGTAAAGCCAAGTGGTATGCCATGTTACCTACCCTCTCCACAATCTCATAGGGATTTGTATATCTCAAGCTAAACTTTCCTTTCTTACCGAATCTCATTACTCCTTTCATTGGTGAGATTTATAAGAAGACCATATCTCCAATAACAAATTCCAAGTCTCTACCCCGATTGTCCGTGTAGGACTTTTGCTTGCTTTGAGCCATAAGTAATCTTTCTCTGATTAGCTTAACCTTTTCAACAGCTTCTTGTACCATATCAAGTCCCATAACTTTAGCTTCCCTAAGCTCAAACCAACCAACAGGAGATCGACAACGTCTCCCATATAAGGCTTCATAAGGTGGCATCTGAATACTAGCTTGGTAGCTATTGTTGTAGGCAAACTCAATAAGTGGCAAATAATTCTCCCAATTTCCTCCAAAATTCAGAACAAAAGTCCTCACATATCTTCAAGCATCAGGATAGTTCTTTTAGATTGTCCATCTGTTTGAAGATGAAAGGTTGTGCTTAAATCCACCCTGGTAGCTAGTACCTGCTGAAAAACTCTCCAGAACCAGGATGTAAATTGAGGTCCACGATCTGAGATAATAGACACTGGTACTCCATGAAGCTTAATGATCTCGTTCACATAAAGCTAAGCAAGTCTTGCAACACCATAAGTGGTATGCATAGGAAGAAAATGCACTAACTTGGTAAGCCAATCTGCAATGACCCATATAGAGTCATACCCTTTTTCGTGATTGAGGCAAACTTACAATGAAATCCATGGTGATTCTTTCCCATTTCCACTTAGGAATTTCTGATCTTTGCATCTTTCCTGATGATCTCTGGTGTTCAAACTTTACTTGTTGGCATGTTAGGCAATGAACCACATAATTGGTCACGTCACGCTTCATTCCCTCCCACCAATAGACTTGCTTCAAATCCTAATACATTTTGGTAGCACCAGGGTGAACTAAATATGTAGAACGATGAGCTTCCTTCATAATCTCTCTTTTTAATTGTTCTACATTTAGTACACAGAGTCTACCTTTAAACCATAAAACACCTCCATTAATCATAGATGCCTTAATCCTTTCTACTAAGGAAGATTTAGCTCTAAAATGGGCTAAAAATACACTAGACTCTGTGACTTCAAAGAATACACCATCAGCCTCAAGTTCATGTAATTCTTGAACTAAAGATCTCCTTACCGTGGCAATATGAGCTAGACTCCCTATAGACTTCCGACTGAGAGCATCCGCTACCACATTGGCCTTCCCAGGGTGATAGAAAATAGAACAATCATACTTTCAAGAGCTCTATCCATTGACTTTGTCTTAAATTGAGATCTTTTTGTTCAAACATATATTTGAGACTCTTGTGGTCTGTAAAGATTTCACAAGTTTCACCATATAAATAATGTCTCTAAGTCTTCAGGGCATACACAATGGTTGCCATTTCCAAATCATTAGTAGGATAATTGTGCTCATGCTTCTTGAGCTAACGAGAGCCATAAGCTACAACCTTACCATGTTGCATTAGCAAACATCCTAACCCAATTCTAAAAGCGTCACAATACGCAGTGAAACCTCCTAATCTTGATGGTAAAACAAGAACAGGTGATGTAGTTAAACTCTCCTTAAGTTTAATAAAACCTTGCTCACAAGTATCATCCCAAATATACTTAGCATTCTTTCGAGTCAACTTATGCAATAGAAGAGCCAACTTATAGAAATCCAAAAAAAGGTCGAAAATACCCTACTAAACCGAGAAAACTCCAGAGTTCAGATACCGTTGTTGGCCTAGGCCATTGCTTAACAGCTTCAATCTTACTATGATCAACATGAATACCTTCTTGTGAAATAACATGACCTAAGAATGTCACCTGATTTGTCCAAAATTCGCATTTTGAGAATTTGGCATAACGTTGGTGATTTCTCAAAGTTTGTAACACTATCTTCAAGTGCTTCACATGATCACAAGGATTCTTGGAATAGACTAGGATGTCATCAATAAAGACAATGACAAACTTGTTAAGGAAAGGTATGAATACTCTTTTCATGAGATCCGTAAAGGTTGCCAATGCATTAGTTAACCCAAAAGACATTACTAGAAACTCGTAATGTCTGTAACGCATTCAAAAACATGTCTTTGGGATATCATCCTCCTTAATACGCAACTAATGATAAACAGACCTTAAATCAATTTTGGAGAAATATTGAGCTTCCTGAAGCTAGTCAAACAAGTCATCTATCCTTGGTAAAGGATATTTGTTCTTGATGGTGACTCTGTTCAACTATCGATAATCGATACATAGTCTCAAGGAGCCACCCTTCTTTCTTACAAAAAGAATAGGAGCACCCCACAGTGAGTAACTAGGGCAAATGAATCCCTTATCCAACAAATCTTCTAATTGCCCTTTAAGTTCTTTTAGTTCAGCAAGTGCCATCCTATAAGGACGAACCGAAATTGGTCGCGTATCTGGGACCAAATCGATAGCAAACTTGATCTTTCGTACAGGTAGTAGACCAGGCAATTCATCTGAGAGTACATCTGGAAAATCACGAACCACTGTTACTTGATCTAGGGCCTTTTCTTCTTTCTCTACATCCTTGACAAAAGCTAAGAAGCTCTGACAACCTTTCCTTAACATTCATCGAGCATACATCTAGGACATAATGTTAAGAGGTACATCTGATCGGTCCCCTTGAAACATGAATTCCTGTTATCCTGGTACTTTAATAGAAATGATCTTCTTATGACAATCCATAGTAGCATGGTACGAAGAAAGCCAGTCCATCCCCAACATTACATTAAATTCTACCATATTGAGGAGCATAAGGTTTGCCTCCGTTTCTAATCCCTTCACTAGGACCTTACAAGAATGGTACCCTGAACTTACTATAAAAGTATCCCCAGTTGATGTACCAACCAAAAAGGGTTCCTCAAGTCTAATAAGCCCTACTAAAAATTTCTTTGCAAATAATGGTGATACATAAGAATGTGTAGACCTAGGGTCAAATAAAACATGTGCCAAAAATGAACGCACTAGTAAAATACCTGTTACCATGGTATTAGATGCCTAAGCATCCTGTCGAGTTAAAGCATAGACCCGAGCAGTCCCTCGACCTGCGTTAAGTTGTCCTCGACCTCTCTGGCCTTTACAGCTACTCTCCCTAAGTTCCTTCCTCTTCTCGGATTAATCGGTGGTTAGGCTGAACACGTGTAAGATACACTGGCCCCTAAATAGGTTCTGATAGTAACTGAGGACATTCCTTCCAGAAATGACCCAACTGGCCATAGTTAAAGCACCCATAACTGGCATCTTTCCCAAAACATATTCCAAAATGGAATCTTCCACATATCGGACAGAGAGGCTTCTCTCGTCCTCCCTGAAAACTCCCACTGCCAGTAAATGAATGACCTTCGCTAAATTTAGAACGAGGCCTAGGCACACTACCTGTAGATGTAGTCGATCTCGAGGATATTATTGGAACGACTTGATTAGGAATGGAAAATCTTTGAGTTCTCAAACTTCCCCCGTACTCAGCCCTCATGTTTTCTCTTTTTACCCTTAGAAGGTTCTTGACGACTTTTGGGTCTCCTTTCCATTCTTTTAGCCACTTCCACAGCATCTTTATAACAAGTAAAATACTCCATCATAGGGCCTACTCGATCATACAAAGATTCTCAGAATCCCTCGACAAATCTTGCGATCATTTCCTCTTCTGTAGGTACCATATTCGAAGCATATTCAGCCAAACGAACATACTGGGCGTCATATTCGTTAGTAGACATAAGTCCTTGTTTCAGCTCTTCAAACTCTTTCCCCCTAACCACCCTCAAATTCTTGGGAAGAAACTGATCCATAAAAGCTTTACAAAACTCCACCCAATTGATTGGCGATACATCTTGGGGTCGTCCCTTTATCAAGGTCACCCACCATCTTTTTGCCTATCCCCTTAATTGGAAAGTAAACATTTCTACTCTGCTCACATCTGAACATCCCAATGTGTTATAAATTGCCTCACAATCATCAAGAAAATGTTACAGATCATCTTCAGGGTCTTCCCCAAAGAATACTGGTGCTCCTATTTTTAAGAATTTAGTCATCTTAATATCTTTTACAGTATCTTCTCTGATTAGAGGAAGTGGTGTTACTGGGGCTACAGGTGGTGCTTTTGTAGTGGGAGGAACTGCTATTGGAAATGCAGCTGCAAATCTTGCTTCCCACTTAGTGTCCATGCGCTCTATATGAACCGTAAACATATCAACTAATCCCTCAATAATAAAAGCATCAATCGCAGGGGATGGATTATCTGCTTGAGTTGGATTTTGGTTGGAACCTCCAACTTCTTCAACAAATTCAGTCTTGGTATGCCCAAGCAAAACATGTCGTAGATTAACTGTAGAATCACCTTGAACCGAATCAACAACATTTCGACCATGTTCACTACGAGCATGTTCATTTCCAGAATGCTCATCCTCCATTAGAAATTATAAGAATCTACACACAAGCAATAAATACTTTAATGTTAACAAAATATCTAAACCTACTCCACCCAGGAGAAGCTTAGTAAAAAGAAACAATCAACTCTATATAGTGCCTTTTATAGAACCTTAACCCATGGTCATTGTCATGCCATGGCCCATGACAATGGGGAATGGCCCACAAAGAACACTTAGCTCTGCAATCCCTAAGAGACCTAAAAACCCTCCCTCTGATACCAATTTGTCACGCCCCGAAAATTTAACCCATTTAACAAGCGTGAATAATCCATTACCATAACAAACAATCCTAGTTATCCACAACTAGTAGTATATAGGCTAGTTATTATCATAAAAGTAGAATATTATACATTCACATATGTATAGAAAATCCTATAATATCAAAGCGCAGCATGAACAGAACAAAGATAAATTACAATTGAACTTATAATGTATACTTTCCCCGCCCCAAGCCTCGGTGGCCTAACAGATTATAGAGCGACATCCTACACTTGTCAAAATTTGGTTCCATGAACCCACTGACACAAAGAGAAGTATATCTCTAAAAGAGCCGCTAACCCTCTAGCAAAAACTCTTCTTCCCCAGTCTCCGAATTTGAAAACAATAACCACAGAGGATGTAAGTTCGTCAAAACTCAGTGAGCAATCGACTGTGTAGAAAAATAATTATAGTGCACAAGTACAAATATCGTAACTCACTACTACCGATGGAAGTTATTCAATATATACAACAAATGTTAAAATAACCACAATAAATTACAAATATGCAATCAAACATATGAAATGCTTACCATATTTTACCCACTCTACTCATTGAGGACCAACCCTCAGTAAGTGTATTCCAGAGGTTAACCCCCTCTGAATATTCCACATTATGTAGAAGACTAAGCTTCTGCTTTCCCACACATTTCCATTTATGTTAGCTGTCATGAATGAATACAACAACACCAATACACAATACGCCACATCACAACCACAATAAATACTCCCCACACAATCTTCACTTTCCAGTGTATATAATTAATTAAAGATATAATTAACTTATTTTCCACAATGAGAGATGAGGGATTTATATTATACTTGAAATGAAATAACTTTGGCAAGGTTCGCCACTCACTTTTGCCTCAACAAAGTTTTTATCGTACTCAAAGTCTCGAAATGGAGCCAATTGGTCCTATCAAAGTACCTAAAAGAAGTCCCAACAAATATACATCAAGGATCCCTCCACATTCCACTCAAAATATTTCATTTAGCCACTTTTCAGCCTCAAAGGTGCCTAGGGCACCACCTAGGGCGCATGAGGCACCAATGCCCGAATTCTCGGCCTAAAATTATGAACTCAGCACCTGGGGTGCCAAGTCTATACATTTCGAAGTGGTTCTGACGCCCCAGAAATTCTACCTCTTCACTGTTCTTCACGGATTTTAGGAAGAAATTCACCAAAAATCAAGATTTTCACCCCTTTCTCTTCTTCCTTTGATTTGCCAAGTCTAAATGAAGTTCATGAAGCAATTTAGGACAATTAAAACACAAAACAAATGAATTTGACGAATTTCCTCAAATTCTATAGAAATCTCTCAAGAACGTATTCTTGGATTCTAATCCATGAAACTTGTTTGTTTTACCACAATGAACTAGATTGTAACATAATCAACCAAACAAATCCAAGAAAGGAGACAAAAAGACAAGGTTTCCATGAAAAACCCCCCAAAACTTGCTTCAACCTAGGGCATGAATAAATTCAAAGATTTAGAGGAGATTAATGAAATACAATCTTACCTTTAGTCCTAGAATTGTCCAGAGATGCTAAAAGCAACCAAAAACTGAAGTTTAATCGATGAAAATACAAGTCGGATGAAGAGAGAGAGAGAGAGAAGAGAGAAAATGGGAAGTTCTCCAAAGCCCAAAATGCCTAAGTTAGAAAGTAAAGGGAGAAGGTAGAAAGAACCTTATATAGGTGGTGGGTCATGGGTCGACCCATGGACCCTACACACAACCCACTTGACCCACTTCCACAGTATTTCAAATAAATCACATAAATTCCAATTAATTGCTCTTCCTCACATTACAGAAAATTACCACAACACTACAAATCATTCAATCTAATCACATAATATCAACTCCATAAATAAATTACTAAAACTATTCCTCCAATTTATGGAAATTAAATGATTGGAAATCTAAAAATAAAAATAACACTATCAAATATTGCATTAAAAACATTGTAATTCCCACAAAAACATTTAAATACTGTAATATTGTCAATTATATAAATATAAAATTGCCCGGTATTACAATAGGAAGATTGAAGGACAACCTATACCATCTTGATGTCAACTCTCTCAACCAAAGAGAAAATAAATATGTAATAGTTACTCTGTTAGTTCTAGTAGTTATAGACTTTTTAATGCTGAAAATACTATTTCTATTTAAAGTCCATCTTGTTGCTAAAGGCTCAATCAGATTGAAGGAATAAACTTTCGTGAGAGTTTTTCTCTGGTTTCTAAAATTGTTATTATTAGGATTATTTTTGCTATAGTTGCTGCTAAATCATACTCTTTGTATCTTTTAGATATAAACAATGCTTTTTTACATGGCAAGCTAGATGACGAGGTGTATATGTTACCTTCGAATAGGTATGAAAAATGTGGTCAAGAAAAAGTTTGTAGGTTGAGAAGGTCCTTATACAAGCTTAAACAAGCCTCTAGGAAATGGAACATTGAGTTCACTTGCCAACTTACTCAGTATGGGTTTTCTAAGTTTCGTCATGACCATTGTTTATTTACCTTGTCCAAGTCTAACTGTTTTTTAATTTTAGATGTTTATATTGATATGTTCTTATTATTACGGGTGATTCTGAGCTTGAAATTAACGAAGTTAAGAATTTTCTTAATGGAAAATTTACTATTAAAGATCTTGGGATTGCTAAATATTTTTTAGGCCTTGAGTTAGCTAGATTTGAAGATGGTCTTTTTGTTTATCAATGAAAATTTGTTATGGACTTATTATAAGGTGCCGATATGTTAGGTTGTAAGCCTACTTATACTCCCTTACCAAAAAATCTTAAATCAAACGACGAAGATGGTGAACTCTTAGTTAATCCTCTTGCTTTAAGGCATATTGTTGGTAGACTTTTGTTTCTAGGATTCATTAGGCCTGATTTGGCATATGTAAGTCAATAGTTGAGTTAGTTTGTTTAGAGTCTTAGAACTAGTCATTGGGACGTTGTGTTGAATATGCTGAGGTATGTTAAAGGTATGACATCTTTAGGAGTTTTTTTAGGCTTATTGTAATGCAAATTGGGGCTTGTGTTCAGACACATAGAAGTCGTTAACTGATTATTGTGTCTTTCTCGATTCTACTCTTATTTCCTGGAAGACGAAGAAGCAACCTACTATTTCTAAGTCTTCAGCAGAGGCCAAATGCAGAGCTGTGGCAGCCACTGTGTGTGAACTATAGTGGGTAAGTTATGTTCTCCACGACTTGGGGGTCCTATTTCAGAATCTATCCCTCTTCACTGTGATAGCATAGCAGCGATGCATATTATTGCTAATCCGATATTCCATGAGCGAACGAAGCACCTAGACATTGATTGTCATATTGTTCAGGATAAGTACAAGTCTGGATTCATTTCCCTTCATCACGTGTCATCTTCAGATCAATTGGCAGATTACCTTACGAAAGGGCTTGGTGTGACAACTTTTCAGAAGAACATCTCTAAGTTGGGCCTTTTGGATTGCTATTGAGCCTCAACTTTAGGGGGGTTGATACAAATATGTGTAAAATATGTATGATTATATTTATTAGTTCATGAAGTTAGTTGGGCCCACTTTACTTGGGCTGTTTAGAGTTTTGTTAGGGTTATTGAGTTTTATAGATTGGGCTTCTTCATGTATATTGGGTATGTATCAGATTACTTGAATGATAAGAGGCTTACGGGTTTAACCCACTTTTAGCTACCCGCCTTCTCAAAATTCTTGATTCTGCAAAATAATATTTGAGTTTTCAAAATTATTTTTCATATATTATAGAGATTAAAAAAAACACACTAATTAGAATTTTCTTATCTATAAATATTTTATAATGCACAAGAATCACTTGAGAAGAATGATGAGCTTGTTAAATTTTGTTTGTTATTTTTATGTTCACTTAACAATTTTAACTAATTGTTTTTGGAAACAGGTTTTGAGAACAAAAGAATAAAAAAATTTTGTTTGAATAATTTTTTTCTAAAATATGTTTAAAAACAAAAAAAAAGAATTTGTTTAAAAAAAGGTTTTAGAAAAAATTCAAAAATACAAAAAAACAAAAATATGTTAGAGAGAAAAGAGAGAAGAAAAAGGAGACAAGAGAGAGAAGATCGAGAAGAGAGGGGAGAGAGAGAGAGCAGAAAGAGGGGAGACAAAGCAGTGAAATGAGAGAGAAGAGATATAGGGAGGAGAGAAAGGAAAGAAATAAGAGAGACGAGAGAGAAGAAGAGAGGGGAGAGAAAAGAGAGAGTGCATCAAAAAATTACAAAATTATCATTATTGAGAATATAAAACAACAATTCAAAATATCTTTAAGTTGTTTTGATTTTATTGTTTTTAAAACACCTATTTGATTTTTTAAAAAACAAGAAGACAAAACGCTTCTTTCAAAAAAAAATTTTACAGTAAAACTGCTTTTAGAAAATAAAATCAAACAGTCCTATAATCTATAAAACAAATTTGATATGATTAAAAAAGGGGAGAGAGAGAGAGAGAGAGAGAGAGAGAGAGAGAGAGAGAGAGAGAGAGAGAGAGAGAGAGAGAGAGAGAGAGAGAGAACCTCTTGACCAATACATGTATGCAAGATGAAATATCATGTCAGCTCTTGTTGTTAAATACTTGGACATCATTAGTTTTAAGAAATTGAAATTAATTGAAAATATATTGATATAATTGATACAAAAATAAAATTCAAGTCATAATTTAAACATACGTCAAAGTCAATGGTATAAAAAGATACTTTTGCTCAATAAATAATTTGTGCTTAGGGTCGAAATTGACTTAAACTTGAAGCATCCAAAAATTAAAAAAAGTAGAGCATGTTATTAATTTAATCTTTGAAAAATTATACTTAATTTAACTTAATTCTTGAAAGATTAATTATTTAGTTTAGTCCTTGAAAAATTGTAAAATGTTTCCATTTGATCTTTTTTGTCACTAAATCTCATATTTATTATTAAAATATTGAAAGGGATAAAATTAAGATAAACATAATTATTAATGACTAAAATGTTATGCTTTTTTTAAAAAAAACCCAAATTATAAAAATTTAATTTTTTAGAAACTAGTTTGGTAAGAGTAAGATACTAATTTAGTACTTGAAAGATTATAATTATCTAAATTTGGTCTCCAAAAGATCAAGTAACTCAATTTATCTCTTAAAAGATTGTATTGTCTTAATTCAATGATTTTTTATTTTTGTTGCTAAATCACTAAATTTGATATTGTTACCAAATATAAAATCTTTTATTGTTAAAAGTTACTTTGACAATAAAAAAAATTGAGACAAACACAATCTTTCATTAACTAAATTTAGAGCATTGTAATCTTTTATAGAACAAACTAGTAATTTACTAAAGGAGAAAATTTAGGTATAGTTATTATATTTTTACTATGGGGTTTTCTAATCAAAATAGAAAAAAGTGGTTTGAAGCAATAATTATTTATATTTTTTACAATTTGGCATATATGATTATTTTTAAAAAATAATGTATTCATATTCTATAATTAAGAGAGAATTTAATAACAAAGATTTAATGAGATGAATATGCATATGTAATCTAGTGGTATACTCAAAGGATAAGTTTATGGGCTGCAAGAGCTTGAACTCCGTAACCATGCAAACCTACTCAAAGCGGTCCAACGGTTTAAAAATCAACTTCTCGAAGGTTTTTCATTACTAAAATATTAAAATAATACTTTAGTCTACAGCGTTAGAAATAGGCCACGTGTCCAATGAAAAAGTTAGGGCTGGCTTTGGAGGACCGTGGCAACCGCGTTCTTATTTCTTGACTCGAGTTTTCTCATTCCCCCCCCCCCCCCCAAACACACCTTTCGCCGACTTGTCTGCACCTTGCCTTTGCCTTTCTCCAAACTTCGGCTTCCGCAGGATCTCTCAGGTTTTCTCACGCGAGAAACCAAAAGCTTCAGAAATGGCGTCATTCGATGAAGCACCTCCTGGTAATGCCAAGGCCGGAGAGAAAATTTTCAAGACCAAATGTGCGCAGTGCCACACCGTCGACAAAGGTGCCGGTCACAAGCAAGGTAACCTCTCTTACCATGTCTTTCTCTTTTTCTTCTTTTCGCGTCTGTGTTCTATTTGGATTTTAGTGTTTGCAGATTGAATTGTGATTGGATCTGTGTTTTCTTGATTGCTTTCGTCTAGGTGTCAAATAGGTGTCAAAATTGCGTAGCAGCTCGAAGTTTTCGAGATCGACGATTTGTATCATAATTTAAAAAGAAAAACACGCAATTTGACTCCCGAAAATATACCTTCGATATGTTGTCTTAAGATTTATTCTCTTTACGTTATTTAATTTATCAGATTATGACTTGTTGCCATATTCCAATTTCAAAGTTGTAAATATCTATATTTATGCCTTGTATGTTTTCAGGAAAAAAAAATTGAAAATAACCATTGCAAGCAGTATTCTTTTTATTATTATTTTTTTTAGAAGTTGAAAAGATGTTTATAGGAACAGCAATCAAACGGGGTTACAAAGGCTACGTTTGTGTAAACAACTTATTTAACATTTTAGTGTTTGCAGATTGAATTGTGATTGGATCTATGTTTTCTTGGTTGCTTTCGTCTAGGTGTCAAATATTGCGTAGTAGCTCGAAGTTTTCCAGTTCGACAATATGTAACATATTTTAAAAAGAACAATACGCAATTTGACTCCCGAAAATATACCTTCGATATATTGTCTTAAGATTTATTCTCTTAGGTTATTTAATCTATCAGATTATGACTTGCTTCCATATTCCAATTTCAAAGTTGTAAATATCTATTTTTATGCCTTGTTTGTTTTCAGGGAAAAAAAATATTTAAAATAACAATTGCAAGCAGTATTCTTTTCATTATTATTTTTTTAGAAGTTGAAAAGCTGTTTATAGGAACAACAATCAAATAGGGTTACAAAAGCCCTGGCTAAACAGCTTATTTAAGTACAATGCTTTATGTGAAAAGTTTTTATATTATAAGCTCCTTTTAAATTAAGTTATTTAATGTTTAAATACATACTTAAAGAATCGTTCTTTAAATTTTATAATTATGAAGGGCTTGATTTTCATGAAATTTCAAATTATGATTGGAGATATATTTGTTTTGTAAAAGTGCAAAATCAACTTCTCAATCATGTTAATTTGAGTTTTCGCACAAGGCTTTTTTAAGAAATTTAAAAAGTTGGCTTCATAAAATTAGCTAAAAATAGTTTTTTGTGATTAATAAGTTACTTATTAAAGCTTATCAAGTACTCATACTAGTAGAGAAACTCTAATAAGCTATAAGCTATGCTATTCAAATGGGGTCGAAGTTCCTAAAAACTTTGGCTTGTTCTTTTGATGTAAGAACTGAGAAAGATTTGGTAAAAGCAAGAATTTGTCAAGCCATGAAGATCAATATCAAATTAGCAACAAATAAAAGAACCTTAGCAATGAAATGATTTCATGTCCCTATCAGGATTAGGAATTATGAAATATAAAATTGGCCATTTGACGTCATTGACTTGGTTACTGAAGGCCAGGATACTTCAGATTCTAACAGTAATCTTAAATTACAAAATAGGAATTATTCTTTTTGTATCAAGTTTGACTTTGAAGGACACTCTATTCTATTGTAATTTTGTTCAGAGAAAGGGCAGCATTTGAAAGCACAGAACTGTAAACAAATTGCTTTCCAGTTTATAGAGGTGTTGGTTATAAATTAGTTTGGTTCAACTCATTACTAAAGATTTCGAAATTAATTAACTACTTTTCATCTTGAAAGTCTTAGCTCTTAAATGAAAAAATAAATATAAGTTCTAGTTTCTTCTTTATTACATTTAAAGTTTTATCGAAGTTTTATCAAACACCAGTGTCTCACCTGTGGGATATGAGGAAAAAAAGATAACAGATAAGTATTTTTCTACACTCTTAATTTTTTAAAATTGCACCAATATAGCTCTAAAATTCTGGCTTCTGCTTTTTTAACTTCTCAAGTTTATTAAACACCACTTAGATTTTGGGCCTTGTCAACAGCTTACTCTGGCAGATGAGAGACAAAAGATATCAGAGAAATACTGATAGGAGCAGCAGGGTTAATATAGTAATTTCTAAGAGATATTGAAAATAGATGAGAATCAGGATATTGACAAGTATCTTAAACAATCAACTTCTCAATATTTAGCCTGTGTGGAGTGGACTAACCTCCAATGACAAAATAAATTCTAATTGACAGATGATGTGCCTATCCGCAACTAATGGAAATTTATAGGAAACTAAAGGCCTAGGAAAGAGTTATAACTGAAGCTAAAAACCAGGGATATCCATAACAGAAAGATAATCCAAATTAAAATAAACTGAAATAAAGATTAGGTCTAATAAGTAGGAACTAATCTAGATAAAATATAACAGTAGGTACTGCTCTTCCGCATCTGCTGAGATAATGCTGTTGGTGGTGAATAACCCTTGTAAAAATGAGTAACAGCCCTTGCTTATTGCTGCATGACTCGGGCAAAGTCCAGCAGATGTGCAGATGATGTGGCAAAGCTGCCACGTGGCATCCTAAAATAGGTACGAAGTGGTGGGGTTGTATTAAAAACTTTTCTACCTTTGCAATTATAAAATTTTACTGATGTATAGTCTCCTTATGCATAAAGTTTGTGGTTAAATTGGAAGTGCTCAACCCTGTATTTAAAACTATAGGGTTGAGCATAGACCAAGTTGAGCCGAGCCAAGCCAAGCAATAACTTGTACAAGCGAACTAAATATAGTAGGTTTGGGTGGCTTGTTTAAATTTAAATAGGTCGGTCTAATTTTTGGCTATATAATTCTTACAACTTTAGTTTAGGCTGTCGGTTTGGCTGTGTATATAGTACCAAGTACCCACCAAACAAAGTGAAGCCACCTCTCCCAATGTTCCATATCGAAATATCACCCATAGTCATAAAAAATGTCACATCTTTGCCAGCTCTCTTGATAGAGCTGGTCATTGATAGAGATCAATGACATCGTACGATCTATGTAGCCGAACCTACCTAGTGGAGGCTTTGTTGTTGTTGTTGTTGTTGTTGATTTGCCAGCTCTCTTCTTGATCTCACTGCTTACTAAATGTCAATCATATTTCCCTCTCCTGAATTTTTTTTTTTTTTTCTTCTTTGCCAGCTCCTTATCTCCATTATGGATTTACTTTCGGATTTCTAGCCCAAAACTCATCAAGTTGCAGTCTCACTTTCTGTTGCATGTTTCTCTCCCTGCATACATGCTGGTTTTGTTTAACCAAGTTTGGTATCTGGATCACACCCAAGTATTGCTAAGCAAACCTACCTGTGTCTGCCACCTTGGGTAACAGTTATCATGAAATATCATACAAATTAGTCTGTTCCATTCTTATGTTTTACATTGGAGATTTTGATATTCAGCCACTACTATTTTGGTGTACACACACATGGGCATCAATATTTGCATGTATTGATGTCTGAAATTTTTACTTTTCAACTCTCTAGATCTGAAACTTCCAATCAAATCTGACCAAAGAAATGTTTTGATGTCAGATAGTTTAGCTTGGGTTCCCTCACCTAATTAATCTGCCATAGTGGAGTTTTTATTTATTTTTTTGGCCCCTGACAATTTGTTTTAGACTTTTAGTGCAATGTGGATCTTATTAGGGATGCTGTCTATGTCAGTTTCCTTTATAATGTTCTGCAGTGCATTAGAATTTATTGAAAATACGTTGGATTTATGATTTTAAGGCTTTTTAATTCTGCCCTTGGTTCAACAAGAAAGCTTTCCCCACTGTTCGGATTACTTTCTTTTCTTCTTTTTTTTTTTACCTTGAAATTAATTTTGACATTCTATAATTCTTTTAATTCTTATTTCTTTCTTCTGCATTTAAATTATATGTTATTGTTACGAATAGTCCAAATAACTTTTGTAATTAGATTATATCTATGTTGAAATGCTTCCTTTTCATTGTTTTTCTGCAAGTTTTAGACACTGGCTTGGATTTTCTTTTGTTAGTTTTTGTTTCATTGCTCGCATATGTTTTATCTTGTGGCTATCATTGTTTTGGCATTGATTTTAGGATAGTTTCTTTTACATTGTATAAGTTTTGTCATTTGATAAAATTTCTCATTTTCGTTCTGTCTCCTCTCCTTATATTGTATCTCATGTACTGTCTTAATGACAAATCTGCTTTATTTGTTGTCAAACTTAGGACCCAATCTTAACGGTTTGTTTGGAAGGCAGTCTGGCACTACTCCTGGATATTCCTACTCTGCAGCTAACAAGAACATGGCTGTGATTTGGGAGGAAAAGACTCTATATGACTACTTGCTTAACCCCAAAAAGGTAGGAAAATTGAATAAATAATTGTGTCAAATGGCTTTTCCTGGCCTTCGCAAATCTAAGTATGAATTCTAATTTTACAATTAAACAATCCTAACTAACCTATTGAAGTATCTGGTTCATTTGCATCTAGTTTATTTATTTCTCATTGCGGATTTAGTGTTTTCTGTTGTAATTAAGACTCAAAGAGTTGTGCTGGGTCTAATTCTGTGTTAACGCTGGAAATATTTTTCCTGTGTCTTGGCTGATGTATTCGCTTTTTTAAAATCTTGTTTTGCAGTATATTCCTGGGACTAAGATGGTATTTCCTGGCCTTAAGAAGCCACAGGAACGGGCTGACCTTATAGCATATTTGAAAGAATCCACCTCACAATGATTATATCTTCAGTCTTCACACATTCAGTTATGCTGTGTTCATGAAGTTTGAGTTTGAATTCCCGGACATTAGGTTTTTTGGCCCTTGGCAAATAAAGTAGACTGATATTTTTCGCAATGCTATTTTGTCCCTCTAGCATTGCTGCTCATTACTTCTCGAGAGGTTGCCGTATAATGGCAGACGCAACTTGTGATCAATTTAGCTGTTGAAACTTCATTATCAATATTTGGTGAACTGTGAAGCACAATTAATTCTTCCACTGCAAAAGTGAAATTATTGTTTTGCAATTTCTTCCCTTGGTTTCTGGTGTGTACAGAGAAAGAACCGAAGGCAAGATGAGAGAAAACTAGAGAAATGAGGGAATAGAATACTCCTCTCTGATTACGGCTTCAGTAATGGCTCTGTTACGCTTCTTGACAATTTTTTTTTTTTAAAATAGCCTAAGGTACGAGGTCTTTGCTTGGAATGGGATCTGGCCAACTATCTGGAGGATGTAGGGGTGTGGTCTGTGTAGGATTAAGACATTTTTTCAGCTAAGAGCATTTCTATTGGGAGTTTTTAAAGGATTTTTAAAAATAAAAATAATTTTTTATTGAGTTTTATTATTAGAATTTGTTAGTGTAGTTCACATGTAAAAATCGTTTAATAGAGAGTTATTTGTGAGATTTATTTATTAGTTTGTTTTTGTATCATTAAAATAGAAAATTGTTTAGAGTAATAAAGAGTTATTTAAAGATACTTAAAAGTAATATGAATAACTTATTAGAACCTTTTATCGTGAAAAATTGAATTTGCTATAGAGGTAATATTAGATATGCTTTAAGAATTCTGAAAATTTGAGTTTGCCATAGCTTCGGTAGGTGGTTTGAGAACATAAGCTGCCGTACCAATCTTATTTTCTATTGAGTAAGGGCTGAAATATCTTGGTGCCAGCTTTTGATTAGATCTGGGGGCCCAAAGACCTTTCAACTCCTGTTTTTGTCAGCGTGTTGCTTTGAGATTGCAATACTCTTGACATTAGTCTCTAAACACCTATTGAGTACCTCCGTTTGACCATTAGATTGGGGGTGGCAAGCAGAAGATACTGAATTCCAAGTCTTGCTAGGAATTCCTTCCAAAAATTGCTCACAAGGATTGGGTATCTATCTCTTACAATGTTAGTTGAAGCCCCTAGAACTTGTGGACATTGTTAACGATATTTTCAGTCACTATTAATGCTGTATAAGGATGTGATGTGACCGGCACAGAGGATGAAGATGGTTCGCCTCCGTCAGCCCTGCGCCAAGACATACTATCATTTGTCTAACATTGGGTTCATGCATCATTTTCAGAAAATGCCAACCAACATTTAAGGGAGAACATAACAAAACTCAACATACAAGAAATCCGGTTTCCATTGCTTTCCAACGTGAATTCATACATAAGAGAGTTCAGCACTCCTAGCGTATGTAGTTCCATACAAACAGAAGAATATCATGTTTACAAAAGAATACATCACAAGACCGAAATACCTAACCCAATGACCTGGGGAGCACATGAAGGACAAAACACCAAAAGCCATTGCCATACCCTCACGAACAAGGATGATAGCTTCATAGCTACATTGTCCAACTATGCCACCGAAGACAGACTTGGATTCTCGCTTCTATATGAAGCATGTTAAGATGAAAGGGTGAGTTTACATAATTGAGTGAGTGATAATAATATCATAACACGGGAACGAGACAAGTGGGGCACAAGGAGGTTCTCAAAACATAAAGACTTTAGTTAAACGAGTAATTGAAACTAGAAAATTAAGTATAAACAGATGAAATAGAAAATGAGGTGTGTGTCATATAACTCCATACAAGTTAAAATTATAAAAGGGTTTTGAAAATGTGAATAAAATTGAGTGTGACGGGGCCAGTCTAGCCAAACTTCAACCAACATGAGCTCAAAACCCAATATAGGTAAGTAACCATACACCCCCACATCTGGACGTTACACATTGCTGTCCTTAGAGTGGTAGTAATCAACATTTGTCAGAGTAATCGCACATGAGTGTCTCATATTGCCATCCTAGTGTGTCAACAAATGACTTTTTTTAATGTTGGGTACCCATTTTATTTTTAAATGTTGTAAATAAAGTGTATGTATTTCAAAAGAGTATTATTAAGTCCCATGTCAGACTAAAACTAAAAAGGGATGAAGCCTTATATATGTGAATGTGATGATGGACTCACAAAAAGTCAAAGAAAGAGTTAGATTTATGTGCTCACCCTCTCGGATTAATGCAGTACAAATTAGTCATTTTCCCCTCTCCACGCAAGATAGATTAGGTGTGGACTTTATTTTACTTTTCTATGAAATAAAATAATTTAATTTATTTAATTAAATTTCGTACTTATCTAAAAAGGTTAGTATTGCATCAGATGTGGTCTTATCTATTCCTATTTTTAGGCATTTCAAATTAATTTATTTTTTAAATTAATATTGCTTCTTATCTTAACTGACCACTATCTAATTTGTTACTGAACATAATCTTCATATTACATTTTTTAATTATTACTCAATTTTGAATGTATTTGTTTTTTGGGAAATATCTATCCCACTATCTCTGTCACGCCGAAAACACATCTTCTCCTAGGCTTTTAAGCTTTGAAAATTTTTTGAGTTCTTATTGGGTTACAATATTTTTCTACTATCTACTGTTCTATTGTATGATCTTATCAAAAGGACTTATTTTATCCTAGGAAAAAAGTTATCAATCTTTCCTTAAAGACAGTGTCAATCAGAGCATGAATCAGGTTAAGTTAATTCACTATAACACACGTATGTCGTCCTTTGAGAGGACAATTCGCTTATGCACTTATGTCACCCACTCGCCCCTCAAGGAGGTGATTTAAGTGCAAGCAGAGCAGGATTGAGTTATACATTTTGTCTAATAGAGGGGAGAGATAGAGAGTCACATGGAGGGATATAACTAGTAGAGAGGCAAGAAGTAAGAAACTTAAGAGCATCTACAATTGTGATTATTAAGGATTTCTTAAATTTAAGAGCCGGTTCTTATTTCGGTTCACTACTGTAGTTCGCCACGCTAGCTGCCATGCGTAAGAACTATTCTTATATGAGAACCGTTTCTTATATAAAAAGTAATAATAAAATAATCAACTCACAATAAATGTTAGTAGAGAGTAATAAATATTAAAGTAGTAAAAAATTGATTATGAAACATATTTGTGAGTTTTTAAGACGTTCACTACTAGAATAGAGAGTTGCTTAAAGTAGTGAACAGTTGCTTAAATTGATGTGGTACTGTAAAACCCACAATAAAAACCCAAATAATATTCATCACTGTAGATGCTCTAAATATATAAACCCCGCCACAAACATACACATGAACATTTAGTAACTTTGAACATGAATTCCTAAATTTTCAAACTAAAGGAAAAATAAAGTAATCAAACTTTCGGCTACCCACTGTAAAGAATGCATCTAGTTTATTAAATATGGATATGGACGCAGGTTAGTATATTAAACTTAATATATATAACATGATATCAGTCCAATCAGCATTATTGTATAATCTAAATATTTTATACTGTTATTTTTAAAATTAATCAATAGTTGTTAATTTTTATTTTTAAGTTTTAAAAATAAAACTTCAATTAACAACTTAAAAATAAGTTGTTAAATATAGACTACCTAATAAATATATAATAACTTGCGTCAATATCCATATATTGACGCAAGTTAGTATATTAAACTAAATATATATATATATATATACATATATATATATATACATATATATATATATATATACATATATATATATATATATAACATGATATCAATCCAATCAGCAATATTGTATAATCTTTTGTTAATTTTTATTTTTAAGTTTTAAAAATAAAACTTCAATTAACAATTTAAAAATAAGTTGTTAAATATATACTACCTAATAAGTACATAATAACTTGCGTCAATATCTCTCTATACTAACTTGCTTCATTTTTTAAGAATTTCAATTCAACCCAAAAATTACATTAATTATTTTTGACCCTACATTTTTATTTTATTTTTCAGATTAGTCCTTAGAATTTTGGAGCTGAAATTGTGGTTAAACTCCATTTTATATTTATCTTTTCATTTTAATCCTTGGCAAAATTGTATACGTCCTCTCTGAATTTTGTTTGTTGTTGCACCAAATGACTATAGAATGCGCATATTAATGAAGAAGACGATCTTTCAGTCTTTATTTTATCCATTCAAATTGACTGTGAATGTTTATTTTAACCTTTATTTGTATATTTCTTTTTATCTAAGTTTATTAATCTTATTCTGCTAACAATTCAAGGGTACTATTTAAATAATTCATAATAAAAATCATTGAAAATATTGAAATTAAAAATAAATAATAAATGAATTGATTCTATTACAATATTAATATAATTCATTATATTATATTTAAATATGAGTGAAAATTAAATAATTAAACATTACACTTTTAAAAGCTAATATATGTATATTTTCAATCATATAATAATAAAACAATAATTTAAAAAATTATTATTAGCACATACATTTAGAAAAAATAAAAATGATAATAGATTAGAATCACCAAAAAAAGTGTGTTTGGAATGGCGTTTGCCAGACCCAATGCGTGACTACAATGGAGAAAATTGATTTTGCACTTAATTTGTGTTATTTGGTTATGAGGTAGACAAAATAAACAAAATCGATTTTCCTTCTAAACATAGGTTTTGACTATCATGAATGAGAGTAGCTTCTACTCAAAATCAATTTTCCTTCACCATGTGTGCTCTCTATTTCATCTCCTCTCATCTTTCTCATTTTTCTGTGATAGAGTGCTTCGGGAGAGAGAGAGCAGCCAAGAGAAAGAGGGAGAGAGAGCCAAGAGAAAAGTGGGGTGGGGAGAGAGAGAGAGAGAGAGCCAAAGAAAAAAAAAAAAAAAGAGCAAGAAGAAAGAACTAAAAGAAAAAAAAAAGCAATACAAAAAGAAAGTCACCATGGCTAAGAAAAATGGAGGGAGGGAGAGAAAGACGTAGTCTCTCATTGTGTGTGAATTGTGAATGAAATTGGGAAACTAGAGGGACACGTGGCGTGAATTTAGGATGGCACCACTATTTTTTTCGGCTGAAATAATAAGGAAACATCTCATAAAATTTTTTATTTCATCTAAGTCCATAGAAACTTAAGAAAAAATTTGATTTTTTCCCCAAATAAGAAGTGAAATTTTTATTCCCTCTTTTCTAAATTTTTCCTTTTTAATTGGTTATACATCAAATAGTTAAGACAAAAAAAATTAAATAATTAGTATTTCAATTAATTGTTGAAATTATTTTGAATTAATAATAATATTGAAATTATTTATTTAATTAGTTGATTAATAACTACTTAATTTTCTTTGTATAATTAATAATAATATTGAAATTAAAGACACTTTTTTAAAGGACATCAAGAAAAAAATACGTGATAGTGCAAAACATGAATCAAAGTGAATAAATTGAAATTTTTATAGGGGTTAATTTTAACAAAGAAAAAAATAAATTCTCAAACTAGAGACCTTGATAAAGTAATAGAAGAGTTTATATCAAGCAAAGGACAAAAGAAAATTTCAGCTAGGGATCTCAGTGAATAAACAAAAAAGTTATGGGTCAGTGGTGAAATTAAAACAAAATCTGGTTTAAATTATTAATTCATTTTGTTTAAAAGTTAATTATATAGATACTTAGTTCATTTTAATTATAATGGATGCTTAGTTCATTTTGTTTAACACTTAATTATTAATTAAAAATTAGTCAATAATTCATTTTGTAATTAGTTCATTTTAGGCCCACTTGTAGCCTACATATTGAGCAAAAAAAAAAAATAGATTATTTAATCATTGATGTAATTACATAGTTTAAATTAAAAATATATATATATTATGACATCTATTTTTTAATTACTTTTTTTGTATTTAACTTGATGTGAGAAATTAAATAAGTTTAAATGAAATAAAATAATATAATATTCATACTCTTTCTGGTAATTACACATGCAAAAGTACTTCTGTTAACCAATATCGAAACGAAATTTATTTTTTAAAATTACTTTTCTGATAACAGTTTCCAAATATAAATCACATTCATGTAAAATCAATTATGCTCAAACTTATGTTTATCCAACAAGTTTCCAAACACTCCCAAAGTCCTCTTTGTTTTGCTTTTGGCATGGATGACAATTACTACCTGACGTAGTTCAATGACTGGTTCAAGGCTTCTTCTCTCATATTGGGAGTTGATCCAGGTGTTCGATTGATCTTCAACAATTTGGTTCTGTTTAATCTCTTTGATGTGATGGAACGCTGGAAGACTATGCAATTTAATGAGGATGAAAATGAAGTGGTTTATGCAAGTGGATATGCAGAATGTTTCACATCAAATGAGGTTATGTCAAGTGGGATCTTTGTGGACAGAATCTCCCTTCAATTTGGGTGCTTCTCATAAGATGATTAAGCAAATATGGAAGTTGAGGCATGGTGTGGAAATAAAAGAGATAAGAAAAAAAAAACATTTCATGTTTCAATTTAGTCATGAAAAGGATAAAGTAAGAGTGATGCAAAGGGCTCCATAGTGGTTTGAGAAAAAGGTATTAGCATTGGGGGAGTTTGATGGTGTTGCTCGTCCTTCGAATTTATGACCTATGTCCACACCTTTCTAGGTATGCATTTAAGATTTACCTTTTAATCAACAGACAGACATTCACTACGGCGAAATCATTTAGGAATAAGATTGGTGAGTTTATGGATTGAGATGATTCTAAAGAGGGGCATAGGGGAGGTTTCCTTTGTATTAAGAGTATCATTGAATTGGGAGAAACCATTCAAAAGGGATCCTTAATAAAGACTGCTAGTGGTCAAATTATAAAAGTGTTCTTCAAATTTGAAAGACTTCAAGATTTCTACTATGTTTGTGGAAGAATGGGCCATACCACCAAGGACTGTTTAGATAGAGATGATTGAAAGATGATAATGAGGAAATTCAGAGTAATTACAACAATTGGTTACGAGCATCTCCTTTAAAGAATTTCAAAACTGACACAACGGTGAGAAAGTAGGTGTTACCTACTTGTGCACTGGCATCTCCTTCCACTTCTGACATTCGATTATCTAAGAAGCCCAATGCCAATGACTGTGCAGTTAATGTTGCAAAAGGAATTGGGAATGAACTAAAGAAGGTTGATGGTTATACCTTAGTTACACACACTATTCCACCAGAGAAGGAACGTCTCACACAAGGGGACGATGATGTAGTTGATTCATTGGTTTTTTCACATGTACGTGGTGCCTTTAAACATATTGGGATACATGAAATGGTTAGTGGGTTACGTGGATGGAAATAAACAAAAGGCGAAGTACTTACTATTGAATTTTCAAAGAATAGGGAAGTAGTAAAGGGAAAAGTAAAATTAATTGAATCTCGGAACCACGGGTCCAACAAAATATGTCAGCATCTCAACCTTCTAATCTAATCAAAAGAGGTAATGGTTCAATGTTGAAACAAAGTTATAGGAAGATTGTGAAGCTGGATAGAAGGTTGAATGCAAAAGACAAATTATTAGATGTGCCTGTGGGTACCTTGATGTCAAATTTGGTGGTGAAGAAGATGACTCTTCATGAGGACATTTCTGTTATAGCAGTGGGAGCAGTGAAACTACCCCGCCGAAAGCCATGAAAATCCTAAGTTGGAATTGTCGTGAGTTAGGGACCCCACTAGCAATTAAAGCCTTGAGAAAGCTAGTTAGGAAATTCACTCCCCACCTTATTTTTCTCTAAGAGACGAGATTACAAAACAAAGAGATGGAGAAAATTAAGTTTTCTTTAAATTTTCATGGTATGTTAAATGTTGACTGTTTGGGTTCTTTTAGAGTGAGCAATATAGCTCTGTTATGGACACATGGATGGGATGTCAATTATTTTCATGCTCACCAAATCATATTGACATTCATATTGTGGAAGATAAAATTGGTACTCCTTGGCGTTTTACAAGAATTTATGGTTTTGTTGAAGAATAGTGGAAATGTAAGATATGATCTTTTACTAAGGACACTTAATGCTCAGTTATCTTTACCTTGTTTATGTGCAGGGAATTTCAATGAAGTAGTCTATTCTTTAGAGAAGAAAGGTGGTGTGCAAAAACTTTTCAACAATTACAAGATTTTAGAGATGTTGTTGATGCTTGTGGTTTTCAAGATATGAGTTTTGAAGGGTGCCCTTTTACATGGTTTAATGATCGTGCAGATTCTGATAGTATTCAACTTATATTAGATAGAGAATTTGCTCACGACTCCTTTTTGCAACAATATTCTTGGTACAAGGTGATTCATGGAGAACGTTTATGTTCTGACCATAGCCCACTATTCATTTAGGTGGAGGAGTCAGAGACTACTGTGAGATGTAAACAAAGGCCTATTTTAAGGTTTGAGGAGAGTTGGACAACAAAAGTAGGCTGTGATGAAGCTATCAGGGAGGTCTGGAGACAAGTGGACTCTTTAAGACATAATTAAGTGGGAGTCTAACGTCGTCTATTAAATCAAAGTTTCATGAAAGTTGATGATTTTAAGAAAAAGGTGCAACATCTTGAAAGAGCTCTTGAAATTTCACAAGCTCTTCCTCCTTCGCCATATAATTTGTCTCATCAAAGAAGTTTTTGCAAGGAAATAAATGATTTGTTAGGAGCAGAAGAAATCTTCTGGAGATAATGTTCATTATGCTATAAGTTTTAATGATAACAAATGTGTGAAAATTGTAGTTTTGATGATGACAAGTATGTGAGAAGTGTATTTCATATATGTCTCTTATGTGCTACAAGTTAAGCATGCTTATATTATTCAATATTTAATGCTTTATATATGAATCATGCTCTTTACAATGATTTGGACTAATTACTTGGTTTAAGAGTAAAATATCCTTTATATAGGTTGGTTCAAAATAATAAGAGTGAGCATTGGATTTATGATAATAGAATATCAACATCATATTTTACTTAAGAAATAACAAGAAAGACAAATGCTCTAAGAAATGAAGAATTTGAAAATTTGAAGATTTGAAATTTTGAAAAATTAGTTGCATCAAAATAGCCAATGAGCTTGACTAGATATATTTACAATAGGCTAAGAAGTTTTATGTGAAATTCAATGATTTATATTTACATTTATTGGCTCAATGGATCTTGAATAAAAAGCATGTTTTAAATTAAAAAATAGTGAGATATGAATTTTTACAAAAACTTGATTTTGACCTTTGATCACCATTTTTATCATATCTAATAAAATAATAAATTTGTGAATGAAACTTATGTCATTTGAAACTAGACTCAAAGAGTTTTCTAATGGTATATTATTTACTTAAAAGAAAGTTTAAATGACAAAGTTATGAATATTTAAAGTAAACTTGTAATCAGCAAGTCGACTGGTAGTACCCGGAAGTCTATTGCTCACTGTTTTGGTAATTACTCCTAAACAATAAAGAATATTTTACTGTAACTTGTCTCATTTGAAATTAGACTTAAAAAGTTTTCCAATGATATATCATTTGCCTAAAATGGAGTGCAAATGAGAAAGTTGTAACTGTTCAAAGTGGACCTTAAACTTGCTAGTCGACTAATAGCTTCTAGAGAGCAAGAGATTGACTGCTAGACCCCTGGAGGTCGACTAGTTGCCTATAAAATCTATATAACAGCCATATTTAAGTCAACGATCGACTGGTAAGCTGGAGCAATCAACCAGTACGTGTCAGAAATGCTTTTTTTAAAGTAAATAATGACTCTTTTTGGTCTCTAACAACTATATTTCAAAGAACCATATATATATGACTTCAGAAATATTTTTTTATGACAGACTCAAGTTTTATAATGTGATATTTCATTTGTTTTATTATCCTTAAGAGAGATACAAATATCATTAAGCTAACACTTGTATAATCTCTATCATTTGAATTTTTAGATCTTCATCTTGTATATCTACTCTTAAAAAGAGCTTGTTTGAGCAATCTTTTTCTTCCAAATGATTTGTAAGACAAGGGTAGTCCATCCCTTAAGAGAGAAACCAAGAGTGAGGAATCTCTTGGAGTGATTTACTCTAGGAAGAGAAAAGTGCTTTGTTTTAGAGAGAGAAACAACTCTAATTTGAGTTGGGAATTGTAGAAGCTTACAAGTTCCCGATTAAACTTGTGGAGATAGTGAAAAATTTTAAAGGGAAGTCTTAAGGACTGGATGGATGTTTGGAATTGAAGCCGAACCAAGATAAATCTTTAAGTTTGCTTTCTCTATCCATATACTCTTTGCATTTCAAGTTGATTAATTGATGATTTATTTTTAGTTTGATTTTTGCCTCAAGTATTGATCAATTATTGCTTGATATATTTCTTTAAATCTATTTTGAGTTAACTAATTGTTGTTTGCTCTATCTTCCTTAAAATCATCTTCTTTAGAAGTGTTATTGGAAAGATTTTTGAAAATAACTCATGTTTTGTATAACATCAAATTCACCCCCTCTTGGGTGTAGTTGCCTTATCTAACACGTTCTAAAGTTGATTGGCTTAAAAATGGTGACAAAAATACAAGATTTTTTCATCGAAAAGTTTCACAACGAAGGAGTAGGAATGCTATTAGAAGGCTATAAGACAAGGATGGTTTGTGGAAGGACTCTTTTGATGATTTATAGAACATTATGATTGACTTCTACTCCAACTTGTTTAAGGGAGGGGTATTGTAAATGTAGATACATGCTATCAACTCATTTAGAGAAAATTATCACCACAAATGGCATCCCCTTTTTTGTGCCATATACGCCTCAAGAGGTATGTGATGCTTTATTGAGTATGAATCCAACTAAAAATCTGGGTCTAGATGGTTTCTGTGCACTCTTCTAATAAAAATATTGGGATATTGTGGGTGATGATGTGACTCAGATTATTCTACAAATCCAAAATGAAAACTGAGATCCGACTAAATTCAATCATACTTATATTACTTTGGTTCATAAAATGGCAAGATCTGAAGTTGCTAAAGATTTTTAGACCATAAGCTTGTGCAATTTGGTAATGAAGATTGTTACTAAATGTTTAGCTAACATATTAAAAATAGTTCTTCCTAAATTGATTGGGGAGACACAAAATGCTTTTGTTCTTGGCCAGTTATGTAATACCCGTTAATTTCAGAATATAATTCGCTTAAGAGTATTTTAGAATTCTACAACGTTATTTTAGTTATTTATTTTGGTCATTTTTAATTTTCATATTTAATTGTTCTCTTTGAATATTATTTATGAAAATTGAGTTAAATGACTGGACTAAATATTTGCACAATGAGGGATATATTCTAAGAATGGTGAAATTCATGGAAAAGTGGTTTCAGAATGGTCCATTAGTCCATTTATTGTAAATTGACTGATGGGTTTGGATGTTGGATTATGGATACCCATGGGTTATTGAATAACCCATTAGAAATATTTAATATAAAGTTTCAATAGTACCCCTCATTTTTTTCACTCAGCCGAAGGAAGGCAGAAAAGCAGTTCTCTCTCAGTTCTTCAGTTTCTTCTCAAATCCTTTCCTTGATCTTCAGAAGTTCGATTATTTGTTCGGTTTAAAAGCTTTGTAAGGATCAAAGGTAAGCTTTAATCCGATTATTTTCCTTAAATTTCAGTTTATGTAGAAGATCAGAGGAGGTTTTGTTCTTGAAGATTTTGATGATAATTCATGAATCTCAGTTGTTTTAGAAGTTATATTTGAGTTATAATCGGTTAAAAGAGTTGAAATTCTGGTTTTGAAACAAGAAAGGGAAATGATGAAATTGTTAGAAATTTCTGCAAAAACCGAGTTACTGTAGCGACCAGAAATTTCGAAACAAAATCTGAAAAATTTTCTTTGGGTTACTGTAGCAGTACTGTAGTGTCGGTAGTCAACGGTACTGTAGTAGTCAACGTTACTGTAGCGAACCGGCACTGTAGCGAACCGACACTGTAGCAAACCGTTACTGTAGCAAACCGTACTGTAGCAACCCGTTACTGTAGCAGTCAGAAAATTTTACGTATTTTCGTGATTTTGTTTCCTTTCTTATGATTCCTTGTAATATATTTTACTAGGAAATTTTCCTACACAAATTCTAGTGTGGAACAAGGTAAACTTGGACAAACATCAAGGTGAGTGAATAACCTTGCTCAGCTAATTTGATATTACTAGTCAAAGTACAATATAAGTCCCATTTACAATATTATTTGGATAATAAGCAATTAATTTTTCATATGGGAGTATATGATGATCAGTAGAAATAACAGTATGAAGAAATTATTTATTTCATGAAAATTGTACTGTGTGATGAATTCTCACTATTTTATTAATGAGTAAAGATCTACGGGATCTAATACACGAGTGTGAAAGGGTTAAAGTCTCATACTACTCGGTGTATGATGTGATTTCCGGAGGGAAAACACTTGATCGATTTTCTGGATAGGTTGAAAGAAACAAACAAATGAAACCAAATCACTCAATTGATAAGCCAAAGGGCGCCACAACTAAGAGAAATGGGTTGATCTCGCCACACTCAAGAAAGAAGAACGTGAGTGATAAGAAATCTAGTTGCTCTCGCCACTAACACAAGTTAGATAAGAGAAAGAACTCAAGAATTCTCTTGAAAGCAAAATGCCAATATCTCATATATGATTCAAAGATGGTTTACAACATATGGCAAGGACCCTTTTTATAGAGGGTCTCCAAAACAAAAAGACAAAAGACTCCAACTAATGCATTAAATGCATCAACTAAAAGTCAAGTAGTGTAGGCTAAATGTCAAAGACAATAAATGTATAGGTAGCTAAAAGTCAAAGACAAGAAATGCATAGGTAATAGACTACAACTATATTCAACAAATGCAACTAACCCACATGTAATCTTTTCACACTTCTTCCACTTTCAACAATGTGGTTAAGCCCAATCCAAGCCCTTTAGCCCTTGAACGAGTTAGAGGCCCAATTGAAGTGTTCTCCCTTTCTTGGGCTGCAATTAGTCCAAGCTCTTTAACCCTTGAACGAGTTAGAGGCCCAATTGAAGTGTTCTCCCTTTCTTGGGCTGCAATGGGGTTATCCTTGATTACATCATCCTCCCCTGGTTGAAATGGATTTGTCCTCAAATCCAAGTCCTCTTTATCTTCTAAGTACGGGGAAAGATCCCTTACATTGAAAGTAGTAGAAACAGCATAGTCTTCAGGCAAATCAATTTTGTATGCATTATCATTTACCTTGTCTATGATACGGAAAGGACCATCTGCCCTTGGCATTAATTTAGACTTCCTTTGGTTTGGAAATCTTTCTTTTCGAAGATGAACCCACACTAAATCTCCAGGACTGAATTGAACAAATTTTCTTCTCTTGTTGGCAGTCTTCTTATAGATGGAGTTCTTCTTCTCAATTTGCTGTTTAATGTTTTCATGTAACTTCTTTATCATGTCAGCCTTCATTTTTCCATCTATGCATTCTCGAGCTTCAAGTGGTAATGGTACTAAATCAAGTGGGCTTAATGGATTAAATCCATAAACTACTTCAAAAGGAGAGTGTTTAGTAGTACCATGTACACTTCTATTGTAAGCAAATTCAGCATAGGCCAAGCATTCATCCCAACTTTTCAAGTTTTTGCCAATGATAGTTCTTAGCAAAGTAGAAAGCGTTCGGTTCACCACTTCAGTTTGCCCATCAGTTTGTGGGTGACAGGCAGTACTAAAGAGCAACTTTGTTCCCAACTTCCTCCATAAAGTCTTCCAAAAGTAGCTAAGAAATTTGGCATCACGATCTGACACGATACTCTTTGGAACGCCATGAAGTCTCACAATTTCTTTGAAAAATAAATTGGCAATGTGCACAGCATCATCGGTCTTATGGCATGGAATAAAATGAGACATTTTTGAAAAACGATCAACAACAACCATGACCGAATCTTTACCTCTTTGTGTCCTTGGTAAGCCTAGCACGAAATCCATGCTAACATCAGTCCAAGGTTGATCTGGAACAGGTAGAGGTGTATAAAGTCCATGGGCTGCTTCCTTGCTCTTGGCTTTTTTGCAAACAATACACCTTTCAATCACATGATGCACATCTCTAATCTTGTTAGGCCAATAAAAATGCTCTTTCAGCATCTCCAATGTCTTGGTTTCACCGAAATGCCCAGCCAATCCTCCTTCGTGAGCTTCTCGTGTAAGTAATTCCCTTATAGAACAATTTGGAATTACCAGCCTCCCTAAGCGAAATAAAAAACCTTCAGATCTATAAAATCCCTTATATGCCATTTTCTCACAAGCGAGATAAATTTCAGCAAATGTTGAATCTTCCATGTAATGGTCTTAAATAGATTCAAATCCCAACAATTTAGCATTCATCATGGAAATTAAGGCATATCTCCTTGATAAGGCATCTGCAACAATGTTGGTTTCTCCCTTCTTATACTTCAACACATAGGGAAAAGCTTCAAGAAATTCCACCCACTTTGCATGTCTTCTATTCAGCTTGCTCTGACCTTTCAAGTGTTTGAGTGATTCATGGTCTGTGTGAATTACAAATTCTTTTGGTAACAAGTAGTGCTGCCATGTCTCAAGAGCTCTAATTAAAGAGTAGAACTCCTTATCATAGGTAGAGTAGTTAAGACTGGCTCCATTCAACTTCTCACTAAAATAAGCTATAGGACGCCTTTCTTGAAGAAGTACAGCTCCAATCCCCACTCCACTAGCATCACATTCAATTTCAAAAGTCTTAGAAAAATTAGGCAAAGCCAATATGGGTGCATTGCACAATTTTTCTTTGACAAGCTCAAAACTTCGTTGGGCTGCATCACTCCATTTGAACTCCTTTCCTCCCTTAACACATTCAGTTATGGGTGCTAAGATGGTGCTGAAATCCCTTACAAATCTTCTATAGAAAGAAGCAAGCCCATGAAAACTTCTTACTTCAGATATGGTTCTTGGAACGGGTCATTCTTTGATAGCTTTCACCTTTTCTTCATCAACTCCCACTCCTTGCTGAGATACTACAAAGCCAAGAAAAATCACATGGTCTTGACAAAAGTAGCATTTTTTTAGATTAGCATAGAGTTTCTCCTTTCGCAACACTTCCAAGACTTCCTTCAAATGTTGCACATGCTCCTCATAACTTTGACTGTAGATCAAAATATCATCGAAATATACCACAACGAATTTTCCAATGAAAGATCTAAGTACATGATTCATCAATCGCATAAATGTGCTAGGGGCATTAGATAGCCCAAATGGCATTACCATCCATTCGTAAAGTCCATGCTTTGTCTTGAAGGCCGTCTTCCACTCGTCTCCCTCTTTCATTCGGATTTGGTGATAGCCGCTCTTCAAGTCAATTTTTGAAAACACCTTGGAACCATTCAGCTCATCCAACATGTCATCCAATCTTGGAATTGGGTAGCGGTATTTGATGGTGATCTTATTTATAGCACGGCTGTCCACACACATTCTCATAGAGCCATCCTTTTTAGGGACTAATAATGTAGGCACAGAACAAGGGCTCATGGATTCCCTTACATAACCCTTTTCAATCAACTCATCGACTTGCCTTTTTAGTTCCTTAGCCTCCTCTGGATTCATTCTGTATGCTGGCTTATTTGGTAAGGCAGCACCGGGCACCAAATCAATTTGATGCTCAATTCCTCTTAAGGGTGACAATCCCTTAGGTAGCTCATTCGGAAAGACATCTGTAAATTCTTCTATCAACTCCCTCACAAGCTTAGGAAGCTTTTCTGCAAGTTCTGGATTTAGCTCCTTGAGAATTAGCAATAATACAAAGTTTTCCCTTTTTATTGCCTTCTTTAACTCATTCTTAGAAGCAAAACAACTAGGCTTCTTCTCCTCGATTACATCCTCCTTCGGCTGTACTTGTATTGGCTTTAAGGGTGCCAACACAATCTTCTTTCCATCCTTCTCGAAAGCGTAGGTGTTTTTGAAACCATCATGTAGTGCTCTTCTATCAAATTGCCAGGGCCTCCCAAGTAGAAGATGACTAGCATCCATAGGGACTATGTCACACAATACCTCATCTTTGTAATTCTTCCCTATAGAGAAAGGTACCTTTACTTGTTTGGTGACCTTCATCTCGCCATGATTATTCAACCATTGCAGCTTGTATGGACGGGGATGATTGATGATAGGTAGCTTCAATTTGCCAACCAAGGTGGTTGAAGCAACGTTAGTGCAGCTCCCACTATCAATTATCACGTTACAAACTTTGCCTCCGATAGTGCACCTTGTTTGAAAAATATTCTCCCTTTGTTCTTCTTCTACCTTGGCTTGGATATTCAAGGCACGTCTAATAACCAAGGCAGCACCTTCATCAGCATACTCAACAACTTCTTCTTCGTCAGAATATTCTTCCTCTTCACATTCCTCCACAATATCTTCATCTTCACTCTCTATTTCCCCTTGTTTTTCCTTCAAGATCATCACTCTTCTATTAGGACATTCGGATGCTATATGGCCATGACCTAAGCACTTGAAGCACTTAATGTCTCGGCTTCTTTTAGAGGGCTGGTTGTCTTCTCTCTTATCCTTCCCCTTAGAACTTTCAGATTTGTTCGGCTCTTTCTTCCATATCTCCTTATTACTCCCTTTGGTAGTGTTTGAGGTTTGGGAAAGTGTTTGGAAAGGTTTACTCCCCAATGGTTTAGACACTCCATTGTTTCTTCCATAAACTCTCTTTTTCTGTCTCTCCACCTTAATTGCCAATTTAATTACATCTTCTAAGAAGACATAATTCTGCAACTCTACTAAGTCAGCAACTTCTTTGTTCAAACCACCAAGAAATCGAGCTATGGTTTGCTCTTGAGGTTCATTCAGCTCACACCGAATCATCAAAGTTTCAAATTCTTTGACATAATCTTCAACACACATGCCTCCTTGCCTCAAGCTTTGAAGCTTAAAATAAAGCTCTTGCTTGTAGTAATCAGGTACAAAACGCCTCTGCATGAGCCTTTTCATCAATCTCCAATTTCGAACTTCCTCCTCTCCATCTCTTCTTCGTTGATTCTTCAAATTTTTCCACCATAGATTTGCATAATCAGTGAATTCAAGGGCTGCAAGTCGGCATTTGGTAGCTTCTGAATATTCTTGATATTCAAAAATCTTCTCTACTCGTTGCACCCACTCCAAGTATTCTTCAGGAGAACTTGTTCCCTTAAATGGAGGAATCTTCATTTTGATGTTGGCATCACGCTCCCTCTGCTGCCTTTTTTGCCTAGGTTGTTCACCTTCTTCAGCTTCAGATTCTTCTCCACGGTGTTCAACATAAGCTCCTCTTCTTGGTTGTTGTTGTTGTAGCTCCATAAATCTAGCCATTTGAGTGGTTAGTTGAGCTATTTGTTCCATCATTTCTTCTTGACCTTTTTGTAGGCCAACAATTTGAGCTTGTTGTAGGCTAAGCCCAAAAGGAACTTCAGAACTATTTTCTCCTGTCATAGTGATTTGTAATTTGTTGGTTTGAGTTTGGTGAAGGGTAGGTTCACTCTCTAAGTGTTTACACTCGGATTAACAATGAATAGTAGCGTTGAACAATGAACAGTAATGATGAACAATGAACAGTAACGATGAATTTTTTTTTTTAATAAAAAAGCTGTAATAAAATAGAACAACACAAGAATAGAAATAAAGATAAAGATGAACAGACCAGAAAATTAGCCTTCCATGTAGGTGGCAGATTACAAAATAAGGAAAACTAAGCCTTCCATATAGGTGGCAGAATACAAAATAAGGAAAACTAAGCCTTCCATGTAGGTGGCAAAACACAAAATAAAATGCAATAAAATTAAGCTTTCCACGAAGGGGCAAAACACAAAACAAATAATAGAACCTGAATTGAAGTGGCTTTGATACCAATATGATGTGATTTCCGGAGGGAAAACACTTGATCGATTTTCTGGATAGGTTGAAAGAAACAAACAAATGAAACCAAATCACTCAATTGATAAGCCAAAGGGAGCCACAACTAAGAGAAATGGGTTGATCTCGCCACACTCAAGAAAGAAGAACGTGAGTGATAAGAAATCTAGTTGCTCTCGCCACTAACACAAGTTAGATAAGAGAAAGAACTCAAGAATTCTCTTGAAAGCAAAATGTCAATATCTCATATATGATTCAAAGATGGTTTACAACATATGGCAAGGACCCTTTTTATAGAGGGTCTCCAAAACAAAAAGACAAAAGACTCCAACTAATGCATTAAATGCATCAACTAAAAGTCAAGTAGTGTAGGCTAAATGTCAAAGACAATAAATGTATAGGTAGCTAAAAGTCAAAGACAAGAAATGCATAGGTAATAGACTACAACTATATTCAACAAATGCAACTAACCCACATGTAATCTTTTCACACTTCTTCCACTTTCAACAATGTGGTTAAGCCCAATCCAAGCCCTTTAGCCCTTGAACGAGTTAGAGGCCCAATTGAAGTGTTCTCCCTTTCTTGGGCTGCAATTAGTCCAAGCTCTTTAACCCTTGAACGAGTTAGAGGCCCAATTGAAGTGTTCTCCCTTTCTTGGGCTGCAATGGGGTTATCCTTGATTACATCAGTGTATATCTAAGAAATCTTATACACGAGTTTGAAAGGGTTAAAGTCCCATACTACTCAGTGCATATCTATGAAACCTATACACGAGTTGAAAGGGTTAAAGTCCCATACTACTCAATGCATATCTATGAAACCTATACACAAGTTGAAAGGGTTAAAGTCCCATACTACTCGGCGTATACCTATGAGATCTTATTCATGAGTTTGAAAGGGTTAGAGTCCCATACTACTCGATGTATAAGACAATTAATTATATGAGTAAATGTAGTATTTGTACTTTTGATATTTTATATAGTACAGTTATTTACTTACTGAGTTTTTAAATAAACTCACACTCCCTATGATTATTTTTTTCAGATACAGAAAACAGAGAAGAAGAGAATCTGTTTGAAGATTAGAAGCCCCTTGGGATTATTCTCTATTTCTGTCTGGTGGGACACCAGTACTTATTAATGTGGATATTAGAAACGCTCTGTACTTTCTATAGGTCTCCTAGGCTTGCGATGAGATAGAAATATCAGACTATGTATGTCTATATTTGCTTATCAGATGAATATAATTCTGTAGTATGGAATGAATGATTAATGTTGAATGTAAAACCTTACAGAATATATGTATATAACGTATGTTTGAGAATTATATCAAATGAGTAGTATCTTTTCACATGCTCAATTTTTGGGATGTGACAAGTTAATTACAGATAATGCATTAATTACTGTTGAGGCTTTCCATTATATGAAGAATGAAAAGAAGGGGAGGAAGGGATACATGACATATAAACTGGAAATGTCTAAAGCCTATGATCATATGGATTGGCAGTTTTTGCAAAGTTTTCTCAAATGTATGAATTTTCCCATCCAGTTTATTAATATTGTTATGCAATGTTTTACATTTGTATCATATTTGTTGGTTATAAATGGTGAGTTGGGTTCTTCTTTTCAGCCGAGGAGAGGATTATGACAGGATGATCCTCTATCTCTTTATTTAATTATAATTTGTGCTAATGTGCATTCATGTTTAATTGATCATGCTCATACAATTGGTTACATTCATGGTGTAAAAGTGAGTCGTTGATCTCTTTCAATCTCTCATTGATACTTTGCAAATGACACAATTAATTTTAGTAGGACCTCACAGAATGAAGTTCAGAAAGTGTTGCAATGTATTTAAGCTTATCAACAAGCTTCTAGGCAAAAGGTAAATTTTGTGAAAATAGAATTAACTTTTAGTTAAAATGTGCCACTAAGTAGTTAGACAATGATCCAAGCATGAATGGGTGTAAAGACTGTTGAATTCCTTCTAAATATCTTGGGATGTCAAAGAGATATATTTTCTCAAATTTATTGGACCGTTTAAGGAAGAAGCTTAGTAGATGGAAGGCGTCAATGCTATCTCAAGGAGCACGAGAGGTCCTTATTAAATCTATTACACATGTTATTCTAAATTATACTATGAGTTGTTTCACTTTGTCTCTTTCCATCTGTGATGATATTAAAAGTTTAATATGCAGATATTGGTGAGGTGGTGATATAGATAATAAAAAAGTCCAATGGGTGGCTTGGAAAAAAGATTGTGTTAGCCTAAATTTGAGGGGGGTCTAGGATTTAGAAGTATGAGGGACTTTAATGATGCTCTTTTAGCTAAATGAGGGTGGTGGTTGCTAATAATGAAGACTCTTTGGTTTCTAAATTTTTTAAAGGACATTATTATTGTAGGTCTTCATTCCTACAGGAAAAATTGGGTAATAATCGTAATTACATTTGGAGAAGTTTGTTTATGACTTGGAGAATAATTGAAAATGGAGTAGTTTGGAAGTTGGGAGATGGTTAGCGAATTAAGGTATGAGAGGACAGATGGATCTTGGCATCAACACTCTAGGGTTCTCACTCCTAGACCTCCTAATACTGACATTCACCATGTTAGTGACTTGATCCATCATCATCCCAAATTGTGGGATGCATCTAAGATTTCTGAAGCTTTTAATCCTATTGATGCTCGAACTATACAAAGTATTCCTCTTCCTTAAAATAGTATATGTGACAGACTCCTATGGCCTTATAAGAAATCCTTTGAATATTATGTAAGATCAGGTTATCATTGGTCAACGACACAATACAGATATGGAAGGGCAACTTCATCAGGAAATAAGCAAAGGTGGACAAGATTATGGGCACTAAATATCCCTCCAAAATTAAAGATCTTCTTTTGGAGATTATTGAACATTGCATTTCCTTATAAACAAAATCTGGATAGAAAGGAAATTCATAGAGACTTGATTAGATGTGGTGAAGTAGTAGATGTGTTACATACCTTTGTGACGTGTTTCTGGTTGATGCAATTCTGGTTAAGTTGTCCTCTGGGTATACGCTTTAATTTTTCTGAAGCTTCTTAATTTGGTACTAGTTAATGGATAATCTAAATCATGCCACTCTGGATATGCTAAAACTTATTGTTGGTGCTTGCTGGAGAATTTGGACAGAACATAACAACTTCATCTTCAATGACCATCTTAAACATCCATTAGAAGTTGTTAATTTGGTGATAGGTCTACTATCAAATTACAATAGTGCCAATTCGACCCAGAATCAACCCCGTCGACCATTACAACACCCATTGTGGAAGCCTCCTTTGCCACGAATGGTCAAGATCAACACAGACGCTACGGAGATTATAGATGACCAGTGGAGATTAGGTGCCATACTTTCAAATAATAGTGGGACGATCATTGCAATTGTAGCAAAGGAGATCTTAGGCTTCTTCACAATGGATGTGGTTGAAGCTCTAGCATTGTAGTGGGTATAGATCTTGTGATTCACCATGGATTTATGGCTATTGGATGTGGAATCAGATTGTGAGTTCGCAGTGAAGGTATTTAAAAATGGTCGTGATGTTTCTCTAATGGAATCTATAGTTTTGGACTTGAGTTTACTAATTGAATCATGTTCTTTTTTTTCCCTGTTTTTATTCCTCGATCGTGTAATGTTGTAGCTCATCATTTAGCCAAATTTGGGTGTAGATCTACTTTAGGGTTTTGTTGTGTTTCTTTCCCTTCTTTTGTGTTGCATTTGGCAGCTATGGACCTCAATGTTTTTTTTTAATGTAAAATTTAAAAAAAGAAATAAGTAAAATTAAAAGTAAAGAAAAATAAAATAAGATAATATAAAATTCATACTATTTTTAACAAATACAAATCTAAAAGTGGTTTTACTAATCAACATCCAAACAAAATTTATTTTTGGCAAAATGGTACTATATGCCATTAGCGTTTACTCCGATTTTCATTTATGCCCCTGAGATTTTTTTTTTGCCCGATTATGTCCTCATCTTTCAAAGTTTATCATATATGTCATTTTTTGTTAACTCTGTCAATATGTTAACAAAAAATGCTGACTATGCTCCTATGTGACAAATTTCTTCTGCCATATCACCTGCCACGTGGACTCATACTCCAAAATTACAAAAAATGCCCTTACTAATAATTAAAAAAAATGTTCTCCCTCAGCTCAACGCTGCTCTCTCTCTCTCTCTCTCTCTCCGTCTTCCTCCTCCCCCTCTTCCTCTCTTTACTTTCGCCAAATCCCTCCCTGCTCTGTCCTCCACCAGATCCCTCCCCTTTCCTCACCTTCTCTCTTACGACAACCTGCAAGGGAATAAGAAGAGAGTCATCATATTTGAGAGGAGCAATAGATTGAATGGGATCCTAGATGTGCATCCCTCTCATGTTCACACTTCATAAATCAAACTGAACCTCACTCATAGTTTGGTTGTAAACATATTCCAGAAAATCGAAAAAAGAAAAAAAGGATTTGACAAGAATATACAACTTTGCCAAGCATTACAACGACAAAGGAAAGAATACATTCAAAAATTAATAATCTAGGGAAAGAGGAGGATTTATGTAATTTAAGCCAAGAAATAATATATATTGAGTAAGCGCTAATGAATACATGTTGCATGAGACTCCAGAAGCTCCTAGAAGAATTTTTTTTTTTAAACCTGGACTCTTCACTTTAGTCAACGGGAACACTACTCTTTCTGGTTTCTCAATGTTATTGTCACTACTCTAGTGTGAGACCTCCTTTCTTCGAAGTGACGATTAGGGGTGACTCACGGTGGCAGTGAGGCGTTGCACAATAGGTAGGATGTAACATACTCGCTTTACTTAAAATTTTCCTTATTTCTTCGTGCATTTGTGAATCTGATCAAAGGCATGAAATTTCTTACTGTAGTTAGAATTTTCGGGCTGAAAGAGATTCATTTGAGACTTTGGAAGGAAATTTTTGAAGAGGTGATCTTAGTGGGCGTTAGCACGAGGTAAGGAACCCAATTTCTCCTCTTTGTTTTTTTTCCCTTCTACCTGAAAGTGCTAAGAATTTCATGGGTTTTCTTAAGCACTTTTCCATGAAGTTTGAAAAAAGGTTGTGTGGTTTCAGTGTAGGATTAAGAGCTGAATTTCTGGTTTAAGTTGAGCTCCAACGTGAAAAAAGTAAGGACTAAGGAAAGAGAAAGAGGAGGATGAAATTACATAGACCCTGAGACTTCTTGTTCCCTTGCAGGTCATTATCTTCCGGGAGAGAGAAAGAGGAAGAGGAAAGAGAGAAGGTGGGGAAAGGGGAGAGATCTGGTGGAGGGCAGAGCAAGGAGGGATCTGGCGAATTAGGTGAAGAGAGGAAGAAGGGGAGGAGGAAGATAGAGAGAGAGAGAGGAGGTTAAGACAGAGAGAGAGAGTAGCGTTGAGCTGAGCGAGAAGAATTTTTTTTTAAATTATTAGTAAGGACATTTTTGTAATTTTAAAATATGGGTACACGTGACATGTGATGTGGTAGAAGAATTTTGTCACATGATAGCCTAGCCAGCATTTTTTGTTAACTTATTGACGAAGTTAACAAAAAAGGATATATATAATAAAATTTGAAAGATGAGAAACATAATTGGATAAAAAAAAAATATTGGAACATAAATAAAAATTAGAGTAAAAATTAAGGACATATAATACTATTTTACTTTTTTTTTAAATCACTTTTTAAATAATATTTTCAAACATAATTCTCATTCATACAAATTTTAATTTACATAAAATTATTTCTAAAAATCAATTGTATCCAAAATCAATTCTGTCCAGCTTTTTTCGCAACAAAAACTTTAATTCAAATTCATGTTTCATTTCAAGACATTTAAACTATTGCGTGAAACACAACAGGGTTTCGTAGTTTACTGAATACTAGAGAAACATCACGAGTTTGCAGCGTTACAAACGTGCCACGTGAACCAATGAAAAAGTTAGGGGCTTAGGGCTGGCTTTGGAGGACCGTGGCAACCAAGTTCTTATTTCTTACGCTTCCCATTTTCATTCCCCACACCTAACCTCTCGCCGACTTGTCTGCGCTTTGCCTTTGCCTTCTCGAAACTTCAGCCTTAGCTATATCACTCTCAGGTTTTCTCACGCGAGAAACCCAAAGCTTCAGAAATGGCGTCATTCGATGAAGCACCTCCTGGCAATGCCAAGGCTGGAGAGAAAATTTTCAAGACCAAATGTGCGCAGTGCCACACCGTCGACAAAGGTGCCGGTCACAAGCAAGGTAACCTCTCGTGCCATGTCTTTCTCTTTTTCTTCTTTCGTGTCTATGATCTATTTGGATTTTAGGGTTTGCGGATTGAATTGTGATTGGATCTTTGTTTTGTAGTTTGCTTTCGTCTATGAACTTAAGTGAAATAAGGATTACCGACAAAGTGAATATGGAAATAGCTATCAAATGTTGCGTAGTAGCAGCTATCAAATGTTGCGTGGTAGTTTAAGGTTTTCGAAATTGACGTTTTGGAATATATTACAAAGAGAAAAATAGTCAATTTGACCCCTGAAAATACATCTTTGAAATGTTAGTATTAAGATATATTCTTCTTACTCTATTTGATTTATCAAATTACGACTTGCTGCCAAATGCCAATTTCAAATTTTTAAATATCAACTTTTAGGCCATTAATAGAAACAGTTTGTTATATATATATATATTATTGTTTTCAGAAACAATTAATGAAAACAACATGTTTATTATTATTGTTATTATTTTGTTTTTAAAGTTTGAAAAAAATGTTTATAGGAACAGGGCAACAAACTTTCTAGAACTTTGTCTTGTTCGTTCTATGTGAGATCTGAGAATGATCATTTGATAAAAGAAAGAATTTATCAAGCCATGAGGATCAATATGAAATTAGCGACAGATGAGAGGACTTTAGCAATGAAATGATTGCATACCTCTATTAGGATTATGAATTATGGAATATAAATTTGACCATTTGAGCTCATTGATTTGGTTACTAATGGCCAAGATAGATTAGATTCTTTCAGTAAATTAAAAAATAGGATCTTGAAGGGCAGTGTATCTATTCTATTGTAATTTGATTAAGAGAAAAGGCAGCATTTGAAAGCACAAAACTGTAAACAAATTGTTTTCCGGCTTTTAGAGAAGAGAAGGTGGTTATAAAATAGTTTGGTTAAACTCATTACAAAAGGTTTTGAAATTAAATACTACTCATCTTGTATGTCTTAGCTGTAAAATAAAAAATAATCAGTAGCTTCTTCTTTATTTACAAAGTTTTATCAAACAACATCTTCTCACATATGAGATATGAGGAAGAAAAAGATACCAGAGAAATATTTTTCTACCTTTGCAATTTTAAAATATTATTAATTAGTCTATGCATAAAGTTTGTAGTTAAATTGGAAGCTCTCGAGCCTGTGATGATCTTAGACCTAGCCAAGCAATAATTCATACAAGCCAACTAAAAATAATAGGTTTGGTTGTTCTGTTGAATAGGTGAGTCCAATTTTTGGCTATATATTTCTTAAAACTTTATTTTAGGCTGTTGGTTTGGTTGTGTATATGGTACCAACTAAGTGAAACCAACTCTCCCTTATGGTCCATATTAAAATATCACCTCTAGTCTTACAACTTTTCACATCCTTGCCACCTATCTTCTTGATCTCACTGTTTATCATAAATGTCAATCATATTTTCAACTAAAAATAATAGGTTTGGTTGGTCTGTTGAATAGGTGAGTCCAATTTTTGGCTATATATTTCTTAAAACTTTATTTTAGGCAGTTTGTTTGGTTGTGTATATGGTACCAACTAAGTGAAACCAACTCTCCCTTATGGTCCATTTTAAAATATCACCTCTAGTCTGAAAACTTTTCACATCCTTGCCACCTATCTTCTTGATCTCACTGTTTATCATAAATGTCAATCATATTTACCTCGCCCCTGAGTTTTAAATTTTTCTGGTCGAGCTCCATCTCTCCTCCATACAGGTTTACCTTCATATTTTTAGCCCAAAACTCATGAAGTGGCAGTCTCACTTCCTGTTGCATGTCTCTCTTCCTACATTCATCCTTGATTTTGTTTATCCATGTTTGGTATCTGGATCACACTGAAGTCATGCTAAACTTACATGTGTCTGCCACCTGAGTTTCATGAAATGGATGTATTGTTGTTTGGTGGTGCAATCTGTGACCTTGGGAAACAGCTATCATGAAATATTATACAAATATAGTGTATTATTATTGGATTTTCATATTGTCAATTTACTTTTTTTTTTTTTCCATTTTTGATGTTTTATATTTGAGATTTTGATATTCACCCGCGGCTATACTGCTATACACACGTGCACAAATCAATATTTTGCATGTGTTGATGTCTGAAATTTTTACTTATTCCGTTCTCTAGTTCTGAAACTTCCAATCAAATCTGACCAGAGAAATATTTTGATGTCAGATAGTGATAGAACCCAAAACCAGAATATTGAATATGCAGAATTAACTCTGATATTTCATAGCAGAAAACAGTAGAAAAAATAGTGTTTATAGGCTAAAGACATATACTCACAAAACAGCCTACTAATTACAGAAATCATAAGAAAACCCTGATCAAGTAGGATTGGGGGTCGCTGCTCTGCAGGCAAGAAGAAGAGTAGCCTACTCTTTGGCTTAGCCACGGTTTTAATCATGGCTAAGAATTTTAGCTATGGTTAAAACCGTGACGAAAAAAAATTGTTGCTAGAAGTGGAAACCGTGGTGGATTTTTTCGATTTTCCACTTTTAGCCACAATTTTTTTTGCCACGGTTTCGACTTTCAGCCACAGTTTTAACCATGGCTAAGTCGTCTTGCCCGAAGAGTAGCGATCCACAATCCAATCAAGCAAGCATTCGAGATGCTAGCACTCTCCTAGACCCGTTCCAAACTTTTCCATACCCAAAACTACTCCTAGGCCTTTCTAGTTATACCCCAAATTCCTCTAACAAAATACACTAGCCTTGCCTCTCTTCGCTCCACATGTCCTATGCTAGCTACCAATAAGTGGGTATACAGCATGGAGCATGAACCCCCTTCAACCCATATCCATCTAACATATATTGGGGGCCCATCAGATAGTTTATTTGCTTGGTTTCTCTAGCCTAACTAGTGTGCCGTAGGTCGTAGTTGATTTCTCTTATGATGATTGGTTTTAGTGTGATATGGATCATGTTAGGTATATTGTCTATGTTGGTTTCCTTTAAGAAGTTCTACTGTCAAATGGCCTAACCCGTCATGGGCCAAAAGATAAATGAGTTGGCTCGTGAGCTTTTTTATGGAAGATCAAGATCGCTCGTCTTGGCTTGTAGTCTTAAAGGGGCCGTATGTCAACTTTTTTTTTTTTTACAATTTTTATATTTAAATGATAATTTTAAAAAAATTTTAGTAAAAAAAATTCAATACAATTTACACATGTAAAACATTACTTCTTTAATATTTTTAAATTATCAATAACTTTAATTTTTCATATTTTCTTTGTAAATTAACTATATTATACTTAAATTTGAAATTTCTATATTTATTTCTAAAAAATTACACAAGTTTTTGTCACAACTCAAAATTTGGGCACGTGTGTGGCACGACATAGGATGTTTTCTTTTACACCGTAAGCGTAGGTCTCCTAGCTCCCGATACTCATGAAACATGTCACATGCATGATCAAATATAAATAATTAAACATGCGGAAATTTATCTACATGCTATGGCAGCAACTCCCTACATGCAATTCCTTCTTCCTAGGTGTCTTGTGTTACCATAAAGCTTACAACAACAATTGACTTACGGATTAACAAGCTTCGACCCTCAAAACTAGAAGGGGACCAGAAACTTCGAACCTCAACTACTCCTCGGGTGGCTATTTCACAGCTTACGCAAACCTGCAAAAGTGCAAAAATAGAATGAGATAAACATCTCAGTGAGTAGATACTCCTTTGCTTTATTTTTTACTGTTTGGCGTCTCCATAGATTATATAGTTTAGTATTATTACTTCGATGTACACACTAACTAAGCATGTGAGATCAACCCAATGTGATTCTATATGAACACACAGGGCACTCCAAGTTGGTTAAGGCAACCTCGACCTCCAATATGGATGAATATTCTACCTCTCTCCATACATATTGGCATTTAAGTCGATACCTCCAAATTTAAGGCGATTTGCCAACTTCTATCACGAAGGCTAACCATCCCTCTAAACTCTTAGGTAATTAGCACCTCCAGGCCCAAAGGCCAATAGTATCTCTAGGGTTTGTAATAATGAAAAACACAGTTATGATCTCCCCCATACTGGGGGACTCCTAAGGTACGTGCCTTAACATGTGACGTTCATACGCAGTAGCATCTAGTGGACTAACTACCAACCTATGCGTACTCGGCGCATGCTCACTAGGCAAGTTTACCATAACTCTAAATAAGTTTGGGACTCTGAGGCTCTTTAAGGTATTCCGACTCATAGGCCGTACTATCTTTGGACCCATAGGCTGTAATGCGTTCCAACATGCAAACATAAAGGAAAAGGAAATCTTTGAGTTTCCACTCTAGGCAACACGTGTTGATTAAACTCCATCACGCGCACACACACGCACGCGCATACACAGAGCAATCCAAAATGGATGACATCTCCTGGCCTAAAGGCCATAATAGTCGCTCGGTTGAAAGGGGCCATAATAATCTCTTGGCCAAATATATATTTACATAAATATATATATATATATATTTTTTTTTTTTTATCTCTCGGCTTATAGGCCAATATAGTCTCAGCTCATAGGCCATATTAAACTTTTTGCTCATAGGTTGATATAGTCTCCCAGCTCATAGGTTGATATAGTCTCCCAACTCATATAGAACACCGGTCCACATGACTTCAACGATGACGAAGGCAAGCAAAATGAATTTCCTGAAAATTCACATAAAAGGGAAGTTATACTACACTCCCAACATAGCTAAGCAAACTCACACCTTACTCAAATTCAATCAAATTCAACGTCACAAAATAGTAAAGAACACACCATAAAGGATTCTCCAAGCCCGAAGGCTAAAAGAGTTATCTCCTCTCCCAACACGAAGTCGTGGAGTCTTCGGTATAAAGGCATAAGGTCTATTTGGCAAGAGGCCATACTAATCCCATAACATGCAAAAACACATACATGAATGCAACCCATAATAAGCATGCACTACAAAGTATCAAAGGAGATATTCATGCCTAACCATAATATACCACCAAGGATTTCCCATGAACACTCCCATTCTCCACGTGACATCATCATTTCCCTCCCATGGTACCCCAACTAAGCTCCCAAACATGTCAACAATTATTAACACAATACTCAAGCACCCAACAATTAGCATTGAGTAAGGAATAGCTCATAAGCTAGGTTAGATACAACCTTTGGCTCTCCATAATTACATACATCACAAACATAACAGATATATGTTATAATGCAACTTAGAAGCATCAAAGACACTCCAAGAGTGGGCTAGCTACTCACCTGGGAGATGACCCATTTCCGCACGAAAAGGCTACAATTCGATCCCCCAAAACAACTCCCAAAACTCTTGCATACCAAGCCACATTAAATCCTTAAAGCAATAAATGGGGTATGGCGCCTTGGGCGCCATCATGCAACTTGCCACTCCCTGTGCTTCAGGCTAGGGCGCCTAAGGCACTAAGGGCCTGAAGTAAGGGTTCTCCTTGGATTGCTTGGTGCCTAGGGCGCCCAACCCTGCACCATAGCGCAAAACACAAATTTTTGCCCAAATCCTCTTCCAAAACTTCCCATATCACTCCCAAAGCATCTCCTAACCAAAATAGGTTATTACCTCCATGATTTTGGCATCTTAAAATCCTCCAATTATACTACTAACAAGTATCAAGAAAGATCAAAACAATACTGCCACATTAAATTCAAATTTGAAACTTTTCTAGTTTAGATTTCAACCTCCCAACATGATTTTCTCCTTCTACTCCATTCTTCTCCCTAAACTCAACTTCCCAAACACTTAGGACCAACTCTAGGGTGGTTTAGAAGCATTAAACACCCATAAATACCAAAACTCCCCCAATTCCTCATTCTAGGCTTTTGAGGGATGGAAATGGGAAAGAGAAGAGGAAAGAAACTTCATCTTACCTCAGCCCAAGCTCCTTCTAGTGGTAGGGGTGGTTGCCGGAGTGAGTCCTTGCAAAAAATTATGGTGGCCATGGGTGGTGGTGTCATGGAGGAATGAAGAGTGAAGGAGAAATGGGAGAGAGGGGCGTGAGGTGTGTTGACCAACAAAAAGGGAGAGGAGATCCACTGCGGATTTGCAGTCACAAAAGGGGGGGAGGGGGTATGTTAAATCCATTTGCTTAAAATTACAGTTTTGCCACTCCTTCATAAAAGGTTGGAGTTCAAGGCAAAAATCGGGTATTTGATTAAAATATTTGCCGCACACAATCCCAACTTGGTACATCAAATCACTTCGCTCAGTACTCTATTATTTTAAACTCCATTTTTCATAATTAATATATAAAGAAGTGTTCCTTTTCCCTTTAGTCCCTCTCACAACCCACAAGCATACAAGATCTCCTCGGATGGGAAATTCCATCCTCTTAGCGTATTTCACACAACACCATGTCTCTCCCACCCTCGTGGCTACACTCCAAGTCCACCATTCACCAAACTTTCTCCAAACACTCGTTTTCCCCATTCTTTTAGATAGGTTCCTTCTTGGGAAATTCCCAAGGGCATAACTAATACTGGTCTCCACATTTGCTCCCATGCACATTACAAGCACACACTCTACTTTTAACAACCTTCAAAGCTCATGCACTTGCTCATATCCTCGAAATTTCCAGACACATCCAAAGAGAACCCTTCACACAGTTTTCATATCCAAAATTATTATATTTATTGAATACAAGGTTATAAAATATAAAAATGTGATAAAGTGGGGTTATTTATACTAAATGATACATTTTTGTAAAAATAAAAAATTTAAACGGGCCAGACTGCGGGCTTTGACTGTTTAGCTTGTGGTCTGAATGGGCTGGCCCATTTTTAAATGGGCCTAAAATGGCATATGCTGAAGATCGCCTGTTTTGACACTACTTGCATATCAGTTTATTGGAAATCTATTTGGTTTATGATTGTAAGGCTTTTTAATTCTGCCCTTCGTTGTACAAGAAAGCTTTCTGCAGTTTTGTGAAATATTTTCTTACCTTGAATTTTCTTTTTAACATTCTATAATTCTTTTAATTTTTATTTGCTTCTTCTTCAGTTAAACTATATGTTAATTTTCATTTCCTTGTTCCTTAGTAAGTTTTAGTGGGATAAGGCTATGTTGTTGTTGTTGTTGTTCCTTAGTAAGTTTTAGACATTGGCTGGGATTTTCTTTTGGTAGTTTTTGTTTCTCTTCCCTCGTATGTTTTATCTTTTGGCTGTCATTATGCTGGCATTGATATTTTTCTGCCCCTACGATGCGGGAATTGATTTTAGGATAGTTTCTTTTACAAGGTATAAAGTTTCTTATTTAATAAGTTTTCTCATTTCCATTTTGTCTCCTATCCTTGTATTGTATATTCATGCACTATCTCAATGACAATATTTTCGGCTTTATTTGTTGACAAATACAGGACCCAATCTTAATGGCTTGTTTGGAAGGCAATCGGGCACTACTCCTGGATACTCCTACTCTGCAGCTAACAAGAACATGGCTGTGATTTGGGAGGAAAAGACTCTATATGATTACTTGCTTAACCCCAAAAAGGTAGGAAAATTGATCAATAGTTCTGTGTCAAATATTTTTTCCTGACCATTGCAAATTTAAGTATGAATCCTAATTTACAATTACGTAGTCCTAACTAACCTGTTGAAATAACCGGTTCATTTACATCTAGTGAATAGAATTTTTATTGTGGATCACTGGATCTAGTGTTTTCTGCTGTAATTGAGACTTAAGATTTGTGCTGGGTCAAATTGTGTGTTAACGCTGGAAATATTTTCCACTATGTCTTGGCTGATGTATTCGCTTTTTTAAATCTTTTCGTTATTGCAGTATATTCCTGGGACTAAGATGGTATTTCCTGGACTCAAGAAGCCACAGGAACGGGCTGACCTTATAGCATATTTGAAAGAATCCACCGCACAATGATTAGATTCACTCATTCAGTTATATGCTGTGTTTATGAAGTTTTAGAGTCTGAATATTCGGACATTAGTTTTGCAGTGCTGATAGGTACTGTGTCTTGGGCAATGACAAATAAAGTAGACTGATTTTTCGCAGTGCTATTTTGTCCCTTTAGCATTGCTGCTCGTTACTTCCTAAGAGGCTGCCGTATATTGGCAGATGTAACGTGCGATTAAGTTAGCCGTTTAAACTTGAAACTTCATTATCAATATTTGGTCAACTGTGAAGCACATATAATGCTTTCATTGCACAAGTGGAATTATTACGGAAAAATGTATGGAGAGTTCGCTGTATCATAGTTTGCAATTTCTTCCCCTGGTTTCTTTGGGCGAGATCAGTTCCACAAAATTAAGAGGAGTTGGTCGTCGTGCTGTAGAACATATTTATCCTTTTAAAAGCACTTTATTTTGATGTGTTTTTAAAACGTAAAACTCTTTTTCAAAGACAATTTGATTTCTTTTAAACTTTTGCGTGTGATTTCTTTTAATGAAGTACTATTTAAACTGGGTAAAAACATGCACCTTTGCTCAAAAGATACATATATAATATTATTTGATTTTATGTAAATATACCAATGTCAATAATTAAAAATTAAGACATTAACGCCATGGTGGCTAAATTTTGATTCAATGTTCTTTAGTTTTAATTAACTTCTCTTTTTTATTTGAGCTAATTACTTATTTGGTTCTGAAAAAATATAGGTGTCTCAGTTTAAATTTTAAAAAATTGTTTCTCAAATTTGGCTCTTGTTAAAAATAAGTTTAGGTAATAAAAAAATTTAGTTTAAACAATGGTAAGTTTAGTCATTTAATTATCTTTTATAGGTTAAATTGATAAACTTAATGTTTCGAAAAACTAAATTTAATTATTAAATTAAATAATTGTAATCTTTTAAAGATTAAATTATAGTATCTTAGCCAAAGAGATTTTTTTCTTTTGACAATTTATTCAAGAAGTTTTTAGAACAATGACATTTTGTTATTTGGCTTGATTGAATGTCTCATTAATTTAATCTTTGAAAAATTATATTTATTTCAATTTATTTCTATTTATCAAAATAACTTTTGACATTAAAAAAATTTGGCAATGGTTTTGCAATTTATTAACAAAAAAAATTACTTTAAAACAATGTAACATTTTAAGAACAAAATTGAGATATTTTGTTTTTTAAAGATTAAATTGAAACAATTATAATATTTCAAGAATAAAAATTGTGAATTACTATTTGTTTTTTTCTTTTTTTGTTCTTTGGACTTAATTTACTCATTGCTTTTCAAAAAAAGAAAACACATTGTACTTAGAGCATATTCAGTGGTGAATCTCACTTGAGTTCTTATTGTGAGTCTTACTATGCCATATTAGCTTAATCAACTCCAGCGTGGCAAACTCCAGTGTTGAACAAGAATAAGAACCGATTTTTAAATTTAAAAACTCTTTAAGAACCACAACTGTAGATGCTCTTATGAATTGTAACTTTCTCCATTTTTTTTTGGTAAGAAGTTTAGTATCAGTGTTTTAAAAAAATCAAATTGATCACTAAATTGGAGAAGTAAGTGATTCATAGTTTATTGGTCAGACCGCAATTGAACTGATTGAATTAAAATATTATAAAATATATTTATAGCATAATATTTTACAATAATCAAATTAATAAATTATTTTTGAATAGTTATTTGTTATCTTTAATACATGGTATTTGATAATATAATTTTTATTATCTTTTATATTAAATTGTCCCTAAAACAAAACAAAACAATTAATTTCAAGGTGATTTTATGAATTAATCAATGAAAATTCAACTTTTCCTAACTTGGTCTGCAATTTCAGTAAATATTACTGAAATTTTGAGTAAAATAGACTTTTTAATGTTAAATTTAATTAAGTTTAATTTTTCATGTTAATTGAACCCAAAAACTAGCTAAAGAGAAAAAGTAAAAACTTAAAAATAAAACATCAAAGAGAAAAATCTCAAAAAATTACAAATTTCAACACAATTGGCAAACCAGTTAAAATTGTCAAACAGTTTGTAATGGGTCTGCCTTAAACAGGCTGGGCATGGGTAGGCTCGTTTATCAATGGTTCTATTTTATGGCGCCCAAGCCCACCTGTGACATGGTCGGTGGGCTAACGGTCTAGCCGTGGGCCATGTTAAAAATCCCTTTTTAAAAAAAATATATATTTGAGTTGAGTTGAAATTTTAATCACTAACTTCAATTATTATGGTATGAAAACTCTTTTTTTAATTTATTATTTACTAGGAAGTTGAAAGTTTTTTTTTTGTTGATTATGTTATGATATGACAATTTTTGAAGATCAAATCTTCAAGATTTTACATTCAAACATTCATTCACACTGAGGAATCAAAGTAAGCATGCACTGTAGTTCTCAAAATAAATATAACCTACATCACATTAGGAAAATGTATTATTATAATTTTTTTTAGCCAATGAAAAAATTATTAATTTATCAAACAAAAGTATTAGAAAATCATCTATATATATATATAAAGTTTTTCAAAAGCCATTTTAGCCATGGCTTTGTTTTCTGGTTAGTGTCCCTTCACAACATATACAAGTCTCCATTTATTTCATTTTTGAAAATTTTCAATGTGAATTTGACATTTATTTATTTTATACAAAATAATAGATGTGTATAATTTTGAAAAAAATTACATTTATTAATCTTCATCCATGCCTCAAATTGTAATAATTTTTTAAATTTTAAACAAAGCAATTGATTCTCTATTTATTAGTCATTTGTTATTTAAATAAAAAATAAATAAAACTATTCATTAGGAAAAGTGGGCCGACTCGCAGGCAAACAAGCCTAATTTTAGAAACCTAGGCCCACCCTAAATGAGAGCAGGTTGGGCTGGACTCGTGAGCTTAGGCCTATTTTGATAGTGATAAAACTAGTGTCTCATCATCATTGTATAGTGCCTCAGGATTAGAACGAGAATCCAAAACCTTCTAGAAGCACGAATTGGCATCTTAGCGCTAGAACTGGAGCCTTAGCGCTGACGATGACTTAACCCATTAGGAACTCTTTTCAAGATTCCTAATCCTTCTAGGACTTAATTTCTTTGTATTTTAAGCCTATAAATATCCCTTTAGACCCCTTAGGTTAGCCATGAATTAAGAATCAATCAAGTCTCTTAACATTAATCAGTTCTTAGGAGTTTCAAGTATGAGTTCTTTTAGTAGGTAGTAGATTTAGTTAGGGATAGATGGATCTCCTTTAATTTTGTTCTATGAAATAAAATTTCTCTTTTCTTCTATTTGATTCTTCTAGTTTATGTTACACCTGTGGTTTTCGGATGTTAGTTTGGATGGATTTTAATGATTATTCGGATGTGGGGAAAATTTTTTTCTGTCTACTTAATAAATAAATGTGAGGTTAGAAATGGAAAGGTGTATAAAATTATGAGTGACGGAGGATCAAGAGAGTGTACATGTGGCACTAGGGAATCAGATAATTACTAAGTCTAAGGAGGGACTAAAATATAATGAGAAAAATTGTGTGGTACCTAGAATATAAGAAATACTTGAGTTGGAGAAATTACATATTTGCCATTAATAACGTTGACTGGAGGGCAAAATAATAATTTCACCACATGAAGATATATATAGGGGGCCACACCCCCTCCACCCTCATTTCTCTCTCTCACTCTCACATACCTCCTTCATCCTTCTCATTTCTTTCCATCTCTATCAATTTCTTTCACTCAAGTTCAAGACCCAAACTTCTAGCAACCATTATCTGGCAGCGGGGCGGGTCTCCAACAACCAACCACCACCAAAAAAGCAAGAATTGAGGTAGACATTCTATTTTCCCAATTTTCTCTCTATTTTGGGATTTAGCAGGATGTGGATAGGAATTGGGATTGTTTGAGAGTTTTGGAGCTTAGGTTATGTTTTAATACATTCTGAGTTGATTATTGATGAGATTAAAATTAGAAATTGATGGATTAAACATGATTAAGGGTGAGATTAAAGAGTACGAAGAGTAAAAAGAAAAGTTAGGGTTTTGGATAGAAATTTGATGAATTAGGCTCGGATACTTGGAATTAATTGAGGATTTTGGTGTCAAAACATTCCCTAAACATCAAGGATGAAAACCCACGGAAGAAATCAAAAGAAATGATGAGGATTTGTGTGATTTTAAGTCAAAATCGAGGCTCCTTGAGTGTGTGCAGTGCATGGCACTAGGTCTGGCACCCAAGACTCCACACAAATAGAGGCTTGGTGTGGGAAGGGTGGCTGGTGCCTATGGCTAAGGGCACATTGAGGCTATGGCGCCCAAGCACCATGGCTTGGGGTAGAGTATTTTCCCCATGATTTTGTGTTCTAAAGTGATACTTTGATGTTCTGTAGGTTTGGTTGTGGTTTAAGGCTTTGCCGAGGAAATTTACAAGAGTTGAAGGTGCGTCAATCCCAAGTGAGTGACCTAGCCCTATCTTGTCTTGGATCATTTTTTTTTCGTTTCTTAGTAAATTTGTATATTGTGGAATTATGCTATGTAATGATGACACGCTTGGTGTGCATAAGTCTTCTTATGGATAATAATGTAATAAACACACTAGTGTACGGATCTAAATTTTAACTTGCATGTTTAGCATGAAGCTTGCCATGCAAGAGGATTTATTTGTGTGCTTTCTTTCTATGTATTCATTGGGGAGGTCCTTCAAGGCTGATGTGGTATAATGATATATATGTATGTATATATGTATGTATAATTAATGAACGATTAGATGGGGATGCACATACGGGATGGGTTGTGGGCTTAGAATGTATGTGCCATATCAAACTCGGGGTGTATGTGATGTAATCAAGGATAACCCCATTGCAGCCCAAGAAAGGGAGAACACTTCAATTGGGCCTCTAACTCGTTCAAGGGCTAAAGGGCTTGGATTGGGCTTAACCACATTGTTGAAAGTGGAAGAAGTGTGAAAAGATTGCATTTGGGTTAGTTGCATTTGTTGAATATAGTTGTAGTCTATTACCTATGCATTTCTTGTCTTTGACTTTTAGCTACCTATACATTTATTGTCTTTAACATTTAGCCTACACTACTTGACTTTTAGTTGATGCATTTAATGCATTGGTTGGAGTCTTTTGTCTTTTTGTTTTGGAGACCCTCTATAAAAAGGGTCTTTGCCATATGTTGTAAACCATCTTTGAATCATATATGAGATATTGGCATTTTGCTTTCAAGAGGATTCTTGAGTTCTTTCTCTTATCTAACTTGTGTTAGTGGCGAGAGTGGTTAGATTTCTTATCACTCACGTTCTTCTTTCTTGAGTGTGGCGAGATCAACCCATTTCTCTTAGTTGTGGCGCCCTTTGGCTTATCAATTGAGTGATTTGGTTTTATTTGTTTGTTTCTTTCAACCTATCCAGAAAATCGATCAAGTGTTTTCCCTCCGGAAATCACATCATATTGGTATCAGAGCCACTTCAATTCAGGTTCTATTATTTGTTTTGTGTTTTGCCCCTTCGTGGAAAGCTTAATTTTATTGCATTTTATTCTGTGTTTTGTCACCTACATGGAAGGCTTAGTTTTCCTTATTTTGTATTCTACCACCTATATGGAAGGCTTAGTTTTCCTTATTTTGTAATCTGCCACCTACATGGAAGGCTAATTTTCTGGTCTGTTCATCTTTATCTTTATTTCTATTCTTGTGTTGTTCTATTTTATTACAGCTTTTTTATTAAAAAAAAATTCATCGTTGCTGTTCATTGTTCATCGTTACTGTTCATTGTTCAACGCTATTGTTCATTGTTAATCCGAGTGTAAACACTTAGAGAGTGAACCTACCCTTCACCAAACTCAAACCAATAAATTACAAATCACTATGACAGGAGAAAATAGTTCTGAAGTTCCTTTTGGGCTTAGCCTACAACAAGCTCAAATTGTTGGCCTACAAAGAGGTCAAGAAGAAATGATGGAACAAATAGCTCAACTAACCACTCAAATGGCTAGATTTATGGAGCTACAACAACAACCAAGAAGAGGAGCTTATGTTGAACACCATGGAGAAGAATCTGAAGCTGAAGAAGGTGAACAACCTAGACAAAGAAGGCAGCAGAGGGAGCGTGATGCCAACATCAAAATGAAGATTCCTCCATTTAAGGGAACAAGTTCTCCTGAAGAATACTTGGAGTGGGTGCAACGAGTAGAGAAGATTTTTGAATATCAAGAATATTCAGAAGCTACCAAATGCCGACTTGCAGCTCTTGAATTCACTGATTATGCAAATCTATGGTGGGAAAATTTGAAGAATCAACGAAGAAGAGATGGAGAGGAGGAAGTTCGAAATTGGAGATTGATGAAAAGGCTCATGCAGAGGCGTTTTGTACCTGATTACTACAAGCAAGAGCTTTATTTTAAGCTTCAAAGCTTGAGGCAAGGAGGTATGTGTGTTGAAGATTATGTCAAAGAATTTGAAACTTTGATGATTCAGTGCGAGCTGAATGAACCTCAAGAGCAAACCATAGCTCGATTTCTTGGTGGTTTGAACAGAGAAGTTGCTGACTTAGTAGAGTTGCAGAATTATGTCTTCTTAGAAGATGTAATTAAATTGGCAATTAAGGTGGAGAGACAGAAAAAGAGAGTTTATGGAAGAAACAATGGAGTGTCTAAACCATTGGGGAGTAAACCTTTCCAAACACTTTCCCAAACCTCAAACACTACCAAATGGAGTAATAAGGAGATATGGAAGAAAGAGCCGAACAAATCTGAAAGTTCTAACGGGAAGGATAAGAGAGAAGACAACCATCCCTCTAAAAGAAGCCGAGACATTAAGTGCTTCAAGTGCTTGGGTCATGGCCATATAGCATCCGAATGTCCTAATAGAAGAGTGATGATCTTGAAAAAGAAACAAGGGGAAATAGAGAGTGAAAATGAAGATATTGTGGAGGAATGTGAAGAGGAAGAATATTTTGACGAAGAAGAAGTTGTTGAGTATGCTGATGAAGGTGCTGCCTTGGTTATTAGACGTGCCTTGAATATCCAAGCCAAGGTAGAAGAAGAACAGAGGGAGAATATTTTTCAAACAAGGTGCACTATCGGAGGCAAAGTTTGTAACGTGATAATTGATAGTGGGAGCTGCACTAACGTTGCTTCAACCACCTTGGTTGGAAAATTGAAGCTACCTATCATCAATCATCCCCGTCCATATAAGCTGCAATGGCTAAATAATCATGGCGAGATGAAGGTCACCAAACAAGTAAAGGTACCTTTCTCTATAGGGAAGAATTACAAAGATGAGGTATTGTGTGACATAGTCCCTATGGATGCTAGTCATCTTCTACTTGGGAGGCCGTGGCAATTTGATAGAAGAGCACTACATGATGGCTTCAAAAACACCTACGCTTTTGAGAAGGATGGAAAGAAGATTGTGTTGGCACCCTTAAAGCCAATACAAGTACAGCCGAAGGAGGATGTAATCGAGGAGAAGAAGCCTAGTTGTTTTGCTTCTAAGAATGAGTTAAAGAAGGCAATAAAAAGGGAAAACTTTGTATTATTGCTAATTCTCAAGGAGCTAAATCCAGAACTTGCAGAAAAGCTTCCTAAGCTTGTGAGGGAGTTGATAGAAGAATTTACGGATGTCTTTCCGAATGAGCTACCTAAGGGATTGCCACCCTTAAGAGGAATTGAGCATCAAATTGATTTGGTGTCAGGTGCTGCCTTACCAAATAAGCCAGCATATAGAATGAATCCAGAGGAGGCTAAGGAGCTAAAAAGGCAAGTTGAAGAGTTGATTGAAAAGGGTTATGTAAGGGAATCCATGAGCCCTTGTTCTGTGCCTACATTATTAGTCCCTAAAAAGGATGGCTCTATGAGAATGTGTGTAGACAACCGTGCTATAAATAAGATCACCATCAAATACCGCTACCCAATTCCAAGATTGGATGACATGTTGGATGAGCTGAATGGTTCCAAGGTGTTTTCAAAAATTGACTTGAAGAGTGGCTATCACCAAATCCGAATGAAAGAGGGAGACGAGTGGAAGACAGCCTTCAAGACAAAGCATGGACTTTACGAATGGATGGTAATGCCATTTGGGCTATCTAATGCCCCTAGCACATTTATGCGATTGATGAATCATGTGCTTAGATCTTTCATTGGAAAATTCGTTGTGGTATATTTCGATGATATTTTGATCTACAGTCAAAGTTATGAGGAGCATGTGCAACATTTGAAGGAAGTCTTGGAAGTGTTGCGAAAGGAGAAACTCTATGCTAATCTAAAAAAATGCTACTTTTGTCAAGACCATGTGATTTTTCTTGGCTTTGTAGTATCTCAGCAAGGAGTGGGAGTTGATGAAGAAAAGGTGAAAGCTATCAAAGAATGGCCCGTTCCAAGAACCATATCTGAAGTAAGAAGTTTTCATGGGCTTGCATCTTTCTATAGAAGATTTGTAAGGGATTTCAGCACCATCTTAGCACCCATAACTGAATGTATTAAGGGAGGAAAGGAGTTCAAATGGAGTGATACAGCCCAACGAAGTTTTGAGCTTGTCAAAGAAAAATTGTGCAATGCACCCATATTGGCTTTGCCTAATTTTTCTAAGACTTTTGAGATTGAATGTGATGCTAGTGGAGTGGGAATTGGAGCTGTACTTCTTCAAGAAAAGCGTCCTATAGCTTATTTTAGTGAGAAGTTGAATGGAGCCAATCTTAACTACTTTACCTATGATAAGGAGTTCTACTCTTTAATTAGAGCTCTTGAGACTTGGCAGCACTACTTGTTACCAAAAGAATTTGTAATTCACACAGACCATGAATCACTCAAACACTTGAAAGGTCAAAGCAAGCTGAATAGAAGACATGCAAAGTGGGTGGAATTTCTTGATGCTTTTCCCTATGTGTTGAAGTATAAGAAGGGAGAAACCAACATTGTTGCAGATGCCTTATCAAGGAGATATGCCTTAATTTCCATGATGAATGCTAAATTGTTGGGATTTGAATCTATTAAAGACCATTACATGGAAGATTCAACACTTGCTGAAATTTATCTCGCTTGTGAGAAAATGGCATATAAGGGATTTTATAGATCTGAAGGTTTTTTATTTCGCCTAGGGAGGCTGGTAATTCCAAATTGTTCTATAAGGGAATTACTTACACGAGAAGCTCACGGAGGAGGATTGGCTGGGCATTTCGGTGAAACCAAGACATTGGAGATGCTGAAAGAGTATTTTTATTGGCCTAACATGATTAGAGATGTGCATCATGTGATTGAAAGGTGTATTGTTTGCAAAAAAGCCAAGAGCAAGGAAGCAGCCCATGGACTTTATACACCTCTACCTGTTCCAGATCAACCTTGGACTGATGTTAGCATGGATTTCATGCTAGGCTTACCAAGGACACAAAGAGGTAAAGATTCGGTCATGGTTGTTGTTGATCGTTTTTCAAAAATGTCTCATTTTATTCCATGCCATAAGACTGATGATGCTGTGCACATTGCCAATTTATTTTTCAAAGAAATTGTGAGACTTCATGGCATTCCAAAGAGTATCATGTCAGATCGTGATGCCAAATTTCTTAGCTACTTTTGGAAGACTTTATGGAGGAAGTTGGGAACAAAGTTGCTCTTTAGTACTGCCTGTCACCCACAAACTGATGGGCAAACTGAAGTGGTGAACCGAACGCTTTCTACTTTACTAAGAACTATCATTGGCAAAAACTTGAAAAGTTGGGATGAATGCTTGGCCTATGCTGAATTTGCTTACAATAGAAGTGTACATGGTACTACTAAACACTCTCCTTTTGAAGTAGTTTATGGATTTAATCCATTGAGCCCACTTGATTTAGTACCATTACCACTTGAAGCTCGAGAATGCATAGATAGAAAAATGAAGGCTGACATGATAAAGAAGTTACATGAAAACATTAAACAGCAAATTGAGAAGAAGAACTCCATCTATGAGAAGACTGCCAACAAGAGAAGAAAATTTGTTCAATTCAGTCCTGGAGATTTAGTGTGGGTTCATCTTCGAAAAGAAAGATTTCCAAACCAAAGGAAGTCCAAATTAATGCCAAGGGCAGATGGTCCTTTCCGTATCATAGACAATGTAAATGATAATGCATACAAAATTGATTTGCCTGAAGACTATGTTGTTTCTACTACTTTCAATGTGAGGGATCTTTTCCCGTACTTAGAAGATAAAGAGGACTTGGATTTGAGGAAAAATTCATTTCAACCAGGGGAGGATGATGTAATCAAGGATAACCCCATTGCAGCCCAAGAAAGGGAGAACACTTCAATTGGGCCTCTAACTCGTTCAAGGGCTAAAGGGCTTGGATTGGGCTTAACCACATTGTTGAAAGTGGAAGAAGTGTGAAAAGATTACATGTGGGTTAGTTGCATTTGTTGAATATAGTTGTAGTCTATTACCTATGCATTTCTTGTCTTTGACTTTTAGCTACCTATACATTTATTGTCTTTGACATTTAGCCTACACTACTTGACTTTTAGTTGATGCATTTAATGCATTGGTTGGAGTCTTTTGTCTTTTTGTTTTGGAGACCCTCTATAAAAAGGGTCTTTGCCATATGTTGTAAACCATCTTTGAATCATATATGAGATATTGGCATTTTGCTTTCAAGAGGATTCTTGAGTTCTTTCTCTTATCTAACTTGTGTTAGTGGCGAGAGTGGTTAGATTTCTTATCACTCACGTTCTTCTTTCTTGAGTGTGGCGAGATCAACCCATTTCTCTTAGTTGTGGCGCCCTTTGGCTTATCAATTGAGTGATTTGGTTTCATTTGTTTGTTTCTTTCAACCTATCCAGAAAATCGATCAAGTGTTTTCCCTCCGGAAATCACATCAGTATGCATGCTTGAGATGGTTGGGATTGGACTCAGTGCTTGGCTTGTGCCGTGGTTTGGGATGGTAATGCGGTGCCTGGGTCGAGGAAACCGAGGTGGGCTACACGAATCCTCCCAAGGGGCATCGTCATGGCAAGGTGAGACCTGACTTGAGAAATATCGAGGTTGGTTATTAAATTTCTCAAGGAGCAACTTGTCGACGACGTATTCACTAAATGTAGGATTTACCATGTTGGGGTTGTTATTATTATTATTATTGTTTGTGTTTGTGCCGTGTTTGGATAAGACTCAATGGTGCACTCCTAAGGTTGGATAACCAATTGCCGAAATAGGGCATGAGCCAGGACCAAGAGGGATGTACTTGGGGGTCAAAGGATGAGGTATGGGGGTGCGCTCCTAGTGTCAAATACTGGTAGTTGCTGGGATAGGGCATGGACCTGGACTCAAAATGGGAGCTGTACCTAAGGGCTAGCGGATGTAGGATCCCAGGGTTGGTCTGTGGAGGGGTAGCTCCATAGGGCAATATCTCAACGGCAAATCTGTGGGACTGTAGACCCACATTGATAAAGCCTTGAGAAATAGAATTATTGGGATGCATACCCAAGTAATGAAACTCTTGAGTGAAACGTCAGCGAGAATGGAGAACCCCCAATGATGTGGCTCTTGAGTGGGTTACCCATAGGGGTGCAAACCTACATAGGGCGAATGAATTGTGTGCATGGTAATGTGTGTATGTTGATTGTTGTGATATGTATGTGGGTGTTTATGTATGAATGTACATGTGTATATTTACATTTATAGTTTTTCCCTTAATTTGTATTATCATGTATTTGTATAGATAGGGCAATTCTTGAGTGAGTCAGTGGATTAGTCTCACCCTCTCACAATTACAGATACGGAAAGACAAGTAGTTTGATGACTTGTGGATCAAAGATACCTCTCCATTGATTAGGGCAAGATAATTTTATTTATTTTTAAGATTAATTTCCCTAGCATGCTTTGTAATCGGATAGGCTACTTAGATAGTAGAATATGTTATTAGGTATAGATTGAGGATAAATTAAGCGCGATAGTATAGGCGTTACGCCATCCACACTTATCATGGCTCTAGTTTCGGGTCATGACAATTTATATAATTAAATCTAGATTCAATGCCTTTAACAAGTTGATCACTAGTAAAAATTGAAACTATGATTTATTTATCGGATTGACGGATTCATTAATAAATAATGTCTAATTGATTCAGTCATACCTAAACATAAGTTGCTTATTAGGTCATTTTAAGTATTTAGAGCAGTAATGCCTTCTCATTTGGATATGAACTATGACTCAGACGTTAGCTAGTTAGTTCATGTAAAAAAAAAAAAAGAAGGTCTAACTAGCCTAGACATAGGAGTTTGATAATTAAGGAATCATGACCTATAAAGTAAGGAATTCAAATAGTAGGAAAGATTAATTAAGTTTCATAATCAAAATAAAGGTAGTGAAATTGAACCCTAACATTTTAGAATTATAAGTTTTATCTTTTTATTATCAGCTCTTTCAAATTATTTTCCTATTCTACAAAAACTCAAGTTTTCAAAAATAATCTTTTTACAAAATTTAATTAGTACCATGTTACTTTGTAGTTCTAATCTAAATTCTAGTCCTTGTGGCATTGACAACCTTTTTCTACTTCTATGTTACTTGATACGACAAGTGCACTTGCTATTGATAGAGCTTTTTTTTTAATTATTTTGGGAACTTTTCATTTTATATATATTATTAAGCTAATTTATGTGAGACTCAACCTATACTCGCTCCACAAATCACATCATGTTTTTGGCGATGTTGTCAAGGACTAATAATATCAGTAGTAATTACGTCTACATGTACAATTAAATTTTTTTTCCTATATGCATTTTGATTTTGATTTTAGGAGTGTTTTGTTTTGTTTATTTTCAAATAATTTTTTATATTTAATTACAGGTTTGGAAATTTTAATTTAATAGTTTAGGTTTCTCAAATTTTTGGATTTTAAATTTTTGATCTTTAATCCGAGTTGAAATTGAAAATTTTGATATTTAAAATTTGAAATTAGTTAAGTCTTGTTAGTTTCTTTCTATCCTATTCGAATTCTGAAAAAAAAAAGTGTTGACTTATTTGAATTAATATTTTGAATTTGAGCTTAATCAGGATTTAATTAAGTTATCTGAATTATAACTGAATTCAAAATTTGAATTAAAGATACATTAGCATTATTGTTTTTATTTATTAGTTAGTCTTAATTTATTATTTTTAATTTTATGTCTTTTTCAAGTTAGTATAGAATTAGGAAACCTTTAGGAATACTTATATAACTCAAACCCAAAAAAAATTATAAATTATAAAAATCCAAAAAAAATCGAGAAAAAAAATTTCCAAAGGTATATATAGTTTATGCAAATCCCTACAATCCTAAATTAGAAAGAACTCTAAGAAAATTTAGGAAACAAAGAAAGATTAGGAGTATTAAAATACAAAATATAGCTAAAAATACTAATAGAGTAAAGGATAATTTAAATAGATAAAATAGAAACCCTGAAATAGGAAATAGAAGAACACAAGGAGATTTTGTAATTATAAGTTATAACCCCTAAAATTGAAGGGTGTGCAAATAGGATAGTCAGACATCCTATTCATATTAATAGCTTTGAAATTAAACCCTCCCTATTACACCTAGTACAACAAGAACAATTTTGAGGTTGTCCCACAGAAGACCCATCTAACCATAAGTAATTTCTGAGAACTAGACCTGATCATTGGTGCAAAAACCCGTTTGGCATAGGAAAAAGTGAAAATGAGCTCAAAAAAAAAAAGCCCGTTTTCAAGAAAGGCCAAAAAATATGAGTCAGGTTCAGGCTTTTTTCTTATGGCTGGGATCAAGCCTGAGCCGACTGAATTCTTTTTACATTTTTTAAAAATAAAAAATTACTTAATTTAATAAAAAATATAATATATATTATATATCATAATATTTAAAATATTATATATAAATATGTAATATTCAAAATGTATAATTCTTATAATATGTGTCTTTTTTATTAATATATATTAAATAATTTATATATAATTTTAATACTTGGCATGGTGTTGAATTATTTATCATATACTATATAGTATTATTTCAATATGCATGTATCTTTAGAGATTTACAATGTAATTATAGAATTATTATAATTTAAGTTATTATATTTTTATTTATAATTGAATGAGATAATTCACTTTTATATATATATATATATATATATATATATATATATATATATATATTATTAACGACTATACAATGATCAACATTAACTTTCACCTCAATAAGACTAGAGAGGTGAACAAAAGCCACATCAGCTGTATCTTTAAACCAGAAACATATTGAGAACAAGCAGAATGTTTGTCTTTTTATAGATCGTTAGATATGTGATTCAACGGCCCACAACTCCTTTTTTTTTCTCCGTGACGTTTCACTTTCTTTTTTAATTCAAAATGCATCATTTCACCGCAGGCGCCTTTAGTCGTTGGATCGAGATCAATCCAACAGTCATAAATTCATGTGGGTGAAACGCATCGTTTCACTTATGATTTTTTTTTTCAAATGCTTCCCTCAGCCTATCAATGAGTGCCACGCGTCATGCTCCATCAGCCTGCCTAGAGACTCGAGATCCACATCGCACTTGACCCCATTTTCTTCCACAGTAAGGTGATATGTGTTTTGCGTTAATTTGAAAAAAGTTTCCTATCATCGTCACCACCTGCGTTCCTCTACGTTTTTCTCTATTCGTCAGTATCATTATCAATCGTCAGCATCGTCGCTGATCTGCAAACATGTTTCCTGCCATCATCAGCATCATCGCTTGCTATATGTGCTTCAAGAATATAGACTAGAGCATTTTTTGTATTTGATAACTTGATGTTTTATTTTATGACCACAAGAATAACTTAGCAGTAAAATATTTTAGACAAATTGAAGTTAAATCCAAGTTGTCTATGATTTGTTACTAAATGGATTTTGTTCTTGACAAAATATTTTACTGGAGCATTTGTTACTAACTGGATTTGTTACTCCAAGTTTTTTTTTTCCTGAACACTATACCACAACTTGCCATTCTTGAAGAAATTTTATTACCAATTTACTTGCTTACTATTCTTGAAAATGGATTTGTTACTCCAAATCACCTTGTTGTTCTTGAAGGTGGTTTCATTTACTTGCTTGCTTGGAGCATTTTGACTTGCACTGTCTGCTTCTGAAAAAATATAGGAACTCTGTAACACAACTTAAATTTGAATTCCTTAGAATTATTTTTGATTAGTCATGAATGGAAGCCCAATATTTCTTGGAATTATTTGTAATAGACTATATATATATATATATATATATATATATATATATATATATATATATATATATTCTTGATCTCAATATTTCCTCTTTTTTTTTTTTTCAAACAACTTGCTGAGAGCATCAATAGAGGCAGGTTGGAAGCCCAAAATATATGGTGAAAAAAATCGAATTTGGAGTGAGGAATGATATGCACACCAAGAGCAAAAAGCATAAGAAAATTATAACGTTAGTAGGATATGTTTGTGCTAAAGAGGGTTTTCACGAGGCAAACAAAAAGGATGCAAAAACTAAGAATCCCTACAAGGAGACTAGAACCAGTTATATGGCTAGATTGGCATTGAAACTTGAGAGTAAAAGGTTTAAAGTGTATCAATTCACGGAGGAACACAATGATGTACTGCACACTGCAGAAACTAGTCACATGCTTCCCTCATAACGGGAAATTTCTGAAGCCCAAACATAAGAAATTGAGTTGGTAGAGGATTCTAGCCTTAGTAAAAAATCCTCTTTTGATTTGATAAGTTTTCACGCAGGGGGAAGATCTAGCGTTGGATATATGCGATAGATGCAAAGAATTATCTCAGATATAGAAGGCAATGAAATATGGCATATGGGGACGCTGATCTTCTGTTGCAATATTTTTAGAATTAATTGTTAGAGAATCCATCTTTTTTCCATGCTTATCAGATGGACTCAAAGGAGAAAATTACCAATGTGTTCTAGGATGATGCAAGGATGATTATTGACTACGGTTTTTTTGAAGACGTGGTGTCACTTAATAAAACATTTGGAACTAATAAAAAGAATAGGCAGCTTGTCGTATTTTGTGCATTTAATCACTATAGAGGAATGTTGATCTTTGGGGCAGCACTATTGTATAATGAAATTGTAGAGTCTTTTAAATGGCTCTTTCAGACATTTATAGAGGTTCATCAACACAAAAAGCCTCTCACAGTCTTCACTGACCAAGACACAGTGATGCAAGAGTGTTGTCTGAGGTGATGTCAAATATTGTGCATGGACTATGTACATGGCACTTTATGTGAAATGCCATGAAACATTTGTCTCATTTTCCTAGGGGTGAATCCCATATTCTAAAGGAACTTTCGTAGTGTATTTAAGAAGTCACCAACGAAGAGAAGTTTGAGGCGGCCTAGAGCAAAATGTTGTTAGACCATAATGTTGAAAACAATCAGTGGCTATCATCAACATATGATATAAAGGAAAAATGGGAGCATGCTTCATGAAGAATGCTTTCACCCTTAGTATAAGAAGCACACAGCTCAGTGAAAGTTTGAACTTTGACTTGAAAGGTCTAATGGACCCAAACTTGGACCTCATTTTATTCTTCAAACACTTTGAAAGAATTGTGGAGGAAAAAAGATACAATGAAGTCAGGTGTGAGTATGAATCCAGAGAGAAAATTTCGTAGTTGAGAAACTTGAGTCACACATGTTAAGATAACTTTTAGAGATTTATACTTTTACTATTTTTGAATTATTCCAGCAAGAATATGATGACATTGCTAAGACATGTGTAAAGGCAAAGGATGAAAGTTAGCCTATGAGACAATGTGTCATTTCTCTGGTTAAATAAAAAAAAAAGATATTACATAGTATCATTTAACTCTTTTGATAATACAATCACATGTAGCTGTTGGAAATTTGAAAACTTGGGTATTATGTTCTGCCATGCCTTGAAGGTCTATGATATCAAGCTACTCCATGACCAGTATATTATACGTCAGTGGACAAAGAAAGCAAGAGTCAATGTGATATTTGATGTGCGTGGGAAGGACATAGAGGAGAACCCTAAGCTAGACATTACAAATTGGTTTAGGGATCTTAGTTGAGAAGCAAAAAGTATTACGGTCAAAGCCTTTAGGTCAATGGAAGCAACATTGGAGATGCATAACTTCATGGTCGAGTTGAGGAAGAAAGTTAGTGAGATTCATTTGATGAGAAAAGATGGTGATACAGACCTCAGTGCAACCGCCATCGTCCCCACACCTTAGTGCACATCACAGGCAACAAGATTCAAACATAAAGATGGTGCAAGAAATAAAAGATGCTTTAAAAGTTGTGTTGAGGTTCAAGGAAAAAGAAAAAAAAAAAAGAGTACCGACAGTTAAATCGACTAGAGTAAGTAAATTCTGTTTTTATATGTCTTTAACTCTAAACCCTTATATCTATATGATTTTCACCTTTTTATGCATATTTCATGTAGGTGAATGAAGCACAAACTGAAGTATCATGCTTGACACCTCCTATAACTCAGACACATGTTTCTGAAATGAGTTTTTCGGAATGCTTGTGGTTACTATGATCCTACTAATTATACTAATTTTTGTTATTTCTTAATTTAGAAGCTTATTGATCATTCAATGCCATCACTTGAAGCATTACAATTTAGTTTGGATTTTCCACATACAGACTGTTGAGGATAGTTTTGGTAAAAACATTGAATGAATTTATTGTTTTTCAAAGTATGTGTTGATATTGATCATGATTGGTGTAGATCTATGTTTGATGTAGGTATTCCTCTCTAGATGAGAACAAGGTCCAATGGATATGAAGCATCATAGTTATCTCCCACTGATGTGCATAATCTGTTTTGATCATTCTACTTATGTATTATGTTAAGTTGTATTATGTTAATCTCAGATTTAGTGATATAAGTATTATGATATTATGTACATACAAGTATTATGTTAGCCTCAGCTCTCAATTATATTTGCCACATGAAAGTTCAGTCAGTATTTTTTGTTAGTTTCTTTGACGGTGTTTAAAAAAGTTATATTTACAAAAAAAAAAATAAAATATGTAGAATATATTTGGCTAAAAAAATGTTAGGAACATAAATGAAAATTGATATAAATGTTAAGAATATAAAATATTCTTTTATCAAAAATAAAATAAAAATGCGTCTAAACACGTCTAATATTCTCATATATCTTAGTTAAATTTTCTCCATAATTGATCTTAATAGCATATTTCCCACATAATCTTGACTTATTTAGATTTTCACATTTTAGTGTTCTCTAGAATAAATTAATAATCTTAACTTTTTTTTAGGCAAAATGAAAATCATTTTCATTACTATAGTACTAAGCTAAGACTTTTTAATGCTGCTTGTACTTGTATTTATCTTGATGTCACGCCTCGCTCAGAACCCACAAGTCTAAAAGTCCAAAGGCTGAGAAGTACAAAGACGGAGAAGCCTAGCCCAAGACTTCTCATGAAGCTACTTTTCCAAAATATTGCAAGAAAAAAGAAATCCTGTAATGATCATTGCTCTTGGAATTCAAGAATCCTCCCAATCAGTACCTTCATATAAACCTACTCAGTTAACGTTGATTTGCAAAACCATTTAATTTCTATAACAAGAATGCAAAAACGGGAAGATAAGCCCCCAAATATAGAATACTACATGATCGATAAAAAGGCGAAGGGTACAAAGAAGTAGAACAATTAAATAATCATATAATCAAGAACTTCATCTCTATGAAAAGTGGAATTCAATTCCAATACATCAATTCAATAATAAAATAAAATCACACACCACACTCTTCCTTCCCCTGCTTATATATATAATAAATACAACCAATGATGGGAGAGCTTGTGGCTCTCAGCACACGAATGAATTTCACCCACTACTTAAATATAATATAATCAATTAAATGGGACCCCCCAAAAATTTGGCCTTTTTTTTTTGACAATACAGATGGCACTTCCTCAAACAATTAGCTCCTCTTTTACTATTCCATGAAATAGTAAATTGCCCTTCAATTTGCTATATCATCCGCATCCACTGAAGATTGCTGGCATATCCATTTTCTTATTGGAATTTTTATATATTAGTGCAAAATCAATTTTCTACTTAACTACAAAGAGCAATTCTTTTTGTAAGATAAAAATAACTTATTCAACAATTGCTCCATATAGTTACAAAAAAAAAAACTTTGATTCTAGTATCTTAAACTATTTTCAACCATTGCCATCAGTCTAAACTAATTTAGCATAAAAACTTTATATATTTATGCTAAATATCTAAACTGATCGCAGCGGCTGAATATATTGTCTAAAAATAATACTATAACAGTTATAATATATATATATATATTTTTTTTTTTTTAATTTCCCTGCTCATCAAATTGTACTTAATCAATTAATTTGTCAACAATAAGCTATTAATTAATTAGTTACTAATATTTAATCTTATGCCATATGTATCGTGAATTGATAATATGTTACCCATTTCCGATATAACTAAGGATCCCAAAGGGAATCACTGTGTCTGTGCATATCCTCCCACTCGTTGTCCTCAAACATCATGGACTGTTCCTCCAGCATGAGGGTCTCAGACATTTGCATCCACATCTTGGGTGAGTCCAGTGGCGAGTCATTGATCGCCTGGATCTGCGTCGGCGACAGCCTCACGGTGACCGGCGCCACCGCCGTGGCGGTAGCCACAGAGCACCCGCCGGTCCCGCCTCCTTCTCCGGCCACCACAGTGTTGGTCCTGAGCCTCAAGGCTGCCTCATGTGCGGCCATGCGAATGTCGTCGCCATTGTTGCTCGCCGGGCGAGGGAGGGCGGTGGCCAGCTCCGGGAAGTTGAGCCTCGCCTCGCGGCCTCGGAAGTGCAGGGCGGCGACGTCGTATGCCGCGGCTGCCATCTCCGGCGTCTCAAAGCTGCCTAGCCAAATTCTGGTCTTGGTGCCTGGCTCGCGGATTTCAGACACCCATTTTCCCCACTTCCTCTTGCGAACACCTCTGTAGGGAGAAGATGAAGCGCCAGCGCTTGAAGAAGGCATGTCCATGCACGAAAGATATCAAAAGAAAATGTGTCAAATTGATCGATGTGTTCAAGTTTGAAAGCAAGCAGAGGTTGGTAGTGGAAGATAGTGTGAGCCAGTTAAGGTATTTATAGACGTGGGCGTGCGTGCAGATTGAATGGAATCGTGGATACGTTTGAAGGGGTTGGAGTGAGCTTCCTGGTAGTTGCACAAGCGATGAAAATAAAGTGTGTGCATGTTCAAAATCAATGTTTTGCTTGACATTGATCCTTCGAAAAAGTACAGAATCATGGGTAGGAGAAGATTTTTTGTTTCCATCTTTTTTTTTTTGTTGGAAAGTGAAATTGTGAAGATAGTTAGAGGTGGGTTGCAAAATTGATGGAGAAGAATAAAGAAATGGGTTTCCTGTTTAGAACGCGTTTTGAGAACTTAGGTGTCAGATATTGGGTTAAGGACCGACTATTCCAAATTCATAGAAGTCCCTGAGGGGTGAAAAATAATGTCATGATCTTAGATCAGCATCAAGATATTATATTTGAGGAGGTTTTAGATTGATATAGACCCACAAAGAGAGATAGAGAGAGGGAGAGCATTAGATTATTTAATTTGCTTTGTATATATATTATATATTTCTTCAAGCAGTACTGACCCATGTCTTTAATATATTCTATAATTCTGGGGATAAAGCTAGCTTTTGTGGGAGAAATTTAATAAAACTTGAAGATGACGTATCACTGTAGAATTATGAGATCATAAATAAAACTTGAAGATTACCCACTGTGCTTACAGTAATCAGGCCAGTTAAGTATTTATATAAAAAAAAGTTATGAAATAAACTTTGCTAGCATACGATCGAAAATGTTGACATTTTATTTTCATATAGATGTTTTGAGAAGTGCTTCATATAGTTAAATCAATGAGGATATGGCAATTGTTTTTTATTAGAAAAAACTTCTGCTGGTATAATTAGAAAGTTTTGATATCTGTGCGAATTTTTATTTTTAATTTTTTCTACAGATATCATTTACTAGAAGCAATCTATTATACTAAATCTAACTCTCCCGTGGACACAATTTTACTCTGCCTTCTTTTCTTGCTCTTTGGTATTAATGCCTCTTAACAAAGCAAAAATAATAATAATAATAATAATAATAATAATAATAATAATTGTTATTATTTATTTATTTATTTTATCTTATATATACGGTAAATTTGGAGAGAAATAACCAAAATCATAAGGTTATATAATAATAATAATAATGAGATGAAACTATCCAAAGCTTTTACAAGCAAAAATTTGTTTTTTTTATGTAGAATTAGCTTTTTGATCTTTTTTTACAATGAGGGTATTTTCAGGGTTAGCTCGCGTATTAAGTTAGAAGAAAAAATTTTAAATATTAATATAAAGTTTGAATTAATTCGAATAATCAAAATAAAAAGCGCACCTTTTTAACTATATTATTGAACCAAACCCCAAGTTTAATTTGTATGTAACATTTTCAATTCAAGTCAATTAGAATTAGATTATGAGAAACATTAGAAGTTCTTATAATAAGTTATTTAATCCAAATATATAATAATTAATTGATAAGTGATAAGTTAAGTAAAAGCTCCCATAATAAGTCCATTCAAAATTCAAACGAAACCAAAATTCAAGTATTTGATTTTTTTTTTATGTAACGTTACAATTTAAATTCTTGCACGCTTATTGTGGAAAAAAAAATTTCTTGGAACCGTATATTGTAAAAAAAGAAAAAAGACCAAAGAATTTTCATGAGTTTCGTTTATGGAAAAATCATGTAATTATAAAATTGAATTTCAAGAAAATGTTTTATATATTCTCAAACAAATTCTCAATCCTAAGTGATTAGGTGGTGGTTTAGTGATAAGGAATGTAAATAATCTCCTAAGTGGTAAGTTTAAATCTCTATTACATTATATTGGAATATATATATATATATCATATATACTCATTCCCAGTCTTATGGATTTTTTAATCTAAAGTCCTTATTTGTTCAGCTAAAGATATCGATATTATTATATACGGCTTTGATAACTTTTGGTTACTGATCTTCAAAATTAATAATTAATAGATTAATAAAATATAATATAAAAAAGAGGCGAATATATATATGTGATTGTCAACGTCTCATTTTTTAAGAAAAATCAACCTATTCTTTAGAAGCTTTTGCTACAATTATATATAGAATTTAAACCTTTCATTTTTTTTAGTAGTCTCAAAATGACTAGCTGGTTAATTTGATCTCGCCCATAAATATGTGATTTGGATTTAAAAAATTAGGTCTATTTAAAAATAGACTTAAACAGGTAGAACTCACAGAGTTTGTAGGTCGATCCATTTACTTTTTTACTTTTTTATTTTTTTATTTTTACTTTTTACAAAAATTACATTATTTAATATAAATAATCTTATTTTATTACATTAATATTTTATAAAATTATATTCAATAAATATAATAAATTTTAATATGAAAACTTTTATAATTTTTAAAAAATAAATATAGAAATTTTAAATTTAAATATAATATAATTAATTTAAAAAAATATGAAAAATTAAAGGTATTAATTATTTAAAAATATTAAAAAATTAATATTTTATATGTAATAAACTATTGTTAATTTTAACTAAAATAATTATAATATTGTATTATTTAAATATAAAAATAATAAATAAATAAAGAAAATGGTCTGCGAGCCGATTTGTTTAGATCCGCCAGTCATGACTGGTGAACTTTTTTTTTTTGATAAAGCCAAAAAGCCGAAGACAAATTATTTTTAAAAAAAAAATCAGAAGACTACATTGACTAGATGTAATAGAAGCTTTAAAAGAAAAATTGAAAAAGAAAACAAAAAAAAGAAAAAGCTCTCAAAAAAATTGTGAAACCTATCAAGGGATTTAAAGAAAAAAGCATACATTGACTTACCAACTAAATGAGACAAAACAAGATATATTGCTAAAACATATAAAGTCGTTTCGTCTATCCTTTCTTGGATTATATTAACAAGTGTTTACATATTGTCACTAATAATGAGTTTCCTTTTTTTCAAAATCACTATTAACATCAAAGTTCTCTTAAAGGATTGAAAGTCAAACAACATACTCGAAAGAGAGAAAAATATAAAGAGGATAAAAAACTACTATCTAAGAGAAAAACTACTCGAAAGAGATAAAAAAAAATCACCATCTAAAAAAAAATTACTCACAAAGAACAAAAGAAAATTACCATTCAAAAAAAATTTACTCAAAAAAACTAAAGAAACTTCGACATTGAGAAGTAACTCGTTGAAAGTTCGCTAAGTTTTTCATCTCTTAGACAAAGAAAATGTATTCCCTCACCATAACCGACCGCAAAAATGGGATCCATACGGGACGAAGTTAAAAGGCATTAACGTAAGAAGAAACTATGTTACCTACCCACCTCACCTGAATCAATTTAAAGCAATCAAAAAAGACAACCCCACAAAGCCTTCTTTTTACCAGGTCTTGTTCCCAAAATTAGCCTGCGAAGTAAAATTAACACCGCCAAGCAGGTCAATTAGTAAGAGATTATTTTAATTAAATTACAGGTCTTAAATTTGAGTCTCTGAAAATATAACTATGTTAAAATTTGATGAAAAGAGACTTTGACGTTATTGTGATGTTTTACTTAGCTCGAATTCAAATTAATTAACACATAATTTAATGTTTAGGCACCAAATAGTTATTATAAATAAAAAAATAAAATTGACTTACTCACAGTCCTAATTTCCCACTAACATCCATAACTTCCACACTTCTGGTTCCAAACTGATGAAGCAACTGTGTCGTATGCTGATTTATGGTGGGGAAAAACATTAGTTATTTATAATTTTTATTATCATGTTCTCTAATTAGAATATAATAAATGTATAATTTTTTAATCACAATACCACAAGTATATAATTTTTTAAAAATAATTTTATATTTTATACAACACATTACCGTATAATTAGTCTTTTAAAAAAAATTTACACGTACTTTATTACTGTTTATAAGTCTTCTCGTTATCCTCTCTCTTTTTTTTTTTTCTTGTGATTGTGAGTGGGTTGGCCTAGAAGTGCAATTCAAGAATCATCATTCTAAAATTAAGAGTAGATACACACTGTTTGTCAATGTTCATCCTCTTCCCACTTTGTAATATTTCCATTACCTACAATTTTCTCAATTTCTTTTTTTTTTTAATTTTAATTTTTCTTGTTTGAGTGGTATTAAATATTAAATTCTATTTAATTTACTCAATTATTTTCATTTAAATAAATTAATATCGCTTCCTCTAACCCCCAAAAAAATTGAACTTTGTATTGCTTATGTTTAGTCACATAATTTTTAAAATTAAAAAAAAAAGATTTTGAGTAAATTGAACTCAAAAGTTAAGAGTGAATTAATCAGTTATCTCAAAATTAAAGATGTCTTATACACCCAAGCCCCTCTATTGTATTTTTTTTTTAACATCGCCTTAATTAATGCACAAATGATAATTCTTACACCAAATCAATCGTTCTGTCACTTTGTACTAGACGTAACGATATATCTTGTATGCATGTACTTGTTTGAAATTTTTTTTGTTTATAATGAAAAAAGGATATGAGAAAAGGGTAATTAAGTTCATAAAACATTAATTATAAAGCGACCAAAATAATAATTTGATGTAAAAATGACAATTTGTGGAGATTGACTTAAATAAAAATAAAATGATAGATTATAAAATATCATGGAAAGTTAAATAATATTGCTCTATGCTCATTTTTGGTAATAAATGCACTTCAAAAATTCATAAAAATCAGAATTAAACTGTTATGTTTTTATCTGAATCTATTTTTAAGATGCTTCTTATGTTACAAACATCTTTTTTTTTGTAAGGGGGTATTAAAACCTAAGAAATTTGGAAGTGCTCTAACATTTTAATTGTATCAGTTAATGTTCAAATAAGATTTTATATATATATACATATATATATATATATATATATATATATATATATATATATATATATATGTTTTGATCTGATGAAATATATATACACACACATGTTTAGGAGAGTCGTAATTCACAATAACTTATTTCTTGAATTATAAAAATACATAATTCTATCCTTGAAAAGTATGTGTTTCAACTATTTAGTTCTTAAATATTAAAATATACAATTTAACCTTTGAAAGATTTTTTATTTATTGCTTCCCCTGACTTCTGCTCTTTGTGTGTGTGTGTGTGTGTTTTTTTTTTTTTTCCCCCTTTTTAACGAAGACTAACTAATAACAAGTCAAAGTTTTTTAAAGTTTGAATTGCATATTTCTAATATATTTAGAGACAGAATGGTTAAGATATAGTTAAATAATTAAGACATATTTTTAAAATAAACTAAATTCAATAATTTATGCGGAGTTTGTAGTGTAAATGAAGTTTGTTAATTTGGATTTTGGAAGTTAAAATAAATATAAGTAAGTTTTACGTTGGTCTCTACTTATAATGGTGTCAACCATAAAGTCTTTGAATTTAGAGAAAACTAAACAAATAAAATCAAATAGACGCACTAAATCTAGTGGACTACAACAAATTAAATGACAATATTTAATGTCTATGAATTTTTTTTATTGGGTCAAAATTGTACAAACGAGTTCATATTTCATATTTAGATTCACTTCAATTTTATGAATTATTATATTTTCAGGTCCCCATAGATGACGTGGCAGTATAGTTTGTTAATTAATGCTTGGCATTTCACAAGGAAGTCTACGAACATCATTGGCAATTTTTAAATTTTCTTTTTTATTAGACAAATACTTTTCATACATATCATATCACTCCATTAAAAAAAAAATATTCATAAACCAGACAAAAACAAGAATTATTTACATCATATTGTGTGTATATATATATATATATATGAATTAAAAATGAAATTGGTTACCTGGTTTAGGTGAATAGTATAAGAATAAATAAAGGATTTGAGTGTCTTCAGTTATGTCCGATGAGCAATGAACAAAATAAACGAAGGAGGATCTGCTGCGTTAATTTCTTTATTAAATATATTCACTTGTTATTAATTATACATATGTCTTAATTAGTACAAAACTACAAATCACATAGATCACCAAATATTAAAAAAAAAAGTATGGATAAATATCAAAGTCGGTGAAATGCAATATTTATATGGTGGCACGTACATAGTGTATTAATTCAATTAAAAATTATGTCTAATTTAAATTGTGAAAAATTGAAGGTTTGTAATGGACAAGTAAATCGAGAGGTTAATTGTAAAAAGTGTTAGTTGAAGGTTCATTCATTTAACTATGGCTAAACTTTAGTTTGTAATTAACTATATGTTTTTTTTAATTTTATATATTAAAAATTTAATATAATAAATTAATAAATTTTTTATAATTAAATTTACGAACTTATAAAGAATCTAGACAAACCATTAAGTATTTTTATATATAACCAATCTGAATAATATATAAATATATAACAAAATTTAATATTATTTATAAAATAGTAAATCACTAATATTATATGTAGAATAATATGTTAATAGTCATAAATGTATGAAAAATAAAAAAAATTAAGGAAAAAAGTAGAAAAGATAAATTAATAAAATTATTTTCAATCCAACCATTAAACTATTTGATTTTTTGACTTTTTTTTTTTAAATTGATTCTTCTGGCTCTTGACCAGTTTTTTTTTTTAATGTCCTATTAAGTTAAACCAAATCAATCTTGTGATTGATTCAATAACTGAGATTGGTTTGGATTGGTTTTTTCAACAATGGTGAAAATTAACTAATTAATTAAAGATATTTGTAATTGAGCAGATAAATTAACCTACGTAATTTCTTCAAATAATTAAACATCTCCTTTTGATTTATAAGGGGAGAATGGTAACAACTAGTGAAAAATCTGTTGTTTCAAAGTTTGAATTCCTTGCAAGTTATGTACTTGTGAAGATCAATCACTGTTTAGGTGGCTTTACAATGAAGTTTTTCATGCCAAACTTAAGCAGTGAAATAAAGGGATGGAAAAATAAAAATCTTTGACAAGTGGAGTTTAAGGAATTTTAGTGGATAATTATAAAGAAAGCATTCTCAATTGGCCATTATTCAAATCAATGTTCGTATCTTTGTGCGGTATAACTCACAAGGCAATCATTACGTTCACTATTTTTGCCACACAAAATTTTTAGTGTTATTTTATTTTTATTATAATCGTCTTCTATATATATATATAAAACTCTTTTAAGGTAAGCTATGGTATTATTATTTACCAATAAAATAAAGATAATTGAATTCTATTATATATATCATAGACAAACAAAAATTTAATTATAAAATTAACACATAAATTTGTAAATATAATAAAAGACTTTTTTAAATGTTAAAATTATAAATAAAAACGTTGGATTTTAACTCTGAATTGCAAAAGTTTAAGTGCTTCTCACTTGATCTAGTATAATTACATGATGATTGGTTTCAGTTCAATGTCAGCTTATGAAGAGTATCGAAATAAAGAATTAGTTCTTTTAGTAAATTTTGATTTTTTTTTAACGTTTTTATTTAGTCTAAAAAGTTCAAAAGAAGCCTTTTGGCCTTCTCCAAAAAAAAAGTTTAAAAGATATTTTGTTATATTTCAATATCATCTATCAATTTTTTACTTAGATATTTATATATGATTAGATATATAAAATGTAATTTTTCCTTCAATTTATAAAGTTAATTTTTAAAATTTGAATGTTAAATAATCGATTAAAACCTCATTAATTTTAGTCGCTTGTAGGTAGGTAGGTAGCTAGGGCGGTTTCACTTTGGTCTCAATCTCATACAGTCATATATAGTTGTTTCCCATTTTAATCCCTCACATATAAGTTATTTATCAACTTGATCCTCCATAGACTTTTTTTTTTCTTAATTTTGTCCCTTATAAATAAAATTCTCATACCAATAATGTATTTTTATCAATTTTCCATTAATAAAACTCTCTCTCTCTCTCTCTCTCTCTCTCTCTCTCTCTCTCTCTCTCTCTCTCTCTCTCTCTCTCTCTCTCTCTCTCTCTCTCTCTCTCTCTCTCTCTCTCTCTCTCTCTCTCTCTCTCTCTCCTATATATATATATATATATATATATATATCATATAATAGTAACTAAGTAGTAAACTATAAAACAAATATGTGACATAACATCAAATATATTAATTTCATTAATAACATACTAATAGAATTACGTTATTGATATAATATATATATATATATTTTATAAGAAATTAAATTAAAAAAATTGAGAGACTAAACTAAAGAATATTTCATCTATGAAAGACCAAATTAAAAAGACAATTTTATAAAAGACAAAATTAAGAAGCAGCTTATTAATTTAAGAAGGACCAAATTAAAATGAAATTGTAGTGATTAAGTATGTAAATAAATGAAGTTGATGACGTCTTAAAAAGAAAGAGATTGAAATGAAGTTGAGGATAATGGGAGAATGATGGAGGGTAAAAGAGTTATGAGTTTGAGAACAGCTGGATCATGGTAAGCTTCAACAAACGACAATGTGATGATTCTAATAATTAATAATTAATTAATGGAGACTTCGTTATCAGAAGCATTGTCATCAACTTTTTTTGAAGCAAATAAACAAACCAAACCACAGAACAGAACAAATGAAGTCCACTGAATTAGACAGATGTTCAAAAAGTTGGATAAATAGATATTAGACACACATACGATCTCCGCGTTCTCCAGGACTTGGTCTTTCATTCTCAAAGTTACATTTTGAAGCCAAGCCTATCATCACTTTCACTCTGACTAAAACTCTACTTTACTCTGAAACAGATTTTTGTCTGTATGATGATCGTTTCATCTGGATTATTGGATCTCAGATTTAATGATTTTGATTTTAATGTCTTCTTATTACTTAACCTTTGAGTCGATGGATTTAGAATCCAACGATTCAAATAGAACAAGCACCATAAAAATCATTTTCACTTTTAATCTCTTCTCTCATAAATAATATTCTTTTAATTATATTGCTTAAAAATTACTTTCTCAATTTGATATTTTATAAATAAAATATTTCTCAATTTAGTCTCTCGTAAAATTTCTTTTTTGATTTGATTTCTTATAAATAGATATTTTTTAATTTGATCTCTTACAAATTAATGTAAACTAAAACTCTATTTTGATCCCTCATTGATGCCTATTTTTTCTTAATTTGGTCCCTCATAGGGTTATTGTTCTCAATCCAAACTTTTCAGTTTGGTGCCTCCATTAAATTTTTTAATGACAGTCACATAGAAGGGTCAAATTAAGAACATTTTGAATATGTGATAAACCAAATTACGAATTTTGAGATCTTCGAGTGACCAGGTCGAGAATAGAAATCTGTAAGGGATAAAATTGAGAATGTTTGAATCTATGGAGGATGAAATTGAAAATAAAAATTTGTTAGAGACTATATTAAAAAAAAGAGATATCTATGAGAGACCAAAATGAATTTTTAGTCAATAAATATATTATCAATTATGTTTTTTGGTGTCTTTATTGATAATGAATCGAAATTAATAAATGGGATGATATGTAATACATTTTTTTTGATAAAATGTAATATATTATTATGGATTACTACTTAGTCATCATTATATAATATGCAAATTAACTATTAATTAATATTGATATTGAATTATTAATAGATATTATTGGTGTAACAATTTTAATTGTGAGGAATTAAATTGAGAAAATAATTTTTATAAGGGACCAGCTTAAAAAATATTTTGTATATAAGGGACTAAAATAACATAATAACTTGATAAGAAACCATAGTAAATGAAAAAAAGGTTTTGGTCGTTTCACTTTCAAGATTCCCCTCTTCTATACGTCATTTTCTTTGTCAACTGAAGTATTGAGTTTTAGTGGACCAGATTTTGGGTGTTACTATATAGGTTTCGCGTAGAAGGTAAAAAAGGATTAGATTACGTAGAAATTTAAAAGGAAAAAAGCACTCATTAAGTTCATTAATTTTTAAGGTTTTAAAACTTGGGCTAACCTTGATTTAACTAGATCTTATATGAGATTTTGGGTCTAATAATTTTATCCTTTTTTCTATTTATTTATAATAGCTAAAAAGTTCAAGACAAATCATATAAAAAAAATCAATAGATTGTATTGGCAGAAAACAAAAAAAGAAATAACTTTCAAACAAACTCTGAAACCTAACAATGAATCTAAAAAAAAAAAGTATACATCGCTTACCAACCAAAATAGGTTAACTAAGATATACCACTGAAACTTCTGAAGTCGTTTCATCTATCTTTCCTCGAATCATATTGATAAGTGTTTATACGTTTTGACTAATAATGAGTTATATTTTTTCTAAAATCACTTGTAACCCTGAAACTCCCTTAGAAAATTGAAAGTCAAACAACACACTCAAAAGAAAAAAAATACAAAGAGGATAGGAAATCACCACCCAAGAAAGAAATTACTCCAAGGAGACGAAGGAAAACTACCACTCGAGAAAAGAAATATTCGGAGGGAATGAAAAGAAACCACCACGCAAGAGAGAACTATTCTGGCAGACTAGAGGATGATGAAGAAGAGTGGTGGCTAGTATTTTCTTGGCTGTCACAATCGGGAGAAGACAAAAAACAATGACAATTTCAAATATAGGTGAAGACGGAGTGCACTTTTTTATAATTTTGTCTTTCTCAATGTATAAAAAGCGCTTTTAAAATTAGGAAAGAAACGAATTTGAACTTATGTCAAAATTAAATTTTGACAAAAACTAAAAATTCAAATATAAAATTTAATAAATTTTGAAAAACAAATTTTGTTTAATTAATTACCACTTCACTTTTTTTTAAGTGCAATATGTCTTTGAAATCTATAAAAATTTGCTTTAGATCCCTAATTTATTAACTCTATTGTTTAAATTGAATATTAAGCCCAACATTATGTCAAATTACTAAAATATATTTTTCATAATTGAAAATTTTTGAGAAAAATTGCATTTGTCCACCCTAATTTTTGTCCCAATTGTCATCTCCCAAAACTCAATCAATTTAAAAAAAAACCACCAACTATAATTGTTGGTGCTAGATATAATAAGCACCTAAGTAATTTGAGAAACCCTCTTTTAAAAGCTAACTGTTAAGGGAGAAGAATCAAGTTACTAAAGTACTGCACTAAGTATCACGTACTATTTAATGTGGGATTTAGGCACTCCATCCTGATCATAGCACCGTCCCTAGACAACTGATGTCCTGGTAAACGCACTCTACAACATTTCACTCGACCATTTTGATCAGCCCCTTTGTAGGTAGCCCTTTCTAGTGTGTTGACAATCAGGCTTTGATATTAATGATAAGCACTCAAGCAACTTAGAGAATCCTTCCTTAAAAGTTAACTGTTAAGGAGAAAGAACCAAGTCACTTAAGTACTCTATCAAACATCTCATACTATTCGATGTGAGATTTAGGCACCTCATAATACCATGGTCCCTATCATATTTCCTTAGTAAAAATTTTTTTATTAATGCAATCAGACTAACAATAATTGAACCCTCAAGCCCTAATTACCTCCAACAATAGTGTTTTCTCTAATTTAAGAAAATTATCCAAATTCCAAAAAACCTAACTAAATTCAAATGTGTAAAAAGAAAAAAGGTCAAAAAAATAGAATAGTTATGGTAATTAATAATTTTGAATGATGATATTTCTCTTTTTGAAAACAACTTTTTACTTTTGTTTTTATATCAAATGAGATACTTAGGGACTGTTTGGTTTGATTTGTGAAAATATTTTTTATTTTTATTTTTATTTTTATTTTTATTTTTATTTTTTGAAATGTATTTCTTGAAACACTGAAAATATACTCTTAATATTTTCAGATTTAAGCCTATTTTAAGAAATATTTTCAAAAAAATATTTTCATTAAACCTAACCAAACACATTTTCAATCTCATTTTTTATTTTAAATAAAAATAAAAATAAAAAATGTACAAACCAAAGCTCTTAAGTTTCTTATTTTTTTTTATAGTAGAAAAATTATGCCTATGTTATCACTCAAAAGTACTTTTTCATATTTAGAACTAAAATGAGTTTTAATTTTTCTTTTGTAAAACAAACAATTTCTTCTACTAAAGAAGTTTGGGCAAATCGATTATAAATCATGCATAGTGACTTTCCTTTATAATCATTAGAGTAGATTATGTTTCATAAATTAAGTCAATAATTTATTCTAATTATGAGTATCTAGTGTGGGAAATTAAGATTAATTAATTAGCACTTAGGGTGTAATATAAATTAAGTCAATTAATAAGCAGTCATCATCTTCGTTCACTGAACTAAGTACAAACTTTCGTTCCACCGACAATATTTGCTTTAGCAGTGACAAAAATATTAAATAAATTACAAACCAATCATATATTATCCCATATGCTAATTAAACATTCCCCCATATCTCATTAAAATATTCTTAAGATCCAAGGAAGAAAAAAAAACGAAGGCCCACATCAATATATGTTTAATGTTCCCAATTAGTCTTAGTATTATAAAAATAAATTAGTTTTAGAATCTTCACCACGTGATTCAAGACACATGAAAAGTATGTCCCGTTTCAATGGAAAGAAAGAAAGCTATATATATTTTGTAACATCTATATAAAATGTGTAGAGTAATTAAAAGCAGTTAGTTGAACCTTCATTGAAATAGGTGTCCATATTAAGTTCTTAATAATATTTTAAGCAAGATTATCTTTTATGGAGGATATATGTGAAAACTTATATATATATATATATATATATATATATATAAGAGTTGTTACTTGTTCAATGGGCAGTAAAATGAAGCAATGTCAATTTTTGAATTTTATTAGCAAATTAAAATTATAAAATCAATTAAAATTTTGTTGTGTAAATGACTTATCTGTGGAAAGGTAGAAAAATAGATGTACATACAAATTAACAGAACACTACGTAATCAGAGCAGTAATGAAATATGACAATTTTAACACCACTTAATTTAAGTGGTTTAGTATTTGTTTCTATAATTAAAGTTTTGGATTTTTAATCTTGTGAATAAAATCAATTTAAGAGAATTTTTATGCTTTTATGTTACGACTTAGCTCAAATCAGATTAATAGGAGTCTAGTAAATTTTTAAACACTAGTAATTCAAATAAAAAGATGAAGTATGACACAAAATAATCATAAATTTTAATTTTAATTGTATTTAAAATTATTTTTTATTTTTTTAATTTGACTAAATTAACATATTCATATCACTATACTAAACAAATTAATCTTTAATCTATTTTTACATAAAAATAAATTTTGTACCCTAAAAAATAAATTAAGTAATAAAATATTATTTAAGTTTTCACTCTTCATTTATTAATAACTGTATAACTCAAAGAATTAAATAACTTTCAATTTTTGCCTTTATATTAATAATTAGACTAATTTTAGTACATTTTATACCAATATATATATATATATATATATAGTTTCAATAAGATAATAACCCAAACATCCTAAAATGATATATATATATATATATATATATTGATATAGATGTAAATGTTACTGTTAAGTGTTAAGATAATCTTTATCCAAAATAATATCTAAATTCCGACACTAATGTGTAAAAAATAATTAAAGCCCACGTAGAAACGTTTGGTTTGATTAAGAATAATTAATTAAGGAAATAACATCAATGTACCGAGGGAAACAGCTGCAACACACATAGATAGGAAGCATGCATCTTCATTCTTCAACATTGACCGATTAAAAAATTTGATTAATTTATTTCGTAATTAATTAATTAACTAATTTAATAGATCCTAAATGACATTATCCTACTTTTGACTCAGATTGATTGGCCAATGAAGAACTTGCCAGTGTGTGTCCGCTAAATCCACGAGGATCTTGTGGGGCTCCAAATCTTAAGAATTTAGTCCTTGACACCAAAATATCATTTTGGTCCTTTACAGATTTTTTTTAATTTAATTAGTTTCTCACAGATTTTTTTTAATTTAACTCCTTATAAATTGATATATTATTAATTCAGTCACTTATACACAAATTGATATGTCATTAACTTAATCCCTCAATATTTGAATTTTTAATTTGGTCTCTCATAAATTGATAAGTTATCAATTTAGTCCCTTAATCAAAAGTTGTGACTATCAAAAGTTATGACTAGTAAAAAAGGACTAAAATAGTAATATATCAATTTGTGAGGGATTAAATTGATAACATATCAATTTATGAGGAACCAGTTTGAGAATGAAAAATTTTTGAGAGACTAAATTTGAAATATATCAATCTGTAAGGAACTAAATTGAGTATGAAAATTTATGAAGGACTAAATTAAAAAAAAAGTACATTCGTGCGGGATCAAAATAGAATTTTAGTCTTTAGTCCTTGAAATAAAAAAAGATTTACCTTTTTTTTGTTTTGTTTTTTTTTTTCGGGGATTTACCCACCTGCTTAAAATGAGCAGAAACTGGATATTGTAAATTTAGGTTGTTAATTTTGACATTTATAGCGTTTATTATTTAATATTGATCGAAATGAATCTTAATAATCAAAGGTCTATTTAGGTTGTTGGTTTGGTACTTAAGTAAAGCAATTTTTTTTATTATTTTTTGTTCCCTTTAGAAGTTGCAATTGAGTCCATGCTACCCCACTGGTCCCTAATGAAATTTGGGGAAGAATTTGAATTCTCAAAATCCTTAAATCAAATTTGAGCCAATTACTTATTTGATTAATTATAATTATCTTAATTTAATTTTTAAAAGATTAAGTGTCTTAATTTATTCTTTAAAAGATTACATTTATTTTGATTTAGTCTTTTTGAAATTTCATTACTAAATTGTAAAATTTATTATTGCTAAATCTATATTTTACTTTTGTTGTTATTGTTAAAAATTACTTTGACAAATAGATAAATTAAATTGAGACAAATACAATATTTAAAGAATTAAATTATAATAATAATTTTTTTAAAAATTAAATTGAGACAATTATAATATTTTAAATATTAGATTAATAATTTTTTTATAAACAAAAAAGTGAAGGTAAACTGGGGCACCTATTATTTTCCTTCTCTCCCTTCATGGTGCATAGTAACGGGAGAAAGTCCCATCCATAAGTACTATGTGTTTTTCTTTTTTGAAAAATAGAGAGTAAATTTTTTATTTAATTTTTAAAAAATTATAATTATTTTAATTTACTTTTTAAAAGATATAGTGTTCCAATTTAATTATTAAATATTTTATTTATTTTGATTTAGTCTTTTTCGTTAGTAAATTACAAAATTTATTATTTTCAAAAATTAAATTTTTTTATTACAAAATGTTATTTTAATAAATATAGGGATGAAGTTGAGATAAATGAAATTTTTAAAGAATTAAATTGAAATACACAATTTTTCAAGAATCAAATTAATATATATATATATATATATATATATATATATATATAAAACTTTTGGATGATCAAATAAATAATTTACTCAAAAACGAAAGGCCCTTGTTTTGGAGACTTTGTTGAGAAAATAACAGGTTTCTTTCTTACAAGTATTCAAAATTATACTATCCTCCCCTCTACTTTTAAAATATACTATCTCCTCTTCTATAATTATGAAATTACTACACTTTAGTCCAATTTTATACTTTTTGTTTAGACAGATTCATTACAGTTTGTTTCTTTTTAATGTCTAGTAACCCAATATCAGTTCTTCTTCTTTTTTCATATGACTAAAATAATATCGTTAACATAAGTACATATTGGGTATTTTGTTTTTGTTTTTTAAAACAAAACAATAGAATATTTGTGACATCTATTTTGGAGTAACATCAAAGAAAAGTAACATAATGTGTAAAAAATTGATATTCTTAGGCTAATAAACAGTATTTCAATAAAAAAAAATGTGACATTGGGATACTGAATTGCAAAAAGTATATTGTAATAGACCTTTGGACAAAAATAATGAAATTAAATTAAAGTATAATATATTTTATAGTTAAAAAAAGTGTATATTTTAAAAGTAAATAGAAGAAACATGTAAATTTAAATATCTATAAGGGAGAGGAGTGTAATTTACTCTCCTCATCCTCCTCAATGTGCTCTGTTCAATGAACTCCATCAGTATTCGAAAGCTTATATAGGTCTGTTCCATAAGAATCTACTCATTCTATAAGTCTCTGACAAATCATCTCTAGCACTGAAGCACCCTTTTCAACTCATTTGCAGCGAAGGATAAGAGAATTGATGTATGAGAAATGGAACCATTATACTAGAGTACAATTGATATTTTCTTTCATAAAGCTCAAAAGGGCTAATTTTAATCTCACTAAGCTTTATTATAATCAAAATATTGATTATTTTCTAATTAAGAAACATGAATATTAATAGAAAAAATACTCTTTATGTTCTTAACGTTTACAGTAACAATTTTTTTTTTGTGTCATTTATATCCTATATGTTTTATTTTTTTTCCTGATATACCTTTTTTTTTACTAACATTATCTATTTCACTGACAAAAAATAGTGACTGGACGATCTATATAGCACATATCAAGCTTCACGTCACTTGCTACAAGTTGAATGTGAGGATGCTAACAATCATGAAAATGTAGTCAAATGTGATAGCCATGAAAGGGTTGAGGTTGAATTCCCTATCGTACAATGATTATAGATGCCGCTGGACCTAGTTTCAATCCTAACATCGATATAGATGTAGAGGAACATCCAAATCAAGATGCCTAACACTTTTATGACCTATTGAAAGCTGCTAAGGAGCCATTATATGTAGGATGTACTTCTCACACTCCTTTATCAACAATTTCAAGATTGTTAAACATCAGGTCTGAGTTTAACTTGAGTGAGAGCTGTTACAATTGTTTATTGCAACTTCTAAAGTAGTTGTTGCCAGATGATGCAAAATTGCTTACTGACTACTATAAGACTGAACAAATGGTAGCAAAACTTGGTTTAGAGTATGAGAAAATAGATGAATTGGTTTAGAGTATGAGAAAATGGATGAATGTGAGAATGGATGTATGCTTCACTATAAAGAGAACAAGCAGAGCAAGAATTGCCTACTGTGTGGCCATGCTCGTTATAAACCTAGAAGTGGAGATGAAGCAAGAAAAAAAGAAATATCATAAGATTTTGCGTTATTTCCCATTGACACCAAGATTGCAAAGACTTTATATGTCTATGAAGACAACTGAACACATGACATGGCATCATAAAACTAGGCGAGAAGCAAGAGTCATGTGCCACTCGTGTGATGGAGAGGCATGGAAGCATTGTGATCAATGTTATCCCTCTTTTGCCTCAGAGCCTTGAAATGTTAAATTAGGCCTATCATCATGCATGTTTACTCTATATGGGCAGTCTGCACATTCATATTCTTGTTGGCCTGTAATTGTGACATCATATAATTTTCCACTTGGGATGTACATGAAAGCCCTATATATGTTTCTCACACTTGTTATTCCTAGCCCAAGGAGCCCTAGTCAAAAGATTGATGTTTATTTTCAGCCCTTCATTGATGACTTGAAACAATTATGGGAAGCTGGTGCCTTGACATATGACTTATCCATGAAACAAAAATTTCAAATGCGAGTTGCTTTGCTTTGGACTATTAATGACTTTCCTACCTATGGCATGGAGTGTGTGTTGCCATGCCTGATTTGCATGGAGCATAGCAAAGCATTTCGCTTAAAAGAGAGGCAAAAGACATCATTCTTCGATTGTCATCGTCAATTTTTGCCCCCTGATTAGTGACAGATCAATTAGTCCATTACAACTTGCTTTGTGACACACATTTTACCATCAAATTTTGTGACAGAAATTCTATCACTAAATTCTAATTTAGTGACAGATTTTCTAGATTAGTGACAAAATTGTTGGTCACAATGTCCTGTTTTTCTAGTAGTGATACAAGTGAGAAAAATTGAATGAATAATGAGGGTAGAGTTATCTACTTACCTTGCCATCTAACTATAACAATTTGCTATAACTTGAGGGAGAAACATCATAAAAGCTCACTAGGAGGTCCTAAGGAAGCAAGCCAAAGGAAGGAATTAAAGTAGAGAAGCTTTTGGGAAGTTCCAGGCTATGGTGCCTTGGGTGCCACCTCCTTGTGTCTTTATGACTTCACTAAAGCTTCATCTAGGTTTCACCCACCAGAGAAACATCATTAAATGCCCTATCATTAATCAATTTAAGCTATAACCAACATAACCCAATCTCCCTAAGTCATTATCTTCCCTTTCCTAAAATAAGGATCACTCCAAAATATCATCATCTCAACTTCCTCCCAAAAATTTCTAGCATGGAAGACATTCTCCCAACATAAAAGAACACAACAAGGATAACTCGCATAAGGATTTTATAAAATACCCCAAGAAAATCAACATTCTTGGTCTAGGATTTGGGGCACATGAAAACATCAAAGGGAAGATAAGGAGTTACCTTGATTTTCTTGGATTTTTTCGGCATGGATGGTGACCACCTACTCATGGTTTACTGGAGGAATGGAGGAAGAAGGAGTTGGGGTGGTATTGGGTAATGAGGCTTGGGAGAATGGTGAGGGAGCAAGGATTTTTTTTTTGGGGACGGGGGTTAACATGAGAATGGGAAAGGGAGGGCTAAGTGGTTTTTTATTTAGACTTATTCTACCTAAATTACCAAGGAATACATATACGCACTCAAGGGAAAAAATGGCATTTTACTTCGAATCATACTAAGATTTATAGACTGAGTCTCAGACAACACCATGAAGTCATATGTCACATGTCAACATAGTTTATGCAAGAAAATACAAAATCAGGTCTTAACAAAATACCAAAAATTTCTTCATCTATAACATTTTGGTCCCTTACACTACCATTGCAAATACATAATTATACAACACAACAAAATTCTAACATAGAGATTCATAGGTATCACAACTATCTTTGTTTCAATGATTGGTTTGATTTTTAAGACCTTGGTTTCAACTATTGAAATACCTAATGACCTTTGATAACCATTTTGGGCTTTAATATCCTTTTACATCATATACAAATTTTATTCAGGACACAATGAGAATTCTATTAAAAAATAAAATAATATTTGGCATCAAAATCGCCCCTCATGAGAGCAAAGTAGCAAAAGAAATAACCACAATGGAAATGGAAAAAAGGCAAAGGTGAAGAAAAAAAAATCTCAAAAGTTCTCAGAAATAATCACAACTCTCTTAACATCGACTATATGAAATCAAGATAATATCCTTATAGAGGAAGCTCTAATAAAACTTGAAGTATCAGTTAAGTAATTCCAAGATTGAGTGATGATTTAGGCATAGATTCTTATTATAACCCAGTATAAATATATGTGACTCTTTTATCACAACAAAAGAAAAGAAAAATGAATTTTAGTGGCAACTCATGACTGAGTTCAAAAGTTATCACCGAAAAGATTTTGGTGGCAACATCATGGTTGCCATTGTTTCATCACTAAAACCTTCGCCATTAAAGGTTTTAGCAGTGACAGCATTGAAAATCACTTTCAATGCAACTTTTATTGCCACCTAAAGGAATATTTTTGTCATTGAAAGGGCACACAAGACAAGCCTACAAGGGTTGTTGTTGTAACGTCCCTTTTATCCTAATATCTCTTAGCCAATTTGACTTTTAATTCATCTCTTCATAAGTAATTTAGTTGCATTAGTGATTTCTCCTAAATGCTTTTGTAAATAAACTTTTTAAAGAAAACATCTCAGCTAAAACTTAGCTTATGAATATTTCTTTAATTTAAAAAATCCTCATTTCTTCATAAATAATCATGCTTTAATTTTGGAAATAAGCAGATTGGCATATAGTAGCTTTTTAAGAAAATAGGTGATACTTGGACAGAAGGGAAACAATTGGTTGCTTGGACACAATAATCAACTACTTCCTTTATGTTTTTACCTTCAAAAACAAGTCACAGGGAAACTGGTTTACTGGGTTAATCATGTCTTTCGACTGGTTTACTTAGGTAATTTGTTTTCTTTGAAAAATATTACATAATACAAATCTCAATCAAATACAACAATATGCATATTCAATTTAATTCAAAGTAAAATTTCCCTCTAATTAAATGGTACAACCTTTCCCCTTTGTGGAGCCATTGGAATTGTAGTTGAAAAACATAAAATTGAGATGAAAATCTCAATAGATAGCACAATTTATAAAACAATTTGAAAATAAACCATTACAGTCATAAGAGCCATTGAAAACTTGTGCATTCAGTTAAGGAAAATAATTTTCTACAAAAGTGAAACTTAGCAAGCCTCATTCAGTCATTTAATTGGTAGCACACACAACTTCTAGAAAGGAAATACTACAATATCCCAGTCTAGTCCTCAACCATGGAAGGAGAACTTCTGTAGTCTCTCAATCCAAGCCTCAATATCATGGAAACAAAGTTTCTGAGCCTCAATTTATAGAACTCTCTAAGCTATTTATCGGACATATTCTAATTCTATTCTAAATAATTTTTTCAACTAAAATCTAAAACCAACTAAGAATTTGGATTTCTTTACTGTCATCCATTAAATCTCGTCATTACTTCCTTATGTCATTATTTGCTTAACCCCTAAGGACTCTAGAATTCATTGAATTATCCCTCATCTATCACAAGTTGGCCTACTTTCATTATTTTTTTTTGACAAATGCTAATTCAGTGCTTCAACTTGTAGATATTTATAAAGCCAGTCAACTATCTTACTCAAGGCAGTTGATTGTCATGCTTAAGTCGACTTGCTTGCTCTATTCTTCCATTTTTGCCCCTTAGAGTGATACCAGTCGACCATTATCCTTCAAATAGTTGATTGTTTACCCTTTTTAAAGGGTTTTACTTGATTAAAGTTTAGGCAATTGACTTGCTTCCTTATTTTATGCTTAGTTATGTGTGTAACTTAAGATTTTGGGTTGTTACAGTTGCCACTGAAACTTGACGTTTAGTAGTGACTTAACATTGTCACTAAAAGTGACTTTCAGTGTCAACCTTATTTTTGTGTCACTGAAGGTTACATCTAGTCACGACCTTTAGTTGCCATTAAAAGTGACTTTAGGAACCCCAAGAAAAAAATTACTTTTCATGATCTCAGTTATTAATACAATGCATGTAAGATTTCCATTAGACGGATCATTCTTCTTGAGTAGCAAACAAATTGTTGCACAAAATAGCATCTTTATCTTTCAATAATAATAATAAATTGTCAAAGGGCTCGACCTTCACTATTAAATACACACACACATGCAGACAAAAGATGCATAATGCCTTCCTACCTGATTATAGAGTGATTTCTAAGGGTACAACTCACTTGAGCACCCCCTTTTTTTATGACCACAAGAATTCTACCCACATTACGAAGGACCTTTTAATCACAGTGACATTTGGAAGATCAAAAAAGAAGAGTAAGTGATATACTCAATGAGTAGGTGTATCCTCATCACTAATAAAATTCAATGTACATAACTTTGAAACAAGACAAAGTGAAATATCTATGAAAAGGATAATTGTAGGGTACATGTGTCAGAACCTAGGACCCATCTACGGGAACTCTCATTCAAGCGGTACAGTCCCCTTGAAGGCTATCTTAAAAGTGTCTTATGTAACATCTGCTAGATTTATACTAAACTTATACAATATAAGAAAATTGTAATATATATATATATATATATATATATATATATAGTGAAAATATTGGTTTAAACTACGGGATTTTTCTAAAAAATCTTATAAAATATTTAATTATATAAAAATAGGAAAGTTTTGAAACAATTTTCAATATAAAATTACATACTAGGCAGAAGACGATTGGTCGGTTGATCTAGGACTATCAGTCGATTGATTGTCTTCAAAATTGCATATATCTAAAATCGAGAGGTATTAGTTGACTGATACAGGATAATCAGTCGACTGATATGCTCTGAACTTCAGATTTCAGAAAATATTAACTTGAAACTTGGTAAAATCATTTAATTTCATTATATATATAATCTACAATACTTCTTCAACTTTTCTTGTAAATTCTCTTATAAAATAAAGCTACAATACAAGAGATTTACATAAAACTCATATATTTCTATACAAACACACTAAATGTGCATAATGTCTCTAAAGGTTCACATAGGAAGTTGATACAACATTCCCCTTTGCTATTAAACTACTTATCAACTATTCTAGTTTATTCTTTGCTTTCTCCTACTTTTCTACTTCAATTCCTGAAATGGTTAGTCATAATATAAAAATATGAGATATATAATCTCAGTAGCTAGTTTAATTAAAGAAATCATTTCAAGAATCATTTCAGTCATAAAAGCAATTCTCAATGAATAATTCATATTTCCATGAACATAAACGAACTATCAAAAAAGCAGTCTCAATAGCAAACTTATTCTATGAAATATAAATTGATATACAAACACATAAATTGTATCATGAACTTCTTTCTCAATATAGTGCACTATACTTTAACTACTTTATCAAGAAAAGTACTCAATGTCCCATGAGAAATTTCTGTCATCCCATGAAGAATTTCTGGGGTTCTTTCATCCCATAAGGACTTTTACATCCTATGAGGAATTTCTATTATCCCATAGGAAATTTTTGTGGTTCTATCATCCTATAAGGACATAAAATTTACTTTTCAAGAGAAAGTTAGTTCTACATATTTATGGAAAGCTTTAAGATGTACATACTTGCTAAATCATGCAAAGAGCATGATAAATAACTGAAATAACTTACTTTCTAGTTGTCTCATAAAGAGAACTCTACATCCTATGGGGAATTTCTACATCCCATGAGGAGTCAAGTTTTACTTTCACAAGAAAACATATTCTCAAACATTCATGGAAGCCTTTATCATAAAAACTATGTCATATCATACACAAGCATGATAATACATATAAATAACTTGCTTTTATAAAAAGCTAGCTACCTTAATTCTCCTAAGGCTGAAATTTGTGTAATATCTTATAGCTCCCCTCTAGAGTTCCTTGTTTCTTTATTTTTCAGACCAACTCCTTCTTTTCTCCTCTTTCCTTAGTCTGAAAACCATAATTCTATTAATTTCAAGCTCTAGAATCTATCTAAATTAGAGAAATCAATCTAAGAAACTTATCTTTTATGATTTTCTTGCTAGAAACCCAATTAGAACTCCCTTCTTTGCCTTCTTCTTCTTCTCCACATTCTCTCTCTCTCTCTCTCTCTTAAATTTTCAGAAAATCATATTTCTCTCTTTTTTCTTGCTTCTAAAAGGGTCTAAAGAGTCCCTTAGTGTGGAAATCCCTCTTTTTCCCCTACTTTCATGTTTCTGAGCTTTGTTTGCATGTTAGGGGTATTTTAGCTAATTTTCCAACTAATTTTTCAGTTAGAATCAACTTACTTTCGCACTCCAGTAGGCGATTAGTCGACTGATTACTTCCCGATAGTCAACTGATCTGCAATTAGTTGACTGATATCTCTTGATTAGTCGACTGATTGCTTTAGAACCTAAAACTCCATTTTGAGAGAGAGTAATCAATTGACTGATCTCTCTTCATCAGTCGACCAATTATAGATATCAGCAACTTGGTTTGATCTCTGATGCTATTAGTCGATTGATTGTTAAAATTAGTTGACTTATTCCGTCATAACTTCATTTTTCTCTTACTCTTAGCTCATCTATCCTAATTTCTCATGCCTTTCCTTAATTACTTGTTTCTAGGCATCTAAAGGTATAAATAACTTAATTCTATCATTATTTGAGACTTAGATAAAGAAAATATGGGATGTTACAATTCTCCCCTCCTTTTTAAAATTTTGTCCCTCAAAATTTGAGCTAGCATAAACATGAACATAGAAACATATAGTTATAAGATAAGCTTTCTCCCATTTCTTGAGGAGTTGTTCTATCCTTCCTTTAGGAAAAAGTTTTATTATGAAGTAAAACACTCGAAATCATTATAATTACTTCCATGAATATAAAAGATCAAAATAAGATCATAACATTGATGCACTATAAATCTGTCTATTTTATAAGGGTTTACAATGCAATATATATCTACTCACTGTAAGGGTTTATATTGCACCATAACTTTACCCAACTTATAGGTTAATAATGCACAAGGAGTCTATTCATCATAAAGGTTCTTGGTGCACTATGAGTCTACTCAAAATATAAGTTTATAATGTACCACTTTCATAAAATACTATCTCTTATTATCAGGGAAGATTTGTCATAGCTTGTCATAAAATTTCTATAACTCTATTCATGTTAAGGGGTTGCATTGCATTCTCATAAGTTTACCCTTCTCTTTAGGTCTATAATGCATCATGGGCCTACTTAACTTCTTAGGTCCATAATATATCATATGTTCATGAGGAATCCTTTTTACAAAATAGTTTTTTGCTAAAGGTCTTACTAATCATTTCTACCTTTAGCTAATTTTCTCTTATGAAACAAACTTTTCAAGCTCTTTTATTTCACCTATAGAATAAAATCCTATTTGTTTCATATTTTTTCTCATATAAAACTTAATGCTTCCTTTAACTTCTTGGCCTTAATTCTAATGTCATAAGAACTAAGGCTTCTATCATGAACATAACAACTCTTGCTTAATTCATGCTTATAAAAGAACATCACTTATCTCGTAGTGAATGTATTCAAACATATATCTTTTGTCTCAACCATTTAGCAAGCTAACTAGAATAACTGCATCACTCTTCTTTATACATAATACTATGGAAAGCAAGTTCATAAGCTCTATGGAAATAAGCATCCAATCCTCATAAAGAGAAGACTTTCTTCAAACTACAGGGATGTAAAATCATAGAGGACAAATTTCCAAGCTTCATGAAAACAAGTCCTCAAACTTTATGCCAAAGGTGGATTCAAACATAACAAAATACACACCAAGCAAATCACGAAATTCCTTTCATCGTTTAACATGTAAAAACATCAAACATGATACTCTGATGTTGAAAATGGGTGGTCTTTCTATAATACCTATTATAGTTCCAATATGCACACTATTTCTTATCTTATTTTGTTATATATGCCTTATTCTTCGTGAAATTAATATGTATTCTACTTATCCACTTTATAAAATAAACATGCTCTTACCTTCTCTAGGGTTGTTGTTCTATTCTATCTAGTTTATCATAACACACTCTTATGTTCTTGACTTAGTTATGATTATTTCCTTGTTTCCCTTTATGGAACAAGTCTTTCTTTCCTTTGGAATAAGAGTCCATTCTCTTGTTCTCTTCTATGGAACAATTTCTCTTCCTTAACTAGTTTGATGAAAACAAACTATATTTCACATGATTTACTATTTCATCATGAAAAGCATATTTCACTTCAAATAAAAACACTTATCTCATAAAAATCAGTCCATGTAATATAAATTCTCAATTTAGTGTAATAAGCTAATAGAAATTAGCAAGCTGATATATAAATAAACCATGGAATCAAAATAGTTGGTGGCATACACCACGACATGGAAAAGAAAGTCTGCAGAACCACTTTTCCAAGTTGAACATGAGAGAAAGGCTACTGTAGTCCTTTAACTCAAGCTAGAAAGATTCCAAGCTGAAACATGGAAATATAATTTTCAACTGACATGGAAATAGAATTTCCAAGCTAACATGAAAGCAGAGCTCCTAAGCTGAACATGGAAGTAAACTTCCAAGCTGATGTTATGCTAATTTCATCATAGATATTTCTTCCTCAGAGATATGAAAATTTTGTATGATTCACTAGTATTTCTATTCTCTTAGTATTTTCTATATTATTACTTCATTTAATCATTACTGGTTGACTGTTTGTGTGTCTTCAGTCAATTAGTTAGATACTGTAAATCAAACTTGAATATATTCACTTTTGAGATCATCACCTCCATCTTCTTTGTTTAATTGGAGGGGACTTTAATTTTTCACAAAACTTAAGTATACCTTCCCTTTTATGAATTCGGATTCCAATGGGTTCCTATCTGTAAAATATACTAGCCAAGTATACATTACAAATAAGACTCCACTACTTCCTCATTCTCCAAGGACGTATTGTATGCTTCTATCTAAATTAAGTTATGTTTCTCCTAATTATATCAGTAAGTCCTAACTCCAGTCTTGAATCCTTAACATGAATAGAACTACTAATTATCACATATCAGATCTCAAACTTACATTCGAATCCCTCGGTCATAGATATTCATATAATTTAATTCCTAGCCTTACACTATTATGTGACCACTTTTCTAAATTGAAATAACCATTGCACACCCTCAGACTCCTGATAGTAAATTAATATGCAATCAGTTATCTCAATTTCAAATAAACATTTGTCATAAAACATGAGCAAAAATCATACAAGGGAATTCACATGTCATATAAACAACTTATTGCATACTCTCATATATTTAGGACTTTCAAAGTTTATCTCAAGCTTATCTTAATCATAGAAATATTTCTTTCACATTCTATGAACCATCTTTCACCCAATAAGGTTCTTGGCTCACTAAATTTCTTGATTGTTAACTCTTTGTGAACTGTTAGTTCACTAACTTCATTCTCATTATGCACAAAATAACTTTCTTTGTCATAACATACTAGTCATTTTTGTGCATTATGGTTAGTTTTTCAAAATTCTTGTTATTCTAGCATTATCTATTCTTCAAGAAATAGTGTTATCATAAAATAGATTACACAACATATAAAACACATACAGTACTTGTACTTATGCCAGAATACATCATGCATACTTAAATTTTCTATAACGGATCTTTGTGTAATCAATATCTTGGAAAGATTACTTACCATACACGTACACGATTTCTATGTACTTAAACTAAGGCCGGATAAACTAATATTTACGTTCTTGTTGTCAAAACCAAACTATTTCTTTAAGAACCTAACATCATCAATGTATGTTCCTTAAATACAAGAGATCTTACCTCCTTAAGGACTTAAGTTTTATATCTAGATTTCTTATTCCTTCCACTACTTTCCATTTTCATGGATTTATAGACATTCTGCTCTTCTTTCTCTTATTTTGTTCATTCATCTGGTGAATATCCTTTCTCAAACCCCTTATCTCTTCCAGAATAGAGGTAAGGATATTCAACTCATTTGTCCGCATTTTTGCCTATCTTTCTAACTGGATTCTTAGGATATCTACACTCTCCATAAGTTTCTCCAGGACTCCCTGTTGCTGGAAGGCTATCCTACAAATAAAACCATAGCATCTATCTCAATGACATAAAAGAGGTGATTGGTGATATTAAGTAGGGATTCTTAGGGTACTTAGGCTATGTTAATGCATATCATCTTAATCTTATATACATAATTCTAAGAATATCAATCCTATTTCCTCTGCTTGGTACCCAATCTTTACCCACATAGAGCCTAAGACCATGCCCTGATACCAAAATGTAACGTTTACTAGGTTTATACTAAACTTATACAATTTAAGAAAATTTTAATATATATATTTAGTGAAAATCTTGGTTTAAACTATGGGATTTTTCTAAAAATTCTGATAAAATATTTAATTGTATAAAAATAGGAAAGTTTAGAAACAATTTTCAACATAAAATTACATACTAAGTATAGGACGATCGGTCAATTGATCTAGAGCTATCGGTCAACTGATTGCTTCAATATTTCATATATCTAAAATTGAGAGGTATCAGTCGACTGATGCAGGATAATCGGTCGACTAATATGCCTTGAACTTTAGACTTTAGAAAATATTAACTTGAAACATGGTGAAATCATATAATTTCATTATACATATAATCTGCAAACTTCTTCAACTTGTAAATTTTCTTATAAAATAAAGCTACAATATAAGAGATTTACATAAAACTCATATATTTCTATACAAATATACAAAATGTGCATAAGTCTCTAAAGGTTTACATAGGAAGTTGATACAACATTCCCCTCTGCTATTTACCTACTTATCAACTATGCTAGTTTATTCTTTGCTTTCACCTGCTTTTCTACTTTAATTCCTAGAATGGTTAGTCATAACATAAAAACATGAGATATATAATCTCAATAGCTAGTTTACTTAAAGAAATCATTTCAAGAACCATTTTAGTCATAAAAGCAATTCTCAATGAATAATTCACACTTCCATGAACATAAAAGAACTATCATAAAAGTAGTCTTAATAGGAAACTTATTCCATGAAATATAACTGATATAGAGACACATAAATTGTGTCATGAACTTCTTTCTCAATATAGTGTACTATACTTGAACAACTTTCTCAAGAAAAGTACTTAATGTCCCATGAGGAATTTTTGTCATCCTATGAGGAATATCTGGGGTTCGGTCATTCCATAAGGACTTTTATATCCTATGAGGAATTTCTACTATCCCATGGAAAATCTCTGGGGTTCTGTCATCCCATAAGGATATAAACTTTACTTTTCAAGAGAAAGTTGGTTCTACATGTTCATGGAAAGTTTTAAAATGTACATACTTGCTAAGTCATGCAAAGAGCATGATAAATAACTAAAATAACTTGCTTTCTAGTTGTCTCATGAAGAGAACTCTGCATCCTATGAGGAATTTCTACATCCTATGAGGAGTCAAGTTCTACTTTCATGAGAAAACATATTCTCAAACATTCATGGAAGACTTTATCATAAAAACTATGTTATATCATACACAAGCATGATAATACATATAAATAACTTGCTTTTATGAAAAACTAGCTACCTTAATTATCCTAAGGCTGAAATTTATGTAATATCTTCTAGTTCCCCTCTAGAGTTCCTTGTTTCCTTAGTTTTCAGACCAACTCCTTATTCTCTCCTCTTTTCTTAGTTTAAAAACCATAATTCTATCAATTTCAAGCTCTAGGATCTATCTAAACTAGAGAAATCAAGCTAAGAAACTTACATTTGATGTTTTTCTTGCTAGAAACCCAATTAAAACTCCTTTCTTTGCCTTCTTCTTCTTCTCCATGTTTTTTCTTTCTCTTTCTCTTATAAAATTTTCAAAAAATCATATTTCTCTCTCTTTTCTTGTATTTTAAAATGGTCTCCCTTAGTGTAGAAATCCCTCTTTTACCCCTACTTTCATGTTTCTGAGCTTTGTTGGCATATTAGGGGTATTTTAGCTAATTTTCCAACTAATTTTTTAGTTAGAACCAACTTACTTTCGCACTCCAGCAGGCGATTAGTTTACTGATTGGCTCCTGATAGTTGTCTGGTTTGCAATTAGTCGACTGATCTCTCTTGATTCATCGACTGATTGCTTCAGAACCTAAAATTTCATCCTGAAAGAGAGTAATCAGTTGACTGATCTCTCCTCATTAGTCGACCGATTACAAATATTAGCAACCTGATCTAATCTTGGATGCTATTAGTTGACTGATTGTTATAATTTGTCGACTGATTCCCTCAAAACTTCATTTTTCTCTTACTCTTAGCTCATTTATCCTACTTTCTGATGCCTTTCCTTGATTACTTGCTTCTAGGCATCTAAAGGCATAAATAACTTAATTCTATCATTATTTGAAAATGGGATGTTACATGTCATCCCTTAGGAGTACTTACCACAAGTCATAAGCCAATAACATATGCTATCAAATGGAAAACTTGAGTACATAATATCATTAACATGCATAATTCTTAGTTAAAAGGGAATGCACCACAAGGTGCAAGATTAAGTACATAGCTGCGTTACACACACAATATATCACAACAATTATACTAAATCACATGATGCAATACTCATTGTCAAATCAAATGGCACAACCTTTTTTTATTCTTCTATGACAAAATCTGAGATCATGTACATTATCATGTTGCCGCATCCTCCCTTTGATAGAATTGGCTAACTCCCAAGAGGGGGTGCATTGGGTTATTAAAAATTTTACAGACACTTGTTGAAAGTTAAAGAAAATTTAAGAACAAATCCAAGCTAATTTATATAAAAAAAATAGAGTACAAGTGAAGATGAATAGGGTAGACGTGCAAGGAATTAAAAATAAGAATCAAACAAGTAAAGAGAGCAAGAGTTAGAAGATTAAACACAAATATTTATACTAGTTTAGCTTATTACCAAGCTTACATCCATCCTCCAAACAACTTCTTGAGTGTTTCACTATTATCTATAAGTTTCTCAAATTGGGCCTTGTGAGCCACTACAATAGAGTACTTTTCTTTCTTAAGGGTGTTATGACCTGTTACCTGGGCCAATGACTGACACAGTAATGACTCTCCTTGTTATTGTAAGCCTTACCCTTATGATCTACCCCTTTGTTTTAATCCATTAATTTTACACATACACGAGATAATTATGAAGGTTCAACAATTGAATGCATACACGCCATTATAAAATCATATACATAATCAGAGTAAGGAAAGAATGCATACCTAGAATCTACGCTGCTCATAGATTTGTCAACTTAAAGCACATGGCACATAGATAAGGATATTCAGACAAATGTACAACACACCTTCCCTTTTTCAAAAACCTTTTTCTGATTAGTGGAAAATCCCTCCCTTTCAAGGCCAAACATAGAGTGACTACAAGAGATTCTCCTTTGAACAAAATAGGTAATATAAATAAAGAGTGATGAAACATTTATTTCCATTCCCTTTCTCACAGAACAGGGATTTTAATGATATTTTCCTTTCAAATGAGATGATTTTATAGTAATCATTTTTTTCACAAAAGAAAACCTCAAGTAATAATTTCTTTCAAAAAGGTGTTCATGCCACCTATTCCAAACATACCAAATTCCCAATATTCAAATTAAATTATACAAACATGGATACATGTTTGACAAGTCATATCTTAAAATCCAATTCTGAACATTTTATAAAGATAGCATAAATCATCCTTGATCATCATAGTTATCAAATCCTGTAGGCATAAAACATATTATGCCAAATAGTCCACAAACAAAACCATAATAAAGTGCATAGTGCAAAAAGATGTTAAGGTCCATAACACAATGATGTAATAAAGTGTATAACGTCTAAATAAAGTAGATGCAGAAAATAATAATAAACAATAAAATGAAATGTCCCTAAAATACCTCCTAAGTGTCCTAGATGACTACAGAGCAACCTAGGACTCAAAACTAAAAATATCGTTGGCCAACCTGGCAACGAGAAGGTCACAGAACAAGCATTGCTACTCCTCAAATGGATGTTCCTTAACAATCAGATCTGTAAAAAGGAAAAATAACAGAGAGCCTGAGTCATAAAACTCAGTGAATTGAACGGCTTCACCGTAACAAGGTTCAAACATGGCAAACATCTCAAAAAGGTGCCCATCAGGCTAAATCTCAATACCAAAATGTAATAAGAAAATGTACTGTCTCAAGGCATCCAAAGGCATCCAACCGGTGATACTCTTTAGTGGTAAGGTGCCATCGAGTTATACTCACTTGGCCACCTTCTTTACCTACCCTAACACATGGACACCCCACCGGTCAAGGCACCATCAAGAGTTACAATCACCTGGCCACCCTCTTTGACCTCGCCATGATTGGAAGGTACCACTAATATCAACCAAGCAGTGTAATAACATACATACATGTTATCCCAAAATCAACATATCGAAATCATGTCAATAGAAAACAATTCACAATCTCAATGTGTTTGGGCATAATCCACCTGTAAATTAAAAATAATTCATCACCCCAACACGTCTAAACATAAATAAACTTTAAATTAAATTATTTCACCATCCCCAATATGTTTGGGCATAATTAAATTTTAAATTAAATTATAATTCATGATTCCTGACATGTCCGAGCATAATTAAACTTTAAATTAAAATAATTTACAATTCTTTACGTGTCTGCGAATAATTAAACCTAAATTAACAATGATTCACTATTCCCAACATGCTCGAGCAAAATTTATCTTTAAATTAAGTAGCAACATGTTGATTAAGCACTAACATCCGTTATAAGGACCTAACTGAATTAAAATAGAAATCCTCACATAATAATTTAGTCAGTTCATATACTGTATACCATAATCCATGCTTATTTCACTGTCATTTATCCACCTAGAGACTTAATGGTTTACTTTACATCATCAGGGATACTACCCTACGTCACCTCTTATAATGTTCAACACTAAAATTGAGTTAAAACGGAGTCAAACTACTCACTTGGATTCTAACGCCATGATTACTAGGTTTCCCATGTTTTCTAGAGATAGGGAAGGTATGTGTAAGGTCTTGAGATAAAATTCTAGTAATTTCAACAAAAGAGTTGCAAAAAGAAATCAAAACCATGAAATCAGAAACTTCTCATTTTTACTTCTAACATTTGGTTACTGTTTTGATCATATCTCCCAATATGTATGGCATTTTTTAGTGAATCTTGTTGTATTAGAAACTAGACTTAAAGGGCATTCCAATGATATATAATTTGTTAAAAATGGAGTCCGATTGAGTGAGTTATGACTAATTTAAATTCTGTGAAAGATAAAAGTATGATAAATCGAGTATTCTAGCTCTTACCACCTTTGTTTCTTGAAACTTTCCGACATAGGGAAAGATAATCATAGATGTGTTCCTTGAGGTTTATGTGTGGGGGTGTGGCGTCTAGGGTTCTTGTGTTTTTGAGAGAGATAAGAGATAAGTGAGTGACGGCTAGGAGTCTTTTAAAGGAGTGGAGTGTTTTGGGTTCCAATTTCCACTAAGGTTTTTAAAGCTAGGGTTCTAGAGAGAAGAGAGAGGTTTGGCCGCTATGGTTGTTGTTTTTGTATTTTGAAATTAAATCTAGGTTAGATCTTTTTAGAGGGCATGAATTTTTAAATCTATTAAATTTAAATTTGAGTCTGAATTAGATTGCATCTTGATTATCTTAGTTTAATCTTTGTTATTTTATTGATAATCCTTCTTATTTATTTAAATAGCACACAACTAAAATTTAGGAGGCGTGCATTATCTTTCTTTTATTTTATTAATTCCTCATCTCATTGTTTGATTAATATTATTTTTATGTTATTATTTTATTCAATTTTATTTAAATTAAGCTTCTTTAAATTTTTCTTATCATATCCTAACACATTCCATGTATATTATTAATTACTTATTTAATAGCTCACGGCCAAGCTATATATTTTTTCTTCATTTATTATTTTATTATTTAATTTTCTTTAAATTATATTTATCTAAGGGAATTCTTTTCTTTATTTTCCCAACATTCAATTTTCTTAAATTGTAGATCTCTAAATAATTTTTAAAGCCTCACATTATTTTTGTTAAATTAATCCCTATCTAGTGTTCCCATTTTGAGTAATTTCATCCAACCCCTAACTAAGTTTATTTTTCATTTTAGTCCCTCACTTTTATTTTTTGTTTTAGTCCCTCATTAGCTCGAATCATATTTCACCCATAGCATAAACATTACATCATATATCATCCATCATACCATGCAAATCATGCAACTAAATGTGTAACCCATGCTTTTAATTGGCAGCATAAACAAGATGATGAAATGCACATAGGCACACAAGAAATTAAACGGACATGAAAATTTTTAACATGGTTAAGAAAACCAGATCGGACCAAAAAATTGGTGAACCGGCCAATCATTTAGTCCAAAATATGTCCAAAAACTGGGAAGGTGTTAAATCGGTCAGATCGGTCAAAAACTAGGAAAATCGTAAAAATTGGCCGGTTGCCACGGTTGACCGGTTCTTCCATTTTGTACCAAAATCTAACAGAAAAAAATAGCCAGTAGAAGAAGAAGAAGAAGAAGAAGAAGAAGAAGAAGAAGAAGAAGAAGAAGAAGAAGAAGAAGAAAAAGTCGACAAGAATGTAGCCATCACAAAAAAAATAGAAGAAAAAAAATGCAGAGTGAATAATGTCGAAGAATGTCAAAGAACGCCAAAGAACGCAGAAGCTATTGGAGAAATTTGGAGAAGAGACATGGAGAAGATTTGAATGCTGAAGCTACTGAAGAAATACGAAGAAAAGGCATGGAGAAAGATTTGAAAATAAAGTAGAGGAAGAAGGTCACGGGTTTGTCTCTCTGATGACTAGGTGATTTGAAGTAAAGGTCAGTGCATAGTGACAGATTAGCGGGACTTTGACAAAAGATATGTGGATGAGAGGATCACATGTGGCTTTTTATTATTGGAAATCAATGGACACATGGCAACTTCATAAAATTTGATATTTTTATTTTGTAATTTACAAAAAGAGAATGATTGAATTGTAAAAATTATAAAATTAATTTTACTTCTTTTTAAATTATATATATAATATATATTTTAATATATTTTAAGTATTACTGGTTTGATCGTAGTTCAATCTCGGTCCGACCATTGACCCTTGAACTGGTGCCTCGATCGATTCAATGACAAGTCCGATTTTCTAAACCTTGATTTTTAATCACAGGTATTACAATATTACCCCCTTTACGAAATACGGTCCTTTGAGTTTTTATTACCTTTAGTCGTGAATAGATGTGGGTTTCTAGCTTTTACCCACGAGCACCCTTCTATACACGAGAAATTTTCCACATGCCTGAACTTATGCTTGCTTACGATGTCGTAATCTGGGATATTACAAAGGGTGTCTCTCCCCCTTACAATATGTTTAACCCAAACACCCACTCAAGGAATCCCAATCCTTGAGTATATAATTCAAAAAAGATGAAAGGAAGCTTGGTTAACTATCTTGGATAAAGTGTGTATACAAATGAAAGCTCACAAATAAATAAATGATTGGAAAGAATCAGAGTATCAACAACAAATAGAATGTTTTCTTGTTGATTTGACACCTACTGTAGTTTATATATATAGTCCAATGTGTAAAAGATTCATTGAAAAAGAATTACATCATATTTCTTAAGAAAATAATCGTTATAATTGATGTCAGCATGTTGGAAGTCAATTGGCAGGTTTATGATAGTCGACTAATACTTTTTAATAAAGTGCCAGTCGACCGATAACTCTTTGAAAAAGTTCCAGACTTTAGCGGTCGATTGGTAGGCTATTCAAATGAATTTTAATTTTAAGATAGAGAGTACCCAATTGACTGCTTGCTGGTAAGGGATCGACTGGTTGCCTACTAGAAGTCTTAGCATTTTCAACCTGAGAACAACTGGTCAACTGCTTGCATACGAGCGGTCATTCGGTAGCCTACTAGAGGTTAAAAATCAATTTTTCAAAGTTGTTAAGATTCTAAGACCATAAGTAGAGCTATTCCAGCATTTTCAAAATCTTTTCCAACATATGTAAAATTTCAAAAACATTTTTAAGACTCAAAAAACATTTTGCTTGCCATTCAAATACTTTTACATAAATTTCTAAGTCCTAAGACACTAGAAAATAAAAGATCTTCACTTTAAGTACTTTGCCTTTGACTTCTTCAAATTCCTAAAAATAATTTGTCAATAGTAATCCAAGGAATTTATTTTAATTTGTTTCTTGTCATAAAAAATTAAATTTTCACATGCAATGGGGCTAACACCTTTATCAATCTAATTTATATGTTCATCCTTATTGACTCTATGTCTACCCAAAGGCTACATTATCTACCCATAGGCGTCACGATGGCCATCATTTCTCAATATATGTATACCTCCTAACTCATTGCCTCATGCTATGGGACACAAGCCCATGCCTTCCTCCACTTGTCATAATCACAAACACACACATATAATTATGATATACATGGAAATAATTCAATTCGAATCTAGCAATCAACATTTACATTCAAGGCATCAAATCATGGTCAACATAATTCAATACTCCAGTAGTCCATTCATAGCCAAGAAGAGTAATCCACAAATGTGCAAGTGACATTCAAGCAAGGGGAGAAGATGACATGTAATTCATATCTCCTCATGCGTTATTCATCCATTTTAGGCTTATATTGTAACATTTGTAATTTTTATGGCTTAGATGAGGTGTGTATTCCTTGTTTTTGTGATCGTGTGCCCTTAAGGGGACTGATTTAAAATTTTAATAAAGTTATGGTATTTATAAAATTTCTAGTAATTTGTTGGAATGTTCTCTCTTGTGTGCATATGTGCGAGTGTGGATGACTATATTGGAAAGTAAATTAATTGGATAATGGAAAATTAAATTGTGGCACATGCGGTGTATGCCTTAAATAAAAGGCCCTTGTGTAGGGACCAAAATGTAAGAATATTAAACTTTCGGTATAATTATAAATTTGGATAGAAATTCTAGATTTGAAGTTTTGGTGAGCAAGAGGGAACATTCTTATATAAATGGGTGGAAGCGGTGTTCAATTTAGTGGGGAAAATGTGGTGTTTTAATAAGGGTTTCCATCTTTGCCCTTGTTCCACTAATTTCTGGTACCAAGGGAAGGAGGGAAAAATGGTAATGCTTGTAAATGGTACTAGGTCAGCCCCATTTTCCCTCTAGGGCTTGCACACCACCTCCATACCCACTCTCACTCATTTTGAAATTTAGCGTCGCATGCCTATTCCCTCTCACTCACCAAGACCATCTTTTGGCTTCACTTCGGTGAGGAACCCCTTCTCTTCAGCAATGATACCCTCACTGAAATCTTCTCTTTAGTTGGTATGTGTGGTACTCTTCTTCATCTTTCTTCTCCATGAAAGTTGGAACCTTAGGTTGAGATGGGGATGGGAGAGTAAGTTATATGAGTGCAATTTGAAACTAATATCTCCCTTGGTGTTTTATTATTCTTGGAATATGAAATTAATGATGGGTAAAGGAAGATAGGATCATGGTTGAGAGAAGTTATAAGGGTACAGGTGTTTTAATGGTATTTATATGTTGATTTCTCTCTTGCTCCATTCCAACCCTTTCCTTTAGTTTAAGGAAGATTTAAGACACAAAAACCATTTATTGAAAACCCCATTTGAAGACTTGGCCATGAGCATTGGAATAGAGTTCAAGAGGAAAAGTTTAGTGGTGTGTTCTTGGATGCTCATGTATACTCTAGGTGCCAAACCTGGCACTCTTGGCACCCACTAGTTAGAAATGGTTGAGGGTTGGTGCCTGACAAAATTGAATTGCATTTTAGCTTCTTTGCTTTAGGTGCCTAAGCTGGAATGGGAGAGGGTATTTGCTAAGCTTGTGGTGCCACAGGTGCCACAGGCTGGGTGCTACCTATGTACTAGATTGGTTAATTAAATGGTGTGTTGGTTCATAGGTGCTTAGTTTGCTTGCTTGGGTGGTTGATTAAGGTCCTCCATAAGTGTACTTGAGTCTTAAAACTCTAGGTGAGGAATAATTATTATCCCTTATGATTATTTGTCTTGGAACAAATCTTTTATTCCTAAAAGTCCATCGTTTATGTTGGAGATTCATTGATATGGTATTGGAATGTGTGGATACCTAATGGAATATTTCAATTGACCATCTAATGGTGAAATAAATGATAATCATGGTGAAATTCTATTGTTTGTGCATCGCTGAAATATAGGAATAACAGTTTGAATGTGTGATGTAAGTTTTTGAATTTAACATGCATATTATTTTGGTTGAATGACCATTGGGTGCTGTGAAAGTGCATCCCTTGGTAATGCCACGTGTTGGCAAATTATGTAATCATTGTGAAGGTGTAATACTAAAATTTCTCTTTAAGAAGAACTGCTGTGAAGTTACGGGTTAATAATTTTGTGGCTATACATCCCCATGGGAAATTAAAAAAGGAAACCTATGAGACAAAATTTTGGTTGTTTGCTTGCGTATGTGATTGATGATGGAAATGGTATAAATTTATCTTGTATTTTGAATTGTGGATTATGTGCTAGTTTACTAAGGTTGTGGTTATGGATAAGACCCATAAACCCTAAACCCTGCAAGGGGTACATGGTAATGTTCTTATTTATGTGATAGTAGTATTTCTCACTGAGTATTTCATACTCAATCTTTTTGTGTACCTTTTACAGATCCTGTTATAGTTGATGAACCTCTGCACTAGGAGTAGTGGAGTCTTCTTGTCACCATCCCATTTTGCCTGCGGGTTGGTGGTCTTGAGCTAATGTCTTTTGGGAGGGGTTTTGCATAACTCTGTAGTTGGATAGATTACCTAGGTTTTCTTTAGGATGGTTAGAATATATTGTAATGTAGTTATGACTTATATTGTTGAAAAATTTTGGAAACCTTCTGTTTGGAATGTTCCTCTTAGAATTGATATTTTAAGAAAGGGGAAGATTTGGACACGTGAATTGGTTGCAATAGTGGAAATTTCACTTTAATTGAATGATTGAATTATACTTTAGGAATTTCCTTTTGATTATATCTTATCATTTCTTATGCTAATTTTTTTTCTATGGTAGGATGTAAGTTTGGCTTAAGCATACAATGGAGATACAGTGATCACCTCCATGCCGATCACTATCCTAAGTTAGGGTGTGACATATAACATATCTTAGAATTGCAAGATACAATTAAAGAAGAACAAGCCACCAGGAACAATTCACCATTCAAGGACCATGTAAATCAAGGTAAATTTAGCACGTACATGAAACCGTATACCAAGGAGGAGTTCAATTCTATTTCCAACATAATCAACAACATATTTCATCTTTTAACATGCCCAGTGAAACTAAACTAACTTAGCATGCCAATAATTTCCTTCATAATTTAACATGATATCCCAGATGTGTGAAAGTGCATAAATACAACATGTATGAGGAAGTTCAAAACCACCAAGAGAAATGTATGCAAAAGATGACTCATGTTCTATAAAAAATGCATGATGCGAGTTCAATTAAATTTGTATAAAGTACAACAATAAGAAGCATTATGGCGAAGTAGGTTTAATCACTCATTGATATACTAGCAAGGTAGTCATTGTTGAGAGAGATGTCAAGTAGCGCATAAGGAGTTAGTCAAGAATTAGATCACACATTAATGGAAAAGGCCACAATGCACCTGGTGACTAAACTCCCTATCACTATCGTTGAATAGGACAAGCAACCGTCCAAGGTACACTCGAGCATATACCTTCAATAGATTCTCATAACCATTTACTCATTTATCTATCCAAGGCATATCTTCATCATACTTATTCTCTCAAGCATATTTTCCATGAAATTTAAATAATTCATAACTCATCTTTCTTATACAAATATGCCAACATAAGGAGAGCTAAATCCTAATAAATATTGAACCAATATAAAATTTTTGAAATGTTAAAAAAGTAGGTTTGTCTACGAAACTCGGCTTTGCGCTAGGCGATTTTCCACCTTTCCAATGGTTCAAACCCGACGGAGAAGTCATCTTAAGACTCTAAAACAATAGGGCACTAAAAATAGGTTTGAAGATGTCTTAAACGTGGATGCCAACATTGGCACTTAAGACACCACATTCCTTATTGGGGTGGCATTTTTCCACCCTAATGCCTTGGGTGCTAGAGCTTGCACCTAAGGAAACATGCTCTTCAGTAGGTGCTAGCCTTAGTGCCTGAGGCACCAGCAACTTGAGCTTGTCTCCCAACATGATGATACTTCCTTTTCCACCCTAAATCCTCACCTAACCTTTTAATGCATTCATTACTTCCATTAGGGAACATACATTCTTCAACAACCATATAAATCATCATAAAACACTCAATATTAATCAAATCCATCTCTACCATCCCAATTACTATACAACACCCAAATTCCCAAATTCATTTTTCCTATGGTTCAAGTGGATTCTCTTGGATTTTAGCCATAATTCTCCATTGTGATATACTAATGAGAAACATAAAGAAAGCCACCTTAACCTATTTCACAAGATTTAGATCAAGAAATTCCACATTGCTCTCCTAGGGTTTTAGGATGTGCAAAAATTCATGGGTAAGGGGGAAGGGGATAATTACTCTACCTTAATTCCTTTCTTCTTCAGGTGAAGGAAGGTTGCTTGAGTACCTAAGCTCATCGGAGAAGGGTTCAGATGGTGGAAGATTGGTGGTTGTATGAAGATGGGGTAGGAGGATATGGAAAAGATGAGGGAGGGTGTGTGAAAGAAAATGACTAAGTGTTGGTAAGGGGGCGTATTTATAGCAAGGAGGGACTAAAATGAAAATTTCATCATAAGATCATGCTCATACATCATATATTTATAAGGTTCCCAAGATCATCACACATCATCACAACACATGCGAAATTTAAATATGTGTATATATTAATTTAGTCCTTCAAGCACACACATATAACACACATCATACATGATATTTATGTTGCCACCCATGCATAGGATTTCACGAATATTACATTCCTTTCCTTCTTAGTTCACCCATTTGGGCTTGAATCATCTGCAAAATAAACATAAGAAATATTTATCAAATAAAAGCGTATTTTAATTAGAGTTTTTCTTTAATTCTAATGAAGTTGCATATCGTTGTATTTGTTTTAAATGAGTTGAATTTTCATTGATTTGCTTAGTAAATTTGGCTGAAATTAATTATTTTATTTTGTTTTAGGGATGTTTTAGAATAAAAAATAACTTTAAAAGTTAGAGTCATCAATTCACACTTGTGAATCCATGTTTGTTAATTGTGCATCCCCAACCTAGATGAGCCATGTCCCACCAATTGTATTTGAAAAGGCAAAATTTCCTATGTGTTACATAAGACAATTCATAAATGTGCTCTATCATGTCATAGTACTCATTTCTTAGAATATGAATCATCCACTCTTATAAGAACTCCACTATTTTGAGTTTTCTTTCCTAGAGCATGATCTTTTGTGCAAAATCTAAATCCATTAACCATAAATATTGGATACTAATTTACCACATTAATCAGACTAATTGATAAGCTTATGAACTCAACATTTGCACAAGATTGTTTACATAAGTTGAGAACCTATATAGAGAAAAGAAATTTTGTAAACTTTAATAGATATTGTATTATGGTTAAAAATATATTACGCATTGCACACAAATGGCCAAGATAGATCCACATGTGCATGAAACCAATTTGGAAACTCCTTGTAATTTCTCTCACACTATTGGCATTTGTGTTTCAATCTCTTTCATGTGCTCCCTACAATATGAGCTACTTAGTTAGGATATCGCAAATAACTATCCATTTGCAATACTTTTAAGGACTTACGATGAACTTGCTCTATAAATAGCTAAATCTCTTCATAATTTTGAAGCACATACATACTTGCTTGTTTGAACTCTTCATGAGATACGATAATAGAATCAAAACTCCCTTTTACCTAATTCCATATTACTAAATCTTAGAATCAACAAGGAAGAAACTCCGCCAAACACAAACCTAGCTAAATTAGGTAATTACAACTTTACATGATTAGAGTATTCCATTGAGCTCCTTATCATGCAGTGGGATAGGGGTTTCAAAATAATTTTCATTTCCTCTTTGAAACAGAAACATGAAGAAGAAGGGTAAGGAAGATACTTGAGAGCTTCAACCATAGCGAGCTTCGACAGACCTCTTAGCCTTGCAACAAAAACCTTTCTTTGACAGAGGAAAAAGGAAAATAAGAGGCGAAGAAGAAGAAATGGAAATAGGAGAAGAATGAGATATGTAAAAATGAAAGGTGAAGATTAAAGAAGAAGAACTAGAAATGGGAGATGGAGGATGAGCTAGGTAGGTTTCAACAATTTGGTCATCCAGTCTAATGAAAGTAAAGGAAAATGACATGGAGGGAAATGAAAAAAATGAGATGGAGGGAGATAGGAAATGACAACAATATTTTTTGGGATTTTCTCATTTATCTTATAAATTTTGTAAACAAATTAATTACTTATTTCTCATTTACTTAAAAAAACTTAAATGCTAAAATTTTATCAATTTTTCAAATAACAAGGGTATTTATGAATTTTTCTTATTGAAAAAAATTATATTATTAATAATTATTTTTTAAAAAACCTTTTGGAGAAAATTATTAATTTATTAATAATCAAAAGTATCTCAAAAATAATAAAATAGACAATTATTATAAGGCAAAACAAATTCCAAGAATTAGTAAGAATAAAACAAAATGTTAGAAATTAATGACTCATCAAAAAATTGGGCGAAACAACATCAAAATGATAGATTTTTGGCTAAAAACCGACCTCAAACAAGTATACATGGTTTTCCATATTGCAAAACTTGGAAAGAATTTTTCATAGATATATAATATGGCTCAAAACTCCAGCTGAGTTGAAAATTATGGCTTTTAAAAGTTAAGTTATCATTTTGGGCTTCCCATTAAACTTTCAATAAATTATTTGATCAATATAATAATCTGTAATTCTACCTTACTAATCTCCAACTGAGATTCACTCTGTTTTCATGCTTAGAAAAAAGAAAGTTTGAGGACTCTCTCTCTCTCCCTCTCTCCTCTCTCTCTCGTGTTTATTGGCAGAGAATGGAATGGAAAAGGTGAAGGCTACGTAAATGCAGAATAAAGGAGAACTCACAGGTATTTATAGATGAGAGTTACCTCATGCATGATGTAATCCTCAGGCCCAGGTGTTTAGGAGATGAGGGCGAGATGATGATACACGGGTGAGCTAGAAAATTCTTCCTGGTCGAGATGCTTCATGGTGAAAAAGGTGGGAGAGAGACATTGGTTACAGCATCCGGCTCCTCTGCTTGTCTTTAAGACAAGCAAAAGCCTGCTGATCTCAAAACGATGCAGTTTCGACATCTTTTTTTTATATTTTTATTTTCTTGATATTGTTCAAAACAACTACGTTCCTTTTTTTTTTGAACTGGTGTAAAATGCATAATTTCATTTAGTTTTTTTTTGTTATAGTATCTAGAGCGACATGTGTCACTAAATGTTTTTTCTAGAAACTCGACAAACATGTTTTTTCTTTTAGATAGGCCTTCCTCCTTCACTCCAAACTCAACAAGTGGTATTTCCTTCTTCCCCAAGCACCAACTCGTCCAAGTTTGAGCATTTTCCCGTCATTTGCAAGCAACCCTCATCCTCCATTTTCATTTTCATGGACTATGTATGTGTCTTCTTCAAGCTCTATGCTGTAAGCTTCCAATATCAATCTCTATGTTTCTTCCCCTATTCTTTCTTCTTTTGTGTTTGTATTCTTCTTATGCATTGAGTAGTAGTTGGCTGTGAACTAAACATGGAGTCTGAATTAAAAAAAATGGAATTTGTCATTCATTTTTTCTATCATCCTCTGCCATTTTGCAAAAACATGGAATTTGAATTAAAAAATTGGAACCTTTGTATTAAAAGATGGAATGGTGATATGGCCATTACTGAATAAATTAAACGATATGGTGGTGGGACATTTATGCTATCATCCTCTATCATTCCCACACTTTAATGCACATACATATATAAATTAAAGAGACATTACTGAATGGTGATGTGGCCATTACTGAATAAAAAGTTTGGTAAATGATATTGTAGGACTTCATCAGCATATATATATCTTGTTTAATGTTGGTTTCTTCTCCATTACTAAATAAAAACATTTGTCATGATGCAATTATAATTTTTCTTATAATGTTGGTTTTTTTTTTCATTCATCTTGGGGCATAAAAATGGTATATATATAAAATATTATGTAAGAAGTTAATGATAAAATTTTTTATTAATTTAAAATATCAATTTTTATATAATCAATGTGTGTTAATAATCTTTTATATTTGTTATTCCAGATTGGATTACGATGGACGAAAGTTGGAAGCTTAAGATTAGGATGGAATTTGAAAGTGTAGAGGTACAATGAGTTAAAGTGCGAGTACGAATGTAAGAAGAAAGTGCCTCGGTTGAGGAACCCGAGGTCTCCTATATAATTTACACACTGACTATTTTTTCAGACAGAGTATAAGAAGATAGTGGAGACGAGCATTAAGGAGAAGAATGAGAGTGTGCCAATATTCTAGTATGTAGTCTCTTTGGTTAACAGGGGGAGAGGTTACATGGTGTCTTTTGACATGTCCTCAGGCATCATTACATGCAGTTGTCAAAAGTTTGAGAACCTTGATATCTTATGTTCCTATGCTTTGAAGGTTTATAACTGCAATGAAGTACACCTAGTCCCCAATTGATATATTATGCCTTGATGGATGAAGAAACCAAGAGTCGATGTAATATGTGATATCAAGGGGAAGGAGATTGAGGAGGACTCTAGGCAAAAGAGCATGAATCGGTTTAGGGAGCTTAGTTGAGATTTGATCAGTTTGGCAGCTAAAACCTCTAGGTCAGAGGAAGCATATTCCTTGTTGCAAACATTCACTATCGAGATGAAAAAGCAGATTTATGAGCTTCATTCAACAAGAAAAAGATTTGATTTAGATGCCAATGCCACTACCGTCCCCACATCTGAGCTTGCATAACAAGCGATGAGGTTCAAGCAAAAAAAGGGTGCAAGAAATAAGAAATGGTATAAAAGTTGTGTCGAGATTCAAAGAAAGAAAATGAGAGGAGTAGCAACTCGGGTGAGTAAATTTCATTGTGATTTTATAATTTCTCAGTAAGTAAATTGTGATTTTAATGGATAAATGCATATTCCCTATAGATGAATGAAACACCGGTTGGAGTATCATGCTTGGCACCTCCCGCATCCCAGGAACATATTCCCGAAATGAGTTTTGCCGATATACTTATGGTTTGTATTCTGAAATGAGTCTAATATAATTATCTTGGTTACAACAATTCTAAGACTTGTACAAATCTGTGCTATTTCCTAATGTAGGTGCCCATTGATCAATTAATGTCATCGCTTGACACATTACAGTTTGGTCATGATTTTACACATTTGTAAGTGTGTTTGGTGTAATTATTTGTATTTTGTACATTATGGATTCCACTGATGCATATGGAATCCATTGACCATTTGGTGGTTGAGCCATTCTTTTGTTGCAAGTTCTTTGTTAATTCCTTTAAGAACTTGAACAAAATTTTGTGTTTAGTGTTTCTGTATGTATTCTTTTTTTTTTTTGCAAGTTCTTTGTTAATTCTTTTAATTCATAATTGTCATCTAGGGTGGAAAAAAAAGTGTGCTACAAGCCTTTCTTAATGAACACAAATTAAAAAAAAAAACGTGCTACAAGGCTTCTAATTTACAGTAGAACTCTCATACAAAGCCACTACAACCAGCCAAAATGGTGAGAAGTAATGAACACAAATCATAATTCCAAAACATAGTCATTTTTATTATTAATAACATTTTGAGATCTCAGATCATTACAAGAGTTTCGAGAAATAATAAAACTTACAACAACATAACCTACATTTACAATAGAATCAAAGTAGCCACTGATTTGGAACCTAAAACCTAAGTAACATTTACAACAGATCCTAAGTAACATTTACAAGTACTTCATAGAAAACACAACAAGCTTTGAAATTGATTTGATGAGCCTGTATTGATTTGATGAGGCTGTTGATGAAGTCATCGAGTCTCCTTCCAAAACTGCAAGCAAAAATAATAACAGTTCAATCAAACATGGTGAGGAAAATAAGAAACAACAAGTCCAAAACAAAATTCACTCGTGCCAAGATAATCTACACTAAACTTGGAATTTACAGCATGCAATCTAGTATAATCTTCATTCAATAAAGTCTAGTATAAACAAGTCCAAAACAAAATCTTCATTAGTAATCTACACCATCTCAGCGTTTACAGCACAATCACTAAATAGTAAAAGAAAAAATTTATAGCAATCTGCATCAGCTCAGCTTAGCATTTACAGCAACAATTTACAGCACAATCAGCTCAGCATTTACAGCACATTGATATATTTTGTGGTCCATTGAGTAATTACTTACATCCTATGTTTCTGATTCCAAAAACAATCAATTATTAGAAACAAAGCACACAGGGAACAATGCCTGACATGTCCATAAGACAACAAAGACCCTCTATCTCTAGCCAAAAACATATGTGCTAATTCTGAAAGCTAAACTTCAATTAATCTTTCAATCTTTAAACTTATATGGTGTTATCATACACCTACTAGTTTAAGGGGAATATACACTCTGGTTCATACAAGACTGGTATTGTAGGTGAAGCTTTAGTGTCATTTGTTTTGCTTTCTATAATTTCATCTCATCTAAATATTAATAGAAATAGACATAAAGAAGTAACTCTATTTTTTTTTAATTTTACCTAATGAAGTCAATCAAGAAATCTTATTCCTCAGCCAGTTAGCTATGGTTCAATGTATTAGAATCAATTTTCAAAACTAGATTATTCACATTCAAATTTCAATCAAAGCTAAACTTAACCAAAGAATTAGTATACAAAACCTCACACTACTCTAATGCAGTACCATTTGAGAAGAATTGCATATGAATTCAATAGTAGTAGGAGAACAAGGCATTGCAATTAGATTCCTAAAGGAAAAAAAAGATTCCCAAACTTCAAGACCAACTGAGAACAAGGCGGCCTGCTTCTCTTAAGTGTCTGAGGCATCCTCCACAGCCGTTTGAGATCCTTGTAATCAAAGATCCAACCCATACACTCATATCAAATTCTAAATCCATTAAACCTTCAGAACACATTTCGGGAGGCATGGAGAATGATGTGCAAAGGGAAAGGAGCTTCTTGAGAGAAATTGAGGGGAGAGTGAGGGAAGAGGACGTAGCGGCAAGAAGGAAGGAAGGAGGAGAAAACTGGAGATGGAAGGAAAGGGAAAGGGGACTGGTGGAGAGACTAGTCAGGGATTATAGAAGGAAAGGGAAGGGAAATTGAAAAAATAAACAAAGAAATAGGAGTGAAACGACGTTGTTTTGAACAGTATCAAGAAAATAAAAATAAAAATAAAAAAGACATTGAAATAGCGTCAATAACTGAAAAAGAAGATTATTCAAGAATATCTTTTGAATACTAAAATTACGCATTGAATTTTGATTAGTGGATCCATAATTTAAAAAGTGTTTGTGATTATTACAGAAGAAAAGAAATAAAAGATACGGTAGAGCTATGATAGTTATTGTATGAGGACTACCCAATGCTAGATGCAAAGGCGCATAATAGATTGATATGAACATCATGAGCTGTCCCATAATAAAACCAGTTGTTACTGATACTTTCTTCTTGGTTCCTTCTTCCATAACCTAAGCTCAGATAAGGAAGAGATAAGAGGGCCCTATGGAGAATGTGGTCAGAAATCCATAATAAAGTCCGACCACAATGACCGAATTAATTATCTTCATGCATAAAGATACTAGATTATCTAGTATTAAAGATTTAAAAATCATCACAAACCTCCCTTTTTCTTTTCTATTCCAATTTCTGGATTCTTATATGATGATTTTTAAACTTTCCATATATATATAGAGATAGAAACAGATAGACTAGAAACGTCATCTGTTACCTCAATGACGCCAAAGAAAGGGATATTAAACTAATGGAATTAGTATATGGATGGAATATAATGAAATAGAGCCACTTTGAGGTTCCCTATGAAATGAGGCATGGAACGGAGCCACTACGAAGAAGTTCCGCGAGTTACGAAGGAAACTTCGAGCTCATATTGGTCATGGGTTGAGATAAGCAAACACTTGAAAAATACAATTGAAAGTTTTTGATTCATCAATCAATCAGTATAGACGAATAAAAATAGAGTGACATAGGTAAAAAATCCATTCATCATCTGTGACATCTACTCATCCTGTGATTCCAAATCAACAGATTCACTAAGCAACTCTTGGGTTGAGTAAACTAATATAATAAAAATCATTTTATTATATTAAAATAGAATAAGAACTTTGTTGTGTAACTTCATTCAGTTCAAAAAAGAAAAACTTTCTATTCGATACTGGGTTATTCTACTAATTCACCCGCCATTACTAATTTCATTTGCACGAATGGTTACCATGAGTATTTCTTAATTCTTTTTTAGAAGAAAAAAAATAATGCCTACAATAAGAAGGATTAATCAGTTATTTTATTTCTTTCATCGCCCCAACATGCCAATATTAGCACTGATGGTATGTAAATGTAACTCATTGTTCAAGCAACTATTCAGAGTTCCTAGAGCTCCCTGTAAGGCTTGTTGGAAAACTCGCTGTCAGACTTGATTAATCACCCTTTGTTGTTCAAAATGAATGGTTTCATTTTTGTAATTTTCTAATTGTTCCGAAGTCGTATAAATTGAATTAATCAAATTCAATTTTTCTCGTTCTATCTCAGAATAGCCATTTACTCGAAAATCGATTTACTTCCATTTCTACTTTCCTTAATCGGGCCCGGGCTTTTTCCAGCTATTCAATGGCACCTTCCCGTAGTTCTTCTGAATTTCGAATAGTCTTCAAGATTCTCTGTTTTCGATTATCTAATAAATCACTTAATGAAAGTAGATTATCTTTTCATTCATTTCAAAACTTCCATGATCTCTTCCTGAACCAAACATGAATCTTTCGATTCATTTGGCTCTCACGCTCAATTACCTCTGGGAACTTCCCATATCTTTTTTTTTTTATGTAATGAACCTATCTTCTCTATTCATGTTCCAAAAAAATATTGAAACTTATTACAAATACAAACAAGACCAGAATATTCGGAGGACTCTTCTGACCAAACAAATAATTGTCAGCAAAGTTGTTTTTTTTTTCCTTCAAATCCAAAGAATTCTTATTACTTTATACATAGGTCATTGATTTCACATTGTATAAAAAAAGGTATGAAATACCCATTTTTTCAATTTTTCGCCGTAAAGGGTTTAAATCATTTTATTGACATGAGTGTTCTATATTGAAAAAAAATTCCAACTATTTTTTTTTTGAAACCATTTCTGTATTAACATAGTAGTAGAAAGAGTATTACGCTGCATCTAGACTTCAAACTGATAGCTTTAACCATGTTAATGGTCCCCTATTTTTGGTTGATAGGGAATCAAAGTGGATTTACCAATGAATCACGAAATGCTATGGTTCTTAAATATGATTTCTTAATTTATTCAGAATTTATTCAGAAGTAATTCGCGGGATCATGCACCTTTTCCTAGTTATAATGAAAAAAAGTGTAGTTGGTTAGATCTAACTAATTCTTGAAATAAACAACTCCCACACACTCCCTTTCCAAAAAAAATCAATACACCAAGCACTACACTTAGATTTATTGGATTTGTTGCTAAAATATCGGTATTAAACCTGAAACTCCCAGCGGATGGCCAGTAACCCAAGGAAAGGAAAGAATCGATTATATTTTTCATATGATCTCCTCTTATAGATAGACTAATTATCTTTCTATTATTTCTATTTTTTATCGATTTTTTTATATTCTGTATTTCTTTTTTTCTATTAATTATGCATATTATTTATTAATATAATAATTTCAAATTCAATTTATATATTTATTCTATTTTATTTTTCAATATATTAATATTAGATATTGTATATTGATTTTATTTAAATTAAATTGGTCAATTGAAAGATTTCCCATAAGAAAATGATACTTATTAGAATTAGATATCTGGTCTTATGTCAATTGCAAAATACCTAGTTTTTTGCAACACTTTCTAAAATCAGGTCAAGTTCTAATTGTTCAAATTGATTCTGTAGTAATGAGATCAGCTAACCCTTATTTGGCGACTCCAGGAGCAACTGTTCATGGCCATTATGGAGAAATGCTTTATGAAGGAGATATATTAGTTACATTTATATATGAAAAATCGAGATCTGGTGATATAACATAGGGTCTTCCAAAAGTGAAACAGGTATTAGAAGTGCGTTTGATTGATTCAATATCAATGAACCTTGAAAAGAGAGTTGAGGGTTGGAATAAGCGTATAACAAGAATTCTTGGCATTCCCTGGGTATTCTTGATTTGTGCTGAGCTACTGATTCAATTATAAAGTTTGTTATTTTGTACAAAAGCTAACCATTCCAAAATTGACTTATTCTTTTCTTTTTCTTTCTACCCATCTGGGGGGTTCCTTCTATATTCTAGTAAAATTATTTCAGTAAATAGCAGAATCATGGATAGGGAACTATACCAGTGACCTACATAATTTTATTGTAGAACTTTTCAGGATCAATGATTGGACCATGCAAACTAGAAATGCCTTTTCTTGGATAAAGGAAGAGATTACTCGATCCATTTCCATATCGCTCATGATATATATAATAACTCGAGCACCCATTTCAAATGCATATCCCATTTTTGCACAGCAGGGTTATGAAAATCCACGAGAAGCAACTGGCCGTATTGTATGTGCCAATTGCCATTTAGCTAATAAACCCGTGGATATCGAGGTTCCACAAGCGGTACTTCCTGATACTGTATTTGAAGCAGTTGTTCGAATTCCTTATGATATGCAAGTGAAACAAGTTCTTGCTAATGGTAAAAATGGGGCTTTGAATATGGAGGCTGTTCTTATTTTATCAGAGGGGTTTGAATTGGCTCTCCCCGATCGTATTTCTCCTGAGATTAAAGAAAAGATAGGTAATTTGTCTTTTCAAAGTTATCGTCCCACTAAAAAAAATATTCTTGTGGTAGGCCCTGTTCCTGGTCAGAAATATAATGAAATCGCCTTTCCTATTCTTTCTCCCAATCTCGCTACTAAGAAAGATGTTCACTTCTTAAAATATCCCATATACGTAGGCGGGAATAAGGGAAGGGGGCAGATTTATCCCGATGGGAGCAAGAGTAATAATAATGTTTATAATGCTATAGTAGCAGGTATAGTAAACAAAATCATACGAAAAGAAAAAAGGGGATATGAAATAACTATAGTGGATGCCTCAGATGGGTGCGAAGTGATTGATATTATACCTCCAGGACCAGAACTTCTTGTTTTAGAGGGTGAATCTATCAAACTTGATCAACCATTAACAAGTAATCCCAATGTGGGCAGATTTGGTCAGGGGGATGCGGAAATAGTACTTCAAGATCCATTATGTGTCCAAGGTCTCTTGTTCTTCTTGGCATCTGTTATTTTGGCACAAATCTTTTTGGTTCTTAAAAAGAAACAGTTTGAGAAGGTTCAATTTTCTAAAATGAATTTCTAGGTCCGCGGATTTATCAACATATTAAGTTTGTAAAAATAACTAAATTTTTGTTGATAATTATGTAATTCTGTATAATCAAAAAATTCTGAAAAGCCTTTTGCTTGTTTCTATTCTTTTTCTACCATATTTAGAGAATTCATCGTAGTACTAGTCGGTCATAGTATGTATATTGTGAAGAAGACTATTTGACTTTACCTATTCTTTTCTTTGTTTCTTTTTTTTTTCAACTCTAATAAATTGGAGCGCTACAATTATGTCACTGTTTTCATATTTCAATCTTATAGAATATAAATACATTCAATTAATAGTTTTTCTATTTTAATATAATAAAATTCCACTAGATACTAAACATAAGATAAATAAGCGTAGAATATTAAGCACAGTATAAATAGAAATTGGAAAAACGAGATTCTAGGAGGCATTATTCGTCTTCCTAGAGTCCTTCTTATTTGTGTCAAAATATTCTCCGAAATATTAATATAATAATGCCTATTGATCGCGTTCGTCAAAGAATACTATTCTTAATTTAGATTTTTTCCGATTTTTTATTAGAACCTTTATGACATATAATATTTTTTTTATTGGATATAACATATAAAGTAGAGTAGTGGACAAACAAAAAAGAGAGAGAATTTTATTGAGCAAATAGAACTTCTTCAATGAACTTGTTTATAAAAAATTCAACCTTGAAAAATATTAGATATTTAGATATTAAGTAAGATTCTTTTAGTATAGAAAGGGTTCGGTTCGCATGATATCTGATCGATAGAAAAATATATAAAAAAATAAATATATATATAATCTAATTAATTCTATTTATATTGTGCCGCCCAGAAAAAGGAAATCAAGTGATTCTTTCTTTTACCTTTCTTTTACTTTCATTTTCTTTATTTTATGAAAGTATCGACAGATATTATCGAGGAAGAGATGTTTTGAATTAATTAATGAAGTTCATTTTTCAAAAATATCATAAAAAAATGAAATGGAGTTTTTTGCAACATCGGAAAAAATTCTCTATTTCGTCATTTATACGAATAAAAAATATTCTATTATGATTATTAAGAACTCAACAGGACCCCCTCTTGTCAAAGAAAGAGGGGGTCCTGTTGAGTTGTTACGCTTTCATTTCAAAAACTCAATTCAGCTGATTACTACAAGGATGAACCCAATTCGGAATTTGACCATAAAAGAAAATACCAATTAAATCGATCACAGGAATACCAGTTACAGTACCTATTATCCAAAAAGGAATCCTTCCAGTAGTATCAGCCATTTTATCCCACTTTCCTCCACATTTCATCAAGTAGTCATGCTAGAGACATAAACAGTCATAGATAATTATGAAATGATATCCTTCCGAATGGGATAAGAGAATTCCTAATATATATTTACTATTCCCTTAATTATAGAAATAATTAGAAAATAAAACAGCAAGTAGTAGAGACTGGTACGATTCAATTCAACATTTTGTTCGTTTGGGTTTGATTGTGTCGTAGCTCTATAATTCGGATTAGGTTTATCGTTGGATGAACTGCAAACCGAAATAACTAGTTATAGTGGGCATGAAGAGGCTAAATGAAATATGTTCTTTTTATACATATGTTTAAAAAGCACTTCCCTAAGTTTTCATTTTTGAAAGAAAGATAGGAAGATAAGCAAACACTTGAAAAATACAATTGAAAGTTTTTGATTCATCAATCAATCATTATAGACGAATAAAAATAGAGTGACATAGGTAAAAAATCCATTCATCATCTGTGACATCTACTCCTCCTGTGATTCCAAATCAACAGATTCATTGAGCAACTCTTGAGTTGAGTAAACTAACAAAATAAAAATCTTTTTATTATATTAAAATAGAATAAGAACTTTGTTGTGTAACTTCATTCAATTCAAAAAAGAAAAACTTTCTTTTTCTTTGAATTAATATAGAATCAAATCGAAAAAATATCTATTTTGATCCTTTTTTATTATTAATTTGGCTAATCCATTTTTCTATTTTAGAACAAAAGAAGAGTAACCCTATAATGCCCTTTACTTTACTTTGAATTATTAGAAACCAATTCATCGGATTCATATTTAATTTGATCCTTAGTTTCTAGTCCGAAGCTAAGAATGTAGAAAACCCTCATCTTATACTATAAAAATCTTATACTATAAAAAATGGAGGAATTTTCTATTGAGTACATCGCGACAAGCAACAAGAAAAGAAGAAATAAATTATCTAGTACTTGATCTCGCTACTGATTGTGAAATTGTGTTGTTGTGTCAGAAGAAGGATAACTATACTGATTCGGTATACTCTAAAGACACCCTTGGTCCAATGCTGATGATCTAACAAAGATTGCATTTCAGTAAATTTCTACTTACTGATCTCATCTTTTATGGAATCGATCTCCCTTTGACTATACAAGAATATGTGGAGCTTGACATGTCTGGAAGCACATGAGAACGTTCTTTTGGTGATATTATTACCGGTATTCAATACTGGGTTATTCATAGCATTACTATACCTTCCCTATTCATTGCGGGTTGGCTTATTCTAAAAAAGCCTTGTTCTTTGGAAGATCTATCTCGTGTCTAGTACTGCATGGTTCCACTCTGCAAGAACTCTGAATCATTCTCTTGTAGCTCATCCTCTTCATCATAAATGATCCGCTTACCCTGAAATGACCTGGCCCAATAGGGAAATCCCAATTCATTAGGCCTTTTGATACAATCAAATAGAAAGCCCCAAGGACGCCATATTCTAGGAGCCCAAACTATGTGATTGAATAAATCCTCCTCTATCTGTTGCAGGTCGAGGACGCCTTCCCCTTCTTCAAACTCCGATTCATATTTTTCATAGAGAAATCTCTGATCAACGATAGAACAAGATCCATTTTGAATCATATTTAAGGGATTCCTTGGTTCGGGCCAAAGAAGTGATGTCACTCGATCATTATCAAACTAACTACAATCTTCAAGTTTTTGGCTAAAATTACTAAAACATCTTTTAAATCTTTTATTAGTTTACTTAGTCCCTAAGCTTTGGATTAGATTCTATTTTTATCCCAACATCTAGTGTTTCTATATTTATTTTATTACTTAGTATTATTATTTCTTAGTAATACTTATTATCTCTTCTATTAATAAAAATCTCAAATAATATTTTTTTCTAAAATACTAAATTAAGTATGATACCCCAAGTATTACTATGTAGTTAAAAGTACAAAAATCTGTGAGGGTAAAAATTTTTTCGCGATTTAAGGAGTTCCAACTAGATGAATGTAGGATCCTAAAGTTTAATAAGGACTAAGATTTGCTCTTGATCAAGAAAAATTGCAATGGAAAAGAAAACATAACTAGTGAGTGTAGGAAGAATGCTTAAGGACTAAAGTGAAAGGAAAAGAAATTATGGAATACTCTTGAGAAAAGATCAAATAGGAACCCATGAGGGAGAATGGATCTCATAAGGATGAAATTATAAGTCAGATTTAAGGCTAGATTGGATTTTGAGGCATCGAGAGGGACTAAAGTGAACAGACATAGGATTTTTGTATTTTTATTGAAAATGGGATGTGATGGTGTGTATTTTATGGAAGTGTAGTAGGTGTCCTAATTTTGATCAATTATTCCAATTATCTTGCAAGGTCTTAATTAATGTGGCTACCAAAGGGACCAATTTGAAAGAAATGATGTGGGAACCACACCACACTAACTTAAAATCACATCTTCCTTCTTTCCCACTCATTTTTGTCTCTACCTCTCTCTTAGTCTGCTCTCATTCTCCTTAGCCAACCACTCTCATGTCTCTCCTCTTATCCAACCACAGAATTTGCTCAGGAATGAAAGTTATCTAAGCTAAGAGAAATGGTAAGTAAATGTTTTCTTCTTCTTCTTTTTCTTCCTCTTCTTCCTTTCTTTCAAGAAGCAAATCCTAGGTTAGTATTCGGGGAGATTTTGTTTAATGTACCTATCGATCAATTGATGTAGGTTTATTGTTCTAAAGTGTTGATAGCTGAAAACTTTTGTTAAATGTGGTTAAATCATTAGAAGAAATTTGAGTTCTTAAAAGGATGACATTGAGGAAAATTTCTTGAATCTATTCTCCTTGAATGTTGCTTTGAAATTCATGTTTTGGGGTTAATTAATACATGAAATCTCTTCCCATAAGTAAAATAATGTGTTTAGGAAACTAAATGTGTGATTTATATGCTTTACCATGGATTAAACTTGAGGAGATTGGGGGAAGAACACTTTTTGCTGTCATAGAGGAAAATTTTCTATTTTATAGAAAAGATTGGTGAATCTTGAGAACCCAACTTGTGTTTGATGTTTTAAAATGTTATTAGTTGTTGGGAAACTTGTTTTTGGTGACTTAAATAGCTGGGAATGAAGCTTGGGTGGTTTGGAATGGAAAATATGTAATTTGGAGGCAAAACAAGGTAGAAAATCATCTTCTACCCTGATGCTAGCTCCAGGCTCTACGAAGATAGCGTCCAGCACTGACATGACAGAAAGAATTTTGCAGAATTTTAAAAGATCATAACTCGCTCATTTGAACTCCATTTTTAGTAAATAAGGTTTCGTTGAAGCCCTTTGAGTCTAGTTTTAAATGAAATAAGTTTTAATTGAAAATTCATTACCGTTTAGGAGTTATGACCAAAAGAGTGATCAAAGGTCAGAACTAGTGTCAAGGATTTTCCTATTTTGTGACAGTGACATATTTTTATATGGTTACCTTATAGGGATGGATCCTTTGGTCATCTTCCACATCTTTTGGGATGGATTTGGTAGCTTGGACTTGAGGTAAGGGAATCTTAGCCTGTCTTCTATGTTTGTTTGTTTATGTAAATGTTAATAAGTTAGTTGTATTTCTAACATCATTGAACCAAATTGGAACCATATGAGCTGATGTGGTCTATGTCCTTAAGAACAGTGAATATGATACATGTGTTAATTTAATAAAGAGATTTATAATTTTTCTTAAGTATATCTCTTGTGAGAAACTATGAAATCCTTGAGGTAGGTGTGTTGGCTAGAAAGCTTATGTGTTGGCAAATGTAGGGATGATTGAGTTAAGTAAATTCCTCTCATTACATCTTGCTTAAGATTATATTGAAAGAGGGTCTTGCAAATACATTTACAACTTCACTCATAATGTAAGGTTTTGTACAAGAGGCAATTGCTTGTTTATTTATTTTGGAATTTTGTGTTTGAAATATTATCAAATGGATATGAATGTATTCAAACATGTAGTGGCTTAATTGTGTATGGTTGAATGGGGAAGGCCAATTGACCACTCTAAAGAGAAAGCAAGTTTAAGGAGTAAATTACTGTGACTACCCTCACGAAAACATAAGCAAGGAATTTATGAGATATGTGGGAATGATGTATTGGCAATTAAGGTATATTTCATATGATTAAGTTCCATAAGTAATAATGTTGTGAATTGTGGCTATGCTTGCTAGGACATTTGAGAATATGTGATGAGCATTATATGTGTCATTAAAATGCGGTGTAAAGGATTCCTTAATGGTTGGGCTTCAATATCATTGGTCTCACATTGTTGCACGCATAGGATCAGTGCGTTTGATTGTTGACTTGTTGAGGAATCAACTGGCTTCTGACCCTTGTGTGATTGTGATATGGTTGGGCTTCGATATTCTTGGCCTCATGTTACTGCACGTACAAGGCCTGTGCGTTGTGGTTGTTGAGTTGTTGAGGGATCGATTGGCTTCCGACCTGTGTGTAAATGTGTCTGACTCCTATATATATGCATAATTCTTGTTGTTAAATGATTGGATGTGAATAAAGATTAAATAGACTTGTATTATTTGTATTTGACAAAGTTGTGATAAGGTTCAATTGTGATGCTGGTAAAAGTTATCCATGCATTTCATTGAGTTAGAATGATGATGATAGGATCACATATGTGTATGCACACATGATGTTGACAATTGATGTCAATGCATGGTTAATGTATTAGTTATAAGTATTATTATTTTGCATGCATGGTTGTGTGTTTATGATAGGTAAGGCTATGTTTTGGGTGAGTCACGTGGTTTGGACTCACCCCCTCACAATTTTAGGAACGATGACTCTTACATCTCCAAGACGCATGCATTTTAAGGATCTCCCCATTGTTCGAGGTACGGTAAAGCCACAATAGTTATAATTATATACGTATGAATGTAGAAAGACTCTGTAATCGAGTAGGTATGTTACGTTGTATAAGATAATTTAATTTGTGTGTTTTGAAAGTAAGAATGAAATTTTCTATGTTATTCTACATAATTATATGAAGAAATGTTTGTATTCTTTTTTTTATCACATGTGTGGTACAAATTGTGTTTATATTGTCTAATGTTAATGGAATCCTAATTAATGTAAAAAAAATGTGGGTAAAGGAAAGTTAGGTTTGCGACGATGTTGGCTAAGGCATCGTCAATGCCGGGTCGTGACATTAAGTATTTAGATGAAATAGTATTTTATTTTCCTAAAATTTCTCTTTAATAATAATCCTTCTAAAAATATTAAATTATCTAATAAATAATTAATTGGAATATTATATTAATCTCTTGATTATTTTCTCTTCTAATTCCCAATTTTCTTAGGAATTTTCTTAATATATTCCTTCTAATTTAATTAAATAAAAGACTAATTTTTGGGATGTTACAATCTCTTAAACAAGGCCTTTACCTTTGAAGGAAACCTCGGGGGAGTAGTCTTGTCACTTACAAGCAACATCATACAAGGCCCATGCCACTTACTGGCAACTATCAATTCATATTCATGCCTTTTACTGGCAACTATCATGCAATACTCATGCCTTTGACAGGCAACTATCATGCATTGCACATGCCTCTGAACGACAACTACCATGCAATGCTCATGCCTCTTACCGGCAACTATTAATCCACGTCTCTTGGTCTACCCCCAAGGTCTAGACTTCACTTAGTCATAATTTCAATACATATATGCAATCATAATCATTTCAGGGAAGATATAAATCTTTAAATGCCAAGCATGTCATACACAAGCTAGTCTAACTAGATAGCTGAGGCCCCTATCTAGTACTACCTTTCAATTAAATAGCTACACACAGAAATTTCACCCAGCTCAAACAAGTATACCTTCACTTACCCCATGGTTCTATATCCACCATGGTATAACACTACTTTTATCTATCACGGTTCTATGCCCACCATTAACTAATACTAGTCATACATATCCATGACTCAGTCAATCATACATTCATGCTCTATATGATGCTACACCTATCATGACATAGAATAGGAGTTCAAGAAACACTTAAGCATGCAAACAAAAGCAATGTCAATTTCTCAATTCCATGACATACCTATGTACTCTATTATTTCATATCACCTCATATGATCCTAAGTACTTGTTATCATTTATGTGCACTAGCCTCAAGGATTAACTCCCTAACCTTTCACCACTAACCAACTCATAACATTGTCACGACCAGCTACTCGAGTTGAGATTGGCACAGTAATGTTATTTCCCCGTTACTATTAGTGTCACATCCATGTCCTAGGGGCTTTTGCTTTTATGTATGTGTGTGTGATTATTGGGATGCTTATGATTAGGGGTGCCTTGTTTAAGTTTGTAACAAAGTCTTGGTGTTGGAAATTCATGATGATGATGATGGTTATTAATTTCTAGAATTATGGTTTGGAAATATTTTTGAATTGGTGTCACTATATTCTCATGTTGGTTTTATTTAAATTATGATTGGTAAAGTGCAGATGTAAACAAGAACATGGCTATATTCATATATGGGATGGCATTTATGTGTAAAGAGTATTTTGATTCATGTGGAAATAAGCTATGAGGAAAGTTTGGGCCTTGTGTGGAAGTCTAGGACACAATTGGTATTTTGAAATTTTATTCTCAATATACTCTTGATGCTTCCAGAACATCCACTCTCCTCCTTATTTTTTTCTTTTCGATCTTCTTCCCCCCATAATACTCGAGCCCTAGCCTTCTTCGTCCTCCTCTTGGTTGTGACAATTTCTCCGTCGTGACTTCCTCCTCTTTGCTATGCATCCAGGTAAGTGATAATGGTTTCCCTTCTTTCCTTTTCTTCCTTTATCTTTTTTCTGCATTTCTCGTATATAAAGAACCCTAGGTGGAGAAGGAGAGAAATTTTAACTTGTGATGAATGGGTATGGTTTTAATGTTTCCTATTTGTGAATTTTGAGTTAGAAAGAGTGTTTTGGAGGAATACCTCATGAAAAGAGTCTGGAAAGGAGGAAATGAACAAAATGAGATTTTGCTCCAATTGTCCTTAATCTTGTGCTAGAGATGTTGGGAAAGTTAAATGTTGGATTAGATATGGTTAATACTGAGTTTGAGATCTAAAATATCAGTTACTTTGAGTTTAGAGGTGTTGGGAACCTAAGGACAAATAGTGAGGCGCATAACAGAGGAATCGCATTTCTGCAGAAACTTCATTCTGTAGACCATCGTTGCAGTGACCGTGGCTGTTGCTATAGTGATGGTAGCAGCAACATGGTTGCTATAGTGACAGGATGGACAGAGAAGCAATGCTCTCTATCATCCATCGCTACAGTGTCAGAATTACTTCAATGAATTTTTTATTTTAAATTTTCATTTATTTATTCTACCTTCTTTGATTTAAATCATAGGGAATCTTTTGGGTATCTCCTAGAGACATATTCCAGTAAGTGCTCCCATTTTCAAGGTAGTCTTGTGCATCAAAACAAGGTGAGTAGGACAACTCATTTTCCTTTATGGATTCTTTTAGATCTTGTCTTGATGAAAGATAAAATTTTATTATCTTAGATTCAAGAGTATTTGGCTAATGAGTAAAATAGTTGGGTCTTAAACCTTGGTGATAACCTTGAGATTTCCAAGAGATGATAGGAATTAATGAGTTGATTGGATTATTGGGCAATATTATTGTATGTAAATTTCCTTGTTGTATTGTAATGAATTATTGTATATCAAAGTTTTTGGCATTCATAGTAAATGTGTTGGAGTTATTGGCACCCATTCATTTAAATGTGTCGGAGTTATTGGCACCTAAATTATCCTTATTGTGCCGGAGTTTTTGGTACCCAAACTATTTTAATGTGCCAAAGTTATTGGCATTTGTTGTGATCTTATGTTGGATATGATTTTAATTGTTATCGATTATTTATTTGGTTAGTTTATAAATTATGAGAAGTGGCATTGTAAAGTAAGATACCTTAGTTTGGTTTCTTGTGTTCCTTGTTGTCTACTCACTGATATTAAATCACTCACTTTGCTCTTGAATATTCTCTTTTAGAGACAGTACCAGAGGTAGATAGTCCTCTTGAGGAGTGATAGGCTCTCATTCCGCCAACCCGTCCTCGACTCCTTGGGTTAGTCTTTTTATTTTGGTTACGTGGATCCTGTTGGTCTTCTAGCATGTGTTTTTTGATCGTGTAGGTTGCCTAGGAGTCTATTTATATTTTTGTGAAATGACCCTGGGTTATGGATCAATTCTTTTGGGAACTATTGTTGGTTACACCAAGATTCTTTTGTATTAAACTACATTTTTAACTATTATCTGATATATGCATTTCTTTTAAATCTTATTGTGTATATAATTATGGATTACCTATCAATGTACTTCGGCTGCTAGCATTTATTCTATTTTGGATTTGGGATTTTATTGGCATACAGTGTAGGATTAGTCTGACTACCGTGCCGGTCACATGTTGTTTTGGGGATGTGACAATAAGCCTTTTATATTACTACCCTTTTCGTTTTATTCAATTATGTGGAAGCATTTAAATTAATATTATAAAGATTCTATTTATTTATTTCATAATATTCACCTAATTATAATTTTAAAAGAATTACATTGTAAATAATTACTTCTACTAACATATTTAATAATAACTATCATGTGTCTACCTATGCCTTCAATTCGACATCCAAGGAATTTTATAGTTTAACATATAATTATCAATCATAAAAATTCATCAAACTTCAAATTAATTATTTTATAAAATTAAATTAAATTAATCAAATTATCATATTATTCAATCGACATAAATAATGTCATTATAAAAATTATATAATTTATGAAAATCTAGTAATCATATTTATTCGTCGAATTCCAAATAAAAATCCTCATCTTGATCCTAAGTATCCTAATGACCATAGAGCACTTAGAGATCTTAATCTCAAATGAAAACACTGAACCTACTCGGCAATGGGAAAGGTTCTTAGGCAAATCTCTACCACTCCTCAAGTGGGGTTTCCTTTTCTGTAATGGGATCTGAAAAAAAATATGAAAATGAGGGTGAGTTACAAGACTCAATGAATGTAATAGCCAGAAAATAATAAAGTCCAAATACAACATCAATTACATCAAATATGCCCGAAGGCCAGGAATTCAACAGCAACACATGGTCAGAAAATATATCATAAAATTTAAACCCCGTAAATCACACATAAATCACAGCGTACGGTATTCATTACATGATGAAGCCACCCTGGGAGCATTCGCTCAACCTTTGGCCCTACTCAATGTCTATGTGATGGACTGCCTATCTGTCTCAACAATGGGGTGCCACACAGGTCTGGCTCCACAGCCCAGGCTCCCTTTTCTCATTGCGAAGAAAGCATCACCCCAATAGCTAACCAAGTCTATCTTTGACTGGTCATAGCTCGCCGTACAAAGAGGGATACCAACCCATTACCAAAATCAGTTTGAAAGCACATACAATCAAACATGCATATTAATCACATTGCATAATTACACAAGTTATGTAATTCCCTTTCAAATTTCATGATTCAATTTATAGTAGGAGTGAGTTAAATGTTTAATCAGAATAATAATAAAATTCCCAAATCAACATAATAATCATAAATCAATCGCATATTACCGCAAACTAAAAATCAAAAGTTTAATTAATATTACCCATGGCCTCATATCACTATAAAAATGCTTTTATCTATCTATTATTGTTAACGACAATAATAAACCTTATTGTGTCAAAAATGTTATTTTTCTTACTCATGACATCTCGGATTCTATTCCAGTATATTCAATGTAATATGACTTGTTAAGACATAATTATTAACTGGTGGCCCACTCACTTGGATTCCAACAATTCCGCTAACATAACTCGGATGTTGTCATGGATGTCAATTTGGAAGGTGCTACATTGTTAATTCCAAAAATTCATATTAACATTAGGGACTTTCTTTTTAATTAAATTTTGGGATTTAATTCCATCACCTAATCAAATAAAATATAAGGTTTATGGTTCATGAATTTACCTTGTTCAAAGGGTTCCTGGAGAGTTTCTTTGATGCTAAGTGAAATTAACATGTGGCTGTGTGAATGATGAAGTGTTTAGTGGTTGAACGTATGAGTGAGGCTAGTGTGTGTGTATGTATGTATGTATGTATGTATGTATGTTTGGATGCTAGGGTGGGAGAAGAAGCTAGGTGGTGACTAGAAGGCTTGAATGTTAGAGAGAGAAGCTAGAGTTTCTCTTTAGGTGGCCGAAGGGGAAGGGAGGAGTGTGAGGCCAAGAGGTGAGTGTGAGGCCAAGAGGTGAGTGAGAGTTCTATTTATAGGAAAGTTGGGGTTTCCCAATTAGTTTAGGATTAGGATTGTTTATTAATTTATTTATTAATCTTAGTTATCATATTCGGTTTTCCCTGACCCTATTATTATTATTTTATTTTTCTTTTAAACGTTACCTATTGATTTAGTGAATTGTGGTATATATCAATTGAATATATCAATCCATATTATAATAGTATATTGTTATTATTCTCTATCATGGATTTATTATTTCTTGTTGTACACCTAGCTAGTTCTTAGAGTTTATCATTTAGTATTTAATTTCTAAATTCTTTAATTGGTTTGTATTTAAATTAAATTTGTAGACTGATTGTTTATCTTATTATGTTTAATTTAATCTTAATCCTTTAGTTGTAAAATAGTTATCCCAAATCTCATTTGGATTATTATTTTTAAATTATTTCCAAAAAGTTTATCTAAAATCAACTAATTGTATCCTAATTTAATTATGCTCTTAACTTTAAATTAAAACTATATTATTTGATATCTTTGACTTATCCTATCTTATTATTTTATTTCTTTTTATTTTCCTTATCTCCCTGTTAGAACTGTTTATATTTGTTTTTAAAAAGCCTTTGAACTAAATCTTAATTAGTTTAAATCTAAAGTTATATCCTAAAAACTTAAGATTCTTCTATTAATCAATAATATTATTCTTTTACGTATGTATTATAATTATTATTATCATTTATTATTATTATTATTATTTAGTTTTGTTTAAGGGTGCACGTCCATCTCCTTGTATTTGTATATATCTTCTTGTGTTCTTCTTTTTTTTTTTTTTATAACTTCCTCCTATAACTAAACAACTATATCTAGTTTATCTTTCTAGCTTCCCCACGCCAATTGTCAATTGGTTTTTAAGGTTTTATTTCTCAATTTGTGCTTACAATTACCTGAACCATACCCCTGCTTATATTCAGGCCACAATTCTCATAATTCAAATAAAGGTACACTTAACATTCTCAAATAGAATCCATGGATACATTATAAACACAAGAATTAAAAATAATAAACATAGAAAAAATTAGCCAGGGATGTCACAAGCATGATCCTAATTCATTGTCACATGATACTTCAATGTTTAACTTCCCTACCATTCAACATCAACCCACTCTTAACATGGTTCTAATTCATGTATAGATATGTTCATGACTTACTTGCTTTCTTACTCCCAAGCATTTATATGCGCAAGTCGCATACCACAATTATGAACATAAACAAGCAATGTTCCTGGAGAAAAATAACATTTAACTCAAGTTAGGTAAGGTTCGCAACTCACCTTGACTTCAAGCTAACACTTCACCATGTTCTTGCACAATCCTCAGAGTCATATGTTTCGAGAGGATTTAGAGTCAATCCCTAGTGATTCCACCATGAAAAAAGGCAAAAACATGTTAAAATTTGAGGGAAAGAGCCAAGAAACAAAGGCAAAATTTTGCTTTCTACCATCCGTGGGTGCTGCAGCGCTAGTCCATAGTGGCAAAAATGCCCTAAATTGTTGTTGCAATGACCATTCACATTGCTGCAGCAGTGGACATCAGACTTGTAGTAAGAATCAGTAGAAATCACACCCTAAACTTTTCTCCAAGCTCCCAAATCAATCCAAGGTTCATCCTCACCAATTTGGGTCACCAAAACCATATCTTTTACACCCAAAAACATTCTATTAGGTCAATTTCTATTATTGATTCAATATTCAATCATTTTCTTAAATTCCCTTTTCATTTCAAAATATCACTCATATCAATCAATACCACCATTGAACTCCTGTTTTCTACTTAAATCACCTCCCCAATCATTAAAAATCATAGAAAGAAGGTTTTTGGAGCATAAAACATCATCAACAACCAAGATTTCTTCCAAAATCTCAGCCTAGGGTTCTCATAAGCGAACAAAGAAAAATGAGAGAAATCTTGCTCTTACCTTGAGCCCTAGTGTTCACCAGCATGAAGGAAGGTCACTAGAGATCAGAAATACACCGAAGACGAAGATGGGAGTGAGGATTGAGGCTTGGTGAAGGGAAGATTGAAGAGAGATGTATGTGGGAGAAAGAGAGATGAGAGAATAGAGAGGATGGTATGAATGTGGTGTGTGTGTGCTAATTGGCTAAGTGTGGGTGTATATATATATATATATATATATATATAACCATTGGATCACTTTGCCCCTCCCAAGTAAAGCAAGAAACCTTTGGAACCAAAGGCATTTTCAAAAATCCTTCCAAACCAATTTACATAGGCACTTAAATCACCCAACTGAAAATGCTACAACACAGACACATACCCAACACAAGCACTTTTCAACTATAACACCTGCGATTTTCAAGTATTAGTTTAGATAGATTTTAATGAGTATTCAGATACGGGGGAAAATTTTCCATTTGCTTAGTAAAGTAATATAAGGTTAGAAATGGGAAGGTGTATAAAATAATGAATGATGGATGATTGAGGGAGTGTACATGTGGCACCAAGAGAGTTAGATGATTACTAAGTCTAAGGAGGGACTAAAATGTAATAAGAAAAATAGTGTGGAACCTAGAGTATGAGAAACACCCAAGTTGAAGAAAGTATAGATTTTCCATTACTAATGTTGACCAGAGGTATTACCGCAGGGCAACATAGTAATTTCACCATAAAGGGGTATATATATGGGACTACATCCCTCCATCCTTATTTTCTCTTCCTCACTCTCACACACCTCTCTTATCCCTCTTATTTCTCTCCATCTCCACCAATTCCCTTCACTTAAGTTTAAGACCCAAACTTTTGACAACTAATCTCCGGCTTGAACTTGGGTCTTCAGTGACCAACCCCCATCAGAAAAGAGAAGAACTAAGGTAAGCTCTTCTTTCTCATATTTTCTATTGTATTTTTGGATTTATGGAGTTTTTAGTAGGAAGAGAGTTTGCTTGTGAGTTTTGAGGCTTGGGTAGTATTTTAAAACCCTCTTGGATGATTATGAATGAGATTAGAGCCATAAATTTGGGGACTTATCATGCTTAAGAGTGGATTTAAAGAATATGGAAAGTTAAGAAGAAAGTTAGGGTTTTTGAGTGGAAATTTATAATTCAAGTTTGAATACTTAGTTTTAACTCAAGGTTTTGGTGTTAAAATGTTGCTTAATCATCCATAATGAAATCTCATGGAAGAAATCAAGTTAAATGGTGAAGATTTGACCCAAATTCATGAAAAACTGAGAGAAATTGCGAATCTCCAGTGGCAGGTGCCCACTACAGTAGAAGCTTTTCTGAGTAATAGGGCTTGTGCCTAGGGTGCTAGGTGTGGTGCCCAAGCTTGATGTGTTAGGTAAGCTTCAGGCTATGCTGTGACACTCAAGGTGCCACATCCTGAGCTTAGTATTTCCATAGGAATTTGTGTGCTGAAATATATAATTTGTGTCCTATAGGTTTAGTTGTGGCTTGAGGTTTGATCGAGGCAAATTGTGAGAGTCAGAAGAGCTTCAAATGCAAATGAGGTTTCTAGCCTCATTTTAGTTGTTTTACTTTTAAGACTTTGTTTCCTAGGATTGAGGAAACATGTAATTATATGACAAATGATGATGTGTTCAACATGTATGAAATAAGTATGCTTAGTTGCATGCAGATGATAATTTACATGATGTGCCAATATTGGCAATAAAAAAACCTTATGATGTTGCTTGCCTGGTATGAATAGCACCCTTGTGAGTGTAGGAAACATGAGCATAGGATGTTGTGTATGAAACATGAGGATTCATATAATTATGCACTAATGTATATAACATAGGAGGAGTATATGAGTGGTAATGAGGCCATGTGAGGAATGAATTTATGATTAAAAACCATAAATGTGTGAACCATGTATAATTGGAATTTAATTAAGGAATAAGGAATAATGTAAATTAGGATTATATGTCTTTTGGGATTTTTGAGTGGGATGGCACTGCGGTGCCCGGTCATGGCAAGGAGAGGCTCAACTTGAGAAATGAAAAGGTTGGCTATTAAATTTCTTAAGGGACGACTTGTCGATGACGTATTCACATGATGTAAAATTTATCATGTTGGGGGTTATTATTATTACTATTGTTGTTGTTATTGTTTGATGGTACGTGATTGTGATTGGGAAAGGGTTGGTCCATGGAGGGGTAGATCCATGGAACGGTATTTCAACGATGAATCTGTGGGAGTGCAGGCCCAAGTTGATGAAGCCTTAAGAAACATAATTAGGGGAATGTAGATGCAAGTAATGAAACTCTTGAGTGGAACATCCACTAGAACGAAGGCCCCCAATGATATGGCTCTTAATGAAACTCTTAAGTGGAACATCTGTAGGAATGAAGACCCCCGATGATGTGGCTCTTGAATGTATCCTCGTAGGACCGCAGTCCTACGCGGGGTCAACGGATTATGTGAATGGTAATGTGTGTGATGCTTGTTATAGTATGCATATGTGGATATATGTGTGTGAGTAACTCAATGTGGGTTAGGGTTGTGTATAGAGCGTGTAGGGCCCTAAGGGCTTAAGATAAGGTTTATGCATGTGACCAAGAATGGTCGAGGTCTGGGAATCAAGTGTACTAGGCATCAGACGTTCGTTCTACTAGGGGAAGAGATTCAATGTCATAGGTATGATTTAGGACAGCTTGACACCGTGTGCATGCTGTCATATGTGGAAACCCATGTATGAATAGACACATATATATAGTTATTTCTTTAATATGCTTAATTGTATGTATGTGTAAAGCAAGGCTATTTTAGGTGAGTCAGTAAATTAGACTCACCCCCTCATAGTTACAGGTATAGAATGATGGCTAGCTCGATGATTCACAAGTTGATGATACCTCCTCATTGCTAAGGTAATTTTATTTATTTTTAAAGTATTCTATCTAGTATGCTCTGTAATCGGATAAGCTACATAAGTTGTAGAGTATGTTGTTAAGATAATTTGAGGGTAAAATAAGCTTGCGAAGGTGTAGGTGTTTCACCATTTGTGCTTATCACGGCTTGGATTTCGAGTCGTGACATCAACTATCCGAACCACTACATACTTTTCATCGATCCCAAAAAACCAAAATTTCCACCAATTTGGTCCCTCTCTAGGATTCTCATATACAAGTTCCCACAAGCATTCCATGGCATCAATTTTCCATACGCACATGTTCAACACAAAACTAATGATCATGGAGATTTTATTCATACACTACTAAATAGGATGCAATATACATATTAATTCACTTTGGTCCTCTACCTGGACCTACTTCCTAAGGAAATGTCTATTACACAATTTCCATCAAGAATTACAACCACCCATGCACACCCCCAACACGGACTCACACGTGTCAGATGCCTTATGCAAATGAATTGTAAGCCACTTACATAGGCTACATAAATCACATGTATTACAAAGGCACCACAGCCTAGGCAACCTTGGCTAAGGCACCCAAGGCACCATGGCCTGAGCAGGCCTGGTCGAGAGAAAACACAGTGGTGTCCTAAGCACTAAGGTGGACACCCAAGGCACCACCACTTGGACTTTCTTATAGAGTTTTGAACTCAAATTTCCTCCATTTTAATTTGTTCCATATGGTCTCAAGTGAATCCTTGTGGTATTTCTTGATAAGCAAATTGGTTTCCATAGATCAAGGTTAAGGTAAACTCTTTAATTGACACCAAGGTGGGGGAAGAATCTACCCTTAGTCACTTATGTGTGGTTAGGATGTATGTATACATATGCATGTATATCTTTACACGAATAAACATGAGGATATTTACACTATTATGATGAATGAAAAGGAAAGGCATACAATCCATCTAAATGAATAAAATTGGTAAAATAATCCATGTGTGTTAATTGATGCTAGCTTCTATATAGGAATGGAATATTATGGAACATGTGTTTTCTTGGAAATATTGACATGACTTTTTAATGGTTTGATTTTGTGAATTGTAATGTAGACTTGAATGTTCGAAAATGTGTTGCCATGCTAGAGTCATCTGCATGTGAATGAGCTTCCACCTACGGGTGTGTAATGGGAATTGTGAACACATTAATTACATTGAATGAGGTTGATATTTGGCACATGTGTTGGCATATGCTATGCATCATTCATTGCGAATTAAACAGGGAAGTGTTATGGGTTAGAGTCCTATAGATGGAGACAAGAAGGTGAAACTTGCACATCATTATACAATGGCCACTGATCATACTATTTAAGGAGGGTAGTGCTATGGGTACGAGTCCCCTAGACGGAGCCAATAAGTTGGGAAACATTTGAAAAGTTTTAAAAAGAGGACTAAGGGTCCAATGGACATCAAAATGTATTTTCGTTTAATGTATAACCTTGATGATGCTACTGAGCATGTATGAATAACATTGCTATAAATATGATTTATATTGTTATGTGATTGCTTGTGTGTGGTGTAAGGTAGAGTATTCTCTCACTGAGTATGATATACTCATCCCTTTCTTACATTTTAGATACTACCAAAGTTGAAGAGGAAGCACTTGCTGAGTAACGCTCCAAGTCAACACCCCAATTGCCCTGGGGTATAGTTACATTTTGTTTTCTAACCCTTTTTGTATAAATTCTAGAATGAGCTCTATAATTAGGTAGGTGAGATTCTTAGAGAATGAGTTTGCATGTGAATGATGATTCTTTTTGTAAAGGATAATGAATGTTATTTTGAAAGATCTATTTGTAGTATTCTTTTTGTTTTGAATGAATGAGAATATAAACAAATAGATACTTGATGTATGGATTCAAAATAATAATGTAAGGCAAATTCCTTTCCTTGATGAAACTAAATTTGTGTCTTCTTCATGTTCTGATTATTTGTACTTTGATGTTGGTACCTCCACCTATATGAATGTTATGGGGTAGGTTTAGGCTTGCAATGATAAGGCAAGACTCATCTTCCATGCTAGTCACATGCCCGATTTTGGGGCATGACATGACCGTTAGTCTTTAAATCAATACTATTATTTATACTCATATAGTTACTTGCTATCTCATAGTAAATACACAAAAAAAAATTTATCTCATGCTATGCTTATTAGTTAGTGTTTTGCTACGATCAATGTTGATCATAAATGTGATTACATCATGTTTTAATATCAATTGTCTGAACTATTATGTAGTAAGTGCTAATTTATGTTGATCATATTATGCTTAATTAATTATGTATGTGTGTGTGTGTGTGTGTGTATATATATATGTTCTGCACACGTTTCTCATTGACTATGTGTATGATTCCAGAAAGAAAGAGAATATTGATAAGATGTTTTGATGTGTTTAATGGATGATGATTATTGTATAATGCCTAATAGAATATTGATTCGATTATCTTATGATGTTAGCAAAATGTTAAAATAGGAAGTTCAAAAAAAAAACCAATAGAAAATCAAGAGAGTTTTTATGAACTCAAAATGCATGCATATTCTTAGGGTGAGAATAAGTAGCAGGATTCTTCAAAGAAATTATATTTGTCCTACTTCTCATAATATATCAAATGATGAGCTTTACCTACTAAACTTTTCTATCTCTTGGTTTGCAATTATAGTTGATTCATATGCCTAGTAATTTGTTAAACTTGGTCATATTTCCCACTTTTTGATTATAGCAAAAGGGAGAGAATAGAGCGTATATGTTTTATTTTGCAATTTTATGTTACTCCTTAATTTTCCAATGCTTATTGCTTATTGCTACACTAACTATGCTTATGTGAGATATTTAGAGGGATCAAATCTTTTAGTGTGATGCTAATATTAAGAGGGAATATTTATATAATCTTGCATCATCTTATAGGAAGCTTTTATGTGAAAACCAATTTCTGAATTAAAATTACATACTTTAAAAAAGGATTGCCATTAATAAAAAAAATGGAAGAATGTTAATGTAAGGATTTCTACAAAATGGTTTTTGATTAATTTAATCTTTTTTGTACAAGATACATATTTCAAATTTTAGATCTCAAATATAGGCTTATGCTATTTCAAAATTTTTGGGTTGCTAATTTGGTTTTTAGGCTTCAAAACTTATGTTCAGAATTAAAACCCAAAAGCTTTTATTTGGTTTTTAGACTCTTATTGATTGTTGGACCTCAGAGCTTTTATTTTATCAAAATCCCAAATTTGTTAACCTAGATCTTGGCTTATGAAGTCTAAGAAAAAATGAACCTTAGAGCATTACACATGACTTGGGCTATGTTCGGAACATTCTCATGCTTCTATGTTCTTTTAGCCCTTTCTACAGAAAGAGGAAACCCAATTTCAAAAATAAATTACACATGTCAAAATATAACAATTTGTTGCTTTAGAAAAGTGAGTGAACAAACATTACAAAGAAAAATACTAGTGGATAAAAAAACATGTCTTCATCTTCCCCAAGTCAAAGGTGTTGCCAGTAACATCTTCATCCCTTACAACCTATGATATGCAGAAGAAAATAAAATGAGCATTTAATAGAGACGAAATCTTTAAAAGCTCATTAAATAAAGGAAGCCATTGTAAATCAAATGGGAAGAAGCAATTCCAATTGCTAGTTATTTGAGTACGGCTATTTGAAGCTCCATCCTACCTTTCTCAACACATTAAATGCTTGAGAAACATATAGTCAAACCTTGAGAGCTTGTGTCTGAATTTGAGATAGAGAGAGCTTTATTGTGTATTTATTGCTCTTAGTGAGTTTTTTTCCTACTATTTTTGCTTTTAGTGATTTTCCAAATATCTTGCTAAATTTACGATTAGAGGGACTTGGTGAGAGTTTGGTTAAGTTTCTATATAGCTTTTAGAAAAATCTAGGGTTTGAGTTTGTAACACCTCGAGTTCCAGAGTGTTATTATAGGCAATATAACAGTGTGAATGTGGAAATATGAGGGAAATTTTTCCGTTTGGATGGGAGGAAAATGGCATGAGGGAGTTTGGTGCCTTGGGAAAATCCGATGATTAGAAGGGATGAGAAGATAATTAAGGCACATAGAAGATGAAGGAGATATTGGAAATTTGAAACTTTTTACACAATTAATGTAAAGTGAATGGTGGGGTTGTGTGGTATTATGAAAATGTTGGAAAATACCTAAGCTTGGAAAATTACAATTTTATCCTTGCTAAATGTTTGGCCGTGTGGGTGAGCCAAGGGCATTTCTATAATTTTCCATCCACATGTATGTATATATATTTCCTACGCCACTCAACCTTTCCCATTTCCTTCCATCCCCCTGCTCTCTTATCTTTCTCACGCTTAGCTCCTCTATCTCTCTCACCACTCACCATCTAAACCATCGAGCCTATCTTCCCTGAGTCTCTGGCCACTGTTCTCAGGCATGGACATGATCCTCCAACAACCAAGCACTACCCTAGAAAAGGAAATTAGAGGTAAACTACCAACTCTTTCTCTTTTTTGCATATTTTTGAGTTCATGAGGTTTTGGGCTGAGAATGGGTTGGAAAGGGAGCATTTGAGCTTGGGTGTTAGTTCTAAACATTTCTACATGCTTGATAATGAAAATGGAACCTAGAATTTGTAGAAATGGTGTAAAATTTCTGGTTTTGGGGTTGAGGGAAGTGAAATTCGTAATTTGGGGAAAAGTTAGGTTTTTGTTAGAAAGATGAAGATTTAGGGATAAATCTTTGAAGATATCTTTGATTTCAAGTTTGGGGATGTTTCTTAACGTTTAAGGGTGTGGTTTAAAGGCAAAAATCATGAAAAATCATCAAATATTGGATTGGGTTGAAGGAAAAATGTTGAAACAAGGATGACTCACAGATGCCAGCCCACCGTGGCGCACGAATGCCTGCTTTGGCACCAATAACCTGAGAGCTCGATCAGTTTCTGGTCCATTTTTAAATGGTTGTAACTTTTTTATTCAAACTCCATTTTTAGCAAGTTTTATATTGTTAGAAAGCTCTTTGAGTCTAGTTTCGAATGAGATAAGTTTCATTTGAAAATTCTTTACCATTTAGAATATATGACTAAAAGAGTGATCAAATGTCAGAATTAGTGGCAATGATTTCTCTATTTTGTGATCTTGACATAGTTTTACATGGTTATCTCTTAGGGATGAATTCTTTGATACATCTTCTATATCATTTTGGACTAGCCAAGGTAGATGAGTGGAGAATCAAGGTGAGGGATTTCTCTACCTTTCCTTATTTGCTTATCCTTTCTAAGATCATTTTCTTAGTGCTATTAATGATGCATATGCACTAGTTTGTTATGGCAATGTGATTGTATACATACATATATATGTAAAGCCCCTCATGCATAAGACATGATTGGATGAATCAAATTGTGAGTGTGGAAATTTAAGTAGCTTAGAGAAATTGTAGGCTAGGGGAAATTTTGTGAAATTGGTTATAGTGTAAGAGTGGCTTGATGCCCCTTTGTTTGTATATGCGTGTATGTGTTCTCGATTGTTGATTGGTTTAGATGGATTCCGCGATAGGGTGGTAACTATATGTGGATTGGGTGTATGAATGTTGAACTAAGATTTTGGTCAACAAATTGTTGTGCATGAAATGGAAATGTATGAACGTTGCGGTTAGACATATATGTGTCTAAATGTACCCATATTCATATTCTTGTTAATGTGAAGGAAATTTGAAAAATGTGTGTATAAAAGCAAGTGCACGTACACACACAGACACATATATGTATATACCCTTTTGGGATAAGCACTCACATGCATACGTACAACAATGTTTGTGTATTATATCATGGATCTATTTGAAGGATATGTATGCATGTATGTGAGTGCCAAATGATAGATGGGCGACAGAGAATTTTGTGCTTACTTATTACATACATACCTATATATATATATATATATATATATATATACCTAATCCTCGGAATAAGATAAGGTCTTAGCAACCACATGTGCATACTGTGATGTATGTGAGGTTACGAGAGTTGGGTTAATAGTTGATATTGGAATAACATGTGGGAATTCTCATGAGTACCAATGTATGTGGTGCACCTTGAATGAGGGGCTGTTATGAATTAAGAATTATTAATGACATGATGATGAATTGTGGATTGTGTGAATTGTCTCGTGATTGGAATATCTTATCCTTCCTATTGTGATTTCTCTTTTCTATGATTGTGGATGTATTGGTTGTGATTGTATCTAAGTGGTATACTTCTAGGGGCTTGAGATTGGTAAATGTCGGTGTAGGCACGAACCAAGGTTAGAGAAGAGGTGTACCTGTGGATAGCCAGATAAGATACAAGCATGGGCCAGGATCCAAGTGAGCGTCCTCGGGGTCGATAGCACAAGTTGCCAGTGTGGGCATGAGCTAAGACCCTTGAGTGACAGATCCAGGATTAGTAGCTAGCAGTTGCTTGGATGATGAAGTGATTGTTTGGATGTTTGGAATTAAGTGTAACTTTCTTATATGTTGTAAACTGTTTGGTTGTACTGTATGATCGATTTGTTATAATTCTTATAAAGGAATTGTGGGTGACAAGTGATGTGTCACATGTATATGTGTGGTTGAGGAATGTGCATGATGTTCATGTATATATATATATATGTATGTATCTTTTTATAATGAGGTGCACACAACCAGTAGCTAGTTTTGTTCGTAGTTATGATGGGTAGGGAGACATGGATTGGTTGAGGTGAGTCTAATGTTGAGTTGATTTATATATGTGCTGATTTGGTAATTTATTTTTAATGTCTGTATTTGGACATGTAGTTGGAAAGGTCTTTGGGGTTGTATATGAGGTGTCTGTGCACACTTATTTGACTGCATTCATTTTATTATGAATCTATTATTTGTTCCTTGGCTTTATAGTTGTATGTTTGAGCTAGGTAGAGAAATTATGGCAAGTCAGTAGATTAGACTCACCCCTTCACAGTTTTAGGTCCTGAGGATGGATGTGTTCAACGATTCGAGTAGTAAGGGTGCCTCCCTATTTTTCAGAGTAAGATAATTTTTGTTTAATTTAAGTTTGTTTTCTTTAGTATGCTTTGTAATCGGATAGGCCATCTAAAATTTATATATTTGTTTGGGTTAGTCGATAAAATATAAGGCTTGCGGTGGTATGTGTGGTACACTGTCTGCACCAGTCATAGCCCCATGTTCGCGTTGTGACAAAGTTTCTAGGTATCTTGGGAAAAACCTAGGGGTTTGTTTGGTGCAAAAGTCATTGAAACCAATCCTCTTAGGTGAAGAGATTGTAGAGATGAGAGTCAACCTATGATAAGTTTGCCAAAATCTTAAGAAACTTAGTGGGATGTCGTTGTAAAAGTAAGGTACTAATCTCCAAAGATTGAAATTGTAGTAAAAGTAAGGTACTAATCTCCAAAGATTGAAATTGTCATTCTATTTTGTTTTGTGATTTTCTTTATATAAAATTATCTCATTATGTGTTTGAGGAGAATATTTAAAGACTTCTTTTTAAAAGTACTTAAATATATTGTTGAAAGCAAAATTCTCTTAAGATTATCAAGATTCTATTATTTAAAATCCTTCATTCTTTAAGTTAAAAAATTATGAAATACTACATCTTTCACCAAGATATTGATTATGATCTCAATTGGGAAAATTAAACACCCAGTTCAACTTGCTCACCTCCTTTGGTACATCGTTTGACTAACATTCACTATGTTTGAAAACTTTTCTTTTTTCTTTATCTATGTAACCTGGTTGTGTTTTCTCAAGAAGAAAAAAAAAATGAGGCACAAGCTCCGCCCCTCTCCAAAAGGAGTTAAAAAACACATAAACATAGGTTTTGTGAGTAACCATTTAATGTGTTAGTTTTGATAATTCAGCGGGTGATCCGTCATCAAACTGCCCGATCCATGTGCAAAGCTAGCACGTGTTAAACGCGTAGCACGTGTTAAACGCGTAGCACGTGTTAAACGTCGTCTCACAGGTCCCCATTCCACTACCGTTCTTTCAATTGTTACTTGCCAGATAAAAACGGTTTAGAATTGAATAACAAAGCACGTGCCATTGGAGTTGCGAATTGACCAGGAGGTCGCTTCCTCTCTCTAATTCTGCGCCACGTAGATTCGGGATCCCGAATTTCTTGGTGTCTCCGTCCTCTCTCCTTTTCTCTGGATTTCCTCAGTGAGATCTAAATCTCAGCCTTTAATTTCACTTCCCTTCCGATAATCATACGGAACCTACAGTTGTCATTGATACGGTGAGTTTTCCGGCTAAATGTCGGCGATCCCGAACTCTCCGCCGTGCTGCACCAGCGGCGCCGCGGTTAGTTCTTCAGGAAAGAAGATGAGTTGTGTGTCGAATTCATGGAGAAACTCGAAGGCCATGCCGAGGATTTTGCGGCTATCTGAGGTACATTTTCGTTTGGTTACTTCGTTTCTATTGCATTGCGAATCTCGTTGATCCATAAGTATTAGTTGTGTCTATGTTTGATTGGATCTCCTTGTTCAAATTTGGCATTTGTGCTGTTCTATATACTTTTTTTTAATTCTTTTTCTGAAGTGAGTTATGATGCTAATTTACTATTGCGGCTTTAATTTAAGCTTCATTAATGTTGCCACCTGTGGCTAGCTCAGGCAGTTGGGTAGTTGGGGGTTTGGGTATGGGGAAGTAAGGTTGATTCGATTCTCCTCTTCTCTCGTACCAAAAGTTAAAATAGCTTCATTCGCAATGTAGAACTTTTGATATGATTTTATTACTAATCAAATCTGTATATGATTCTAGCGAATGATTACATGAATATTGTTAGTATTGTTGAATTTTTAAGTAAGGAGAAATATTATGACTATTTAATTACTACAAAGTACAAACTTCAAACATTGGTGTATAGATGTAGCAAAAAGTGCAGAAAGAAATTAAAAGAAGAGCAATTACAGTTCATGTTAAGGTTTCTACAATGACATTCTTTTATCATTGCAATGTTTGTTAATGGTCTTTGATAGAAGTGTATTGTCAATTATCTTTCGTGTTTCTTGGTTGTAGTTCAACGATTAGCATTGATTAGTGGAGTGATATATTTTGAAAAATGAAAGACAACAGTATACTCGACAATTCTTCTTTAAAACGTCATATCTGGATTTAATGTACAATAGAAGCTTATGATATCTCCCTTGTTTTGGTCTTTTGAGACTGATACTTTCGATAAAATGTTTATGAAAGAGAAATACTTTACTGTAATGTAATCATTCTTTGGCATTTATATTTCAAGAGAAACAAGAAATATTATTCATATAAGATTTTTTATTTCCCCCATTTTTTATATGAAAAGAAAGAATGCTATATATGAGCTACCTATCATTCTGAAGTGGTTGCAATTGTGCCCTTAGTAGAAGTGCTCAATATTGTACTAGTGCTGGTGATGTTTATCGCTTCTTTATAAAATGTTGGATATGGGTAAACTAGGAGCTATGAAAGGAAGTAACAAGTGGGATTATTAAAAAGGAAAATGGGAGTTATGGCCTTGTGCGTTTGAGTTATTTCATGTGAAAATGTAAGGGACATTTTTTGATCTGTGATGTTTGTTTACTGGTGTTGTCTTGGTGATGCCAAGTCTGCGATAGAGCTTTGCGTTTGCTATTCATGGCCTTGTCTCAAGAAGAGTCTATGCTGTAGCTGTTCTTCTAAATTAAGTTATGAGTTTACTTAAGCAACCGGTGATCTAAGCTCATAGGTGTTCTGCCTTTATGTTTAAGAAATGTTTGCCTTGTTTGATTCCAAAGGCAGTTGTTGTAAGATTGTCAAGGATAATTCATGTTATGTGAATCATTCTATATTACTGTAAGTTGTTTATCATTATGTTGCTATGTGCCATAGCAGCAGATAACATGAATTTGTTTGATGTGGAAAATAGAAATTGCTAGCATGAACAATACAAAGGTAACAGGATAGGTACCTGTAGTGTAGTGGATTTCCAATTGTTAGGAGCCAGAAACTAGATTAATATTATATAATAACCAAAATGAAGGATTACAAAGATAATTCCTCCCCAGAGCCTCAGCTCTTACAAAAGACCTTGCTAAAAGGTATTCTGCCCCACACACTCTAAAGCAAATGCTCCTACAGACTCTGACACAATACTTAGTATACCCACTCACACTCCCTCTCCCCTATTTATAACAAACTCATCCTCTAGAGATTACCTAATTACCCCTTAACAAAAATCCACTACACTGCTGGTACCTATCATTACCCCCTCCTGCAGAACAAGCTTGTCCTCAAGGTTGAAATAAGAAAAAGAAAATAATCAGCCTACTCCATCACGATCCATCAACTCCTCGTATGATAGATGCCTCACTCCTCTGTTCTCCTCTTGATTTCCTCTTAGTTCACCTTCAAGCCACCTCGACTGTTGCTCCTAGAATGCCATCGTCACCAGTGAGCCTTTGACACTGCTCACCTGAGACGAAGACGAGCCCATGACTACTTGTGTACGTGTCCTAGTAGCAGAACCCGTCGAATACCCATTTGCAACTAAGTCCATCGAAGTATGTGTTTTGGCCTGACCTGAGTGTAAATTAGACTCGCCCCAAAGTCATGTACCCGAGCCCAATCCCAGGCATTGGACCAGACCCGTGCCTTGGACCCATTTCTCGTTCTTAACTCGGTCAATTCCTTCTTCCTTCTTTGGAGTCTATGTTGCAATCTCAGCTTTGATGTCTCTCGTTGCTGAGATTTCCTTCTTTGTCTTCCTCTTCTGGTTACTCTCAAAATCCTTTGGGGGCGTGCTCTGTGCTATTGCCACCATTGGAAGGCGTCTAGAATTGCTTCCCTAAGACACTAGAGCTCCCGCACCATTGTTTGAAAGATTTTGCACCAACAACCTGTGAGAAGATCTGTTTTGAAGGCTTTGAAATTGGGCCTGGGTGATGGAAACCGAGGGGATGTGTTGTTAGAACCTAATTCTATGTATGCCCCCCAAGTCTGGAAAGTGTATTCAAGGAGGGTCAAAGAAAGGGTAGTTAAGTAATTGTTCTCTTTATATCTTTTGGGGGGAAAGGGTATATACGCGGGGGTGTGTTTGTTGAGAGGCAGAGGAGAATTTTATGTTTAGTTGGCTTGGGTAAGGTCTGGGGACTTACCATTCTAGAGGATTTTTCTGACTTGAGCTTGTAGATGTGGCTAGCGCCTAAAGATTGTTCATTAATAGAGTTTGAGGAATTATCTTCTTTTTTCTGTTCTTTCTATCTTTTCTGTCTTTGTTTACGTGGTTATTTGTTGAGGTGTCTAACAATTGGTTCAACCTGCCGGATCGGAAGTGAGAGTCTATGACACGTAAGATGATGAGCCGAATTGATGTAGTGGAAGAAAGATTGGAAAGATTAGAAGCGAACATGGAAGAAAAATTTGAAGAGATGAAGGGGCTGCTAAAAGGACTGCTGGAGAAAAGAGATGATGAGAATGAATATGTAAACAGTAATGGGACCCAAGATTGATCAAAGACAGGGAATCAACATCATGAAGGTCATGATAAACTAGAAGAATTCAGATTATCGGCCAAGAAAGTGGAACTACCAACTTTTGATGGTTGGGATCCTGTAGCGTGGATTAACAGGGCTGAAACATACTTTGATGTACAAAGAACGTCCGAGGAGATAAAAATTAAACTAGCCAAATTAAGTATGGATGGACCCACTATCCACTGGTTTAACCTGTGGCAAGAATCCACAGAAGAGGCGACTTGGCTTAATTTCAAAGAAGCAATGGTGGCGAGATTTGGGGTAGGAAGACTTGACAACCCATTTGAAGAATTAAAAAGAGTGGTTCAGAAGGGGATGATCGACGATTATATCTTTGACTTCGAATTGTATTCATCGCAGTGTGGGCGTCTTCCAGAACAACAATTCTTGGGTTATTTCATTGAAGGCTTATGCAGTAAAATTAGAAAGAGAGTTCGTATGTTGAAACCCAAGAATCGCTACCAAGCAATGCAGTTGGCATGTGACATCGAAAGCGAGCTCTGTTCGGAGGAAGAAGACGACGGGCAATTAAGAAACAAAATGGGAGGATTGAATTTGGGGCTTCGACAACCCACGAATTCTATTGGGGATCGATTCTTTTCAGGCCAAGGGAGAGGGGCAAGTTCGGTCCAAAGGGGTTCTTCATCTTTTTCAGCACAAAACGTAACTTCCAATTTTTTTACCAAAATTGGAGGTTCGGGTAACACGCTTCAAAGCGGGTCGAGGTTCATGGGTGGGTCATCCACGGGGTCAACCCATCCATCCAATGGGCGAAACACAAGTTATTCTTCTCAATCAACAATGCGAAGGACAGGCACAGATCGGAAATTCTCTAATGGGAAGGACCAAGGTTTGAAACTCATACCGCATGCAGAACTGTTGGACAAAAAAGCAAAAGGGTTATGCTTTAGGTGTGGCGAACGTTATAGTCCCATACATCGATGCACAGATCCCCAACTAAGAGTATTAATCATCGGAGATGATGAGACAATAAATGAAGAAGGTGAGGTGGTTACCTTGATCGAAAAAAATGATAACGAAGAACACTTGTTGGAATGCCAGACAATTGGCTTATGTGGAAGAATCGAGGATGAAGTCAATACTGGATTAAGAACAATGAAATTAACTGGTTTAATACGTGGCATCCCACTGGTGGTTCTGATAGACTCAGGGGCGACTTACAATTTCATATCACCAACAGTGGTATCTATTCTGGGCCTAACAATTAATGATAAACATTAGATGAGGGTGAAGTTAGGAGATGGCCATAGAATTCTTACCCAAGGGAAATGCCCAAAGGTCAGACTACAGTTGGATAAGTTGGAATGTGATGTAGAGGCTCATGTGATGAAATTGGGAGATATCGATCTAATCTTAGGAGTGAGTTGGTTGAAAACGTTGGGCAAGGTGGTAATGGAGTGGGAAAAAATGACTATGTCTTTCATTGAGGGTGTGAAAGAAATTAAATTGAACAGTACATGTAGTTGTCCAAAGGAGAAGATCACAGGGTGCAAGTTAGAATCATTGCAGTGTGTAATGGGAGAAACAATACAACATATGGAAGGGTTGCTTTGGGTATTAGAACAAAGTGGTGATCAAAAAATGGATATGAAGTTATCAGAAATTCAACAGAAGGAATTGGGAAACCTTATTGAGAAATAATTTGTAATCTTCTGTGAACCAAAAGGGCTACCTCCCCTGAGGAATAGAACCCATGCTATCACCTTACAGCCCTATACTGAAGCTGTAAATGTCAGACCCTACCGTTATCCTCAATATCAGAAAGATGAGATCGAAAAACAGATCAAAGGGATGTTGGAACAAGGGATAATCAGAAACAGTACCAGTTCTTTCTCTAGCCATGTAATTCTGGTTAGAAAGAAAGACACAACTTGGAGAATGTGCATAGACTACCGGGCCCTAAATAAAGCTACCATTTTAGACAAATACCCCATTCCAGTAGTGGAGGAATTGATTGATGAGTTATATGGAGCCAAATATTTCTCAAAGTTAGATTTAAAATCTGGTTATCATCAAATTAGAATGAAGGAGGATGACATCCATAAAACGGCGTTTAGAGCACACGAGGGACATTACGAATTTCTTGTAATGCTATTTGGTTTGACAAACGCCCCAGCCACTTTTCAAGCTGTAATGAACAAGATTTTCAAGGCTTATCTCCAAAAATTTGTCCTAGTGTTCTTCGATGATATCCTGGTCTTTAGTCGCGATTGAGAGGATCGTTTGCAACATTTAGAGGCTGTTTTTAGAGTGCTGCAAATGAATATATTTGTAGCAAATAAAAAGAAGTGTAGTTTCGGAAGGACACAGGTTGAATATCTAGGCCATATAATTTCAGGTAAAGGAGTTGCTATGGACCCTGGCAAGGTTCAAGGTGTGATGAACTGGCCAATCCCAAAGAACGTGAAAGGAGTCAGAGGATTCTTGGGACTAACGGGATATTACAGGTGTTTTGTCCTCAACTATGGCCACATTGCCAAACCACTCACTGAACTGACAAAAAAGGAAGGTTTCTACTGGAATGCAATGACCCAGGAGGCTTTTGAGAGATTGAAGGCTGCTGTAACATCATCCCCAGTGTTAGAGCTACCCAATTTCAATGAAATTTTTGAAATTGAATGTGATGCAAGTGGAAAAGGAATTGGGGCAGTCTTGCAGCAGAAAAGAAAACCTATTGCTTTTTTCAGTCAAGCACTATCAGGGACTAATCTGATGAAGTTAGTTTATGAAAAGGAACTTATGGCCTTAGTCCTAGCAGTACAACACTGGAGACAGTACTTGCTAGGGAGGAAATTCATCATTTATACAGATCAGAAAAGTTTAAAATACTTGTTGGAACAAAGACTGACAACTGAGAACCAGCATATGTGGATTGCCAAACTTATGGGATTTCAATTTGAAGTCATTTATAAAGCAGGAAAGGAAAATAAAGCTGCTGATGCTCTTTCAAGACAACAAGAGGGGGCTGAGTGTAATACCCTCATTTCCTACCCATTGTGGAGTGAGTGGGCAGCAGTAGAAAGAGAAATTGCTGAAGATTCTATGCTGCAGCAGATTAAAAATGAGTTGAGGGAAAATACTACAAAATGGCCTGGTAATTCCGTAGAGAAAGGACGGCTACTATATAAAAAAAGGTTGGTAATTCCAGCGAGCTCTTCCATCATCCCAAAACTTCTGGAGGAATTTCATGCGTCTCCTAGTGGCGGACACTCAGGCTTCTTGAGGACTTATCGCAGGTTGGCAACTAATCTGTACTGGCGAGGTATGAAATCTCAAATTCAGGAGTTTGTCAAGGCTTGTGACATTTGTCAAAGGCAGAAGTATTTGGCCATGAGCCCCCATGGGTTGTTACAACCTTTGGCAATTCCAGAACAGATCTGGAGTGATGTTTCCATGGACTTTATTGTGAGCTTACCCAAAAGTCAGGGTTTTGATGCTATCTTAGTGGTGGTAGATAGGTTGTCTAAATACAACCATTTCATTCCTCTAAAACATCCTTATACCGCTAAAGGGATTGCAGAAATTTTTGCCAAAGAGGTGGTGAGGTTGCATGGGATTCCCAACTCTATAGTTAGTGATCGAGATCCTTTATTTGTGAGTATTTTTTGGAGAGAGCTTTTCAGACTTCGGGACTAAGCTTAACATGAGTTCATCCTATCATCCACAATCGGATGGGCAAACCGTAGTGGTTAATAGATGCTTGGAAACATATTTGTCGTGTTTTGCTTCAGAGCAACCTAAGACTTGGTCTCAATGGCTACCATGGGCAGAATTGTGGTATAACACTACGTATCATGCATCAACAGGGGGGACTCCTTTTGAAGCGGTCTATGGCAGACCACCTCCGACACTTTTGCATTTTACAGAGGGAGAGACATGTGTTGAGGCTGTGGCCAGAGAGTTAAAGGATCGGGATGAAGCCATTAGACAACGAAAGTACAACTTACAGTGTGCCCAGGTAAGAATGAAGGCTCAAGCAGATAAAAATAGACTGGAGGTACAGTTTGACGTGGGTGATTGGGGTTTTCTTCGTTTAAGACCTCATAGACAGATGTCAGTGGTTCAACGCATTAATCAAAAGCTTGCTCCTCGATTTTTTGGTCCCTATCAAATTGTGGAAAAGGTGGGGGCAGTATCTTACAGACTTAAACTCCCTCCTACATCAAAAATTCATTCAGTCTTTCATGTGTCACAACTCAAGAAGGCTGTGGACGATTATAAGTCTGGGCCAGAACTACTTGTGGACATAGAAGAGGGTGTAGAATCGAGTGTGTACCCCTGTAAAACGTTAGCTTGGCGGATTAAACAAGAGAATGGAAACCAGTACAGGGAATGGTTGATTCAGTGGCTGGGCATGTCCTCAGAAGACCCTACTTGGGAGGACCCTACTTGGGAGGATGAGTTGTTGTTGCGAAGCAGATTTCCCTCTTTTGACCTTGAGGACAAGGTTTTTTCTACGGGGGAGGTGATGATGGAAACCGAGGGGATGTGTTGTTAGAACCTAATTCTATGTATGCCCCCCGAGTCTGGAAAGTGTATTCAAGGAGGGTCAAAGAAAGGGTAGTTAAGTAATTGTTCTCTTTATGTCTTTTGGGGGGGCAGGGGGTGCGTTTGTTGAGAGGCAGAGGAGAATTTTATGTTTAGTTAGCTTGGGTAAGGTCTGGGGACTTACCATTCTAGAGGATTTTTCTGACTTGAGCTTGTAGATGTGGCTGGCGCCTAAAGATTGTTCATTAATAGAGTTTGAGGAATTATCTTCTTTTTTCTGTTCTTTCTATCTTTTCTGTCTTTGTTTACGTGGTTATTTGTTGTAGTGTCTAACACTGGGCCTGACCCAAACTTCTCCCCATCTCATTCAATGGACCCGGGCCCGTGTTAGAATAAGATTTAACTCCTTGAACCGAGTTACCCATCTTCCAACCTAGTTATTTGCTTCATCTTCTTCTCCCAGCTCCTAGAATTTCGCCTCCACGTCTTCTTCAATACCACTAGCTTCATTCACCGGTTTCTTTCCCTCAATCGATTGAGCTCATCCATACTAGATTGTTTCAAATCTCTTAATCCTTCTTCCCATCTTTCCATGCAAGCTTCCACTCTTTTCCCCCTATTTTATCAATCTTCCTCAAAAGAGATTGTTGTATATTTACTTGCAGCTGTTGAAAATGTTCCATCATCGATTTTTGCATATTCACTTGTGATTGCTGCATTTCCATAAGGGCTGCACGAAACTCACTCACAGAAGCTTCTAATCCCTCCAGCTTCACTTCTCTTTGTTGGCTTTGGCGGCATGTATCCGGCAGGTCAGACCAATTGTTAGGAACTAGAAACTATGTTAATATTATATAATAACCAAATTGAAGGATTACAAAGATAATCCCTCCCTAGAGCCTTATCTCCTATAGAAGACCTTGCTAAAAGGTATTCATTCTACCTCACACACTCTAGAGCAAATGCTCCTATAGACACTGACACAATACTCAGCATGCCCATTCACACTCCCTCTCCCCTATTTATAACAAACTCACCCTCTAGAGGTTACCTAATTACCCCTTAACATAAATCACTACACTACGGGCACCTATCATAACATGAATTTGAGAGGCATTTTTTAAAAGGATATGTGGTACTGGAAGTTCTCTTTTATAACTTCACTCTTTCTTATTTTTTTTTTGGCTAATTTTTTCCGCAGAATGACAAATTCAATGTCTCTCGGCTGGCTTCTAGCTGCTGTAGCAGGGTAGTCAAATATCAGGCAATATCAATGGCCCTAGTGGACGAAAAGCTAGCCCAGGGCAATGTAGTTAGCTCTTCCTCTAGTATCTTGGTAATGGGACTGCTCTTTACATGCATTGTTATGCTTAGTTCATATGTGGGTTGGTAGAACAACAAAGACGCCAAATGTTTATCGTTATATCTTAGTTGTAAAGAAGGTCAACCATGGTTCTTGTTTAATTTGTTGAGTAGGTGGATGCTAGAATGAGGACTTTTTAAATTATTAATGAGAAAATGCACCTAATAAGATTGTTGTTTCTTTTGTCTAAAAGTTTTGCTGTATCTTTGCAGGCGTATGATCTGGTTCAAGGAGAGCTTGTAAGAATTATCTGTTTCTTGGTTCTCAATTACATCAAAGAGGATTTGTTGCTTATTAGAGAGTAAATTATGTGTTGTGTTCAATGGATTTTGGCATGCTCTTTCTTTAGATAGTGTTATGCAAATCCATATCAAGTTTGATTTGTCTTAGGTGGCAATGCAAAAAAGTTAGGTTTTTGTTGGATTTTGAGAAAACATTTTTTTAATTGTTATTCTCTATTTTTAATTTTTGAGAATAGTATTTTAACCTTTAGGAAATATATTTGGTTTCACTTCTATATTGTTTTTGTTTTCAGCTTTACACCTTTTTGAAATATGTTTGCATGATTCCTAGCATAAATGAAGTTACAAAGCAAGACCCGGTAACACCTACTCATAGAATGTAAAGAATTAAATTTTAGGTCTAAATTGCACTAGGAAACTCACTACAAGTCTACTGTGATGAATTCCAACTCCTAGGGAAAGTTATGTTAAGCTTGGTTCTTAGGAATATGGAAGAAGGGGAAGACTGGCCTTTTAGTGATGCTGGCTTCAGCTAAGAGAGAGAAGGGGAAAAAGGTAACAATGGAGGAAGGGGAGAACAAAAGATTGGTGATGCAAGGTAAAATGAAAATGGTGGCTTAAAGGTCTTTAATGGAGGTCTGATGGTGATGAGAAAGAGGGAAAATGGTGGTATTGGGGACTTCGGTGAAGGTCTATTGTGGTGATGAGAGAGAGAGAGAGAGAAAAGATGGGGAAAATTGTGGCTTTGACGGTGCAAGAGGGATGATAAAATGAAAGAATTTTTCCTTATATATCTTTTATCTACATTTCATATAATTACAAATTAATCACTGTAATTTGAGTGAAAACACTGAATACAACCTTTTGAAGGTTCCAGTTTCTAGGTTTTCTTAAGAAACATTTCATGAAAATATTTTCTGCAAAATACAGCCAGACACATTTGACTCATGTTTTGTGTATTTAGTGAAAATGAAGGTTTAAAATAGTCAAAGCAAACAGGTTCTTTATCTTCAGTGGCTGCTATGTTGTTCATTACCATCATGTTTAATTGGTCCTAGGTCTTAGGTTGAGTCCTTGCCCTTGTGGGTTGTTTCCTTTTGTAGCTTTTGTCCATTTTTGCTCAATCTACAATGAATGATTCTGGTAGAAGCTCTGCTGCAGCCATACTACTGCAGTTTGTGGCTACTGTTGTGCCACTTCAGTTTAGGGTACTGTTGTAATGGAAAACTTGCGTGAAGAGAAGAGGTTGATCTGGTTGAATACGGGCCATTAGATTTATTATACCTGAGTTAGTGGACTAATAACCATAAAGCTATTGCAACTGCTGGGCTATAGACTACAGGCTGCAGCTCACCTCAGCTATATCCCTTTTTTTTTTTTTTAATTCATATAAACTGTCTACTTGCTATCTACCTTAGACAGTCAGAATCTGCTTGTTTCTTATAAACTGTCTTCTCTAGCAGCTCCAGAAACCATATTGCAACACTGTCCCCCCCCCCTCCCCGGGGCGTCACCAAAACAAAAAAAAAAAATTCACCAGTCAACTTCAAAACTACTTCAATAGATTGTGTATATGATTTAGAGTTTTTTTTTTGAACCTACCTAGGCTTCCAAGGCAAGGAAGTGGGACGTGCAAGCTCACTTTCTTCCTTCTTTCCTTCAATGATGGAGTTTCTCTCAATTTCTCACCCTTCTTTCTCTACTCTTAGCAAGGGATGGGAAATGGAAGAAGATGGTACATTAGGATATCACAAATGAGAGGTGTTAGGTGATTGTGTGTAGGGGTGGGTAGGGATTTTATAAATATATTTACATGCATGAGATGGGTCAATGTGGTAGATATATTTATATTCTTTGAATTATGTAGATGGTGGGGGTAGGTAGAATAGGCATTGCTTAGAAAATTTATTGGCATTAGGGAAAATATGTGGTGGCCAACTCAATACAAAATACTATTGTGATGCAATTTTCCCTGTTAAAGAAGCTCCATATACTTTGATAAGCTAAAATATGTTTATGTGTGTGTGTGTATGTGTATGTATATATATAAATAATAATGAAAATATGATAAAAACTTGGGGTTAATAAACCATTTATATGGAAAGAAAATTTTCAGGATATGTCAGAAATTAAGCAAGACAGTTTAGTGTAACTTTTATCATATCTTCCCTCAAATTGAAGTTTGAATTGTCACTGTAGTTAAATTATTGCGTTGCAATAGCAATAGTCTAATGATACTAATTACTAATATATTGAACGAAAAAATGTTACTAGTGGAAAATCATTAGTTACTAATATGTTCAAAAGTATTATTAATTTGGTAAATAATTTTAAAGGATCTTCAATAAAAAAGATTCAGATCTGTATCAGAATGTTGAGAGAAAATATTATTAGAAGTTGGGCACCATGATATGGGAGTCAATCTGCATATATAAGAAATTAATGAATTTTAATAATTGCTCTTTATAATTGTTTCTCTCTTTTGATGAAACCATTCCTATCAATAGTTCTACAAAGAGGATATGGTATCAAATCATTTTTAAAGACTAATGTGCAGAAACATTTTGATTAATTATAGGTGAGATGGAGTTCTGTTATGGACAGGTCTTTACCTGATCCACCAACGGCTGTTTTTCTGCATGGGATCCTAGGTAGCAGGAAAAATTGGGGTGCGTATTATTCATGATCAATTATGATTTTAATTTATATTAGGAGTTGTTGTTGTTGTTGTTGTTGTTATTATTAAATATTATGTGAATAACTTATCTTGCTGCAAAGGTGTATCCTACCTGATGCAATTACTCGTCTCTCCCTTTCTACATTCTTTTAATATTAATTTGGAAATTTGTATTAACATTTGAGTTTTAATGATAAAACATGGAGGAATAATGGTACTTTCTACAATGAAGCTCAGTTAGGAGTTAGGATAAACAATCTCTATCTTTTCCTATTTTAGAAATAGCCCCAGTATAGAAGCAAGTGATTTGATCGTCTCAAATAGTTTAATTCATTATGTTTTATATTAATTAAACTGTATGAAAATAAAATTTGAGGGATGACATTGATGATATAGAAAATATACTGTAGGGCATAAATATTATTATTAGTAATATAGATTTTATACCAATGAGTCCACTGATAATTCTAATGCCCTAAATGGCTTATACTGTGAAAAAAACTTGCTATATGATTTGAATTCCCTGAAACTTAAGTTAAATTTTTTGTTAGTGTGGCATTTGTTTTGACCATTCATTGGTTTGTGATAGTGTTATGCAATTCTGATTCTCTAAATCTTAGATCTTTGATCTCTATGCTGGTTATTGTTTAATCTTGTTGCACTTCTTACAGACACTTGACTCAATGTTGTCTGCTAACCTTGAGAAGATATCTATTATTTATTCTCGTAGCACTGTTCACTGACACTTGACTCAAGTAGTTTTAGACTGAGATATGATATTTTGTGTCTTAGAAGTTCATAGTTTGTGGGAAACTTTTATCCTTAGTTAAATAAATTTAATGTTAAGAATGAAAGTGTGAATTTGAGGATTTCTCACTTCTGCATATAAATTTGTGAAAATGACTGATTATAGGCAGGGATTAATTTGGCAATTCAATATTTGATTTTATCACTTCGGTTTGATGTCGTTTTCTTGTATTTTTATATTTCAATTTGCTCTCTTATTAATATATGATTATGTCGAGTTCTCACTCATAGATAATATTGGAAGGAATGAGTTCTTAGTTTCATATACACCTCTAAGAGCTATGATATTGCAGGAACTTTTGCTCAGAGATTGGCAAGAGAGTTTCCCATGTGGCAGGTATTTTTCTATATGTTTTATGCCAAGCATTATTGGGCATTAATTAGTTATAGCAGTTATTCTAGATACTATCAGTGACTGGTTTGCAAATTCTTGATTTATCTTAGGTTTTGCTCCAGCAAGAATGCAAGAACATTTAGACTTACATCAATCCAAACCTCATATGTTCCTTTTATTTATATTCACAGTTTCTTTTAGTTGATCTGCGGTGTCATGGCAATTCATCGTCAATCAAAAAGAGGGGACCCCACACTGTTGCCTCTGCTGCTCTTGATGTTTTGAAACTGGTGTGCTTTCTTCAACATTTGTCATATATTTTTTTCCTGTTCTTTTTTTTTTCTCTTTTAAATACAGTGTGGCCACGGAAATTTTGTATGTTAGCTAACTGTAGTACTTCGATATCTTATGCCCAGAGAAAGTATGACAGAGAGCGCCAAAAGAGAGAACCCAATAGAAAATAGGGAAGAATCGTTGCAATTGACTTTGTAGGATCAGCCTTTATACAACAAGAAAAACAACTAACTCCCTATATTGCATTATTTTAACTGTCCCTCTCAAACAAGAGGGTTTTACAATTAACTCGAGTTTGCCACATAACAGATTGAACCTAGAACCAGCCAAGGGATCAGTGAACACATCTGCCGGCTGCTCTGAAGAGGGCACATGACCAATGGCAATCTCCTTATTCAACACCTTATCCCTAACAAAGTGTAGATCTATCTCAACATGCTTAGTCCTAGCATGTAACACAGGATTTGTAGCAATAGCTTTAGCACTTATGTTATCACACCACAGCATAGGAATTCTGGAAGTAGGGAACTTGGTTCACATAAAAGAGAACTCAACCAGGAGATTTCACTAGCTAGTGAAGCCAAGGCCCTGTACTCAGCTTCGGCACGTGATCTTGACACCACTCGCTGTTTTTTGCTGGACCAAGAAATAAGAGTCACCCAAAAATACACAATACCCACCAGTGGACCTCTTGTCAACCACATCGTTTGCCCAATCAGCATATGAAAATCCCACAAGTGCAAGGTCTATTGATGGCTTGATATGTAAACCCAAGTCAACAGTACCTTTCAAATATCTCAAAGTCCTCTTTGCTCTCTGCCAATCTAGGGTAGTTGGTGTACTCAAGTGCTGACTTAATTGATTCCCTGTAAATGAAATGTCTGCTTGGTGTTTGTTAGATACTATAGAACTTCAACCAAGCTTCTATACAAAGAGGGATTCTTAAGTGCTTCTTCGTTAATCTTAGTCTTATGCTTCCCAAGAGTCATGGGAGTAGGACTGGATGAGGAACTGACCATGTTGAATTTTTCCAACAGATTCATCACATAACCCCTTTGACTTACAAACATTCCATGACAACTTTTAGTCACTTAAATTCCTAAGAAAAAATGAAATTCATCGAGATCTTTCAATGAAAATGATGCATTAAGCCTTTTACAAAGCTCTCTATAAGATCGCTGCTGTCACTAGTGCTTAACATGTCATCAATGTATACTAGGGTGATAACATGGTTTTCAGTGTGCAAAACAAATGAAGAATGATCAGACCTTGTATGTTGGAAACCCCACTATACCAAAGTGTTCCGGAGCTTGTCATACCTAGCTCTTGGAGCTTACTTAAGCCCATATAAGGCTTTCTTTAGTCAGCAGACGTGTTATGGATGTGCTGAATTCCACAAAACACTATGGTTGCCTCATGAAAACAAACTCTTGAAGACTCCCATTCTGAAATGAATTATCAATGTGATAGCGACCAAGATATTATGGGTTACCTAAGTCCCACATCGAGTAGTATAGGATTCTTCGTAGAGTATTTAAGTGGCTTGGTTCTTCTCTCTTAACAGTTAGATTTTAATGGAGGGTTCCCTAAGTTGCTTGGGTGCACTGGAAAAGGCTACTTGCAGAGGGGCTGATCAACGATGGGGCTGACCAGAAAGGCTGATTGAAGCAACGCCGAGTGAAGTGTCATAGAGTGCAGTTGCCGGGACGTTGGCTGTCCAGGGGCGATGCTATGATAGGGACCAATATATTATGGGGTGCCTAAGTCTCACATCGATTAGTATGGGATGCTTGGTGGAGTACTTAAGTGGTTTGGTTCTTCTCCCTTAACAACTAATTTTTAAGGGAGGGTTTCCCAAGTTGCTTGGGTGTTTATCATTTATTAATGTCAATATGTTTTACCGGCCAATTTAGAGAGGAAGAATTCTTTGATGTTTTATTTACTCAATAATCTAATCTTACAAGAGAGGAGTCTAGGGTTTATATACACCTAGCTAGGACAATAAGAAAGGAAAAAATAATCAATCCTAATAACGAAGAAAAAGGTCAAAGACCAAATAGAAAGGAAACAAATTAGTCATAATAACAGAATAAAGATGGAATCCTACACTCCCCCTCAAGTTGGGAAGTAAATGTCAATTATTCCCAGCTTAGATAAAAGATTATCAAATTGAGTTTTGGGAAGAGTCTTGGTGAGGATATCAGCCGTCTGTTGAAGTGTAGGAGTATAAATTATCTCAATGACCCCTTGCTCCAACTTCTCTCTTATGAAATGACGATCGATCTCCACATGCTTGGTCCTGTTTTGATGAACTGGATTCTTTTGCAATTCGAATTGATGCCTGATTGTCACAATGAAGTTTAATGGAGGTGGTGATTGGAAGGTGAAGCTCTTCCAACACTCTTTTCAACCATACCACTTAACATATTCCATGTGCCATAGCAAGAAATTCTGCTTCTGCACTACTTCTAAACACCACAGACTAGGTTTCCCTACACATAGGTACAATATCCTGAAGTAGACCTCCTATCTGTTAGGGAACTAGCCCAATCAGTGTCCGAGAATACTTCAATACATCCACTAAATGCCTTTTTGAAAAATAGGCCCTTTCCTAGTGTTATTTTCAAGTATCTAAGTATTCGATTAATAGCCTCGAGATGTTTTTCAATAGGATTGTTTTGAGGATTGTTCATATATTGACATGCTACACTTACAACGAAGCCAATGTTAGGTATAGTATAGGAGAGGTATATGAGTCTTCCCACATGACGTTGATAGATCCCTTCATCAACAAGACTAGAGGATTCTTTTGAGCCTATTTTGTTGAATGGATCCACGGGTGTGTCAGTAGGTTTACACCCTAGCATTCTCGTCTCCTTTAACGGATCAAGGGTGTACTTCCTTTGTGAAACAAAGATTACCTTGCTAGACTGAGCTATCTCCATCCCAAGAAAGTGTTTCAAGGGACCAAGATTCTTGATCTCAAATTCCTTGCCCAGGAACTTCTTTAAGCATGTCACCTCTTCATTATTCTTGGTAACAATTATGTTGTCCACATAGACAATGAGGATGTGATTTTTCCACCAGGAAAGTGTTTGATAAACAGAGTGTGATCAGTCTGCCCTTGATCATTACCAAGATTTTTTATTGCTCTGCAGAATCTTTTAAACCAGGCTCTTGAAGATTGTTTGAAACCATATAGAGATTTCCAAAGTTTACACACTAGTTGAGCATTCTTCGGGTTTTCAAACCAGGAGGTATCTCCATGTAGACTTCTTGTTCAAGATCCCCATTAAGAAATGTATTTTTGACATTAAGCTGATGAAGTTGCCAATCAAGATTTGCAGCAAGAGACAAGAGAACATGTATGGTGTTTAATTTTGCTACAGGGGCAAATGTTTCCTGGTAATCTATCCCATATGTTTGAGGGAATCCTTTTGCTACCAATCTTGCCTTATATCTATCAATGCTCCCATCAGTTTTGTACTTGACAATGAACACCCACTTGCATCCAACGGATTGCTTTCCCGAAGGTCTTTCAGCAAGAATTCATGTGCTGTTCCTCTTCAGGACATTTAACTCCTCGTTTATAGCCTCCCTCCATTTTGGGTGTTGTAGAGCTTCCTCTGTGTTCTGTGGTACCTCAATGTTGTCAAGATTTGCTATGAAAGACCTATATTTTGGAGACAACTATGTTGAGTACATGATCTAACCCCTTTCCTCTAAGCAATAGGTAGAAGTAGATCAGTATAAGTCTCCACATTTCTAGTAGAGGATTGAGTATCAGGATTACCTTGAGAACTTTCATTTGGAGTTGGATTTGAGTCGGATTGGCAATGTTCACTACAGGATAAGGACGTCTAGAATACACCCTTAGATCTTTGTTGCCTTCTTCCACTTGAGTAGCAAGGGCCTCCCTTTCATTTTCAATTTCATTTTCAACATGCTCAATTTCAGGCTCAACATGCTCAATTTCAGGTGTGTGGGGCTTAACCAAAACTGATGTTCGTCTTGATTCATAGATTTCTCCCCCTAAATGTGAGTTTTGGGATAGAAGGGAACATGTTTAAGAAAGGTAACATTCATAGTAGTGTAAAACTTTCGTTAAGTGGGAGAAAAACACTTGTACCCCTTTCGATTAGGAGAATAACCAACAAAAAATACATTTTTCAGATTTAGCATCAAGTTTGCTTCAATGATGAGATGGGATATGGACAAAGGCTGAACACCCAAACACCTTGAAAGGAATGTCATTGATCAATCTATTTTGAGGAAAAGTTTTCAAAAGAATTTGACATGGAGTGTCAAATTTCAAAATTCTAGAGGGCATTCTGTTGACAAGACAGTTAAGATAGCATCTCCCCAATAATGTTTTGGCACATGGTGAGTGAGTAACAAGGATCAGGCAATTTCAAGAAGGTGCCTATTTTTACGGTCAGCAATCCCGTTCTGTTGAGGGGTGTAAACACAAGAGCTTTGATGAATAATACTATGTTCAAGAAGAAAGTGGCCAAGAATGGAATTGAAATAATCTTTGGCATTATCAGTTCGAAGAATTTGAATGTTGGTACAAAATAGATTTTGAATCATGGTATAAAAGTTTTTGAAAATTTGTGTTGTCTTAGACTTGTCTTTCATAAGAAAAACCCATGTGATACGAGTATGGTCATCAATAAAAAATATAAAGTATCGTGCCCCATAAATGTTTTAAACATGAGAAGGACCCCATATGTCACTATGGATAATGGAAAAAGGATAAGATGGTTTATGACGATGTGCAAGATAAAGACTACGAAAATGTTTAGATAGTTCACATATTTCACAATGAAACAATTTTGAATCTTTATTTAAAAATTGGGATGGGAACATTTTCGATAAATAAGTAAAGTTTGGATGACCAAGACGATAATGCCACAACATAATAATGTCATTACTTGAACGTCCAGAATTACCAATAACATGATATCTCTGAGTGGTTGTGTTTCTTACCTTGATCAAGTACAGTCCACCACTTTCCGTAGCATTGCCAATCGTCTTCCCTCAATCCAAATCCTGAAACAACCATTCAACCGGGGAGAATTTAGCAGCATACTTTAAATCATGTGTAAATTTGCTGATTGACAGTAAGTTGCAGGATAAATTGGGAACCAATAATATAGAGTCTAGAGTTAGGATATTAGAGATAACCACTTTTTCAATACCGATGATTGTAGACAATGAACCATCTGCAATTCTTACTTTGAAATTTTCATGACTTGGTTTGCAATTGACCAATAAAGATGCATTTCCAGTCATGTGATCTGATGCCCCAGAATCAATGATCCAGGTAACGTCGTCTGTCTTTAGATGAAGTGCATTAAGAAAAATACCCTTTTGGGCTGAGTTTCTAGAGATTGGAGTGTCTAAACCAGAAGCAGACATGGTTAGATAAATAATAGAACAAAATACGTTTTGATAATACCGTGATCGAAAGGTGGATAGCACTGTTAGGAGCCCAAAAAAGTTGAATAACAACTTGATAATGTCCAACAGAGGGAAAAAGGTTTAAAAAACAATTCTGATAGCTTCCGACGACATTCACGGTGGCTGATGGTGGCGAAACTTCAGGGATAGGCTGGTTGGTCCTCTCTGAAGCCAAATCTCTAAGGCGTTTGGCTTAAAAATGACCGGAAAAAGAGATCACATGTGGCGAGTGGCGGTGGCAAATGGTGACAGGCTTCTGGGGATATGTCGGGGATCTAGAGATGAACACAATGATGTGATCAAATTTTTGATTTGACCGGAAGATAAGTCACCTTTCTAGAAGCGTTTATGGGCTATAGAGATCTACAAGCGGTTCGTGACGGCGCGTGTCAACTCTGGCGAGGCTCTAGTCGATGTGGATGCACTAGCGTAAAGGTGGGGTATTGTACTGCCACCAAGGAGAGATCTTGAGTAGAATGTGTAATTGGAATACAACCTCTGATACCATGAAGAATTCTCTGATGTTTTATTTACTCAATAATGTAATCTTACAAGAGAGGAGTCTAGGGTTTATTTTCACCTAGCTAGGACAATAAGAAAGGAAAAAATCATCAACCCTAATAAATACAAATCAATCCTAATGAATACAAATCAATTCTAATCAATCTTAATAATTAAGAAAAAAAGTCAAAGACCAAATAGAAAGGAAACAATCAATCATAATAACAGAATAAAGATGGAATCCCACAAGAGAAGTGGCAATAATTAATACTATTATAATATTTGCAAGCTTTGCTATTGGGCTAAATGTCTCACCCGCATTTATTTTGAGATCTTGTTGAAATCCCTTGGCCACTAACCTGGCCTTGTACCTACTGACCCATCTGCTGCCATATTACTTCTGAAAATCCATTTACTGTCAATCAATTGCTGTCCACTGTAGGGAACTAACTACCATGTGTCATTCTTGATCAAAGCTCCATATTCCACCTCCATGGCTTTTCTCCAGTGAGGTATCTTGTTGGCTTCAAAAGGATTAGTCGGGTCTGAAGTACTGGTTCCCTTTGTCAATCCAATATAGACTGATTTAGGCCCACCTTTAGATCTTGTAATCATAGGGTGAACAGACTTAGAGGCAATGTTGCTGTCTGCTCCTTCAGCTGGATTTAACATCTGCTCCTCACTGACTGTTTCTTGATGCTGAATCTCTTCCTCAACACTTCCTCTGAATTGAAATCAAGGTCCATGAGAGACACTCCCTAAACACCATTAGCTAAGATCCACAAAGAAGATGTAAACATAATCCTTTCCCAAATTAAATGTGGTGGAATAAAATGCTATTTAAACACTCTAGCATTTCTTTCTAACCAAATACACCATAAGCTAGCAAAGATAGCACATTGCCGTAGACTTTTATTTTCCTTCTTCCTTTCGAAACCTGTGCATTTCATACTTAGGAAGGTACAAAGATCTGCTGAACACGCCCATTTGTTGCAGAAGATACCAAACAAACTGTTCCAAATATATTGTGCCGCCTAACAATGTAGAAATAAGTGGTTATTTGTCTTCGAGTTCCTAAAGTACATTACACAAACATTAGGATATAATGCCTTATGTGGGGCTAGGAGCTTGAAGCATATTATTTTTGTTAATCCTGTTGAGTATCACTATCCAAACAAAAGTTTTTACCTTCGGAGGTGTTTGGGCTTTCCAAATAAGCTTGGATAAAGAAAAGGGTGGTGTATTGGGCTTTTGTATCAAGAATTTGAAGAAAGATGAACAAGTGTAATAACCTGAGGGATAAAAATTCCAAATCCTTCTATCAACTACTAAAGAAGGTTGAAAAGAAGAAAGGGTTTCCAAAAGTAAACCAAGATCATCAACAAGTCTTTAGTTAACATTTCTAGAGCAATGAAAGTCCAAAATGTATGGTCGTTTTGCCTTACTAGAAACTGAGATAGGAGTGTTATGCAAGGATGATAATCAATAAAGGGAAGGAAATCTGTTTAGTTAATGTTTCTAAATTTGTTATTGGTATTATTTAATGGTTAGTTGACATTGAATAACTCTAAGATTTCAGCTGTGAGGACCAGAATTCCTTAAAAAGTTTTTGGCTCAAAATATGTGGTTTGACTTCTAGAGTTATGCTAATAATAATGTGAAATTTTCTTGTGACGCATAGTAAACTTGTACTTCATAAGTTGTTTTTGGATGACTGATTAGATGCATTTTATTTTTGAATAGAAAGATTAGATGCATATTTTTATGTATATATATAGTATATTTTGCCTGTCTTGTAATGACATCCTTTTTGTTCTCTTGGTTAGGTTCGAGAGCTAAGGATTACACCGCGAGTGTTAATTGGTCATAGTTTTGGAGGAAAAGGTTTTAGTCCTTCTATTTTTGTATTTTTGGTACCACCTGTTTTTGTTTAAATTTAGTATGAATCTAAAGAGGTGGTCATTTGAACTTCTATGTATTCTATGCTATTTTCAATGGCCTTCCTTGCAAGTTTTTTCACTTACATGCCTCTGTTTTCTCAGTTGTCTTGAGCATGGTAGATCAAGCCGCAAAACCTCTTGCTCGGCCAGTTAGAGTAAGTTTAAACTTTGATTGCTGTTGCTGATTTTACTTAGCTTTAGATGGTGATCTCTATTGTTATGTAATTATTGGATGTTTAACAATGTGAAGGGAAAAAAAATAAGTTTAAACATTTTTATCTTTGTGTAGAAATATGGTAAATTATTTTTTAGAGTATGTTTTCTCCTCCCAAGTGCACACTGCAAAATTTGACAAGGATCTAGGGCGGTAATATTGGAAGCCCTAAAAGAAATAAAAAGAAAATAAATAGATAAATCAAAGAATAGATAAGTCTAAAATAAATGAAATATCATTCCCTAAGATTTATATTTCCTCTATTTTGCCTAAAACATGTCTTCCTGAGCAACCCTTGAATTACATATAATTATCCCTACCTTTTTTTTTTTTATTACATGGGTGTTCGAACCCTAGCCCCCCAACCCACAATATCCAATCTTATATCACTTGACCTACAAGCTCGGTGGTTATAATTATCCCTATCATTGATCTTATCACTTGAAACCTTCTTTCCCCTTTCTGCATTAAAGGGACCTTAGAAACCTGAGCTATATGACAGATTGGTTCTACTTTCACAAATGTGGCAGGGAAGGGTGAATGGAAGTTAGATATGGATTTTAATTTGTGTTTTCTATATTTGTATTTGTATATCAGTGTTTCTGAGTTGTATCTTATTTGCTTATATGCTACTTCAAGGTTTGGGTCTTGGATGCAACACCAGGAAAAGTTAGAGCAGGTGGAGACGGAGAGGACCACCCAGCAGAACTCATATCTTTCCTAAGTACTCTGCCAAGTGAGGTATTCTGTTCTTTCTCTTTTCTCAATTAATGTGCCATTAGAGGAACTGAACAAAATGTCGATGTTAATTTCTTTTGCTGTGTTTCATATGATTTCATTCCTTTAGAAAATGTAGCTTGGGACTATTGTTGTAAGATAATAGACGTTGCTTGGGGACCTTGGTACTGTTGTTAGTTTATAGGATTTTCTGGTATATATTGTAGTGTATGAATGAATTATTTAGAGATGATTTAGAGATTAAAGAATTCAGCTAAAATGTCTGTCATACCATGCTCTGCACTTATGGTTAGCTTGTCTAATTCTGTGCTTGACTTTCACTTAAGGATAAGAATCATATGCAACTTTATATCTTTGCTATCAGATTCTCCACTAAAAATAGAACATGTGTAAAAAGTGCTTTAAAGAACCATTCATGCAATGTTGAGTGGAAAAAAAAAATTTATTTTTTAAAGACTACACTAGTTCTGTTTTGATTGTTAGAACCATATGCTTGTCATGTTCAAATTAAAGAACTTGACAACAAAGGTATAAGCAATTGCACCTAAGTTTTTCCTTCACTTAAATGCATAAGATTATGGTAGGTGCTTGAATGAATGGTTCTTGAATTGTCTTCTTTTATGAAAAAATTTGTCCAAAATGGTGCAAGATGGATGGTCAAAATCCTTTCATCTTATTAATTTTCACAAATTTCCTCCCTTTAAACCGAATTTTTTTTTTTTAAAGTTGCCACATAAAATGTGCTTATATTCTTCTTGCGAAGACTTGACATTGAAGGATAAGGAATAAAATTGACCACAATTGTTGGAGACAAATGCCTGCATTTTTAAGGGAGTCTGTCTCTTTAGTTGTTATGGAATAAGATAGTGTTTATGACTTTTTCTGTTCTGCTCATGTCTTTTTTGGATACACTAGATATTGAACTGCTTTGTTTTTTGATAGAAAAAGAAATTTTTTTTTGAACTGCTTTGTTGGTTGCTTGATTTCTATGGTTTTCTGTTTTCTCTCTTCTTTTTTTTTAATTCCTTCTCTGTGTCTTTTATTTTGGAGGATACCTTCCTCCTTTGTCAAGCTAATAAAATTTATTTTCTATCACAGAATAAATCTACTCATAATATTTTATTAGGATTTTCTATGAACTTTGTATTTCTTTGGTTGTCATTTTACTTACATTATTATTTATTTTTCTCTCACCCTTGTTCAATCTTTCATAGCCATATAATGCTAAAAACTTCTTAATTATTGGCTGTATGCTGTGAGAAAGTTTCTAATTATTCTTTCTAGAACCAAAGCCGGTAAAGCAGCTATGTTCACAATTGTATGGTGTATTTGGATGGAAAGAAATGCTAGACTTTTTAATGATCGGTCTTTGCCTCCTCATTTGTTGTGGGATTGAATTATGCTTCCCTTTGGGTTTTGGCCAATGGGATGTTTAAGAGGGTGCCTTTTATAGATGTTTATAGGGATTGAATGGCCTTGTTGTATTAACCTTGTTTAGGGGTTTTGTAGGGAGGTTTTTTGTTTCAACTGTCTTTTTATTAGAAGGATCTCTTGTCCTTCCTTTCTCCTTTTAGTTTTTCTATTTCTTTTGTTTCTCTCTCTTCTCAGTAATAATATTTCTTTTTCTATGAAAAAAAAGTTTTTAATTATTCTTTAATCCTTTCATCAAGAAAGGTCTCTTCAAAGAGGGATGTTGTCAAAGCTCTTATTCAACAGGGGTTTTCTAATGATGTTGCACAGGTACGTAATACCAACATTGTATGTCAACATTATCTGATATTTGTTTACACTAGCTGCTATGGCATGTTATATTAGAATGCTGCTGCTACAAAAAAATATTAAAAAAATATTATAAATGAGTACTAACATAATATTTATTATATGTCAATCAAGCTTATGAAAAGCTTTGTCAATTGAGGAAACTATATTCAAGTTTGGCTTATTGAAGTATTCTATCCTGCCTCATTGCTTAGTCACTTTAATTGAATTAGATAACAATTCATAGTGCACTCAGCCAACTTTCCCTGGGTGGAATTGTATAACTAGCAGCTTATTTCATTTAGATTCTAAATCAATGCATTTCCATCTCACTCTAATTGATATTGTTATCATAAACTGAGGGATCTTGTGTAAGTATGATTCTTGTTGGGTAGTTCTGTCAACAACTTAATAGGGGGATCCTGTTACTTGACGATATCAAATATGGTAAGCTTGACGAAGAATGATCAAAAGGGCTTATGTTAAAACATTGGTTGCTTTTGGTTCATTTTGCACAAACATTGTACCAATGGATAACAATGGTTTTTTTGTAATAAAAAAAGAAATATTATTAAGGAAGAGAGAAGGATAAAAAGAAAAAAAGAAAACAAAAAAACAAAAGGAGGACTAGATATTCTCCTAGAAAAAACGAAAGACAAACACAAAACCAATCCAAAAGCCCTAAAACGAGGTTAATACGTCAAAGCCCTCCAATCCCTAAAAGTATCTTCGAAAGACACCCCCTTAAAAAACCCATTTGCCGAAACCCAAAGAATAGCAACATAGCAAATTCTATCCCACAAATGAGGGGCAGGAGCCGCTGCTAAAAAAGTCTTAGCATTTCTTTCCATCTAAGGCAGAAGCCGCTGAAATTTGTCACGTATCGTCAGTAGTGGAAGTTTTTATTACATGGTTTGATCTCAAGAAGTCAAAAGGCATTTCCAGTCATAATTCTGCGCCTTGAGTCAACAATCCATGTTGTAGCATCTTCATATTTAACTTGAAGAGCATTTGAGAAAGCACTCTCCTGTGCAATAGATTTGACAACCACGTGTGCACTCAAGGGTGAACCAGGGGAGAGTACTGAACCAAAAGCAACCATGGTTAGGGCAGAAACAGAATTGAAAAGGTTAAATATTTTGAAATAATGGAGGAACACCATGAACAAGAGCCCAAACGGTGAGAAGCAGGGCTGGGCAAGGGTCTGTTGTGACTAACAAACAAGTCTGAACAATCAGGTGCTGGAGTAACGCCTTCACTCCCCGGCATGCGGAGCAATGCAGCAAAATACCACCGTGGCGCATGGGGGCGCATGCGGTGGCCAAAGGTGCTTTGATTGGTGGGGATGGGCCAACAATGACCATATGAGGCAAACCAAGGGGTGGTTTGGTTGAGATAGAACTTGTGTGATGGTAGAAAGGCATTGAGGCGTGTTTTCAAGAGAGTTTGAGAGAGATTTTGAGTGGAGAGAAAGCTATGTATTTCAGAGAACCATGCTCTAATACCACGAAAATTGCTATTTATTCAAAATCTGAAAAAATACAAGAGATAGCCTAGGGTTTATATACACCTAGCTAGAGAAAATAAGGGAGGAGAATCCTCCTCAATTCTAGGAAAACAAATAAATCCTATTAAATACAAATCAATAATAATCAATCAGACTTAACTCTAAGGAAACAAATCAAAAGATCAATTGTTTACATAAAAGGAAACTAATCAGCAATAATAACTAAATAACAATGGAATCCCACAGCTATGATGGAGTCCCACATCTAGGGAGATTTCTTTGAAAGAGGGGCCTTAAGCTTGATTTGTTCTACCCCTTAACAGCCTAGTCTTTTGGGTGGGTTTCCTCCAAGGACTTGTGCTCCGTCAAATTTTCACAATGATTGTAAAATATATGCTACTGTAGGACTAAATCTGTAGTCAATCATTATATCCTTACTCCTTAGGCCTGTTTTTGTTTGTTTTCCTAAACTGACATAATTGCATTGGAATATGTTAAGAAGGTATTTATATATATGATATTCCCATTTGATGGCTGATTAAATATTATTATATTATACATATCTTGTTTATCCTAGAAACTACGAGATTTTGAGAAAGACATAATGCACATAGAAAAACAAAATGAAGAGAAAGATGTTAATGTTCATCTTACAATAACTTTATTTCCCACTAAATTTCTTAAATTCATTGTTTTGTATGCAGTGGGTGGTGACTAACCTTAGACCTACCAGTTCTTTTGGTTCAAGATCATCAAGCTTCTCATGGATGTTTGACATGAAGGGGATTGCTGAAATGTATCAATCCTATGAAGAAACAAATTTGTGGTACTTCCTGTGAGCTATTAAAATATCTGTAATTTTTATAATTTTTATCACCCTGACTTCTCAGCATATTTAAATGTTTTCTGAACAGCTGGAAAAATGATTTTGTTTTTAGTATATTTATGGATGTTAAAATTAAGGGGAATATAACTCACCAGAACTATAGCCTGTTTACAACTTAGGTACACGAACCCTCCTACACTATCGCAAAAAATGTTATCGCTGCTTGTAAGTTAAAACTAATAGCTAAATGCCATATGATTGTCACATGATTATGTAAACAGAATGGAGGATGATTGAGACATAAGGTATCATATGATAATCATGCGTTATCTAGATGTTACTTGTAACATGTGTAATGGTTTCACTCTTTCGTGATAGTATAGAAGGATTATATGTAGTTTCCCCTAAAGTTAATGATATGTACGATCAGTCAATCACATTTAAATAAAAATCCATTTTGGAAAAGTTTGTAGAGCCAATGTTTAGTTGTTTTTTTATTCATAGGAAAATTGTTGAAGATGTGCCTCGTGGTGTGCATGTGAACTTTTTGAAAGCAGAAAGAAGCTTACATCGGTGGGCTCTTGAAGATCTTCAACGAATCCATGCTGCTGAGGAACTTGCTGTTGAGGAAGGAGGTGGGGTTGAAATGCATGTCCTTGAAGATGCTGGCCACTGGGTATGTTACTTTTTTGCTTGGAGCATCCTCTCCCACTTATGCATGTCTTTCACTTTGAATGGCTCCCGGCCCAGATTTGGGCCATACTCTTGGCTTTGAGGTGCTTGGCCTGTGCTTAGGCTGAAGGCCAGCATAATTTAGTTCTTTTATTGAAGTTTGGGAAATAAATCCAAAGGCCAAAATGGTACTTTACCCCCTAACTTAACTTTATATGCACTTAACGTCCTCAAATTTTAAAATTCAACAAATAAGCCCCCTAAACTTCGCAATCTATGCAAAAAATCCCCCCCATTAAAAATTTTGTTAAAATTACTAGCTATCAACAGCTTATTTGGTATTTGATCTCCACCTCAACAAAAACTTAACAGACCGGCATTCTTGTGTGATGAACCAGCCCAGACCCTCCTTGCTTTCCATTACCCAAACCGATAAGAAAATAACCATATGCACGAGGTCACCTACTGCATCCAAACTTCCTAACGCACCTTATCCAAACCTATCTCTTGTCGCTTCACACTTTCCCTGATGAAGAGGAAGAAGACCCAAATCAAGAAAAAGCACCTCCTTCCCCATTGTTTGAAGACTCACAGAAGATTAGAGAAGAAAATGTATGAGCAGATTGAAGGAGGAGACCCAAACAAAAGAATAACACTTATGCTCTGGCACACACAAACACTTCTAAAGAACACCACTATATTTGGGTAATGGGTAATGCCGTAATGGTGCTTGTGTTCGTACTGGAGGCTGTGTTTGGGTATCTTCAAATGGGCATGGGTATATGTGCATTTGGGTCATGGACATAATTATCAAATCACAATTCAAATCATGAATCAGTAAGCTAATTTATGAATTGAGTTAAGAAACAAAATAAGTAAGATGATGTTTTGTATATGTGTCTTGTGTTAGGTTTTGTTCATTGTGTTAAATGGTTGACTGTTAGTTATAACCATAGGTTAGAAAGGGTAGTTGTTTTTTTTATGTGAACCAACTTTATCTTTGCTCTATAACCAACTCTAACTAATTGTGTTATATAAGATACAACACGAGAATTCTTTCAATATGTTTCTCATTCTTTGTCTTGTATTAGAGCTTGTTCGACTAAATGTCGTGGATTTGGTTGAGTCTAGCACATCTACAACTTTCAACCCAGACACCTCCACTGTTCTTGGTGGCGCCAAACCCAAAACATCATGACTATTCACCTCCCTCAATTAGATATGTTCCGTTAAGCTTGATTCAAATAAACTATCTATTATGGTAGAGTATGGTTCTCCTTGTGACTAGGGGAAGTAAACTCAAAGGCTATCTACTCGGGATAAAGCTGTGCCTAGAGATGATCATTATAGAAGGTACAGAAACCAAAGTTAATCTAGCATATGAGGATTGGGTCACAACTTTTGTTGGGTTGGCTATGAAACACTAACCATTGACATTGCAACGCAGATGCTTGAGTTTTCTACATCAAAGCAACTATGGGATGCAGCTCATAATCTTTCTAGAGCAAATGCACGATCAAGAATCACTCTTTATAAGAGTAAATTACAATGGACTATGAATGGAACAATGTGAATGGAAGAATACCTAAACAAGATAAAGAGTAATTGCTGATAAGCTTCATCTAGCAGGCAACCCATTGTCAATGGATGACCTAGTAACTCAAAACATTAGCTGGGCTTGGCTCCAAATATAATCCCATTGTTGTGCAACTTGCAAATAAAATTCAACTTACATGGATTGAATAATTTTCCATGTTCGTGGTGGTGCTGATGCCAGAGATGGATGTGGCTCGACAGCAGTTAAGAGATTTGAAGAGGGGTAGAGATCCATGGAGGATTGTGTGCGTTTTCGGTTTAAGACGTTGAGAGTAGAGATGAAGTCAGAGTGAGTCAGGAGGGTGATTTGGGCCTTACTAAGGAGGCTAGCAATGGAAGTGGGCTCTGAAGGAAGTTTGGAAGGAGAATGTCGAATGTGAATGCCCAAGGCCTAAAGAAGTGGGTCCCTAAGCAGAAGAGGCACTACCTGGTCCATTAAGTACCTAGGACTGGGTTGGGTAGGTCAATACAATGCAACTTGACCCAATACCCATAGTCTCAGGTGGATTACGCTCTAGTTCATGTGCATATAGGGTTCGAAGCGTGTTCGACCCAGTCAAAGGAGGAGGCTTTGGCCAGTGGTAACCACACAAAACTTGCCAATGGTCTATAAGAAGGTGTTGGGAGGCCGTTGGCTATCCTCACTGGCCAGCGGTTGGCTGATAAAGGAGAAGGGGCTTCGAAGGCTCCTCACGTAGTGCTATTTGGCAAGAAGGAAGGGCTTTTTGAGGACTTTAATGGCAAAGAAGCAGGGAGTATAGAAAGGGAGACCGAGATTGAGACTAAAGGAAAAGATGTTATGGGGGTTTTGAGTGAGGACGATTCAAACTCAAATGGAATAGAAGACTTATCTTATGGGGAAGAAGATAATTGCTCTGATGAAGATCTCTTGCTGTCTGATTTTGATATTGATGAAGGATTGCCCATTGAACAACTGAAGCAACAATTTAGTGGCAAGGAGAACATAGCTGGAGATGTGGATGGCAGGTTAGAAGGTGTTTCTCAACTCTTCTCACAAATTAAGAATGATGAAGTTGTTGAAGGTCACTAGGGTTTGGAGCAGTTCAGTAATAATCCCTTGAGTATTGCTAATGATCCAGGGGACCTTTACTATCCTCTTCTTTGCCTCGACAGATTTGTATTGGTTCCTCCCAATTTAATGTTCCTGTTTCTAATGATCATGGTGGGCCTTGGTTTGGTTTTGTTGGGAATGTTGTGCAAGGACACTTTACGAGAGGGTATTCTTCCCTTATTGAACACCTACAAATCATCTTATGCTATTTTTTGGGGGAGGGGGGGGGGAGGAGTTAGAGGATGTTATGTTCACTTACATCACTTAGGGGGTGAGAGGGACTACCGAGATCCACAAGCTTTGATTGATTCTCTTAATTTTCAGTTAAAACTTATCCCTGATAGAAGGCTGTGGAATTTGGATTCCTCGTGCTCTTATTTTTGTACTTCTTTTTATAATTTCTTGATTCGTAGCCCTCTTTCCTTTTAATTAGTTGCTTAGGAAAGTGAAGGTGCCTTCTAAGGTAAAGGCCTTTGGATTGTAGTACTCAATAGAATTAATTCTAATGATCTGCATCAGATTAGACGGCCTTCCATGGCTTTATCTCCTAACATTTGCATTATGTGTTTGAGGAATTCAGAGACGAATAGTCACTTATTTTTACATTGTTAGTTGGCTTGGGATATTTGGAATAAGTTATTTAATCTCTTCGAGGAGAGTTGGGTTTGCTCAAATGACCTCAGTGCTTTCTTCACCACTAATTTTATGGGTTTCGGTTTAAGAAAGGAGAATAAGGCTTTGTGGATGGCGGCTTTGTTTGCTATCGTGTGATGTCTTTGGATGGAAAGAAATGCCAGAGTTTTTAAGTATCGAGCCCTTCCTCCTCATTTGCTGTAGGATAGAATTCGTTTCGTTGCTACTCTTTGGGTCTTGGCCAATGGGTGTTTTAAGGGGGTATCCCTCGATGATGCTCTTAAGGATTGGAGGGTCTTGTATTAGCGTTGCTCTTTGGCTTTTGGTTTGTTTTGTGCTTGTCTTTTGTTTTTTCGTAGGAGGATATCTAGTCTTCCTTTTGGTGTTTTGTTTTCTTTGTTCTTTGTATCTTTCTCTCTTCCTTAATATTTCTTTTTTGATCAAAAAATAAAAGAAGAAAATAGTTGAGAGTGAGCTGAAAGGTTGACTTCCTCAATAAATTATGGGAATCCCAAATTGGAATATTAATGGACTAGGTAACCCGCATAGAAGAACTAAGGTGAAAGAGGTTATTAGGCGAGTTGATCTGAACATTGTTTTGGTTTAGGAAATTAAGTTAGGGGAGGTGGACAGATTTCTAGTTCGTAGTATTTGGGATAATAGGTTTAAGGATTGGGAGTGTATTCCTTCTTTGGGAGCATCAAGTGGTCTCTTGGTAATCTGGGTTGCTTCTAAAGTTGATATGTTAGTGGGTGTTTTTTCCTTCTCGGTGTTATTGGATATCAAGGGTAGAGGGTGTTGGCGGGTTACTAATGTGTATGGTCCAACGAATCCTTAGTTGAGGGTCCTTTCTGGGAAGAGCTGTCTTTTGTTAATGGGATGTGTAGTCCTCATTGGTGTGTCAGGGGTGACTTCAATGTTGTGAGCTTTCTTGTTGAAAAGTTAGGAGGGTCTAGGTTTCATGCTAGTATGTGAGGTTTTGATAATTTTATTATGGATTGTGGGCTAAAGGATCTTCCTCTTTCCAATTCCCAATTTACTTGGTCTATTAATAAGGGTCGGATAGTTTCTTCTCGGCTTGATAGGTTTTTGGTTACTCCTAAATGGGAGGATTTTTCCCTGATCTTATTCAAGGGTAAGGTAAGGCTCTTTCTGATCCAGGGTGGTCACACAGGCAATGGTAGAGGAGATGACTGCTTTGCATACTAATGGTACTTGGGATTTGGTTCCCTTACATCCTAGAAAATCTCTTGGTTGTCGATGGGTTTAAGCAATCAAGATTGGCCCTGATGGTAAAATTGATCGGCTTAAAGCCCGTTTAGGTGCCAAAGGTTACACCCAGGTGTTTGGTGTGGACTATGGTGATACGTTTTCACCTGTGGCAAAGATGTCCTCAGTTCATTTGCTTCTATCCATTGCTGCTTTGAAACATTTGGCCCTTGTATCAGTTGGATATAAAAAATGCTTTGCTTTATGGTGAGCTCTAGGAGAAGATTTATATGCAACAACCGCCTAGCTTTATTGCTCATGGGGAGTCTCATTTGGTATGTAAACTTTGTTGCTCACCTTATGGTTTCAAACAAGCTCCGCGTGCTTGGTTCAATCTATTCAATACTGTGGTTATGGAGTTTGGTATGATTCGAAGTGTATCTAATCATTCAGTTTTCTATCGACATACATCTGAGGGGCATTGCATTTATTTAATTGTCTATATAGATGATATTGTTACCGGCAATGATTAGGATGGCATTATTCAATTAAAGGAACATCTGTTTAGACATTTTCAAACTAAAGATCTTGGCTTGTTGAAATACTTCCTTGGCATAGAAGTTGTTCAATCCAGTTTTGGTGTTGTCATTTCTCAAAGGAAATTTGCTTTAGATATTCTGGAGGAGACTATGATGCTTGATTGTAAGCCTATAGACTCTTTTATGGATCCTAATGTGAAGCTAGTTCTAGGAGAAAGGGAGCCTCCTACAAATCCTGGGAGATATCGATAGTTGGTTGGAAAACTTAATTATCTCACTATTACTCGACCTGATATATCTTTTGTCGTTAGTGTTGTCAGTCAATTCCTTCAATCTCCCTGTGACAGTCATTGAGATGCAGTATTTAGGATCCTCAAATATATTAAAAGTGCTCCAGGTAAAGGGCTTTTATATGAGAATCATGGTCATTCCCAAGTGACTGGGTACTCTGATGCTGATTGGGCATGTTCTCTTTCTAATAGAAGATCCACTTCTGGGAACTATATTCTAGTTGGAGGTAATCTAATATTCTAGAAGAGTAAAAAGCTGTTAGGAACCCAATTTAAACTCAAAGGAACGAACTTTACTTCCAAATGAAAAGCAGAAGATACAATATTGGAAGCAAATAACAAGAAAAGAAATACTCCAGAGATCAAATCTCCTATCCCAGAGCACAAGTGCAGACCACAGCAAGGAAATGCTTAAACACCATTAACAACAAAAGACTCTGCGTCTGCGTGCCTTACACTGCCAACCCCTTACACAATATATACTAGATTCCTCCCTTGACACCTTAGCCTTTTCCTCTAACCACCTGAACCATTAAAAATTACCATTATATTCCCTATCCCCAGGAACCTATCATTACCCTCACCTTGAGATCAGCCTTGTCCTCAAGGTTGAAATAGGAAAAAGAAGAAAAGAAAACATCAGCCAGTTCCAACTTTGTTCTTCTCGTTCTCTCCTCCTCAGTCTACCTCTGAAGTCCTCGCCGGCAATTCCTGTGCTGTGGCTAGCGTTGCCATCCCTCGAAGGTGGCTTTACTGAGATGCGTTGCTTGCACCCTTGTGCGAATGATTCTACACCACAAACGCTATAGAAGATCTCTTTTAAGACTTGATGAAGGATTCGTGAACTTGGGCTGTGGTAGAATAAGGTTTAACTCCTCATTGTTCTCCCTCAGACAGCTTCGCTGAAGACCTCAGTACAATCGTCGACATCATCTGCACCTTGGCTGAACTCCCTTGTGATGAAATCAAATTTGAGTTGTTGTTCTACAGCTGTATTATCAAAATCGAAGGTGAGTGGCTGCGTGTACCTGACCCAGGACAAAACCCAACTATTTTTGATTAAGGTTGGGCCAACCCATTAACTTCTACCACGATCGCCCATGGGTGGCATACCCAAATCTTGTTCATTCCCCTATGTCCAACTCCATCTCTTGCATTTACTCTCAGTGTCATCTTCATTGTCTCCTTTCATCGTCTTCACCCTCTCAGTGTCTTTTTTCTTTTATTTTATTTATTTTTTTTTTAGATTTCTTCGTTCATCTTCAACCGCCTCGTCACCATTTCTTGAGCTACCGTTGTTAGCGTTGGTCCTCCGCCACTGTTATCTTGCGACGAAACGGCACCCATCGAAGCTCCAGCTGCAGCATTCACCTGTATCTTTCCCAGAAATAGGTCGAACTCATCCGTAATGAATTGTTTCAACTCTCTTCCTATGTCTTCCCATCTTTCATCTAACATTTGGGTTGACAAGTAAAGATATTGGCTCCCCTCGAATAATCTGGCAGGTTGGACCAATTGTTAGGAATCTGAATTAAACTCAAAGGGAAACGACACCTTAGCCCTTTTTCTCTAACCACCTGAACCACTAAAAATTACCATTATATCCCCTATCCCCAAGAACCTATCAAAAGCAGGACGTTGTTGCTAGGTCAAGTGCAGAAGAGATAGCTACTTCAAGAGCTAAAGTGTCATCACAGATGAAGTTGTTTTGTGATAATCAAGTTGCATTACATATAGTCTTCAATCTAGGTTTTCATGAGAGAACTAAACATATTAAGATTGATTATCACTTCATTCATGAAAAGATCTTATCTGTGTGCATTATCACTGATCATGTCAATTCAAATGACCAGTTGACAGATATCTTCACTAAATCTCTCAGGAGGCCTCGTATTGGATATATCTGTAACTAGCTGGGTGCATATTATTTGTATACTCCAGCTTAAGGGGGAGTGTTGAGTTGTACATAGTTTTGTATTAAGTGTATATAGGTGTTTTAAGTCCCACATCACTTAGACTACAATGTATGCTTTTGAATACACAGAAATTATTCTCCCAAATGGGTTTTCTCTCTCTTTTTCTCTCTAAGTTCACAAGTCATAAATAACCAAACCATGTTGAAAAGATTCAAAGAACTAGTTATCCTCCTATTCTATTCATCAAGAGACTCAAGTTCATCGCTATTGCTATCTTCACGATAATGTTTCTCACTTTCTCAAGCTGCAAATTGATTTGTTTGATTTTGTTCATTGTTTTTCCATTCCAGTTAGTCAAAACGGCACTTTTTGTGGCGTTTTGATTAAGAAAAACGAAAACAAAAAAATGAAAAAAATTGCTTTTTGTTGCTGGGTTGTGTTGGGTATGAAGGCCCTGACTTCATGACCTAATGGAAAGATGCTCTAAGAATTGCCTAGACCATGCAATTTGGCAATTTTGCCAGCAATACATGAACAAAAATGATTTGTCCCATCTTCAATTCATATAAAACGATTTTCCCCTTCCACCACCTTAGTATATCAAAATTATCATAACTAAATTCAACATCATCCTCCAGGGATCTCTCTAACTTATTCATCTTATCATCACAATGTTTCTTCTTCACTTGCACAATGAACTCAGAGGACCAACTATTATCATTTACATTATCATCATTGCTAGTACCTCCCTATGATAGTGAAGTAATATCAGATGACATATGGCTAGACTCTTCAATATCAAGAGGATAGATTAATTTGTAATACTCAAATAATTCTTTCATTAAGATATTCAATCTATCCAACATTTGCTTACTTTGTTTTTGAATCATACATCCTTTTAAAACAGAATTCAATAAATGCCATCTTATAGTGCGTATTAAGAACAACAGCTATAAACAACAAATAATTCATATTATCACCTCCATCTCAATATTTACCAAGCTTAGCCTTCATATTAGTGGACGTGTTATGCAACAAGACATCATCACTATTCATCCATTTCTTTAAAACATTGTTTATCTCACACAATTTCTTGAAAAAAGTGTTGGAAGTAACATGCAAAGAGCTAGAGAAAGAGTAGCATCATAAAATTCTCAAAAAACCTTGTAATAGTACGGGCACGACTCCAATCATCACAGGTGGGATGCCCCCATCACTATTAAGCATGATGACATAAGAATTATCATCATCTTGAAGGTGATAAAATGCCTTTTTAAATTTTTCAGCTGTATCTAACATCAGATAAGTGGAATACCATCTAGTAGACACATCAAGAGTCAATGACAGCTTACTCTCTATGTTAGCATCACTAGCACATCTCTTAAAAGTTGTCAACCTAACGGGAGATGACTTAACAAATTTGCAAGCAACTCTAATTCTAGCAACAAAACAATCCATCTTTTTCAATGCATCATTGACAATCAAATTTAAAATATGTGCACAATATCTTACATGCATAAACTCTCCTCCCAATATAGTTGTGCAATTCCAATCACTCAATCTCCTCTTTAAATAAATAATAGCAACATTGTTAGAACTAGCATTATCAACAGTTATTGAGCAAACTTTTTTAATTCCCCAATCCTTCAAACATGTTTCTAGGGCCTTCCCTATAGTTTCACCCCTATGATCTAATACAAGGAAAAACCCCAAGATCTTATTCAACACCTAACTGTCATCTATAAAATGACCAGTGACACACATGTAGTTCAAATTCTGAATTGAAGTCCAAGTATTAGTTGTTACATAAATCATTCCAAACATACTGTTACATAAATCATTCCAAACATACAACCAAATGACAACTTCAACCTCTCTTTCTCTTGTAAAAACAATTGAAAACAATCTCTAGCATCAGTATATCAAGATGGAATCTCAAATTGTGGCTAAAGCAATTGCACAAGCAATCTAAAACCCCCATTCGCAACAAATTTAAAAGGTAATTCATTCATAGTTATCATCTTGGTAAGGGCAATTCTACACTCTTGTTGATTAAATTTAATTATTTTGACATTTTCCATGCCATCATCAATGTCTTTAGTTTTTTTTCAAATCCCAACTTTTTTTTTTGTTTTTTATCAACTTTCTATCTGGATTTTTGGGACAATCAATCAAGTGCCAACTCAAATTGCTAGTTATATAACTTTTAGAACCACAAGTATAAGATTTTCCACAATAATGACAATCAATCAAGTGCCAACTCAAATTGCTAGTTATATGACTTTTAGAACCACAAGTATAAGATTTTCCACAATAATTGCATTAATACCTATCTTTGCTAGACAACTTAGTAAAGTGACTCCATACATGTGAAGGAGGTCTAGAAGGCTTTCATTTTAGGCTAACTGTATCTCCTTGTGATTGAGTTGTGTCTTCAGTTGTAGTATTTGTTTTCAGATCTTGAGTTTCCTCCACCACTAGGTGGAGTTGGTGTTGGAGCACTCCCAACTTTGTGACTTCACATATCATCGGCCATGTCTACTAAACAAAAGAATAAACAATTAAACATATACACAGTACACAGAAACAATCAAACAAGTAAATCAACAACTTGTTATGTGCTTGTTTTCCTGTATGGATTTCTAGATAATGTTAAGGCACAAAACAATTGCATTTTTATGACTGGCATCTGAAATCACTGGAAGAAAGGTGAACAAGAAATTGTCTACTGACCTCACTATGAGGTAATAGATTGGATTTGATTTGAGATAGACACCAGCAGAAGAGCAGTAAATGTACGTACAATTTTGATCCCAAATTCAGTTGTAAACAACCCATCAAAGTCTCAACAGTCATACAGATTTTGAATAACCCTATACTTGCACTTTGTGATATTCTAATCCTTTCATCTTTTAATAAAAATATTCTAGTCATACACGTTTTTTTCATCTACATATATAATATCTGTGCTTTTTAATCCATTGTTCTTATTCTTTAATTGATAGCAAATTTCATTATGTACATATCAAAGGAAATGAAGGACAGAGGAGCAACTTGTACAAATTTCTTGAACCAGAAACAATCAAAAATATTTTCAGTACAAACACAGAAACAATCAAACTTCATATACCAGAAATTTGTGGTTGATATACCAGAAATTTCTGGTTATGAACGAACCAAAAATTTCTATGAACCAATTCTAAGTTTGACGGAGGCGGAGGAGATATTGAGAGAAGAGAGACGAACTGAGATGAAGAGTTGATGCCTGAGTCCTGACGGAGTAGAGAGTGGAGATGCTAAGATGGAGTGGTGGAGCATGGCCGTGGAGGATGAGCACTGAGTAGAGTGGAGACAGAGGAGATGAAGACGGATTGCCGAAGAGTGGAGATGGAGGGAGGAGAGATTGAGAGAACCAAGTCTAAGACAGTGAGAAGAGATGAAGTTAGGGCACAGGGGGAAGCTGAACTGAAACTCTTGAGAGAGTGAAAGTGAAGAGACTGACTAACTCTAGGGCACGGGGGGAGGAACCTTAGAAATCTGTAGGAAAACTAATATATATATATTTATATAGGTCGGGTTGGGTTGAAATTTCCAAACCTGCCCCCCGACCTACACAGATCGGGTTGGGAAAAAATAATCTAATCCAACCCGTCAACTCAACCCAATCAGGCAGGTTGACCCTATCCGCTATCCACTCCTATATGGGATCTTCGAAGGCTCCCTTATCCCCATGATGAGGAATAGGGAGGGGTATGTTTGTTCCCTGCATTATGGTTCAGAGTGGTAGAAATTTCATGGAGTAAACTCAACCTGTAAATACAAGTTGTGATTTGTTAGCCATTCTTTTATGTCCTTTTATTATCCAGCATTCTGCTGGATCTATTAATTACGCAGTAAGTCGAGATAAGCACTTTTCTGACTTCTTCTTATTTATGCTCTAGCATAGTTGGCAATTCTTTCAGTCAGCTATATTATAAAGAACAAAACTTATATACAGTTTCTTATATTTGGATTATTAAGTTCTCTACTAAAGATATGATGTGTAAATAATTCTTTGGAAATCCAGTCATTTAACACTGAGTTATAAAAAATATAGTTATTTTCTAAAAAACTATACACGTGTTTTAATTAGAGACCATACACTTGTCATATTTTTTTATTGGAGAACTTGGTAACGAAGATATAAGAAACTGCACTTCAGTTTTTTTCTATTATAAATTGAAACGAGGGTGTATAGTGTTTTGGTGGTAACCTGATTTCCAAAGTATCTTTTTCTATTAAACAGGTACACGCAGATAACCCAGATGGACTCTTCAGGATACTGTCATCCTCATTCCAAGGGTTCAAGACCTGAGTTTACATGTACGTACATTTCTCATGTAGCGCTCCTCTCGTCTTTAGGTTTGGGGGGGTGGTACCACGATTTAATGGCAAATGTTTCTTATTTCTTTTCACCCAAAATTTTTCTGGTTAATTTATTTCCCATTCTATTATTATTCCTGTATGTAGTTTTTTTGCTTTCTTCTTGTACAATACATGACTGTTACTCCATGGGAACTTTACCTGCCACAGCTAATTTAAAAAATGTAAAATTGTTAGTTTGTGAGCAGCCTTGATATCTTTTAGATTATATATGAATGTATCTTTTTAAGTTGTTTGCTATGCAGGTAGCTTAAATGTGAAGTACTTTCGAAACTTAGATATAGGAGTATTGAGCTTGTGTTTGAAGGGTATTAAATAAATAGATTTCAGAATCTGCGACATTTGGCATTAAGATTGAAAGACCCAAATATCTTTAGATTCTAAGATATTTGGAATTTACAATTTCCTTGGAGATAACATGACGTATATTTTTTTAGTAAATGCTGATTAAGTAGTTTGTATACTTTATTAAAAACCTATTTTGTAACGTAACATCTTGATTTTTATTTCTTTTGAAAATAATAATATTTTTTTAAATCGGTTTACTAAATAATTTTTGAATAATTTCTTTTTAAATAATTATGGATGTCATTATTCATAAACTTTACTATTTATATAAATAGTAACCTCGCAGAAAAATTTACAAGATTATCTCTAATTATATATGAGTTTGAATATATACAATAATAATAATAATAATAATTTACATAATTTTTGATATTCTCTTTAAATATAGATCTAAATTTCTTCTTCCTCTGATATTTTTCAGTCTTCTCTCTTCTTCTTGCTTTTATATTTCGTCTCTTCCTCTCTTTTCTTCTCTTTCTCTCTCTCTTCTCTTTCTTTCTTTCCTCTACCATGCACTTATATAACACATACACACACACACATATATATTATCCTCCTCATTATCCCACGTGTTTTTTTTTTCTTTTTTTTTTCCTCCGTCCACATGTATACACACATCACTTGCTCATTTTTTCTTTGGCTAAAACTAATAAAAGATCTCAAATCTTTTTATTCTATTAAATTAGGTTCCTAATCAATGATAAATTCTATTTATATCTCTCAAAAATTTTTTAATAACTATTTTATCCTTATTTACTTGTTCATTTATTTATTTAGTCTCATTTTTTAAGGTAATTAAATTTGAGATATCACATTCTTTCTGCCTTAAAATGAATTGTCTCCAAAATTCAAGTTAATACATACATACACATATGTAAATTGCAACCATGACGAGCATGAGAAAATCACAATTATAAATACTACACTTACTAACATAACATAGTCAACTTGTCATTCATTTTCCACAATTGTATTATTATATGTTTGAATTTGCGTATGATTTCTTGGGTGATCAAACTCTTAATCATTTTGTATTTATATCGTAGATTTGCGTATAATTTCTTGGGTGATCAATACCTCAATCACTTTGCATTATGTACCGCAGATATATGCACTAAGTGACATGAGAATTTAACCCTCAAACTCTTTATGCATAAAATTTCATAGCTATACATTGAGTAATATAGGATTTTAACCCTTTTAAACTCATGTATTAGATCCCGTAGATCTTTGTAGGTTTTCATAGTTATACACTAAGTAATATGGGACTCTAACCCTTTCAAACTCATGTATTCGATCTCGTAAATCTTTGCTCATCAATAAAATAGTAATAATTTATCACATAGTACAATTACCATGAAATAAATTAATTTATACATACTTTTATTCCTTTGAATTTCTATAAAAATATACCAATCATCATATACTGTCATCTGAAAGATTGATTGCTTAATATCCAAATAATATTGTAAATGAAACTATATTGTACTTTGACTAATAACATTAAATTAACTTAGCAAGGTTATTCACTTACCTTGACTTTTGCCCAATTTTATTTTGAATCATCCTCGAAAATGTATAAGAAAATGGAAAGTGCATCACAAAAGCATCCAAGGCAATCTTTTTTTTTCTAATTTTATAAAGATAAATATCTCTAATATGTTTATCTAGATTATCACAATCAAAGTAAATTTTAATTTAACTTTGACATACCTTTCCTTTTTATGAATTTAAGCTATAATGATTTCTTATATGTAAAATATACTGGCCAGACATATATTACAAATAAGATTCTATTATTTTCTTTATTCATCAAAAAGATACTTGGTATGCCTTTATTCATATTTAATCAATTCTCTATATGACTTACTTTTACTCAGATATTTTTCTAAATCTCACTTAATCATAACAAACATTCATAGCAATTCAAACACAAACATCATAAAAATAATACCTTTAACAAATCAAACAATTACATGTAAGTATTTTCCTTTCCATAAGATGACAAGACCTATTCCTCTGATACCATTTTGTAACATCCAAACTTTTTTTTTCCTTTAAAAATAATAATACTTTTCTAAATCAGTTTACTAGATAATTTTTGGATAATTTCTTTTCGAATAATTATGGATGTCACTATTCATAAATTTTACTATTTATGTCAATAGTAACCTCGCAGAAAAATTGACAGGATTCTCTCTAATTATATATGAGTTTGAATATATACAAAAATAATAATAATAATTTACATAGTTTTTTATATTCTCTTTACATCTTTAAATTATGAACTACCACAAAATATATTTCTACACTTCAATCTAATCATTAATATCATCAAAGACTTCCTTTTTGCCATTTTTCCTGAAATGATCAATTTTCTAAAAGTGAGATATAAAAAATCTCAGTAGCTAGTCGCTTTCTTAAAAACATATAAATACATGAAGATATCATTTTAACCATAAAAGCATAACATTACACTAATAATAATTAAATTTCTCTTATTCACTATGTAGAACATGATTTATAAATAAAATTCAGTAAAAATTGATGTGCACATAGATATCATAAATTATAAGTAATCATACTTTTATTCAAGACTAAGTACCTTATGAAGAACGAGCTTTAAATATGGATCTAAATTTCTTCTTCCTCTGATATTTTCCATAGTCTTCTCTCTTCTTCTTGCTTTTATATTTCGTCTCTTCCTCTCTTTTCTTCTCTTTCTCTCTCTCTTCTCTTTCTTTCTCTCCTATACCATGCACTTATATAACACACACACACACACACACACACACACATATATATTATCCTCCTCATTACCGCACGTGTTTTTTTTCCCTCTTTTTCTCCTCCGTCCACATGTACACACACATCACTTTCTTATTTTTTCTTTGGCTAAAACTAATAAAAGATCTCAAATCTTTTTATTCTATTCAATTAGGTTCCTAATCAATCACTTTGCATTATGTGCCGCAGATACATGCACTGAGTGACATGGGAATTTAACCATCAAACTCTTTATACATAAAATTTCATAGATATACACTGAGTAATATAGGATTTTAACCCTTTTAAACTCATGTATTAGATCCCGTAGATCTTTGTAGGTTTTCATAGTTATACACTGAGTAATATGGGACTCTAACCCTTTCAAACTCATGTATTCGATATCGTAAATCTTTGCTCATCAATAAAATAGTAATAATTTATCACATAGTACAATTACCATGAAATAAATTAATTTATTACATACTTTTTTTCCTTTGAATTTCTTTAAAAATATATCAATCATCATATACTATCATCTGAAAGATTGATTGCTTAATATCCAAATAATATTGTAAATGAGACTATATTGTACTTTGACTAATAACATTAAATTAACTTAATAAGGTTATTCACTTAACTTGACTTTTGCCCAATTTTATTTTGAATCATCCTCGAAAATGTATTAAAAAAATGGAAAGTGCATCACAAAAGCATTCAAGGCAATCTTTTTTTTTTTTCTAATTTTATAGAGATAAATATCTCTAATATGTTTATCTAGATTATCACACTCAAAGTAAATTTTAATTTAACTTTGACATACCTTTCCTTTTTATGAATTTAAGCTATAATGATTTCTTATATGTAAAATATACTGGCCAGACATATATTACAAATAAGAGTCTATTATTTTCTTTATTCATCAAAAGATACTTGGTATGCCTTTATTCATATTTAATCAATTCTCTATATGACTTACTTTTACTCAGATATTTTTCTAAATCTCATTTAATCATAACAAACATTCATAGCAATTCAAACACAGACATCATAAAAATAATATCTTTAACAAATCAAACAATTACATGTAAGTATTTTCCTTTCCATAAGATGGCAAGACCTATTCCTCTGATACCATTTTGTAACATCCCGACTTTTTTTCCTTTAAAAATAATAATACTTTTCTAAATCAGTTTACTAGATAATTTTTGGATAATTTCTTTTCAAATAATTATAGATGTCACTATTCATAAATTTTACTATTCATGTCAATAGTAACCTAGTAGAAAAATTGACAGGATTCTCTCTAATTATGTGTTTGAATATATACAAAAATAATAATAATAATTTACATACTTTTTGATATTCTCTTTACATCTTTAAATCATGAACTACCAAAAAATATATTTCTACACTTCAATCTCATCATTAATATCATTAAATGCTTCCTTTTTGTCATTTTTCCTGAAATGATCAATTTTCTAAAAGTGAGATATAAAATATCTCAGTAGCTAGTTGCTTTCTTAAAAACATATAAATACATGAAAATATCATTTCAGCCATAAAAGCATAACATCACACTAATAATAATTAAATTTCTCTTATTCACTATGTAGAACACAATTTGTAAATAAAATTCAGCAAAAATTGATTGTGCACATAGATATCATAAATCATAAATAATCATACTTTTATGGAAGACTAACTACCTTATGAAGAACGAGCCTTAAATATGGATCTAAATTTCTTCTTCCTTTGATATTTTCCATAGTCTTCTCTCTTCTTCTTCTTGCTTTTATATTTCGTCTCTTCCTCTCTTTTCTTCTCTTTCTCTCTCTCTTCTCTTTCTCTCTCTCCTCTACCATGCACTTATATAACACACACACACACACACACACACACACACACACACACACACACACATATATATATATATATATATATATATATATATATATTATCCTCCTCATTACCGCACGTGTTTTTTTTCCCTCTTTTTCTCCTCCGTCCACATGTACACACACATCACTTTCTCATTTTTTTCTTTGGCTAAAACTAATAAAAGATCTCAAATCTTTTTATTCTATTCAATTAGGTTCCTAATCAATGATAAAATTCCCTTTTTGTCTCTCAAAAATTTATTAATAACTATTTTATCCTTATTTACTTGTTCATTTATTTATTTAGCCTCATTTTTTAAGGTAATTAAATTTGGGATATCACATTATTCCCGCCTTAAAATGAATTTTGTCTCCAAAATTCAAGTTAATACATATATACACATATGTAAATTGCAACCACGACGTGCATGAAAAAATCACAAGTATAAACACCACACTTACTAACATAATATAGTCAACCTGTCATTCATTTTACACAACTGTAGTATTATATTTATTTGAATTTGCGTATGATTTCTTGGGTGATCAAACCTTCAATCACTTTGCATTTGTACCGTAGATTTACGTATGATTTCTTGGGTGATCAAACCCTCAATCACTTTGCATTTGTACCGTAGATTTGCGTATGATTTCTTGGGTGATCAATCCCTCAATCACTTTGCATTATGTGCTGTAGATACTTGCACCGAGTGACCTGGGAATTTAACCCTCAAACTCTTTATGCATAAATTTTCATAGTTATATACTGAGTAGTATGGAACTGTAACCCTTTCAAACTCATGTATTAGATCCCGTAGATCTTTACAGGTTTTCATAGTTATACACTGAGTAGTATGAGACTCTAACCCTTTCAAACTCATGTATTCGATCCCGTAGATCTTTGCTCATCAATAAAATAGTGAGAATTTATCACATAGTATAATTACCATGAAATAAATTAATTTATACATACTTTTATTCCTTTGAATTTCTATAAAAATATACCAATCATCATATACTGTCATCTGAAAGATTGATTGCTTAATATCCAAATTATATTGTAAATGAGACTTATATTGTACTTTGACTAATAACATCAAATTAACTTAGCAAAGTTATTCACTTACCTTGACTTTTGTCCAATTTTACCTTGAATCATCCTCGAAAATGTATAAGAGAATGAAAAGTGCATCACAAAAGCATCCAAGGCAATCTCTTTTTTTTTTCTAATTTTATAGACATAAATATCTCTAATATGTTTATCTAGGTTATCACACTCAAAGTGAATTCTAATTTAACTTTGACATACTTTTCCTTTTTATGAATTTAAGCTATAATGATTTCTTATATATAAAATATAGTGGCCAGACATACATTACAAATAAGACTCCATTATTTTCTTTATTCATCAAAAGATACTTGGTATGCCTTTATTTATATTTAATGAATTCTCTACATGACTTACTTTTGCTCAGATTTTTTTCTAAATCTCACTTAATCATAACAAACATTCACAACAACTCAAACACAAACATCATAAAAATAATAGTTTTAACAAATCAAACAATTACATGTAAGTATTTTCTTTCCATAAGATGGCAAGACTTTTTCATCTGATACTATTTTGTAACATCCCGACTTTTTATTTCGTTTAAAAATAATAATACTTCTCTAAATCGTTTTATTAGATAATTTTTTGGATAATTTCTTTTCATATAATTATGGATGTCACTATTCACAAATTTTACTATTTAAGTCAATAGTAACGTCGCAGAAAAATTGATAGGATTCTGTCTAATTATATATGAGTTTGAATATATACAAATAATAATAATAATAATAATAATAATAATTTACATTATTTTTGATATTCTCTTTACATTTTTAAATCATGAACTACCACAAAATATATTTCTACACTTCAATCTCATCATTGTAAAGCCTTCTTTTTTGCCATTTTTCCTGAAATGATCAATTTTCTAAAAGTGAGATATAAAATATTTCAGTAGCTAGTCGCTTTCTTAAAAACATATAAATACATGAAGAGATCATTTCAGCCATAAAAACATAACATCACACTGATAATAATTAAATTTCTCTTATTCACTATATAGAACACGATTTATAAATAAAATTCAGTAAAAACTGATTGTGCACATAGATATCATAAATCATAAATAATCATACTTTTATAGAAGACTAACTACCTTATGAAATACAAGCCTTAAATATGGATCTAAATTTCTTCTCCCTCTGATATTTTTCATAGTCTTTTCTCTTCTTCTTCTCGCTTTTATATTTCGTCTCTTTCTCTCTTTTCTTCTCTGTTTCTTCTCTTTCTTTCTCTCTTCTTTTCTCTTTCTTTCTCTCTTCTTTTCTCTTTCTTTCTCTCCTCTACCGTGCACTACATATATATATATATATATATATATATATATATTATCCTCCTCATTATCTCACATGTGTTTTTTTCCCTCTTTTTCTCCTCCGTCCACATATACACACACATCACTTTCTCACTTTTTCTTTGGCTAAAACTAATAAAAGATCTCAATTCTTTTTATTCTATTCAATTTGGTCCCTAATCAATGATAAAATTCTATTTATGTCTCTCAAAAATTTCTTAATAACTATTTTATCCTTATTTACTTGCTCATTTATTTATTTAGCCTCATTTTTTAAGGTAATTAAATTTGGGATATCACATGTAATATGGGAAAAAAATGTTTTTTAATGACATTTTAGCAATAATAAAATAACAAAATTTAGGAATAAATATTTATATATTTCCTATTTTTTTAACTAAAAATAAGAAGTGTAAAAGATTTTTTCACTGACATGCCATTATATCACTATGAATATCATTGTAAAAGACCAATTGAACGACAAACAGATGTCGTAATGAACTTGTCGACATTTATAGATCGTCTCATGCTTGTTTCGTTTATGCCAAATTTGTACATCGGGCTTTGTTGATTGGTGAAGCATTTCGTTGTCCAAACCAAAGGCATGTTGTCTTGGAGGTATATTGTTTCGGTAGCAACCGATGGTAGCTATTTTATTTGAAACATTGCATTCTTCACTAAGAGTATTAGCAAGGGCATCCACCAGTGACATCCTAATTAGTGAAATACTCACGAAAAATCTATAAAGGAAAGAACATGAAATATGAAAAATAAATGTTTAATATCATTTAAAACATATTTACAATTTTACACTAAATTTTATGTATTTATTATGCTTGTCTATATTAATATGTATATCTTGGTTTAACAATTAACACAGATAAATTTAACAAGTTATCAAATTGTTCAATTGATCTTTTATGATGTTATTGATAGTGACATGACAATTTTTTTAAAAAAAATATTTTATAATGTGGATACATGTTTTCTTAACTTTTTTAGATTTTTCAGTTTTGACTTGCTCCCCTACCATGATCAAATGAGAATCGAGAATGGATAAGAGGCTTGTGGGATTGACGTGAGGGGGTAGGAAGGTCTATATTTCTGGGAGACATTGTTGTTGTAGAATAAGCCAATTAAAAATGAAATAAAATACTGGATAAGGTAGGAGTTCGAGAATCATAATTTCTTCGTAAGAACGTTCACAAATCTCATCAATTACTATTCGTGCTTTGTGTTCTAAGCGGACATGCTTTTCAAAATTATTGATTAATTGCAATACATGTGGATTTTATGACAATGTTCATGTTTTAATAAAAGGAAAGGTGAAATAGTTATGCAACTAACATGAGGCTATGATAATTATGTGTATCAACGTGTCATTGATGACTTATGTATGATATGGAAGTGGCATGCATGCTTGAGCCCTTTTGAGGGACTAAAATGAAATAGAATGGGAAATGAAGTGCTTATGTAAAATGTGGACAAAATTTTGAAATCAGAAAAATATATTTGTTGATGAGTAAGGTTGGTGTGGTGGTGATGGTGTGTTGTGTGTTGCTTAAATTAATATCGATGCCTTACCCTTCTTTAATCCTAAGGGCAAAAGAATCATTTGCATCTCATACACAGATATGCTTATACTTCAACTGATTCCTTCTTCTTCTCATGCCATACCCTCAGCTTACACACATTCAGCTCTTTCATTCTCTTCACCACAAATCTCCCAAAATATCTCCAGCCACCAAGTCTTCAATGGGTCCCTGTCCTCTGGTGATCTTCCTTCCACCTGAATATCTTCGTATTGAGCTAATATTTCAGAGATCTCCCCCTCTCATTCCCATTTTTGGACATATGAAACCCTAGGTTAGAAAGTGAATCAAATTTAGTCTTTAGTGCTTAGGTTGCGTCTTTAGATCTTCTAAGTGTTTTGACGAATTTAGAACTTGAAATTGGTTGATTGTTGGATAAAAATGATTTGGGTTGGTTAGGAACACATGGATACAATATGAAATGTATGGACAGTTTTCGTAGAACTTGAAATGAAACTTGAGGTTTGGGGAAGGTTTTACATGATGAAAAATATGTTTTGGAAACCTAATATTGATGGGAGAAGGTTTTAGAGGTTTGGAACTCATGAAATCATTAAAGAGGGGACCTTTTCAAGCAGAGAAAGGTGTAGGGTTGCACTCCTTGACTATAGCGATGCGAATCATTGTTGCAGTGTTGGATATGTGTTGCAGCCTGGCACTGTAGTGCCAGCAACCAAAAGCTACCCTTTTGTTGTTGCTTTCCATCACTACAGTGATGGAAATATCGCTGTAGTGTCGTTAAATTCCCTTTTCGCTCAATTTTGACTCTCGTTGCACCACAATAAATTCTCATTCCCCTCAAATTTGACTCTATTTTTCCCTTATTTTCATTTCTAATCCCTTAGGCCTTCCTCCCAATTTGTCCAAGGAATCTTCTTCTATACAAATGTAAGGGACCAGGTATGTAATATCCTATGTGGTTTGGAGTGTACAAATTTAGGTAAAAGAAATTTGTCTTTTCTTTCTTTCACAAGTTAAGGAGAATTACTAAAGTAAACAAGCGTGGGGTTTTTGGTATTTCAAAGAGATAGGATAGGATAGTGTATTTTTCATGGAAGTGTAGTTAGGTTCCCCAAATTTAAATCATGTCCCTCAATTATCTTGCAATGTCCTAAATAGTGAGACTTACCAAAAGGACTAAATAGGAAAGAATGGAGGCGGGGCCCATACCACATTAACTTAAAACACACATTTCCCTTCCTTTCTCTCATTCTTCCACTCTCATCCTCTACCCTCCTGAAAGTATCCCTCCTTCTCTTTCACCATGCCACACAAGTCACCCTCTCCAACAGCCAAATCTTGCACATTATTAGAAGATGTAAGCTTGGGAGTAGAGGTAAGTGAATCTCATCCATCTTCTTCTTCTTCCTTTCCTTTCTTTTTTGGATTTGTGAGCATATAAAAAGGTGGTAAGGCTTGACAAGTAGTTTAAATTTTTCTGGCATTAATGATGAGTTGAAACTAGAAATTTATAGACTTTTTGTGATTATAGGTGGATTTTAGGAAAGTGGCGGAATAAGTTGAAGTTAGGGTATTAGAGGTGGATTTCAGGAAAGTGGGGGAATAAGTTGAAGTTAGGGTTTTAAATTGGAGATTTTTGATTGGCCTTTGCATGCTTGGTTTTATCTTGCAAAAATTGCTGCCAGTTGATCTTAGAATACTAGAAATGGAACCCCATTGAAGGAACCAAAGATTTTGGTGAAGATTTGGGAGTTTTCGACCCAAAATCGTGGACCCTCACAACTGCCAGTAGTGTGGCCCCACAAGGCAATAGGACAATACAAAGTTGGACAGCTAGTGCCCCCAAGCACTAGGTGTGGCACTTGCTCTTGGCCGTGATGTGGTGCCCAGGCACCACATCCTGGACTTCTTTCTTTTTCTTTTCCTTTCATGGATTTATGTGTTGAGAAAGTGTCTTGTTGTTCCAGAGTTGGGACGTCAGCTTGAGACTTGACTGGAGAATTTCTCGAAAGCTTAAGGTGCCTCAGATTAAAGTGAGGGAGCTTCTACTCTACCTTGTTTGTTGCCTTTCTAGTCTTTATATAAATATATCGTGCTTACACCTTCAAGTGATGAGACTAGTATGAAAATTGTAAATGCCTTGAGATTTTGGTTAGATGTTCCAAGAAACAAATATAAACGTGTATGGAAATATTCTATTCTTGCTTGTACGAGTGATTTCTATATGGTAACAGACCACATGTGAGTTTGCACTCTTGGGTATTAGACTTGAGGATAGTATGTTGCATCATGTCATACAAGTGTGCTGCATATATATATATATATATATATGTGTGTGTGTGTGTGTCTGTGTGTGTATTTCCTTTGTTTAATACACAACTTGTATGTGTTTAAGGTAATGGGAAAAAGAGTCATATAGCCTTCTCAATATTTCTAAGGATGACCATAATTGCGAGAGTTGGTGTAATTTGGAAGAGTCCTGTTGCGATTAGGGGAATAACACATGACTATATCGAATTGTGAATAAGTATGATGTGATAGATTATTTAATGTGGATGAAAAGCTCTTTTCCATATTGAAATTATTGTTCTATTTCCTTGTGTGTTAAAGATAGCTACCGATGTGATAGGCTAATCACGGATAAGTTAGTGATAGCTCGAAGAGTCTATGACTCTATTGCACTATGACTAACAAAATGGTATAAAAGTCTAGATGGCCTATGAATATGTGTAGGTTGGTGAATAGTTAATTGAATGGTATTGTATTATGCTTGTGTGATAGAATTATTGTGATTCTATTCTTTTGAAAGGTTTGAACTCACGAAGCATCATGGGTTATCTATCTTAGTTGGTCTGTCCTGGAATGATTATATATTATATTAGCATTTAGGAAAAGATGTTGTACCCCTTTTTTTTCAATTATTTAATCATCTTTATTGTCCTAGAACGGTGGACATAATTCATATAAGTAAATTAGCATTATGGACGTATTGAGTTGCTTATTTCTACTTAATAGGGAAGGGCGCACGAGTAGGATTAGCATTCATGAATATTTTCACTGGGTATAGTTTAGGTGCCCTACTGATGATCTCAAGAAAGTTCCCACATTTCCTCTTAAGGTCAGATAATTATTTTTTTTTATTTAGAGGGACAAATCTAAAAAGTCAGTGGGCCCCGCACATACCTCAATCTTTCTCCTATTCTGTTTTCCTCCCATAACTCTCTTTCATTCTCAACACCTAAGTCCCTGCTTCAGCTCTGCCTCCACAACTAGTAGCTCCCTCACTCTCCAATCATCTCCTTTGGCTATTGGAGTTCATCCAAGCTAAGGTATGGTTTCATTTTTTTTCCCTTCTTCCTCAATCTTACATCTTGGAACCCTAGATGAACATTTGGAAGTTTTGAGAGGACTTTGATGGTTGAGTGGAGAAATGTTATGAACCCTTTTGTTCTAAAAATATAGTTCTATAAACAACAATTGAGGAGACTCAATTTTAGAGTGGTAATGGGTGAAACAAGAGAAAGACTTGGAAGAAGTTTAGAGGGATCCTTGTGGATGAAGCATGGATATTTTTTGGGACTTGCTTTCTATGTTTTTAAGTTATTTCAATTGCCCATTTATCACCCAATTTCACCCTAGGATGAGCCCTTGAAGATTTGGGGCCAAAAGAGAAGTTTTGGGCGAAGGTGAGCTATCATTGTGCTTCATCCATGGCTACCCAGATCAGGGCACCTTGGGTGCCACTGGGCAACCACATTCTAAAAAGGATGGGTAGCACCATGGGTGGCACACTCTTTTCCAACCTAAGAGTTGGCATGGTGGCACCATGGGCACCAGCTGGGGTGCCCAAGGCACCACCAACTCTCTTGTCCCATGGGTGCTTGTGGGGACCTTCTTCAAAAGTTGGAATTTGATGCCTTTTTTCTTTGCTTCTTGGTCTTTAGGTGTTGTGGAATGATTTTGAGTTCTTTCCACTGCTTCAAGCTTGGAAATGCTACTCTAAAGAAAGGAATTGGTAAGAAAAGCTCTATGTCAAGGTGAGTGATTGCTATCCTACTTGGATGTAATATAAATGTGTTAAGTATGAATTTTATAAGTATATGCGCAACCTCACCCCACTAATGTAGGGTCTCTTAAAATTGGTTTCAACATTTAAATAAGGATACCATAACTCTCATGTTCCAATTAAAAGAAGGGGAAGACTCAAGGTAAGACCACATTCACAATTCTTGTAAGTAAGGGAACTTTATCTTGCTTTTAAAAGTATGTTCTTGATGGGGCTAATTTCCATAGGGTATCATTGGGAAATGTTGCCCATTTGAAAATCAATTGTGAAATATTGTTGAGCCTTGGGTTTATCAAAGCTCTTGTGAAATTTGCATATCTCCATATGTGTATTGTCTTATGGCATTGGATTGTGAGAAGCATAGATATATATATATATATATATACACACACACACATCTAAGAAATAATAGTAATGCTTGGTTATTCGTAAGTGGCAAATTTTGAATTGTATACTTTTGATAAAGGCTAAAGTAAGGGTACTTTTGAATATCCCTAGTAATAAGGATAACCTACCTTCTTACTTGTATTGTTGCTTGATATTGCATTGTGCAAGTTCAACAATGTGGATGTACATGAAATATATATATATATATATATATATATATATATATATATATATATATGTATGTATCCTGGTATTTGAAAAGAATACAAGAGAATGCTTTAATTCTAATATTGTGTCTTGTACTGTCACTTAGGATGTAGTGAAATATTGAAATTGTACGTTGGCACCAAGTTGTTGGATGGTGATTGAGTTTATTAATTAAGTAAAGTTTCAGTGGTGTAAATGGCATGCTTTATTAAATTGGTCGATTGAATTTGGGTATGTGATTTGTATAAGACTAATTGGCTTCGATGTCCTTGGTCTTACATTTCCATAACCATAAGAGGGGGAATAGAGGAGGGTCGTGCTTTTGTAGTCATGAGTTGTTGTTAATTTCCAAATTAACATGAATTATATGCTCTTTTTCTTTACAACTGAACCTTGCTATTGCTTATTTTTTATTGATTTATTACCTTTTGGCCTCAAGATTCTATAAATCTGATTTCCCTAAGCCCTTGCAATTTTCTCTATTTTTACCCTTATTTTTTAATGCTAGAAATTGATGTTTCATCTTGCATTTCAGGGTACAAAGAATGACTACCAAGTAGAGGAAAAGAAACTACTTCAGGAGCAAAGAAATAAGAAAGAAAGCAGCAACCTAGCGAAGATTGCAGTTCATCACTACAGTGGCATGTATTTACCACTGCAGCACGAGCCAGCATCCAGCGCTGGCTATCTAGGCACCCAGCGCTGGAGTTCCTAATTCACTAGGAGTCCCTGCCACTCACTGTACTCCCCTACTTGCCTAAGCGCTGCACTGAAGGTCTTCCGAAGCCCTCATTTTTTGTGTTCCACTGCTACAGCAGTGAGTTCGTACCGCTGCAAAAGCAAAGTTATTTTCCCGACACATCAGACATCGTTTAAATAGCTTGAAGGAAATTTTCTTTGGGGAATTTTGATTCGGAGAGGAGGCGAGAATGTCATTTTTGCTGAGATCATCTAGGGAGAACTCGATTTTCAAAGCTTTGGGTCTCAGATCATCCATCTGATTTTAGATTCATGACTTTCTTTGCCTTTATTTCTGTTTGTTGTTCTTTATTTTTCATGAGTAGCTAAATTTCCCATCTATGGTTACTATGAACTCAACTCTAGATTAGGTTTTGTTCCCACTCATGTATTTGCAACTCTGATTAAATTAATATATGTTTTCCTATTCATTTTACTGTTGGTTTATGTGGATTTGATCAATCTATATTTTTGTTTGTTGTTGTCATCAATCTTGGGAAAGGGAGGTGAGAGTAGAATACTGAGTAGGGAAGAAGAGTACGTGAACCTTAACTTAAGCATTTTTTCTTGTTAGCTAATAGGGATAGTAGCTAATTGTGTTTAATCAAAGCTAGGTTAAATGGTATTGACTAAACTCACTTAAGGAATTAAGTAGGTGTTAAGTATCTTAATTAAAATTTGAGAGAATTCTTTTAAGTTATTAGAATAACCTAGGATTAACTTATTTGGTTGATAGAGTTGTAAGTGCGTGAGAGGGGTTTTACAATTTCTATGACGGAGGAGAGGGATTAGTAGCCCTAGGCTTTTAAATAGATTAATTTCATCAAGTTGTGCATTCATTTACTGTTATTGAAGAAAACTTCACAAAAATTTACTATCGTATGCTTTTTTACTTTATTAGTTCTTTATTAGAACTATCTTCGATCCAATTGCTTTGTCTAACTAATTCGATTAAATTTCTTGGGTAATTAGCCATTTAGTCCTCGAGGGAATGATAACTTTTACTCTTAAGTCATTGAACTACTTATGCAACTAGTGCACTTGCTAATTCGCTTAACAAGTTTTTGACGCTGTTGCCAAGGACTAAAATTTGTGCTAATATTCAAAGAAATTTGAAAGTGTTGGCTTAGACGGTTCTTTGCTTTGTGTTTTGTTTTTTTTCTTCCCTCTCTTTCTTTTTTGCTCTATTTGATTATTTAGTCATTTTAGCTTTTCTTATGTTGATTTTTCCTGCTGTATTTTTCATTGCTAACTGGGGTTTGTTATTGTGTATGAGAGCTACACTTGATCCTTTTGATCTTCTTTTTGAGTCTGAGATTGAAAGACTTGCAAGGAGAACTTGAAATGAAGCGAGAGCTAGAAAAATGAAAATGAGCCAAGTTACATAAGAAGAAATGGCAAAAGATAACCAGAATCATCAGGGTGTTGAATTTAATGTTGGTAATGGTGCCGACAATGAGCCTCAGGAAGGATATAGGGCAATCTGGGACTATGCTTCACCGCATAATGCTGGAAACACTTCGAGCATAGTGAAGCCTGCCATTGGTGTTAATAAATTCGAGATGAAGGCTATGTTGCTAAACCTTGTTCAACAAAGTCAGTTTGGGGGAAGCCCTATGGAGGATCCAAATGACCATATCAGGAATTTTCTTAATATTTATGATATGGTGAAGCTTAACGGAGTTACTGATGATGCAATTCGCCTCCAACTATTCCCTTTTTCCTTAAAGGATAGTGCAAAAAGTTGGTTGATGACTCTGCCACCAGGAAGCATTACTACTTGGGTTGAGCTTCAAAAGAAATTCCTGGACAAATTCTTCCCTTCCTCAAGGTCGGTGAAACTGAGGAATAAGATTACAGCTTTTTACCAACAAGAGGGTGAGACTTTATACGCTGCTTGGGAGAAATTTAAGGAAATACTGAGAAAATGCCCAAACCATGACATTCATGAATGGCAACAAATCTCTATATTCCACAGTGGTCTGACTTATGAAACTAGGGATAAATTGGATACTGCAGCAAGAGGTGCATTGATGGCTAAATCAATTGAACAAGCTTGGGACATAATTGAGACTATGAGGGCTATTCAGAATGCTACCATCAGAGCCAGGAATAATCCAAAGAGAGGGATGCTGGAAATGGATACCCTTAATGCTCTTTTGACCCAAAATGAAGCCTTAACTAAAAAAGTTGATATGTTGTGTGCTAAACAACAAGAGCTGGCAAGAGTAAATGCGGTAAGCAACCCAAACTCAAGTGTGATTTTTGTAGAGGTGCTCACATTAATGGTTGTTGTAAGGAAGCATATATTGTGGAACAATTGAATTATATGGGTAATCATCAGAGAAGCCAAAATAATTCTTATTCCAATTCATACCATTCAGGGAATAGGAATCACCCAAACTTTCATGAAACAACAACCACTGTCTGAACCCCATGACTTCTTCATCTTCTAGTAGGCCTTTTCAACCTCTGAGTTTCAATAATCAGAGTAATTATCTTCCCCAGAATAAAGCCCCACCACCTCAAGTGGAAAAGAAGTCATCCATGGAAGAGATGTTCATGAAGTTTATGGAAAGAATTGAGGTGATAAGCCAAACTCAGAGTGCGGCCATTAAAAATCTGAAAATTCAAATGGGCCAATTGGCAACTGCTCTAAATAATAGGTCACAAGGAAACCTTCCCAGTGACATAGAGAATAATCCCAAGAAGGATAGGAAGGAATATTGCAACGTCATAACTCTTCGAAGTGGTAAGTAACTTCCTGAAGCTTCCACTCCAAATATTCAATAGCAAGATGACAGTCTTGATGATCAATTAAGAGTTGAAGAGCAACTGCAAAAAAGGGTGAATGTAGATGAGCATGAGGTTTCAAAGACCAATGATAAAAAGGAAGAAGAATTAGTAAAAGAGAAATCGAGTAGGGAATCTTCTGTACCCTCCTCCTCTTCTTCAAGAATTACCTGTTCCTTTTCCTTAAAGGTATAAGAAGCAGAACATGGATAGGTAATATCAAAAGTTCTTGGAGATACTGAAACAGTTGCACATAAACATTCCTTTTGCAGAAGCGTTACAGTAAATGCCCAATTATACAAAATTTATAAAGGATATGCTCTTAAGGAAGAAACAGCTGAGTGAATTTGAGATTGTGAAGTTGACTCAGGAATGTAGTGTAATACTCCAGAAGAAACTTCTAGTTAAGATGCAAGACCCTGGAAGCTTGGTTATCTCTTGTAATATAGGGAAGAATTTTGCTGGCAATGCTTTATGCGACTTAAGGGCTAGCATTAATCTGATGGCCCTTGCCATTTTCAAAAAATTAGGTTTGGGAGAAGTAAGACCTACTACTGTGACTCTACAGCTAGCAGGTATATCTTTGTGCTACCCAAACAGAGTGACAGAGGATGTATTGGTCAAGATAGATAAGCTTATATTTCCCACAGATTTTATTATCCTTGACTATAAAGAAGACAAGGAAATTCCCATCATTTAAGGGAGACCATTCCTTGCGACTGAGAGAATTTTGATAGATGTTTTCAAAGGTGAGCTCACTATGAGAATAAATTATGACTATAAAGAAGACAAGGAAATTCCCATCATTTAAGGGAGACCATTCCTTGCGAATGAGAGAATTTTGATAGATGTTTTCAAAGGTGAGCTCACTATAAGAATAAATGATCAAGAAGTCACCTTCAACATGAATAAGGTGATGAAAGCATCGGATGAACTTGAAGAATGTAATCCAGTGAGGGTGATCAATGAAAGTGCACGAATGCACTTTAAACATTTGGTAAGTAATGATAGCTTGGAAACATCCTTAACAATAGAAGAAATTGAGAAGGATGACATCAAGGAGGTAATTGGATTTCTTAATTCATCGGAGTTATTTTGCAATCCAAGTCGATCTTTTGAGAAGTTGGACAGACTTGCAAGCACGGTAAGTCCTTTAAAACCATCCATTAAAGAACCTCCTAGACTTAAGTTGAAGCAGCTTTCATCTTACCTCAGGTATGTTTTTCTTGAGAGAAATGAGACATTACCAGTCATTGTATTTTCTCCTTTGATAGAGGAGCAAGCAAGGCATTTAATAGAGGTCCTGGGAAAATATAAAAAGGCTATTGGATGGTCCATAGCCTAGATCAGAGGAATTAGCCCATCAGTTTGTATGCACAAAATTAACTTGAGGATGGGCACAAAACCTCTATTGAGCATCAGAGAAGGTTGAATCCGTCGATGAGGGAAGTGGCGAAAAAAGAAATCCTTAAATAGCTAGATGCAGGAATTATTTATCCTATATCAGATAGCTCGTGGATGAGCCCGATTCAGTGCATCCTTAAGAAGGGAGGTATAACCGTAGTGGCTAACACCCAGAATGAGCTCATTCCAACTAGAACTATAACTAGGTGGAGAGTTTGCATGGATTATAGGAAACTTAATAGTGCCACTCAAAAGGATCATTTTCCATTACCTTTCATTGACTAGATGCTAGATCGATTGGCGGGGCAAGATTATTTCTGTTTCCTGGATGGTCACTCAGGGTATAATCAAATTACCATAGCCCCAAAATGACCAGGAGAAAACTACATTCACATGCCCCTCTATGGTACTTTTTCCTTCTGATGTATGCCTTTCGAATTGTGCAATGCACTGGTGACTTTCCAGCAGTGCATGCTGGCAATATTTTTGGATATGGTGGAGAAATCAATGGAGGTATTTATGGAAGACTTTCTAGTTTTTAGCACTTCATATGAAATTTGCCTGACAAATTTGGAATTGGTGCTTAAAAGATATAAAGAAACCAATCTTATGTTAAACTAGGATAAATGTCACTTCATGGTCCAAGAGGGAATTGTCCTTGGTCATAAAGTCTCAAAAAGAGGTTTAGAGGTGCACAAGGCAAAAATTTCTGTGATTGAACAATTGCCACCTCTAAACTTGGTAAAGGTTTCAGAAGTTTCCTTGGGCATACGGGTTTCTATCGTTGTTTCATTAAGGATTTCTCAAAAATTTCAAAGCCTTTATGCAAATTACTAGAGAAAGATATGCCTTTCAAGTTTCATGAGGAATGTAATAAGGCTTTTGAAGACCTGAAGAAAAGGTTAATCTCAGCTCCAGTGGTAGTTGCTCCTGATTGCAGTAAATCGTTTGAGCTTATGTGTGACGCCAGTGACTACGCCTTGGGAGTTGAACATGGGAGAATTTTTCATCCTATTTACTATGCTAACCAGACTCTAGTAGATGCACAATTGAACTATACTACTACTAAAAAGGAGTTATTGGTTGTAGTATTTGGGTTTGAAAAATTTGGACCATATTTGGTGGGAAATAAAGTGATTGTTTTCATTGATCACTCGACCATCAAATATTTGATTGGAAAGAAGGAATCCAAGCCATGATTAGTCCGATGGATTCTACTATTACAATAATTTGACTTGCAAATTGTGGATAAGAAGGGTATTGAAAATCAAGTTACTGACAACCTATCATGAATAAATAGGGATGTAAGTGATGAATTGGAGCTGCAAATCAATGAATGTTTCCTTGATGAAACTTTATTCTTTGTAAAGGAGACCCAAATACCATGGTATGTTGATATTGTGAATTACTTGATATATGGGATTTTGCCGCCTGATATCACTTATCAACAAAAGAAGAGGTTCTTGCATGATGTCAAGGTTTGTTGGTGGGATGAACCAATTCTTTTTAGGATGTATACTAACTAAATCCTCTGGCAGTGTGTACCGGAGGAAGAAATTAAAAATATCCTTTGGCACTGTCATGGATCGAACAGATGCAAGAAAGTTTGTAGAGAGATACGACTGGTGCCAAAGGAGTGGAAATGTGTCAAGAAAGCACGAAATGCCTTTGAATATTATGATGGAAATAGAGGTTTTTGATCTGTAGGGAATTGATTTCATGGGGCCATTTCCTCTTCATTCACCAACCAATACATATCTAAATGGGCGAAAGAAATTCCTACACCCACCAATGATGCAAGTGGTGCTGAAGTTCTTGAAAAAGAACATCTTCTTTCGCTTTGGAGTGCCAAGAGTGTTGATCAGTGATGGAGGGTCATACTTTTGTAATAAGAGTTTGGAGACTGAAGAGAATGTTAGAGAAAGCAGTTAGTACCTCACGGAAGGATTGCGCAACTAAGCTTGATGATGTGCTGCGGGCCTATCGTACTGCTTTCAAAACCCTAATTGGGACTTCACCATTCTGGATGGTTTATGGCAAGGCATGCCATCTTCCGGTTGAACACAAACATAAAGCCTTTTGGGCTGTTAAATTTTTGAATTTTGATGTGAAAAAGGCTAGGAAAAAGAGACTCTTATAACTAAATTAGATGACATTCATCTCCAAGCTTATGAGAGTTCTCATCTATATAAGGAGAAGGTCAAAAGATGGCATGACCAGAAGATTCTTTGTCAATCCTTTGTTGCGGGTCAAAAGGTCTTGCTTTATAACTTGAGACTAAAATTATTTCCTGGAAAACTGAAATCACGATGGTCGGGGCCTTTTTGGTCAAAGAAGCATTTGCAAATGGAGCAGTGGAGATTGCTGATTTGGAAGTGCACGTAGTTTCAAAGTTAATGGCCAGCGGTTAAACCATTATCTGGGACAAGAAAGTGAAGGAGGGGACTTCGCTAGTTCTCACTCCGCTAACTACTTAGGAGCCCTGGTAAAGTCTGACTAAAAACTATAACTTAGCGCTCTTGAGAGGTAACCCAAGTTTTTGCTGCTTTGTAGTTTAATTTCTGTCATAATTTTATGCTTTTAGCTTAGTTGTTTAAGTGTGTTGTTGTTGCTGATTTCTCAAGTGGTGAGCTATGGCTAATTGGCCAATTCTAGATTGAATGCTTCTTGCTTGCTAGTTTCTACTATTTTGATTTGACACTTTAATTATTGGGTGATTAAATGTTGTGCAAATGATTGAGAATATTTACTTTGCTTGGACTTATAGTTTTGAGAATGGGTTCATTTTGAAAATTTAGCTGTTTTAAACTTTCTGGTTTGCTTTTTGAGCGGCTGCTTGGGAATGAAACTTGTAATTTTGAAGTTGTTGTTGTGTTGAGAACAGAGTCTTAGGTAAAGAAAAGAAAAACTTTTGTTTTGTCTTAGTACGCTGCAACAGTGGCTTTATACCGCTACAGCGTGAGGTTAGATTCCGAGGAGGTGTATTCTCTATCTTAGTACGCTGCAACGGTGGGCATTGGCCGCTGCAGTAGTAGGAGAGCCAATAATCATTAATTCTCTATGAGAACACGCTACAGCAGTGGGCATTGACCGTTGCAACGAGAGTTTGGGAATCAGATAAGTAACTCTCTGTCTGCACACGCTGCAGCGATGGGCATATCCCGCTGTAGCGATGAGGAGTTCAGAAGTTAGCGTCCATATGTTATGCATTCGCTCGCAACAGTGGTAAACTCGTACCGTTGCAGCAATGGGAATCTGATCATTTAAAAAAAAAGAGTAAGAGAGGGGTCGCTGCAGCAGAAAGTAACTGCCATTGCAGCGAAGGGTGTCTTATTTAAGGAAAACCCCCAATTTTTCTATCCATTCTACCCTAATTTTAGACAATCTTCTCCCTGCGGCTGAGAACCTCCCTTGTCGACTTCTTCTTCTCTGCTTCCCCAACCATTTGCTCCTTCCAAATCTTCCATTAACCCTTCCATTACCCTTGTGTTCGGTTCAAGTTCAAGTGTGTGGTGGAATTTTTGGTTGAATGTTTTTGTTCTCTCACATTGTCGACAATGTTTGGTAAGCATAATACCCTATTTCATTTTTAAATTAGTGATTGTTTTTGCAATTTTGGGTAGAGATTCTAGTTTAGTATTGCATTTTCTTTCATTAAATTCGTTTAGTATATTAGATTAGATAGCTTAATGTTTTATATTTAGTCGATTTCTTAGTTAGGTTATTTGGTGGTTTAGTTGTTGTTGTTTTTTGGGTTTTAGCTATCTTTAGGCAATTCAGCCGTAGGCCAGAAGTATTTTTCTCTGTTCGTATTCTTTCATTCATTCTTTTCTTTTCTTTTAATTTTACTATTTATATTTCTGGAGTTAGAATTAGATTAATCATTTACTTAGGCATTAGTTAGATAATCTTTTTTTTTCTAGGTTAGAGTTTGGCATTGTAGGTTTTCATTCTTTAGATTTTAGTTTCTTTAGTTAACTTAGTTTTATAAAACTAATTTGGAGGTTTAGTTTTTAAATTTCCTTAAGACTAGGATTTTATAATTTTTGGTACCCTTATAGAGTATGAATTAGATTTAGGGGAGGGCTGGTTACATTTATCTATGCATTGTGCATCTTAGAAAGCAAACATCATTATTGTCTAAGTGGCTGATCTTGAATGTGCTAGATGTATTTTAGAGATTCATTATTTGTAGGATTCCTGATTGTTCTTGCCATACTTATGGCCCCACCTTAGCAAAAGAGAAAGAAATTAACGGCCAAAAGATAATAAAGTGCTAAAGCTTCCTTAAGTGCTAAAGCAAGTGATTTCAAATCAGCTACACATAAAAGGAGATTTGAAACTAATACCTTCACTAGGACAACAGTCAAGGAGAAAGGAATTAACTTAAAAGAGGATGAGTTTGCTGAAATTCAAGAAATTATTGCTTTAAGGAACTGGGAAAAGTTGGTTTCCACTCCAACCGATGGATATCTTAGGTTGGTGCAAGAATTTTACACCAATAGTTATCAGGTGTCAAATGATGAGTTGAAGGAGTATAAATCAAAAGTGCAGGGTAAAAAGGTGTATTTCCATGCTCAAGCCATCACAGATTTGCTTGGAGAATTTTATTACAATGAACAACCCTTCAGCTACCACACTTTGAAGAGCGATGGAACATGGGATCTCGAAGATGTTCTAAGCACCATCTGTGCCCCTGGAACCAAGTGGGAGTTAGATAATAAAGGAGCTCTACACCATATGGAAAGGAAATCATTGCTTCCAATTGCTAGAGTGTGGTCAACGTTCATTGGATATACCCTCCTGCCATCTTCTAATATCTCAGACATTTTCGTTCCAAAAGCCCTACTGATTTATTGTATAATAAAGGGGATTAGGATCAATGTAGGGCTGCTCATTTTAGACAACATTGAGAAGTTGGCTCAAGTAAACCCCAGCATAATAGGATATCCATTCCTTCTGACTCAGTTGCTAAAAAAACAAGAGGTCCCAATGACAGAAGAAAAATCCATGAGACCTCTAGAGCTCATCACAATAGAGTATATTAGAGGACAAATAGCTGAAGGTAACAAAGATGCATCCACTAGAGAGTCATTGCATAAAGGAAATGAAAAAGTGAGTTTAGCCGGTGTAAACGAAAGAATTATTAGAATTGAAGATGGGATGATAGAGATTAAAGTGAAATGGCCGGAATGAGAGATGAAATGGTTGAAATGAGGAGTGGAATGGCTAGACTTTAGATTGAGTCTCAATAACAAAATGCTTACCTTTCTACTTTAGGAGGCTTATTAGCTGCAAAATTGGACTTGGATGCATCCAAGCTTCCATCTCTTGCTATAGGTACGAGTTCGAGCAGACCAGAGGAAGCTAAAGTGGGCAATGATGACATGGCAAACTAATTTGTTCAGTATTTGATTATTTCTTTTTGGTTGTATATGTTATGATGTATCTTTTATTGCTCTTGTTAGTTACTTTGTTGTTTTATGGATGTGGATAACTGATATAATAGTTCCCTAAATTTTCTTTTGATGTGATGAATTGTGAAAACTGTTGGCTAATAATTTGGCCCTGAATGAATGCCATGTGATTATCTGATGTGTAGTTCTTTATTTTGAAAAATTTGTTGAATGTTTTCCTCATTTTATCTATTTCTCCCATTGAGAAAATGTTAAATTTAGGTTTGGGAAAAGGGTTAGAAATTTTTGTGGTTCTTTCAATGAGGAAATTCTAGTTGATATTGTGCTGATTTATGCATCTGTGTAATAGGAGGAAATTTTTGGAAATTTTATCATTTTGAAATTAAAAATTTTGAAACCTTTTGCAAGTCAAATCAAGGCATAAAAAATTTTAAGATTTACCTCTTGAGTTTGCAAATCTTTAAGTTTTTTTTTTGTAAGTGTTAGCCTAACCATTTCAATATAATAGAAGTATTTATGTCTCCTTGTGAATGGTTTAGAGATCATTTTCCCCCAAAAAAAAAGTTCAATAAGGGGCTAGTGAAAAAAGGGTTCAATAAGGGGATAGCTGGAAGTTTCAATAAAGGGTAGGCTCCTATAATTAAAATAAAATGAGTAATTGGCTAAGTTTCCAAAAGGAAACAAGAAAATTAAGGTAGCAATACCCTTGAGAACAAAACAGTGAAGTCCTTGAGAATTGAAATAAAATGATGCCCTTGAGAACAAAGAAATGATTCAGTTATGGAATTTTGGAATTTGGTACTATAAACTGTTCATAAAGGAGAAGATTTGATGGCTTTGAAAATATATTACTATAGTCTCCTGATGGTTTGATTAACATTTATCATTTGAATCTTCAAAGATTGCAAACTCTTGAGTTTAATCTTATGTTTAATAGTTGATAAGACTTGGCTTGTTTTAATTTACATATCTTCAAATTTTTTACTCCTCCTAGTTGAACATATTCTTGGTTGCATATATCAAATCAGAATTTTTCTCATAGGATAGATTAAGAAACTTTTGCTTGAGGGCAAGCAAAGGTTCAGGTTTAGGGGAGTGTTAATTTCCAAATTAACATGAATTATATGCTCTTTTTCTTTACAACTAAACCTTGATATTGCTTGATTTTTATTGATTTATTACCTTTTGGCCTCAAGATTCTCTAAATCTGATTTCACTAAGCCCTTGCAATTTTCTCTATTTTTACCCTAATTTTTATTGTAGAAATTGATGTTTGATCTTGCATTTCAGGGTACAAAGAAGGACTACCAAGTAGAGGAAAAGAAACCACTTCAGGAGCAAAGAAAAAAGAAGGAAAGCAGTAACCTAACCAAGATTGTAATTCACCACTGTAGCGGCATGTGTTTGCCGCTGCAGCGCCAACCAGAGTTCAGCGCTGGCTATCCAGGCACCCAGCGCTGGAGTTCCTAATTCATTGGGAGTCTCTGCCACTCACCACTGCAGTGGTGATATCACACCGTTGCAACAGGAGTGCTCCCGCTGCTTGCCTAAGCACCGCGCTAAAGGTTTTCCGAAGCCTTCATTTTCTATGTTCCACCACTGCAACAACACAGTTAATTTCCTGACACATCAGACTTCATTTAAATAGCTGGAAGGAAATTTTATTTGGGAAATTTTATCCGGAGTGGAAGGGAGAACGCCGTTTTTGCTAAGGATAGAAGGGAGAACTTGATTTTCAAGGCTTTGGGGCTCAAATCATCCATTTGATTTTAGATTCATGACTTTCTTCACCTTTATTTCTATTTGTTATTCTTTCTTTTTCATGATTAGCTAAATTTGCCATCTAAGGTTACTATAAACTCAACTCTAGATTAGGTTTTGTTCCCTCTCATGTATTTGCAACTTTGATTAAATTAATATATATTTTCCTATTCATTTTACTATTGCTTTATGTGGATTTGATCAATCTATATTTCTGCTTATTGCTGTCATCAATCTCGAGAGAGGGAGGTGAGAGTAGAACACTGAGTAGGGAAGACAACTGCGTGAACCTTAACCTAAGCATTTTTGCTTGTTAGCTAATAGGGATAATAGCTAATCTTGTTCAATCAAAGCTTGGTTGAATGGTATTGACTTAACTCACTTAAGGAATTGAGTAGGTGTTAAGTATCTTAATTGCAATTCGAGGGAATTCTTTTAAGTTATTAAAATAACTTAGGATTAACTTATTTGGTTGATAGAGTTGTAAGTGCATAAGAAGGGTTTTACAATTTTTATGACAAAAGAGGGGTTTTACAATTTTTATGACAAAAGAGATTGATTAGTAGCCCTAGGCTTTTAAATAGATTAATTTCATCAAGTTGTGCATTTATTTACTGTCATTAAAGAAAACTTCACAAAAATTTACTATCATATGTTTTTTTACTTTATTAATTCTTCATTAAAGCTGTCTTCAATCCAATTGCTTTATCTAACTAATTTGATTAAATTTCTTGGGTAATTAGCCACTTAGTCCTCGAAGGAATGATAATTTTCACTCTTAAATCACTATATTACTTGTGTGATTAGTGAACTTGCCAATTCGCTTACTAGTTTCTTAGGAGCGATTGGCCTATTGTTGATTGGTTTATTTCTTATGATGTCAATGTGGCAAGTTATTTCTTGTTGTTGCGCCTCTATGTGGTTGCATTACCTCATGAGTATATTATGCATGCGCGATAGTTAATTTCATTCATATGAGTTTTCTTGGCATTGATTTTGTTTTATGTGAAAGATTCACCCTCATATATGCATGATGAGAGATTTGAGATGCGGGGATTTATTGGAGGATAAGGGTGGATTATGGTCACCACCTTGGCCTATAATATCATGAGCACAATTCAGAGGATAAGGGGGGATTTTCTTGCCACTGATAATCATGAAGCGCACAGGGGACCGATGTGAGTGAATTATGTTTTCATGCATCACATTGAAATTTTTATCTTCTATTCTTGCTCTCATATGTATATGTCGCACTCATGATGTTCAATGAAATTACACCGCATAACTGATTGGTTGTGCTAAGGTCTATAAGTGTGAAGTGAGTTATTAATTGAAACAATAAGAAATTTACATTGTTAAGACCTAATTGCCATGATTTCATCTTATTACTTACGTGGCATATTATTTCTCCATCAAGCCATCTATTACCGAGAACTAAAAGTTAATTATATACTTGTTGTTGCATGGCCCTGAATGTGGGAATCCTAGGATTATAAATGAGTTATTGTCATGTAAGATAATTTTCCCTTGACCGGTTGTGGTATTCTAAGCATATGTTCTTATATGTATACATATGTATATCTATCTTGTTTGCCCATGTTAATGTAATTGAATTGCAATAGGATAGGACTAGCTCACTGAGTCACAACTCACACCCTAACAGTTTCAAGTACCGTTAGAGGTCGTCTACTGATTTGGCATCATTGTCGCCTTCTTGTTCAAGGTTTAGCATTTATGTGCAAAAGGTATCCGTTGGAGGGGTAACGGTTACTTCCTGCATGGTCCTCTTGTTCCGGGTCAGCATTTATGTGATTGTTTTTCTTATGTTTTGTTAGAATGTTCTGTGGTCATATAGGTCATCTAGATCTTAGGGAATGTCAATGAAAAATAATTGTTAAATGAATTTTGTAACTATTTCTTGGAAATTTTTGTTAAATGCTTCTGATGTTACGTGGAGTGCATTCTTTGACAATGAAATTTTCATTTGTATATGTTTCTTAAACCAAGTATAGTCATGAATATTTTATCCCTTGCATGTGATAAGTGTAAATTGTGATACTTGTGGTTAGAAGTTTTTTCTATGACTGTCAATTTTTTAGTTTGCATATGGTAATTACATTAAATTGTCAGTGTGTGCAAGTGAAAAACATGTGTTACATGTTCATGTTGCATGAATTATGTGAGATGACGAATGAGATGTGATGCAATGTTGATTCCACATGCAGAATGTGATTCGGGCATGCGGAATGTGATTCGGGGCCATTGAGGGACTAAAATAAAAATAAATAAATAAAACTTGGTTAGGGGTGGAACGAAAATACACCAAATGAAGCCAGTAGGCAGGGACTAATTTAGTAAACATCTGCATGACGTTAAAAGTTAAAAATAAAGTTTAAATTGCAAGGAAATTAAATGTAGACAAAATAAAGAAAAGAATTCCCTTAATTTATTATAACCTAAAGCAAAAAAATAAATAACAAGATAAATAATGAAACATAAAAGATGTGAGGGTATGATACACCTCTAGATAGGCCTGTAGGCTAGACTAATTAAAAATAGAATAATTAAGTAGGATAAGGGGAATTAAATTAGATAAATATGAAGATTAATTATAATAGGAAAAAGGATCATGTATAATAACTAAAAAGGAAGATTGAGATATCAAGAGACGCCTAATCCCAATAGATTTTAGAAGGCTAGGCCAGATAAAGATAAGGCTTGGATTATTATATACATATAATTAATAATACAAGAACTAGGATAAGTAGTTAGGGGTGAATGTAGGTAGATATAATAATAATAATAATAATAATAATAATAATAATAATAATAATAATAAAACAACTATAAAATAAAATAATTTTTTTTCAGTAGATGGATATGGAAAACAAGGAAGTTAGTGATTTAAATTGAAACCCCTATCTTAGCCGTAACAAATAATGTCTTAATAATAAATTATAAATCTTCTAGAAGCAAATAGAATTGAGTAGTTAGTGATTTAAAATATGTTTTCTAATAGACGGATAAGGGAATTAGCTAGGAGGATAATGATTTAAATTGAAACCCCACCTTAGGGGGAACCCCATCTAAATGAAAAGGAACACACGGCCATCCAAATCCCCACACACGTATACAAGATTTGAGTTAAGACCTACCTAGCCTAGGATCCTAGAAGGCTAACTCCTTCCAACCACATCACTCTTTTTCATAAACACCCAAAACCTTAAACCTTACGCCTACCACAGAAATCCTAGAAAGAACACTAAGGCCACTTGTGCACTCAATCACTAAAGTACCCCATCACTCACGCACACACACATACGCCAACCACACTTTCGCCACTAAGCTCCAAGAGAATTCTTCCAACAACCATTCGACTAAGGTAATGTTCCTAAACTCTAAAACTTAGTCTTTCACTTTAGATCTTTGAAACTTAATGAAATTTCTGAAAACTTACTTGATAAGAAAGAACTGTAACACTATTTTGGATCTTTCAAACACAAATTGTAGCCCTTCCGAGGTTAGCGAATACGACAACGTTCAAATACAAAAAGTATAGTAGAATCCAAGTGAGTGAAATAACCTCATTTTAACCAAATCTTAGCATCATTAGTGATAAAGGGTATGACGTGGGATATTCCCAAGAGTTATAGGGTGGTGATTGAATTCAGGATTATTAAATTTGGGAAATTGAATTCAAGATAATGGATTCAAGATTATGGAAATCTGGGATATTAAAATCAAAACATTATTTCAGGATGGTGTGTTAACAAACATTTTGTGCATTAAGAATAAAGGATGAGTTTTCTTGAATTTCACTTTATTTATTTACTTGTATGATGATTCAAAATCGTGGTCCCTCTTCCACGGCAAGGAGGGAAGCCTAGTTTATAGGGCGCTTTAGCCGAGGAGGGTGGAGACAATGATTCCCTCAGTAGGTTTTATAGCCCGGGTCAGGTGACTGACCCATGAGGCACCCTAACCAAAGGAATGAGGTTGTGCGTAATGGCAGAAAGTGAATTTGGTGAGCCTGGGTTATGTGTGCTCCCAAGGATAAATTGCCATTGACGAGTATTAGTTCCGTTGGTCTGATTGGATGTCTTGGTTTTTTCTAGTATATATATTTTGACTATGATTCTTGGTTGCATTCTAAACTTTGGGCATACTTGCATGACTGATGATGTATTTTGATTTTGTTAGGGTGAGGCCGAATTGCTCACTAGGTTTTTAAAATCATGCTCTCTGTGTTTCCTTTTTAAATCAGGTTGCCCCTGAAGAGTAACTGCCTGAGGAGTAGTGGACTCATTTGCAAACCTTCCCATTGGCAAGTAGGCCCTTCCTTGTTTCGGATTTGTTCTGTAGTTGTAAGGTATCTTCGGGATTTTGGGACTTTGCGAAGACCTTGATAATTAGTAGCTGAGAACTTTATAAATAACAATGGATAAACTAATTACTTTTCAAAATTTTATAATTTAAATTTGTATATTGGCAAGGCATGAATTCGTTAATTTCTATTTAACAATGAGAATGAAAATTTTCGTGATGCACATGCTTGATGAATATATGATTACATTGGTATAATTTTCCTCCATTATTGTGATTTGTCATTTGGATGGCATGGTATACTCGAATACTTATAGGACATGTTCTTTAGTATCATAACGTGATTTCTTGGAAACTGATTTTCTCTCTTCACGTAAATTACAAGTAGGCATCCTATAAGCTGCTCTTATCAATGAGTTGAAGGGTATTCCTTTACTAAAGTTATTATTATATTCATATAGAATTTTGGTAAGATAAAAGGTAACAGGTTTCTAAAAATTTGTAAAAGAAAAAAAATCTCTTTTTTTATTTTTATTTCTTTATTAAATGTATTTTGAATATTAAGGCGAATAAGATATTACCATATTTTCTAAGACTAGTTACAAGTGGATCCCACACCACTACCATAAGCTTTACCAATCCTCGCTATAAATAAACCAAACAGCCTCAAATAGCCATCAGAGTGCCAATCACCATAAGAAGGTAATATATATATATATATATATATATATAACTGTTTAATTAAACAATTCACTTATACAAAGCTTCATGAGCAACAAACAATAGTCAACATCATACACAACATTCATTAAACCCTAGGTGTTTTATTCTACTACAGAACGACTCAACCCATATCACTACAACTACGTCTACCCATCCAACACTAGAAGGGGTCGAGGACTCAAAGACTCCGCTACTCCTTATACAGAGACTCACTAGATACACCGATGACCTACAAGCATACACAGAGAGAGAGTGAGGATAAAATACCTAGTGAGAACCAAATTAAATAACTTAAAAAATAAAGGCAAACTATGTACAGCCCATAGGGATATAATCTCGATTAGTCCTACCCTTCACCATGGACCTATTCCACACACATGACCAAAGTGTATTCTGTAGGACACTAAGTTACCACAACTATGCCACAGAAGCATTTCAACATGCATATGAAAACATTCACACATATTCTCCAACATTCACCAATTTCTAAAGTTTTCACACAACACCATCCAAGTATCAATGAAATCAAGCCATCAATTATAGAAAAATACAGTATAGAATCACATCATTATATTGGATTTTTCCTCATGGCATTCACATCATTCCATCATCATGAATTATAGGTAGAAGGGCCACACAAGCTTCCTTTAAAAATTTCATGAATTATAGTAGAGAGGGCCACACAGGCTTCTTACTATGTTCTAGCTTGCATAGTCGAGATGGCCACATAGCCTTCTCGCTAGGTTTATCAATAATTACCATATGCGTATAAGTCACAACTTGAGAGGACCACGCAGCCTTTCTAGTTCATTCTTCATTTTTCCATAGTAGAGAGGGTCACACATACTTCTCTTAAAAATGTTAGTCATAGTGCGAAAGAGCTACACAACCCTTCGTACTACCACTAATACATAATCTCACCAAGGAGCCAAATAGGCTTTTCGCATAAGGTTATTAGTCACAATATGAGAGAGCTACAATGCCCTTTTTACTACCACTAATCTAGTCATAGCAATACGCCACATAGGCCTTTCATATCACATGGTTAATCATAGTGCGAAAGAGCTGCGAGGCTCATCGTACTACCACTAACCTGTCAAAATTCAATGTACCACATAGGCCTCCATTTTAACATACAATACTCATCCATGTCATATGCAGTTAATAAGGGAAGTAACACAAGGATGATTACAACACGCACAACAGAAATAGAACATTCAAAATGCAATAAGGTAATGAACTGTTCATCCACATTATGCAATACATCACATAATTCTTAATAACATAAAGTATAGCATGTCTTTCATTCACAAAATTGAAGTAGCCAAATGTCATTCCCATAATCACTCTAGGACTCTTCCACATTACATTATTTCCAGCAATTATGATCATCCATGGTATTACTAGGAAGGCGACACAACTTCCCTTTTCATTTCTCAAACATATACATAACTCATGTTCAAGCATAGCAATAAGTTCAGTATATCTGAACACAACAAGGCCACAGACCAACCAAATTCCTCGTATACGAGTCAAACTCACACGTATGGGATATTAACATGTGATAACTGATACAATCATACTTTTCATTCATAAGCCAATAGGTAGTCCCCAACTGGTAAGACTTTCATCTATTTTGCTAAGGTACTTTATTTCACATTTCCAAATACTTATAAGTACTCCTATTGTTCATCGTAATAATCATACATACAAGTGGAGGATATCAAACATGAGTAAAATTCTTAGCCTTATTTGAGAGATGCCAAACACTCACATGGAATCCAAGCCAAACATCACTGTTTCCAAGTGCTAACATCATGAGAGGAAGGTTCACGAACTCTTGGAATCAACCCCTAACCAAACATTCAAAAAGAAAGGGTTTTAAAAACCATATTTTAGGCACCCTGTCTGGCCACTACAGTGCTAAACCCACTGTTGCAGCACCCATATCAACAAACAAAACAAGCTTCACTGTGAACTGTCACTGCAACACCTAACACTAGACTAAAACTACTAATGTGGCCGCTGCAGTGCTCAGCAGTGGTGCTCCAGTGGCATACAACAGAAAGCTCCTTGAAATGCATGAAACTCACTCTAACTTAACTCCAATCCTTCCAAATTCAATCATGATGCCAACCAACTCTTAGATCAAGGTTTAGGAACATCAAAACCATGTTTTTAACAAATTAACAAAGAAGTTATATTCAAGATCATACTTTACTTTCTCCAAATTTTCTAACTTGGGTTTTCCTTCTCCTATTCATGAGTTCTCTTCCTCTAAAAAAATGAATTTTAAACACAATCTCAACCCTACAATCACCAAGAACCCACGAAGGGATGATTTAAAAACTTCAAATATCATCAAACATCAAGATTTCCTCATCTCTTTGCCTTAGGGTTTACTAAAATGAAAAAAAAAAAAAGAATAAAGAAAGCGGAACACTCACTCTAATCTCCGTCCAAGTCTCCTCCGGTGATGGAGATGGCTACCGAAGCTCAACAATCTCATAGAAAATTCCATAATCATGGGTCTAGTGGAGAGCCATGGATGAGAGAAAAAGAGAAGAGAGAAATGAGAGAGTGAAGCGTGAGGGCTTATGTTCAGGGCATAAGTTCATGTACCTTATATATATATATATATATATATATATAATATACTTGATACTGAAATTACCATTTTGCGATTCTCTCATGGAACCGGGGCCCGGGAAAATTTTGAGTATCCGATAAAAATATTTATCACACACATCATAGTCTGGCACACTAAGTCACTCTACCTAGTCCCATATCATTACTCATTTTGGAACTCTACTTTCTGTAAAATATTTTAAAAGAAATTTCCCTTTCACACAAGTCCTAAACAAGGACCCCAATACCATATCTTAACACCTTGGCCTCCACACAGTGCCCATCCATGATTTGATTTGTAAAAGAGCAACCTCAACCGAGTTTGCAGAAAGTTTTACTCACCAAAGTTGTACTCTCTTGCTGATTGCGTGCTTGTGTCACAGTTCCATATTATTCCGTCATCAACAAAAAAATGGGATGGAATATCGAGCAACATGGGTTTGCAAAAGAATGATGATACTACCACTCATAAGTATTTACATAATACAACCAACCATCCCTAAGTGACCTATAAGACTGAAGAACTTTCTAGGTACACTTTACAAAAAAAAACCCAAAAGATCTACCCAAGCAAGAGGGTAGTCAACAACAAAGTTCCGCTACTCCTTGGGCAACCACTCCTCTTTAATAGCTAGATCTAAAAATGTTAAACCACAGAGGTTGTGATTTCATCAACAACTCAGTGAGCAAGTAATTGTGCTAAATAAAAACAATTCAGGTTGAATAACATCATAAACATATGCCCCTTTGGGCGGCAAGCAAAGGGTAGACTACTAATTTGTCAAACCCTAAAACAACAAAGTCAACAGGAAATCAGTAGCTCATAATGAAAGTGAATCTATCTAATTATAATGTATTTAATCAAGTTAAGTTTCACCTCTCACCAGTTACCTCACTGTTTAAACTCCTGCCTCTACCCAACATCTTATCAACTAATTTCCCTGCTATAAACTGACATTTCATTTCAAACAATGCCTTTGACATTTTATGAAAGTCCTTGGGATTATAGACATGCCACTTTAGGCTATTTAACATAGCTCATGCGTCTTCATCTACTGATCCTTACCGTTGGTCTACTCCAAAGGTCTAGTCATTACGATGCAATAGAATTATAATAGAAAAGGAACCAAATCATTCCATTCATACATCATGTAAAAACTACATCGACTAAGCATACATGATCACATTCCACAGTTCTATAGCCACCGTGGTGTATCTTTACATTATCTATCATGGTTCTATAACCCCCATGAGTTACAATTAGTTATGCATATTTACAACTTCAGTTTCCACTAAGATTACTATCCCAACCTTAATATTTCAAATATAAAATTACCCATGAGGATGCATATATGATGTATTCAAAAAATAAGCTTAAGCAAGATCACCCACTCACAGATCTTGTATAAGATTAGAAGGACAATAGGAAAGATTGAATCGTAAGTTCGAATTGAGGATCGTAAGGTACTGTAAAATTTCATAAATAAATATAATTATATATATAAGTGCTAATATTGCAAAAATAACAAGAGTTTCACCCACAAATTACATCTAAAAGCAACCAAAATGTTAAAATTGAATAATCTCCATAGTGCATACATCAATCAATTCATAAAAGTCACAATACACAAGGTAAAAAGCATAACAATTGACCAAAAGTCACTAGACATAAACAAAAACACCTTTAAACATCAACATCATCCACATCATGCCTAGAATGATCATTATCATCCTCACTACCCTAACTATCATTAGCATCATCTGAGTCACTAAAGTCTTCATGAATCTCCAAGTCATGAATTGCGTCATGAACTTCTATGTCCTCCACCACCACCACATATTAACCCTCAAAGGTTACATCTGCTCCTTCTTCCTCTTCATCTCTTGTTCAATATCTTCTGTAATCCACTCATCATCAGAAGAAATGTTGTCCATGTCATATTGAATTCTAGCTTTTCTATCTTTTAGTTTTAGATTGTACATTATAAAAACTAAATCATTCATCTTCTTTTGGTGCAAGCAGTTCCTTCTCTTTGTGTATACATATGAAAATTAGTTTAAGTATAATATGTGAGAAAGATACAAAAAGATTAAGAAATAATGAAACATACATAAACCAAAGAATATAATTATTTATAAATTATATTACCATCTCAAAGGCACTCTAATTACGTTCATATCCAGATGAACTATAAGTCAAACTCAATATTCAAATTGTGAACCCTTGAAACTCTACACAATGATCACCCTATGAATCCCACCACTGAGCTGGAAGCTTCTTTTTTCGCATAGATTTTGCAGTGGAAATACCAAACATGTTGTAACGCCCCAGAAAATTTTGTGAAAATTTTCTTTTTATGTGGTTCATTATATGTTGGCCTGATGTAGTATATGATGGTTGTTGCTATGGTTTGTGAAACCCCTCGAGCTATGTGGTGCTTATGGTGTAGTTTATTTGTGCATTTACATGAGGTGAATTGTACATATGCATGTATATGATATTTAAAATAATGGGAAATTATATGTAGTTATGTGTTATGAGTTAGAGAGAAATAGTGTAACTTGGATAGTGGGCACGGCACCAAACTAAAAGGATGTTAAAATTTGGGGCAAAGTTATGTTTTTTGAAAATGAGTTGATAGATAGGTAATTTGGGGTGTTGGAAGTGATAATTACTAAGTATGGGGAGTAACTGGAAAAGAAAATGATTTATGTGGTCTTGGATGAAAAATATCTAAATTTGCACCTAGGCCCACACTCAATATTTGAGAAAAGATTAAGTGCAGGGAGCCAAAAGTGTAATTTTTTGAAATGCTCTCCCTACACTTAAGCAAATTAGCAACCCTCACACTCATTCTCATCTCTCTAACAATAACTCTCTCTCTTTTCTCTCTTCTCTTCTTATTCCATTGTGCTTTTGAACTCCAATCACCAAATCCTCTAAGCTTGGGCTTTCTCAATGGTTATTGGTGATTCTTTGGCCACCGATAGTCCACCATCACAATAGGACGCATCAAGATCCAAGGTAAGCACCACAATTTTGAAAATCCCCTCTCATTTTTTCATCTCAGAACCCTAGTGCTGAAACTTGGTTTTTAGGGTGATTCAAGTGTAATCTTGGTGTTTTTCCAAGATTATGTTTTCTTAATCTTACTTTCTCAATCCTTAATGTTTTAGGTGTCCAAAATGGGTTGGATGTTTGATTTTCATGGTGAAATCCATACCCATATTAAAAAAAACGAAAATGGTAAGGTTTCATGAGAGTTTGAGTTTGATTCTTGAAATTTAAGATGGAAATAAGATTTGAAATGTGTTCTTGAGGATTAATTACATTTTTGGATGGCCAAAGCATCAAGGAAATGTTTGATTTTGGGTTGGGATTGAAGGGAGATGATTAAAGGAAGAGAAAGAACAAAAAATCATGTTTTTTGGGTCCTAGTTACTATCATTTGGCACTACAGTACCACTATTGGAGGCTGCAGTGGTGACTGACAAAAAGAAAAAAGGTGTTGCTATCAGCTTGTCTTACTGCAGTGACAGAAAGTGTCGCTACAATGATGGCTCTATCACTATAGCAACGGAAATGGTTGCTACATCGATGGCTCCTGTAGCAAATTCCTTCTTTTCTATCTGAAGCCTCTTTCTCATAATTTACCATATTTTGACCTCCCTTTCTTGTGGGAATCATTAGGGGTCCTTCCTAATCTATGGTATACATCGAAATTCCTCAGGACATCACACAAATCACGGTAAAACATAAATTTGGAATTCGAGGTAAGTAGGCAACCTTGCTAACTTACTTTTCTTGAAATTCAACATAATATTTCATACTTGTATGAGCAGTTTGGAATTTGATAAGGAATGTACATGTATGAGATGATGGTATACGATATGGAAAATAGGTTTGTGAACATGTTAGAGAACTTATGTTTATATTGTGATGGAAATTGTGTATGGTTAAGATATGTGATGCATGATATTGCAATCATGCAAGTGATCATGATTATGGACTTGTATTTCATTATGTTTTGCATTATGTTGAAATTATGTGAATCGTCATGATAAAGAGTTTATGTAAATCTTGTAACATATGAGTGAACATGTTAATGATTTGTATTCCAATATTGAAAACATGTGGATGAACATATTAAGGGATTTGCATCTCGATATATGATGTATGATATCGAAATCATGTGGATAATCATGTTAATGGACTTGTATTTCATTTTCATTAAGTTGATTGACCTTGATAGCATGTAAATAATGCATACTCATCCATGATGTAAGGGTGAGACTAGGAGATTTATTGAAATCATATGGATGATCATGTTAATAGACCTGTATTTCATTTTCAGTAAGTCGACTGCCCTTGATAACATGTAAATAATGCGTAGTCATTTATGATGTGAGGGTGAGACAGGGAGATTTATTGTAGGATAAGTGTGGACGTTGGTTACCACCGAGGCCTCATGATAACGTGTGCACAATGAGTAGGATAAGGGGGGATTTATGTCTACCACTGATAGTCATTGAGTGCAAGGGGGACTGTTATAAGCAAATCACATTCATATGCATTCATGGAAATTACCATTAACTCTTATATTTCTTTGTGCTAATTTATCGATCCTTATGTGCATTGGTTGTTAAAGAAAGCATGAACATGGTTGTATTGTAACTGTAATATCCGCCAATTTTGGAATTTCATATTGGCGGTATTACGGTTGTTGTAATGAAATTTTTCATTATTTTAATGGAATTTCTGGGTAATGTTAATTTTCTATATTTAAATTATTGTTTTTGAATATTATTCATGGAGGTGGAGATAAATAATTGAACCGGGTATTTTATGGCAGGTGATATTTTTAAGAATTGGGAAAGATAAGAGGAAGAGGAAATTTCGTGGAAATAGAGTCGAGAGATAAGGAATAAAAAGAGAGTAATCATAAGGTAAAGAGAAGACCGAGTACTTATGAGGTCCAAAGAGGGACTAAAGTAAAATGAGGAACTATGTGGTATAAGAAAATACTCAAAATAGAGAAATTATGAGTTTTCCACTATCAAAGTTAACCAAGAGTTACCTAGAGGAAAAGTAGTAATTTCACCCTAGGTGGATATATATATAGACGGTCCTACCTATTTTTTTCTCATTTTTCACTTTCCTCTCTCTCTCTTCTCTCTTTCTCTCTTCCTTCTCTCTACCTTTTCTACCCAAATCTCCAACGACTTCAAAGGACCTTTCTCTGGTGGTAGGGCCAGCCATTGGAGGCCAAACAACGTAGGGAAAGCAAGGAATCAAGGTAAGGATTCCGATTCACTGAACATTTTCTCTATTTTCTAGTATATGAGGTAAAATTAAGATTCCAGCTTCGTTTCTCAATGAAAATTAGGGTTTTTAGTGTCTAAATGCTCCTTAGACATCAAGGATGAGATCCCATGAAAGAAATCATGGAAAACGGTGAAGATTTGGTCAAATCTAAGCCAAATCCGCGAAGAAAAAGGAAGGACAAAGTCGTGGCACCTCAAGTGCCATATGGGGTGCCTAAGGCACCACCCTTGTGTAGAAAAGAGAGGTCTTGGCACCCCGAGTGCCACGTGTGGTGCCTCAGGTTCCAAGCCCTTTAATTTGGACAAAAATTTTGGTAATAACCCCCTTGGTCCATTTTCAAATGGTCATAACTCCTTCATCTGGACTTCATTTTTAACAAACTCTATATCGTTGGAAAGCTCTTTGAGTCTAGTTTTCAATGGTATAAGTTTCATTTGCAAATGACTTACCAAATGATAGTTATAACCAAATGAATGACCAAAGGTTAGGGTTAGTGGTGAGGATTTTCCTTGTTTTATGTAGTTATTGATTTGGGTTGATTCCAGGTGACTTGGGAGCTTTTTTGGCATTGTCTCCTAGGACTTCTTATATGGTAAACCTTATCGGTATCAAGGTGAGTGGATGACCTTGCCATTAAGTTTTTAATAAATTATTTGGCCAAGTCAATATAAATCTCATTCACATTCACACCATAGTTGGTAAATCATCAATGAAATTTCCTAGTTAGTGGAAATAACTAGATTGAGGGATTTCATTGAATGATTGTGGGAGTTATTTTGTGGGATTTATTTTATGGAATAATGGGCTTTATGTTTAATTGTATTTGAAGTGGTGAAATGATGTGAATTGGCTGTGAGATGTCTGTATGGAAAATGAATTGCATATCATCATCTACACATTTATATTAAATATGAAAAAGAAAAAGGAAAAGAAAAGAAATGTGAAAAGCAGTGCAAGATGTGGATATATTCAAAGGTATGTGTCTTTGGAATACACTCATTGAGGGTTGGTCTTCAATGGGTAGAGAAGGGGGATAGGCCTTACATATTGCATTTGTCTACATCGCGAGAGGGAAAACTCATTGAGGCTCAGTCTTTAATGTGGTATGTGGTATCTGTCAACATTCTATCTATACACTCATATAATCCACATTTGACATGATAATCTACCTTGAAGTTAGGACTAAAGTGAATTTGAGGATTCAAATAGTAAGTTGTAGCATGCAAAGGCTTATGAAACACAAAATAAACAAAAACATTATTACGTAAAGTCATAATTCATAAGCAAACATAATTATATTTGATTTGAAGTCAAGATAATTATTTCTTTCTTATGTACCTCTTTTTAATATTCTGAAAGTTGGCTTGTATTTTTTTTCCTTAGCTCGGTCCATTTCCTCATATATAAAGCCCATAGCTGGCTTATCATCAGCATCTACCATTCAAAGCACTTCAATGAGAGGATATGCAGCCTTCAAACACAATGTTACATTCTTCCAAAACCTATTATCCATACCCATTCGTTCAACCCTTCTACTATCTTGTATAGCTGCAAACTGACTAGATTTCCATTGCCTAGAAGAAAACGTAGTCATAGGTGGCCCCTTGTCAAAAAGACAACCTAAAGTAAGGTATCAGTGGCAAATCAAGTCACAGCCTGTCTAATCAAATCATTTCCTTTTGTGAAGTGCTTCAACAAAGAAATCAACATTGTCCTTGAATATATAAAAGTGGTAATTTTGCACCCCTTTCTAATTGTCACGACCCAAATTCCTGGCACATGACCGGCACGGTGACACGAATCCTATGTCACCGTAAGCCTAATTAACAACTCTATTTTTACCCCTTTTATGTTATTCATATGAAATATTTAGCGTACATAGAGAAAAATCAGAGTTTGAAAAACAAATATATATATATATATATACATATATATATGTATATATATAATAGATTAATATTTAGGAAATAGCATTTAAATATGAATAAATATTAATTAAGGTTAGTATTAATTTAATTTAATTTAATTTATGAATGAATACTACTTAAAATAAATATATAAAAAAATATCAATTCATACAATTTTAATGTTTAAAAAAATAAATTATGATATTTCATTCATTCTCAAAGTCACGTTAACATAAATAAACCCCGTAGTTTTAAATCTCGATTTCTACCATAATTCGTATAATAAATTCTCAAAATAAATCTTCAAATTTGAATCAAATTAAATACAATAAATAAAATAGTTTAACTACCCGAGAACCTCCTAGATGTCCTAGTTGACCACAGAGCTTCCTAAACTTAACAAAAATAAAAATACTAACAATATGGGACCCACCCAACAATGGGACAGTCCAACGGCAACTACTCCTCTAGCGGGAGATTCTCCTTCACTATCTCATCTGAAAAGGAAAAATCAACGAGTGTGAGATAATAATCTCCGTGAGCGAGCCAATCCCCGCCCTAATAAAATCCGCTATGCAAAAGCAATAAAATAAAAAGTATGGGTAAAAATTATAAAATCATAAGGAAAAATACACATCAAATAATTGCAAATCAATCAGACAATTCAGACCAACGGAACTAATACTCGTCAATGGCAAAATATCCGGAAGCGCCCGTAGGCTCGTTCAACCAATCTCATCATATCCGGGAGCGCCCGTAGGCTCGCTCAACTAATTTCATCAATCTCATCAAAAATCCGCCATGACGCACAACTTCATCCTCAACGGTCAGGGTGCCCCACGGATTAAATCTGGACTTGAGGTCCTACCGAGGGAATCGTTGTCTCTACTCTCAGAGGTCAAGTTATCCTGTCACCCGAATTTTTTTTCGCTTGACATGAAAGAGGGTACTATCCCGCCCAAACACAATCAAGGTTCAAACAATTTCATATAAATCACCAAAAACAATTCATCAACATATTCGACAATATATTCATCATTATAATCGTCAATTTCTACCGGATAACTCTAAAGTATCCAAAATCATAGTATATCACATTTATCTCATGAACCATCTCTTTTCTCCTAACGTTTCCCGTTTGTAATTTCATTAACAATTAGACTATGCATAAAAGTTTCAATTTCAATATTTTGAATTTTTTTGCTTTTGAATTCTCACTTTCCCACCATGATCATTACCGATCTTTATATCCTATTACTTAAACATTTAAGATAGTATTAAAGAAGGGTTAGTTCACTCACCTGGGTTCTTTGCTGAACCATGGCATGACATTCCAAGATTCTTCGGTAATGTGCCGGATTTTCCTATCGCATGTTTGAAAGACAAACTTTGAAATTAAAACAGAAAATTATTTTATTTCAGTTTTCTGACCTCCGTGTACTGTTTCGGCCATATCTCTCAAACGGTAGGGAGTTTTCAAAAGATTTTAGATTTTCTGGAACATAGACGAAAAGAGATTTCCGTTCATAGGTAATTTGAAAATTTTGGAGTTTTCTAGAGAGAGATATAGTTGTTTTAATTTTCAGAAAAATTGTTCCAGAATTTTCGAAAATAAATGTTCTTACCTTGTTTTAATTCTTGCTATAGATGAAACCCCTTTAAGTTCTTGTTTGGGCATGGAATGTGCAGATCCTAGGACTATGTGTAGGCTGTAAAACATGATGTGGGGTTAGGGTTGTTCTTATATTTATTTCAAAAGAAACGACATTGTTAAAATGGAAGGGAAGATTATGACTTACCTTAATTTCTTCTTGCTTATTAGTTGTTAACTCCACTTGAGCTTCCCAATATTGAAAATTGAGTGTTGATGTTTAGAAAAAAAAGATTAGCCGAGAGAGTGTGCTTGTGGGAGGGATTAGTTTGGTTGAGTATGTATTTGTTCTAGGGTTTCTAACTTAGTTTAAGATAGATCAATTTAATTGTTTAAATTTAAATAGATTTTGTTATTCAAATTTTAGATTATTCTAATTAAAAATAATATGTTTAATCCAGATTTTTAAAAAAACTTTTCTTTTTCAGATTTCATATTGGGATAATTTATCCTTCAATTTAATGTCTAATTAGATTGGTTAGTTTGGATAATTATCTAATTTCCTTATTTAATCTTTTGCATTATCCTTTAACCATTGCTACTACTATTTATATTATATGTATATTATTTTGTTTGGTTAATTTTGATTTGTTTTAATTACTATTACTAATATCTATTTAATTATTCCTTATAGTCTTTCGAAATCCCCTGTTGCTATAGGATTAGTATTCTAGTTGATTAATTTATCAACTTGTATTTTTATTAATTTCTTTTTGTTCAAATTTCAAAATTCAACCTTAAACGCTCAATCTTAGATTATGTAAATCTAAGATCTTACTTCAAATGTTGGAAGGTATATTTCAGATTTTTCTTTTTCATTTGTTTTCGTAATTCATTAAATTTTTTCTTTTAGACATTTTTTGTATAAGACGATTTCTTAATTACAACTATATATTCTATAAATAATATCTAGAGTTTTAGAAATTAATTTCCATTTTCTATTTCACAACAAGGTTCCCTATAATTTTTTCCATCTATTCCTATACTTTGTACACATTTTTGCTACACCCCATAAGATTCCAAAATCTTTCATTTTAGTCCCTGCGAGTTTCAGTTTAGTCCCTGTATGGCCTAATATCACACATTGCTAGCCTACAGCCTAAAATCACATATCGAAGTATCATCACATTATACAATAATATCAAACACACATATTGCACACAAAATTTGTAATTTCAACACTTGTAAAATCAAATTCGTTATTTAAGTAGAAAATAAAATAGCGGGTATTACACTAATTATCTCTTGATGGACCTTCAGTTTCTTCTCAAAATCCTCTAACATTAAATCAATACAATGTGCTGCACAGGGAGTCCAAAAAAGTCTCTCCCTTTTCCCCATTAACATTTGTCCAACAGCTTTATAATTTGCAGCATTGTCAATGATAACTTGTACAACTTTTTCTTCTCCAACTTCTTCTATTATCTCATCTAACATTTCATAAACTTTCTCAGTAGTCTTTGAAATATCATATACATCTCTAGAACATAAAAAAAACGGTTCCCTTGGGACTATTCACAAGAAAATTAACAATTGACTTTTCCTTTTTATTAGTCTATCCATTAGACATAATAGAGCAACCTTTTTTTTAGGCCATTCTAATTTATGCTCCTCTATCAAAGACATAGTTTCCTCTACTTCTTGCTTCATAAACTTCTCCCTAATTTCATGAAAAGTAGGTGGCTTAAATCTGGGGCCATGTTTTGCAATCAATTCGCACATCTTTTCAAACTCAAGGTTTCCCACACAATTAAAAGGTATGGCACTTATGTAAAAAAAAAAAGACCAATTTGCCTATTATATCCTTTTTCAAACATTTGGTTTATGATTTGTTGTGCACTTCCACTTCCCATAACTTTTCTTTTAAAACAAGATTTTAACAAATTTTGGCTTATGTTTTTTCCTTCCCCATATTGCTTCCCTTAGTATAATCTTCCACATTATCCACACTAACACAATCATCTACATTTTCTCTTGAAAAAGATTTAAAAAAAGATGAAAAAAATAGGGTTTTCTATGACTTTTTACTATCGTCTAACTGTTATTAAGGCTTTTACTTCTATTCAATACATAATGATTGAAGCTAACTTTGGTTGGTTAATCTGATCAGTTTATCGATTAAAGCTACTCAGTTTTTGACTGGGTACAACCTAAAGTCATCATTCCATTTGGTTTGCACAACCAAAAAATTATTCCAAAAGTCTGCAAGAAGATGAAAAAAATGTGAGATTGCATCAAGAATTATGCACAAAAAAATATGTGAATATCTTCTGGTGTTGAGGGAATAGCACAAATAGATATTCAAAAAAGAATCAATCTGATTACATAAGTAAAAAAATCTTTTTTTTAATTTTCATATTCTTTCATAACATAAATATTGTTAAAAGCTTTTCAGTGTTAAAACAATATAGTTAGTGACGCTAAAATAGGCTGGCCTACCTACCATCCAGACCAGAATAAATGAAGTTTTTCAAAAAAAAAAACTACTAGTGGAGGAAGATCTCCTGGATATGAGACTAAAGAGAGAGCCAAAAAAAGGATCTTTCATTTTTTGCTGGCATTCATCATGAAACTTAGAGGTAGAAAAGCTTTGGTCGTTGTGTCACCACTATCTTTGATCTTGAGCCAAAACCATTGGCCCTAAAAAATTTTGAAGTATTGTTTAATCTCATTTTATATACATGCAATTTTAGTATTTCTTTTCCTATAATGGTGAAAGGCACTTTTGCCTCATATTTTATGCTTTTGAGAAGATCTGACACAAACAATGTTTTAAAAATTGAATTAGTCATTAAATTTGTCACGCCCTAGCCCAAGGACTGTGACCGACATGACAAGTGAGCCAATCCCTCACTGTCATCAGCATAACACCCAAGCATAACATGCACACATCCACATAGAACAAGAAACATACTCATCTAGCAACAAATACATTATTAAATTTCACAATCATAGACTTTTCCAAAATATAGATTTCATTTACCAACAAAGAGGGTTACAAAATCAATTACAACCAATATTCCTATGTTGTAAACAATTTTGGCATTACAACACAACAACCCGCAATGAATACTTAGGAACTTGGTTCCCAAAAGAACAAAGACATAAAATTACTATGATCATCACATACATCAACCTTTACCCTCTCTAAATTTTACCTAACTACAAAGCACTTCTAGAGTCATAAAAGAACATAAATATTTACATTTGAAGGGTCTCCTTAGAGAACAAAAGAAAGAGGAAGGGTGAGACTTAACTGACTCCACTACTCATAGGTGAAATCCCTTCTTCAACCTAGTTATTTTGGGAAGGAAAGAACAAAGTGAGTCAACAACTTAGTTAGATATGCAGCTCTACACTATCAAGGGATATATGTATATATATGCCAAAAAGAAAATAAGCATAAACAAGGTTAAAATAAATAGCACCTTGCAACTCAACAATAACAGCATTCACATTCAATGAAGCAAGTATACCCTCATCACTATCATTGACCCCAACCATTTCTTTCCCTATACTTCGTACATCATAACCTTCCATATGCTTCAATCTATGGGACTCGAACCCATGCCATTTGCCAAAGAATTAGCCAATAACAAGCACACACAATTTTTAACATACATACAAACTTCATGTAATAGCAACCATTAAGCACAAACAAGGCTTAACATGCCTTTCCATAATTATTACCACATGTTTATTATCAATACAATAACGTTCATAACCCAAGAAGTGATATGCACATAGAAAGTTATCAAGCACTATATTACGAATGAAATTAAATTCTCCTTGTACTAAGAAGAATAATACAAGGAATATAAGAAAGAACACACTATGAAACTTAAGTAGAGTGAGGTTGCTTACTCACTTTGGCTATGAGTTATGGGAGTGGTTTTAACTTTCCTTGAGTTATTATTTGTTGTTTAAAGCCTTCCCAGAGGACCTATTGCGTTGCCAAAAAGAAGAATGAGAAAAAGAAAGGAATGGAGAATTTTACGACACTTAGGCCTCTCTAGGGTGGCCTTTCACTCACCTTAGTGTCTAGGGTGCCAGCGTCTAGTGAGTACCCTCTCCTTTAGAAATTCACCCTTTGCACCAAATTTCCATCCCAAAGCCTCTTTTTTCTTAAATGTTCCTATGGGAGCTTCATAAATGGCCCAACTACCATCTAAGAACCTTTGTTTCATAAACATTCAAGCATACTTTAACAACACAACAATTTAGCATCAAAATCCCCAAAACTAGGGTTCATGAGTTTCCTCAAATTTATCAGCCACAAAACTACCATTTCTACATGTATAAGACCCTATTCAACATTGGAGGGCCCAAACAAACTTTTTCCCACCAATTCACAAGATTTTTTCACAAATTTAACACAATTCCACCTATGGGTTTGCAATGGTGCGAACTTTGGGAGAAAATGGAAGGGAGAATGTTTTCTTACCTTAACTCCTAGCTTGTTGATGTTGGGGAGGAATATTGGAGTGCCCAAGCAATTGGAGAAGGGTGTGAAGTTGGAGAATTTTGGATAGTGTTGGAGGTGGGTGAGTGGAGAGAGAATAGGATGTCACGCCCTAATTCGGGAATATGACCAGCACAGAGATGGATTCCATCGACCGCCATAAGCCTAACATCACACACATTCAACACACAGATTGAATGTAATAAGATGAATTTGATATGAAATAAAAATAGAATTTTCTTTCCATTACAATGTTAATTAAATCAAGATATAGCCAATATCCTCAATTAGCAAAAGCAAAATATGAAATAATTCACTAACAATCACACCACATCAATCACAATAATTATAGGTGTTCTATTCACTACAAAACAACTCGAGACCTCACCATGACCATGATCATGACCACGGCATAGTAAGGAAGTGGGAACTTTGGCATGTGTAAAAAAATTTCGCAAGTAGACGGATACTCGCATATATTCAAGACTAGAAATAACAAAAAATTTTGGAGGATGAAATTTCTTAAAAAGGGTAATACTATAATACCTGTGAAAAAAAAAAATCCCCCTGTCTTTTAATTTTCTGTGTGTCTGTGTGAATCTTGCTATTTTGTTTGCGCATGATGTTGAAAATATGGATTTCTTGTTTCATTTGTACATGAATTGTGTGGTATGGGCCAACTAAGGAGAGAAAAAAAGAGAAAAGAACGGAGGAAGAATAGAAGGAGAGGAAGAGTGACGGGAAAGAAAAGAAAGAAAGAGAAGGAGATAAGGTTAAGTGTCCTACTCCTATTAACTCATAATCTCTACGAGCCAATAGGAAAGAAACATGTGTCCTACCCCTCTAAATTCAAAAGTGTTGCAAGCACGTATGTCACCCTTAACATGCCATTTAATTGCACATATGTTGCTCGTTCGGGGGAGCAACATACATGCAACAATATAATTGCAATAATCTCACTGCAAAAATTAATGCACACTAGTAATTAAAAAAAAGAACATTTTAAAAAATTTTAAAAGGGGGATATTTGTGAAAAAAATCAGGGGATCAATCCCCCCATGAAAAAACTTACATAAAGTTTTTTATATCTTCGCTATCAAATTTTTCAATAAAAACATAGAATGTGTAAAAAATTTCTTAAAAAATCAAATATGTAATGATGAGTTAAATCAATAAATATAAAGTTATTAAAATTATATACTTGTGTTTTGATTTGATAACTATACACTGTCATATTCTAATTAGACATCTTGATAGTATATATACAAAAAACTGCATCTATAATTTTTCCATTCCGTCACTTATTCATTGTTTAATCAATGGGATGATGATAGACTATTGAATTCCTCTCTAATGACGATAAGTGGCCCATGATGGGTAACACTAACAATGGCTAGCTTATAATAGTGAGTAGATAGACCGAAAAAGAAAGAGTAGAAAAGAAAAATAAATATGATTTCTTTATTTATTTTTATTGAAATTTTCCATGAAAATTGAAATAAATTCTATATTGATGAAAAACTGAACAAATTATCTTGCAAAATGAATACCAGAAAGCCTACTTTATACAAGAAAATTTTCAAATAAAAAGAAATGAAACTTTAAAATGAAACAATAATTTCATTCAGACTTAACCTATGATTTTTTATTATAAAACCAAGAATAAAGTACAAGAAAATAAAATATTTATGATATTTTACTCTAGATTAATTACAAAAATAATATATAAAAATTAATGTTTTAAAATTAATAGAAGATATTTTAGTTATCAAATATGGGGCATTACGTCGTTGAATGTCAAAAAATATACTATAGCTGATCTCTTAGGACCAAAAAAAACTAAAATATATTTTGTAGTCGGAAGGTAGGAATTATACAATATACATTTTAAACCCTAAATTTAAAAACTTGCAGAAGAGAAAATGTATAATACTCTAAAACCCGATTGATAAATAGGTGATCTCAGGTCAGCTCATGATTACATCATGTTCAGTTAAGTAATTCAGTTCTTTTACCTTAAAATTAACCTTAACAAAGCAAATCTATTGACACCAATGTTCTACACTTAAGTTTTCCACAATATGAAAGCAGAGCCAGTGAGAAATTTCCCTCGAAGTTTAGCCTGCTAAAACAGATAATCAACAATGAGCTCCGTAATATTCTCCTTGACTGTTCTTATCAAGGGCTGTACATTGCTTCAATTTTTTTTTTTTGGTAAAAGTGGAAGATAACATTAAGAGAAGTTTACAATAGGGTTCATAAGACGAGCATTACAATACTGAAAAAGACTAGTGCATAAATATAAAGACAAAGCAACAAAATATCATCACGGTTAGTGCAGGTAGAACTGAGAGGGCTTGAAATGGTGGTTCCAAAAAGATTTTTTGAGTTTCCTGTGGTCGTTTTGCTTTCTTAGCCAAAATGTCCGCACATTGGTTAATGGTTTTTGGAATTTTCTTGATCTTATATTGCACTAGCGAATGAAGAAGGGACCTACAGATAGAAATAAGGATGGCCAGTGGGTGAAGATCATTTGTATCAATTGTAAGTAGATTATACACAATTTTACTATCAGTTTCTATTTCCAATTGCCTGATGTCAATGGAGGTTGCTAGAGACAGTCTATATACATGGCCCATGCCTCTGCCAATGCTGCTGATCCCATACCTACATATTTTGAGCTTCCTATAATCCAAGTTCCATTTTTAGATCTAATGATACCTGCAACTACTCTTTTGACATGTTTCGCAGAACCATCAATGTTGAGTTTACACCAACCATATTTCGGTTTAAGCCATGAATTAGAAATATTTTGAGAATCTACATTCAGATGGAAATTTGATTTGAGTTGGGAGAAAAAGACCAAAATTATGCTGCTTTGAACAGACCCGGTTTATGAAAAAAGAATTCGGCACCATTTGAGATTTGAAGATTGTCATTTCTCCTGAGCCAAATGCCACGGATAAAATATAGGAAGAGAGTGTGCCAAGGTATTGAGTGGTGACTTCATTATGTTCCGTAGAATTTTTTATCAACAAGAAGTTTTGATGTTGGATAAGACAGGAGAGTCAAATTGGTTTGACATGTATGCAATCTCATAGTATATGGAGGTGAGTTTCAGGTTCAGAAAGGCAAAGTGGGCAGAGGTTGTTATTGACAATTTTTTCTTTTTCTAGTTTACAATTAGTTGGAAGACCTGTGACAAAGGATTGCCAAAGAAAGAACTATCCTTGAGGGTGACACCATGTCTTCCATATCCAATTAAAGTTTTATTTTCCATGATTTGAGAGTATTTTCATTTTCTGGGATCTGATTAATGACATGAAGGCAAGCTAATTTAGAGGTGAATTTTCTATTTTTTGGTTGGATTCCAGATCAGTTTATCTGTTTGGGGGATATTATGAAGGGGCAAAGGTTATGAAAGGATTTCCAAGCGTAAGCAAATGGGAATGCAAAAAAGTAGGTTGTTGAGGCTCCATTGATTAAAAGTCTGATTATTTATAATAATGGTGCTGACTTTTCTTTCTTCCTCAAGCGTTGGGAGCGGGCCTATAAGTTGTTTCCTTAGTGGTGACTAAGCCCATTGTCATACCAGAGGTAAATTTTTTTCACCAGTCCTGAGAAGCCATCTAACACGTTTTAAATAAAGGTAGAGTTTTCTTTTTCTTTTTTTTATAGCTCTATAAGTATGCGATATATTTGAAGTTCTTTTGTGTTGCAAAGAGCCATATTTGTTTATGAAGACAAGGTTACGCTACACTTCCATATCATATTTAAGAAAAGGACATTATTTTGGTGATACCTAAACCTTCTACTGACTTGGGAGTGCATATAACAGAATGATATTTCCTGGTGTTGCTATCATGCCCTCAAAAGAAGTATCTCATTTTCTTATTAATTTTATTACGAGTCTCAGTGGGGAGGATGAAAGATTTCATAGTATAACTTAAAGAGATTTGAAATCGTTGAATTCAAAAGTTGTAATCTACCCGCTTTCAAGATGAGTTTATCCTTCCAACCTTGCAATTTTTTTCTATTTATCTAGAACAAAATTGAAATCGGAATTTTTATATGTTGGTTTCAAGGGGTATCCTAAATAATTTCCCAAACAAGAAGCAATTTTTATGTTCAGAATATTTTGGAAAATTCGAGAACCAAGTTCTAGACTTTTCAAAGTTAATTCATTCCACTATTCTTACAGAAAATCCTAAGGACATCAAGCATGTGCTTCATTTCATTTTAACAAAAATGTGTCGTACTATATTTTAACCAAATTACATAGAGCATATCAACAGATCAAAAGATGCAATCACAATTAGATACATCCTTATTCCTTAATATAGACAGAAGAGTATAGATGTCATCAGCAAACAGCAGGACTACTATATCTTTTAAGTTTGGGCAATTTCATGCACTAAGCGTCAGAGAGATAATAGAAGAGAGCTTGAACTTGCGGACTTTAGATGCGTTTTCAGGCTGAAAGATGATCTCAGTACTTGATCTTACATTTACTTCTTTCCACTCAGGTGCTGATGCCCCTTCAGTTCTATAGTCACGCTCGACATACAAGACTTGAAGCCTGGAAGGGGCTGCAAACCGACGACAGATGTTGATTGAAGAAAACAATACAACAATTAAAATTATAATCTCACTGAAGAGAACAAGAATCACAGGAAAATATTTTAATTATATACTTGACAACGTAGCATTCACAATCTTCATTACTAGATAAGATATGTTTTCTGCCAATAAGATTACCTAATCCAAACATGCTTGTCTGTTGAATTGTCATACGCGAAACTTTTGATCTTCTAATATTTCTCAAAGCCTGGATGTCTTCTTGCTTGCCTTTAAATTCCAGGAACTCCCCCAGTATATATTTATTACCTTTGAGTTCCAACCTGCAAGCCAAACAATTTCTTCAGTTTTAGTGGACATTGACTTATGTTTTGAAGATATCCAATGATGCCAATAATGGTCTAAGAAAGCACTGTCGTATATTTCGTAATATTATGTGGAATTGAAGTCCTATATCAGATAAGGAAAGATGTGTGTAAAGGCATTTAAGAGAAATCTTATGTGACAAACCCCTTTTGATTCAAAACCTTGTCCAATAACTCTCAGTTAACTATGTCATAAGCTTTTTCAAAATCCAACTTGAAAACCAGAGCCTTTTGCTTCCTATGCTTGAGATCCTCAACTAATGCATTGGCTACTAGATTAGCATCTAAAATTTGTCCCTTAGCAATAAAAGCACTTTAGTTCTCAGAGATAGTGTTCGCAAGCACCTCACCCAATCTCACTAAAAGAACCTTGGCTATAATCTTATAGACACTAATGACCAAATTAATAAGCTTACAATCTCACCTTTATTTACTTATCAATTTTGGGGACAAGACTTATGAAGGTAGAAATTTTTTTTTTAATCGAAAAAGAAATATTATTAAGGGAGAGAGAAGGAAACAAAGAAAAAAGAAAACAAAATAACAAAAGGAGGACTAATATCCTCCTAGAAAAACAAAAGACAAGAACAAGCCAAACCAAGAGCCTGAAAGCTACTTTAATACAACAAAGCCCTCCAATCCCTAAGAGCATCTTCGAAGGACACCCCACGCATTGGCCAAAACCCAAAGAATGGCAACGAAGCGAATTCTATCCCACAACATAAGAGGAGGAAAGACTCACTGCTTAAAGACTCAGCATTTCTTTCCATCCAAAGACACTACACTGTTGCAAGCATAGCCGCTTTCTGCAAAACCTTATTCTCCTTTCTCAAACCGAAGCCCAAAAAATTAGTGGCGAAGAAAGAACCAAGGTCATTCGAGCAAACCCAACTCTCCTAAGAGATTAAATAACCTATCCCAAAAATCCCAAACCACCTGACAATGTAAGAATAAGTGACTATTCGTCTCTGAGTTCCTCAAACACAAACGCAAATATCAGGAGATAAAGCCATAGAAAGCTGCCTAATCTGACGTAGATCATTAGTATTAATTTTATTGAGTATTGCAGTCCAGACAAAGGCCTTCACCTTAGAAGGTACCTTCACTTTCCAAAACGAATTTTTAAAAGGCACCCAAACAAGAGGGCTACAAATCAAGAAATTATAAAAAGAAGCACAGGAATAAGAGCCCGATGAATCCAAATTCCATAGCCTTCTATCAAGGAATGAAGAAATGCAGAACAGATCCAAAATGTCCAGCAATAAAGTAAGATCTCCCATAAGTCTTTCATTAATATTTCTGGAGAAGTGAAAATTCCAAGAAAAATAGTCCCCTTGAGAACATAAAAAAAAGCACTAATGGGGGGTTCATGCAAAGAAGACAAGGAATAAAGGTAGAATTTATACTCGTGGTGACCCGAACATTATGGTAGATTCTACAAACACTTTCATCAAATCAACTTTCGCTACAAACTAGCAAGATTGGGAAAAAACCATATTAAAGTCATTAGGCCTAGAGCCTTCTACTCCATCTTCCAAATAGTCTTCCTCCTCAAAAGGCCTTTCAACCACCTATCTCTCGTACTATCTAGTTGAGAGAATCTAGCCCCTCAAGAAAAGGCTTCTCATGCACATTCTCAGTAAAAACTCCTTATAGAACCTGGTCACCTCCTTCGAGATTACCCCATTCCTAAAAGCTCTACCTCCAGCCACTTTCAACTCTTTGATAAAGCTCCTCCTCCTATTCCCATTTACTACCTTATGAAAAAAATTGTTTACATCTCCCTCCCTAGACCATTTGTTTCTACACTTTTGTCACCAACTCATCTCCTCTCTCTTACTAATCTCGTCCAGATCATTCCTAAGGGTCACCTAACTGGGCAAACAGATGCTCCTTTAAACCACCTTCACCATCTAACTTGTCTAAGGCCTCCAACTACTTAAGAATTTCCATCTTTTGAACCTTAATATCCCCAAAAATTTCCAAATTCCACGCTTTCAATTTTTCCTCCACATATTTCAATTTCTTCATAAACCTATACCCTTCCCAACCTAACCGAACAATCAACCAACTCTTCACAGTACTCAACCTTCACCGCTGCTTGAATGTGGGTAGCAAATGACTTTGAAGCCCTAGCATCAACAAGACACAATCAATGAGATGAAGCGGAGACAAACCATGAATGCTCTCAAGAGGCCTCCTATTTGTGGTTCTAGTCCCATTAACAAAATCATTCTATGGGATTCTAATTTATTCTGTTATTTTGATTGATTTGTTTGCTTTCTTGTAAATATTTAGTCTTTGATTTGTTTCCTCTTTTGTTATCATGATTGATTAGAATTAATTTGTATTCATTAGGGTTGATTATTTCCTTTCTTATTGCCCTAGTTAGGTGTATATAAACCCTAGACCTCTCTTGTAAAATTCAGACTTTGAGTGAATAATATTTCACAACTCTTCACATTCTTAAGTTTTCTCCTAACAGTTTGAATGTTTAGGTTGAATTGATTCTTGACACAAATCAAGACAAGCCAAGCAAACATCTAACAAGGCAACTCAATTAGCTAGTAAATGGATTGACTCATTGACATCCCTAAATCAATGTTTTGTCATCCCATCATCAACAGTATCCAATCACATAAATTACTTTAAGAATTTAAAAGAAATAATGGAATTTAAGAATTTAAGCAAGGATTAATCAAAAAAAGATGGCAACTAACCTGTCCCAAATTGGAGCAGTGCTAAGGATAGAGTCAAGATTCTGTTGTACTGATCCTTGCATCTCTTTCTTTCGCCCACCGAAGGCACTCTTCATCCAACCAGAGAACATATTCATTGGTCCCGGCTTCAGTTGTACCCATTGCTCATAGGTAATAACTTCAGATGGAAAACTAGATGCCGAAAAAGTACTGCAATACAGAGATAACCATCAACTTCAACATACAGTACCAGAAAATAAATAAGAAATCAAGAGATTAATAGTTGTTTCTGATCAGAGCAAAATAATTTATGTCTTCTCCTGTCATAATTGCAATAAATTTCTGATCAAATCAAGCACATGCAAGCAATCCCTTCATTACACTTCCAACCCAAACAACTAGAAATTACACCGTTATTTTCTCCAATTCTTGCAGAGAACTACCAAAACATAGAATACAAGACCATATGTACAGTATAGCAATAACAAGTAAACATATGAAGCCAAATTTGGGAAACTTCAAACGTTTCCTTGATGCAGAAGAAACTTCACATCAAATTGTGAAAATCACTTGCAATCTCTTCCGAGAAAATATCACAAAAAATTTACATTACTAAGACACCATATAAGCCCTGATTTTGTCCAAAGTGATGTTTTACTCAATATTAAGGAACCTATAAATGCAACTCGAAAATTTTTACAGCTTCCACTTAAAGGAGAGTATTAAAAGGAATCAAGAATTTAGAGAAGTCTTGTATTTTGAAAAAAGGGTATACCTATCAGTGGTAAGAATTTTAAGTTATAACAAACATATGTATAAATTATAATTTATACAAATATTTGTTTTTTGGATGAGAAAAAAATTTATTGACTAAGAGAAAGAAATAGATAATTACAGAGCAGTGCTTAACAGAGGACAAGTAGTCCTTCCGAAATTAGTAGGAGAAAGAGCTTTTATTCACTATGCATGTAATACCCGTGGATCTTGTGTATATGTACATGTTGTTTGGCTTGTATGTATGTGTACTGAAATGAGAATGTATTATTTTTTTTGATAAAAAAAGAAATATTATTAAGGAGAAAAGAGAGAAATGAAATATGTTGTGCAAAAAACATGGAAATGTGATGATTATATATGTGTATGAGTGACTGATGTTTTACATATGTTGTGGGAAGCTGTATGTGTACTTGAGCCCTTTTGAGGGACTAAAATGAAATAAAAGTGAAAATGTGATGCCCATGTAAAATGAGGAGAAAATGAGAAAAATCTGAAAATAATTCAATGAATGAGTGACAAATTGTATGGCGGTGATTGTGTGCTGTGGGTTGTTTGTGTAACATTTGTATTGGGAGTTTCTGGGTTTGCCCCTAGCGTTAGCCCTTGTCCTTCTTTAATCACGAGGGCAATTTGGTCAAAGTGCCACATATACATACTTTAATACCTATGGTTTTGAGGTGGTTTAGTCGATAAAATATCTTACTAATTGAATGGGCAAAATTTTGAGGACCGGATTGAGAACTTTTTCTTTTATCAATTAATTGTAAAATTTTTTGAATACTTGCGTGGGTATTTCCATTGTGCATACACATTTGTGCGTGTACGGAGGGTTGGGTATTATGCAGAGATACCGCGTTGAGTTATGGCATTTGGGCCCTTGTGTAGGGACCAAAGTGAAGAAATGTGAAAATTCATGTGATAGAAGTGAATTGTTGTAAATTTTTGAATTGTGATGGTTGAGATGGTCATGAGATTGTGGATAGGGAAGAAGTGTGTATTGGGTAATAGTAGATATACCAAGTTATCGCTGCAACCCCCAAGATATTATTACAGCGAGGGATGAACAAAAGTCTAGAACTCTGATTCAAAATTATCTTGATTCATCCCCCCGTGAGGAATTGCCAAAACATTTGACTCTTCACCCATTCCAATATAAAGGATTAGTCAATCAAATAATAGATAGTAAATGGGTTGGTTTGAAAATAAATGAATTGCTAGTTGTAGAATATTATTCTCGTCAAACTTAAACCTAACTAAAATAACAAGGGTTCGGAAAATTTTTAAAAGTTATGTTTTAAAAGAGTCCAATATGTGCTTGGACCTAAAAGTGAGTTGTGGGTGGACTAAAGGACAAAACGGTAAATTTAAACTTATGGTATAAATAAGGAAACACACTTCAACCCTCATTTTTTGCCTCTCACGTCCATCTCTCTCCCCCTTCTAGCCGTGCTTCTTCCTCCTCCTTCCCTTGTACATGATACAGTGTATGCAACTTGAAACCTCTATTTGTAACATTCTTGTTTTGTTGTGATGATGAGAATGAAATCAAATAGGGACATGATTATGCAAAGATTAACTTGTTAATGAAAAGCATGAACCTCTTGAATTTGAAATTGGCTTTATATATACGTATATTCCTTATTTGAACGAGTTATTACACGATGTTGCTTGCGGTTGATTTTAGGTTGGTGATCAGTTAAGGCTTACGGTAGTGAGGTTGGGCTCACTCACCGTACTGGTCACGTGTCCAGATTTGGGGGCGTGACAATGCAAAAACATGTCAGTTAAAATTATGTTACAAACTGCTGTCCAAATTTCAGCTTAAAGGGAACTTAGATTTCCATTTGGTCTTGTCACAAAGAAACTTGTCCCAAGTCCCTACTAAGAGGATGAAAAAGAAAATGAAGATAAAATTTACAAGAATAAAAACCAAAAGAATCAACTATCCAAATTCTACTAATTGGATTGGCAGAAAGAGGTTTGGAATCTTAGCGAACAGGTTAATACAAACTCCTCCTCTCACCAAGACACAAAAGTGGAAATTCCAAGAATTTGAGCTTTTGGGTCAAACAAGAGTTCTGAACGGGAACGTTATGCAAATCAGGAAGATTTGGAAAGCTTTCCTTAAAAGAGAATGACCCATATATCTCCCCCAAAATCAGATTGCTACAGTATCACCCAAAACAGACAATCTTAGAGAAAGAACTGGTCAAAAAGTGCCATAAACCTCCTGGCACAAGTGAGCAGTATGCCTGGATGGTATTCTGCCCATGTTGATATAAAATATGCCTACTATGTATTACATGATTCCATAAAGAAATAGATTCATTACTCTAGATCAAAACACCATAGCCATTTATAGTGGTCTAGGCTTTATAAATGCTTGACCAACAAAATTAGAAAATGAACCAAGAAAATTATTAGTGCAAAAAGCAGTTCAAGATTGTGGGCTAATGTTAAGATTTAAAGCAAGTTTCCCCACACATTCACAAAAGTTATTTTTATTGCAACATCCAGAAAAGAAAGCATTTTCCATATACAGAAGCTATAGTTTACTCATTAAAGAATGCAATCAATAACAATTCTTTGCATTATGTAATAGTATTTCTGTCATGTTGAAGTTAATGAGTTTCAAAAAGCACATAAGTTCACTGCCAAAAAAAAACAAAAAAAAAGGAGAGTAATTTCTCAAATATTGAAAGACAAAGACATTACTTTTAGTAACAACACGAAGAGAATCAGAAGCATACCATAATTTAGGATTAGGGAGTATAACTTTACAAGATAAGTATCCTTCAGGCGGAGTAACTCCTCTTTGTTCAAAATATGATTCAAGGATAGATGCTTTCTTTCTAGCTTCAGCCACCTGGATGAAAATTAGAGAGGAGAGAGAGAGATAGAGGATAAGAGAGTAAGACTATCAATCGATGTTCTTCTACCCATTTTACAGATATTAAAAACTTGAACACTGACTGATATGGGAGCCAAATCTACTTTTAGAACAATTACATGATTCTCCCACTTCTTAGTAAACCTAAAGAATACATAAACACATAAGCTGATTCTCATTAAACTTATTGAGTAGCATCCACTGCACAGGAAGATTTATGCTGGCGATGAGGGAGACACTGAACCTGAAAAGTGATTATGGTAAGTCTCACGGGTCAGTCGTTGATGCAGGGGGAAAACTTAAAGTAATGCCACTCCGATGATTGTGGGGGAGGGGGCCATCAGTAGAGACCACAGTCGTCAACAGAGAAGGTTTGATCTCCCTATTTTATCTGGAGAAGACCCAGTTGGTTTGATTTTTAGAGCTGAAAGGTACTTTGCTGTGACTTGGATTGTTGATGAAGAGAAGATGTACTCTAATTCCGCATGAATGGATAGTAGGGCCCAGAATTGGTTGCAGTGGATGGAGGCTAGTTCTCCTATACACAGCTGGCCTTTTCAAACTTCTAAGTGCTATTAATGGAGATGTTTTGATCATCACAGGAGGGTTAGTACCCATGAAGAGCTCTTGTCCCTCAAACAATGAGGATTGTAGCCAAGTATGAAGAGCAGTTCAAATTTCTATCAGGCCACTGAGATATATGCCAGAAAAATTTTGATGAGAGCTTTTATAAAGCACAGTGGAGGAAGAGAATGATAGCAAGCAACACTGATTCTTATTGAAAATAAAGATTCACAGCAGCAAAGATGAAAAGAAAACAGAAAACAGTAACCAAAATCAGAGCAAATGTTAGGATACTAAGATGGTTGTTATAGTTGTTATAGTTAGTTATATGGTTAAGGAGTAATTAGGATATTATTAGTGGATGAGTTTCTTATAAATAGGAAAATGGGAATGCCTGAAGGGGGAGAGGGAGTAGTTATTTTGTAAGGTTGGCTTTGGTAAGGTCTAGAGACTTACCATTGAGGGAGAGTCCTTGACTCTAGGAGATTTGATCTGTGAAAATTATCTTTGTCTTGTCATTCTTGTAGTTCTTAATTTTGTATTTTCATCTACTAATAAATAATATCTTGTTCTTTCTTTAATTCTTCTTTAATTAAGTCTTGGGGTCTCATCAATTGGTTCGACCTGCCGGATTAGTGTTTTTTGGAGGAAGAGCCTATGACACGCAAGATGGCGAGCAGAATCAACATGGTGGAAGAAAGATTGGAAAGATTAGAAGCCAGCGTGGAAGAGAAATTTGAAGAGATAAAAGGGCTGTTAAAAAGACTATTGGAGAAAAGAGACGATGAGTCAATCTGTAAATAGTAATGGAGCCCAAGATCGACTTAAACCGGAACAAAACCCAACCACGATGGAATCTATTAGCAAGGATGGGGAGAAAGATCTGTTCAAGGGAAAGAGAGGATTTGAAGAAGTAAATCCGAATGAAGGAGGAGATGTCGTTTCTTCTGAGCCACGGATTCAATCACAGAAGGAAGCGATTAATTTAAATGGAAAGGCGAACAAGAAGCCGGTGGGTGAAGCTTGTGTGTTTTCGCCTCTTAGACGTGAAGATGATATCGCCAACGCCATCTGGGGAAAAGAAGTCGGTTGGAGAACGGGTAACCCAACGTTGCAGTATGAAGATGGTGAACCCGACGTGAAAGGAGTTGGACGATGGAGGAATGGGTCGGGTTTGAGGGTGCAAACCATGGGTGAAAATCGTGGAGTTTTTGGGCAGGTCCAAACCCAAATACATGGGGTCAGTATGGGCCAAGCCAACACTTTACTGGTTACGAAGAGGAATCAGGGTCAGAACACTCAATCATCTGTTTCGCAACCTCAAAGCACTCAATCATCATCATCTTTGACGCCATCGATGCTGAGGAAGCATGACGTAGAGCGACAAACTATTATTGAGAAAAATAGAGACGTGAAACATTCTTTGTGTTCGGAGGTGTTGGATCGTAAGGCGCGAAGGCAGTATTTTAGGCCACGCAACACCGGCAGACCACCACCCGCGACAACGACACAGGTGACGCCGGCCACCGCACATGAACCACAGACGAAAGCGTCTGAGGTGGACCAAGGAGGAGAGAACGACAAAGAACAGAAAGTAATTGTGGACAAGAAGAGCAGAGGTGTGCGACATCTATCTTGTACTTCGAAGGTTTTTGTTTCGTCTCAGGCGAGAAACGGCAGGGGGTCTTCAGCGAAGCGGTCTGAGGGAAATAGGAGAGGAAACGGTAGGAAGAACACACGACGTTGGACCAGGCACGTTATGGGCTCGGGAGCTCTGCCATCTAGCGTTCTATCAGTGGCAAATATTACCGAAGGGTCGTCGGTAGTAAAGAGGGAGAGAAAGAACGACAGCAAGCGACAGAGCAATCCAGTCAAGAACAGAGGAATACGGCACTTTGCTTTCTCAGGGCCCGTGGAAAGAAAATCAAAGGGAAGCAGACTGGAAATAAAAACATGGGCATGGGTTAATCCTACCCGACTCGACTCTTCGGTTAACCCGACCCAGTCACTGGGGTTTCAGTCAACTTTGGGTCCAAGTGCAACAGAAAAGGCCCATTACCTCTGGATATGTCCCTTGCTGAGAAAAGAAGGAATAGGTGAAATTAAAAAAAAAAAAAAAAAGAGAAAATTGCAGACAGCCTTGGGGACAAGGCTGATTTTATGGGGGGAGTAATGTTAGGATACTAAGATGGTTGTTATAGTTGTTATAGTTAGTTATATGGTTAAGGAGTAATTAGGATATTATTAGTAGATGAGTTTCTTATAAATAGAAAAATGGGAATGCCTGAAGGGGGAGAGGGAGTAGTTATTTTGTAAGGTTGGCTTTGGTAAGGTCTAGAGACTTACCATTGAGGGAGAGTCCTTGACTCTAGGAGATTTGATCTGTGAAAATTATCTTTGTCTTGCCATTCTTGTAGTTCTTAATTTTGTATTTTCATCTACTAATAAATATCTTGTTCTTTCTTTAATTCTTCTTTAATTAAGTCTTGGGGTCTCATCAGCAAAGCTCCTACAGAACCTCCCATGGAGTATTCTGTCGTCAACATCCACAAAGTTCTAACTGCCTGACCTTCTCTCTCCCCTGCTCTCCCCTTTTACGTGCTACAGGCACCCCCCTCCACAATAACTAACTTCTCCAGCTCAGCATATTCCCCCATCCTATTTCTTCTTGTGTACACTTTCCATTGTCTGGGCTTAACATCAGAATTTGGGCGAACTAATAATGGGTCATTCAGCCCATCATTGAAGGTCCCAGGTCCATCAATACCCCCATTGTTACCAACAGCCTTGTCCTCAAGGCTGAAATGAGGAAATTGGTTCCTAAAGTAAGGTTCTTCCTCCCATGTTGCATCAGTATCTGCCATGCCTTGCCATTGGATCAAAAGTTCCCAAATTTGGACCCCATTCAGCAGAAAAGAACAATAGCCCAACACCTGTTGTGGCTCCACAGAAGAATCTACAGCCATATTAGTAGGTAAAGTAGGAGTATTGGTATAATCACCCACTGCTTTCTTTAATAAAGAAGCATGAAAGACTGGATGAACCTTGGAAGTCACTGGAAGATCAAGTTTAAAAGCAACCTCTCCAATTTTTTTAACAATCCAAAAAGGGTCATAATATCTTGGTGCCAACTTTGCAAAAACTCTATGTTCCACAAAAGTTTGACGATGGGGACGCAATTTAAGGAAGACACAACCACCCACAGTGAAGTTTCGTAATTTATGTTTAGTGTCTGCATACTTTTTCATCAACTCCTGAGCATGGGACAGATTATACTTCAATTGTCTAAGTGCTTCAGATCTATCTTTCAGCTCCTGTACTACGACATCAACTTTTGTCTCAATTGAATTGAACATAACCACAGTAGGAGGTTTCCTTCCTTAGACAACTTCCTTGAGTTGTTCCAATGGATGAATGAAATGTTGTGTTGTACCAAAACTCAGCCCAAGGCAGCCAAATAAACCAATTTCGAGGATGTTCTGAAGCAAAACAGCGAAGATAAGTCTCAAGACAGCGATTTACCACTTCGGTGTGCCCGTCCGTTTCCGGATTATAAGCGGAACTCAACTTCAAAACCGTCTCCTGCAATCAAAACAATTCCTGCAAAATACACTGATGAAGATAGGGTCCCTATCCCTCAACAAGGAATGTGGGATACCATGAAGGCGAACTATTTCTTTAATAAAAACAGCAGCAATATTTTTGGCAATATACGGGTGTTTTAAAAGAATAAAATGGGAATATTTAGAGAGCCTATCCACCACAACCAAAAAATTGCATCATATCCTCTGGACTTAGGCAAACCAGTAATAAAATCAAGAGAAACATCTTCCCACACTTGACTTGGAATTGGCATGGGCAGTAGTAACCCACTAGGAGTAGTAGCTTCATACTTTTGTCTTTGACATGTATCACACTGCTGCACAAAAATCTTGACAGAATTTTTCTTGCCCACCCAATACAAATTTTCAGCAATTCTTCTATAGGTCCTTAGGAAACCCAAATGACCACCCATTGGTGTGGAGTGAAATTCCTTCAATAATTCAGAAATTAAGAAGAATTAGCAGAAATGACTAACCTTCCCTTGTACAGTAGCACACCACGGTGGAGAGAAAAATTGGGTTTAGAATTTTCATCCTTTTGCAAAGCTGAAATAATTTGCTATAAATATTCATCCTTATCCACCTCCTCTTGAAGAAGCCTCCCTTGAAGCCAAACAAAATTAGAAACAATAGTAGTCAATTCTCCACCTTCATGAATAGATAAGGCATCTACAGCCTTATCCTTCCCAGGCTTATAAATAACATCAAAACGAAAACCCAACAATTTAGCAAGCCAATTCTGCTGGTCACAAGATACCACTCTTTGCTACAAAAAATCTTTCAAACTTCTTTGGTCCGTATACACAATAAATCTCCTGCCCATTAGGTAGTAACGCCAATATTGGATAGCTAATACCACTGCCATTAATTATTTTTCATAGATTGATTTAGAAAGATGAGAATCAGAGATTGCCTTACTGTAAAAAGCACTTGGTCACCCTTGTTCCATCAAAATAGCTCAAAAACCCTTGCCCGAAGCATCACATTCAAATTCAAAAAGTTGGGAAAAATCTGGTAGTGATAAGACCAGAGCCGAAGTGATAGCCTTCTTTAATGATTCAAAAGCCCCCTGAGCTTCTTCAGTCCAAAAGAATTCCCCCTTGTTTGTTAACTGAGTCAAATGCCAAGCCATTTTCCTATAACTAGCTATAAACTTGCGATAATAGACCGTAAGACCCAAGAATCCTCGCACCCCTTTAAAATGAGATGTTACTAGCCATTCAAGGACACTTTTAACCTTAGCTGGGTCAACCTCCACTCAATAACAACAACAACAACAAAGCCTTATCCCATTAAGTGGGGTCGGCTACATGGATTGCACGACGCCATTGAGCTCTATTAATTACCAACTCTTTAGGTATCTCATTTACTAGAAGATCATGTTCAATAACTTCTCTAAGTATCCTTCTCAGTCTTCCTCGACCTTTTTTCACATGAATCCAAACTATCTGCTCAACCCTCCTTACTAGCGCTTCTAACGGTCCCAAACCACCTTAAACGATTTTCAACTATTTTTTCCTCAATAGGTGCCACTCCAACTCTACTTCATATACAATCATTATGGATCATATCTCTTCTTCTATGACCATACATCCATCGCAACATCCTCATTTACGCTACCCCAATTTTTTGTTTTTATTGTCCTTTCATTGCCCAACATTCGCTCTCATATAAAATTGCTGATATTTTAACAGTACGATAAAACTTTCCTTTAAGCTTATTAGGTACTTTCCGATCACAAATAACTCCTGATGCCATTCTCCACTTCAACCACCCAGCTTATATCCTATGTGCCACATCTCCAATAATTTCGCCGTCATCTTATATAACTGATCCCAGATACCTAAACTTTGACACTTGTGATACAACCTGATCTACAATTTTAACCTTCAACTCATTTCTAGCTTGTCGCTTGTTAAACTTACAATGCATATATTCTGTCTTACTCCTACTCAGACGAAAACCCTTCGATTCCAAAATAGCTCTCCATAACTCGAATTTATAATTAATCTCTTTCCTTGACTCTGCCATGAGAACAATATCATCTGCAAAAAGCATACATTTGGGGATTTCTTCTTAGATGTGTTTGGTTAGAACATCTAAAACCAAGTCAAACAAATAAGGGCTCAAAAATGATCTCTGATGTAGGCCAATTTTAATAGGAAAGTCTCTTGTCTCCCCTCCAAACATTCTCATACTAGTTGTAGGCCCCTCATACATATCTTTTATAGCTCTAATATACGCAACCCGTACACCTTTCTTTTCCATGACTTACCACAGCACCTCTCTTGATACTCGATCATAAACTTTTTCTAAATCAATAAAAGCTATATGCAAGTCTTTTTGTTTACTCTGATACCTTTCCATCAACCCTCTTAGTAGATAAATAGCTTCCATAGTAGACCCCCTTGACATGAATTCATATTGATTTTCAGAAATACTCGTCTCAATTCTTAACCTATGTTCAATCACTCTTTCCCATAATTTCATAGTATGACTCATAAGCTTAATCTCTCGGTAGTTTGCGCAGTTCTGGATGTCCCCTTTGTTTTTGTATATAGGCACTAAAGTGCTTCTTCTCTATATTTCAAGCATTTTCTTGGACCTTAAAATCTTATTAAAGAGTTTAGTTAGCCAAATAGTACCCTCCTCTCTTAAAACACTTCCAAACTCCTCTATCAAAAATTATGTGACCAAGGAATTCTACCTGTGGTCTGCCAAAACAGCAATTCTTTGGATTGGCTACAAAATGATGCTGCTATAATGTTTGTAGGACAATGGAGAGATAAGCCAAATGAGTTGACCAATCCTTATTGAACACTAATGTCATAAAAAAAAAAAAACTAACACAAATCTCAAATATGGCTTGAAGATAAAATTCATAGCCGCTTGAAACGTTATCGAAGCATTCATGAGGCTAAAAGGCATCACGAGAAATTTGTAATGGCCTTCAGAAGTGCGAAAAGCCGTCTTACCCACATCTTTCTCATGCATCTGAATCTGATGATAACCCGACTTGAGGTCCAATTTAGAGAAATAACAAGTGTCATGAAGTTCATCAAGCAACTCATCCACTATTGCAATATGGAATTTGTCTTGAACAGTAGCTTTGTTCAAAGCCCTGTAGTCCACACACATCCTCTAGGAAGCATCCTTCTTCTTATCTAAAATTACAGGACTAGAAATGGACTAGAACTGTGACGAATAATGCCTTGTGTCAACATATCTCGCACTTGACGTTCAATTTCATTCTTCTGATGATATGGATACTGATAAGGTCTCACACTGATTGGTAAAGCACTATCCTGTAAAACTGTTGAGTGAGTAATATCCCTGTGAGGAGGTCGACCTATCATCTCGGCAAACACAGCCTTGTATTGATCTAATACCATTTGTAATTCCCCTTTTTGTGCTTTTGATAAGTCCTGATTAAGAATAACATTAACTGAGATGTGCCATAGCGTTCCATCCAAGAATTGACGAGAATCCTTCATGATAGAAAATAAAGAAGCTGCATGTAAATCAGCCCTTTGTCTCCTAATTGAATCACTAACAGAGGACCCCAAAGTTTGTAAGTTCACCAAAGCACCTCCTAATTCAAAAGTCATAAACATTTCAACCCAATCCATCATAACCTTACCCAAAGATTGCAACCACGCAACCCCCAAAATTTGCAAATTGTGGCTCGCACCACTATCAACCAACACCACCAACGAAACGCCACAAACTGAACTCGCTAACCTCATTGTTTTATACTCTGCCAACCATTGAGAAGCTACTCCAAACAACCCCAATGCTTTACATTCAAAAAAATCCTTGCTCCCCTACTCAGGAACCTTCATAGCTAACAACCCACCAAACTCATCCTCCATTTCATCCTCACCGAGAAGCAAAACACGCATAGAACGATTAGGGCATTCGTGAAGAGGGTGGAATTTCTCCCCACAACGGTAACACAAACTTTTAGCTTTTCATTCCATCAACTTCTAATAAGAAAGATGATTAACTCCCCTCGGTTCATCTCCAAAATGACACTTATCGTGGTCTCGAAGGGTTTGGAAACTGCATTCGACGGCGTCTGAGGAGCTGAAGATTGAGTTTGCATGAACACAAGGTTGTGAAGGCGTTGACACACTCGAAGCCCACGGTGAGGCTTGTTTCGAAAAGCCCATGGAGTTAGTTGGGCCAGAGTCCTTCACCAACGGAACAACAGAGGGAACCCGACCCAAAGACCCAAAAGAAGACCCGCGAGTTGCTGTAAATCCGACGTCCCGCAAATCAAATCCTCTTCCCAATTCCAGCTTGACGTCACGGCAAGCTGCAACACCTGCCAATAGCTGGTCGGGTGGAAGGTGTTTACTCGCAGTGAATATCCACGTGCAACCTCCCATGAACAAGCCGACGTACTGCGACTCTGGCAAACCAGATATTTGGGAAGAAATAAGCTCAAAGCATTCGATATATTCATCCACAGTAGTGTTCTAATGGAGGAGTTTTAATTGTTCGAATGGGTTGCCTTGAACAGTGCCCCCAAATCTCAATTAGAGAACCTCTTTAAATTTTACCCAAATAAGGTTAGCCTCTGACTCACGAACAAGGTTAAACTAGTGAATAGTATGACCTTCCATACAAAGGCGAGCCAACTTAATCTTGAGTTCATCTGAAGTATTATAGACTTCAAATTAAGTCTCCACACGGGAAATCCATCCTACAGGATCAACGCTAGTGAATCCCGGTAATTCAACCTTTTTAACAGAGAGACGGTATTCATCATAACTTTCACACATAGAATCCAAAGGCCTCTCAATGGATGAGGCAGATTTTGGCTGAGGAGGAATAGAAGAACCACCATCCGCATTTTCGCCAGTATTCAAACAACTCAGTTCACAGAGAAGAGCTTGTTGAATCTGTGTCTGTTCCTGTTGAATAGCATCTTGACGTTGTTGAAGAGTAGACAAAGAAGCATCCTGACGTTGCTGAAGAGCAGATAAAGATGCACTCATAGAAGCTTCCAATGATCAATGGAGGACTCAACAGAATCCATGTGAACCCCACTAGCTTCAACATTGGCAGAAACATCTGGATCGTTAGTTGGTTTCGACGGCATGGCGAAAGCGGCAAGTCAGACCAATTTGATAGCAAACAACACTGATTCTTCATTGAAAATAAAGATTCACAACAGCAAAGATGAAAAGAAAACAGAAAACATTAACCAAAATCATAGCAAAGCTCCTACAGAACCTCCCATGGAGTATTCTGCCCTCAACATCCACAAAGTTCTAACTGCCTAACCTTCTCTCTCCCCTGCTCTCCCAATTTACGTGCTATAGGCTAAACATAGGCTACCCCTAGGTGCTAGGCACCCCCTCCATACTAATTAACTTCTCCAGCTCAACATATTCCCCCTTGCTATTTCTTCTTGTGTACACTTTCCATGGTCTGGGCTTAACATCAAAATTTGGGCCAACTAATAAAGCGTCATTCAACCCATCATTGAAGGTCCCAGGTCCATCAAAGAAAGTATGGTTACACTAATGCGATTGAGAAATCTAGCTCATGTGATGACATTAGCTCAAAATATTGAAGATAAGAATAGCACACTAAAGAGAATTAAGGAAGCAAAATACCAAATGGGACTCAACTGTGACATATCAACAAATTCCTGGACCACTTAGTCCAGTGGCAAAACATTCAGCCATTTTAGACCAGCAAAAGGGTCAGTGATTCCTATCACCTCATGTAATTTTTTAAGATGAAAAAAGAAATTATTGATACATTTGTGCAATAACACGAAAAATTGGAAAAGGTATCGGAAGGCTAAAAAAGCAGTAAGTGAAGCTCGAGCTAAAGCATTTGAAGAATTTTACAAGGACTTCGGAACGAAAAATGGGGATCAAAAGATTTACAAAATTGTGAAGAATAGAAAAAGGAAATCTAAAGATTTGGATCAAGTAAGATGTGTTTAAGGATGAAGAAGGAAAAGTTTTGGTTACAGATAGAGATATTAAAAACATATGGGAAAGTCACTTTTATACGCTTTTTAATGACGGAACAGGGTCAACTAGTAATATGGATGATTTAACAACCCAAGAGGGCGAACAAAATTTGACTTATTATAGCAGGATTAGGGTTGGCAAGGACAAGGAAGCTCTTAGGAGAATGGATAATGGTAATGGTAAAGTAGTTGGTCCTGATAATATTCCTATCTAAGTTTGGAAGTGTTTAGGGGAGAAGGGTACTATCTAGCTAACTAAACTATTCAATGAGATTTTAAGGTCCAAGAGGAATGAAGAAGAAGAACTTTAGTGCCTATATATAAAAATAAAAAGGATATTCAGAACTGCGCAAACTATTGAGAGATTAAACTTATGAGTCACTATGAAATTATAGGAAAGAATGATCGAATGTAGGCTAAGAACTGAGACGGTATTTCTGATAGAAAAGTATCGGAGTAAACAAAAATACTTGCATATAGTTTTTATTGATCTAGAAAAAACTTATGATCCAATACCAAGAAAAATTTTGTGGAAAGCCATAGAAAAGAAAGTTGTACGTGTTGCTTATATTAGAGCTATAAAAGATATGTATGGGGGGGACAACAACTAGTGTGAGAACATCTAGATGGGAGATTAGAGACTTTTTCATTAAGATTGGCCTGCATCAGGGATCATCTTTGAACCCTTATTTGTTTGCTCTAGTTTTATATGCTCTGACGAAACACATTGATGAAGAAATCCCCAAATGCATGCTTTTTGCAAATGATATAGTCCTTGTGGCGGAGTCAAGAGAAGAGATTAACTCCAAACTCGAGTTATGGATATGTACTCTGAGATCGAAGGGTTTCCATCTGAGTAGGAGTAAGATAAAATATATGCATTGCAAGTTTAACAAGCGACAAGCTAGAAATGAGTTGGAGGTTAAAATTAGAGATCAGGTTATAACACAAATGTCAAAATTTAGGTATGTAGGATCAGTTATACAAGATGACGGTAAAATTAATGGGAATGTTACACATAGGATACAAGCTAGGTGGATGAGATGGAGAAAGCATCAAGAGTTGTTTGTGACCGGTAAATACCTAATAAGCTCAAACGGAAATTTATCGTACAGCTATAAGACCAGCAATATTATATGGGAGTGAATATTGGGCAGTGAAAAAGCAGCAAGAACACAAAATTAGGTTAGCAGAGATGAGGATGTTGAGATGAATATGTGGTCATACAAGACGAGATATGATCCCGTAATGATTGTATACGGAGTAGAGTCGAAATGGCACCTATGGAGGAAAAAATGGTAGAAAATCGTTTAAGGTTGTATGGTCATGTTCAAAGACGGCAATTAGAGGCGCCAGTAAGGATTGAGTAGACGGCATGGAGTTCTGTGAAAAAATGTCGAGGAAGACCAAAAAAGATACTTGAAGAAGTTATTGAACGAGATCTTTTGATATATGAGATACCTAAAGAGTAGGTCATTAATAAAGCTCAATGGCGTCGTGCGATTCATGTAGCCGACCCCACCTAGTAGGATAAAGCTTTGTTGTTGTTGTTGTTGTTGAAAAAAGAAATTATTGATGAAGAGAAAGAAAAATAAAAATAAGTACAACACAAAGGACAATGAGTATGATACAATACCTCCTTTAAGGACACATTCTAGAAGAAAGAAGTTAGCTGTAGCACAAATAGAACAGTCATACATGGGGTTGGAATTGGTCAAAGATCCAGTAGAGAAGTTGGTGGCAGAAATTAAGGAATAATGGACTATTTTAATATTATTTAATTTAGATAGAGTCAGTTAGCTATTTATTTACTATTAGCAGTATTTATTATTTATTTAGATATTGTATTCAGTTAGTTGTTGGCATTATCCTTATTTTACTGATTAGCGCTGTAGCTAGCAGGAAATTTCGATGAAGACAATTTATACTACAGAAAAAAAAAAAAAAGAGCAGTTATTACTGGCTTTAAGAGAGCTGCCAATAAAACTGCACAATGGTGGAAGCATACTCTTCAGTGCTCTGACAGGACACGAAATGAAGCACCAAAAACAAGATAATTATAAACAAAAAACATTCTCGAGTCCAATTCACATTAGGTATTCCAACCATCATTTCAAATTAATTATAATTCAAGCCATCTAACATACAGTACCAATCTAGAATAAAGATGTTGTTTTCCTCTTCCTGGAGAACAAAGGCATTTAAGTGGGTTCTTTACCGGATCAGGGTGATGCTCTATTTTATGTTTGCCTGGCCTTTCACAATCCCAATCACCATCACTTCTAATTGACAGGAGTCCTGAAAAGTTTTTGACAGAAATCACCTCTAGCCCTCTGCATCATTACAGTTAAGAAGGAAAAACAGGTAGATCATAATCCAAATATTTGCCACTAATTATCCAATGACTTATAAACAAGCAAATAATGAAAGATACAATGAATAAGGGTTTTCTGAATAATATTGTCTTTTTTCAATTTTTAATTCAAGACCAGTAAACTAGACAGGAAGATAAAAATTTAAACAGGTTATGCTATTTCATGGGTTCTATTTTGCTTTACTTCTTCTGTGTAGATATGGCACTAATATGTATGCTCTTCATTCTTTAAGAAGCTGGAATTCCTCAATTATCCTACATTTTTCATAATTGAAAAAAGAAATGATGACCCTTGCAAAATTTCAAAAAAAAAAAAAAACAGAAACAAGGAAAAGTCATAATACCCTTTTGTCGACAAAACTATATCTATGCTCTGTCGTGAACCAGTATCAGCATCCGGAATTCGAAGCCCAACATACACATTTCCTCCATGAAGCTTTTGAAGTCTATAAAAAAAATAAGAATGAAAATGCAGTTACCTCTTTCTCCACTCCAAAAAAGTAGCAATCCCGAATAGCGGATAAATAATAAACCAAGTCCAAATTAAATGCTTCACTTTTCTCCTCTTACTTCTCCCAATTGGGTCAATTTTGGCAGTAGAATATTAGTTTAAGTTCAGCTAGGTTCGAAGCTCAACAGGGTTTCAATTATCATTCGCCTTTTTATTTAAATTTCGACAGCAATATTCGAACCCTAAACTGAAATATTGAAAGCTAAGCCAGTAAATTACCTCTCAGCGACCGAGATGAGGGCATTGGTATCAGAGTGGTCAACGTCCATGGTGTCATCGCGATAGAAGCATCTGAACAATTTGTAGACGATGAGACCACAGAGAATCTCCAACCACATGGTTATCGAGAATTCAAAACGAATTGAATCTTTCTTCTTTCTTTCTCTCTCAAATAAGAGAAAGCTGGGAAGATTGAACAGGAACTTTTCTTTTCTTTTCTTTTCCTTTTTTCCTTTTTCTTTTTTTCGCAAATAGCTTCTGGTAAAGTGATTATTCATTTATTCTGCTTTGCCCCGTATGAAGTGTAAAATACATCGTTTTGCTGGTTGTTTGAGGTTAACCGGCGCGGGCCAACGCGCATTTAATTTGTTTACCTAACCTAGAATCGTGTTTGGGAGTCAGAGACTTCGGAGGTATGACTTACGCACTAAGAAAAACAAAATGGGATACGTGACATCGTTGCGGTTTTATTTTTGTAGTTGGAGTGAATGTTAGGATAGAAGGTGGAAACTCTATTCGATAATGAAAGAGGCATACTTCAATGTTTGGTATGCGGGGAAGGAACGTAAAGGGCACTAAAGAAAAGGAAAGGAAAATAAAAATGAAAAAGAAGAAAAGAAAAAAGTGTATTTAGTATGGAATGGAAGGGAATAATGAAAATTAAGATATATGTGAGGTAAAATTATTAAATTAATCCTTGATTTAAAATTATTTTTATAAAAAAATAAAAATATCTCACCTCTATCTCCTTAATTTTCATCATGTCTCTGTCGTTCTCTCTATCTCCCCTTTTCCTCATCTACCATGACCCTTCCTCTGTCAGATCTGTGTGGAAATGGACTCCAAGGAAATGGCTGCGTGATAAACCATCCCCTCGCAGCGCAAATTTGAGAGTTGAGGAAGACGATGAAGAGGAAGGAAGAGGAAGAAGATGGATATGGGGCCGCCGGAAATTGCGGGAGACAACCTTGGAGATAACAGCGAGAGAGGGGATACAACTGAAAATTGAGGAAGACGACTAGAGAGAGTGGGCTGAGAGGCAGAGGTAAGGGAGATGATGACAAGATGCAGAAACAGTGGCCCAATGAAGACACGAACACTGTAGTGATGAAACTGACCAACGATGAGCAGACTAGTCAATGGAGTGGTTTGTTTTGGCTTCATATATATGTATGTAAGCTAGGGCAACATGAACCAAAGGGGCAAAACCATCTTTGTGCACCGAGCTTCCCATTCCAACTGAGCTTTCCACTGCAATTCAGAGGGAAACCAGCCATACAAAAAAATGGGAATGGGAGAGACATCCAGGAATCCATAGTTATTGTGCTTGGTGCTACCAAACAACGGAAAGAAAAACAATATGGGAGCACAGTAAGGGAGATGATCCCAAGACGACCAAACTCAGTGTAAGTGTCAAACACTATAATATCTTCACTAACAGAAGCTAGTGAATTATAAAGGCTTTACATAATAGACTTTAATAACAAACTCATGTCCCTATGCTTAATTACTAGCCATGTGGCTCTTATTCCATGTATAGTTTTTTTTTTCTTGTAACATAATGGAAATCATTTCCATTAATAAGGCACTAAGCTAATGATACATAAGATTTTATAGGACATAAAGATAAACTAATACAATTCAGGTCTGAACTTATGTAAAAAGAAGATACATAATTTTAGGGCAAACCTTAAAAATAAAACATAAATCTACACAACAACACCATTAACAAAGAAGACTAAAATGTAGTGACAATACACCCCATCTCATACACTCTTCTATAGAGGGACACCAACAGGACAAGTCTTCCACAATTTGAAGAAGAAATTCCTTTTGGCTCTGCTTTGAAACATCTCGAACCCAACATTAGAAGAGGCATTATCCACAAAACAACAAACGCAAGATGTATTGCAGAATGTCGAAAAAGCAAAGGGGCGTCAGTCAAAAGAGGAAATAAAGCACCAAAGTGGAGGAAGGAGGCCACGAGCTTGTCGGAGAATTACTCTCCCTCCTTTGTCCAAAAACATGTCTTCCAAGCACAACTTTGAAGAAGAAAATTTCTAGATCTGAAAAGGTGAGTTGTTAGATTTTAAGGATCCAAAAATGATTTTTCATAGAAAAACCTCTTCCATAGAAGAGGAGAAAAACTTTTACAATAAAAAGAAAACACTTTTATTATAGAAGAGAAAAAGTGTCACAACCTCCATCCGGGTATATGACCGGCACGTAAAGGCACTGTGTCCCATCGTAAGCCTTGATTAAAATATAAAGATGTAAGCCCAAGAGACATACATACAAAAAGTAATCATTGCACAATCATTTAATTGATGATGATATCATAGATGAAAAGGTTTACCTCCTAATACATTTAAGGATCACAAGTATCAATTTGTTTGCATTCTACAACCACAAGCCAAGAATACAACAAATAGATCTATACAAAACTTTGAATACACATTTGCAATAGACTCTTACAAGGACTACATCCCAATCCTCAGTTACCCAATTTACATAGCACTACTAGAGTTTTATAAAATAATAGTGAGGAACAAAAATATACAATACCTTGAATGATGGGGTGTGGATACGGATCACATTTCACGAGGAACATCCTCTTCAGAAACCTCTAGATCTAAAATATTGGAAAACGAGGGTGAGAAAGGAATCTCAGTAAGGATAACATATAAAAAGTAAAAACAAAATAATACCCAAACTGACATCTCATCCTTTATATGGGATGTAGGCCAATCGATTTCCAAGCAACTCAACGACCACAATGCACGGGGCCATACTGTGCATGCAGCAAAATGAGACCAGGGACATCGAAGTTAAACCATAATCACACCAACAATACATATTATGGTCGGAAGTCAATCGATTTCCAAGCAACTCAAGGACTACAATACATGGGCCAATATTATGTATGTAGCTATAAGAGACCAGGGGCATCGAAGCCCGACAATGCATCATCAATATTAGACACAACTATTATCAAATAAATCAACAATTATGAGATTCTTAACTAACATCATATGTCTCTATTTACACATTTAACTTTTTTCTTCCATGGTGTAAATATAGCATAAGTAACTAAGATTAAAAGAACAAGTACAATCTAATCAACATAACCATAAACACTTTTCCGAGATTTCCCAACATTTCAAGAAATATAAATAATATACTTTCATCTAAAGGAAGTTTTTGTTACCCTCAACTTAGCTTAGTGTCACCTTACCAATTCCCTTAAATTAAATTAAACTTGAAGGCTATTAGAGGAAGAAAAGGTGTATATAAATCTTAATTATGAAGCACTGGTTAAGAGTACACAGCAAAAGATTTTAAAAAGAGAAAATTTACAATTAGAGGAGCTACAGGAGGCTAGCGCCTAGGGTAGGCTTCAGGGGAGTTGCACCCAGAGGCGCCAATTACCCAACTCTTGGGTAGCTCGCTCCTTGGCTGCCAGGCTAAGGCACTAGCACTGGCGCTAGGTGCTTATGGCTGGGCAGCCATGGATGCTTCGACTGTCCTTCTCAACAGTCCCAAGATCCCTTTTTTTTAAGACAACTCAAGCTTCAATCTTCCTTAAGGACAAAAAATAGGAGTTTGAGGGACTTAATTTCAAGTCCAAAAGTCAAAAACAACCTTAGAACATTATCTCCTTATAATCATCAACAAATTCATCACTCCCAAAGTAACCCTATTCAACCTTGGATCCCAAGAACCCATTTGTGTTTCAACAAAAAAAAAATCAGTTTGTGAGAAAAGCATCTAAAAGTTGAAGAGCTTCAAAGCATCATCTAATTTCGTCTATCAAGCCATTTCTTGAAAATCTCCCTCTAGAGTTCTAAGGTACAAGAAAGGAGAAGAAATGGAAGAGCATACCTTAGTTGAAGAACAAACCCAAGCATGCAAGAGGAAATGGAAGGAGGAGGCTTGCCCAAGACTTGAAATGTGTGTGTGAGTGTATCTTTGTGACCAAAAAGGGGAGGAAAGCCAAGAGAGAGAGACGAATGATTGGTGGGGGAGTGAAGAAGTGAGGATAAAATGCTAAGTGTTGGGTTTCTAGAGGCAACAATTCTAGAATACCCACCATGTCCTTTCTAAAAAAATTCAATAATAGTAAAAGGTAAGAGTCTCAATTAGGCTTCTAATGAACTTATATTACCCATAGCTCATATTATATTTATGTAACCCATAATTCCCAAGATAACTAAAATCCATGTACAGAGTTTTATTCTTTCATTTTTGCTCTTCAAGTTTCACATTCACATTTAACAACTTCATTAAACACATTCTTTAATTCTACTTACTTAATAATCATACACACACATTATCCCACATCATGCACATCATTATCGCATCAGGCCACGTTGAAAATTTTCAAAATAAGAAAATTCAGGGCTATACAGTTATCATACTCTCTTACGGATGAAAAGAACTCGAGTATTATAGTGTTCCCCTTTTTTGAAATTCGATCCTCCAAATTTCCAACTATGACTTTAAGAATCAAAAAGGTAAGGAGATATAGATTTCATGTCATCCTCTACTTCCTATGTTGCCTCTTCTTGAGAATGGTTTCTCCACATAACCTTTACCGTAGGTATATCCTTTGATCGAAGCTTCTTCACTTGGCGGTCTAGAATGGCCATATGAACCTCTTCATAGGTAAGAGACTCGTCAAGTTGAACCTTTTGAAACTGTAGCATATGGGAAGGATTGTGGAGCTATTTTCGTAGCATAGACACTTGAAAAATCAGATATACTCCCTCCAAACTCGGTGGTAAGGTCAAGTAATAGGCTACCCTACCTATCCTATCCAAGACCTCAAAGGGTCTGATAAATCTCAGGCTTAGCTTCCCTTCATGCCCAAACCTCATAGTCCTTTCATGGGCAACACCTTTAAGAACACTATATCACCCACCGAGAACTCAAGATCCCTTCTCCGGTGATCTACATAAGCTTTATGTCTAGATTGAGCCATTAGTAACCTCTCCTTAATAAGCTTCACCTTCTCTAAGGCATCTTAAACCAAATCCAGGCTAGGACTTTAGCCTCTCCCACCTCAAACCATCCTATTAGGGATCTGCACTACCTACCATAAAGTGCCTCAAAAGGAGCCATCTTAATGCTGGCTTGATAACTATTATTATAAGTGAATTCCACGAAGGGAAGATGTTTCTCCCAACTACCTACAAAATCCAAAACACACATTCAGAGCATGTCCTCAAGAATTTGAATACCCAATGCTTCCTAAAAAGCTCTCCAAAATTAAGAGGTAAACTATGGGCCATGATTTGAAATGATGGAGATCGGCACTCCATGAAGCTTAACAATTTGTTTAAGATATAAGTGTGCATTATCTGCTACGCTATGGGTGGTCTTCACTGGTAAGAAATACACGGTCTTCGTCAAGCAATCCACAATAACCCAGATAGAGTCATAACCCAAAGGAGTACATGGTAACCCAACTACAAAGTCCATAGTAATACGATCATATTTCCATTCTGATATTACTATTTCTTAAAAGGGACTGGCGGGTCTCTAATGCTCTACTTTAACTTGCTGACAAGTTAGATATCATGACACATACTCCACTATATCCCTCTTCATGCCTTCCCACCAAAAGATTTGTTTCATGTTGTGATACATGGTGTAAGCCATCTGATAAGACTCATTGAGGACTTCTTTCCTTAATGATTCATCATGTGGAACGCATAGGTGTTTTTCAAACCAAAGGGTTCCCATAGGGTCAACTTGAAAATTGTTGTACTTGCCCTCTATTGTGACCTCAGTCCCGATCTTTGTAAGTTTTGGGTTTTCCTTCTGAGCTTTCTTAATCTTCTCTATGAGCAATGATTGTACCGGAATATGGGCCAAAAGATAACTTGTTGTAGACAGCTCGAAACGGATACTACTCCTTTGTAACTCACATAACTCCTTGACAAGGGATCTGCATTGCACAATGATGTGGGCCAAACTTCCCATGGACTTCCTACTCAAAGCATATGTTATCACATTCGCCTTTCAAGGATGATATAGTATTGTGCAATCATAGTCTTTTAATAATTCTGGCCATCGTCTTTGCCTCAAATTTAGGTCTCTTTGCTCAAAAATATATTTGAGACTTTTGTGATCCGTATAGATCTCACAGGTTTCGCCATAGAGATAGTGCCTCTATATCTTCAAGGTGAAAACAACCACTACCATCTCAAGATCAATGCATAGGATAGTTATGCTCATGCTTCTTGAGCTGACGTGACGCGTAGGCCACAACCTTTGTTTGGTGCATTAACACACATCCAAGGCCGATCTACGATGCATCGCAATACGCTATGTATCCACCATGTCCCGAGGGCAATGTAAGAACTGAAGCAGTTGTCAAACACTCTATTAGGCAATTACAACTTTCTTCACAAGTATATGACCAATCAAACTTTACCTTCTTCTATGTTAACTTAGTAAGGGGAGTGGCTATTTGAGAGAAGTCCTTCAAGAAATGGAAATAATAACCCGAAAGCTACGAATTTCAGTGATCGAAGCAGGCCTTGGCCAATTCTGCACGGCCTCAATCTTATTAGGATCAACTCGAATTCCTTCTTTCGTGACTACATGCCTTGAGAAGGCGACCTGATCGAGCCAAAACTCACACTTGGAAATTTTGGCATAAAGGTTATGCTCCCCTAAGGTTTGCAAAATGATCCTGGAATGTTCCTCATGCTCTTCGGGGCTTTGGAGTAAGATGTCATCAATGAATACTATTACGAACCTATCCAAGAAAGGTTTTAAAAACCCACTTTATAAGGTCTATAAAAGCTGTCGAAGCATTTTTGAGCCCGAAGGACATTACAAAGAACTCATAATGACCTTACCTTGTTTGGAACGCGGTCTTTGGAATATCCTCTTTCTTGATCTTTAATTGATGGTAGCCTAAATAGAGGTCTATCTTGCAGTGGTGAAGGAACTATAATGGAAGATCCACAAAAATACAGAAGGTTGGTTAGGGGGCTTCTCTACTTGGGTTTTACAAGACAAGATGTGTCTTATGCAACACAACAATTAAGTCAATATTTTCAAACTCCAAGAGAAAGTCATTGGCAGGGAGCACTTCATGTATTAAAGTATCTTAAAGGATGTCCTTCGTTGGGTTTATTTTTCTCATCAGAAAATAACTTCTAGTTGACATCATATTGTGGTGCTGACTAGGGGTCCTACCTTGATACAAGGAAATGTTTGTCCCGGTATTGTATATTCTTAGGGGATGCTCTCATTTCCTAGAAAACAAAGAAGCAAGCTACCATGTCTCGATCCACAGTAAAAATAGAGTACAAGGCCATGGCTATGTCAATGTGTGAATTGCAATGGATCTCCTATATTCTACGTGATTTCAAGCTGTTCATTTCCAAACCTATTCCTTTATACTGTGATAACAAAGAATTAATATGCATTGCAAAGAATCCTATGTTTCATGAAAAAACCAAACACTTAGACATGGACTGTCACTTCATCAGAGACAAAGTGAAGGCTGGATTTGTAGCTCCACAACACTTTTCTTCTGGAAACCAAGTTATAGATTCTTTCACAAAGGCTTTGTCAAGTCCTTTATTCAAAGAGTTGGTTCTCAAGTTAGGCTTGTCAGATTGTTACCAAGCTCCAACTGGAGAGGGGGTATAGAAATATATTATGTATATTATTGTGTGAATATCTGTACAGTTAGTCAGCCTAGTTAGCAACTTAGTCAAAGATTGGTCAGCTTCAGTTATTGTTTAGTTAACTATTAGTTAGTAGTTATTGGTATAGTTACTGATATAGTTAGTTGATTCATTGTATATATATGTGTGTTTATTGTATAGAATTGTTGAATGAATATAATTTCATTAATGCTTTTCTGAACTTACTTTACTCTTACTTAGAACTCTATTCTAAGTGTTTTAGTCCTTGAGGTATTATCAGTATAAAACTAATGGGTAAACACATGGCATGTGGAAATGAAGACATGTTTCAAATTCTCCACCCTTGGATGAAGGGCAACAACACATTCGATCCCTAATTTTTCTTCCTCTCGTTCACACGAAAAAGAGAAAGAAAGATTGTCCGAGAGACAAGGATGAGTAAGAGGGAGAGAGATGAATTGAGCAAGAGAGAAAGACTAATCAACTGACCTCCCTTCTCCTTCGCCTCATTTCCTCTTCGTTGTCCTATTCTAAACAGAACAGGGGAATCCGAGAGAGAGAGGGAGAGAGAGAGAGAGAGAAAATCAGTTTGATAGAAGGGCTTCAATAGTGGAGCTTCGATAGAGAGGCTCGATGGACTTCTACGACAGGAAAGGAAGTTCGTTGTGGCGAGGTGGTCTAATTTTAGGGTGTGAATGGAAAAGAGAGGATTAAAGGCAAGAAAGATGAAGGGGAGAAGCAAAACAGCGTAACATCAAGTTTTTTTTTTCTAAATGAAGAAGACGAAGGAGAATGGAAGGATCTAATTCGAGAGGTAAAAAGTTTGAGCTTGTGTTTCTCTTGTGTATAGTTGAATCTGAACTTATTCCTCTATGTTAATTACGTTATATGTGCTAGGTAATGAGAGGAAAAATTGATTAGATAGAGTATGAAAGGTTTTTAGTTTAAACCTTCAAATTTCACTTATTATAATGCGATTTTGGGCTCTCTGTTGACTTTCGGGACGTAGCTTTTAATTGATCAATTTCAATATCTTAGAGATTGATTCTTGACCTGCGTAACACACACACACACACATACACATATATCTCACAAGCCAAGTTGTTACAACCCAGATTTCCAAGCACGTGATTGGTGCGGTAACTAGGGATATGTCGTACCAGATCTCAATCAAAAATTTGGACCAGAACATTCATAAACAAAACAAGAGGGATCTATGTGTCCTATGTAACTACAAAGCACACTAAAAATCGACCAGAAAAGGAGATAAGATCACTAACCCAAAGGTTTCACCTAGGGCTTGAGCTGCACACTAGTCATACTCATTGGGTGAGTCGATGCCAAAATCTGCATAGAAACATAGAAGAAAAAGGGTGAGTATATATAATACTCAGTAAGAATCAACTTGCTTATCCATAATGTGCTTATGAAATAGTTTTCTATTGTGTAATCGCAGGGAGATGTTACGTTCAGGTCACTTAGATCTATTGATATAATACCAACAATGTCTTGGGGGATAATGTTCCCTACTTGGTCACTGCCTAACTAAAAGCCCCTTTCGCAGTAGTCAAGTGGTCTCTCAGCAAAACTCATATACTCAACAAAAGTAAACGTCTTAAATTATACAGATCATCATGTGAGGTTCACATTAGATTTATATGGATATACACTTACCCTTCTAAAATATCATCTATACTTCACTATCACACAATTATGACAACTTTTTCCTTATGATTCACCTATGTGTATATATATATATATACACACATTATGTGTCTATTCTGCATAACATTCATTTAATAACAATCACACTTTATAAAACAACTAAGATTATAATTCATAACATCACCATCAAGTTCAGGCCAGCCATGGATCACCATAGACTTCATGGACTACGTGCCACTGGGCCTCATGTGTAGGAATCCTATTCCACCAATCCCCATAAGCTTCATGGACCACTTACCACCGGGTCTTATGGCTGAGTGAGAATAATGTTCTACCAACCCATAGGCTTCATGGATAGTGTGCCACCGAGCCTGATAGACTTTTTGAGGCAAATACCTTACGAGGATCCATAGATTTCATGGACTACGTGCCACTGGGCCTCATAGGTAAGAACCTTGTTCTATTAACCCCGATAAGCTTTATGGATCATGTGCCACCGAGTCTCATGGATTCTTCAATAAACACATACAATTTAGCATTCAATATAAACAATAACATATCAAATTATAACCAAACACCGTGTTATTCATCCAACCACAACTATATAAACCAAAAGCAACTTTTCATGTTTATCCATTAACCTTTCATTAATAAGGCATCTCAACTCATGTATAACTAGGGTTTACCATTCACTAAAATACTCACATACATGCACGTCATTCATCATCAAAATATAACGATGTCTCAATCATTCATATTATGACATACATAATTCAATACAAGCTCCCTAGGAGCGTATTACCGCAATGGAATACTTCATGATAATATATAAAAGAGATTCATATTGAAATAAGGTGAATTACTTACATGTCAAATTCACACCCATATTTAAACAATTGCAAAAGTACATGGTCATTCACAATAACTTAACTAAAATCACATTACACTCCCTTGCATTCTGAGTCATACAACAAGAGGTCTCGACTCTAGGTTCCCAATTTCACTAAATAAGGAGTATCTCATAAAGATTCCTAAAGACTATACCTTGGATCATGATTATTTCTATAAAAGTATAAAATACAAAATTTAGAGGTAAATCCCCTTAATATCATTCAAGCCCCTCAAAAAGACTATATGTGTTCCACTTAAGACCGAATTTCAGACTCTCACCCATATTTATGAATTTTGGTAAAGAACATCCCTAACTTGTTTAGAATATTAGATAAAATTTCAAAAAGAAATAACAACATTTATCTCTTCAAAACCACTATTTTGCAACTGCTTCCTAGACTATCTCTATAGTATGAGGGTCTTGGTTTTGTAGGTTATTGACCCACTAAATCAGCTCTAAAACTCATGAAATTTGGTAGAAATGTATTTTAGTGTTATGATAACCTTCCATAAAAATTTCAAGGCCAAACTTGACCATTTTGTTCATCTAACATTACATTGAGTAAAACTTGGTCAGATTTGTCCAAATTTTGAGATAGGTTCTATCTCTCTAATACCTAGCAATGGTTTCTCAAACAATATAAAACTATCTAGATCATATCTACATATGTTAAGGAATACCTTAGTAAAATTTCAAGACCATATGAGTTCATTTCATACGATAATCAACTCAAAACATCATCAATAGTAATTACTAACAAACATACTTCCAAACATTTCTGACCTTCAGTCACTCTATTAATCACAAAACACAAATAATAAAGAATTCTTGAATAAAACTTCATTTATTAAAAACTAGACTAAAATACCTTTGTAACAATATATAGTTTGCTAAAAATGGAGCTCAATTAAGGGAGTTATGACAATTTCAATTCAGGCTTATAGTTACAGCCTAAGGCTGCGCCCTAGGGAACCAAGGTTATTCCTCTCAGCCTCATAGGCACCTTGGACACCAATATTGGGGCCTCGGGTACCTAGATTGGGCATTCCGTCATGGCTACAGGAAAAGCTTTTTAAACCTTTATTTTTGCATCCAAAACCATCTTAAAGCTCAATCTACCAATTTGGGTCCTCAAATACTTGTTTTTAGCATTTAAAACATTCTAAGAGATCAATGAATCAAAATTATAACAAAAACATATACAACATTTACTAAAACTTTCAAATTTCTTCTTATGCTCATAACATATCTTTGGTTAAATGCTTGGCTCCCTCCATAGATTTTTGAAATTTGCAACTCTATAACCATTTTAAGAATGAAATCTTTACTTCGCCTAATGTTCATTAACCCAATATTAGGATTTCACAATTTCCCACCTTAGGGTTTAGTTAAGAGAACTCAAGAAGAGAGGAGGACTTTGATTCTTACGTCAAGGTATTTGGCAAGGGGAGGAGGCTATCAGTGGAGGAGCTTCGTTAGATGGTTCAAGCCACTACAAGCACTAAATCGTTTAGAATTAGATTCATGGCAACTTGCAGTATAATGGTCATCCCGGTTGTATTCTCTCAAGGAGCCTTGCCTTTAAATTGCTTAATTAATTGTTCTAATACTAATCTACACTAATTACCTAGTAATTATAGCCTAATTAACAGGGGGTGATTTCATAATTAAAGCTTAAAACAAAATATAAACAACAACTAACAGAATAGAATACAAAACATAATACAATCACAACAGAACAGAGAAACGAAATTATAGAACAACAAAGCTGCAATCAGTTATAGAATCCCTAAAGTTGCAACTATCATCATTCTTATCTTCAAATTAATTCTAATGTTCTCTATCATTAGCATTTCTGACTAATATTTCCAAGAGACTTCCTAGAATTAGATTACATATAAGTTAAACCTAACCACATGCAATCTAATTAAGCCTAATCTAATCAAGGTAGATAATCATCTAAGGAAACCATTCTATTCTACTTGCTACAACAACCAGTAAAAGCAAGATAACATCTCATATTAAAGAAATAAAACTAGTAATCTCACTCAAAGAGGCTCACCAGCACACTGTTGAACATGAAAACAGAGATATGAAATCAGAACAGAAATGAAATAAAAGAACAACAAGAAACTTATCTGATTAAGCTCCAAGAACTCATGTTACAACTTCAGTTCATCTATGGACTGATTACAACACTTTTTAGCCTTCCATAGAAGCCAAAATACACAAAAGGGGGAGGGGAGAAAACCTACGAATTTTGTACAAAATGGAAGAATAAATGAGTCTTCAATAATGACAAAATGGGTTCTGAAGGTCCTTTCAAATCTAGCTAAGAGAGAGGGACGAATTTCCTTCTTGTTTGACTTAAGGTGTTGTCCCTTTCCTTTTGATTTTTGCTATTGCTGCCTTATTGTTTTTCTGTTTGCTGGTTGCTTTTTCTACTGTCATGCTATTTTGCAGAACCTTTTTTGCTGGACTATTTTGCTTGGAAAGTGTAGAATAGTGGGCCCCATCCAGTCAATGCCCAATTAGCCAATCAACACCAGTTAGCATCTAGATGGCACCATGTCAGTAGATGACTCTCCAGATATTTATCTAAAAAATGCACAATTGAATTAATTAGGATAGAATTATGAAATTAAAATATATTAATTTTATAATTAATTTACATCCAATAAATCCAAAACATAATAAAATTGGAGAGTTTACAATGTTGAAAAATGTAAATAGGCTAAGATAGGGACTAAATTGCATATAAAAATGCCCAATATCATCAGAGTTAATGGTGAAGCCACCTTTAAATGCCCTCTTGAACCATGAAGAAGGGGGAGCCCTCATGGGAGAGGGAGAAAACACGAGAGAGAGATAGATAAAGTATGAGGAGGGAATGAAGGAGAAAAATTCCGATGTGTGTGCGCCTTAATGAGGAAGTAGGGCCCACTTTCCTTTCAAAATAGTCCCTCTAAATGAAGTAAATTAATTGGGATTTCAAGAGAAAAATTTGGGACATCTTTTAAAATAATCAGTAGAGGCATCAACCTCACCTCAGTAAAACACTACATATATGCACCAAAATTTTCATTTCCCAACATATTTCGATGAAATATGAAAGTCTTTTTTTTTTGTTTAGTTCTTTTCACCAATCTCATCCACTGTTTTTGCTTCGTTTCCACCATTCTCAAAACTCTGGCTTCCTTATTCGACCTCCTCGAGCTCTATTCTCCTCCAAGGTCCTTGCTTATGCCAATTATATGGAATTACTTATCAACTTTGAAGACTTTCAAGTTCTAACTTATCCCACACAAACATCAAAATGAGCATACAGGTGTGAGGTTTAGCCCTAACCTAGATATTTATTACCTAGGGTGTTACACAAGTGAGTTTCTTCTACTTCTGGCTTTGTATTACCAAGGATAGATTGATAAGCAATTTAGTGATGTTAGATGCATTATTTCTGTTTTCCAACTTACAAGTGTGTCACAACTATGTTGTTGTGCATAATGGTGGTGTCTGTGTAATACCCATAAAAAATAAAATATAAATGCGTGTTTACGAACTGTGGTTACTATTTTAGTGTATGGTATTATTCACCTGTATAATATTATTTACGTATACAGTACTGTTCACTTATACAATCGAAATATCAAGTACTAGATGTGGTTTGGTCATACGAGAAAACTAGAAAGAAGTTCATAGGAGAAAATGACGTTTTATGTGTGAAAATACCTTCAGGGACTAAAATAAAAGGATTAAATTGAAAAAAAAAAAATTTAAAGGTTTAAGATGAAAGGATAGTTTTCCCTTTAAGTTTCTAATAGTAACCAATAATTGAAGCCGCATCATCTTTCTGCGTTTTGCACAGTAAGTTAAATTATTAAAGTGCATAGTAAATTGAATTATTAGAAATGTCATTTTCATGAATAGTAAATTGAATATTTTATTAGCGCATAGTGTCAAATAGTACCATTGACTTTTTCTATAAATAGGCCCTTCCATTTCACTTTTAAACTCACACCTTTAGCTTTTCTTCTTCTCTCTTTAAGTTTCTTTTGCTCCGCTGCTAGACCTCTGAGATTTTGGGTCTTTCCTTTTCAGCTTAGGTAAGGATATTATGCCCTTTCTATGTCTTTCAAATTTTAGAAGTTATTTTCTTAAGTATGCTCTGTGATTGTAGCTTTGGCAGATCGTCCACATCAAAAAAATTGTCCTTAGCTGCCTACATATTATTTTGATTCTCCAATTGCCAAAATAGAATGTAAACTGTGAAGAATACATGTCTAGAAAAGTTCTGGCTAAGGAAAGACCTGGTTTTTAAGTGTGTCTATTACGACCCTCCAATCTTTCCTGGGAACTTACCTGGTGTACTCTTTTACAGATTGTATTCTCTATTTCTGGTATGAACAGTATCCGTACATATAAATAGTAACTATATGTATGAATAGTATCTGTACATATAAATAGTAACCATATGTATGAACAGTATCTATACGAAAACAATCCTAACTTGTTTTCTCGAATCTTTCATGAAAATCTTCATGGTAGAACACTGAAATTCACCTATGTACTCTTGTCCGTAACGACTTAGAGAAGTGATACTCGAACGTGAGTGGAATGACCCTGTTTTAATAGAGTTTTAGCATTATTGGTGATAAAAAGTATGTCGTTGAACACTCCCAAGATTCATAGGGGTAAACTAGATTCAAAGTGGTAAATCTAGGAAGATAATTAATCCAGAAGTATGGAGAAGACGAAACAAGTATTTTATGATGATGATATGAAGTTTGAATCTTTTCAAAAACAGTTTAATTGTTATTTTCATTTGTGGTTTATAAACCTATAATATAGTTATATACTATACCTATTATATGAATGAATATTACACTGTACTTCTGATTATGATATGAAATATTGTACTATTGATTGTGATTGAGCGGGACAGTACCCCCTTTCACGGCAAGGCGAAAAACCCGATTAAAGAGTGTCTTGGCCAATGAGTGTGGAGACAACGATTCCCTCAGTAGGGATATAGCCCGGATCGGTAACAGATCCGTGAGGCGCCCTAGCTAAGAGGATAAGGTTGTGCGTCATGGCAGAAATATACAAAATTGGTGAGCCGGCCTATGTGCGCTCTCCGGGGTATATTGCCATTGATGAGTACTAGTAACGTTTGTTGAATTGGATGGATTTTTATCTTATAGTATGTAATTTCTGACCATGTCTTTTGGTTGAGTTTGACTCTTCAGGTATACTTGCATGACTGGTGATGTATTTGAATTTTATTAACACGAGGCTGATTCACTCACTGAGTTTAAAAGCTCACACTCTTTGTAAAATCTTTTTGTTCAGATCAGGTTGCCGGTGAAGAATATCTGCTAAAAGAGTCGATTACTTTGGACCTTCCTGCTGTCGAGTAGGCCCCTCTTTTATTGTAGATTATGTTGCTCTGTAATCGTCTAGGACATCTAGGTCAGGGGTTTGGTATTTGGCTTGTATTTCAGTATGATAATGTATTTTATATTGAGGATCTATTATTATATACAAGTCATCTTTATGAATTTCAAATAAGAAAATTTGATATATTTTCTTCATATTATTAAGGAATGGTTATTTTGATAACATAGAGATAATAACTAAATAATTTAACTCATGGGTAGAATTTATTGAAAGGCTTACAGTGATGGGATATTCATCATTGTGCCGGTCATGTGCCTACAAAACGGGTCGTGACAAAGTTAATATCAGAGCAAAGGTGGTTGGGTCTCCTAGTGATTACAAAGCAAGGTGTCGTTAGTGGGCCCTCCCCTATTGTCTTGACTACAGCACGACCATAGGACGAAGATCCACAAAAAGCCCTATAGAGTTTAAAATCATTTTCTTTCGTGTCTTACCCTTGAAGCATAATAGTGACAATATATATTATTTTTAATTGTAGAATAAGTTTAGATGGCACCAGAAAAATCAAACGCTTCAGGAATCCGTACAAGATTTGGTAGGGCCCTGGTCCCTTCAGTTACTCAGCCAGTAGGTGGAAGGTTAGAGACGCCTAATAGTGCAGAAGGTAACCATGCACAAAATAAAGAGATACCTACTGTAAACCCTGGAAGAAGTGGTGGAGTACTATCACAAATTGACGCGACTGTAGTAATGGAAGCATTAGCTGTAATGCAGAACGAGGTAAATGGGCTGAAGAAACTTCTGATGGGACAGTCATCTGAAGATGGCTCACAGGCATCAGTACATAATGCAAGAGTGCAAGAGACAGACCAGATGCCACCCCCACCTCAAGATGGGGTCAAGATTTCAGAATTTACAAAGCTGAATCCACCAACCTTTGCGGGAGATGTTAATGAAGATCCACAGTGCTTTCTAGATGACTGTGAGAAAATTCTTCACACGTTGGAGTGCCCTGAATTCTGAAGGGTGACCCTTGTTACCTTTCAATTAAGAGGTAAGGCGGATCGCTAGTGGCGAACATGGAAGAAGGGCATGGCCAGAAACGCCCCACCCCTCAAGTGGAAGGACTTTAAAAGAATTTTTCGAGAACAATTTATTCCAGAAAACATATGAGAAGCAAAGATGAATGAGTTTGAGACACTCCGACAAGGAGTACGAACAGTCGATGAATACAACAATCTGTTTGTAGAGTTGTCTAAATATGCTACTCACATGGTCCTAACTGAGAAAGAAAGGATTTGACGGTTTATTAAAGGCCTTCGAGAGTCCCTATTTGACAGGGCGTGATCAAAGATACGAGACTTTTCATCCTACATAGAGGCCATCGATATCGCCCGTATGATGGAAGAAAAAGATATGCATAACGAAAAATGGAATAATAAAAGAAAAAGGAAACAAGATGAGAAATCACGCGACACGGAGGGAGTTCTGCACCCACTAAAACCACTGGACATGTAGCCTCTACCGCTAGTGCACCACAATGTCAACAAAGTGGTACAAGGGGTTAACAAAGGCCCTGGTGCCCTAACTGTAAAAGAAATCACTTTGGAGTTTGTCTTGCCAATAACAACACTAAGGTCTATTTCCAATGTAGTCAACAGGGTCACTTCAAAAGAGATTGCCCCCAACTCCACACGAGATCTGGCCAATGATCAGTACATCCTAATCAATCAGAGGCCATTATTACCAATAGAGCCCCTGTAACTGTAGAAGGCAATGGAATCAGAAGAGGTGCTGGTAGAGGACAAGGTGGTCAAGGTCAAGCTTTAGCGGGCTGAAGAACCGCTTGAGTATTTGCCTTAACCCGTCAAGATGCTCAGGCGTCTAATACGGTGGTAGCAAGTATCCTTCTGATTGAATCAAACTTTGCACATGTTTTGTTTGACTCTGGCTCTACGCATTTCTATGTGTCACCATTCTTTGCTAAGAATTTTATGCAAAAAGTTGTTAGATTAGAATGTCCATTCTTAGTAACTATGCCTACCGGCGGCACCTTACTAATAGAACGAGGCTATCAGGCTTGCAAGGTGAGAATCAGAGAAATAAATACAACGGCAGACCTAATGCTGTTGGATATGACAGACTTCGATGTCATCTTAGGCATGGATTGGCTGGCATCTTGTCATACCACTCTGGATTGCTATAATAAGATAGTTAAGTTCAATATTCCAAGGGAACCCTCATTCGTATTTCATGGAGAATGGAATGAGATTCCTGAAAATCTTATATCCTTAATGTGTACCCGACGTTTATTACGAAAGGGCTGTCAAGGATATTTAGCATTTGTTAAGGATATCAAGAAAGAAGAACTAAAAGTAAAGGATGTTCTAGTAATCTAGGAGTTTGTAGACGTCTTCCCGGATGATCTACCAGGTGTACTCCTAGATCGAGAGATCGAGTTTCAGATAGAGTTAACTCCAGAGACTCACCCAATCTCCATACCCCCTTATAGGATGGCACTAACATAACTAAAAGAGCTTAAGGCTCAGTTACAAGACTTGTTAGACAAAGGCTTTATAAGGCCAAGTTATTCACCTTGGGGAGCTCCTGTTTTGTTCGTGAAAAAGAAGGACGGATCGATGAGACTATGCATAGATTACAGGCAACTGAATAAAGTAACTATCAAAAATAAATACCCTTTGCCTCTCATTGACAACCTCTTCGATCAACTTCAAGGAGCCAAGTGTTTTTCAAAGATTGACTTGAGGTCTGGTTATCACCAACTCAAGATCAAGGAAGAGGATGTGCCTAAAACAATCTTCCGTACTAGATATGGGCACTACGAGTTCTTGGTAATGTCGTTTGGACTAACGAATGCACCAGCTACTTTCATGGATTTAATGAATAGGATTTTTAAACCCTTCTTGAACAAATTTATTATTGTCTTCATAGACGACATCCTGGTGTACTCAAAGAATTCAGAAGAGCATGAACAACACCTTCGTATTGTGTTGCAAACATTGAGGGATCATCAATTGTACGCCAAATTCTCTAAATGCAAGTCTTGGATTGATTGTGTGACTTTCTTGGGACATGTGATCTCTAAGGATAGCATTCAAGCATACCTAAGCAAAGTAGAAGTGATCAAAATGTGGCCTAGACCTACCTCCGTCACGGAGATTCGCAGCTTCTTGGGATTGGCAGGATATTATCATCGTTTTATCCAAAATTTTTCCCAGTTAACCGCCCTTCTCACACGACTGACTATGAAAGAAGTAAAGTACCAATAGGATGACGCTTGTGAAGAAAGCTTCCAAGAACTCAAGAAAAGGTTAATCTCTGTGCCTGTATTGGTCTTACCCTCAGGACCTGGAGGTTTTACAGTGTACTGCGATGCATCAAGAGTAGGGTTGGGATGCGTTCTCATACAGCATGGCCAGGTAGTGGCATATGCATCGAGACAGCTTAAGAAACATGAACAAAACTATCCCACCCACGATCTGGAAATGACATCAGTAATTTTCGCCCTAAAGATATGGTGACACTATGTATATGGAGAAACCTGCAAAATCTACATTGACCATAAAAGTCTAAAATATATTTTCGACCAAAAGGACCTAAACTTGAGGCAGAGAATATGGGTAGAATTACTAAAAGATTATGATTGCAATATTCTTTACCACCCAGGCAAAGCGAACGTAGTGGCAGATGCTTTGAGTCGAAAATCTATGGGTAGTCTAGCCCATATAGCAGTGACAAGAAGACCATTGATCCAAGAACTACAGGAGCTGAGAACAAAATGTGCTACTCTCGAGGTTATAAGGACAGGATCATTCTTAGCCTATATCAGGGCTAGATCTTCCCTTGTAGACCAGATATGGATATCCCAAATAAAGGATCTTGAGCTTGTCCAAATTATGGAAAAGGTGAAGATTGGTGAAATGAATAGTTTCACACTCGACTATACAGGAGCCTTGCATTTTGAACAACGGTTGTGCGTATCAGATGTTGGAACTCTTAGACGAGACATTATGGAGGAAGGCCATAGTGCTGCATATGCTGTACATCCAGGAGCCACCAAGATGTATCAAGATCTGAAATAGATCTACTGGTGGAAAGGAATGAAACAAGACATAGCAGAGTTTGTATCTTGTTGTTTAACTTGTCAACAGGTTAAGGCCAAGCATCTAAAGCCGGGAGGCTCGTTACAACAGTTGAAGATTCCTGAGTGGAAATGGGAACGAGTAACGATGGACTTTGTCATTGATCTACCTCGTTCCACAGGAGGTTATGACTCAGTATAGGTTATTGTTGACCGACTAACCAAGTCAACACACTTTATTCTAGTCAAAACCACTTATGGTGTGGCGATGTTAGCACAATTATACATTAAGAAAATAGTGAAGCTGTATGGAGTACCCATATCTATCATTTCTGATAGAGGTCCTCAATTTACCTCTCATTTCTAGAGGAGTTTTCAAGAAACATTAGGTACTCGAGTGGACCTTAGTACCACTTTTCATCCACAAATAGACGGGCAGTAAGAGCGGACAATTCAGATGCTAGAAGACATGTTACGAGCTTGTATCCTAGATTTCAGTGGTAGCTGGGAGAAGCATATGTATCTCGTGAAATTTACATACAACAACGGCTATCAAGCCACTATTGGAATGGCACCCTTTGAGGCCTTGTACGGGAGACGTTGCAGATCTCCGATTGGTTGGTTCGAGCTAGGTGAAGCGAAAGCATTAGGACCCGACTTGGCCCAGGATGCCCTAACCAAAGTTAAGATAATCCAGGATAGGATGCGAGTAGCTCAAAGTAGACAAAAAGCATACACCGACCACAGACGACGTGATTTAGAGTTCTCAGTCGGCGACATGGTATTCCTAAAGGTCTCTCCAATGAAAGGTGTGTTGAGATTTGGAAGGAAAGGAAAGTTGAGTCCTAGGTACATTCGGCCTTATGAGATTTTAGAACGAGTAGGAAAGTGGTTTATCGGCTCGCCCTACTGATGGAACTGGAAGGGATCCACCCTGTTTTTCATGTATCCATGTTAAAGAAGTACCTTCCTAATCCTTCTCACATACTTCACCCTTCTCATAATGATTCTATCATAGTAGATGAAAACTTGTCATACGAGGAAATACCGATAGCTATCCTCGATAGTTAAGTAAAGAAACTCTGATCTAAAGAAATTCCATCGGTCAAGGTGTTGTGGAGGAATCAGGCTCACGAAGAAGTCACATAGGAAGCCAAGGCCGACATGCGTTCTAGATATCCGTATCTTTTCACGACTTGAGGTAATTTAAATTCGGAGGACCGAATTTCTTAAAGGGGGTGATAATGTAATACCTATAAAAAATAAAATATAAATACGTGTTTACGAACTGCGGTTACTATTTTAGTATATGGTACTATTCACATGTATAATACTATTTATGTATACGGCACTGTTTACTTATACAATCGAAATGTCAAGTACTAGATGTGGTTTAGTCATAAGAGAAAACTAGAAAGAAGTTCGTAGGAGAAAATGACGTTTTATGTGTGAAAATACTCTCAGGGACTAAAATGAAAGGACTGAATTGAAAAGAAACTTAAAAGTTTAAGGTGAAAGGATAGTTTTTCCTTTAAGTTTCTAATAGTAACCAATAATTGAAGTAGCCATCGTCGCGTTTTGCATAGTAAGTTAAATTATTAAAGTGCACAGTAAATTGAATTATTAGAAATGTTATTTTCATAAATAGTAAATTGAATATTTTATTAGTGCATAGTGTCAAATAGTGCTATTGACTTTTCCTATAAATAGGCTATTCTATTTCACTTCTAAACTCACACCTTCAGCTTATCTTCTTCTTTCCTTAAGTTTCTCTTGTTCTGATGCTAGACCTCTGAGATTTTGGGTCTTTCCTTTTCAGCTTAGATAAGGATACTATGCCCTTTCTATGTCTTTTAAATTTTAGAAGTTATTTTCTTAAGTATGCTCTGTGGTTGCGGCTTTGGCTGATCTTCCACATCAGAAAAAATGTTCTTAGCTGCCTACATATTATTTTGATTCTATGATTACCAAAAATAGAATGTAAACTGTGAAGAATACATGTCTTGGAAAGTTTTAGCTAAGGAAAGACCTAATTTTTAAGTGTGTCCATTGCGACCCTCCACTCTTTCCTGGGAACTTACCTGGTGTACTCTTTTATAGATTGTATTCTCTATTTCTGGTATGAACAGTATCCATATATATATATATATATATATATATATATATATATATATATATATATATATATATATGAATAGTAACCGTATGAATAAATAGTATCTGTACGTACAAATAGTATCTATACATATGAATAGTAATTATATGTATGAATAGTATCTATACGAAAACAATCCTAACTTGTTTTCTTGAATCTTTCATGAAAATCTTCGTAGCAGAACACTGAAATTCACCTTTGTACTCTTGTCCGTAACGACTTAGAGAAGTGATACTCATACAGAATTCAGGTGAGTGGAACGACCCCATTTTAATAGAGTTTTAGCATTACTGGTGATAAAAAGTATATCGTTGGACACTCCTAAGATTCATAGGGGTAAACTGGATTCAAAGTGGTAAATCTAGGAAGATAATTAATCCAGAAGTATGGATAAGACGAAACAAATATTTCACGATGATGATATGAAGTTTGAATCTTTTCAAAAATAGTTTAATTGTTATCTTGATTTGTGGTTTATAAACCTATAATATAGTTATATACTATACCTATTATATGAATGAATATTACACTGTACTTCTGATTATGATATGGAATACTATACTATTGATTGTAATTGAGCAGGACAGTACCCCCTCTTACGGCAAGGCGAAAAACCCAATTTAAAGGGTGTCTTGACCAATGAGTGTGGAGACAACGATTCCCTCAGTAGGGATATAAGTCGATCGGTAACAGATCCGTGAGACGCCCTAGCTAAAAGGATGAGGTTGTGCGTCATGGCGGAAATATACAAAATTGATGAGCCGGCCTATGTGCGCTCTCTGGGGTATATTGTCATTGATGAGTACTAGTAACGTTTGTTGAATTGGATGGATTTTTATCTTATAGTATGTAATTTCTGACTGTGTCTTTTGGTTGAGTTTGATAGAAATGGCTAGCACCCAAGAGGGGGGTGAATTGGGTTTTAAAAAAAATTGCGAAGGCTTGATGGAAGTTTAAGAAGTTTTAAAAACAATGCCAAGCTTTTTATGAAAGTAAAATAAGTATGATCAAGATGAATAAATATAGAGTACAATTAATCAAAAACAATTAAAGAGATGAATGAATATAAAATGCAAGAAAGTAAAGAACATATAAATAATTAAAGAGCAAGGGAAGAGAAAATCAAACAGCGAGATTTATACTGGTTCGGCTTAAACCAAGCCTACATCCAGTCCTCAAGATAACTTCTTGAGTGTTTCACTATAGACCACAAGTTTATGCAATTGGGCACTTGTAAGCCACTACAACATAGAGATCTTTTCTTCCTCAAGGGTGTCTCTCCCCCTTACAATGTGTTTTCTCTCAAACACTAACTCAAGGAACCAATCCTTGAGCAACTAAATTTGAAGGCTTAAGGAAAATAATGGTGGACACTCTCAAAGTGTAGATAACGCAAAAATTAAGCTCAGAATATTTCTCTAGCAATTTAGAGAGAATGAAACTCAAGATAATATGATAAATGAACAATTGAAGCTTGATGTAAATGGTGTTGTGAAGTCCCCTTTATATAGTGAAACCTTGCTGCTACAGTGACTGCTTTAGTCAAAATTGCTACAGTAAGCTTCATCATCATTTTTCAACCTTTCTACAACAACCAAAAAAACTTTATCAATCTTTTTCAACAATCAATATTCTTTTTCAAATTTGCTACAGTAAAAAGTATTCTTTTTCAAAGTTTATTACAACAACCAATAAACTTTATTATACTTTTTCAACAATCAAAATTCTTTTTCAAAAGTGCTACAGTAAAAGATATTTTTTTTCAAATTATATTACAACACCCAATAAACTTTATCATATTTTTTCAACAATCAATTTTCTTTTTCAAAAGTGCTATAGTAAAAGATATTCTTTTTCAAATTATATTACAACACCCAATAAACTTTATCATACTTTTTCAACAATCAAATTTCTTTTTCAAAAGTGCTACAGTAAAAGATATTATTTTTCAAATTATATTACAACACCCAATAAACTTTATCATACTTTTTCAACAATCAAATTTCTTTTTCAAAAGTGCTACAGTAAAAGATATTCTTTTTCAAATTATATTACAACACCCAATAAACTTTATCAAAAATCAATTTATATTACTATATATAAATATATAAAGCATTAAATATATTTGGGCCAAGAAAAATTGAATCATGCATTTGAGCCAATAAGATTAAATCATACATTTGGGCCAAGAAAATTAAATCATACTATTTGGGCTAAGAAAGATTAAATCATACATTGGGCCAAGAAGATTAAATCATACTATAATTCTCACATATTTGTCATCATCAAAACTTATAGCATAATACATTAGGGCTAACAATCTCCCCCTTTTTGATGATGACAAATCACCAAAGAAAAATTTGTTACAATGTAATAATCATTATACAATATACACATATTTTTCTTTCCATATCCTTCTCCCCCTATTTGACATCAACAAAAAGGTATAAGGAAGGCAATATATAAAGGCTAAAGCGTATTCCTTCTTTAAGCAAGAATATCATATGACGTCATGGGGTAAAATTTCATCAAAACTTATCATTGATATGCCAAAAATATATAATTAAGGAAAACATTGCATCTCAGATAAAGTGACCTTAAAGATATAGAGGATTTAATTATAGGTTAGGCTCCCCCTCAATCAATGCATATTAAACAAATGTAATTTTCAAGATGTATTCATATATGTATCTTGAGGATGAGCACCTCTATATTTTGTCACATCAAATGGTTGACCTCTTTCATCCTTGTCCAAGTTTGTTGAGGTACTCATGGGAGTAGCAATTGGTTTTGCATTCTCCATGTCAAACTTTTTGAGCAACTCTTTTGCATACTTGGTTTGGCTAACAAATATTCCATTATCCATTTGTTTGATTTGGAGCCCAAGGAAGAAGTTGAGTTCTCCCATCATTGACATTTCAAACTCACCTTGCATGATCTTAGCAAACTCTTTACACAAACTTTCATTAGTAGCACCAAATATTATATCGTCAACATATATTTGCACTATAATTAAATCATGCTTTTTATTTTTGAAGAACAAGGTTGTATCGACCTTTCCTCTTGAAAATCCATTATTTAAAAGAAATGAACTCAATCTCTCATACCAAGCTCTAGGAGCTTGTTTGAGACCATATAAAGCCTTTTTCAATTTAAAAACATCATTTGGCTTATCATGATTTTCAAAACCGGGAGGTTGTTCAACATAAACTTCCTCCATGATATAGCCATTTAGAAAGGCACTTTTCACATCCATTTGAAATAGTTTAAAATCATTTATGCATGCAAATGCCAATAACATTCTAATAGCTTCAAGTCTAGCTACGGGTGCAAAATTTTCATCATAATCAATGCCTTCTTCTTGGTTGTAACCTTTTGCGACAAGTCTAGCCTTATTTCTAACCACTATTCCATTTTCATCAAGTTTGTTTCTAAAAACCCATTTTGTGTCAATTATTGGATGATCATTGGGTCTAGGAACTAATTCCCAAACTTGGTTTCTTTCAAATTGATTTAGTTCTTCTTGCATAGCTAAGATCCAATGTTCATCTATAATTGCATCATCAATATTTTTTGGTTCAACTTGAGAAAGGAAGGCTAAGTGGTTACAAACATTCCTAAGAGAATTTCGTGTTATTACCTTTTGAGAGGCATCTCCAATGATGAGCTCCTTAGGATGACTTTTTGCATACCTCCAATCCTTTGAAAGATCATCATTGTTTCTTGTTGGTTCCTCTTGTGGTTTCTCTTCTTCTTGTTGCTTTTCTTTTTCTTGAGGCTTCTCCTCTTCTTGTGGCAATTTAGCACCCTCATCATGATCATCATCATTTTTTGGTATTATTTCTTGCTTCTTCCTCATTTCATCATCTAATGAAAGGTCTTTGAAGTAATCTAACACTTCATGTTGATCATCACAATCTTTAAGGGAATTGTTAGATTCATCAAAAACAACATGCATAGATTCTTCAACAAGTAAAGTTCTTTTGTTATAGACTCTATATGCTTTACTAGTACTAGAATATCCAAGAAAAATGGCTTCATCGGCTTTGGCATCAAATTTTCCCAAATTATCTTTTCCATTGTTTAAAATAAAGCATTTGCAACCAAACACATGGAGATGAGAAATGTTGGGCTTTCTTCCTCTATATAGCTCATATGGGGTTTTATTTAAAATTGGCCTTATCAAGGCTCTATTCATTACATAACAAGCAGTATTAACCGCATCCGCCCAAAAGTATTGAGGAAGTTTCCCTTCATTAAGCATAGCTCTAGCCATCTCCTCTAAAGTTCTATTTTTCCTCTCAACAACACCATTTTGTTGAGGAGTTCTAGGAGATGAGAAGGTATGCTCAATGCCATTTTCATCACAGAATTCCATAAAGTCATGGTTATCAAATTCTCCACTATGATCACTCCTAATCCTCACAATGGTCAAGCTTTGCTCTTTTTGAATAAACTTTGCAAGTTTTAGAAAAGATTTAAAAGCTTGATCTTTATGAGCTAGAAAGAGAGTCCATGTGTACCTTGAGTAGTCATCTACAACAACTAGTACATAGGAGTTACCTCCAAGGCTTTTTGTCCTAGATGGTCCTACAAGGTCCATATGAAGTAATTGCAAAGGCTTAGTTGTAGAAACAATATCCTTAGTCTTGAAAGAGCTTTTAACTTGCTTTGCCATTTGACAAGTACCGCAAAGCTTATCTTTTTCAAAATTAATTTTGGGTAAGCCAATTACAAGTTCTTTCTTGACTAGTTTATCCAAAAGATTCATACTAGCATGAGCTAGTCTTCTATGCCATAACCAACTTTCATTACTAACACTAATTAAACATGTAGAGTCTATAGAAGGATCTTCATCGAGATTTATAACGTAAACATTATTGATCCTTTGACCGACAATCTTAACTTGCTTATCATTAATATTTTCAACTATGCAACGATTTGAATCAAAAATCACTCTATTGCCTTTGTCACATAGTTGACTAATGCTAAGCAAATTATGATTGAGGCCTTCAACAAATAAGACATTTTCAATAGAAGTTGAGAAATTTTTACCCACTTTACCTATTCCCTTGATTAGACCTTTGTTATTTCCTCCAAAGGTCACTTTGCCTCCTCTTGGTGTCAAAGAGAGAAATTTTGATTGGTCGCCGGTCATGTGCTTTGAGCAACCACTATCTAAGTACCATTTTTCACTCTTTGTCTTGAGGCACACCTAACTCACAAAATCAAGTTTTCTTTTTAGGTACCCAAATTTGTTTGGGTCCTTCTTTGTTAGTTGTTCCCTTGGGAACCCATTTCATTTTATTTTCATAGGAAATATTCTTTCTATACCAACAAGAATAGGAATTATGTCCTTTTAAACCACAATAAAAACAAGTAGTGAAGGGACTACTTGACATAGTTGCATGAACAAAGAAATTCTTGTAGTATTTTTGACTAGTTTTGGGCTTATATCCTAAGCCGGCTTTGTCAAATACACATCTTTGTTTTCCAAGCAATATGTTCAAATTGTCTCTTCCTAGTGTAAATTTTGTAAGGGTATTTTTTAAATCTTTATTTTCCCTTTCTAATTCAATGCATTCACAACAAGGACAATTTTCTTTTGGAGAGATAATCAATTCTTTTAAGCTTGCATTTTCTTCTTGCAAAATTTTGTTTTGATCTTCAAAAACAAGGCTTTTCTTTTTAAGTGCAATAAGATCATCTTTCAATTTTGAAATTTCATCCTCAAGTAAGGAAATTTTTTGCTTTGAAAAACTTAACTTTTTAGCAAGCTTTAAAGATTCATTGTGTAGTTCTTCAAAAGCATCTTGTAATTCATCAAAAGAGTGTAAAGGTTCAAGAATGTTTACCTCTTCATCTTTTCTTGCCATAAGGCAAAGGTTGGCTTCTTCATTTTCTTCTTCATCGGATTCACTTTCTCCCCATACAGAAGAAATATATGCTTTCTTTTTCACTTTGTCATAGCTTTTCTTTCCTTCTTGCTTCTTGATGAATTGTGGACAATCCCATTTGATGTGTCCAACCTTTTTGCATTCATAACAAGTGGGACCTTCCTTGTTGCTATCTTGGTCTCTTCGCCATCTTCTTGTATTCTTCCTTTTTAGGAATTTACTAAATTTTTTTACCAAGAGACCAATGTCTTCATCATTGATTTCAAGTTCCTCTTCTCCCTCATCACTATCGATTTCCACCCTCTTGGAAGAAGATGATTTAAGGGAGAGAGTCTTCTTTTTCTTGGTTTCTTCCTCTTGCCTCATCTCTATTATTTTGGACTCATAGTTTTGGAGGTTCCCAAACAAGGCTGTGAGGGAATTCATTGACTCTCCTCTTACTTCCATAATCGCAGTCCTCTTTGCCTCCCACTCTGGGGTAAGACATCTTAGAATCTTGGTAGTTTGTGATTTTTCTGAATAAGAAACACCAAGAGCTTTCAAATGGTTAGTAATATGAGTGAATCTTAATTGCATTTCACTAATACTCTCATCACTTTTCATTTTGAAATTTTCATATTCATTGGTGAGAGTACTTATTTTTGACTCTTTGACTCCAAGAGTTCCTTCATGTGCAATTTCTAAAGTATCCCACATTTCTTTAGCACTTGCACAGCTAGAAACTCTAAAATATTCATCTTGGTTTAAAGCACTAACTATGATCATTTTTGCTTTGGCATTAAGATGGACAAGTTTCTTTTCGGTATCATTCCATTCACTTTTGGGTTTTGGAATAATATTCCCTTCAACCTCCTTAGTAGGAGTATAAGGACCTTTTTCCACAACATCCCAAAGATCAAGGTCTACCGCATCGAAAAACATTCTCATCTTAGACTTCCAATAAGTGTAATGGTTTCCATTAAAACCAGGGGGTTTTGTAAAGGAACTTCCTTCAGGTAAAACACAATCACCAAAGCCAGCCATATTTCAACTCTTAGACGATTAAGTCTTTGATCAAGAGCCCAAGCTCTGATACCAATTGATAGAAATGGCTAGCACCCAAGAGGGGGGTGAATTGGGTTTTAAAAAAAATTGCGAAGACTTGATGGAAGTTTAAGAAGTTTTAAAAACAATGCCAAGCTTTTTATGAAAGTAAAATAAGTATGATCAAGATGAATAAATATAGAGTACAATTAATCAAAAACAATTAAAGAAATGAATGAATATAAAATGTAAGAAAGTAAAGAACATATAAATAATTAAAGAGCAAGGGAAGAGAAAATCAAACAGCGAGATTTATACTGGCTCGGCTTAAACCAAGCCTACATCCAGTCCTCAAGATAACTTCTTGAGTGTTTCACTATAGACCACAAGTTTATGCAATTGAGCACTTGTAAGCCACTACAACATAGAGATCTTTTTTTTCTCAAGGGTGTCTCTCCCCCTTACAATGTGTTTTCTTTCAAACACTAACTCAAGGAACCAATCCTTGAGCAACTAAATTTGAAGGCTTAAGGAAAATAATGGTGGACACTCTCAAAGTGTAGATAACGCAAAAATTAAGCTCAGAATATTTCTCTAGCAATTTAGAGAGAATGAAACTCAAGATAATATGAGAAATGAACAATTGAAGCTTGATGTAAATGGTGTTGTGAAGTCCCCTTTATATAGTGAAACCTTGCTGTTATAGTGACTGCTTTAGTCAAAATTGCTACAGTAAGCTTCATCATCATTTTTCAACCTTTCTACAACAACCAAAAAAACTTTATCAATCTTTTTCAACAATCAATATTCTTTTTCAAATTTGCTACAGTAAAAAGTATTCTTTTTCAAAGTTTATTACAACAACCAATAAACTTTATCATACTTTTTCAACAATCAAAATTCTTTTTCAAAAGTGCTACAGTAAAAGATATTCTTTTTCAAATTATATTACAACACCCAATAAACTTTATCATACTTTTTCAACAATCAAATTTTTTTTTTCAAAAGTGCTACAGTAAAAGATATTCTTTTTCAAATTATATTACAACACCCAATAAACTTTATCATACTTTTTCAACAATCAAATTTCTTTTTCAAAAGTGCTACAGTAAAAGATATTCTTTTTCAAATTATATTACAACACCCAATAAACTTTATCATACTTTTTCAACAATCAAATTTCTTTTTCAAAAGTGCTACAGTAAAAGATATTCTTTTTCAAATTATATTACAACACCCAATAAACTTTATCAAAAATCAATTTATATTACTATATATAAATATATAAAGCATTAAATATATTTGGGCCAAGAAAAATTGAATCATGCATTTGGGCCAATAAGATTAAATCATACATTTGGGCCAAGAAAATTAAATCATACTATTTGGGCTAAGAAAGATTAAATCATACATTGGGCCAAGAAGATTAAATCATACTATAATTCTCACATATTTGTCATCATCAAAACTTATAGTATAATACATTAGGGCTAACAGAGTTTGATCATTTAGATATACTTGCATGACTGGTGAAGTATTTGAATTTTATTAACGTGAGGTCGATTCGCTCACTGAGTTTAAAAGCTCACACTCTCTGTAAAATCTTTTTGTTTAGATCAGGTTGCAGGTGAAGAATATTCGCTAGAAGAGTAGATCACTTTGGACCTTCCCGTTGTCGGGTAGGCCCCTCTTTTGTTGTAGATTATGTTGCTCTGTAATCATCTAAGACATCTAGGTCAGGGTTTGGTATTTGGCTTGTATTTTAGTATGATAATATATTTTATATTGAGGATCTATTATTATATGCAAGTCATCTCTATGAATTTCAAATAAGAAAATTTGATATATTTTCTTCATATTTATTAAGGAATGGTTATTTTGATAATATAGAGATAATAACTAAATAATTCAACTCATGGATAGAATTTATCGAAAGGCTTACAATGATGAGATATTCATTATTGTGCCGGTCATGTGCCTACAAAACGGGTCATGACATCTAGAATTGTCTTGTGTGATGTAAAGGTGCAATGATGTCACAATCGGTACAATAGCTTGGATTGGAAAGCACATGAGTCTTTGTCTTTCCTTGATGCTATCACTCATTAGTGTATTATCAACCGTTATGGGGGACATGAACTTCTTTCATTTCACTTGTAAGCTTAATACCATATACAAGATATGGAGTTCTTAGTTCTTAAGTTGAAAAAGGGAAGTATGGGTTGGTCATGAACATTATGGACACTTAGAAGTTATTAACTTCTAAGCTGTGCCATGTTTAGTGTCTTGAGCTAGTGGTAATATTTTATTAGTGTTCAAAAGGCCAACTTATAAGATAATTTCTTGATAGTATAGCTGGTTGTTGAGTTTAAACTATATAACTTCTTATTTTGTTGCTGTTGTTTTATTTACTTCATTCTAAAGCATCTTATTGTCTAAGCTGTGAGCAACTTTAAGCATGATAGTAAACTGTAGGGATTAAACTGATTAAAAAGTTTACTAGGGTTTATTTAATTTCAAAAGAAAAATATTCTTAATTTATGGACCTAAATGAAGTGAAATATGAGTTTAAATCAAGCAAAGGAAATAAGGAAAAATTTAGCCAAGAGTTCCATTACAATTACTAGTTCACTTTATTAGTTATGATCTAATTTTATGTTTATATCTTGATAACTAAAATTTTACATATGAAGCCTTTAATTCTTGAAATTTTTATGAGGTGCTATTAATATCCTACTTATTCAAATTGGAAAGTTTTAGGATTATTAGAGATGTTTTGCCTTGCCAAATACCATATGTACAACACCTAGTTCAATTCTGGGATAGATCTGACTTGTTGATAAATAAATTCTATCCCATTGCTATAATGATCTTATTTTGACCAAAATTTTCATGTTATTTAGAGAAGACATTAAAGTAACTCCCTACCAAATTCCACGGCATTTGGAGTTGAATTAATGGGCCAATGAAGTAATTTTCTAAGCTTTTATGAAACTGAGACAAATATGATATCTAGTTTCAAAAAGGGTCTTTAGATGGATCAAACAATGGAATTTAAGTCTAAAATTTTTATTTTAGTATGTCAACATACTAATAAGGCTTCGTACCAAATTTCATAATCTTTGGATCTATGGATTAATACCAAAATTTTTCTAAAGTTTGGATCTGATTTTAGCCTCAAATCAGAACAAAGTTGGTTTATTGGTAGCGTATGTATTGATTTTTTGTTGCCTATTGTTTGACTTATTCTCTAGGCCTTCAATGAGATCCTTGATGTTCCTTCTACGATTTAAAGTGTAGAAATCTAGCTCGGATCCAAGGTGAGGGGATATCTATCTTACTTGTTTGTATTTTCTAAACATGAACCTATCATTATGAATTCATGAATTTCGAAACACTTGTTGTATGCTTGTTGAGGAGTAGATTATGCATGTGTTTACAAGTGATATATTTGATTGATGTTTGTAGCATATGTGAGCTGCCTACAAGATTGGGTACCCTATCGACTTATGAATGCAATTGTAGAATGATATTTAGTAAATATGTTGATGTTGCATTATGTGCATGTATGTATTTGATTGATTTTACGCACGATTGTACGTGTGAATGACATTTACTTACTTGTACTTATGTTGGTGTGTGAAATGGTCAGACTTCGATATCCTTGATCTCACATTGTTGCATACACAGTAAGAGCTTATGCATTGTGGTTGTTGAGTTGCTTAGGAATCAATTGGCCTACCATTGCACGTATGCTTCCTATGCGAATGTTTTGTGTATGCTTGTCGCATAAGAACAATAATTTATTTTGTTGATCACTTGATGATAGTGGTATGCTTTGGTTTTTAAAAGGATATGGTTAGGCTTCGATGTCCTTGGTCTCATGTTGCTGAGGCATAATAAGGGCTTGTGCATTGTGGTCGTTGAGTTACTTAGGAATCAATTGGCCTCCATGTGTGATTGTGGACTTTTGATATATTTCAATTGTGTGCAAGTATAATAGTGTGTTTCATTTTTATTAAGTTGACTGACATTGATTCTATGCAGATGAGCATACTCATCCATGATGTAAGGGTGAGACGAGGAGATTTATTGTGATGTATTTTCATGATTACTGTCATTTACTGCATTTGGCATGAGATGATACATGATTGCCTTTGTTTCATGTATGTGCCTCCTTTACAAGGAATGTTTGACATAATATGATTGGGTGCTGATAGCCCAGTTGAATGCCTACGACATTAGGTTTTCGGCGTAGTCCCATAGCATTAATGCTAGCATAGAACCAGAAACATAAGAAAGATATTGTACATGTAAAAGTGTTTTAAGGCCCGATTGTTTTCCTATATTGGTATGTGCCATGTCTACCCCATACATAGAATATGTATGAGTTCCAATGAGTACGAGACATTTGTGTATGTGCCATGAAAAGCCCAACTACCATTACCCCTTGTATTAGTTGAGTGTCATTATCTTCCTACACTTTGTATTTATATATTAGTGCATGCATAGCTATATTCATACCTTTTATGGGAAAGCTATTTTCAATGAGTCAAGTTGTTGGATTCACTCTCTCGCAATTTTAGATACAAGAAGACTCTACAGGCTGACAACGTTTGTACCAAGGATGCCCTCCTTATTGATCGGGATAAAGTAGAGTACTCTAGAGTCATGTCAAATTAGGTAATGTTATTAAATTTCTGTAATCGGGTAGGGTACTATGTGAAATGTATTTATGTAAGAATATAGATAATACATCTTAAACAATAATTTATTCTAAGAACCCTTTTAATTCAAATTAAATTAATACAAAGAGATAAATGAATAGTTAGTAAACAAAGGAAATAATAATAATAATAATAATAATAATAATAATAATAATAATTAATAAATAAATAAATAACTTAATAGGATTAAACATTCTAGAAACAAGATAAATAAAGTAAAATAAAATAACTAATAAAATATATTAATAATTAAATAAACCTAAGATAAACACAAATCTATAAAATCCTAATTGAATTTAAATTTTTCCCTTCTAACTAAGCCTAAACAAAGCATTTTTTGGGATCTCCCCTATTGGAAAGATCTTCTGATCTGTCATAATCTGGGTGTCATGCACATAAAAAAAATGTATTCAACAACATATTTAACACCATTATGGATGTCCAAGGCAAGACAAAGGACAACATCAAGGCGAGGTAGGATCTTAAGTGTATTGCAAGAGTTATGATTTAGAGTTAGAAGAATTGGCCAATGGTAGAGTGATAAAGCCAAAAGTTAAATTTGCATTTACGCTTGAGCAGAGAAGGTGAGTGGATCAAAGGTTTAAAAATGCCTAATGGATATTTTTCTTATTTGTTAAGATGTGTTGATGTCAAGGATGAAAAGTTGTTCGAATTCAAGAGCCATGATTGTCATATTTTCATGGAATGTTTGCTAGTTATCGCATTCAGTGCATTGCCAAAGCAAGTTTGGAGGCCTCTCACTGAGATAAGCTAATTTTTCAGAGACTTGTGTTGAGCAAAGTTGCAAGTGGATGAGCTTATGCAAATGGAACACGATATTCCTATTATCCTTTGCAAGCTAGAAAGAATATTTCCTCCTAGATTTTTTTGACTTAATGGAATATCTACTTGATCAATTTCCATATGAGACTTGAGTCGGTGGACCAATTCAATATCAATGGATGTATCCCTTTTAGAGGTAATAAATCATTAATTACTTTTACTTTTGTATATTATTTTAATTCCTATTGATACAAATATGACAAACTAGTTTCTTTCATTTTTAAAGATTTTTAAACAAAATTAAAAAGACAGTCAAGACTAAATCTCAAGTGGAAGGTTCAATTTGCAAAGTATACTTAGCATAAGAGACATTGTACTTTTGTTCTTATTATTTTGAATCACACGTACATTCAATAAGAACAATAGTTGGTTGGAATGTCTTTATGCAAGAGGAAACAAACCAACCGACAACATTAACAATTTTTAATCGAGTCGGGCATCCCTCTGTCAAGAGAGTCATTAAATATTTAGATGATAGAGAATATATGACAACTTAACTTTTAATAGAAGTCTTTATCCCTATAAATTCAATTTATTTTGTTACAGAGAGTTACTAGTTAGTTTACCTTCTAGGAACTATGACATGCTGAGGTGCTCAAATATTATTATTTTGTTGATCATCTTTGCTCTCTTTTTTATTGTTTTATACGTGTAGTATTCTCGAAAAAAAGATAATGGTTTTGCAATCTTTATGATTCATTCAAATAATGGATAAGATTATGCAGGGCTTAGTCTTAATGTCCTTCCTTAGTGAAATTAGACTTTACTCCTTAGTGTCTCTTAATAGATTGTTTTCTAATTTATTTTTACAGTCATGAATCATGGTTCTAAATGTTTGCCATTGTTTGAGATGCTAATTTGATGCATGTATGGTATTTCTTTGTTTTGCAATGTCAAGTCTTGCACACCAATCCAATAGTCCAAAAGTCACAAAATTTGTCTATCATACTTGCTTAAAAATAAAATTAACCTGCCAACTCGAATAAATTAAATCAATTCGATTTAAGTGAGTAGAAGTGTCTCAACTTAAGTCAATTTAATTTGCTCATTTTTAATTGATTTAATTCTTAAAATTTCTTTAACTTGACTGGAACCCTCACACACATCTAACAAAGAAGTTGGTTTTATTTGTTTATTTAATTTTCATTTTCATATATCAAAAGTACAAAAGTATATTTGTTTACTTTACAATTGATAATTAACCAACCTATAAAAGACAAAAACATATTTTAAATTTTAAATAAATTTTAATTTTTTTTCTTAAGTCTCAATTATTATATAGGAGATCTATAAATCATGATAATTTATGTTTTACATCTTAAAAAAGTACTGACATGAATAATATGAAGCTCAAGCAATATATAGAAAAGGAAAATTTTATAACAACTCAACCTTTTAAAAAATTAATTTTTTTTATTGTTGAATTATTTTGTAATTTGCGTGTCTAATAATAAACAAAATATTTTATACTAATTTTAAAATCATCTAACAATAAAAAAATTTAAGTTCCAAAATAGTTGAGGTTTTCGAAATCTTACACCCCGCAGCGGAAAATAGCAAAGAGCAGCTGGCGCGGCTAAATGCCTAAATCGCACCGTAAACTGATTTTGTCCAGTGACTCGGTGCGATTCAGTTAAGCCGCCGGCACATGTTTATGTCAAAACAGTTTCACACGCTAACATGCGCCTATGCTGCACACACGAAAAGAGAATCCTGAGCATAAAATCGGCTAAAAAGAAAAAAAGCATATCCTTGCGCACACACCCTCACTTACTTTTCCAAAGCGTCACTTTCTTGTTTCGTCTCTCTGATCTTCCTCTGTTTCGCCAGTCCTTTGCTTGTCTTTTTCTCTTTCAGCATTTTCTATTATTATCCTTTTTTGTTTTTATTTTTCTGTCCGTTAAACATTTTCTCTATTTTCTTCTTCGTCGTTTCCAACGCTAGAGAAAAATCATCCATCAAACAACACAATCCAGAGGAAAAATATCGAATCATCTTCCCAGCCCTCTTTTGGGAGGTGGTGTTATGGATCTGTCGGCTGTTCATGTCAAGAACGTCACTCGGAGCCCTCTTGTGCTCGGAAACTCGTTCTCTGAGCGACCCACGGCTTCCTGGTGTGTGGGAAGGACGGGGATTTCTTTCGGAGTTGAAGATGAGCGAGTTTTTGAGATAAAAATCTTGAAGCGCAAGGTTTGGTATAAAGGGTATCGGCCATTAGTTGTCAGTGCTATGGGGAAGAAGAATCATGACAATTCCTCTTCTTCAGGTTGCTCTAATTTCAAATATCTGAAATTCGCTATGTCCAAAGTTGAAACGCTATTTCGATTGTTATACTTCTTGTTACAATATTATTTTTGTGTGGAAATTTTCATAACATTTCCTTTTATTAGTGCATACGCTGGAGTATTTATTGATTTTGGTTGCCGTGAAACTGCTGGAAGTGAGGCATGACAGCGTGTTAGCATGTTTATAGAGTTCTTTTTGCTTTGTAAGATTTGATTATTTTCTTTTTGAAAAACCTGATAATTGCTTTAGGCTAAAAAGATCTTTTCAATCGCTTTATTGGTGACTGAAAATCTATCTGATAACAGATTTAGACAGAAATAGACAGTGAAACTGAACATGCATGGTTTATCTTATTCTATTGGAGAACGCAACTTTGAATTAGCACAAAAATACCTTTGAAATTAGGCCCGCCATCCATATAACTTGTCAAATAACAAGTCTTCCTTCGATATTCACTTGGTGACTGGTTATAGGAATGAGAGACGCTAATTTTTTAATTAAATCTTTATTCCTCCTCTTCGACTGTTAGCTCTTCCCTTTTTTTTCCCCCCTTAAAATTCAGGTAGCTTATTGTTAGTTTCATCTGGTTTCATATTATAATACCTGTCCTAGCTGGTCCAAGGCCTGAGTTGTTATGTGTTAAATTTGATACGTCTTCTAGAACTTTCTGTTATTCCCCATTTTCTCCCCTTTAGCTAAAAGTTTATCTAGATTTCAACACACCATTGTCCTTTCCTTTCACAGATGTGTCTTGTTGAAAGCTTCAATTAATCTTTAGAATGCAATATTTGTTGAAAATTGTATTCAGACAAGATTTGTCACTTCTGCCATCCAACAACAATGCCTGTGATAAAATGAATCAGCAAAAGTGAAAACCTTGGGATTTTATTTTTATTCTGTTATAATGATTGATTTGTTTTCTTTTTTCGTTTTTATGATTGATTATGATTAATCAGTATTCATTAGGAGTGATTATTTTCCTTTCTTATTACCCTAGTTAGGTATATGTAAACCCTAGACTCCTCTTGTAAGTATCAGATTTTGAGTAAAAATAATATTCTTCAATTCTACATGGTATCAGAGCAGTTTTTTTGAACCACTCAAAATCTCTCTCAATCTCTCTCTCTTTTTACCATTATGCCTCAAGAATATGCTTATAGCTTCTTCCACCCTCACACAACCACCGTATTTGCTGAACCACTATTGGGTCCGCCTTAGGAGGTCATCACCAGCCCATCCCCGTCAACTGGAGCTTCTCCAACTGCTGCACGCGCGGCCCTATTCTTCTGTAGCATCTTCTCACATGCTGACACATGAAGGCGTGTGATGCCTCTGTTTCGGTTCTTGCTTGGACAGAGTTGATTGCTGGCCACCTTAGGACATTACTCAGCTGTGGTTCAGTCCATTTGGGCCTCTGTCCATGTTGTTCTTCATCAATCCTGGTATTCTCCAACCGATTTTTGGCTCTTTTTTTGTTTTTCTAACCGTGCCTGCTTCTGGTTCAGTCAATCCTATGCCCGAGAACCCTAACCATGGGGGTTTGTAAGGGTTTACTTAGATTATCACGGGAAATAGTTGGATTGTTTTGAGAATCTAGATTGGAAGTGTCCTAATGATGCAAAGACATACAAGGCACTGGTAGAGAAAGAGAGGCTCTTCACATTCCTTGTTGGCTTGAACAAGTCCCTTGATGAAGTCAGGGGGAGGATTCTTGGAACCAAACCTTTACCATCTATACATTCTGTTAAGCCTACATTTCAAATGTTATTAATAATGGAAAGGGAACTTTTTAGTGAGGAGGGTTCCTAAATGCTGTTGTACATAGTGCATGGCTTTATGCAAGCTACATTGAAATGTAACACTCATTATATTAAAAAATTGAAATATATATATAATATAATTCAGCTTAACAACAATATAATTTTTTTGATAAGATAAAAAATATAATGAAATTAACTAGTATGTATGAAAAAACTAAGCAATTTTTCATATGGAAAAAGAAAAATTTATTACATAATTGAGGGATTACAACAACAACAACGTAGCCTTATCCCACTAAGTGGGGTCGGCTACATGGATCGCACGACGTCATTGAGCTCTATCAATGACCAACTCTTTAGATATCTCATTTACTAAGAGGTCCCGTTCAATAATTTCTCTAAGTGTCCTTTTTGGTCTTCCTCGACTTTTTTTCACAGGGCTCCAAACCATCTGCTCAACTCTCTTAACTAGCGCTTCCAACGGTCTTCTTTGCACATGCCCAAACCATCTTAAACGGTTTTCAACCATTTTTTCCTCAATAGGTGCCACCCCAACTCTACCTCGTATATGATCATTACAGATCCTATCTCTTGTATAACCACACATCCAACGCAACATCCTCATCTCCGCCACTCCAATTTTATGTTTTTGTTGTCCTTTCATTTCCCAACATTCACTCCCATATAAAATCGTTGGTCTTATAGCAGTACGATAAAACTTTCCTTTGAGTTTATTAGGTACTTTTCGATCACAAACAACCCCTGATGCCATTCTCCACTTCAACCACCCAGCTTGTATCCTATGTTCCACATCTCTAATAATTTCGCTGTCATCTTGTATAATTGATCCCAAATATCTAAACTTTGACACTTGTGATAAGACCAATTGAGGGATTACAACATGGAAAGAAAAAACAAAGGAAAGAGGAGGACAAGGGATCCTCCTAGACCCAAAAAATACAAGAGGACCCAAAATTATAACACTAAACAAGGAGCCTAATGCAACAGAGGCTTCTAGTCCCTTTGGATATATAAGAGAGACACCACCTTGAAAAAACCATTAGCAGGGACCAGAGGGAAGCAACAAAACAATTCCTATCCCAAAGCAGGTGAGAAGGAAGAAACAGGTTCTTAAAAACTCTTGCATTCATTTGAATCCACAAACACTACAGCACTGCAAATGGTGTAACTTTCCACAAAGCTCTATTCTCCTTTGTCCTTCCAAAACCCCTGAAGTTAGTGAATATAAAGGCATCAAGACCAACTGGGCTCACCCAAGGGATAAGGCCTTATGAGGCCACTTGGTTTTAAGCAGTTCATTTGTGTTAATTCTATTAAATATCACTGTCCAGAGAAAAGCCTTCACCTTCGATATAGCTGACATCTATGATATAGCTCATGACAACTTGAAAATCTTCCACTTTCTAATTGAATCAACCATAATACACAACATCAAGTACTTAAGGCATAAATATGTCAATATTAACAACATTTAGGAGTCTAAGCATAAGAAGCATAACAGAATGTAAAGAAAATAATAATCAGAGCAGAAGGACCCGGTATTTGTTTAAAAAAAGTTTCAGTGGGATTTACAATGAAAAGATTGAATCAAGGGCAAGGATGAATATGTATTAGTTTCATAAGTTTCAATGGATACGCATTAGAACATAATGCTGCCACCGTAGGGCTCTCCAAAATTTCCTCCAAAGTGCTAGTCTTTATCTTTGACAAAGTGAAGGGCAGCACATTTGAAATTTACCTTTATTTCCTGTAGCAAGTGATGTAGGCAGGTTGCTACAGCTGAGCTACAGTGCTACACAGAAGTTGCTATGTTACCTGTCAATATCATGAATGGCTACAGGCTATATTAAGAGCTATACCACTAGCACATGGTGACTTGCATCTGTCTTTTTATTGGAACTTTTATAAAATACCAATTGTGTTATTTCATTGACAACCTTCAATTGTTATACCAAATATGAGAATCTTAAGTATCATTTTTTACACCTTGATTCCAATACTAAGGTTTCCTGATAAGATGCCGGTGTACCAAAAGACTTTGTAATTCTTTTTAAAATATCTGAAATGATGTTCATCTGAGAAGTTAGATTTTGCTTCAAGTTTTGAGGGTACTTCATTTTGTAACTCATGTTTGACTGGTTATTAAGCTTGTAAGATTTTTGAATTAGATATTTGGGTACTTATGAATATTTTAAGGTAGTTAATGGGTGTAAGACTTTTTCAAAATCTATAATGGGTTTGGATCCCGCTAATTGCATATTATGAACATTAAGAAATTGAAAACTTTGCATTGTACAGGCTTTAGCTCCTTAACTGTTTCTTACCATCATGTCCTGAAAATCATCATTAGCATCGCTTCTTTGTTTATAAGTTATTCTGTCAATCTGTCTTTCACTTCATCCTACATCACATTTTTCTAAAAGGGTCGTTAATTAGTTTTACAGCATGGATAATTTAAAACAAATGTTTCTATATCTTGGCAATTTACTTGTCATGTTTGAGAAAAATGGAGGTCTTCCTACTTATTAGATATAATTATGAAAAAATGAGATCAAAATTCAGTGGAAATCAATGGTTTGTGTGTTGCAGGTGCTTCCTATTCACTTCATTTCAATTGTAAAGCTGCTAATTAGGTGGTATGATGATGCTTTGAAAATGTTATTGAATTTTTATGAACTATGTCACTCAAATTTTATATATTATTGCCCTAGAAACTTATATGAGATGTCAAAAAATTTTTCATTATTACTATGTCAAAAGAAGCCGACCCCACTTAGTGGGATAAGGCTTTGTTGTTGTTGTTGTTGTTGTACTATGTCAAAAGAGTTATTGATCAAGTTTGATTTGTTGGTAGTCATATTTTGCTGATAATACCCTTCTTAGGCCTCTTTTCATATTAGATAGTACTCTTGAGTGCTCCTTGTCACTGTTTCTTCTGAAACATCCCTTGGCTTCTATCAATGATTTGTTGCTACCTATCATGGTAATCAAGATCATGATCTTGATCGGATCAAGATTGCGATCTTATGTGCTTTTTGCTTGCTAGATCACAAGTAAGGTCGAAGCTGGCACAAGATTGCATGGCATCGTAATCCTAATTGTAGGATTGGGTAATTCCATGTGATGTTGTCTGCACTGGATTTTTTGTTATTTATAAAGCAAAAATAGTGTGTACTGTTGAAACCATCAAAACTCCTCCCCTCTCATTTTGACTGTGCTTTATATCATTTCCTTTGTTCTGCACTTCTGCTGCTGGCTGTATCTTGTCCCTGCTTTCTGAGTTCTGCCTATATGTGTTCACTGTCAACTGTCGCTGTTGATCGTGTTCGACATCGCCAGTGGTTTTACTCAGATGTCTTTCACTATCATGCCCACTGGGTTGATGTATGATTCTGCTGTGTTCGACATCACCAGTGGTTTTACTCAGATGTCTTTCACCATAGAGTTGGTCATTGATAGAGCTCAATGGCGTCGTGCGATCCATGTAGCCGACCCCACTTAGTGGGATAAGGCTATGTTGTTGTTGTTGTTGTTGTCTTTCACCATCATGCCCACTGGGTTCATGTATGATTCTGCTGTATGTGGGCTGCATTTTCTGTCTTACATTCTTCCTTCTTCATTTGATTCTTTGGGTTGTGTTCTCTAACTTTTATTCTTCCTTCTTCATTTTGTGACTTGTTTAATGTTTGGATTATCATTTTGATTACTTTTAGATGTGTTTATTTGTGAAATTTCATCACTCTTGCAATATATAACATGTTTTGTGGAAGTATGATGAGATTTGGATAAGTTTACATTTTTTTAAGAATTTTAGTCAACTATATAATTTTTTTTTAATGTTTATTCTTCAAAATTAATAGGATCATACTATCCTTGATTTGATCTTGTAATTTAATCTATCTTATGCTTCCCTTGATCATGTACAAGACTTCGATCTTAATTATTGTGCTATATATGCAATTTCACAATGAGGAGTATATATTATGTTCTTTTCGGTGAGCTTTGGATCCTAAAGGGTGGAGAATGAGAGTAAAGATATATTTTTTTTGCCACCAGATTTCTCCATGTTATTTAGTTGTCCCACTAACCTCAATGGGAATAAAATCACAAGATATAGATATTTTTTCCTCCTCCTTGCATTTTCATCTTGATATAAATCTGAACATGGGAGTTTCTTCCCCTATCAGCAGTCCTACATAACTTTGCAGGCTAAAGTAATTAACTTTATAAAAAAGGAGCCATTCTTATACTTTTTGAAGACATTTTCTCCCTTTATGCCTCACATTTCCATCATTTGAATCATTTGATGCCTCTTTTTATTGGACAGTGCTTAATTAATTTGAAACTAGACAGCTAAGTATTACCGTTCTCATGGTGTTGGCTAATACTATTTCCTTGCTTCCCTCTCCCCTTTTTCTGTATGTTTACCTTTTGTCTTAACATTTATTGCTTTTAATAATACAATTTGTTTGAAGTTCATATGATAATTTTGATAATGTGAATTACAAACCCAATGGTATTGTTAATCAACAATATATAATGTTATTAACTTTCCTACTTGTTATTATGTTCAGACTTTAGATTTATTTAAAGCATAAAAAATGGAGTGCAAGGCTATGAATCATGGGTAATTCGTTAGTTAACCCAAAATATTTATCATATATGTGTCTTTCTTCTTTCCTTGAAATTTTGGTTTGGATACATATTGGATAAAGTGTTGGTAGGCCTTTTATCCTCCTCCAAACAAACTTTTATGCCTGAATTTTGGAGATCTGAAATGAAGCCTTTCACTGCAAGAACAATTAAAAGAACATTGTGTTGAGTGCACAACTTTGATATCATATATTATATTAATTTACTTTTTTTTTAAGTTTTATAAACTTTTAGGTCATATAAGGAAACTTGGATTACCATTTTGATTAATTATATATAATATATTGTTCATTCTGTAATCTGTTTTTATTGTTGTAAGAGTATAGATGCAAAATTACTTGGATGTCTCTGTTGTTTTTGGTATGTAAACTCCAATATCACCTCTTCTTCAACCTCTTTATTTGTCTATTGAGGTTTTACAAGCATATATAAGTTTTTTTGGGGGAATTTCTTTTTTCATGAGCTTCACTATGCAATCTTTTGCATATTTGATTACTTCTCTCCAACTCAGTGCTTGAGTCTCTAAAAATTTGAAAATAACTTTGTAGATTCATTGTGGAAGCACATTTCCTAAACTTGTTTTCATATATTCTATTGTATGTTATTTTATTAAATTAAACATTTATTATATAAAGATATAAAAGAGTATCTTTGCACTCACAAGAGCCTTTGATTTTGGTTATCATCAAAGGAATAGGATATTGTGGTGTCATCTTCTCTATCTTCTGTTAGGATACTAAGATGGTTGTTATAGTTGTTATAGTTAGTTATATGGTTAAGGAGTAATTAGGATATTATTAGTGGATGAGTTTCTTATAAATAGAAAAATGAGAATGCCTGAAGGGGGAGATGGAGTAGTTATTTTGTAAGGTTGGCTTTGGTAAGGTCTGGAGACTTACCATTGAGGGAGAGTCCTTGACTCTAGGAGATTTGATCTGTGAAAATTATCTTTGTCTTGCCATTCTTGTAGTTCTTAATTCTGTATTTTCATCTACTAATAAATAATATCTTGTTCTTTCTTTAATTCTTCTTTAATTAAGTCTTGGGGTTCCATCAATTGGTCCGACCTGCCGTATTGGTGTTTTTGGAGGAAGAGTCTATGACACGCAAGATGGCGAGCAGAATCGACATGGTGGAAGAAAGATTGGAAAGATTAGAAGCCAGCATGGAAGAGAAATTTGGAGAGATAAAAGGGCTGTTAAAAAGACTATTGGAGAAAAGAGACGATGAGAGTCAATATGTAAATAGTAATGGAGCCCAAGATCGACTTAAACCGGAACAAAACCCAACCACGATGGAATTTATTAGCAAGGATGGGGAGAAAGATCTGTTCAAGGGAAAGAGAGGATTTGAAGAAGTAAATCCGAATGAAGGAGGAGATGTCGTTTCTTCTGAGCCACGGATTTAATCACAGAAGGAAGCGATTAATTTAAATGGAAAGGCGAACAAGAAGCCGGTGGGTGAAGCTTGTGTGTTTTCGCCTTTTAGACGTGAAGATATCGCCAACGCCATCTGGGGAAAAGAAGTCGGTTGGAGAACGGGTAACCCAACGTTGCAGTATGAAGATGGTGAACCCGACGTGAAAGGAGTGGGACGATGGAGGAATGGGTCGGGCTTGAGGGTGCAAACCATGGGTGAAAATCTTGGAGTTTTTGGGCTGGTCCAAACCCAAATACATGGAGTCAGTATGGGCCAAGCCAACACTTTACTGGTTACGAAGAGGAATCAGGGTCAGAACACTCAATCATCTGTTTCGCAACCTCAGAGCACTCAATCATCATCATCTTTGATGCCATCGATGTTGAGGAAGCATGACGTAGAGCGACGAACTATTATTGAGAAAAATAGAGACGTGAAACATTCTTTGTGTTCGGAGGTGTTGGATCGTAAGGCGCGAAGGCAGTATTTTAGGCCACGCAACACCGGTAGGCCACCACCGGTGACGACGACACAGGCGACGCCGGCCACCGCACATGAACCACGGACGAAAGCGTCTGAGGTGGACCAAGGAGGAGAGAATGACAAAGAACAGAAAGTAATTGTGGACGAGAAGAGCAGAGGTGTGCGACATCTATCTTGTACTTCGAAGGTTTTTGTTTCGTCTCAGGCGAGAAACGGCAGGGGGTCTTCGGCGAAGCGATCTGAGGGAAATAAGAGAGGAAACGGTAGGAAGAACACACGACGTTGGACCAGGCACGTTTTGGGCTCAGGAGCTCTGCCATCTAGCGTTCTATCAGCGGCAAATATTACCAGAGGGCCATCGGTAGTAAAGAGGGAGAGAAAGAACGACGGCGAGCGACGGAGCAATCCAGTCAAGAACAGAGGAATACGGCACTCTGCTTTCTCAAGGCCTGTGGAAAGAAAATCGAAGGGTCAGTGTGAGAAAAAATATCAGTCAACTTTGGAAAGAAAATAGAAGGGAAGCAAACTGGAAATAAAAACATGGGCATGGGTTAATCCTACCCGACTGGACTCTTTGGTTAAACCGACCCGGTCACTGGGGCTTCAGTCAACTTTGGGTCCAAGTGCAACAGAAAACGCCCATTAGCTCTGGATATGTCCCTTGCTGAGAAAAGAAGGAATAGGTGAAATTAAAAAAAAAAAAAAGAGAAAATTGCAGACAGCCTTGGGGACAAGGCTGATTTTATGGGGGGAGTAATGTTAGGATACTAAGATGGTTGTTATAGTTGTTATAGTTAGTTATATGGTTAAGGAGTAATTAGGATATTATTAGTGGATGAGTTTCTTATAAATAGAAAAATGAGAATGCCTGAAGGGGGAGATGGAGTAGTTATTTTGTAAGGTTGGCTTTGGTAAGGTCTGGAGACTTACCATTGAGGGAGAGTCCTTGACTCTAGGAGATTTGATCTGTGAAAATTATCTTTGTCTTGCCATTCTTGGAGTTCTTAATTCTGTATTTTCATCTACTAATAAATAATATCTTGTTCTTTCTTTAATTCTTCTTTAATTAAGTCTTGGGGTTCCATCATCTTCCCTTCCTTAACTCATTTTCTTTTCCTAGGTATTCTTCGCAAGCACTCAGTGCTAATTAGCTGCCAGTATTTTGAGAAAGCATTTGTTGACTCAAAATAGCTCGCCAATTATGGCCCTTTTAAATTGCGACATGTTACTTGTTTATTCTGAAAATAAAAGTTAATCCCAAAAAAGGGAACGAGAACGGGAACGGGAACGGGAACGCCCTCCAATCCTTATAAACATCAACAAAAGGCACTCCCTTAAACATTCCATTGGCCGAAACCCAAAGAGCAACAGCATAACAAATGAGGAGGCAAAGATTGTTTATTAAAAACTGTGACGTTTCTTTCCATCCAAATACACCACACAATTGTGACCATAATTGCTTTCCACAATTTGGGAACTACATGATGATAAATTGCATAATGTCTAGTTTTGGTTGGACTAAGACTTTGACAAGTAAACTATCTGAAAGGCCAAATTAGTTTTACACAAAAGTTGCATAATTATATAATACCTGTATGAAGTCATTTTGAGAAACCTTGGATTGTTAAAAGTTAGGGGAGCTTGCTTCTGACCAAGGCTAATAATGTTGATTTCCTGACCCCACCCTGACATGAAATAGCATAGCATGTTACCTCTTGTTTATTCTTTTTTTTTTTTTTTTCCCTTTCTGCTGTTGTTAATTTGTTAGTAAATAACCTTTCAGTAAATCTTATACGGGGATTTTTCTCCAATTTTATGGATATATTTATCATTTTAGGAAATGGGGAGCAGTCTATTCCAGAAGGAGATGGCATTACAGACAAAAATTCCTCTGATAGCAACAAATCAGACACTAACTCTGGGAAATCTCATCCAGCTAATTTGGATTGGAGAGAATTCAGAGCAAAGCTATTTAGAGATGAGCTGGTATTATATTTGTTCATTGATGGGATCTCTAGCTGTCATCTTTTATTTTTGTGTAGCTCTTGTATTTTCAATTTAAGTGAATAGTTTTGAATTTATGAATTTTGAAATCATATTTGCAGGTTTGTTAGGTTTGTGTTGGGTACTTTGAACATAGAATAGTACAAGTATTTTGCTTTGAATTACATCACTGATGGAAGTTAAAAAAGATAATAATTTGAGTATGAAACAAGCCCAGATTTTATGCATGTGTTTTAGGTGTGATGTCATATTTAATGCATGTCGTGGTGTCCTTTGTCAGTGTCCATGCTTCATTGTTTATAGTGATTTCCTTGTACTTGATGCCTGTCACAAACATGCATGGTAGTTAGGAGATGATCTGGTTTTTGATTGATTTGCCATCAATTTAGGGGCAATGCCTTAGTTCAGGCTGGTGCCTTTATTTTGCCTGTCCTCGTGTTATAATGATTATAAATGCTAATAAGTTTTAGCCCTCCATTTAATGGGCATATATTGGTTCTCCACTTGTCTTGGTGACTAATTGAATTACAAATCATTCTTAATGTCGAAAATATGAATCAATCACAATGTGCAACTTACTTTTATTTGTAACCACATGCTTTCACTTCATTAGCAGAAAGTAGCAGAATCTGACACTCACAATGAAGATGGGACATCACACAGTTCCAAACCACTCGTCTCAAAGTGGGCTCACCCTATTCCAGTACCTGAGACTGGCTGCGTGCTTGTTGCCACAGAAAAGCTTGATGGTGTTCGCACCTTCGAAAGAACTGTTGTTCTTCTGCTGAGATCTGGAACTAGACACCCACAAGAAGGGCCTTTTGGAGTTGTCATAAACCGCCCCCTTCACAAAAAGATTAAGCATATAAATCCTACAAATCTTGATCTAGCTACCACTTTTTCTGACTGCCCTTTGCATTTTGGTGGACCTCTTGAAGCAAGCATGTTTTTGTTGAGAACAGGGGAGAAATTGAAACTTCCAGGATTTGAAGAGGTGATTCCTGGCCTATGCTTCGGAGCTCGAAACAGTCTGGTTGAAGCTGCAGTGCTTGCAAAAAAGGGGATACTCAAGCCTCAGGATTTCAGATTCTTTGTTGGTTATGCTGGATGGCAATTTGACCAGTTGAGAGAGGAGATTGAATCGGATTATTGGTATGTGGCTGCATGTAGCTCAAGTTTGCTTTGTGGGGCTTCAACGGATACTTCAGAAAATTTGTGGGAGGAGATTTTACAACTAATGGGAGGTCATTACTCTGAATTGAGCCGGAAGCCAAAGCAGGATATGTAGTTACTAAGATGTAGTATACGCTTCAGTAACTTATCCTGTCAATTGAAGCATGCTGTGTAATCAGAATCAACGACGCCAAAATGTACATAAGTTCTCTTTGATGTGAAATACTTAAATTTATCTTCCTGTCCTTGTCTGTTATTTATGTTTTCTGCTATAAGTTTAGGCCTTTAGAATTCTTCCAGAGCAGGGAGGTACTGCACCATCAAAATTCGGACTTGGACACTGATGCTGATGGTTAGAACTTGGACGCCAGGCTTAAAAATTTTTTTGGCTCCTATAGTCTCAATTTTTAATCTAGTCTTTACTTTTAGTTTTCAACTTACTTCTAATAATGTGGAGAGCCTGAAAACAAATCGTTAACTTTATATGATGCGGAAAATTTTCTGGCATGACGTGGCATAATCCAATATTCCAATAACTTATATAATGAGGAATAATTAAATTATAAAATAAAAATACCACTTTACCATCTATTGCGCCATTCTGCTTGATTTGTGCTTCACTATTGCGTCCTTATCATGGTGATCACAAAAACAAGTAAGGTCTTATATAAGATTTATTTTACATCAAAATTTTTTAAGATCTAGATTTTACATCTTAAGATCTTATAAGATCGTATGGGATCGTACAAGATCTTAAGATCCTAGAACTTGATTTTTTTTTGGTAATGTTTTGATATTCAATTTTTTTTATAAAAATAACTGATAAATTTATAAAAATGAGTTATTTTATAAAAATATTTTAATATTTTGATAAATTATATTTATTTTTAAATATTTTTTATATTTAAAAAATTATATAAATATTTTTTATATTTATATTTTAAAATTACCTAAGATATTAAATTCTTGTGATTCGATATCATCAATTTGATTTTATATAAGATTTCAATTTTAAGTAACTCGGTCCTTATGCTTGAATTCAAACACAGAATCATTCTGAAGGCCCAAAGGAGGAAAATATTTCTAGCCGCCTGTAGTACTGTAGGTTGAGTACTTACTCCACTAATAAATTATCATGTCTTGATTTTCTTACGTGGTCATTCTGATGTAATAATCACGATAAATGTATATTTTTTAATCAACACATGATCAATAAAAAATAACTAAATATTTTTTTACAGCTAAATGTAAGAAAACTAAAAAAAAAAAAGGTAAATAAACGGCAGGTAATAAAAATTTTGACACATGATATATTTTAAATGAGAATAGCATTAAAAAAATAGAAATTACGAAAGGACTATATATTTGTTCGACTTGACTTCTTCTATTGTGCTTGCCAAATGTGCCTTTATGCTTGAGTTCAAGTCATGTTCATGCTCCAACTTTGCAAGTGCAAAAGCTGTGCCAAGCAATAAGCGAAGGAAATTCAAGAGGCAAAGAAAAAGGTTTTGGAAAAAATAAATTTTATTTTCATAAATTTTTATCATTGTACATAAAATTTTTTTATAAATTTTAAAACTAAACAAATAATTTCTACGAACTTTTCAGTTGATATACTTTATTTTTTAATTAAAAAAATATTAGTTAAACTAACACAAACGTTACATCATTTAAAAAATTGCCCTGTACACTGCTTGTGAAAAAAATGTCAGCCATTTTCAATACCCAAAACTGAACCCACCATCCAAAAACTCAATCCAGCCCACGGCCCAACCCGGGACAGCTTCACTCGGCAAAGGAGACTGCAAGAACGGTTGAGCATGTGGCGCCAACGGCGGCAGTGGTGACACATCAGAAGAATGCGCTTGCTGCGGTGGTGGCGAAGGAGGAGGCCACCATGGTCACCGGTCAAGCAGCGGTGGAAGTGATCAGAATGGTGCGGCCGTCGATGGGAGTTCGCGAATGAGTGGTTCCTTCGGGGGCAGAAGCAGTTGTTGAAGAATATCGAGAGGAGGAAGCAGAGTAGTAGGACTAGCTCTTCATTTTTTCAGGGGAAGCATGAGGAGTTGGAAGCAGAGTAGTAGGATTAACGTCTGTGCGTTTTTCGAAGGCAAGGAGTGCACTTCAAGCATTGAAGGGGCCAGTGAAATGTAAAGAAAACTAAAAAAGAGTGAAGACCTATTTCGCTTCTTCAACTGTTCATGTGTTTGAGTCGGGGTTTTGGTGATTGACGGTCAAGAGAAGGAAGCAGTATTGCAGATGACTGGGATGAACGACCTCACATTGTTGAAGAAGTTAAAGCGATGTTGCAGCCGAGGAAAGAAGCAGCTATGAAGCGAGACAAGTGAAGCTGTCCGTCGGGCTTGGGCTGAGGGCTGGATCGGGTCTTTGGGACCGGGGTTCTCTAGTACGGTAGAGTACAAACTACTTTTAGCAACAATTTTTTCTGTTCTAAAAGTTTCAGTAACAGAATTTTTTGTTGCTGAAACTTTTAGCAACAGAAAAAAGCTGTTGCTAAAAGTCCAAGTAGAAAAAAATAATGCAGACAACCCACACTCGGGTCTTTGGGGTGGTGAGTTTAGTTTTGGGTATTGAGTTTAGGTTTTTGCCATGTGAGTAGCTTACTTGACATTTTTTAGGTGATATGACGTTTATCTATAGTTTGAGTAATAATTTTTTTATTAGAAGAGGTAAAGTGTACCGATTAAAAAATTTGTAGAGGTTATTTGTTCATAAGAATTTTTTGTACAATGATAAAAGTTTATAGAAATAAAGTATATTTTTCTCAAAAGTGAACATGAAAGAATCTGCGAGTGGATGTGGGGAAACAAATCAGTTCTAGCGCTTGGAGGTTATAGCTAAATCAAACTATGGCTAAATTAAACTTTAGCCGCGATTAAATGAAATTAGCCACGATTTGATTTAACTACAGTTTTAAAAAGTGTTGTAGCCTCCAAGCATTGGAGTTGATCTGATCCTAGATATGGAAGGTACTTTTTGTCTTATGCTTGTTTTCTATACCTGAGTTGTGTATAGAATCACGTGGACCTAAAAAATCTAGCAATTTTTTTGAGATAAAATAACCCCATCATATATTGTGACTTGTTAATTATTTAGGGTTTATAGTGGAGTATCATTATTGAGAGCTTAGGATGGTGATACTTGATTAGGGTTTATAATGAAATTGGTATCATAATATAATGAAATTGGTATCATAATATAATGAAATTGGTATCATAATCGTCGTCTCACCATGCGTGTTATGGTGTCGTAGCAAATTAGTTGTAAAAAAACCTAAGCCAATCTTCAAATGGACAATCTGATTTTCGTAAAACATGACTTTTGACCAAGTGAAATTTTGGGTATTATTGGATAATAAAAATCTATTTTTTGGGCATTATAGATGGTATATGGAAAGTTCGTGCAAAACCTGACGACACATCCATAGACAAAGCAGGATTGGATCCAGTTTTGAGCTTAAATTCTATTGTTAAATAACGGTTTAATTCCCATGTACTAATTTTTTTGGACAAAAATTTTCAATCTATTAACTATTTCAGAATTATTTTTAATATATTATTATTTTCATACAAATCAATCAACCTCTAGTTAATTTGCATTGTTTTTTTATTTTTAAAAATAAGAAATTTTTATTTTAATAAAAATTAAAATTCGGTCAAATATTAATCGGATTCCAGCTTTTTCAATTATATATATATATATATATATTAAAATGTGATTCCGTTGAATCACGTTCATAGGGTAAAGTTGCGAGAAGTTGCTTTCGTATCCATCCGTGACCCCCTCTTTCATCCTTATTTAGTATTTACCAATCACCAAACGAAGCAGTTTTGTACACACCTATCAGTCAAAACTGCCAAACTAGAATCTTCATCCATCTTCATAAATCGTACACCACCGAATACTTCCCAAGATATATGCAAAATCAACAACATATAAATGATATATATATATATATATATATATATATATATATATATATATATATATATATATATATATTAACCTCAGGCCATTTTGTTTTTTATCATTAAAATTAACTGTGTGTAGTATGAACCTTCTAAAGATGAAATTACTTAAACTTTTTTATACTAATTTCTAATGATCTTTTTAATACTAATTTTTAATTTTTTAATATATCAATCACAGATTGACTTCTTTCTGGTAAGGAATCTAGATAGAAAAATCTGTCAAAATTGTAAAGTTATTCCTGGGGAACCCCTGGTAACTCAACATAGGGTTTTGGTCCTGGACGTGGTTATTAAGGGTTGGAAACAAAAGCATCGTCAGGCGATGAACCCTAGGATCAAGTAGTGGCAGCTAAAGGGGGAGAATCAACAGACTTTCAAGAGAAGATTGTTGGAGGAAGGATCTTGGGAGTTACGAGAAAATGCTAACACCATGTGGGAGGAGATGGCCAAGAGGGTTAGAAAGGTAGCTAAAGCACTGTTAGGAGAATCAAAAGGTTTTGGACAAAGAGATAAGGAATCTTGGTGGTGGAATGAGACTGTTCAAGAGAAGATCAAATTTAAAAGTGAATGCTTTAAAGCTATCCATTTGTGCAATAACTCGGAAAATTTGGAAAGGTATCGGAAGGCTAATAAAGAGACAAAAAAAGCAGTAAGTGAAACATGATCTAAAGCGTTTGAAGAGTTTTACAAGGACTTAGGAACGAAAAAAGGGGAACAAAAAATTTACAAGATTGTGAAGACTAGAGAGAGGAAATCTAGAGATTTCGATCAAGTAAGATGTGTTAAGGATGAAGAAGGAAAAGTTCTAGTTACAGATAGAGATATTAAAAGTAGATGGCAGGGTTATTTTCACAAGCTCTTTAATGACAGAACAGAGTCTACTTATGATATGAAAGATTTAACAATCTGGGAGAGAGAACAAAATTTGGTATATTATCGCAAGATTAAGGTTGATGAGGTTAAGGAAGCTCTTAGAAAAATGGATAATGGTAAAGCTGTTGGTCCTGATAGTATTCCTATTGAAGTTTGGAAGTGTTTAGGAGAGGATGGTGCTATCTGGCTAACTAAGCTCTTTAATGAGATTTTAAGGTCTAAGAAAATGCCTGAAGAATGGAGAAGAAGCACTTTAGTGCCTATTTACAAAAACAAAGGAGACATCTAGAATTGCGCAAACTACCACGGGATTAAGCTTATGAGTCACACTCTAAAATTATGGGAAAGAGTAATTGAACGTAGGTTAAGAATGGAGACGAGTATTTCTGAAAATCAATTTGGATTCATGCCAGGACGGTATACTATGGAAGCTATTTATCTTCTAAGGGGGTTGATGGAAAGGTATCGGAGTAAACAAAAAGACCTGCATATAGCATTTATTGACTTGGAAAAAGCCTATGATCGAGTACCAAGAGAGGTGCTGTGGAAAGCCTTGGAACAGAAAGGTGTACGGGTTGCGTATATTAGAGCTATAAAAGATATGTACGAGGGGGCTACGACTAGTGTGAGAACGTCTGGAGGGGAGACTAGAGACTTTCCTATTAAGATTGGCCTACATCAGGGATCATCCTTAAGCCCTTATTTGTTTGACCTGGTTTTAGATGTTCTGACGAAACACATCCAAGAAGAAATCCCTAAGTGCATGCTTTTTGCAGATGACGTTGTTCTCATAGCAGAGACAAGGGAAGAAATTAATTTTAAACTTGAGTTATGGAGAGCTACTTTGGAATCGAAGGGTTTTCGTCTGAGCAGGAGTAAGACCGAATATATGTATTGTAAGTTTAACAAGCAACAAGCTAGGAACGAGATGGAGGTTAAACTTGGTGATCAGGTAGTATCACAAGTGTCAAAGTTTAGGTATCTGGGATCAGTTATACAAGATGATGGCGAAATTATTAAAGATGTGGAACATAGGATACAAGCTGGGGTTGTTGAAGTGGAGAATGACATAAGGGGTTGTTTGTGATCGGAAAGTACCTGATAAGCTCAAAGGAAAGTTTTATCGTACTGCTATAAGACCAGTAATTTTATATGGGAGTGAATGTTGGCCAATAAAAGGACAACAAGAACATAAAATCGGAGTGGCGGAGATGAGGATGTTACGTTGGATGTGTGATCATACAAGAAGAGATAGGATTCGTAATGATCATATACGAGGTATAGTTGGAGTGGCACCTATTGAGGAAAAAATGGTTGAAAACCGTTTAAGGTGGTTTGGGCATGTGCAAAGAAGACCGTTGGAAGCGCCAGTTAGGAGAGTTGAGCAGATGGTTTGGAGCCCTATGAAAAAAGGTCGAGGAAGACCAAAAAGGACACTTAGAGAAATTATTGAACGGGACCTTCTAGTAAATGAGATATCTAAAGAGTTGGTCATTGATAGAGCTCAATGGCGTTGTGCGATCCATGTAGTCGACCCCACTTAGTGGGATAAGGCTATGTTGTTGTTGTTGTTGTTGTTGTATCAATCACTTTTTTTAATTATTAAAGTTGCGAGAAGATTATTCACGGGCTTTAAAGTTGGTTATTTGACTTTTAACTTTAGACTTTATACACAAAATTGAAAGAAATAGTTGGATCCCAAGAGGGGGGGGTGAATTGGGTTTTATAAAAATTTTCACAAAACTTAATTGGAAGTTAAAATGATTTTCTGAAATTGGATAATGTTAAAGATAATAATTTAATTCAGAAAATCAAAATGTTTATCAAGATGAATAATTTTATAGTGCAAGGAATTAATGAGCAAATATAAATCTACACAAATTAATTAATACTTGAGGTAGAAATTAAATATAAATGCAAAACATTAATTAATTAACTTCAAATGTAAATAGAGTAGGGATAGAGAAAGCAAACTCGGAGATTTATACTGGTTCGGCTAATCCCAAGCCTACATCCAGTCCTCAAGAGACCACTTGAGTATTTCCACTATAATTGCAAGTTTAATCCGGGTACTTGCAAACCACTACAACATACTTTTCTCCCTCAAGGGTGTCTCTCCCCCTTACAACGTGTTTTCTCTCAAACACTAACTCAAGGAACCAATCCTTGAGAAACTAAATTTAAAGGCTTAAGGAAAATAATGGTAAACACCCTCAAAGTGTAGATAACGCAGAAATTAAGCTCAGAATATTTCTCTAGCAATTTAGAGAGAATGAACTCAAGAAAATATGAGAAATGAACAATTGAAGCTTGATTTAAATGGTGTTGTGAAGTCCCCTTTATATAGTGAAACCTTGCTGCTACAGTGACTGCTTTAGTCAAAATTGCTACAGTAAGCTTCATCATCATTTTTCAACCTTTCTACAACAACCAAAAAACTTTATCAATCTTTTTCAACAATCAATATTCTTTTTCAAATTTGCTACAGTAAAAAGTATTCTTTTTCAAAGTTTATTACAACAACCAACAAACTTTATCATACTTTTTCAACAATCAAAATTCTTTTTCAAAAGTGCTACAGTAAAAGATATTCTTTTTCAAATTATATTACAACACCCAATAAACTTTATCATATTTTTTCAACAATCAAATTTATTTTTCAAAGTGCTACAGTAAAAGATATTCTTTTTCAAATTATATTACAACACCCAATAAACTTTATCATACTATTTCAACAATCAAATTTCTTTTTCAAAAGTGCTACAGTAAAAGATATTCTTTTTCAAATTATATTACAACACCCAATAAACTTTATTATACTTTTTCAACAATCAAATTTCTTTTTCAAAAGTGCTACAGTAAAAAGCATTTTTTTTCAAATTATATTAAAACACCTAATAAACTTTATCAAAAATCAATTTATACTACTATATTTAAATATATAAAGCATTAAATATATTTGGGCCAAGAAAGATTGAATCATGTATTTGGATCAAGAAGATTAAATCATACATTTGGGCCAAGAAGATTAACTCATTCATTTGGGCCAAGAAGACTAAATCATTCATTTGGGCCAAGAAAATTAAATCATACTATTTGGGCTAAGAAAGATTAAATCATACATTGGGCCAAGAAGATTAAATCATTCCCACATATTTGTCATCATCAAAACTTATAGCATAATACATTAGGGCTAACAATCTCCCCCTTTTTGATGATGACAAATCACCAAAGAAAAATATGTTACAATGTAATAATCATTATACAATATACACATATTTTTCTTTCCATATTCTTCTCCCCCTATTTGACATCAACTAAAAGGTATAAGGAAGGCAATATATAAAGGCTAAAGCGTATTCCTTCTTTAAGCAAGAATATCATATGACGTCATAGGGTAAAATTTCATCAAAACTTATCATTGATATGCCAAAAATATATAGTTAAGGAAAACATTGCATCTCATATAAAGTGACCCTAAAAATATAGAGCATTTAAGTATAGATTAGGCTCCCCCTCAATCAATGCATATTAAATAAATGTAATTTTCAAGATGTATTCATATATGTATCTTGAGGATGATCACCTACAAAAATTTTGACAACCACTCCGATGCTTAAGTTAGTAATGTAAATCAAGGATTAAAGGCAAAATTAACTGCTTACGGTCGCATGCATCAAGCATTATCATAATGCAAGGAAATCATTGCCTTTCATTTGCCCACAAAAGCATTATATGTAAGTATGTGTAACTATGAAGATGTATTATCCTCTACACATTTCATTTTATTTAAAAATTTTTTTTTTTGACTTCTCATTTTCTATGAGTGCATGTGGAATCATGACATATTATTCATAGCCTTCGCTCATGATGCATGAATAGCATACACAACATATGTTCTTAGATACATGTAATCATAGCATGATGCAATCAATCATGTATATTATACTGAAAGCTCTCAAGAACAACACAACAAAGCAGAGAAATACGGTTCTGTTTATCACCATTTTATTAATCCTTAAAATTTTTAATCAAAACAAATTAAATCAGCCGCAAAAATTTAGCACAATAGAAGGATATATATATTTTGAAAAATATATATCCATTTTAAAGATAGAAAGAATTTTCTGACATGGATATATATATCATCATTTCAAAGCAAAAGCAAGTTACATACTTACTCAAGATAAAACATATTATAATCAGAGTATGTAGTAACATAATTGAGGTAATATGGATTAATAAGATATAATCAGATATAAACTATAATCCATAAACAATGGTTCATAAGTTACAGCTTATGTAGAAGAGATGATATGTATAATGCTCAAACCATGATGTATTAAAAAAAATAATTTAAGTATTTAACATATTTTTATATGTCATGATTTGATCAAGTATGTAAGATGTCAGAAAACAATATGTCATTGCAATGAAAGTATGACAGTAAAAAAAAAATTTGCCAGAATGTTCAATTGAGATCAAGGAGTATCATTCAATTAAATAATGAAGAAGTAAAGGATAGAGATACTCATCAATTTTGGCAAACTTTTGTTGCTTCTTGAAATTCCTATTCAAGATTTTGATATCCTTGTTTTTCTCATTGTTCTTCTTTTGATCCTGTCTTCTTGCAATTTTAATGATCTTAATTGATTGATTATTTGCAAGATCTATCAAGCATTGGTTCAATGTAGGCTTCGTTGGTCGACTACTGATAGGAGCGTTGGTCGACCAACCAACTTCAAAACTATAAATCTTACTGATTTTGGAGAGCAGAGGAAAGAATGTGCTTTAGAGGATTAACTCCTGCAAAACACTTTTGGTGGAGCACTTTGATGTTCAAATCAGTAATGTTCAAATAAATCTCGAGCACTAGGAGCAATATTATGTTCAAGATATGCCATATTAATAAAAGTGCTATGCTTCCATGAAATGCAATTTTGCAATATATTTGATTTTGTTGAAAATATTTGAATAAGATTACAATAAGGATAAATACTATAGGCAAGAGTAATCTTATTATTGTGAAAGCAAAAGAAATATGCATGTGATGGACGAAAGTTTTCATGATGCGGCAAAAAGGAGAGTTTGAGCAGTATTTAGAAGAAAGATATTGGTTCAAAACAAAATTTGAATCTATAGGTCACACACATAAGAATTGTTTTCAGATATAGCATGCATGAATATCAAGGATAGATGTAAGACATATTAGACAACAGACAAAAGCATTAGAGAGCAGTAAACATATCAGTCAAAATTCTTACAATGCATTCCAGCTTATATGTTTACTTATCCATTGCCTCCTTTTGATGCAAGAGTGGAGTTTAAATGATGTAGCCATTAAAATGTCATTTCCGCTCCTTGCTTCGAGGTGAATCTACAAATTAATCTTTTGTTTTTGGTACCCAAATTTCTTTGGGTCCGCCTGGGTCATGAGTTCCTTTTTGAACCCATTTCATTTTTACTCCATGAACAAGATTTTTCTTATAAAAGCATGAGTAAGATTTGTGTCCTTTCAGTCCACAATAAAAACAAGTGCAAGTTGGACTATTTGACATCTTTACAGAAACAAAGAAGCTTTTAGAATGCTTTTGGTTTGATTTCCTTTTAGAAACAAGACCAACTTTGTTAAACCTTCTTCTTTGTTTCAAAACTGAGGTATTTAAAATTTCTCTACCTTGAGAAAATTTTGCAAGTGTGTTTTTAAGATTATTATTTTCCTTTTTCAAAGAATCACACTTGGTACAAAAGCAATTTTTGTTGGTAGAGATATTTGCTTTTAAAATCAAATTCTCTTCTTGCAAAGTTTTGTTTTGATTTTCAAAAACAAAATTCTCTTCCTTGGAAATAGAAAATTCATTTTTCAATGTTTTCAACTCATTTTCAAGAGAAGAGTTTTTCTGTTTTGAAACATTTAGTTTCTTTGCAAGTATTAGAGATTCTTCATGTAAATCATCAAAGGCATCTTGTAATTCTTCAAAAGAGTAGTCAAATGAATTTACCTCATCTTTATCTCTGGCCACAAGACAAGTGTTGGCTTCTTCATTTGTGTTCTCCTCATCAGAATTGCTATTTCCCCAAATGGACGATAGGTAAGCTTTCTTTGATGATTCAGCTTTTAGTTGTGGTTTTTCTTTTTCTCCTTTTTCTTTTTCTTCTATCTCCTTGGTGATTTGAGATTTTCCTGTAAGTTCAACACCAAGAGCTTGCAAATGATTAAGCACAAGTTGTATCTCATTAATGGTTTTGCAATTGTTCATTTGAGCAATTTCAAGTTCATTAATGAAACTTCTATACCTTAATTCCTCAGCAATAAGATCTTCCTCATGTGCAACTTCAAGAATTTCCCACATTTCTTTTGCAGTTGCACAGTTGGAGATTTTGAAAAATTCATCTTGACTCAATGCACAAGAAATAATCAATTTTACCTTAGCATTGAGTTGCATTAAACTTCTTTCAGTATCATTCCATTCACTCTTGGGTTTTGGAATGTATTTTCCTTGTTCTTCCTTGACAGGCATATCAAAACCATTCTCTATAACTTCCCAGAGTTTATGGTCTACTGAAATTAAAAACATTTTCATTTCATACTTCCAATATTGAAAATGATTAGCATAAAAAACTGGAGGTTCTGTGAAAGAACAATTTTTAGAAATAAACCACTCACTAGATCCAACCATGTTTACTCTTAGACGGTTAAGTCTCAAATCAAGAGCCCAAGCTTTGATACCAATTGAAAGAAATGGTTGGATCCCAAGAGGGGGGTGAATTGGGTTTTATAAAAATTTTCACAAAACTTAATTGAAAGTTAAAATGATTTTCTGAAATTGGATAATGTTAAAGATAATAATTTAATTCAGAAAATCAAAATGTTTATCAAGATGAATAATTTTATAGTGCAAGGAATTAAGGAGAAAATATAAATCTACACAAATTAATTAATACTTGAGGTAGAAATTAAATATAAATGCAAAGCATTAATTAATTAACTTCAAATGTAAATAGAGTAGGGATAGAGAAAGCAAACTCGGAGATTTATACTGGTTCGGCTAATCCCAAGCCTACATCCAGTCCTCAAGAGACCACTTGAGTATTTCCACTATAATTGCAAGTTTAATCCGGGTACTTGCAAACCACTACAACATACTTTTCTCCCTCAAGGGTGTCTCTCCCCCTTACAACGTGTTTTCTCTCAAACACTAACTCAAGGAACCAATCCTTGAGAAACTAAATTTAAAGGCTTAAGGAAAATAATGGTAAACACTCTCAAAGTGTAGATAACGCAGAAATTAAACTCAGAATATTTCTCTAGCAATTTAGAGAGAATGAACTCAAGAAAATATGAGAAATGAACAATTGAAGCTTGATTTAAATGGTGTTGTGAAGTCCCCTTTATATAGTGAAACCTTGCTGCTACAGTGACTGCTTTAGTCAAAATTGCTACAATAAGCTTCATCATCATTTTTCAACCTTTCTACAACAACCAAAAAACTTTATCAATCTTTTTCAACAATCAATATTCTTTTTCAAATTTGCTACAGTAAAAAGTATTCTTTTTCAAAGTTTATTACAACAACCAATAAACTTTATCATACTTTTTCAACAATCAAAATTCTTTTTCAAAAGTGCTATAGTAAAAGATATTCTTTTTCAAATTATATTACAACACCCAATAAACTTTATCATATTTTTTCAACAATCAAATTTATTTTTCAAAGTGCTACAGTAAAAGATATTCTTTTTCAAATTATATTACAACACCCAATAAACTTTATTATACTTTTTCAACAATCAAATTTCTTTTTCAAAAGTGCTACAGTAAAAAGCATTTTTTTTTCAAATTATATTAAAACACCCAATAAACTTTATCAAAAATCAATTTATACTACTATATTTAAATATATAAAGCATTAAATATATTTGGGCCAAGAAGATTAACTCATTCATTTGGGCCAAGAAGACTAAATCATTCATTTGGGCCAAGAAAATTAAATCATACTATTTGGGCTAAGAAAGATTAAATCATACATTGGGCCAAGAAGATTAAATCATTCCCACATATTTGTCATCATCAAAACTTATAGCATAATACATTAGGGCTAACAAAAATTAATATTTTTTGCAACATTTTTTTAATGTTACTAAATACAATGACAATAAATATAAAAAATATTTATATTTTAATCTAATCTAATCATCAATGTGTTTGTAAGTTTAGGAACAATATTTGTCTCATTAATCTGAATTGTTAACAAAATATATATTAAAAATTTTTAGAAATAATTTTTTTATATTTTTTAAAATCTTTAGAAATAATTTTAAATGATGGGAAAAAAGTGTATATTTTTTTGAATTGTTTTTAAGAAAATGTAATTAGGGTATGTCTACTAAGTTTATTTATTAGGTTACTCATTTTTTCTAATTAATTTTGTCTCAATATCTAATAGACTATAAAAAAATTAACAAAAGAACATTAACATTTTTGAACAAGAAGTCTTTAAAAATATTATGGTACAAAATATAATTACTAGTCTCTTATAAAGGGACAAGATGGATATGTTGATCGGTTGTGGTCGGTTTCTTTGCAGACTCCATATCACAAAGGGTCCCCATGTTGTCTATAATCTATTCCACTTTTTAACCACTTAGAATGTGATCGCCCTAACTCTTGAGCCCTAGAATGATGAGGCTTCAATTTTAGTCCATTATAGACTGACCAATTTACATGGCTTCCAATTGGATAAAATTTGTTTCAACATAGTCCCCAATCAGTAAACATTGTTGACCAATTCATAGTAGTTGTTGTGCCATTTTAAGCATATCGCTAATAGTAATACATGTTGACATGGAATGTACGGAGCTTAGAATTCCCCACAATCACATTTTTTTGTATTCAAATTCACCTTGAAAATCCGCCTAAATTGCCCATTCAATTAATTATATGGTTCCTCCACTTCGAACAATAACATTTGTAGATCAAAATTACGGTCTGTACACCTTTTTCCAAGTTCACAATTCGTTTGCGAATCTTTCATTACATTGTCTGGGAAGGTGTTGTTAGTTGTAATTTGTGAATGTATAGTTGTGGCTCGCGTTATGAAATATTCTATTAATTTATACATTGTTACTTTTACCAATCCAAACATAGGCAGGTGTTGCACCCTATGTAAAACATCATTCATGCATTGGACGAGGTTTGTAGTCATTTGTCCCCACCAAAGACCTTTTGTGTCGTATGCAAGAGACCATTTTTCTAGTAATATTCATGCTATATAATTGGCATTATTCGAAGACCAGGTCCGTATAGATGCCAGATCTGCATCCACTTTATGGTGAACGATATTATTAAAAAGTTAGACCTGGGGTTTGATAGAGTTGTTGCTCAGACTCATGTAAGGGACTACAGTACTGACCACTATAGCTTGAACTAGAATCATTCACCCTCTTGTTGCTTGGACCAGTTACAGAAGTCACAAAATGGTCATCATGTTTCCTCGCGCCCTTCTACCTTGCGCCCTCTCGCCACGTCTACCACAGGGTGCCCTTTTGGTTGGAATATGCGATTGCTGTAAGTTTTGTGCTGGACAAGTTGGTTGGGACAAGTCATAGTCTTTTTGTTACCCAAGAGCCTGAAGGATAGTTCCATCGTGCAATATCACAAGATCTAAGGGAACCGTTGGTTGCTGCAGCCCTAATTGGCACAACCCTCTTGCTATAGTAGCTTGTAAATAATGTCATAAACAAAAATTACTCTTCTTTTTGTAATGAAAAAGGTAGATTCAAATTAAGGTATTATTCCAAGAAATATAAGAAGCAATATTATACCACAAAACCATCAAATGAGTTCGAAGGATGAATCTATCGCCATGTGTGGAGCCAGTACCACGACATGTACTTTGAGGTTGTTCTCAGAGGTTGATATGATATAGTGCCACCGCCTACTTGGTTTTGCTACTGGTTCCACAATTGGATGAAATCCGCATGCTCTACCCCCTAGTCAGTATCAGTCTTCTCAGTTAACTTTTTTAGATGCCATGATTCTAATTTAACAGGTGCTTGTGGAATCGGTTTCCATCCCAAATTGACGCAAGACTCGGTTAGGATTATGCCATTTGATTATGTGAAAATTTATTAATGGAACCAAGGCACGCCACACATCTAAGTCATTCCGGCAATACTCTAGAATTACTTGGTTCGTATATGGGCACCAAATAACATAATATCAACAAATGTTAGCATTTAATGATAGGCAACAAAATAGTACTGCATTAATAACAAAATAATTATCACTACCTTATTCTCACCCATCTAGTACAACAAGCGCCTATACCGATTTAGAGCATGAGAAATAGAAGCTTAGTATAGGGAAACTTGACTTCACCTATTAAAAATAAATCGTTATCTCAAACTGTAATTCAAACAAATTATTATCTAAATTTATAATGTAAACATATTATGTGCAAATGATAAATACTATTTAGAGTACTAAACAATTAAATAATATTTAGGATACTAAAATTACTATAAATTTATAAAAATAACATATAATATTTAAAGCAATAAATCATTATCTAAATTTGCAATTTAAAGAAATAATATGAATGATAAATAATATTTAAAGTACTATATAATTTTTTTTTTCTAAATTAGCAACTTCAATAAATTATTAAAAGCATATTACATACTTGTGTGCTAGAGGTAGGGGTAATGGATGTTCTTCCTCATCATCAAAGTGACATGGCATCGTCGATCTCAGTCTTGAAAATCGTTCAAATGCCCACACATGTAATAGATGAAATACACCAATTAATTTGATGTTTATCGAGGTGTGTTTCCTTTCATAACTCACTGTACAAGTGTGCCAAGACCACTCCGCCCCAGTTTAACTTCCCACATTCCTCAAAGTTTTGCAACAACTAGAGGTACATAAGGTATACGTCCATGCCTTATTTGTCTGGCATCAAGTGGCCGCCGATGATAAGCAATATAGATGCCTGTGCATGTTGTCGAATCGTCTCCTCATTTGTGGCTTCCAATAACTTTTGAACTATTCTTAAAGCCACCTAATACACAATCTTTTTCTTTTCAACTTTTCTGGTAGTGGAAAAACCCCCCAACAAGTAGTTACAAACAAATTGCCACATAAAGATAGAACACCCAATAACAACTATTCCACTGCAAGGAAGTCATATTGCACTGCCATATCCTCTAGTGTGATAATGCATTCTTTCTGGGTTAGATGAAAACTGTTAGTCTCGAGTCATCATCTTTCAACCATTACTGTCACTAATGCCTGATCAAACAAAAAAAAAACCTGATCCTCGACATCCCATAAAAACCCACTGATTACAAATGTGGTACAATAGGGGGGATTTGCATTAATCAAAAGGTCACTTGTGTGTCAATGAACTTTCAAAAAGTGATCATGCTGTATGATAAATTAACAAACAACATGAGTAAAATAGTAAAATTTTACTTCATAAAAAAAATACAGTAGAGACATTTTTCACTTCTTCCTCTCCCCAATTTTTTTTTGATATGTGTTGTTCTTGAAGATATAACAAACTTGGATTTATTAGTATAGGTTGTACAACTTGTTATGGTTCAGCCATTATAGTAAAAAAAAGAAAAGAAATATAGATTAAAAAAATAACAATTAAATTTTAGACGATAAAAAATTATAGAAAGAGGCTTTAAATAATGAGAAAAAGAAAAGATGAGGCAAGAAGGGAAGCAGGGAAGAGGGGAGTAAGTGAAGAACCAAGAAACAAACTAACTAGGTTGTATTTTGTTTGGGTCAATTCATTTATTATTGAGAAATTAAAATGAATTTTGACATGATACCTAAAAATTAATTGATTTCTAATATTTAGAAATTGGGTAATTATTCTACATCTAGCAACTCTTTTCACGTTATCTAGGATCTTTGTACTATGCAAAGTTTAGGTTTCAAAGAAAGTCAAAAAAATCAATAAATCAAAAAAATCAATAAATAATGAATAACAAATCATTTTAAAAAAGAATTGGTTGAATTGATTAATTAATCAACCAAGTAAAAAAAAATGAAGTAAATTAAAAAATAAAATAAAATAAAATAAAATAAAAAAAATTCTTATGAGGGATTTAGAGAAACTTTTCTCAAAATAGGGCATTATTTTCAAATAAAAATCATAAGAATTCAAAAAAAAAAAGATGAAGCAAAAAAAAAAAAAGAAGCCAAAACTATGCGTTTCTTTTCTCTGTCCTTATAACCTGTAATTAGGGGTGTACATAGATTCGGTTCGTTTCGGTTCTGGGTATGAACCAAATCGAACCCACCTAGTTAGTTTGTCTAAAATTTGGGCCTATTCAGTTTTAATTGTTGGATAGTTTGGTTTGGTGATGGTTTGATTCGTTTTTTGTTGCGTTATATGATTTAGTTTTAGACGGTTTTATGATGTGGTTTTTATTAAAAAATTTGATAGTAAAAATTTAACAATTGCTCGAGTATCACAGTAGGTCCTTGCAGTAGCAGCAGGAAAGCTTGTAGAGTGCCAGAAACCATAGCATCATTGGGGAATCAGTTAGAATCGATTAAAGTCCTCAGCAATACTTGAAGATTTCCTGATTGACACTTCGAGCATTCATGGGTTCTCAGCAACTTCCATCACTCAGTGCTCGAGCTGGAGGAGAGATGTGGAATTTGCATTCTAATTGCACATTTTCACCTAAAACATATTCAAGTTTTTCTCCATCGTTAACAAAAAATGAACAGAGCTCACTGCCTTCGTCATCCCCATCAACTTCAACTTACTTGCCAAATCATGTCAACTGTGAGAAGAGTTGATATGACTTTGCTAAATTTTCTTACCAAACTAAAGGCAGGGTCTGACATGAAATTTAATGAGTATATAGTTTATAATAAATTATGTTCAAGAAAAATCACTGTCTTGTCAAGCTTGTTCTTATCACTGGAAGTTAAAGATTAAATTTTTTTGAGATTCAATCAAGTAGCTTCGATTATATCTTTCCTTCGATTTTTATACACTATGCATTGCATTTAGAGAAAGAAAGAAGTTTTGATATGGTGTAAGAGAGGCTGCAACTCATGTATCATATGGCATTTTTTAATTTTCCAAAAATATATATTGATAAGATGGACTCCTTGTCTACCAAAACAACAAAACAAAACAATGTACAAAAACCAACAAAACCACAAAATGGAACAAGCAACATCATCTTCAATCTTCATTAACTAATGACTATTGAGCATTAACAACTATTGAGTCACTTGTTGGTTGAGAATTTCACAAAACAACAAAACCAACAACTACATTAACAACTACATCAGTAAACAGAACAAAGCATCATCTTCATCTCATCTTCATTAACTAATAACTAAGCCAAAAGCATCATCTTCATCTTCAATCTTCAATTATTCCCCTTCCAAACCTCGAAGGCAATCCTTTATATTCATATTAAAAATAAAAAAGTTAGTTTATCAATTAATAATGTACAAAAAATTAATCATGCTATTAATTAAAAAAAAAGACACACACACACAAATTATATATACCTTGAGAAATGCCCAAAAGAATCATCTTCAATAATCATCATCATTAGTAGGTGAAATTACACCAAAGTCTAATCAAATTAAAAAAAATTAGTGATGCAATCCATAATCAAATAAAATAATATCAAGTATAATAACAATAAGAAGAAACAATACCTAGCCCAATTTTCAATGTCTTCTCTTTATCTTTAACATCATATGATAATGGACTAGAATGAAACCAATTTTGTGCACAAACAAAGGTTTCAACAGTATTTGGAGTCAATGAGTCAATGAACTTCTATACTAATCAAGTACACATTCCCCAGTGCTAAATGTAGATTCAAAGGCAACAGTGGACACAAGCATAGCTAAAAGGTAGCAATGCATCCAATAACTGGATATTTGGTGCTATTCACTTTCTACCAATTGAGGATGTCAAACTTGGGTTGATAAATATGGCTGGAACCCAAGAGGGGGGGTGAATTGGGTTAAATAAAAATTTACTTAAAAGATAATAGGAAGTTCAAGATAATTTAATGCTCAGTAGAAATTTATTGACAATATAGAAAACAGAGTGATGTAAAAATGAAAGAAGATGTCGTGTAATTAAACAATTGAAAGACTTTAAGCAATTAAAAGAATAAGGAAGAGAAATAAACACAGATATTTATACTGGTTCGGCTTAATCCAAGCATACATCCAATCCCCAAGAATACTTCTTGAGTTTTTCACTATGAACCACAAGTTTATGCAAAAGGGCACTTGTGAGCCACTACAACAGAGATCTTTTTCTTTCCAAGGGTGTCTCTCCCCCTCACAGATTTGTTTCCTCACAAAAACAAACTCAAAGAAAGAACTTCCTTGATACACTCAAAGAAAAATAATTTTTCAGAAGCAAACTCTCAAAACAGAGTGAATATGACAGTAGCAAGCTCTTTAGCAATACAAAGATTTAAATGGGATTAACTTCAAGGATATAAGGCACACTTGATTTCTCTTCTCTGATACAATAAACCTCCTTAAGGCAGATATTTAAATACCAAAGAGGAATAGATCCGTTCGAGATAAATTGCAAAATAAATCTTGTATTACGTTAGCAAAAACTAGCCATTATAACTCATTTTCGATGTCAGTGGTCGACCACTACAGCACGATGGTCGACCAGTGAGCTCCAGAATTGATTTATTAGGTACGTTGGTCGACCAGTCATATTGCATTGGTCGACCAGTGCTTGTTTTCTTCTTCTACTGGAGCTGGGTGGTCGACCAGTGAAACGATGGTGGTCAACCAGTCTTTAGAGCTTCAAAACATATTTCTTTGCTGAAACACGATGGTTGACCAGTGTTCAAGGAGTGGTCGACCAATGAGTTGCAGTGATGCTTACTGGAGTTCATTGGTCTACCAGGACAGGTAGAGTGGTCGACCAGTGTGTCACCTGTTACTAAATCTTTTGCTTCTGTAATCCATTGGTCGACCAGTGTAGGCATGATGGTCGACTAGTGTGATATCACCAACATTTTTCAGCTTCTGGATTCCATTAGTCGACCAGTGCAGGCAAGGTGGTCGACCAGCGTGATGCTGAAATTCAAAAGCCTTTAGACATGAACTATTTTAAGTTGATTTGTCAATCATCAAAATCAGAGAGTGCTTTAAATGCAATGAGTTCAACATGGGTGTCATCTTTTCCCTAGCCTCCATCAAGTAAAGATCAGATTCTGATTGAGTCTCTAAACTATCATCTTCATTCATAACTTTGTCAAACTCCATTGCAAATGAATCACTTTTTTCATTACTCACTCACATCATGATCCATTCTTGTATCTTTGGGATCGAACATTGGTGTGGGCTACTTGACTTTTTTCATAACCATGAAAACTCTTATAGCTCTCATACATTCTACTAAAGCTATCCTTCACCCTTTGACACATAAGTTCAGTAACCTTTTCATTATATAGCTTCTTGAAGCTCCACTCCACAAATTTGAAGTTATATCTTGGATCAAGCACCACAACAAAAAAAATGTTCATGTTAATATTTTTAACATCACCCCAATACTTGTCATGCTTCATCTTCATCTTTTTTACCATCTTACTAAGCAATGGATCATCACTTTTACACAAATTGTTCAAAATGTTCAAGACTAAGCAAAAGTCATGGAAATATTGAGATGACGTGACATACAAAGTGCCCAATATATTTTTAGTCACATCATGAAAAACTTTCAGAAATTTTACAAACACCCTATGCATTATTCCAATCTTCATTAGTAGGGGGACCTACTTTATCTAAGACAAATTGGGCATCCCTTTCTTCCGACCTCTTAAATGTTTTTTTGATATTTCATAGAACTTTCAAGCATAAGATAGGTAGAGTTCCACCTAGTAGGAACATCCAATTGCACCGTTCTCCCTTTTCTTGGATTCTAGCTTGCTCCTTACAACTTTTAAATTTTAGCACACGAGTAGGGGAAACATGCACATATCAAACAACATTTCTAATTCTAGCAATCTCATATCCTTTAAACCATCATTGACTATAAAATTCAAGATATGTGCACAATATTTAACATGAAAATTTTCACCCTTCATGATATAACCATTCCGATCAACTTTTCTACTTTTCAAGTATGATACAACATTGTCATTAGAGCTAGCATTATCAATAGTGATAGTGAAAACTCTATCAATCCCCTAACTTAACAAACAACTCTCTATTTTGTTGCTTATTGTCTCCCTTTTATGATAAGCGATTTGACAAAAATTCAAAATCTTCTTATGTAATTTTCACTCACGATCAATAAATGTGTAGCAAGACACAGATTATACATATTTGGCAAGGAAGACCAACAATAAGTGGTTAAGCAAATACTCTGACTATTCTTAACAAAGGGTATTCTTCAAATTACCTTTCTCAATTAAATAAAGGGTCTAAAAATCCCTAACCATAGTAACACGTGATGGAATAAGGAATAAATGTTGCACAACACTCATAAAATAACGAAACCTTTCTCTCTCAACATGCTTAAATGTCAATTCATCAACAATAATCATTCTTGCAAGTGCTTGCCTATATGCATTGACATCAAATGAGATCCCTTTCAAGTTAGATCCACCCCTTCCCCATCTTCTTTTTTCTTTGGTTGGAAAGCAAGCACAATTTGTTTTGGATCTCGCAATCCACCAGGAATTTTCTTACTCTTTAATTCTAAGTGATATATGCCATATTAGGTATTCCATTTCTTTTTTTATGACATGCATAATCAATACCACACCAATTACATGAAGCTCTAGTGTATTCTAGATCACAATCTTCATTAAGGGTAAAATGAGCCCACACCCAAAACTAAGGTCTAGTAGTTTTTTGTTTTACTTACCTGGTTCTTTCTCCTTATCTTTCTCTTTCTCCTATGATGGTTCTATCTTCACTTTCGGTTTGGACATATCAATCCCCTTCCTCTTTTTGGACTGTCTATTAAACACTGAAGGGAGATCACCAACCATGGAATTAATCGGCGTAGCATCAATCATAGTAAATTGGACATTCTTTTGCTCCTCAATTGATTTTTCAGAATCAATGATATCAGCAAGATCCTCATCAACATCTCTTAATCCATATATCCTTTTTTTTTTTGTTAAAAGACAACAAATTTATTAAGTTAAAAGATAAATCTCAACTAATAAGGACAAACAATTAAAAAAAATAAGGTCAAGTAATTTTAACTTACCTCAGACTTAGTTTGTGTCATATTGACATAATTGTTTGAACTTTGAAGAATAAAGAATGTGAGGACAATTAGACACTGAGAGACAATTAAAACAAGTTATAGTTAATTTTTGAATTGTCAAAATAAAAAAATTATATGCTATAAAGTCAATAACCAACAAATATAAAATATATTCACTTGGTCTTAAATATAGTTTTTGATTATTAAATATAATTTTTGATTATAGTGCAGACTGTAGAATTAGGTGAACGATGACTCAGTCTTAAATAAAATATATATTCACTTGGTCTAAACTCATAATTACGTTTAATGCTATGTGTCTTTGTTCAAAACCAAACCATGTCATGCAAGTTTGAAACCTAAATCAAACACAAAGAGACATAGCCTACCTACATATTTGTCACGTTCTCCCAATTATGCCTACTTGCTATTTTTTCTAATATTCTGGCCTAATTATTGATTACAATTATCAAGATCACACTAAGACATATAGAACATGATCAAGAAAGAAGAAAGTGTTTTAAAAAAGAAAGTTGAAAAGTGGTCATTGGCTACTAATTAAAGACTTTCACAAGCCATGTAAACCAATTAAATGTAATGCAAGTTACATCATCATCAACATGTGAAATTGACAATAAGAATTAGAATATAATAAAATATTAGACAAAATTTTGGTTTATTGTTACTTTAACTCTAATATCTTTAATGTCAATCAATATATATATATAAAAATCTATATTTAGTACTCTAATATTCAAGACAATTGATGTCATTTAAAATATTAAAGTATTAGAGAGTCATGAGATGACAAAGTTTTGGATTGAATTTATACCATCCTAAACATGCACTCTAGAAATTCTCTAGGATACCTTGCAATCTTTATATGAAAAAATTATCATATCAAATTATCAATATCATACACAGACATTTTAGAGTCTATGGTCCCATCAAGCTCCTCATAAAACAAACAACAGTACAACACAATATTAGAACAAAGAGTTTGCATAAAAAACCATAAACCATAATAACATAACAAAGAGTTTGCACAAAAAACCATAATACCAGAACAAAGAGATATGAGGCGATGACGCAAAGATAGATTATAGAGCTTCATGATGGCTATTGAGAGGCGAAAGGTTGAGAATGGGTGAGATTTTATTTCGTGAGGATGAGCTGCTACAAACTGCAAGCAAAGGGAGATTGAAGACTGAGAGTTTGCATAAAAAACTAGAAACTAGAAGCGCAAACTAAAGATTAAAGATTTTCGCATGCTTTCCTTCTGTTACTCGAAGATTTTCACACTAAATGGAAGCACAAACTGTGTCAAATGGCATCACAACAGTGAGAATTGAGAACTAGGGTTTCAACACTTTTGTTTTAGGCCTTTAGCGAGAAATGCAAAAGGGAAAGTGGGACTTGGGATTTAGGAAGCTGTCGAAGTATGAAAGTGGGAGTCTGGGAGTAGGAGAAAGTCTTAGGGCTCATTTAGTAGCCAGGAGAGAGTAAGAATGGAAAGGAAGTAAGAAAATGGAAAGGAAAATAGAATGGAAAAGGAAAAAAGAAAAGGGAAAAAATATGTTTGGTATGAGATGGAAAATAATAATAGCCAAGTAAAAAAATGTATTTGATATGTAGAGTAATTTACTAAATTACCCTTCCTATGAATCTTCTTTCTCTCTGCCTCTCAATCTTTCTTTCTCAACTCTCAACTCTCAGCTCTTATCACTCTCTTTCTCTCTCTCAACTCTCTCAGTCACTCCTTAGCACTCATGTCTCCCTCTGGTAGTGCTTTTAGTTGCTCTCATTGATCTTGTGCTCACAATTTTGACTTCAGACTCATCATCCTCATCTGCCACCTCTCCTCCCTCATTGTCTGGATTAGACATCCATCAATGTGCATGTTCACTACTATGAGAGTGGTGGCGTTGAAAACTCAGCACACCTGGAAAACCATCTCCAATATGTCCTCTGATTTCACCGATTGATCACTTTGGCTTCTAGAAACCTTTTCATCCAATGATTTTTCATCATCATTGGATCAGATCTTGAATTTTTATTCTGCATTTTCGCTTTTAATCAGTGCTTTTGTTCCCCATTTCCATTCAGTGTTTTTCCCCATTTTTGATTCAATTCTGAAGCTTGAGAATGGAGAACAAAGAGGCTTGAGGAGGACAACAATGATGGGAAGGACCAGATGGACTTTTCACTTGGTTTTCAATAGGGAAAACTAGTTTTCCTGACCTTTTTGGATGGAAAAAAATGGATGGAAAAAAAGGAGGACGGAAGGCAAGATGCCAAGTTATTTACTATAGTAATAAGCTACCAAACGCGTGAATATCATGTTCGTACATGAATGACATGTTCCTTTCTAGCATTTTTTTAGTTACCAACAAGGCCTTGGTCTAATATATATATATATATATATATATATATATTTCACTTTATATATATATATAAATATATAAATATATAAATATAATATAATATATAAATATATATTTTATTATATATGGTTCAGTTCGGTTTGGTTACAACCAAACTAAACCAAATAAGTATTGAAAAACTGAACCGAAATCGAAAAAATACACATTTGAAAATTGATTTGGATTTCATTTTTTTATTTTTGGTTTTTGCTTGTTTGGTTCAACTTGGTCAGTTTGGCACCTTAATTGTCTTCCCCTTTTTTTTTTTTTACTTTCAAGTACCTATTTTTTTTAATATCTTATATCCCTTTTTTCCCCCACATCGGAATGTTACAAACTAAGAAGAGAAATTTAAAAATTGGAAGATTAAGGATGGAAATTAGGATGGATTGATTGTATCTATTTCCTGATGACTAGAAAAATACAAAAAAAAAAGCCTATCTCAAGTAGAGGTGACTCCCAGCAATAGCTTTCACAAAATTGTCGTATCCTTCCTTAATACTTTTGCCTACTTATTCTTTTTGTTGAATGAGAAACAAAAATGCAAATGTAAAAAGGCAACATGGCTATACAGAATGAAAGATTTTAAATAACTTAGTAGTCCTAATGAATCACCAGTGGTCCGCTCACTAATTTGTTAAATTTTCATCTAGAGTAGTAGTCTTATGCCTAATAAGGAGCACTTCTCATTCTCTTCTCAGAATATGGTTCCATAAATGCCCCGTCATTAATCTTAAATTTGTCTGTTATGCCTTCTACTGCCAGATCAGCAACCAAATTACTAGAGTCTTCGCCAGGGCCTTCCACATCAGTAATTTGATTAATAGCTTCCTTGTCCACTTGCTCTGTTCCTGCAAGTATTCTGGGTTAATTCATATTAGGATCCATATCTGTAAAAACAGCCTTGTCCTTAAGGTTGAGATCAGGAAAAGTATCCTTAAGAACTCTAATCTTTCCCATGTAGCATCTTCCCCGAGCATTCCCTTCCACTCTTCCAACACCTTCAAACATTGCTCCCCTGCTATATTGATTCTTCTCCGATCCATAATTGCATGAGGTATCATAATGGAAAAATTAATTGGCCTAGGTACAGCTGCTAACTCTTCAGGTGGTTCACCATGAAATTCCTTTAGAATAAATATATGACAAATAGGGTGCATTTTACTGTCAGGAGGCAATTTCAGTTTGTAAGCTACAACTTGAATCTTTTAAATTACCTAGAAAGGGCCATAATATCACAGTGACAGTTTGAAGTTCAATTTTCTTACCATAGATTTCTATTTGTAATGTTGTAGTTTCAACCACACTCATTCTCCACACTAAAATTCTTTTGCTTTCCTTTTTGAATTCGCATATTTCTTCATCTTCTCTTGGGCCTTTTGTAAGTGGAACTTTAGTTGCTGATGTATCTCTTCCCTTTTCTTAAGTATCTCATCTACACTGTCAACAGATGATGACCCGTGGCTATATACAGGTAGTAAAGAGGGATTTACTCCATATAATGCTTGATAAGGAGACATGTTAATGGCATTGTGATAGGATGAGTTATACCAAAACTCAGCCCTCGGCAAGTAATTACTCCAATGATGTGGGTGTTGATGAGCAAACAAGCACAGGTACTATTCAAGACACCTGTTAACCACTTCTGATTGGCCATCTCCTTCAGGGTGATAAGTTGTAGTGTGTAACAACTTGGTGCCACTATAATGCATCATCTAGGTCCAGAATTTGCTCAAGACCAATGGGTCCTATCAGATACAATACTTTGCAAAAAGCCATGAAGTTTCACCACATTCTGGATGAAAATTTTAGCCACTTAACTAGTTGTAAAAGCTTGCTTTAATGCATTAAAATGGGCTCCTTTGGTAAAACAGTCTACGACTACCAATACTGCTATAAACCCCTTTGAATTTGCAGCCTTATAATGAAGTCTATGGTCAGATCTTCCACTGTTTAGATGGAATAGGAAGTGGCTGTAATAATCCTTACTTCTTGTCAGTAGGATATTTTACCTGTTGACATATGGTGTAGCCCTTGATGAAATCCTTAATGTCCTTGCGCATAGCCTTCCAGTAGAAAACTTATGAGATTTCTTTATAAGTTTTATGAGTTCCACCATGCCCCACCATAAGAGATTCATGATAAGCATGAAAGATGGCTTGCTTCAATTGATGAACATCAGGAAACATAATCTGTCGTTGAAAAAAAAAACCTCTTTTACTATATAACCCAGGGGTAGATTATTTCTGCTGATGCTACATTTGCCATTGTTGCATCTTTTTGAGTCGTCATTTGCTCTTTGTATAACTGTAATAAGGGGATTATGAATTACCAACAAGTTGTAGAACTGTCCAGTAATTTCTTCTTATCTAGCTAAGGCGTCAACAACTGTATTGCTCTTCCTTAATCTATAAATGATGTCATATTGAAAACCTAAGAGCTTAGTAAGGTAAATTTGCTACTCGGGGGTCTGTACCACTTGAAACATTAATTCTCTTAAACTTTTATGATATGTTTTTATTAGAAATCTTCAACCTAGCAAATAATGTCTCCACTTGTGCACTACTTGTGTAATAACATAAAGCTCTCTCACATGCGCTAAAGCTAGATTGAGATTAGATGGAAGTTTCTTACTAAAATAAGCCAAGGGATGGCCATCTTGTGACATAACCACTCTTATACTAGTGTTGGACGCATCAGTCTCAACCACAAATTTTTTTTTGGAAATTTGGCAATGCTAAGATAGGAGTTTGGGTCATTCTCTGTTTAAGCTCAACAAATGCTTTCTTTGCATCATCATTCCAAATAAATTTGTTCTTCTTTAACAACTTCATTAAGGGATAGGCAATTTGAGCCTACCTTGGATGAATTTTCTAGAATAACCAGTGAGTCCAAGGAAGCCTCTTAGTTATTTAATACTGACTGGCCTAGGCCACTCTACCATGGGCTTGTATCTTCCTATTATCTATGTGCACCCCTTCTTTACTAACTATATGGAATAGGTATTCAATGGTTTCTTGAGCGAAAGTACATTTTGAGAGTTTTGCATATAATTGATTAGATTGTAGTGTTTGAAGTAATATTTGCAGATGATTTCTATGCTCTTCAAGTGATTTACTGAAAACCAATATATCATAAAAAAAATTGCAACAAATTTTTTGATATAAGGTTGAAATACCTTATTCATGGCCAGTTGGAATGTAGACAGTGCATTAGTCAATCCAAAGGGCATGACCACAAACTTGTAGTGACCCGTGTGTGTTTTGAAAGCGGTTTTGTATATGTCAAGCTCCCACATTTGTATGATGATAGCCGGATTGTAAATCCAACTTGGAAGAATGAGCAAGTCATTCCAATTCATCCAAGATTTTATCGATGGTGGGAATGGGAAATTTTTCTTTGACAGTGATACTTTTCAAATCCCAGTATTCCACACAAAACCTCAAACTTCCATCTTTTTTTTAACCAACAGTACCATAGAGGAAAAAAGGCTTTTACTATCCTTTATGATCTCTATAGCCTACATTTCACCAACTAACCTTTCAATTTCAGCCTTTTGAAACTGAGGATAATGATATGACCTGATGCTAATAGGTTCAGCACTTAGATCAAGTGGAATCTAATGGTTTACAGCTCGGTTGGGAGGCAAGATGTGTTAAAACCCTATTGCTTTGAATTGAAAATATAGATATTATGTTTTGATGATTAACAAACAAATTAATATGTGTATATATATATATATATATATTCATGTACTTCAATGTTTATCTTTCAAAAATATGAAGATACATGGATCAAGCCAAGACTCTAAGTCATAAAGCAAGAAGAGTAAAATAGCTTTTAGTGTCTTAGGTCTTAGATTTCATGTAAAGTATTTGATGGCAAGAAAATAAGGTTTAAGAGGTTATTGAAAATGTTTTTAAAACCTTATTTCAGTTGGAAAATATTTTTACAAAAATTTGGTACAAGGTTATTGAGTCCTAGAATTATTTTTTCTACATCCAATAGCTACCAGTCAACTGATATGTGATCACAATTTGACTGATATCCTTCTAGTTCAATTTTAGAACAATGACTCAAAACCTGCTAGTCGATCGCTGGTCCTCCAGCAGTTGACCAGTGCATCGCTATCTGGAATTAAATTTAATTCCAGTAACTACCAATTGATTGATGTATATTTGTTAGTCAACTAATAGGTTCTAGAACTATTTAATTAGAGGTAATAGAGAGTTACCAGTTGGCCACTATGGCTAGACTGGTCGACTGATTGCTCATTAAAGAGCTACCAGTCGATTATCGTGAGAAAGCAATTGATTGCCAGCAGCATGACATTAGCAATAACGACTAGTTCTTATAAAAATCGTTGATATCTTTGAAAAATATCTCCAATGGATATGTTTTGACTTGGGCTATAAATATAACATATATCCAGTCTGAAACCAAGAAGAAGAGTCTAAAAATCCTTACCATTGCTTTGCCAAATTATCTTGCCAATAATTTACTTCTAAGTGAGCTTCATTTGTAATATCTACTCCTTCAAGAGAGTATATCTTTATGTACTTGAGTGTATCACTAGTTTGTGTAGTCAAGAAGCCAGTTTCATAAATTCTTTGTAATGATTTCAATAAGTACCCGAATCGAACTTGTTGTAGTTTGCAAGTACCAACCATTTACAAGCTCGTTAGTGAAATACTCAAGTGGTTTGCTTGTGGAATGGATGTAGGCTTGAGATTAGCTGAACTAGTATAAATTTCTTGTGTCATTTCTCTTATTCCTTACTCTTTTACTTGCTGTATTTATCTGCTCTTTAATTCCTTGCACTTTCTAAATATTCATCTTGATAGCAAATTGATTTTCTAAATTGATTTACTGTAATTTCAAAAAATCTTTTTAACTTCAAATAAAGTTTTGTGAAAATTTTTATAAAACCCAGGTTACCCCTCTTGGGATCCAGCCATAACTCTCAATTGATATAAGAAGTTGGGCTCTTGATTAAAGACTTAACTGTCTAAGAGTTGATAATGGCTGGTCTAGGTGATTATATTATGCTCGAAGGAAGTTATTTCACACAACCTCCAGGTTTTAATGGAAGTCACTATTCTTATTGGAAGAGTAAAATGAAAATGTTTTTTGATGCAGCGGACATTGATCTTTTGGATGTTATTGAGAATGGTCCTCATGTTCCTATCAAGGAAGTAGAAGGAAAAACAATTCGAAGCCCAAAAATGAATGAAATGACACTAAAAAGAAATTAATGCACCTCAATGCAAAAGCTAAAATGATTATTGTTAGTGCATTAAGTCAAGATGAATTCTTCAAAGTTTCTAACTATGCAAATGCCAAAGATGTCACACCCTAAAAATTTAACATGTAATTAAAGCATGATAATCTTAATATCACAACTAACAATCCTAATTATCCACAACTAACAGTAAATAACCCAGTCATGCTAATAAAAGTAATAATAATACATTTACATATGTATATAAATTCCCACAACACGAAAATACAACAAAATCAATTATAAAGATAAATTACAGCAAAACTTATAATGTACAATTCAACACCCAAGCCTAGGTGGCCTAATAGACTATAGAGCAATTTCCTATGCTTGCCAATTTTTGGTTCCAAGAACCCATCAACACAAAAGAGGAGTATAACTCCAAAAGAGCCGCTAAACCTCTAGAAAAAACTCCTCCTCAGCCTTCATATCTGAAAAAGAATTACCACAGAGGGTGTGAGTTTATCAAAACTTAGTGAGCAAACAACTACACAGAAAATAGTTATAGCGCACAAATACAAACATCTAAACTCACCATCACAAATAGACAATAACCGAATGCATGTACAAGCATAAGTAATCACACACACAGATTACAAATATGCAAGCAACAACATGCTATGTTTTTCCCACACTTTCCTACACTTACCATATTGAGACTTAGCCTAGATTTTCCTCCTCAGGCTATTATTTCTCAATGGGTTATTCCAGAGGTCTACTCTTCTGTTCCCAGTTTCTGACGTTCTTCCCAGGAATAACCACATCCTAGGGTTTATAAGTCGATTCCCTCTCGTGGGTCCATACTCCCACATTTTTATGCCAAACGTTATAAATGTATACAACAACTCCCTTACACAACATAGCACATTACAATAACAATAAGTATCCCACACATAATCTTACTTTCTAATTAATATAATTAATTAGATGCATATTTATTTTGCTTTCCATAAATGAGGGAGGAGGGATTTACATTATACTTGAAATAAAAACAAGTTTGGCAAGGTCACCCATTCATCTTAATGCTGACAAAGTTTTTACCATACAAAAGATCTCGAAATGAAGCCAATAACTCCCCCAAAAGCACCTAGAAGAAGTCCCAACAAATTAACATCAAAAGTCCCTAGCAATTCCCATAAAAGAAATCTTCTAATTCTTTACTGCCTCGAGGGTGCCTAGGTGCCACAACACTTCCTGAAAGGGCTAAACATACTGTTTAAAGGGCGCTTGGGTGCCACCATTAATCCAAGAAGGTTCACACCTTTGCTTCTTAGTGCTTAGGACACCAAGTTTGAATCCTTCACAGTAATCCTGGCACCTTGGCCGCCAAATCTTGGGTTCTCTATTCTTCTTTATTCTTCACGGATTATGGGGAAAAATTCTCTAAAAATCCATCCTTGCACTCTTTTTCTTCTTTCTTTGGCTCTCAATCTCAAAACAATGTTCATGAGGCAATTAAAGCAATTAAAACTCAAAAACAACTAGTTTCATGGATTTCCCTAAATTTTCCAAAAATCTCTCAAGAACACTTTCTTGATTTTTAATCCATTAAAGTAACTTGTTTTGCCATCATGAGTTAAGTTGTATCAAAACCAACAAGACAAGCCCAAGAAAGAAACCAAAGAGATAAGGTTTCCAAGAAAAACCACCCAAAAACTAATTTCTCCTAGGGCATGAATAATTTCTAAAAAATGGAGAGGATTAGTGAGATTTAATCTTACCATTAGTCCTAGAAATGCCCAAGGTATTGGAAAGCAACCAAAAATTCAAGATTAATTAGAAGAAACTAAAGTTGGATGATGAGAGAGAAGAGAGTAAAACCTAAATGCCTTCTTGCCCTAAAATCTTCTAAGTGAAAAGTGAAAAGGAAATGATGAAAGGAATTGTTTAAGGTGATGGTGGGTCATGGGTTGACCCATGGGTCCCATGCCCAAACCCAGTAAACCCATCTCTCCCAAAATCTCATTAAATACATTTAATCCCTTCTCTCTCTCTCTCTCTCTATATATATATATATATATATATATATCCCATATATCATAGAAAATTCCACAGCATAATAAAATGACCAATCCAATCATATCATACCAAATCGACAAATTAATTACTCCAAAGAATTCTCTAATTCATGGAAATTAAATGATTGAAAATAATAGAATAAAAATAATGCTATTAAATATTGCATTAAAAATAATGTCATTAAAATAGCGCTATAAAATAATGTTATTATAATAATGTCATTACCACAATGGCACAAAAATACCATAATACCGTCAATTATATACTTATAAAATTGGCAAGTCTTACAAAAGAAATGTGGGAAATTTTGGAAATTGCACATGAGGAAACTTTAGGAGTCAAGGAGGCAAAGATTAGTACTTTCACAATTGAGTATGAAAATTTTAAAATGAAAGATGATGAAACCATTTGTTAGATGCAATTAAGTTTACTCATATTACTAATCATTTGCAAGCTCTTAGTGTTGTCTATGTAGAAAAATCTCTGACCATCAAGATCTTAAGATGCCTAACTTCAAAATGGGAAGCCAAGAGAACCACTATAATGGAAGTAAGAGGTGAATCCATGAATTCACTCACTACTCTCTTTGGCAACTTCCAAAACTACGAATAAAAAATTTTGAAGATGAGGCACATGGGGAAGAAGAAAAAGAAAAAGAGAAATCTATCTCTAAAATCATCTTCCTCCAAGATGTTGGAACAAGAGAGTGATGAGGAGGAAGAACAACCATAAATAAATTAGGAAGATCTTGATCTTCTTGTCAGAAAGTTCAATAAATTTCTGAAAAAGAAAAATGCAAGAAGATGGAATAAAGATCAACATAGCAATAGAGATGGACTAACTTGCTCCAAATGCAACAATGTAGGTCATGTAAAAAAGGACTGAAGTGTGGCCAGCTTAGGTTTGGAGATTTTTTCAAGGTGGTTTGCAACAATGTGGGTCATGTCAAAATTACTTGAACAATAGAGATGAACTAACTTGAACTGAAATTTGTGGTTTGAGAAGAAGTTGTACTTGTGTTTTTGCTCAGGTTTGGAGATGTTTTCAAGGTGGTTTGAAGTGTGGCTAGCTTTTTTTCATGTAATTTGACTAATGAAACAGTCTAGTAGTAGGTGGTAGGTTGGGCAATGTCACAACTCAGATCTAGGACTATGATCGGTGCAGACGGCATGTCATCCACACCATCACAAGCCTGATATTTCACTAACAAACCCAACAAATATATATAAAATCCTAGGTGGCCTACCCGATTATAGAGCATACTATGATTAACTTTGAAAAAAAATACTTCACCTCGAACAAAGGAAAGGCATCCCCGCTACCATGCTACTCGAATCGTTGCACCGAACCATCTCTAAAACTTGAAACTGTGAGGGGGTGAGTCTATTCCATGTGACTCACCAAAAGATCAGTACCTACCACAAACAAATAATCATACCAACCAAAGATCAAAGTAGTGTATAAAAGATTAAATCTAGGCAAAAATATGTGCATAGGCACCCCCACAAAGTTACCCCAACAATTCTTCCCTATATATATATATATATATGTAACCACCATACATAAGTGAAACAATACCAAGCATGCCCTTTCAAAGTAGATATTGATACCTTGGTTTCACACTTACTAGACATAATCCGCTAAGGAAGTAACACATGACCTTGTCTCACGGGATGATTAATTACTTTCACCAAACTCATCTAAGTATAAACCAAGCACAGAATATATGTGTATATAGATGCATGTGTCCCATCACACTATAATATGCCAAAACTGAAATAAAATATCATGGATCATATAACACAAGGAACTATACCACATCATAATGAAAATCACACTCTAGAATGCATATTCACACATAATCGCAATGCCATCCAAACAATCACATAACCAATCCAAGCATCACTAGCTACTGGAACTAAATTACATACCCTTCCTGTAATACCCGTTAATTTCAGAATATAATTCGCTTAAGAGTATTTTAGAATTCTACAACGTTACTTTAGTTATTTATTTTGGTCATTTTTAATTTTCATATTTAATTGTTCTCTTTGAATATTATTTATAAAAATTGAGTTAAATGACTGGACTAAATATTTGCACAATGAGGGATATATTCTAAGAATGGTGAAATTCATGGAAAAGTAGTTGCAGAATGGTCAATTAATCCATTTATTGTAAATTGACTGGATGGGTTTGGATGTTGGGTTATGGATACCCATGGGTTATTGAATAACCCATTAGAAATATTTAATATAAAGTTTCAATAGTAACTTCATATTTTTCGCTCAGCCGAAGGAAGCAGAAAAGATTCTTTCTCAGTTCTTCATTTTCTTCTCAAATCCTTTCCTTGATCTTCAGAAGTTCGATTATTTGTTCGGTTCAAAAGCTTTGTAAGGATCAAAGGTAAGCTTTAATCTGATTATTTTCCTTAAATTTCAGTTTATGTAGAAGATCAGAGGAGGTTTTGTTCTTGAAGATTTTGATGATAATTCATGAATCTCAGTTGTTTTAGAAGTTATATTTGAGTTATAATCGGTTAAAAGAGTTGAAATTCTGGTTTTGAAACAAGAAAGGAAAGGATGAATTTTTGAAAGATTTTTCTGCAAAACCGAGTTACTGTAGCGACCAGGGATTTCGAAACAAAATCTGGAAAATTTTCGTCGGGTTACTGTAGCAGTACTGTAGTGTCGGCAATCAACGGTACTGTAGCAGTCAACGTTACTGTAGCGAACCGGTACTGTAGTGAACCGGTACTGTAGCGAACCGACACTGTAGCAAACCGTTACTGTAGCAAACCGTACTGTAGCAACCCGTTACTGTAGCAGTCAGAAAATTTTACGTATTTTCGTGATTTTGTTTCCTTTCTTATGATTCCTTGTAATATATTTTACTAGGAAATTTTCCTACACAAATTCTAGTGTGGAACAAGGTAAACTTGGACAAACATCAAGGTGAGTGAATAACCTTGCTCAGCTACTTTGATATTACTAGTCAAAGTACAATATAAGTCCCATTTACAATATTATTTGGATAATAAACAATTAATTTTTCATATGGGAGTATATGATGATCAGTAGAAATAAGAGTATGAAGAAACTATTTATTTCATGACAATTGTACTATGTGATGAATTCTCACTATTTTATTAATGAGTAAAGATCTACGGGATCTAATACACGAGTGTGAAAGGGTTAAAGTCCCATACTACTCGGTGTATATCTAAGAAATCTTATACACGAGTGTGAAAGGGTTAAAGTCCCATACTACTCGGTGTATATCTAAGAAATCTTATACACGAGTGTGAAAGGGTTAAAGTCCCATACTACTCAGTGCATATCTATGAAATCTATACACGAGTTGAAAGGGTTAAAGTCCCATACTACTCGGTGTATATCTATGAAATCTTATTCATGAGTTTGAAAGGGTTAGAGTCCCATACTACTCGATGTATAAGATAATTAATTATATGAGTAAATGTGGTATTTGTACTTTTGATATTTTATATAGTACAGTTATTTACTTACTGAGTTTTTAAATAAACTCACACTCCCTATGATTATTTTTTTCAGATACAGAAAACAGAGAAGAAGAGAATCTGTTTGAAGATTAGAAGCCCCTTGGGATTATTCTCTATTTCTGTCTGGTGGGACACCAGTACTTATTAATGTGGATATTAGAAAAGCTCTGTATTTTCTATAGGTCTCCTAGGCTTGCGATGAGATAGAAATATCAGACTATGTATGTCTATATTTGCTTATCAGATGAATATAATTCTGTAGTGTGGAATGAATGATTAAGGTTGAATGTAAAACCTTACAGAATATATGTATATAACGTATGTTTGAGAATTATATCAAATGAGTAGTATCTTTTCACATACTCAATTTTTGGGATGTGACAAATTTGGTATCAGGGGAAAGGTTTTATAGGTCCCCTATAGAGTACAGAGCAAAGTGATCTTTGTGGGCCCTTCCCTATTGTCATGAGCCGCGGCATGACCATAGGATTAGGTTCCATAAAAGACCTTGTAGAGTATAACGTCATTTTATAGATAACTTCTCAGTGGGGCTAGTAAGTGATATTTTGTTTATGTCTGAAAATTGTTTGTTATGTGTGTAGATCTGTGACAGATCAATGTCGGAAGGATCTTCTAATAATAATGAGCATATGGGTCCAAGGAGGGCCATAAATCCACCAGTACATGTGCAAGATGATCCTAACCGTGGTGATAGTTTACATGCTCAAAGTACTGAGGGCGCAACTAGTGAGCAAGCAAGAAGAGTCGAACCTGATGCTCATGTCGGTAATGCAACTATTGCACATGTGATTCATTTGATGAATGAACGATTTGACCGATTTGAGGCTGAAATGAGAGGTCGAGCTGCACAAGCTAACCTGCCAGTGGATCCTCCTATTGTTGAAGCTGAAAATGTACCACCAGCTCCGTTAGCGGGAGGAGTTAATGTAAGAGAGGTAAGAATGTCTGAATTCCAGAAAATGAGGCCTCCTACTTTTTCAGGGGAAGATCCCAAAGAGGACCCACAATGTTTTCTTGAAGATTGTGAAGCAATCTGTGATGCTATAGGGTGTTCTCCTACTCAAAAGGTAGAATTCACTTCCTTTCAGTTAAAAGGTAGGGCTGGTAAATGGTGGAGGAACTGGAAGAAAGCTAGAATTCAAGGCGCACCGCCAGTTATGTGGACAGAATTTTACAGATTGGTTATGGATGAATTTCTTCCGGCAAGTGAACGATCATCCAGGGCCAGAGATTTTCTGTATCTACGGCAGGGAACCATGACTGTTGATGAATATTCAGCTCAGTTTGTTAAATTATCTGAATATGCCCCTGAAATCATTCCTTCTGAAAGGAAGAAAATAGAAAAGTTTGTGGAAGGGCTTCGTGATGCCTTATATGATCAAGTGGGTTCTAATATGAATGATTACTCTTCGTACTCAGAAGCTGTTGATGTGGCCCGAAGAATGGAAAGGAGGTCAAAGAATAAAGAAGAATATCGTCAAAAGAAGAAGGCCAGATATAGGAGATCTTTTAATCAAGGGGAAGACTCAGGGACTTTTACTGCACCACAACAAGCTCCAGCCACTCCTACTAAGTCATCTTATTCTATAGCCAGTGTGGCTAAGCCTCGTTCAGAGAGCAGGGGTGGTTTTAGCTCTTCTAGTAGAGGAGGTACTCAAGGTAGAAGGGAAAAACCTCAATGTCCTGAATGTGGAAAGTTTCACTTCGGAGAATGCAGGTTAAACACTGTTGGTACAGGTTGTTTTCACTGTGGACAAAAAGGACATTTTATAAGGGAGTGCCCTCAGCTCATGACAAGACCAGGTCAAGGGTCTACTTTGCCACCTCGACCACAATCTATTACTCAAACACCAACCCCTTCAACAGGGGGTAGTATGGGAAGAGGTTCTGGAAGAGGCCAAGGTGACCGTGGAAAACAAGCTGCTGGCAGAGGAAATGCAAGAATATATGCTCTAACCCGACAGGATGCTCAAACATCCAATGCTGTAGTTACAGGTATATTATCTGTTAATACTTTTGCTGCACGTATTTTGTTTGACCCCGGTTCTACTCACTCATATGTGTCACCCCTATTTGCCAAGAGATTTGCAATTGATTCGATTATTCTTAAAGAACCATTCTTGGTTTCCACACCGATGAGAGAGACTTTGATGGTTAAAACATGTTATCGTTCTTGTAAAATAATCGTTGGAGGCATGGAAACTGAGATAGATCTTATGGTTCTCAATATGTTAGATTTTGATGTGATTCTAGGGATGGACTGGCTATCTTCTTGTCATGCTACTATAAATTGTCGTGACAAAGTTATTTCCTTTAATATACCGGGGAGGAGTAATTTTGTGTTTCAAGGAGATCGAAGTGATGTACCTTGCAACATGATATCTATGTTAAGTGCCCAGCGTATGTTGCGAAAGGGATGTCAGGGATTTCTAGCTTTTATCAAAGATTTAGAAAAGAAAGAACAGAAGTTAGAAGACATTCATGTGGTTAATGAATTCCCAGATGTGTTCCCAGAAGATTTACCTGGATTACCGCCAGAAAGAGATATTGAGTTCAGTATTGATTTGGTCTCAGACACAAGACCAATTTCTATTCCACCTTATCGTATGGCTCCTGTTGAGCTAAAAGAACTTAAAGAACAATTGGAAGATTTGTTAAACAAAGGGTTCATTCGCCCAAGTTTTTCACCTTGGGGTGCTCCTGTTCTTTTTGTGAAAAAGAAAGATGGTTCTATGAGATTATGTATAGATTATCGTCAACTGAATAAAGTCACAGTGAAGAATAAGTATCCTTTACCAAGGATAGATGATTTGTTTGATCAGCTTCAAGGAGCAAAATACTTCTCAAAGATTGATCTAAGGTCTGGATATCATCAGTTACGAATTAAGAGTGATGATATACCTAAGACTGCTTTTCGTACACGGTATGGACATTATGAGTTTCTTGTGATGTCTTTTGGGTTGACAAATGCACCAGCAGCATTTATGGATTTAATGAACAGAGTGTTCAAATCATTCCTTGATAAGTTTGTAATTGTGTTTATTGATGATATTTTGGTATATTCAAAGAGTCATGAAGAACATACTGAACATTTGAGAAAAGTGCTTCAGACTTTGAGAGAGCATCAATTGTACGCAAAGCTCTCAAAATGTGAATTCTGGATGAGTCATGTAATATTTTTGGGACATGTTATTTCCCAAGAAGGTATTCATGTAGATCCAAGTAAAATTGAAGCAGTAAAACAATGGCCTCGACCAACAACTGTGTCTGAAGTACGTAGTTTTCTTGGCTTAGCAGGGTATTACCGTCGCTTTGTCAAAGATTTCTCTAAGACGGCTCTTCCATTAAATAAGTTAACCCGAAAGAATGTTAAATACATTTGGGATGATTCATGTGAACAAAGTTTCACCCAATTGAAAGAGTGTTTAACTTCTGCACCAGTCTTAATTTTACCATCAGGACCAGGGGGTTACTCTGTATTCTGTGATGCCTCAAAGATAGGCTTAGGGTGTGTGTTGATGCAACATGGTAAAGTCATAGCTTATGGCTCACGTCAGCTTAAAAAGCATGAATTGAATTACCCCACTCATGATTTGGAAATGGCAGCTGTAGTGTTTGCCCTAAAGATATGGAGACATTACTTGTATGGGGAAACTTGTAAAATTTTTACAGATCACAAAAGCCTTAAGTACATTTTTGAGCAGAGAGATCTCAAGCTAAGGCAACGAAGGTGGATGGAACTTCTGAAAGATTATGATTGTACCATCCTTTACCATCCAGGTAAAGCAAATGTAGTGGCTGATGCTCTAAGTCGAAAGTCTATGGGAAGTTTAGCTCACATTGCCACTATAAGGAGGTCTCTAATACATGAACTACAAGAATTGGAAGCTGATGGAGTATTCTTCGAGATCACTGAGTCAGGTACATTTCTGGCTCATTTAACAGTTAGATCATCCCTTGTTGAAAAAGTAAAAGCAACTTTAGAAGGTGACATTGATATGGTCAAAAAAAGAGATAAGGCAAGGCAAGGTCTAGCACCAAGTTTCTTGGTAGATGAAGAAGGAGTCTTATGGTTTAATGGTAGACTCTGTGTCCCCAACATTGAATCTTTGAAGCATGAAATCTTAATGGAAGCTCATGGTTCACCCTACGTTGTACATCCTGGTGCTGTGAAAATGTATCAGGACTTGAAACAAGTTTATTGGTGGGAGGGCATGAAGCGAGACGTGACTGACTTTGTAGCTCGATGTTTGACTTGTCAGCAAGTTAAAGCTGAACATCGACGACCACCTGGATTGATGCAAAAACTAGATATTCCCGAATGGAAGTGGGAAAGGATCACCATGGATTTTGTAGTAGGTTTACCTCGGTCAACAAAAGGAAATGATTCAATATGGGTCATAGTGGATCGACTTACTAAGTCAGCACATTTTCTTCCTGTTCATACCACTTTCAGTGTAGCAAAACTTGCTCGACTTTATGTTAAATAAATAGTGAAACTTCATGGTGTACCAATATCCATTATATCAGACCGAGGACCTCAGTTTACTTCTCGGTTCTGGAAAGTCTTTCAAGAGGCTTTGGGTACCAAAGTGAATCTTAGCACAGCATTCCATCCTCAGACTGATGGACAGTCCGAAAGGACAATTCAGACTTTAGAGGATATGCTAAGAGCTTGTGTGATGGATTTCAGTGGAAGTTGGGAAGATCATTTGTCTCTTATTGAATTTGCTTATAATAACAGTTACCAAGCCAGTATTCAGATGGCACCTTTTGAGGCTTTGTATGGGAGACGGTGTCGATCTCCTATAGGTTGGTTTGAACTTGGTGAAACCAAAATATTTGGACCTGAGATGATACAGGAAGATATAAATAAAGTTAAACTGATCAGAGAGAAGTTGTTAACTGCTCAGAGTAGACAGAAGTCTTATGCGGACAACCGACGACGTGACCTTGAATTTGCAATAGGTGATATGGTTTTCTTACGAATCTCACCTATGAAAGGAGTAATGAGATTCGGGAAGAAAGGCAAGCTTAGTCCGAGGTATGTTGGCCCATATGAGGTTGTAGACAGAGTGGGTAATGTGGCATATCGCCTAGACCTACCTTCCAACCTAGAGGGAGTTCATCCAATATTTCATGTGTCCATGCTACGGAAGTATCTTCCTGATCCTTCTCATGTCATTCAACCCCAAGAAGTTCATTTTGATGAAACTCTCACCTACGAAGAGGTACCAGTAGCTATCCTTGATAGAAAAGTCAAGAAATTGCGTACCAAAGAAATTCCTACTGTCAAGGTTCTTTGGAGAAATCATTCTCGCGAGGAAGCTACGTGGGAGGCAGAAGATGAGATGTGGAAAAACTATCCACATTTATTTGAAACTTGAGGTAAGATTTTAATTCGGAGGACCGAATTCTTTTAAGGGGGGTAGAATGTAATACCCGTTAATTTCAGAATATAATTCGCTTAAGAGTATTTTAGAATTCTACAACGTTACTTTAGTTATTTATTTTGGTCATTTTTAATTTTCATATTTAATTGTTCTCTTTGAATATTATTTATGAAAATTGAGTTAAATGACTGGACTAAATATTTGCACAATGAGGGATATATTCTAAGAATGGTGAAATTCATGGAAAAGTAGTTGCAGAATGGTCAATTAATCCATTTATTGTAAATTGACTGGATGGGTTTGGATGTTGGGTTATGGATACCCATGGGTTATTGAATAACCCATTAGAAATATTTAATATAAAGTTTCAATAGTAACTTCATATTTTTCGCTCAGCCGAAGGAAGCAGAAAAGATTCTTTCTCAGTTCTTCATTTTCTTCTCAAATCCTTTCCTTGATCTTCAGAAGTTCGATTATTTGTTCGGTTCAAAAGCTTTGTAAGGATCAAAGGTAAGCTTTAATCCGATTATTTTCCTTAAATTTCAGTTTATGTAGAAGATCAGAGGAGGTTTTGTTCTTGAAGATTTTGATGATAATTCATGAATCTCAGTTGTTTTAGAAGTTATATTTGAGTTATAATCGGTTAAAAGAGTTGAAATTCTGGTTTTGAAACAAGAAAGGAAAGGATGAATTTTTGAAAGATTTTTCTGCAAAACCGAGTTACTGTAGCGACCAGGGATTTCGAAACAAAATCTGGAAAATTTTCGTCGGGTTACTGTAGCAGTACTGTAGTGTCGGCAGTCAACGGTACTGTAGCAGTCAACGTTACTGTAGCGAACCGGTACTGTAGCGAACCGACACTGTAGCAAACCGTTACTGTAGCAAACCGTACTGTAGCAACCCGTTACTGTAGCAGTCAGAAAATTTTACGTATTTTCGTGATTTTGTTTCCTTTCTTATGATTCCTTGTAATATATTTTACTAGGAAATTTTCCTACACAAATTCTAGTGTGGAACAAGGTAAACTTGGACAAACATCAAGGTGAGTGAATAACCTTGCTCAGCTACTTTGATATTACTAGTCAAAGTACAATATAAGTCCCATTTACAATATTATTTGGATAATAAACAATTAATTTTTCATATGGGAGTATATGATGATCAGTAGAAATAAGAGTATGAAGAAACTATTTATTTCATGACAATTGTACTATGTGATGAATTCTCACTATTTTATTAATGAGTAAAGATCTACGGGATCTAATACACGAGTGTGAAAGGGTTAAAGTCCCATACTACTCGGTGTATATCTAAGAAATCTTATACACGAGTGTGAAAGGGTTAAAGTCCCATACTACTCGGTGTATATCTAAGAAATCTTATACACGAGTGTGAAAGGGTTAAAGTCCCATACTACTCAGTGCATATCTATGAAATCTATACACGAGTTGAAAGGGTTAAAGTCCCATACTACTCGGTGTATATCTATGAAATCTTATTCATGAGTTTGAAAGGGTTAGAGTCCCATACTACTCGATGTATAAGATAATTAATTATATGAGTAAATGTGGTATTTGTACTTTTGATATTTTATATAGTACAGTTATTTACTTACTGAGTTTTTAAATAAACTCACACTCCCTATGATTATTTTTTTCAGATACAGAAAACAGAGAAGAAGAGAATCTGTTTGAAGATTAGAAGCCCCTTGGGATTATTCTCTATTTCTGTCTGGTGGGACACCAGTACTTATTAATGTGGATATTAGAAAAGCTCTGTATTTTCTATAGGTCTCCTAGGCTTGCGATGAGATAGAAATATCAGACTATGTATGTCTATATTTGCTTATCAGATGAATATAATTCTGTAGTGTGGAATGAATGATTAAGGTTGAATGTAAAACCTTACAGAATATATGTATATAACGTATGTTTGAGAATTATATCAAATGAGTAGTATCTTTTCACATACTCAATTTTTGGGATGTGACACTTCCTGGATCATAGCTCATAGCTTATAGCTCATGCCACTCTAGGGCATTTATTTGCTATCATCACTGGGAGTCTATCTAGGGACCCTGGATCATGCTCACATCTAAATCCTGGCTTCTACTAGTGAACACTTTATTCCCTAGGCCATGACTCATTCACGTACCTAGTGATCTCCATCTACTGGCCTTTAGGAGTGTATCACCAAGCCTCATCCAAAATCACAATCACAATCAAGATTCCATACAATTCATCTCATAATGAAACACAAATCCATTAACAAAACCATCCACATGGTTTCATTATCATTTACCACATAGTGAATTATAATCCCATAATCATGATTACCGAGACGATTTCAATACCATTTGGCACATAATGAGATACAAGTCCATAACATGACCATATAAAAACAACATCTGGCTTTCTCCAGTGTACACCTCCTCCCTTGACCTTGGTTCATGCCTTCACTGACATTCCCAATTCACAACCTTTAGGTGGAGTATATCACTAAAGCCATAATCCACCTCCACAATATTAATCTTTAGTCCGCCTACAAACATATTTTTCCTAACCTTTCTCAAGGGTAGAGTAGTGACGTATGCAAGAAAGTGTATAAATCCCCTTCCAAAATTTAGAGTATAATAATGTCTTTGTAAAACATGAAAACGAATAGGCATATGGATACGCATGACCATAAGGTTAATTTATAGGTCAGCTGGACCTCATATATGTCTTCACATGTCCTTATCCGATTTACTACACCGAAAAAGGTAAGGTGACACTTATGTGTGAATTCATGTATGTAGGTATCACCTTAAGCTCTCCTTGATAGAGAAAAATAGGTCCACAAGAGTATCCACTCACTTACTAGGCAAGTTAGCATTAGTAAAGTAGGGTTTATACACATCTTGCTCACAATCAACAATATCGTGTTATAGCACAATATCAAACATCTAATTATGGCTAAAACCTAAATTCCAAATACATGCAGCCAATGAACATACATTCATCAGGAAAACATAATATCCTCAACCACAAATGAATGAGAAGGTAGTTGGGTTATTCCCATGCTATAACTATTTCCCCATATTTTCCTAGTATACAATCTCCTATACAATATAATTTTCGTAATCCACAATTAAGTACACTGTACATATTCCACACATGAAGGTTTCCATGTGTATAAATATACATGCATTCACATTGCCATAGTAAAATAGTTCATGCATATCACTGCAGCACAAAGAAATATTCTTTGAAAGAAAACAAGGAAGCAATGTAGAGAAATCTCTCACCTCATTTCCAAGCTATACATTATATCCCAACTTGGTATTTGGATGAGCAAACCTTGCTTAAATCATTGGAGAGGCTTCCTGGACAATTGGAATAGAAAACACATGAGAAAGAAAGCAAAAAATTCTAGTTGTTGTCTGATAGCAACTGGTCAACTGCCCTACCACTGGTAGTCGATTGTCTCATTTCTATCAGCCTCAACCAGAGAGTAACTGGTTGACTGGTATCACCCTACCGGTCGATGGTGCGTCACTACCAGATCTACCATTCTAACCTAGAAACTATCAGTCGATTGGTGATACCCTACCAGTCAACCAATGCATCTCGGTCAGGTCTAGATAGAGAGTACCAGAGGTAGCCGGTCAACCGTTGGGCATATGATAATTGACTGGTCTCCTGATAGAAATGAAAACTCTTGTAGAAAACCTCATCCTCTTCCAATCCTCAACCCAACCTAAATCTCAATCATTTCCCAGGAATTCATGGTTCTAACTCACACTCTTAGTCACTAGGAATCATCCCCAAACAATAGAATCCAACAATAATCAAGATTTACCAACTAATCTTTCATTTGCCCAACCAAAAACCTAAATTTTGAATTTTATGTTCTTCAGCCCCAAATCCATTTATTCTTGCTAGATTTCCCTATATTTCTTGTCCCATTGTTATTACCAAATATGTAGGAATGTTTTAGATTAACACCCATACTCAGATTTCACCATTTGAACCTTAAATTTACCCTAAACCCTCAAATTGGGTTTGATATTTGGTCACTGTGTTAGTTTGCTTAGTTGCTTTAATGCTACTTTAGGATCATCATAAAGGGATGTACCAAATTGAATAAAAAGACCATTGAGGAATTCTGGCCATCTTTGAACTAATGAGTTTTTTCATGACTTATTTGTACCATGCATAGGTTGAACTCTCTATGTGAAATGAGGCAATTGGTCCATTGGAACCCCATAGATATCAAAGAATTCCTTAATTTTAAATACCTAATCTTCATTGTTGTTACCATTGAATCTGGTCACGTCAACTCTAAGACCCTTGCCAGCTAATAAACTTGATGCTCCCACTGTGTCTAAGTCAAAATTGATGATTAGCAATGATGATACTTTCACCGATTTGTCCTTCTGAGATTGAAGTAAACGTTGCATCATCTCCTCAATATTGACAAATGACTCTTTATATATGTTCATGGTTTATTCCAAAGTTGACATACGAGTATCCATGGTAGTGAGTTTATCATCAATCATGCTCTGATTCTTCTATAACTCAAATGTCTTGAATTCCAATTTCATGAACCGAGTTCCTTTTTCATTGAAGAACTCAATGAAAGCACCAAATGTTACAAACTAAGAAGAGGAATTAAAAAATGGAAGACAGAGGATGCAAAATTAGGATGGATGAATTTTATCTATTTCTTGATCACTAGAAAAATACAAAAAGAAGCCTCTTTTGAGTAGAGGTGACTCCAAGCAATAGCTTTCACAAAATAGTCATATCCTCCCTAATCCTTTTGCCTACTAATTCTTACTACTAAATGAGAAACAAAAATGCAAATGCAAATAGGCAATGTAGCCATACAGGATGAAAGATTCTAACTAACTTAGCAATCCTAATGAGTCGCTAGTGGTCCCCTCACTAATTTGTTAAATTCTCATCCAAAGCAATAGTCTCATGCCCAATAAGGGGCACTTCTCATTCTCTTTTCAGAATATGGCTCCACATATGCCTCATCATCAATCTTATGTTTGTCTGTTATGCCTTCTCTTCTAGATCAGCAACCAAATTACTAGAGTCTTCGTCAGGGTCTTCCTTGTCAGCAATTTGATTAATAATGTCCTTGTCCACTTGCTTTGTTCCTTTAAGTATTCTAGGTTGATTCATATCAAGGTATCACATTTTGCAATGAGGTTAGGAGTAGAGAAATGTGCACATATGTGACCCGTCCAAAGGGTGACATACGTGAACATATGTGAATGCATGAACGTCTATTGCCATTTGGAAGAAAGACATATGTGTTTTAAGTTGCCTTTTAGAAGGGTGACATAAATGCAAAAATGTATCCTACCATTGCAATAACCATCACTAACCATTACATGGGAGTTGTTGGATTTATGGCATCTCTTTATTCTTCGTCTATATATATGCTACTCCTTTCCTTCATTTCTTCACCTCATTTTCTCTCCGTTCTTTATTCAATCTCTTCATTCTTTACTCTTCATTTCAATTTTTCTTCTATCTTTCATTTTAATCTCTTTTCTTATCATATATTCTAATAACTTGGCAACTTTCATTGCTAACAAGAAGAATACAAATAAGGTAAATAATTTTGTTATAATTTTGTTCTTGTATAATTAGTTAATGGTAGATTAATGTAGAAAAACAATGAATTTAGAATATTAATAACTACTCTGTATTAATTAATAAATTCTATTGAAGGTAATTATTAATTTTGGATACAATTACTAATTAGTGAATTTAGTTGTAAGCAATTAATTTATAATTAGTTTAATATTTATAATTTATAAATTCTATTGTTTATTAATTTTAATATTTATATTGATGTAACATAAAAATTTATTATTAGTAGTTTTTAGAATTTAGGTCTTACTAAATTTGAATACTTATTTGGATTTAGAATTTTAAGTTATTAAGAATAATTATTATTGATCATAGATAATTAGTAGATTTAGATAATAAATAGTTGTTGTTAGATGTCACACCCCGTCCAAGGGTATGACCAGCACGAAGAGAATCTGCTTCTACCTATAAGCATTATCTAAATCCAATTATCCAACACCTGTACTTTTAATAACTAAGTTATGATCTTAAGTTGCTTTGCTAACAAATCAGAAATTGTGTCATTACTTTATTAAAGATATTTTACAATTGTACATAAAAGTAATACATATCTAGGCACATCGACCTCTTATCACAGTCATAATCCGATCTTAGCCATATTTATCAAATACTCCTATTCCGGCATATCTACTGTTATACAGAAGTATCCATACCACTTATAGCTTATTGACACACATGCATACACTAACACAGGTTGAGGATCTTACCTATGGATTTACAGAGCATGTCTAGAATCAATATACGCAAATTAAAACAACAAACGTATACTAGCCCAAGAATCAATTTGGTCCTCAGTTGACCAGTACGCTTCTACAGTTACTTTGCATAAGGCTTTTGGATTGACTCTACTATCTGGGAAAAATAATAAAATAGTATAAGCTACAAAGCACAATGAGTACTAAACTCATGATAGAATAAGAACAAAGGAACTAACTCAGAGATAAAAATAAGTAGCAATGGTTCTTATATAAGTTCAAATCATGCAAACTAATAATCAAGAGATTTTAGAAAAATATGAAGTAGAATCAAATGTATAAAATAATGTAATTGTGTAATAGTATCAATATGATATGTCCGAGGAACCATAGTCAAAACATCAGTCCAAGTACCCTTTATATCAGCCCTCTACAACACCATAATCACCACAACCATCATCTAGTCACCTGACGTATGCTATCTTTGCATATCATGTAGCCTCCCTCCCATGAGTGGCCTTTAGTCACGAGGCTAGCATGCTCCTTAATCCCCTACTAGCCGGGTTTCCAAATACCAAGGCGCGCCAAGGACTACAGTGCCACTATGGTACCATCATTCTGAAATGGGTTCCTCTCCACACATGTACAATAACATCATTTTGTACACTTGCACTGAATTGGGTTCCCTTTAAACTCATTTTGCATACTTGAACCAGAAATTTAAGCGCCAAAAACTATCAAGAATTTAGCATGCATATCTGGTTTTAGCCCTATCTTTAGGAAAATTTAGGTATTGATACAGAGCTCCAAAATTCATGTAATTTGACACATATCCTTATTCATGTTTTTGTATACTAGGGTAAACATTTCAGCCCAAAACTCTACCTTTTGACCCTTCTAATAGTCATACTAGTGTCTACATGTCAAGACTGTCTAAATTATCATAGGTTCAGTTTTTCTATTTATTTCACCAATCAAAACACATCTAAATGTGACCACATTTGGTAGGCTAGATGAGTAAGGTCTTAACTTGATACCATAACATTTTTTTTTATTAAAATAAGATCATTTGATCCCTAAAAAGAGCTAAAATGTGTAGCTAGCCAAACTGGTCTTATGCACAAAAATTTAGATTATGTTTTTCTTGGAGTTTGGCTAATTAAATATCCTTTAGGATTCATAAAGTTTCAGTTTAGAGTTTTAACATGTCAAGAATGGATTCTTCTTGTAAATCCTCGATACACAACTTCTCATATTCAGAATTTATAATACCAATTTACTATTCAAACATTTCAAGTCTAAGTTTCAATATAAATTCTTAATTTCTCTGTCAAAGAATCACTTAAGTTCTTAAGATTAAATATGTTGACAACAACTTTGAACATGCAAAAATATGACTCATATGTTTTGCATTAAACAAAGAAAATAATTCACAATTTTCCTGAACTGATTCCAATTAAAGCTCTTCTTTTCTCATCCTAATAGTAGTAGAATTTCCTCATCTTTGTTTTTTCAACAAAGAAAATAATTCACAATTTTCCTGAACTGATTCCAATTAAAGCTCTTCTTTTCTCATCCTAATAGTAGTAGAATTTCCTCATCTTTGTTTTTTCATGAATTCCCTTGGTCCAAGCTCAAGCAGCAGAGAATCAACACTCAAATCAGGTACTTAATCATTATATAATAATACAAAGGTGTTTATCCAATCTAAAGAGCATTTAGCCTAAGAAGCTTCACCCAGTAATTGACATAATTTATTATCAACATCATATGTTCGAAGTATAATAGATATGAAGGTGAAATTGCAGCAGAAATTCCAAGTTCAATCTAACAATGTCCTAAGGTTACTTAGTGCAGAATGTTCTAACATTTGTCCTCTATTCCTAAGCCTTAAACTTTCTCTATAATTCTTCACTAAACTCACTTAAATCAAAAAATTATTGCTCCCAATCAGAAACACACATAGAATGCACTATGTTTTCAGTTTACAGAATATTATGCAGAGAATGAGCTTAATTTCGATAACTGCTATACCCATAGTTTTTTCCAATTTAAATTCAATAGTCCAAACTTTAATTTCTCAGTTAATAGAGCTTAAATAACAACACACTTATTTTCTCACACATGCAAGACAAGAGTGACGAGTTTAACTCGAAATTCAGCAAATTTTGCTTACTCGACATCATTCTTCCCCTATTTATGCTTTTGGCTTTTCTAGCTCACCTTCAACCTCCATTTTTCCCATTTCGGCCATAATCTCATTTTTTAAACTTCCATTGCTTTTGATTAGAAGAAGAACATCTTGCTTCCTTGGTCAAAACCATACACACAAGCTCGAAATAAGAGTGAAGGGAAAATTACATAGTAATTGCTTTATTTCCTTCTCCTTACTTGTCATATTGCATCATTCCACCACCATGTCACTATCATTCATTACCAGAGGGCCAATCTGTGGCACCATCATCCACATGCAACCACCACAATGGATGGAGAAGGAAAATCAAGAACTAAGAGAATAATGACGACATATTGAGCTAAACTAGTTGAAGAAAAACATGTACATTGACAAATCTGTCCGGAATTCTCGCAGTCAAGCTGGTAAAAATAGATGGTGCCACATATTCCTTATTTGCCAGGTTTACTTAAAATCTTTTGGTTAAAAATTACCTACCATTTCTTTTTCCTCAAATTCAACTCACTTAGGTCCATCTTAATATTTTATAAAATTGAATCTCATCTTCTTAAGGCTATAATTTCATCTTCTTAAGGCTATAATTTCATTAAATTTATTCCCTTTATTTAACTTTGTAGTACCTCGAGAGTCCTTTCACGATTTACCTAATTTTTCACTAAGTCTTAAAAAATTTTACACTTTGAAAAATAGTCCTTAGTCTAATTGGGAAAATTAAATTTCAATCTAAAAATAAAATTTTTTTTGCACAAAAATATCCTTACGCAGCCTTTAAGTAATATTTGATATCTCTCTTTTCCATTTCACTTTGATCCCAAAAGGCTTAACTTAAATGTTTTCATTTAATTCATTGGTTATTACATTAGATTTGTTGGATAATGAGTAAATTTTATTTGTGGTGGGCTAATTATTTATTTAATTTTTTATAACAAATAGGATTAGTTGAAGGAAGACAATCCTAGTTCGCGTTTACTCAAGGGGAAGGTATCCTTGGCACATATGTCCTCAATCGTTAGGCTCTCATTCACTTAAAACTGTGAGGGAGTGAGTCTTGTCCACGTGACTCACCATAAACAATCTAGCTTACCAAAGATATATAATAATGTATGCTGACAGAATATACTAATACAAATATAAGTATAAACTCAAATTATAATCATGAGTGAGTGAATTTCATCATGTCCAAATGAGAAAGAAAATGAAAACTTGCTCAAATCTCCTAATAAAAGGATAAGCAACATTACACGCATAACATAAAATCCACATTCATTGCATTTTCATCACATAGGTACATATCCACTCATACATCACCAACACACCCTGATAGCTAGGGTCCACGACATGATGCCATCCAAATATTAATGAAGTTAAACCATCAACCACAAGAAATACAATATATATGAAAGGTCATAATGTTAATTTGAACTTTGCCTCATGGGCATCCACATCAGTTTATTACCATGAATTATAGATAGGAGAGCGACACATACTTCCTTTAATATGCTCATGAATCATAATAGAGGGAGAGCCACACAGGCTTCCTTTAATATTCTCATAGATCATAATAGAGGGAGAGCTGATATTCTCATAGATCATAATAGAGGGAGAGCTACATAGGCTTCCTTTTATATTCTCATAGATCATAATAGTGGGAGAGCCACACAGGCTTCCTTTAGTATCCTCATAGATCATAATAATAAAGGGAGAGCCACACAAGTTTCCTTTGATATTCTCATAGATCACAATAGAAAAAGAACCACAAAGGCTTCCTTTGATATTCTTATAGATCATAATAGAGGGAGAGCGACACAGGCTTCCTTTGATATTCTCATAGATCATAATAGAGAGAGAGCCACACAAGCTTCCTACATCATATGCATAGTCATAATACAAGAGAGCTATGATGCTTTTCGTACTACCACTACCACATTATCATACAGAGTGCCATACAAACAACTCATATAATGTTATCAGTTATAGTACAAGAGAGCTACATGGCCCTTCATACTACCACCAATGCATTCTCATCTAGAGTGCCACATAGGCATCTCATATAATTCACAATATTTATTCACAACAATCATAGACAATAAGAAATGTTGATACAATAAAGGAAATTTGACTCATGAATTCTAAATAGAAACTCGAAGGCTATACGCTAATAAAGTGTTCATCACATTATGAAACCCATTAGATATCTGATACCAATAAATATAAAATACACCATAATCTTTCATGTATAAAGGTTAAAATATCTAGTCACCACTTCCACAATTATATTGGGGCTCTTTCCACGATGCATCACTTCCAGCCTATAATATATTCTCAAGGGAACTACACAAGCTCCTCTTATAGTCCACAATGTAAACCTAACTCATACTCAAGTAGTTAGACAAGTTTATTACATAACAATATTTCAGTACAACCTAGTCAAGAAAGGAAATATTCAATTTGGGAAGATATATATATTTACCAAACTACTCAACAAGATAACAATGAAGTTAGTCCTTCATAGATAAGTTTGGCCTACAATGGTCTCTTATACTAAATTGTACATTAGACCCATTCATTTCATCATCACATAAGGTGAGAGCGCATCTCCAAGCCATTTAGACTTTCTCCTTTCTTAACACGAGTGAATATATATATATATATATATATCCACTAAACCGGGACAAACTATGAGCAAACCATATTATGATTTTAATCATACACTTAGGTTTCATGACAATAATATAGTTCACATACATCAATCACATATAACCCTTCTTAATTCACCTTTAACCACATAGTAATTCACATATGTCAAGCACCTCATCCATCAATGGCATGTGTCATAAAGTAAACATGTTAGGAAAGTAATTTGTTAAAAAGGGAAACCAATTAGGTAAGGCTAGATCCCTTACCTTAACTCTAAGCTAGCCAATCCTTCTCAAGATTGATGTTTAGAAGCCCTAATCCTTGTTTAGATCCTTCCAAGAGACATCTTGAACATTTGGAATAACATACATAAGAGAAAGGACATGAAAAACCAAGTTTTAGAAGCTACCCTGCCACTACAGGGCTCAGCGTGTTGTTGCAGCATTGAAAATGTTCTAAAAATAACTTATCCTCTGCCACTGCAGTGTAAAATTTCTTTTCTACCTTCTGTAACTTAGCGTTGACCAAGAATACCTGCTATTACTGCAGTAGTGGACATCAAAACCTATTCCTTTGTTTTCGCAAAAATTGTTCCCTTTTCGATTTTCTTCAATTCCAGCCCGATGTTCCACCAAAATCAATGATTCTTTCCATGGTTTTGCTCTAGGAATACATACCCAAATCCTAGATATTTCCAAGCATCAAACCTAAAATCATGATAATGCCCTCCAATAACCCTAACTTTTCATATTTTTCTATCATACACTTTCCACCCATGATTTCCTTGATTTAATTCATAGTTTCAATAAATTTCTTGTTCTAATTTGTTAAACAAACATCCAATAAATGTTTTAGATCATTAGTCCAACTTAAATCTCCCAAGAAGACTCATCCTCACCCACAATTCCCTCAAATATGAAAAAAGGGGTAGAAAAGAATTAATGGAGAGTTTACCTTGTCTTCCGCTTTCTCTAGTGATGGTTAGTTACTGGAGACTCGGTCTTTTGCCAAGGTCAATGGCTGGAGACTTTGGTGGAGCTTTTGGGTGAAGAAGATAAAGAGAATGGAGTGTTAGGGCTTAAAAAGGGAAGGTTTGCATGAGAGAGGGAGGGAAGTGCTGAAGTATATGTGTGTTTATCATATATACATATATATAAAATATCCTCATTCAAGAAAATTACCAAATTGACCTTTACTTAAGCTCTGGTCAAATAAGCAATGACAATTCTATTAGTTTCTTGATTTTAGGCATCTTACCACATATAAGATACTACACACCCTTCCCCTACTTCCCTTAATTCTTAATACACCAATTCCCTTATCTTGCCTTATTTCTCATTTTCATACAAGAGTATCACTTAAATAATTTTATTTCACCCTAGTCCCTCCATGATCTCATCATCTAACTGCCTTTTCCTATATTACACACCCACCCTCATCCTCAGCCACTTATCATCTCACACACCACACCCTCTGTAAAGTAGTTGGTAAATATTATAACCTGCAAATTTTGTAGGTGAAAATTTTTTTTAAGACAGGTTGAGCTTTTCCTTATTAGTGGTTGTGGAGTTTTGAAACCTGTACAAGTAATTTCATCGTGTGCATCATTATATGTATATGTGTATGACTGACTTAATGCAATATATGCTCATGATTTTTTCTTATTGGAATGAAATAGCTACTGTCATCTTGAGGACCCATGTGTAAGGACCTAAATGACAATGAAATATTAAATTGCAGTTATATGTGCATGTCTGATAAATTATGATGTTAATTGTGTGGTGGGAATTAGTGCTAAATGAAGGATGTTGAGTGGCTAAAATTTTTAAGTTAAAGAAGGCCTCCCAAATTGCTTTGACCAAGTGTGCAAGAAGTCAATTGGTGACAAGTTAGGAATAAATGTGTTTTAAATGGAGCCCTCATAACCACTTAGCCAAAACTACATGCCCACCCCTCTTTTGTGTTGGTGTTGCATGACTTCCACACTCTTCCCATTTTCCCCACTCACAAATATTCTCCACACATCTTTCTCTTGGAAAATCTGATCAAGATTTGGCATGTGGGTGATGTTTGTTGGCCTTGGATTAATAAATCTTGAGGTAAGGATTAGTTGTCCTCTTCTTCTTCCCATTTTCTTACATCACCTAACCCTAAGTGGGGGTTTTGAGATTTTCTAATGTTTGGGGCTGTGGGTGCTTGCAAATCCCTTTTATATTGCTAGCAAAGTGTTTACTAGTTTGATTACATGTTTTAAAGTCATTTGAATGCATTTAATTGGAGCATATTGGGTATGAGAGGTTGGTGGCTATCATAAACCCCTTTTTTTTACTGTCATGGGTGTGAAAGTTGGAAATGTGTTGAATCAATTTTATTTTGAGGTTGGGAGAAGGTTAATCTTCTTAAAGCTTTTAATGAAAATGAATGTTTCCTAACAATACATGGAAGTTGGAAGACTCAAATTGTGGCTTTGGACACTTAAAAAACACATTTTTTGTGTTGCAGAATCAAGGCCACCACTGCAGTGCCACTGCTATGCACTACAATGGTGGGTATCAAAGGGTGAAGCTGGTTTTGTCACTACAGTGATAGATCTGGACACTGCAGTAACAACTCCTACATTAAAGATGTTTTCCTCTGTCTTCCACTGCTAAAACAATAGATCTGGTCACTGCATTGTAGGGAATTTCTTTAAAAGTGATTTTAAACACCTTATTTCATCTATTATTGGTAGAAAGGGATCCTAAACAACTTGGCAACCAATTCTTAGTTCCTTTGGTCCTTGGAACTTAAGACTCCCGAGGTGAGGGTCTAACTCTTCTCTTTTTGGTGGATTTCATGCTTAAACCTTGGTGAAATTACTTTTGTATGACAAGGCTTATGCTTGTATATGAGTATGGTCAATGCATGAAAATTACATGCCTCATTGAGAAATAAATGAACACAAGTGAAATATAAACTTTATTTTTCCAATTGGCGATGTTTTGATTCCATTGTTATTTTTGCTAGACAATGATGAACAGTGATAACGTAATATAGTTGTTGTTTATGTGGTGTTCTTAACTTCATATATCATGATTATTTATGATAAAGGATTAGTGGGCATAATAGTACTTGATGAGTAAGAAAATACTTTATATGTGAAATTAAAATTCAAAGCGAATACTCGTATGAGGATTACCTTTGGAACTCAATGTGGTGGTATATTGGGTGAGGTGTGAATATTGAGTTGGAATGCATGAGTATGGTTGGATGTTGGGTCAACATTCTTATTGTGTTTTCATGGAATACAAAACCTATGAGGTGTGAGCAACCTCATAAATGGATTGGTCTATGGCTAGTTGGCTACTCCAATGTTGAATGATTAATAGTTAGTGTGACATTATTCTTGTGTGCTTAATGTGTGGCTTTGTGATAAACTTATGATGGAATGTATTCTCTTTATTCTCAAAGTCAATTAAAGTGAGGGACCAACTTCATCTCTTTATGTCATGAGTATTTTAAATTGTTGAACATACTCTTATAATCCTTCAAAATTATTGGCTTGATGATTTCTATTGGTATTTTTTAAAAAAAAAAAATTGTGCTTGTAGACCTCACATAATGGAAACCCTAGTGGTCATGGGAATAGAGATGAATTATTTTGTCTTGGATGTACATGAAATAAATTTGTGATGGATAAGTGTAATTGTCGATGATTGGATGACTTTTATGATTGTAAGGAATGGAATAGGAGCCTATGTGGCCCTCTTTAAAAAGATTAACCCGGTTGCTGTGACGGTTCATCGTGGGAGATTCTCAATTTATATCTATATGGGCAAGTAAATGGATGGTGCCACTTGACCCTTTTTGGGAAAACATGTGAAATATTTATATTTGTAATGGCAAGTGGTTGGATGGTGCCACTTGACCCTTTTTGGGAAAACATGTGGAATATTTATATTTATAATGACAAATGGTCGGATGGTGCCACTTGGCCCCTTTCAAAGGAATCTTATGAAAAATTTATATTATGTGGATAATTATATGTTTATTGGATAACTGATGACAATTGGTGACTTGTATTTATATTTACTATTGGATGCATTTGTTGGTTGATATCCTTTCATGCCTACTGAGATGTCAGAAATACTAGGTTAGTTCCTTCCTCATGAGAAGTATACAGTAAGCATTTTTCTCTTTGATGTACAATGTGAACGCCCGTGTAGCAACTGATTATTTATCTTGTGGGAATATGGATTTCTGACATGATTTTGTGATTTGTCTTAATTATGGTAATTTTGGTATATGTGGTGAGTTTTATTTGGTTTGGTTGGAAAGTGGTGGTCATATTGAGCACAGGTTCTATAGACCACACTATAGTATGGACTGATGGTTATGGTTGGAGTCTTCCATTGATTCTGCCCCTATGTGGCATACTCGGTTTGTATTTCCTTTGGTTGTTTACTTGCCTCATTGAGTTTTATACTCATCCCTTCTTTTGTACCCCTTGCAGGTCCCTCGAGTAGTTTGTGAGTCTCCGTATGAGTAGTAGCAGAGTCTTTAGGTCCCCATTCATTGATTGTGTGTTGTCTATGTCACAATAGAGTCGATGGGTTAATTCGCTCTGTAGTTAGATAGGACACTTAGGGATACTTGTTTGGCTTTGGAATGGATTGGAAATGCAATGTGTATATGTATTGATTATTAATTATGCTTTTATTATATTTTGGAACTAATAATATTTTGGTGGAAAGAATATCTCACAAATCAACATGGTTGTCTAAGTAAATTATTATATTATGCTGGAATGGACCTTCACTCTATATCTTAAAATGTGTTGGTTGTGTATTTGTTAGGTTTACGGTTGTGGACGAAGTCCATCTCTGTGCTGGTCATGCCCCTAGATTGGGGGCGCAACATCCTCTACCATGAATTTCCTATTCAAAAACAAAAATTTTTCCCTCACATTAAACTACTTGACCGAGAAACCAATTTCACTAATACCCAGGGACCTCGGGTATTTCAAAAGAGATGTTAAGAATATGGAAGTCTATGAAAAGATTTAGGATGCCCACTTCAATTCTAACATTCCCAATTTAATAGAACAGGCCACAAGGAATGAAAAGGGCAAATATTCTATAGAGTATCCATCATATTTTTACCAACATAATTTGCTATTTGCAGCCCCATGAGACACAATATCATGTGTTAAGCTCATATCCATTTGTGGGTCCATAACTTTAGCCTATAGAGGATGATGAAGACATTTCACCACTTTTACTGTCACGCCCCAAAAATTGGGTGAATATACATAAATACTAAGGTGTATCTCTGTGGTAACCCGTAAATTCCTTGAACAGTCTAAATATCCACAACTATGAAATTTAAATAAATTACATAAATGCCCATTAAGGGTCAAATCAAGCAAATTCTCAATCAATTCAGCATAATCATTTCCTTTTTTATTCTTTTGTTTTTTTTTTTGTTTTTTGCTTCTTTTTCTTCTTCTTCTTCTTATTTTTCGTTTTGCTTCTTTTTTTTTTTTGCGTTTTTGCTTCTTTTTTTGTTTTTTGCATTTTTTCATAGTCTTTTTTTTGGATAAATATATGACCAAAAAAAATTCAAGAAAGCTTTTGTAGCAAAATGTTCATTGTTTTTTATGGTGAATTTTTTAGCAGATTTCTCATTCCTTTTATAATCATAACAATAACAATAACATACCATAGGCGGAAAACTAGGGAAAAATGATTTCATGGAAGTTGTGAGATCATATGCATGTTTTAGACCATAGAAAGTTGATAATATGTCCGCCTGCAAGCATAAGAATTCTATTACTATAAGATGTGTTTTTTGCTATATTTAAACGAATTCTTCATCAATTTAGAATAATCTTTTCCTTTTTTTCATTCTTCTTCTTCTTCTTCTTCTTCTTCTTCTTCTTGCTTCATTTTTTTTCATTTAATTTCTTTTTTTGCTTTTTTCTTTGTCATTTTTTTGCTTTTTTCTTTGTCATTTTTATGGATAGATATATAACCAAAAAAAAAAAATTTAAGTAAGCTAATGTAGCAAATGATCATTGCGTTTTTTATGGTGATTTTTTTTAGTAGATTTATAATTACTTTCAAGATCATAATAATACCAATAACAATAACAATAAAATAACATAGGTGGAAAACACATGAATAATGATTTCATGGAAGCTGTGAGATCACATACATGTTTTAGAGCATAGGAAGTTGATGACATGTCCACCTAGAAGCATAAAAATTCGGTCACTATTTGTAAAATGTGTTTGCCTATATTTGAAGTAGTACTTAGTATGTAATCATTCCTTTTTTTTTTTGGAAGAAATCAAGAGATCAGATCAAGCAAATTCTCAATCAATTCAGCAAAATCCTTTCCTTTTATTTATTCTTTTTTTTTTGTCTTCTTGTTCCTCTTGTTCTTCTTTTTGCTTTTTTTTGTTTTGTATTTTTTTTCTTTTTTTTGTTTTTCTTGCATTTCTTTCTTTCTTTCTTTGTTTTTTTTTTACATTTTTTTTATTTTTTTGGATAAATATATGACCAAAAAAAATCAAGAAAGCTTTTATAGCAAAATGCTCATTGTGTTTTTTATGGTGACTTTTTTTAGCAGATTTCTCATTACTTTTATGATCATAAAAATACCAATACCAATAACAATAACATACTTTTGGTGGAAAACTAGGGAACAATGATTTCATGGAAGATGTGAGATAATATGCATGTTTTGGAGCATAGGAAGTTGATGATATGTCCACCTGCAAGCATTAGAATTCTGTTACTGTAAAATGTGTTTTTTTCCTATATTTGAAGTAGGACTTAGAATGTAATCATTCCTTCTTTTTTTGGAAGGAAATCAGGGGATCTAATCAAGCGAATTCTTAATCAATTCAACAAAATCTTTTCCTTTTATTTTTTGATTCTTCTTAGTTTTTCTTCATTTTTTCCCATTTCATTTTTTTCTTTTTTATGCATTTTTTTGGCTTTTTTCATTGTCTTTTTTTTGGATAGATATATAACAAATAACAAAAACAAAAACATAACAGAGGTGAAAAACAAGTGAATAATGATTTCATGGAAGTTGTGAGATCATATGCATGTTTTAGAGCAAAGGAAGTTGATGATATGTCCACCTGGAAGCATAAAAATTTGGTTACTGTAAAATGTGTTTGTCTATATTTGAAGTAGTACTTAGAATGTAATTGTACCTTTTTTTTTGAAAAGAAATCAGAGATTAAATCAAGAAAATTCTCAACCAATTGAGCAGAATCCTTTCCTTTTTTTTTATTCTTTTTTTTTCTTGCTTCTTGCTTCTTCTTCTTCTTCTTCTTCTTCTTCTTCTTCTTTTTGCTTCTTTTGTTTGTTTACATTTTTTTCTTTTTTGATTTTTGCATTTTTTTCATTGTCTTTTTTTCTTGGATAAATATATGACCAAAATAAAATTCGAAAAAGCTTTTGTGGCAAAATGCTCATTGTGTTTTTTATGGTGATTATTTTTAGCAGGTTTCTCATTACTTTGACAATCGTAAAGATAGCAAAAACAAAGACAATAACATACCATAGGCGAAAAACTAGGGAACAATGATTTCATGGAAGCTGTGAGATCATATGCATGTTTCAAGGAATAGAAGTTGATGATATGTCCACCTGCAAGCATAAGAATTCTATTACTGTAAAATGTGTTTTTCCTATATTTGAAGTAGGACTTAGAATGTAATCCTTCCTTTTATTTTGGAAGGAAATCAAGCGATCTAATCGAGCGATCTAATCAAGCGAATTCTCAATCAATTCAGCAAAATTGTTTCCTTTTTTTTATTCATGTTCTTGTTCTTCTTTTTGCTTCATTTTTTTAATTTCATGTTTTTCAACTTTTTTTTTACATTTTTTTGCTTTTTTTGTCTTCTTTTATGGATAGATATATAACAAAAAAAATATTCAAGTAAGCTAATGTAGCAAATGATCATTGCAATTTTTATGCTAATTTTTTACCAGATTTATAACTTTTAAGATCATAATAATACCAATAACAATAACAGTAACATACCATAGGGGGAAAACACATGAATAATGATTTCATGGAAGCTGTGAGATCACATACATGTTTTAGATCATAGGAAGTTGATGATATGTCCACCTAGAAGCGCAAAAATTTGATAACTATAAAATGTGTATGCCTATATTTGAAGTAGTACTAATCCTTCCTTTTTTTGGGGGGAAAGAAATCAAGGGATCAAATCAAGTAAATTCTCAATCAATTCAGCAAAATCCTTTCCTTTTATTTATTCTTTTTTTTTTCGCTTCTTCTTGTTCTTCTTTTTATTTCTTTTTTTTTTTGCATTTTCTTCTTCTTTTTTGGTTTTTTTCATTTTTTTATTTTTTGATAAATATATGACCAAAAAAAATTCAAGAAAGCTTTTGTAGCAAAATGCTCATTGCATTTTTTATGGTGAATTTTTTTAGCAGATTTCTCATTACTTTTACAATCATAAAAAATAACAATAACAATAACAATAACATACCATAGGTGGAAAACTAGGGAACAATGATTTCATGGAAGTTGTAAGATAATATGCATGTTTTAGAGCATAATAAGTTTATGATACGTCCATCTGCAAGCATAAGAATTCTATTATTGTAAAATGTATTTTTTCCTATATTTGAAATAGGACTTAGAATGTAATCCTTCCTTCTTCTTTTTTGGAAGGAAATCGAGAGATCTAATCAAGCGAATTCTCAATCAATTAAGCAAAATCTTTTCTTTTTGTATTCTTCTTCTTTTGATTCATTTTTCCCAATTTCATTTTTTTTGTATTTGTTTTTGCTTTTTTTTTGTCTTTTTTTATGGATAGGTATATAAGAACCAAAAAAAAAATTCAAGCTAATGTAGCAAATGCTCATTGCATTTTTTTATGGTGATTTTTTTAGCAGATTTATGGTTACTTTTAAGATGAAAATAATACCAATAACAATAACAAAAACATAAAATAGGTGCAAAACAAGTGAACAATCATTTCTAGGAAACTGTGAGATCATATGCATGTTTTAGAGCATAGGATGTTGATGATATGTCCACCTGGAAGCATAAAAATTTGGTTACTGTAAAATGTGTTTGCCTATATTTGAAGTGGTGCTTAGTATGTAATCCTTCCTTTTTTGTTTTTTGAAAAGAAATCAAGAGATTAAATCAAGCAAAATCTCAGTCAATTCAGCAGAATCCTTTCCTTTTTTATTTTTTTCTTGCTTCTTCTTCTTCTTCTTCTTCTTCTATTTGCTTCTTTTTTTTTTTGCATTTTTTCTTCTTTTTTTGATTTTTGTATTTCTTTGTTTTTTCATTGTCTTTTTTTTTTGGATAAATATATGACCAAAATAAAATTCAAGAAAGCTTTTTTAGCAAAATGCTTATTGTGTTTTTTATAGTGAATATTTTTTGCATGTTTCTCATTACTTTGACAATAGTAAAAATAGCAATAACATACCATAAGTGGAAAACTAGGGAACAATGATTTCATGGAAGCTGTGAAATCATTTGCATGTTTTAAGGAATAGCAAATTGATGATATGTCCACCTTCAAGCATAAGAATTTTGTTACTATAAAATATATTTTTTTCCTATATTTGAAGTAGGACTTAGAATGTAATCCTTCCTTTTATTTTGGAAGGAAATCAAGAGATCTAATCAAGCGAATTCCCAATCAATTCAGCAAAATTGTTTCATTTTTTTAATTCGTGTTCCTGTTCTTTTTCTTTTTGCTTCATTTTTTTCATCTCATGTTTTTCCCCTTTTTTTTTCATTTTTTTGCTTTTTTCTCTGTCTTTTTTAGGGACAGATAGATAACAAAAGAAATATTCAAGTAAGCTAATGTAGCAAATGATCATTGCATTTTTTATGGTGATTTTTTAAGCAGATTTATAATTACCTTTAAGATCACAAGAGATTAAATCAAGCAAATTCTCAATCAATTCAGCAGAATCCTTTCCTTTTATTTATTATTATTTTTTTCTTGTTTCTTCTTCTTCTTCTTCTTCGTTTTGCTTCTTTTTTTTGCATTTTTTTTCTTTTTTGGATTTTAGGATTTTTGTTTTTTCATTGTCTTTTTTTTGGATAAATATATGACCCAAATAAAATTCCAGAAAGCTTTTGTAGCAAAATCCTCATTGCGTTTTTTATGGTGAATATTTTTAGCAGGCTTCTCATTACTTTGACAATTGTAAAAAGAGCAATAACAAAAACAATAACATACCATAGGTGGAAAACTAGGGAACAATGATTTCATAGAAGTTGTGAGATAATATGTATGTTTTAGAGCATAGGAAGTTCGTGATATGTCCACCAACAAGCATTAAAATTCTGTTATTGTAAATTGTGTTTTTTCCTATATTTGAAGTAGGACTTAGAATGTAATCCTTCCTTCTTTTTTTGGAAGGAAATCAATAGATCTAAGCAAGCGAATTCTCAATCAATTAAGCAAAATCTTTTTCTTTTTTTTGTTGTTGTTCTTCTTTTTTGTTTCATTTTTTTCCCATTGCATTTTTTCTTTTTCTTTTTCTTTTTTTGCATTTTTTTTCCTTTGTCTTTTTGTTTATGGATAGATATATAACAAAAGAAAAAAATTCAACTAATGTAGCAAATGCTCATTGTGTTTTTTATGGTATTTTTTTTAGCAAATTTATGATTACTTTTAAGATCATAATAATACCAATAACAATAACAAAAACATAACATTGGTGCAAAACAAGTGAACAATGATTTCATGGAAGCTGTGAGATCATATGCATGTTTTAGAGTTTAGGAAGTTGATGATATGTCCACCTGGAAGCATAAAAATTTGGTTATTGTAGAATATGTTTGCCTATATTTGAAGTAGTACTTAGTATGTAATCATTACTCTTTTTTTTTTTTGGGATTGAAATCAAGAGATTAAATCAAGCAAATTCTCAATCAATTCAGCAGAATCCTTTCCTTTTATTTATTCTTTTTTTTTTCTTGTTTCTTCTTCTTCTTCTTCTTCGTTTTGCTTCTTTTTTTTTTGCATTTTTTTATTTTTTGGATTTTTGTTTTTTCATTGTCTTTTTTTTGGATAAATATATGACCCAAATAAAATTCCAGAAAGCTTTTGTAGCAAAATCCTCATTGCGTTTTTTTATGGTGAATATTTTTAGCAGGCTTCTCATTACTTTGACAATTGTAAAAAGAGCAATAACAAAAACAATAACATACCATAGGTGGAAAACTAGGGAACAATGATTTTATAGAAGTTGTGAGATAATATATATGTTTTAGAGCATAGGAAGTTCGTGATATGTCCACCAACAAGCATTAAAATTCTGTTATTGTAAAATGTGTTTTTTCCTATATTTGAAGCAGGACTTAGAATGTAATCCTTCCTTCTTTTTTTGGAAGGAAATCAAGAGATCTAAGCAAGCGAATTCTCAATCAATTAAGCAAAATCTTTTCCTTTTTTTTGTTGTTCTTCTTCTTTTTTGTTTCATTTTTTCCCATTGCATTTTTTTTCTTTTTTTGTATTTTTTTCTTTTTCCTTTGTCTTCTTTTTATGGATAGATATATAACAAAAGAAAAAAATTCAACTAATGTAGCAAATGCTCATTGTGTTTTTTATGGTATTTTTTTAGCAAATTTATAATTACTTTTAAGATCATAATAATACCAATAACAATAACAAAAACATAACATTGGTGCAAAACAAGTGAACAATGATTTCATGGAAGCTGTGAGATCATATGCATGTTTTAGAGCTTAGGAAGTTGATGATATGTCCACCTAGAAGCATAAAAATTTGGTTATTGTAGAATATGTTTGCCTATATTTGAAGTAGTACTTAGTATGTAATCATTCCTCCTTTTTTTTTGGGGATAGAAATCAAGAGATTAAATCAAGCAAATTCTCAATCAATTCAGCAGAATCCTTTCCTTTTATTTATTCTTTTTTTTTCTTGTTTCTTCTTCTTCTTCTTCTTCTTCGTTTTGTTTCTTTTTTTTTTTGCATTTTTTTTTGGATTTTTTTTTCATTGTTTTTTTTGGATAAATATATGACCCAAATAAAATTCTAGAAAGCTTTTGTAGCAAAATCCTCATTGCGTTTTTTATGGTGAATATTTTTAGCAGGCTTCTCATTACTCTGACAATTGTAAAAAGAGCAATAACAAAAACAATAACATACCATAGGTGGAAAAGTAGGTAACAATGATTTCATGGAAGCCGTGAGATCATATGCATGTTTTAAGGAATAGGAAGTTGATGATATGCCCACTTGCAAGCATAAGAATTTTGTTACTGTAAAATGTGTTTTTTCCTATAGTTGAAGTAGGACTTAGAATGTAATCCTTCCTTTTATTTTGGAAGGAAATCAAGAGATCTAATCAAGCGAATTCTCAATCAATTCAGCAAAATTGTTTCGTTTTTTTTTATTCTTGTTCTTGTTCTTCTTCTTTTGGTTCATTTTTTTTTTTCATTTTATATTTTTCTACTTTTTTATCTTTTTATTTTTTTGCCTTTTTTTTTATGGATAGATATATAATAAAAAGTATTCAGGTAAGCTAATGTAGTAAATGATCATTGCATTTTTTATGGCGATTTTTTGAGCATATTTATAATTATATTTAAGATCATAATATTACCAATAACAATAAAAATAACATACCATAGTTGGAAAACACGTGAACATTGATTTCATGGAAGTTGTGAGATCGCATACATGTTTTAGAGTATTGGAAATTGATGATATGTCCACCTAGAAGCATAAAAATTCGGTAACTGTAAAATGTGTTTGCCTACATTTGAAGTAGTACATGGTATGTAATTCTTCCTTTTTTTTTTGGGAAAGAAATCAAGAGATCAAATCAATCATATTCTCAATCAATTCAACAAAATCCTTTCCTTTTTTTGTTCTTCTTCTTTTTCTTCTTTTTACTTCTTTTTTTCCCCTTTTTACCTTCTTTCATTGTTTTATGCATTTATTTGCGTTCTTCATTGTGTTTTTTAATTAATAGATATATGACCAAAAAAAAAATTCAAGTATGCTAATGTTGCAAATGCTCATTACATTTTCTATGGTGAATTTTTTTAGCAGATTTATCATTACTTTTATGATCATAATAATACCACTAACAATAACAATAATCATAACAATAGCAATAACATACCATAGGTTGAAAAGTAGTGAATAATGATTTCATTGAAGTTGTGGGATCATATGCATGTTTTAGAGCATTGGAAGTTGATGATATGTCCACCTGTAAGCATAAGAATTTTGTTACTGTAAAATATGTTTTTAACTATATTTGAAGTAGGACTTAGTATGCAGTCATTCCTGTTTTTTTTCTTTTTTCTTCTTTTTTATTATATGCATTTATATTTTTTCTTTGTCATTCTTTTGTATAGATATATGACAAAAAAATTCAAGATAGTTATTGTAGCAAAAAGCTCATTGCTTTTCTTATGGTGATTTTTTTAGCAGATTTTTCTATACTTTTGAAATCATAATAATACCAATAACAATAACATACAGTGGGTGGAAAACTAGGGAACAATGATTTCATGGAAGCTATGAGATCATATGCATGTTTTAGAGCATGAGAATTGATGATATGGCCACCTACAAGCATAAGAATTATGTTACTGTAAATGTGTTTTTTTCTATATTTGATGTAGGACTTAGAATGTAATTCTTTTTTTTTTTGGAAATAAAACAAGAGATCTAATCAAGCAAGTTCTCAATCAATTCAACATAATCCTTTTCTTCTTCTTTTTTTTTTTACTTCTTCTTCTTCTTCTTCTTTTTTTTACTTCTTCTTCTTCTTTTTTTTGCTTTATTTTTTTTCCGTTTTTATCTTCGTTTTTTATTTTTTTTTGGTATTATTTTGCATTATTCATTGTGTTTTTTTTATCGATAGATATATGACAAAAAACATTTAAGTATGCTAATGTAGCAAATGCTCATTGCATTTTATATAGTGAATTTTTTAGCAGATTTTTTATTACTTTTACGATCATAATAATACCATAACAATAACAATAACCATAACAACAACAATAACATACCATGGGTGAAAAACTAGGAAACAATGATTTCATGGAAGCTATGAGATCATATGCATGTTTTAGGGCATAGGAAGTTGATGATATGTCCACCTGCAAGCATAGGAATTTTGTTACTGTAAAATGTGATTTTTCCTATATTTGATGTAGGACTTAGAATGTAATCCCTCCTTTTGTTTTTTGGAAAAAGATCAAGAGATCTAATGAATAGAAAGTAATCCTTCCTTTTGTTTTTTGGAAAAAGATCAAGATATCTAATGAAGTAAATTCTCAATCAATTCAGCAAAATCTTTTCTTTTTTTTTTCATTATTATTTTCTTTTTGCTTCTTCTTCTTCTTCTTCTTCTTCTTCTTCTTGCTCCTTTTTATTTCTTTCTATTTTTTATCTTTCTTTTTTGTTTTCTACATTTTTTTGCTCTCTTCATTGTCTTTTTTTTTTTTTATGGATAGATGTATGACCAAAAGAAAAATTCAAGTAAGCTAATGTAGCAAATGCTCATTGTATTTTTTATGGTAAATTTTTTTAGCAGCTTTATCATTACTTTTACGATCATAATAATACTAATAATATTAACAATAACCATAACAATAACAATAACATACCATAGGTGGAAAACTATTGAACAATAATTTCATGGAAATTGTAGGATCAAATGCATGTTTTAGAGCATAGGAAGTTGATGATATATCCACTTGTAATCTTAAGAATTCTATTACTATATAATGTGTTTTTAAAAATATTTGAAGTAGGACTTAGTATGTAGTCATTCTTTTTTTTTTTTTTGAAAAAATAAAGATATCAAATCAAGCAAATTCTAAATCAATTTAGTATAATCCTTTCTTTTTTTTATTTTTTTATTCTTTGTTCTTCTTCTTCTTCTTCTTCTTTTTTCTTCTTTTTTTTTTCTTTGCTTTTTTTATTTTTTATTTTGCATTTTTTCTTTGTCTTGTTTTTGAGATAGATATATGACCAGAAAAAAAATTCACCATTGTAGAAAAATGTTCATTGGGTTTTTTACGTTGAATTTTTTTAGCAGATTTCTCATTACTTTTACGATCATAATAACACCAATAACAATATTAGTAATAATAACAATAACATACCATATGTGGAAAACTAGGGAACAATGATTTCATGGAAGCTGTAAGGTCATACGTATGTTTTAAAGCATAGGATGTTGATGATATGTCCACCTACAAGCAGAAGATTTCTGTTACTGTAAAATGTGTTTTTTTCCTATATTTGACTTAGGACTTAGAATGTCATCCTTCCTTCTTTTTTTTTTTGGGAAAGAAATCAAGATATCTATTCTAGCAAATTCTTAATCAATCAAGCATAATCCTTTCTTTTTTTTTTTAATTCTCTTTGTTTGGTCTCTTCTTCTTCTTCTTATTGTTATTATTTTTTTTTGCTTCATTTTTTGCTTTTTTTTAATCTTTTGTATTGTTTTGCTTTCTTTTTTGTCTTTTTTATGGATAGATATATGACCAAAAAAAATTCAGGTAAGCCAATGTAGTGAATGCTAATTCCAATTTTTATGGTGAATTTTTGTAGTAGATTTATCATTACTTTTATGATAATAATAATACCAATAATTGTAACAATAACATGCCATAGGTGGAAAACTAGTGAACAATGATTTCATGGAAGCTGTAGGATCATATGCATGTTTTTTGAGCATAGGAAGTTGATGATATGTCTACCTGTTAGCATAAGAATTTTGTTATTGTAAAATATCTTTTTAACTATATTTGAAGTAGGACTTTCTTCCTAGTCATTCCTTTTTTTTTTGGAAAAAAGCAAGATATCAAATCAAGTAAATTCTAAATCAATTCAACATAATCCTTTCCTTTTCCTTTTCTTTTTCTTTTTCTTCTTCTTTTTCTTCTTTTTTGTTTTTTGCATTTTTTTTTGTCTTTTTCTATTTTTTGGATAGATATATGACAAAAAAAATTCAAGAAAGCTATTGTAGCAAAATTCTCATTGTGTTTTTTACGGTGAAATTTTTTAGCAGATTTCTCATTACTTTTACAATCATAATAATACCAATAACAATAGCATAAAATAGGTGGAAAACTAGGGAATAATAATTTCATGGAAGCTGTGAGATCATATGCATGTTTTAGAGCATCAGAAGTTGATGATATATACACCTATAAGCATAGAAATACTGTTACGGTAAAAATGTGTTTTTTCCTATATTTGAAGTAAGACTTAGAATGTAATCCTTCCTTATTTTTTCGAAAAACAATTAAGAGATCTAATCAAGTAAATTCTCTATTAATTCAGCATAATCCTTTCGTTTTTTATTTTATTCTTTTTTTTTTTGCTTCTTCTTCCTCTTCTTCTTTTTGCTTCATTTTTTTCTTTCCTTTTTTGTTCTTTTTTTTTTTTTCATTTTTTGCTTTTTTTTGTATTTTTTATGGATAGATATGTGACAAAAAAATTCAAGTAAGCTAATGTAGCAAATACCTATTGTGTTTTTTATCATGAATTTTTTTAGCAAATTTACCATTACTTTTATGATCATAATAATACCAATAACAATAGCATACCATAGGTGGAAAACTAGTGAACAATGATTTCATGGAAGCTGTAAGATTATATATATGTTTTAAAGCATACGATTTTGATGATATGTCCACTTGTGAGCATAAGAATTTTGTTATTATTGTCACATCCCAAAAATTGAACATGTGAATCATATGCTTATAACCTAGGGTATACCTCTATGGTATTCCTAAATTTTTTGAACAGTTTTAATATCCATAACTATGCAAATCGTAATTTTCCAAATACAGGTTTTTGCATTCAAAAACGGAAAAATTCAACATTTAAACCTTTATCCCAAATTCTACAACAATGGAATTATAACCAACCATTCATCAAGATAAAATACAAACTACACATTATATGTTATGATGTAACATCGCAAGCCTAGGTGACCTATACAGATTATAGAGCGTTTCCTAGGCTTTTACGAAATTTATTTTCATAGGCCCACCATACAGAATTGAAGTTTAACTCTAAATGGGCCTCTAATCCTTCAACGAATATTCTTCTTCTTTACCCGCTGAATTTGAAAATGATTGTTAAAGAGAGAATGAGTTCATCAACACTCAGTGAGAAAATGACTGTGTAAAATAAAAGTATGACATGTACAAAAACCGCATTTCTAACTTAGACAAAAGATACTATTTAGCACATACACATACATGAATACATACACACCAGTATTTCATGCTGCATTAATAAATCATATTCCTGGGAGCTTACATTCGCACAACTATATTAAGTTTAATCGCCCTTTTCGAATTTCTTAGAACTCAATAGGTTTATGGTCCCCAATGTTCCTCCGCAGGAATATCCATTCACTGATTTACTAATTGGTATATATCTTGGTTTCTTGGGGGATTAGCCCTTAACCATACCTTGCATTAGATTTCTCAGGTGATCAACCCCTCAACCATTCATGCACCAAACACAATCACCTTGTATCAGGTTTCTTAGGAATCAAGCTCTCAACCATCTATGCATCAAACACAATCACAACATATGTTTAAACTTTCACATATATATTCCAAATTACACAAGGAATTTCAAGATCTAGTTAGCGTCATTAATTACAGAATTTAATTTACTATAAAAGTAATATAAAAATATCATCAACATTGTGACATTTCCCAACATAACTTACATCGATATTCTCCTTAATTTCTCAAGAGTCAATATAATCTAGTTAACATCATCAACTAGAAAAGTGATTAACTTACAATCAACAAGTAATATAAATGAGATTTATATTGTACTTTGATTAATTGAAATAAATTAAATTAGCAAGGTCACCCACTCATCTTGATATTTTTCCAAACTTACATTGTTCCTCACAAGTAATTTTATTTGATGATGGAGGAAAATTTCCTAGTAAAAGATATTACAAGGAAATGTAAGAAAGGAAATTAAAAGGCAAAAATATGCATTTTTTAGGGGATCTGGTTGCTTAGGCGATGGACTCATTCCCTAAGCAATGAGTTGATAGAGTAATCGCTCTTTGTCGCTTAAGCGACCACTTTGTGCCTCACTATTGCTTAAGCGATAGTATTGGTCACCTAAGCGACCACCCTTGCAGGTTCCATCACTTAAGCGATGGTTGCAGAATAAAAATTTTGTAGATGGTGTTTTCCACTGCTCCTTCGTCCTACAACCTATTCCTTGGTTCTAATATATACAGTCTCACTTTAACCATGATACTTTAGTTCCTAACTCAGTATTAATCACTTCTAGCTCATCAAACAACATCTATAGTACATAAAACTTCTAGATTGACACAAATTGAAGATCCAGTAGCAAAAACCTGAAAAACCATCTATGTTCTAGGTTACCAAATAAACTGAAATCTGAGAAAAATAATGAGATTAAAACTTAGCTTAGATCCTTACAACACCAAAGAACCGAACAGATGGCCAAAAAATCGCAAGATCAAAGAAAGAATTGGAAGGGAAGGTTGAAGGCTTTGAGAGAAAATGAAATTTCTTGGTTCTAATATATACAGTCTCACTTTAACCATGATACTTTAGTTCCTAACTCAGTATTAATCACTTCTAGCTCATCAAACAACATCTATAGTACATAAACTTCTAGATTGACACAAATTGAAGATCCAGTAGCAAAAACCTGAAAAACCATCTATGTTCTAGGTTACCAAATAAACTGAAATCTGAGAAAAATAATGAGATTAAAACTTAGCTTAGATCCTTACAACACCAAAGAACTGAACAGATGGCCAAAAAATCACAAGATCAAAGAAAGAATTGGAAGGGAAGGTTGAAGGCTTTGAGAGAAAATGAAATTTCTCTTCCTTGCTTCTTGTTGCAGATTCACGAAGTGATGGTAAGAGAAAGGAATGAAGACTTTAAGTGGTCAGGTAGGTTAATTCGGTAACCCATGGGTACCCAAACCCATTTGTCCCAAATAGAAAATACCACAAATAATTCACCAATTAATTATATTGAGTCCTTTTTTCACAAATTTCACCCTTGACAAAAATTCATTGCATAATGTTAAAAATATTTAATCTAGTCATTTAACACAATTTCCATAAATAATATTTAAAGAGAATTATTAAATATGAAAAGTTAAATGACTAAAATAAACAAACCAAAATTACATTCTACCCCCTTTAAAGAATTCGGTCCCCCGAATTTTAAAACTCACCTCAGGATTCAAACAAGTGTGGGCACTTTATCCACATCTGATCCTCTGCTTCCCACGTGGCTGCCTTGTGAGAATAATTCCTCCATAAAATGTTACTGATAGGAATTTCCTTGGTGCAAAGTTTCTTGATCTGTTTATCAAGAATGGCTACTGCTGTCTCTTTATAAGAGAGAGTTTCATCAAATTGCATCTCTTGTGATTGAATAATATGAGAGGGGTCAGGAAGATACTTCTGTAGCATTGACATGTGGAATACCAAATACACTCCCTCTAGGTCCAGAGGTAAAGTTAGGTGATATGACATGTTAACCCCTCTTTCCACAACCTCATAAAGACCAATATATCTCGGATTGAACTTTCTTTTCTTTCCAAATCTCACTACTCTCTTCATTGGTGTATTTGTAAAAAAAACCATATTACCTACAGTAAACTCAAGATCACAACGTCGATTGTTCGCATAGGACCTTTTTTTTTTCTACTCTGAGCATCTAGTAACTTCTCCTTGATCAGTTTAATTCTACCCATGGCTTCATGTACCATCTCAGGTCCTATCATTTTGGCCTCAATGTGCTCAAACCAACTAATAGGAGATAGACATCGTCTTCCATATAAAGCCTCAAAAGGCACCATCTGAATGCTAGCATGATAGTTGTTGTTATAAGTAAATTCAACAAGTGGTAAGTGGTCTTCCCAGCTTCCACCAAAGTCCATCACACATACTCTTAGCCTATCCTCCAAGGTCTAAATAGTCCTTTCAGATTGACCATTTATCTGAGGGTGGAACATTGTGCTTTTTTTTCCCTTCTTCTTTTTGCTTCTTTTTTGTTTATTTTTTGATTTTTTGATTTTTTTTTGTTTTTTTCTTTGTCTTTTTTTTTTGATAGGTAAATGACCAAAAAAAATTCAAGAAAGCTATTATACCAAAATGCTCATTTCATTTTTTATGGCGAATTTGTTTTAGCAAATTTCTCATTACTTTTACAATCATAATAATACCAATAAAAATAACAATAACATACCATTGGTGGAAAACTTGGGAACAATGATTTCATAAGCTGTGAGATCATGTGTATGTTTTAGAGCATAGGAAGTTGATGATATGTCCACCTGTAAGCATAAGAATTCTATTACTATAAAATGTGTTTTTAACTACATTTGAAGTTGGACTTAGTATGTAGTCATTCCTTCTTTTTTTTTTGAAAAAATAAAATTTCAAATCAAGCGAATTCTCAATCAATTAGCATAATCCTTTCCTTTTTTTAAAATTCTTTTCTTTTCTTTTCTTTTTTCTTTTTTCTTTTTTGCTTATTTTTCTTCTTTTTGCTTTTTATTTTTCTTTGCGTTTTTTCTTTTTTATTGTTTGCATTTTTTTCTTTTTTCTTTATCTTTTTTTGGATAGATATTTGAAAAAAATTCAATAAGCTAATGTAGCAAATGCTCATTGCGTTTTTTATGGCAAATTTTTTAGTATATTTCTCATTATTTTTATGATAATAATAATACCAATAACAATAACAATAACATGCCATAGGTGGAAAACTAGTGAACAATAATTTCATGGAAGCTATGAGATCATATACATATTTTAAAGCAAAGGAAGTTGATGATATGTCCACCTGCAAGCAAAAGAATTCTGTTACTATAAATTGTGTTTTTAACTATATTTGAAGTTGGACTTAGAATGTAGTCCTTCCTTTTTTTCTTGGAAAAAAATAAAGATATCAAATCAAGCAAAATCTCAATCAATTTAACATAATCCTTTCCTTTTTTTATTGTTATTTTTTTTGCTTCTTGTTCTTATTCTTTTTACTTCTTTTTCTTTTTTGCATTTTTTTTCTTCTTTTTTATTTCTTCTTTTTTTTTCTTTGTCTTTTTTTGGATAGATATTTGAAAAAGAAAATTCAAGAAAGCTAATATAGCAAATGCTCATTGCGTTTTTTATGGTGAATATTTTAGCAAATTTCTCATTACTTTTACGATCATAATAATACCAATAAAAATATAAATAACATACCATAGGTGGAAAACTAGTGAACAATAATTGCATGGAAGCTATGAGATCATATGCATATTTTAGAGTAAAGGAAGTTGATGATATGTCCACTTGCAACCATAAAAATTATGTTATTGTAAAATGTGTTTTTAACTATATTTGAATATGGACTTAGAATGTAGTCCATCCTCTCTTTTTTTTTTTGTGAAAAAAATCAAGATATCAAATCAAGCAAATTCTCAATTAATTTAGCATAATCATTTCCTTATTATTATTATTATTATTATTATTATTATTATTATTATTATTATTATTATTATTATTATTTCTCCTTATTCTTCTTCTTTTCTCTTCTTTTTTTTTCTTTGTGCTTTTTCCTTTTGTTTTGTTTTTTCATTTTTTTTGCTTTTTTCTTTGTCTTTTTTTTTCTAGATAGATATTCGAAAAAGAAAATTCAAGTAAGCTAATGTAGCAAATGCTCAGTACGTTTTTTATGGTGAATTTTTTTAGCAGATTTCTTAGTACTTTTATGATCGTAATAAAACCAATAACATTAACAATAACATGCCATAGGTGGAAAGCTAGATTGCAATTGAAACTTGTGGATACAAAGTATGAAGTGTACTAGTTCATAGAGCAACACAACCATGAACTACATATCGAAGAAACTAGTCATATGTTGCGATCGCAACAAACAATATCCGAAGTGCAAGCATATGAGATTGAACTGGCAGAAGACTCATGGAAGCTATGAGATTATATGCATATTTTCGAGCAAAGGAAGTTGATGATATGTCCACCTACAAAAATAAGAATTATGTTACTGTAAAATGTGTTTTCAACTCTATTTGGAGTTGGACTTAGAATGTAGTCCTTTCTTAAAAAAATCAAGATATCAAATCAAGCAAATTCTCAATCAATTTAGCATAATCCTTTCCTTTTTTATTCATATTATTTTTATTTTTTGCTTTTTCTTCTTCTTCTTTTTGCTTCTTTTTTTTCTTTACTTTTTTTCCTCTTTTTTTTTTGTATTTGTTTTCGCTTTTTCCTTTGTCTTTTTTTTGGATGAATATTTGACCAAAGAAAAAAAAATTCAAGCAAGCTATTGTAACAATATTCATTGCATTTTTTATGGGGAATTTTTTTAGCGTCGACGAATCATACGACGAGGATGAATTCTGAATATTGGATTTTGAAGTTCCTCTTTGATTTCTTCTTGATATATCATTCATATGCTGTGAGAGAACTATTATACCTAATTTGCTTGAGCTCAATAAACTCATTTCATCTATACCCCAATGAGCATTGCTGTAGTCTAAATCTGAATCAACATTGGTCAGGAAAGATTCTAAGTCCTGTTTGGTAGACAACAATTTCCTGATTAGATCATTTCCATCCATAGATAGTCTTCTTGGAACAATTCTGGAATATTCGAATTAGATTTTGAAGACGAAGAAGATGAATTTCTTAAAAAACCCATTTTTTCTTGTGTATTGAGAACATCCACAAATAACAACAGGTCGATGATTTTGTTTAAAGTAATTTTTTCTTATCAATTTGACACTCTCGAACCTACTAAAGACAGGAAGCTCCTCTGCTTAGTTAGAGAAAAAACAAAGCTATCCTTCGTTGATTTCCCATTACTTTTACGATTATAATAACAAGAATAACAATAACATACCATAGCTTGAAAACTAGTGAACAATGATTTCATGGAAGCTGTAAGATCATATGCATGTTTTAGAGCATAGGAAGTTGATGATATGTCCACCTACAAGCATAAGAATTATGTTACTGTAAAGTGTGTTTTTTTCTATATTTGATGTGAGACTTAGTGTGTAATCCTTCCTTTTTATTTTAAAAGAAATTAAGAGATCAAATCAAGAAAATTCTCAATCAATTCATCATAATCCTTTCCTTTATTTTTGATTTTTTTCTTTTTTTTTTTTGCTTTTTTTGTGTATTTTCTTATTTCTTCTTTTTTTCTTTTGCATTTTTGCATTTCTTTCTTTTCTTTTTCTTTGTCATTTTTTTGGATGGGTATAGGGAAAAAAATCATGCAAGCTAACGTAACGAATGCCCATTGCATTTCTTATGGTGAATTCTTTTCGTATCAACGAATCCTCTGACGAGGATGGATTTGAATATTGGATTCTAAAGTTCTTCTTCAATTTACGTAGTAAGAAATCATGAATTTAGATGTATGAAAATTTTTTTGTAAATAGACAGATACCCATAGGGATTTTTGCCATGTCTATTACTTAAATTTGTATACTTATGATATGTGTGATAATTATTGTGTTGTGAAGCATGATTGTTGTAACGACCTAGTTGCTTTTTAGATTGACAATTGTTCCTACAAGCCAACACGAGTCCTTACAACATGCTTTGTTCTCATTATCATGCTCCTAGAGAAAACTTCCCAAGAGGTCACCCATCCCAGAATTACTCCAAGCTAAGCACGCATAACTTTAAAGTACTTATGAAATGGGCTCCCAAAAAGAAAGGTGCATCTTGTTGGTATAGGTAGTACCTATCAAATCTTTTAAGCTCTCCTTAATTGTACAGTTCTATGCCTGCATAATCTCAAAATCCCTTAACTTTACAGTCTCATACCTGTATAGTCTTAGGATACCTCTTATTTCGATGTAGAGTTAGTTCATTCATATGTCCCTTTGCCTAGAAGCCTGCTAGGAGCTTCTCCTTGTCTGTACTTCTTCTCTGCACTAGTGATCACTCTCCACCCTTGTTAGCCTCAGGCTTTACATGCCGACTAGCTTCCACTTAGTTCATCCCCAAACTATACTGTACTAGGAGAGGTCTGGCTCTGATACTACTTGTAATGATTAGATTACCTTCCAAATTGATGACTGTCCTCACAAGCCAACACAGGTCTATACAACATGCTTTGTCCTCATTCGTATGCTTTCTGGGAAAACTTCCTAGGGGGTCACCTATCCCAGAATTACCCCAAGATCAACATGCTTAACTACAGAGTACTTATGAAATGGGCTCCTAAAAAGTAAAGTGCACCTTGTTGGTATGGTAGTACTTATCAAATCTTTTAAGCTCTCCTCAATTGTGCAGTTTTAGAATCCCATAATTGTATAGTCCCATACCTATACAATCTTAAAATACCTCTCATTTGGATGTGAAGTTTGTTCATTCATGAGTCCCTTTGCCTAGAAGTCTGCCAAGAATTGCTCCTTCTCTGTGCTTCTTTTTTGGACCAATGATCACTCCCCGCCCTCACTGGCCTCGAGTGTCACACTTATCTACCTTCAGATCAAGAAATTGAGTTTATAATTGATGTATTACTAAGAACAAAATTTCTACACCACCATACCAAATGGCTTCAATGAAACTTAACGAGCTTAAAGAACAACTTCAGGATCTATTGGATAAGGGGTTTATTCAACCGAGCTCATCACCATAGGGTGTGCCAATATTATTTGTGAAGAATAAGGATGGGTCGTTGAGATTATGCATTGACTATGGTCAATTGAACAAAATGTCAATGAAGAATAAGTATTATCTACCATGGATCGATGACTTATTGGATCAACTTCAAGGTGCGTAATACTTTTCAAAAATTGACTTGAGGTCACTGGTTCATGCCACTATGACTATCGGATCACCCATAATTTAGTTCTATGGAAACTTGCAATATAGTGATCTCCATGTCGTATTCACTCAAGGAGCATCACTTCTAATCACTAATTAACTATTTCTAAGCTTAAATACTAATAACAGAACACATAAATGGGGGGTTTGTTATGACAAAAATTAAATTGCACAATCAAAACAATAATAGAATAGAATAACTACAGCCAAATAGAATATGCAACCAGCCTTGGTCTTCTATGAAGTTGTAACCATCCTAATTCTATTCAAATATTATGTTATGTCCATTATACGGAAAATTTTCAAGCTTCTTGGTTAGAAAAGAAATAAGTCACAGTGGTGATGGGAAAGAAGGGAAGTGCTATTGACAAGTTTGGGAATGGTAGAAGTGAGCTCCCTAGTAGGAGATGAGATAAGTCAGGGAGATAACGTGGAAAGAATAGAGAAGCTTGAAAAGTAGTAAAAATAGTGAGGACAAAATTCCACAGATGAATCATTGATAACTAGATGGTTAGTGTGAGAAATGCTAAAGAGGGAAGTAGGTTAGTAAGTGTAAAGACCATGCTTATAGAGTATGAAGACTACATAAACAATGAATTAGAAATACATGGGAGATTAGCTTCATCCCTGTTAGGAAAGAAAGAGCTCATGGTTGGGGTGGACGCAAGGAGTGATGATAGGATCCTAGATTCCTCACCTGAGGAATGGGAACAGTTCAGGAAGATATTCTTGAAATAGCTCATACCTTAGAACCTTTGCTTAGAAAGCTTGTGAGTTTGAAGCCTTCAAGTAAGAACTTATGGAAGTGAATTAGGAAGAGAAGACAGGACCATGGGACAGTTGGGAACAAACTATCAGAGATTAGGAATGAACTAGGTGTGAATAAGTTCCTGAGAGATTCCGATACCGCATTCAAAGAACACCGACACTTGTACTATAGGTGCGTCCTTATGACCTCAGTATATTATGCAATACTAATCATAAGGTTGCTTGTGCTTTGTGGAGTGGGTATGCATAGGATGTATGAGAGTGGATATCATTGAGTAGATCACCCCTGGGGGTAGCCAACAGGTTGACACTTGATGTGGGCTTGGTACAGCTAGTTGCTGCTTAGGATGGACCCAGTAAAAGGGGGAGTTCTTTGAGTATGGCCCTGGCTGGGGAGATAGCTAGGGAAGGTTTGAGGTCATGCTTTGGAAAGCACCCGGATTGTATATGCAGTGATTCAGAATGAGGGGTTGGGAAACCTCTAGTTGAGGTAACCCCTAGTTGCATCAGAGTAGCATAAGAAGTGTAGCGTAGTTCCCTGATGATGCCTATTTAGAGGTAAGGAACGAGGAATCATGCAAGGATAGGGTATCTGGAAAGAGAACTGATTGAGTCCGTTTTAGTCCTTTTGAGACTCCTTATGGTCATGGTGAGACTATAAAGAAGTGGCATCTCTCATAAGGGAGAAGATATCGATAGGTTGAGGTAAAGAGAAACTTGATAAGTGGGTGAAATGGATCTCAGGTTTAGTACATGAGCATTTAGACTGCCAAGATATAGTGAGTAGGGTGAGTGGGATGTGCCTTGAGCATGGCACGAAGCTAAAAAGGAGGAGTTCTATAGGAACTTCACTACTGTTCTCTAAGAAAAGAAAAGATGTGCTAAAGAATGGCAAGAGTAGCTCTTATCCTTTTGGATAGATGGCCTAATTTGGAGAAATGTTCTTGTGTAGTTAAAGAGGGAAAAGACTTCCTTACTTTGTTCCTTTAGGGAGTTTTATCTGTGAATATATAGTGAAACTCCTTGGAGAGAAAGTAGCATTAGGAAATCATATATGAAGCTTTGGTGGGAGAATGATGAAAAGAGCATGGGTGTGGGGCCACGTAAGTTTTGGCCCAAGAAATAGTTGCTAGTACACAAGGAAGATCCATGGTGGGCAACTTTTAAGGGATATTGAAATTCGGGGACAAATTTCTAAAAGGGGGAATAATATAATACCCATGATTTTCAAGTATTATATAAAACTTAATTATTATGGAATAACTCTAGCAGGGGAAATTTTTTCGTTGTGTATTAAGGAAAAAAATGAGTTTTAGAAGTGGCAATGTATGTGGAATATTGAGTGGTAGATAATCAAGAAGTGTATTTATGAAATTGAGGGAGTATGAGACTAGTTGAATCCAAGGAGGGACTTAAGTGAAATAAGAAAAACTATGGGCACCTAGGATTTGGACATACCCGAGGTGGGATATGACTGATATGCTTTTACCAGTCTTGACCAGGGGTCAACTAGAGGGCAAAGTAATAATTTCACCATGGACGAGTATATATAAGAGACCCTACCCCTTTTTGTCATCATTTTCTCTTTTTCTCTCTCTATCCTCACTCTCTCTTTTCTCTTTTTCTCTCTTCCTTCTCTCTACTCTCTCTCCACCCAAATCCATCAACCAAGCTCTGGGGAGTGATTCTCTGGTGACGGGAAAAGTCTCTAGTAACTAAGCAACATAAGAAAAGCAAGGAATTGAGATAGGAATCTTGATTTCCTAAACTTTTCCATATTTTTGAGTTTTAGAGGTTTTGCGGTAGATTTAAGGATTGAGGGTTGGATTGTTGATGAAAATTAGGGGTTTTGGTGTCTAAATTCTCCTCAAACACCAAGGATGAAAGCCTATAGAAGAAATCATAAAAAACGGTGGAGATTTAGATGAATCTGAGCCAAAATCTAGAGAAAATCACATGAGTCATGATCGTTGCGCCTCAGGCACCAGGTGTAGCTCCTAGGCGCCAAGCTTCAGGAATTTTGAGGAAGAAGAAGGTTATGGTGCCTCAAGCGCCAAGCGAGGTGGGCGCCAGCCATAACTCTTTCATTCAAACTTTGTTTTTAACAAACTTTATATTGTTGGAAAGCTCATTGAGTCTAGTTTCCAATGGTATAAGTTTCATTTAGAAATTCTTTACCAATTATGAGTTATGACCAAAGAAGTGAGTAAAGGTCGGGATGAGTAATAGGGAATTTCTCTAGTGGAATCCAGGTGAAGGATCTAGCTCTCCTCTGTATGGATATACATATATATATATATATATATATATATATATATATGTATATTTATATTTTAGGATTTATTTTCCTAAATTATTTTAATGTACATTTAATTCTTAAATGTATTGTGTGTGAGGTATATAGTAGAGGTTATTTTGGAAATGTTTTTGAGGTTATTGTGTGGAATGTGTATGGGAATAGTGGATTGGTTGTTGGTTGTTGTATTGTGTTTATGTGAATGCATTGCATTTACATCTTATGAGAGGGAATCGACTAATAACCCAATGATGTTGTTATTCTTGGGAAGAATGTTGAAAGAGTAGGAACAAAGGGATGAACCTCTAAAATAAACCCATTGAGGGGTCGACTTCAATGTGGTAAGTGCGGGATAAATATTGCATATTATCATTTGCATATTTATACTATAAGAGAAAACCAACTAGTAACCTAAGGATGTGGTTATTCTTAGGAAGAATGTCGGAGAATGGGAACAGAAGGGTGGACCTTTGGAATAAACCCATTGAGCAATTATAGTTCAAAGGGGAAAATCTAGACTGGGTCTCAATGTGACAAGTGTAGGAAAAAGTGGGAAAAACATTGAATATGATTGTTGTATAATCTATTGTGTGTGGTTGCTTGTATTGCTTTGTGTGTAGGATATATGTTATGGCTGAAGGTATGACCCGAGAGGGTGGACACATGTTATGGTTAAGGATATAATGCCTATAAGTCAGGATATCGCCTACAAGGAGGGATTTCTTAAGTGATAATTCGTGAGAATGTAGACCCACGTTGATTAAGCTCTTAAGATGTGTTATAAGAGTATGGACCCTTGTGTAAGGTTGCGTGCATTTAATATGTGTTGTGTATGTATGTGTTTTGGGGAAAATATGACAGGACGTGGTACCATATGCATGCCTTCGGGAAGCTTGGTGTCATGTGGGATAAATTTCTGAGTGGACTATATATATACTGTATATCTATGTAGAGTAGGGCTAACATTGGTGAGTTTGTCGTCTAGACTCACCCCCTTATAGTTGCAGGTGTGGAAAAATGGTCAGATCGAGGGCTAGTACAGCGAGGATACTTCTCCATTGTTCGGGGCAAGGTAATTTATTTTAAATTATTTCTCTAGCATGCTCTAAAATCAAATAGACCACCTATGATAAATAGGAGAAATTTAGGCTTGCGGCAGTGTTGGTGACACATTATCGACGCTAATCACGAATTTGGCTCTAGGAATGGTAAAACTCCTAGCCCCAGTTTTTGGTTGTGACAAATTATGTGCATTGCATACCATGATAAATCCATAATATTCATCATCACGCATCATGACCTTCGCAGCACTCGACGCTAGCGTCTATGTAGAACACGATTTTTGCCCTGTTTTGCCTCCAAATCCTATTTTTTCCATCCTAAACCACCCAAGCTTCATCCCCAACGATTTAAGTCACCAAAAGCAAGTTTCCCAACAACTAATAACACTTTAAAACATCAAATAGAAGTTGGGTTCTCAAGATTCACCAATCTTTTCTTTAAAACAGAAAAATTCCTCTATGACAGTAAAAAGTGTTCTTCCTCCAAATTCTCCAAGTTTAATCCATGATAAAGCATATAAATCACACATTTAGTTTCCCAAACACATTATTATACGTATGGGAAGGGATTTGATGCATTAATGAACCCCAAAACATGAATTTCAAAGCAACATTCAAGAGGAAGAGATTCAAGAAGTTTATCCCTAATTTCAATCTTTCAACAACTCAAATTCCACCTAAAGATTCAACTCCATTTAACAAGGGTTCTCTCTATCAACAATTTAGAACAACAATACCACACCAATTGATCAATAGAAACATTATACACAATTTTTCCAAATTGCTAACCTAGGGTTAGTTCTTGTAAGAGGAGGAGGAGGAGGAGGAGGATGAAGAAGAAGAAGAAGAAGAAGAAGAACACTTACATACCATATCTCCTAAGCTTCAATGTCTTCCCTCTTTAAGCAAAAGGCATGGACGGGAGTTAAAGAAGATGATGTAGAAGAGGCTGGCTGAAGAGAAGGAGAGAGCTACAAGAGTGTGAGGAGAAATGGATGGGAAAAGACTATGGTAAGTGTTTTAAGTGAGTGTATGTGTGGCGCCTGCCTATCCTCTTTTCAATTTGGTCCTTTTAGTAATCACCTCAAATTAGGACCTTGCAAGGAAATTGGAAAACTTTGATCATAATTAGGGCACCCAATTACACTTCCATAAAATACACATCATCACATCCCCTTTTTATTAAAGATACCAAAATCACACATTTGTTCACTTTAGTCCCTCTCGGTGCCTCAAAATCCACTCTAGCCTCAAATCCATTATCTTTAAGGTATCGACCTCATAAATCATCCTCCTAGAGGTCCATTCTTTCTCAAAGGTCCCTATTAGATCTTTTCTCAAAAGTACTCCATGTTTAATTTTCTTTTCACTTCAGTCCTTGAACATATTCCTAAACTCACCACATCTGTTTTCTTTTTCGGTGCAATCTTACTTGGTCCAAGACATGCCTTACTTCTCATTGAACTTTAGGATCCCTTATTCCTCTAGTTGGAAATCCTTTGTTCACTAAAAATTCTAACTCCCCAAATTTGTGTAGCTTTAACCACACAATAATACATGGGGTATTACAATATATATAAGTCAGACACACCTTCAGCCTATTTGTTATCTTCTTTTATGCATCTCCATCTCCAAGCCCTAGCCATATTTCTCTTCATCTTATTCACCTTAGATCACCACCCACATCTTCGGCCACCATTCTCTAGTGAAGGTTCAAGTCTCTGCAACCAACCACTACCAGAAGGAAGAGAAAACAACGTAAACCTCTCACTCTTTCTTTTTCAACCCAATTTTCGCATATATGGATGTTGAGGGTAAGACTGGGTTGTTTGGAGGTTTCTAAGTTTGGGTGATAGATTAAAACCTTCATGAATGTTTATTTATTACATTGGAATAAGAAATCTGTAGAAATCATGATAAAAAACAAGAAAAACATGAGATAGAAAGTGATGTTAGAAAAAGAAAGAAAATTAGGGTTTGAAGGAAATTTGATGGATTTAAGCCTTGATTCTTGATTATAATCTAGAATTTGAGTATAGAAATATTTCCCAGACATTGCTAATGAAAACCCATGGAAAGAATCATGCAAAATTATCAAAAAGGCCCGCCTATAGCAGCAAACTCTAACAGTTTTTTGTTGATTTTCAAATGGTCATAAATCTCTCATCACTGAAAAGCTCCTTGAGTCTAGTTTCTAATAAGATGTGTGTCATTTTAAAATTCATTATTATTTAGGAGTTATAACCAAAAGAGTGATCAAATATTAGAACTAGTGGTAAGGATTTCCCTATTTTGTGATCTTGACATGTTTTTACATGGTTACCTTATATGGATGGATTCTTTGAGGTATCTTCCACATCTTTTAAAGTGGATTATCTAGCTTGGAGTCAAGGTGAGGGACCTAACCTTGCCTTATATATGTTATCTTTCAAAGAAATTATTTTTTTCCTAGCAAGCTTACATTATGACATCATGTTACAAATTGATGGAATGCTTGTTATACTTGAATCTCTATTTGGCTAGAGAAGGGTTGTGGAAGCTTGCGTGTAATGGTTGTCCAAGACATATTATTGACATGAGATATAAATAAATACTAAAACTTGTAAAATTGTGCTACTTTAAAGTAAGGGACTAAAACTCATCTCCAACTCTATTATTGTTTTAGAAACTATTCACCATGTTTAACATTTTAATTCTACAAGAAAAATGCCATATACCCACAATCACTTTTAGTGACAACAAAAATATCATAGGTATAGATAGTGTATACCTATAGACAAATTAAAAAAAAAAACCTTAGGTATAAATGGTCAATACCTATAGAATTTTTTTGTCACTAATACATATAAAAATTATTTAAAATAACAATTTAATTTACAATTTTTAAGATAATTTCAAAATCTCAGTCCTTCTTAAATTAATTAATTTTTTTATAGTAAGTTATTACCATTAGTCCATTACCCACAAATATAGACTATGGGTAAAACCTATATAAATCATTTTTACCCCCTTCTATGGTATTATTTAAGTTATTTTAAAATAAATTTTAAAATTTAAGTGTTTTATTTTATTTATTGATATTTTATCTAAAATAGTCACTTTTACCCATGACAAAGAATTGTAGGTAAATGCCTACTAAAAAATTTCACATTACCGGTCATCAGTGCCAAAAGGTGGCCAGCTAAAAAAATTTTCCACAAAGTTAATTTGCTGTACATGAACCCTAAAATTTGTACTCCTTTGTCGTCTTTACTCTGTCCCATTCCAGTTGCTTTCCCCTTCTCTTTCCCGTTCCAAAGGTCATTGTTCCATCCCCATACTACGCCATTCTAGAACTCATCATTATTTCCTACTCCATCGTCTTTCCTATTTCCCTCCATGTTGTCTTTCACATTCTAGAACTTATCGCCATTTAAAGGAAAATGAGAAAGAACACAATTGGGAATGTCTAAGAACCAAAGTTAAATTATATTCAATCTTCAATTTTCTATATATATATATATATATATATATATATATATATACACATGTTTAAACCTTTCATCCTTTCCATTTCTACAGTTTCTCTCCAACTGAAAATAATACTCATCACCAACCAGCACATTTATTCCATAGTCACCTCCATATTTTATTATGAATATCTTGTGGATACGCTATTTCCTGTGTGCTTTCATTTCTATATTCCACCATCGAAGTTTCATTCAATTCCTATAAATTCTCTCTAAAAATATAGAATTTTTTTTTGTTTTGGCTCTTTACAATTATGGGTTCTAAATCTAGATGGGTATGCTTCATTTTTTGTATGCTTCCTTCTCCTCGATTTTGTTTTTTTCTCTTTTCATATGCTTTTCCTCGTAATTTAATTTGAAAATTTTGGAATTTGACTCTAATGCTTTCAGAAAAATTCATGATGGGTTGTAGGAGACGAATGAAAGGCTTTTTCACAAACTTCTTATTGAACATGTTGAGGAGTTACTTCCAGTTATCTATACTCATTCCATTTATATATATATATATATATATATATATATATATATATTGTTTAGAAATATCTGCTACATATATAGTCTCCCCTTATTTTGTAATTGTGATGTATTCTCAGGGGATGGGAATACCAATGGGAAAACTTGCTTTATAGATGGCACTTGGAGGGGTTCGTCATTCTGCTATAAGTGTCACTAATCTACATGTCAAACTTATAAATTATGTGCATGTTATAAATTTGCAATGATCTGTTATTTTTTTCTAACTTTTGGGATGTTGCTGAAATTTGAGTTTCAGATTAATGTTAAAAAAGATTGTTCTGGGAATTCATAACAGGTTACAAGCTGGCACTGGAATAGTCGAGCTCCTAGCTCTTGAAACTTCAAAATAGGTTACCATATACTTTAAGAGTACTTTGTTTTTCTTTGGCCTCTTCTTGCTTCAATTTTTTCCTTTTTTCTTTTTTGTGTGGAATAAATTTAGATTTATTAAGAAACTACAATGATTGATGCAAGCAAGTAAAGAACATTAGCTTTGACAAATGCATAGAAGTATGAAGGTTTACGTGCTTTGACAGATAGCCTTGAGCTAAATGATCTTCATTCTTACTTCATGAGATTCTTTAGCACCTTACGAAACATTCCTTCAATTTCCCTCTTTCGGTCATTAGATGAGGAGGATGAAAAGATTGTAAAAAATTTGCAAGCACTGGAAGCAAGACTATCCAGAGAGGTAAGTATTATAATTGTTGCTTAGACATAAACTTATTGTAGTCCTTTTGTAGCTATATAAAGCTCACTGCATTATTCATGTGTTTGGCAATTTCTTTTCCATATTGTTATGAAACTTTATACTTGTAGCATTATGCTCAAAAATGCTTTGTGTGTTTGTACATAATAGCTTTAAAATCTATGCCAGCTAGTTTTAAAGTTATACATAACATGACAATGTGGCACTTATGAAGATAACATGTTTCTCTTTGCAACTCACATGGCTAAGATAAATCAATGGTGATGATGTCGCAGATGTTTTGGCATGGCATTGGTATTTATATGTTCTTAAGAACAAAATTTATGGCTCTATATTAGTAATCATGTTCTATACCTTGACCACTATGCATTCAAGTTGATTGGCTTATTATGTTACAATTCACTGAAGCTATTGTCTAATGACTCGGTTATATTTGATGTTTAATATGCTTTAATTTCTTTTTATTCATTACTTTTGCCTATTGTTATTTAAACACATCTTATATCTTTTTTGTGATAATAAGGAAGAAAGAATCCATGGCCTTAGTGCTGATACTAATAGATTGCATGCACTACAGTACTTGCTTATTTAGTTGTTCTTGCAAGTTATGCTTCAATCAAGGGAATACTCAAAAGTTGCATCTGAACTTGTCATATGTTGTAAGAAGGCTTTTTTCGCTTTTGATCTTCCGAATAACTCTAAAGAAGATGATTTGGATGTTCATACAACACTTGAGTTGATGGATTTTCTTGTGGATACATCACTCTTTCTGCTTCCATAGTCATCAGCTCCTATATGATCTTCTATTGAACAAGTTAGCAAATGCAACACAATGGGCATTTCATTTTATACAGCTTCATTACTTATATTTCTAATGGATTGTGTTAGAGATTATAATATAAAATTATTTGTTGTTCTTCACTTGATAGCTAATGCTTTCAGTTGAAATAATCTTACCCACTTACTTTCCTCAAGTTGAAACACATCTATACCATGCTGATATATTCTGCACATGCATCATTTAGAATGAGAAATTATTATTTCTTCTATTCTTGAATTTTGAGTATTTATCTTTGCCTAACATTTCTAATCTAACAATTTTGTCCAATTTAGTGCAAATTCAAAAGCTAAAAGTACTAACCACGAAATTGAATTGGATAGGAGTTTGGACTCCTTTATTTCTTTTTTCTGGGAATATTGATGTCTTCATTTAAACGTGTTTTTTTTTTGTTCTTAATTTTCTTGATTTTTCCATCTACTAAGTAGAGAGGTTTACTTTCACTTCTATACTTTTGCTGTGGTTTTTCAATTATTGCATTTGTTGCTAGACATTCTTGTTTGTCTAAGGTAGGACTAGCTAAAACTCATATTGACACTCCTTTTTATGTTCTTATTCATAGCATCTTCGAGGGAAACATATTTTTACAGTAGAAGCTTAGTACCATGACAGTAGATGAATACTTCAAAAAGCATCCTAAGCTGAAGAAGTTTGATGATGATGAGATTAGGAATGATTACTGGGCTATTGATTACAATAAATTTCATGCATTCAAAGTAGACATCTTTTATAGGAGATTTTGTCAATGTAATAGAATTATGCTTTTAAGTTACATGACTGACTTAACATGTATTTTTGGAAGAATATTGTATAGGAGTTACTAAATAGACTCCTTATTTTATATGATGATGATTGGAATTTTAATATAAAAAAGAATTTGTAGTCACAAAATTACTTGCATATTTATTTATTTTGTTTAATGACAATTGATTTATATAGAATTGAAATATCAAGGAAAATAATAATTAATAAAAGTTGTCACTATAGGATTTAGTGACACCAAATTTTCCATCACCATGTACTTTACTTACACCAAAAATATGTCACTATAGGCTTCTGAAATACCAAAAAACTTACCACTACATAATTTAGTGACACTAACAAATCTGTCACTATGTTTCACAACTATTCTGACAGTTTACAAACTGTAGATATAAGTTACACTGATAGTAAAAAAAAAACCATGGGTAGAAGTTAGCAAAGTGATGAAAAGTTTTACCGCGGGTATAGGTCACTTGGGGTTATACCCATGGATTTATGTCTTTTACTAATAGTTTTTTCCCATTACTATGTGGCATTTTTCTTGTAGTATAATTTAAGATTTTATTTGTGTAAAGAGATGTTTTTATGAACTCAATGTATGTATAAATGGATAATAATGGTGTAAGAAGGTTGGCCTCTCTTGAGAAAATAAAATGGTGTGAAAAGGTTGGCTTCTCTTGAAAACATGAATATCCTAAATGGAAAAATTGTTCTATTTGCTCTTGTGCTTATTTGGTTGGTTGATAGGTTGAGTATAGACATTGTATTGTTATGGAGTTTTGCCTCATGGACTAATTATGATTTACTTTTTGCAAAAGGTATACAGTAAGTACCTCCTTCTTGTATGATTGTAATGAGATGCAAAAATGGAGCCTGTGTGGCTTGTATACATGAGAGTACCAGATTTCTATGACTGTTCATCGTGGGAAATCTTTGATCTATCTATATATTTGAGAGTACCTGATTGTTGTGATGGTGTATTGTAGGAAATCCTTGATCAATTTTTAGCGTTAGTTATTATTTAAACTAATCAGTGTATAGTGTGGCTGGCAAAGCATGAAAAGTACTAAGTATATGGTGTGTATAAGTTATTGGTGATGAATTTGAATTCAAAGACATGATAATTGATGAGGTGTTGTTTGGGCATGTGTTTCCTATATGATAGACATTGTTATTCTTGATGGTTATGCTAGTTTCGTGATTATTACTTGTGTTACACATCTATATATATATAGATATATAAGTGACAATGTTAGATGTTAGTATAGTTGTGTATATAATTTTTCTTAGCTAAGATGGTGTTATGTACATAAAGCATGATGATGGGTGGTGAGACTTTGTTATTTGAGGTATTTAACCATAATATTGGCAATTGTAATGGTGATGGTATGGAATTGGATACATGGACACAATTACATATAGTTTTCATGAAACTTTGTTTATTTATACATGGTCATGCATTTATATTATTGGCACGCATAGTTGTATATTCTTGATAGGCTAGACTTTTTTTTTGTGAGTCAAGTGGACCAGACTAACCCCCTTACAGTTTCAGGTAAAGAAGAGGCTACCGTTAAAGGACGTGTGTGATGAGGATTCCTCCTTCTTATTCGAGGTTTAGAAATGTCTGGTTTATGCTTTTAAGTAGGAATTCTAGAAAGCTTTAAAATCAGGTAGGTCATGTTCTACTGTGATAATTGGATAGTTATGGTGTGTATGGTGAACACTGGAAATATAACTGGTAATTAAGAATATGAAATTTAATTTATATGAAAGATTGATTCATGCATGTGTTTATGAGAAGAGAAATGATTCTCTTGTGTTATTGAATTATTTGTGCATAAAGAATTAATTTGCTTTAATATAATGGTATAATAAGCTAATGTGATTTTATGGGTTGAGGGAAAGATAGGCTTACTGTGGTATGGGTTAAGCACTATCTATATCGATCACGTGCTTAGAAAATTAGGGCGTGACAATACCGGTTTCTATTATATCATATTAAGGCCCCAATTTACTTCACTGTTTTAGAGAGCCTTCCAAGAGGCAATGGGCACCTGAATGGACTTAAGCACAACCTTTCACCCTCAAATAGATGGACAGTTTGAGAGGATTATACAAACACTTGAGGATATGCTAAGGTCTTGTGGATATTGGTGGGAGTTGGGAATCACATTTGAAGCTAATAGAGTTTGCCTACAATAATAGCTATCAAGTGAGCATCCAAATGGCTCCCTTTGAAGTTTTATATGAAAGGAAGTGTAGGTCACTAGTACAGTGGTTTGAAGCGGGGGAGACAAAGATCTTTGGGCTCAACTTAGTTCAAGACACTTTGGAAAAGGTTAAAACCATTTGAGATAGGTTGGTAGCCACACAGAGTAGATAAAAAGGCTTATGTGGACAACTGATTAAGGGATTTAGAGTTCATAGTAGGGGATATGATTTTCCTCAAAATCTCACCCATGAAGGGGCTTATGCAGTTTGAAGCGAAGGGAAAGCTTAGCATAAGGTACATCGGGCCTTATGAGATTATTAGGAGAGTAGGTAATGTGGCCTATTGCCTAGCCTTACAAGCAGATTTGGTTAGAGTTCACCCGATGTTTCACCTATTGATGTTGGGGATATATCTCCATGATCTGTTTCATGTCATCAAATCTTAAGAGATCCAATTGAACGAAAATAAAGCCTATGAAGAAGAACTAATAGCAATATTGGATAGGCAAGTGAAGAAGCTTTGGTTGAAGGAAATCCCCTTGGTGAAGGTCTTGTGGTGAAACAACTTCCATGAAGAGGCCACATGGGAAGTGGAGGAGGACATGCAGTCTAGATAACCTGCTTTGTTTAGATAGCCTTGTGTCATAGAAATTTAAGGGACCAAATTTCTTTGAGGGGGTAATACTATAATACCTGCGATTTTCTTTTTTCGTAATTTATGCATTTAATTCACTCTGTGTATGATGAATTTATTAAATGTTGGGATAAATAAATTTGTGATTGGAAAAATTATGCCAAAACATTTAAATATTGGTTTCGTGTAGGGACTTATGTGATATAATGAAAAACTCTCATGTGTTGGTGAACTTATATGGTGGTATATGACTTAGCGGAATTTCAATAGCTTAGGCAAATATTAAACTAAGTGTGGGAGAGTATGAAGGGGTATTTTGGAAACTTTGGAAATTTTTATTTTAAAAATGAGCCTTAGAGCTTCAGCCCTTTCCCACCTTCTCTCTATGTTGTGTGTGTATGTTGCTGCCTGTCCATTTTCTCATCTCTACCTTTCAGCTCCCTCTTTCTTCCTTTGTTGGAGATTGGTTGATTTTGGTGTGGGGAGCATTTTGTCTGGTTTATGTAGTTGATCCTATATTTCACCCTCTCCTCTTCTTTTTCGTATAGTCCAAACCCTAGTGTAGTAGATTTGGTTTTTTTGAAGTTGTGGGTTGTGTTGTGCTTCCAAATGGCTTCCATGATGATTTTAAATTACTTAAACAACTTAAATGTGCATTATCGGTGGTTGGGATGCATTTATGGTTAAAGCAAGAAGTGGTTGCTATCATAAATCCTCCATATATACTGTCAAGTGTTGAGATTTTGGGATTTGAATGACACAACTTTGCTTTTCACTTTGATAAAGATTTGAACTAAGTTTTTATGATGCTCTACCTCCCAAGTTTGGTTTTTGTTTGATCATGGAAGCATTGGGACATAAAGGTGAATTTTCAAAGTGTTTTGGTTTAGTTCAGGTATGGGCAACCACCAAATAGAAGCTATATAGTAGGTTTATGTGTGGGCACCCACAAAAAAGAAAGGATACGTGAAGGGAAGGGTAGGGGCCTGGGAATGTGGCAACTCGATAGCTCCATTTGGGGGTGCTTATTGAAAGGTGTTTAGGGTGAGTTATGGCGCCTAAGGTGCCATAAGCTAAGGGTCACCTAAGCTTTAATTGAGTTTAAATCTTGTTGCTTTGCCCCCAGGTGCTTTTGTAGATTTCTTGTGCATTGTGGCGAGGCCCTTGATTCTCTTTTTTGTGCTCGAAACCCCAGGTAAGGGACTATCACTGCTTGAATTAAATTGATGCTTGCAATCATTTAAAGAGTGATGTGAATTCTCCTTACCTTTATTATCTAGCTTGTAATAAGTGTGACTTGGCTTAGGAGGATTTCACACTAAATCATACCATACTTGTGCTTTAACACATCTTCTGTAATTGTAAGTTAGGTACTTACTGTTGTAATCCCTCTTTGTAGGAAGTGTTTCTTACACCATTTAAATTGGTTATTTATCTTATGGAATATTTTGGCTGTTTGAAATAAGTATGTGATAAATATTTTAATTTTTGAAGGATAATAATCCCTACTTTTGCCTGGAAAGGTAGGCAAGGATGAAGGCCCGTGGATAGTGGGAATATACATTTCTTGGGATACGAAATCCCTTAACCCTTGAGGATGATGTCTGAGTGATGGACAGATGATGATAACTCATACTTGGTAGTGATCATCTATGAAATGGTGACAAAATGGGAAATCCCTAAATTGCCTAAATGTGAGCTAGCCTCGATGGCCCAACGCTTCAATGAAGTATTATGATGGATTATTAATTTATTCATGCCTTATGAAACATATTAATTGAGTTGGATGTGATTAATGATCTTGTATTCTCTTATCTACTTTTACTTAAATTTGTGTGTTTGTGATTGTAATGGTTGTGTTGGAGGATGAGACCGAATGCGAGTTCCCATCCCCTACAAGAGGTACACGGTAATGTTTATTCTTTCTTTGTAGTGATATACCTCACTAAATTTATTGCTCACTCTTCTTTAGTGTACTTCTTGTAGATTTTGTTGTAGCCAATGACTAGGAGTAGCAGGGCCTCCATTCACCATACCTTTTGCTGCTAGGTTGGTGATACTTTTGGTATATTTCGGGAGGGAAGTCCACTCTGTAGTTAGTAAAACTCCTAGAATCTATAGTTTGGTAATTTGATGGAAATGTAATTCATACTATGATTATTGGTTGAACTATGTTTTAGAACTTTCCTTGACTTTTTTTTTGTGATGGAAAATGGGAAAGCTTGGAAACATAAGCATTCTTTTATAAGCAACTATATTATGTGGTATGAATGACTTTTAAATTGGGTTTACTTTCACTTATTATCTTTACGATCAGCATATATTTCATTTATTGTGATTAATTTTCTTGTTAGTTAAGGCATACAATTGTGGGGTGGATTCCACACTGTGCAAGTCACATAACTCGATCTGGGGGCATGACAAGCCATCTCTCTATAGTTGTGCCTGGGTTCACAATAATATAGGAGGCCCCACCAAGTTTACCTTGCTTTGTAATCAATAGGAGACCTAATTCCTTTGCTTTGATACCAACTTTGTCATACCCCAAATCTAGGTACTTGAGTGGCATAGACCGTGCCTAACCCACATTGCCACAAGCCTAGCTTTCCTTTAAACCCCTTACTTTACTTGACTCATTATTTTTTCTTAATTAAAAACATGATAAACTTGCAAGTTCAGAGGAACATAAAAGCCATCTTTTCATTCATAAAAGTGCATGAAAATATATATATATATAACATTCATACACTCAAAGTTACACACTCAAGTTATCCCTTACATTTTATAGTGTTCTCTTACATCATTTACTTAACATAATAAAATAGTGTAACATGACTTATCTGATGACAGAGTTTTTCTAAATTTACTACACTTATCATGAAAGAAAAAAAAACCCCAAACAATTGGGGAGGTATCCTTGAGCACGCACGTCTCGAAACTAGGAGGTCTTTGATACCTAAAACTATGAGAAAGTGAGTCTAATCCACCAACTCACCAAAAATAGCCCTACTTATCATGTACACACGACTATGCATGCTTTAAAAAAACATATGGTTGATGGATGAATATACTAGTACTCATAGATAACCATGCGTGTATATCATTGAGCCAACTTCAAAGCATCCCAAGCACATAACTAGTGCAAAGAGAAATCAATTCTATCATACATAATAGCCAAGCACAATCATCTTATTCTTCAAATTAATGCATGCTCACAGTTTTAATAATTCATTGTTGCTAATCAAACAACTAATGCTCTAAGCATCTCATGCTACTACCTTGACCCATTTCTGGTACTATGTGAATATATACATAACATATATGAATAGCATGGACTCGGTTCCACTATTAAGCATAAAATTACCCCTCACATGGGGAACACAGACATACAAACAACACATACATAGATCAACATAAACATCACACAACTAGCACATCACCATGTTCATCAATCTCAAGTCCTTCGTCATCCCACATTTCATCGTACTCATTGCCTCATCGGACAACCTTATTTCACCACATGCCCTCACTATATACGTCTACATGTTAGGTGTGAATTATATGCCCTGACTTCACAAGCCATATCTTATCCTCCCCTTATCTCACCACACGTAGGTTAACCATGAATTTTCTTATGACTCTGGCCTTTCTTGACAATTCCACTTGGCACAATCTCTTCCGACACTCCTCTCATCTTCATGTGTGGCCAAAGCCTCCTTTCAATGTTGGCTCAATACACGTACTATGATTTTCAATTTTCCAAAGCTAAATTCATGGTTTTCACCACAATTGTAAATATAGTACCCAAATCTATGTACATGCCTGACCCTTCCTTGTGCGTATTCATGAACATAATATAAATACATTTCTCTTTAATAATGATGGCAATCATGAAGAAGGTATGTGGATGCTTAACCCATTTACCTGGAGGCTACACTTTGCCTAAAGGTCATGCACATGGATTACAAGCACATACACACAAGGTACATACCATTCCACTATGCTTAAATAAAACCACACTAAGTTTTCATTGCACAATAATGGTCATCAATTTAGATAGGTTCCTTGACATAATATAATGGTTTCTTGTATGTGCTTATGTATGTGTGTGTGTGTGTATATATATATATATATGAAAATACAACTCACTTTATATTAATCCAAGCTAGTTATGAATTACCATTAAGGTTTCTCCATAATCACTACTTAGCAAACAAGTGCAAGATTGTCATAAACATTCATTCCCATCCATGACTCAAGGAAATCAAGCATGCCTTAGACAACAATCATATACGAGAATGCCATTTCAACCTTAATCACATGGGAACTCATAAACAGCAAACATTTCATCATATCATGACATTCTTTCTTAATTTTAAGTTGCAAGAAAAGTAGAAATTTTAAGTAAAGAAGCAATCAAAGCCAAGCTAGATCCCTCACCTAGATTTGAAGCGTTTCCAGCCTTTGTAAAGAGCCTCAGCCAAACCTCACACCATCACCATGGCTCTAGAACCACAAAATATCATTTCAGTACACAAATACATGGAAGAAAACCATGTTCAAGTTATGGTGCCTATGCCCAGGCTTGGTGTCACAACTTGCAATTAGGACAAGTGACCGGCATGACACGAAGAAATACACCAGTAGATATTGTAAGCCTAGACCACCCATTCAACATAAAATGTAAAGGTTCACAAAGATTCATGAAAATACCATTTCATCTCAAATATCAAGAATTTTCATTGCATCATTTTGTTCCAAGATATTTCATATAATGCAATTCAAAATGGGGATTATCCAAGAACACATAATATAATAAAATATATCAAAGTATATTTATACATATCCAAAAGAGAGCAAACCATAGTCCAAAAGATCCTAGTACACCTATGTGACTCCTGAGCGTACTAAGACACAGAACACCAAAATAATAACCAACCCACTAAGCAGGCAAGGTCCACTCGAAGTACTACTACTCCTCTGACAAGTACTCCTCCTCAGTAGCTGTATATGAAAATGTTAATCCCAACAAGGGCGTGAGTTTTCCACAACTCAATAAGCAAACAACTGTGTAAGAAAACATATATCAAGGCATACTCAAGAGGTGATTCACATCACAACGCAACCATTCAAGCAATCACCAGTTATCGGTCCCAGATTATATACCCTTCCTGGATTCTAACTCGTGCCACTCTTAGGCATTTATCAGCTATCGTCACTAGGAGTCTACCCTAAGGACCCTAGATCATGCATACATCCAATTCCCAGCTCTCTCTGGTGAACACTTTATTCCCTTGACCTTGGTTCATACGCTCAATTGGAAATCCCCAATCCACGGCCTCTAGATTGTATCACCAAGACACATCCACAATCATATCGACTACAACCAAGATTTCATATGATTCATCACAATATGAAATACAAATTCTCTAACATGGTCACACACATGTTTTTCCATATCATACACCATCATCCCATACATGTACATTTCTCATTAAATTCTAAACTACTCATACAGGCATGCAATATGATGTTAAGATTTAAGAATGTAAGTTAGTAAGGTCGCCAACTTACCTTGTTTCCCAAATTAGCTTTTGCCATGGTTTTGTGTGATAACTTGAAGGAAATAAGATCCCAAAGTGCTAAAGTAGATTCACTATTAATTAAGTGAAATAAAAGAAGAGAATTAATATAGAGCTTTAAAACATTGTCTAGAGGTAACCGATCGACTGCCCTTTGCTTGGTAGCCTACTAGCTTAATATAGCCAATCCTAACAGTGAGCAGCCGGTCGACTGGTGATCTCCTACCAGTCGACCAATACAATTTTTAGATAGGGTGATAGAGAGCAACCAGTCAACTATTATCACTATACCAGTCGATCAATTCACTACTACAAAAATATCCATTTCTTCTAAAAAATAATCGGTCGACCATTAGAGACCCATTAGTCGATGTGCTTCTGTTAAGTTGCCACTTTTGTTCAAGAACAACCAGTCGACCTTAAGCAACTTGCCAGTCGACTGGTGTGCTTCTGTCAAAACTAGTAAAACATTAAGGGTAGCCAGTCGACCGCTACCCATATGATGGTGGATCGATAGCCAGCTAATTAGAAAATGACCAAGTTAAATTCTCTCCACCTCTTCCCTTTCCTAGTTAACCCAAAGACAATTTGTCACACCTCAGTTTGAGAACATGACTGGAACAGAGGCAGGTTCCTTCCATTGCCGTAAACCTAATACCATATTATCAACGCATACAAATTTAAACAGAAATTTCTGATTCAACATAAGATAATAATTTTATTCAAGTGACCACTTAGTCGCAAGAAATATTATCTCATAACAACATCATTCAACCGAAGGAAATAAGTTAAATATATATATATATATATATATATATATATATATATATATATATATATATATATATATATCAAACATAATAATATGATTATGCAAAAATCACATTCCAAACACTTTCTTTAGCAATACAACCCCTAGGAGTTCTATTCTACTACAGAGTAACTCAACTCATGTTATTTCTACTGTATTTACCTATCCGACACCAGAAGAGGTTGAGGACTCGGAGGCTCTGCTACTCCTCATACAGAGACTCACCAGATACATCGAAGACTTACACTTAGAGAAGAGAGAATGAGTATAAACTACTCAGTAAGGACCAACTAAACAGTAGAATAAGGAAAGAAAATTGTATACAACACGCAAGGGTAGAACTTTGAATAGCCCTATCCTTTACCAAGAACCGGCTTAACACACCGAACCAAGATACATACCATATAAAATTAAGCTACCATCACTATGCCATAGCATTTCAATACATATATAAGAACATTCATATATATTTCTCCAACATCCACTAATTGATAGAATTAATAGCACAACACCAGTCAAATATAAATGATATCAAGCCATCATTTACAGAAAAGAATTCAGCATAGAATCATATCATTATTATTGGATTTTACCCCATGAGATTCACAGTAGTTTATCATCATAATGTAAAAAAAGGAGGGCCACACAAGCTTCCTTTAAAAATCTCATGAATCATAGTGGAGAGAACCATATAGGCTTCTCACTAGGTTCTTATTAATTACCATATGCGCATAGGTCTCATCTTACTGGGTGTTACGATTCTCCGTCCCCAACTGTATAGGCGTTACGCATTGCCGTCCCCATACATAATAGAGAGGACACAAGCTTCTCTTCCAATCATCAGTCATAGTATGAGAGAGCTACTCAACCCTTTGTACTATCACTATTCCATTTTTATCAAATGAGCCAACTAGGCTTCTTTCACAATGTTCAACGCGAGGATTATCCAGTACAATATTTCGTATATCCAGATTTCATATCATAATTCAAACAATCATTTATAACATATCTCGATCAGTCCATATATGATTCACAGACATTCATCATCAAGGATTCATTTACACATATTTTCTTATATGGTCAACCCAATACTTACACTTCTCTTCTTAATTCAAACAATGCATTTATGATTCCACTAACATGTAATCTTAATCCATATGGTGTAGTTCTAGTTTGGTTAAGGAAAAGACATACGAGTGTATGCATCTGTAGGTTACAATCCCATATATTTATATATATATATATATATATGTGTGTGTGTGTGTGTGTGTGTGTGTGTGTGTGTATGTATAAGAATAATCAACCAAATAGGATGGAACTCCCTCACTTGCATGTGATCCAAAACATATTAACAACAACTCCCTTGGCATATATATAAATATATAATTGACCCAAACATTGGGATAGTCAATAATTACACAAAATAAATAATAACATGAGACAAGAATAAAGTAATTTGTCATTCTTGTTCATACAAGAGCAATTCTTTCACCGTCATACATTACCAAGGCTCCAAAATTTGTAAGATATCAAATACTTTAGAATTCGCATTTCAAATTAAATAGGAGAGGTGTTTCTGTTAAGATCACTTCATTGCTTCACTAGAGTCAATGTTTCCATTTAAAATATCATTAAATGAGCCTACTATGGAGTTAAAAGCTATAAGAATATCTCCTTATGTATTATCTACCTTTTCCTACTTAACTTAGAGGTGAGTTCCCTTTAAAACAATTTAAATTCGGACTCTGTACTTTATGAATATATTGGGCAGCCATCATAACTCCAAAATTTATGAAATTTGGTGGATAGTATCCCTAGTATGCCTAGAATGTTTGATAAAAATTCAGAAAGAAATATTTTAATTTGTCCCTTCAAAACCACTATTTTGCCACTACTCCCAAACTACCTCTATAGCATGAGGGTCTTGGTTTTGCATGCCATTGACCCACTAAAACAATTCAAAAACCCATGAAACTTGGTGACATATAATTTAGTGTTATGAAATCCTTCCATAAAAATTTCAAAGCAAAACTTGGCCATTTGACCATTCTAACACGACTTTAGATAAAATTAGTCAGATTGTTCTGATTTTTGAGGTAGTTCCAATTTCTCTAATATTTGACTTAACAATGATTTCTTAAACACTATGAAACTATCCAGTTCATAACTACACATGCCAAGGAATGCGTCATAAAAATTTCAAGTCAAAATACTTTTTTAGGTATATTTCTACCTTAGAAAGTATACCAACAGAAAAGAAATTTCATTTTGGGCAAACAAGCTAATCAAGTGAAATTAGGAAGCCTAATGAAATTGGATCCCAATAAACCTTTGCAAGCATTTTCTATGATATCAGTACAAGAGGCATACCAAATTTTTAAATCAAAAAGAGCTCATTTAATAATACAAATAGGCCAAAACTTCCGTAACAAGTAACTTACTTGAGCATTTCAAACCCATAAAGCAATTCTTGCATAATTAATTAGTTCTTGCTACAAAATCAAAATGGTATAGTTTTGGCTTAGTCATTACTCTTTCTACAAATTTTTAACCACTTTCTTCTACTACCAATGCCATACATCCCAAATTTCCTTGTTTAAATATATAATTAAACTTTCTCAATCTTACTTCTACCTATTCCTTAGGCTTTGATGGCTCACATCAGAATATCATACTCAATACATATACATTCACAGTTTTAGCTAAAACAAACATATACACACACACACACACACACATATATATATATATATATACTATTACATCTCTTCTTATCCAGCTCCAACACAAGAACAATACAAGAGGGAATTTAAATCAAAGATGTTTACAAAAGAAAATTTATAGGATTGGTTTGATTCCCCCTTACCTCTCAATCTGCATTTCTCTCTTGGTCTAAGCAAGGAAAGCCATGGCTTACTAAGATTTCCCCAAATCAAATCCTAATTCACCAAAGCAGAAAGGGATTGGGAGAAATTAAGACCCAAATACAATTTAAGAGGTGAGACTTCATGGGTGCCTCTGATATGGGAGATTATACCAAAAATGGAAGGAAGAAGGCTTACGAGAGGGCTTACCTTTTACATCTCATGGTGGTTGGCGAAGGGGCTAATTGCCGATGATAAACTAGCCAGACCATGCTAGATACATAGATCACCCTCTCGTCCCTCCCTCATATTGTTATACCTTACCTTGAACCATAAGGGAGATAGAAGAAAAGAAGAAAAGGAGTAAAAAGGGAGGAAGAGGCAATGGCCACCAGCAAGTTTTGGTCGGAGGACGTAGCATTCACGGTGGTCTCCATTTACATCTTCTCCCTTCTTTCTCTTGGCTACCACTCTTGAAGAAGGTCACGATTTTGGCTTCTAGTAGAAGGATTGAGACTTCATTTTCATTGGAAGGAGGTGCACACATATGTGGCTCTTCCTGCACCACTTGTCTACTCTCTTAGCTATAGTTGCATGGAATCACTCTTTCCCAAATACTTATTCACTAATCACTCTTTCCCAAATACTTATTCACTATAGTTCTTATGATTTCCAAATTACTCTCAAAGTCCAAAGTTATTTTTTTTATTTCTCCTTTGTCATACTTTCCCAAACAATTTCATAAGCTTCACTTTGTCCAACAATTTCAAACAAGTCTAAAAAATTATTGACAATATTTTCAATTAGGTCCTTTGTTGAAGATTTATTTGGAAATTTCTCATAATAAAATTAGAAGTTTTCAAGATTTTTATGTTTCTACTAACTTTCAAATTAGCCCAAAAATTTCACATATAAACATATAACAAGATTAACACATCACCAAGTGAATTAAAATTCACAGGTATTACACAATTGGCCATCCCATAAGAATACATTTAAAAACTTGTTCCCATCTTGGCTTTCAAGAATCAAGCTTAAAGTTTTACAAAACCCTATTATCCCCAATTTTTTTCTAATATAGCTTGAAACCCACCATGGAGATCAAGTTTCTTTTTATATCTCTAGCAACCAAAACATCAAGAAACAGAAGAAGAAGGATTTAGAAACAAAAAAATCAATTTTAACTCTAACAAAACACCCAACTTACACCAAACACCTGATTTCAGCACTTAGGGTTCAAAGCTACGAAAATGGAGGAAGATTTCAAAAATGTGGCTCTTACCTTGCGTTTTGGTATTTCTCATCAATGGAGGTACATTGCCAACAACTGAAAATGCAACTACAACCATCAGAAGGGCCAAGATTTAGAGGGTTTAGTGAGGGGTGTTGGAGCACACAAGAAGAGAAGGAGCAGAGAGATAGCATGAAAGTGAGGAAGAAGGAATGAGGAGTCTAAAATATTCCTAAGTGTTGGGTAAGCCACTTGCTAAGATTGTAATTTGGCCCTCTCTTATTTCTTTCATAGAATCAGGAAAGGCTTAAATGAAAAATTAGATATTTCATCCAACTAAACCAAACCAAATTACTTTCTTTAGAAAATGTTCCCCACACTTAGGAATTTTCATTTCAACATTCCAATTACCTAACCAACACCACTATTTTCCAGGAAATAAAATTTTACCCCAAAACTTTGGATTCTTTCAAATAGGTCCCTTTCTTTAACTATTCAGCTAGAACCAAATTTCTTCGACTCATCACACATATCCTATGGATAGTTTTCCATTGTTTGAACATCATATACATGCATATGTATAAGTGTTAAATCCAGTTACACAAATCCAGTGTATCCATACACAGATAAATCACACACAAGCATAATATAACCCGAGGTGTTACACTGGTGCTCTCGATCTAGGTGGAGCCTGGACGCCATCCCTCTTTTCTCAATGTGGCTCTCTGATGTGGTGGCACCTTAGGCACCCACCACTGAAGACCTATGAACATCCTTGGTTTTTCATGCTTTTGGACCAAATCTTCACCATTTAACTTAATTTTTCCATGGATTTTCATTCTTAATGTTTAATAGACATTTTGACACCAAAATCTTGAGTTAAAACCAAGCATCCAAGCTTGAATCATAAATTTCCAATAAAAAGGCCTAAATTTCCTTCTTCTTCTTCTATATCTTTCTAAACCCATTGTAACCATGCTTAATTCATCAATTCTTGGTTCTAATTTCATATTGGTCATCAAAGATGGTTTCAAATCACTACCTAAGCTCTTAATCTCACAATCCAACTCATTTCCCACTCAAAACTCCATAAATTCAAAAATGGAAGGAAAATTAGGAAAGTGAGATGTCTACCTTAATTCCTTGCTTTTTCAGTGATGGTCGGTCATTGGAGATCCAAGCCCACACTGGAAGTTAGTTTTTGGGAGCTTGGTTGTGACTTTGGTGTTAAAGGATATGTGAAAGATGAAGAAGAGAGTGTCTTAGGGCAAGAAGGAGAAAGAGAGGTGTGAGAGAGAAGAGGTGCTGAAAAATAGGTGGGGTGTGTGTGAGTCTTGTATTTATACTCTCATGGGAAATTACCTTTTTGCCCTTAAGTCAACCCTTGGTCAACTTTAGCACTGGCAGACTTGTAATTTTCCAAGGTTTTACAAACTACTTGTATGCCTCAAGGAAAATATTTTGATAGAGATTCAAGTTATCATTCAAGGTAAGGAATAAACACCACTTTTATCCTAAATTGTGTGGTTTTGCCATCTCTAGTAAATTTGAAAGTCATATGGTATGTGATGGTAGTATACTTGGATTAATGTATAACCTAGGGTTGAAAATCTTCTAGTCAAATTCAAATGCGAGGGATTAACTCTACCCTTATGTTGATATATATACATATGTGTACGTATGGGTGCATGTAAGGATTAACTCTACCCTTATGTTGATATATATACATATGTGTACGTATGGGTGCATGTACCTTGGCAACATTGATTCTCTTCACATCTTGAGAATTTTGAATATTGTGTGGATAATGCATGGTGGTGTATGCTTCCTCAAAAAGCAAAGAGGTACGTGTGTAAGTATCCCCGCCTTAGTGAAGGAAAGGGGTGTTTCCGTAATCAACATATTTGTGTGAAGGAAAACCATTACTTTTATTTAATTTTAGGACTTAATCTATTTTTAACTTAGATGTATGTTGCTACTTGTTTCTTACTAAGCTTTAATGATGTTTGAGAGGCACTTTAACATTGTAAAATGAAATTGATGGCCTGAGATGTTATTACATGGTTAAGGATGAAACACAACATGGGTCCAAGTAAGGGGACACAAACCTTTAGTTGTTGGATAAGTAACTATGAGTCGTCATGTGTTGATTAACTTATGTGATGGGTTGTGTTGGAAATGCCCCCACATGTCAATTAAATATTTGTGTGTGTGAATGTAGTGGAATACCATTGTGTTTGTTTGGGAAGTCCTTAATTATGTAAATTCATAGTGGATGTACCCTCATATGATGGAACCAATCTTGATACTAAACTATGTTGTAATATCTCCATGTGTTGGATTTACCTATTGTTATGGTTGTGAATTGTGATTTATCAATATTATGGAAAGCCTATGTGGCCAATTTGGATATGGTTGACCCTGGTGCATTGTGGGAAAAGCCCTAGAAAAACCTAAAAAGGGGGAGTGAGCCATTGGTGATAGAGCAACTTAACCCTTTGGAATGAAACTCTATGATTCTAAAACCCTTGTGTAGGGCAATGAGGAGGCCTGTTGGCCCAATGGAACCCTTGTGTAAGGCAATGTGGACATCTATGTGGCAGAGTGGATAATTGTTATGTTATAATTTTGCCTATGATAATTTGTGTATGTATTATGTATCTTGTGGGATTGTGTGAAAAATGTTAGATATATTGAAGTGTGATAGCTACGTTGTGTTGGCATCAATATATTGTGTAGGTGATGTGGTGGTTATATGTGTCATGTGAACTTGTGGTGGAAGATGGGACCTTCCTAAGGTCTTATCTCTACGAGCAGTACACAATTTGTATTTTATTTATGGTTGAGTTATCTCTCATTGAGTATTTTCATACTCACCCTTTTTGTGTACTCCTTGCGTGTATATTGAGTAGCTAATGAGTCTCCGTACAAGGAGTAGTGGAGTCTCTGAATATACAACCCTTTCAACTTTGGGTTGATGGCAACAGTCTTGGTTGTGGTGGGAGTAGTGTCGCTCTACAATGAATAGAATACCTAGGGATTCTATGATTAATGTGATGGAAGTGAGGAATTATTTCTGATTTACTTTTGCTAGTTAAAGTATTGAATATGTTTGACTTCCTTGATATTATAATGGAAAGGAAGTTTCATGAATATACAATACATGTTTCAGATAACCTTTATATCTTCTTGCACCAAAATCTTCTTGTTATATTTATTTCGTCTGATGTGATGTGTTGGTGTTAGGCTTACGATGCTAATGTGGATTCCATGTTTGTGCCAATCACGATCTCGGGTAGGGGCGTTACAATCAACAATATGCTTTTACGCTAACAGGCTACTAATTTTGTACAAGATCTAAGCAAACTTTTATCCTAGTAGATTAACCCTAATCTTTTACAACATATTTAACTCAAGAGAATTAGCAACAAGCTTTTACACCAAACTAGGAAAAAATCCTAGCAACTATGATCAGCCCACACCTCTGGACTGTTATAATAAAAACAATATGTTGGGTTTTTGTTCACTCAAAACAATGGAGAGATAAGCTCAAACAGAGAAATATACTCAAGTAAAAATCTCTCCCAAAGAAGAAAATGTGAAGCACAACTCGCAAGAATTCTCTTAATATTTTCAAGCAATCAATAATGTAGCAGCTTGGTAAGAGAGGGACTTAAATATAAATCAAATACTCAAGTAAAAATCTCTCCCAAAAAGAAAATATGAAGCACAACTCACAAGAATTCTCTTAGTATTTTTGAGCAATCAATAATGCAGCAGCTTGGTAGGAGAGGGACTTAAATATAGATCAAATAGATTATAGCCATTGAAGAGAGGCTCCTCTATTTTGAGACTCCAATAGTCTTCGTCATTAAATCCCTTTTGTAGATGTTTTCTTCCATTAAATTCTTCCTCTGGTATGCTCCTTAAGAGATCATGATATGTGGAGCTTGAGAAAATATGAATATGCATTTTTTACTTTGGAATCCATGAGATATGTCCCTTTTGACTTAATACGTTATTATCGATTGAACCTTGATTGTTAGACTTTACAAAGAAGTACACTGACAGCTCTTTCTTTTTTTTTGTACCATGTTGTTTGCTTGCCTTGATTTGTGCTTTTTACTTTTAGACTCACGTACTATTCTGACAAGGCAAGATAGGGATGCCACTTCTTTGGTGCACATGATTCATTTCCCATGTGAGCTACTGGACCGGAAGCATGGATCAAATATATTGAGGCCCAAAACAGTTTGCTTTTTTTTTTATAGAAGACCATTTCAAAAATAAATATGTTTAGAAAGAATTTGGGCCAGTTTTAAAATGGTTTCATAATCAAAAAATCTTGCACCAACAGTATATTAATTTTTATTAATATTATTTTAAATATTTTTAAATATAAAACTAAAAATTTAAAAGCATTTAATATGTAATAAATAATAAAAAGAAATAATGAAATATTCTTTCTTTTAGATTTTCTATGTTATAATTTATATTTTTTTCGTGTTAAATTTATTATACCATTAAAATATTTTTAAATTCATATATGACAAATATGATAACCCATGTTTTATTTGGCTCAATGATTCAAACATATTGAACCCAAGGTATAAATACGTAGGGCCCAACTCCCGCTTATCAACAATAAACTCCTATTTTATCATTTATAAATTCTTTGAAACTTAATTATGCATAAGAAGTGATACACAACGAAGAAACAATTACGTAGAGAAGTAGTATAGTAATTTGATTTCGTTTCCAAAGCGTGTGTTTTGGTCTTCCACGGACCATTTTTTTAAATTTAATTTTTTAATTAATAAATTATTTATAATAATATTTTTGTTTTATTTGTATCTTACATTTAAAATTAATTTTTATAATTTATTAACTTATATATGTATTTTAATTTTCAGAAGTATCTATCATACTCAGATAAGGCAAAACAATTTATATCATAATTATTATTTATATTTTATTAAAAGTTACAATTTAATGTAAAGTACAAAAACTGAACACATTGCCTATTATAATTTTAAAAATTGAATCGATTATTAAACTGATAAAGAAATTAAATCAAGATTTACTAATTTAATCATGAATATATACAAATTTAATATAATAAATAAATCTCTTCATGTTTTATTTTGATAAATTAGGAATTATTTTTAATTTATTCTTCAAAAATATTATTATATATTTTTTATATTGAAAAATCAAAGCACAATTTTTTTAAATATAAAAATAAAAATTACAAATGATGAAAAGTTCGTTTTCCCCACTCATACGAGCAACAAGCCTTCACAATGCAATTTTCCCCTTTCTTCAATGCACATATCACCTTTTGCAGAGTGCTTGTAGTATTTGCTTTTTCTCTTATTCTTCTTCATGTTTTTGGCTGCTTGATTCAGTGCCTCTACCTCTAGTAGTTTCGTGGTATTCCATGCTTCTATTATAGTTGCGGTTTTAACTGGAGTTAAAGATTTCAACAATGATTCAAACCGTTGCTGAAAGTATTTTAAAAAACATTTTTTTTTTAACCATGGTTAACCACAGCAACGGTTCCACAACAATGTAAATATTCTATTTTTCACAACATTATCATCTGGTTTACCTGTTGACGTCTCGTGAATCCTCATCTCTATTTCCAAAGGCTTAATCTTAAACACCCTCTTGGGTAAAGATTGTCCCATCGGGGGACATCCAATGAAATTGGGTGAGGGTTGAAGTTTAGAGCTTTGAGCATTGTAATTTTTTTTTTGTAATTTTATATTTTTTAAAAAATGCATAATGTTTTTAAGCAAATCTTAAGTGAGGATAAAATATGTTATTGGATGATGTCTAAATTTTTTTTAAGACATTGGATATGAATTTTGATTTTTCAAAGGCAAAATAATTAGGTTATATATCTTTTAGAAATTTAAAAATAATCTTCTAACTTTTAATCAGAATTCAATTAATAATTAACGTGACAGGTCATACAATTAGCTTAAAACAAAAAAAAATTATAAAAGATTCTATATTTTGAGAGGTCAAAATTTTTTATCATTAAATTAATTTGAAATTTGTGTATTTTTAAAATAATCTAATTGTATAAAAATAGGTTGAATTTAACCAAAAAAAAAAACTAATTTTCTACTAAAACTCTGTTCGGCAAAATTATCTTATAAGTTAGGTGATAACTTATAAGCTAATTTTTAGCTTATAACTTATAGTTTATAAACTAACTTATTGAATTAAAAGTGTTCGGTAAAATTAACTGTTAAAATAATTGAAAAATATAAAATGACATAAAATATCAGATATTTTTTAATTTTAAAATAATATAAATAAATATATCATTTTGTTTTTAATTAAATAAATTTAAATTACTATATATATAAATAATATAATTTTACATATATAATATATTTATATATATTATTATATTTTATTATATATAATAAAATATATTTACATATTTTATTATATTTATATATTATATATATTTATATATAAGGGTATAATAAAAATAAAAGGTATAATGAATATTTTTATAAAATAACAAAGGTAAAAAAAGATAAAAAGTACATAAATTATAAGGTATAAGTTATTTAAATTAACTTATTAAAATAAGTTATAAATTACTAAAATAACTTCATTTATCAAACAATTTTAATGAGTATTTATAATTTATTTGACTATAATTTATAATTTATTTAATTAATTTATAAACTATAAGATCGTGAAATACAACTCAAATGATAATCTATTATTTGGAATCACACGATGGGTGTAAGCCCCACTTATAGGTGAGACCACACTTATTGTAAGGCTATAGCCGCTAGGCACACTGCCTGGCACATATGATAATCTTAGTTTAAATTTTAGTGACTAAAGGATTTACCTATTTTTAAAATTTTTTAATTACTAAATTGAGTCTGATTGGTAGATGACAACCTCCGGAAAAATTAAATATCTCAAAATACTTTAAAGTATTAAGTAACTGAGAGGATTGCCGCTTGCTAATATCTCCATCTCCGCAGTCAGAATCAAAGTCAGAATTCAGAAACAGCATCTTCGTGAGCTTCCATGGCCATGGAGGGTACTATGAGGTGCTCAGCCAACTACGTCCCTCTTACTCCCATCAGCTTCTTGGAGCGATCCGCCATAGTCTACAGAGACAAACTTTCTATTGTGTACGGTGACTTCAGCTTCACATGGAGACAGACCTTTGAACGATGCACTAAGCTTGCTTCTTCTATTGCGCAACTCGGTGTTTCTCGCGGCGATGTGGTCAGTTTCTCAATCCCTTCCTTGTTTCAATCCTCTTTTCCATTCGGAGTATTTTTCATTTCTGTTGGATTTAATCTTTGGTAGTCTGTAATTCTGAAAGTTTTTTATTTCTGGCTTCGGTCAGTTCGTCATCTAATGGTCTCTGGGGAAGATTTTGATGTTATTAATTTATTTCTTGAACGTTTGTTGCCATCGATTTAGTTCTAACTGAGTGATAGTTAAGATTAAAATTGATGACAATAAACTGTCAATGACTAAACATTAAGAACCAATATGGTTTATTCTAATCGATCAAAACCTCGTTTTGGTCCTCGCAGAAGTCTTTTTCACAGATTTTTAATTTTAATTTGGTGATTTAGTCCTAACTGAGTGATAGTTAAGATTAAAATTGATGACAATAAACTGTCAATGACTAAACATTAAGAACCAATATGGTTTATTCTAATCGATCAAAACCTCGTTTTGGTCCTCGCAGAAGTCTTTTTCACAGATTTTTAATTTTAATCTGATAAATTTTTATTTTCAATTTGGTCGATCAAAAAGTTTTCAATTTGGTAGACTCATTGATCAAAATGTTCTCAATTTGATCCCTGGTATATTTTTATTCTCAATTTACACCCTTACTAATTTAATCCTTCTTAATTTGATCCTTCATGCAGCTACATTTAATTTAACAAAGCTGCTGATTTGGCAATTAACTTGCTAATGCCGTATTATTATTATTATTATTTTTGGTGCTAATATGATGTATAGTGTTAAGGAATTTAACATCAATAGCATCCACATGGAGGGATCAAATTAAAAATAAAAATTTGTGAGGAACTAAATTAAAAAAAAAGACCTCTATAACAGACCAAAATGAGATTTTAGTCTATTCTAATCTGTATGAGAAAGAGTATAATACGGGTAAAGAGGTTGGCTGCAATGGTGAGCTAGCAGGAGGATAACAAATCTGTTATCAAATTCTGTTAAAGATTTCCTATAAACAGGAGAAGGCTATCGAAAATGTTGTAGCTAGTGTTCGTTCCTGACTCAGGATAGGAACACTATTTTTCTGTTTTCATTACTTTTCTCCTTCGCTGTTTCACTTCATTTTCCCTAATAAGATTGTGTTCATCCATCTTGTTTTCTTTTGATCCTAGTCCTTGAATTTGGTTTGTTCATCTTTGATGGCTAAGATGCTATCATCAAAAGATTATCCTCTTGTTCTTCGACTCTTCCTCTCACTAAAGCTGCTTTTAGGCAGTAAATATCATTTACAAGGAATAAAAGAGAGAGAAAAAAGAAGATCAAGCATATTCATAAACACTTTAATTTGTTCTGCATATTCACAATTTCTTTTCTCTAATGATATCAAATCTACTGATATATTTATTTAATCAAAATAATACCTCATGAGGTCTATTTTTTTTTTTTTTTAATTTTTTCCTTCGATCTATATGTCTAACCTGAAATGAATGACTGTGATTAAGAACATGAGCATCATGCTTCTGCCACAAACACAAGAGGATCCCGATTAATGAATTTCTCTCATATATCTTCATGTATTGATGCTGCAATTTTGTTTTTGTTCCTTCCCTTGATCTCGTTTGGTTGCACTAGAATGAGAATCTAACAAGTATCAAACAGGATACAGCTTCGCTTTCTAGGTATCAATGTTTTGTATACTAGAGTCGAATCAGTCCCTCAGGATTCTGCTGAATCCCTCTTGTTCATCATGCTTATGGAATTCTGTTTTTGATCAGGTTGCTGTAATTGCCCCAAATACTCCAGCTATGTATGAGCTTCATTTTGGTGTTCCAATGGCAGGGGCAGTTCTCTGCACTCTAAATACACGTCATGATTCAGCAATGGTATCGCTGTTATTAAAACATTCAGAGGCTAAAATTCTATTTGCAGATTGTCAAATGCTTGACATCGCTCAAGGAGCACTTGATCTCCTTTCTAAAACAACCACCACCAAGCTTCCTTGTTTGGTCTTAATTCCAGAGTGTGGGCACAACACATCCTCTTCTGGAATGTTGGAATATGAGCACCTCATAGCAAAAGGAAAGCTCGATTTTAAAGTGAGAAAACCCACAGATGAATGTGACCCAATCTCCCTCAATTACACTTCTGGAACTACATCGAGCCCCAAAGGCGTAATCTTCAGCCACAGAGGTGCATATCTTAATGCTCTGGCCACGGTTCTCCTCAACGAAATGAGGTGTATGCCGGTGTATTTATGGTGTGTTCCCATGTTTCATTGCAACGGATGGTGCCTCCCATGGGGCATTGCTGCTCAGGGTGGCACCAATGTCTGCCAACGTAGTGTAACTGCCCAGTCAATATTTGACAATATTTGTCGCCACAAGGTAACGCACACGGGCGGTGCACCGACGGTTTTAAACATGATAATAAATGCACCACCAGATGTCCGGAAGCCGCTTCCGGGGAAGGTAGCTGTGATGACAGGCGGCGCGCCACCGCCGGCGGAGGTCCTATTCAAAATGGAAGAACTAGGATTTAATGTCACACATTCTTATGGCTTGACAGAAACCTATGGTCCCGGAACAGTTTGTGTGTGGAATCCAGAATGGGACGCCTTGCCTAGAGACACACAAGCAAAAATCAAAGCCCGTCAAGGAGTCCACCATCTAGGCCTCGATGAAATGGATGTGAAAGATCCTGTCACTATGAAGAGTGTACCATGGGACGCAAAAACCATGGGTGAGGTTATGTTCAGAGGCAATACCGTGATGAACGGATATCTGAAGAATTTGGAAGCGACACGAGAGGCATTTAAAGGTGGATGGTTTAGAAGTGGTGACTTGGGAGTGAAGCATCCTGACGGATACATAGAACTCAAGGATCGGTCAAAGGATATAATCATCTCCGGGGGTGAAAACATAAGCTCGATAGAATTGGAAGGTGTGATTTTCCGTCATCCTGCAGTGTTTGATGCTGCTGTTGTGGGAAGACCAGATGATTACTGGGGAGAGACTCCATGTGCATTTGTGAAGTTGAAGGAAGGATATAAGGCCACAGAAGGGGAAATTATAGAGTTTTGTCGGAAACGTTTGCCTCATTATATGGCTCCTAGAACTGTGGTTTTTGAAGATTTGCCTAAGACATCTACGGGGAAGACGCAGAAGTATGTTCTCAAGGAAAAGGCCAAGGCGATGGGAAGTTTGTCTAGGAGGACCAGCCGCTTGTAAGGTGTCCTTTTTTTTTTTTGGTTCTTCTCATTTCAGTGAGATCTTTTTCACTATTATGTGCTATCATGTTGTGATTCTTATTTGTTACGTTGATTAATAAAAAGAGCAGAAATATTAGAGTAATTCTACTCTTTTGTCCCTGAAAGTGTACCTTAGTGATGCTCCTATTCTTTAAAGATGGTCGTTGATTACTTTAGCCCTTAAAATTTAAAATTGTTATACAAAATAGTTCTTCTATCCATCCTTGTCCTCACTACCATAGTTATTCAATGACATGGCCATTAACAGATGACATGGGGATGACGTGGCATCTAAGGACTATTTTGCTTGTTAATATGTCATGTTAAGTGGTGACGTGACATGTAGGGACTATTAGTTCCCTAAAACGAAATTTCTCCATAAACAATATGGTCCTTGAAAACCTTTTTTTTCAAAAAAATAATTTGGTCCCTAAAAGTTCCTTTACTGTAAAAAAAATAGTTCCTATAAGCTAAGTCATTGGCATGTCACCATCTAAAGTAGCACAATAGCAAACAAAACAGTTTCTAAATGCCATATTACTACTACATCATTGTCACATTAACACTTAATAACCACAACATCGAATAACTATTGTTGTGACAGAAGTGATGAATAAAGAGATTATTTTGTGTAACAATTTTTTAAGAACTAAAGTGTCATTGACCATGAAATAATTTTATTCTGAATTATTTGGTTCGTGACAAATATAACTCTACCTTTTTTAATTTGGATTTATTTTCTACATGAGCTAGTCTTTTTAAATGTGTATCTTGGTATATAAGATCTTCTGTTGAACAAAGTTGTATACATAATATACATAAATATACTCGTATCTTTAGTGTTTGTTGAAGTTATCTAATTTTTACGCTAATTGGATCAAATGAAAACGCTGAATGAGGAAGAACTTAACAAATTATATGTTTTAATATATCTTGGCCAATATATATATATGTATACGTCTTAATATATCTCTGATTTTTCAAAGGGGAAAAATCAAAATCTATTTCAATCATATTAGCCGGATAAAAATGTTTAAATAAATTATATATATAAATGCATTGAGTTAATAGGACATGGACACACAAATATATTTAAAGTTAATTTGATTAAATATTATATGTTATCGACATAACTAAAATAAAGTAAATGTATTTTTCTTAAAAATATTATCTTAATTAGACTATAAAGTGAGATAGGAATGTGCTAACAAATTCCCAATACAGATATGCAAAATTTACACGTTCCAATTCAAATATGAGGATAGATTAATGAGAGAATCAATCCGGAAAAGATGTTTGACTTATTTAAACTGTTAATTTTTTAAGATTAACAATTCAAATATTAAGACCTAATGTTTAAAAAAAAAAATAAGATTATCTTATTTTTTAGACTGTTCATCTTAGATATCAATGGACGTATAAAGTGGTTAAAATAGGACCCTACTATTTAATATATATATATATATATAACAAGATCTCTAGCCCTAGATAAACCAAACCCTAGGTAAACCAAACATCCTGTTAGGAACCTAGCGTCCAACAATGGATTTGTTTTGATATTAATGAACTTGGTTCAAGTACAACGAATTCTACGAGTAAAGTTTCAAGTACTAAATTAGACTTAAATTTATAGGTGTATAATTTTCAAATCAAAATATAATAAGTATACAGTCTTTAAAAATAACTATATATTTTTTATAATTTAACATTGCGTAATCAATTTATTCAAAAAAAAAACTTGTTGTACATATTTTGTTCTTAATTAAACAAATTTAATAATAAATATATAAGAAACTATTTAATCCTTTTCACTTATATATATTTTTTATATGAATCCTTTTCACTTATATTGATTCTGTGTTTAATTAATATTAATGACTCTTATGATTTTTACATTAATCTCATATGAGTGATTTAATATTAATGAGTATTAACTTGAGAAAATTTTTTATTTTAAAATTGTTAAAGTAAAGATTTAAGAATTCGGCAATTATATAAAACAGTTGATAAGGATAAATGGGGCCAAACATGAGATTGGAAGACAACAACTAGTAATTTATTTATGATGAATTTGTGAAAGTTTGACTTGTTAAGAGGTTGAGTTTTTTATCAGTAAATTATTTTAAAATTTATATAAATTATTTTTTATTTATAATACATACAGATTTTGAGATGATCTAATAATAGAAAATTTTAATATTTTAAAAAATTGAACTCTTTATTAAAGTTTGTCATTTATTTATGACCATCCCATATGATATAAACATAAGTCTAAAAGGAAAGCGTATCCCAAAACATAAGCCCTAGACTTATAACCCTTATCACTTTGGTGAGGTAGTAGCCTTCTCCCTTTGATGACTTCACTCATCTATCAGTATTCAATATAACATTCTTTTGAGTATGACACCTTAACCCAATCTATAGGTAACTCTTTTCGTATCTTGACTCTCAATAAAAATACTAATTTATATTAACATAAGCCCAAAAAAAGAACTCATCTTAAAAGAGTAATATATTAAGTGAAAGAACTTCCTAAACTTATAAATCCTACCACTTTAATGAACCTCTCCGATGTGAGACTCATAACATCATCCCTACCTAAAGCCATGTTGGCACGAAGTTATTGTGTTTATTTTATTGGGAAATGTATAGTCGAAAACATGAAGGACAAGACAAAGCGGGGTTGCTTACTCCATTCCATGTCTCTAACGTTTAACAAATGTGAGGATGTGAATCAAAGTCCAAAAAAAAGCAAGGTGGAAAGTAACGAAATGTGAATCACAGCAGTATTTCAAGACAAAGTTTACAGGTAATTTAACTTTTTGAGAGGTTAGATTACTTTATGATTTATGTGTATTTATAGGTAATTCAACTTTTTGAACCATTAGATTATCTTACATTATGTGTATAGTGAAGAAATCTTTTATAGAAAGTTTAAAATAATTTGATAATTACAAAATTAACCTCTCAAAAAATTATAAACATTTTTATATTTTTCTTTATGTATTTAAGACTAACTGCTCAAATGTACAGGCTCTCTTTTAAGAAAGTACGGCCCAAAATAATTATAATGTTAGAGGTTAACAGGTAAGAAAAGGAGTACATACTCAGCAATCATTGGCTTTCCGCTTCACTCCTGGGGATATTTCCCCCGAGATCCCTTTAACAAATAGTAAAGTGATTTTAAAGAAAAAAAATTGACCAATTTTTTTTATTTGTTAAATATGTAGATTTAATAGATGAGAATCCTCCGACACTCTAACAGTTGAAAGGATCTTCATTCCAATAATTATAGAGGAATGTTCTATTAATTAACCTTGAAAGAAAACTTTAAATAATAACAACTACGTGTGTTAATCTAATTAAGTCTATTTTTTTTAAAAGATATTTTTTATTAAAAATAATTCTATATGAAGTTGTGTTGAACACGTCTTTTAATAAAAATTTTAATTTAAATTTACTACTTTACAAAAAACTACCTCTTTTAACAATACTCAATTATAATTGATAACTTAACTCAACTAATCAAATACTTGGATTGTGTTAGTCTTTGAGTTATTTTTGTAATTATTTTTTTAAAAAAATAGATATTGTGATTCACATCGTGAAATTTCTTTTGTAATTATTTCTTTACTTTACAAAATTAGTTCAAGCCTGCTTTTCGCAGGATTTGAATTTAATGTATATTTGAATACAGTATGGGAATGAAATCCCTCTAGAGTTGCTATTCTTCCCGGTTTTCCGTGGGAACAATCCAAACATGACTCTAATATATATATATATATATATATATATATTTATCATAGTCGTTTTCTTAGATTAAACGATATAGGTCAAAGAAAAAACATATTTTATGAGATTTCAGTTTTTTATTTTTAAAATTTTTATTTAAATTATCTAATTTAAAATGAACGATTATGATAAGAATATAAGAATTTTATTCTCGCTACAAACACGAAAGAATTTATTTTCGTCCTCCGTTTAACAAAAAATTTGTTTGGACAGGATCTTCAATTCCCTCATTTAAGTAAAGTGTTATTTCTTGGACAATTGTGCGTTTAGAATAAATTATTTTGAATTTATTTAGCTTATCTTATGGTATAAGCGGTTATATATTTGGTTAGAAAAGCTTACAAAAATAACTTATAACATACCCATAAAATTGTTTTCAATTTATTTTCATAAGCTTTTCAGAATAGTTTATGACAATAAGTTGAAAACAACTTATGTAAAGTTTGTCCTTATAAACTTTTCAATTGTAAAAATAATTTATATGATAAAAGTTTAAATAATTTATTTGAAGAAATCTATTTTAATATATTCAAGTGCACATTCTAGTACATATTGATCTAGCAGAAATATGTAAACGGGAAAATGTATGCATGTTTTTTAAAAAATTGTTAATTATTTGCCACGGTTTAAATCGTGGCAAACAAACACTTAATTTCTATTTTTTAAAAAAAACTTAATTGTTCGCCACGGTTTAAACCGTGGCTGACAAACATTTAATTTTTTTTTAAAAAAATTGCAAAGTAATAAACAATTTAATTTATTTTTTAAAAAAATAATAAATAATTTATTAGCCACGGGTACAATCGTGGCTAATAATTGTCAAAATATATTTTTGGGAGACAAACTTATATTGTTTGCCACAGTTTTAGCCGTGGCTATGTCAGTATACCCACGGTTATAACCGTGGCAAATATATGTTACCACGGTTTCAAAAATCGTAACTAATGAAAAAAACATGCTCAATTTTGCCACAGAGCGTGCAACCGTGGTAACAATGATTTAGTCACGGTTTTTAGATATTTAGCCACGGTTTAAACCGTGGCTAATAACAATTTTTTTTGTAATGATCTTAATATTAACGTTACAGCTTGGTCATCCCTGTTTCCAACTAATTTTCTCATGAGGTATTCAATGTGATTTCTTATTAAATATATTATGTGTCCGTGATAAGGAAGATCAAAATACTCATACTTGAAGAGAACTTGTAAAATTTATTTTATTGGGAAATGCATAGTCGAAACCGTGAAGCACAAGATAAAATGGGTTTGCTTGCTCCATTCAATGTCTCTACTGTTTAATAATCGTGAGGATGTGAATGAAACTATAAAAAAAAGAAGCAAGATGAAAAGTAACAAAACGTGAATCACAACAGTGTAAGTAGAAATTTCAAGACAAAGTTTACATGTAATTTAACATTTTGAAAGGTTAGATTATCTTATGATTTATGTGTTTTTATATGTAATTCAAATTTTTGAGCATATTATCTTATAATATGTGTATAGTGAAGAAATATTCTATACAAGTTTAAAATAATTAAAAAATTAACTTCTGAAAAAATTTAATTTTTCATTAACTTATTATTATATGCAATTTTTAGTTTTTAGTTTTTACTATCTATTATAGAATCTGAAAGACATTTTTTTTTTCTGTTCAATACTTTTTTTTTAATATTATCCATGTCCTTCTTTTAAGAAAAGAAAAATTACATACATGTATTAACTTTTGTGGTGGAGAGGAGGGTGGGAGTGTACGCATCGGTCGCCCCTTTGGAGGGTAATATGAGTATATAATGTGGTGCTCTTTTAAAGGACGCCACAACTACATGGTTAAAAGGTATAACATGTGTCCTGTTTATATTGGCCTGTAATCTCAACAGGTCAAAAAAGAAAGGACATATTTTTTCACCCTTAACATTATCTTTCCCTTCTTTCTCATTTGTAGGTTTTATCAATTTCTTCATTCTTCACCTTCTTCTACAACCTTCTTAAACTCTTCCTTCTTCATTTCCCTTTCAACTAGTCCCCACCCCACAAGGTAATTTTTCAGTCGCTATTATTTTAGGCAAAAGTAATGTTATTTTTTCTTAGTTTTTGTTAAATATTTTGTTTCATTTCATTGTTATTGGTTTAAGAGTATTTTACATTTTCTTGTCTCCTGACTCAACTATGTCATCTTCAACAATTTTTTGAGATATGTAATTTCTTTCATTTTCTTATTTGTTCTATAAAAATATTTTTTCCTATAAAAATTTTAGGTGTTGTTAATTTTAAATAATTATTTTTGGAATAATTAGATTATTTAAAATTATTGGTATATTTGGATAAAATTTTAGAAGTGTTTAATTTAATTAATTTTTAATTTTAGTTTTTTTGTTTCTTTAAATAGTTTTCCAATTTAAAATACATATTAATTTTTTTAATATAGTCTTAGAATGTAGGTTGCCATTTTGAAAAAGAAAAAAAAAGAATTCTATAACTAATAATATTTAACCCTTTTCTCTCTGAGTTTAAGTTGATGTTAGATAATATTTTATGTGTTTCATAAAAAAATGTAAATTAGCTTTTTAGTTATTATGAGTAATGATTAATCAATTTTATCTTTAATTCATGTTAAATTTAGATGATGACTTGGTTTAGTGATATTTGTTTTTTAAATAATTATTTAATTAATTTGAATAAATTTAATTTAAATTAGTATAAAATAATAAATTAATTGTAGATGATTAGTTAGTTGTGATTCAATATTTTGATACTTAACGATATTAAGATTATACTTAGAATTTGGTTTGAATAATTAATTAATTAAAGTAATTAAATAATTTATTATTTAGACTGACATTATCTAACAATTAAGTTTGCTAACCATTTTTTCTCTCTAACTTTTGTTAATTTTGACATCTGCATTGACGTCATATCTAATTGATATGAATTTTAATATTGAATTGAAAAATTATTTGAAAAAAATTAAATTATTCATGCTTTGCATAGAGGATAACATGGCACAAAATGTGAGAGCTCTACTTCCTAACCCTAGCCTAGAAGATCCATCAATATTGCACTTGCTAAATAACCACATTTTTTAGGTTGTGTGTGAGGGAGAGGTAAATTAGCACAAAATAATAAGTTCGTTTATTTTTTTTACTATAATAACACTAAGCTAATTAACATTGTGCGTGATAGGTTAATTGCGTCTTCAGTAAAGTGTGGCATTGCTATATACTTACACAGAGTTTTTACCCTCCATAGTCCATTGTTCCTTATATTCAGTAGGCTGGATTCTGAGGCCTCAGATGAAAATTTTTGAAGTTGACTATATGTAACATCCCAAAAAATTGTGGAATAAATATTTAATATTTTTTTTATTTTTTTTGGGACTCTAGAAATCTCTTGAATGTCCTTGATGAATCTAGATTGTTCTAGAGGAATCTTGTATGTTCTAGAGATATCTTGTATATTCTTGAATTTCCTAGATAAGTGTAGAATGTTGTAGAATGGTATAGATAATTCTAGAAAATTCCAGGTTAGTTATGTTCTAGAGATATCGTGTATATTCTTGAATTTCCTAAATAAGTGTAGAATGTTGTAGAATAGTATAGATAATTCTAGAAAATTCCAGGTTAGTTATGTTCTAGAGATATCTTGTATATTCTTGAATTTCCTAGATAAGTGTAGAATGTTGTAGAATGGTATAGATAATTCTAGAAAATTTCAGGTTAGTTATGTTCTAGAGATATCTTGTATATTCTTGAATTTCCTTGATAAGTGTAGAATGTTGTAGAATAGTATAGATAATTCTAGAGAATTCTAGGTTAGTCTAGGTTTATCTTGAGTTATCTTGAGTTTTCTAAACAATTGTAGTATAGATAATTCTAGAGAATTTTAGGTTAGTCTAGGATTATCTTGAGTTATCTTGAGTTTTCTAAACAATTGTAGTATAGATAATTCTAGATAATTCTAGGTTAGTCTAGGATTATCTTGAATTATCTTGAGTTTTCTAAACATTTCTAGTATAGATAATTCTAGACAATTCTAGGTTAGTCTAGTATCTTGAGTTTTCTAAACATTTCTAGGCTTTAGAGAGATGTTGCCTCCCATTCTTAGCTATAAATATCAATATCTTCCTCCCCTTTCCTTGCATCATTCACAGCCGAGAGAGAGTGAGAAAAAGAGTGTCATATCCCAAAAATTGAGCATGTGAAAAGATACTACTCATTTGATATAATTCTCAAACATACGTTATATACATATATTCTGTAAGGTTTTACATTCAACCTTAATCATTCATTCCACACTACAGAATTATATTCATCTGATAAGCAAATATAGACATACATAGTCTAATATTTCTATCTCATCGCAAGCCTAGGAGACCTATAGAAAATACAGAGCTTTTCTAATATCCACATTAATAAGTACTGGTGTCCCACCAGACAGAAATAGAGAATAAACCCAAGGGGCTTCTAATCTTCAAACGGATACTCTTGTTCTTTATTTTCTGTATCTGAAAAAAAAATAATCATAGGGAGTGTGAGTTTATTTAAAAACTCAGTAAGTAAATAACTGTACTATATAAAATATCAAAAGTACAAATACCACATTTACTCATATAATTAATTATCTTATACATCGAGTAGTATGGGACTCTAACCCTTTCAAACTCATGAAGAAGATTTCATAGATATACACCGAGTAGTATGGGACTCTAACCCTTTCAAACTCGTGAATAAGATCTCATAGGTATACGCCGAGTAGTATGGGACTTTAACCCTTTCAACTCGTGTATAGGTTTCATAGATATGCACTGAGTAGTATGGGACTTTAACCCTTTCAAACTCATGTATAAGATTTCTTAGATATACACCGAGTAGTATGGGACTTTAACCCTTTCACACTCGTGTATTAGATCCCGTAGATCTTTACTCATTAATAAAATAGTGAGAATTCATCACATAGTACAATTGTCATGAGATAAATAATTTCTTCATACTCTTATTTCTACTGATCATCATATACTCCCATATGAAAAATTAATTGCTTATTATCCAAATAATATTGTAAATGGGACTTATATTGTACTTTGACTAGTAATATCAAATTAGCTGAGCAAGGTTATTCACTCACCTTGATTTTTGTCCAAGTTTACCTTGTTCCACACTAGAATTTGTGTAGGAAAATTTCCTAGTAAAATATATTACAAGGAATCATAAGAAAGGAAACAAAATCACGAAAATACGTAAAATTTTCTGACTGCTACAGTAACGGTTTGCTACAGTAATGGTTCGCTACAGTGCCGATTTGCTACAGTAACGTTGACTACTACAGTTCCGTTGACTGCCGACACTACAGTAACTGCTACAGTACCCGAAGAAAATTTTCCAGATTTTTTCCCGAAATTTCTGGTCGCTACAGTAACTCGAAGAAAAATTTCAGATTTTCAGTTGCTACAGTACTTCGAATTTTGCAGAAAATCTTTCAAAAAAATTCATCCTTTCCTTTCTTTTGATTCAAAACCAGAATCTCAACTCTTTTAACCGATTATAACTCAAATATAACTTCTAAAACAACTGAGATTCATGAATTATCATCAAAATCTTCAAGAACAAAACCTCCTCTGATCTTGTATATAAACTGAAATTTAAGGAAAATAATCGGATTAAAGCTTACCTTTGATCCTTACAAAGCTTTTGAACCGAACAAATAATCAGAAATTCTGAAGATCAAGGAAATGATTTGAGAAGAAAATGAAGAACTGAGAGAGAAATCTTTTCTGCTTCCTTCGGCTGAGTGAAAAAATGAGGGTTACTATTGAAACTTTATATTAAATATTTCTAATGGGTTATTCAATAACCCATGGGTATCCATAACCCAACATCCAAACCCATCCAGTCAATTTACAATAAATGGATTAATTGACCATTCTGAAACCACTTTTCCATGAATTTCACCATTCTTAGAATATATCCCTCATTGTGTAAATATTTAGTCCAGTCATTTAACTCAATTTTCATAAATAATATTCAAAGAGAACAATTAAATATGAAAATTAAAAATGACCAAAATCAATAACTAAAGTAACGTTGTAGAATTCTAAAATACTTTTAAGCGAATTATATTCTGAAATTAACGGGTATTACATTCTACCCCCTTAAAAGAATTCGGTCCTCCGAATTAAAATCGTACCTCAAGTTTCAAATAAATGTGGATAGTTTTTCCACATCTCATCTTCTGCCTCCCACGTAGCTTCCTCGCGAGAATGATTTCTCCAAAGAACCTTGACAGTAGGAATTTCTTTGGTACGCAATTTCTTGACTTTTCTATCAATGATAGCTACTGGTACCTCTTCGTAGGTGAGAGTTTCATCAAAATGAACTTCTTGGGGTTGAATGACATGAGAAGGATCAGGAAGATACTTCCGTAGCATGGACACATGAAATATTGGATGAACTCCCTCTAGGTTGGAAGGTAGGTCTAGGCGATATGCCACATTACCCACTCTGTCTACAACCTCATATGGGCCAACATACCTCGGACTAAGCTTGCCTTTCTTCCCGAATCTCATTACTCCTTTCATAGGTGAGATTCGTAAGAAAACCATATCACCTATTGCAAATTCAAGGTCACGTCGTCGGTTGTCCGCATAAGACTTCTGTCTACTCTGAGCAGTTAACAACTTCTCTCTGATCAGTTTAACTTTATTTATATCTTCCTGTATCATCTCAGGTCCAAATATTTTGGTTTCACCAAGTTCAAACCAACCTATAGGAGATCGACATCGTCTCCCATACAAAGCCTCAAAAGGTGCCATCTGAATACTGGCTTGGTAACTGTTATTATAAGCAAATTCAATAAGAGACAAATGATCTTCCCAACTTCCACTGAAATCCATCACAAAGCTCTTAGCATATCCTCTAAAGTTTGAATTGTCTTTTCGGACTGTCCATCAGTCTGAGGATGGAATGCTGTGCTAAGATTCACTTTGGTACCCAAAGCCTCTTGAAAGACTTTCCAGAACCGAGAAGTAAACTGAGGTCCCCGGTCTGATATAATGGATATTGGTACACCATGAAGTTTCACTATTTCTTTAACATAAATTCGAGCAAGTTTTGCTACACTGAAAGTGGTATGAACAGGAAGAAAATGTGCTGACTTAGTAAGTCGATCCACTATGACCCATATTGAGTCATTTCCTTTTGTTGACCGAGGTAAACCTACTACAAAATCCATAGTGATCCTTTCCCACTTCCATTCGGGAATATCTAGTTTTTGCATCAATCCAGATGGTCGTCGATGTTCAGCTTTAACTTGCTGACAAGTCAAACATCGAGCTACAAAGTCAGTCACGTCTCGCTTCATGCCCTCCCACCAGTAAACTTGTTTCAAGTCCTGATACATTTTCACAGCACCAGGATGTACAACGTAGGGCGAACCATGAGCTTCCATTAAGATTTCATGTTTCAAAGATTCAATGTTGGGGACACAGAGTCTCCCATTAAACCATAAGACTCCTTCTTCATCTACCAAGAAACTTGGTGCTAGACCTTGCCTTGCCTTATCTCTGATTTTGACCATATCAATGTCATTTTCTAAAGTTGCTTTTACTTTTTCTACAAGGGATGATCTAACTGTTAAATGAGCCAGAAATGTACCTGACTCAGTGATCTCGAAGAATACTCCATCAGCTTCCAACTCTTGTAGTTCATGTATTAGAGACCTCCTTATAGTGGCAATGTGAGCTAAACTTCCCATAGACTTTCGACTTAGAGCATCAGCCACTACATTTGCTTTACCTGGATGGTAAAGGATGGTACAATCATAATCTTTCAGAAGTTCCATCCACCTTCGTTGCCTTAGATTGAGATCTCTCTGCTCAAAAATGTACTTAAGGCTTTTGTGATATGTAAAAATTTTACAAGTTTCCCCATACAAGTAATGTCTCCATATCTTTAGGGCAAACACTACAGCTGCCATTTCCAAATCATGAGTGGGGTAATTCAATTCATGCTTTTTAAGTTGACGTGAGCCATAAGCTATGACTTTACCATGTTGCATCAACACACATCCTAAGCCTATCTTTGAGGCATCACAGAATACAGAGTAACCCCCTGGTCCTGATGGTAGGATTAAGACTGGTGCAGAAGTTAAACACTCTTTCAATTGGGTGAAACTTTGCTCACATGAATCATCCCAAATGTATTTAACATTCTTTCGGGTTAACTTATTTAATGGGAGAGCCGTCTTAGAGAAATCTTTGACAAAGCGACGGTAATACCCTGCTAAGCCAAGAAAACTACGTACTTCAGACACAGTTGTTGGTCTAGGCCACTGTTTAACTGCTTCAATTTTACTTGGATCTACATGAATACCTTCTTGGGAAATAACATGTCCCAAAAATGTTACATGACTCATCCAGAATTCACATTTTGAGAGCTTTGCGTACAACTGATGCTCTCTCAAAGTCTGAAGCACTATTCTCAAATGTTCAGTATGTTCTTCATGACTCTTTGAATATACCAAAATATCATCAATAAACACAATTACAAACTTATCAAGGAATGATTTGAACACTCTGTTCATTAAATCCATAAATGCTGCTGGTGCATTTGTCAACCCAAAAGACATCACAAGAAACTCATAATGTCCATACCGTGTACGAAAAGCAGTCTTAGGTATATCATCACTCTTAATTCGTAACTGATGATATCCAGACCTTAGATCAATCTTTGAGAAGTATTTTGCTCCTTGAAGCTGATCAAACAAATCATCTATCCTTGGTAAAGGATACTTATTCTTCACTGTGACTTTATTCAGCTGACGATAATCTATACATAATCTCATAGAACCATCTTTCTTTTTCACAAAAAGAACAGGAGCACCCCAAGGTGAAAAACTTGGGCGAATGAACCCTTTGTTTAACAAATCTTCCAATTGTTCTTTGAGTTCTTTTAGCTCAATAGGAGCCATACGATAAGGTGGAATAGAAATTGGTCTTGTGTCTGGGACCAAATCAATACTGAACTCAATATCTCTTTCTGGCGGTAATCCAGGTAAATCTTCTAGGAACACATCTGGGAATTCATTAACCACATGAATGTCTTCTAACTTCTGTTCTTTCTTTTCTAAATCTTTGATAAAAGCTAGAAATCCCTGACATCCCTTTCGCAACATACGCTGGGCACTTAACATAGATATCATGTTGCAAGGTACATCACCTCGATCTCCTTGAAACACAAAATTACTCCTCCCCGGCATATTAAAGGAAATAACTTTGTCACGACAATTTATAGTAGCATGACAAGAAGATAACCAATCCATCCCTAAAATCACATCAAAATCTAACATATTGAGAACCATAAGATCTATCTCAGTTTCCATGCCTCCAACGATTATTTTACAAGAACGATAACATGTTTTAACCATCAAAGTCTCTCTCATCGGTGTGGAAACCAAGAATGGTTCTTTAAGAATAATCGAATCAAATGCAAATCTCTTGGCAAATAGGGGCGACACATATGAGTGAGTAGAACCGGGGTGAAACAAAATACATGCAGCAAAAGTATTAACAGATAATATACCTGTAACTACAGCATTGGATGTTTGAGCATCCTGTCGGGTTAGAGCATATACTCTTGCATTTCCTCTGCCAGCAGCTTGTTTTCCACGGTCACCTTGGCCTCTTCCAGAACCTCTTCCCATACTACCCCCTATTGAAGGGGTTGGTGTTTGAGTAATAGATTGTGGTCGAGGTGGCAAAGTAGACCCTTGACCTGGTCTTGTCATGAGCTGAGGGCACTCCCTTATAAAATGTCCTTTTTGTCCACAGTGAAAACAGCCTGTACCAACAGTGTTTAACCTGCATTCTCCGAAGTGAAACTTTCCACATTCAGGACATTGAGGTTTTTCCCTTCTACCTTGAGTACCTCCTCTACTAGAAGAGCTAAAACCACCCCTGCTCTCTGAACGAGGCTTAGCCACACTGGCTGTAGAATAAGTTGACTTAGTAGGAGTGGCTGGAGCATTTTGTGACGCAGTAAAGGGTTTCAAAGTTCCTGAGTCTTCCCCTTGATCAAAAGATCTTCTATATCTAGCTTTCTTCTTTTGACGATATTCTTCTTTATTCTTTGACCTCTTTTCCATTCTTCGGGCCACATCAACAGCCTCTGAGTACGAAGAGTAATCGTTCATATTAGAACCCACTTGATCATATAAGGCATCACGAAGCCCTTCCACAAACTTTTCTATTTTCTTCCTTTCAGAAGGAATGATTTCAGGGGCATATTCAGATAATTTAACAAACTGAGCTGAATATTCATCAACAGTCATGGTTCCCTGCCGTAGATACAGAAAATCTCTGGCCCTGGATGATCGTTCACTTGCCGGAAGAAATTCATCCATAACCAATCTGTAAAATTCTGTCCACATAACTGGCGGTGCGCCTTGAATTCTAGCTTTCTTCCAGTTCCTCCACCATTTACCAGCCCTACCTTTTAACTGAAAGGAAGTGAATTCTACCTTTTGAGTAGGAGAACACCCTATAGCATCACAGATTGCTTCACAATCTTCAAGGAAACATTGTGGGTCCTCTTTGGGATCTTCCCCTGAAAAAGTAGGAGGCCTCATTTTCTGGAATTCAGACATTCTTACCTCTCTTACATTAACTCCTCCCGCTAACGGAACTGGTGGTACATTTTCAGCTTCAACAATAGGAGGATCCACTGGCAGGTTAGCTTGTGCAGCTCGACCTCTCATTTCAGCCTCAAATCGGTCAAATCGTTCATTCATCAAATGAATCACATGTGCAATAGTTGCATTACCGACGTGAGCATCAGGTTCGACTCTTCTTGCTTGCTCACTAGATGCGCCCTCAGTACTTTGAGCATGTAAACTATCACCACGGTTAGGATCATCTTACACATGTACTGGTGGATTTATGGCCCTCCTTGGACCCATATGCTCATTATTATTAGAAGATCCTTCTGACATTGATCTGTCACAGATCTACACACATAACAAACAATTTTCAGACATAAACAAAATATCACTTACTAGCCCCACTGAGAAGTTATCTATAAAATGACGTTATACTCTACAAGGTCTTTTATGGAACCTAATCCTATGGTCATGCCGCGGCTCACGACAATAGGGAAGGGCCCACAAAGATCACTTTGCTCTGTACTCTATAGGGGACCTATAAAACCTTTCCTCTGATACCAAATTTGTCACATCCCAAAAATTGAGCATGTGAAAAGATACTACTCATTTGATATAATTCTTAAACATACGTTATATACATATATTCTGTAAGGTTTTACATTCAACCTTAATCATTCATTCCACACTACAGAATTATATTCATCTGATAAGCAAATATAGACATACATAGTCTAATATTTCTATCTCATCGCAAGCCTAGGAGACCTATAGAAAATACAGAGCTTTTCTAATATCCACATTAATAAGTACTGGTGTCCCACCAGACAGAAATAGAGAATAAACCCAAGGGGCTTCTAATCTTCAAACGGATACTCTTGTTCTTTATTTTCTGTATCTGAAAAAAAAATAATCATAGGGAGTGTGAGTTTATTTAAAAACTCAGTAAGTAAATAACTGTACTATATAAAATATCAAAAGTACAAATACCACATTTACTCATATAATTAATTATCTTATACATCGAGTAGTATGGGACTCTAACCCTTTCAAACTCATGAATAAGATTTCATAGATATACACCGAGTAGTATGGAACTCTAACCCTTTCAAACTCGTGAATAAGATCTCATAGGTATACGCCGAGTAGTATGGGACTTTAACCCTTTCAACTCGTGTATAGGTTTCATAGATATGCACTGAGTAGTATGGGACTTTAACCCTTTCAAACTCGTGTATAAGATTTCTTAGATATACACCGAGTAGTATGGGACTTTAACCCTTTCACACTCGTGTATTAGATCCCGTAGATCTTTACTCATTAATAAAATAGTGAGAATTCATCACATAGTACAATTGTCATGAGATAAATAATTTCTTCATACTCTTATTTCTACTGATCATCATATACTCCCATATGAAAAATTAATTGCTTATTATCCAAATAATATTGTAAATGGGACTTATATTGTACTTTGACTAGTAATATCAAATTAGCTGAGCAAGGTTATTCACTCACCTTGATTTTTGTCCAAGTTTACCTTGTTCCACACTAGAATTTGTGTAGGAAAATTTCCTAGTAAAATATATTACAAGGAATCATAAGAAAGGAAACAAAATCACGAAAATACGTAAAATTTTCTGACTGCTACAGTAACGGTTTACTACAGTAACGGTTTGCTATAGTGTCGGTTCGCTACAGTAACGGTTCGCTACAGTGCTGATTCGCTACAGTAACGTTGACTGCTACAGTACCATTGACTGCCGACACTACAGTAACTGCTATAGTACCCGAAGAAAATTTTCCAGATTTTTTCCCGAAATTTCTGGTCGCTACAGTAACTCGAAGAAAAATTTCAGATTTTCAGTTGCTACATTACTTCGAATTTTGCAGAAAATCTTTCAAAAAAATTCATCCTTTCCTTTCTTTTGATTCAAAACCAGAATCTCAACTCTTTTAACCGATTATAACTCAAATATAACTTCTAAAACAACTGAGATTCATGAATTATCATCAAAATCTTCAAGAACAAAACCTCCTCTGATCTTGTATATAAACTGAAATTTAAGGAAAATAATCGGATTAAAGCTTACCTTTGATCCTTACAAAGCTTTTGAACCGAACAAATAATCAGAAATTCTGAAGATCAAGGAAATGATTTGAGAAGAAAATGAAGAACTGAGAGAGAAATCTTTTCTGCTTCCTTCGGCTGAGTGAAAAAATGAGGGTTACTATTGAAACTTTATATTAAATATTTCTAATGGGTTATTCAATAACCCATGGGTATCCATAACCCAACATCCAAACCCATCCAGTCAATTTACAATAAATGGATTAATTGACCATTCTGAAACCACTTTTCCATGAATTTCACCATTCTTAGAATATATCCCTCATTGTGCAAATATTTAGTCCAGTCATTTAACTCAATTTTCATAAATAATATTCAAAGAGAACAATTAAATATGAAAATTAAAAATGACCAAAATCAATAACTAAAGTAACGTTGTAGAATTCTAAAATACTCTTAAGCGAATTATATTCTGAAATTAACGGGTATTACAAAGAGAGTACAGCAGCTTGGACAGTAGCAGAAAAATATTCTCTGTTTTTCAACCATAAAATAGAGATTTTTGGAAAAAGCAAATAGCAACGTTAAACTCGATTTTTCTGAGCTACTTTGAGGAGATTCTTCTATTACTAACCCACACAAGTGTTAAGGGAGAAGTGGCAGTGAATAGGTCAAAAATCGTGAAACGAATTTCAAGACAGATTGAATAGCTATTTGAGCTAAAAAGTCAAACTACAAATTACAGGTAACTTAGCAATTCATAAAAGCTTGTTTTACTACTTGAATATTTTATGTCCATGAAGTTTTATTTAAAGTGAAATATGTTTTTCATGATGAAATTAGCATGATATCAGCTTGGAAGTTTACTTCCATGTTCAGCTTGGGAGTTCTGCTTCCATGTCAGCTTGGAAATTCTATTTCCATGTCAGCTTGGAAATTATATTTCCATGTTTTAGCTTGGAATTTTTCTAGCTTGAGTTAAAGGACTGCAGTAGCCTTTTTCTCATGTTTAGCTTGGAAAAATAGTTCTGCAGACTATCTTTTCCATGTTGTTGAGTGTGCCACCAACTATTCTTGATTCCATGATTTATTTATATATCAGCTTGCTAATTTTTCATCAACTTATTGTACTGAATTGAGAATTTAGTAGTTTATCATTTCACAAAAGCTTATTTTAACTACTTGTAGCGTAGCTTAGCAATTCATAAAAGCTTGTTTTACTACTTGAATATTTTGTCCATGAAGTTTTATTTAAAGAGAAATATGTTTTTCATGATGAAATTAGCATGATATCAGCTTGGAAGTTTACTTCCATGTTTAGCTTGGGAGTTCTGCTTCCATGTCAGCTTAGGAGTTCTGCTTCCATGTCAGCTTGGAAATTCTATTTCCATGTCAGCTTGGAAATTATATTTCCATGTTTTAGCTTGGAATCTTTCTAGCTTGAGTTAAAGGACTGTAGTAGCCTTTCTCTCATGTTCAGCTTGGAAAAAGTAGTTCTGCAGACTATCTTTTCCATGTCGTTGAGTGTGCCACCAACTATTCTTGATTCCATGGTTTATTTATATATCAGCTTGCTAATTTTTCATCAGCCTATTACACTGAATTGAGAATTTATATTACATGGACTGATTTTTATGATATAAGTGTTTTTATGACTGAAATGGTTTTTTTTAAAATGTTTATAAAATTATGCTAGCTACTGAGATACCCTTATCTCACTTTTTTGTGCTTCTCCAACTGACCATTTCACCGATGAAAAAAAAACAAAACGAATGAAAAAAAAAATTTCAGATTTTAGTATAGTAAAATAAGGACGTTACACTATACGCTAATATCTACACTAATCAAGCATTGGAGGCCCAAGACACATATATTTCATATGTCAGTTGGTAAGTGCTATAACTCTTCAAATGAAACACATGTATGATGAAACACATGTATCAAGTCGGAGTCTGGCCACTAAAAAAATAGTGAAATAGTGGCAATTGTTTAGTAGAGCTTTGAAACAATCGCCACTAAATACAAAAAAAAATGTGGCGATTTAAGCAAATGCCACTATCTATATAGTTGTGTTTCTTATAAAATACCATTATATAGTGACATTTTAAGCTAAAACACCACTATGTAGTGGCGTGTTCCATAAAACGCTACCACGTAGTGGCATCTAGAACTAAACGCCACTATGCCAAAACACCACTATAGTAGCGTTTCTACTACAAATGCCACTAAATAATGGCGTTTTACTTAAAAAATCGCCACTAAGCTCCCAATTTAATCCCCAATTTATTTTACTCATTCGCTCCGCCATCGATGATTGTATTTTTTTTTTGCTATTTTTGTTACCACTATCCACTCCCTCGGTTGATAGACACCATTCTCTCACCAGTGAGTTGTCTTTCCTCGTTGGTCACCATACATACATGCATATTGAATATGTTAGTGGAATAGCGTGCTGTCATCCTTCTTTCTCCAATATATATTAGAACTTCGAAATCACTAGTTGTTATTTAATGATATGTTGCAAGGCTTTAAGGTCTTAGTATTGGTACTTCGATCCCTTAACTTATTATGCTCTTCATCATTTGAGCAATTAAGTTTATATCTCAATTACAAAAATTAGATAAAGTGGACTGATTATAACAATTTTCATCTAGAAGTTCAAATGCACATGATATATCTAGATATATAGCCTATTTTTGCTAAAGAAATGAGAAAAAAAATTAATTAAAAAGTAAATTTAAGGTAGTTAAATGCCACTATATAGTAGCGTTTTGTGCAAACAAATGCCACTAACCCTTTTAGTTAACCCTAGTCAGTTTTTAAATCCCCATTCACCCATTTTAAAAGTTGTTGTTGCCCTCATCTCGATATCGTCCATGGTGCTCTCCATTGTCCACACTTTATTGTTGCCATCGTCCACTAGTGCTCTTTGTGGTCCACTTGTCGTCTCGCTCGTCACTATCATCTCGATAATCGTAGTTGGTGCCTTAATTACCATAATTCCCTAAATTTTGGCACCACAATTTCATGCAAAGACATACACAAATCAAAGGCCCCTAGGACATGGATATTATAGACTTCACTTTAAGAAAATTCAGTCCCAGAATTTCTTACCTTAAGAATTGAACAGGTAGGGATACACTAACCTCATAGCTTCCTTGGGTTCCCATGTGGCCTCCTCATGGGAATGATTTAGCCACAAAAACTTCACGAAAGATATCTCCTTAGATCTAAGCTTCTTTACTTACGGATCCAAAATGGCCACCGAAAACTCCTTATAAGATAGATTCTTACTTAGCTGGACCACTTGAGGTTGGACAACGTGAGATGGGTCATGAAGATATTTCCTCAACATTGAAATGTGGAAAATCAGGTGTACGCCTTCTATATCTGTCGACAAAATAGTTCTTTTATCCATCCTTGTCCTCACTACCATAGTTATTCAATGACATGGCCATTAACAGATGACGTGGGGATGACGTGGCATCTAAGGACTATTTTGCTTGTTAATATGTCATGTTAAGTGGTGACGTGACATGTAGGGACTATTAGTTCCCTAAAAAGAAATTTCTCCATAAACAATATGGTCCTTGAAAACCTTTTTTTTTAAAAAAATAATTTGGTCCCTAAAAGTTCCTTTACTGTAAAAAAAATAGTTCCTATAAGCTAAGTCATTGGCATGTCACCATCTAATGTAGCACAATAGCAAACAAAACAGTTTCTAAATGCCATATTACTACTACATCATTGTCACATTAACACTTAATAACCACAACATCGAATAACTATTGTTGTGACAGAAGTGATGGATAAAGAGATTATTTTGTGTAACAATTTTTTAAGAACTAAAGTGTCATTGACCATAAAACAGTTTTACTCTGAATTATTTGGTTCGTGACAAATATAACTCTACCTTTTTTAATTTAGATTTATTTTCTACATGAGCTAGTCTTTTTAAATGTGTATCTTGGTATATAAGATCTTCTGTTGAACAAAGTTGTATACATAATATACATAAATATACTCGTATCTTTAGTGTTTGTTGAAGTTATCTAATTTTTACGCTAATTGGATCAAATGAAAACGCTGAATGAGGAAGAACTTAACAAATTATATGTTTTAATATATCTTGGCCAATATATATATATATATATATATGTATGTATACGTCTTAATATATCTCTGATTTTTCAAAGGGGAAAAATCAAAATCTATTTCAATCATATTAGCCGGATAAAAATGTTTAAATAAATTATATATATAAATGCATTGAGTTAATAGGACATGGACACACAAATATATTTAAAGTTAATTTGATTAAATATTATATGTTATCGACATAACTAAAATAAAGTAAATGTATTTTTCTTAAAAATATTATCTTAATTAGACTATAAAGTGAGATAGGAATGTGCTAACAAATTCCCAACACAGATATGCAAAATTTACACGTTCCAATTCAAATATGAGGATAGATTAACGAGAGAATCAATCCGAAAAAGATGTTCGACTTATTTAAACTGTTAATTTTTTAAGATTAACAATTCAAATATTAAGACCTAATGTTTAAAAAAAAATAGGATTATCTTATTTTTTAGATCGTTCATCTTAGATATTAATGGACGTATAAAGTGGTTAAAATAGGACCCTACTATTTAATATATATATATATATATATATATATATATATATATAAAACAAGATCTCTAGCCCTAGATAAACCAAACCCTAGGTAAACCAAACATCCTGTTAGGAACCTAACGTCCAACAATGAATTTGTTTTGATATTAATGAACTTGGTTCAAGTACAACGAATTCTATGAGTAGAGTTTCAAGTACTAAATTAGACTTAAATTTATAGGTGTATAATTTTCAAATCAAAATATAATAAGTATACAGTCTTTAAAAATAACTATATATTTTTTATAATTTAACATTGCGTAATCAATTTATTCAAAAAAAAAAACTTGTTGTACATATTTTGTTCTTAATTAAACAAATTTAATAATAAATATATAAGAAACTATTTAATCCTTTTCACTTATATATATTTTTTATATGAATCCTTTTCACTTATATTGATTCTGTGTTTAATTAATATTAATGACTCTTATGATTTTTACAGTAATCTCATATGAGTGATTTAATATTAATGAGTATTAACTTGAGAAAATTTTTTATTTTAAAATTGTTAAAGTAAAGATTTAAGAATTCGGCAATTATATAAAACAGTTGATAAGGATAAATGGGGCCAAACATGAGATTGGAAGACAACAACTAGTAATTTATTTATGATGAATTTGTGAAAGTTTGACTTGTTAAGAGCTTGAGTTTTTTATCAGTAAATTATTTTAAAATTTATGTAAATTATTTTTTATTTATAATACATACAGATTTTGAGATGATCTAATAATAGAAAAATTTAATTTTTTAAAAAATTGAACTCTTCATTAAAGTTTGTCATTTATTTATGACCATCCCATATGATATAAACATAAGTCCAAAAGGAAAGCGTATCCCAAAACATAAGCCCTAGACTTATAACCCTTATCACTTTGGTGAGGTAGTAGCCTTCTCCCTTTGACGGCTTCACTCATCTATCAGTATTCAATATAACATTCTTTTGAGTATGACACCTTAACCCAATCTATAGGTAACTCTTTTCGTATCCTGACTCTCAATAAAAATACTAATTGATATGAACATAAGCCCAAAAAAAGAACTCATCTTAAAAGAGTAATATATTAAGTGAAAGAACTTCCTAAACTTATAGATCCTACCACTTTAATGAACCTCTCCGACGTGAAACTCATAACATCATCCCTACCTAAAGCCATGTTGGCACGAAGTTATTGTGTTTATTTTATTGGGAAATGTATAGTCGAAAACATGAAGGACAAGACAAAGCGGGGTTGCTTACTCCATTCCATGTCTCTAACGTTTAACAAATGTGAGGATGTGAATCAAAGTCCAAAAAAAAGCAAGGTGGAAAGTAACGAAATGTGAATCACAGCAGTATTTCAAGACAAAGTTTACAGGTAATTTAACTTTTTGAGAGGTTAGATTACTTTATGATTCATGTGTATTTATAGGTAATTCAACTTTTTGAACCATTAGATTATCTTACATTATGTGTATAGTGAAGAAATCTTTTATAGAAAGTTTAAAATAATTTGATAATTACAAAATTAACCTCTCAAAAAATTATAAACATTTTTATATTTTTCTTTATGTATTTAAGACTAACTGCTCAAATGTACAGGCTCTCTTTTAAGAAAGTACGGCCCAAAATAATTATAATGTTAGAGGTTAACAGGTAAGAAAAGGAGTACATACTCAGCAATCATTGGGTCTGGATCCTCTGCTATTACAAAACTGTTGCTGAAAGTTTTTAGCAACGGTAAAAATCGTTGCTAAAAACTGAGCAGACTTCTGCTCAAATTTTTTTCAAGCAGAGAATCCGCGCGTGCAATTATTGGGGTTCCGCTTCACTCCTGCGAATATTTCCCTTGAGATCCCTTTAACAAATAGTAAAGTGATTTTAAAGAAAAAAATTGACCAATTTTTTTTATTTGTTAAATATGTAGATTTAACAGGTGAGAACCCTCTAACACTCAAACAATTGAAAAGATCTTCATTCCAATAATTATAGAGGAATAAGAAAACTTTAAATAATAGCAACTACGAGGTGTGTTAATCTAATTAAATCCATTTTTTTAGAAGATATTTTTTATTAAAAATAATTCTATATAAAGTCGTGTCAAACACGTTTTTTAATAAAAATTTTAATTTAAGTTTACTACTTTACAAAAAAACTAATTCTTTTAACAATACTCAATTGTAATTGATAACTTAATTCAACCAATCAAAGACTATGAGTTGGATTGTGTTAGTCTTTGAGTTATTTTTGTAATTATTTCTTTAAAAAAATAGATATTGTGATTCACATCATGAAACTTCAAAAACATCTTGAAATTTCTTTTGTAATTATTTCTTTACTTTACAAAATTAGTTCAAGCCTGCTTTTCGCAAGATTTGAATTTAATGTATATTTGAATACAGTATGGGAATGAAATCCCTCTAGAGTTGCTATTCTTCCCCGTCTTCCATGGGAACGATCCAAACATGATTCTAATATTTTTTTTTTCATCATAGTTGTTTTTTTTTAGATTAAACGATATAGGTAAAAGAAAAAACATATTTTATGAGATTTCAGTTTTTCTTTTTTAAAATTTTTATTTGAATTATCTAATTTAAAATGAACGATTATGATAAGAACATAAGAATCTTATTCTCACACAAACACAAAAGAATTTATTTTCGTCCTCCGTTTAACAAAGAAATATGTTTGGACAAGATCTTCAATTCCCTCATTTAAGTAAAGTGTTATTTCTAGGATTATCGTGCTTTTAAAATAATTTATTTTGAATTTATTTAGCTTATCTTATGGTATAAACAGTTATATATTTGTTTAGAAAAGCTTACAGAAATAATTTATGACGTGCTCATAAGCTGTTTTTAACTTATTTTCATAAACTCTCCAGAATAATTTATGAAAATAAGTTGAAAATAACTTATGTGAAGTTTATCTTTATAAACTCTTCAATTGTAAAAATAATTTATATAATAAAAACTTAAATAAATTATTTACCCAGGCCATGCTGATAAATGTGAATCTTAATATTAACGCTACAGCTTGGTCATCCCTGTTTCCCATTAATTACTCATGAGGCATTCAATGTGATGTCTTATCAAATATATTCCGTGATAAGGAAGACCAAAATACTCATACTTGAAGAGAACTTGTAAAATTTATTTTGTTGGGAAATGCACAGTCGAAACCGTGAAGCACAAGATAAGATGGGTTTGCTTGCTCCATTCAATGTCTCTACTGTTTAATAATCGTGAGGATGTGAATGAAACTCTAAAAAAAAAAAGAAGCAAGATGAAAAGTAACAAAACGTGAATCACAACAGTCTAAGTAGAAATTTCAAGACAAAGTTTACACGTAATTTAACATTTTGAAAGGTTAGATTATCTTATGATTTATGTGTTTTTATATGTAATTCAACTTTTTCAGCAGATTATCTTATAATATGTGTATAGTGAAGAAATATTCTATACAAGTTTTAAAATAATTAAAAAATTAACTTCTAAAAAAATTTAATTTTTCATTAACTTACTATTATTTGCAATTTTTAGGTTTTAGTTTGTACTATCTATTATAGAATCTGAAAGACATTTTTTTACTGTTCAATACTTTTTCTTTTTAATATCATCCATGTCCTTCTTTTAAGAAAAAAAAAAATACATGCATGTATTAACTTTTGTGGTGGAGAGGAGGGTGGGGGTGGACGCATGTCGCCCTCTACGAATGTCGGTCGCCCCTTTGGAGGGCAATATGAGTGTATAATGTGGCGCTATTTTAAAGGACGTCACAACTACATGGTTAAAAAGCATAACATGTGTCATGTTTATATTGGCCCGTAATCTCAACGGGTCAAAAAAGAGAGGACATACTTTTTCACTCTTGTCCTTATCTTTCCCTTCTTTCTCATTTGTAGGTTTTATCAATTTCTTCATTCTTCACCTTCTTCTTCAACCTTCTTAAACTCTTCCTTCTTCATTTCCCTTTCAACTAGTCCCCCACCCCACAAGGTAATTTTTCTTTAGGCAAAAGTAATGTTATTTTTTCTTAGTTTTTGTTAAATATTTTGTTTCATTTCATTGTTATTGGTTTAAGTAAGAGTATTTTACATTTTCTTGTCTCCTGACTCAACTATGTCATCTTCAACAATTTTTTGAGATATTTAATTTCTTTCATTTTCTTATTTGTTATATATTTTTGTAAATTATAGTAATACTTTTTCCTATAAAAATTTTAGGTGTTGTTAATTTTAAATAATTATTTTTGGAATAATTAGATTATTTAAAATTATTGGTATATTTGGATAAAATTTTAGAAGTGTTTAATTTAATTAATTTTTAATTTTAGTTTTTTTGTTTCTTTAAATAGTTTTCCAATTTAAAATACATATTAATTTTTTTTAATATAGTCTTAGAATGTAGGTTGCCATTTTGAAAAAGAAAAAAAAAGAATTCTATAACTAATAATATTTAACCCTTTTCTCTCTGAGTTTAAGTTGATGTTAGATAATATTTTATGTGTTTCATAAAAAAATGTAAATTAGCTTTTTAGTTATTATGAGTAATGATTAATCAATTTTATCTTTAATTTATGTTAAATTTAGATGATGACTTGGTTAAGTGATATTTGTTTTTTAAATAATTATTTAATTAATTTGAATAAATTTAATTTAAATTAGTATAAAATAATAAATTAATTGTAGATGATTAGTTAGTTGTGATTCAATATTTTGATACTTAACGATATTAAGATTATACTTAGAATTTGGTTTGAATAATTAATTAATTAAAGTAATTAAATAATTTTATTATTTAGACTGACATTATCTAGCAATTAAGTTTGGTAACCATTTTTTCTCTCTAACTTTTGTTAATTTTGACATCTGCATTGACATCATATCTAATTGATATGAATTTTAATATTGAATTGAAAAATTATTTGAAAAAAATTAAATTATTCATGCTTTGCATAGAGGATAACATGGCACAAAATGTGAGAGCTCTACTTCCTAACCCTAGCCTAGAAGATCCATCAATATTGCACTTGCCAAATAACCTCATTTTTGAGGTTGTGTGTGAGGGAGAGGTAAATTAGCACAAAATAATAAGTTCGTTTATTTTTTTTACTATAATAACACTAAGCTAATTAACATTGTGCGTGATAGGTTAACCGCGTCTTCAGTAAAGTGTGGCATTGCTATATACTTACACAGAGTTTTTACCCTCCATAGTCCATTGTTCCTTATATTCAGTAGGCTGGATTCTGAGGCCTCACAGATGAAAATTTTTAAAGTTGACTATACGCTAATATCTACACTAGTCAAGCATTGGAGGCCCAAGACACATATATTTCATATGTCAGTTGGTAAGTGCTATAACTCTTCAAATGAAACACATGTATGATGAAACACATGTATCAAGTCGGAGTCTGGCCACTAAAAAAAATAGTGAAATAGTGGCAATTGCTTAGTAGAGCTTTGAAACAATCGCCACTAAATTCAAAAAAATGTGGCGATTTAAGCAAATGCCACTATCTATATAGTTGTGTTTCTTATAAAATGCCACTATATAGTGACATTTTAAGCTAAAACACCACTATGTAGTGGCGTGTTCCATAAAACGCTACCACGTAGTGGCATCTAGAACTAAACGCCATTATGCCAAAACACCACTATAGTGGCGTTTCTACTACAAATGCCACTAAATAATGGTGTTTTACCTAAAAAATCGCCACTAAGCTCCCAATTTAATCCCCAATTTATTTTACTCATTCGCTCCGCCATCGATGATTGTATTTTTTTTTCTATTTTTGTTACCACTATCCACTCCCTCGGTTGATAGACACCATTCTCTCACCAGTGAGTTTTCTCTCCTCGTTGGTCACCATACGTACATGCATATTGAATATGTTAGTGGAATAGCGTGCTGTCATCCTTCTTTCTCCTATATATATTAGAACTTCGAAATCACTAGTTGTTATTTAATGATATGTTGCAAGGCTTTAAGGTCTTAGTATTGGTACTTGGATCCCTTAACTTATTATGCTCTTCATCATTCGAGCAATTAAGTTTATATCTCAATTACAAAAATTAGATAAAGTGGACTGATTATAACAATTTTCATCTAGAAGTTCAAATGCACATGATATATCTAGATATATAGCCTATTTTTGCTAAAGAAATGAGAAAAAAATTAATTAAAAAGTAAATTTAAGGTAGTTAAATGCCACTATATAGTGGCGTTTTGTGCAAACAAATGCCACTAACCCTTTTAGTTAACCCTAGTCAGTTTTTAAATCCCCATTCACCCATCTTAAAAGTTGTTGTTGCCCTCATCTCGATATCATCCATGGTGCTCTCCATTGTCCACACTTTATTGGTGCCGTCGTCCACTAGTGCTCTTTGTGGTCCACTTGTCGTCTCGCTCGTCACTATCATCTCGATAATTGTAGTTGGTGCCTTAATTACTATAATTCCCTAAATTTTGGCACCACAATTTCATGCAAAGACATACACAAATCAAAGGCCCCTAGGACATGGATATTATAGACTTCCCTTTAAGAAAATTCAATCCCCGAATTTCTTACCTTAATAATTGAACAGGTAGGGATACACTAACCTCATAGCTTCCTTGAGTTCCCATGTGGCCTCCTCATGGGAATGATTTAGCCACAAAAATTTCACGAAAGATATCTCCGTAGATCTAAGCTTCTTTACTTACCGATCCAAAATGGCCGCCGAAAACTCCTTATAAGATATATTCTTACTTAGCTGGACCACTTGAGGTTGGACAACGTGAGATGGGTCATGAAGATATTTCCTCAACATTGAAACGTGGAAAATCAGGTGTACGCCTTCTATATCTGTCGACAAAGCTAACCGATAAGTGTCACGACCCGAATTTCGGGCACGTGACTTGCACGGTGACACGAATCCTTCGTCACCATAAGCCTACTTGACATCTCTATTTTTACCCTTTTTATGTTCTTCATATAAAATATTTAACGTATATGAATAGAGACAAATCAGAATTTGAAAAAGTATATATATATATATATATATATATATATATGTACATAAATATATATACATATATATATAATAAAATTTAGATTAATATTTAGGAAATAGCATTTAAATTTGAATAGAAATTAACTAAGATAAGTATTATTTAAATTAAATTTTTATTTACAAAGAATACTATTTAAATTAAATATATAAAGGAATTAAATATTACTCAAAATAAATATTATGTTATAGTGTGAATAATCTAAATAATTTATAATGTTTACGTATGTAGGTATATATACATATATGTTTATATATGAACCTATGTAAAAAAAAATAAAGTCCAAAATTAGAAAATTTAAGTAAAATCAAAGGTTAATTAAAACTAACAATAATTTATAATTGAATATTAATTGAAATAAATATAATAATTATCAAATGTTCGTTAAAATGATTATTAATTTATGGTATAATTTATTCTAACTATATACCATATACACATAAGAAAAGATGAAAACTTACTCGAATTCCTTGCAATCTCCTAAATTATAATTTTAATATTTAAATAAAATAATCAAACTTCATTCATTCAAAAAGGTCACATCAGCTCAAGTAAATTCATAATTGTAATACCCAACTCCTACTGTAATCCATATCACAAATCCTCAATACAAATTTTTGAATTTAAATCAAATTAAATAACTAAAGTAATTTCACCACCCGAGACCCCCTAGATGTTTTAGTTGACCACAGAGCTTCCTAAACTTAACAAAAATAAAATACTAACAATATGGGACCCACCCAACAATGGGATAGTCCAACAGCAACTACTCCTCTAGCAGGAGATTCTCCTCTATTACCTGATTTGAAAAGGAAAAATCAACGAGTGTGAGATAATAGTTCCAGTGAGCGAGCCAATCCCCGCCTTAATAAAATCCGCTATGCAAAAGTAATGAAATAAAAGTATAGACACAAATCATAAAATCACAAGAAAGGATATACATCAAAGAATTACAAATCAATCAGACAATTCAGACAAACGGAACTAGTACTAGTCAATGGCAAAATATCCGGGAGCGCCCGTAGGCTCGCCCAACCAATTTTATCATATCTGGGAGCGCCCGTAGGCTCGCTCAACCAATTTTCTCAATTTCATCAAACCCGCCATGACGCACAACTTCATCAGCAACGGTCAAGGCGCCTCACGGATTAAATTCGGGCTCATCTCCCTACTGAAGGAATCGTTGTCTCTACTCTCAGAGGTCAAGTCATCCTATCACCCAGATTTCCCGCTTGACATGAGAGAGGGTACCATCCCGCCCAAACACAAACAATATTCAACCAACATAATAATGTACAACGTCATAAATCATCAAGTATAAATGTCTAAATAGTCTCAATTATCTCAAATCTCAACCATCTCATAAATCACATATTCATCCTTTCTCCTAACCAAAAATAATAATTATTATTATTATTATTATCATCGATCATATTTTCACAAGATAATTTTAATTATCTCAATCTTAATATTCACCCCTATCACATATCCAATTACTTTAACACTTAAGATAATATTAAAGAAGAGTTAGTTCACTCATCTGGATTCCAACGAATCCTACCGATTAAGACCCCCTCGATGTGAAAAAGAATTTGTGTACTATAAGTATTGTAATTTTTGAAAAGAAAAGGAGAAGAAAAAATTTAGATTAGAATTTATTATGAAGGAGATGATGAGATGATGTTGAGGTATATGTCTTATGTTGGGAGGATTGTGTGTGTTTCTGTGAGTATAGTGTGGGTGAGAATATGTGAATGAAGGATTTTGAATATATGTATATGTGAGGGAGAGAATGCACGAAGAGAGAGCTACTGTGAGAGGGCTTTAATGTTTTGATTCAAGTGTTTTAGACTATTTTTTGAGTTAATAAAATCTAGTTTGAATTTGACCAATTGAATTATTTAATGGGTGAATCTAATACATGTATAATCTGTTGGTTTGGAGATCCTAATTAAATAACTAGTTTATTATATTATTCCCATAGCATTTATCCCTTATTATATTTGTACTATGCTGCTGAACTTTTCTTAACAAATTTCAAAATACTATAACTAATTTGATTATTATTCAATTGTTGATCCTAGTACTTATCTCTATTGTAAGTTGAATTTTAAAAAAGTTCTTGAGTACCCTTATCTTATATTTTCAGATTATCTAAGATTTACCATATTAGGATTGCATTTAACTTTGTTATAATATTATTTTATCCAAGTGATTTAAATTTTGAACCACAAGTATATAGGTTTATATATATATATATATATAATTAATATATTTACAATATATTTGATTAGTTAGATAAATAATTAATCATATTATTTAATCTTTGCAATAACCAACACTTAATATTACTACTCCATTCAATTATTTAATTCCAGAAATACTGTTCACGCAGTCTTCTCCACTTATTTTCTTTTTCCTAAAAAAATATTTAATAAATAAATCATACCCCATGTTCAAAGAAAAAAAAATAATGTCCTGATACTTAGAGTTTATTTTCCACCTCCTATTTCATATCAAGGTTCCCTATAATTTTCTCTATCTATTCCTACACCTTATACACATTTCCACATCACCCCACAAGATTCTAAAATCTTTCATTTTAGTCCTAAAATTTTCACTTTAGCCCTTTATGTCCTAGCGTCTTACACTGCTAGTCTATAGCTCAAATTCATAAACTGAAGTATGACCACATCATGATATACACTACACACACATTTTGCACCCAAGATTGCAAATTTAACACTTATGAAATAAAATTTAACAATTAAAAATAGAAAATTAATTGACAAGTATTACAGTATTACCCCCTTTAAGAAATTCGGTCCTCCGAATTTAACTTACCTCTAGTCTCAAAAAGGTTAGGATACCTTAAATGCATATCGGCTTCAGCTTCCCAAGTGGCTTCTTCGTGAGTATGATTTCGCCATAAAACTTTGACCGATGGGATCTTCCTAGACCGGAGTTTCTTTATCTGGCGATCCAAGATAGCCACTGGGACCTCTTCATATGATAAATCTTCATCTAACTGTATGGTTTCCTCACTGAGCACGTGTGAAGGGTCAGGAAGATACTTTCTTAACATCGACACGTGAAAAACCGGATTAATCCCCTTTAATTCTGTGGGTAGGGCTAGCCGATAGGCCACATTCCCTACACGATTCAAAACCTCGTAAGGTCTGATGTACCTCGGACTTAATTTCCCTTTCTTCCCGAATCTCAGAACACCTTTCATCGGAGAAATTTTCAAGAATACCATGTCGCTGACTGAAAACTCTAAGTCACATCGCCTATGATCGGCATAAGCTTTCTGCCTGCTCTGAGCTGCTCGCATCTTATCTTGAATTACCTTAACTTTGGCTAAGGCATCCTGAACAAAGTCTAGTCCTATTACCTTCGCCTCACCTACCTCGAACCAGCCGATTGGGGATCTGCAACGTCGTCCGTATAGTGCCTCGTAAGGTGCCATACCGATGGTGGCATGATAGCTATTATTATATGCGAACTCTACCAGGTATAAATGCCTCTCCCAACTACCTCCGAAGTCTAGAACACAAGCTCGTAGCATATCCTCTAGTGTCTGTATAGTCCGCTTAGACTGTCCATCTGTTTGTGGATGAAAAGCAGTACTGAGATCCACTCGAGTACCTAAAGCCTCCCGAAGCTCCTTCAGAAATGGGAGGTGAACTGGGGACCCCTATCAGAGATGATACATACAGGTATGCCATGTAGCTTCACTACCTCCTTAATGTATATATGAGCCAACTGAGCTACTCCATAGGTGGTCTTGACCGGGATAAAATGAGCTGACTTGGTCAACCGATCTACTATAACCCATATCGAATCATATCTACCCGTAGAACGGGGTAAACCAACTACGAAGTCCATTGTCACTCGCTCCCACTTGCTCGGCCTTAACCTGTTGACACGCCAAACAAGGGGACATGAATTCCGCTACATCTCGTTTCATTCCTTCCTACCAGTATACCTGCTTTAGGTCCTGGTACATCTTAGTGGCACCCAGATGTACAATATATGCGGCACCATGGCCCTCCTCCATGATGTCTCGTCTGAGAGTCCCGACATTCGGCACACATAATCGGTGTTCGAACTGCAACGCTCCAGCATCATCCAATGTAAAGCTGCTTGCTTCACTGTTCTTCACCTTATCCATAATCTTAACAAGTTCTGGATCCTCTAACTGAGATGTCTGTATTTGATCTGCAAGGGACGATCTAGCCCTGATGTGAGCTAAGAACGACCCTATCCCTGTAACCTCAAGGGTAACACCCTTTTTCCTCAGTTCTTGTAATTCCTGAATCAACGGCCTCCTTACCACTGCTATGTAGGCAAAAATGCCCATGGATTTCCTGCTTAGGGCATCTACCACGACGTTTGCCTTTCCCGGATGGTATAGAATATTACAATCATAGTCTTTTAGTACCTCCATCCACCTCCTTTGTCTCAGATTCAAATCCCTTTGGTCAAATATGTACTTCAAGCTCTTTGTGATCAGTGGAGATCTCACAAGTTTCTCTATATAGATAATATCGCCATACTTTCAAGGCGTAAACCACAGCTGCCATCTCCAAATCATGGGTGGGGTAATTCTGTTCGTGTTTCTTGAGCTGTCTCGACCCATATGCCACTACTCGGCCATACTGCATGAGTACACACCCCAATCCCACTCTTGATGCATCACAATAAACAGTGAAACCACCGGGTCCTGAAGGTAGAACGAGTATAGGTGCTGAAATCAACTGTTCCTTAAGTGTGCTGAAACTATCTTAGCATGCATTGTCCCAGACGTACTTTATTCCCTTCCTAGTCAACCGGGTAAGAGGGGCAGCTAACTTAGAGAAGTCTTGAATAAAGCGACAGTAGTATCCTGCCAATCCCAATAAACTACGAATCTCTCTGACAGAAGTAGGTCTAGGCCACATCTTGACCGCTGCTACTTACTCGGGTCTGCTTGAACACCATCTTTAGAGATTACGTGCCCCAGGAAGGTCACATGATCGAGCTAAAACTCACACTTGGAAAATTTGGCTTACAATTGATGATCCCGTAGTGTCTGTAACACGATACGGAGATGTTCCTCATGTTCCTCTATACTCTTTGAATAAATCAAGATGTCGTCTATGAACACAATGACGAACCTGTCAAGGAAGGGTTTGAAAACCCTATTCATTAGATCCATAAATGCTGCTGGTGCATTCGTCAGTCCAAACGACATCACTAAGAATTCGTAATGTCCATAGCGTGTGCGAAATGCCGTTTTAGGTACATCCTCTTCCCTGATCTTAAGTTGGTGATAACCAGACCTTAAGTCAATTTTAGAAAAGCATTTTGCTCCCTGAAGTTGATCAAAAAGGTCATCAATACGAGGCAACGGGTACTTATTTTTTATATTCACTTTGTTCAATTGCCTGTAATCAATACACAACCTCATTGATCCATCCTTTTTCTTTACGAATAAAACGGGAGCCCCCAGGGTAAACAACTGGGTCTGATGAACCCTTTGTCAAGCAAGTCTTGCAACTGTACCTTGAGTTCCTTTAATTCTATTGGTGCCATCCTGTATGGAGGCATAGAAATTGGTCGAGTTTCTGGTGCTAACTCAATCTGAAACTCTACTTCACGTTCAGGAGGGACGCCTGGTAAGTCGTCCAATAACACGTCCACAAACTCATGAACTATTGGGACATCACTGATCTTTAACTCTTCCTTTTCAACATCTTTCACGAAAGCCAAGTACCCTTGGCACCCCTTTCACAAAAGGCGTTGGGCACACATCAGAGATATTAGGTTTCCCGAAACATCGCTTCGTTCACCTTGAAACACGAATGGAGTCCCTCCCGAGATATCAAACTTAATTGATTTATCATGGCAATTTAGGGTGGCGTGGCAAGATGCTAGCCAATCCATACCTAAGATAACATCAAATTCCACCATGTCTAATAGCATTAACTCCGCCATCGTATCCATGTCTCCAACCTTTACTTTGCAAGCATGATAGCCTCGTTCTACTAGGAGTATCCCCTGTGGGCATGGAAACTAAGAAGGGGCATTCTATCCGAACAGCTCCTTGATAGAAATTCTTAGCAAATAGCGGTGACACATAAGAATGTGTCGAGCTAGAGTTGAACAAGACATGAGCATGGTATGATTATATTAAAAGAGTACCTAACAACAAGTATATCTCTTAAGACTAACATTTGATAGAAGTTTAAAACCAAAACATCAATCATATTCAAAACTTTAAATTCGTACCTGCTACCACCGGTTCCTTGTCCTCGTCCTCCTGGTCCTTTACCAGCTCCGTCAGCTGCAGGTGCAGCTCTACTCATATGAGTAGTCTCTGTCTGAGCACGCGTTGGCTGTATCGAGCCCTGCTCTGATCTGGTCACTAGCTGGGGACAAGTCCTCTTGATATGGCCAGTTTGACCACACTAGTAACAGGTCGGCCCTGCGGTACTGGCATTAGAATTCCTGTAGTAACATTGGCCAAAATGGCGTTGGCCACAATTCTGGCAGTATGGTTTATCTTGATATCCTCCCCCATCTTTTTATGATCGGGGTATCCCCACAAAGGAGGGCATATGTCCTGTAGACACTGTAGGTGCCAAACTAGTGCCTCCCCCACGACCAAAGAGCCGTCTGTCTTGTCTACATTTTTTCTTGTTATTAAAATCTCCCCGATGTCTTGCTCGCTCCTCCATCTTACGAGTGGTGTCGACAGCCTCAGTGTAGGATGTGAAGGATCTAATATTGGACCCTACCTATTAATTTCAAATAATTATATACACCATTACTATCCCATTCTAGTACAAATTAAATAGAAAAGCTCATTCTTTCAAGAATACTTGCCTCTGAGAATAGAGAGTCTCGAAGTCCTTCTAAGAAGCGTTGGATCTTTTCTTGTTCGTTCGGGATCGTGTGAGGGGCAAATTCTGACAACCTCACAAACAAAGCACTATATTCATCAACAGTCCGAGTTCCCTGACGAAGCGTCTCAAAGTCTCGCATGCGTGCCTCTCGTACACTCCTTGGGAGAAACTCTTCTAGAAAAGTTACTTGGAACTCCTTTCATCTGATGGGTGGGGCGCAATCGGCCATGCTCTTTTTCCATGTTTGCCACCAGCAATCTACTCTACCCCTCAGTTGAAATGCCACCAAGGCTACCCTTCGTGATTCAGGGCAATTCATAGTATCTAGGATCTTCTCACAGTCATCAGGAAAACGCTGTGGATCCTCATTGGCATTCTCTCTAGTAAAAATTGGGGGTTTAAGTTTTAGAAACTCTGTAGTCTTTATCTCTGTCACAACTCCTTCCTGAACTTGTAGAGGGGGAGGAGGTGGCATCTGTTGCGATTCCTGTGCCCTCACAGTAGGTTTTGATGCTTGTGAGTCATCCTTCAATGGTTGACTCATTAGGTCTGCCAGTCCTTTTACTTGTTCCTGCATAGCAGCTAGCACTGCCATCATAGCTGCTGGATTAAACTGCGGCGGTGCTCTACCATTCCTTTCCGAGCCTACAGCAGGTAGCTCCTTACTATGTGCTTGATTATCGTCTGTAAATTCATGTGTCTCAGATACTGCATCTGCTGATGGTGTAGGCACGGGGGCCAAGGTCCTACCTGACCACATACGACCTCCACGAGCTTGTGACTGACCATGTGCCATTTAACTATACAAGAAGATAACTACTTTAGAACAAGAATTATATTGACCTACCAAAGGTATGACATGAAAGAAAAAAGTTTTAACTCTAAAGGGCCTTCGGTGGATCCTCTGCCTATAGTTATGCCGCGGTTCACAACTATAGGGGAGGGCCCACTAAGGACACCCTACTCTGTAGTCACTATGAGACCTAAAACCAGGCTCTGATACCAACTTTGTCACGGCCCGAATTTCGGGCACGTGACTGGCACGATGACACGAATCCTGCGTCACTGTAAGCCTACTTGACATCTCTATCTCTACCCTCTTTATGTTCTTCATGTAAAATATTTAACGTATATGAATAGAGACAAATCAGAATTTGAAAAAGTATATATATATATATATATATATATATATATATATATATATGTACATAAATATATATACATATATATATAATAAAATTTAGATTAATATTTAGGAAATAGCATTTAAATATGAATAGATATTAACTAAGATAAGTATTATTTAAATTAAATTTTTATTTACAATGAATACTATTTAAATTAAATATATAAAGGAATTAAATATTACTCAAAATAAATATTATGTTACAGTGTGAATAATCTAAATAATTTATAATGTTTACGTATGTAGGTATATAAACATATAAATATTATAATGTTTATATGCCTACATATCTATATGTTTATATACCTACATACGTAAACATTATAAATTATTTAGATTATTCACACTATAACATAATATTTATTTTGAGTAATATTTAATTCCTTTATATATTTAATTTAAATAGTATTCATTGTAAATAAAAATTTAATTTAAATAATACTTATCTTAGTTAATATCTATTCATATTTAAATGCTATTTCCTAAATATTAATCTAAATTTTATTATATATATATATGTATATATATTTATGTACATATATATATATATATATATATTTATTTATTTATATATACTTTTTCAAATTCTGATTTGTCTCTATTCATATACGTTAAATATTTTACATGAAGAACATAAAGAGGGTAGAAATAGAGATGTCAAGTAGGCTTATGGTGACACATGATTCATGTCACCGTGCTGGTCACGTGCCCGAAATTCGGGTCGTAACAATAAGTTACCTTGCCCACTCGTTCCAAGACCTTGTAAGGTCCCATGAATCATGGCTAAGCTTTCCTTTTGCCCTAAATCTCAGCTTACCCTTCATCAAGGACACTTTCAAGAAAACCATATCACCCATAGAAATTTCAATATCCTTCCTATGATTATCTGTGTAAGCCTTTTATCTACTTTGAGCAGTAAGAAGTCTCTCCCAAAATGAGTTTTACCTTCTCCATGACAAGGTCGGGCCTGATCAACTTCACCTCACCAACCTTAAACCATTCGATAGGAGACCTACATTGTCTTCCATACAAAGCCTTGAAAGGTGCCATTTTAATACTGGCATGATAGCTATTACTGTAGGCAAATTCAACCAAAGGTAAGTGAGTCTCCCAACTCTCTCCAAAGTCTATTACACAAGTCCTCAATATGTCCTCTACAGTCTGGATGGTATGTTCCGACTGACCATCTGTTTAAGGGTGAAAGGTAGTGCTTAAATCAACTCTAGTACCCAAGGCTTCTTGGAACATTCTCCAAAACCAGGAGGCAAATTGAGTACCTCAATCGAAATAATTGAGGTGGGCACTCCATGCAACTTTGCAATCTCATCTATGTATAGTTGAGCATATTTGGCGGCACCATAAGTAGTCTTTAATGGCAAGAAATGTGCATCTTTTGTCAATCAATCCATAATCACCTAGATTGAGTCCTATCCTTTAGAAGAACGGTATAAACCTACAACAAAATCCATAATGATAGTCTCCCACTTCTATTCTGGTATTTCCATCTGCTAAAGTAATCTAAGAATCCTCTTATGCTCTACTTTAACTTGTTGATAGGTTAGACATCTAGACACAAAACCAGTGATGTTGTATTTCATCCCATCCCACCAGAACAAATGTTTCAAGTCTTGGTACATTTTATTGATACCCAGATGTCCCGTATAAGTTATTCGATGAGTTTCTGATATCGGCCATTTTAATATACATTGTAGTCCCTATCTCAGTCCTGTTGCCATTTTAATATTGCCAACTCTCTAATTTTATTACATCTTGGTAATTATTGTGTCTAAAATAATTATAGAACTAATATGTTTTAATTCTATATTTTTATGAGCTTAAATGATAAGACTCAATTTAATCCTTGTCTTTACTTTGTAGAATTAATTTAATTAGAGAGCTAAATTGATGACATGGATATTTTGCTTATGTGGACACCACCTAGACATGCTGACTTAGCGTTTTATGCTGAATAGGACGTTGACCAACTTTGCTGACTGTGTAAGGCCCACTGTTCTGTAAAAAGTAAATAGATTGCATGCATTTTTCTGCACTTTTTGCTGTCCAAGACTTGCGCCAAAATGGCAATAAATTTCTACACTATACAAGCACATTTCTGCAGCATCTATTGTGTGATATGCTTTTGCCCAAGGTGCTGAACTTTCTGGCCAAAAGCATATGGAAAATGACAGCACAAGAAGCCAAATTCATCCCTCTCTTTTGCTGCTGGTTAAAGACACATTCAGACCTTCATTTGCAAGTGTTGAAGACTTTCTTCTTCTACATTTTCTATAGTACTTCGTAAGTCTACCCTCCCCCCATTTTCTCTTCTTTTTGGTATATTTTAGCTTCCATAGAAGGCTAACTTCTCATGTAATCAGTCACACATAATCTGGAGTTGTGCTTGAACCTTCTTGGGGCATTAATCAAGTAAGTTCTTATTGTTCTTGTTCCATTTTCTATTACTTATTTGCCTCTCTGTTTTTATACCCATGTTCATTTCTTATTATAGTAGTATATGGTTATGATTACCGTGTTAATCTTTTTATCTGAGGAATAATCTAGTTATGCATGTATGAATGTTATTTCTATATGTGCATAACAAGATTTGGTTAGGGTTATATCGGATTTCATTAGGTTTGGGTCAAGGCTAATGGAATCTAGTTCTAGAAGATTTTCTGGAAATCTTAGGAATTAAAACTAAGTGGCAGATGAGGGTTATGATTGATACAACTCTAGGGCTTGTGTCTGGTTACATATCTGTGTAATTTCATTTTAGTTTTTGTTTCTGTTAGTTTGTTCTCTATTTTACTATTTTGTTGTTGTTCTGTTTCTATTTCAAGCTTTAAATATTGAAATCACCCCTCTCCCTTGTGATAATTAGTAAGTAATCAGTAGGTAATCAAGGTAGATTAGTGTTTAAACAATTAATTAGGCAATTTAGAAGCAAGGCTCCTTGAGAAAATACGATCTGGGATGATCACTATATTGCAAGTTGCCACGAATCTAATTCTGGGCGACTTGGCGGTCGTAGTGGCTCGAACTAGCTTCCTCCATAATCTTTCATTGAAGAGATTCCACATTTGGCACACACAACTGGTTCTCAAACTGGAGTACTCCCTGCTCATGATGTGATTTCCGGAGGGAAAACACTTAATCGATTTTCTGGATAGGTTGAAAGAAACAAACAAAGAAAACCAAATCACTCAATTGATAAGCCAAAGGGCGCCACAACTAAGAGAAATAGGTTGATCTCGCCACACTCAAGAAAGAAGAACGTGAGTGATAAGAAATCTAGCTGCTCTCGCCACTAACCCTAGTTAGATAAGAGAAAGAACTCAAGAATCCTCTTGAAAGCAAAATGCCAATATCTCATATATGATTCAAGGATGGTTTACAACATATGGCAAGGACCATTTTTATAGAGGGTCTCCAAAACAAAAAGACAAAAGACTCCAACTAATGCATTAAATGCATCAACTAAAAGTCAAGTAGTGTAGGCTAAATGTCAAAGACAATAAATGTATAGGTAGCTAAATGTCAAAGACAATAAATGCATAGGTAGCTAAATGTCAAAGATAATAAATGCATAGGTAATAGACTATAACTATATTCAACAAATGTAACTATCCCACATGCAATCTTTTTCACACTTCTTCCACTTTCAACAATGTGATTAAGCCCAATCCAAGCCCTTTAGCCCTTGAACGAGTTAGAGGCCCAATTGAAGTGTTCTCCCTTTCTTGGGCTGCAATTAGTCCAAGCTCTTTAACCCTTGAACGAGTTAGAGGCCCAATTGAAGTGTTCTCCCTTTCTTGGGCTGCAATGGGGTTATCCTTAATTACATCATCCTTCCCTGGTTGAAAAGGATTTATCCTCAAATCCAAGTCCTCTTTATCTTCTAAGTACGGGGAAAGATCCCTCACATTGAAAGTAGTAGAAACAGCATAGTCTTCAGGCAAATCAATTTTGTATGCATTATTATTTACCTTGTCTATGATACGGAAAGGACCATCTGCCCTTGGCATTAATTTGGACTTTCTTTGGTTTGGAAATCTTTCTTTTCGAAGATGAACCCACACTAAATCTCCAGGACTGAATTGAACAAATTTTCTTCTCTTGTTGGCAGTCTTCTCATAGATGGAGTTCTTCTTCTCAATTTGCTGTTTAATGTTTTCATGTAACTTCTTTATCATGTCAGCCTTCATTTTTCCATCTATGCATTCTCAAGCTTCAAGTGGTAATGGTACTAAATCAAGTGGGCTCAATGGATTAAATTCATAAACTACTTCAAAAAGAGAGTGTTTAGTAGTACCATGTACACTTTTATTGTAAGCAAATTCAGCATAGGCCAAGCATTCATCCCAACTTTTCAAGTTTTTGCCAATGATAGTTCTTAGCAGAGTAGAAAGCGTTCGGTTCACCACTTCAGTTTGCCCATCAGTTTGTGGGTGACAGGCAGTACTAAAGAGCAACTTTGTTCCCAACTTCCTCTATAAAGTCTTCCAAAAGTAGCTAAGAAATTTGGCATCAGGATCCGACACGATACTCTTTGGAATGCCATGAAGTCTCACAATTTCTTTGAAAAATAAATTGGCAATGTGCACAGCATCATCGGTCTTACAGCATGGAATAAAATGAGACATTTTTGAAAACGATCAACAACAACCATGACCAAATCTTTACCTCTTTGTGTCCTTGGTAAGCCTAGCACGAAATCCATGCTAACATCAGTCCAAGGTTGATCTGGAATAGGTAGAGGTGTATAAAGTCCATGGGCTGCTTCCTTGCTCTTGGCTTTTTTGCAAACAATACATCTTTCAATCACATGATGCACATCTCTAATCATGTTAGGCTAATAAAAATGCTTTTTCAGCATCTCCAATGTCTTGGTTTCACCGAAATGCCCAGCCAATCCTCCTCCGTGAGCTTATCGTGTAAGTAATTCCCTTATAGAACAATTTGGAATTACAAGCCTCCCCAAGCGAAATAAAAAACCTTCAGATCTATAAAATCTCTTATATGCCATTTTCTCACAAGCGAGATAAATTTCAGCAAGTGTCAAATCTTCCATGTAATGGTCTTTAATAGATTCAAATCCCAACAATTTAGCATTCGTCATGGAAATTAAGGCATATCTCCTTGATAAGGCATCTGCAACAATGTTGGTTTCTCCCTTCTTATACTTCAACACATAGGGAAAAGCTTCAAGAAATTCCACCCACTTTGCATGTCTTCTATTCAGCTTGCTCTGACCTTTCAAGTATTTGAGTGATTCATGGTCTGTGTGAATTACAAATTCTTTTGGTAACAAGTAGTGCTGCCATGTCTCAAGAGCTCTAATTAAAGAGTATAACTCCTTATCATAGGTAGAGTAGTTAAGACTGGCTCCACTCAACTTCTCACTAAAATAAGTTATAGGACGCCTTTCTTGAAGAAGTACAGCTCCAATTCCCACTCCACTAGCATCAGATTCAATCTCAAAAGTCTTAGAAAAATTAGGCAAAGCCAATATGGGTGCATTGCACAATTTTTCTTTGACAAGCTCAAAACTTCTTTGGGCTGCATCACTCCATTTGAACTCCTTTCCTCCCTTAATACATTCAGTTATGGGTGCTAAAATAGTGCTGAAATCCCTTACAAATCTTCTATAGAAAGAGGTAAGCCCGTGAAAACTTCTTACTTCAGATATGGTTCTTAGAATGGGCCATTCTTTGATAGCTTTCACCTTTTCTTTATCAATTCCCACTCCTTGCTGAGATACTACAAAGCCAAGAAAAATCACATGGTCTTGACAAATGTAGCATTTTTTCAGATTAGCATAGAGTTTCTCCTTTCGCAACACTTCCAAGACTTCCTTCAAATGTTGCACATGCTCCTCATAACTTTGACTGTAGATCAAAATATCATCGAAATATATCACAACAAATTTTCTAATGAAAGATCTAAGCACATGATTCATCAATCGCATAAATGTGCTAGGGGCATTAGATAGCCCAAATGGCATTACCATCCATTCGTAAAGTCCATGCTTTGTCTTGAAGGCTATCTTCCACTCGTCTCCTTCTTTCATTCGGATTTGTTGATAGCCGCTCTTCAAGTCAATTTTTGAAAACACCTTGGAACCATTCAGCTCATCCAACATGTCATCTAATATTGGAATTGGATAGCGGTATTTGATGATAATCTTATTTATAGCACGACTGTCCACACACATTCTCATAGAACCATCCTTTTTAGGGACTAATAATGTAGGCACAGAACAAGGGCTCATGGATTCCCTTACATAACCCTTTTCAATCAACTCATTAACTTGCCTTTTTAGCTCCTTAGCCTCCTCTGGATTCATTCTATATGCTGGCTTATTTGGTAAGGCAGCACCGGGCACCAAATCAATTTGATGCTCAATTCCTCTTAAGGGTGGCAATCCCCTAGGTAGCTCATTCGGAAAGACATCCGCAAATTCTTCTATCAACTCCCTCACAAGCTTAGGAAGCTTTTTCTGCAAGTTCTAGATTCAGCTCCTTGAGAATTAGCAATAATACAAAGTCATCCCTTTTTATTGCCTTCTTTAACTTATTCTTAGAAGCAAAACAACTAGGCTTCTTCTCCTCGATTACATCCTCCTTCGGCTGTACTTGTATTGGCTTTAAGGGTGCCAACATAATCTTCTTTCCATCCTTCTCGAAAGCGTAGGTGTTTTTGAAGCCATCATGTAGTGTTCTTCTATCAAATTACCAGGGCCTCCCAAGTAGAAGATGACTAGCATCCATAGGGACTATGTCACACAATACCTCATCTTTGTAATTCTTCCCTATAGAGAAAGGTACCTTTACTTGTTTGGTGACCTTCATTTCGCCATGATTATTCAGCCATTGCAGCTTATATGGACGGGGATGATTTATGATAGGCAGCTTCAATTTGCCAACCAAGGTGGTTGAAGCAACGTTAGTGCAGCTTCCACTATCAATTATCACGTTACAAACTTTGCCTCCAATAGTGCACCTTGTTTGAAAAATATTCTCTCTCTGTTCTTCTTCTACCTTAACTTGGATATTCAAGGCACGTCTAATAACCAAGGCAGCACCTTCATCAGCATACTCAACAACTTCTTCTTCTTCAGAATATTCTTCCTCTTCATATTCCTCCACAATATCTTCATCTTCACTCTCTATTTCCCCTTGTTTCTCCTTCAAGATCATCACTCTTCTATTAGGACATTCGAATGCTATATGGCCATGACCTAAGCACTTGAAGCACTTAATGTCTCGGCTTCTTTTAGAGGGTTGGTTGTCTTCTTTCTTATCCTTCCCCTTAGAACTTTCAAATTTGTTCGGCTCTTTCTTCCATATCTCCTTATTACTCCATTTAGTAGTGTTTGAGGTTTGGGAAAGTGTTTGGAAAGGTTTACTCCCCAATGGTTTAGACACTCCATTGTTTCTTCCATAAACTCTCTTTTTCTGTCTCTCTACCTTAATTGCCAATTTAATTACATCTTCTAAGAAGACATAATTCTGCAAATCTACTAAGTCAGCAACTTCTCTGTTCAAACTACCAAGAAATCGAGCTATGGTTTGCTTTTGGGGTTCATTCAGCTCGCACCGAATCATCAAAGTTTCAAATTCTTTAACATAATCTTAAACACACATACCTCCTTGCCTCAAGCTTTGAAGCTTAAAATAAAGCTCTTGCTTGTAGTAATCAGGTACAAAACGCCTCTACATGAGCCTTTTCATCAATCTCCAATTTCGAACTTCCTCCTCTCCATCTCTTCTTCGTTGATTCTTCAAATTTTCCCACCATAGATTCGCATAATCAATGAATTCAAGGGCTGTAAGATGGCATTTGGTAGCTTCTGAATATTCTTGATATTCAAAAATCTTCTCTACTCGTTGCACCTACTCCAAGTATTCTTCAGGAGAACTTGTTCCCTTAAATGGAGGAATCTTCATTTTGATGTTGGCATCACGTTCCCTCTGCTGCCTTCTTTGCCTAGGTTGATCACCTTCTTCAGCTTTGAAAGTAATGGTTGGAACCCAAGAGGGGGGTGAATTGGGTTTTATAAATTTTTCACAAGAATTAATTGGAAGTTAAAATGATTTTCTGTAAAAGTACAATGCTTAGGATAATAAATACAATACAGAAAATCAATGTGCTGTCAAGATAAATAATTATAAAGATCAAGGAATTAAAGAATAGATATCAATATGCACAAATTAAAGAGTAAGGGATAGAGAAAGCAAACTCGGAGATTTATACTGGTTCGGCTAATCCAAGCCTACATCCAGTCCTCAAGAGACCACTTGAGTATTTCCACTATAATTGAAAGTTTAATCCGGGTACTTGCAAACCACTACAACCACGCAAATTCGATCCGGGTATTTGCGAAACCACAATGGAGAATTTATGAATCCGGGCTCCTCCTCAACCCAAAGCAAGTTCTTCCAACACCGGTACTTGTGAACCTCAACTCAGAATAATATATGTGTTGATCAAAATCAACAATACAAAGAAACTCTCTCTAAAGAGTAGATGAAAACAAATGAAGCTCTAATAACTCTAATGATAGAGAATATGCAAGATTTGGCTCAAGAATGCTTTCCTTTCTCTCAAAGATGATAGAAGAAGTTAATATCACATTGTAGGACTTTGTTCTTGCTCAAAATCGTGTATCTAAGGTCATATATATAAGATTTTACAAAACTAGCCGTTATATAGCCGTTACAGCACTTATAGTGCAGTCCAGATTTTGAGCTTTCTTTAAAAATTCATAACTCCCTCATTTGAACTCCGTTTTAAACAAATAATATACCGTTGGAAAGCTCTTGGAGTCTAGTTTCAAATGAGCCAAGTTTTACTCAAAAATTATTTTTCTTTTAAAAGATATAATCAAAATACTGACTATAGGTCAGAACAGAATAATCAACTTTCAGTTTTTCAAACTATATTTTAAATAGTCATATATTTCTCATTTGGACTCCGTTTTCAATAAATAATATACCTTTGGAAAGATCTTTGAGTCTACTATCAAATGAGATTAAGATACTTGAAAAAATAATTTTTCGTTTATGAGATATGATATAAAGACTGACCAAAGGTCAAAAACTAACTTTTGTAAAATTTCATATCTCACTATCTTTTTGTTCAAAATAATTGAGCCAATGTATGCAAATCTAAATCATTGAGTTGCACAAGTATACTAGCCTATATAAAATATACCTAATGTAAACACATAGGCTATCTTGATGCATCCAAGCTTCCAAGACTTCAAATCTTCTAATTCTTCATTTCTTGGAGCTTCATCCTTGCATGTTGTTTTCCTTGAGTGAAGCATGATATTGCTTTTCCTTGTTCTTCAATACAATGCTCACTCTTCTTGTTTTGAACCAACCTATAAAATATATCTTACTTGCAAACCCAATGGTTAGTTCAATAGCATGATTCAATATATGCAACATACATATTAAATAACATAATCATGCTTAAGTACTTGTAACATATATATGATAATTAATCTTTATATATATCAATGCTACTATTCAAATACATTTGTCATCATCAAAACTTATGGCATATAGCCTTAGGGTCAACAATCTCCCCTTTTTGATGATGACAAATCACCACAGAAAAATATGTATCACAAGATAATGAATGCAATGTTATAAGCACGTACACATATTTTTCTATTGTTTCTTCTCCCCCTATTTGACATCAACAAAAAGGTGTAAGGAACACAATATATAGAAGTTAAAGCACATACCTTCTTTAAGTCAGGATGTCAGAAGATGTCAATATAGTATGGGGTAATGATACATCAAAACTTATCATTGATTTCATTGACATGTAAAAAGAAAATTTTAGAAAAATTTTTCTCATGTCAAATGAAATGAGCCAAAAGATAAAACTTGAAAGAGTTTTAGGCTCCCCCTTAAACCTTGCATAATTTGAAAAATAATAATGAATAATGAATATCCAATTTTTCAAGATATATTCTTTTTCAAAAAAAAATACATTCAAGTGAGACAAAGCTCCCCCTGAATTTCATAACATTTTTTCTTTGAAAAAGATTATCCAAATCATTATAAAGGAAATTCAGTTTTTGATTGCAGAATTTTGAAGATTTTTGAAGAAATTTCTGCAATATTTTCATTGAAAATGATTTCTGCTTGTTTATGAAGAGGCATTTTTAGTAAATAGCAGAAAAATTAAACTCTTTGAAAAAAAAAACATCATTTGCTGTCATATGATAGAAATATTTACAGCACACAGCAGAAGTATGATATATGGATTAGCAAAGCATGATATAAACAAGAATATTAATCATAATCCATAAATCGAATAATAATATTTTTCAAGATTTCTGAAAAATAATTTCTGCATATATGCATAAAATTATTTCAACATATAGCAAAAGTGATTTAAAATAAGGATACTCAAATCCTTTTCTTTCCAAAATAGATAATGCTTCAATATGGCAAAGCAATTTCAGCATTGTGGAAGCAATTCAAGAGATTCACGATATTTTTCTAAAACATTTTGCTTCGAAGGAATTTAGAAATGTTTCATCTAAGGAAGCAATATATATGGATTAGTGTAATAAGATATATTCAAGCATATAATTCATAATCCATATATGAAACATCAATATTTTTCATCCCTTTTGTTATCTACAACAAAAGAGATCTTTAAAATCTTTTCTTTTTCAAAAAGAATGTTGCTTCATATGATAAAACATATTAACATAACAGAAGCATTTTTAAAGTCCTTTTTCAAAACAAATTTGCTTCATAAAGGATAAGATAAACTTCAGCACAAAGGAAGCAATTTATATACCCATTCAAAATGAATTTATATATGTATCTTGAGGATGAGTACATGTAAAAATTTTGACAGCTCATTTTGTATGAGTGCATGTGGAATCATGAAATATTATTCTTGGCCGTAGCTTTCGTTCATGATGCATGAATAGCATACACAACATATGTTCTTAGATACATATAATCATAGCATGATGCAATCAATCATGTATATTATACTGAAAGCTCTCAAGAACAACACAACAAAGCAGAGAAATACGGTTCTGTTTATCTCCATTTTATTAATCCTTAAAATTTTTAATCAAAACAAATTAAATCAGCCGCAAATCCACCGAAAATTGACTTTCGTGGTTTTGCCATTAATGCGACGCGTTGTTGGTGTGCATGCGTACCCTAGAGTTCTGGCTTCCAGCTTGCAAAATCCGTAGGATGAGCGTGTAGGGGTGCGGCGAAGAGATATCTTCGTTGGCTCTAAGTCATAATTTTCTCTCTATAAAGACTGCCCCAGAGTTCTCGATTACCACACCACAAAGAGTATTCATCTCTGAGCCTACAACTTCCTGACATTCCTCTCTCTTCATACTCCTACAAAAATTTCTAAAAATTCCAAACCATGGCAGCAAGAAAGTTCATTGATCTCACAGTAGAGGCCAGGGAGGAAGAGCTCGACTTAAACTTGAGTCTAGGCAAGGACAAAGGTAAAAGACCTTTGGATGAATCTCAAGAGAACCCAAAGAAGAAGATGAAGATCGAAGAAGCTGAGGAGATAAGTACAGGCCATACGTCAGAAGACAAAATTGCTTGTCTGGAGCAGGAGGTGAAGAAACTCAAGAAGATGATAGAGGACCAGGAGAAGTTAGCTAAACGCAACAATGCGGCACTGACTTCAAGAATAGATAGGTTCTTCTATTGGTCTACCCAATGCTTTTGCAATCAACAACAAAGAAGTGTTGATTGTATGAATGGGATTTACACTACCCTCCGTGACATTGCTCAGTCTCTTGCTCCAAGGAATGGCCGAGGGGTGATGATACAATACAACCCTCCTAATCCGAGACCACCTCGCCTGTAGGTTGCTCATGCATGAGCAAACTTTCCCTTTTTTTTTTTGCAATGTAATCCTTCGATTTTTTTTAATGCAAGTGGTTTCTTTCAGATAACGGTACTTAAAAAAATTATAATAATAATAAAGAAAGATAAAGAAAATTAGCCGCACAAATTTAGCACAATAGAAGGATATATATATTTTGAAAAATATATATCCATTTTAAAGATAGAAAGAATTTTCTGACATGGATATATATATATCATCATTTCAAAGCAAAAACAAGTTACATACTTACTCAAGATAAAACATATTATAATCAGAGTATGTAGTAATATAATTGAGGTAATATGGATTAATAAGATATAATCAGATATAAACTATAATCCATAAATAATGGTTCATAAGTTACAGCTTATGTAAAAGAGATGATATGTATAATGCTCAAACCATGATGTATTAAAAAAATAATTTAAGTATTTAACATATTTTTATATGTCATGATGTGATCAAGTATGTAAGATGTCAGAAAACAATGTCATTGCAATGAAAGTATGACAGTAAAAAAATTTGCCAGAATGTTCAATTGAGATCAAGGAGTATCATTCAATTAAATAATGAAGAAGTAAAGAATAGAGATACTCATCAATTTTGGCAAACTTCTGTTGCTTCTTGAAGTTCCTCTTCAAGATTTTGATATCCTTGTTTTGCTCATTGCTCTTCTTTTGATCCTGTCTTCTTGCAATTTTAATGATTTTAATTGATTGATTATTTGCAAGATCTATCAAGCATTAGTTCAATGTAGGCTTCGTTGGTCGACTACTGATAGGAGCGTTGGTCGACCAACCAACTTCAAAACTATAAATCTTACTGATTTCGGAGAGCAGAGGAAAGAATGTGCTTTAGAGGATTAACTCCTGCAAAACACTTTTGGTGGAGCACTTTGATGTTCAAATCAGTAATGTTCAAATAAATCTCGAGCACTAGGAGCAACATTATGTTCAAGATATGCCATATTAATAAAAGTGCTATGCTTCCATGAAATGCAATTTTGCAATAAATTTGATTTTATTGAAAATATTTGAATAAGATTACAATAAGGATAAATACTATAGGCAAGAGTACTCTTATTGTTGTGAAGACAAGAAAAATGTGCGTGTAATGGAAGCAAGTTTTCATGATGCGGTAAAAAGGATAGTTTGAGCAAAATTTGGAAGAAAGATTTTAGCTCAAAACAAAATTCGAATCTATAAGCTGCACACCTAACAATTGTTTTCAGATATAGCATGCATGAGTATCAAGGATAGATGTAATGCATATTAGAGAACAGACAAAAGCATTAGAGAGCAGTAAACATATCAGTCAAATTTCTTACAATGCATTCCAGCTTATATGTTTACTTATCCATTGCCTCCTTTTGATGCAAGAGAGTGGAGTTTGAATGATGTAGCCATTGAAAAGTTATTTCCGCTCCTTGCTTCGAGGCAAATCTGCAAATTAATCCTTTGTCTTTGATACCCAAATTTTTTTGGGTTTGCCTGGGTCATGAGGTCCTTTTTGAACCCATTTCATTTTTACTCCATGAACAAGATTTTTCTTATAAAAACAGGAGTAAGACTTGTGTCCTTTCAGTCCACAATAAAAACAAGTGCAAGGTGGACTTTTGGACATTTTTGTAGGAACAAAGTAGTTTTCGAAATATTTCTGATTTGACTTGTTAAGAACAAAACCAATTTTGTTAAAGCTACTACTTTGTTTCTCAACAGAAGAGTTTTGAATTTCTCTACCTTGAGAAAGTTGTTTAAGTGTGTTTTTAAGATCCTCATTCTCCTTTTTCAAGGAATCACACTTGGTACAAAAGCAATTTTTGTTGGTAGAGATATTTGCCTTTAAAATCAAATTCTCTTCTTGCAAAGTTCTGTTTTGATTTTCAAAAACAAAATTCTCTTCCTTGGAAATAGAAAATTCGTTTTTCAATGTTTCCAACTCATTTTCAAGAGAAGAGTTTTTCTGTTTTGAAATATTTAGTTTCTTTGCAAGTATAAGAGATTCTTCATGTAAATCATCAAAGGCATCTTATAATTCTTCAAAAGAGTAGTCAAATGAATTTACTTCATCTTTATCTCTGGCCACAAGACAAGTGTTGGCTTCTTCATTTGTGTTCTCCTCATCGGAATTGCTATTTCCCCAAATGAAAGATAGGTAAGCTTTCTTTGATGATTCAGTTTTTGGTTGTGGTTTCTCTTTTTCTCCTTTTTCTTTTTCTTCTATCTCCTTGGTGATTTGATATTTTCCTGTAAGTTCAACACCAAGAGCTTGCAATTGATTAAGCACAAGTCGTATCTCATTAATGGTTTCACAATTTTTCATTTGAACGATATCAAGTTCATTAATGAGATTTCTAGACTTTAATTCCATTGCAACAAGATCTTCCTCATATGCAACTTCTAAAGTTTCCCACATTTCCTTAGCAGTTGCACAATTGGAAATTCTGAAAAATTCTTCTTGACTCAATGCACAAGAAATAATTAATTTTGCCTTAGCATTGAGTTGCACTAAACTTCTTTCAGTATCATTCCATTCACTCTTGGGTTTTGGAATGTATTTTCCTTGTTCTTCCTTGACAGGCATATAAAAACCATTTTCTATAATTTCCCAGAGTTTATGGTCTACTGAAATTAAAAAAATTTTCATTTCATACTTCCAATATTGAAAATGATTAGTATAAAAAATTAGAGGTTCTGTGAAAGAACAATTTTCAGACATAAACCACTCACTAGATCCAACCATATTTACTCTTAGACGGTTAAGTCTTAAAATCAAGAGCCCAAGCTTTGATACCAATTGAAAGTAATGGTTGGAACCCAAGAGGGGGGTGAATTGGGTTTTATAAATTTTTCACAAGAATTAATTGGAAGTTAAAATGATTTTCTGTAAAAGTACAATGCTTAGGATAATAAATACAATACAGAAAATCAATGTGCTGTCAAGATAAATAATTATAAAGATCAAGGAATTAAAGAATAGATATCAATATGCACAAATTAAAGAGTAAGGGATAGAGAAAGCAAACTCGGAGATTTATACTGGTTCGGCTAATCCAAGCCTACATCCAGTCCTCAAGAGACCACTTGAGTATTTCCACTATAATTGCAAGTTTAATCCGGGTACTTGCAAACCACTACAACCACGCAAATTCGATCCGGGTATTTGCGAAACCACAATGGAGAATTTATGAATCCGGGCTCCTCCTCAACCCAAAGCAAGTTCTTCCAACACCGGTACTTGCGAACCTCAACTCAGAATAATATATGTGTTGATCAAAATCAACAATACAAAGAAACTCTCTCTAAAGAGTAGATGAAAACAAATGAAGCTCTAATAACTCTAATGATAGAGAATATGCAAGATTTGGCTCAAGAATGCTTTCCTTTCTCTCAAAGATGATAGAAGAAGTTAATATCACATTGTAGGACTTTGTTCTTGCTCAAAATCGTGTATCTAAGGTCATATATATAAGATTTTACAAAACTAGCCGTTATATAGCCGTTACAGCACTTATAGTGCAGTCCAGATTTTGAGCTTTCTTTAAAAATTCATAACTCCCTCATTTGAACTCCGTTTTAAACAAATAATATACCGTTGGAAAGCTCTTGGAGTCTAGTTTCAAATGAGCCAAGTTTTACTCAAAAATTATTTTTCTTTTAAAAGATATAATCAAAATACTGACTATAGGTCAGAACAGAATAATCAACTTTCAGTTTTTCAAACTATATTTTAAATAGTCATATATTTCTCATTTGGACTCCGTTTTCAATAAATAATATACCTTTGGAAAGATCTTTGAGTCTACTATCAAATGAGATTAAGATACTTGAAAAAATAATTTTTCGTTTATGAGATATGATATAAAGACTGACCAAAGGTCAAAAACTAACTTTTGTAAAATTTCATATCTCACTATCTTTTTGTTCAAAATAATTGAGCCAATGTATGCAAATCTAAATCATTGAGTTGCACAAGTATACTAGCCTATATAAAATATACCTAATGTAAACACATAGGCTATCTTGATGCATCCAAGCTTCCAAGACTTCAAATCTTCTAATTCTTCATTTCTTGGAGCTTCATCCTTGCATGTTGTTTTCCTTGAGTGAAGCATGATATTGCTTTTCCTTGTTCTTCAATACAATGCTCACTCTTCTTGTTTTGAACCAACCTATAAAATATATCTTACTTGCAAACCCAATGGTTAGTTCAATAGCATGATTCAATATATGCAACATACATATTAAATAACATAATCATGCTTAAGTACTTGTAACATATATATGATAATTAATCTTTATATATATCAATGCTACTATTCAAATACATTTGTCATCATCAAAACTTATGGCATATAGCCTTAGGGTCAACAAGCTTCAGATTCTTCTCCATGGTGTTCAACATAAGCTCCTCTTCTTGGATGTTGTTGTTGTAGCTCCATAAATCTAGCCATTTGAGTGGTTAGTTGAGCTATTTGTTCCATCATTTCTTCTTGACCTCTTTGTAGGCCAACAATTTGAGCTTGTTGTAGGCTAAGCCCAAAAGGAACTTCAGAACTATTTTCTCCTGTCATAGTGATTTGTAATTTGTTGGTTTGAGTTTGGTGAAGGGTAGGTTCCCTCTCTAAGTGTTTACACTCGGATTAACAATCAACAGTAACGATGAACAATCAACAGTAATGATGAATTTTTTTTTATAAAAAAGCTAGAATAAAATGGATCAACACAAGAATAGAAATAAAGATAAAGATGAACAGACTAAAAAATTAGCCTTCCATGTAGGTGGCAGATTACAAAATAAGGAAAATTAAGCCTTCCATATAGGTGGCATAATACAAAATAAGGAAAACTAAGCCTTCCATGTAGGTGGCAAAACACATAATAAAATGCAATAAAATTAAGCTTTCCACAAAGGGGCAAAACACAAAACAAATAATAGAACCTGAATTGAAGTGGCTTTGATACCAATATGATGTGATTTCTAGAGGGAAAACACTTAATTGATTTTCTGGATAGGTTGAAAGAAACAAACAAAGAAAACCAAATCACTCAATTGATAAGCCAAAGGGCGCCACAACTAAAAGAAATAGGTTGATCTTGCCACACTCAAGAAAGAAGAACGTGAGTGATAAGAAATCTAGCTGCTCTCGCCACTAACCCAAGTTAGATAAGAGAAAGAACTCAAGAATCCTCTTGAAAGCAAAATGCCAATATCTCATATATGATTCAAGGATGGTTTACAACATATGGCAAGGACCATTTTTATAGAGGGTCTCCAAAACAAAAAGACAAAAGACTCCAACTAATGCATTAAATGCATCAACTAAAAGTCAAGTAGTGTAAGCTAAATGTCAAAGACAATAAATGTATAGGTAGCTAAATGTCAAAGACAATAAATGCATAGGTAGCTAAATGTCAAAGATAATAAATGTATAGGTAGCTAAATGTCAAAGACAATAAATGCATAGGTAATAGACTACAACTATATTCAACAAATGCAACTATCCAACATGCAATCTTTTTCACACTTCTTCCACTTTCAACAATGTGATTAAGCCCAATCCAAGCCCTTTAGCCCTTGAACGAGTTAGAGGTCCAATTGAAGTGTTCTCCCTTTCTTGGGCTGCAATTAGTCCAAGCTCTTTAACCCTTAAACGAGTTAGAGGCCCAATTGAAGTGTTCTCCCTTTCTTGGGCTGCAATGGGGTTATCCTTGATTACATCAGCTCATCCAAGGAGAACTACTTTCTTTGCCCTCATTTACTTCGTCCTTAATCTTACAAAGACTAAGATTCTCCTATTGAGCCAATTTCACATCATCGATCAAAGATGATTTGGCTTGAACACAGACTAAGAATGCACCTAACTCAGTGACTTCAAACCATACCCTATCTACTTCTAACTCATGAAGCTCATTGAACCAAGGGCCTTCTAAATTTCATAATGTGAGCTAAACTCCCTGTAGATTTACAACTTAGGGCGTCCACTACTACATTAGCCTTCCCAAAATGGTAGAGGTTCATGCAATTGTAATCCTTGAGGAGTTCTATCCATCTCCTTTGCCTTGGATTCAAATCTCTCTACTGGAAGATATACTTGAGGCTTTTAAGGTTAGTATAGACCTCATAAGTTTCATCGTAGAGGTAATGGTGCTAAATCTTCAAAGCAAAGATTATGACTGCCATTTCAAGATCGTAAGTTGGGTAATTTTGTTCATGCTGCTTCAGTTGATAGGATACGTAGGCGATCACTTTGCCATGTTGCATCAAAACAGATCCCAAAGCTACTCAGGTGCATCGCGATATACAGAGAAATCTTCTAATCTTGAACGTAGGGCAATGATGGGGTGGTTATCGAACATTCTTTTTAGCTTAAAAAAATTTTCCCCACATGTATCATTCCACATAAACCAAATGTTTTTCTGAGTTAGTCTAGTGAGCAAGGCAGCTAACTTTGAGAAATCCTTTACGAACCGACAATAATATCCTACCAATCCCAAGAAGCTCATGATCTCTGTCACTGTGGTCGGCCGAGGCCATTCCACCTTGCTAAGGTCCACTTAGATCCCTTCCTTAGAGACTATGCTCCAACCAAAACTCACATTTCGAGAATTTGGTATACAGTTGGTTCTCCCGCAAAGTTTGTAGTACAATACACAAATGTTGCTCATGTTCTTTTGGCTCCTAGAGTACACAAGTATGTCATCAATGAAAATGATGACAAACTTATCCAAAAAAGGCTTGAAAACTCAATTCATCAAACTCATGAATGTTGCCGGAGCATTGGTCAGTCCGAAGGACATCACCAAAAACTTTTAATGCCCATAACGCATACGAAAAGCATTTTTGGGCACATCCTCTGCTTTGATCTTCAATTGATGGTATCCAAATCTCAGATCTAATTTAGAAAAACACTGGCTCCTTGTAATTGATATAACATATCACCAATCCTTGGAAGAGGATATTTGTTTCGGATCATCACTTGTTCAATTGTTGGTAATCTATGCATAACCCCAATGTTCCATCCTTCTTTTTCATGAATAAAATTAGAGCGCCCTAAAGAGAAGAACTAGGCTGTATGAATCACTTGTTAATTTGGTCTTGCAATCATTCCTTAAGTTCCCGAAGCACAACAGATGCCATACGGTAAGGAGGTATTGAGATGGGTTAGTACCTAAAACTACCTCAATATTAAATTCTATATCATGGTTGGGAGGTAAACCTGATAGTTCCTTTAGAAAAATGTCCAGTTATTCCTTCACAATTGTCACATGGTCGAGGCTCACCATATCCTCCTCAACATTATGGACAAAAGCTAGGGAGCTCCGACACCCTTTTCTCATCATACACCTTGCACAAATCATGGAGCTTAAATTACTAGGCACTTCACTCCTATCTCCTTGAAAGAAGAAGGGAGGTTCACTCGAAATATCAAATTTCACGGACTTGGCATAGCAATTCAGAGTCATGTGATAAAAGGATAACCAATCCATCCCTAGAATGATGTCAAAATTCATCATATTCAGCAACATCAAATTTCCTTTGGTATCTCTTCCACCCACCACAATGCAACAATCAAAATACCCCGAATCTACAATCAAGGTCTCTCCTGTAGGTGTTGTAACACCTTGGGTTCCCAGGTGTTACTATTGATGGTATATTTCTGTGAATGTGGAAGTATACAGAAAATTTTACATTTGCTTAAAAAGGAAATAATGTATAGGAGTGTGGTAACTTGGGAAATCCGACGAACAAAAGGGATGATAAAAGGGTTAAGGAAAAGGGAGAATGAGGGAGATCTGGATTATTTAAAAACTTTTATACAAAGAATAAGAAGTGAATGTTGGGGTCATATGGTACTTTAAAAAATGTAGCAAATTCTCTAAGTTTCATAAATTATAATTTTACCCTTTTTATAATTTTAACCGTACAGGCGGGCCAAGGGCATTTTTGTAATTTCCCACTATAGACCTCATCACATCCTCAGCTTATCCTCACCTCTCATTCTCCTAAATTCTCTTCTCTCTCTTGCCATCCCTCTCCTTCTCATCTAGCCACCATCGACTCCAAGGATCCAACGCTCGATGCCTCTAACTGATGACCTCCGACGTATGGGTGATCTTCTGGCGACCGTGACACACAGGAAAAGCTTGAATGAGGTAAGAACCCCCAACTTTTCCATTTCTCTTATCTTTCAAATGGTAAGATCTGAGTATTAGTTTTAATCTAAAACATTCCTATATATTTGGTAATATCAATAGGACAAGAAATCTAGAGAAACTTAAGAAGAATTTCTGGTTTTGGGGCTAAAAGAGTAAAATTTGAAAATGAGGACAACCTAGGTTTTGAGAGGAAAGAAAATAGATGAATCTTGATTGTTGTTAGAACTTATTGCTTAAGGATTACTCTAGTGATTAGGAGTGTGAGTTAAAACTACAAATTTAGGGGGACTGATCAAGTGTTGAATAGATTGAGGATTGTTAAGGGTTAAGAGTTTTTATTTCTATGTTTTTCGAATCTATTGGGTGACCGATTAACTATCGTGTGCCCAACGGTGACCAACTACGTAGGGTGCTCTTTGTCCAAACCTGACTGAGAAGCACCGGTCGACTGGTAGGTTATCACCAATCGATTGGTAGTTCCTAGGCTAGAATGGTAAATCTGGCAGTGACATACTCATTGACTGATTGCTCTCTATTAAGGCTAATAGAAACAATACAGTCGACTGCCAGTGATAAGGCAACTAATTGGTTGCTATCAGATAGTAGCTAAAATTTTATTTGCTTTCTTTCTCATGTGTTTTCCATTCCAATTGGATAGGATGCCTCTCCAAAGGATTCAAGCAAGGTTTCCAAACACCAAGTTGGGATGGATATATAGCTTGGAAATAAAGTGAGGGATTTTTCTACCTTACTTTTGTTTGTTTCTTCACTTATTGCTTTCCTAGCATGACTGGTGAAATAAATTGTCTTGTTATGATTATATGAACATGTAAATGTATATGTGAGATGAAACTCACCTATAAGGACCTTTTCCGATAACCCCAATGTGAGTATGAAATTTGATGGAGGGAATATGGAAGAAATAACATGTTAGGGTTTTGTTACTAAAATGGTCTTTTTAAGAAAATACCTTGAATGCTTTGTTCCTGTGTAGTCGGGATATTATGGTTGTATGATGAATATATATGTTTATTGATTGCATGTATTTGGAAATAAGGCTACGGCCCTCAATTGACGTGTGTTATTGTGCTATAGCATCATTTTCACCTGTTAAGGAGAGATTGAGGTGATACTTACATATATGCCTTCACATATAAGTATCACCTTACCGATTTTACAGAGTAGTAAAACGGATAGGGACATCTGTAGACATATATGAGGTTCAACCGACCTATATATTAACACTATGGTCGCACATATCAACCAAGATTTACAAAGACATTATTATAGTCAAAACTTTGAAAAGGGATTTGTACACTTTCTTGCGTACGTCACCTCTCTACCCTTGCAAAAGGTTAGAAAAAATATGTCTGTAGATGGACTAGGGATTAATATTGTGGATATGGATTATGGCTTCAGTGATATACCCTTCCCAAAGACCATGAATTGGGAATACTGGTGAAGGTACAACCCAAGGTCAAGGGAAGGAGGTGTACATAGGAGAAAGTCAGATGTTGTTTTTATATGGTCATGTTATAGACTTGTATTTCACTATGTGGTGAATGATATTGAAACCATGTGGATAGTTATATTAATGGATTTGTGTTTCATTATGAGATGAATTGTATAGAATCTTGATTGTGATTGTTTTTGTGAATGAGGCTTGGTGATACACTTTTAAAGGCTGGTAGATGGAGATCGCTGGGTACGAGCATGAGCCATGGCCTAGGGAACAAAGTGTTCATGGGTAGAAGTTGGGATTTGGATGTGTGAATGATCCAGGGTCCCTAGGATAAACTCCCAGTGACGATAGCTAATAAATGCCCTAAAGTGGCATGAGCTAGAATCTAGGGAGGGTATGTAATCTGGGACTTGTAGCTGGTGATTGCTTGGATTGGCTACGTGATTGTTTAGATGGCATTACGCAGTGTTGTATGACCCATGATATTTTATTTTAGTTTTGGTATATTATGGTGTAATGGGACATGTGCATTTATATACACATATATTCTGTATTTGGTTTATACTTGGACAAGGGCACGTGATACTTCCTAAGTGGATCGTGCCTGGTAATTGTAAAACCAAGGTATCAATATATGCTTTGGAAAAGCATGCTCGGTATTGTTTCACTGATGTATATATTTTGCAAGTTGAGAAGTATTGTTGGGGTACTTTGTGGTGTTCTTGTGCACATCTTTCTAACTAGATTTAATCTTTTATACACTATCTCTTTCTTTGGTTGGTATGATTATCTGTTTGTGCTAGGTAGATATATTTTGGTGAGTCACGTGGATTAGACTCACCCCTTCTCAGTTTTAGGTTCTGGAGATGGTCTGGTGCGACAGTTTAGGTAGCTTGGTAGTGAGCATGTCTCCTTTTTGTTCGAGGCAAGGTATTTGTATTTTTGTTTAAAGTTATTCTTTTAGTATGATCTGTAATCAGGTAGACCACCTAGGAATTATATTATAATTGTTAGGTTGGTTAGTGTTGGGTTGGTTAGTAAATATCAAGCTTACAGTGGTATGTGTAACACACCAACCGCACCGGTCATAGCCCCAGGTCCAGGCTGTGACAAGTGTGGCAACCATGAAGGGTCTAACAATACTAATCGGACCTTGAACAAATTGTTTTGCAAACAAAGGGGATACATTTGAGTGAGTAGATCTCAAATCAAACAATGCACATGCATCATGTGAACACACAAAAAGTATACCTATCACAACATAATTCGAAGCCTGAGCACCCTAGCATCTGAATGTATAAACTCTAGCTTGACGACGACCGCTTGTAGGTTGACCCCTGCCTTCGCCTTTACCTATAACACTCCGTCCAGTTGAAGAAGAAAGGGCTCTACCAGCTGGAGTCGATACTTGCTGAGACTAAGAGGGATGTGCAGACCCTTGTCCAAATGCACCAACCAATAAGGGCAATCCCTTTTCATATAGCCAGCCTAGCCACATTGAAAACACCTTGAAGTAACCCCAAAACATAAAGTACCGTCCACACTTCAGACACTTCGTGTCACTACCCAAGCTGGGTAAGTGACTTGCATGATAAGGAATTGCCCCACGACTATAAGCTTACCCTTACAACACCAAACAACAATTATAGATGCACGATTATACATAATTACACTTTATTCAATAACAATAGTCTCAAGTGGTAAAACAGTCATAACAGCTTATGTTTCCAAGATTTCCTTCCAATCACAACTAAGTGAGGAAAGAATCAAAACATAATATAATCAAAGTCTGGATTACAAAAGAATACACCATCCCCAAAATAATGCTCATACAAGACCTAGGAGTCCTAACAACTACAAAGCAAAATACAAACCGCAAAATAATCAAAAAGGAGAATCACCGACGATCAACAAGTCGTGGTGATATGAGACTCCACTACTTCTCTTGCGAAGACTCGTTGGCAACCACAGAATCTGCAAAGGGACACACATGGGGAGTGAGTAATTTACTCAATGAGATAAAAACAAAAAGGAAACTTTTACTTCCCACCAAGGAAGAATCACCATGGCTTTAAAGATATTTACCAACAACACCATTCATTCAGGAACGAGGGGTTAGATGTACACATATCAGAATACATTATAATAATTTCAGTGAAAATATTTATGAATACCAGCCATCCCTATGTGGTTTCCCCATTATGCAAAACTAAGTGATTCAATACATTCATAAAGTCAATTTACTTATATAAACAATGGCCACTATTCCAAGGCAATAAAATAAATAAAGTTTGTCCACCGTTCTAGGACAATAATAATATTTGAAATTTGTCCACTGTTCTAGGACAATAATAATATTTGAAATTTGTCCATAGTTCTAGGACAATATTAATATTTCTACACCTTCATATAATCTTATAACAAGGAATTTATCTCTCTCATACTTATTAGCATAACATAAAGTTGCCCCAGTAAAGATTAACCAGTGGAAGTAAAGTAACAATATAAGTATCCTTATACAAGATTTCATATATGCACATTGTTCTCAACATGTGGGTGTAGTTAGCTCCCTCACTTGAGATTGAATGATAGTGGATGGGACGCAAGTGCGAGAGACAATTAGATGACAACAAAAACACCTAGGAAAAGAAAAGGCACAAGTTTTTGAGGTTTAGGAAACTAGGAAGAAGTTTCAGGGGGTGGCGCCACAATTTAATTACAGCCACTCGAACCTCCAGGTGTAGGGCACCTGAGGCGCCACAATTTAATTACAACCACTCAGACCTCTAGGTGTAGGGCACCTAAGGCGCCACGTCCTAGACTCTCTGCCTCAATATTTTTGCTAGGCGCCCGAGGTGCCCTGGATGGCACCCCCAAGTGCTAGTTCCCCAACTCTTTGCCAACAAAATATGATGGGCACCTAGGTGCTCCAATAGTAGCACAACAGAACCTGTGAGATCCTCCCCCAAAAATGTAATCCTTGATTCAAAGAGCTTCTATGGTGGGTTAGCAAACTTGCTTGAGTCTATCTTAGAACTAAGAGTAAGGTTGTGCCACCAATTTCAAATTCCCTTTCTACCTTTTCCAAAATCAATTCACAATAATGGCAATAACAACCTTTCTCTTGTTCCATAAATGCATCCTCAACTACCCAAGGTGTACTAGAAACATTTAGCCAAAAGGAATCACTATAGAAGGCACTTGGAGATCCATTCCTGCTTATAACTCAAGAAGACAACAACAACCATCCTAGGGTTTGGAGAACTTTGAAAAAGGAGGAAAAGGAAGGAAAGATTTAATACTTACTTGAATCTCCCACTTAACTCAACAAGATCAGGTTCTCCTCTCCCAAAACCACTTCTTCAATCAGCATATAGAAGAGCATGCGAGAGGGAGAAAATGAGAGATATGGAAGGGGTAAACACACACACATACTTGCAGGAATGAAGAGAAAAATAGGGGAAAGGGTGCAAGAGTGGTGGGCCCCACAACACCAGCTTTCTTTAATTTATTATTATTTTGTCTAGTTTCCCTTCCTTGGTCCTTTCTCACACAAATCTTCAAATTTAGCATAAAATTTCGAAGTCACACTTTAACATAAAATTTTCCCATACATAAAAATGTAGCTCCATAATTCATATAAGAATCATAAAATAGACCAACGGGGAATTAAAAAAATCATGAAATACAAAAAATCAGCAATTTATGCACAGATAGTTCCAAGAAATAAGAGAAAAGAAAAGAGAGAAATTTATGGGTATTACGATATTACCTCCTCAAAAAAAAATTTGGTCCTCGAATTCCACAAAATGAAGTTAAGTAAAGAGGGACGGATATCTAAATCACATGTTCGCTTCAACCTTCCACGTGGCTTCTTCGTGAGAGTGGTTCCGCCACAAAAATTTTATTGAATGGATTTCCTTAAATCGTAATTTCTTCACTTGTCTATCCAATATTGCCACGGGTTCTTCCTCATAAACCAAGTTCTCATTCAACATGATCTCTTGGGGACGAATGATATGAAACGGATCATGGAGGTATTTTTCATAACATGGACACATGGAATACTGGATATACTCCATCTAACTCCACCGATAGGGCTAGGCATAAGCTACATTACCTACCTTTTCCAAAATCTCATAAAGGCCAATATATCTCGGGCTGAGCTTGCCTCACTCTGAAGCTCATAAGTCCCTTCATGGGTGAAACCTTGAGGAATACTATATCCCCGACCATGAACTCTAGATCTCGTCGTCAGTTATCCGCATAGGATTTCTGCCTACACTAGGTAGTCACCAGTCTATCTCGGATGGTCTTAACCTTAATCACCACCTCATGAACTAAGTTAGGCCCGATGACCTTGGCCTTTCTTGTATTGAACCACCCTATCGGTGATCTGCACTTTCTTCCATTTAACACCTCAAACGAGGCCATTTGAATACTTGCTTAGTAACTATTATTGTAGGTAAATTCTATCAACGTCAAGTGTGTTTCCCAACTTCCCCTAAAGTCCATAACACAGGATCATAGCATGTCTTCAAATGTCTAAATAGTCCTCGTAGACTACCCATCAGTCTAAGGGTGGAAAGTAGTGCTTAAATCCACACAGGTCCTCAAGGCCTTTGGAAAGCCCTATAGAAATGTGAAGTAAATTAGGTCCTTGTTCTAATATAATAAAGACTGGTACTCCATGTAGCCTCATAATCTCATCGACATAAAGTTGAGCATATTTAGCCGCACTAAAGGTAGACTTCACTAGAATGAAGTGGGTCGTCTTGGTTAAGTGGTCCATGATTACCCAAATTGAATTATTTCCTACAGGGGTACATGGTAATCCTACCATAAAATCCATGGTGATACACTCCCACTTCCATTCAAGAATTTCAATTTGTTGAAGTTCCCCACCCGGTTTTTGGTGCTCCGTCTTAACTTGTTGACCAGTTAGGTATCTTGCTATGAATTCTGCCACATCCCGCTTCATACCTTCCTACTAATATAGAGATTTTAGATCTTGGTACATCTTCATGGTACTGGGGTGCACAGAGTAAGCTGAGCTATGAGCTTTCCTCAAAATAGGCTATCTTAAGGTTCCCACATTAGGTACACAGAATCTCCCTTCGAATCTTAACATTTCATCCTTTTTCTAAAGAAAACCCATTACCCTTTCCTCCTTTCACCTCATCTCTAATCTTGTTAAACTTAGGGTCTTACCTTGCTTACTTTTTACTTCTTCGACTAATAAGGACTTAGCTGGAGTATGGGCCAAAAGTAGTCTTATTCCCAATAGTTCAAAATATACACCGCTAGCCTTTAGCTCATAGAGTTCATGTACCAAAGGCCTCCTTGCCTCGGCTATGTGACAAGGCTCCCCATTGACTTGTGACTTAGGGCATTGGCCACCACGTTGGCTTGAATAGAGAAATTGTAATCTTTCATTAATTCTATCCATCTTCGTTGTCTCAGGTTAAGATCTTTTTGTTCGAAGAGGTACTTTAAGCTTTCGTGATCTGTGTATACTTCACAAGTTTGTCCATAAAGGTAATGCTGCCATATCTTTAAGGCAAAGACTACCGCAGCCATCTTCAAGTCATGAATCGGGTAGTTCTGCTTATGTTTCTTCAATTTTCTTGACACATATGCTACCACCTACCCATATTTCATAAGGACACATCCCAGTTTGATTCAAGATGCATCGTAATAAACTACAAAGCCTTTGAGTCCGATAGGAAGAGTAAGTACTAGCGCTGTTATCAAGCACTTCTTTAATTTAGATAAACTTTCTTCGTAAGACTTAGTCCATACATACTTAACTCTTTTTCATGTTAACTTGGTGAGTAGGACCATGATCTGAGAGAAATTTTTCATGAATCGACGGTAGTAACCTGCCAGTCCTAAAAAGTTTTATATCTCCATTACTGTAGTTGGTCAGGGCCATTGTCTCACTACTTCCACCTTGCTTGTATCTACTTGAATTCGATCCTTAGAGATGACATGATCTAATAATACCACTTAAGTCAACCAAAATTCACATTTGGAGAATTTTGTAAATAATTGGTTTTCCTAAGGGTCTGCAACATAATTCGAAGATGTTGCTCGTGCTCTTCTGGGTTCTGTGAGTATACCAAAATAGCATTAATGGAAACAATTACAAATCTATCTAGGAAGAGTTTGAAAACCTTGTTCATAAGGTCTATAAAAGTAGTCGGGGCATTTGTCAAACCGAAAAACATCACTAGGAACTCATAGTGACCATAACGAGTCCTAAAAGTCATCTTGGGTACATCCTCGACTTTAATCTTCAGCTAGTGATACCTCGACCTTAAGTCAATCTTCAAAAAACACTGAGCGCCTTGTAGTTGATCAAATAGATCATCAATTCATGGTAGGGGATACTTATTTTTCACTATTAGCTTGTCAATTGACGATAGTCGATACATAGTCTTAGTGTCCTATCCTTCTTTTTCACAAAGAGTACCAGCGCACCCTAAGGTGAAGTGCTTGGTCGAATAAATCCCTTGTCTAATAAATCTTGAAGTTGTTCTTTAAGTTCCTTTAGCTCCACCGGAGCCATCCGGTAAGGCGGTATACAAATGGGCTTAGTTTCTGGCAATACATTAATAGTAAATTCAACCTCTCTATCTGGAGGTAGGCTGGGCAACTCTTCTAGAAATACGTCCCGAAATTCGTTTACTATAGATACACTACTAATGTTTACCTTCTCCTTTTCCTCATCCTTCACAAATTCCAAATATCATTGGCATCCTTTCCTCAATAACCGATGTGCACTGAGCATAGGAATAAGATTGTTGGGTACCTTACTTCAGTCACCTTGAAAAACAAAGGACTTGCCTCTCGGTACATTAAATTTTATGAATTTTTCATGGCAATCCACCATAGTGTAGCAAGAGGCTAGGCAATCCATACCCAAAATCACATCAAAATCTAACATTTCGAATAGCATTATGTCTGCCATGGTATCCCTTCTATATACTAATACACAACATTGATGGTAACTAAATCGCACGAGTGAGGTTTCCCCCACCAGGATGCCCACACTAAAAGGACTTTTCAAGATAGTCAGCTCTCTAAAAAAGTGTCGAGCAAACAAAGGAGAAACATAGGAGTGAGCTGAACTCGAATAAAAAAAGTACAAGAGCATCAAATAAGCAGACAAGAAGAATACCTGTAACCACTGCGTTGGATACCTGTACATCTTGTCTGGTAAGGGTGTACACTCAATCCGAACCATGCCCCATCTGAAACTAATCTCTACCGCCTGGACCTCTACCACCACATCACGGCCTACCCCACTCTGGCCTATAGAGGAAGAAGTGGGGGCTCTGTTGGCAAGAGTGAAAGTAGTTTGAGGATGTGAGGGGTGGATTGAACCTTGCCTAGAACCCATCACCAGGTTTAGGCAATCTCTCCATCTATGCCCTATCTGACCACAAGAGAAGCAGCTCCCTTCTTCTCTATAATAGATATCAATGTGGGGTCTCCCACAACTCTAACAAAGAGGCTTATTGCACCTCTATTGAGCAGACTCCTGCATTACTTATGTTTGTCTCTCTTAAGGTAGCAACTGTTGTTGGGGAGTATGGGTCAAAGATTGTACTGATAGGGAAGAGGCCCTAGATGATCATTGCACCCTAGATTAGGATCTAAATGACCTAAAAGTCCCACTGTGACTAGGAGATTTTCCTTCAAATCCCCTCTTGCATTTCTTCTGGAAGTTCTCTTTCTTTTGCTCGCCCAACCCCATCATTCGAGCATTGTCCAAGAAATTTGGAAAAGTTTCCATCTAGGTTCCCACAAGTTGGCATAGAGGGTATTGTAGGCCTAAGATGAATCGGTGAATCTTTCTCTCTCGTTTCATACCATGTACGGTGTATATTTAAAAAATCGGTTGAATTTGATTTCATACTCATCAACCGTCATAGACCCTTGAGCTAGATGCTCAAATTCTTGGGCTCTTAACACCGTTAGGCTAACTAGGACAAATATTTCCATAAAGGTCCTTGAAAATTCTTCCTAAGACATCAAGGAAACATCAAAGGGATGATCAATCTTCCACCATTCATGAGCTTTCCCTTGAAGGCTATAGATGGACACCTCTACAGAAGCTTCACTTGACAACTTCAATGCTATACATGCTTTCTCACATCCATCAAGAAACCATTAAGGGTCCTCATTAGGATCCTCCCCAAAGAACACAGGTGATTTTAACTTAAGGAAAGCTTGTAATCTCACCTTTCCACCTATTTTTCTCCTTAGAGGGACTGGAGGAATTTGACCATGGGGTGCTTGTGGCACATTTGTAGGAGTAGGTGCCTCAACTAAATTGGGAGTAACTATTTGTCCTTCCATAATAGCAGCAGTGATGTTTGCAACGACACCTTGAAGGGCATTTATAGTTGCCCACAAATTAGCATTCTAAGTGCCTGGTGGTGCTACACTAGCTTGGGAACCCCCTCTACCAAGTATCGGTCCCTCTGACCATAGGTACTATCAGCTTAACCCTCTCGACCTCGGTGCCTAATTACCAAATTGGCATCATTAGATGGTATAGGGACATTCCTGTCACCTTCCCTATTATTAGTGTTGATAGGGTCATTTTGTTCCATGAGGAAGATCACTACACAAAACATTAATACAATTAAAATTACATAATAACACTAATGAGGAGTAACACAAAAGAAAAGACCACCCCAAATTGCCTCAGGCCTTTGGTAGAGCCTCGCTCTACGATTGTGCTATGGTTCACAATAATAAAGGAATGCCCACCAAGGTAACCTTGCTCTGTAATCATTAAGAGATCTAACCTACCCTTTGATATCATCTTTGTCACGACCCAATTTGGGTAAGTGACTGGCACGGTAAGAGAACTGCCCCACAATTGTTAGCCTACCTTTACAACACCAAACAACAGTTATAGATGCACAATTATACGTAATTATACTTCATTCAATAACAATAGTCTCAAGTGGTAAAATAGTCGTAACAGCTTATGTTTCCAAGCTTTCCTCCCAATCATAACTAGGTAAGGAAAGAATCAAAACATAATATAATCAAAGTCTTGATTATAAAAGAATACACCATCCCTAAAATAATGCTCATACAAAACATAGAAGTCCTAACGACTATAGAGCGAAATACAAACCCCAAAATAATCAAAAAGGAGAATCACTGACGATCAGCAAGTCGGGGTAAAATGAGACTCTTCTTCTCACAGAGACTCACCAGTAACCACAGAATCTGTAAAGGGACACACATGGGGAGTGAGTAATTTACTCAGTGAGATAAAAACAAAAAGGAAACTTACCACTCACTTCCCACCAAGGAAGAATCACCATGGCTTTAAAGACATTTCCTAATAACCCCATTCATTCAAGAACGAGGGGATAGATGTACATATATTAGAATACATAATAACAATCTTAGTGAAAATATTTATGAATATAGCCATCCCCATACGGTTCCCTTACCGTGCCATTCACTTATCCAAATTGGGTCGTGACACTTGGGCTTATCTTGCCCTTGCTGCGAAGTCTGTCCTACTGAAGAGGAACCACCTCTATAGTTTGATCTTGGATAGGAGCCACTTCTGGAAGATGCAACTAGAATGGAAGATACTATGAGAGCAAATTGCCCTCTATATGAGGCCTGTGAAGTCCCAAAGTTACCACTATAACTTAAAGATCTTCCATCATTCCCACGCTTCCTTTTCCTTTTGTAGTCCTCATCCTTATCTTTTTCATTCATTTTCGCGATCCTAGCCTCATCCATTACTGCCATATACAACGGGTGCATCTCTATTTGCATGCTCACAAACTGGTGAAGTTAGAGACGGAGTCCCAGAATAAACCGACATATCTTCTCTTCCTTATCCAGAATCATATGAGGTATGTACCTTGAGAGGCATACAAACCAAGTATCTTACTCATTTACCATCATAGCAGTGCTTAAGATACTTGAACTCCCTTGGCCGAGCAGTCCTTAAACTTCTTGGTACAAACCATTCAATAAATACCCTACAAAATTCCTCATATGTAACTTAAGGGACATCCTAACCTAGAGCTATCAAAATGGGCCCAACCGAGTAGTCCGGGTTTCTTAAATATGGACCCATTTTAAACTGGGTTTTTTAGGCCTGGCCCAGGTAAGCCACGAGTTACCCAGCCCGTGTAACCCTTTTTTTTTAGAATTTAGAAAACTCTAACTTTACTAAAAAAGCTTCAGCCTTCATATTAGAGATGAGAAATCCCTAGATACGACCCATACACTTGAGTTCCTCTTCCTTCAGCCTACACGCACGGCTGCCTCTCCCGTCATGCTCATGCAGCTGCAATCGTTCCTTGTCATCGCTGTCATTCGTCTATCCATCACTCTCACTTTGGAAGTCCGGAATCGCACACAACCACGCACTCGCATGCGGTCTCGTACAGTACAGTGAAGTTTTCCTCTCATGTCTCTTATCACCCGCCTATTTGTCACTATAGCTGGCTTGCTCTCATGGTCTGGCCCTCCGCCTAAGCTCCTCTTATAATCCGCTCACTTCCAGCACCAACATAGGTAAGCAAAAATCACTTTAAAGACTCTGTAGATTTAAACTAAGACTAAGACTCTTCTTTTTATGTTTATATGTATCTTGTAGAATTCAATTAGACGTTTAAAATATAGACAAATCTTGCATAATTTGTTTATATGTTTTAATCATTTCTGTTTTTCATATGAATCTTTTTTAGTGGCAGTATCATAACAATCATGGAAAAATGAAAATCAGTTTTGTTTAGTATGCTTCATAATGTATCCTTCATCTTATCAAAGTCAAACGGACTGCTAATTTTTTGATATGTGCCTCTTGATGGCTAATGTCAAATTGGCAATATGCTTACTGCTGATATAATATAATCCTGATGGCTTATGAATTATGTCTGTACTGTCAAGGTGCTTTGCTAGAATTGTTGATCTGTTGTTGTTGATCTATTGATATGTGTAGTTAAAATTTATTAGTCCTAGTAAAACTTTGAAAGAAAAATTTTGAAAGATAAGCATATTGCTAAGTTTTAATTCTTAAATTTGTTGGGTTTAAAACCTTTGCAGCAATGTGGCATCTCCTACTCCTAGTGACAATCATAGTATTGGTAATGATGCAGACATAGATTTATACCTTATAGATGTTTTGAATTCAAATAACCTAGTTCTGAACAACCTAAGGCTAAGAGAGCTAAAGTCACTACATTAGATGTGTGGAAGTCCTTCACTAAAATTGGTGCTGTTAATGGGAAGGAAAAGGCTAAGTGTAATAGGTGTAGTAAAGAATATGTGATTAGAAGTAGTAAATATGGAACATCAACTTTATTGCGTCATATTCCTAAATGTGTGGCTCTTCCTAAATATCACAATATTGGTGTAATGATGTTGGATGTACAAGGAAGGTTGAGATCTAGGCAACTTGATCACAAACAAGTGCAGGAGGTTATGGCGAAGACTATTATTAAACATGACCTCCCATATTCCTTTGTTAAATATGATAAGATTAGGGAGCTATTGAAGATATTGAATCCAAATGTGAAATTTTCTACTAGGAATACTGCAATGAATGACGTTTGGAATTATTATCTTGATAAAAAAAGATGAGTTAAAACAAGATTTGATCAAGAGTCCTAGTTGAATTTGTTTAACTTCGGATTGTTAGACTTCTTATATAGTTGAAGGGTTTATATGTTTAACTGCTCATTTTGTTGATGATGATTGGAAATTAAATAGTAAAATCCTTTCTTTTTGTAAAATGGAGCCTTCACACACTAGTATAGAGTTGGCTGGGAAAGTTTTGGCAGGCTTAAAAGAGTGGGGAATTGATAGAAACATATTTTCTTTGACTTTGGACAATGCTTTTCAAATGACAGTATGCAAAATATTTTGAAACAACATCTATCCTTGCAAAATAGTTTGTTGTGTGATGGCTGATTCTTCCATATTCGGTGTTGTGCATATATATATTGAATTGATAGTTCAGGAAGGGTTGAAAGCTTGTAGTAATGGTTTACACTAAATTAAAGGGAGTATCAAATATGTAAAAGGTTCTGAAGCAAGAAAAATCATGTTTCTAAGTGTATGGAGCAAGTGGGAGACATTGACACTGGTGCAAGGTTACGATTAGATGTTCCCAACATATGTCATGTTAGAAGGTGCTTTAAAGTACAGATATGCTTTTGGGAGTCTTGTATTGTATGATAAAAATTATTTGACTTATCCATCGAATAAGGAGTACAGGGTTCCCTTTATATCATTACTAATTTGTTTTCCAGATCATCTTATCCCACTTCGAATTTGTACTTTATGCAAATTTGGATAATATAACGTTTGTTGATGGAAACTCAAAATAGTGATGATTTCATACTTCAAGATATGGCAACAAGAATGAAAGGAAAATTTTACAAGTATTGGAATAAATATAGTGTTATTCTTGCCATTGCCTCTGTTCTTGATCCAAGGATGAAATTCGAAATGCTTCAATATTGCTACTCAAAAATTGATTTGTTAGATTGGAAGGACAAGTTGGAGCACATAAAGAGAGAGATGTACAACCTTTTTTCTACCTATGATAAGAAAGGTTCTAATCTATGTTCATCTTCAAGTGTGTCTACACATCCTCCACCTGTTCAAGCAAGTAGCTCACAATCAAAGCCAAAACTCAATATCTTTGGTGTAAGTATTTCTCTTTTGACCAAGTATAAATTTAATTTCTTGAATGTTTCCTTAACCTAGTTCAAACATTTCTAGTTTTATTAAATATTAATAATATGTTTGAGCTTCAATATTACAGGATTATCTCAATTTTTCGAGTCAAAATGTTAATGTTGTTGTCAAATTTGAGTTGGATACATATTTAGAAGAGCCAAAATTAAAGCCTCAATTTTATGAGCATTTGGATGTCTTACATTATTAGAGAGATCATCATGCATGATTTCCTTGTCTGTCCAAGATGGCTTGTGATGTATTAAATATTCCAATCACTACAGTAGCTAGTGAGTGCACATTCAGTATTGGCTCATGAGTTTTGACTAAGTATAGATGTTCCCTCCTTTTAGAAAATGTTTAAGCACTCATATGTGCTCGCAATTGGATGCAAGGATTTGAATGTAAAGGTAATAATATATTTAATGTTTATTTATACAATATTATTCAATAGTCAATTGTTATTGTACTTAATGTGATTTATTTTATAAATTATATGTAGATGATGATGATGATGACACTGCTGCTAACAAGACATCTAATGTTCCTCATGACATTGAGGAATGAGGAATTGAGGATGAATGATGATCGATGATTGATGGTTGCAATTTCCAAGGTATTTTTGCATAACTTTGATTCTTTGAGATTTGAAACTTGATTTTTTTTTTGTTTTAATGATTTCTTCTTCTTTTTAATGTTGCAGCTTGGATGACCTCGGAGAATGGAGATTGGAGAATAAGGAATTGAAGATTTTGTATTGTCTATTTGTCTTTACTTTTTAATGTTGCACACTTAATGGATTTGGGACTAAATATGTGGTTTTAGTTTTACTATGCCTAAGACAACTAACTAGGGAGTGGATATTGAATTATTGATATCACTTGTTTAATGTGTATTTTTTTATGTGTAACGTTAATATGAGTAGTAGCTACCTTTTTATATTTGATATTTTATTTAGATGGTATAAGCTATAAGGTGTAGTAGTTTAATAAATTAAAAGATCCATCTTAATTCAAAAAAAAATTGTACTATGGAAAGAGGAAAAGGAAGGTAAAGAACCATCCAATGATAATAAGGATTTTTTTAATAAATTTACTTAGTTAGAAATTTCAATTTTAGACTACTACAAAATTATTAAATCAGTTAGAGAAGTTGAAATTAGTTTGATATAATATAATGATGTTGTTTTAACTTTCAGAGCACATTGAAATAATGAAATTATGCAAACGAAGAGCTCAGCCAGAAACTCAGAACACTTGGTTTCATATCATGAACAACATAAAATAAAATGACTTTCCACTCCAAGAGCAAAGCCAATGCAATATGCCATGCATTATAAGCTTTCCCAATGCATTTAATGAGTTCACTTGGACTTGGCATTCAGTGTTGGTTTTTTTTTCCAATTGTCTAAGTTACATTACACAAAGAAGAATAAATGACTCTTGCTAAACCAATGATATTTGAAAATTTTGATAATGCAAGTATCAAAAAAAATATAGTTAGCAAAAAAATACATTTATTGATGTACCAAAAAAAAAGTGGGCTAGCAGGTTGGCCCGTTTAGCCCGCCAATCCACCTAAAATAGGGCTGGGTTATTAAAAAGTAGGCTCGTATAAAAAGTAGGCCCAGCCCATTTTTTCTTGGCTCGTGAGCAGGCTAGCCCAAATGAGTTGGGCTGGCCTACTTTGACAGCTCTACCTAAGCCCAACAATCTTGCCAAGTGGTCCATCACTTTTGGGACTTGCCTTAGAGTTGATAAGTGGTAAATCCCACCCATAAACCCATATTGCATCTTAAAACCTTGCATGCCTTTTCTATCCCTTCAAGGAATCATTAAGGGTCTTAGTTAAGTTCTTCTCCCGAGAAGGTAGGAGGCTTGAGCTTAAGAAACTTCAATAGTGGCATATCCCATACTGCCCTTCCCTTAGAGGAGGAAGAGGGGGAGATACTGGATGTACCGATGGAGCTACACCGGAGGTAGGTGCCCTAGGAGCATTGGTAACAGTTGTTTGACTCTCCCATAAGGCAGGCAAAGCAGCCAAACTCCTTTGCCAGGTGGCTTAGCCTTCAACTAGCGCAGCCATATTAGCCATTAAGGTAGCCAAGTCAATCTGTGATGTCTCACATTGTGGTAGAGGTCCCTGGGCCGATCCTTGAACATCTTACCTGTGTTCACTTTCAGTATGTCCCTGAAGATTTCGTTCTTAGACTAGTTTAATGGGCGAGCGCGATGAGGCTCCATCAGAGCCTATGTGATCCCCTGCTTCAATAGGTTCAACGATAGCCATTAGTGTCCTTGAAATCTACAACAACACAACTCATTTAGCTCGAGAATACATGATCACTATACAAGAAGGTAAAACACAAAGGAAAGAATACAACCACATCTACAAGGCCGTTAGCTGACCCTCACTCTATGGTCATGTTATGGTTCACACCTATAGAGGGAGGCTTGGCCAAGGTTAGCTTGCTTTGTGACCCATAAGAGACCTAAAACTCATGCTTTGATAACGCTTTGTCACATTCCTGGATTGGACATGTGACCGACACGATGATAAGGTTACTCTTACTCCATAAGCCTAACATCACAACCTAAAATTCACATCCTTTTTCCATTATATAAAAATAAATTCAGCGATTAACTTTATTATCACAAAAGCAATTGAAAATAAATGTCACTTTCCCATTTCATTCAATGGACCATAAAGTTTACACAAAAGGATGTTTGGCATATTAACATTTATCCCAAAAGAATAATCCATCAACCCGGATCAATTATAACAAATGTACAAAACTACCCTAGTATCTTATGAGATCACAAAGAGACACCTAGAGGTTTAAGGATCCTTCCCAAAATAAACAAGATACAAAAGACCAACCTAAGAGACAAGAAAGGGTTGGTAAGCTAAGGATCAATACTCTTCCAAAGGATTGTTCGCCTCAACTATAGACTCTAAAATGTGTCCAAAGAAAAGTAGAGTGAGTAAATCAAACACTCAATGAATAATCAAAGAGTCAAAAAATAAGACAATTGTCATCAATGTATAAATTACCAATACCTACAATCCAAATTAGATAGCCACAACCGTCAATGAGCACATTTTAATTATGCAAAGAGATACAAACATATTCATGTATATATCTCTATCCCCATCCTTATGTCATCAAGAAGTAATAAACCCTATCCTTATGACCCCTCTTGGCTTAAGGCCCAAAGATATATATCCTGTATATATGCCTAAACCCCATCTTTATCCCTCCTATAGTACCTCCACACGGTTCACCTTGAAAAATCACATCATAACCACTAAACAACCAAGGGAAGAGCATATCAATGAAAGAAATTCTCATGACAAGGTATGAAAAGATAAGCCAAGATATCACAATTTCCCATATCAATAAACCAAACCAAAGGATTCCATAAGCATGTATATAATTAGGAGTTGAGACCTTACCAATTTGAAACTAAGAGTATATTTGTTCATTGTAGAAGCATGTTTTATTCTCATCAAATTGAAATGAAGATTTAATCATTACTTTAGAGGGAAGAGTCAACTCCACTCACCTCAATTGTAGCTCAACTTTTACCTTAAATCACCTACAGGATAGGAGATATGTTGCAATAGAGTTCCCTAAGATAAGAGACTAAAAACATAGGAAAGGAAAGGCTGTGCAACCATCCCGCGGCAACACATTGCCAAGCATGTGCTGTAGCAGGCTTGTTGCTCGCTTAAGTAGAGCAGTAGCAACATTGCTACTACTTTCTATCCAAATGCACTGCAGTGCTGCTACTCTTTGTCAAAATCGTGCTATAGTAGGCTCCCTTGCTCGTTGCAGTGGACGGGTGGTGCACGAGCACCCTTTTACAATATAAAACAACCATTTTCTTCTATTTAATGTTTCCCAACTACTTCCAACCCAAATTCAATGTTTGCCCAGCCTTTAACCCCCAAAGATAGCTAAAGGAATATACAAACTCAGCAAAACCACATACAAGCATATTAAACCATATTCTTCCCTAATTTTTCCCAAAATGCAAGTTGTTTCTCAATTTTTCTGATTCAAAGGGATTTAAGTCAAGAATGTGGATTTTTACCCTAATATTTAGCCAAGGTACATCCTAAGATGTAATTAATAACCCAAGTACCATTTAAAAACACACTCAGACCTTTAAACACATAAATTCATTCCAACCCACTCCTAGGGTTCCTTGCTGTGCGAAAAAGGGAAGAATAGAGTAAAAAGGCATGAAGGAAATTTACTCACAAGTTTGAGGAGTTGACAAAGGGAAGGGTAATTCACTGGAGAGTAGCCACCACCAAGGATTTGAGGAAAAATAAAAGAGAATATGCGTTGGATAAGGAGAAGGAAAGCATGTCAATTAAGAAGAGAATGAGGAGAATTAGAGTGTGAGCAATATGCATTAAGGAGAATCCATTAATCCAAAAATTTTTAATTTTCCTTCCTTGTCCCAAAATTTTAGCCCACAGTCAACTCTCTCATACTAAGCCAAATTTGAATAAGATATAACATTTTACACTACTCCAAAAATTTAAATCAATTGTTAACAACATTAAATTTTTACATGCCAACATAAAAACAAGAATTTCATAATTATCAACACTCCAAGTCCACACATATACAAATAAAATTAATTACCATAATTCCCTAAATTCTGGCACCACAATGTCATGCAAGAAATACACAAATCAAATACCACTAGGACACGGATGCTACATATTCCTTGTAAACTAGATCATAAGTTTTCTATCTCTATCTATTTTGGGGCCACATGTTTGCCAAAAAGAATCAAATGTGTTTTTTCAAATTTCTTTGTGTTTCTTTTTTTTTTTTTGGTTGAGTTTAATTGTAATAAATATTATGAACTCACTCTTACATTTTTGCCAAAAGAATCAAATGTTTTTTTTCAATTACTTTATATTTGTCTTTGTTTGGGTTGAGTTTAATTGTACTAAAGATTATGAACTCACTCGTACTTTTACTTTGAGAACTTTTTGGTCTGTTTATTCCTTATAAACTATCTATCAGTGTTCTGTCTCTATCTCCTCTAGGACCACATGTTTGCCAAAAAGAATCAAATGTGTTTATTTCAAATTTCTTTACGTTTGTCTTTTTTTGGGTTGAGTTTAATTGTAGCAAAAATTATGAATTTACTCTTACACCTTTGCAAAAAAGAATCAAATATGTTTTTCAAATTTCTTTATGTCTGTCTTTTTTTGAGTTAAGACTAATTGTAATAAAGATTATGAACTCACTCTTACTTTGACTTTGAGAACCTTTTGATCTGCTTATTCCTTGTAAACTGTTTATCTGTGTTGTTTCTATCTCTTCTTGGGCCACATGTTTGTCAAAAGATCAAGTGTGTTTTTTCAAATTTCTTTATGTTTGTCTTTTTTGGGTTGAATTTAATTGTACTAAAGATTATGAACTCATTCTTACATGTTTGCCAAAAGGAATCAAATGTGTTTTTTTCAAATTTCTTTATGTTTTTCTTTTTTTGAGTTGAGATTAATTGTACTAAAGATTATGAACTATGTTTGCCAAAAGGAATCAAATGTGTTTTTTTCAAATTTCTTTATGTTTTTCTTTTTTTGAGTTGAGATTAATTGCACTAAAGATTATGAACCTACTTTTACTTTGACTTTGAGAACCTTTTGGTTTGCTTATTCTTTGTAAACTAAGTCTATAAAAGCCTGTTTGATTTGGGCATTTCCAGTTTTCATTTTCACTGAAAATAGAAAATGGACTTGAAAATACGTTTGGTTGAGTTTACTGAAAATATTTTTTTGAAAATAATTCTTAAAATAAGCCAAAATTTGAAAACACCAAAAAGATGTTTTTAGTGTTTCCTTTTCAAATTTTGGAAATGAGGAAATGAAAAAATGAAAAAAAGTAACATTTTTGAAATTATGTTGAAAGTAATCGAAAAAGCGGTGACTTTTTTACAATTATGTTGAAGACCATTAAAGTGTGAACTTTGCTTATGTTCATAATTTCTATAAAAGTTTTTAGGTGACTAAATGAAATTAGTTGGCTAAAAATTTGTACATAGTGAAAAAGTAATTTTCAGTATAATTAGTGCACTATAACCTAATGCCAGCTATAATATAATTAGAAAGAAAACAAAATTTTTGTGATATTACAAAGATTAATACCATGTTATGCTTGTCACGCCCCAAATTAGGAAGCGGGATTGGCACAACACATGGGAAAATCCACGACTGTAAGCCTAACTTGATAACTCACATCATCCTTACAAACTACTTGTAACATCAATCCAAGCATTTCATTTCAAAATATAACTAAATTACATGTTGTACTTCATCATGTTTCTCTCCATTCCTAACACGATAGTAAGGAATGAATAGAAACATGAGACAAAAGAATGATCATGAGATTCATTTACAATATTCACAAAATAATTACAATGTTCACCGTGCCTTAGTGTCCTACTGACTATGAAGCACTTCTAGACTTCCAAAAGGATTTGCAAGAAACAAAACACGAATCCAAAGTACAAGGAGGGTTGGGACTTGGAACCACCGCTACTCCTCAAGCGATTGTTCTCCTTCTGGTACAGAATTTGAAATGGTAAACATAAGAGAATGAGAAATAAATCTTAGTTAACACACTCAAGGAGAATACCTTCCTTGCTTGCAACCAAGACAAGTAATGAGGAAATTAAGACAACATCGAATAAACATAAATTACTTTTAAGAATTTCCTCAATCAAGCACAACAGTTCTCAAAATAACATAGGCTTGACTAAAAAGTACATACAAAGGATCTTTAGGCCTCTATGAACACTTAGCCTCTAACTTAAGTTCACCAAGCCTCCTTAGCTCCGTCTCCGTAACTTACAAAGCCTATGGCCTCTATGATATTAATGGACCTCTAGACTCATGACTCATCGAACCCCAAAGGTCTTTATGAGCCAAGGTCATGCATCACAAACTAGGGTACAACAAACCCATGAGGTCTCTATGTTCCCAACTAGTTCATTTGGTACTTCACCTAATGAACCCAAGGCCACGATAGGGATATTCACACATTCATGTGTGTCTCATATCATTATTTAGTGTTAGTAATAAGAGATGGAATCTCATTAAACTATCTCATTCATGTGTGTCTCATATCATTATTTAGTCTTAGTACTAAAAGATGGAATCTCATTAAACTATCTCATTAAACTCAATATGTTTACCACATTGGAACCTTTCAAGCCTTTATGCCTAAGACATCTTGGTTTCTAGGTCCAACACATCTCAATTTAGTACTCATACTGACCCTACTAGGTATGTCACTACAAATTATCCCTTGTAGAGTAATCAATAACTATCCAAAACAACATGTAGAAATCATGACTAGTTTAGGTATAATTAACTACTTACCTGGATTCCCCGCTATGATTTAATGATTTTTCAGCTTACAAGGTCCTGAGTTCACTCCTTAATCCAAGCGTAGGAAAATTGGATTACAAACAAAAATTTAAAATTTTTTATAGCTCTGTTCTGCTGCTACAGCACTAGATGCTAGGTGGCTACTACCTGAGAATAATGGCTGGAACCCAAGAGGGGGGTAAATTGGGTTAATAAAAACTAATTGGAAGTTCAAGTAAATTCAAATGCTTATTTGAAAAATGTTGACAATACAAAGCAGAGAAATATCAAGATGAATGAGGATGTAGAGCAATAAATCAAATATAAAGCTTTAAGCAATTAAAGAGATAAGGTAAAGAGATGAACACAAATATTTATACTGGTTCAGCTTAACCCAAGCCTACATCCAGTCCTCAAGAGCACTTCTTGAGTATTTTACTATTAACCACAAGTTTGTACAAAAGGGCACTTGTGAGCCACTACAACAGAGATCTTTTTCTTTCCAAGGGTGTCTCTCCCCCTTACAAATTGTTTTCTCTCAAAACAAACTCAAGGAACACTTTCCTTGGTTAATACAAGTAAATGAATGAGTAGAAAATAAGTAACTCTCTAAAACAGAGTAAGTGTGCAAGTGAAGAGCAATCTAGAATCAATTAATTGATAAGTGATTTTGTAATTCAAGAATCAAAGGTAAAAATTCATGTGTCTTACATCTTTGACTGCCTCTGAGGTCAATATATAGGCCCTAAACGTTTTTGGCCCGTTGGAGGAGGATCTTTGATGATATCAGCTGAAATCTTCACAAAATAGTAGTTGAAACTGATGTCATCATGTCGGCAGTCGACTGATTAAGTATCATCTGTCGATTGATGCTCTTTAATAACTCGATAGTCGACTAATGATTATTTATCAGTCGACGATGCATTCCTGTCTCAAGAATTTAAAAATCTCAGAAGCGATCAGTCGACTGATTGAAGAAGATCTGTCAACTGATGGATACTGAAGGTTTATATGAAATAAGACAGTGACTAATTAGTCGACTGATTTCATGGAGTAGGTCGACTGATGAGTCTCTATCTTAAAATTCAAAAATCTTCAGATTCTATCAGTCAACTAATTCAAGGAGATTAGTCGACTGATCGAAACTGCAATCTTTGGAATTTGAGACAGTGGCTGATCAGTCGATTGTTGTTATCGATGCTATGCTAAATATCAGACAGCGAGGCATGAGTCGACTGTTATAAGCATATCAGTCGACTGATGTCTTCTGATTTGATTTTCCAAGAAATTTTTGCTTTAAGTTTAGCATCAGTAACAACTTTCTAACCTCAACGAAATAAATAAGTTTGCCATTAAAGAACTTTCTTAAGAATTATGGAATAATTTAAATTTGTTTGTTGATCATCAAAAGTTTAAGAGAACCTTTGAATGCAATGGGGTCAACAATCTCCCCCTTTTTGATGATGACAAACAAATTTAAATTAGTTAGAACATTTTTTAGATAAACGCGCAAGAAGAAAAGGACTCCCCCTGAATTTGATATTCTTTTTAAAATGAGCATAACAAGATATCATAACAGAATATATCAGAATATTGATAATCAGAGTAAATTAAGCAGCAACAGAAATATATATATCAGTAGTCTAATGTTAGTTCAAACTGTCAATATATGGCATAGGAAATAAATAGAAAATAAATCAACAAATCTTCTCCCCCTTTGGCATCAACAAAAAGAAAAGGGGGTCTTCATCCTCAATCCAAGGCCACTCAATCACGATGTTGGAAAGCACGAATTGCTTCTGTCAGATCATGAACCAGCTCAGTCTGAGATGCTGAAGTGCTTTCCAGATAAGAGATCCTAACATCAAAGGTTTCCATGTCATCTCTTATTTCAGCGATCATGCCCATCATAGTGGTGGAATTGTCAAGCAATTCATTCAGTAACCGGGTTTGCTCCCCAATGTGAAAACTGTGAGCAGATGGTTCTGAGGCCATGTCTTCTTTTTCACCCATGTCTTCATCCACTTCATCATCTTCCTTAGCTTCTTTGTACTATCTACCTCTTACTCTCTGGATGGTTTTGTTTGGTTCTCCCCTCAGCCATTCCTCCTTAAGATAAATAAATCCCATTCTTCTAAGGGAATTTTCATCAATAACTGAGGATTTTGTTTCTTGTCCAAAGTGAGCATTAATGTTGGCATCCTCAAGAATCCGAGAAATGAGGCTTGCATAGGGAAGAGGGGATTTCCTCCTAGTACATGATTCCATCCTTTTCATAATAAAATGAGGAAGATTGAAGGCTCGCCCTTACATTATACATGCCATGACAAAATACTCAGATTCACAGGAGTTGGCATAGCTCCCAGATTTGTTGAAGATGATATGACTTATAATGTAAAGAATAAGTTGGTCATTTGCATTTATCTCACTAACCTAGATGTCCTGACCATCCCAATCTTCTATCCTCAAAATAGTATTGAAGGTATCTTGTTTATTGTAGAAGATGGGAGAAAGGGAAGAAGGAAGTTCATTGAAGCGTAAATCATCAGGGTTAGGGGCAGGGATGCCTAAAATTCTAACCAGTGATCCCTCAGTAATCTCCACAGGCATATCCCTAACAGATGAAGTGATTTTCCTATGTCTAGCACTATACTCAAAATTTGTATAAAATGTTTTAACCACTTCCACACTCCAAGCACTTTTACGACTAACAAAATTTCTTAGACCAAAATTCTACAGCAGTCTAATAAGTTTAAAGTTCTAAATAGAGAAGTAATTCCAATCAAGATGTCTACTCCGGATTACCTTTCATTTTTCAAAGCTTTCCTGGAATTTCTCCAGTTGGCTAGGGTTCAGAAGGTTCCTCATTGGCCGTTTGGAGACATCCTTTGTGCGAGGTCGTTTGGAGGAAGAGGCCATTTGGAGATGTAGAGAGGAGTAAAAGACACAAACCAACCCTAATTAGTCAATGTTCCACTTGAGAAGCCCAACCCTTGAGGTCTTCTAACTTGGAAAGGAGATGAATGAAGAAGATGATCCCAGAAAGAGAAGTCATCGACGAGAGAAGCGCTGAGAGAGAGGTACTGAGAGATATGATAAACTGATGCCCAGGGTGCTAAGTTTCCTTTAAAGGTCTTCGATTAAATAATCCATCAATCGATTGTCATGGGATCATTAGTCGACTGATTTTAGGAGGTTTGGAAGATTTCAAAGACACCTTGAATTAGTCAATTGTCGATGGGTCATTAGTCGACTGATGGCTCTCTGGTTCCTTTTTTTAAAAAAAAAAAAATTTGCATCATTCAGTGATGGACCAGCGCTGGGTGTCAGTCTCAACACCCAGCGCCTGCACCAACACCTGACGCTCAGTCCATAGAGTAATGTATCAGTCGATTGATTCTTAGTGATTAGTCGACTGATGACTTCTGCAATTTGAATGAAAGTTCAATTGACTGATGGTATTTTCTTAGTCGACCGATTGCTTCTGCTCTTAATAAAAATTTTGATCAGTGGATCATTAGTCGACTGATCATCAATGATTAGTCGATGATGACATCTACACTTATACAAATATTTGAGCAGAGAGCAATTAGTCGACTAATTTAGTTACGTCAGTCGACTAATTCACTCATGGATTTTAAAAATTATATTCGTTGAGCCGTCAGTCAACTAATGAGTTTATGATGGTCGACTGATTCTATGCAAAAAAAAAAATTTTGATGACCTTAATAGCAGATTGAGGGAATGAGTGCCTTAGAGGATAAATTGAGGATTCATACCTACAAAACAATTTTTGTGGACACTCCGATGCTTAAGTTAGTAAAGGGAATCAATCATGAATAAGAGTTTAAATATGTATGCAATGGGGAAACAATCAAAGTTCATTTGGATTTGCCATCTCAAGTTTTCTTCTAATAAAGCTGAATCTATCTTCAGCTAAAGGTTTGGTGAAAATGTCAGCCAATTGAAAATCCGTTTGCACAAATTCAAGAGAGACATCTTTCTTTTGAACATGATCTCTAATAAAATGATGTCTAATTTCAATATGTTTTGTTCTAGAGTGCTATATAGGATTTTTGGACAGACATATAGCACTTGTATTATCATATCTAATGGGTATATTTTCAAGTAAAACACCAAAATCTTCTAGCTGTTGCTTCATCCATAAAACTTGAGCACAACAACTCCCAGCTGCAATGTATTTAGCTTCTACTATAGATAAGGCAACATTATTTTGTTTTTTACTAAACCAAGAGACAAGAGAATTACCAAGGAATTGGTAAGTTCCACTTGTACTCTTTCTATCAGTGTTGCTATTGAAAGTAATGGTTGGAACCCAAGAGGGGGGTGAATTGGGTTTTATAATTTTTTCACAAAACTTTATTGGAAGTTAAAATGATTTTCTGTAAAAGTACAATGCTTAGGATAATAAATACAACACAGAAAATCAATGTGCTATCAAGATGAATAATTATGAGGAGCAAGGAAATAAAGAATAGATAACAATAAGCACAAATAAAGGAGTAAGGGATAGAGAGAGCAAACTCAGAGATTTATACTGGTTCGGCTAATCTCAAGCCTACATCCAGTCCTCAAGAAGTCACTTGAGTATTTTTACTATACTTGCAAGTTTGATCCGGGTACTTGCAAACCACTACAAAGAATTTCGTTAGCCAAGGCTCCTCCACAACCCAACGGAGAATTTATGAATCTGGGCTCCTCCTCAACCCTCCGGAGAATTTCTGCTAAACTGGCTTCTCTACAACCCAAAGGAATGCTCTCTCAATAAATACTCTATCAAGGAATACTCTCCTTGATAATACAACTCAAGATAATATTTGTGTTGATCAAAATCAACAATTACAGAGAAACTCTCTAAAAACAGAGTATATGTTACATTGATAAGCTCACAAGGGTATAATCTGCTCAAGAGAAACTTTACAGATGAAGTTCAGCAATAGAAGTGTTCTCTCTTCTGTTTTGATAGCCCCCAAGGTTGATATATATAGCCCAAGGACGAATAAGACCGTTGGAGACAAATCCAAGGTGATTCCATAATGATGTCAGCAAAAACTAGCCGTTACAGCACATTTTCTGATGTCGGTGGTCGACCAGTGTGGCACGTTGGTCGACCAGTGTGGCACGTTGGTCGACCAGTGTAGTCCAGAAGTGTTTCATCAGTCACATTGGTCGACCAGTGTGGCACGTTGGTCGACCAGTGTTCAAATATTTTTGCTTCTAGAGCTCGTTGGTCGACCAGTCAGCATAGGGTGGTCGACCAATGCTCAAATACTTTGCCTCTGGAGTTCGTTGGTGGACCAGTCAGCATGGGGTGGTCGACCAATGCTTAAAGACTTTGCTTCTGGAGTTCGTTGGTCGACCAGACAGCATGGGGTGGTCGACCAGTCACTTGTTATCTTCAAAATCTTTGTTTTTAGAGCATGGTGGTTGCTTTCTTGATGCATCCAAGCTTCCAAGACTTCAAATATTCTAATTCTTCATTTTTTGGAGCTTTATCCTTGCATGTTGTTTTCCTTGAGTGAGGCATGATTTTTCCTTGTTCTTCAATCCAATGCTCACTCTTCTTGTTTTGAACCAACCTATAAAATATATCTTTCTTGCAAACCAAATGGTTAGTTCAATTCATGATAATAGCATGATTCACTATATGCAACATACATATTAAATAATATAATCATGCTTAAGTACTTGTAGCATATATATGATAATTAATCTTTATATATATTAATGCTACAATTCAAATACATTTGTCATCATCAAAACTTATGGCATAAAGCCTTAGGGTCAACAATCTCCCCCTTTTTGATGATGACAAATCACCAAAGAAAAATATGTATTTACAAGATAATGAATGCAATGTTATAAGTATATACACATATTTTTCTACTATTTCTTCTCCCCCTATTTGACATCAACAAAAAGGTATAAGGAACACAATATATAAAAGTTAAACCACATACCTTCTTTAAGCCAAGATGTCATAAGATGTTAATATAGCATGGGGGAAAGATACATCAAAACTTATCATTGATTTCATTGACATGTAAAAATAATTTTCAGAAAAAATTTCGCATGTCAAATGAAATGAGCCAAAAGATAAAACTTAAAAGAGTTTTAGGCTCCCCCTTAAACCTTGCATAATTTGAAAAAGAATAATGAATAATGAATATCCAATTTTTTAAGATATATTCTTTGTCAAAAAAATATACAATCAAGTGAGACAAAGCTCCCCCTGAATTTCATAACCTTTTTCCTTTGAGAAAGATTGTTCAAATCAGTATAAAAGGAAATTCAGTTTATGATTTGCAGAATTTTGAAGTAAGACTTTTGAAGAAATTTCTACAATATTTCTGTTGAAGATGATTTCTGCTTGTTTATGAAAAGGCATTTTAGTAAATAGCAGAAACATTGAAATCTTTGAAATATGTAACAAGAAATAAACATCATTTGTTGACATATGATAGAAATATTTGCAGCACACAGCAGAAGTATGATATGGATTTGCAAAGCATGATATAAACAAGAATATTAATCATAATCCATAAATCAAATACTAATAATTTTCAAGATATTTGAAAGCAATTTCTGCTTATATGCATAAAAGTATTTTAACATATAGCAGAAGTAATTTAAAATAAGGATACTCAAATCCTTTTCTTTGCAAGACAGATTTTGCTTCAATAAGGTAAAGCAATTTCAGCATAGTGGAAGCAATTCAAGAGTTTCACGATATTTTTCTAAAACATTTTGCTTCGAAGGAATTTAGACACGTTTCATCTAAAGAAGCAATATATATGGATTAGTGTAATAAGATATATTCAAACATATAGTTCATAATCCATACATCAAACATCAATATTTTTCATCCCCTTTGTCATCTACAACAAAAGAGATCTTTAAAGTCTTTTCTTTTTCAAAAAAAATGTTGCTTCATATGATAAAACATATTCGCATTGCGGAAGCATTTTTAAAGTCATTTTCAAAACAAATTTGCTTAACAAAAGATAAGATAGATTTCAGCACAACGAAAGCAATTTATATATCCATTCAAGATATAAGACATTATAACCAGGACATATATATATATATATATATTACAAATCACAGCAGAAGCAATTGACAATGGATTGATTAGAGGATATAATCATGAGAATCTATAATCCATAAACCATTAAGTACAAGGAGTGAAGGATATATATTTGAAGAAGATTAGTCAAGTATGTATAATATCTATTTTGAGATGAGTAAACATACCTCTCAAAATTCTTTTATCCAATCGACTAATCTTTCTTACCTTTCTTTTGCAAGAGCTTGTTTATCCAATAATTGTCTTGGCGTAGAGACAATTTATTTTGTAACTCTTGACTGATTGACCCTTGATGAATATTTTAAACTTGTATACCTTGACTATCCTTTTGAGAAGGTCATTTGTATCTTTAATCTTCTTCATCACTAAAGAAGTATTCTTGCACAAGATGTGATTAGTAGATCCAAAAATCATATAATCACTTGATAGATGATAGGCAAGGAAAGTTACTTCAAAGAATTTTAGTGGCAAAAGAAACATTTTTCTCCTTTGAAAGATGAGCCACTATAGTCCATATTTAGCTTAAGGTGTAAAAGAGACATTGAAAATAATATATGACCCTTTTTATTCATTGTGTCTCTATCTGCACTTTTTCTGTTTCAACTTTCAAAGAGTTTTCAAAATAGTTTTTAATCAGCTCAAAAACTCTTTCTTGCCATTCATCTAATCATTACATAAAGCTCATAATGCTTTGAGGAATAAAGATCTATTTCAAGCAAGGATAGATATTACCAATGTTTTAAGTGTGCATGCTTGATTAGAATCACCATCATCATCGTTGAGTCCTTCATCCTCAAGATTGGTTGGTTGTTATTGCAATCTCGAGTTTGAGAATACTTTTCCTCATAAAACAATGTGACTCTTATTCTTAGGTACCCAAATAATTTGGGTCATTGACGGGTTAGTTCATAATTCTCAAGCAATGGAGGATTTATAGAGAAATCATTTTTCTTCAAAGATTGATACCGTAAAAAGCACAAGAGAAGAAAATCTTTTGAAATAAGGATTTCCAAATCCTTTTCTTTTCAAAATATGATAAAGCAATTTCAAATCCTTTTTCCAACACTTTTCGAAATAATTCTTATTGAAAGAATGTCACCAGATTTAGCACAGTAGAAGAAAATATATATCCATTATCATATATAAAACATTTTATATCCAGGATATATCATATCATCTCAGTAGAGGCATTATGTATTTTGAAAAGTATACATATATTCATTTAAGGCTAGAAAAGCATTTTCTCACATGAATATATATATGTCATCATTACATAGCGGAAGCAAGTTACATACTCATTCAAGGTAAAGCATATTATAACCAGAGTATGTAGAAAAATAATTGAAGTAATATGGATTAATAAGATATAATCAGATATAAACTATAATCCATAAACAATTGTTCATAACCCATAGCTTATGCAAATATATGACATGTATAGTGCTCAAACCATGATGAATGGTGTAAAGACAATTTAAGCATTTAACATATCTTTATATGCAATGATATGATCAAGTATGTAAGATATCAAAGAACAACATGTCATTGCAATGAAAGTATGTAAAAAAAAAATGCCAAAATAGCCAATTATGAGTAGGGAGTATCACTCAATTAAATAGTATAGTGGTAAAGGATAGAGATACTCATCAATTTTGACAAACTTTTGTTGCTTCTTGAACTTCCTCCTTAAGATGTTGATATCTTCCTCATTGCTCTTCTTTTGATCCTATCTTCTTGCAATTTTAATGATCTTCATTGATTGATTATTTGCAAGATTCTCTCAAAAATAATCTCTTATAAGATCACCCATGAAGCTTTGAAGAGATCATTAAGTACATAGCAGTAGAATTTAAATCTTTCATCTACTGTCATCCGCTGGTCGACCAACGTGTCCACACTGGTCGACCATCGTGAGAATGAGAAGGTGCAAGGAGCATACTGTCAAGCATTGGTCGACCATCGTGAGTCCACTGGTCGACCATCGAGGGAAAGAAACAGCAAGATGTCGAGCGTTGGTCGACCACTGTGAGAGCGCTGGTCGACCACTCCTGACCAAAAGAGAGTTTCTTACGTACTACCTCAAACTGGTCGACCAAAGGCTACAGACTGGTTGACCACCTGTCTCAGCGTTCAGCGTTCTTCTCCTGGCACTGGGTGTTGGTTCAAAGTAATCTTCGTTGGTCGACCACTGATAGGAGCGTTGGTCGACCAACCAACTTCAAAACTATAAATCTTACTGATTTCGGAGAACAGAGGAAAGAGTGTGCCTTTGAGGATAAATTTGACGATTAACTTCTGCAAAACACTTTTGGTGGAGCACTTTGATGTTCAAATCAGTAATGTTCAAATAAATCTCGAGCACTAGGAGCAACATTATGTTCAAGATATGCCATATTAATAAAAGTGTTATGCTTCCATGAAATGCAATTTTGCAAAATATTTGATTTCATTGAAAATATTTAAATAAGATTACAGCAAGGATAAATACTATAGGTAGGAGTAATCTTATTGTTGTGAAGACAAGAAAAATGCGCGTGTAATAGAAGCAAGTTTTCATGATGCGACAAAAAAGGATAGTTTGAGCAGAATTTAGAATAAAGATATTGATTCAAAACAAAATTTGAATCTATAGGTCACACATAAGAATTGTTTTCAGATATAGCATGCATGAATATCAAAGATAGATGAAAGGCATGCTAGAAAACAAGCATAAGCATTTGATACAGTAAACATATCAATTAAATTTCTTATAATACATTCCAGCTTATATGTTTACTTATCCATTGCCTCCTTTTGATGAAAGGAAGTGGAGTTTGAATGATGTAGCCATTAAAATGTCATTTCCGCTACTTGCTTCGAGGCGAATCTGCAAATTAATCTTTTGTTTTTGGTACCCAAATTTCTTTGGGTCCGCCTGGGTCATGAGTTCCTTTTTGAACCCATTTCATTTTTACTCCATGAACAAGATTTTTCTTATAAAAGCAGGAGTAAGATTTCTGTCCTTTCAGTCCACAATAGAAACAAGTGCAAGTTGGACTATTGGACATCTTTACAGAAACAAAGAAGTTTTTAAAATGCTTTTGGTTTGATTTCTTTTTAGAAACAAGACCAACTTTGTTAAACTTTCTTCTTTGTTTCAAAACTGAGGTATTTAAAATTTCTCTACCTTGAGAAAATTTTGCAAGTGTGTTTTTAAGATCATCATTTTCCTTTTTCAAAGAATCACACTTAGTGCAAAAGCAGCTTTTGTTGGTAGAGATACTTCCCTTTAAAATCAAATTCTCTTCTTGCAAAGTTTTGTTTTGATTTTCGAAACCAAAATTCTCTTCCTTGGAAATAGAAAATTCATTTTTCAATTTTTCTAATTCATTTTCAAGAGAAGAGTTTTTCTGTTTTAAAGCATTTAATTTTTTTGCAAGTATTAGAGATTCTTCATGTAAATCATCAAAGGCATCTTGTAATTCATCAAAAGAGTAGTCAAATGAATTTACCTCATCTTCATCTCTGGCCACAAGACAATGTAGTTTTCTTCATTTGTGTCCTCCTTATCAGAATTGATATTTCCCCAAATGGAGGATAGGTAGGCTTTCTTTGATGATTCAGCTTTTGGTTGAGATTTCTCTTCTTCTCCTTTTTCTTTTTCTTCTATCTCCTTGATGATTTGAGATTTTCCTGTAAGTTCAACACCAAGAGCTTGCAATTGATTAAGCACAAGTTGTATCTCATTAATGGTTTTGCAATTGTTCATTTGAGCAATTTCAAGTTCATTAATGAAACTTCTATACCTTAATTCCTCAGCAATAAGATCTTCCTCATGTGCAACTTCAAGAATTTCCCACATTTCTTTTGCAGTTGCACAGTTGGAGATTTTGAAAAATTCATCTTGACTCAATGCACAAGAAATAATCAATTTTGCCTTAGCATTGAGTTGCATTAAACTTCTTTCAGTATCATTCCATTCACTCTTGGGTTTTGGAATACATTTTCCTTGTTCTTCCTTGACAGGCATATCAAAACCATTTTCTATAACTTCCCAGAGTTTATGGTCTACTGAAATTAAAAATATTTTCATTTCATACTTCCAATATTGAAAATGATTAGCATCAAAAACTGGAGGTTCTGTGAAAGAACAATTTTCAGAAATAAATCAATCACTATATCCAACCATACTAACTCTTAAACGGTTAAGTCTTTAAACAAGAGCCCAACCTCTGATACCAATTGAAAGTAATGGTTGGAACCCAAGAGGGGGGGTGAATTGGGTTTTATAAATTTTTCACAAAACTTTATTGGAAGTTAAAATGATTTTATGTAAAAGTACAATGCTTAGGATAATAAATACAACACAGAAAATCAATGTGCTATCAAGATGAATAATTATGAGGAGCAAGGAAATAAAGAATAGATAACAATAAGCACAAATAAAGGAGTAAGGGATAGAGAGAGCAAACTCAGAGATTTATACTGGTTCGGCTAATCTCAAGCCTACATCCAGTACTCAAGAAGTCACTTGAGTATTTTCACTATACTTGCAAGTTTGATCCGGGTACTTGCAAACCACTACAAAGAATTTCGTTAGCCAAGGCTCCTCCACAACCCAACGGAGAATTTATGAATCCGGCTCCTCCTCAACCCTCCGGAGAATTTCTGCTCAACTGGCTTCTCTACAACCCAAAGGAATGCTCTCTCAATAAATACTCTATCAAGGAATACTCTCCTTGATAATACAACTCAAGATAATATTTGTGTTGATCAAAATCAACAATTATAGAGAAACTCTCTAAAAACAGAGTATATGTTACATTGATAAGCTCACAAGGGTATAATCTGCTCAAGAGAAAATTTACAGATGAAGTTCAGCAATAGAAGTGTTCTCTCTTCTGTTTTGATAGCCCCCAAGGTTGATATATATAGCCCAAGGACGAATAAGACCGTTGGAGACAAATCCAAGGTGATTCCATAATGATGTCAGCAAAAACTAACCGTTACAGCACATTTTCTGATGTCGGTGGTCGACCAGTGTGGCACGTTGGTCGACCAGTGTGGTACGTTGGTCGACCAGTGTAGTCCAGAAGTGTTTCATCAGTCACGTTGGTCGACCAGTGTGGCACGTTGGTCGACCAGTGTTCAAATATTTTTGCTTCTGGAGCTCGTTGGTCGACCAGTCAACATAGGGTGGTCGACCAATGCTCAAATACTTTGCCTCTGGAGCTCGTTGGTCGACCAGTCAGCATGGGGTGGTCGACCAATGCTTAAAGACTTTGCTTCTGGAGTTCGTTGGTCGACCAGACAGCATGGGGTGGTCGACCAGTCACTTGTTATCTTCAAAATCTTTGTTTTTAGAGCATGGTGGTTGCTTTCTTGATGCATCCAAGCTTCCAAGACTTCAAATCTTCTAATTCTTCATTTCTTGGAGCTTTATCCTTGCATGTTGTTTTCCTTGAGTGAGGCATGATTTTTCCTTGTTCTTCAATCCAATGCTCACTCTTCTTGTTTTGAACCAACCTATAAAATATATCTTTCTTGCAAACCAAATGGTTAGTTCAATTCATGATAATAGCATGATTCACTATATGCAACATACATATTAAATAATATAATCATGCTTAAGTACTTGTAGCATATATATGATAATTAATCTTTATATATATTAATGCTACAATTCAAATACATTTGTCATCATCAAAACTTATGGCATAAAGCCTTAGGGTCAACAGCTATCCGCAAAATCAGCATCTGAGTAGCTAATTAAAACATTTGAGGATCCTTTGGGATACCATAAACCCATTTTAGATGTGCTAATCAAGTATCTGAAAATTCTTTTTACAGTTTTAAAATGAGATTCCTTTGGACAAGCTTGAAAATGTGCACACATGCATACACTAAACATGATATCAGGTCTACTAGCGATTAAGTATAAAAGTGATCCGATCATACCTCGATACTTAGTTATGTCAAATGGTTGACCCTTTTCATCTATGTCCAAGTTTGTTGAGGTGCTCATTGGTGTAGATGCAGGTCTTGCATTTTCCATTCTAAATTTCTTGAGCAACTCTTTAGTATACTTGGCTTGACTAACAAATGTACCATGATCCCTTTTAAAAAACAATGTTGTATCAATCTTTCCCCTTGAAAAATTATTTTCTAAAAGAAAAGAGCTCAATCTGTCATACCAAGCTCTAGGAGCTTGTTTGAGACCATAAAGAGCCTTTTTTAATTTGAATACATGGTTCAACATCTTCAAAACCAGGAGGTTGCTCAACATAAACTTCTTCCAAGATATTTCCATTGAGAAAAGCACTCTTTACATCCATTTGAAATAGTTTAAAATTATGAATGCATGCATAAGCCAAAAGCATTCTAATAGCTTCAAGTCTAGCAATAAGAGCAAAAGTTTCATCATAGTCAATGCCTTCCTCTTAATTATAACCTTTTGCAATAAGTCTAGCCTTGTTTCTAACCACAACTCCATTCTCATCAAGTTTATTTCTAAATACCCATTTTCTGCCAATTATTGTATGATTATTGCATCTAGGTACCAAATCCCAGACTTGGCTTCTTTCAAATTAGTTTAGTTCTTCTTGCATAGCCAAAATCCAATATTCATCAATAATAGCATCATTAATAGTTTTTGGTTCAATATGAGAAAGGAAGGCTGAATGATTACAAACATTTCTAAGAGAGTTTCGAGTTGTTACCCTTTGTGATGCATCCCCTATGATGAGGCCCTTGGGATAACTTTTGGCATACTTCCAATCTTTCGGAAGGTCATCATTGTTGCTAGTAGAGATTTCCTCAAGAGGTATTTTCTCTTTTTGTGACATTTCTTCTTCTTGATGCATAATGATATCTTCCTTTGCATTTTCTTCATGATCTTTTTTCACTTTATCATCTAAGGAGAGGTTTTTGAAGGAATCTAACACTTCATAATCATTAGCACAATCTTTAAGAGAGGGGTTAGATTTATCAAAAATAACATGTATGGATTCTTCAATAGTTTGGGTTCTTTTGTTATAGACTCTATAAGCTTTGCTAGTGCTAGAGTAACCAAGGAAGATTTTTTCATCAATTTTGGCATCAAATTTTCCCAAATTTTCTTTTCCATTGGTCAGCACAAAACATTTACAACCAAAAACTTGGAGATGAAAAATATTGGGCTTTCTTCCTCTATACAATTCATATGGGGTTTTCTTTAAAATTGGCCTTATCAAGGCTCTATTCATTACATAGCAAGCAGTGTTAAAAGCATCAGCCCAAAAGTATTGAGGAAGATCCCTTTCATTGAGCATTGTTCTTGCTATCTCCCCTAGAGTTCTGTTTTTCCTCTCAACAACATCATTTTGTTGAGGGGGTTCCAGGAGATAAGAAGTTATGTTCAATCCCATTTTCATCATAGAATTTCATAAAGTTATGGTTGTCAAATTCTCCGCCATGGTCACTTCTAATTCTCACAATGGTCAAGCTTTGTTCCTTTTGAATTAATTTTGCCAATTTAAGAAAAGATTGGAAAGCTTGATCCGTTTGAGCGAAAAAGAGAGTCCATGTGTACCTTGAATAATCATCTACAACAACTAGTGCATAGGAGTTGCCTCCAAGACTCTTTGTCCTAGATGGTCCTACAAGGTCCATATGGAGAAGTTGTAAAGGCTTTGTAGTTGAAACAATATCTTTGGTTTTGAAAGAACTTTTGACTTGCTTACCCTTTTGACAAGCATCACAAAGCCTATCATTTTCAAATCTTATTTTGGGTAAGCTAATCACAAGATCCTTTTTGACTAATTTATCCAAACGATTCATGCTAGCATGAGCCAATTTTCTGTGCCAAAGTCAACTTTCTTCATTTACACTAATTAAGCATGTAAAGTCTATAGAAGGATCTTCATCAAGATTTATAACATAAACATTATTGATCCTTTGACCAACAAGCTTAATTTGCTTATCATTGATGTTCTCAACTATGCAACGAGATGAATCAAAAATAACTCTATTTCCTTTGTCGCATAGTTGACTAATGCTAAGCAAATTATAATTGAGGCCTTCAACAAATAATACATTTTCAATGATTTCATGCTTGCATTTTCCTCTATCAAAATTGAATTTTGTTTTTCAAGGTCCAGATTTTCTTTCTTGAGTGTGATAAGATCATCTTTCAAACTTAAAATTTCACTCTCAAGCAAAGAAATCTTTTGTTTTGAAATCCTTAATTTTTTTTTTGCAAGCTGTAAAGATTCATCATGCAATTCTTCAAAAGCTTCTTGCAATTCATCAAATGAATATAAGGGTTCAAAAGGAGTTACCTCTTCATTATCTCTTCCCATAAGACAAAGATATGTTTCTCCACTTTCCTCCTTTTCTGAATTACTTGAAGTGCCCAGCTGTATGGCAAATTTTTGAATTTCTTTTGCCATGAGGCAGAGGTTAGCTTCTTCATTATCTTCATCTGATTCATTGTCTGCCCAGATTGAAGAAACATATGCCTTCTTCTTACTTTTGTCATGGCCCCTCTTTTCTTCTTGTTCTTTGTTGAGTTGTGGACATTCCCATTTGAGATGCCCAACCTTTTTGCATTTATAGCATGTAGGGCATTCTTTACTATCTTGGTCTCTTCTCTATTTTCTTGTATTTTTGTTTCTCATAAATTTTTTGGATTTTCTGATAAAGAGACCAAGATCTTCTTCATTAATCTCTTCTTCTTCATCACTTTCTGCTTCTGGTTTCTTGGAGGAGGATGATTTCAAAGAGAGAGTCTTCTTTTTCTTGGATTCATCCTCTTGCCTCATTTTCAGAATTTTTGGCTCATAGTTTTGGAGATTTCCAAATAGAGCTGTAAGTGATTTCATGAATTCTCCTCTTACTTCTATGATTGCTGTCCTCTTAGCTTCCCATTCAAGAGTAAGACATCTCAATATCTTGGTGGTTTGAGAAGATTCTGCATAAGTCACACCAAGAGCTCTCAAATAGTTAGTGATGTAAGTAAATCTTAATTGCATTTCACTTATGCTTTCATCACTCTTCATCTTGAAATTTTCATACTCATTTGTAAGAGTACTAATTTTTGATTCTTTAACTCCTTGAGTTCCTTCATGTGTAACTTCCAAAGTATCCCACATTTCTTTGGCAATAGTATAGCTAGAAACTCTAAAATATTCATCTTGACTTAAGGCACTAACAATAATCATTATAGCTTTAGCATTTAGATGAACAAGTTTCTTTTCTGATTCAGACTATTCCTTTTTGGGTATTAGAACACTTTGCCCTTCAACAACCTTTAAAGGTATGTAGGGTCCATTTTCCACAATATCCCAGAGATCAAGGTCTACTGTATTAAAGAATAGTTTCATCTTGAATTTCTAAAAGTTATAATGATTACCATTAAAACCAGGGGGCTTTGTAAAGGAACTTCCTTCAGGTAAAATACAATCACCAAGGCCAGCCATTGTATACTTTTAGACTGTTAAGTCTTTAATCAAAAGCCCAAGCTCTGATACCAATTGAGAATAATGGCTGGAACCCAAGAGGGGGTGAATTGGGTTAATAAAAACTAATTAGAAGTTCAAGTAAATTCAAATGCTTATTTGAAAAATGTTGACAATACAAAGCAAAGAAATATCAAGATGAATGGGGATGTAGAGCAATAAATCAAATATAAAGCTTTAAGCAATTAAAGAGATAAGGTAAAGAGATGAACACAAATATTTATACTGGTTCAGCTTAACCCAAGCCTACATCCAGTCCTCAAGAGCACTTCTTGAGTATTTTACTATTAACCACAAGTTTGTACAAAAGGGCACTTGTGAGCCACTACAACAGAGATCTTTTTCTTTCCAAGGGTGTCTCTCCCCCTTACAAATTGTTTTCTCTCAAAACAAACTCAAGGAACACTTTTCTGTTGACCCTAAGGCTATATGCCATAAGTTTTGATGATGACAAATGTATTTGAATAGTAGCATTGATATATATAAAGATTAATTATCATATATATGCTACAAGTACTTAAGCATGATTATGTTATTTAATATGTATGTTGCATATATTGAATCATGCTATTAAACTAACCATTGGGTTTGCAAGTAAGATATATTTTATAGGTTGGTTCAAAACAAGAAGAGTGAGCATTGTATTGAAGAACAAGGAAAAGCAATATCATGCTTCACTCAAGGAAAACAACATGCAAGGATGAAGCTCCAAGAAATGAAGAATTAGAAGATTTGAAGTCTTGGAAGCTTGGATGCATCAAGATAGCCTATGTGTTTAAATTAGGTATATTTTATATAGGCTAGTATATTTGTGCAACTCAATGATTTAGATTTGCATACATTGGCTCAAGCATTTTTGAACAAAAAGATAGTGAGATATGAAGTTTTACAAAAGTTATTTTTTGACCTTTGGTCACTCCTTATATCATATCTCATAAATGAAAAATTGGTTTTTCAAGTATCTTAATCTCATTTGATAGTAGACTCAAAGATCTTTTCAACGGTATATTATTTATTCAAAACGGAGTCCAAATGAGAAATATATGACTATTCAAAATATAGTTTGAAAAACTGAAAGTTGATTTTACTGTAATAAAAAATTATTCTATTCTGACCTATAGTCAGTATTTTGATTATATCTTTTAAAAGAAAAATAATTTTTGAGTAAAACTTGGCTCATTTGAAACTAGACTCCAAGAGCTTTCCAATGGTATATTATTTGTTTAAAACGGAGTTCAAATGAGGGAGTTATGAATTTTTAAAGAAAGCTCAAAATCTGGACTGCACTATAACGGCTATATAACGGCTATATAACGGCTAGTTTTGTAAAATCTTATATATATGACCTTAGATACACGATTTTGAGCTAGAACAAAGTCCTACAATGTGATATTAACTTCTTCTATCATCTTTGAGAGAAAGGAAAGCATTCTTGAGCCAAATCTTGCATATTCTCTATCATTAGAGTTATTAGAGCTTCATTTGTTTTCATCTACTCTTTAGAGAGAGTTTCTTTGTATTGTTGATTTTGATCAACACATATATTATTCTGAGTTGAGGTTCGCAAGTACTGGTGTTGGAAGAACTTGCTTTGGGTTGAGGAGGAGACTGGATTCATAAATTCTTCATTGTGGTTTCGCAAATACCCGGATTGAATTTGTGTGGTTGTAGTGGTTTGCAAGTACCCGGATTAAACTTACAATTATAGTGGAAATACTCAAGTGGTCTCTTGAGAACTGGATGTAGGCTTGGATTAGCTGAACCAGTATAAATCTCCGAGTTTGCTTTCTCTATCCCTTACTCTTTAATTTGTGCATATTGATATCTATTCTTTAATTCCTTGATCTTTATAATTATTTATCTTGACAGCACATTGATTTTCTGTATTGTATTTATTATCCTAAGCATTGTACTTTTACAGAAAATCATTTTAACTTCCAATTAATTCTTGTGAAAAATTTATAAAACCCAATTCACCCCCCTCTTGAGTTCCAATCATTACTTTCATTTCCTTGGTCAATACAAGTAAATGAATGAGTAGAAAATAAGTAACTCTCTAAAACAAAGTGAGTGTGCAAGTGAAGAGCAATCTAGAATCAATTGATTGACAAGTGATTTTGTAATTCAAGAATCAGAGGTAAAAATTCATGTGTCTTACATCTTTGACTGCCTCTAAGGTCAATATATAGGCCCTAAAAGTTTTTGACCCATTGGAGGAGGATCCTTGATGATATCAGCTGAAATCTTCACAAAATAGCCGTTGAAACTGATGTCATCATGCCGGCAGTCGACTGATTAAGTATCATCAGTCGACTAATGCTCTTTAATGACTCGATAGTCAATTGATGATTGTTTATCAGTCGACCGATGCATTCCTATCTCAAGAATTTAAAAATCTCAGAAGCGATCAGTCGACTAATTGAAAAAGATCGATCAACTGATGGACACTGGAGGTTTATATGAAATAGGACAGTGACTAATTAGTCGACTGATTTCATGGAGTAAGTTGACTGATGAATCTCTGTCTTAAAATTCAAAAATCTTCGGAGTCTATTAGTCGACTAATTCAAGGAGATTAGTCGACTAATCAAAACTGCAATATTTGAAATTTGAGACAGTGGCTGATCAGTTGACTAATGATGAACGATTAGTCGACTATCGTTATTGATGTTATGCTAAATATCAGACAGCGAGGCATCAGTTGATTGTTATAAGCATATCAGTCGACTGACGTCTTCTTCTGATTTGATTTTCCAAGAAATTTTTGCTTTAAGTTTAGCATCAGTAACAACTTTCCAACCTCAAAGAAATAAATAAGTTTGCCATTAAAGAACTTTCTTGAGCGTTATGGAACAATTTAAATTTTTTTGTTGATCATCAAAATTTTAATAGAACCTTTGAATACAATGAGGTCAACACTACCACTTACCGCTAAGCAGCTAATGCTGTTCCTCTTTTGGTTCACACTACTGCAGTGGTGCCGATAGCCCCTGCAATTGTGACAACCAGAAAAGAGCCTTATAGAACACGAAAATGGGGTCTTGATTGATTCCAAACTCCTCCCAATGTCCACCAAGCTCTTGGGCATTAACTTTTCCCAACCTACCTCATTAAAATGACTCAAACAACTCAACAAACCCCTCATTAAACTCTCTTGAAGAGATTTGATAGCAAAATTTTCCCAATCCTTTAAGGAAATTCATACAACTAAGAGGGTGGAGGAAAAATTAATTGCCCGAGTTTGATTTCACATTAAATCAAGAGATCTTGACATATCCTTATAAATGAGTAGGGGGAGGTTTGGAAGCAACATAAATTACCATTTACATTTAAGAACCATAACTCATAATTTTTCCAAAGAAAAGGGGAAGAACTTGAAACCCTAACATCTATTTACCTCAAATATGTTGTCTTAGGCCAAATGTGAAGCTTTGCAACCCAAGGATCTTGAGGATTTAGTGGAGATGGAGTCTTGGAGCTGAAAGTGGGAGGATATGATGTGAGGGGCTCTTGCACGATGGAGAGGTGGAATGTGTGTGTGGAGGGTGTTGAGGAGTAATACGTCATTTAGCCCATCCTTAATCTTTTCTTTTCTTTTCTTTTTCTTCTTTTCGACTTTTCTAGCCATATAGGCCTTATGGCTAAATACTTAGGGAAATTGGGAGCAATTTAGTCAAAGCACCACTTCACACCACTTCAGCACTCCCACCATTCATGTTGTTGCGTTTCACACCAACAAACCTTAATTTTCACATTTTTGGCACCAATACCCCAAAACACTAAAATATATTATATAAGTCCTTTGCCAAAACTTATATCCTGTCAAGTTTCCATGTGAATCCAAGGTCACACATTCACATAGAAAATCCAATACAAATATACAAAACGAATACATTTAGCTAGCATGCACCAAATAAAATTCACAAACTCACCACCATGATATTTGCCACATAAAAAACAATTATTATAGAATAACATATTTAAATATTTACCTAAAAATAGGAAATATTACAATGCTCTTCTTCCATTGACTTCATTTTAATTTTAATATTTTGTATTCATTAAATTATAATATACTAATTATATTTATAGTTGATTGAAACATGCTCTAATATTTTTGGGAATCAAACATTCCCACAAACTCCCATTTTTCATTCTCATGAGGGAGGTGGGAATGGTACCATGTTGTGAGAATATTTTCTTGACATAAAATTACTATTTTATCCATATTCCCTACTTCTAATTATCAAAAACTAAAACTCTATTTTGGTCCCTAACAAATAGGATTTTTCTCAATTTGGTCCCTTATAAAATTATTTTTTCAATTTGGTCCCTCACATATGAAATATTTATCAATTTAGTCACTCATAATATTATTTTTTTAATTTTGTCCTTCATATATAGATATTTTTCAATTTGGTCCCTCACATGAAATAATTTTCAATATAGTAACCCACAAAATTATATTTTCAATTTGGTCCTTCAAATTTTTTTTTCAATGTGGTCCCTCACATATGAAACATATCAATTTTGTTATTCATAAAATTATCTTTTCAATTTGGTCCTTCACATATGAATATTTCTTTAATGAGTCTCACAAATAAATACATTATCAATAGTTAATGCATTTTTGTCAATATGTTATCAAGTCGATCTAACTTAACAAAAATGTATATGTTTAAATTTGATAGAGATAATTTCAAAAAAAATTGCCAAATATTCTTAAGAATATCGATATGAACCAAGCATAAAAATGCCAAATTTTTAAGAATATAGAAAAATAATTCTAGAAATATTTGTAATAAACCAAATATAAAATTGTCACATTCGTGGGAATTACATCGTATTCTTAGAAATGCAAGATTTCTTGTACCAAACACCTCCTTAGTGATATAATTTAATATATGGAAGGTCAAAATTTATGCACATCATTTTTAAAATTAAAAATTCAAAGATTAACATCAAAATAACTCCTAATTAAAAAAAATTGTAATATTGTTTTTACCCATAATTAGATCATCGGCTTATCAATATATCATTCCTCTTCCTTTGTAAGCATAGAAAAAGAAAAAAAAAATCTCAATATCCATTTTATTTCTGTCTTGCTCTAAATTGTGAAATCGCAAGCCGAAACTGAAAATCAGCGGAACATATAAAATTATTACTTTATTTTTGAAAACAAAGCTGGCGTAGAGAATTGAGAAAGAAGAAATCAACAGCTGCGGAGTCCACAGGAAACCACAGGAAACGTCAAAGTCTTTACCAAGTCGTTGCGCATCTTCTACTCAAAGCCCATATACATCTCGAAGGTGCGCTTTAATATCAACTCTAATACGTTCAGAATGAATTGAAACGAAGTTTAACGATTCAGGGTTTGTTCTTCTTCTTTTTTTTTTTTTTCCTGTTTACTAGTTTTGTTCCAAATTATTTGAAAAGATGTTAGTTACCCTTTGATTATCAGTAATTCGAAGTTTTGTTGGGTATAACTGTAGATTTTTGTCTGTCTGCTGAATTTTGTAGGATTTGAAGACATTCGCTCGAGGGATCTTGGAGTCAAAGTTGTGAGAAAACCGTAGAAAGATGGGTGACAATTTGATGGAAAAAGTGAATGCGTTGGGAGAACGCCTGAAAATTGGTGGTTCTGAGGTGGGTCGAAAGATGAGTGCTGGCATGAGCTCTATGAGCTTCAAAGTCAAGGAGTTTTTCCAGGGTCCAAACCAGGCTGATAAGCTTGTTGAGGATGCTACCTCTGAGGCACTTGATGAGCCTGATTGGGCTATGAATCTTGATCTCTGTGACTTGATCAATAATGAGAAAGTCAACAGTGTTGAACTGATTCGTGCAATAAAGAAACGGATCATGATGAAGAGTCCTAGGGTTCAGTACCTGGCTTTGGTTTTGCTCGAAACATTTGTCAAGAATTGTGAGAAGGCCTTCTCAGAGGTGGCAGCAGAGAGAGTCCTAGATGAGATGGTAAAACTGATTGATGACCCTCAGACCGTTGTTAATAACCGGAACAAGGCTTTGACACTAATCGAGGCATGGGGAGAGTCAACTAGTGAGCTTCTCTACTTGCCTGTTTATGAAGAGACATACAAGGTACATTTACTTTTTGGTGCTTATCCACTTGAATCTTTTAGGGTTTCATGAGAAATAGATAAAAGCCGAGCTAAGAAACATTGATACTTACACAGACATGAGATAAAACACAATACTATAGCACCATGACATGACAAGATATACAGTGTTTAAATACAATTTGAAGTGTTGTATCATATCTATGGGTATCAGATATGTATTGGACACAATATGCCACCTTAATTGAAGAATCGATGCTTCATAAGAGTCAAGAGAGAAATGAAAGATGGTGAAAAAGGAAAATTTAGTTTGAAATTGTAGTACTTTCTCCAGGTTGCTAAGTAAGTGGAATGCAACTACTGGTATGTTTCTACCGTTCAAAAAAGAAATCCTGTATCTAAAGAACTATCAACTGACAATCCCAATAAAAATCTAAGGCAATTATGGAAGATTGTCATATCTCAAAAGCTGATGAAGACTAGTGAAAATAAAAATTTAATCGTATCTGCTGATAAGATGCCAAGAATTTCTATAGGATAAAACTCTTGAGTCATCAGTTAAACTGTTTTGATAAACTGTTGATTAGATAAATTACTTATGAATTTGTTTGTCTGAATGGAATGGCATGTCTTGTTGACATTTACATTGGTGTTACATTTTTATCTTCGAACTTTCCTTGAGTACTGCTTTTCTGGTTCAGAGCTTGAAATCAAGAGGTATTCGGTTCCCTGGCCGTGACAATGAAAGCTTAGCTCCTATTTTTACTCCTCCTCGTTCAGTGTCTGCTTCAGAGGTTGACGCTGATCTCCCCCACCAGACTCAGCATGATATTCCTGTGCAAAGTTTTACGCCTGAACAATCAAAGGAAGCTTTTGACGTTGCAAGAAATAGCATTGAGCTTCTTTCTACTGTGTTATCTTCATCTCCCCAACATGATGTTCTAAAGGTATAATTTTGTTATCTATATTATTATATATAGCTTTGGGGCCTTTCGGTCAATGATTTTTGAGACTATATGCTAATATAGTAATAAAATATAATGCAAGAAGTCAAAGTTGAAATGTATATGAAAAAAGTAGGAATTAGTGGGAAGAAAATATCTTCTTGTTACTTTTTTATTATTTTTAGAATATAACAAAATTACTATAATTTATTTTTAAAATTATTTAAGAATAAATTAAAGAGAATATTACCATGCACTTTAGTACATGCCAAGCCGCTAGTGTTAAAAGGGCAAACTTGGTGCTACAAAGCTCCCACTATGCGCGGGGTCTAGGGAGGTGTCGGGCCCACTTTGTGGGTCTAATTTAGGCAGCCTTACCTTGCAGTTTTTGCAAGAGGCTGATTGCGTGACTTGAACCTGTGACCTCCAAGTCACATGGCAGTAAGCTGTTCCTGATGCTTTCCTATGAGTTTGGCATTAAGTAAAATATATTTTGTTGTTAAATGCATTGCCTTGTGGCTAGATTATCACTTGTTTTTGGCTCGAACGTTGTTGTTTCTCAATATAACCAAGTCAATCCCATATAGTGGCATAGCCTGAATATTTTGTTGGCCTTTGTTCTTTTGAATGTTTTGATATACGCATGTAAGTCATGAGACCATGGGCATAATTTTAGACATGGTTTTGTGCTTTTATTTTATTTGTACTTAAATGGGTTATAAAGATTTTGATGTTAAAATCTCCTTGTAGTGGCAAGTACTAAGTTCTATAATTTTGTATACAACAAGAAGCATTATTCCACTAAGTGGAGTCGGTTACATGGATCGCACGAAGCCATTGAGCTTTATTAATAACCAACTCGTTAAGTTCTATAATTTTGTATATTTTGTAAAATTCACTTGGTTTGTAGCTTGAAAAGCAAAAACCCCTTGCACTGGTGCTTTTTGCTTTGTTGTTAATTAGTTCCTCTTTGTTAATCTAGGACAATGAATGTACCCAGAAGGGAACTATTTATATCCTCAATATGTGTGTTATTCTTCTGTCATTTACAGGGTCAAAAGGATGATGATACTTCTAGAGGGTAGACATATTTTTTGGGCCCTTTTTTTTTTCGGTGGGGAGCAGGGGTGCAGAGGGGATTAGCTATTCCAAATTGAAAATCTAAAAATCCCACCCCAGTCCTTGATTACTGCTGAGTAAAAAGTTACTCTAGTGGGCAATAAAAAGAAAATTCTTTATGAATTTTCATGAGATCTCAAGGATTCTAACGTAGAAAAATTAAGAAACTAAGAAGGAAAGGCATCAGTTCAAGGTAGTCATAAAATCAATCTTCAAAGACCACCTAAAGGGGCTTTGAGGTGCTGGAATTCTTAAGGATTCTATTATTTCCATAGTTGTAAGAACTGGACTGAATTGGCTAGTTAGTGGTAACTGGACCTCGGTGAGGTCCATGCGCATCATATAACTCTCGGGACATGAACCGGCTAGTTCAGAGGTCAACGGGTCAATTTGGCAGGATGGCAGATTCTGGGTTTAGGTGGTTTGGCAGCTGGAGAAGTGGCCACGTCAGACCAGCTTCTGAGGGCATTGTACAAAATGCCCTGAGAAGGTTTGAAGTAGAGGGTGGTGTTGTTTTGCCATTATGCTGAACTTTTTTTTTGGTGAAAAAGAAATTTACTCAACTATTTTTTTTTTTTTGGGTGTTGTATTGCCACTAAGCTGAACTATTTGTTGATCTTATGTATTTTATTGTATTTGTTAAAAATTTACTATATAAGATTTTAATTCATATATTTTTCTTCTTGTAACTACTCATTTAAATTATTTCTTTTAAAAATAATTCATTTTTCTAGACATTTTAAAAGTTATACTAACAATATTTACTGAATATAAATTATAAAAGTAAAACTACTAATAATTTTTATTTATTTTGGTAATTTAGTATAAATTATTGTTTATAAGTTATATTTTTAAATTGGACTAGTAAACCCTGAACCACTTCTTTCACCTGTTAAATGACATATCCGGATTTTAAAATAGTTGTTTTTGCTTGATTGAAAAATATATATGGCATCTACCAGTTATATTAGGGAGATAAAGAGAAAAATACCCGAGACGTTCCTCAATAGGCACCTAAATCATCTATTTAAAATAGGTCATGAAGTAGAAATGGAAGTAAGCATAAATAATAGACAATCAATGCAATATGTCAGAGACCAATTCAACTCAAAAGTATAAGCTCGTTAGTGAAGGTCTCTAAATAGTTTTACTTTTATCATAATCTCTAACCACTTTGTCATAGAGGCTTCTTTTTTTTTTTTTTTTGATATCCTTGGGTGTCGGAGCTAGCTTGCGTGCACCTCGACTAATCCCAAAGAGTCCTGAAGTTAATAGCTAGGAAAACCTCCAGCGGCCCTAAGGGGACTCGAACTGGTGACCTTTGGAGAGCAAACTCAAGGCTTGACCAACTGAGCTACTCCTTAGGGTTTATCATAGAGGTCTTATCAATCAATGGACTTTTCATCCCAAAAATTCAATGGTTAGGTGAAGATCTATAATAAGTTTTATATTTCTCTCTAGTTCTTCGCTCTATACTCTCTTACCTGTTATATTTTCAGGCTTATTCTTCAGGTTTAGTGGAATCATTCACTCATGCAAACTTTGTTGCTCTTCACATCAGTTTTTGGCAACAAAGTGCTACTTATCTTTAGGAGGAAGAAAAATACATGCTATTCTAAATTAGATATATGATGCAGAACTTGAGGAGGGAAAAGGAGAAGAAAGGATTAATTGGGGAACAAAGAGGGGAAGGAAGGAGGGAGAAAGGAGAACAAAGGAGAGGGAGAAACCAAAGAAAGTCTTATAATTATTTCAATAATGGGAAAGCTGTCTTCGAAATATACAAAGGACCATATATATTGGGAGCCCAAGAAAATAACATGATATAGAAAATAAAATAAAATAAACAAGCTTCAAGAGACAATAAATAATCTGTCATTTCCAAGACACATTGAATAAGCTAACTTTACTAGGTTTTTCATCACTTCCTAGGATATTTGTTACAAGTCCTCCTCAAAGTATATATTATTGATCATGTCACTTCAAGTATTTTTGTCCCATTCTTTGTCAATCTTTGGTTAGAGAAAACTATACCTTGAGTTTAGAAGTGTGAAAGCGATAGGAATTGGGTGGGATCGGCATGGATATTTGCAAGATAGACAGTGACCAAAGGTTGAGAGTGACTATTGACCTGGAAAGGAGGAGCTACAAGAATTGGAAGGACACTAGAGGAGCTTTAGTAGTGTTTTCAAGGGTTGATGCATATGAAGGATAAAAGTAAGATTCCAGAAAAACATCAGACATGATAATTGGATCCATAGAAGAATGCAAGAAGAAAGGAGACTTTTAATAACAGTTAACATCAGCTGAGATGAAATAATATTATCTGGTAAGTAACAATGGTAGTCCTTTTAAAGGAGAGAATAACCCAAGAAAATACATTTAAAGGATTTAGGCAGAGTTTGTCCTTGCTAGGGTTTAAATCATGTACAAAGCAAATACAGTCATAGACATGAGGGAGACAAAATATTGGTTTGATGAGGAAACAAATTTTGTGGGGTACTTGATTCTGTAAGACGAAGGAAGGCATATGGTTGATAAGATAATAAGTTCTTAGAAGATCGTGGCCCCAAAAGTTAAAGAGGAATATTCTGATGAGGTAACATAATGCAAGCAGTCTCTGTCAAGTGATGATTTTTACTTTCAGTAGTGCCATTTTTGCTGAGGAGATGAGCACAGGAAGATTGGTGAAAAATTCCTTGCTCATTCATATAAGTTTGAAAAGCAGTAGAAAAGGCTTTGCGGGCATTGTTACATAAGGTGTGGATAGAAACACCAAACTGTTACAAGATTGAGCATTAAATTGTTTGTATTAATGATTGTTCACATGGAATAGCTAAGTGCAACGGGAATAATTATCAATGAAGGTTACAAAGTAATAAAAACCCAGTATGAAGAGAGAGGAAGGAGACTTAGCTCTATTATGAGTGTGAGGTGGAAAAGGTGCATGAGTATGTTTGTCAAGTTAACAAGACTCGCAATCTGTAGAAGATAAAGAGGAAGAATAGGGACCTAGCTTTTGAAGCCTGATAGGCTAGGATGACTGAGTTGATTGGGAAGGAAGTTTATGCAAAGCAGTGGAAGTGCAGATGACTGAGTATGTTCGCATGGTAAGATGGTATAACTCCTGCGACTCACAACTGATGCCAGTTGTCCTTCTTGCACCACGATCTTGTACAAGAACAGAATTGTCAGAAAAAATGATGGAGCAATTGAGAGCAAGTCAATTTTCTTAGGGAAATAAGATTAAAGGGACAACCAAGAATGTAGAGCACAGATCCAGCGATAAAGAAGGCAATGATTGAGTTTTTCCTGATACCTTTGCCACAGTTTGGGTTCCATTAGCCAGATTTGCAGTAGGAGAAGATGATGAATTAATACATTTGAGGTGCTGGAGTCCAAGGTCCAAATATCTGTTAGATTTTCAGTAGGAATAATAGCAAAAAGAAAAAGGTGGTATACCAAATTTGGATGTGGTGTGGATCATATCTGCCTAAGCCACAGATAAAAGAAAAATAACAAAAAGGTGGCTGGAATGACCTACAACCCAAATAGAAACTTTGGTGTGACTCTCAATGCATCTGAAATCCAAAATGGACTAACTATAGATGCAATAGGAGCAAACCTTGGTTGAGAAACCAGACAGAGATGGATCCGTGGAAGGCACTGAATATTGGCTAACAGATGTCCAAACAGCAATGGTTCACTTGAAAGGAAGTCTAAGCAGATATACGGAGGCTTGGGCTTGACCTTACTGTGGCTGCTGACAGGTTCAATTTTATAGCTGCCAGAAAAGGATCTTCATGTGCTATTATGCACCAGCACCTGGGTAACTCTAGGATCTTCAGTATGGCCAAAGGGGGGGAGTGTGCGGTGGCAAGTGGATCTTTGGTGATAAGGATGGGGCCAGTCCTTCGAAGTTTGATGTGATTCTAGGGGTGTTTGGGTCTAAAAATGAACAAGCACAATAGTTGGGATTAAGCCACAGCCACTAGAAAATACCGATGACAGTAGAAGCAAAGGATTTTGCCAAACCTGGCTTTGTTACCATGTATAATATGGAGAAAAGAGAAAACCCTTGGTGGTAAATGTAGTCAGCCAGTGATTAGAGATCTGCAAGCAAGCTTAAGATATATAGGTAAAGTCATTAACATTATAGTCATAGTTATAGCCCTAACCACTGTCATATCACAGGCAGCTTAGAACCTATATACAACTATTCACACTTATACACATTAAGCCTAAGAACTCTATAGTCTTCAGATTCTTTGTGGTCATACTTTATTAGTGCCAAAAAATAGATGAACTTTGCCTGTCTCTGCCTCCTAAAAGTGAATTTTATTCTAAGAGGAAATTAAAGGACGATGTTTTGTTAAGATGACCTACAAGTTGAACAATTAAGGGGTATATGCAAAATAAAACTTGAACACTGAAGTTGACTGGCTAGTAGATGCTTGAAAGTATTTTTTGTTAAATTTTAAAAATTTCAAATTTATTCTAAGTGCATAAGAAGTATATTGGGATATATAATTCACTAAAAGTGTATTGCAATGTTGATAGTGCTCCCTGCTCATTGCATTCTATCCTTAAGGTGTGGGCTTAAATTTATAGCTATGTTAAGTAAGAGAAAGTCTTTTTCTTCCTTGGATGATGTAGCACCATCTATCCTACTAATCATTCAAGCACAACCCTTGCTTTAGTTAGTATTACTTGATAAAGTTCTCTTAGTTTATTGTTTTTACAAAACCCAATTAGTAGCATTTCCTTGTCTTTATTTCATGATATTTTAAAAACATATCTGATTTTAGATATAGTGGGACTCAATGTAGAGAAATAACCATTCAAAATAATTTTTGGAAAACCAGGCCAGAGAGCAATCAGTTGACTGGGATGGTCCTACCGGTCGATTGGTTGGCCTCAGACAAGTCTCTTGCTGCGAGCAAAGGGGCTGGCGGTTGACTGCTAGCCTTCAGTCTTCAGCTATTTCTCATACATTGGGTCAGATCTTATAAATTGGCATCATCCACAGAGTACTATTGCAGCCTTATATCATGATCTAGATTAAGCATCCATAACAACATCATAAAATCTATTCCTCACAAAACATCTATTCTGTTATCTTGACATATGCAATTACAAATTATAGATTATAGAGCCAAAACTCCAAATGAAACATCCCCATTTAATTTACATAACTCTCTGGTCTGACATACACTGTTTAGTAGGATTCATAGTCCACAACCATATACATGAAGCTCATTAAACACATAAGTCATTCCCTAGCTTGACTGCTTCTAGCTCCTTCTGAGCCTGAAAATGGTTAGTTATACATGAAATAACAGTGAGATATAAAATCCCAGTAGCTAGCATCAGTCCTTATAAACAAGTACCATTTGCAGCATAAAAACATGTTCGCTGTATCAATCAGCATAGTTCATGCATGATGTCTCATTAACTCACTGTGATCAAACCAGCTACTTGCGGTTTACTGAATTTCAACTCCCAATTATTGCAAGATTATTATAAGCTTTACAGTTACTGAACAGTAGAGACTCAACCGAGTACTTTGCACAACCGTGCCCCAGTACCCTAAGCATGCCATGACTGTCTTTCACAGCATTTCAGCTTATTAACTTACTCATACACGTCACATACAGCATGAACAGCTCAATAACTCACAAAATCATGACATACAGCTAACATGTTTTTATGAGGATTAGGCTAGCCACCTTAACAAGTAACACGGAATTAATTCTAGTTAATTATTCTTTTTCTTCCTCCTAATTTCTAGCTTTCTCGTCGGCTCCCTCAACACTCGCCTCTGCTCTCTGTCTCCTTTCGCTGTCAACACTGTTTCATTAATTTTCTTTCTCATAGATGTAAATTTCAAAGTTGATTCATGAGTTTCTATTTACCTTGAATCTCTCTATGCTTAGTTCCACCGAATTTAGCTTTTGTATGCTAAGCACTGCTTCTCTCTAGCTCTCTCTCTCTCACATCTCATGCTCTATTTTATGGTAAATGAGTTTAATGGGCCTGCTGTTATTCACACTTATAAAAGAAAACACAGTGAGGGGGGAGTAAGGGCTGGGCCCAGCAGTGAAAATGAACCCAAGGTGTACTCTAGAAAGGGTAAGGAGACAAGGGCAGAAATGGAAAAGGACTGACACATTAGTGGAGGTAAGGGAGGACTGGTCGTTCTTGCCATTTTCCTCAAACATGGTCAGTTCTTGCAAACCTGTTGAGCTGGTCGTTCTTGCCATTTTACTCAAACATGGTCAGTTCAATCATTTACCTAAGCACGTCAGTAGTGGGGGCTGAACCATTAGCACCTACTCATCGGTTCACCCAGTTAGACCGGTTTGGTGCAGTTTCTGACAACATTGGCCCGTGGAATCAAATGTTGAGCTATGCTTCATTGCATTGATTGTCATCATATTAATTATTAAGGGTCTTTTAAAATTTTATCAAAGTCACCTCTAAACTAAACTTAGAAATTTGTTTTTAATTGATAATACAATGGAGTCTAACTTATTTTATGTGACAGACAGAATACAAATAATGGAAAAATTTTTTGGTTGCCTATGCTCATGTAAATTGCATGTTGGATTTGATGATATTTGTAATTGCTATATGAACATTTGCCTTGGGCTGCTGTCATAAGTAAGCAAAGTTTACAAAGTAAAGGTAGGTAGTTAGTTTGTTCTGGCATCTAAATATATTTAGTTCTTCCAACACTTGAGTTGTTGTTTGGTGCATGAGAAATTTAATTTCCCATTCACTTAGAATCCTATTTATTAAGATATTTGGATATAGAAAATTTTAACTTTTTGTGCTGCATATTTCCTTCACAATGTACTGATAACACACACACACACACACACACACATATATATATACATACATATACAGACATAGATATGGACAGATATTGATATATCTCTCTGTCTCTCTCTCTCTCTCTCTCTGTCTCTGTGTGTGTGTGTGTGTGTGTGTGTGTTGAGCTTAAACTTTTTGTAAATATGATTTTAAGTACTTGGGAAATTAGGATATCATATTCCAAACGCCATTCTAGGTATAGAAATATGACGGATGGGAAGGTTTGCACACATATTTGTATCGTGGTGCCTACATCTCTTTTCTTATCTATAATACATAATACTCTTAAAGTGGAGATTATCTACAAAATAGATCCCTTAAGATAATTATAAAAGATAGTTGTAAGACTGCTAGACAATGATAATTGACTCTCAGATAATAATAAACTCTTAATCCTTTAATTGTATCACTTGGACCGGTTTCTCAACCCTCAATTAAAAAAGAAGGAAAGTTATAGATCACTAACTTGTGGTTTGGACTAACACAAGACTCATGGGCAATAATTATAAGACAATAATAAAATATAATTGTAAGACTCATGGGCAATAATTATTTTTTTAATTTTTAATAAAAAAGGCAATAATAAACTATATGGAATCTTAGATAATAGTAAACTCCTAATGCTACAGGAGTTTCACTTTGGTTCTGTTTGGCTAGTTAATGGGATGAAGTTGCGTTTCTTGGCCCCGGGAAGTGCTTTATTCAGTATTTAGATATATTTGGTTAAGTCATAAAGCTGTTTTCTTAAGTCATAAAGCTGTTTTCCAGTGGCAGTGCGTTGTGAGAAAGAAGCCGGACCTGTGAGCTTCCTTCGTAGTAATTTGACAACAAAAAGTTCCCTGATGAGGGAAGAAGCAAATCGTTGAGGCACCAGTGAAATTGTAACTTTTATCTTTCTATGTGCAGGATGATTTGACAACCACACTTGTACAGCAATGCCGTCAGTCCCAATCTACTGTGCAGCGAATCATTGAGACTTGTGGGGATAATGAAGCGCTGCTTTTTGAGGCCTTGAATGTGAACGATGAGATTCAGAAGGTTCTGTCCAAGTATGAAGAGCTGAAGCCTACAGTTGTTCCACATGAGCCTGAACCTGCTATGATACCTGTTGCTGTTGAGCCTGAGCCTGAGGAGTCACCTCGTCATAAGGATGATGCTTTGATTAGAAAGTCAGGTGGTTCTAGAGTTGGAGGAAGTAACGAAGAAATGATGGATGATCTTGATGAAATGATATTTGGCAAAAAAGGTGGTGGGGGTTCCTCAGACGGAGGCCATGATCCAAAGAAACAAGGATCATCCAAGGATGATCTCATCTCTTTCTGAGTTGCCCTACATACAGACCCTAGGACTCATGAGCCATTCTTGCATGTGTGTGTAAAAATTCCCCTAATCATAACTCCCAAGACAATACATTTCATGGCTTGCTACCACTGTATCTAGACCTTGATTCTTAACTTCCTGAGACAAACTCGTTCCCATTATTTTTTGCACATGTTTGCTATGTGTTGGACTTGTATAAGCTTATTACAAGGTATAGATGGATGGGATACTCAAAGATTTTCAGTGAGTTGTTAATTGTTATCCTTGTCGGCTGCAGATGTGTTTGGGCGTGTTTTTGGTCTTTTGTTTTTAGTTTTTAGTTTATTTATTTTAAAATTATTTTTATAAAATCGATTTTGAACCTAATTTTGAAAGTGAAATGTAAAAAAATTGTTGTTTATAATTTGTTTTAGTAATAATTCAAAACTTGAAAAATGAAAAAAATGTTTAGAAGCATTTAAAAAAAAAAGATTTAAAAATCATTTGATGCAAAAATTTTACATGTAATTTTGTGGTAAATTTGATACAGTAAAATAATTAATTACAATACTTAGTAAAATGCATAAAAAATAAATAAAAGCAAAATATATTAATTCAAAATTTTTTAAAAAAAAAGAATACTTATTAAAAAAGATTTGGATATAAACCGCACTTTTTAGTCGTGGCGTGGCTGTTTATATAGTGGATCACATTAACATAAATATTATTAATGAATTTGCGTAATTATAATAATAGCAGTTTTTTATAATTTTCAACAAATTTATTTTTAAAAAACATATAAAACATGTTTTTCATTTTTTTATTTTGAAAATAATAATTTCATAAACACTTTTTTTTTTCAAAATATTATATCAAAGAAATTTATTATTTTCAAAAAACGAAACACAGCCTTAATTTTCGTTGATGATGCATGTAAGCATCAAACTCAAAACGGATACGAAATTTGAAGGGAGAGAGAGTTTTGAGATCTAACTCGGGGTAAGTGATCCCACTTGCTTTATTTCATGTGAGTATTGAACATAAGAAAAAAAAATTAGATGCAGATGTTTATATATTTACTATCGAATTCTTTAACCAAAATTTAACAAGTATATAATTCTCTAATTAGAACACAATAAATGTATAATATTTAAAAAATAATTTTAATTTTTTTATAATTTATTATTGTATTATTAGTTTTTCAAGAAATTTTTTATATATGCTATACTTTTATTACAAAATTTGATAGTAAAGATATAAAAAATTTTGTATAAATTTTCTCCTTAAACAAGATAATTTTCACCAAAATTGACAAAGGCTATGTGAAAGAAGTTAGAAGGAAAGGGAAGAAATCTTTTAAGTAAGAGAAGAAGAAGAAGAAGAAGAAGAAGAAGAAGAAGAAGAAGAAGAAGAAGAAGAAGAGACAGGAATGAATAATTCAGAATTTCCTATTCTCTTTTTCTGGATATTTTTTTTCCTAAAATTCTTCCAATCAATGTGGTCATAACCGGTCCAGTCACTGACCCGGATAGGCTTTCGGATCACCGGATCACTAATTCAATCACTGGGTTATTAGGCCAATTGTCAACCCGAGTAAATAAAAAATTAAATATATATACATGCAAATTTCATAATTTAAAGTCATAAACATCTATAATAATTCAAAAATGAAGTCATAAATATTCATAATAATTTATAAAGTCATAAATAAAATCATCCAAACATAAATTTAAAAACAAGTAAAATAAATAATTTATATATAAATTTCACACATTCACTTTTGCATACCCATAATGTAAATATCCATAATAATTCATTAACATACCTAGATTAATATACATAATCACATCACATAATAAAACTCATAAATTAATAACAATAAGATTAAAATATAATTTATTTTTATATAATCATACTTGCCTATTAATTATTTAATATTCATCTTTCTCTATTTTTCAACATTTCTCATTATTTCACTTTTTTTTTCACATTTGTCTTTCTTCCTTCTAGATTGAAATTTCTATTTCCCAATCATTCCTGTCATTTCATTTCACTTTCTTACTAGCTCACCGTCCTCTTTTCTCGACTCTCATGCACGATGCACCTTTCATCTTCTTCCCCACACTTCCTAACTTTTCTCTTTCCTCTCCCGTGCACTTTCATCTTCCCTCTCTCTCTCTCTCTCGGTACGTCTCTATAAGATGAGATCTCTGTAAGATGAGTGGCTTTCTCTCTCACTACGTCTCTACACTGTGGAAGTGGCAGTCGAACTCGTTTGCGTTGCTGTGGGAAGTGGCTGTGGCAAGGTTCGAAGTTGAAGCTTGGCGGTGCGGCTGCAAGTCTTCAAAGCTCCAGTGAAACAAGGATGGGGATTTGGGAAAGTAGAAAAGCTTCATTTATTTTTTTTTTTTTCAAAAGGGATCCGAGTCACTAGGTCACCGGATCAGTCAAGACTCAGCTGAGTCGACCGGGTCTTGACCGAGTTATTTGCAATCCGGTTTGATAGCATGACCTGGACCAGACTCAACCTGGGTCACGGGATCTCGGATCCACCTGCTGAGTTGGTCCGAGTCTGACAACAATGTTTCTTATTGAAAGAATTTAAATAATCTTTTATACCCTTCTCTTCTTATTAATAACTTATGCAAAAGAGAGGTTTTAATGAACAACGAGCACACAAATCTTTTCAACCCAAGGGTTGACCTTAGGCAAGACGGTCCTCTTTCACATTCTCTTCATCCTATGTGAAAATGCCCTCTCAAGTCATATGATTCAAGCACACGGAGGCATTAAGGTGTATAAGAATGCCCCCTATGATTTATTCTTATTCTCTAAGTCGGACCTAAATTCCAGTAGCCATGTGAAAAATCTTCTAGAGGAGTTTGGTAATTTTTTGGGGTTGTTTCTAGGTAATTACATGTCATTAAGTCAAATGTAGCCCAAACACCCCTTGAAAATTTATAAGATTGATGGATAGTTCCCTCAACTGCAAAGTTGTGCACAGTCGTGGAAGATATTTGTGTATCTTATATATAAAGACAAGAGGGATAAGAACTGCTTTTTTTTTTTTTAAAATTATTGATCTTTAGAAGAGATTGTAAGGTTGAAAATCTAATGCCCTTTTTCAGGCAAGAAGGCTAACACTTGTCCAAATTGTCCTCTCTTCTATACCTATTTACCACGCTTTTTATTTTCAACTAGGAAAGAATATACTAAATGTTATTCTATTATAGCGACATTTTTTCTGGAGAAATGTTGAAAATAAAATCTAAACTACACATGATTAATCCTTAAAACCAAACACGTAAGTAAACCTAATTAGGTTGGAGATATGGAAATTCGAAGAGTCTTTGAGAATAAAGTACTACTCGCAAAACAAATTTGGAGATTATTTCTTATGACAAGAATTCTATGCACAGTGTTCTCTTGCTAAATATGCTAGGGATTCTGGCAGTCAACTTTTAAAGTTTCCTAATGCGTCCTCCTTTGAAAAGTGTCTTCTCTGCCTCTGACATGATCAAAGACGAAGTTATCAACATCAAAAGCAGGTTTTGGTATGAATAAGTTTACCCAACTCCAAGTATTGTAAAGAAAAAAAAAAAAGTAAAGACCTTATAAACAAAGATGAGATTAGAATACATCGAACCAAGCCTATGGAAGGGCATATCAGAAAAGGTTTCAAATTAAGAACTCTTGTTTGTTTGATGCAATGGATTAAAAGCACTGACCATGTTTTACTCTCGGTATGTTTGGTACGTAAAAAGAAAAAATAAAAGGGAAGGGGAAGGAGAATGAGAATGAGAATAAAAATAAAATATTTTATTAAAATACCACAACTTTAAAAAATTCACAATGTTAATGCCTACTCTCCTTTATCCAAGGTTAACGCAAAACCCCATTCAGTCACCCTTTTGGAAGTAAACAGAATATATAATAGACAATATTGTTAGGCAGCGGAAATAAATTAAGACACCCCTGTAATGCATACAACACTTGCTAGTGAACTTCTCTCATAATATTCCTTAGAAGAATAAGAGGAAGCCTTGAGGTGACTCATTTGCAAATATGAAAATATCATAGACTTCTCTAAAGAAAATTACGCAAAGACACTAATCTTGTTAGAATAAGAAAAAATCGTTTGTAATTTTTTGTAATTATTGTATTATTACCATTATGGTAATAATTCTCTGCTCATAAGAATTGGGCTTAGTTTAAGGAATTAATTAATCCCTAAACTTTAGGAAAATGTTTTAGCATTTATTTTCTTTCCTAAGTTTGCTTCTCTATTTTTGTATAAAAGTCCCATACAGAGATTATCTTGAGTAATACAGAAATTAGTCATTTTGTCAAGTCTTAGTAAGAAGCAAATTTCCATTTTTAGTGCAAGATATTCTGTTACTCCAAACTGAGTTAAAAATTGTCAGTTTTGTAGCACAACTATTGCTCAGCTTCTTCCCTTTTGGAAAGCTATAAGCATACTCCATTGGTTTGGTTTCTAACTCGTTATACTTAATATGATATTTCTTCCAATGAGAAAAAATGTGCAAATATATATAGACGTGTGTATACCTACAAGAGTTGAGTTTAGCAAAAGAGACGAATCTTTCACAAAGCGGTGCACCCAAATTTGAATCCTTACTAAGAGAAATATCCACATTTAGTACCCGACAATACCTCGATCATAATTGCCTTTAGTAGAATACATATTGTTTTCAAAGAAAACATTATGAAACCATGGAATAAATAGTGGTTAATCCTTTTGCTAAACAACTCGGTCGCATTGCCATAGCTATCTATCAATCCATGTAATTTTCCTATCATGGTCCACCAAGCAAAACTAAAGCAAATACAAAAATCAGCCTCTTTAATACCCTCGTGTAGCTATATCACTCCTTTGATGTACAAAAAGGATTCTCAAACGAAAAGACCACCTGAAACTCTGGATCTCGCAAATAGGAGTTCTTCCCTTTTCATTTTGGTGTCCAGCAGTTCAAAACTTGGGAGTAAAAGAATCATGAGCCCAAATCTAGAAGCAACTCATATATCTACTGTAGTTGAATTTGACTGGTCTGTTGCTTCTTTCTGTAACTGGTTGTTCAGAACTTCTAAAACATCATTTGGTGGACATTTGTCTGCAGGATTCTCTGCAGATGTTTGGCAGAAGCATTCAGGCCAAGAATTTGTATAGAAAGACTCTGGTGAAACACGCTTGTGAGGTTCACCAAAGCTAGTTTTAAGCATGACTCTTCTTATTGCTTCCTCAAAACCTGCCGTGCGCCCAGCCTCCCTGTCAATGAAGATTGGAGAAAGAGCTTTTCTATCAGGTCTTATTGTAGTCCGGAAGCCATAGTAAAGTCGATGTCCAAGAAGGTTGTTTGCAAAGTTGCTTGGGCCATCATATGTTGGCATGAAAATGTCAGAAAGAAGACAGACCATGTAATCCACTGCAGAACCAGCCAATCCCCTGGTGTTCTCAGCAAGTTCATCAGAGGGCTCCACCGAACTATGATTCTCAAGACGTGGAAACAACCGTCGGAATGGCTTCATAAATCGATCCCCACCAAACAGTTCACCAGCTGCTAGATATATCCTAGTAGAATTGTCAAAACCCAAAGCACGCAAAATAAGACCTACCTGCAATATGAGATGCAATGATGCATAGTCCAATTAACAACATGAAGAAAGTTACAAAAGTGTAATCACCAGCCTCTATTTCAAGGCTAATCCCCTTCTCCCACAAACCACGAGAAAAAATTTAAGGGACAATATGAAGCAAAAGTACTTTTTTACCTCCTCAGGAGTCAATGGGCATTTCCCAATTGCCCTTCTTTCACTATAGACTAGTTTCTTAGGTGCAAAATTTTCCTCCCGATATTTTCTCAAAATCTTTTGCTCCTTTGGAGTAAATATATCAAAGCACCTACAAATGATATTCATACCCAACATGAGTAATTTAGAAAAGGAAGCATTCTCATTATGTCTAGAAAATGAGTTCATTCAACATGGATAACAATTTCAGACACTCATATTTAACAGGAAAATATTCCTTCACAAATCGAAGAATTCAATGAACAAATAAATCATGCAAATACAGTGCAGTAAGTGATTGGCAAATTCACAGAACCCAGATAGAGAATTCAATAATATACCAGTTTCATAGTTTGATAACTGAGAAAATTTGGAAAGAAGAGCAATTCTGATATAACAAAATTGCAGAACATAAAGGAAACAATCTTCCAGCTAAATCCTGTGCAATCTTTTGATGAAGAATAGGAAAAATATATACGGAATAATATGGTCAATGACATGTGGGTAATTAAATCAAGATATATATTAGACTATTTAGTTTATTATGGAATTTTATCTTAATGCAGCTAAGAACTATTAGCTCATTTATTACACCTAGGAACTATTAGCTCATTTATTACACCTAGGAACTATTAGCTCATTTATTACACCTAGGAACTATTAGCTTATTAATTTCACTTTGGGACTTGTTTTATATAATTGTTTCTTTTCTATTTTCATATCTTGGCTCCCTATAAAAAGGAGTTCTCTATATATTTGTAGGTTGCATTACTAATTAAATATATACATCAGAATTTCTCTTCTTCCTACTTCTCCTTTCTCCCTCCTTTCTTTTCTTTTTCTCACTATTTCATCATAATTTTTTTTTGGCAAAAATGTAGAAGAAAATGATTAAAAAAAAATTATTTTCTCATCTAGGATGAATTTTTTTTATATAGAAAAAGAAAGATTTTATTAAGGAGAGAAAGGAATTATAGAAGGAAAGAAAAAAAAAACACAATAAAAAGGGGGACAAGAGATCCTCCTAAGAAAACAAAACTCAAACAAAACCAATCCAAGGAGCCCAACAAGAGGCTAATTCAACAAAGCCCTCCAATCCCAATACATATCTAAAAGGAGCATCCCCAGAGGGGAAAAAAATCATTAGCCGAAACTCAAATGAAAGCAACAATGGGATAATGGGATTGAAGTTTAAGGGTTTTGGACGAAAAAGTCAGCTAAGGCGTTATGCCACAAAAAATTGAAAGTTTAGGGGGTCTATTGCCAACTTTTAAAGTTGAGGGGGTAAATTGCACAACACCCTAAGTTAAGGGGGGTTCTTTGCATTTTGGCCTAAAAAATTCTCAAAGCTTGATGGTAATGACACATGTACTGCAACACTACATAGAAGCACAATTAGCAGACTTCTTTATTTATCTGCAACAAGACCTGACATTGTGTTCTCAGCAAATCTCTCATGGTTAATGCAGTCACCTAGTAACACTTGTTTAGGTGCAGCCAAGAGGACACTAAGGTCTATCAAAGGTATAACTTTTGTATGCTATAAATGAAACTAAGTTTTAAAGGATATACAAATAGTGACGGGGGAGAGAGCATTGAAGACTCAAGAAGTACTTCAGGACAGTTCTTCTTTTGATATGGGTGTTTCTGATGTAACTCAAGCAAGAAGTGGTGGCACAGTCATCAGGGATATTTCAGCAGCAAGTGCAGCCAACCAAGCAATTTGGTTGAGAAAATTTTTGTCAGACTTCGGACAGAACCAGAAGGAAGCTACAGAGATTTTGGTCAATAATTAATCTGCCATTGCTGGAAGAATAAATCATAATAATTTGAAGTATCCTGCAGTTAGAGAAGCAGAGAAGTTGAGAGAATCAATGTCATGCACTGCAGTTCAGAGGATCAACTTGGCTAAGTATAAATTTTTCAGAAAAAGCTTGAGTCTCCAGGAGGAATCTCAAGGAGGAGAGTTAGACTATGAGACTTTTCTTCAAACTCTTAAGTTCAGCAAGAAATATTTCGTTTAATTATGTAATCAGCTTTAGTTAGTAATCGTAGTTGAAAAACTGAGGTGATTAATATTTTAGAGAGTTTTGTCAAGTTAAAAAGTTATGCAGCTACCTACTCTGTACTTGTACCACTTGTCTATAATATTTCTGACATAAATGTATAGGCAAATAGCGTCCTGCACTAATAAATTATCTCCCTTTTAACAATTCCCAATTTACTTAAGTCGCAAATCATACTTAAGTCACAAATCATCACCCTTGGCAGTGCAACAGATCAAACACTACCAGTATCCAATCTGCATCCATCAATCAAAATGAAGACACATACGCAAACATATTTGTCCACTATATCACAAAGCAGCCATATTACTTACCCGGCAAATGCCAGCATGTCCATCTCAAACCGGAGGTGTATGGACATGAAGTGACCTTGTGCTCGTAGCTTATCAATTATTGATTGACTTAATTTCATAATATGTGGCTTAAATCTTAAAGCATGATAGTTAACTCTACATCTCAATCGTTGGTACTCAGAATTGTCAATTTCTTCGGCCAAGCGATGTGAAAAGGGAGTAAGATAAATGGCACCATGTTCCTTCATTTTTGCCAGAGCAACAGTAGTATACCAACTGATAGGAGCATCTCTAGGAGGCCGAAGCTGCACCAAAATAATATTTTATTCAGGAAATTAAAATAATATCCACCAACCGATCAATAACCAAAAATCATCATATTTTACCTGAAATGCTTTTATTTTCTTCTTTTTACCATTTTTGTGAATTTCAGGAATGCTTTCAACAATCTTAACATCAAACCTCAGTGTCTTGATGAAGTGCTCAACATCATAGATACCATGAAAACCACTGCATGCAATAAGCAAAACATTACTATGGTTAAATCTACATAATGTAATGCCCTATATTAAATAGCAAATGAACTTCAGGTTCAATGGTTGCTTATGTTTAAGGAGATAACCTGACAGCTGTTATAATGGGCTAATGGTTGCCTATGTTTAAGGAGATATAATTGTAATTTCAGAGAATTTCTCTTATCTCATTTCATTCATAGGCAACGGATATATATACATGGGAATCATAAAAATAATCCCTATAATCAAGCCCTACAATCAAGCTATACAATCCCTACAATCAAGCCTACAATCAAGCTATACAGTCAACTAAACAATCCCTATAATTAAGCTACTATATCTTAACACTCCCCCTCAAGCTGGATCATAGATGTTAATCATGCCCAGCTTGTTACAAATGTAATTAATGCGAGCTCCATTTAAGGCCTTAGTGAAAATATCTCCCAACTGGTCTTCAGTTCTAACATATCCTGGAGTAATGAAATGATCTTCAATCTTTTCACGAATGAAGTGACAATCGATCTCAATATGTTTAGTTCGTTCATGAAACACGGGATTAGAAGCAATATGAAGAGCAGCTTGGTTGTCACACCATAGTGTTGCTGGTAATGGGGTCTCGAAGCCAACTTCTTTCAATAGTTGGTATATCCATACAATTTCACACACTGAGTTTGCCATAGCTCTGTATTCTGATTCTACAGTTGATCGAGAAACAATATTTTGCTTCTTGCTCTTCCATGAAACTAGATTCCCTCCTACAGAGACACAATAACCAGTAGTAGATCTCCTATCATCTTTGCACCCTGCATAATCTGCATCAGAATAAACTTCAATCTTAGTGTGGCCATGATACCCATAAAATAATTCACGTCCTGGGGCTCCTTTTAAATAGCAAAGAATTTGTTCTAAGAGTTCCCAATGGTTGACAGTCGGGGAGGACATAAAGCGACTGGCCACACTAACTGAATATGCAATATCGGGGCGAGTCACAGTCAGATAATTCAATTTTCCCACAAGTCTCCTATACCTTTCAGGATCATGAAATGGCTCACTGTCATCCTTTGCAAGCTGTATGTTAGGAGTCATAGGGGTACTTGATGGCTTAGCCCCCATCTTTCCTGTTTCTGTCAATAAGTCAAGAACATACTTTCTTTGGGACAAGAAGACCCCCTTCTTACTTCTAAAAACTTCAACCCCTAAGAAATATTTCAAAGGTCCCAAATCCTTTGTCTGAAACTGTGACTGCAAGAAAGTTTTAAGGCCAGAGATACCAGAACTGTCACTCCCAGTTATCACAATATCATCAACGTATACCACAAGAAGAATGATACCATCCTTAGACTACCTATAAAATACCGTGTGATCAGATTTGCTTTTCTTCATTCCATATTCTAAAACAACTTGGCTAAACTTGCCAAACCATGCACGAGGACTCTGCTTCAGACCATATAGCGATTTCTGAAGTCGACATACTTTCCCATACTCCCCCTGAGCAACAAACCCAGGTGGTTGCTCCATAAAGAGTACCATGAAAAAAAGCATTTTTAATATCCAACTGGTGTAGTTGCCAGTTATGAGTGGCAGCCAAGGAGATCAACAAACGAACTGAGGTAAGTTTGGCAACTGAAGAAAAAGTATCTGAATAATCAGCACCATAAGTCTGAGCATATCCTTTCGCAACAAGACGAGCCTTCAACCGAGCCACAGACCCATCAGGGTTGACATTAATTGTGAACACCCATTTGCACCCAATAGCTTTCTTCCCAGCAGGTAAATCCATTAATGTCCAAGTATTATTATAGTCTAGTGCATTTATCTCTTCTATCATAGCATCACGCCACCCAGGATGGGCCAAAGCTTCATGGACAGTCTTAGGAATGGACACAGAGTCAAGGTTGGCCAAAAAAGAGCAAGAGGTAGAGGATAAATGATCATAAGAAACAACTGAGGCAATAGGATAAGTACAAAGACGTTTACCTTTACGAAGGGCAATAGGGAGGTCCAGAGAAGCGAAATCAGGATCCGGCAACGAAACAGAAGGTGGAGGGCATGAATCGGAACTTGTAGGCAATGGACATCGAGTGTAGACATGAACAATTGGTGGCCGAGTGGGTGCCAAAGAAGGTGTAGGAGTACCTGTGGATGGCTAAGAAAAAGGAACAGTGTAGACGAGCAGATCATCATCTTCCCTCGGAACATGAGAAGAAGAAGAAGTAGAAAAGAACGGAATGTCCTCTTGGAAGGTAACATCAACAGAAACAAGATAACGCTGAAGAGTAGGAGAGAAACACCTGTATCCCTTTTGGAGACGAGAATAACCAAGGAAGACACATTTAAGAGACTTAGGGTCTAACTTTGTGACCTGGGGTCTGGTGTCCCTGACAAAACAAGTGCTGCCAAAGATACGAGGCTCAATAGGAAACACAGCTGTGGATGGGAACAAAACAGAATATGGAATCTCTCCTCCAAGAACAGAAGATGGCATGCGGTTAATCAAAAAACAAGCTGTGGAGACAGCATCAGCCCAAAAAGGTTTAGGAACATGCATTTGAAACAAAAGAGCTCGAGCAACTTCAAATAAATGTCTATTCTTACGTTCAGCAACTCCATTTTGGGCAGGTGTGTCAACACACGAGGATTGATGCAAGATACCACGTTGAATCATGTAAGACTGGAAAGTCTCAGAGAGATACTCTTTAGCATTGTCACTCCTCAAGGTTTGAACAGAAATATTAAATCATGTTTTAATTTCAGCATAGAAAGCACAAAAATGTGAAAAAACTTCAGAGCGACTTTTCATTAAATATAACCAGGTAACACGAGAGTAATCATCAACAAAGGTAACAAAATACTTAAAACCTGCCTTGGCCACAATAGGACAAGGACCCCAAACATCAGAATGAACTAATTCAAAAGGGGACATAGCCCGTTTATTAACTCGAGACCCTAAAGAAACACGATGGTGTTTGGCAAACTGACAGGACTCACAAGGCAAAGATGATAAATGTCGAAATTGGGGATAGAGCTGCTTGAGAACTAAGAGAGACGGATGACCCATCCGACAGTGCAAATCAAAAGGAGAAAGCGAACTAGAACATGCCAAAGATCTCAGTGTCCTAGTATCAAGAGTGTAGAGGCCGCCAGACTCGTGCCCGCTACCAATAATCTGCTTCGTCGTAAGATCCTGAAAAATACAATGAGTAGGAAAGAATGAGACACTACAATTTAGGGCACGAGTAAGTTTACTAACAGAAATCAGATTAAATGAAAAATTAGGTAAACTCAGCACTGAAGGTAGAGATAAAGATGGGGTCAGGTTAACGGTGCCAGAACCAAGGACACGGGGTGTAGAGCCATCAGCTATAGTCACATGAGACGAATGGACATGAGTATCAAAAGTAGAGTAAAGACTAGGATTACCTGTCATATGGTCTGAAGCACCAGAATCTATAACCCAGCTAGACGATGAAGAGATGAGACATGTGGGGGATTTACCTGTATCAGCGAAGGCAGCAGTGGAAGTAGAAGTTTTAAGTGATTCTTGATATTGAGTGAACTTGGCAAAGTCATCAGCAGAAACCATAATGGTCTTATCAGCAGATGAGGCAACATGGGCAAATCGTCCTGTCTGATTCTTGTTGAGAAGTTTCTTGCAAGTGCGTTTTGTATGCCCCAGCTCATGACAGTAATAGCACTAAACTTCACCAGACTCCTGACTCCGATGTTCTATATTCTTGTTACGATTGTGCGATCCTCCCCGTGAGCCACCTCGAGATCCACCACGACTAACAAGAGCATTGCTATTATTAGTAGTGATTTGAGAAGGTTGTGAGTTTTCTGTACGAAGAAACTTCTTGCAAAGGAGAAATTTCAGATGCTGAGAGAATTTGAGATTTGACTGCTTCGAAATCTGGCCGCAGACCTGTCAGGAAACGCATAACTGCCATTTTCTCTCTTTGAGCTTGCTGAACCTTAATATCAGAACTAAAAGGGAGAAGCATATTTAGTTCTTCATAGGTTTTCTTAAATTCCATGAAATAAGCAGTAAGAGACTTGTCTTGCTGCTCTCCTCGATAAAATGACTTACATACCTCGTAGATGCGGGATATGTTTCCTCGTCCAGAATACAAAAAATCCAAATATTCCATTAATTCTTTCACAAATTCACAATGGTTAATCAAACCGAGTACCTCTATGTCAATAGAGTTTTGAATTTGCAAGAATAGTCTCGCATCATCACGCAACCATGCTTTTCGAGTGTCGTCACTGGGGGGATCAGAGATGAGATGATCATCCTTCTCAATGCTCCGCAAATACACGCGAACGGTTTTACTCCAATCTAAATAGTTGGAGCCATTGAGTTTGTGCTCGGTAATCTTCGTTATCACAGGGACTACCTCAGCCATAACTGTAGTTTTACTGTCTGCCATAGGTGGGAAAAGTACACAGCACACAAACACAACCAAAATAAATGGATTCAGCCTAGAACAGTAAACCAAAGAGAACCAAACCAAACCAGAAAGTCAAACAGCAGGGAAAACGCCGGAAAGGACAGGAAGTCGCCGGAAAACGAACGAAAACGCCGACGAAACAAAACGGAGAGGAAGACGATGTCGGACGCGCCCTCACGCGCCGGCGCGTGGATACGCTGGCAGAAAGAACGAGTGGCGCGTGGAGGTCACACGCCCTGCCGATGGCTTTCGGACTCTCGGGGTCCGCCGGCCGGGGAAGTCTGAACGTTGTTGGGGGGGAGGTGAGAACCACCAATCACCGTAGAGGGCTGGGCTCTTCTCACGCACACACAAGCAGTACCGAGAACGCACAGTACCTCTGATACCATGTAATTACAGAGAAGATGATTTGAATTTCTCTTGTATATTTCATTCATAGGCAACGGATATATATACATGGGGAATCATAAAAATAATCCCTACAATCAAGCTATACAATCAACTAATCAATCCCTATAATAAAGCATATTTACTGACAATATAATAAATCCCTATAATTAAGCTTCTCTATCTTAACACAACCAAAGGAATGCCACTAATAAAACCTGCTAATCTCATAGTTTTATAATCTTCCAGACCTTAAGAAGCTACTCTAGACAACCCCATTGCATTACATTCGAATAACTCTTTACTCCCTAGCTCAGGGACCTCGATAGCCAACAACCCACCAGACTCATCCTCTGTTTCGTCCTCTCCAAAAAGCATGACTCGCAGGGAACAATTTGGGCATTGATGAAGGGTATGGAATTTCTCCCCACAACGGTAACAAAGACCTTCAGCTTTTTTGTCCATCAACCCCTAATAAGAGAGATGATTGATGCTACGTGACTTGTGTTCCAGGTTTCGTCTATCATGTTCTAGTCGTTGAAGAACGTTAGAAGCAGCAATCGAAGACGTTTGAGTTGAAGCCGAGGCAAAAGTTGAGTTCACACACCCACCCGACTGTGAAGGAGTCAACCCATTTGAAGCCCAAGTGGAAGCTTGTTTCGAAAAGCCCATGGAACTAACTGGGCCAAGGTCTTTCGTGAGCAGGAGAGAGGTGTTGATTCGACCTGATGACCCAAATGAAGACCCACAATTTGTAGCGCTAATGCGTCCCGGAAATTAGATCCTCCTCCCAACTCCAATTCAACATTGCGCGAGTTGCATAACTTGCTAGCGGCTGGTTGGAGGAACGTGTTTGTTCGCTGGTGAATGTCGACTTGCAAACCACCCATAAACAGCCTGATGTACTACGACTTAGGCAAACCTGGTATTTGGGAGGAAATAAGCTCAAAACGCTCGATGTAGTCATCCACAGTAGTATTCTGATGGAGGAGCTTGAGTTGTTCGAATGGGTTGCTGTGAATGGTGCCCCCAAATCGCAACAACAGAACCTTTTTAAATTTCTCCCAAGTAAGGTCTACCTTTGACTCACAAACAAGGTTGAACCAATGGATAGTATGACCTTCCATACAAAGGAGAGCTAGCTTAATTTTGAGTTCATCAGATGTATTATGGACTTCAAAATAGGTCTCCACATGAGAAATCCAACCTTTGAGATTAGTTCCAGTGTATTCGGGTAATTCAACCTTCTTAACAGAAAGACGAAATTCATCATAACTCTCACGCATAGAATCCAAAGATCTCTCTATGGTTGATGAAGATTTTGTTGCCTATGGAGGAATAGAAGAACCACCCTCTACATTTTTACTAGTAGTTAAACGATTCAATTCACAGAGTAGAGCTTGTTGAATTTGCGTCTGCTCCTGTTGAATGGCATCTTGGCATTGCTGAAGAGCAAATAAAGAAGCATCTTGGCGTTGTTGAAGAGCAGATAAAGATGCACGCACAAAAGCTTCCAATGGTGCAATGGAAGATCCAACGGAATCCATGCGAACCCCAATAGCTTCAACATTGGCAGAAACATATGGACAGTCAACTGGTTTCGGCGGCATGGTGGAAGCAGCAAGTTGGACCAATTTGATAGCAAACAACACTGATTTTTATTGAACGTAAAGGATTACAGCAGAAAAGATGAAATAAAAACCAGAACAGCAATGAAAATTAGAGCCAAAGCTCCTACAGAAACACTCCCCTGGAGTGTTCTGCCCTCCACTCTCAAAAGTTTAACTGCCTGCCTTCCTTTCTCCACTCCCCTCCCTTTTTACGTGCTAGGTGATAGGATACCCCTCCACCCCAACTAACTTCTCTAGCTCATCATTTTCTCCCCTCCTATTTCTTCTCGTGTACACTTTCCACTGTTTGGGCTTGGGATCAGATATTGGGTTTACTAATAAAGGATCATTCAGCCCATCATTAAGGGTCACAGGTCCATCAGACTGTAGATAATGCTTTCATTTTTCTAAAGAAATTTAGAAGATACATTTTAGTAAAGTTCATATATTTCAGAGTGAATAATTGGAGACTAATTTTCTTTGGGATATTGTAGGAAGATAACTAGCAGTAATAGTAATAGTCATAATCATTCACTAAGCATTTTCCTTTTTTGCTCAAATGATGATGTGTAAGAACCTTGTATATAACCCCATTTTACAAAAACTAGTTAGCATTATTCCTAAAGCCTATGACATGATTGCTTTTGGAATTTCCCTTATTAATATATGTGTCTGATGTAGAACAATCTTTTTTTGCCCATCAGTTTTGAGATTTTACCTAGAGCTATACTGAACTCTAACGCCTGCCAATTTGAACAACATTTTGAAATTGAATGATGGAGACCCTATCATGGCCTGCTGCAATATATATATATATATATATATATATATATATTACTGCTGAAATTGTTTTAGATGTTGGGCATGAAGCCTTCATGCTTGCAATCTTTGCCCAGCAATCATGATGGATAAGACTCCACCCATGTACTTAATTTAGAAGGGAGAAACATCGTGATAAAAATACAGCATTTGACCTGTCTGACTTCTCCAAAGAAGACGTAGAGTTTGTGGGGGAGTTAAGGGAGTTACTATAGACATGATGCAACCTATCCCATCTTTGCTACCACTACATCCACTCAGCACCCATGATTTCCTGTGCCGTAGTAGTACAGTTATATTTTGGCTGGTATAAATAATTGCTAGGAAAACTGTTTTGGGTATCAGATTAGAAGCAGAACTTTTGTACTGGGAGTTTTGTCCACTCCATTTGGACTTCTTTTATTAGAGAAATCTTCTGCGTTTAAGATTCTTGCACATTATTTTTCCAATATCTAACTTTCCCTTCTACTTAACTTCATCAAGCGCTATTGTTTATTTGCTGCATCTAACACATGATCTATCACTTTTCTATAATCCAGCGGTAGCTGTTCATTCATGAGTCAGATGGTTTCTTAAGTTTGATGCCTATTAGTTCTGCATGCTTGCAATATTATTGTTACGATATAATAGCTTAATTATAGGGATTGTTTAGTTGACTGTATAGCTTGATTGTAGGCTTGATTGTAGGGATTGTATAGCTTGATTGTAGGGCTTGATTGTAGGCTTGATTGTAGGGATTATTTTTATGATTCCCATGTATATATATCCGTTGCCTATGAATGAAATATACAAGAGAAATTCAAATCATCTTCTCTGTAATTACATGGTATCAGAGGTACTGTGCGTTCTCGGTACTGCTTGTGTGTGCGTGAGAAGAGCCCAGCCCTCTACGGTGATTGGTGGTTCTCACCTCCCCCCCAACAACGTTCAGACTTCCCCGGCCGGCGGACCCCGAGAGTCCGAAAGCCATCGGCGGGGCGTGTGACCTCCACGCGCCACTCGTTCTTTCTGCCAGCGTATCCACGCGCCGGCGCGTGAGGGCGCGTCCGACATCGTCTTCCTCTCCGTTTTGTTTCGTCGGCGTTTTCGTTCGTTTTCCGGCGACTTCCTGTCCTTTCCGGCGTTTTCCCTGCTGTTTGACTTTCTGGTTTGGTTTGGTTCTCTTTGGTTTACTGTTCTAGGCTGAATCCATTTATTTTGGTTGTGTTTGTGTGCTGTGTACTTTTCCCACCTATGGCAGACAGTAAAACTACAGTTATGGCTGAGGTAGTCCCTGTGATAACGAAGATTACCGAGCACAAACTCAATGGCTCCAACTATTTAGATTGGAGTAAAACCGTTCGCGTGTATTTGCGGAGCATTGAGAAGGATGATCATCTCATCTCTGATCCCCCCAGTGACGACACTCGAAAAGCATGGTTGCGTGATGATGCGAGACTATTCTTGCAAATTCAAAACTCTATTGACATAGAGGTACTCGGTTTGATTAACCATTGTGAATTTGTGAAAGAATTAATGGAATATTTGGATTTTTTGTATTCTGGACGAGGAAACATATCCCGCATCTACGAGGTATGTAAGTCATTTTATCGAGGAGAGCAGCAAGACAAGTCTCTTACTGCTTATTTCATGGAATTTAAGAAAACCTATGAAGAACTAAATATGCTTCTCCCTTTTAGTTCTGATATTAAGGTTCAGCAAGCTCAAAGAGAGAAAATGGCAGTTATGAGTTTCCTGACAGGTCTGCGGCCAGATTTCGAAGCAGTCAAATCTCAAATTCTCTCAGCATCTGAAATTTCTCCTTTGCAAGAAGTTTCTTCGTACAGAAAACTCACAACCTTCTCAAATCACTACTAATAATAGCAATGCTCTTGTTAGTCGTGGTGGATCTCGAGGTGGCTCACGGGGAGGATCGCACAATCGTAACAAGAATATAGAACATCGGAGTCAGGAGTCTGGTGAAGTTTAGTGCTATTACTGTCATGAGCTGGGGCATACAAAACGCACTTGCAAGAAACTTCTCAACAAGAATCAGACAGGACGATCTGCCCATGTTGCCTCATCTGCTGATAAGACCATTATGGTTTCTGCTGATGACTTTGCCAAGTTCACTCAATATCAAGAATCACTTAAAACTTCTACTTCCACTGCTGCCTTCGCTGATACAGGTAAATCCCCCACATGTCTCATCTCTTCATCGTCTAGCTGGGTTATAGATTCTGGTGCTTCAGACCATATGACAGGTAATCCTAGTCTTTACTCTACTTTTGATACTCATGTCCATTCGTCTCATGTGACTATAGCTGATGGCTCTACACCCCGTGTCCTTGGTTCTGGCACCGTTAACCTGACCCCATCTTTATCTCTACCTTCAGTGCTGAGTTTACCTAATTTTTCATTTAATCTGATTTCTGTTAGTAAACTTACTCGTGCCCTAAATTGTAGTGTCTCATTCTTTCCTACTCATTGTATTTTTCAGGATCTTACGACGAAACAGATTATTGGTAGCGGGCATGAGTCTGGCGGCCTCTACACTCTTGATACTAGGACACTGAGATCTTTGGCATGTTCTAGTTCGCTTTCTCCTTTTGATTTGCACTGTCGGATGGGTCATCCGTCTCTCTTAGTTCTCAAGCAGCTCTATCCCCAATTTCGACATTTATCATCTTTGCCTTGTGAGTCCTGTCAGTTTGCCAAACACCATCGTGTTTCTTTAGGGTCTCGAGTTAATAAACGGGCTATGTCCCCTTTTGAATTAGTTCATTCTGATGTTTGGGGTCCTTGTCCTATTGTGGCCAAGGCAGGTTTTAAGTATTTTGTTACCTTTGTTGATGATTACTCTCGTGTTACCTGGTTATATTTAATGAAAAGTCGCTCTGAAGTTTTTTCACATTTTTGTGCTTTCTATGCTGAAATTAAAACATGATTTAATATTTCTGTTCAAACCTTGAGGAGTGACAATGCTAAAGAGTATCTCTCTGAGACTTTCCAGTCTTACATGATTCAACGTGGTATCTTGCATCAATCCTCGTGTGTTGACACACCTGCCCAAAATGGAGTTGCTGAACGTAAGAATAGACATTTACTTGAAGTTGCTCGAGCTCTTTTGTTTCAAATGCATGTTCCTAAACCTTTTTGGGCTGATGCTGTCTCCACAGCTTGTTTTTTGATTAACCGCATGCCATCTTCCGTTCTTGGAGGAGAGATTCCATATTCTGTTTTGTTCCCATCCACAGCTGTGTTTCCTATTGAGCCTCGTATCTTTGGCAGCACTTGTTTTGTCAGGGACACCAGACCCCAGGTCACAAAGTTAGACCCTAAGTCTCTTAAATGTGTCTTCCTTGGTTATTCTCGTCTCCAAAAGGGATACAGGTGTTTCTCTCCTACTCTTCAGCGTTATCTTGTTTCTGTTGATGTTACCTTCCAAGAGGACATTCCGTTCTTTTCTACTTCTTCTTCTTCTCATGTTCCGAGGGAAGATGATGATCTGCTCGTCTACACTGTTCCTTTTTCTCAGCCATCCACAGGTACTCCTACACCTTCTTTGGCACCCACTCGGCCACCAATTGTTCATGTCTACACTCGACGTCAATCGCCTATAGGCTCAGATTCATGCCCTCCACCTTCTGTTTCGTCGCCGGATCCTGATTTTGCTTCTCCGAACCTCCCTATTGCCCTTCGCAAAGGTAAACGTCTTTGTACTTATCCTATTGCCTCAATTGTTTCTTATGATCATTTATCCTCTACCTCTTGCTCTTTATTGGCCAACCTCGACTTTGTGTCCATTCCTAAGACTGTCCATGAAGCTTTGGCCCATCCTGGGTGGCGTGATGCTATGATTGAAGAGATAAATGCACTCGACTATAACAATACTTGGACATTAATGGATTTACCTGCTGGGAAGAAAGCTATTGGGTGCAAATGGGTGTTCACAATTAAAGTCAACCCTGATGGGTCTGTGGCTCGATTAAAGGCTCGTCTTGTTGCAAAAGGATATGCTCAGACTTATGGTGCTGATTATTCAGATACTTTTTCTCCAGTTGCCAAACTTACCTCAGTTCGTTTGTTGATCTCATTGGCTGCCACTCATAATTGGCAACTACACCAGTTAGATATTAAAAATGCTTTTCTTCATGGTACTATTCAAGAAGAGGTCTATATGGAGCAACCACCTGGGTTTGTTGCTCAGGGGGAGTATGGGAAAGTATGTCGACTTCAGAAATCGCTATATGGTCTGAAGCAGAGCCCTCGTGCATGGTTTGGCAAGTTTAGCCAAGTTGTTTTGGAATATGAAATGAAGAAAAGCAAGTCTGATCACACGGTATTTTATAGGCAGTCTAAGGATGGTATCATTCTTCTTGTGGTATATGTTGATGATATTGTGATAACTGGGAGTGACAATTCTGGTATCTCTGGCCTTAAAACTTTCTTGCAGTCACATTTTCAAACAAAAGATTTGGGACCTTTGAAATATTTCTTAGGGGTTGAAGTTTTGAGAAATAAGAAGGGGGTCTTCTTGTCCCAAAGAAAGTATGTTCTTGACTTGTTGACAGAAACAAGAAAGATGGGGGCTAAGCCATCAAGTACCCCTATGACTCCTAACATACAGCTTGCAAAGGATGACAGTGAGCCATTTCATGATCGTGAGAGGTATAGGAGACTTGTGGGAAAATTGAATTATCTGACCGTGACTCGCCCCGATATTGCATATTCAGTTAGCGTGGTCAGTCGCTTTATGTCCTCTCCGACTGTCAACCATTGGGCACTCCTAGAACAAATTCTTTGCTATTTAAAAGGAGCCCCAGGACGTGGATTATTTTATGGGTATCATGGACACACTAAGATTGAAGTTTATTCTGATGCAGACTATGCAGGGTGCAAAGATGATAGGAGGTCTACTACTGGTTATTGTGTCTTTGTAGGAGGGAATCTAGTTTCATGGAAGAGCAAGAAGCAAAATATTGTTTCTCGATCAACTGCAGAATCAGAATACAGAGCTATGGCAAACTCAGTATGTAAAATTGTATGGATATACCAACTATTGAAAGAAGTTGGCTTCGAGACCCCATTACTAGCAACATTATGGTGTGACAACCAAGCTGCCCTTCACATTGCTTCTAATCCCGTGTTTCATGAACAAACTAAACATATTGAGATCGACTATCACTTCATTCGTGAAAAGACTAAAGATCATTTCATTACTCCAGGATATGTTAGAACTGAAGACCAGTTGGGAGATATTTTCACTAAGGCCTTAAATGGAGCTCGCATTAATTACATTTGTAACAAACTGGGCATGATTAACATCTATGATCCAGCTTGAGGGGGAGTGTTAAGATAGAGAAGCTTAATTATAGGGATTTATTATATTGTCAGTAAATATGCTTTATCACAGGGATTGATTAGTTGATTGTATAGCTTGATTGTAGGAATTGTATAGCTTGATTGTAGGGATTATTTTTATGATTCCCCATGTATATATATCCGTTGCCTTTGAATGAAATATACAAGAGAAATTCAAATCATCTTCTCTGTAATTACAGGTTGTGTAGGTTGATAGTGGTGCAAGCCACAACTACTTGTCTGTGCATGTGGTTTCTGCTCTCGGATTACCATTTGATAATTCGAGTAAGTTTTTTGTCCGTTTAGGTGATGGTCATTGTAATCACACTAAGGGGAAATGTTCCAATATTGCACTTCAGTTGGGGGATCTTCATAATCACATTGATGCTCACATTCTTGATTTGGGTGGAGTAGACATTATTTTGGGGGTTGCGTGGTTGCAATCCTTGGGGAAGGTTCCAATGGATTGGGTTGAAATGTCTATGACGTTTGAATTGGAATGTGTTTTGATCAAGTTACAAGCATTGCGGTCCTCAGTTACTGACTCAACCAGTAGATATAGGGCTGACTTACATACAGCCTCATTATTCTCTGTTATGAAGGGCTCTCATCAATTTTTGGATGGAATGTTATGGCACATGTCAGTTAATGTTGTTCTCCATCAGGAATTGTCTGAAGAACAAAAAGAGGGGGGGAGGGTATTTACAAAGGGTGCCAGATTAGTATTAGGTTGTTTTTGCTGAGATGATAGGCCTGCCTCCTCACAGGGATATTACGCACGCTATTGTTTTACAGGAAGGTACCACACCTATCAGTGTTCGACCCTATCGGTATCCTTATCATCAAAAAAATGAAATTGAACGTCAAGTGTGAGAAATGTTGACACAAGGAATTATTCGCCACAGTTCAAGCCCGTTTTCTAGCCCAATAATTTTAGTTAAAAAGAAGGATGCTTCTTGGTAGATGTGTGTGGATTATAGGGCTTTGAACAAAGTTACTGTTCAAATTTCCAATTCCGGTAGTAGACGAGTTGATTGATGAACTTCATGGCGCTTGTTACTTCTCTAAATTGGACCTCAAATCGAGCTACTATCAAATTAGGATGCGTGAGGAAGATGTGGGTAAGACGTCTTTTCGCACTGATGAAGGCCATTATGAATTTCTCGTGATGCCTTTCGTCTTAATTAATGCTCCGGGGACGTTTCAAGCTGCCATGAATCTTATTTTCAAGCCATATCTGAGGAGATTTGTGCTAGTCTTTTTTGACGATATACTAGTGTTCAGTAAATATTAGCCTGTCCATTTGTCACATCTCTCTCTTGTCCTCCAAACACTGCAGCAACATCATTTTGTAGCAAATCATCAGAAGTGCTGTTTTGGGAGACCACAGTGGAATACCTCATATAATTTCTGACCAAGGTGTAGAGGTTGATCCAGCTAATGTTAAAAGTGTCCTTGACTGGCCAGCACCATCTCATGTTAAAGGGTATTGAAATTTTATAGCTGGATATGGAAAAATTGCCCGACCCTTGACTGAATTGACTAAAAAGGGTGAATTCCTTTGGATTGAAGAAGCTCAGGAGGCTTTTGAATCATTGAAGACGGCTATCACTTCGACCCCGGTTTTATCTTTACCAGATTTTTCTCAACTTTTTGAGTTGGAATGTGATGTTTTTGGAAAGGTTTTTGGAGCTGTCTTAATGCAACAAGGTCGACCAATCGCATTTTACAGTAAGGCAATCTCTGATTCTCATCTCTCCAAATCAATCTATGAAAAAGAATTGATGGCAATGGTGCTAGCTATTCAACATTGGCATTACTATTTAATTGGCAGGAAATTTATTGTGTATGCTGACCAAAGAATTTTAAAAGATTTTTTACAGCAAAGGGTGCTATCAGCTGACCAACAGAACTGGCTTGCAAAATTGTTGGGTTTCCATTTTGATTATTTATGAACCTGGGAATGAAAATAAGGCTGCAGATGCCTTATCTAGAATTCATGAAGGGGGAGAATTGACTACCATTGGTTCCAATAATGTTTGGCTGCAAGGAAGGGCTCTTCAAGAGGAAGTAGATAAGGATGAATACTTACAGCAAATCATTTGATTTTTCTCTCCATCGTGGTGTGTTAGTGTACAAAAGGGGGTTGGTTATTTCAGCTAATTCTTCTTTAATTCCAGAGTTATTGAAGGAATTTCATTCCACACCAACAGGTGGCTATTCAGGTTTCTTAAGAACCTATAGAAGAATAGCTGAGAATTTGAATTGGGTCGGCATGAAGAATTCTGTCAAGACTTTTGTGCAACAGTGTGACACATGTCAATGACAAAAATATGAAGCTACTTCTCCTAGTGGGTTACTATAGCCCCTGCCAATTCCAAACCAAGTGTGCAGGGGCTATCTAAATGTTTCTCTTGATTTTAATGTTTCTCTTGATTTTATTACTGGTTTGCCTAAGTCAAGAGGTTATGATGCAATCTTGGTTGTAGTAGACAGGATATCTAAATACTCTCATTTTATCTTCTTGAAGCATCCTTACACTGTCAAAGCTATTGCCGCTGTATTTGTCAAAGAAATAGTACATCTTCATAGTATTCCGCATGCTTTATTGAGTGATAGGGACCCTATCTTCATCAGTGTGTTTTGGCGGGAATTGCTTAGATTACAAGGAACGGTCTTGAAGATGAGTTCCGCTTATCATCCAGAAATGGATGGACAAACGGAATTTGTAAATCACGGTCTAGAGACTTACTTTCGTTGTTTTGCTTCAGAACAACCTCGAAACAAAACTATTTGGATGCCTTGGGCTGAGTTCTGGTACAACAGAACATTTCATGCATCCATTGGAACAACTCCCTTTAAAGTCGTTTATGGAAGGAAACCCCCCCCCCCCCCCCGACATTCAATTGAGACAAAAGTTGATGCAGTAGTGCAGAAGCTGAAAGATAGAGATGAGGCATTGAGACAACTAAAGTATAATTTGTCCTGTGCTCAAGAATTAATGAAGACGTATTCCGACACTAATCGCAAACAACAAAACTTCACTATGGGTGATTGGGTCTTCCTAAAATGGCGACCCCATCGACAAACTTCTATGGAACAGAGAATCAATGCAAAATTGGCACCAAGATACTATGGCCCCCTTAGGATTTTGGAAAAGTTTGGAGAGGTTGCTTATAAGTTAGATCTTCCAATGACTTCCAAGGTTCACCTGGTCTTTCATGCTGCTTTATTAAAGAAGACAGTGGGCGATTATAGCACAACTCCAACCTTACCTACTGATCTGGCTGTGGATTCTTCTGTGGAACCACAACGGGTGCTGGGTTATCGATCTTCCTTGCTGAACTGACTCCCAACTTGGGAATTTCTGATTCAATGGCAAGGCATGACGGATATTGATGCGACATGGGAAGAAGAGGCTTACTTAAAGAGCCAATTTCCTCACTTCAGCCTTAAGGACAAGGCTACTGATAACAATGGGGGTATTGATGGACCTGTGACACTTAATGATGGGCTGAATGATCCTTTATTAGTAGGCCCAATATCTGATCCCAAGCCCAAATAGTGGAAAGTGTACAAGAGAAGAAATAGGAGGGGAGAAAATCATGAGCTGGAGAAGTTAGTTAGGGTGGAGGGGGATGCCTAGCACCTAGCACGTAAAAGGGAGGGGAGTGGAGAGAGAGGTAGGCAGATAGAAACTTTTGAGAGTGGAGGGCAGAATACTCCAGGGGAGTGTTTCTGTAGGAGCTTTGGCTCTGATTTTGGCTGCTGTTCTGGTTTTTATTTCATCTTTTCTGCTGTAATCCTTTTCGTTCAATAAAAAATCAGTGTTGTTTGCTATCACAGTCCCTCTCAGAAAATAAATAATTATGATAGCAATAATTATTTTGTCAATGATATTGGTTTGTTCATCTCATTTAAATCACATGACCAACATATATGTTCAACAAAAACACTATCTCTTTTCCCCCCCAATAGAGAATAATCTAAATCCAGAATTTGCTAAATGGATGCTGGTCAAGGATCATTGAAGAATTGAAATATATGACTGTCACCTGTCATCATGCCAATAGGAGTTTGCATCCAACTCAGGTAGCACTAATATAGCATTCATGATTCGCGCAGCAAGAACAGCATTAGAGATCTACGGCATTGAAATACAACATATTAGCATATACAGATTACAGGATACCACCAAATATATAGGAACTGCCATCCTAGCAACTTTATGAGATTTACCTAGCTTCACAAGATGATATAACAATAAGTATTTGTTATAATTTTCTTCTAACATAACAATGACTTTGGTGCAAGAAGCAAATAATTTTCTGCTTCACTGAATATGATAAACTAAAAATAAATTAAATACTCAGTGAAATAAAAGTCTAATGCAGTTTTGTAGTGAGAGGAAAAAGTACAAACCGCACTGCGCTGCTGATTTAGCCCACCATTACACCGAACACGCAAATAACCATTGCTTTCACTTGGAGGAGCTGCCAAAACATAAAGTCAGCATTGCATACAGCATCAGCGATCTTTGAAACTTCTACATTCAAACATAAAAACCTATATCAAAAGAAAATAATTAAATGAAAAGAGAAATACGGGGCCAATGAGATCGAGGGACTGATGATGGCCGCCAACCACCAGAATCAGCATTGCTCCAAAGTTCTTCTAAACGAATCTGTTGAAACAAAGAAGAAAATGAATGACCAAGCACTGAATTCATAGAACAAGCAGTCTCAAAGAAAATACAAGAAAAAAAGGTCATTTCTTTTTTCTCTTTTTATGTAGTAGAGAAAGTTGTCTTATAAACCACACTTTTTGACGATAAAAATATATTTGTCTAAAGCTGTGTACTCAGTGATATGTCACCCAGCTAAAACATGATGAAACTTGTTTCTTAGTTCTCTCATGGATATTAAAAAATCTTGCATCATCATTATACTCTAAAGAATTTCCAAAATCTCAAGCATTAATGAGACAGTAATTTAGAGTATTATACTGAAAGCGCTAAAATAAAGTTAACATAATATGTGTCTTTTACTCATAAGATAAAACATGCATATATTCTATTATAAAGCAAATAAGTAATCATAACATAAAGTATAAGCATTTTATCAATGCTTTTTCCATAGATTTAAGTGACTTTTCATAGATATATCTAGTTTATGTACTGTCAGGTAATTTCATCACTGATGAACTTACAAGTTTGTGGATCGTGATGGAAAGAATTGTTCAGCATATGATTGTCTTCAAAAAGGGTACCAATCATTTGAAACAACCAGCTCTACTTCTATTAGACCCATCCTCCTCCATCTAACCTACTTTTGATTGATTAGTTCTAAGCACTATCTCTGCCCACTAATAGAGATGCCATAACTCCATCTATGATAGCACGAAGTAGCAGGCTACTGCTCTTCCAACTTTTGCTAATCTCCGATTTAGACTGTAAAACCTCACACATCTCTAACATAAAAGTTAGTTCTAAGTTTAGCAAAAGCTCTCTAGAAAAAATATAATATATACCATTAGCTATATAGCATACAACCATAGACAAAAAGTGCTTCATCTTGGCAGAAAATTATAGTACCCATTTTCATTCTAAGCTCCAAAAAGTAACATTCTTGGAAGTTGTAACTTGTAACATGAATGTTAAACTGTAAGATATTCATAATTGAAATTTCATTGATTTCCTAGCATTATTTAAGCAAGAAAAGGATCCGAAATTTATTTTATTTCTCACAACATTTTATTATTTCTTCTTTTTTTTTTTTTTAGTTTGCGTAATGCAAACAAACCTCAATTCATAACATACATGAGAGCGTCTCTACTAACCTCCGAGCGGTAGTTAGATTGGCCGCTACTAGTGCTTGTTGAGGAAAACAAGAAGGAAATTGTGCAGATCAAAACCACCAGAACAGCAATTGACAGTTTCAAAATCATCGCCTTCAATCCTCCTCCTGCTCCTTGCCTCACATGCTGCCTTTGAAACCCAGCTCTGCAAAGAATAACGATACAGCATTGCTTAAACAACAATAACCCATATAAGATAAACAATTAAATCAAGCTTCAACCGTTCTCTTCCCCTACCTTCTCATAGTTAAAATTCAGATGACGTGTACTACACTACTAAAGCACTTGCTGGAGGAAAGATTACTCGAAAACCTGGATCATAATCTGGTATCAGCACGAAAATTACAGCATACTTGGATCAATGTGGGAAAGAAAAATAAAATGATCCTTAGCATCTACTGGAAATTATAGAATGTGTATCAATCCAATCCACCGACACAGAAAAGAAAGAGGGAAATTGGAGATAATCATTCACACAACAGCTTATTTATTGGTTTGAGACTTGAAGAGAAGTAAAATGTGAGAGTTCGGGAGAGGAGGGACCTGAGAGATCGAACAGCACGGGGTCGAGAGAGAACGTGGAAGAAGAATTGGGCTCTGCGAAGGAAACGACAGTAGCAGTACGACCCAACATAAACAGATCCACCTTTTTTTTTTTTTTTTTGAGAGAGATTTTTACCAGAAAAGGAAGAGGGTGCAAGCTTATTCCATTTACACGCCTGTACAAGAAAGGATTACAATATCAGAAAAAAGCTAATGAATATTGTGCAAATATTTTAACCAAAAAAATATAATGTGCACATAAGCGATTAATTATTTTCATTCCATTACTTCCTCTCTCCTTTGCAGGGCCTTAATAACGTTTTTTATATATATTGGAGTGATACATGAATTAATTACTTTTTTTTATATACATTGAAGCAATGCATGAATCACTTAGTTAATTATATTAGTTTCATTTAAAAATAAGAATCACTTTTTAAAATTATGAGATCCAAAAAATAATTCTTTGATTTTAAAATTTAGATTTGCATTTTTTTTTTGGGCAATTTGTGTACTCAACATTTTAAAAGAGTGAGGAAGCAGTTTGGAGTCAAAACAAAATAACAATTAAGAGGGAAGGAAAAGAGAATTATGAGAAAGATGAAAGAGAAAATGGTGAGAATGAAAAACAAGAGAGTTCAACCATAGCGGAGAAAAATGAAAATCAGTTATGCTTTTATGCAAAAGAAAGAGAGGATAAGAGTGCAGATAAGTCCAATAGGCTAATGATACTGTTCCTATACAAAGAAGCCAATTTTTCAATTTCTAACATTGCGCCGTCTTTGCAAAGTTATGCTATTTCTCTTTTGCAATATTTTGTACCAATTATCTTCAAGATTCAAGGACGAATCTTTTTTTAAAGGGGGCAAATTTGAGATACTCCACCTATAACAGAGAGTTGTATGCAGTAATACAGATGCTTACTGTTTGAGATGATTATTTGTTGCCAAGGGTATTTATCATTCACACTAACCATGAGTCCCTTGAGCATTTGAAGGCCCAAGGTAAGATAAATAAGTGGCATATCAAGTTTTTGGTGGAGTTCATTAAGTGATTCCCTATGTTATTTACTACAAATAAGATAAAGAGAATATACTAGCTAATGCGCTCTCCCGTAGGTGTTTCTTGATCGCTACTCTTATTTCTAAGTTGCTTGGTTTTGAATAGATTAAGGAATTATATGCTACTGATTATGGTTTTACCAATGTTTACAATGTGTTTAAGCATACTGTATTTCAAAAGTCTTATAGGCATAACAGTTATTTGTTTCATGGACATCAATTATGTGTGCCTATAGAGTTACTTGTACATGAAGCTCATAATGGGGGATCAGCTGATTATTTTGGTGTGACAAAGCCCTTAGATATATTACATGAATATTTCATTTGGCCACAAATGCATAGGGATGTAGAGAAAATATGTAATAAATGCATTGCATATGGACAGGAAAAGTCTAAGGTTCAACCTCATGGATTATATACCCTTTTACTTGTGCCTACAGAATTGTGTGTACATATTTTTATTGATTTTGTTTTATGTTTACCTAGGACAAAGAGGGGTACAGATAGTATTTTTGTGGTTGTGGACATGTTTAATAAGATGGAAAATTTTATTGCATGTAATAAAACTTATGATGACACTAATATCTCTAACTTGTTCTTTAAAAATGTTTTTAGATTGCATAGTGTTCCTAGGACTATTGTTTCTGATAGGGATGTGAAGTTTTTGAGCCACTTTTGGAAGGTATGTGGGGTAAGTTGGGTACTAAATTATTACATCTCACTACTTGTCATCCTCAAACTAATGGTTAAACAGAGGTTGTTAATAGAACCTTAGGAACATTATTGTGCGCTATTGTGGGTAAAAATTTGAGGACTTGGGAAGAATGTTTACCATTGATTGAGTTTTCATATAATAGATGTGTACATTCTTCCACAGGTTATTCATGTAATACCTGTGGTTGTGTAGCTTATGTATGTGGCCTATTTGCCCATTTGTGTGATGTATTAGATACTTGCATGTGTGATTGTGCTGTGTGTGTGCATGGTAATGATGGTCTTTGATATAATATAAGGTTGGATGTTTTCTTATAAAATAGGTCTGGATAGAGGACCAAAATGAAATACATGTATATGTTGTGTAATGTTTAGGAATGTATGAATAATGTTTGTATGATTATGTATGATGTTCGTTTTTGTGGAATTGATACGTAGTTGTCTATGATGCATCGAGGGGATTAAAATGGTATGATATAAGAGTTATTGAAACATTCATTACATAGAAATATTCCACATTTCTATTAAAAAGGTAAAACATCAACAGTACACAAATTTCCACAAAATCCAACAAAAATCTCTAGGTGTTCTATTCACTATAGAGCAACTCGAAATCCCACCAAGACCGAAATCACCACCAACAAGCAAAAGCTGAAATGGGTTGTGAAAAGCTCCGCTACTCCTCACACAAAGTTTCACCAACTAAACAAAAACCTTCAAGGGTACACAAGAAAAGAGTGTGTATGATAAAATACTTAGTGAGGAAATAAATCAACATAAATAATATACTATCGTATACCGTTCACAGGAATAGGACCCTAAATGGGGATTAAGTTTAAAAGGAAATGAGACTAAATGGGGATTAAGTTTTCGGTGTAGTTGATTGCTATGGTTTGGGGTTGTTCCTTGATTGATGGGTGTGCATTTTGTTTAGAAACCATGGGAATGAAAAGTAAGGTTTGGGAAGGAAGAACAAAGTATAAATTGTATCTTGAAGAATTTTCCTATTAAGAACTGTCATTATATCAATGCGGGCCATTGTTGCAACGGCAAGAAGCAAAAAGAGCACCATATAGACATGACTTATAGCTTTCAAATTGATCATTTTTCTCTGGTGTATGATCTTTTAAGGTTCTGGGTAGCATTCTCATAGATTATCCTCCAATTTACCTTGCAAATCATCAAAACTAGAGGTATCATAGCATGGTTTGAGGTGAGGTACTTAAACCTACTTTCTCTGTTCTTCCATGTATATGTTACAGAGTAATATATATATATATATATATATATATATATATATACACACCTTGATGAGCGATGTGGACTTAGCAATGATGAATTAAGAACTCAATAATAAATTAAATATATGGTAATTATAATATGCATATCATGAGTGCGGGAGATGCTCTATTTGACTTTTGTTGGCGATTTCTTCGATTTTGGAATTTGCATGGCAATGAAATTTTGAATCTGAATTGAGGGAAAAGTAAGTAAATGACATATTAAACATGAGAAAGTTATTGTTATTTGATTGAATTATGCTATGACCTGGAAGGAATATGATAGCTCCTTTTGAGAATGAATTTATCTTATACACATTTTTGTTCAAAGTTATTGATATGATAATGGAAATACCCCAATAGATTTGTGTGATTGTCTGTGTTGGCGATACAATTGTGCACTATGGGCCATGTATGAATTGTGAAATACATTATGTGTTATGATACATTTAGTTCCCTTAGGAAGTGGAATAAATTTGAGAATGTGGGCTTGTCTAGAAAAGGTTAACATGACCCTAATGCAATATGATTTTCATGAATTGTGATGTGGAGTTGCATGTCCCGAAATGTGTTGTTATGCATGACTATGTGTGTGTGAATGAATTACCACCTACGAGGTGTGTTGCCTAAATACATTGATTGCATTTAATGAGATAGTCATGTGACACATAAGTCAGCATATGCATATGCATTGATAAAAATATTGAGATGTAATGGTGCGGGTTAAAGTCGTGAGACAAGTGAAATAGGACCTTGGGTCCAAGGATCATTGTATTGCATTTGTGCATGATGTTTGATTAGTTTAAAAATTGAATATGCTCGGATTGTGTGATTGCCTCATGTAAATTGTGATGCCATGTGTGTGCTTATGCATGCAATGAAGTTATGAATGGTTGATATGTGAAATAATATTGACGTCCTTGCATGCTCAATATACATGTAAATGCACAACCATAAATGTTATGCATAATCTTGAGCATGTGTAAATTATATCTATTAATGCATGTGATTGTGGTAGGATAGAGTTTTCTCACTGAGTTGGTCAACTCACCCTCTATTTTCCTCCCTTTGTTTTGGTGTTCGTGCCCCATTATTCGGGGTATAATATATAGTAGTTTATTTTGTATTCTATATTGCTCTGTAATCAGGTAGGCAGTCTTAGGGTGTTGTGTATGAGATTGTATGTGTTGGATTATTTAGGATGTTTGATGAAACATTTGATAGTTATGTGATCATATGTGTATAACTCCAATGATGAACAATGTAAATACTTGCTCAATAGATGGGAAACAACTCAATTGCTTTTGGGCTTGGAGAACCGTTTATATGGTGTTCCTCTTTATTATTGCATGATATTGTTATGGCCCATGAGCCGGAAGACTATATTAGCCTATGAGCCGGGAGATATTATTAGCTTACGAGCTGGGAGATACTATTAGCCTATGAGCTGAGAGATAATATTGGCCTATGAGTCAGGAGATAAATACATACATGTAAAGAAATATAATCCTTTGACTGACAGACTATTATGGCCCTTTCGATTGAAAGACTACTATGGCTTTCAGGCCACAAAGGTGATATCCATGTTGGACTACTATATATAGGAATATGTATTAATCTGTGTGGTTGTAATGGGTTTTAATTAACATGTGTTGCTTGGAGTGGAAACTCAAAGATTTTCCTTTTCCATTATGTTTGCCTGTTACGACCTATGAGTCAAGAGTTAGTATGGCCTATGGGTTGGAATACCTTAAGTAGTCTCGAAGTCCCAAACTTGTTTTAAAGTAAAGGTGAGCTCGCCTTATGGGCATATGCTGAATATGCCTAGGTTGGTAACTAGTCCACTAGATGCTATATGAATGTTGTATGATAAGGTATGTACCTTAGGAGTCTCTCAATGTGGGCTAGATCTTGAGTGTGCTTTTCATTGTTGAAAATCGTGGAGATATTACTGGCTTTAGGGCTTGGAGCCTATACAGTAACTTACGAGCTTGGAGTTGTTATTGGCCTACGAGCTTAGAGTTGTTACTAGCCTATAGGTTAGGAGGCATTGATTGACCTTCGAATTAGGAGTCGGTAAATTGCCTTAGACTTGGAGATACCAACTTTAATGTTGGTGTATATGGGTGGATATTAAAGATTCGCCCAAATTGCCTTAGCCTATATAGTAGTAACAATGTAAATGCTTACTCAATAGAAATAAAAATTCTAATCCCTCTTACTTTCATGGAACGTTGTAATTATGTGCAAAATTATTATATGTATAAATTGTATGTGACTAGGGGTAGATGGTCAAAGTACTCTTACGATAGTGAGGCAAGGTTCATCGTCAATGTTAATCATGTGCCCAGGTTTTGGGCCGTGACATACTAGGTAAGTATAATGTGTCTATAACTTTTAATGTCTTTAATTTATCTCCTTTTGATATGGATTCAAATTCGAGGATGAATTTTTTCAAGAAGGGAGGAATCGATGTGAGCAAGGATTACCATGGAAATGAGCTTGGAGGAAGACCATAGAATGATGAGGACCTTACAGTTCTAGTTGGTCCAATTACATAGTCGCAGGCCAAAAGACTCAAAGCTGCCTTGCAAAGCTATGTGGGTCGCTTGGAGAATGACAACTTTCGTGGGCCATTGTTTGAAACTGATTTTGGACCAACCAAGAGAGTTGAAGAGGCAATTGGCCTAATTTCTTTGTGCCAAGCGTGTGGAATTTCTTTGGTGGCATGAAGTCCAAGTTCATGTGTAAAGTCTAATACACTTAAAACAAATTGCTTGTAATATTATTGGACTTGAGTTTGGGCTTTATTTTATTTAGTTATACTTTTGTTTAATATTTTAAAATACTATTTCAATTTGGATTAGAATGACTTTTAGTATTCTTGTTTTAAGAATTCTATTTCAATTAGGATTAAGATTTATTTTAATTAATTTCCAATGTCTTTCCTATTCTATCTAAAGGAGGCGTATGCCAGGAGATAGACATATTATCATCATTAATAAAAATATTTTTGGCTTTGCCTATCTTTTTCTACACTTTGCAAGTAAGGTTAGTTTGCATTCGTTGATTGCATCATGAATTGATTTTCTTTTCAAGGCATTTTACTTTATGATGAATTTCTATTTTTGTTTTCTTTCTAACCTTATTATCTGCGTTTCTAGTCTTTAATAGCTTAGGTGTTCAGTAGGGTGAAGATTCATCTTGATCGATTTTTGAATTCAAAGAGTGCATTAGGGTTTCAGGATCTATTTATCCTTGGAAGTTTTGCATTAGGTCCTTTCAACCAACCAAATCGATGTTATTGGATGGAAAAAAAAATTACATCCAATCTCACTAATTAAATTGCTTCAATCTAATCTAAATCAACCATAATCAGTTTGGATTGGATTTGTCATTTTTTGGAAAAAAAAAATTTCCCTTTGGAATCTCAACAATAAAAATGGCACTTTGTCCAATGTCATAACAAATTCATAGCATAAAACCAATCATAACATGGTAAAACACAACATAAATAAGTTATAGCTAATTCCAACTCATATTATAACAATCCATCATAAGCATAACTCAACTTAATAACAATTCATCATAGTTCATAACAAAGACATTTTAATCATAACTTCTTCCTTCCAAGTTCCAAGCTTATTATTAACAAACCTAGCAACAAACAAGTAAAAGCAAAATTTTAACCATTAACATTGAATATATAAATAGAAGAAAGTATTTGAACTAAAAATAAATACTAAATTGCAAATAGATTATACAAGCCTACCATATTTTCATATTTACAACAATCATCAAATGTCCAACATAATATGAGTATTGTAGATGTCTTATTTGAGTGTCTGAGGGGGCTTTTTTAAAGATTATTGTCAGGAAATTAAACATAATAAAACAGTATGGGAATTAAATAAAATGACATAGGAGATATGTATATTACAGTCAATCTAAATGAGAGTGCAGTAAAATAGGAAACCACCCAGAAGTATATATATGAGAAAATATAACCTCCTAATTAAACTAGGTTAGAATATGAACCAAGTTGCCCACACAACTCAAGTTACACTCAATAATTCCCTCCTTGATTTGAATTCTCTCAAATCACCAAAAAACAAGAAATAACACCATCTCTGCCATGCATGTCCTTAGGGCCTCATGCTATGCAACAATTTACCAAGTCCAAGCTATGCTTGAACTTCTTTGAAGCCAAGGACACTTATTTACTCTCAACAGCCTCCTTATATGATCTAGTTTCGATCACTGAACCACCAATCAGAAAGTAAACACCATGCTACAATTTACCTTTCATGATAATTAGAGCACCTTTGAAAATCCTCAACTATCCATCATCACTAGAGTACTTGTACTGTCACGACCCATTTTATAGGCACATGACCGGCACAATGATGAATATCCCATCACTGTAAGCCTTTCGATAAATTCTTCCCACAAGTAAAATTGTTAGTCATTATCTCTATATTCTCAAAATACCATTCCTTAATAAATACGAAGAAAATACATCAGATTTTCTTAATTAAAAATAATAGATCCTCAGTACAAAATACATTATCATACTGAAATACAAGCCAAATACCAAACCCCTGACCTAGATGTACTAGACGGTTACAGAGCAACATACTGTATAACAAAAGAAGGGCCTACCCGACAGCGAGAAGGTCCAACGTGATCTACTCCTCTAGCGGATGTTCTTCGGCTGCAACCTGATCTGAACAAAAAGTTTGTACAGAGAGTGTGAGTTTTTACACTCAGTGAGCAAATCGGCCTCGTGTTAATAAAATTCAAATACATTACCAGTCATGCAAGCATATCCGAAGGCTCAAGCTCAACCAATAGACATAGTTAGAAATTACATACAAGAAGATAAAAATTCATCCAATTCAACAAACGATACTAGCACTCGTCAATGGCAATATATTCCGGAGAGCGCACACAGGCCGGCTCACCAATTTTGTATTTTTCCACCATGACGCACAACCTCATCCTCTTAGCTAGGGCGCCTCACGGATTTATCACCAATCCGGGCTATATCCCTACTGAGGGAATCGTTGTCTCCACACTCATTGGTCAAGACACCCTTTAAACCGGGTTTTTCGTCTTGCCATGAGAGGGGGTACTGTACCGCTCAATCACAATCAATAGTACAACAGTTCATATCATAATCAGAAGCACAATATAATACTCATCCATATAACAGGTATAGTATATAACTATATGATTCAAATTTCATATCATCATGAGATACTTGCTTCGTCTTATCCATACTTCTGGATTAATTATCTCATTATATTCGTTATTCTGAATCTAATTTCCCCCTATGAATCTTGGGAGTGTCCTACGACATACTTTTTATCACCAGTAATGCTAAAACTCTATTAAAACGGGGTCGTTTCACTCACCTGGATTCTGTACGAGTATCACTTCTTTAAGTTGTTACGGACAAGAGTACACAGGTGAATTTCAGTGTTCTGCTACGAAGATTTTCATGAAAGATTAGATAAAATACGTTAAGATTATTTTCGTATAAATACTGTTCATACGTATGGTTACTATTCATACGGTCACTATTCATATGTACGGGTACTATTCATACGGTCACTATTTATACGTACAGATACTATTTATACCAGAAATACAGAATACAATCTGTAAAAGAGTACAACAGGTAAGTTCCCAGGAAAGAGTGGAGGGTCACACTGGACACACTTAAAAACCAGGTCTTTCCTTAGCCAGAACTTTCCTAGACATGTATTCTCCACAGTTTATATTCTATTTCGGTAATCAGAGAATCAAAATAACAGCTAACGACAGTTTTTCTGATGTGGAAGATCGGCCAAAGCCGCAACCACAGAGCATACTTAAGAAAATAACTTCTAAAATTTGAAAGACATAGAAAGGGCATAGTATCCTTACCTAAGCAAAAACGGAAAGGCCCAAAATCTCAGAAGCCTAGCGTCGGAGCAAGAGAAACTTAAGGAGAGAAGAAGAGAAGTTGAAGGTGTGAGTTTAGAATTGAAATGCAAGGGCCTATTTATAGCAAAAGTCAAGGGTACTATTTGACACTATGCGTTAATAAAATATTCAATTTACTATTTATGAAAACGACATTTCTAATAATGCAGTTACTGTACACCTTACGTGTACGATGGAAATTTTTTTGTTTATTTACTATTAGAAACTTAAAGGGAAAACTATCCTTTCACCTGAAACCTTTAAGTTTCTTTTCAATTCAGTCCTTTCAATTTAGTCCCTGAGGGTATTTTTACACATAAAACGTCATTTTCTCCTACAAACTTCTTTCTAGTTTTCTCTTATAACCAAACCACATCTAGTACTTGACATTTTGATTGTATAAATGAACAGTACCATATACGTAAATAGTAACAGTAGTTTGAAAACACGCATTTATATTTTATTTTTCATGGGTATTACATGTACCCTTATTTGTCAAGAGTACCAAGAGAAATCAGATTCTTTCGTAGACTAGGAACAAACCATACATCAAGTGTTCTGACTATTCCATCATACATCTAAATCTGCTTGGAACCACTACCCTTAACACTAAGCTCTTCATCATCACCCAACCTCACAACACCATGTCACTCCTTGAAAGAAGTAAACAACTTAGATGAAAAGGTCATATGATAAGACGCACTAGTGTCCAAGACCCAAACATTTGTAGAACCAGAGATGCTAAACGAGAGAATGTCACTACTCTCTTCTTCATCAGAACTGGTCTGCACCACTGCAACACTACCACTGCTACTCGGTTCCTTCTTGTCATTTCCCTTCTTCCTATATAGACAATTCTTCCTTATATACCCCATCTATTTACAATGATAATATCGAGGTTATCCTTGAGTCCTTGATTAGGATCTCTTTCCATCATTCCTTTTATTATTTTTGCCTTTACCAATAAATAAACCTGTTTCTGCACTATCCTTATTAGAACTAAAGACTCTCCTTTCCAACTCCTTAGACTGCAAAGCATCCTTGACATCACTAAGAGAGATATTATCTCTGCCATATAACATAGTGTCAACAAAGTTTTCATATGAATTCGATAGTGAACACAAAAGGATAATTGCTTGATCCTCATCATTTATTTTAACCCTAATACCTAGTAAATCTAGGATAATTAGGTTAAACTTATCTAGATGATCCTTCATCGGCATATTTGCTATCATTCATAGGGTATACAAATGCTACTTTTGATATAACCAATTTGTGAGAGACTTCTTCTGGAATTTATCATCCAATTGCTTCCATAAACATGTAGTAATTCACTCATCAACTACTTTTCTCAACACCTCATTAGTCAAGCTCAATAGTATGCATTATGAGCCTTTACCAGAATCTCCTTCATCTCATCTACTGGCAATGTATCAGGCTGTGTACCTTCTCTATCCAGTGCCTCTACACATCCCTGTTATACTAGAAGTGCCTTTATTTTCACCTTCCACAAAGTGAAATCATTTTGACCATTGAACTTTTCAATATCAAATTTGTAGGTTGACATCTTCTCTAAACAACAGATAAACAACCAAAATTTCACAACCAGAAATTTGAATTGTTAACCAATCCAAAACTGTCCCAAAAAAAAGGTTCAAACTGTTCAAAAATTTCCAAATTCACCAATCACAGACGTTTTAAACTATCTAGAATTTCACAAACTATTCAAAATTTTCCAAATTTTCCCACCAGAAAATTTCAGATCAAAAAAATTTACAACTAGTAAAATTCAAAAAATAGCAATTCAAACCAAAACCAGAGCAAGGATTGAACTGTAAACCAAAAATTGCTTGAACTTGAACAATAAAATTTGAACATAATACTGCAATCAAAATTCAAAATTTGAACCCAAAACTTTGAACTAGTACAGAAAACCTATTTGAACAAAGCACAGCGAACCTGTCTAAATAAAGCACAAACTCAGAAGCAATATTCCAAAAAACATAGTAACCAACAAACATAATTGAAATGCTTCCAGAATAACTTGAAAAGCAGAGTTGTGTAAAACTGTCTACTAGAACAGTTAAAACAAAGACTAATGTGTGTGAGAACCACTAACCATAAATCCTTCACCAACCAAACTGACTTGTGATGAACTAGAAAATCCCAAAAATTTGTTGAACCCAAAAATGGAATAGAACTTATGCCAGAAAAAACTAGACTAGTGCTAACCCAAGAGAAAACTGTCAACGACGCACTAGAACCATCATGACACAACTCAGCAAACCAGGGATCCAGAAACTATCTACGAGAATGCTGTCAGAAATTTCTTTGCGAACAAAATTGTTCGAACCAGAAAATGATGAATAGAATACTGCACTTTGCCAGAACAGAATTGCAGACATGCGAATAGCACAACGAACCCAAAAATCGGTAAATTGCCTTAAAATTTCACTTAAATCCTTTGCTAGAGCAGTGCATGAACAGGGATTGCGAATCACACCATGAAACCAGAAACTCAACTGTTGCGACGTTCACAAATGGACTAGTGACCCGGAACCTAAAATTCACAAACAGTTTCATCTATGGCCACCAAACATAACAGAGATGTGCTACCAGAGAATAGTGCGCATGAACCCAGAATGGCAACTGAAGAACTCAGAACTGTGAGAGGGACCTAGAAACTGTAATTTTTTTTTCAAATAATGTGAAAAAAATTCCCAAATCAAAATTGTAGAATTGTGAAACCTGGTTTTGATACCACTTGTTACATAAGTATGAACTTTACATATATTTTTATATTAGTATGATATTGTCTACTTTGGGCCTAAGCCCCAACAGATTTGCTTTTGGATATTACCCAAAAGGCCTCATGCTAATAGAGATATTAACCATACTTATAAATCCATGATCTTCCCCAGTTCTAGCTTATGTCAAATTTTGTTCTCACATTCCAACGTTCCCCCTTGAACGAAGTCTATAGCACCATCTTTTTATGCCCATGGGCTCCCCTCAAGCGATGTTCTCTATTGTTCATCTACGTTGGGCCGCGTAGTCCATGAATTATCCATCTCCTAACTCTACCGTAAAAGCCTACTGCGTTACCATGAAGCTCTAGGGAGATCACATCATTGCAACATGGGACTCACATTACCTTCGTCCACTTGGTGCATCAGACTAGAGGCACACCAATGCACACACCTGGGGATCCATCACATGGCTTATGCGCACCCACATGGCACCATATGGGAACCACGCTGTGATACCACTTATTAGGAAATTAAACGCAATAAAACAGTACGGGAATTAAAGAAAATCACACAAGAGATTCATGTGGTTTGATCAAAGTGACCTACGTCCATCAATAGAGGAGATATGTATATTACAGTCAATACAAATGAGAGTGCAGTATAATAGGAAACCACTTAGAAGTATATACATAAGAAAACATAACCGCCTAATTAAACTAGGTCAGGTTATGAACCGAGTTGCCTGACCGGGTCACCTACACAACTCAAATCTCACTCAACAATTAAAATATTTAAATTTGAATACATATTTAAATATTAAGATATTGTCTTTGAATTTGAATATTGAATGATTAAGATTGTTTGTTTTTTTAAGCATCTGAATACATATAAATTTTTTATTAGTAAAAGTATAATATTCAAATAAATTAATAATTAAACATATATTATGAAAAATTGATGAAATCAAAATCAAAAAATATAATTATATATTAAATAAAAAAATTAAAACTTAAAAAATAGGCATTGATTGTTAGTCTAGCTAACGAAATATTTAAAAAAAGTTATTTTGCACAAATTATAAATTTTGAGGGGGTTATTTATTAAGTTTTAAAGTTCAGCGGAGATAAAGTGTAAATAAGGCAAATTTTATGGGACAAAGTGCATTTTTACTTAAAATAAATAATACATCTTGATGGTATTAAAACTTGTCACAAAATCTGATTTATTAAAATGTATTCTGACTTATTAAGCACTTAAAAAATAAAAATAACAAACACACTAAATGGTCTAAAGTCTAAGTGAATCAGATTTAGGCCTTTATTAAGTACAAACAAATAATGCCTAAACACATTATATAAAAAAAAGGTAAAAAAAAATATACTTAAGTTTCTATAGTTTTATCTAAGAATGATTTTAGTCATATATTTTAAAAACAATGAAATTAGTCCATAAAGTTTCAAAAGTCATAAATTTAGTCCCTGAGGTTACTCAGAAATTAGTCAACAGTTAGTTAACTGTTTTACTATTGCATGTGACGCTAACTAGGATGCTTACATTCTATGTCAGTGCCACACATGTAAGATATACGCTGACATAGCACCACGTCATCTTTTTTATTTTCTTCCTTATGCTCCCCTTGTAGCACGCAGGTGAGCCATTTCTTCCTTTTATTTTTTTTCCTTCTCTTCTTCTTCTCTTATCTCTTCTCGCTTTCATTTCTCTGAGTCTCCTCCCACTCTTGGCTATCCTTGACCCATCACCTTCTCATCTCTTCACCAAAACACTAACACAACACTTAGGCTCCAACACACATCACACACACATACCCCTCCCTATCCTTTCTCTTAGTCTCTCATCGTCACACACACTCCTTTTCACGTCAAACAGAGGCACACAAAATTGTAATACCCGTAATTTTTCTTTTCCAAATAATTTTTGTTTTCCTCTTCTTTTATTTCTTACAATTAATTGTGCACAAAATTGCTGGTATTTATATTTAATGGTTATTGTGATGATTGTGAGTCTTCGCTAATTCAAATATTTGTGTAGAAATTTTATTTTGAAGTGAAATGAAATGAGAAATGAGAGGCATAAAGAGATAGTTTAATGAAGTGTTGTCCATATTATATTAGAGTGGTGGGACCCTCATTCTTAGAATCCCCTCTCCCTTTTTCTTTTCCTCTTTCCTCCCCTCCAACCGTGTGTGTGTGTATATGCATTCCATTGACCCTTGCACATCTCTCGTCTTCTCCTTACTGTGCTTGATCGAAGTGAGGTTGTGAGATAGGGAGACTCTTGCTGATCTAGATTCTGGGGGAAGACAAGTATCCTAACTTTCATTTCTCCTTCTTTTTCGTTTTGAGACAAACCCTAGATTTGGAATCTTTCCCCCTTTGAGACTTGGGTGTTGAACTTTTTTTGTGTTTCAATGTGTTTCCCATGGTGCTTGTGTAATTAAATGGATTTACTGAACATTGAGTGGTTGGAAAGCATTAATGGTTTGAAAGGAAGAGGGAGTGCGATCATAAAAGTCACATTAAATGTTAATGGAGGAAGAAAGTTGGGATTTTCATGACTCACAACTCTACCCTTAAATTAGCTTGGTTTGGGACTTGTTCTCTTGTGGCTAACCACCTAAATGCACTAGATTTTTTACCATGCGAACCTTGGTGTCACATCCCAAAAATTGAGCATGTGAAAAAATACTACTCATTTGATATAATTCTCAAACATACGTTATATTCATATATTCTGTAAGGTTTTACATTCAACCTTAATCATTCATTCCACACTACAGAATTATATTCATCTGATAAGCAAATATAGACATACATAGTCTGATATTTCTATCTCATCGCAAGCCTAGGAGACCTATAGTAAGTACAGAGCGTTCCTAGTATCCACATTAATAAGTACTGGTATCCCACCAGACAGAAATAGAGGATAATTCCAAGGGGCTTCTATTCTTCAAACGGATACTCTTGTTCTTTGTTTTCTGTATCTGAAAAAAAATAATCATAGGGAGTGTGAGTTTATTTAAAAACTCAGTAAGTAAATAACTGTACTATATAAAATATCAAAAGTACAAATACCACATTTACTCATATATTTAATTGTCTTATACATCGAGTAGTATGAGACTCTAACCCTTTCAAACTCATGAATCAGATTTCATAGATATACACCGAGTAGTATGGGACTCTAACCCTTTCAACTCGTGTATAGGTTTCATAGATATGCACTGAGTAGTATGGGACTTTAACCCTTTCAAACTCGTGTATGAGCTTTCTTAGATATACACCGAGTAGTATGGGACTTTAACCCTTTCAACTCGTGTATAGGTTTCATAGGTATGCACTGAGTAGTATGGGACTTTAACCCTTTCAAACTCGTGTATGAGCTTTCTTAGATATACACCGAGTAGTATGAGACTTTAACCCTTTCAAACTCGTGTATTAGATCCCGTAGATCTTTACTCATTAATAAAATAGTGAGAATTCATCACATAGTACAATTGTCATGAAATAAATAATTTCTTCATACTCTTATTTCTACTGATCATCATATACTCCCATATGAAAAATTAATTGCTTATTATCCAAATAATATTGTAAATGGGACTTATATTGTACTTTGACTAGTAATATCAAATTAGTTGAGCAAGGTTATTCACTCACCTTGATGTTTGTCCAAGTTTACCTTGTTCCACACTAGAATTTGTGTAGGAAAATTTCCTAGTAAAATATATTACAAGGAATCATAAGAAAGGAAACAAAATCACGAAAATACGTAAAATTTTCTGACTGCTACAGTAACGGTTTGCTACAGTACGGTTTGCTACAGTAACGGTTTGCTACAGTGTCGGTTCGCTACAGTGTCGGTTCGCTACAGTAACGTTGACTGCTACAGTACCGTTGACTGCCGACACTACAGTAACTGCTACAGTACCCGAAGAAAATTTTCCAGATTTTTTCCCGAAATTTCTGGTCGCTACAGTAACTCGAAGAAAAATTTCAGATTTTCAGTTGCTACAGTACTTCGAATTTTGCAGAAAATCTTTCAAAAAAATTCATCCTTTCCTTTCTTTTGATTCAAAACCAGAATCTCAACTCTTTTAACCGATTATAACTCAAATATAACTTCTAAAACAACTGAGATTCATGAATTATCATCAAAATCTTCAAGAACAAAACCTCCTCTGATCTTGTATATAAACTGAAATTTAAGGAAAATAATCGGATTAAAGCTTACCTTTGATCCTTACAAAGCTTTTGAACCGAACAAATAATCAGAAATTCTGAAGATCAAGGAAATGATTTGAGAAGAAAATGAAGAACTGAGAGAGAAATCTTTTCTGCTTCCTTCGGCTGGGTGAAAAAGTGAGGGTTACTATTGAAACTTTATATTAAATATTTCTAATGGGTTATTCAATAACCCATGGGTATCCATAACCCAACATCCAAACCCATCCAGTCAATTTACAATAAATGGATTAATTGACCATTCTGAAACCACTTTTCCATGAATTTCACCATTCTTAGAATATATCCCTCATTGTGCAAATATTTAGTCCAGTCATTTAACTCAATTTTCATAAATAATATTCAAAGAGAACAATTAAATATGAAAATTAAAAATGACCAAAATCAATAACTAAAGTAACGTTGTAGAATTCTAAAATACTCTTAAGCGAATTATATTCTGAAATTAACGGGTATTACATTCTACCCCCCTTAAAAGAATTCGGTCCTCCGAATTAAAATCGTACCTCAAGTTTCAAATAAATGTGGATAGTTTTTCCACATCTCATCTTCTGCCTCCCACGTAGCTTCCTCGCGAGAATGATTTCTCCAAAGAACCTTGACAGTAGGAATTTCTTTGGTACGCAATTTCTTGACTTTTCTATCAAGGATAGCTACTGGTACCTCTTCGTAGGTGAGAGTTTCATCAAAATGAACTTCTTGGGGTTGAATGACATGAGAAGGATCAGGAAGATACTTCCGTAGCATGGACACATGAAATATTGGATGAACTCCCTCTAGGTTGGAAGGTAGGTCTAGGTGATATGCCACATTACCCACTCTGTCTACAATCTCATATGGGCCAACATACCTCGGACTAAGCTTGCCTTTCTTCCCGAATCTCATTACTCCTTTCATAGGTGAGATTCGTAAGAAAACCATATCACCTATTGCAAATTCAAGGTCACGTCGTCGGTTGTCCGCATAAGACTTCTGTCTACTCTGAGCAGTTAACAACTTCTCTCTGATCAGTTTAACTTTATTTATATCTTCCTGTATCATCTCAGGTCCAAATATTTTGGTTTCACCAAGTTCAAACTAACCTATAGGAGATCGACACCGTCTCCCATACAAAGCCTCAAAAGGTGCCATCTGAATACTGGCTTGGTAACTGTTATTATAAGCAAATTCAATAAGAGACAAATGATCTTCCCAACTTCCACTGAAATTCATCACACAAGCTCTTAGCATATTCTCTAAAGTCTGAATTGTCCTTTCGGACTGTCCATCAGTCTGAGGATGGAATGCTGTGCTAAGATTCACTTTGGTACCCAAAGCCTCTTGAAAGACTTTCCAGAACCGAGAAGTAAACTGAGGTCCTCGATCTGATATAATGGATATTGGTACACCATGAAGTTTCACTATTTCTTTAACATAAATTCGAGCAAGTTTTGCTACACTGAAAGTGGTATGAACAGGAAGAAAATGTGCTGACTTAGTAAGTCGATCCACTATGACCCATATTGAGTCATTTCCTTTTGTTGACCGAGGTAAACCTACTACAAAATCCATAGTGATCCTTTCCCACTTCCATTCGGGAATATCTAGTTTTTGCATCAATCCATATGGTCGTCGATGTTCAGCTTTAACTTGCTGACAAGTCAAACATCGAGCTACAAAGTCAGTCACGTCTCGCTTCATGCCCTCCCACCAGTAAACTTGTTTCAAGTCCTGATACATTTTCACAGCACCAGGATGTACAACGTAGGGCGAACCATGAGCTTCCATTAAGATTTCATGTTTCAAAGATTCAATGTTGGGGACACAGAGTCTCCCATTAAACCATAAGACTCCTTCTTCATCTACCAAGAAACTTGGTGCTAGACCTTGCCTTGCCTTATCTCTGATTTTGACCATATCAATGTCATTTTCTAAAGTTACTTTTACTTTTTCTACAAGGGATGATCTAACTGTTAAATGAGCCAGAAATGTACCTGACTCAGTGATCTCAAAGAATACTCCATCAGCTTCTAATTCTTGTAGTTCATGTATTAGAGACCTCCTTATAGTGGCAATGTGAGCTAAACTTCCCATAGACTTTCGACTTAGAGCATCAGCCACTACATTTGCTTTACCTGGATGGTAAAGGATGGTACAATCATAATCTTTCAGAAGTTCCATCCACCTTCGTTGCCTTAGATTGAGATCTCTCTGCTCAAAAATGTACTTAAGGCTTTTGTGATCTGTAAAAATTTTACAAGTTTCTCCATACAAGTAATGTCTCCATATCTTTAGGGCAAACACTACAGCTGCCATTTCCAAATCATGAGTGGGGTAATTCAATTCATGCTTTTTAAGCTGACGTGAGCCATAAGCTATGACTTTACCATGTTGCATCAACACACATCCTAAGCCTATCTTTGAGGCATCACAGAATACAGAGTAACCCCCTGGTCCTGATGGTAGGATTAAGACTGGTGCAGAAGTTAAACACTCTTTCAATTGGGTGAAACTTTGCTCACATGAATCATCCCAAATGTATTTAATATTCTTTCGGGTTAACTTATTTAATGGGAGAGCCGTCTTAGAGAAATCTTTGACAAAGCGACGGTAATACCCTGCTAAGCCAAGAAAACTACGTACTTCAGACACAGTTGTTGGTCTAGGCCACTGTTTAACTGCTTCAATTTTACTTGGATCTACATGAATACCTTCTTGGGAAATAACATGTCCTAAAAATGTTACATGACTCATCCAGAATTCACATTTTGAGAGCTTTGCGTACAACTGATGCTCTCTCAAAGCCTGAAGCACTATTCTCAAATGTTCAGTATGTTCTTCATGACTCTTTGAATACACCAAAATATCATCAATAAATACAATTACAAACTTATCAAGGAAGGATTTAAACACTCTGTTCATTAAATCCATAAATGCTGCTGGTGCATTTGTCAACCCAAAAGACATCACAAGAAACTCATAATGTCCATACAGTGTACGAAAAGCAGTCTTAGGTATATCATCACTCTTAATTCGTAACTGATGATATCCAGACCTTAGATCAATCTTTGAGAAGTATTTTGCTCCTTGAAGCTGATCAAACCAATCATCTATCCTTGGTAAAGGATACTTATTCTTCACTGTGACTTTGTTCAATTGACGATAATCTATACATAATCTCATAGAACCATCTTTCTTTTTCACAAAAAGAACAGGAGCACCCCAAGGTGAAAAACTTGGGAGAATGAACCCTTTGTTTAACAAATCTTCCAATTGTTCTTTGAGTTTTTTTTTTTAGCTCAACAGGAGCCATACGATAAGGTGGAATAGAAATTGGTCTTGTGTCTGGGACCAAATCAATACTGAACTCAATATCTCTTTCTGGCGGTAATCCAGGTAAATCTTCTGGGAACACATCTGGGAATTCATTAACCACATGAATGTCTTCTAACTTCTGTTCTTTCTTTTCTAAATCTTTGATACAAGCTAGAAATCCCTGACATCCCTTTCGCAACATACGCTGGGCACTTAACATAGATATCATGTTGCAAGGTACATCACCTCGATCTCCTTGAAACACAAAATTACTCCTCCCCAGCATATTAAAGGAAATAACTTTGTCACGACAATTTATAGTAGCATGACAAGAAGATAACCAATCCATCCCTAAAATCACATCAAAATCTAACATATTGAGAACCATAAGATCTATCTCAGTTTCCATGCCTCCAACGATTATTTTACAAGAACGATAACATGTTTTAACCATCAAAGTCTCTCTCATCGGTGTGGAAACCAAGAATGGTTCTTTAAGAATAATCGAATCAAATGCAAATCTCTTGGCAAATAGGGGCGACACATATGAGTGAGTAGAACCGGGGTCAAACAAAATACGTGCAGCAAAAGTATTAACAGATAATATACCTGTAACTACAGCATTGGATGTTTGAGCATCCTGTCGGGTTAGAGCATATACTCTTGCATTTCCTCTGCCAGCAGCTTGTTTTCCACGGTCACCTTGGCCTCTTCCAGAACCTCTTCCCATACTACCCCCTATTGAAGGGGTTGGTGTTTGAGTAATAGATTGTGGTCGAGGTGGCAAAATAGACCCTTGACCTGGTCTTGTCATGAGCTGAGGGCACTCCCTTATAAAATGTCCTTTTTGTCCACAGTTAAAACAACCTGTACCAACAGTGTTTAACCTGCATTCTCTGAAGTGAAACTTTCCACATTCAGGACACTGAGGTTTCTTCTTTCTAGCTTGAGTACCTCCTCTACTAGAAGAACTAAAACCACCCCTACTCTCTGAACGAGGCTTAGCCACACTGGCTGTAGAATAAAATGACTTAGTATGAGTGGCTGGAGCATGTTGTGATGCAGTAAAGGGTTTCAAAGTCCCTGAATCTTCCCTTTGATCAAAAGATCTCCTATATCTAGCTTTCTTCTTTTGTCGATATTCTTCTTTATTCTTTGACTTCCTTTCCATAACCAATCTGTAAAACTCTGTCCACATAACTGGCAGTGCGCCTTGAATTCTAGCTTTCTTCCAGTTCCTCCACCATTTACCAGCCCTACCTTTTAAATGAAAGGAAGTGAATTCTACCTTTTTAGTAGGAGAACACCCTATAGCATCACAGATTACTTCACAATCTTCAAGGAAACATTGTGGGTCCTCTTTAGGATCTTCCCCTGAAAAAGTAGGAGGCCTCATTTTCTGAAATTCAGACATTCTTACCTCCCTTACGTTATCTCCTCCAGCTAACTGAGCTGGTGGTACAATTTCAGCTTCAACAATAGGAGGATCCACTGGCAGGTTAGCTTGTGCAGCTCGACCTCTCATTTCAGCCTCAAATCGGTCAAATCGTTCATTCATCAAATTAATCACATGTGCAATAGTTACATTGCCAACGTGAGCATCAGGTTCGACTCTCCTTGCTAAACTATCACCACGGTTAGGATCATCTTGCACATGTACTGGTGGATTTATGGCCCTCCTTGGACCCATATGCTCATTATTATTAGAAGATCCTTCTGACATTGATCTGTCACAGATCTACACACATAACGAACAATTTTCAGACATACACAAAATATCACTTACTAGCCCCACTGAAAATTATCTATAAAATGACGTTATACTCTACAAGGTCTTTTATGGAACCTAATCCTATGGTCATGCCGCGGCTCATGACAATAGGGAAGGGCCCACAAAGATCACTTTGCTCTGTACTCTATAGGGGACCTATAAAACCTTTCCTCTGATACCAAATTGTCACATCCCAAAAATTGAGCATGTGAAAAAATACTACTCATTTGATATAATTCTCAAACATACGTTATATTCATATATTCTGTAAGGTTTTACATTCAACCTTAATCATTCATTCCACACTACAGAATTATATTCATCTGATAAGCAAATATAGACATACATAGTCTGATATTTCTATCTCATCGCAAGCCTAGGAGACCTATAGTAAGTACAGAGCGTTCCTAGTATCCACATTAATAAGTACTGGTATCCCACCAGACAGAAATAGAGGATAATTCCAAGGGGCTTCTATTCTTCAAACGGATACTCTTGTTCTTTATTTTCTGTATCTGAAAAAAAATAATCATAGGGAGTGTGAGTTTATTTAAAAACTCAGTAAGTAAATAACTGTACTATATAAAATATCAAAAGTACAAATACCACATTTACTCATATATTTAATTGTCTTATACATCGAGTAGTATGGGACTCTAACCCTTTCAAACTCATGAATCAGATTTCATAGATATACACCGAGTAGTATGGGACTCTAACCCTTTCAACTCGTGTATAGGTTTCATAGATATGCACTGAGTAGTATGGGACTTTAACCCTTTCAAACTCGTGTATGAGCTTTCTTAGATATACACCGAGTAGTATGGGACTTTAACCCTTTCAACTCGTGTATAGGTTTCATAGGTATGCACTGAGTAGTATGGGACTTTAACCCTTTCAAACTCGTGTATGAGCTTTCTTAGATATACACCGAGTAGTATGGGACTTTAACCCTTTCAAACTCGTGTATTAGATCCCGTAGATCTTTACTCATTAATAAAATAGTGAGAATTCATCACATAGTACAATTGTCATGAAATAAATAATTTCTTCATACTCTTATTTCTACTGATCATCATATACTCCCATATGAAAAATTAATTGCTTATTATCCAAATAATATTGTAAATGAGACTTATATTGTACTTTGACTAATAATATCAAATTAGTTGAGCAAGGTTATTCACTCACCTTGATGTTTGTCCAAGTTTACCTTGTTCCACACTAGAATTTGTGTAGGAAAATTTCCTAGTAAAATATATTACAAGGAATCATAAGAAAGGAAACAAAATCACGAAAATACGTAAAATTTTCTGACTGCTACAGTAACGGGTTGCTACAGTACGGTTTGCTACAGTAACGGTTCGCTACAGTGTCGGTTCGCTACAGTAACGTTGACTGCTACAGTACAGTTGACTGCCGACACTACAGTAACTGCTACAGTACCCGAAGAAAATTTTCCAGATTTTTTCCCGAAATTTCTGGTCGCTACAGTAACTCGAAGAAAAATTTCAGATTTTCAGTTGCTACAGTACTTCGAATTTTGCAGAAAATCTTTCAAAAAAATTCATCCTTTCCTTTCTTTTGATTCAAAACCAGAATCTCAACTCTTTTAACCGATTATAACTCAAATATAACTTCTAAAACAACTGAGATTCATGAATTATCATCAAAATCTTCAAGAACAAAACCTCCTCTGATCTTGTATATAAACTGAAATTTAAGGAAAATAATCGGATTAAAGCTTACCTTTGATCCTTACAAAGCTTTTGAACCGAACAAATAATCAGAAATTCTGAAGATCAAGGAAATGATTTGAGAAGAAAATGAAGAACTGAGAGAGAAATCTTTTCTGCTTCCTTCGGCTGGGTGAAAAAGTGAGGGTTACTATTGAAACTTTATATTAAATATTTCTAATGGGTTATTCAATAACCCATGGGTATCCATAACCCAACATCCAAACCCATCCAGTCAATTTACAATAAATGGATTAATTGACCATTCTGAAACCACTTTTCCATGAATTTCACCATTCTTAGAATATATCCCTCATTGTGCAAATATTTAGTCCAGTCATTTAACTCAATTTTCATAAATAATATTCAAAGAGAACAATTAAATATGAAAATTAAAAATGACCAAAATCAATAACTAAAGTAACGTTGTAGAATTCTAAAATACTCTTAAGCGAATTATATTCTGAAATTAACGGGTATTACACTTGGGACACAAAGGGAGGCAATTTTAGTTCATTTTTGGGGAATCTCATAGGGTGCTGCTGTGCTGTAGTCAAGGCGCCTAAGCTCCCGACAAACCAGTAAGGCCGAGAGTTTAAGGCTTGGCGCTTGGCACTCTACACCTGGAACAAGTGGGATTTTTAGTTAGGTTGTGGCGCTACCTCCTAAATCTCTTCATAAACTTTAAACCTCAAAGTTCTTGCCTTCTTAATCTTAGGTACTCCCGTTGTCACTTGTTCGTTTCATCACGCCTGCATTCCATTCCCTTTCGTTTAATCTCAGGTGATTGAGTTAACTATTCTCATATGTTAATTATAGTATACCTACATACAATTATACATAAGTATATGTTGTGGTTCTATGCTCTTGAAAGGACTCAAAGTATAAATTAATTGGTGTTACTATCATTTATTGGTCATTGTGGAGACAACTTTTATATTATGCTAAGACATAGAATAGAGATATTAGACTCCTTTACTAAATGAATGGAAATGTTATAAATAGTTGAGATAAATTTTCTTGTTAATTGAGTACGTAAATTCATAATATTATTACTTATATTGTCCTAAAATTGTAATACCCAAGAAAAAATAAAATATAAATATTTGTTTACAAACTACTGTTACTATTTCAGTATACGGTACTATTCACCCATATAATACTATTTACATATACGATACTGTTCATTTATACAATAGAAATGTCAAGTATTAGATGTGGTTTGGTCATAAGAGAAAACTAGAAAGAAGTTCGTGGGAGAAAATGACGTTTTATGTGTAAAAATACGCTCAGGGACTAAATTGAAAGGACTGATTTGAAAAGAAACTTAAAGGTTTAAGGTGAAAGAATAGTTTTCCCTTTAAGTTTTCAATAGTAATAACAGAAAAATTTTCAGCCTATTTGCACAGTAACTGCATTATTAGAAATGTCATTTTCATAAATAGTAAATTGAATATTTTATTAGCGCATAGTGTCAAATAGTACCCTTGACTTTTGCTATAAATAGGCCCTTCCATTTCACTTCTAAACTCACACCTTCAACTTCTCTTCTTCTCTCCTTAAATTTCTTACTTCAATGCTAGGCCTCTGAGATTTTGGGCCTTTCCTTTTCAGCTTAGGTAAGGATACTATGCCCTTTCTATGTCTTTCAAATTTTAGAAGTTAATTTCTTAAGTATGCTCTGTGGTTGCGGCCTTGGCTGATCTTCCACATCAGAAAAACTGTCTTTAGCTGTTTATATGTTATTTTGATTCTCTGATTACCGAAATAGAATGTAAACTGTGAAGAATACATGTCTAGGAAAGTTCTGGCTAAGGAAAGACCTGATTTTTAAGTGTGTCCAGTGTGACCCTCCACTCTTTCCTGGGAACTTACCTGGTGTACTCTTTTACAGATTGTATTCTCTATTTCTGGTATGAATAGTGATCATACGTATGAATAGTGACCGTATGAATAGTAACCGTATATATGAACAGTATATGTACGAAAACAATCCTGACGTATTTTCTCTAATCTTTCATGAAAATCTCCGTAGCAGAACACCGAAATTCACCTGAAAACTCTTGTCTGTAATGACTTAGAGAAGCGATGTTCGTACGGAATCCAGGTGAGTGAAACGACCCCGTTTTAATAGAGTTTTAGCATTACTGGTGATAAAAAGTATGTCGTAGGACACTCCCAAGATTCATAGGGGGAAATTGAATTCAGAATGGCGAATATAATGAGATAATTAATCCAGAAGTATGGATAAGAAAAAGCAAGTATCTCATGATGATGTGAAGATTGAATCTCTTGAATTGTGGTTTATAAAGCTATAATATAGTTATCTACTATACCTGTTATATGGATGAATATTATATTGAGCTTCTGATTATGATATGAAATGCTATTGATTGTGATTGAGCGGGACAGTACCCCCTCTCACGGCAAGGCGGAAAACCCGGTTGACAGGGTGTCTTGACCAATGAGTGTGGAGACAACGATTCCCTCAGTAGGGATATAGCCCGGATTGGTGATAAATCCGTGAGGCGCCCTAGCTAAGAGGATGAGGTTGTGCGTCATGGCGGAAATAACATAATTGGTGAGCCGGCCTGTGTGCGCTCTCCGGGATATATTGCCATTGACGAGTACTAGTAACGTTTGTTGAATTGGATGAATTTTTATCTTGTATGTAAGAGGATGATGTTGTGCGTCATGGCGGAAATATACATAATTGGTGAGCCGGCCTGTGTGCGCTCTCCGGGATATATTGCCATTGACGAGTACTAGTAACGTTTGTTGAATTGGATAAATTTTTATCTTCTGTCTATTGGTTGAGTATGAGCCTTTGGATATGCTTGCATGACTGGTAATGTATTTGAATTTTATTAATGCGAGGCCGATTCGCTCATTGAGTTTAAAAGCTCACATTGTTTGTACAACCTTTTTGTTCAGATCAGGTTGCCATCGAAGAATATCTGCTAGAGGAGTAGATCACTTTGGACCTTCCCGTTGTCGGGTAGATCTCTCTTCTGTTATAGATTATGTTGCTCTGTAATCGTCTAGGACATCTAGTTCAGGGGTTCGACATTTGGCTTGTATGTCAGTATAATAATGTATTTTAAATTGATAATCTATGATTTTCAGATAAGAAAATTTGATATATTTATCGGAAGGCTTACAGTGATGAGAGATTCATCATTGTGCCGGTCATGTGCCCAGAAAACGGGTCGTGACAAAGTTGGTATCAGAGGAATGGTTGTTAGGTCTCCTAGTGATTACAGAGCAAGGTAACCTTAGTAGGACCTCCTCTATCGTTGTGAACCCGGGCACAACTATAGAGAGACGGCTCTACTGAAGGTCCTGTAGAATGTTTTCATTTCCTTTCCCTCCGAGACTTATCTCTTCTTAGAAATTATGTTGTCAGGTTTAATTTTAGATAGATGTGGCTACACTTTTGAACTTAGTAAAGGAAAGGTTATTACTTGTTTTGATTCCGTTGTTGTCGGATCAAATTTTTATATGGTAGATTTTATAAGCTGAATTCATGATTGAATTTGTGTAGCTATATTATTTTAGGGTACCAGCCAATAAAAGAAACCACTTGCATTAAAAACAAAAAAAAACTGAAGGATTACATTGCAAAAAAGAAGAAGTTTACTCATGCATGAGTAATCTAAAAGCGAGGTGGTCTCGGATTAGGAGGGTTGTATTGTATCATCACCCCTCGACCATTCCTTGGAGCGAGAGACAGAGCAATGTCGCGGAGGGTAGTGTAAATTCCATTCATACAATCAACACTTCTTTGTTGTTGATTGCAGAAGCACTGGGTAGACCAATAGAAGAACCTGTCTATTCTTGAAGTCATTTCTGCATGATTGCGTTTAGTTAACTTTTCCAGGTCTCCTATCATCTTTTTCAGATTTTTCACCTCCTGCTCTAGACAGGCGATTTTGTCCTCCGAGGTATGGCCCGTGCTAGTCTCCTCAGCTTCCTCGATCTTCTTCATTTTCTTCTCCTTCTGCTTCTCTGGAGACCCCTCAAAAGGTCTTTTGCCCTTGTCTTTGCCTAGACTTAAGTTTAAGTCGAGCTCTTCTTCCTTAGCCTCTACTGTGAGATCAATGTACTTCCTTGAGGCCATGATTTGGAAAAATTTAAAAATTTTTGTAAGAGTATGAGGCGAGAGGAATACTGGGGGATTGTAGGCTCGGAGATTATTACTCTTTGTGGTGTGGTAACTGAGAACGCTGGGATGATTTTTATAGAGAAAAAATTAGGACTTAGAGACAAAGAAGATATCTTTTCACCGCACCCCTACACGATCAACCTATGGATTTCTGCAAGCTAGAAGCCAGAAGTCTAGGGTAGGCGTGCACACCAACAATGCGTCGCATTAATGCCAAAACCACGAAAGTCAGTATTCGGTGGATTTGCGGCCGATTTTACTCGGTTTTCCCATTTCTCCCGTTGGCATTTTCCGAAATTCAAAGAAGTTGATAACATAGCCATCAAAGATTGCCTTGGATGCTTTTATGATGAACTGAAATACATTTCTCAGTTTTATTGTGTTGTTCTTAAGAGCCTTCAGTTGAGTATAATATACATAATTGATTGAATCATGTTGTAATTACATTTATGTATGTTATTCATGCATAATGAGTGAAGGCTACGATCAAGGAGAATATGTGATGATCCTACATATACTCATAGAGATGTGAAATCAAAATGACTTGGATAGAATGAAATGTGTAGATGATGATATATCTTCATGGTTACACATACTTACATATAATGCTCTCATGGGCAAATGAAAGGCAGTGATTTCCTTACATCATGATAATGCTTAAGGCATGTGACCGTAAGCAGTTAACTTTGTTTTAAAATGTATATATTGATATACATATATTATGTGTAAGTCTAGAGTAAAGACACCGATTAGAATCTAAGATACGGCCAATATGAGGCGACCTAATCATAGAGGGACATCGTGATATAGGATTACAGAATAAAACAAGTTTAGAGGGAGAAAATCTCAGACTAAAGAGCGTAGTTAGTCAGAACTTTGCGAAAGGTCAAGATTAGCCGAAATTTTTTTTGAGGAAATCTTTGACTTATGTTAATTGCATTAAATTATATTTACTATTTACTTGCATGTCCGACATTAATTGCTGGCATTGCGACGTATGTGATCTGTAAACCTTATAGCGAGCGGCGTGTAGGTTGTGGTGGCTTTAGCTCCAGGGGCTTCGGGTTGTCTATAAATCTTGTATGCCCGTTACCCTACTCATCGCACCAAGCAAACCTACTTCTTTCATTACATACCTATTTCTCAATCTCCATTCCTTTCTCATTCGAAGTTATTTCTGAGATCCCTAGAGCAATGGCCGATAATAAGTCTTTCAACTTGAATTTTGAGACTGGCAATGTAGAGCTTGATTTAAATCTAAGTCTCGGAAACAACAAAGGGAAGAGACCTGTAGACAGGTCACCAGAAATTAAGAAGAGAAAGAGGGATGTAATAGAGTTGGAGGAGGACAGTACTGCAACATCCTCAGAAAATAAGCTTGCATTCCTGGAACGTAAGATAGAGAGCCTGGAATACAAGATAGAGGACCAGAAGCGACTAATAAGTCGTCTCTTTGAAAACCAAGAGAAACTGATAAACCGTCGTTTCGGGGAACTGGCTAATCGAGTTGATAGACATTCAATGTTTGCAACTCAAAATTTTCGTGACCAACAAGCAAGGTGTATTGACTGTATGAACGGAGTGACTTATGCTCTTCGCCAAATTTCTCAGGCGCTTCCTCCAGAAACTCTTTCTAGGCTGCAACGATTAGCTTCCTCCTTAAGGTCTGAAGCACCTTCCTCTTCTAGACCTGGAGCACCTTTTACATTTCAAAAGCCTCCTCGTCCTTAATTTATTTTTTCTTTTGTTTGTACCTAAAGTTATATTTGGTCTAAGCTTCATGTATTAAAATTATCGATGTACTAGAAATAAAATTTAAGTTTATATTTAGACCTTCTTTGTTGAAGTGATTCCTTTTACTGAAAGAACTTGAGGAATGAGAAGATATTGGACTTGTTATATTTCATACTTGATTATGGAAATTCTAAAGCAAAGTATGGTAATATCCTTTTGACTGAGCAAAGTTACTAAAATGATATTTCATTACACTTCTGAAATATGGAGGAATGCTAAATAAGTATTTTATGAACCTATAGAACTATGGGTTTGCCTCAATCATTGAAGGGATGCGACTCTATATGAGTCATTGAGGTGAGAGGAATTTTCATATATATAATTATGTGTAAGGAGTTTGTTATTTACTTATCATATTTTCTAGGATTGTTCTTCCTAGAGATTTATGTAATGATTTCATGTGATTTTGCCTTTTATATGACGCCTTCAGCTGAGAGTATCGCCTTAAGGTAGAAGGATCACCTTCGGGCAAGAGTATTGCCTATGGCCAAAATGATGCTTTCGGGTGAGGTGCTTATAATCATAAAAGTTATAAGCTATGTGTGTAGTATCATGTGTTCTGATATTCAATGTGAACTGGAAAGACCACGTGCCACTTTTGAGATGACACCTATTTGAGGTTTTACATAGAGACAGAGTTCGTCTCTGATTAGGTGGTTTGAGTTTGGTAAAGGTTACGAGGATGAGACACTTTATGGTACAAAAGGTTGTGGAGAAGATCAAACTGATGAAGAAAAGATTACTTGCTGTTTAGAAAAGGAAAAAAAATTCCTATGAAAATTATTGATAATGCGGTCTAGAGTTCACAGTTGATGCTATAGTGTTCTTGTAAATCTTACCAGGGATGTGAAGAGGTTTGGAAAGAAAGAGATACAAAGAATGAGATATAGACGAAGTAATCACACTTATTTCAGTCTTGAAATGAGTTTTGAATTCGGGGGACCGAATTCTCTTAAGGGGGTGATAATGTAATACCCAAGAAAAAATAAAATATAAATATTTGTTTACAAACTACTGTTACTATTTCAGTATACGGTACTATTCACTCGTATAATAATATTTACATATACGATACTGTTCATTTATACAATAGAAATGTCAAGTATTAGATGTGATTTGGTCATAAGAGAAAACTAGAAAGAAGTTCGTGGGAGAAAATGACGTTTTATGTGTAAAAATACGCTCAGGGACTAAATTGAAAGGACTGATTTGAAAAGAAACTTAAAGGTTTAAGGTGAAAGAATAGTTTTCCCTTTAAGTTTTCAATAGTAATAACAGAAAAATTTTCAGCCTATTTGCACAGTAACTGCATTATTAGAAATGTCATTTTCATAAATAGTAAATTGAATATTTTATTAGCGCATAGTGTCAAATAGTACCCTTGACTTTTGCTATAAATAGGCCCTTCCATTTCACTTCTAAACTCACACCTTCAACTTCTCTTCTTCTCTCCTTAAATTTCTTACTTCAATGCTAGGCCTCTGAGATTTTGGGCCTTTCCTTTTCAGCTTAGGTAAGGATACTATGCCCTTTCTATGTCTTTCAAATTTTAGAAGTTAATTTCTTAAGTATGCTCTGTGGTTGCGGCCTTGGCTGATCTTCCACATCAGAAAAACTGTCTTTAGCTGTTTATATGTTATTTTGATTCTCTGATTACCGAAATAGAATGTAAACTGTGAAGAATACATGTCTAGGAAAGTTCTGGCTAAGGAAAGACCTGATTTTTAAGTGTGTCCAGTGTGACCCTCCACTCTTTCCTGGGAACTTACCTGGTGTACTCTTTTACAGATTGTATTCTCTATTTCTGGTATGAATAGTGATCATACGTATGAATAGTGACCGTATGAATAGTAACCGTATATATGAACAGTATATGTACGAAAACAATCCTGACGTATTTTCTCTAATCTTTCATGAAAATCTCCGTAGCAGAACACCGAAATTCACCTGAAAACTCTTGTCTGTAATGACTTAGAGAAGCGATGTTCGTACGGAATCCAGGTGAGTGAAACGACCCCGTTTTAATAGAGTTTTAGCATTACTGGTGATAAAAAGTATGTCGTAGGACACTCCCAAGATTCATAGGGGGAAATTGAATTCAGAATGGCGAATATAATGAGATAATTAATCCAGAAGTATGGATAAGAAAAAGCAAGTATCTCATGATGATGTGAAGATTGAATCTCTTGAATTGTGGTTTATAAAGCTATAATATAGTTATCTACTATACCTGTTATATGGATGAATATTATATTGAGCTTCTGATTATGATATGAAATGCTATTGATTGTGATTGAGCGGGACAGTACCCCCTCTCACGGCAAGGCGGAAAACCCGGTTGACAGGGTGTCTTGACCAATGAGTGTGGAGACAACGATTCCCTCAGTAGGGATATAGCCCGAATTGATGATAAATCCGTGAGGCGCCCTAGCTAAGAGGATGAGGTTGTGCGTCATGGCGGAAATATACATAATTGGTGAGCCGGCCTGTGTGCGCTCTCCGGGATATATTGCCATTGACGAGTACTAGTAACGTTTGTTGAATTGGATGAATTTTTATCTTGTATGTAAGAGGATGATGTTGTGCGTCATGGCGGAAATATACATAATTGGTGAGCCGGCCTGTGTGCGCTCTCCGGGATATATTGCCATTGACGAGTACTAGTAACGTTTGTTGAATTGGATAAATTTTTATCTTCTGTCTATTGATTGAGTATGAGCCTTTGGATATGCTTGCATGACTGGTAATGTATTTGAATTTTATTAATGCGAGGCCGATTCGCTCATTGAGTTTAAAAGCTCACATTGTTTGTACAACCTTTTTGTTCAGATCAGGTTGCCATCGAAGAATATCTGCTAGAGGAGTAGATCACTTTGGACCTTCCCGTTGTCGGGTAGATCTCTCTTCTGTTATAGATTATGTTGCTCTGTAATCGTCTAGGACATCTAGTTCAGGGGTTCGACATTTGGCTTGTATGTCAGTATAATAATGTATTTTAAATTGATAATCTATGATTTTCAGATAAGAAAATTTGATATATTTATCGGAAGGCTTACAGTGATGAGAGATTCATCATTGTGCCGGTCATGTGCCCAGAAAACGGGTCGTGACAAAAATGGTAGACAAGATACCATTAATTACATTATCCTAGAATGGTGGACAAGATATCATTACTTATATTGTTCTAGAACGGTGGACAAGATATCATTAATTACATTGTCTTGGAATAGTGGAAAAGATACCCTTAAATAAATTGTCCTAGAACGATGGATATAATCTATATAAGTAAATTAGTATTATGGATGCATTAAATTGTTTACGTCTATGTAATGAGGGACCACATAGAAATGACTAGTATTCATGAGTGTTTTTATACTGAGATTTTAATTATGTATGCTAATGTGTATATACTAAATTTCTCATTCTTGAATAATTGGAGTTGATGATGAACTACCACATAATCATGGTGATCCTTCCTTGGTGGGGAGTGTCTGGTAAGTTTCTTTTGTGTTTATTTCACTAAGTAATTTACTTATTCTCTTGTGTGTGTCCCTTTGCAAATTTCGTAGTTACCGGCAAGTCTCCGCCAGAGGAGTAGTGGAGTTTCACATTGCCACGTCTTGCTGACCGTTGGTGATTATTTTGGGAAATGATTAACCACTCTGTAGTCGTTAGGACTTTTAGGTCTTGCATGAGCATTCTTTTGGGATTGCGTACTCTTTTGTAATTAAGACTCATTGATAGGCTATGTTTTGATTCTTTCCTTACCTTGTTTTGTGATTGGAGTTTGGAAACATAAGTCTGTTTTGGCAATTGTATCATTTGAGATGAATGCTATTTAATGAAATGTACTTATGCATATTTGAGTTTTTGTAATTATTGTTTGGTGTGTTGCGAAGTTCTAAGGCTTACGGTTTTGGGATGGTTATCAAACCGTGCTGGTCACTTAACCCAAATTGGGTCATGACAAGAACATACTCGCATTGCCTCATTTCTTTGCTCATCGTTGTGTCACATACATACAACCCAAATCATTAATGTGAATCTCGACTAGTAGCTCCCCCGCGCCTATGTTTTGGAGACCAAAAACAAAGTACCTCACATCCTCTTTCCTTCAGAAACTTCACACACACGGAATACAACGCACACACCGACACCTCTGTTTTGGAGGTAGGAAATAGGGGAGGGGGCTCTTGATCAACACATAAACACACACAGTACCACACGATGTAGAAGAGAAAACTGAGAGAGGGAAAGAGACCTCGGATAGCTAAGAGAGATTGTTCAACCCCACATTGTTAACTTCTCTATTTTGGGAACGGGAAACAAAGACAAACAGAGAAGGAGAGTTGCCATTCCAGTTTGTTACAACTCAGAGAGAGTGATGAAGGGAGAGAGACCAAGAGGATAAGAAACAAAGCTAAAGTAAGAAAGAGAAGAAGATGGAGAGGGAGTAGCAGAGGTTGAAGACAACGTAATGCTAAGAGGGGAGCATAAAGGGAAAAAAAGATGACATGACACTATGTCAGCGTATGTCTTACACGTGTGGCGTTGATATAGATTTTAATGATGATGTAAGTATCATAGTTAGCGCCACGTGTAATGATTAAAAAGTTGACTAACTTATGAGTAATTTTGGGGACCAAATTTATCACTTTTGAAACTAATTGGACTAAATTTATAGGGACTAAAATCATTAGGTGAAACAATAATGGTCTCAAATATGCTTTTACTTAAAAAAAGAAAAGGAACCAACAAAAAAATGGCTTCTTCTAAAGGACAACCCATTGTTGCTATGTAATTTTCTCACCAAAGTTTCACATGTTTAAGAAAATGAGATGAAAGTTTCAAGGTACATGATTTTAATTAGGGTAAAGTCAAGCTTAACTTTAAAATGCAGCATTAAAAATCTAAGCTCTCAAGTTCCACTTCTATAAATCTTGCGCCCAGCTAGATTTGCCCTATTGTACTCAAGCGTCCACGGTCCACCTGGTGGCTCCGATAGTAATCAATTAAGATTTTTTTTCTGAGAGTTTAACTTAGCCTCTTAAAAATTAAGATTTTTACTGTTGAACTATTTTAAGATATATTTTATTTTTATAAAATATTTTTTAGTTACAGATATTTTTCTAACGGTATAAAAACACGTGCTATGCGTATACTTTCAGTAAAAAGATACTCCTTATCCTATGATGAACTTCGCGCGCTTCTCGTCACAAGCTCGACATTGATCGCATCAGTATTCTGAAAGTCATGCTTTCTTTAACCCCTGATTGTCTATCTCTCGTCCATTCGCCTCACAAAAACCTTTTTCCTCCCCTGAGAACTTCCAGTTTCAACTCATTTGGCACGACTCGAAAGACTCGCTTATGCAGAGCGAGCCTCATCACCAACTCGGAGTGGTTCGAAGTGGGACGACTCATTGGGAGCTATGGCTTCATGAACATCACCAGGTTTCATATCTTCCTTGCGTGAGCTTTTCGTTCATGTTCTGCCTTGTTTGGGTAATTTCTGGTTTCTGCTTTTCGGTGTTAAATCCTTCAATTCGAGTACATAAGAAGTTTACATCGACTCTTTGCAAATGCAAGTTGTTAAACGTTAGTCTGAACTAACAATTGGGTAGATGAGGATTTGCCTTTTGATGAATTTGTATTTGATGGTCTTCTTGTACACCTCTTTTAAGAAAGTAATTGATTTCAACTAATGATTTTGTTTGTGTTTTTGGTTTTACATGGAGTTTTTTACAAACCATGATGTGGACTCCATTAATGTAGTTTTAGTGTAAAACAGCATATTTGGGTAGTTTTACTTTTAAATCATGGTTTCTCCATGTTTTTGCTTCTTTAAATCATGGTTTGCCCAAATATAGGTTTCTCCAAAATCAATTTTGTAAACTATAGTTTGCCAAAATCTAAGTTTTCTCAACTGTTTTTCAAACACACACTAACATGTTTATCTTTGAACTCGTGATTCCTGATGATAAATTAAAGCTATTGTTGTGCTTTATTTTCTAATTTAGGAAATTAGCGTCTGATTGGTTGATTAGAAAAGGGTACTAGATGGAATTTAAAAATAGTTCTCGGATTAATTTTCATTGGTTTTTTGTTTCTTTGAATTGGAAAAGATAAAACACCAGTAATTTACTTCTCTTTTGAAGAAGCAAATTGATGTTAATTGCCTATTTGTTATTCTTCGAGACACTTCACCTTGTGTCTTTAGTTTGTGGCTAAAATTTGACTGTCTAGTTAATTATATGTCTATAATTTTCCAGTGAAGATTTATTCTTCTTTCTTACTTTGTGTTTTGTTTTCATTTCTCTTCTTTCCATTTGCCCAGCTATTCAGCATTCCCCTCGGGTGCAATTACTGAATTTTCACCTAGAGATTTGGGAGGACTGAAAATTCAAGATGTTGGAGAAGGCAGCGTGAAGATTAAGTACACACCATGGGATTCAATAACTAAGGATTTTAAGCAATGTGGACTATAGATAACTAAATGTCAGAAAATGTATTTCTGAATACTGATAATACTCATGGCAGCTCTATTGCAGGCTTTATGAAGGGAGAGTGTCTGAGGGTCCACTTCGAGGAACTTCTGTTGTTTTTAAGGTGGTATTATAATTGTTTTCCTTATCTTGTCAAAGCAAACCTTTACACAAAATGTTGTATTGAGCATATAAACTTCAAATAATAAAGGTTTATCCTGGGAAGCGAGCTGGTGGAGTTGAGGCTGACATGATGGCTGCAAATGAGTTGAATGCACACATGTTTTTTCAAGTAATGTGAAAGGATATGCATATAACTCTTCAGATGATTTAGTTATTTTATATTATAGGCATATAAATATTCTAATTTTTGTTGAATACATTTGTCCTTCCAGAGCAGTTCAGAACGTATCAGTCAGCATCTTTCGATACTTGTAGGTGGGTTTGAAACAAAAACTGGGGAGCAGGTCTGTCATGTGAAACTATAATAAGTTCTTTCAATTTGAATATCTTGGCTTTGAATTTGTTACTTATATATAAGACACCTATTTGGTCTAGTGGCTTGCTTTTCGTGATGATGGGAAATATAGTGCGGCAGACTATGCAAAAGTTGCAAGTGAAAGAGTATCAAAAGACTGCACTTTAGGAGAACTGTCCTCATGGAATCGCTTTGAACAAGAACAAACAATAAAAAGAAGGAGATATTTTATTATAAAGCTTCTCCAGGGTGCTATGACAGGTCTAGCTTACATGCATGACCGTGACAGATTGCACCAGAGTCTAGGACCATCTTCTGTGGTTCTGAAGTATGCAATTAGTGAGCAATTAATTTGGTTCTAGATCATCCATTTATTGTACTTTATTCTTACTTCACAATTATTGTGTTTGTGACATGATGGCAGCACAATTTCTGAAAGAGAGGCTCGTTATTTGATTCCAAGACTTCGGGATCTAGCCTTTTCTGTTGATATCAGGTAAGTTGATAGTTTGACCTATTACCACAGACTGTTCAACTATGGACGTTTATGCATATGACATCATTTTATTGTATTTTATTTTATTTTTTGTGTGGATATGTATTATCCTTCTGTTAACATTGAATTTCTTTTCTGTATTCCCTACATTGCTCAATTTGCACAGGACAGTGTGACACAGCAAGGTGTGTTGTTAAAATTGGTATTTTATTTGGAATACATTAACATTCTGCATATTCATCTCTAATATCCTGGTGTGTAACACCAATGTGTTATATTGTGGTGTTAATGAGAATTATTAGCTATACTGTATATTAATTCTTTTTTTTTTTGGGGGCACTTTCTCCAATCTTTGGTTGTGTGATTGGTGTAAAAGTGTAAGTGTACCTTGCATATTTTGTGAATACTAAGTAGTTTGGCTCTAGGAAGTGCCTTACATTGCTTATCTTGAACCTCAAAACATAGAGGGGACAGAGAGAGAAAATTAAGGAGAGATAAAGAAGGTAAGTGAGAGAGGAAGTGATATCTTATATGCCAGAATCTCAGGCTAAAATTATGGGGGCTGAGATCATGGGATTTTTTAAAGACTTGAGAAGAATATTCAAGGGAGTTTGAAATTTTAGGAATTTAGATGGCAATCTGTTTATCAAGTAGGATACAGTTAGAACAGCTTCCCCGCAGAAATTTATAGGAACATGTGATGTGAACATAAGAGCATGAGCCATGTCTAATAAATGGCAATTTTTCTGCTTGGCAAAGGCATTTTGTTGGGGTATTTGAATGCAGGAACTTTGCCTGAAAATCCCTTTCTTTTTAAGGAAATCACCAAGGATGTAGTTTAAATACTGTCTTCCATTATCAGTCTGAATGATTTGAATCGATGTCGGGAACTGATTTATCATTTGACGGAATTGTTGAAAAACAGTGGGATCTTGTGATTTTCTTTTTAATAAAGGCTATTTGTTCTTGATGGTCTTCAATAAAGGCTATAAATGATTTACCGCCAGATGTGCTATTTGTCCATGAAGGACCCCTGATGTCACTGAATGAGAACAAAGGGCCTAGAAGGTTTGTATATTTTACTAGGAAAAGGGTTGCTAGTATTTTTTAGGCAAAATACAATTCTCACATCTAATGGAATTGAATTGATGTTTTTATTGATAAACATGGAGGGAAACAAATTTTTAAATTAAGGTAAACTAGGATTGAGGCCCATCACCTAAGCCTGGCCTGAGCAACAAACAGGTATAGTTTCAAGCATGAGCATACTCACTCTCTGAGGAAAACTTTTATTTCATATGAATTTTATTCTCTGTGGACAATGATACAGCTGTACATCAGAATTTTCCATTAATATACTCGTATAATCGTTTAGGGTTGATGGAAAGAGTGATTGAACGTAGGTTAAGAATCGAGACGAGTATTTCTGAAAATCAATTTGGATTCATGCCAGGACGGTCTACAATGGAAGCTATATATCTTCTAAGGGGGTTGATGGAAAGGTATCGGAGTAAACAAAGAGACCTTCATATAGCATTTATTGACTTGGAAAAAGCCTATGATCGAGTACCAAGAGAGGTACTGTGGAAAGCCTTGGAACAGAAAGGTGTACGGGTTGCGTATATTAGAGCCATAAAGGATATGTACGAGGGGGCTACGACTAGTGTGAGAACGTCTGGAGGGGAAACTAGAGACTTTCCTATTAAAATTGGCCTACATCAGGGATCATCCTTAAGCCCTTATTTGTTTGACTTGGTTTTAGATGTTCTGACGAAACACATCCAAGAAGAAATCCCTAAGTGCATGTTTTTTGCAGATGACGTTGTTCTCATAGCAGAGACAAGGGAAGAGATTAATTCTAAACTTGAGTTATGGAGAGCTACTTTAGAATCGAAGGGTTTTCGTCTGAGCAGGAGTAAGACCGAATATATGCATTGTAAGTTTAACAAGCGACAAGCTAGGAACGAGCTGGAGGTTAAGCTTGGTGATCAGGTCGTATCACAAGTGTCAAAGTTTAGGTATTTGGGATCAATTATACAAGATGACGGCGAAGTTATTAGAGATGTGGAACATAGGATACAAGCTGGGTGGTTGAAGTGGAGAATGGCATCAGGGGTTATTTGTGATCGGAAAGTACCTGATAAACTCAAAGGAAAGTTTTATCGTACTGCTGTAAGACCAGCGATTTTATATGGGAGTGAATGTTGGGCAATGAAAGGACAACAAGAACATAAAATTGGAGTGGCGGAGATGAGGATGTTGCGTTGGATGTGTGGTCATACAAGAAAAGATAGGATCCGTAATGATCATTTACGAGGTAGAGTTGGGGTGGCACCTATTGAGGAAAAAATGGTTGAAAACCGTTTAAGATGGTTTGGGCATGTGCAAAGAAGATCGTTGGAAGCGCCAGTTAGGAGAGTTGAGCAGATGGTTTGGAGCCCTATAAAAAAAGGTCGAGGAAGACCAAAAAAGACACTTAGAGAAATTATTGAACGAGACCTTTTAGTAAATGAGATATCTAAAGAGTTGGTCATTGATAGAGCTCAATGGCGTCGTGCGATCCATGTAGCCGACCCCACTTAGTGGGATAAGGCTTTGTTGTTGTTGTTGTTGTATACTCGTATAATCGTTTGTTACTTCGAGTATTCTTCATGATCACTCTTTGACTAGTCAACCAAATCTTGTTTATAACTGTGAACACACTGATCAATTGAGTCTTGATTCTCATTTATAGCAATCAACATAAGGCTACATTTTTTCTTAAATTCAGGTACTCAGAGCCAGAAGAAGATCCTAGATCATTAGCAGATGGACTCTGGAGACGAGCATCAGCTGCTGGTGCTTCCACACGTTTGGAGAAAAGAGCTTTTGGAATAGCTGATGATATGTAAGTTATCAGAACTTGGCTAGAGATAAAAGTTCATTTTGGCATTATTTCCAGTTATTTGTTTTTTAATTTCTGATGCAGATATGAAGCAGGTCTTCTCTTTGCATATTTGGCTTTTGTTCCATTTTGTGAAGCTGGTATAATGGATAGCATTTCCTTGCAAGTAAGTTGTGATGCAAATATGGCTCATTCTTTTGCTAAGCACTGAAAATCTTTTCTCACAAGATATTATCCATAGTACGCTAAAATTTTTCTTAGCCATGAAATTCAGAGGCTTCTGGAGAACACTTTTCAACTTGACATTGGAGCAACACGAGAGTAAGATACCATTTAGTTCATATTTGTGGTACAAAAGATGCAAGATACAAGATAATTGATATTTTTTTAATCTAATTGTGCTGTTGGTTGAGGTATCTTATTAATTTGTATGTATCTGACGGTTTTTGGTCACTTTGGTTCTTCAATTGCATATCTAAACAATTTTTAGGGGAACAAAAGAATAAGTGAAGTTGTAGGTGGTTTCTAGAATTTCTGACCTTTTATTTATTTATTTATTTTTAAAAATAATTGCAATTAATGAATAGTTATTTAGAGTAATAATGTTGATTGGTAGTAATGTAAATTTTAAAATTACTTTTTTATTTAAAATATTTAAAATAAATGATAAAACTAAAAATATAAATTCACTTGAGATGTAGCATTTTAAACTAGTGTGTTCATATCTAATGGTTTAACTTATAAATAATAATGCTGTGTTTTTTTTTGGGGGCTATTTTTAATTGTTTATTACTATTTTTATGGAAAAAAATTAAAAAGAAACTCTATTCCAGACTAGATATTTGACCTCCTTCTTTCATGCGTCTTGATGTTCATGCACAGTTATTAGAATCTCGACTGGAAATCTAAAACTTCCTTACTTGTTTTGAGAAACATAACTCTGCGGAAAAGCTATAGCATTATGTTGTAGCAAAATACACCACGAACTAACAAACCAAACATGCTTCCATGAACATTTCCTTTCTCTGCCCAAAACACTAACACCAAATTGTAAGGAAATGCCTCTAAAGCATCAGGACAAATCCAATGCTCCTAAGAACTGTTAAACACATTATTCCAAATCTTTCAAGCAATTTTGCAATAAGAAAATGATGCATGCTATTTTTTGAGCTTCAAAAACTCTAGAAAAATATTGGGATACAAAGCATTGCAGGGCCTGCTCATATGCAATGGAACAGTTGTGCTAGTATTTCGGAACTACAATTGAGATGATAGCCTTAACCTTCTTAAATTAGCTGTTAAAAACTTGATTTTGACTAGTTAAATTTCAAATGAGGTGTTGAAGATAAGGTTTTCATGTGAAAGTTTGAGGAAAATCAAAGATCACAGGCCTCATATTGGGGTAACAGAAAAATAAAACGAGTTGAGAAGGCCAATCAAAGAGACAAAGTCTAAGACTGCTCTATGTTCAAGGTTCCTGAAGAAATGATAACTCCAAAAAGATAAGATATCATCTACAAGATCCATCGCAACCCCCTCCCCAAAAAATAAAAAAGATAAAAAAAAAATTTCTATACTAATTATGTAATAGGAATGCTTCAAAATTCTCTTTAAAAGACTTTTAGGAAATTTATCAACTAACACTGGGGTTTTTGATTCACAGGTATCTATATATAGAAAGGATAATTTCTGAACATCATCATAGTCTTGAATTTCAGATGGGTAACCATGGTGGTCTGATTTTGCTTATGACTAGCTTTAGTAATCCTAGATGATTAGGAGTCATTTTGTCCATGGGAGATGTAGTCACGGGTTTATAAGTAAAAAAGATCAACTATTTAGGTTTATGCATTACATGGACATGGGTACCTGGAAAGAGTTATTTTTTAGACTCATGAATTTGTGTATCTTCATCAAATTAATCAATCTATGGGTGGACATTACATATCCTTTGGAATCAGAATTCACACCAGGGACTTCAAGCTGCAGTATTCTCTATATGGCAAGGGTGCCTGCAACTTTTGGCATAGCAGTGTCTTATAGAAAACTCGTACAATTGGATTAGGAATCTCAAAGTGGTCAGGTACATGTAGATTTGTGTGATATGCCAATCAAAAGAGGAATTTTCTTTCAGTTTTCTGGTATGGTTTTGAGAGGAATTTCCCAGCTAAATTGTTTGCCGGTTAAATTGCATAATCATTTGCTGTTAGAGTTTAGAAGACAGGCACAATATGCTGTATTGATGAGATTGGAATATTATCTCCTTAGTTGGTCTTCTTAGAGATTAATCTATTTGTCAAAGAGCTGGACACAGCATGAATAGGTTTATTTTAATTTTTCTTGGGCTGGCTGTCCTCTCAAAACTCAGGCTACAGTAGTAGCATTTACATTAAAAAAATAAAAAAATAAAAAAAAACTCTGACATTTTCTGACATCACAGGAGTCTTAAGTGACCAACAATTTTATCACTAGAGAAAGAGGCGAGTGCTATATCCCTCCTCACACTTTCACTTCAAGCTTGCAATTAAGGTAGAAGCTCTAAATTAGGATGTGGCTGGTAGTTGGCAAAGACGAAAAATCGAAGGAATGAATGAGGAAGGAATTGAAATCAGTAATTCATGGTTCCATCAAGCATGTTTGGGTACATTTTATGAAAGTAATTTGTGAGGAACCATTTATGAAGGAAAACTTTAATGCGTAGCAGCCATAGTATTAATTTGCCATGCTAAAATGCATTCTAAAATTCTAAATTGTAACCTTTTGAATTGCCTATATTCTTTATTAACTTATTGACAGATCTTTTCTTACGAGGTATAAGATAGAAATTACAAATTAATTTATATTGGTCATACCCAAATGAAACTGTAAAAGAATATTTGGTTTGATCATTTTCTATCTTCATTTTTACTAAAAATAAAAAATAGACTTGAAAATGTGTTTATTTAATTTTAATGAAAATATTTTCTTAAAATAAGCTCAAATCTGAAAAACACCAAAAATATGTTTTTAGTATTTAAAAAATATATTTCAAAAAATAAAGACCAAAAATAAAAATAAAAAATATTTTCACAAATTAAAGAGACCTTCACATCTCCATTTTGCATCTTGGTTCCTCAAGTCATTAGTTTGTTGCTTTTCTCTCACCTTGTTTACCTTTTCTTTTGGCAGGTACTGTTTAGCGGATAATCGATTAGAAAATGCTGTCAAATTCCTGGATCTGGGTAATGGTGCTGGTTGGGAGTTACTTCAGGTATATTGCTCAAAACCAATGATTTCTGTTGACATTTTTTAGGGCCCTATTGAGGGTGGCTTACTTACAAGCCATTTGACCAAAATACCATGAAGGATGATATTTATCTTTTAATTAAAATATAACTTATTAAAACTGTACAACAACAACAACAACAATAACAAAGCCTTATTTTACTAGGTGGGGTACTTATTAAAACTGTATTTCTTAAAAATTTTTTTTAGTTCAATGTTATTTATTTCGGTTAAAAACAATAGACTTAATTCATTTTAAAATTCTATTACGTTTTCAATTGTGCATATGTTGATTAAATAAATACTTAATACACATTATTGTTGAAATTAAATATTATCATTTATTTTATTTGGTTAGATTTTTTTTTTCTGTGGATTCTTTTTGCAAATATGTTATTTGTTTTAATATTTATTTATTTATTTTATTATATGACTTTACTGTATACCAAGAGTAAATACTTGTATTAAAAGTTCAAACTATTGTTTCTCTCTGTTTCCAGGCAATGCTTAATCCTGATTTCCGGAAACGACCAATTGCAGAAGCTGTTCTGAATCACCGGTTCATCACTGGTGCGGTTTTGTGATTTTGAAGATCAGAGTAAAAATGGGTGATTGAGTATATATGATAGCGCATGGATTGTCATTTGTTTTCCCTGTAAATTCACATCCTTCGGATGGAAAAAAAAAAAAAATATATATATATATATATATTTTTTTTTTTTGAGCTTATATTGCTTTCTGACAAGTAGCAATGTTTCTGTAACATCCAAACATTAGCTTTCTCTACATTTATAAATGAGTTAAGATTTGTAATACCCCATTACCACGATATTCTGTTTCTATTTCATGCCTACCATAACTAATTACTTGCTCTTTCCATTTACATATCCTCCTCATTTGATTTTTGGCCGATTATCTACTTAGCTTTGCTAATTTATATAAGAATCAAACCTTGAGGGATAGCTCTGTTGGTCAGGTCTTGGGTCTGTTCTCCAAAGGTTACTAGTATATATATATAAATATATATAAGACAATCATCCGTTAAGGTAATAAACTCAATGCCAATACAAACAAGCCCCTAGAAGCCATCTGAAATAGGATCTCTCTTATTCCTGTACAGAATTGGAGGGTCTGTTCCATTTGGTCTAGGATAAAACTTCTATTTTTTTAAAATGATTTTTCTAAAAGAAAGGAGAAGAAAAGGAACAATAATCTTGCATTATCGATCTTCAGGATCCAAGAACAAGATTCAGTAGCCGTCTAGCTCCTCTCACTCACTAAAATATTAGTTTTACCTTCTCCTTTATGTGAGAGTATTACATTTAAGTACCCAAGAGAGAGAAGAGAATGAGAGGGCTTTGGCCATTTTTAAGTAGAGAAAGAGAGCAAATGAAGAGAAAGGAAGGTACTTGCATGAAGCTATTTATAGTATTGTCAAAATAGATCAAAATTTCATGGGCCAGTTTTTTTTTATAAAAATAATTTATAAAATTATATTTAGTATATAAATAATAAAATAATCACACTTTATCACTTTTTATATTTTATAATATTATATTCAATAATTATAATAAATTTGGATATAAAAACATTTGTAATTTTTTAAAAGTAAATATAAAATTTTCAAATTTAAATATAATGTAATTGATTTAAAAAGCAAATATAAAAATTAATGTTATTGATTATTTAAAAACATTAAAGAAGTAATGTTTTAAATGTATAAATTGTATTTTAATAAAAAAATATTATAATATTATATTATTTAAATTAAAAAAATTTTGGCCTGCAGGTTGGCCCATTAGCCCACAAGCCAAGCAATGTGTATGTTTAGACATTAGATTTTATGCTTATTGAAAAATAAGTCAGCCTGTACCCAATCCGTTTTTGACACTATTAGATCTCCTGCTTAGGCAAGTGAAGAGTTGTAGAAAATTTCATGGCTAAACTTTTGATATAAATTGTGTCCTAAGAATATGATTTTATTGTAAAAGATTTCAAGAGGAATAAACGATGAATGAAGCTACTTCGAGGTAATTTCCTTGATTAACTAGTTACGTAAGCTAAGGGAAAAGTTGTTGCAGTTGTTATTAGTAATATGTTGAGATAATTCTTAGACTTTGGGATATTGATTGTATTGTAGGGTTAAAGAAAATTCTATTGGAACTTTGATGACTGTCCTAAAAGAGGTAAAGAGATGAAGGAAAAGGGAAAACCAAGTCTTGAACAAGTGCTTAATAGATAACCAGACACTTCTTGGGAGTGTGCGGCAAATTATAAAATGGGATCACATTTATATATTAAAGACATTATTTTTGTACCACAGGTGTTAGCCAAATACGTGGCAGCAATTATCTCACAGTAAAGGCTTAGGTGAGCAGCTAAGTTATAGTTGAACTACGATGCTTAGGTGTATGATTTATTGTAGGTTAAGAAAATAGAGTTGCACTCTAATTAACCGTTATAACTTTTGACCTAATGATAAATACTTAATCCTAACAATAAGTACTCTTCAAAAGGGGAAAAACATGCTATTCAAGATGCTAGTACACTTATGAGTGTAAGTTAACACAACATAGATGCTCAGATAAGAGTGTTAGGATCATATTCATGGCGAGTTTAGTGCATGCTTTGCATGATTTTTCTAGTTACAAGGCAATAGCAAGTTGTTTACGTTCCTTGCTTTATGAAAATGGAAGTACTCACACTTGTATACTTTTGTCTTATGAATGAGCTATCTACTGAGATATCTGTATCTCACAGTTTTGTTTGAACTAAACAACTTGTAGGAAAGCTAAGAGGAAGAAGAGAAATGAAATCAAACTTAGAACAGGATTATGCTAAGTGCTTGGATATATCTTTTCGGTATGTAAGTATAATATGAATATATGATTAGTGTGTGGATATACGTAATTCATCATTTTGGGTATTGTTAAGAATAATATGCCATAAAGCAACTAGATTTGTGATTACTGGGAAAAAAATTGCAAATGTGTGCAATGGTATAAATTTACAGCTGAGAATTTTATAATATATTCAGAAGTTAGGCTTTATTTGACAAAAATAGCTGATAAACTAGTTGAAAGTTTAAAAGTTAGTTTTTAGCTTAAAGCTTAAAGTTATTAAGCTAACTTATTGAATTAGAAGTATTTGATAAAAGTAAATATTGAATTAGTTGATAGATGTAAAATGACATAAAAGGACATACTTGTATGATATTTTGTAATTATAAAATAATACAAAATAAACATATTATTTTTTAATTAATTTAATTTAAGTTATTATATATAATTAATTAAATATATATACATTTTATTATATATATATATATATAATATAAGAAGAGAATCGAAGTAGTGAGGACGTGGATAATGATGACAAATGACAAAAAAGACGATCGACGGGTGGACATGAAAGTGAAAATGATTGAAAGAAAGGATGTATATGACATATAAAATAATAAAAATAAAACAGCAGAAAAATAAAAAAGTCATAAGTTACATCATGTTAAATGAAGGAGATTGCTTAAACCATTTAGACCAAATCTTACAACTTGAAGATGAATTTTTATATATAATATAACAAATGTAAATCATGTTGCTATTGTATAAAATGATTTTATAATACTATATAATATTAAAGATAATAATATATTTGAAATTTATTTGGATATAACTTTTTTATAAACTATTTATATGTGTTAAGATATTGAAAAGATAAATAATCTTAATCATTTAGTAATCAGATTTAGAAATAATATTTTAATAATCAGATGTGTATTCAGATTCAAATATCTAGATTAGTTTAATTTATAAAAATTAATCAAATTGATTTGATATTTTTTTTTTCATTAATTAGATTGGATAAGTGGCCTACAATGATTAAATCGATATAATCTAAACTAATAAATATCTTACTATTTGCTTTGTTTGATGGGAATGAATTATAATTATTTATATAAAAGCTATAAAAAAAAAGTAGTGGCCGTGAACGTGGGTACAAAGTAAAAATACTGGCTAAAATCAAACAAGAGAAGAATAATTGCTTCCCATAACTACGAAGAAACAGAGAGAAAGAGAGAGAGGGAGAGAGAGAGAGAAGAAAAACAGACGAAGACGAGCGATTTGGTTTGATAAAGATTCGTTCTCTGGATGAAGCGCATTTCTGCTACAATAAGGTTCAAGGTATAGTCTTTCTGCAATCATGCCATTGCTTGCGATTCTCTGATTTTGTTCAATTTACCGAATTATCTTGACAATCTGAAATTTTGTTCATCATTTATGTTATTGGATCCGTGTCGATTGGTTTTTTCTTCTTCTCTGTGAACCTTTGTTCGTTCGTTTGTTTTAATTTCTAAGTTTATTTTGCCCCAGGCCTTCTATCGAATTTTGGATAAATTTATTCAGTCTTCTTATTTGTTTTTTCCTCGAAATTGTTTTGCTCTTTAATATATTAATCTTCTCAGCCATCAATTGTTGTTGTGGTATTTATAATTTATATATCTATGAAGATTTCAGATTGCGGGTTGTTTGGAATTTTTCGGTTAACTTCTTTGACGTTTATGGTTTTGTCTGTGTTTTCGGTATTTCTGTGAGATCGAGTGAAATTTATCAATGTCGGAGTGCCAGCGCTTTACTCGTTGCCTTATTTCTAATAGCAGAGATTAGTTCTCGTTATAGATATTTTCCCCAAAATTGGGTGCCTCACATATGCTTTTTTTTTTTTTTTTTCCTCTCACAAATTTTTACCTTTAATTTAGTCATACATTGATATATTATTAATTCAATTCTTTATAGATTTTCACTCTCAATATATTTTCTCACAAATTGATATATTATTAATTTAGTCTTTCACATATTTATATTTTTAATTTTGTCCCTCATAGATTAATATATTATCAATTTAATCCCTCACTTATTTTTATTCTCAGTTTAATCCCTCACAAATTGATATATTATTAATTTAGTCTTTTTTTATTGGCCATAACTTTTGATGGTTACAACTTTTGATGAAGGGACTAAATTGATAATATATAAATTTATGAGGAACTAAATTAAAGATACAATATTTGAGGGATTAAATTAATATATTAATTTGTGAGGAAACATATTGATAGTGAAAATCTATGATGAACTGAATTAATAACATATCAATCTATAAAGTACTAAATCGAAAATACAAATTTATGAGAGACTAACTTAAGAAAGAAGACATACGTGAGAGATCAAAATAATGTTTTGATCAAATGAAAGCATCAAAATGGGAACATCCGTTAAGTTAATCTATGACTTGAGCAGTTTTTACCTCATATTTTTGGCCTTTTCTTCACTAGGAAAGCTGGAATATATTGTCTGTGTATGTTATCATGGAATTTTTGGCCTTCTTTTTGTTTTGGGGCTGAAAAGAGGAATTCAATAAAAGCAAGAGTTCAAGGAAAGGAAAGGTACAAGTTCATTGTAGGAGGAATTCAATAAAAGCAAGAGTACAAGGAAAGGAAAGGTACAAGTTCATTGTAGGATCCTTGTCTTGGATAAAATCTTGAAGGTGATGGGGAGGGATATCATTGGCGTTTGGATCTTCTCTAATTAGTTGGAGAGTTTAACTCTTTTTAGCTACAGTTTTATAACTTTTAGTCACGATTATAACTATAGTTAAAAAATAGTCACAGTTAAAACTGTAGTTAAATGTCACAAAATTATTGTTAAAAAGAGCTAGACTCTCCAATTAGTTGGAGCAGATTCAGATCTATATCATTGTGGATAGTGAGAGGCAAACAATTTCTTCTTCCATCTTTGGCTAGTATATCTGCACAAGAGTTTTGTTGTCCGGTTACATGAGAGAACTTTAGCTCTTTCAAGTGCATAATAAGGCGAGTGGTCCATTACTCAAATGTCTTCATTCTATCATTTTTTTTCCTATTAGAATATAAAACAATGAATTGGGAATTGATAGCTTCTGGAGACTTTTTAATGGCGGGAAATTTTATAGGGAGATCGATCTCTCCAGTTGACTTCCATTCTTCCATTTTTTTTTTGGGATGCATGCTTAAAAAAAAATTGATCAGCATACAAATCATGTGTGTTGATGACAGAAGAGGTTGATTTTCTTGGAAGTTGACCTCTATGCAGCAAAACCCTTTAATGGCTCTGCTGTCAGTATCGGTGGTCAAATGGCATTCCTTTTAGGCACAAGAAGGGTATGGAGCAGCACAAGTACTCATGCTGTCCATTATGAATCTTTTAACCTATAACTCCTCATAAACACTGTATTTCGTTTGGGCTTATTTTCAAATTTGAAGATAGGGTAAAATTCAAGAAAGAAAGAGAAAAAAGGAGAGGAAAAATAATAGAATTCAAAATACAATAACTAAAAGAAATTCTCTAAATTTCCAAAAATATGGTAAATAAATAGTTAAAATTAAAATTTAAAAGTCAAATTAAATCTAAAAAAGATTCATAAATATGAACTAAAATATAAAAAAAATTTCAAATTTAAAGTTCAAGACAAGATATAAATAGTAAAATAAAATTAGGAATAAAAGTTTGGGAAGAGAAATTAGAATTTTTTTTTTGAGAAATTAGAAAAATCAAAAGGAAAAAATAAAATTAAAAAAAATCATAAAACCCTATCAGAATAACCCAACCCGGTTTAGAACAGAATAATCCCATAACCAAAATTCTCACAGTTGAAAACCTTTCATACTCCTCATCCAAACGCGCCTCTTGGAGAGCCTAAGCACGATTCGTCTATGCCTGAAGCCAACACTCCCTTTCAGCCCAACCAGCTCTTAATTCAGCCCAGAACCCATTGTGATCCAACCCAAAAACCGTGGTCCAGGCTCTGAATCTGTAACCCAAGTCCGACCCCCATTGACCCGCTTTTGCCTCTTTCCTCTGAAATCTGAATCATTCTCAAGTCTCAACACTCTAGCCGCAGAACCATCAAGACCCCCCTCAAGAGTCAAGCCCAAGCAGAGCGAACCCACCGCGATCCACCCATCGAACCCAGGTCTTCCCTCGAACCACCACACGAGCGAGCCATGGCGCCCTAGCGTCCCGTGAACCGCAGCTGAGCTCTTCACGCCTAAACTCTCCAAATCCGTGCCTTGGTCTTGTTGTCTCTCTCTCGTCTATATATATCCCGCATTGCGTTGTGCTAGGGTTCGGCCTCTTGCTTACCAAGTTCTAGAAAGTCAGTGACTGTGAGAGCGAGAGAGAGACCGTGAGAAGAGTGAGAGATCGCAAGGGAAGTAACCGTGATCGGAGGCTTCCTACACGCTACACCGACGGTGAGTTTTCTTTCTCTTCCTTACGATCATCATCATAAGCTCATTTGTTTGCCTCTGCTCTTGGTCGTTTGTAATTTATCCTTTTTAGAGTTGTATAAGATTCTAGGCCAGCTAGGTGTTTCTGGCGTTTGTGTGGTAACGAACCGAATTGGGTTGGTCTTTGGAATTAATCTTTGTTTTTTTGGCTCCGTTTGTGTTAATTGCTTATAGTCTTGTGGGTTCTATTTGAGAAAGTGGGGATTGATTTGGTCTCTATTCTTAGCCTTTGGAACTGGTTATGGCTCTGTCTTAAGGCTTGCAAATCGATCTTGGTTCTGTCTTAGTGTTGCTGCTAAATTCTTGAGCCTAATTTGTGATTTGGATCTACTTTTGTTCTTAATGCAGGGTTTGGATTTAGCCATCCGGTTTTGTTTTAACTTCAGAAAGTTGAGATCTGATTGCAGTACCTTTTCTTTTTCATAGTTGCAATTCTGATCACTTGATTTTTGGTTGGCCTGTTGTTTGTTTTGTTCATCTCTTTGATCTCAAAAATTAAGATTTAACTTCAATGTCATATCTCTGCTCTGAGTGTGTGCTTATGTTTATTGTGTGCTCTGGGTTTGTTTGCTGAATGATGTGTTATTATAGGATTGTCCTTCTATCCCCACATCCCGAAATTCTAAAGTTCTGGGAGTGTAGGGTGGCTTTGGGGACTAAAGCAATTGGTTCTATCCCAATTCTTCCAGTGATTACTGGCTTCTCTTCTCTGGATGCTTGTTTAATGTTGTATGGATTGCTGTAAGCACATTTTTAAAAGGGAATTTGCAATATCCTATTACATATTTTGGTAGACTGGATGCTTTGTTCTGACTTTGGATGCATTCTTTTCCGTTCTCTTTTTCTTTTTCTTCCTAATTGCGTGTCATTTCAAATGCTGGATCCAATAACTTTGATTGTGGAATTTGAACCTGATATGTCAGACCATAGAGAGTTGTAGTATACAAACCTTGATTCTGTTTTTGCATTGTTGTAACATTGATTTTGAGGCATGCTTTGCATCCAAGTAGGTTTTTGTCCCTTGCTTCTTTAACTTCAATCCCTTTCTTTTGCCATCCACCGTCCAATTTTTCAGTTTCTGTCTAGAGGTGACAGCAATTTTTTTTTTGGGTGAGGAGGGACATATCTTAAAAAAAAAAATTGAATAATAGTTAGGCGAGTTCAGTGATTAGTTTATGTTACATCCTTGTATAATTCTTTGGTTGTTTTTTGTATAATATGTATTGTTATATTATTGCCCTGCGTATTAACTTTTGGTTTGTGGTGGAATGAGCATCATGTGAATAAGAGCTAGAAAAGCAAGCCGTGGATGTGGACAGAGACATGATGGGGATTAAATCCAGATCCATCACATTAGACCATGGTTATCAAATCGAGATTCGAATTGTGAATCGAAAGACCTATTTTTCAAATCGTGAATCGAATCTTATTATGAATCGTAAGATACAAGATCAATAAAAATATAATATTTTTAAATAAATAAGTAACATAAACAAAAAAAAACCAATAAACTGATATATCACATGTAAACTTCAAAATAATCCAAAATTTAAGTCATATCAAAAAAACATCAAAGGCAACAAGAATAGAAAAGATAATAGAAAAGTATCAGTGTGTGCCTGTGTGGGGGCCACCAAAGGGGACCAAATAGAAAAAATAATAGAAAAGTATCAGAGTCTATGTGCGAGGCAACACACGCACAACAAAGGAGGCAATGCACGCACATTGGAGGAGCCGCAGTGGGGACCAAAATAGCAATGACCTAGGTGTTTTCTCTTGCGTTTCTTCCTTGTGTTATTGGGAGGGATGATATTCGGTAGGCTCTGTTCAATTTAAGAAGGAAAAAATTTACAAACACTGTGTTCTGAGCAACCGGGTCACGCAACATGGAAGATGACCTAGAAGATGAACCGAAAACTATTGAAAGAACTGTATCGTGCGATTCCTTATCAACCGGGATTCATATGATTCAGGGACCAGATTCGAGATTCTGTGTGCGATTCTAGTTCAAAACAGATACACCATGTGATTTGTATCGTTGAGGTCAGATTTGGTGTCGAATCGGGATATGACTCGTGGGATACATGGGATAATAACCATGCATCAGACTTGAATTTGGCAAAAATAGGCATTTTTTTTTCCCTTAAGCTTAGAATAGATTTTAATTTCAGTCTAACTGTTTATTGTTTCAATTAAGTCTGAACATTTTCTAAAGTCATGTATGTTGTCCCCCTAAACCATCATAGACTTACAAGATATGATGATTAGAATACTATGTGGAAATTTAATAAGTCTTACCGTTCTGAGGAGCTCTGAGGATGATAAAGTGAATGAAACAAAGAATAAAATTACACTGTTTTGAATTTAAGCTTAAGCTCCTTTTGATTGTGAAAAGCAATTCTGCTACCAATGACGGAAACATATGATCCATTAGCAGGTGTGACATTTGGTAGGACATAAGAAGGTTGAAAAGAGGATAGAATACCTATACTCCCAGTTATTTGATCGGTTGCACCTAGGTCAATGACTCAACTGTGAGAAGATGTGAAACAAGCAATTGGATTACTTGACTGGACAAGAGTTGCTGTTAATTAGGAGCCTAAGGCTTGTGGACAAGAGTTGCAGTTGAGAATGCCTGCCATTGTGTGAGCTTGGTTGTTTTCAAGTTTTAACACAATGCTGTGTTGTAAGGGCCTTATGGATCATTCAAGGGGCTTAGGGTTGCCTTTTCTTATTTGTTGTTAATAAAGAGTTGAGCTTAGTTTTTATGTTAGTGTTGTGTAAGATGAGGTAGTCATGTATCTACATCTTTTCAGTTATGAAGCGTGTCTTTGTTTCATGGGTTTATGTTAATGGTTTCTTTTTTTGGGGTCAATCTACTTGTTTCACTTGCTGAGGTAGTGGAGAGCTTTAATGAGGTTATGCTCATTTTCCCCCCATATTATGTGCTTTCTGTAATGTTTTAGGAAGATTCTTGTTTTCCTTTTTCATGGCTTTCTTTCTCCTTCAAGTTTGTCTTTTGTCTGAAGAATGTAATCCAGATAAACCCCACACACAAAAAGAAAAGAATTTTCCCACCTGATTTGAGTTACATTTGGAAGTATATAGCTCTTCTCTGTATTTGTTCTATTATTCATTTAAACAAATTCTGAAACTGCTGTTTAATCTGCAGTAATAGCTAGTATTCAATGGGCTTTCACACTGTTATAGCGTAGATGGAAGGAATTGTGCGAATTTTTCCAGAATGTCAGATATTTGCTGGGGATTGACTGAAAAATACTCAATGGTTAGCGCAAAATTGTCTAATTGTCCAAAAATATGCTACAGACCTATTCGACCTTCTGACCTCGACGTTTTAGAGCGTATCCATGGCAAACTATTTCCTATTAGGTATGGTTTCCCATGATACTGTTTTGTTGTCATTGAGTTCTTCACTTTGTGTCACTACAGATTTTGCCAATTTTTCAGGTACGAATCTGCTTTTTTCCAAGATGTGGTAAATGGACATGACATTGTGTCATGGGGAGCTGTTAACCGTAGTCTACCTGATGGCCAAAGTGATGAAATTATTGGATTTGTAACGGCAAGAGTCGTTCTTGCAAAAGAAAGTGAGGTTGGTCCCTTCAGGTTCAAGTTTGTGTCTTTTGTCTAATCATTTGACACATACTTAGAAAAGTTACTAGTGCACCACTGCTAGTGGTTGTGCTGGAAAGAGAAGCTGTACGTAACCTGTAGATAACTGTTTAATCTGGTATAAAAATTTAGTTAAAGAGAAATTTGTATAAACTGTATAATAGAGTAAGCCTGCTTTGAAGTACAAAGTTTGAATTTGAGACCTCAGTCTTTTCCTTACATATATATATATATATATATATATTTTATCCATTCTCTTGTAGATAGTGGACATGCTTGGGTATGAATCATCCAAGGTAGATCAAACTTTAGTCTACATTCTGACACTGGGAGTAGAAGAAGCTTATAGGAATCTTGGAATTGGTAAGAATTCATCTCATTTAGATATGGTCTGTATTTTCCATCATACAAGAGTTAGTCTAATTTGTGCCTGATCTGCAGCTTCTTCATTGATTCGGGAGGTCATAAAATATGCTTCAAGTATACCAAACTGCCGAGCTGTTTACTTGCATGTAATTTCTTACAATAATCCAGCAATCTACTTATACAAGAAAATGTCTTTCCAGTGTGTGAGAAGACTGCATGGGTTTTATTTAATCAATGGCCAACATTATGATTCATACTTATTCCTGTACTATGTAAATGGGGGACGATCTCCTTGCTCACCATTGTAAGTACAAAATACCCTTAATGCCTTGATTTGTTTTGACTGGTGTCACCTTTTATAAATGAGAAACCTATTATTTTTATAGAAGTTGTTGCTTTATGGCTTTTAGGTGGGTGATGTGTTTCTGAACATTTTGTAAAAAGTCTGCTTAGCTAGATGTTGAAAAAATTGTTATATTGGTGTACCCGATGGCCAGAAAGGAAAATGAAGGTGTCTTTTGCCACTTGACAATTATATGCGAAACTTAGAATTTGGTTTTTAAGTGTGTTTTCATAGACTCTTTTATAGTATTATTGATGAAATCACCTATAGTTAATTAGATTTTCTTTTAGTTCATCTGGGAAATGGGATCGATAATCTTAGTAATTTCTTTAAACATGTATCTTTCAACCAAATATTAATCCCTTAGAAGATAGATAGCCGTTCATTCATCAACACCCTTGAATTGTAGCTGTTCATTGTAGAAAATGATTATTGATTGATACGGAAAGTTAAAATTTAATGCAGCAATTTATTTATTTATTATTTATTTAATATTTCAGAGAGATTCTCACTGCTATAATTAGCTACATGAGGAGTGGCTTAAAGTCAGTGGCAGCAAAGCTGTACAAGAATGAAGACAAGAAGATCCCAAGGTGGGCAAAATGTAAAGAAAGTCATACTCTTGTATCATCAACAACTCACAAGAGAAACCTGGCAGTGGAGTATGGTGGATATGATTGTGTTTGAATTTAATGTGTTTCTTGTATAATCCTCAAATTCCCAATCTTGAATCCTTTGTAAAGGTCATATTGGAACCTCTAAGTTATGCTTTCTTATTGTTACTGCCATGTTTTAATAAAGTTCCGCATATTTTTTCAGAAGGTGATACTGATTTTGCAAACAATGAAACCTGTGATTCTGTTAGTTACTCTCGTGATATGCATGGGCAGACGGATTCTTTTAATTTTTGGCGGGAAATTAAGAGGCTATCTCTCCTATACAATTCAGACTGAAGGTGCATGATTTTTTTGTTTTTTTCAATTTTTTAGACAGATTTATCTTTCAGTTTAAACCGTCCATTATGAAATAGACAGTTTAGGCAAGGGAATTAAACTCAATTTCCTATAAAAAAAAAAATTGAGTGAACTCATTTTCCAACGAATTTCATTGTTAGCAATATTTTGTTTCTTCCACATATACTATGGTTTGTGGAGGTCATGGCTCCCTATGTCAAGCACGGACTTTTTATAGCTTCACGGATTTGACTGGAAATCATTGATCTGGGAATTTCAAGAAGCAATAAGTTATCTCAGTCTTGAAATGACGAAGCACCATTATTTCCCCTAAATATTTCGACTTGTGTTGTTAAGAAGATGCTTTCAAGCGGTAGATTCTTAAAACCGTACAAATCACCATTTGTAAATTTTTTTTTTTAAAAAAAAACTAAATGAATAAGAACTGTTGGGGCCAACCCAAAGAGAGATTGTCTTAGTTTTGTAAATAGAAAGGAATGATTTAGTGGCTTGACTCCCAATTAATATCCTTCCTTCTTATGCTTTCATCTTCTGTCTGAGTGTTCTAGATTCTTTAGAGAGTCTTGACTTGGGACGTTGCTCTGCTAGGGTTTGATACCTCTCGTCCTAGCATCGTTTCAGAAGCAAGGAACTCAAGTGTGGAGCCCTGCTAGGGTTAATGGAATTCATCTATTTTTTTTTTCTTAAGCTTTTTTCTCTCTCGTGGAAGATTTTCTCTTTCTTCTTTTACAAATATTTCCCTTTTCAGTGTGGAAGATTCCTTTTTCTTTGATAGAAGATTACTGCTTGCTTGAGGCTTCTGAAAATTTACAACACGCATCTCCATTCTTGTACAAAATTTCTCCAGCTTTGAAAACTTCAGCACTCAAGATTCTCCAGAGATGAGATGAAAAGATACCTCTTGGTATGTCTTTCATTCACAAGGCAACAGGTGTGTTGCCTTTCATATCCTTGAGAGGCAAATTTGCTTCAACGTCTTATGTGAGGCCTGCCACATCATCTTTATAAACAAAATTTGCCCCAATATCCTCATTTTCAATTGAAAGGTCAAATTCTCATCTGCATCTTCCTCTTTTTTTATTATTATTTTTAAATAATGGAAGCTTGATAAAGCTTGACAAAATGTTCAAGAGTACAATAGACATATGTGCCCAATGACCTTTCATGCCACATCGATGGCATATATTATCCTTACCTTTGGAAGAGTGATTTTGAGGACCTTTATTATTCTCTTTTTTATTTCCATCGAATTTAGAGTGTATTTTTACTATTAAATGTATTTTTTGTGTCTATTTTCAGAGACTTATTTTAAATAGATTCTAATACTTTTTTTGTACCTATTCTCATGAACTTATTTAAAAAAAATTATTGTGATCTATCTAAAATTTTTTAAAACAAAAAAAATATATTTAATACAAAAAATTAAAAAAACTGATGGACTGGTGGCCTTTGGATTTAAATGTTGCATTCATTTTAATGAATAGAGCAGATCTAGTGGAATAGATTTCATAACTTTTCATTAGTAACTCGTCATTTTGCTCAACTACCTGAAGGCATGAGATCAATTCAAAGTATTTTTTTTTTTAAACTTATTTCATGGTATTGTTGCTTCAACAGTACATTAGAAGTTGAAAAGTTTTTTTTTTCGCCCTCAGTGAGTCCTCATCAGTTATCTTTTCACTACATAATTTTAATTGAGACCTTATTTTAAAAACTGTCAAATTATATTCACTTACAGTCTAAAAATTTAAAACCGTAAATGTATCCAATTATAATGAGTTTTGGGAAATAATATCGTTTTTTGATGGTCATACCATTCTTTTAGATTTTTCACAATTCAAGTAGATCCTTAGCGGTAAAATATTCCACTTTTAGTCCTTCATGCAAATGATGACTTAGGAATATCATAGCTTTTGCCTTATCTTGTTTAGATGGGATCCCAAGTCGGTTGAATTCAAATTTGGTGCTCGTCTTTATGGTAATTATTTTTATTTGAATCGTCAGATTTTAAATCTAACAGTCAAGATATCAAGTAACAGTTTTAATTTTTTTTTAAAAAAATTAAAATCTGAACTATTAAATTTGAAATTTAACAATCACAGTTCAGATAACGACAAGTATTAAATCCCAAGTCAATTAGATGCCTCTCGTCTAGAACCCATGACAAATAGTTCTTGATTGATATATCTAGGGTTGTAAACTCGAGTTTGGCAAGATTAGACATGATGCAAGCTAATATAAAACATTGATACTTAATTAGGAAAAAATACATTGTATATTCATTAATAATTTTAGTAAAATAAATGATTACGAAAAGAAAAAGTTTGAATTGAAGTAATTAACCGCATATTGTATAAGGAACATAAGAGATTATAAATTTAAAGATATAAGAATATTACTAATGAGTATAGAAAGATATTGTGAAATAATATGAAAAAGATCTTTGGATTTCGAAGAAACAAAAATGTTAATTAATTTTATTTAACAAGGGTTATACCGGCTTTAAAATATGTAAATACCGTTTGAGCGAAGATAATCTATACAAGAGAATCATTAATTATAGTTCACAAACATAAAAGGAATAATATATAATTTCCTATAGATCAACATGCATTGATAGTTTGTACTTTTCACATTGAGAAATTCAACCAAGAAAATCAATGAAATTACACACACACAAGTTACAGATTTTTTTTTTAAATTGTTCAAGAAGGTGTATTATTAATCTTACTAATTTTAAACAAGTTTTAAATTCACAATCTGACTGTAACAAAAGAAAAAATCACAATCTGACTAATATTTATACATTTGGAATACGATTTATTTAAATCGTATAAAAATGAGTGTGTTTTATGAAGAATTACAAATTCAATAGATTTGATAGTAGAATGCAATCTAAAACTACATAATATTAATATGCAATCAAAAACCACATTGATAAGGCAGGGTAGAAAACATAACCTCAATCAAATAAGAAAACTTGATTTTAATCAAGAATTTCGAACGAACTCATGCTGATAACGCACGTAAAACTTAAAAGAAAATGCTAAGAAAAATTAAAAAGGAGAAGTTGAAATAAGAGGATAGAGATTCTTCACTTCAACTTGAATATCACAATCCTTGTACATGATCTCTATTTATAAGGCCCTTGTTATAGTTGTTAAGATCTCGATTTAAATATCAAGATCTGACGATCTTTCGATTCCAATTAATTTGAACGATCTCAATTCTATGTAATATCTAAATCTGTTAAGATTTTAGTAGGATCTTAATTTAAATCTTAAAATCTTACAATTTTATAATTTTATCGATCTTGTAACATTTTGAATTTGTCATTTTTTTAATTTGTTGATATGTTTCTAATTTATTAGGTCAATTGGGATAAAAAAATCATTAAACTAACTTAAGTCTTTACTAATATTATATAATTACCACTCATAATTTGTTCAATTTTTAACTTAGTTTAGTGATGATGACAATGATATATAATATTATAAGTTTTAAAGAAAAAAATGTCTATTTGATGAGAAAAAAAAGTTTTTAAATGCAATTGAAAGTGAGGGTTGTTCTTTATTTATTTATTTTTAGTAATTATATGACATTTGGGCTTATTTTATTGAAATATAATTTTTGATAGGATCTTACGATGCTTGATTCAATCATACGATTCGATCTATTTTATGACATTTTTGAGTCTGTATAAGATCTCGATTCTGACAACCATGACCCTATTGCTAATAACAATAAGTATAAGAATTTATTCCCACTAAAATCATAACTTAATTTCTACTAAAAGTTATATGATAAGTCCATGAGGGTTTTGGTAGTTGATCGTCATCCACTTTATGACTATATTTATAACAATCCTTACAAAATCTAATATGAATCGAAAGTTTTTATAAGTTCCGTAAATAAATCAAAAATTAACATATAATGTACATAGTATTTATAAGAAAATATTAACTATAAGATTGCATACTTACACTTATTCAAACTATAAAATTTTGGCACGAAAAAATCAACATAATAAAAACATTTATTTAAATCATTGGCTAGCAATTCAGGTTTTTATGACTAAAATTTTATTTTAGTCACCACAGATGTCTTTTTTTTAATTTAGTCCTTTATTAATTTTTATTTTTAATTTGGTCCCTTCATGTGACTATTATTAAATAATTTAACTGAGGTGTTAATTTGGCAGTTAACTTACTTATGTGATGTCAAGTAATTTTTTTCTTTCTTTGCGATAATATGATAAGTAAAGTATCAAGGGATTCAACAAAATTGAAAATGAAAATGAGATGAGCATGGAGGGACCAAATTGAGAACATTTAGATCTATAAGAGATTAAATTAAGAAAAAACAGTGAGGGATCAAATTAAAAACATTTGGATCTATGAGTGACCAAATTGAAAATATTTGAAACTGTAAGGGACCAAATTAAAAAAAAACATTTGTCTGAGACCAAAATCGGGTTTTAGTCTACTTTTTCTTATAATTTTCTCTCAAGATCTATCCATTGTTTCCAAAGAGGAAGTATCTTGAGCATTTGGTACAATATGGACACTGGGAAGGTATAAAAAGTGGGTACAAATTATAAAACTAATTGTTTGGTGTAAGGAAGATGAACTGTTGCGATGAAACACCGAAGTTTAGTTGGGTTTTCCTCTACGTAATCAGGAAATTAAGGTTTTAAATTAAATTTTGATGATATAGGCTCATGTTGAGGAGAATATAATATTTTAGATACAGAGACGACACCTTGGACCAAATGATTGTGTGAGAATATATGGGAATTTCAGTTAAATAATTAACAAATTGAAATAAATGTCATTGTAAAAAAAAAATTTTGGTTCGCAACTTGTGTTTTTGTTGTTCATATAGCAAAGTTATGCATTTGACTTAGAATACATTACTCTAAACATTTGAATTAATAATTGATACTAAATAATAAGTCAAGTTATTTTCTGACTAGATCATTAGTGTTGGTGAATGAATTGATTATGAAAATATTGATCTGTTAACTATTGAAATTTGTGATGACTTACTAACCAGTGTTGTTGATGATCTTATATTTTCGATCATGAAAAGCACATATAATGATCTCATAAATAATTTAAACAGTTTGAGTTACGTCAAAGAAAAAGCAATCCTTGCTCTAAGGCTGAAAAATGTTGACACTATAAATGAATACATATTATCTTTATTTCCGGGATAAGCACAAGAATATTTATGTCTTGATAGCGTCTGTAAAGTTGATGTAAATATTGATAAGATGGACGATCTCCACACACAAGAATTTTTAAACATTATCAAATTATTTAGTGTTCCAAACCATAGATTAAAGTTGAAAATTGATACTCCAATAATGTTATTTAGAAATATTGAGAAATCAATGGGTTTTTATAACGATAGTAAACTAATTTTGTTTCGATTTGATAAACATGTCATCAAGCAACAATTAACTCTGGAAAAAATATTAGAGAAGAAGTTATGATTCTCACGATGATAATAAATCCATCAAATTTAAGATTGTCTTTTCAACTTAGAAGACGCCAATTTTCAATAACATTGTGCTCTGTAATGATAATCAATAAAAGTCTTTGTCAATCACTTTTATTCTTTACATATGGACAACTATATGTAGCAGTTTCAAAAGTGAGGAGTAGAAATGGTTTGAAAATTTTGATTATTGACAAAGATGGTAACCCTATCACAACATCAAATACAGTATACAAGAAGTTTTTAAGAATTTGTACTGAAATAAGTAAAAATTTAAATTTAAACATGTGTTATGTCTATATATTGATAAAATGTCCATACATTACATGAATCGTTACACTAGTTGTAAATCTAATTTAAAAGTATAAAATTATTGGTTACACAACAGAGAAAGGAGAGTAATGTTGAGGTGATTCTTTAATTTTTTGACGTACAATATTTTATATAGATAGATAGAAAGATAGACTGACCAAAATATCATTTTGGTCCCTAATAGATAGGGCGTTTCTCACTTTAATTCCTTATAGAATTGTTTTCTCATTTTGGTCCTTAAAATATAGGGCATTTTTCAATTTTTTCCCTCATAAAGTTTCCTTCTCAATTTGGTCCCTCAAAAATAAAATTGTTATCAATATTGCCCTTATGTTAATTTGCCTTTAATTAAACTAATTGTCAATTTACACGTTTACAATAATGACTAAGTAATAACCTATCAAAAATAAGTTACACAATTTCAAAATTATTAATTTTATTAATAAGATATTGATAAGTTGGTAAGTAACGGAAAATTCACGCTGGGAGCCAAAGTTGTGCAGTCAACTTCCTGTGGAGTAAGCATCAATGAAGGTACAAGTGAACCTTTTGTGGTCAAAGATATCAGAGGAGAGGGTAAGTGCGTTACCTAAACTAAGGCAATCCTATTGTTTTCAAAGCTCAAATTTTGGTTCTTGTTGGTCATTTTTTCTGGGTACAAGAAACACTATCCTCCATCACTTGATGATGATATATGGCGTTTGGAGAAGATAGCCAAAGATGGTGCAATCCACAGGAGGCTCTCTCTCCATGGAATAAACAAAGTTAGGGATCTTTTGAAGCTGTATACCACTAACCCCTCTTCGTTGCAGGAGGTAAAAGATTGTCTCTTTTCTTCTTGGCTTTGGTAGTTAAATAATTAAAACCATACATGTACTCATATGAGTTTTTACTGTGGAGATGCAGAAAATTGGCAGGATTGCAAACAAGTCATAGGTGGCAATGACTGAACATGCTAAGGCTTGTGTTATAGATGATTACAACCTTTACATGTATCACACAGCAGAACAACAAATAGGCCTGCTCTTCAATTCCATTTACATGCTTGTGGGAGTCACGTTTGATGGGCAAAACTATCGTTCACCAGATAATCTCAACCCCTACGAGAAAGTTTGCATTCATATACTATTCTAATTTGTCTGTAATTAACTTTTCTAAGAACACTTTGAAATCAGTTGCTTTAGTATTCAATTTGCAGCAATTGGTGGACATGGTGAAGTAGCATGCTTACAAAAATGTGAATAACATGAAATCAGTCGACAACACATCATTGAACTGGCTATTGATGACAAATTTAGGAGCTGGGAAGACCAGTGCTCCAAATCAAGGTCTTCAACAGTTCAATTCTCCAACTGAACAGCAAGGTACATATAAAGCTATGGATGCGTCATTTTACTTTCTGATTCTCTCTTCCAGAATGTGATTCTGAGTTATTGCTCTCTTTGCAGGCCAACCATTCACTTCAGCTTCATATGTTGATGAAGGAATGCTTAATGACCTAATATCTGCTAATCCATTGCCAGACTTTACCACGTCAAATAATAACAGTTTAGCAGAAGAAGAATTCTTCTCCGAAATGTACGTTGAGGGGAATAGTTGGCCCAATTGGACAGATAATGAAAACCCACAAATTCAATTCCCAAACTGGGGGCAAGAAAATGATTTATGCTTTGGTTCCTATGGTGGAGCAGAAATTAGCAGTCATCATGGTAATGTGGATATATCAAGCAATGGAAAACCCAAAGCAGTGTGGCACAAGATTCGTGCTGCTCTCAAATGGCTCATATCAGCTAGAAAGGATGTAGCCGAGAGAAGAATGGCTAAGCTAATTAACTATAACGATTAGGTTTCTGTGTCATATTCTTTGTTTGGTTACTAGGTAGATTGTATCACTATCTTCCTAGATTTCTCAGAACTGGTTGCGTTTGTTTTCTGAAGTTTGTCATTCTTTCATTATCAATTGTAGGGAAGAGACCTATAAAGATGGTTCTTTTATGTACAAATGTGCATAGTGGCAATTTGTTGCACTCCCTGTAAAATAAATTCTGTAGGTAGTGCTGAAGTCGTCAATCCAAGTTTGTGTTTCTTTCTGTAAAATCATGCTGTACACAGTGTACAAAGATCAATTTGATAAATGCTTTTTCTTGGTTCAAAGTAAGCCTTATCCATTTTACTTAGCTGCCATTTATTTATATTTGTTGGCGCTTAGTGGGGAAATTGTCACTATTTGTGATGAAACGTAGAGAAATAATGATCCTTAAACTATTCCAACACAGTTGACGATAGTGGCTTGTAAATTTAACAGAAAACAAAGGAAAAAAAAGTAGTATTTTGGTTCATTATCTTTATTTTAAATTTCATTTAGTCTTTTATATTTTAAATATTTTATATTAGTCCTCTATGTTACAAATTAATATTGTTTTGATCTTTTTCCATCAAAACTATTGGTCACTTTAATAGAGTTGACACATCGTCATCCTAGCGTTGATATAACATATCTACTTGTATGTTGACTGTATATAAAATGAAATGATATAAAGTGTTAATTATGTCAAAGTGACTAATAATTTTGAAGAAGAAATAATAGAATAGTGTGAATTAGCAAAATAGAGTATCAATATGGAATATCTAAAATATAAAGAACTAAAATGAAACCTAATATTAAGATGAAGGACTAAAATATCATTTTTGCCTAAAATAAATAAATAAAAGTGATCCTCCCATTGATCTTGGTATTTGGTGGTTGTGCAATAAATTGCAGTTCAAACTTCCACTACCGACAATTATGCTTCTGTAGCTTGTTTAAATAAAAATCCATTCTGTAAACTGCAGATATATTATGACTTGGTCAATAGCGGATGGCTTCCGTCTAAACTTTATATACATACATACATGCATGCATATATATATATATATATATATATATGTAAAATTTTTATTTGGCCCCCTTGGTTAATTGAAGGAAGCCACGTACACATGAATGCTACCTAATACTCCGGACACTATAAATGTTAAATCCAGTTCCACATGAACTTTTTTTTTTTGGGACAACTTATATATATCAAATACGATTGACCAAAATAAAAAATTAAATACAAACTACAAAAGTTCAATAAGATGAGACAGGCTAATTAACATGTGTACATATTTATACGCACACACATCTATACATGCTCGTATGCATATGTGTGTATTTATATAAAACACAATCACGTGATAAGTTGAATTTTTTTTTCAAAAAATAATAATGTAGCCACATATAATATGAAACAACATATATACTCACACAAATACATTAGACTTTTATATACGTGTATGTATACAAGTGCACTTATTTGTATTTGTGTACTTGTTTATATATATATATATATATATATATATATATATATATATATATATTTGAGTGTCTATATCTTTAAATATATAAATTGTTTTACTAGTCAATTTAAATTATGGGTTTAAATGTATTAAAAAAATAAATAAATAAATTGGATGGACCAATAAGTCAACCATAATACTCATGAAAAACCACATTGCAATATGCAAATTATTGATCAACCCAATTAACCATTGAGTCAAACTGATTGGATTTCTTAATTAAGGGTTATAAAATTGTTAAGGTAAAACGTTGATTAATGATGGGTTGAAATTGCCAAGCTTACCTAATTTATCCTGGTAACTATTTTTCATTTTCAAGCACGTAAAGCTCATATTTTTCCTTATTTCCCATTCTCTTCATTTTCAATTTCTCCCATTCTTCCTTCCTTCTATCATTCAAACAGTACCTGAGTATCACAAGATCAAGAAAATCCAAACGGCAAAATGCTCACAAGCCACTGTAGAGAATCACACTATATATACTTGCATATATCAACTTCTGCATATATAAATTTTGAGTTTGGCGCAGCGTTACGTATGTCAATGTGGTCACAATATTACCATATATATATATATATATATTTCTAAAATCAAGCAAATAATAGAAGGTTCATGCATGTAGCTCGGTCGGACTGTGCTGATTCCTTGACACACCTCATTCCACTTTTCACACTTTAGCTTCTCCGCAGCAGGCAATGTCAAGTTTTCAGACTTGACTAAAGAAATCCTCCTTTTAATAATATAATATCCCAAGTCGTTAACGAGCGTATAGGAGGGAAAGAGTTAAGCTCACATGGTGTTTCATCACCGTTAGTAGGCCCTACATCTGAAGGAAGATACTTGTTAATTACCAGGAACATACATTCTAACTTCTAAGAAAATTCACAGTATTGTTTAAAAATGTCTACGAAGTTTTGGTATTTAATTTTATGTATCATCTGGCCGTGTAGTTTGTGGGATTAACCGCGTAGTTATGGCCCAAGGGTTTCACCAACTTATTATCTCACGCGTCTGCAAAAAAGAAGTAGCCTTTAAACACCACAAGTTTCATCGTCTCTCTCTCTTTTTCTGTGTTTACTGTCACTGGACGTACTCTTGGTCTGAGTACATTACTCACTCATGACAGGGGTTCGTTATTACTTTTGCCATATCCAATATCCATCCATATCTTGAAATTTCAAAGTCTTTTCCTTTTTAACTAATATACTGGTCGCTTCAGAATATTCTTCGAATACTCTTGATAGACAGTATCGAGATAAGAATGAATGAAACAGAGTTTGAGTAGAGAGGAATCAGACTTTATTACTAGGTTGTGGGGCTTTGACATGGGCGACGCTGGGAAAATTTAGGCTTGGAGCCAAAGTTGTTGAATCAACTCCGGAAGGAGAAAATATTAGGGAAGGTGTGAGTGAAGCTTTTAGGGTCAAAGATAAACGTGGAGGTAATTGTCTTAAAATTGTCTATAGTTACTGATCATTTGAAACTATATATTTTGACAATGAAATTAACATGTGATGTGATGACTTCAGCATATAGGATTAGTGGCATCTGGTCATTGAAGGATAAGAAGGTCTGGCGATTGAGAAAGATAGCAAAAGATAGAAAAAGACTAGAGCAACTGCGTAAACATGCAGTCGTTGTTGAGTAATTGGTCTCCTTCCATGTATTGTAGACCTTTAGCAATGCAATATGGTCTCCAACATTTTCCAGCATGAAAATACATCCGTGCATTATCTGCATGTACTTGTTTATGCTTTGGACGATAAAATATTGAGTTCCCAACAGAAAGCATAGCATCAATAGAAATAATTTCATATGAACACTTGTAATTGTCCGAAGCCACTATCATTTTAGATAACATGGGATCAAGTGGGAACTCTGCCATCCGCCTCCCTACCTTTGTTAACTCACCAAGCTTATAATTTAATGCACTCAATGCAAATAGAAGCTCCAGGGCTTTCAATAAAGCCTCAACGGGTGGAGGATCCATAAAATCAAAGTGTAATGAGTCATGAATCCCAAGGCTTTTTAAAGTCAGAACAACATTTGCAAGATTAGTCCGCTGTATTTCTGGTACAGTGTTGTCATCTAGATCATGGAAATAATTATATGTTGTATACAAACGGAAGCATTTTCCAGGGCCTGTTCTTCAAGAGCGGCCAGCCTTTTGATTAGCCGATGCTTTTGAAATTGGTGTAATCAACAAAGACTCCATTTCTATTCTTGGATTATAACTTTTCATCTTAACAAACCCTGGATCAATAACATACTTGATCCCATCAATTGTCAATAACGTTTCGGAAATATTAGTGGCAAGGACTACCTTTCGTGCCCCTTCAGGAGTGGGTTCAAATATTTTAGCTTGCAGCTCAGCCGGTAGATTTGCATATATAAGGCATATAATTAGCTCAGCAATTTTTTGTCCCCAGGCCCCTAGTTCGATGCTTCTTAATCTCTTATGTTGTTTCAATTTCATCTTGACTAGTTAAGAAGATCAATACATCACCAGGAGGTTGAGTGACATGGATTTGGAGTGCTTTACAATAGCAGCATCTAAGTAGTCAGCTTCTGGTGCCTTAGTATAGTGTATTTACTCATTCAAAGATTGTGGCTGAAGATGAGACTTTGCTTCAAATATCTTTACGTGATGCTCGGAACCATATAGTGAGAAACAGTCCTCTGTCCTCTATAATGATATAGTTGTTTGTCTTAAAGGGTGATTTCGGTTCAAATGGTGGTGGCAGTGAGTATTGGACTGCAAAGGAATTCAATGCTACCATATTACCCAAAATAAGAAAGGTTGGGCAATTACTCGCTGGGGATAATTTCATTAAACTAACAAAAGGAGTTGGTTTTCTCAATCATGTTTATGTCACTGATATCTCCAAATGGGCGACTCTGGGAAAATTTAGGCTTGGAGCCAAAGTTGTTGAATCAACTCCGGAAGGAGAAAATATTAGGGAAGGTGTGAGTGAAGCTTTTAGGGTCAAAGATAAACGTGGAGGTAATTTTCTTAAAATTGTCTATAGTTACTGATAATTTGAAACTATATATTTTGACAATGAAATTGACATGTGATGTGATGACTTCAGCATATAGGATCAATGGCATCTGGTCATTGAAGGATAAGAAAGTCTGGCGATTGAGAAAGATAGCAAAAGATAGAAAAAGACTTGAGCAACTGCGTAAACATGCAGTCGTTGTTGAGTAATTAGTCTCCTTCCATGTATTGTAGACCTTTAGCAATACAATATGGTCTCCAACATTTCCAGCATGAAAATTCATCCGTGCATTATCTGCATGTACTTGTTTATCCTTTGGACGATAAAATATTGAGTTCCCAACAGAAAGCATAGCAGCAATAGAAATAATTTCATATGAACACTTGTAATTGTCTGAAGCCACTATCATTTTAGATAACATGGGATCAAGTGGGAACTCTGCCATCCGCCTCCCTACCTTTGTTAACTCACCAAGCTTATTTAATGCACTCAATGCAAATAGAAGCTCCAGGGCTTTCAATAAAGCCTCAACGGGTGGAGGATCCATAAAATCAAAGTGTAATGAGTCATGAATCCCAAGGCTTTTTAAAGTCAGAACAACATTTGCAAGATTAGTCCGCTGTATTTCTGGTACAATGTTGCCATCTAGATCATGGAAATAATTATATGTTGTATACAAACGAAAGCATTTTCCAGGGCCTGTTCTTCAAGAGCGGCCAGCCCTTTGATTAGCCGAAGCTTTTGAAATTGGTGTAATCAACAAAGACTCCATTCCTGTTCTTGGATTATAACTTTTCATCTTAACAAACCCTAGATCAATAACATACTTGATCCCATCAATTGTCAATAATGTTTCGGCAATATTAGTGGCAAAGACTACCTTTCGTGCCCCTTCAGGAGTGGGTTCAAATATTTTAGCTTGCAGCTCAGTCGGTAGATATGCATATATAGGGCATATAATTAGCTCAGCAATTTTTGTCCCCAGGGCCCTAGTTCGATGCTTCATAATCTCTTCTGCTGTTTCAATTTCATCTTGACCAGTTAAGAAGATCAATACATCACCAGGAGGTTGAGTGACATGGATTTGGAGTACTTTACAATAGCAGCATCTAAGTAGTCTGCTTCTGGTGCCTTGGTATAGTGTATTTACGCATTCAAAGATTGTGGCTGAAGATGAGACTTTGCTTCAAATATCTTTGCGTGATGCTCAGAACCATATAATGAGAGACGATCCTCTATCCTCTATACCGATACAGTTGTTTGTCTTAAAGGGTGATTTCGGTTGGAATGATGGTGGCAGTGAATATTGGGCTGCAAAGGAATTCAATGCTAGCATATTACCCAAAACAAGAAAGGGTGGGCAATTACTCGCTGGGGATAATTTCATTAAACTAACAAAAGGAGTTGGTTCACTCAATCATGTCTATGTCACTGATATCTCCAAATGGGCGACTTTGGGAAAATTTAGGCTTGGAGCCAAAGTTGTTGAATCAACTCCGGAAGGAGAAAATATTAGGGAAGGTGTGAGTGAAGCTTTTAGGGTCAAAGATAAACGTGTAGGTAATTGTCTTAAAATTGTCTATAGTTACTGAAAACTATATATTTTGACAATGAAATTGATATGTGATGTGATGACTTCAACATATAGGATTAGTGGCATCTGGTCAGTGAAGGATAAGAAGGTCTGGCGATTGAGAAAGATTGCAAAAGATAGAAAAAGACTTGAGCAACTGCGTAAACATGCAGTCATTGTCGAGTAATTGGTCTCCTTCCATGTATTGTAGACCTTTAGCAATGCAATATGGTCTCCAACATTTCCAGCATGAAAATTCATCCGTGCATTATCTGCATGTACTTGTTTATGCTTTGGACGATAAAATATTGAGTTCCCAACAGAAAGCATAGCATCAATAGAAATAATTTCATATGAACACTTGTAATTGTCTGAAGCCACTATCATTTTAGATAACATGGGATCAAGTGGGAACTCTGCCATCCGCCTCCCTACCTTTGTTAACTCACCAAGCTTATTTAATGTACTCAATGCAAATAGAAGCTCCAGGGCTTTCAATAAAGCCACAACGGGTGGAGGATCCATAAAATCAAAGTATAATGAGTCATGAATCCCAAGGCTTTTTAAAGTCAGAACAACATTTGCAATCCGCTGTATTTCTGGTACAGTGTTGTCATCTAAATCATGGAAATAATTATATACTGTATACAAACGGAAGCATTTTCAAGGGCCTGTTCTTCAAGAGCGGCCAGCCCTTTGATTAACCGAAGCTTTTGAATTTGGTGTAGTCAACAAAGACTCCATTCCTGTTCTTGGATTATAACTTTTCATCTTAACAAACCCTGGATCAATAACATACTTGATCCCATCAATTGTCAATAATGTTTTGGCAATATTAGTGGCAAGGACTACCTTTCGTGCCCCTTTAGGAGTGGGCTCAAATATTTTAGCTTGCAGCTCAGTCGGTAGATTTGCATATATAGAGCATATAATTAACTCAGCAATTTTTGTCCCCAGGCCCCGAGTTCGATGCTTCACAATCTCTTCTGCTGTTTCAATTTCATCTTGACCAGTTAAGAAGATCAATACATCACCAGGAGGTTGAGTGACATGGATTTGGAGTGCTTTACAATAGCAGCATCAAAGTAGTCAGCTTTTGGTGCCTTGGTATAGTGTATTTACACATTCAAATATTGTGGCTGAAGATGAAACTTTGCTTCAAATATCTTTGTGTGATGCTCAGAACCATATAGTGAGAGACGATGCTCTGTCCTCTATACCGATACAGTTGTTTGTCTTCAAGGGGGATTTTGGTTGGAATGGTGGTGGTAGTGAATATTGGGCTGCAAAGGAATTCAATGCTAGCATATTATCCAAAACAAGAAAGGGTGGGCAATTACTCGCTGGGGATAATTTCTTTAAACTAACAAATAGAGTTGGTTTTCTCAATCATGTTTATGTCACTGATATCTCCAAATGGGCGGCTCTGGGAAAATTTAGGCTCGGAGCCAAAGCTATTGAATCAACTCCTGAAGGAGAAAATATTAGGGAAGGTGTGAGTGAAGCTTTTAGGGTCAAAGATAAACGTGGAGGTAATTGTCTTAAAATTGTCTATAGTTACTGATCATTTGAAACTATATATTTTGACAGTGAAATTGACATGTGATGTGATGGCTTCAACATATAGGATCAGTGGCATCCGATCATTGAAGGATAAGGTCTGGCGATTGAGAAAGATAGCAAAAGATAGAAAAAGACTTGAGCAACTGTGTAAACATGCAGTCGTTGTTGAGTAATTGGTCTCCTTCCATGTATTGTAGACCTTTAGCAATGCAATATGGTCTCCAACATTTTCCAGCATGAAAATTCATCCGTGCATTATCTGCATGTACTTGTTTATGCTTTGGACGATAAAATATTGAGTTCCCAACAGAAAGCATAGCATCAATAGAAATAATTTCATATGAACACTTGTAATTGTCCGAAGCCACTATCATTTTAGATAACATGGGATCAAGTGGGAACTCTGCCATCCGCCTCCCTACCTTTGTTAACTCACCAAGCTTATTTAATGTACTCAATGCAAATAGAAGCTCCAGGGCTTTCAATAAAGCCTCAGCGGGTAGATGATCCATAAAATCAAAGTGTAATAAGCCATGAATCCCAAGGCTTTTTAAAGTAAGAACAACATTTGCAAGATTAGATCGCTGTATTTTTGGTATAGTGTTGTCATCTAGATCATGGTAATAATTATATGCTGAATACAAACGGAAGCACTTTCTAGGGCCTGTTCTTCCAGAGCGGCCAGCCCTTTAATTAGCCAAAGCTTTTGAAATTGGTGTAATCAACAAAGACTCCATTCCTGTTCTTGGATTATAACTTTTCATCTTAACAAACCCTGGATCAATAACGTACTTGATCCCATCAATTGTCAATGATGTTTCGGCAATATTAGTGGCAAGGACTACCTTTCGTGCCCCTTCAGGAATGGGTTCAAATATATTAGCTTGCAGCTCAGTCGGTAGATTTGCATATATAGGGCATATAATTAGCTAAGCAATTTTTGTCCCTGGGCCCCTAGTTCGATGCTTCATAATCTCTTCTGCTGTTTCAATTTCTTCTTGACCAGTTACGAAGATCAATACATCACCAGGAGGTTGAGTGACATGGATTTGGAGTGCTGTTACAATAGCAGCATTTAAGTAGTCAGTTTCTGGTGCCTCGGTATAGTGTATTTGGGCATTCAAAGATTGTGGCTGAAGATGAGACTTAGCTTCAAATATCTTTGCGTGATGCTCAAAACTATATAGTGAGAGACGATCCTCTGTCCTCTATAACGATACAGTTGTTTGTCTTAAAGAGTGATTTCGGTTGGAATGGTGGTGGCAGTGAATATTGGACTGCAAAGGAATTCAATGCTAACATATTACCAAAAACAAGAAAGGGTGGGCAATTACTCAATGGGGATAATTTCATTAAGCTAACAAATGGAGTTGTTTTTCTCAATCATGTTTATGTCACTGATATATCCAAATGGACGGCTCTGGGAAAATTCAGGCTTGAAGCCAAAGTTGTTGAATCAACCCCTAAAGGACAAAATATTAGGAAGGTGTGAGTGAAGCTTTTAGGGTCAAAGATAAACGTGGAGGTAATTGTCTTAAAATTGTCTATAGTTACTGATCATTTGAAACTATATATTTTGACAGTGAAATTGACATGTGATGTGATGGCTTCAGCTTACAGGATCAGTGGCATCCGGTTATTGGAGGATAAGGCCTGGCAATTGAGAAAGATAGCAAAAGATAGAAAAAGACTTGAGCAACTGCGTAAACATGCAGTCGTTGTTGAGTAATTGGTCTCCTTCCATGTATTGTAGACCTTTAGCAAGGCAATATGGTCTCCAACATTTCCAGCATGAAAATTCATCCGTGCATCATCTACATGTACTTGTTTATGCTTTGGACGATAAAATATTGAGTTCACAACAGATAACATAGCAGCAATAGAAATAATTTCATTTAAACACTTGTAATTGTCTGAAGCCACTATCATTTTAGATAACATGGGATCAAGTGGGAACTCTGCCATCCGCCTCCCTACCTTTGTTAACTCACCAAGCTTATAATTTAATGCACTCAATGCAAATAGAAGCTCCAGGGCTTTCAATAAAGCCTCAACGGGTGGAGGATCCATAAAATCAAAGTGTAATGAGTCATGAATCCCAAGGCTTTTTAAAGTCAGAACAACATTTGCAATCCGCTGTATTTCTGGTACAGTGTTGTCATCTAAATCATGGAAATAATTATATACTGTATACAAACGGAAGCATTTTCAAGGGCCTGTTCTTCAAGAGCGGCTAGCCCTTTGATTAGCCGAAGCTTTTGAATTTGGTGTAGTCAACAAAGACTCCATTCCTGTTCTTGGATTATAACTTTTCATCTTAACAAACCCTGGATCAATAACATACTTGATCCCATCAATTGTCAATAATGTTTTGGCAATATTAGTGGCAAGGACTACCTTTCGTGCCCCTTTAGGAGTGGGCTCAAATATTTTAGCTTGCAGCTCAGTCGGTAGATTTGCATATATAGAGCATATAATTAACTCAGCAATTTTTGTCCCCAGGCCCCGAGTTCGATGCTTCACAATCTCTTCTGCTGTTTCAATTTCATCTTGACCAGTTAAGAAGATCAATACATCACCAGGAGGTTGAGTGACATGGATTTGGAGTGCTTTACAATAGCAGCATCAAAGTAGTCAGCTTTTGGTGCCTTGGTATAGTGTATTTACACATTCAAATATTGTGGCTGAAGATGAAACTTTGCTTCAAATATCTTTGTGTGATGCTCAGAACCATATAGTGAGAGACGATGCTCTGTCCTCTATACCGATACAATTGTTTGTCTTCAAGGGGGATTTTGGTTGGAATGGTGGTGGTAGTGAATATTGGGCTGCAAAGGAATTCAATGCTAGCATATTATCCAAAACAAGAAAGGGTGGGCAATTACTCGCTGGGGATAATTTCTTTAAACTAACAAATGGAGTTGGTTTTCTCAATCATGTTTATGTCACTGATATCTCCAAATGGGCGGCTCTGGGAAAATTTAGGCTCGGAGCCAAAGCTATTGAATCAACTCCTGAAGGAGAAAATATTAGGGAAGGTGTGAGTGAAGCTTTTAGGGTCAAAGATAAACGTGGAGGTAATTGTCTTAAAATTGTCTATAGTTACTGATCATTTGAAACTATATATTTTGACAGTGAAATTGACATGTGATGTGATGGCTTCAACATATAGGATCAGTGGCATCCGATCATTGAAGGATAAGGTCTGGCGATTGAGAAAGATAGCAAAAGATAGAAAAAGACTTGAGCAACTGTGTAAACATGCAGTCGTTGTTGAGTAATTGGTCTCCTTCCATGTATTGTAGACCTTTAGCAATGCAATATGGTCTCCAACATTTTCCAGCATGAAAATTCATCCGTGCATTATCTGCATGTACTTGTTTATGCTTTGGACGATAAAATATTGAGTTCCCAACAGAAAGCATAGCATCAATAGAAATAATTTCATATGAACACTTGTAATTGTCCGAAGCCACTATCATTTTAGATAACATGGGATCAAGTGGGAACTCTGCCATCCGCCTCCCTACCTTTGTTAACTCACTAAGCTTATTTAATGTACTCAATGCAAATAGAAGCTCCAGGGCTTTCAATAAAGCCTCAGCGGGTAGATGATCCATAAAATCAAAGTGTAATAAGCCATGAATCCCAAGGCTTTTTAAAGTAAGAACAACATTTGCAAGATTAGATCGCTGTATTTTTGGTATAGTGTTGTCATCTAGATCATGGTAATAATTATATGCTGAATACAAACGGAAGCACTTTCTAGGGCCTGTTCTTCCAGAGCGGCCAGCCCTTTAATTAGCCAAAGCTTTTGAAATTGGTGTAATCAACAAAGACTCCATTCCTGTTCTTGGATTATAACTTTTCATCTTAACAAACCCTGGATCAATAACGTACTTGATCCCATCAATTGTCAATGATGTTTCGGCAATATTAGTGGCAAGGACTACCTTTCGTGCCCCTTCAAGAATGGGTTCAAATATATTAGCTTGCAGCTCAGTCGGTAGATTTGCATATATAGGGCATATAATTAGCTAAGCAATTTTTGTCCCTGGGCCCCTAGTTCGATGCTTCATAATCTCTTCTGCTGTTTCAATTTCTTCTTGACCAGTTACGAAGATCAATACATCACCAGGAGGTTGAGTGACATGGATTTGGAGTGCTGTTACAATAGCAGCATTTAAGTAGTCAGTTTCTGGTGCCTCGGTATAGTGTATTTGGGCATTCAAAGATTGTGGCTGAAGATGAGACTTAGCTTCAAATATCTTTGCGTGATGCTCAAAACTATATAGTGAGAGACGATCCTCTGTCCTCTATAACGATACAGTTGTTTGTCTTAAAGAGTGATTTCGGTTGGAATGGTGGTGGCAGTGAATATTGGACTGCAAAGGAATTCAATGCTAACATATTACCAAAAACAAGAAAGGGTGGGCAATTACTCAATGGGGATAATTTCATTAAGCTAACAAATGGAGTTGTTTTTCTCAATCATGTTTATGTCACTGATATATCCAAATGGACGGCTCTGGGAAAATTCAGGCTTGAAGCCAAAGTTGTTGAATCAACCCCTAAAGGACAAAATATTAGGAAGGTGTGAGTGAAGCTTTTAGGGTCAAAGATAAACGTGGAGGTAATTGTCTTAAAATTGTCTATAGTTACTGATCATTTGAAACTATATATTTTGACAGTGAAATTGACATGTGATGTGATGGCTTCAGCTTACAGGATCAGTGGCATCCGGTTATTGGAGGATAAGGCCTGGCAATTGAGAAAGATAGCAAAAGATAGAAAAAGACTTGAGCAACTGCGTAAACATGCAGTCGTTGTTGAGTAATTGGTCTCCTTCCATGTATTGTAGACCTTTAGCAAGGCAATATGGTCTCCAACATTTCCAGCATGAAAATTCATCCGTGCATCATCTACATGTACTTGTTTATGCTTTGGACGATAAAATATTGAGTTCACAACAGATAACATAGCAGCAATAGAAATAATTTCATTTAAACACTTGTAATTGTCTGAAGCCACTATCATTTTAGATAACATGGGATCAAGTGGGAACTCTTCCATCCGCCTCCCTACCTTTGTTAACTCCCCAAGCTTATTTAATGCACTCAATGTAAATAGAAGCTCCAGGGCTGTCAATAAAGCCTTAGCGGGTAGAGGATCCATAAAATCCAAGTGTAATAAGCCATGAATCCCAAGGCTTTTTGAAGTCAGAACAACATTTGCAAGATTAGTCTGCTGTCTTTCTGGTACAGTGTTGTCATCTAGATCATGGTAATAATTATATGCTGCATACAAACGGAAGCACTTTCTAGGGCCTGTTGTTCCAGAGCGGCCAGCTCTTTGATTAGCTGAAGCTTTTGAAATTGGTGTAATCAATAAAGACTCCATTCCTGTTCTTGGATTATAACTTTTCATCTTAACAAACCCCGGATCAATAACATACTTGATCCCATCAATTGTCAATAACGTTTCGACAATATTGGTGGCAAGGACTACCTTTCGTGCCCCTTCAGGAGTGGGTTCAAATATTTTAGCTTGCAGCTCAGTCGGTAGATTTGCATATATAGGGCATATAATTAGCTCATCAATTTTTGTCCCCAGACCCCTAGTTCGATGCTTCATAATCTCTTCTGCTGTTTCAATTTCTTCTTGACCAGTTACGAAGATCAATACATTACCAGGAGGTTGAGTGACATGGATTCGGAGTGTTGTTACAATAGCAGCATCTAAGAAGTCAGTTTCTGGTGCCTTGGTATAGGGTATTTGTGCATTCAAAGATTGTGGCTGAAGATGAAACTTTGCTTCAAATATCTTTGTGTGATGCTCAGAACCATATAGTGAGAGACGGTCCTCTGTCCTTGTTGGGGCGTTCTGGCAAGTGCACCAGTCGCATAAGTAATGTAGTGTAAAAATGAGTAAAGAGTTATCGTCTCCACAGGGACTAACGTGCTAAGTACTCTAGAAATTCAAACGCATTATTTAGGCAAACCAATTTTTGATTTTAGAAAGCTCTAATTGAAAGTAAAATTAAATTGCAATAGAATCAAATGGAAATAATTCAAATAAAAGGCCTAGAGTTACTAATCCCCCTCTTTCATTCTAGGAATTGCTAATTCTTCCTAACACTTGTAATTCAGATCAATTATACACAATAATCTTAGGTTTTTTAATGGCTTAAAGTGATTCTCCCGAACCTAAATTAAGCTACTCAACTCTAACATAATCCCTTATGTGAGTTTAAGTCGAATTAATGTTAACCTAATTTGATTAAACGAGGTTAATTAATATTCCTATTAATTAACAAGTAAAACCCCTAAGTTCTAACACCCGCCCTCATCATTCAGTGTTCTACCAACATCTCCCTCTCCTGAGTTCGACGAAAGCAACAAACAAGTCACAAAGTGGCCAATTTCATAACAAGTATAGTAAATATGAATGATAGGTATGTATTAAATTGAAAAGAATTACAAGTTTCAAGAGAAATACAAATCCTAATCTGAAATTGGGTTCATAGTAACCCTAGAACAGAAAATTATCCACTCATGGCTCTAACACTACAGAAAGCAGTAAAGGAATGAGCAAACTCCATGAATCCGAGGTTGGGTTGACGGAATTCGGGCTCGATTGGCTTCGAGAATGGATTCCTCTTTCTCCTCTAGCAGAAATCGGTGCCTCCCCTCTATCTCCAACTCAGAATACCATAGAAAATATGTTTTGACGCATTTAAATCAATGCAGGATCACGAACCACCGCTATAGCGGTGAATTCCCACCGCTATAGTGGTGGGAGGCAGAGAAGAAAGCTTAAAAATGAGTTTTTCTAAGTTCCACCACTATAGCGGTGGCTGGCAGAGAAGAAGGCTCCAAAATCTTTTTTTCAGTACTCCACCGCTATAGCTGTAGATTCTACCGCTATAGCTGTGGGAGACAGCAATCACATCAGCATTTTCAGAATTTCAGCTCTAGCATTCCATCTTCTAACACGAACTTTTTACCAACTCAACCTACACAAAAAATAATAAATAAACCCATTAAATCGCATAAAAGAATCATGAAATCACTCCATTTATTAAAAGATCAAAGAAAACTAAAACTAATCTAAACTACTCAAAATATGAGCTAAGAATTACAAGACAACAAGAAAGAGATCAAAAGAGAGGGTATTTAGCATCAAAATAGCACTAAATTGAGAACTCAACACTCCCCCAAACTTGAACCTTTGCTTGTCCTCAAGCAAAAACTTTTAATGAGAAAAATTTTGAGAAAAATATGTGCGATCATGAATATGTGCAACTAGGAGGAGTAAAGATCTAGAAATGTGAATTACAACAAGCCAAGCCTCATCAAACCATTACTCAAAAGATTTAACTCAAGAGTTTGCAATCTTAAGGATTCAATAAGAAGTGTTAACCAAACCACAAGAAAATTTGAAATCAAAGCTTCACCTCTTGGAACAGTTTATAAAACCAAATTCACAAAAATTCCAAAACTAAATTACTTCTTTGTTCTCAAAGGCATCGTTTGATTTCGATTCTCAAGGGCTTCACTGTTTTGTTCTCAAGGATATAGCTTCCTAACTTTCCTTATTTCCTTTTGAATTTTTTTTTGCCAATTTTCTCATTTTATTTTAATTACAGGAGCCTATCCCTTATTGAAACTTTCAGCTATCCCCTTGTTGAATCCTTTTTTCACTAGCCTCTTATTGAACTTTTTTTTATATATATAAATATGAAAATGATCTAAAAACCATTCAAAGAGACAAAAATAAGACTCCTGTTATTTTGAAGTGATAGGGCTAACACTTACAAAATATGAAAACTTAAGATTAGCAAAATCAAGAGGTAACTCTTAAAAAGAATTACATTTGACATGATTTGACTTGTCAAAAACTTCAAACTTTCAGATTTCAAAATTTTCAAAAATTTCCTTCTACTACACATGCATATGGACAACAAAAAATTAACCAAAATTTTCTCAAAGAAGAAACCCATCAACAAACCTCTCCCCCAAACTTAAATTTGACAGTGTCCTCACTGTCCCAGATCAGCACAATAGAGGAAAAGAAGACACAACATAACAAACAAAACAAAACAAAACAAAATAAAATGCTATTACAAACATCCTAACTACCATTCACCAAGATAATAAACATGACCATATTCAGCATTTATCAATTCAACTCCAAAATAAATAATAAATAGCAGTTAAAATATTACCAATAGCAGCACATCAAACCACAACAAAAAAAATAGAAGAAAAAAAATTATGAAAGCAATAAACTTGGGTTGCCTCCCAAGAGCGCTAAGTTTATATTCTTCAGCCAGACTTTACCGGTTTTATCCTGGATCACAATAACCCATGGAAGAGTCTTGAAGCTGAATCGACATTGTTTCTTCCCTATTATTGCCAGCTTCCTTTTTCATCGATGATTTTGCAATATCAAACACATTGAAAGTCTCTATCTCCTTCTGAACTGTCTGAGTTAATGTCCCATGAGCCACATTAATTACCACTCCCGAAGTAACCAAGAATGGCCTACCTAGAATGAGAGGGATTTCCTCATCTTCCGTCATGTCTAATACTACAAAATCCATAGGAAAAAAGAATTTTTCCACTTTAACTAGCACATCTTCTACTATCCCATATGGATGTCTCAAGGATCGGTCGGTGAGCTGAAGAGTCATCATAGTTGGTTTCACCTGACCAATCCCGAGTTTCTTGAAAATTGATAGTGGCATAAGATTGATGCTAACCCCAAGATCACATAAAGTCTTCTTGAATGTGACATCCCCAATAGTACAGGGGATGGAGAAACTCCCTGGATCCTTGAGTTTCGGAGGCAACTTCTTATGTATGATTGCACTGCACTCTTCATTCAATGTGACTTTTTTCATTATTTCCCATCTTTTTCTTTTTCAGCAACATTTCCTTCATGAATTTTGCATACATAGGTATTTGTTCCAAAGCTTCAACAAAAGGTATACTTATTTTCAATTTACTCAATACCTCTAAGAATCTGCTGAACTGCTTCTCATTGTGCTTTTTGGGCCTCTGAGCCTGAAGATACGGTAGTGGTGGTACAAAACTTTTAGCCCTTTTATCTTTTACCACCCTTCCATATTTACCTTTTGTCTCTGAAACATCAGTTTCCTCAGTTAGAGGTTCAACAACCTCATCTTTTCCCTCTTCAACAATCACATCTTTAGGTGAATCATGTGATGTAATAGTATCTGGAAGCTCCTTGCCACTCCTTAAGATGATAGCATTACAATGCTCTTTCCCCTCCCTTCTTGGGTTATTTTCAGTGTCACTGGGGAGATTACCTTGTGGCCTATTTTTCAAAGCAAGTGCCATCTGTCCCATTTGTGTCTCTAAATTTTTTATTACCAAATTTTGAGTTTGGAACATTGACTCGCTTCTTTCCATGAACTTCATGAACATATCCTCCATTGAAGGTTTCTTTTCCACTTGAGGTAGTGGAGCTCTATTTTGAGGAGGATAATTACTCTAATTATTAAAGCCAGGAGGGTGAGATGGCTTACCAGAGGATGCAGCTGAAGGGTTCAAGCAGTGATTATTGCTCCATGAGAAATTAGGATGATTCCTTGAACTCGGATGATATGTGTTGAAGTACTGGTTGTTCTGGTCCTTCTGCAAATTACCCATATAGTTTAATTGTTTCACTGAAGGAAATTCCTCACAACAACCATTGACATGAGCCCCTCCACAGAAATCACATTTTGTACCCGGCATAATTATCGTATGCACCTTCGCCGATTCGTTCTGTCTTGAGCATAGCAAGTCCACTTTCCTGGTTTATGCTTCATTCTAAGCTAACAAAGCATTTAAGGTGTCTAATTCTGTGACTCTCCTTCTTGAAGCATTCTTGGATCGGCTAGATGCATTTTGGCTCGCCCCCATAGTCTCTATTATCTCTCTTACTTGCACTATAGATCTTGCCATCAAAGTACCACCAACTGCAGTGTCTAACTTATCTTGAGTCTCATATGTGAGACCACTGTGAAAAATAGTGAGCTGCTGCCACTCTTGGAGACCATGGTTTGGACACTTCATCAGTAAATTCTTGAACCATTCCCAGGCCTCATATAAACTTTCGCCTTCATGCTGATAAAAGGCTGTGATCTCATTCCTCAATTTGATTGACCTTGAGGGAGGAAAGAACTTATCTAAAAACCTCTTTTGGAGTTCATCCCAAGTTGTGATACTCCCTCTCGGTTGAGCGTTCAACCAACTCTTAGCCATATCCCTCAAGGAAAAAGGAAACAGACGAAGACGTATGACATCATTACTTACCCCATTCATCTTAACCATGTCACAGATATCTAAGAAGTTTGTGATGTGATTGTTTGGGTTTTCTATCGGGCTCCCTCCAAACTGGTTCTGCTGGACCAAATTCATCAAGACTGCCTTTATTTCAAAGTTGTTTGCACCAAGTGGAGGTTTCACTATGCTGGACGCATGTCCAACCTCAGTGGGTGATGCATAATCCCACACAGCTCTATTGTCATCCTCTTGAGGCTCATTGCCAGCCCCATTACCAGTATTAACGTCAACATCTCGATGGTTCTGGTTATCCTCGGCCATTTCTTCTTGTGTAGTTTGGCTTACTTGAGTTCTCCTAGCTCTCGCTTCCCTTATAGTTCTCCTTGCTAGTCTTTCAATCTCAGGATCAAAAAGAAGATCAGAAGTATGAGCGGTGCCTCGCATACACAATAGAAAACTCCGGTCAGAATTAACAAAAAAGGAAATTAGAAAAATAATGCTAAAATCAAAAATGACTAACTACACAAAAACAAATAAAATAAAAAAAACTAAAACAAAACAAAAAAATGCCTAAGCTAGCACCTTTAAATTTCTCAGAATATTAGCTAAAAACTATTAGTCCCCGGCAACGGAGCCACAAACTTGTTGGGACGTTCTGGTAAGTGCAACAGTCGCACAAGTAATATAGTGTAAAAATGAGTAAAGAGTTATCGTCTCCACAGGGACTAACATGCTAAGTACTCCAGAAATTCAAACGCATTATTTAGGCAAACCAATTTTTGATTTTAGAAAGCTCTAATTGAAAGTAAAATCAAATTGCAATAGAATCGAATGGAAATAATTCAAATAAAAGGCCTAGAGTTACTAATCCCCCTTTTTCATTCTAGGAATTGCTAATTCTTCCTAACACTTGTAATTCAGATCAATTATACACAATAATCTTAGGTTTTCTAATGGCTTAAAGTGATTCTCCCGAACCTAAATTAAGCTACTCAACTCTAACATAATCCCCTATGTGAGTTTAAGTCAAATTAATGTTAACCTAATTTGATTAAACGAGGTTAATTAATATTCCTATTAATTAACAAGTAAAACCCCTAAGTTCTAACACCCGCCCTAATCATTCAGTGTTCTACCAACATTTCCCTCTCCCGAGTTCGACGAAAGCAACAAACAAGTCACAAAGTAGCCAATTTCATAACAAGTATAGTAAATATGAATGATAGGTATGTATTAAATTGAAAAGAATTACAAGTTTCAAGAGAAATACAAATCCTAATCTGAAATTAGGTTCATAGTAACCCTAGAGCAGAAAATTAGCCACTCATGGCTCTAACACTACAGAAAGCAGTAAAGGAATGAGCAAACTCCATGAATCCGAGGTTGGGTTGACGGAATTCGGGCTCGATCAGCTTCGAGAATGGATTCCTCCTTCTCCTCTAGCAGAAATCGGTGCCTCCCCTCTATCTCCAACTCAGAATACCCTAGAAAATATGTTCTGACGCATTTAAATCAATGCAGGATCGCGAACCACCGCTATAGCGGTGGGAGGCAGAGAAGAAAGCTTAAAAATGAGTTTTTCTAAGTTCCACCGCTATAGCGGTGGCTGGCAGAGAAGAAGGCTCCAAAATCTTTTTTTCAGCACTCCACCGCTATAGCTGTAGATTCTACCGCTATAGCTGTGGGAGACAGCAATCACCTCAGCATTTTCAGAATTTCAGCTCTAGCATTCCATCTTCTAACACGAACTTTTTACCAACTCAACCTACACAAAAAATAATAAATAAACCCATTAAATCGCATAAAAGAATCATGAAATCACTCCATTTATTAAAAGATCAAAGAAAACTAAAACTAATCTAAACTACTCAAAATATGAGCTAAGAATTACAAGACAACAAGAAAGAGATCAAAAGAGAGGGTATTTAGCATCAAAATAGCACTAAATTGAGAACTCAACACTCCCCCAAACTTGAACCTTTGCTTGTCCTCAAGCAAAAACTTTTAATGAGAAAAATTTTGAGAAAAATATGTGCGATCATGAATATGTGCAACTAGGAGGAGTAAAGATCTAGAAATGTGAATTACAACAAGCCAAGCCTCATCAAACCATTACTCAAAAGATTTAACTCAAGAGTTTGCAATCTTAAGGATTCAATAAGAAGTGTTAACCAAACCACAAGAAAATTTGAAATCAAAGCTTCACCTCTTGGAACAGTTTATAAAACCAAATTCACAAAAATTCCAAAACTAAATTACTTCTTTGTTCTCAAAGGCATCGTTTGATTTCGATTCTCAAGGGCTTCACTGTTTTGTTCTCAAGGATATAGCTTCCTAACTTTCCTTATTTCCTTTTGAATTTTTTTTTGCCAATTTTCTCATTTTATTTTAATTACAGGAGCCTATCCCTTATTGAAACTTTCAGCTATCCCCTTGTTGAATCCTTTTTTCACTAGCCTCTTATTGAACTTTTTTTTATATATATAAATATGAAAATGATCTAAAAACCATTCAAAGAGACAAAAATAAGACTCCTGTTATTTTGAAGTGATAGGGCTAACACTTACAAAATATGAAAACTTAAGATTAGCAAAATCAAGAGGTAACTCTTAAAAAGAATTACATTTGACATGATTTGACTTGTCAAAAACTTCAAACTTTCAGATTTCAAAATTTTCAAAAATTTCCTTCTACTACACATGCATATGGACAACAAAAAATTAACCAAAATTTTCTCAAAGAAGAAACCCATCAACAAACCTCTCCCCCAAACTTAAATTTGACAGTGTCCTCACTGTCCCAGATCAGCACAATAGAGGAAAAGAAGACACAACATAACAAACAAAACAAAACAAAACAAAATAAAATGCTATTACAAACATCCTAACTACCATTCACCAAGATAATAAACATGACCATATTCAGCATTTATCAATTCAACTCCAAAATAAATAATAAATAGCAGTTAAAATATTACCAATAGCAGCACATCAAACCACAACAAAAAAAATAGAAGAAAAAAAATTATGAAAGCAATAAACTTGGGTTGCCTCCCAAGAGCGCTAAGTTTATATTCTTCAGCCAGACTTTACCGGTTTTATCCTGGATCACAATAACCCATGGAAGAGTCTTGAAGCTGAATCGACATTGTTTCTTCCCTATTATTGCCAGCTTCCTTTTTCATCGATGATTTTGCAATATCAAACACATTGAAAGTCTCTATCTCCTTCTGAACTGTCTGAGTTAATGTCCCATGAGCCACATTAATTACCACTCCCGAAGTAACCAAGAATGGCCTACCTAGAATGAGAGGGATTTCCTCATCTTCCGTCATGTCTAATACTACAAAATCCATAGGAAAAAAGAATTTTTCCACTTTAACTAGCACATCTTCTACTATCCCATATGGATGTCTCAAGGATCGGTCGGTGAGCTGAAGAGTCATCATAGTTGGTTTCACCTGACCAATCCCGAGTTTCTTGAAAATTGATAGTGGCATAAGATTGATGCTAACCCCAAGATCACATAAAGTCTTCTTGAATGTGACATCCCCAATAGTACAGGGGATGGAGAAACTCCCTGGATCCTTGAGTTTCGGAGGCAACTTCTTATGTATGATTGCACTGCACTCTTCATTCAATGTGACTTTTTTCATTATTTCCCATCTTTTTCTTTTTCAGCAACATTTCCTTCATGAATTTTGCATACATAGGTATTTGTTCCAAAGCTTCAACAAAAGGTATACTTATTTTCAATTTACTCAATACCTCTAAGAATCTGCTGAACTGCTTCTCATTGTGCTTTTTGGGCCTCTGAGCCTGAAGATACGGTAGTGGTGGTACAAAACTTTTAGCCCTTTTATCTTTTACCACCCTTCCATATTTACCTTTTGTCTCTGAAACATCAGTTTCCTCAGTTAGAGGTTCAACAACCTCATCTTTTCCCTCTTCAACAATCACATCTTTAGGTGAATCATGTGATGTAATAGTATCTGGAAGCTCCTTGCCACTCCTTAAGATGATAGCATTACAATGCTCTTTCCCCTCCCTTCTTGGGTTATTTTCAGTGTCACTGGGGAGATTACCTTGTGGCCTATTTTTCAAAGCAAGTGCCATCTGTCCCATTTGTGTCTCTAAATTTTTTATTACCAAATTTTGAGTTTGGAACATTGACTCGCTTCTTTCCATGAACTTCATGAACATATCCTCCATTGAAGGTTTCTTTTCCACTTGAGGTAGTGGAGCTCTATTTTGAGGAGGATAATTACTCTAATTATTAAAGCCAGGAGGGTGAGATGGCTTACCAGAGGATGCAGCTGAAGGGTTCAAGCAGTGATTATTGCTCCATGAGAAATTAGGATGATTCCTTGAACTCGGATGATATGTGTTGAAGTACTGGTTGTTCTGGTCCTTCTGCAAATTACCCATATAGTTTAATTGTTTCACTGAAGGAAATTCCTCACAACAACCATTGACATGAGCCCCTCCACAGAAATCACATTTTGTACCCGGCATAATTATCGTATGCACCTTCGCCGATTCGTTCTGTCTTGAGCATAGCAAGTCCACTTTCCTGGTTTATGCTTCATTCTAAGCTAACAAAGCATTTAAGGTGTCTAATTCTGTGACTCTCCTTCTTGAAGCATTCTTGGATCGGCTAGATGCATTTTGGCTCGCCCCCATAGTCTCTATTATCTCTCTTACTTGCACTATAGATCTTGCCATCAAAGTACCACCAACTGCAGTGTCTAACTTATCTTGAGTCTCATATGTGAGACCACTGTGAAAAATAGTGAGCTGCTGCCACTCTTGGAGACCATGGTTTGGACACTTCATCAGTAAATTCTTGAACCATTCCCAGGCCTCATATAAACTTTCGCCTTCATGCTGATAAAAGGCTGTGATCTCATTCCTCAATTTGATTGACCTTGAGGGAGGAAAGAACTTATCTAAAAACCTCTTTTGGAGTTCATCCCAAGTTGTGATACTCCCTCTCGGTTGAGCGTTCAACCAACTCTTAGCCATATCCCTCAAGGAAAAAGGAAACAGACGAAGACGTATGACATCATTACTTACCCCATTCATCTTAACCATGTCACAGATATCTAAGAAGTTTGTGATGTGATTGTTTGGGTTTTCTATCGGGCTCCCTCCAAACTGGTTCTGCTGGACCAAATTCATCAAGACTGCCTTTATTTCAAAGTTGTTTGCACCAAGTGGAGGTTTCACTATGCTGGACGCATGTCCAACCTCAGTGGGTGATGCATAATCCCACACAGCTCTATTGTCATCCTCTTGAGGCTCATTGCCAGCCCCATTACCAGTATTAACGTCAACATCTCGATGGTTCTGGTTATCCTCGGCCATTTCTTCTTGTGTAGTTTGGCTTACTTGAGTTCTCCTAGCTCTCGCTTCCCTTATAGTTCTCCTTGCTAGTCTTTCAATCTCAGGATCAAAAAGAAGATCAGAAGTATGAGCGGTGCCTCGCATACACAATAGAAAACTCCGGTCAGAATTAACAAAAAAGGAAATTAGAAAAATAATGCTAAAATCAAAAATGACTAACTACACAAAAACAAATAAAATAAAAAAAACTAAAACAAAACAAAAAAATGCCTAAGCTAGCACCTTTAAATTTCTCAGAATATTAGCTAAAAACTATTAGTCCCCGGCAACGGAGCCACAAACTTGTTGGGACGTTCTGGTAAGTGCAACAGTCGCACAAGTAATATAGTGTAAAAATGAGTAAAGAGTTATCGTCTCCACAGGGACTAACATGCTAAGTACTCCAGAAATTCAAACGCATTATTTAGGCAAACCAATTTTTGATTTTAGAAAGCTCTAATTGAAAGTAAAATCAAATTGCAATAGAATCGAATGGAAATAATTCAAATAAAAGGCCTAGAGTTACTAATCCCCCTTTTTCATTCTAGGAATTGCTAATTCTTCCTAACACTTGTAATTCAGATCAATTATACACAATAATCTTAGGTTTTCTAATGGCTTAAAGTGATTCTCCCGAACCTAAATTAAGCTACTCAACTCTAACATAATCCCCTATGTGAGTTTAAGTCAAATTAATGTTAACCTAATTTGATTAAACGAGGTTAATTAATATTCCTATTAATTAACAAGTAAAACCCCTAAGTTCTAACACCCGCCCTAATCATTCAGTGTTCTACCAACATTTCCCTCTCCCGAGTTCGACGAAAGCAACAAACAAGTCACAAAGTAGCCAATTTCATAACAAGTATAGTAAATATGAATGATAGGTATGTATTAAATTGAAAAGAATTACAAGTTTCAAGAGAAATACAAATCCTAATCTGAAATTAGGTTCATAGTAACCCTAGAGCAGAAAATTAGCCACTCATGGCTCTAACACTACAGAAAGCAGTAAAGGAATGAGCAAACTCCATGAATCCGAGGTTGGGTTGACGGAATTCGGGCTCGATCAGCTTCGAGAATGGATTCCTCCTTCTCCTCTAGCAGAAATCGGTGCCTCCCCTCTATCTCCAACTCAGAATACCCTAGAAAATATGTTCTGACGCATTTAAATCAATGCAGGATCGCGAACCACCGCTATAGCGGTGGGAGGCAGAGAAGAAAGCTTAAAAATGAGTTTTTCTAAGTTCCACCGCTATAGCGGTGGCTGGCAGAGAAGAAGGCTCCAAAATCTTTTTTTCAGCACTCCACCGCTATAGCTGTAGATTCTACCGCTATAGCTGTGGGAGACAGCAATCACCTCAGCATTTTCAGAATTTCAGCTCTAGCATTCCATCTTCTAACACGAACTTTTTACCAACTCAACCTACACAAAAAATAATAAATAAACCCATTAAATCGCATAAAAGAATCATGAAATCACTCCATTTATTAAAAGATCAAAGAAAACTAAAACTAATCTAAACTACTCAAAATATGAGCTAAGAATTACAAGACAACAAGAAAGAGATCAAAAGAGAGGGTATTTAGCATCAAAATAGCACTAAATTGAGAACTCAACACTCCCCCAAACTTGAACCTTTGCTTGTCCTCAAGCAAAAACTTTTAATGAGAAAAATTTTGAGAAAAATATGTGCGATCATGAATATGTGCAACTAGGAGGAGTAAAGATCTAGAAATGTGAATTACAACAAGCCAAGCCTCATCAAACCATTACTCAAAAGATTTAACTCAAGAGTTTGCAATCTTAAGGATTCAATAAGAAGTGTTAACCAAACCACAAGAAAATTTGAAATCAAAGCTTCACCTCTTGGAACAGTTTATAAAACCAAATTCACAAAAATTCCAAAACTAAATTACTTCTTTGTTCTCAAAGGCATCGTTTGATTTCGATTCTCAAGGGCTTCACTGTTTTGTTCTCAAGGATATAGCTTCCTAACTTTCCTTATTTCCTTTTGAATTTTTTTTTGCCAATTTTCTCATTTTATTTTAATTACAGGAGCCTATCCCTTATTGAAACTTTCAGCTATCCCCTTATTGAATCCTTTTTTCACTAGCCTCTTATTGAACTTTTTTATATATATATAAATATGAAAATGATCTAAAAACCATTCAAAGAGACAAAAATAAGACTCATATTATTTTGAAGTGATAGGGCTAACACTTACAAAATATGAAAACTTAAGATTAGCAAACTCAAGAGGTAACTCTTAAAAAGAATTGCATTTGACATGATTTGACTTGTCAAAAACTTCAAACTTTCAGATTTCAAAATTTTCAAAAATTTCCTCCTACTACACATGCATATGGACAATACAAAATTAACCAAAATTTTCTCAAAGAAGAAACCCATCAACAAACCTCTCCCCCAAACTTAAATTTGACAGTGTCCTCACTGTCCCAGATCAGCACAATAGAGGAAAAGAAGACACAACATAACAAACAAAACAAAACAAAACAAAATAAAATGCTATTACAAACATCCTAACTACCATTCACCAAGATAATAAACATGACCATATTCAGCATTTATCAATTCAACTCCAAAATAAATAATAAATAGCAGTTAAAAATAGATATTGTACCTAAATTCGTGATATTCTGCTTCTGTAAGTTTCACACCTTCAAATAGATATTGTTCATCTTCTATATCATCTCTCAATTCCTCCAATTTCTTTTGCTCCCTTTTCTTCAAGTATTCTTGTCTTGAAACCTTTCTTAGGCTTTGAATATCATCCTGCTCTGTAGCTTTAGCTCTTCGAATTGCCTCCTCTTCCTCCTTTCATGATAATTTTAGTTCAGTTAACTTCCGTGTCCCTGCTGCATCTCTTTCTCTTATATGTTGCTCTAGTTCCTCCCTTTCTTTTTGATCACGCAATCTCTCTTCTTCTGACTCCGAACCATCATCTTCATCTGGGGAAGTTTGCCTCTTGACTCGTCTCTTCCTTTCCTCCCTTGCATCTTCATCTTCATGAAGATAATCCAAATAAAAAAGCAAAAGCAATATAATCCAAGTAATTTCTAAGAGAAATTCTCTCCTCCACTAATACTTCCTCCTCCTCCTTTCCAACAAAGTGGTATCAGAGCTTGGTTCCTTAAGTGTGAGAGAAGATGAATAGCTCAATGTATTAATTCCAATTTCCTCGCCTAACAAAGGGGAATTATGATAATTGGTGTATTTGTGCAAAAGCTTTGCTTGGTTCACAAGATGCATGGAAAATTGTTGAGAAAGGCTACGTTCAACCGCCACATGAAGAATTATTGTCTCCAAATGAGAAGGAAGCTCTTGCAAAGACAAGAAAGAAGGATCAACAAGCCATTACACTCATCCATCAATGTTTGGATGAATCAATGTTTGAGAAAGTGGCCAATGCTACTACTACGAACAAAGCTTGGAGTGATCAAGAAAATTTCAAATTAAGGGAGAGTGTTGAAAATAAATAAAATTTGTAATAATAACAGGGAATTTACATACTTTCCAAACACACAAGGCCTCTCACTGCTCTGTATAAACTAATAAAGTGTGAGTAGAGCTTCGCTTTCACAAAAATTATACTTTGGTTAATATTTATTCACTATTAATTATACTAATTAATTTTAAAATGTTGATTTAGAATATAAGAATCCCCGTGTCTTACGTTAACAGAATGAAAAACTATAAAATCAATGAATTTTTTTCATTTGAAAACTAAAAAATAAATATTAAAGTTATATAAATTGAAAATATTAAAAGTTTGGTTTCACTGTACTTTGAATTTTGATTTTCATTCAACCTCCCCTACTTCTTGAATTCTAATTTTTAATTATCTAACTCTTCTTCCTAAGCTATTTAGACCTCTTTTCTCCCTGAGTTAATTAGCTGCCTAGTAACTCATACTAAAGAGTTACGTCATTACCTAATTAAACTATATCCAGTGAATCATACTAAAAAGAAATAAAACATAAAAAAAAATAAAGAAAAAACTTGTAATTTTCTTAACAATATACAAAAGTATTCTCAGTTTGAGAGAGATGATTTGCTGAAGGATCTAGAGGTTTATATACGTATAGAATACATAAAAACCTAGTTTAACTAGGATTAGGATTCCTAATTCTATGTAAACTCTAATTTTGACGATAACTGAATTCATGTTTAAGTGGGTTGACTTCGACTTATGTAAAACTTTTCGTGCGGACTTCTATTTTGGGCCGTCCTTTTTCGTTCCTAAATAATGTCTTATGGCTTATAAAGTACATAAAAACAAACATAAAATAAGATTTATTTTAAAAAGCCTATATTCATCATAATTTCTTATAATTTTTCCAAATTCTCAAATTATAAAACAAAAATTCAACAAAATTGATTTTCATTGAATTATCCTGAAATTAATTATTTTGTTTTTTTTTGAGAAATAAACGACTCTATAAATTTGATTCATCATATTGAATCTATTGATTTCTTGTTTGCCCTGGAAATATCTTTTTATTGTACGATTTGTCGCTACAGAAAGTCAATGTATGTTGGTTGGTTGAATGGAAACTGACTCTTGTTCCATGCTATTTAAATTTAGGTTGTGAATAAAATTATATTTATTTGCTGAAATATATCGCTTCTATTTAGTAATAGTAATACTAGAGTGAACGTGCGGAATTTCCCTCCCTTTCGATTTTCAGGATTCCGCAATCCTTTTGCACGCAATTCATATCGATTCAATCACTGTTATTTTGTTATTTTTATTTAAATTTATAAATAATTTTCTTTGAATTTGACAGTTAATAAATTTATTTAAATATTATTATAAAGCTTGTAAATTTTAAATTCTAAACTCTAAATCTTAAATCGTAAATCTTAAATCATAGCCTTAAACCCTAAACTCTAAATTCTAAAATCTTAAATATTACTGTAAACTCTAAATTTTAAACTCTAAATTTTAAATCTTAAATTCTAAATCTTAAACTCTAAATAAAATATTACTGTATACCATAAATCTTAAATTCTAAACTCTAAATCTTAAACGTTAAATTTTAAATTAAATATTATTATAAATCTTAAAAAAATAAATTTTTTATGATTTTTTAAAAAATAATAAAACCAAAAAAAAACAATAAAAAGCATAGCGGAGAACCGTATCTGATTTTTAGTGTTATATGTTAAAAAGATTGTAAAATGTAATAAACTAATGCTTTTTAAAAGAATTTATATATGCATTACAAATATATGAAAAATTGTTAAATATAACTATATAAGGCACTTTATAGGATTTGATTTTGAAACTAGGAAGTTGGAATGAAAATCGACAAACGGTGATAAGAGAATGCCCAATGTTAAAAGTTACGGTACGGAGTACAGATGACTCTTTCTTTTCTTTTCTTTTTTCTTTTTTTTTCCTTTTTTGGGAGGGGTAAATTTATATCACTTATTTTGTTGGATTTAATAAAGAGTTTTTATTATTGGATTATTTTAAAATTTCTACAGAATAATGAAAGATTAATTTAACACAAAATTTGAAAAGACTTAATAGTTGAAAACTCAAATTCCTTATAATTTTTTAAATTTTATTTTTTAAAAAATAATTCATATCATATGATAATCGTTGTTTTTTCCTAAGCCACAAACACGTACAAAGACATAAAGCTAAACAGGTGTTGCATGCAGGTAAGTCACAGCTCTACTCTTGAAAAACCTCATTTTAAAAAAGTTTAAAAAGCCGCATCGGTTATTGGATAAAATGAGACTTGAATTACAGTTGAAACAATAATACTTAAAATATATTAAAATATTAAAATATATAATTTTCTAGGTATATTATAAATATATATTTATATCAATAATAAATTTTCTTTTAATAACTTAAACTTTTTAAAATTTATTAAAAATATACAATAATATTCAATAAAAATTTAAAAATTAAAAAAATTGAAATAGTTGAACTAGTTAAACCGACCAATTTTTCATCGATTAAATATTTACCAATTTATTAGTCTAAACCAAACCAATTCCTAATTGATTTACTAGTTGAACCAACCAGTTATGTCTGATTATCAGAACACTACATTTTAATAGGTATATCAATAACCCAACTCATTTGACCAATAAACCAAAACTGTTGGATTTAATCAAAAGTTACACATAGGGGTGAGCAAATGACCCGTCCTGTTGACCCTAAGGTTATATGCCATAAGTTTTGATGATGACAAATGTATTTGAATAGTAGCATTGATATATATAAAGATTAATTATCATATATATGCTACAAGTACTTAAGCATGATTATGTTATTTAATATGTATGTTGCATATATTGAATCATGCTATTGAACTAACCATTGGGTTTGCAAGTAAGATATATTTTATAGGTTGGTTCAAAACAAGAAGAGTGAGCATTGGATTGAAGAACAAGGAAAAGTAACATCATGCCTCACTCAAGGAAAGCAACATACAAGGACAAAGCTCCAAGAAATGAAGAACTAGAAGATTTGAAGTCTTGGAAGCTTAGATGCATCAAGATAGCCTATGTGTTTACATTAGGTATATTTTATATAGGCTAGTATACTTGTGCAACTCAATGATTTAGATTTGCATACATTGGCTCAAGTATTTTGAACAAAAAGATAGTGAGATATGAAGTTTTACAAAAGTTAGTTTTTGACCTTTGGTCACTCTTTATATCATATCTCATAAACGAAAAATCAGTTTTTCAAGTATCTTAATCTCATTTGATAGTAGACTCAAAGATCTTTCCAACGGTATATTATTTATTGAAAACGGAGTCCAAATGAGAAATATATGACTATTTAAAATATAGTTTGAAAAACTGAAAGTTGATTTTACTGTAATAAAAAATTATTCTGTTTTGACTTATAGTCAGTGTTTTGATTATATCTTTTAAATGAAAAATAATTTTTGAGTAAACCTTAGCTCATTTGAAACTAGACTCCAAGAGCTTTCCAATGATATATTATTTGTTTAAAACGGAGTTCAAATGAGGGAGTTATGAATTTTTAAAGAAAGCTCAAAATCTGTACAGCATTATAACGGCTATATAACGGCTATATAACGGCTAGTTTTTTAAAATCTTATATATATGACCTTAGATACACGATTTTGAGTAAGAACAAAGTCCTACAATGTGATATTAACTTCTTCTATCATCTTTGAGAGAAAGGAAAGCATTCTTGAGCAAAATCTTGCATATTCTCTATCATTAGAGTTATTAGAGCTTCACTTGTATTCATCTACTCTTTAGAGAGAGTTTCTTTGTATTGTTGATTTTGATCAATACATAGATTATTCTAAGTTGAGGTTTGCAAGTACCGGTGTTGGAAGAACTTGCTTTGGGTTGAGGAGGAGCCCGGATTCATAAATTCTCCATTGTGGTTTCGCAAATACCCGGATCGAATTTGCGTGGTTGTAGTGGTTTGCAAGTACCCGGATTAAACTTGCAATTATAGTGGAAATACTCAAGTGGTCTCTTGAGGACTGGATGTAGGCTTGGATTAGCCGAACCAGTATAAATCTCCGAGTTTGCTTTCTCTATCCCTTACTCTTTAATTTGTGCATATTGATATTTATTCTTTAATTCCTTGATCTTTATAATTATTTATCTTGACAGCACATTGATTTTCTGTATTGTATTTATTATCTTAAGTATTACACTTCTACAGAAAATCATTTTAACTTCCAATTAATTCTTGTGAAAAATTTTTATAAAACCCAATTCACCCCCCCTCTTGGGATCCAACCATTTCTTTCACGTCCAACCCACACGATTGGGTTAGATTGAAAATTCTCAACCCGACCACTGGCGGGTCGGGGTTATGGGTTGGAAATTTTAAATCCAACCCAATCTATGAACCCGACCTATATATAATTTTTTTTTTAGTTTTCCTAACTTTCTGACTTACATCCGTGTTTCCCCCATGCTACCTTTAGCCTTGGTCAATGTTCTTCACTTTTTCAGTTCTTCTACTTTTTCACTTCATCTCTTCTTTCAATCTCTCCTCAACCGCACTCTATCTTCGACACCGGCACTCCATCTTTGTCTCCTCCACTTCGTCAATTCCTCAACTCTGCTCATCCTCCACGGCCATGCTCCACCACTCCGTCAGACGTCAGCCTTAGTTCTTCATCGTCTCCAATTCATATCTCCTTCTAGGTTTCTCCTTTGGTTCTTACGAACCAGAACCGATTCATATGAACCAAAAATTTCTGGTTCTGGATTGTATGAACTAGAACCAGAAATTTCTGGTTTATTATGGTTCATAGAAATTTTTGGTTCATTCTGGAGCCAAGTCTACTACTTGTGAGTTGTTGCTAGATAATTATATTATATGGGTGCTTTGTGTTTCTGCTTTAGTCATAGAATGTGAAAAATTTTTGGATAAATTTCTTGTTGCTGGATAGTTATATTCTAGTTAAATTTCTGGTTCGTATGTTTTATGATTTTATATATATTGCAGCTTGCTTTAGCCAATTTATTGTTCAAACATGTTTCAAGGCACATGAAATGGCAACAAGTCATTATCCAGAAAAAAGAAAAAGAAAAAAAAAGGTCAATTCGTCAACCCGACCTAAACCAACCCGTCAATTGGCTGGTTGGGTTGGTTCGGGTTCAACTTCAAAAAAAAAACTGAACTCAATCCAACCTAACTTGCAAATGTGTAGTTGATTCAGGTTAAGATTTTCCCTCAATTTGAACCAACCCGACCCGTGTTTACCCATAATTACACGATTGTTGGGTTGGATGGTTAAATGATGGGTTGAAATGGTCAAGTCCACCAAATTGGTTCTCGTAATTATTTTTGGGTAGTGCTGAAGAGGTCGAGCATCCTCACCCTTCGTTTTTTGTTGTTTGAGATATGTGCTTTTTTTTCATTATGCCTATTATTTTAATTTTTAAAATCCTCACTTTTGACAGTGTAGATCAAATAAGCGTCTCCAACAACTGCTGAGATTACTTTTTTATTCTATCTATTATTTTTTATTCTATTTATTATTTTAATATTAAAAAAACTTCATTTTTAGACAATATATTTTGCTTCTTATCATAAATAATTTTACACAGTATATTTTAACTCTTATTATAAATAATTTTAAATTAGTGTTTGTCGGGGTCAAACGACCGCAAATCTTTTTTTATTAACTAAAAATATTTTTATTTATTCACTTAGGTCTTTAATCAAAAATTTTCTTTTATCTGTTGTTTGATATAAACTTATCTTTTACTTCGTCTAGATCCCTGAATTAAGAATATATTTTGTTCTTTGTCAAAATCATCCCTTATAAAACTTTTCAATGTGTTTCATTAACGGTGCCATCTCAATTTCCATGGAAATTCCCGTGGACTTCCGAAGACTCTTCGATACTCTTATGAAAGTAGTATTTATATGGAGTCATCGTCTGCCGGGGGATAACCTACTGGCGAAGAGTAATCAGACTTTACGGTTAGCATTTCTGTTTATAGTTAGGCACTTAGGCACTTTCTATTTTGGGGCTTCAGTGGTCCGTACACGAGTGTGATATCATCCGAGCTGTTGATTTGCTTCTGAGTCTTGCAATGGCACCACCGAAAAGGCAATCTCACCGCGACGACCGTGAGAGGGATGCTCAAGCTCCTGGTGACGAGTCCAACAGGAGCCTAGGCCCCTCAAAACAAACAATGATTCGGTACTTATGTGTTTTTTGTCTCTTTCTTTAGGTGTGTTGGGTTGTGTGTCTCTGAATGTTGTTTTTTGGTTACTTTGCAGCGCCACCCGTTATATGATCGAAGGACAGGAAATGAATGTCATTTTGGAATCATTTTTTCGAAGAGTGGTAAGGAATGAAACTTTAATCTCAATTGTCAACAGTCTTCGTGCAGTATTACTGGGTTTGAAAAGGATTGCTTTTTCTGTTTATCTTAGCTAGCTCATTCCATGTTTTATTTACAGCCAAGCTCCACTTCAAGTTTCATCCTTAATGATCTTCAAGTTTTGCAATGATTAAAGCTCGTCTCGCTTAGTTTATCATATATGCTTACTTTTTGTTTGTATAAAAAAGAAAAAGCTTTGGCCCGCTCATTTGTTTTTTCCTAATCTAATAAACTGGTAAAAGGAATCTCCTTTTCTGCCGTATGAATTATTTGTTTGGCTACTGCCATAATTTCAGTAGGTACCTATCTGAATGCGTAAGAATTGGATGGCCAGGCAATCACGTATCTCCTAGGCGATAAACCACTTAAGCTTTCACACTAATGCGTTTGAAATTTTATCTGATCCACTTTAGAAGGAGATATCATTCCACTTTTCATTTCCTTTAAGGATGTTTTGTGTTATTCATGTCTTTTGACGATTAAAGTTGATCATATAGTTTGAAACAAAGAACCATTGCAATCCTTTATATACACATATGATTGTAGTCGACGTCATCTTCAAAACTCAGCATTCCGGCATTTATTTATTTTTTTAATATATATAATCGTAACATGATTATCAAATTGATTCAATAGATTATATGTGAACAAATTGAATCAATTCTTTATCAGTTGATTATCGTCGAAGTGAATTACATGAATTTATCAATTACATGATAAACCCTAAGAATTTGATATACTTCATATACTCATAATCAAATTTAATATATTTCATATAGTCATAGAACAATCTGCTAACCTCTTCTGATACCTATTGATAGAATTTATAAACAATTCCTATATACAAGTATTGTAAATAGTTCTATAGCATATATGAATAATAGTAAAAATATGCATACCTGGGGAAGCAACGGAACTCATGATGATAATTGATGATCGAGTATAAATAACATAGAAGAAAAGAGAGAAAATAATAAAGGTGAGTAAAATTGCCCTCTTAGCCTAAAATGCTTTCAGAGGATGTTACTTCTATAGGACTGCTACACTACATATATAGGCAGAGAGTAGAGGCCCTTACTCGTGAAACCCTAATGGGCTGACGTTCCCATCATTAATTAGCCCACACAAGGCCCAGTTTCAATTCAGTAAGGATTGTTTAATTTATAAAAGAATTTATAATTAATTTATTATGAAAACTGAATAATACATATAAATAAATATATATATAGATAAATATAAATTATGGTAGTCCAAATGAAAAATCTAACATGTAAAACTTAAAGAAAATACTAAGAAAAATTAAAAAGGCCCTATTTATAAGGCCTTGTACATGATCGCTATTTATAAGGCCCTTGTTATAGTTGTTAAGATTTCGATTTAAATATTAAGATTTGAAGATCTTATGATTCTAAATAATCTGAACGTTTTTGATTCTATGTAAGATCTAAATATGTTAGGATTTCAGTAGGATCTTAATTTAAATCTTAAAATCCTATGATTTTATGATTTTATCGATCTTGCAACATTTTGAATTTGTCATTTTTTTAATTTGTTGATATGTTTTTAATCTATTAGGTCAATTGGGATTAAAAAAATTATTAAACTAACTTAAGTCATTACTAATATTATACAATTACTACTTATAATTTGTTCAATTTTAAAGTCAATTTAGTGATGCTGACAATGATATATAATATTATAAGTTTAAAAGAAAAAAATGTCTATTTGATGATAAAAAAAAGTTTTTAAATACAATTGAAAGTGAGGGTTGTTCTTTATTTATTTATTTATTTTTTGTAATTATATGACATTTGAACTTGTTTTATTAAAATATAATTTTTGATAGGATCTTACGATGCTCGATTCAATCATACGATTTGATTTATTCTATGACATTTTTGATCCTATATAAGATTTTGATTATGACAACCATGACCCTATTGCTAATAACAATAAGTATAAGAATTTATTCCTACTAAAATCATAACTTAATTTCTACTAAAAGTTAAATGATAAGTCCATGAGGGTTTTGGTAGTTGATCGTCATCCACTTTATGATCATATTTATAACAATCCTCACAAAATCTAATATGAATCGAAAGTTTTTATAAGTTCCGTCAATAAATCAAAAATTGACATATAATGTACATAATATTTATAAGAAAATATTAACTATAAGATTGCATACTTACACTTATTCAAACTATAAAATTTTGGCACGAAAAAATCAACATAATAAAAACATTTATTTAAATCATTGGCAAGCAATTCAGGTTTTTATGACTAAAATTTTATTTTGGTCCTTCACAGATGTTTTTTTTTCTCAATTTAGTCCTTTATAAATTTTTATTTTTAATTTGGTCCCTCCATATGGCTACTATTAAATAATTTAACTGAGGTGTTAATTTGGCAGTTAACTCACTTATGTGATGTCAAGTAATTTTTTTCTTTCTTTGTGCTAATATGATGAGTATAGTATCAAGGGATTCAACAAAATTGAGAATGAAAACGAGATAGGTATGGAAGGACCAAATTGAGAACATTTAGATATGAGGACCTAAATTGGGAAAAAACTGTGAGGGATCAAATTAAAAGCATTTGCAATTATGAGTGACCAAATTGGAAACATTTGAAACTGTAAGGGACCAAATTAAAAAAAAACATTTGTGTGAGACCAAAATGGGGTTTTAGTCTACTTTTTCTTATAATTTTCTCTCAAGATCTATCCATTGTTTCCAAAGAGGAAGTATCTTGTGCATTTGGTACAATATGGACACTGGGAAGGTATAAAAAGTGGGTACAAATTATAAAACTAATTGTTTGGCATGAGGAAGATGAACTGTTGGGATGAAACACCGAAGTTTCGTTGGGTTTTCCTCTACGTAATCAGGAAATTAAGGTTTTAAATTAAATTTTGATGATATAGGCTCATGTTGAGGAGAACATAATATTTTAGATACAGAGACAACACCTTGGACCAATTGATTGTGTATGAGAATATATGGGAATTTCAGTTAAATAATTAACAAATTGAAATAAACATCATTGTAAAAAAAAAGAAAATTTAGTTCGCAACATGTGTTTTTATTGTTCATTAGGCAAAGTTATGCATTTAACTTAGAATACACGACTCCAAACATTTAATTAATAGTTGATGCTAAACAATAAGTCAAGTCATTTTCTGACTAGATTGTTTGTCAACTATTGAAATTCCTGATGACTTACTAACTAGCATTGTTGATGATCTTATATCTTCGATCATGAAAAGCACATATTATGATCTTATAAATAATTTAAACAGTTTGAATTACTTTAAAGAAAGAGCAATCCTTGCTTTAAGGATAAAAAATGTTGACACCATAAATGAATACATGTTCTCTTTATTTCTGGGATAAGAACAAGAATATTTAAGTCTTGATAGCATCTGTAAAGCTGATGTAAATATTGATAAGATGGACGATCTCCACACACAAGAATTTTTAAACATTATCAAATTATTTAGTGTTCTAAACCATAGGCTAAAGTTGAAAATTGATGCTCCAATAATGTTATTTAGAAATATTGAGAAATCAACGAGTTTTTATAACGATAGTAAACTAATTTTGTTTCGACTTGGTAAATATGTCATCAAGCAATAATTAGCTCTGGAAAAAATATTAGAGAAGAAGTCATGATTCTCAGGATGATAATAAATCCATCAAATTTAAAATTGCCTTTTCAACTTAGAAGACGCCAATTTTCAATAACATTGTACTCTGTAATAACAATCAATAAAAGTCATTGTCAATCACTTTTAGCTGTTGGCTTTTATCTAGTAAGTCTATTCTTTACATATGGACAACTATATGTAGCGATTTCAAAAGTGAGGAGCAGAAATGGTTTGAAAATTTTGATTATTGACAAAGATGGTAACCCTACCACAACATCAAATACAATATACAAGAAGTTTTTAAGAATTTGTGCTGAAATAAGTAAAAATTTAAATTTGAACATGTTATGTCTATATATTGATAAAATGTCTATACATTACACAGGTCGCTACACTAGTTGTAAATCTAATTTAAAAGTATAAACTTATTGGTTACACAACAGAAAAAGGAGAGTAATATTGAGGTGATTCTTTAATTTTTTTACGTACAATATTTTATATAGATAGATAGATATACAGACCGACCAAAATATCATTTTGGTTCCTAATGATAGGGCATTTTTCACTTTAATCCCTTATAGAATTGTCTTCTCATTTTGGTCCTTCAAATATAGGGCATTTTTGAATTTTTTCCCTCATAAAGTTTCCTTCTCAATTTGGTCCCTCAAAATAAAAATTGTTATCAATATTGCCCTTATGTTAATTACCTTTGATTAAACTAATTGTCAATTTACGCGTTTACAATAATGACTAGGTAATAACCTGTCAAAAATAAGTTACACAATTTCAAAATTATTAATTTTATTAATAAGATATTGATAAAAAGAATGTTATTGATAACATATTTATTTGAGAGCTAAATTGAAAAACATCCATATGTGAAGGATCAAAGTGAAAAGATAATTTTATGAGGGATCAAATTGAAAAGTATCTCATTTGTGAGGGATCGAATTAAGAAAATAATTTTATCAGGGACCAACTTAAGAAATATACTATTTATGGGTTGTAACATACGTCATAATAGGATTTTAATCTATATAGATATATTCCATTTTTCAATTAGGGGTTGTAACATACGTCATGACTATTTGCTTTGTAATAGGAAGGTGCATGCGCAAGCATCTTCACTTGCACTACCTAATAAGGTTGAATAGAAGGAGAATTGCTTTGGAAAACAATTAGGTAGATCATATGATTTTTTTCATCATAAAGATTTTTTAATTGGCAATGTAACTTAAAGATCAATTGTTTATATAAGACATCGAATTTAAATTAAATAAACTCCTAATAATTTTTTAATTTGCCACAAGTATCTTAAACTCTTAATAATTTACATAGTAACATGTATCAACATAATATTGAAAGAGTACAAGATAGATATGCACTTGACTCATATGGTTAACGATGGAGGTTAAATTAAAATTTTATAAAATAATAAGAATTTAAATATAAAATTTTAAACGATAAGAATTGTATAAACCAATAAAAAAATATTAGAGAAAAAATAATTAGAGCAATTTAATATAATAAACCTTAGAATAAATTATTGATTTAGTCTTGAAACTTGATTTTTTTTTTTACAAAAACTAAATCTCAATTTTTTGTTGTCGAACGTCATTTTACCAAACAAAAAGACCAAATATCAATAGGGGTTAAGTTTATCAAAGGGGTCTAATCTCCCACATGGTGGTGAATCAAATTTTGAAACCTTGCTAGCAATATTAACCACATTTAGTGTCTGACTATGCTCAAACAGGGTTGCTTTGAATGAAGTATACTTGTGAGAAATCTTAAAAAACTAAAAAAGCAAAAGAATTAAATTAAAATAATCAACATTTTTTAAAAAAACTAAACTAATAATAACTATATTTTGGAGCAAATCAATAATTTATTCTAATTTCTACAAAAGCTAGAATTTGGACAGGACCTCTAAAGTCATATGCCTCACGACTATATATATCTTGTGTCTGCAGATAAACGAATTAGTTAGAAATGTGTAATTAGGGTCTCGTTGGGGTCCCACAAATGGACTGTATATATTTTGCGTGCATTATCCTGAAAGTGTTATAGATTTTTTAAAAAACTACATGATATATGGTAATTGATAAAAATTTACCTTTTTGGTTTCCAAAAATATACCTCAATGATAGTTTAGCTTCTAAAAGATTACTATTAATCATTTTAGTCCTTAAATTTTAATATCATTATACAAAATGGAATATGAAAAATTTTTGTGTGGGTACAAGCCTAACACTTCAGTGTTAAGTACAATTTAATCAAATAGTTGCATCTAATAAAATAAAAATAGAAAAAGTCATATGTAAAATAAGGGAAAAAACTCTTGAGTCTCTTTCTCTATCTCCACCTCTAAAATAGGGCCTAACACTTCAGTCTTAGGCAAATTAATCAAATTTTTGCATCTAATAAAATAAAAATAGAAAAAAGTTACCTGTAAATAAGGAAAAAAGACTCTTGATTCTCTCTCTTCTCACTTGGAAAATAAGGAAAAAATTCTCTCTCTCTCTCTCTCTCTCAAATCAAATATTTACCCTTGCGTCGTTAACAAGAGACGACTGTCAAAGTGATTTTCTCAAACTTCCTTAATTTTGAAAACTAATATGAGCTTCCTATTCTTGGCTTCTGATTTTATTATTATTATTATTGTTTTAAATTTGAGCTTTGAAGTTAATCTTCGATTTTTTTCATTTGCCCATTTAATAAACATGAAATTTGTGAAAAGAAGCTGGCGGATCCAATGCATCAACCAATCACTAGGTCAAGATTTGGACGTTTTTGTGAATTTCAGCTTTCTTTTTCTTGTTTGGTAGGTAGGAAAGACGTAGGCATATTTTGAGAGAGAGAGAGAGAGAGACTCAAGAGTTTTCCCATTATTTTACAGTTGGCTTTTTCTGTTTTTATTTTATTAGATGTAAATATTTGATTGATTGTACCTAATATTAAAGTTTTGTGCCTACATAACAATTTCTCATGGTATATTCATCCACCTTGTCATCAAAGTCAACGTTAACCGTTGATATATATGTACCATTATTTGATGATGTAACAATGACATGGAGTAACGTAACTTCTTAACATGTTGATATGACTGTCTATTTTAGTCTATAAATTTTGAAATCATTATATAAAATAATTCTTTCATTTATTGTTGAGACGGGACGATGGACGAAGAAATCATCTAGTATAATAATTATAAAATTCAGAAATTTAAATAGTCAGCGACCATTTTTTAAAAATTAAAATAATATAGAAAATACTTTTAAGAAAATGTATATTTACCCTATGAAAATTAATTAGATGTTGGTTTGGAGAGGGAGGTTTCTTGAGCGATATAAGCCATGAAAAAGTGTGCTCCATAGTCTCCAATTAGTTGCCACGTGGAAACCTACTCTGTTGGTAGTTAAAATTTGTTGCTGATGTGTCCCCTTTTAGCCCTAAACAAGCCAATGGGAATGCGCATTTGGCTTAATATTTTTGCCTTGTTCAACAAGTAAAGGTCGTACTCATACACTACCTAGTTCATGTTGACATTTGATGCCTTAATTCACTTACATTCTTTCTAAGTAAAAGAAGTAGGTTTTATCATCCAAAAAAAAAAAAGTAGGTTTTGGAGATAAAAATGACTCAAAGTGGGACGACTTTGCTCTCATTTTCTAATACACTTTGTTTCTCCAACGCTAATAAATAAATAAATAAATATATATATACATACGGATAAATTTTTAGACCTAATTGCTTGATTTATAAGATGTAAAAATATAATTCAAAAAAACATTACACATGTCACCTTCATCTTTAGAAATGACAATGGGACGGAATGGAGACGGAGAGATACTCTGCCCTTATCCCTGCTCCCGATCTCCGCTGAGGAGAAGAATTGATTCATATATAATATATATTGGTTTGCAGACCTATTCTCATTACCAATTTACATTTTAAAAAAACACTTACTATTGCGTGTAAATTTGGCTGCGCTTTGGGTTTTGCATGATCTTTATTAAACCTCTAATATATATATATATATATAATGTGGGTAAAACTGTGATCAATTTGTTTAGAAAAATTATTTAGATAGCTCAGAAGAGAGGCAGCTACGCATGCAATTGTCCTAAACACATTCTCTATCTTATAAAAGAAATAAAATTTAATTATTATTGTCATCATTATTATTATTACTATGAAAAATTAAGGTTTCCATTTCTGTTAACCCTCGAAGATTAAATTAGATTATCGGTTTTAGAATGAAGAAAAACGATCAAGTTAGAAAATACGCTGCTATAAACTATTCAATGAAAAGGAGAGCCGTTATTTACTTGTGTACCTTATTTTATCCTTTGAAATTAAACATTGTGGAAAGACGTTCTTTTCGTTTCAGGATCAATGTCATTATCTATAAGACTACGAGTCTACGACTAAGAAATTAGAGGACAAACTTGGAATTTACTATCAGAATAAGATAAGCAAGTCATATAAAACATGGATGCTTCCAAACATAGACTAAAATCCTATTTGGGTCCCTCAGATGCTTTTTTTTTTAATTTGGTCATTCATAGATTTTCATTCTCAATTTGATCATTTACAGATTGATATATTATCAATTTAGTCCTTTAAAAATTTTCATTCTCAATTTGGTTCTTTATGGATTGATATGTTATCAATTTAATCCCTCACTTATTTTCATTCTCAATTTGATTCTCACAAATTGATATATTATCAAGTTAGTCTTTTTTTGTTGATCATAACTTTTAATCGTCACAACTTTTGATGAAGGGACTAAACTGATAATATATAAGTTTATGAGGGACTACATTGAAAATACAAATATGTAAAGGACTAAATTAATAACATATCAATTTGTGAAGAAACATATTGAGAATGAAAATCTATGAGAGACTAAATTGATAATATTTCAATCTACAAAGGACCAAATTGAGAATGAAAATTTGTAAGGGACTAACTTGAGAAAAAAGATACATGTGAGGGACCAAAATGATGTTTTGGTCTCCAAACATCACCACCCCTATATATATATAACAAGCACTTATTATGAACATTTTCAAGTTCCAAGACAAAAGCTCCTCCTTTGTCCTTCACTTCACAACACTCTTAGGTATGTATTTAATTTTCTCCTCTCTCTTTGCCATTTTAAACTCCAAAGAACCATATTTCATGAAAACTTTATGAAAGCCCTTTCGTTCCTTCCTTAATCAAAATTTCATCCTACTTTTATTTAATTAACTTGGCATTTGATTTGAACCTGAATTTTTTAGCTATGTTCAAGATTTCAGTATGTCTCATATATATACATACATCTTAAGGCACTCTTAATTCACACTATCACAAAAAAAGAGGTTTTGTGGCATTTTCTTTGTCTTAACCGCAGTTCTGACCGCCACTAGTGGGCTTAGCGACGGTTCATCAAATTGTCGTTAATCCAACAGCGGAGAATAAGTTAATTTTTGGACATGAGTTATCTCATGGCTCAAATTGAAGCATTAATCTACCATAGATTCAGTAACAATTATGTCATAGTACATGAGGTTTGAAAACTAGTACGAACTTGGTCTATATGGGACTATTTGGGAGTTGGAGTTAAGGAAGCTAAAAGTGATCAACTGATAAGGGATGACCTAGTTTAATTAGAAGTTTCAAGTTCGAGTATTTAGAAATGCAGTTGAGTTAAAACTTAGTAGGAAAAGTTTTGTCACCCATTGTAATTATACTCGACTCGAATCCGGAATAGTCGACACATGTAGTTTGGTAATCGGATATTGAATAGTTTTTTACCAAAAAAAAAAAAGGAAGCTAAGAGTCCAATAAGGCCAAAGGCCTAGATGAAATTTTCATACAATCACTACAAGAAATTGAACTTTCGATGACAATTTTTTAGTGGTGACTAAAAAATCTGTCATTAAAATTGACTTTTAATGACAATTTCTGAAAGTTACCACTAAAGATAAGATTTTTGGTGGCGACTTTGAAGTTGCTACAAAAGCTCATATCTTATTTTGTGCCAATATTTTCAGTGACAAGTTTGATAACATGGAAGCTGTGAAGAAGGGGCCATGGACACCAGAAGAGGATAGAATACTGGTGGATTACATTCAGAAGCATGGATATGGGAGCTGGAGAGCACTTCCAAAGCTTGCAGGATTGAACAGATGTGGAAAAAGTTGCAGACTGAGATGGACTAACTATCTAAGGCCTGACATCAAAAGAGGAAATTTCTCTGATGAAGAAGAGCAAATCATCATCAATTTGCATGCTGTCCTCGGCAACAAGTAATTATCATATATATAATCTATCTTCTCAAATAAGAGTCAATTACTTATTTGGTTCTTCAAATGTTGCAGTTGTCTCAATTTGGTCCTTGAAAAGTTAAACATATCAATTTAGTCTTTAAAATATTATAATTTGTCTCAATTTATAGTCATTTTTGTTGCTAGTATAATTAAATTTCCAAATTTAGCATTGCAAAATCTAAAATTTTTCGTTGTCTAAAGTTATTTTGACAAATGGAGGAACAAAATTAAAACAAATACAATCTTTTAGGAACTAATAAATTGCAAAGTTCAGAAAAATCGGACCGGTCATTGAACTAGTTGAAGTATCGGTTCAATAGTCAATGGTCAGACTATAGTTAAAACATGATCGAACCAGTGATACTTAAAATATATAATTAATGTATATATTACATATATTAAAATATATAATATATAATATTAAAATATTTTAAGCATGTTACATATATATATATATATATATATATATTTATAACAATCTTACATCTTTTCTCATTAACTTAAATTTTTGGAGATTTCTTAAAAATACATAATAATATTTAGTAAAAATTCAAAGAAAAAAATTTCAAAAATTAAAAAAAAATTGAACTAGTTGAACTGGCCGTTTTTATTATTTCGATCAATTTTTTACTTATTCAAACACTCGCTGATTCATTGGTCTAAATCAAATTGGTTCCCTGACTAGTTCATCAATTTTTTGGTTGAACTAGCTGATTCAATCTGGTTCGATCCGATTCTCTGAACACTAATAAATTGTGATGCTTGATTATATAGTAACCAAATTAAACAACTATGATCTTTCTTGGACCAAATTAATAACATATATATATATATATATATATATATATATATTGAATCTTAATTTGTAATTTTCTATTACTAGGTGGTCGGCTATAGCAGGTCATTTACCTGGAAGAACTGACAATGAAATCAAGAACTTCTGGAACACTCATTTGAAGAAAAAGCTTCTGCAAATGGGATTAGACCCCGTGACTCACCGTCCTAGATCAGACAACAATAACCATCTCAATCTTCTATCAAATCTTCAACAATTGCTTCACAGTTTCACAACACACATTTCTCCTAATTGGGACATTAACAATATTAATAATGCTCTAACAGACCCCACACAACTACACAAACTCCAAGTCTTACAGAACGTACTTCAAGTCCTCTCCACTCCTGTTGATTTTTCAGTTTCCCACGGATATTCTTCACCGGAAGCAATTTTGCTCGAGACACTGTCGAACACTACTTTTAACTTGGAGGCAACGGACCATCCTCTATATGAACTACTAAGAGGAGGACTAAACAATTCTATGCTTGAAGGTGTCCATAATTATGAGGGTTCAGTTGGAAATTTTGCTTCCAATTTGCCACAACCACTAAGTGACTGTGATTTTCTTCATAAGATGGCACGTTTGGCTCCAGCGTCGACGTCGTCTTCGAGTTCTCTTCCTAATCTGGTTTCGGTCGCACCTGATTCGTCCCCATCAGTGAAGAAAATGAAGAGGATGGTAGATTACCAAGACGAGGACTGTAAGAATAATAATAAACATAATCCTCCTTCTACTTCAAGAGACTTTCAAACTTGGGCAGGTTTTATGGATGAGGAAGCAAGCGATGCTTATTGGAAAGATCTCATAAAGTAAGTGTATATGACTAACCTCTCACTTAATTATTAATTGAGTAAACTCACTTTTTTTGAACTATGAAAGTGTAACTTGACGACATTTTAGTTCATGAAAAATGGTCATTAATCATTTAGTCCATAAATTTTAAAACCATTACATTAAGTGGTTTAATTTCTCCCTTCAACATCTCCATCACGGAGATGAATGAAAGGATCATTTTGTATAATAATTTTTTAAGTTTAAAGACTAAAGTAACAAGTTATGTCAGTATATTAAGATGTCATATCACTTATACCAGCAAATAACGATACGTACATATCAACAAAGAATATTGACTTTGATGGCAAGGGGGACAAATGAGTCATTTTATGTAGATTTCAAAATTGAGAGGCTAAAGTGATTAGTGACTATTTTTTAAAGACTAAACTCTATTGAAGTATACTTAAGAGACCAAAAAGTTAGTTTACTCCTATTAACTTCTAATTTAACTTCAACATAAAGTAGCTTGATACTGTATATATGGTGGAGAAATTGTATTGATTATCGTTTATTAGATGTTCGTAAACTAAACCAATTATATATAATTAAGTAAATATGTTGATAAATTTTTCAAAAGGGACATCCTACATTTGACATTGCCATTAATTATATGTTAGTCTAATTTAATTGAGTAAATTGTTGATTTGGTCCTCCAAAAATTATAATTGTCTTATTTTAATTATTAAAAGATCAAATAATTTAGTTTCTAAAAAATTGTATATATTTATCTCAGTTTCATTTGTTTATTTGTCAAAGTGACTTTTGATAATAAAAAATTTAAGATTTGACTATGACAAATTTTGTGATTTAGCAATCAAAAGGATCAAATTAAGATATATACAATATTTTAAGAGCTAATTAAGACATTTAATCTTTTAAGAATCAAATCAAGACAATTGAATTTGTTTAAAAAAATCAGTAATTTACTATTTAATTTTTGGTCATGGGTCAAATAAAGTTTCTCTTTGAAGCAATAATCTAATTTTAATTCATAATTGAGAAAGACTTTAAATTTTATTAAAAAAATTAATTTATCAAAATATAAATGATAATAGTATTTACCTTTTTTACATTATAGCCATCCACCAAGTAGCTGAAGTATTATGAAATTTGAGTTTTTTTGCAATTAAAAACAAAAACAAAAACACTTTTTTACATTATGGAAATATGATAAATGTTAATTTTCTTAATTAACCTAATTTATTTACTTTTAATATACTCAATCGCCGTAAGAGCTTCCATGAATATATAAATGACTCGATCTCTTTAGTTACTTGTTATTAAAATTTTCTTTCTATTTTTCCCGTTAATTGCAGCCAAGAATCTAACCAGCCATGGTCAATCTCATAAAGGATGAAGGCTTTTACGTTTTAAGTCACAGCAATAATGGGATTTGTCACTATTCTACAGAATTAAAAAAAAATATTGTTCATTTATTAGGCATAGTTTGTCCAATATATTAATGTATGTATTTGAATATTTATCTTTGGATTTAAATATTAAAGTTCCATTGTACAGACTTCATCTGAGTCTTTCCTTTTATAACATATATAGAGATTGTAATTATTTTTTACATTAACAAATTAATTATTTTTTAATCAATTCTGTAATGGGCGTTAGTTATATATATATATATATATATATGGAGACCTTGAAATTTGGATGGTGAATTAATTGCTTGAAAAAGGAAACATGGATGTGAAATATAGCATCGTAAATGAAGAAGACGCATGTGGTCCACGTGTTTTAGTCATTTTCCAATAGACAACATAGACATTTTTATTTGGTCAAAATACCAAAAAAAAAAATCTTTTTAGTTAAGAAGTTGGACAATTTAAGTCCATATCCTTTACGGTAACTGTACAGGACAATTATCCTCATGACGATTTAGTTTAGATTGGATAATTAGAATTAAATCTGATAAGATAAAAAAATTCCTTAATCTCAACACATACATTCAATTGTAATTGATGAATTATCCTTTGTAGTTAGTACAAAGGCTATTGCCATTTTGTGCATAGAACTTCTTGTGTTGACTTCTTTCATCTCTTACATTATTTATCCATTTAAACTTAAAAAAGTCAAATTAACCAAAAAAAAAATACATTTAAATTATCACCTTGATTTTTTTGTTGCAAAAATGCTAGAAAAAATGACAAAAAGGGTGATCATGTTCTTACTTCATACGATAGGTTGGATATACTTTTTATTGATGTAATTTTTTTAAGCCTATATGAACAAGTGGAGTTAAGATTTTGGATGAAAAAATTAACCTAATAGTCATACTGTATGAAATTAAAAGATTAAGAGTTTATTGCTAACTTTTCAATTTGAAAAATTATATTACACAATCCCATAATATTGATGAGTTCCTTTCCATTTTAACAATTTTATTTTGGATCATTATAGATGGTGTCACATATATATGCAGCTTATCTACTTTTCAAATTTAATTTTTCTTATTAAGAAAATAAATAACCACATGAATTACTAACTTTTTATGTACTCTACTTTAAATTTCTGGTTGTGGCTATTTTTATTGGCTTAATATATGAAATAATCAATATAACAATTCTTAAAAAAAATTCATTCTACCTAAAATTAAACAAAATATATCCCCACATGATCTGTATTCTTTTATGTACAGAAGGCTCATTGAGAATCGTTGGATCAGTTTGATTTAACAGCTTCTATTTATCTAGAATTTTTTTTTAAATTTTACAAGTATCAATTGATCCAATGATGATTGTAAACATAAAAATAAACATAAATGAAAATTGTAATTTTTTTGTTTGAAAAAAAATTGGATGATTGAAAACTGTTGAATCAAACATTCAACGGCTTCCAATGTCTCATGTGCTCAGAAGGAAATCTGCTTCCTTCTTTTATCATGGCATTCACATTGCACATTACAAAAAATTACAAAGACTTCGGTTGAAACTTTTGTCGTCCACAAAATTCTTCTTTGCAAATATTTCAATTAAATTTGAATTGTTTCAATTGGCAACAAAAGTGAACTCGGTAATTTTAAAATTGTGGCCATCTATTTTAGATCGAACTATCACAATTAAAAGCAAAATTAGTTGACTGCATGCAGTAATTTATTTCCTTCTTATAATTGTGGTTGTTTTACCCAAATTGAATAATTACAATTTCGAAACTGTAGAATTCAATTTTGACACCAACAGTAAATAATGGAGATTCATTTCTATTAACCAAAGTTTTAATCAAAATAGAAAAATGTCATAACTGGAATTACTTATGATTGCAACTCTTTTTTTGACTGAAACTTAGATTATCTTCACCATAGCATGCACGTTCAAATGACGTTCTACAATAGCTATTATTGGAAAAACTTTTAATGACCATTTTAACGGAGGTTTTGTAGTCACTGAAGCTATCTTGAGTGATGATAGAACATTGTCTGTAACATTTGGGCTCTAGAGGTATGCGATTTCTATGTGTACTTTTGCATGTTTCTCGTAATACTAATATTTCTAAGTTTAAGGTTATTAAAACATTATGGTGTTTGGAAATATTTTATTAAAACATTATGGTGTTTGGAAATATTGTGATATGTGGTGTTTTGATCTAGATGTGGCTAAGTGTTGAGATGATTTACTTTTGGGAAGTAAGGGTCAAGAGGGACATGGAGGGAATTTTTAGAGTTTTCCTTATAAGAAAATAATTGCTTAATAATTGCAATAAACACAGAAATAATTGCTTAATAAGAAAACAGACTTAGATTTACATAAGAAAATTCAAATTATAACATTCAATGGAAGCTACATCTTTCCCTTAACAAAAAGAATTTAGCTACCAATAATACATAAAATATCCATAATAATATCCATGAGCTTTTCCATCAAAACTAAAAGAAAAGTAAAAAAGCAAATATGATGATGATAAAGAATATAGGAATCAATGTAAAAGTCTCCAAAGCGTCTCCTGCATTGTGTCTCCACGTCCAGCGTACTATGAGGCATCTCCTCCCTTCAAATCTTTTAAATCTCCATTTAAATAAAAGACATCCAATCAAAAAATTAATAATAATAATAATAAAATATAAAAATTGCTTTTTTAAAATTCTAATCTTAAATTAAATTTTAAAAGAAACTAACCAAAATAAATTCTAATAAAAGTTAAATTAAATATCCTAAATTAAACTAAACTAAATAAACACAATAAATTATAAAACATAAGATAAATCCTAAAGAAAAACTAATTCCCTATAAAATTAAACTAAACAATTAAAAAGACTAAATAAATTCAGAAAAAGACTTAAAACTATTTATTTTATTCAATTTATTAATAAAAATATGGGTTAAATAACTCTATAAAATAGAGTTATCAATGTGGCTGAGTGTTGAGATGATTTACTCTTGGGAAGTAAGGGTCAAGAAGGACATGGAGGGAATTTTTAGAGTTTTCCTTATAAGCTTAAATTTTCTCCTGATGCACAATCTTCATTCATCTCCCTCATTCTCCTCTCTTCACTGAAACTTTTTCCCTCTCAGCACCTCCTCCATCTCCTCCCCTTGGAAGCTTCTTGGTGGTGGCATTTGTTCCTCTCTCAAGTGAAGCTTCAAGATTGGTAAGTGTTCTTCCACATCTTCTCCTCTCAAATTTGTAACTCATAAACCCTAGGTGGGAAGGGTGGGATTTTTTGAAAATGGGAGTTTGGTTATGGCTTTAAACTCCTCCCTTGGTGTTACTTAAATCTTGAAGAATGTTTTTATGAGGCTAATGGTGGGAGAATCATGTTTTGGGTGAACTATTTTAAAAATTAGGAATTTTCGAAAGTTTTGAAAATTCGGTTTTTGAATTCTGTTGGCAACTAGTCTATTACCTCTGGTGCGTTGTCCAACTATGGCAGAGAAGCACCAGTCAACTAGTAGGTTACCATCAGTCGATTGGCTACTCTCTAGTTGGACTGAAATTTCCTGATGGATGCACCGGTCAACCAGTAGGTGACTTGTAGTCGACCGGTTGCTCTATGTTTGGTAGCCTTATTTTTATTTAGAAAAGTATAGGTCGACCGATAAGGGTCCACTGGTCAATCTGCTACTCTCTCTTAGGTTTGGTTGAGTCTAATCAGTCGACCACAAGGTGAGGGGAAATCGATCGGTTGGTCACTATTGAGTTTGGCTAAGTTCAGCTAGTCAACTGCCAAGTAAAGGTCAGCAAACTGGTTATTGCCCATGAAGTATTTTTGGAATAATGATTAATTCCTTCTTTTCCATGCATTTATTTAATAAGATGTGATTCTAATACATTGGGACTTAATTCCCTTCCGAGTCATCGCATTTTACGGTAAAGTATAGCTTGGAATCGAGGTGAGTAGAACAACATTATCTCTTTAATAAAGGAATTATGCACATAATCCTAATGAGATTCAAGAGTACTAATAATCAATAAGCTGGTATGTCTGTTATTGGATTTATCAAATTGTGGTTTCCATATGAGATTGAGCATGATTGTGTTTTCTGGTATCTATAGTAGCATGGATGTATGATAATTTTCTAAATTATTGAGGGTATATTGTGCTATGGTATGGCACTTATCACGTAACATTGTACCGAGGTCTGGTACATGTCATGACTAAACCGTGTCATGGTATGGCATTTGATATAACTATATGTGTCGTGGTGTGGCATTTGCTTGTTATGTTGATTTCTCTCTCATGCCATGAGTTGGTGGTTATTTAAATGATTGTGAACTTGAGAGATATTACAAATTGTTCCATATCATTATGCTCATGTAATTATTATTGTTACTTATTGAGTATTTGTTTACTTACACTATTTCGTTCTTGAATTTTTTCAGAGTCTGTAGCTGAGGTAGGTGACAGGTTCGAAGAGTAGTGAGCCCCCGAGTCTCGCCAACCCTCTTTCAATCCTTGGGTTGGTTCTTGCTTTTAAGTCTTGGTAACGTATTTGGATCTCTAGGTGTCGCTCTGTGACTATATAGGTTGCCTAGGAGTTTTTGTATGTATTTTGGAATGTGATCCAGGATTGTAGATATTCTTTTGAAAACAATTGATGGAATGTCATCTATTCTTTTGTATAAAACTATAAAGTTCAACGAATAGAATGAAATAGTATTTTATCACTTGTGTTGTATAATATAAATTAATTATATTTATATATTAAAAAGGATATTATGGCTATTTTGTGCTTGTTGGATTACATTTTCTAAGCTTACTGTGTAAGATTAGTCTTACTACTATGCCGGTCACATACCATGTTTTGGGGATGTGACATTGTCATCACAAATTGTCCTTTAAGTAAATTACTAATTTAATCTAATTTAATTCCTAAAATATTGTAATTTCTTTAATTTGATCCTTAAAATATCAAGTGTCTTAATTTAGTCCTTAAAATTTTTCGTTGTCAAAAGTTGCTTCAATAAATAAAGAAACAAAATTGAGACAAATACAATCTTTCAAAAACTAATTGAGACAATTGATCTTGAGAATCAAATTGAGATAACTATAATTAATCTTTACCAACCAAATCAGTAATTTACTCTTATCCTTTTTTATAAGATTTGTTTTAGTGGTAACAAATATGATCATCGAAGACTTCCAATTCATCAAAAATAAAAACCATCGCTAAAATTGTAGTTTCGTTGATAACTATTGTGGGTGATTATTATAAATGTGTTTAGAGATGATCAAAATTCATTGTCACTTATAAGCCACGAATACTTCTCGACTAGGATCCCCTCTTGTTCACGTGTAAATAAGATGGTCTTATTCTTTCATGTGTTGTAAGTATTGATATTTAAGATTAAATGTCTAGATCATGATTCCTTTTTTAAAATTTTGTTTTTATCAAAAAATTATATTTAATCATGGGCCATTGACCTCCAAGATCAATGGCTCATTGGGAATAGGATCCTCTTGTTCTCGCTCGGAAGAAAAGAGAATCTTGTTCCATATTTCTCATTAGTTCCAAAGGGACGAGAGAGGAAAAAAATAGAGACTTGAGTTAAAACATGTTGAATGGGTAAAAGGAGCCTAATATTAATTAAAAAGAATTAGTTATGATAAGACTAAAACATGAAATGGATATGTGAAAGTGACCCACTTGTATTGTTAAGTAAAAGGAGGATAGACTTGAACATTGGTTTCATGGAGGTAATGGACACTTCCTCTCAATCTTCAGACTAACTTAAGGTGTAAACCAACTTAAACAAGGAGTAGTTGCTCTTGGATCATCTTTGCCCCATTGTTAATGATGACTTGATGGATATGGTTTTAGAGAAGTTCAAAAATGTGGAGGAGCAATTTATGCAAGATATTGAAGGGGAAAATGCTAATTATTGAAGAACAAGATCAGGGGGTCCATGGGAAAGAAGGGGCAGAGGATGAGTAGCACCTAGCAATTCATCCTTTCTTTGAAGTGGGTCAATCCTTAAGACCCTGTTAAGACACTGAGAATCTCCAATCAACTGAAGAGCAAGCCATGATTGTATCTTTATCCTTCAATCAAGAAAAATAGGAGTTTGATGAAGACGCTAAAGGTATTGACCAATGGTTGAAATTGGTCACTCATTTGTTGTTTGGTGATCCAATTGAAGATCCCATACATCTTAGAGATAAAGAATATGGAGATGATTTTGATTTGATTGATATTAAAATAACTGATATTACTTTCAAAAAGAAATACATGGATTTCTCATGGGATCCTTTTCTCAATCAGCTTTAGAAGATGTACTATGTCAAATGAGAAGAATGGTGTTGCTTCTACATACCAGCTAGACTGAAGCCTTTTGAGTTAGACCTATTAGATCTCTTTCTAATTGAAAGATGGATGTAGTATAAACATGAGGAGTTTTTTTTAAGGAATTTTCTTCCAGCTCATATTGAAATTCATCAAGTTCTCCTTCCTTGGGCTGGTGATGAAGAAATTTGTAGAAAAAGGAAAGAAAGGGAAGTCTCTAAAAGAGTCCTTTATCCAAGTAGTAAAAGGTCTAGGACTCTGATTTCTCAGAATAGTTGCTACAAGCTTGATAAGAAGTTCTCCCAAGAAAAAGATTTTTATATTAAGAATAACTCTCCTTACTAAAGATAGGCAAAAGAAAGTTTTTTGATGTCTTCCTTGATTCTCACGATCAAGAGTTCAACCAACTTCTTATCAATGAGAGGGAAGAAGGAATATATGAGTATATTGTCAACAAAATAAGTATCCCCCTTTTATTCTTAGTATAGTCATCCCTAATAGGGCAGCTTTAACCAAACCACAGATTCTATAAGTGCTTCTTGTTTGTTTTCCTGATTTGCAGGTGAAGGGGGATAAAATTCTTCTCTCTCTCTGGTAGAAAATGGTGAAAGGTTCCCAAGGGTTATCCCAAAACTACCCCTAAGGGAGCCATGAATCTTTTAAGCTGGAATTATCGATGCTTCAACTTCCCACTAATAGTTTGTAGACTAAGGCAATTGAATGTTGACTCCTCTCTTTCCATTTTCTTTCTTGCAGAAACCACGTGTCCTTGATTAAATTGGAAGGCTTAATCAGAAATGTTGGTTACTCACATTATGCATGGTTGGAAGAAGTAAGGAATAAAGGTGGATTATTTCTTGCCTAGTCAAATGTTTTGGCAATAAAGATTTTGGATTCCTCCCCAAATTGGCTACACATTGAAATCCACTTACATAATGGTCACTCACCACCTAGTTTTGGCCTCTCACTACTGCAACGATCCTGGCTATGTTATATTTTGCGTTTTTTTAATTCCCCTTTCCTTCCTTTGTGGCTTGTACCTTAGGTCTTGAGCTCTATTGGGCCATGAGTCATCTTAGGAAGCTTGTTAATGATTAGTTTATCAGCTACTAGACCAAGTGAGTACCTAGTCCTATAACTTAGCTACTTTTGTAAATTACTCAATTTTTAACCCTCCTTTCTTGAATTGGACTCTTTAAGTTACATTTTCATAAAGATAGAAATTGTTATTTAATAAACCATATGTTCTCTTCACTTAGATTCCTATTTTATGATTATAAAAGAAGAAGAAATAATTCCACTTGGAGATTTGCTTTTGGGTGCATTTTATCATGTGAATTTTGAAGAAAAACAACTTTAATAATTGATGTCTTCAACTTTTCCTTCTTTCTCAATGCACGAAATGTTAGACTCTTCAGACTTGTTGTATGCAATTCTTTACCTATTTTATGATGGATATTAAAGGGAAGTTTTGGAAAGTATATTACCTAAGTGATAAACAAGTGTGTTATTTAAGAATGACTTCTCTTTTAAATAATGTACATATCCATATGAATTTAGAACATTGTGATCTTTGAGTATTTCTTGTTATGCCTACAGAACCATTGAGATCTTTAGTTTTATAGTTATCTATTGGCAACATGTTGGGAGAAATTCTATCGGGAACAGTGGTGTTACAACAATATCTATAACCCTGGGCACGCCATGGCTTAAACTTCATCTACAAGAGGTTAGGTGATGCTAGCCCCGTGACTAGGACCACTCATGGGTGGGAAGCATATCAAATGATTACAGGATGTGAGAGTCATAGTGGGTGACCAGATGGGAGTTGGAGAATGTGGTTGAGATGAGGAGAAGTGGATGTTTAGGTGAGATTTCTATTGTTCTAGTAGACATTCCTCCCAATGGCACGATTTTGTTTATTCGAAAATTAAAAGAGAAAGTCTGATTATTTTATTTTATATATTTAGAATTTTTTTTAAATTCAGTTTAAGGCAACTTATATGTTTATTTACTTATGTTTTCTTTGGAAACTTCATAATTCACAAAATATTTGTTTACTATAAGTTGTACATTGTTTTATCTTCTATGATTCTTTTCTCATCTTTACAAGTTTGCGATATTCTTCTTATAGTTGTGTTGTAGTAGGCTAGATTACTCATTGAATGTTTGATCACTCAACCTTCTTCTTATCCTTTCCATATATAGTGGAGTTACTCAGGAAGACTCCCCAGCTGTGTAGTAGTGTAGCTATCTAAAAAGCCCAACTTGGTATTTGGGCTGGCTTTCATTTTATTGTTTGCGTTTTTGTATTTTGTTGTATCTAGACTCGAATCTATAACCCCATAGGCAAGGTCCTTACCTAGATGTGATTAGTTAAGTGTTTTGTAGTAGATGTGATGGTCCGTGTTGTAACATGATGACTAGATATTTTTTGTATCTTCAGAACCCTATGTATATATTGGATATATATATATATATATATATACATGTTATTTTGATTTCATGTTTGTGAAATCTTGCAAGGCTTGCTTGTTTATAATATTCTTTCCCAAATGGTACAATATTTGTTTATGTTTGAGTTTGGATATCAGTAACCAAGTTAGGGTCAAACTAACGATGTAGGTGAACCAATATCCGTGTCGTTTACACTCCCCATTAGGGGTGTGACACAACAAACGCTAAGATAAGATCCAGGTTGTGCTCAAATGTACTCAATTAAGCCCACCATAGAAGCCAGCAACATGTAAGTTGGGAATGATTGTTGAGGGTAGCTCACGCACAAGAATACATCATCACAGCCGTAAAAGGTGATTCCTCTGCAAATTATCAAATTTTCATATCATTTTATCAAGATGAATTAATCAATAAATAATTTTTTTCCAATTCAAAAATTTTATAAACTTGAATTTTTAATAAAATATACCTTATTTACCTACACATACTGAGAGATATGGTGAGACTGTAAGTACAAAAGTGATTCATCATTAAGGTTCACCACATGTTTAGGATTCTCCATAAGATATAAGCTACTTATTGGTAATTTTTGAGGTTACTTAGCACTTAGTAATTGCATTTAAATAAATTTAAATAAGTAAATAAACCTACGGGATAAATAAAATAAATTCAAATAAGTTAAAAATATACAGGATAAATTAAATAAATTCAAATAAGTAAAAAAACTACATGATATATAAAATAAATTCAAATTAGGAACTTAGGGATAAATAAATAAGAAATATTCATTCAAATACATTCAACATTACAAAAGTATGGTTCTTAGTAAAGTATACAAAGTTACATCGTGATAAGCACAATAGTATTCTATTTAGGACGTCGTTCAAGACAAGTTGAGCGGTTATGACCATGTCATCTACATAGTCCACATTGAGATGGTTGGGCTCATTGCCTCAATCCATGTTAGTATGTATTTATGTGGATTGCAGTCGCCCTTTCTTCCTTATATGGGTCGAATCTGGTACTAAATGTGGACTATAAACAAGCAACCAATATTCTTGCCTACTAATAGGTTGAAAATGGTGAGCTATAAGCCCTCAAGATGGTGTTTAGGTGGAATATGTTATTAATGCACTATTGATGATTGAGGCCTGCATAATCACAAGTTACAAATACATGCGGTCATGGAAACTTCCAAACTTGAAAATGTCCACATCGACACTCAGCCTATAAATACAACCAAGTCGACAGCCTAACCGATTGTATCACTCTTCCACTTTGAAAGTTCTATGGTCCAGTCAAATATGCACACAATGCAAAAGAGGTTTTGACCACATTTTTCAATATTCTTGTGCACAACCTTTGAAAATGTTTCACTGGCTTGCTTTAGAGTTGTTATGGTCATCAAATGTTCGTTGAAGTAAGAACTCAGCTTTTAAAAGGTTGCCTTCACTAATTCCATCACAAGTATTATCATTTACTTATCCAAGTTTCTTGTCATCTGACCACATCAAATACTGTCAGTATCATAAGCCCATGTCCTCTTTTCAAGTAGAATGTCTCTAAAAAAGTCTACAACTCTATAATTTGCGACAGTCATTTCTTGCAAGGTTGTATGCACCACATGTCAATCGTATGAATATCCTGAAAAGTGTCTACAATGAAAAAAAATTGATACACAAGTTCACGTATTTTTTAAATAATATTTAAAGGAACACATACTGGTCTTCTCAAGCTTTGATCCTAGCCACTTTGAATACAGATTTTTGGTGGATATTACTAGTCAAGTGTTGTATATAGTACATGTGGTGATGTCAACCAAGATCGGTTGCACCTACCCTAAATCTATGATGCCAATTAGAAATTGAAGTTATGTCACGACCTTTAACAACATAGACATTTAAAAGTTGAAGAAATCATATCCATGAATTACTATTCTCATTCTCGATAAGTGCAAATGCAAGGGGTGACACTTTGTCATTGTTGCCTTGTGAGGATGCTATCATCATGGTTCACGGGTACTTGCCATAATAATAAACAATTTCAAATGAGGCACGACATTGATGCAAGGCTTATGCGCCGAAAAAATCTATTAGAACTTCACCCATGAATGACCATTCTTGTTTGGTGTATATGGCAGGTTCTTCTAAAGCACACCAAAATCTAGATAAATTGTTGAATTGCAGTCATCCGTTACAATAATAAGGCATATGACTAGTCCTACTTCCCAAAGCCTAGCAATAGCTTTCCATTTTATGGCCTAAGCTTTATTATAAGAAATATTATAATCAAGTGTTTCACAAATCTAGGTAATCACTTGACTAATCAGTACATCTAGCTTGTCAATCACCATGGACACAATATGATTAGCTATCACGTCATAATCTAATTTAAAGTGATTTTGGGCTAGTGATGTGTGGACACATGTGTGGGGACCTAAATAATTGATTAGCCAATAGTTATCTAGTTTATTTTGGATGGCTTTGACGCTCGAACAATAGGTCTTTTACTACTAGGCATAAAGCATATCCTTGAACTGCATCCCAACATGTAGCTCAGTATCACTATCATTCATTATTAGGTTCGGGGTAATTTCATCATCAGCCGCCTTTGCTTCTAGAAGACTTGTTAAAAAGCGGTGCCCACAGTCTTGATAAATACTGGTAGAAGGGACCAAAGTGCCTTGCCTTGTCCATCATTGTTATCACTACTGTCTTCATTATCATCATCGTTGTCTCACTACCCTCACCGTCATCATTATCACCTTCATCATCATTAAATGAAAAACATTCTGTTATGACCCAGAAGTCGGGCACGTGATCCACTCATAAACGTCAGGGTGTACCCCTTGGTACCCTGGATTTCCTCGAAGAGAAGAATAAGACTATAAAACGTGCACCGATGAATGTATTTAGCATTTTCCACAAAATGAACATTCATATACATTGTTCACAAATACTTGTTGTAATCTCGGTCTATTCCCTGAATCCCACGTCATGAGGGAATATTTGGAATGGGATGCAAAAGTAAAACTACAACCGAGACATAATTCATTACAATACAGGAAAAGTCCTAGGCGGCCTATGCAACTACAGAGCATTTCCTAGGCTTCCAAAAAGAGGTCCAAGAACCCACCAACAAAAAAGAGTGGATTTCTCCAAAATGCTTCTACTCCTCCAGATATTCTTCCTCCTCAACCACTAAATATGAAAATGTTAAACTACAAGGGGTGTAATTGTGCAAAAATATAAAGAGATAGCATCACAAGTACAATATCAATGCTTACCATCATAGCCGGGTATAAATGTCACAAGTATTTGCACACAAATGTATACAAACATGAAGTATATCACACATAAACAATCATATGCCCTTCTCCTAGGGGTGTAAAAAAATTATCAAAACCGACAGGACCGAATCGAGCCAAGCAAAAACCGAAGAAAATCGAAACAAATGAGGTCCAAATCAGTTTTTAAAAATGTTAAACTTTCAGTTTGGTTCGATTAGTAAGTTCTCAATTGGTTTGGTTTAGTTATAACCGACCGAACCAAACCTTATATTAAAAAAATAATTTTTATATATTATATTATATTTATATATATATATATATATATATATATAAAATAAAAAATAATATTTAAAAAACATTTTTGACATAAAAAAACATATACTAAAACCTCTCCAAAATCGAACCGAACTGCAAAAAAAAAGGGAACCAAACCGCCCATAAACACAACTGAATAGGTCCTAAATTTATGAAAACCGACTAGGTCAATTCCAGTTTGGTTCATACCCAGAACCGAACCAAAATCGACCTTTTGTACACCCCTACCTTCTCCCATGAGTTTACTCTCTCACGAATTCCGCTTTAAGCTCTAACCACGGGACTTATTTTCCCTAGTTGAAGCCACTCAATAGGTTTAGACTAGGGGTCTACATTCCCCTAAATTCAATCCTTGAGTTTCATTAGCATGGATCTATCTATCCATGGATTCTTCACTCTGGTCTTGCTATAAGTCTACTTTCCCACGGAAAGTTCTCTTCCTCATGCAACACATATGCATCACAAAACATCCACATATAATATATGAAGTTCATATATCATAAACACAATTCATACTAGCATTCCCAATCATATAATATATCCAGACATCTTAGTTACTATAATTAACCGGGGAATTTGGTTCATTCATCGGATATAATGGACAAAAATATTAATATTGTACTTTTAGGAGAAAACATAGTTTAGCAAGGTTATCCACTTACATTGATGTTGAAAAGGATTTACTCGTGAGCAAGGTTGCAAAATGAAGTAGAAAAAAGGGTGCTCGAGTTCCTTTCAAGCTCCCTTCCAAGAGCCTTCACGCCTAGGCCAGGGCGCTTGGGTGCCAGGGCGCTTGGGTGCCAAAGCCCCACCCTCCCTGCCTTGTTGGTGCCTTGGGTGCCCTACTTGGCACCAAGGGACAAACTCTCTGTCCCAATGGAGCCTGGGTACCTCGAGCTCCCAGGGCTATAGAGACACTCCTTTTGGCCAAGCGGAGTGCCCAAGGCGCTGCAGAACCTCTCATGCTTCGAATTTCACCTTCCAAACCTCTCAAATCTCATCCTCTCCTCTCCTTGCTTTCCCAACTTGATACTTTCTTTCGTTTAGGGTCAAAGGAAGGTTGTAAATGGATTGAAAACCTTTCCACCAACCAAGAGGTGAGTTGAGTTCATGAACCCCTAAGATTTCCCACAATCTCCAATGAGCAACTTCACCAATTTGGGTCCATAAAGCCAACTCTCCCATTTGGAATAGGTACACCAACATTCTAAGCAAAGAATCAAGAAGATAAATGTAATACCCACTATTTAATTTTCCATTTAATTGTTGAATTTTTTTTCACTGTCAATATATGTTTTATATTGTGATGTAATAGTGCTATGATATGCGATTTCATGCTGTAGGCTAGCAACGTGTTGTGCTAGGCTGTATAAGAACTAAAGTATATTGGAATTTAAACAAACAAACAAATAAGACTTAACATGCTATGAGCAGCGGATAATTAAAAGTAATAACAAATATTTCACACGAATAAAATCTGAAAATGCACCACTCAATCTAGTTTAAAACCTAGATCCTATTGACACAAATCTATACTGGAATGTTAAATTGATTTTCGAGTTTACAAAAAAAAAAGAAATTACGAATAGGAAATAAATCAAATTCTTAAATAAAGAAAAAAAAATGATGACTGGCGTACACACAAATTCAAAACAATAACAAGCCAAATTCATATGAGTTAATTCAAACCAATTTGAATCCTATTTTCGGCCATTCCTATCCACCTCCAACAGAATGATAACTCTACAAATTAAATCCACATCTCCGTCCCTTAAGCCGCCACATATCCACTAAGCACTCCGCCGAAGCACACACACATATCAAGCATTTGTGCCGCCACACCTTCCATCACGTTTTGCAACACTAGGAAGCAAGAAGGAGATTAAGGTAAGGCATGGTTTCCCTTTTCTTTAATTAATTTGGTTTAAACAAACATAAGAACACACCTTAACATCTTCCCTCCTTCTTCCTTCTTTTCAAAAACATCAAACGTTATAGAACACAAATTCTTTTTCACATCAAGGAGATTGATTGGGTTTGATCGGAGGAATTTGTTAGAATTCAGGAGAGAAAATTAACCTCTCTTTTAATATTATCTTAAATGTTAAAGTAATAGAAAAATAAGATAGGTAATGATCATGGTGAGAAAGAGAGAATTCAGTTAAGGAATTTGGGATAATAAATTTGAGAGTTTGAATACAACTCAATTATTTAGTAATTTTTCTAACAGAAAACGTTAGGGGGAAAAGATAAAGATACGATAGTATGAATATTTATGATTTGGGATAATTGTGATTATCTTGTGAATATGGATTTGGTGATTTATGATGATGTTATTATTTGAATTGGATTAGCATTGTTTGTATTTGGGCTGGCAAGATAGTGATCCCACTCATGTCAAGCAAGAAATCCGAGTGACAGAATGACTTCGACCTCTGAGAGTAGAGACAATGATTCTCTTGATAGGGAGATGAGCCCAGATTTAGGATTGGGACCCATGAGGCGCCCTGACTATAGAAGATGAGCTTGTGCATCATGGCGGGTATGATGAGATTGGTTGAGTAGGCTTACGCGCGCTCTTAGATATTTTGTCATTCACGAGTACTAGTTTCGTTTATCTGAATTATTTGATTAGATTGCAGACTCTCTAGCAAGTACCTTTTCTTGTAATTTGTGATGTATGCCTATGCTTCTTTTATTTAGCATAGCAGATTTTATTAAGGCGGAGATTGATTTACTCAATGAGATTATTATCTCATATTCATTGGTTTTTTTTCCCTAAATCAAGTAACAGACGAGAATATTCTGCTAGAACAGTAGAACCTTGAATTTTTCCCATTGTTAAGTGGTCTCATATCTTGATGTCGTTATTTTAATTTTAAGAAAATTTATAGTCAATTACAACATCTAGAAAATTTTAGGGGTACTCAATAAATATTCATTTAAATACTTTAAATTGCTATTCGGAACTAATGCGAGGAAGACATAAATTAATTTGCATGTTTGAATTGCATCATCATTAGTATGAATGTCGGGATACTAAATGTTTAGTATGACGTTATTTTTATTACATATCATTTAAATAATTGGATTTACATGTATTGGTTTCTGTTATCATTAGTATGTGTTCCTTAAATTAAATATATAGGTATTGTTTTGACATTAAAAAGCGGAGCTGTACGACTTTGAAAGTAGTGGCAAAATTTAAGCCTTCTAGTGGTCAGTCTTGTAGAATTCTAGGCAGGGACGTCTACGTATATTGCTTGGTTTAAATTGATAAATGGATTCATAATATTTTTTTTATTAGTTTATTTAAACACTCTGGAAACTATGAGAGGAATTAAAGTGATTCATTTTGTTTATTTAATCTTTTTCTTAAATTGATTAGGATATATATATATATATATATATATATATATATATATAAAATATTCAACCCACTGCAATTAGGAAAGAAAAATAAATAAATAGATAGATAAATAATAGATAGATAAATAAAAGGACTGTAAACGATTTTGGATATTTATTTTAGTAGGAAATACACTTTTTTTAAAAAGGAGATATTTTGTTGACTTGATGGTTCAAAATTATACAAAAATTAATGACTGTACATGTTGACATGTTTACAAATATATACATCAATTGTCATGTAAAATTATTTAAACAACAAAGTTAACCATACTGATAAAAAGAACTAATTTAAATGGATAGAAAAATTACATACACCATTTTACATAAAAATAAAGTATAAGGACCAATTTATAATTTTAGTGAAACTATAAGGATTAAAATTATACTTTAACCTATTGCAAACATAGAATTTGGTAAATATTTTTGCCAAATAGTAGCATTTTTCCATATTAGTCTGTTTCCTCCAATTCGAAAAAAAAAAAAAGAAGGTAAAATTAAAGAGGACCAGGCCTTGCAAATGAGACAAAACATTGCCTAGAAAGAACATAGAATTTAAATGGTGAAAATTACTTGGAAAGTGAAAATTAGTGTGCTATTTCTCCAGTATGTAACGGGTTGTTGATTTTAATTATGATATCTAGATCTACCTTTTCGTGAAATGTCAAGATTTTCTGTTATGCATTAGGTAAGACTATTTCTATCATTTTGATCCAATTTGCAAGGAAAAAACCATTCATGGTCTTGTCAAATCTTAATATGATTTTTTGAAGACTAGGAGGTTTGAATCTGAGAACATATATGAATATTAAGATATTATTTTTAAATTTGAATATTAAATAATTAAAACTGTTTTAATTTTTAACATTTGTGTGCATTAAATATACATTAGTAAAAGATGAATTTAGACCAATCAATGTCTGAAAATTTTTTAGACTTTCATGAGATCTAATTAAATAATATGTATTTAAAGCTATTAAATACTTAATAAAAAATAAAAAATGCAATTAATAGTCTGAAATTTAAATAAATCAAATCCAAATCTTCATTAAGTGTAAATAAAGGAGAAAACTTATATATATTTCTTTATATCTTTTTTATCAAGTTCTCCACTAAAATTAAAATATGTGTAAAATATTTCTTAAAAAATTAATTATGCAATGATGAGTTTAAAAAAAAAATATACAGTTATTTTTTTAAAAAAATATATTTGTCATACTTTAATTGGAGAATATATACTTGTCATATTTTGATTGAAAAAACTATCAACAATGATATATCAAACTGTATCTAAGTTTCTTATGTAAACAAATGCCCCCAATCACCTTTTTTCTCTCTTCCTCTCACACGTGCAAGGCGCATGTCATCAAGACTCATGGTAGTTAGGTTTGGGCTTTCAAGCTCGAGTGGAGATATTGAATACGGAATTATACTCGCCCAAATGTATATATATATATATATATATGGAATTATACTTGAATATAGAGTGTGAAGGGAATCGAATAAAGTGTTTCAAGGATAATTAAGTCATTTCAAGCCAATAAATTTGAATGTCAATAACTTTATCCTTATTGTTTGACTTATTATTATTATTATTGATTTGATTCTAGGTTTGTTAATTTTAGGGCTAGTATTCCACTTTTGGTGATGATTTTTTCCTTAACTTTGGTTAAAATATAATAATAATATATAACCAGCAAAAGAAATATGACATGCTCAACTAGTGTTTTAGAAAAATTAAAATTCACAATAAAAATAAAACGGAAAATAGTAAGAGATTGAAGTGTCAAAAATCCTTTGCTATTCCCTTGCTAATAGAACAATGAAGGCTAGGCCCTTCGGCTCTCAATCATTGCTATTAAACAACGGATTAGCAAAAGAAAGTTCCCTTACTAATTAAACAAATAGTGAGGGATCAAATTTACTTCATAAAGCCATATTATTCTGTCTTTGGAAGTGTCTCCTTTTACTTGTTATTTAGCAAGGGATTGCCGATAAAATTTCCTTTGCTAGCTATTTCCAAAAATTATCTCACTAATTCCTTATACTATAAGAAAAATATAAATTAGAAATGAAAATTAGAGATATAATTAAATCCATCTCAAATTCCATCTCTGATATATTGCAAATCCATTCCAAATTTGGAATTGGGCTAGTTGGAAAATGTATATAATCAAAGACGGATTTTGGGATAGAATTTTTCCATCTCTTACTGCTATTTTTGAATTTCCATCTCTAAATTTTAAATCATTTACATTTTTTAAAATTTAATAATCAAAGACTAATTTTTACTTTGCAAATCTGTCTCTAACTGGTACGTTGAGTTAGGAACGTATTCTTGGTTGTCCCAAATTCCATTTTAAATGATTTTGAAATCTAAATTTGATTTTAAAAATATTAGAGACAAATTTCTGAGATGGAAAATTTTGTCTCTGTGGAATAATATTTTTAGAGACGAATTTTTTTGTGCCAAAATTACATCTCTAATTAATTTTGTGCCAAACGATGTCGTATTTAGGTTTGAGACGAATTTTTCTATCTCAAAAATCTGTTTCTAAGTTTGGTTGTGCTAGACAATGTCGTTTTATGTCTTCATTAAGGGGCAGCCCTAACCCCTAATTTGGTTATCTCGTTTGTGTTTTCCTTGCCGCGAGCTCCTGCCCTAAGATGGACCTAATCTTGTCATTGATCGCCGTCATGGAAATTCCACTCTCGCCTTCTCTGTCACCATAAATTGGCGCAGGTTTGTGGTTCCTTCGCTGAATCTCTTTCTATTCTGTAGCTTTTGAACCTTTCATTGTGTGCCTCCTTCCTTCTCTAAATCTATTTCCTTGGTCTTGAATCTTGTGTCGAGATGAATCTTGTTACAGCTTCTTTATGAACTAGGATTGATTCTAAGCAACAAATTTGAAGTTCTTGTAGTGATCTTTTGTATCTAATTACTAGGTTCTTGGTTATTCAAATACAAATATTGTTTTGTGTGTTTGGTAACCTGGTTTCCAAAATTTGGGGAGCATTCTCATGTTAATTCTAGCTCTGTATAAAGGTCCTAAGGAAAGACACCATGGAAAAGGATTTAGAAAGGGGGAAATTGAAGATGACATAATCTTAGGAACCTAAAGCACCATCCTTTTTGGCCTTGGGGTGGTTGGCACCTTGGGTGCTACCTTCTTAGGCCTCAAGTTGGCTGGCGCCTATCCCTCTTGGTTAGCTTACGCCTCGAGGTCAACCTTGACGCCTAGGGCATCGGTCACATGAGGTTGTTTCCCTTCCACGATTTCTTCCAATTTGTCACTCTAAAATTGTCACGATCCACTACTTGAGCATGTGACCGGCATAATAATGACATTTTCCATTACTGTAAGCCTATCTAGCTTTTTGTTCTATTCAATAAAGCATACATGTAAAATTACTTGATTTATTCAAAGCATCTTAATTACCACAGCAAAGCATACTAGCACAAACATGTAGGATTTAGTAACATACATACCCAGCTTCCTCACAATACATACACATATCTTATGCATACACACGTTGAGAGTAGGGAAGGACGTACTTGGCTTCCTTGCTGCTCACACGTTATACATATAGAGACATATGCAAGTAAACAAGTATACACAATTAGGATAGGGCTAGATTGTAACTGGCCTCCTTGCCTTTCCGTTCATACATCAAGTATAAACAAATCACATCATGCAAGCATTATGATTTAAGGTCTAGAATCTAATGACATGTACCACAAAATACAGACCTCGTCAAAATTAAGGATGTTAGTTCTTTCTCAATTACAATTAGGAATATGTTTTTTCAAACTAAAATGAAACCCTTCCCTTATCAGTTGAACTTCAAAAGAGCTTTCAGTTTCAAATTGAGCTTAACTAGTCACGTATCCAAAAGATAAGAAGTCATTATTGTAAGGTGGAAAAATGTTTCAAAATAAACTTAGGAGACGCAACATATAAAAAAGTTTTCAATTTAAAAATGATAGCATGTAGATGGAGGTTTTCAAAACAGTTTAGTAATTTTGTAAAAGTAGTTTCTTGTAAAAAAACATTACCTTATCAAATAATTTCCCAATACTCATCCGTTTCAGTTATAAAAATGGATTTGGCAGTCCATAAAAATGTGCATATCTTAAAGGAGATAGTCATACAACATTTGTGACAGACAAAGGAAAGGGTGACGCTAAGCAAGTGTTGGTGATGCATTTCCAAACTCAAAAAGGTCATTTTTAAAAAATTTGCATTTCCATGTTACTGAAGAAAGAGTAGTGCGATGCGTATAGAAAGAAAAGGGGCATTTCTTAAAGTGTTAAAGAAGTATCAAAACTTTCATTCCAAAGTTTAACTAGGGAAAATGTTTTAACATATGAACTTGTTAAGGCAAGATTACAATATGAGGTTTTTCATTAAATGCAACCATTAGGACCACGCAACTATCAGGATCAGGACCTATGAGATTTCAAATCTACAATCTAGTATCGAGAAGCAAAGACAAAAGCTATCCAGCAACTATTATGGGGGAGCTTTCAGACGTGGATTGCCAATAATCAAAAAGGGGGAGACCAATGAAGCAAGAAAGTGTTTTTGATTAATGTATCAATTAGGAAATTTGAATCATATGATTTATGCCGACAGAATTAAGAAGATTAATGCAATTAGAGTCAAGACATAAATGCAACATCAAAAAGGAAAGATTGCAGCAAATTATAAAGAAGCAATCAATCAATTAGAATTAAATCTTATGAAGTCAACAATGCAAGAAAGGAAATATCATGACTAACTCAATCAAAGCAATCAAGGGAAGATTACGAAATAAATAAAAAGATCAACAAAGAAGGACAGAAGCTATCACACGTTGTAAAAGGAAAGAATTTGAATCAATAAGTTTCTGATTAATGAAATCTATATGGAACTTGACTTTGTGAACCCTGGAACTCGAAATATTTCATGCTCTCAAACAAAGTCAACATTAGTCAAAAACAATGGTGCTCAACTGTATCACAAGTCTACGCAATCATAATCAAATTATATGATCAGATTAAGAAGATATGAAATCATGAAGATATATAAGAAAAGAATCTAGACCCTCTTAAAGAGAAGATCCAATGATTGATTAAGTCATTAATGCTTTGAAGAAAGGATTCAATTGCATCTTTCAAGTATCTGATTTAGATAGAAATCACAAGGATATATCACTGAAATTAAAGTTCATCTGAAGAGGAATTATGTGAGATAAAATATTTCCTTTTATGGAACAATTACAGGGCCTTGATTGATACAAAATTTATGGAGGACATTCAAACAGAAGATCTCATTACGGCTAGTTGCAGAAACTATATAAAGCCAATGAAGCAACCAGTTCAACACACGGAGGGAAAAAGAGAAAGCTTATAATTCTCGTGTTGCTTGTGCTTGTGCTTGTGCTACTGCACTTATCTATTCTTGTATTTTACCAAGTGACCTTGTTCTTAAGAACCATATACTCTATGAGAGAGAGCTATTCTGTACTTAGATTCTTGTGAACCTTTTTATTTCTTCTCTTGTATTCTGTCCCATAAGTGGATTGAGGTTTTTAGACCTTGGTTGGTCAGTATAAAAGCCGTGGGCTGATCTTTTCTGGAAGAAAGGTTTTTTGGTTGAAGGTTTGCTAGGAACCTGTGAAGGCATAGTTGTAAGAAACATAAAAGCAGGGCCCTATTGATCCAAACTTGCAGATTGCTAAAGTCTTTATCATAAAAATGAGTAGTTGAGCCTCAAGTTAATTGTTCTTATATTGGTTATTTATTATCTTGAATAAAACTCTCATAACTGTGTATTTTGAGGAGTGGACGTAGGAGTGTCATCTAGATACGTCTGAACCACTACACCTCTTGGTGTCCTTTACTTTCTGTTGTTTATCATTCAGTTTGAAAACAAGTTTTAATCGCAAAGTTTTTAGTAAGACCCTGTAACCATTTACAGGACCCTAAAACATTTTGAAAGAAGTTGAACATTTGTGAAACGTTATTTTCAATATTCAATTCACTCCTTCTTGAGTGCACTCCTGCACTATCAGAACCAAATCACATTCTAGTTAACTCTCATTGTTATTGTATTTGAAAGGTCTCACTCTTAATAAAGATAAGTTTCAAAATTTTACTTCTTATATGCAAACATAATTTAAAATAAAGATTGATGGCTTTCAATGAGAAGCAAAATTTGGTAAGATAACCAATCAATCATTCTTATAAGCTTAACTCAACACCAATGGTGAACACAAAAAGGTGTCTAATTAACATAATGAAAGTTCAAATATATGTAATAATTTAACATCATACCCAAGTCTCAAAACAATCCTAACCTTGTTTATAAGTTTCAATCGTAACAATGGTTTTAATACAATAAAAATTTGATTATAATAAAAGTCAATAATGTAAATGTTATTATTTAAACATAGTGTCTATTTTAATCGTCAATGACCGGATCTGTAAGGAAAAGAGAAAAAGAAGGCATGAGTAATAATAACTCAGTGAATGAGACAACACATCTATAATGAAATCCAAATAAATAATGAATCATATCAGCATGCTCGAAGGCCACAAATTCAACCAAGAGCTAAAGTAAGAAACACCTACCAGATTTTGTAGCACAGCACCATAGCAAACAATTTTCCTCGGGCATGATACTCATCACATGGTGGGTACCGCATTGGGAGCAATCGATCAACCTCGGCCCCTTCAAGACAGTGACGCACAACCTCCCATTTAAACAATAAGGCACCTCACGGGTCCAGCATTGTCACAACCCACTACCCGGGCCTGAGACCAGCACAATAACAATATTCCTTCTTATTGTAAGCCTATCCCTTTGTTAAACTACCCTACAAATTTCAAAATAATAGCATGTAATCTATCATACCTGGATGTGAAATAAATCAAGGAAAGTAATAGCCCGAGGGCTTACATCATCACGTATACATACCCACACATTCAGACAAAAGAAAAATCATACTTGGATTCCACTCTGCTCACATCACAAATATAAGGCTACTCTAAGCATACAACACACACACACACACACACATACACACACATATATACACACAGATTAGGGAGAACTCATACCTCATATCCATGCTATCCTATCGTATACATGAAAATCATACATCACACGTCACAGAGAAGTAAAAGGGTTTTATACCTGGCATCCATGTTGCTCTTTACACATACATATATATATTTCACATCATGTACACACTGCAAAAAAGTTTAAGCAAAGCCTAAACAAATTTCCAGCCTTTAAATCATTGTCTCAAGTCTTGATAACTTCATGAGGTTATACCCTAGGCTTAACATCTCGCCTAATCCCGAATTCCCTTCTTAAGAATTTTCATAGGTATTATTAAAGTACTTTTCCCTTTTTGAAACAAAGTGTGTTCCAAAATATTCCCTTTGAACTATTTAGAGGAGTAAAAAGCATTGTTTGAGAAAACGTCTATAGGAGTGAGATTTGAACTACTAATTGCGAATAATTAAAGAAACCTTGTCTGTATAATATTTAAAAAGATACTCAAACAATTGTTTGTGAATCTTCAACATACTATTTGAGCTACCTAACCCAAAGTTTGTATTATCCTACATGTGTCTACAATATTTCTAAATTTGAGAAAAAGGGATCACATTGACACTGTATAAGGTGTATATTCCTTATCTCCAACCATATATTATGTTTAAGCAATCAATTCATCCTATTCCATACGAGACTAGTATTCAATTATGAACTCCTATCAAGGCCTAGCATCTAGCATGACATATCCCAAATATTTATCTTAAATCAATAATTTCTAAAGTTCACAATGATAAAAATGGATAGCTCCTAAGAGGGGGTGAATTGGGTTTATAAAAATTGTCTTAAAAATTTTTTGGAAGTTCAAGAAGTATAGAAATCAAAGCCAAAGATTTATGACAGTAAAAAACAAAGCAATATCAAGATGAATGAATATGGAGTGCAAATAATCAAAGGTAAAGTTGTAAGCAATTAAACAGATAAAGGAAAGAGATATAGACATAGGTATTTATACTAGTTCAACTTAAACTAAACTTATATCTAGTTCTCAAGTATTTCACTATCAATCACAAGTTTACACAAATTGGGCACTTGCAAGCCACTACACCAGAGAACTTTTCTTTCCCAAAGGGTGTCTCTCCCCTTTACAATGTGTTTTCACTCAAACACAACCTCAAGGAAACCCTCCTTGATTAATACAGTTAGAAAAGATGGAAGAATAAAAGTAACTCTCAAAACAAAGTAAATATACAAATGAAAAGTTCTCTAGAAGCAAATGATTGGCAAGAAATTGATTTCAAAATTTTCAAACTCAAAAAGAATGTTTTCTTCTTGATTTGACACTAATTGAGGTTAATATTTATAGCTCAAGGTGTAAAAGATCTGTTGGAAGAATATCAAGGGTGATATCAGCAAATATCTTTAGAAAATAGTCATTGGTACTAATGTCATCATGCTGGCAATTGACTGGTAGGATCTCGACAGTCGATTGGTACATTTTAATGAGGTGTCGGTCGACTAGTAGCTCTCTGTTATCCAGAATTAATTTGTTCCAGAATCTAGCTGTCAACTACTTTAGCTATACCGGTCGACTAGTAGTTTCTAAAGCTCAAATATAATTTTAGACAAAGACGCACTAGTCGACTATTGAATGCCTAGTGGTCGACTGATAGGATTATTGAGTCTTAGTTGAATTTTAACCCAAGAGCAACCGATCGACTAGTATACATGAACCAGTCAATTGGTAACATCTGGAACTTTAGAAAATAGGAGTTATTCAAAACATTTTTATTTTCTAAGGCTCAATATCATTAACTACCAACTTTCAACTTAGTTAAAAAAATGTTAAAACATTCTCAAGAGTTTTAAAACAGTTTTTCTTGCCTTTCTAATTTGCTTTTACAAAATATCCTAAGGCAAAACAAAAAAAATCTTCTCTTTAGCTCTTTGATGCGTTTTGACTTGATGATATTCTTGAAAAGATAAGCATTAATATTGCCAGGGAATATATCATTTTAATTTTTTTTTATTCATCAAAATTTAAATAAATGCTTTAAATGCAATGAGGTCAACACACAATGCATACACGAATGTTCACATGATGTGCCACATCATGACCATAATTTCACAATAAGAATATTTCAATCATAGAATCATCATTTGAATTAAGTGAATGTAATCCAACATACCATCATCATCCAGATAAGATATAATTCATGATATCATCATCATCGAAATAAAACATAATCCATCCATATAAGACATAAACTCGCCTGGCCACCCTCCTTACCTAACGCATGGTCATCCCACCGGTCAAGGCGCCATAGGGAGTTAAACTCACCCAGCCATCCTCCTTGATCTCGCCATGAGGATTGTTCCCATTACTCACCAGTCAAGGCATTATTGGGATCTAAGCTCACCTGGCCACCCTCCTTGACCTCGCCATGAGAAGGAGGTACCACTAATATGTAATATCCTTATTCATGAGAGGTGTTGCTAGTTTGGTGTGTGAGAATCTAAATAAATAATTTAATTATTTTTACCTAATTGTTGATGGTTGTTGTGGTGTTATAATTGTTTAGGGTGGTGTTATTTTAAGTAAATTTAAAAAAATTTAATTATTGTGTTGTTTTGTCATATTTTTAAAATAGGAATCAATCAATTTTTGTTGGAGAATTTTAGTTTATTTTAATTCTGATGCCATATATGTGTTTCTATATTTTCTTGGTGAAATATATCTCTTCAAATTTTAGGAATTTAATTATGTGTATGATTTTATAGACCAAATATTGAACAAGGGTATTTTTTTGTGTGTGTATTAGGATTAACCTTTAATTGAAATAAAGAAAATTGATTTTTTGTAAGTTTAAGGACACAAATGGAAAATTTCTTTTCTTTAATATTTATTATCAACCACTTTACTAAAGCCACTCATACACATATATCATTCATACACCCTTCTTCCCCATTTTTGGCTATCACCCTCCATTCACGTCGACCTCTTTTCTTCTTCGACTGGCTGGAGGTTTTGCACCTAGATTCCTTCCATTTTCAATAGAAAAACCAAGTAAGTTAGTTTTGGGTCCCTTGTATTTCGTTTTCCCTCTTCCTCCATTCTTTTTTTTCTTAGTCATGAACCCTAGGTTGATAAGGTGCAAGAGAATTTTGATTTAATGGAAATAAAGTGGCTGTAATGTCATGAACTTTGATTAGTGAACAATTAGGAGTATTTCTATGTAGAATAGATGGAAAAGAGGGAGGCTGGCATTGAGGGGCTTAGAGAATGAAAGAGAAATGGAAAGGGAGAATTTTAGTTTGATTTGTTTCTGAATTAGTTAATGGATGCTTAGGACTGAATTTTCAGCACTTTAGAACTAAGTTACTAGACCTAATGCTGGCTGGAAGGTTCTGTGAGGTGGCAGACAAAAATGAAGAGAAAACAGAGCACAAAAATTCTGCAGAAATGGCTTGCTGTCCTATTTTCTGGTTGCACAAAAATTCTGTAGAATTCTGCAGAACTTTTGCTGCATATTGCAGTAGTGTTTTGGTGGACTTTTGCTGTATATTACAACAGTATTTTTGTAGATTTTTGCTGCATTTTATACCAGTATTTTGGCAGATTTTTATTGGCTATTATAGCAGCAATTTTTCTCTCTTTAGCCCTATTTTACTTGAAAAAAAATCTAGCTTTAATGTGCTATTTTATCTCCATTTTGATTGCATTTTAGGGAATCCGTAGGAATCATTTCCTAGCACTTTCCACATTATTAGCATGCAAAAACAAGGTAGTTAGTGCCACTTTGAGGTAAGTGTGATGACATCATCTTACTCTTCTTGAAACTTTAAACATCTTGCATCGTGGAGGTAAGGATGAAAATGATATGTTCTTGGAATTAAATTAAGCATTCATATTATTGGTGCTTAAATGGTCTTGTTTGTCGAATATTTTCTATCTAGAATATTTTGCTTTTTATTTATTGATGATGAAAGCCATCCTTGAAAATTTTATGTATTGGCAATGTTAGCTAGAAATTAACATGGTTGAAGTTATATTAATTATGTTGTATTGAAAACTTGAATGTATATTATGAATGTAATTGCGATTTGATGATAATTATTGTTTGTGTTTAGTTTATGGTGGTGCACCCCATGGGAGGAATTAAACGAGTTGTAAGGGTGGAGATATCTCTTTCTTGGAGAGATAAAGGTGGATGTGGCCGGAGGGTCGTGGGAAACATCCACTAGTACTGTGGACGACTTAGTTGATACAGGACTTATGTTATGCATTATATGATTTATACTTCTTTTATTATTTGTAACTGATGTGAAATTTTGAATTGTTGATATCTCTATGATGCTAGATATGAGATTTAATTTTGCTAGATGATGTTATTCATTCACTGAGTATTCCATTATTCATCTTATTATTTTACAACATTTCAGAGTCCATAGCTGACGTAGGGGATTGTCCAAAGGAGTAGTTGACTCATTCCATATCAGCCCTCTTGTATCTTAGGTTGGTCATTTTGTGTTTTATGAAATTTAAACCATTTTGTTTGACTCTAGATGTCGCTCTGTGATTACATAAGCCTCATAGGATTTGTGGATGGGCTATGTGTAAATATGATATACTATTTTGTTTCCTTATGAAACTGTTGTCTGGAAGTTGATACTTTGATGTTATTTCAATTTGGAAATATTGTAAACTTATTTTAATCCTTTTGTGGCATTGTGGAAAAATTGGGATATTATCATATATATTGATGGAATATGGAATATCTATGGTATATTTAAATGATATGAGCTTGAATTAATTTTAAATGTTAGTTCCTATATACAGGTAATTATTATTCATAGAGTTGAAAATTTTGTTTTTAATGAATTGTTGCTTCCATTAGGTTCACGATGTGATAGATAATCACTATCATGCCGGTCACAATTTTTGGGATGTGACATAATATCAACCAAGCAATTTAACAACATATACATGCTAGATTCCAATGACACCTTTCCATAACTCTAGCATTAACCCAAGATGTGATTATGAATTCGGGAATAACTTATTTACGAAATTTCTTCTAGGAGGTGTTTTCTTGAAGTTCATGTACAAAGGCAATGTGTCTTGTTTAGTGTTCTCATAAGGGACATGCTCTAGTGTGAGGTGTCTAGGTCTTTGTGGAGAGAGATGGACGACTAGGGTTCTTAGTGTTTAAGGGACTGTTTAGTTCAACGGAGGGGAGGGGAGGGGAGGGGAAGCAAAGGGGAGGGGAGGGGAGGGAAAATAAAATTTCTTTATTTGGTTTAGTTTAAGGGGAGGGGAGGGGAGGAAATATAAATTTTTTTTTGTTTGGTTTGCATGGGGAAGGAAGGGAAAATAAAATAAAATGACTATTATAGCCCTTTGATTGTATGACCAACAAAACATGACAAATTTATTATCACTTATATTCAAATAAGTTAGTTCATTTGTTATGGTGAAATAATATAACATTTTAACAGTTTCAATTTAATTCATCTAAAAAGCATCTCAAATATATAATGTGTTTTAAAAATCATATAAAATTTTAATTTTATTATTACCGTAATAACAAAAAGCTAAATAATTTTATTGTTAGAAGAAACAAAAAAAAATAATTAAGTATAATTTAACTAACTGATTAAAATTCTATTTTAGTCTCTCACATATGTCCTTTTTTTTTAATAGATTTTTATTCTCAATTTGGTCCCTTATTGATTGATATGTTATCAATTCAGTCTCTCAAAAAAAATTATATTCTCAATTTGGTCCATCATAAATTAATATGTTATTAGTTTAGTCCTTCACTTATTTTCATTCTCAGTTTTATCCCTAATAAATTGATATATTATCAATTTAGTTCTTGTTTTGCTAGCTATAACTTTTGATGGTAACAACTTTTGATGAAGGAACTAAATTAATAACATATCAACACATTGAGAATGAAAATCTATGAGGGACTAAATTGATAATATATCAATCTATAAGGGACCAAATTGATAATAAAAATTTGTAAGTGACTAATTTGAGAAAAAAGACATCTGTGAGGGACTAAAATGATATTTCGGTCCTTATTAATTTACTCAGTTTATTATTATATAGTCAAAATATGTTAGTAATATATTATTTAAGAAGCAAAATAAAAGAAGTTAGAAGGTAATCTTAGTATTAAAAAAAATTATTAAGGACACTTATGTCTTATATATTATTACAATTTTCCTTCCCTCCAAATCCCCCCACTTTCGGAGGGAAATAAAATAAGAGGAGGGGAGGAATTTTTCACTTACATTTTCCCTCCCCTCCCCTCTAACTAATCAAAACAAACAAAGTCAAATTAAAAAAATCCCTCTATCCCCTCAATTTTCCTCCAACCAAACAATACGTAAGTGTGTGTAGCTTCTAGAGTGAGAGAGAGTAGGGGACGACTAGGGTTCTCTTAGAGTGGAAGGTGTTTTTGTGTGCACTAAAATTTCTTAAGAGATTAAATATGTGAGGACTAATGTGAATTGGTGTGGTGAAGGTGCTTTGGCCGTGTGGTATTTTGGGTTAGGGTTCTTGTTTTTGTATTTTGAAAACTAAGTTAAATCATAGTTTGATTTAATTTGAAATTTAAGTTAGACTTCTAGGTTATTTATCCTTATATTGTTTAGTATTTTCTAGGTTTGTTTCTAGGAGTTACACGCCTATTTGTATAGAGCCTATAGGTTGTGTTTAAAATTTATTTTATTAGTTCATTTATCTTTAAGAAGTTTTAATTTAGTTTGAATCTTAATTTAATTGATTTAACTTTGAATTTGTCTTTCCGTTTTATCTATCTTAATTTAATATTACTCTTATTAATAATCCTACTTATTTTATTACAAAGCACACGCCTAAAATTTAAGAAGAGTGATTTATCTTCCTTTTATTTTATTAATTCCTTAAATATTTGTTTTATTAATATTATTTTTAATTTTTGAATTGCCTTCCTATTCTAATCCTATCTTTCATTATCTGTTATTATTTTTATGTTATTATTTTATTCAATTTCATTTGAATTAAGCTTCTTTATTATTAGTATTTTTTTACTTATCCTATCTTAACACTTGCCATGTATATTATTAATACCATCAATTACTTATCTAATAGCTCATGCCTAATCTATATTTTTCTTTATTTATTATTTTTACTATTTAATTTTCTTTAAATTATATTTATCTAAGGGAATTATTTTCTTCATTTTCGCTACATTTAATTTTCCTAACTTTTAAACCTCCAATTACCTTTTAAAGCCTCACATTATTTTTAATAAATTAATCCCTACCTATTGGTCCCATTTTGTGTAATTTCGTCCAACCCCTAACTAAGTTTTATTTTTCATTTTAGTCTTTCATTAGCTTGAATCACAATTTACAGATAGCATGATCATCACTATTTTTCATTTTAGTCTTTCATTAGCTTGAATCACAATTTACAGATAGCATGATCATCACATCATATATCATCCGTCATACCACACAATTCATGCAAAACTGAATGTGTAACACATGCTTTTAACTTTCACACATAGACAACATAATATATATCTCATAGGCATACAGAATAAAATTAACAGACATGAAAAAATTCACCTATGAGTATTCGTCTATTCATGAAAAATTTTTACATGCCTGAACTCATGCTTTCTTACGACGTCATAATATTGGGAATATTACATTACTTCCCCTTTAAAGAATTCGGTCCTTGAATTTTAACAACTACTAACTTCTCCCACACTAACGTTGCTCGGTTCCACCAAATTTTTGTCCGTTTTTAGGTTCTCAACCATACCTCTTTTAGCACATTACTAACTAGAGCTTGTCTTTCTACCAAACTGTTCTGATTTAAGATTAAACCATATGCTCTTCATGCCTTGAAACGTATTTTTTGGGCTATGCTCTTTTACTAGTACTGTTGGTGATTTACCACTGAGGTTCATGTCTCCTTTTCCTACTTATGCTTGGGTAATTCCATATCATAACAACCAACGTCTTTAGTTTGTTTGTACCGTGATGTATCTATGTGCAATTAAAAGGTTCATGCAAGTTCCCTCGAGGACTTCCCCCTTAAAGGGTTAACCTCCATTATGCATCACAGGCCCTCAATCTACATCATATCAACGCCTCATAGCCACTTGGGCTCACTTTGCCATATGGGCTCATTATGGCCACTTGGGCTCGCACACCTCCTACCATGGACATAGTATACTCCTACGAACATTGTACCATTACGTCGAGTTTCTATTATCACTTGAACACTTCACTTCCACGAGGCATCTTATGGTTATTCAAGGTTTCACCTTTTCTTCCTTTTGATTATGAATTCCCATTCATGGTGACTCCTCTAAGGGTGCTATACCTTCGACCTACACCCAGCCATGGCTTTGATTGAATTAAATAACTATCGATATCCCACTGAGCTTGACAGTCCTCCAATTTTACAAGCAAGCTTATTAGGTTGCACTCTAATTGTTTTTAATCGAAGCGAACACACCACCACTGCAATGCCATTATCTAGATCGGGTCATACCCCTAAAGGAAGTAAGGCTTACTAATCACAAAGTTCTTCACAATTTCTTCCCATTTCTTCTCAAGGTCTTTACTCACAAAACAACTCGGCCATCCCCAAATACTTGACCTACTAGCGTAACCAACTCACAAGGGTTTTGGTGATACAGTCTAAATCCTTAAGACCATTCTAACATCTGACCATCCACCTCATAAATGAACATCCTTATGTCCACACCATATGTAACGACTAGGGTTGCTTTCTAGATTGACGACTGTCCGCACAAGCTAACAAACGAATCCTTACAACATGCTTTATCCTCATTCGCACGCTCCTTGGGAAAACTTTCTAAGAGATCACCCATCCAAGAATTACCCCAAGCTAAGCATGCTTAACTATGGAGTACTTATGGAATAGGCTCCCAAAAAAGAATGTGCACCTTGTTGATATAGGTAATACCTATCAAATCCTTTAAGCTATCCTCAATTTTACATCTCTTATCTGCACAATCTTAGAATCCCTTAACTCTATAATGTCATATCTATACAGTCTTAAGATACCTCTCATTCTGATATTGAGTTGGTTCATTTATATGTCCATTCGCCCAAAAGCCTGCCAAGAGCCATTCCTTATCTGTGCTTCTTCTCTTCATCGGCGATCACTCCTCGCTCTCATTCACCCCAGGCGTCACATGCCTACCAACTTCTACTTGGTTCATCCCTAAACCCACATCATAGTTGGAGAGGTCTGGCTCTGATAATAATGGTGATTGAAACACTACCTACCACTATATGGCTGCGGTTACAACCATAACCACCACTATATAGTGGTAGTTTATCGTTTTAACTGACATTGTGTATCTAGTTTTCTCACATACGTTGACGGATCAATGACGGTTCAAGCTGCCACTAAATTGATTAAGTGGTGGTTGCTCCCATAGTTACGATAAATCACTTGTGGCACTTGATTTAGTGGCGGTTCACCTAACTGCCACTAAAATGGTTTGTAGTGATTTAAACCATTGCTAAATAGACAGTTTAACCGCTACTATATCTTACTTTTTTTTTGTAGTGATGGGATGCAAGGAAAATCTTGAATCTTCTTATTGCTTGGAACCAATTAGTATGGAATGGCTTAGGGGATGGTATATACAAAGTCAGTAAAGCCTACAACAAGCTGATGGAGGAAAAAGGAACGAAATGCTCTTAGAGACAACCCAAGGCCCAACAGTAATGAGAGAGATTGGATATATATAGGGTGGATGGAACGTGTAAATTTGGATGCAACAACTTTGAGAACAACAAGCATCTTTTTAGAGAATTCCCCTTAGTAAGAGTAGTCTAGCTCATAGCTATTATGCCTATCAGAAGTAGCCACCTATGTGAAGCCCTAAAGGGAATTTTGAGCAATGGGGACCTAAGAAGTATAGGATCTAACACTTCAAAAGAAAGAGAGAATCAAATGGAGAGCATATTAGAAGACATAATTCTCATCTGCTGGTGCATATACAACCAATGGAACAAGGTGAGCTTTGAAGATGAAGATGCTAATTGAAACCCAATCAAGCCATCCGTTCCTTCATAAACTGGAAAAATGATTACAAATATTTGAGGTTTGAGGTGCAAGAAAACAATCAAGGAAGGAGATAGAGGAGCAGGCTTTGTGAGGGAGATGGGAAGGATAAAGGAGAGGAGAAGGTAGAGGAAGCAAAGATGAAGTTTTTATGTGCTGCAAGGATCTCAGCTGACCAAGGAAAAGGATAGCAACAACCTTCATGAACATTGGTGAAGTTGAATTTCCAGTTCTAGTAACTATACAAAATGTAGATGGGACGATGGATCTAACTTACTAAAATTCATAAGATACTTCCTTCAGGTAATTTAGAGATTTGACACAAGGCAAGTGAGACTTCACATTCCAAATAAAAGGGTTATCAAGATTCTTTCTAGTAAAAGGACTTCCATGCTTAATTGAGCCTCCTTAATGGAGGATATTAAAGTCTTATAGGAAGAGTCAAGATAGTGTAGTTATGAATTTGCTGTATAATCTATCCTAGGTATATTTATAATTTCATTAATGCACCAATAGGATGATATGTTACCTCTCGTTCCTTGTGTTAATTGTTTGACTTAATTCAAAGAAAAAAAAGTACAATAATATGTAAGTTCAAAAAGCATTTTGTGCATTTTAGCCAAAATTATTTTGAACATAACTTCACAAAACTATTCCTTTTTTGAAAAAAAAATACATTCAAACAAACTTTATCTCTAGTTGTGGTGGTTATGAAATTTCAAAAAATCTAGTTAGTGTTGGCCCACCCTCCACACATCACATTTTAATTCATTCGTTCATTTTTTCTTTCATGCCTTTTAACCCCTTATCCCTATCTTATCTAAAACGAGATAACAAAAGGAAAGAAAAACGAAGTGAAAGGGAAAAAATGAAGAGAAAGAGAAAAACAAAGAAAGGAATAAAGAGGGAGAGGAAGCAGAGTTTGAGAGTTATTGCTCAAATATTGTCCATTTCAGTTCTACGTCTTGCAGAACAGAAATCGAACCTTCTTTGTTTGAGGATTGAAGTTCTAAGCACAATACCCATCACGCCCAATTTTGCATTTCGATTGGCATTTAGAAGGTGAATCCTCCTATACAAATATATTCTGTTGGTTTAAATTATTTTGGGGCTTCCATGCTAATACGTCTTGTCCCTCTGTGAATTTGGATGAGTACTTCTCCTATTGATAGGTGTGCAATTAGGGTTTTCTAACTTCTTGTTAAGAATTAAAAAGTAATGAACATTGCTCAGTGCTTGTGTTAGTTTCTGACAAGTTTTTCATAAGAATATTGTTGAGGACATATTCGGTCACTGACGGATCTTTATGGTGATTAAGGGGTACCCCCCCTCCCCAAATTTTTTTAATTAATTTTCTTAAAAAAATATTGTCAAATTAATTTTCTTTTATTAGCCCCCTCAAAAAACAAAAACAAAATATTTAAGCCCCCTCAATAATTATTTTCAAGATCCATCCCTGGTTTCAGTCCTCATGATCTGAGGCATGCTGTGTGTTTATGCTTATCAAATTCAAATAATCATATATTAGTGTAATTTTGTGTTTCATATTTTGTGTTCCATTTTTGTGGATTGCTACCATAAAATTTAATTACTTTGTTCTTTCTTCCACTTGTGTTCAATTTTAGCCCTGACACATATATGTATGTATGTATATATGTTGTTACTGAAAGTAATGGTTGGAACCCAAGAGGGGGGGTGAATTGGGTTTTATAAATTTTTCACAAGAATTAATTGGAAGTTAAAATGATTTTCTGTAAAAGTACAATGCTTAGGATAATAAATACAATATAGAAAATCAATGTGCTGTCAGGATAAATAATTATAAAGATCAAGGAATTAAAGAATAGATATCAATATGCACAAATTAAAGAGTAAGGGATAGAGAAAGCAAACTCGGAGATTTATACTGGTTTGGCTAATCCAAGCCTACATCCAGTCCTCAAGAGACCACTTGAGTATTTCCACTATAATTGCAAGTTTAATCCGGGTACTTGCAAACCACTACAACCACGCAAATTCGATCCGGGTATTTGCGAAACCACAATGAAGAATTTATAAATCCGAGCTCCTCCTCAACCCAAAGCAAGTTCTTCCAACACCGGTACTTGCGAACCTCAACTCAGAATAATATATGTGTTGATCAAAATCAACAATACAAAGAAACTCTCTCTAAAGAGTAGATGAAAACAAATGAAGCTCTAATAACTCTAATGATAGAGAATATGCAAGATTTGGCTCAAGAATGCTTTCCTTTCTCTCAAAGATGATAGAAGAAGTTAATATCACATTGTAAGACTTTGTTCTTGCTCAAAATCGTGTATCTAAGGTCATATATATAAGATTTTACAAAACTAGCCGTTATATAGCCGTTACAGCACTTATATTGCAGTCCAGATTTTGAGCTCTCTTTAAAAATTCATAACTCTCTCATTTGAACTCCGTTTTAAACAAATAATATACCGTTGGAAAGCTCTTGGAGTCTAGTTTCAAATGAGCTAAGTTTTACTCAAAAATTATTTTTCTTTTAAAAGATATAATTAAAATACTGACTATAGGTCAAAACAGAATAATCAACTTTCAGTTTTTCAAACTATATTTTAAATAGTCATATATTTCTCATTTGGACTCCGTTTTCAATAAATAATATACCTTTGGAAAGCTCTTTGAGTCTACTATCAAATGAGATTAATATACTTGAAAAAATGATTTTTTGTTTATGAGATATGATATAAAGAGTGACCAAAGGTCAAAAACTAACTTTTGTAAAATTTCATATCTCACTCTCTTTTTGTTCAAAATAATTGAGCCAATGTATGCAAATCTAAATCATTGAGTTGCACAAGTATACTAGCCTATATAAAATATACCTAATGTAAACACATAGACTATCTTGATGCATCCAAGCTTCCAAGACTTCAAATCTTCTAATTTTTCATTTCTTGGAGCTTCATCCTTGCATGTTGTTTTCCTTGAGTGAAGCATGATATTGCTTTTCCTTGTTCTTCAATACAATGCTCACTCTTCTTGTTTTGAACCAACCTATAATATATATCTTACTTGCAAACCCAATGGTTAGTTTAATAACATGATTCAATATATGCAACATACATATTAAATAACATAATCATGCTTAAGTACTTGTAGCATATATATGATAATTAATCTTTATATATATCAATGCTACTATTCAAATACATTTGTCATCATCAAAACTTATGGCATATAGCCTTAGGGTCAACAATCTCCCCCTTTTTGATGATGACAAATCACCACAGAAAAATATGTATCACAAGATAATGAATGCAATGTTATAAGCACGTATACATATTTTTCTATTGTTTCTTCTCCCCCTATTTGACATCAACAAAAAGGTGTAAGGAACACAATATATAGAAGTTAAAGCACATACCTTCTTTAAGTCAGGATGTCAGAAGATGTCAATATAGTATGGGGTAAGGATACATCAAAACTTATCATTGATTTCATTGACATGTAAAAAGAAAATTTTAGAAAAATTTTTCTCATGTCAAATGAAATGAGCCAAAAGATAAAACTTGAAAGAGTTTTTGGCTTCCCCTTAAACCTTGCATAATTTGAAAAAGAATAATGAATAATAAATATCCAATTTTTCAAGATATATTTTTTTTCAAAAAAAAATACATTCAAGTGAGACAAAGCTCCCCCTGAATTTCATAACATTTTTCCTTTGAAAAAGATTGTCCAAATCATTATAAAGGAAATTCAGTTTTTGATTGCAGAATTTTGAAGTAAGATTTTTGAAGAAATTTCTGCAATATTTTCATTGAAAATGATTTCTGCTTGTTTATGAAGAGGCATTTTTAGTAAATAGCAGAAAAATTAAACTCTTTAAAATAAAAAAAAAACATCATTTGCTGTCATATGATAGAAATATTTACAGCACACAGCAGAAGTATGATATATGGATTAGCAAAGCATGATATAAACAAGAATATTAATCATAATCCATAAATCGAATAATAATATTTTTCAAGATTTCTGAAAAACAATTTCTGCATATATGCATAAAATTATTTCAACATATAGCAAAAGTGATTTAAAATAAGGATACTCAAATCGTTTTCTTTTCAAAACAGATAATGCTTCAATATGGCAAAGCAATTTCAGCATTATGGAAGCAATTCAAGAGATTCACGATATTTTTCTAAAACATTTTGCTTCGAAGGAATTTAGAAACGTTTCATCTAAGGAAGCAATATATATGGATTAGTGTAATAAGATATATTCAAGCATATAGTTCATAATCCATATATGAAACATCAATATTTTTCATCCCTTTTGTTATCTACAACAAAAGAGATCTTGAAAATCTTTTCTTTTTCAAAAAGAATGTTGCTTCATATGATAAAACATATTAACATAACAGAAGCATTTTTAAAGTCCTTTTTCAAAACAAATTTGCTTCATAAAGGATAAGATAAATTTCAGCACAAAGGAAGCAATTTATATACCCATTCAAAATGAATTTATATATGTATCTTGAGGATGAGTACATGTAAAAATTTTGACAGCTCATTTTGTATGAGTGCATGTGGAATCATAAAATATTATTCTTAGCCATAGCCTTCGCTCATGATGCATGAATAGCATACACAACATATGTTCTTAGATACATATAATCACAGCATGATGTAATCATGTATGCTCTCAAGAACAACACAACAAAGCAGAGTGATACGGTTCTGAATATCACCATTTTATTAATCCTTAAAATTTCTAATCAAAACAAATTAAATCAGCCGCAAATCCACCGAAAATTGACTTTCGTGGTTTTGCCATTAATGTGACGCGTTATTGGTGTGCATGCGTACCCTAGACTTCTAGCTTCCAGCTTGCAGAAATCCATAGGATGAGCGTGTAGGGGTGCGGCGAAGAGATATCTTCGTTGGCTCTAAGTCACAATTTTCTCTCTATAAAGACTCCCCCAGAATTCTCAATTACCACACCACAAAGAGTATTCATCTCTGAGCCTATAACTTTCTGACATTCCTCTCTCTTCATACTCCTACAAAAATTTCTGAATTTTCCAAACCATGGCAGCAAGAAAGTTCATTGATCTCACAGTAGAGGCCAGGGAGGAAGAGCTCGACTTAAACTTGAGTCTAGACAAGGACAAGGGCAAAAGACCTTTGGAAGGATCTCAAGAGAATCGAAAGAAGAAGATGAAGATCGAAGAGGCTGAGGAGATTAGTACAGGCCATACGTAAGAAGACAAAATTGCTTGTTTGAAGCAGAAGGTGAAGAAGCTCAAGAAGATGATAGAGGACCAGGAGAAGTTAGCTAAACGCAACAATGTGGCACTAACTTCAAGAATAGATAGGTTCTTCTATTGGTCTACCCAATGCTTCTGCAATCAACAACAAAGAAGTGTTGATTGTATAAATGGGATTTACACTACCCTCCGTGACATTGCTCAGTCTCTTGCTCCGAGGAATGGCCGAGGGGTGATGATTCAATACAACCCACCTAATCCGAGACCACCTCGCCTGTAGATTGCTCTTCCATGAGCAAACCTTCCCTTTTTTTTAATGCAATGTAATCTTTCGGTTTGTTTTTTTTTTATTTTAATGCAAGTGGTTTCTTTCAGATGACGGTACTTAAAAAAAATTATAATAATAAAGAAAGATAAAGAAAATCAGCCGCACAAATTTTGTACAATAGAAGGATATATATATTTTGAAAAATATATATCCATTTTAAAGATACAAAGAATTTTCTGACATGGATATATATATCATCATTTCAAAGCAAAAGCAAGTTACATACTTACTCAAGATAAAACATATTATAATCAGAGTATGTAGTAACATAATTGAAATAATATGGATTAATAAGATATAATCAGATATAAACTATAATCCATAAACAATGGTTCATAAGTTACAGCTTATGTAAAAGAGATGATATGTATAATGCTCAAAACATGATGTATTAAAAAAAATAATTTAAGTATTTAACATATTTTTATATGTCATGTTGTGATCAAGTATGTAAGATGTCAGAAAACAATATGTCATTGCAATGAAAGTATGACAGTAAAAAAAATTTGCCAGAATGTTCAATTGAGATCAAGGAGTATCATTCAATTAAATAATGAAGAAGTAAAGGATAGAGATACTCATCAATTTTGGCAAACTTTTGTTGCTTCTTGAAGTTCCTCTTCAAGATTTTGATATCCTTGTTTTGCTCATTGCTCTTCTTTTGATCCTGTCTTCTTGCAATTTTAATGATCTTAATTGATTGATTATTTGCAACATCCTCTTTACTTAGCGTCTAGCGTTGGCATATGGCGTGAGGCGTTGGTTTACAGATTGACATATATAAGCCTTGCTGGTCAACCACTGATGAGCTAGCAGGTCGACCAACCAACTGCAAGACACTTTTAGTGGAGTACTTTGATTCTCAAATTAGTGATGTTCAAATAAATCTCGAGCACTAGGAGCAACATTATGTTCAAGATATGTCATATTAATAAAAGTGCTATGCTTCCATGAAATGCAATTTTACAATAAATTTGATTTTATTGAAAATATTTGAATAAGATTACAATAAGGATAAATACTATTGGCAAGAGTAATCTTATTATTGTGAAATCAAGAGAAATATGCATGTGATGGATGAAAGTTTTCATGATGCGGCAAAAAGGAGAGTTTGAGCAGTATTTAGAAGAAAGATATTGGTTCAAAACAAAATTTGAATCTATAGGTCACACACATAAGAATTGTTTTCAGATATAGCATGCATGAATATCAAGGATAGATGTAAGACATATTAGACAACAGACAAAAGCATTAGAGAGCAGTAAACATATCAGTCAAAATTCTTACAATGCATTCCAGCTTATATGTTTACTTATCCATTGCCTCCTTTTGATGCAAGAGAGTGGAGTTTGAATGATGTAGCCATTGAAAAGTCATTTCCGCTCCTTGCTTCGAGGCAAATCTACAAATTATTCATTTATCTTTGGTACCCAAAATTTCTTTGGGTTTGCTTGGGTCATGAGTTCCTTTTTGAACCCATTTCATTTTTGCTCCATGAACAAGATTTTTCTTATAAAAACAGGAGTAAGACTTGTGTCCTTTCAGTCCACAATAAAAACAAGTGCAAGGTGGACTTTTGGACATTTTTGTAGGAACAAAGTAGTTTTCGAAATATTTCTGATTTGACTTGTTAAGAACAAAACCAATTTTGTTAAATCTACTACTTTGTTTCTCAACAGAAGAGTTTTGAATTTCTCTACCTTGAGAAAGTTTTTTAAGTGTGTTTTTAAGATCTTCATTCTCTTTTTTCAAGGAATCACACTTGATACAAAAGTAATTTTTGGTGGTAGAGATATTTGCCTTTAAAATCAAATTCTCTTCTTGCAAAGTTCTGTTTTGATTTTCAAAAACAAAATTCTCTTCCTTGGAAATAGAAAATTCGTTTTTCAATGTTTCCAACTCATTTTCAAGAGAAGAGTTTTTCTGTTTTGAAATATTTAGTTTCTTTGCAAGTATAAGAGATTCTTCATGTAAATCATCAAAGGCATCTTGTAATTCTTCAAAAGAGTAGTCAAATGAGTTTACCTCATCTTTATCTCTGGCCACAAGACAAGTGTTGGCTTCTTCATTTGTGTTCTCCTCATCGGAATTGCTATTTCCCCAAATGGAAGATAGGTAAGGTTTCTTTGATGATTCAGTTTTTTGTTGTGGTTTCTCTTTTTCTCCTTTTTCTTTTTCTTCTATCTCCTTGGTGATTGGAGATTTTCCTGTAAGTTCAACACCAAGAGCTTGCAATTGATTAAGAACAAGTCGTATCTCATTAATGGTTTCACAATTTTTCATTTGAGCGATATCAAGTTTATTAATGAGATTTCTAGACTTTAATTCCATTGCAACAAGATCTTCCTCATATGCAACTTCTAAAGTTTCCCACATTTCCTTAGCAGTTGCACAATTGGAAATTCTGAAAAATTCATCTTGACTCAATGCACAAGAAATAATCAATTTTGCCTTAGCATTGAGTTGCACTAAACTTCTTTTAGTATCATTCCATTCACTCTTGGGTTTTGGAATGTATTTTCCTTGTTCTTCCTTCACAGGCATATAAAAACCATTTTCTATAATTTCCCAGAGTTTATGGTCTACTGAAATTAAAAAAATTTTCATTTCATACTTCCAATATTGAAAATGATTAGCATCAAAAATTGGAGGTTCTGTGAAAGAACAATTTTCACACATAAACCACTCACTAGATCCAACCATATTTACTCTTAGACGGTTAAGTCTTAAATCAAGAGCCCAAGCTTTGATACCAATTGAAAGTAATGGTTGGAACCCAAGAGGGGGGGTGAATTGGGTTTTATAAATTTTTCACAATAATTAATTGGAAGTTAAAATGATTTTCTGTAAAAGTACAATGCTTAGGATAATAAATATAATATAGAAAATCAATGTGCTGTCAGGATAAATAATTATAAAGATCAAGGAATTAAAGAATAGATATCAATATGCACAAATTAAAGAGTAAGGGATAGAGAAAGCAAACTCGGAGATTTATACTGGTTCGGCTAATCCAAGCCTACATCCAGTTCTCAAGAGACCACTTGAGTATTTCCACTATAATTGCAAGTTTAATCCGGGTACTTGCAAACCACTACAACCACGCAAATTCGATCCGGGTATTTGCGAAACCACAATGAAGAATTTATAAATCCGAGCTCCTCCTCAACCCAAAGCAAGTTATTCCAACACCAGTACTTGCGAACCTCAACTCAGAATAATATATGTGTTGATCAAAATCAACAATACAAAGAAACTCTCTCTAAAGAGTAGATGAAAACAAATGAAGCTCTAATAACTCTAATGATAGAGAATATGCAAGATGTGGCTCAAGAATGCTTTCCTTTCTCTCAAAGATGATAGAAGAAGTTAATATCACATTGTAGGACTTTGTTCTTGCTCAAAATCGTGTATCTAAGGTCATATATATAAGATTTTACAAAACTAGCCGTTATATAGCCGTTACAGCACTTATAGTGCAGTCCAGATTTTGAGCTTTCTTTAAAAATTCATAACTCTCTCATTTGAACTCCGTTTTAAACAAATAATATACCATTGAAAAGCTCTTGGAGTCTAGTTTCAAATGAGCTAAGTTTTACTCAAAAATTATTTTTATTTTAAAAGATATAATTAAAATACTGACTATAGGTCAAAACAAAATAATCAACTTTCAGTTTTTCAAACTATATTTTAAATAGTCATATATTTCTCATTTGGACTCCGTTTTCAATAAATAATATACCTTTGGAAAGCTCTTTGAGTCTACTATCAAATGAGATTAATATACTTGAAAAAATGATTTTTCGTTTATGAGATATGATATAAAGAGTGACCAAAGGTCAAAAACTAACTTTTGTAAAATTTCATATCTCACTATCTTTTTGTTCAAAATAATTGAGCCAATGTATGCAAATCTAAATCATTGAGTTGCACAAGTATACTAGCCTATATAAAATATACCTAATGTAAACACATAGGCTATCTTGATGCATCCAAGCTTCCAAGACTTCAAATCTTCTAATTCTTCATTTCTTGGAGCTTCATCCTTGCATGTTGTTTTCCTTGAGTGAAGCATGATATTGCTTTTCCTTGTTCTTCAATACAATGCTCACTCTTCTTGTTTTGAACAAACCTATAAAATATATCTTACTTGCAAACCCAATGGTTAGTTTAATAGCATGATTCAATATATGCAACATACATATTAAATAACATAATCATGCTTAAGTACTTGTAGCATATATATGATAATTAATCTTTATATATATCAATGCTACTATTCAAATACATTTGTTATCATCAAAACTTATGGCATATAGCCTTAGGGTCAACAGTTACTTTGATTTAAGTACTTGAAAAGTGAATTATTTCAGTAAAACAAGTTAGCAATTGACTAATGTGCTTTTTTATTTTTCATTTTTCAATCCCGATTGATTGGGTTGATGTTTAAAGTGGTATTGTCTTGAACTCTTGACTTAATAAAGCAAAATAAAGATTATGGTTGTTTATTTAGTCATTAATAAGAGTGATATGGTTAATTAGGAGTGTATATTGAGTCAAGTCAATTCGTCGATCCATTCAACTCAAATCAACCCAGAAGATTAAGTTGAGTTAGCGGGTTGATTCAATTTTATTTTTCCCAACCCCAACTATGATTCGAGTAACGAGTTTATAAAGTTTCGACCTGTTGAGCCCAAACCAAACCGCAAGTCCACTCAATTTTTTTTATTTGTAGTGCCCTTATACTATGTACTTATGTTGTGTGTAAAGTATTTAGGATTTAGTTAGTATACTATTTAGTTTCTTTTGTTTCAATAATAATGTATAGTACCACATATAATAGCTATCATCTTAATTATTTTTCAAAATCACTTGCCCTTTCATTTAAAAGTTTATTATTTTTACTTTCATCCTAGTTCTAATCAACATCAAAAGAAAAAGTTAACTCAATATTAAATTGTAAATGAAATTTTTTCTCAAAACCTATAACTAAGGCCTAATTATATTGTTCTTTTTCCTTCTTAATTCTAACATTTTAAATCACATTCACAATTTTAAAAACAAAAAAAAATTAATCAACCAACCTGAACCAGATTTCGGGTTGAGTGGATAAAAACGTCTCAATCCAAACTAACTCAACATAACCTTTTTTAGTTAATTTGGTTCTAAAATCCCCTTAACACAAACTGCGCTCTCCCTTGGATAGGGTTTTGGACAATTTATTTGGCTTGAAAGGCTCTTGAAATCTCCCCTCTTAGTCTTCATGAATGAGTATAAGATAGTTTGCTCTTTTGGCACTTTAAGAAATATTTCTCTATCCCTGGGTTTTTAAAAAATATTTCTAATATTTTGTAATTTTGTGAGACTCAACCAAAGGTTGGTCGCGTTTCGCTATTTTTTTTTAATACAAAATTTACTACTCAATCAAAGCAATGCTGTTATATTTATAAAAAGAAAAAAATATCAAGGACTCGACTAAAGATTGATCTAAGTCCTTCATTTTTTTTATAATATTTTATATGATGCCTCATGTGATGCTTCAATGTATGATGCATCACATGTATTAAATTCTCTTTATATAATGCATCATATAAAAAAAATGGTGTCCCTATTTTATTAAAAGAATAACAGTTTGATACTTGATAAAGCTTCGGTCTAGTACCAAATTTTGTAAAATAAAAAATTGGGGACTGGACCAATCTTTTAGTCCGAGTCTCGAAATCACAGGATATTGAGAATAATTTCTAAAAACGCAACGTTTTGATAGAAATGCTAACCTAATCTAATTTCTATCCAAAAGGGGATTCTTTTATGCCATGCAGATATTTCCTCAGCGTCTACAAGTTGAACACTAAACTCAGCGTCTCGCTCGCTTGCCGTCGTGGTTTCAGCCCTGGTGGCTCGCGGTCTTTTTCTCTCAGCCCCTCTCGGCGTCGGCCTCTGTCAGAGTCTCTTGCCGGCGGTATGTACTCAAGAAATCCCTAATCTCTGTACTCTGTACTACTCTGTATTCTGTACGCCGACGGTGATGTCCGATTTTTACCACTTTCAAAGTTATTTCGCCGCGGTGATGTCTGATTTTTTGCCACTTTCAAAATTTTTTCGCCGGTGGTATGTATGAATATGTGGAGCGTTTGCTAATTGCTATAAGTTACTAGCAAGATATCCCATTATGCAGTTTAATTTAATTTAAAGACAAGAAATCCCATTCTGTTCTTATCCTTAATTAACAATGGTGAAATTTGATCCAAGTTGGGTTCTCTGTTTAGTTTAAGTTGTATCCCATTATGAATGTCATAAAAGGAATCTTCCATTGATGAATGCATTGTCTTTTATTTGTGTATGCATAATGAGATTTTGCCACTTTGGAATTGAGTCTGTTAATTCATTTTTGAGGTTCTGGGACAATTTATTTGGAGTGTTTTAAACTTTTAAATTTGTTATGGGACAATTTATTTATTTTTCTTGTTTTCTTGAACCTACACTAAGTTGTTGATGTTTTGGAGAAGTTGAATGAGCTATTTAATCTTCAAATTTAGCCTCTTATGCTTAATATTGTATATATATATATAGTTTTGTATATTATTGATTTTTTTTCCTTGTTTTGATATTTTTTTAAAAAAAATTATTAAACACGTGGGGACCCTACGGAGAGTCATGGAGCGGGGATGGGGAACAAATTTCCCCTGTGGCGGGGATTTGCCCTGTTGCCATTCCTAGTGATAGGACATTAGTCAGAGTTAATTTTTTGTCACTGGTGTAGTTCAAGCTAAGCTGATTTTACAACTTCACTTCATTGCTGTAGCCTACAGAGAAAAATGGAATTGATTACCAAGGATTTTTTTTTTTTTTTTTTAAATTTTTGTTCTGACTGGGATCTTTAACTGGCATTTCATGTTTCTTCCCTTTCAGTTGCTCTTACTTTTGTCAGTGTATTAGGTGCTTCTTAAAATGTAAAGCATGCTTGGATGCTTGGCTTGTCAAGTAACTTTTTGAAGACAAATTGGACATCCTGCAAAATTGGACATCCTGCAAAATTGTAAATTTATCTGGGGTTGAATCTGAATTAGTGTTGTTTAAGCTTTGCAATTCCTTTTTCCACGTTACCATCAATATAAGAAAGAGATTGAATACTCAGAAAGGGCAAGTTTTAGTCATGACTTCTGATTTGATATTTGTGTGACTTTCTTTTTCTTTCTTTGTATGATGTATGAACACTGATAAACTTTATTTCTCACTATCTCAAATGTTCAATAGGCTTTATCCCTGTTTTACTTTTAGCAACAAAATTTTGTCCTTTAATGATGTTCTGGATAAGAAATTTCACATGGTTTGTAGAGAGACCTTGCATGCAGTTTTAACATAGGTCCGGTATCTTGCTTGCTTCTTACCAGTAGTTCATACCAGATATGTCATCTTTTTGTTCTTTACTTTCTTTCCATGACATCTCTTATCTCCAGTATCATTTGATATTACTTTACGAACGTCAGCCATCTCTCATCATTTGAAAATATTATTGAGCTTACAAGGAAATAGGATCTTACACACTTTCAAAACCTCACGCCCAAGTATGCTCATAGAGTTGGATTTTGATTCATCATGATCATGAAACAAAGAATTAAGTACTAAATTGCTCCAAAGAAAAATAAGGTATTCTTTGTATTTTGGCCATTCAGTGGAAGTGGCTAGCAAGATCTCCAAGCAATGATTGGTGAAAGAATATTGTCAGTCTTCACATGTCACATTTTTGTTCTCTTGGATTTATTTGTTGCATAATTCATGTTTTTTTATGAATGTCAAATCTGAAATAAGTGGATGTTCTTATATTCATTCAATTAGATGACATTTACATTTTAAATGAAATTTAGATATAATTCCAATTTTGAAGTTTAATGCTACCAATCACTCCAGGCTGTAGACAGCTTGGGACCAGGGAAAGCAAAGAGGTTACAATAGAAGGGAGAGTTAGTGTCAGCACACTTCCTTCGAAAGCTGGGGAAGTTCTGCTTTTTATCAAATAAATTTTTTAATTTTTCTTTATTATATAATTGATAGACATACACTGTTTAAAGGACTTGATTGGTTTTGTTGGTTGAAGTCGCAACATATCAAGTTACACTTTTTTTGGGTACATGCTATTTATTAAGTCTAGATATGTACTACAACAACAACAACAACAACAACATAGCCTTATCCCACTAAGTGGGGTCGGCTACATGGATCGCACGATGCCATTGAGCTCTATCAATGACCAACTCTTTAGATATCTCATTTACTAAAAGATCCCGTTCAATAATTTCTCTAAGTGTCCTTTTTGGTCTTCCTCGACCTTTTTTCATAGGGCTCCAAACTATCTGCTCAACTCTCCTAACTGGCGCTTCCAACGGTCTCCTTTGCACATGCCCAAACCATCTTAAACGATTTTCAACCATTTTTTCCTCAATAGGTGCCACCCCAACTCTACCTCGTATATGATCATTACGGATCTTATCTCTTCGTGTATGACCACACATCCAACGCAACATCCTCATCTCCGCCACTCCAATTTTATGTTCTTGTTGTCCTTTCATTGCCCAACATTCACTCCCATATAAAATCGCTGGTCTTATAGCAGTACGATAAAACTTTCCTTTGAGTTTATCAGGTATTTTATTAAAAGAATAACAGTCTGATACATGCTTTGGTCAAGTACTAAATTTTTTAAAGTAAAAAAATGTGACTCCACCAATCTTTAGTTGAGTCTCACAAAATTGCAGGGTATGTGGAATAATTTTAAAAATGCATGGGAAGAGGATGTAGGTAAAATTGTTGTTTTGATAGAAATGCTGAACCTATCTAATTTATATCCAGAAGGTGATTCTTACCTGCCACAGATATTTCGTCAGCATCTACAAGCTGAACACTTTATTCAACGAAGGAAGCAAGATGAAGATTCCGCATCTAAACTACCTCACCCAGCATTCCTCTTGGGCAAGAGCATACACCCGCATGAGGTGATCGTTCTCTAGTCTTACCGACATGTTCAAGCATCAATGTCTTACATTTTACAGCGTGCACCTGCATGTGTAATCTACTTCTTTTCTTCAGTTGTGATTGGTTGTTCAATAAGATCTAAAGAGATATAAAAATGGAGAAACAAAATGATGGGTTTAGCTTGGAAATCTCTCTCTCTCTCACTCATGTTTATAAGAAAACAAAAGGCCTGTGCTTTTCAACTGGCAGGAAAGAAGTATTGTACATTAATGGGTCAGTTGAAAAATGCATATTAAGAATGTTGAACAGTTCAAAAACAGAAGTACTGAACTGGAATTCTTGAAATGAACTTTTGAGGAATGAGGATTAGTAAATGAGATTAGACTTATGAAGAGAAAATAAGGAAGTAGCTCTACGGAAAATTTCATACTAAGCATAATAGGGGCCATGGCTCTTGCTGAAGTGACTAGTATACCTGTTACCATGTTGTATGATTTATGGTTTTAATGTATATAGCCAGAATATAAATAAACTGATACTCACTTAAAGGGCACAAATTAGTGCAAGCCAAAGACACCTAAACGACGTTAAGATTCTGCTCTCCTGATGCGGAATCTTGGTTTGAGAAAGAAGACTTCATTATTTGTCAGTGTGGAATCATTGCCTAATCCTAAACACGCAACTATGTCTAAATAGCATATGACTATACCATTATGTTTCAAAGACATAGAATAGAAGATGCATGTGCCCTCCTTTTGCTTCTTTATTTTATTATTTTTCCTGAATGTCATGTTATATAAATTTTTTGTTTTTTTGGTTTATTCATGCCAGGATTCAACTTCCACATCCTGCAAAACTTTTCTTTTGCCAGGCAAAACATGGTAAGCATTTATTAGCTGACATTACAACTGTGCTGAGTTTCAGTGTTAATCTATTAAGCATAGTCCATAACTTCAATTGATAACTGGAACAGATGGGTCATTAGACTTAAAAATGATGCCTCCAACCCTGTTAGCGGCAGAAAAGGAAGAAGCAAAGGCTGTATTAACCTTGTTTTTGAAGAAACAAGGCTTGAGCAATGCAGTTGCTGTAAGAACCATCAAGAAGTCAGATGATTTTATCGATCACCTTGTCTCCAGGCTTCATTCCAAGCATAAATCTTGGTACCTAGTAGGTTCGGTTGCAACAGAATATTTCTCTTTCATATCTTTTTATCTCCATTCAGTCCTTCTAATCAGAGTCTCCTTAATGTCATCAGGAAGAGAACTTACAACTCTTGAGATTAGGGATGCTCTAATTCCTTATCTTGAATCCCTCTTGGAAGAGCATGGAAACATTTTGATGGATGTAGTGGAAAACTATCCAAGCCCTCCAATCAAGGTTGAAAAACCAGCAGTGCCAATTTCTATTCCTGGGACTCCATTGTTGGAATCCAAGAAGACGAAAGCCATGTCTCGAGTGAGCGAGATCAACCCGGACGGCAAGCATCGCCCTCATATTGTCTATCTCTTGGAGCTGGGCATGGAGATTGAGCAGATCAAGAGTATCACTCGAAGATTTCCATCCTTTGCCTACTATAGCTTGGAGGGGAAAATTAAACCCATTGTTGAGTTTCTTCTAGAACTTGGGGTCCCAAAAGCAGACATCCCCATCATCATCACTAAAAGGCCTCAATTATGTGGAATCAGTCTCTCTGAGAATCTTAAACCCACCATGAAGTTCTTAGAAACTTTGGGTGTGGACAAGCAACAATGGGCAAAGGTGATATATCGATTTCCAGCACTTCTAACTTACAGCAGGCAGAAGGTGAGGGCAAGTATTGATTTTCTCTATGAAATAGGCCTCTCAGAGGAGAGCATAGGTAAGATCTTAACTCGCTTCCCCAGCATCATTAGTTACAGTGTAGATGACAAACTACGGCCCACGGCTAATTACTTCCGATCCTTAGGGGTTGATGTTGCCATTCTTCTATTTCGATGTCCACAAAATTTCGGTCTTAGCATTAACGCAAATCTAAAGCCTGTGACAGAGTTTTTCTTGGAGAGGGGATACACATTAGAGGAAGTTGGGACCATGATTTCAAGATATGGAGCATTGTATACTTTTAGCTTGACAGATAATTTGATTCCAAAGTGGGAATTCTTTCTGACCATGGATTACCCCAAACCGGAGCTGGTTAAGTTCCCTCAATATTTTGGTTACAGTTTAGAAGAGAGGATTAAACCAAGATATGCTCGTATGAAAGAGTCCAGAGTGAGGTTGCTGCTAAACCAGGTCTTGTCGCTGTCAAGCAGTAACTTCGAACAGGCCTTGAAAAAGAAAATTGAAAAAATGCAGTTTGATCAGGATTCTAGTTGTAGCAATAAAGATGTTCAACCAGAGAAGGGGGAATGAACTTTTCATCGTGTTTTAGAATAGCAGATGCCTAACCTCAAATATTTGTTTTGGAACCTCATGCTCCTGAATTTAAAATGCAGTGCAGGCTTTGAGTTTTGCTTAATTTCTGAATGGCCCTGATCAGCACCGTTGGCTAATACTAATGTTGTAATATATATATATATATATATATATATGTATGCCTAACGTCAAATGTTTGTTTTGGAACCTCATGCTCCTGAATTTAAAATGCAGTGCAGGCTTTTTGAGTGTTGCTTAATTTCTGAATGGCCCTGATCAGCACCGTTGGCTAATACTAATGTTATAATATATATATATATATCTCGACACATTTGATTGAGGGATGCATGGGTTGACTTGTTTTCTGCTAATGGTTTTTTGAAAGACTAAAATCTTACTCTGCTCTCACATGTTGTTCTTCTCAATTCGGTTTCTCACAATAGATTCTCATTTTTAATTTGGTCTCTTGTAGATTCTTATTCTTAATTTGGTCTATGTAGATTTTTATTCTTAATTTAGTCCTTCTCAAGTTGGGAGAGCTTACTTAACTTCATAGCCAGATGTGTTGGAGGAACCAAATTGAGAATGATTGGATCTATAAGCGAAAATTTTTTGAGAGGACTAAATTGAGAAAAAGTGCATATTTGAAGGACTAAATTAGAAATAAAAATTTGTTAAGAACTAAATTAAAAATGTTTGGATTTGTTACGAACCAAATTAAGGATAAAGATTCACAAGGTACTAAATTGAGAAAATGGACATCTATGAAGGACTAAATTGGAATTATATTCGCTTCTTGAGATATGCCCATTTTCATCTGGGAAGCATGGCATTTCCACGTTTCTAGTTTCGCTGAAACTTTTCTTCTCTATTTCTTGGTGCTAATGCTTAGTTATAACCTTATTCTAGCTTTAGAAATTGAATATATTGTAGGCAAAGTGGCAAATATAGTTGCGTGATCACGTTTCCACTAATCGTGTTGTATCATTGCTCAAGAATTTTGGATTCAAATTCTCTAAATTTTCTAGTTGTGTTTATATCGTGTAATTTCGATGACTTTTCATATGCAAGAATATATGGTGCAATTCAAATTTTCTGCACTTGAAAATCAACTAAAATTTTATTTCGGTCCTTCACAAATTAGGGTTTTTTTTTAATTTGAAAATTTATAAAATTTAATTTCTCAATTTGATTATTTATAATATTACTTTTTCAATATGATTCTTTATATATAGAATTTGTCAATTTATTTTGTTCCAAATAGATATGTTATCAATATTAAATGTTGGTTAATGTTACTAATGAAACTAATAAATTAGACATTATAAATAATAGAGTTGTCAAAATGCGTCAACCTGGCCCATCCGAGTTGGTCCCGAAATGGGCCAGGACGGGTTTGCCCGTTTTCAAAATGCCAGCATTATACTAGTTCGGCCCGCTAAGTGTGGGCTAGCAAGTCAAACGAGTCAGCCTACTAGCCTACACTTTTTTTATTTTCTCTTTTTTACTTTTTATTTAAACAAAAACTAATAAGAAATAGTTCATTTGCTTAAAAAAAGAAAAATATATGGATTTAGAGATTTGAAACTAAAATAAAAAAAATTAAAAATGAAATTATTCTTTTTTTAAATTACTTTCCCTTTTTTTAATGTTATCTTTTCTCATTAATTAATAATTAAAATCAAATTATTAAAATATATTATTAATATTATATATATATATATATATATATATATATATATATATATAAAGTAAAAAAAAAAAGAGCCTGTGTAATCCAAGAGTTAGGTAGGGCTAGGTCAATTCGGCCCGATCCTAAATGAGCTGATGTCTTTTATGCATCTCTAACAAAAATTATAAGATACTACTTAGTTACTATTATATATTATATAAATTGACAATTAGTTTTATTAAACACAAATCAATAGAGGCACATTATTAGTAACAATTTGATCGCTGAGAGGCTAGATTGAATAATATCTTATTTGTGAAGGACCAAATTAAAAAGGTAATTTTATGAGGGACCAAATTGACCTTATGTATGAGGGACCAAAATGAAAATATAACTTTATAGGAGATTAAAATGCAAAGCACCAAGAAACTAAAATGAGGTTTTAGTCTTCGAAAATCTTTATTTAGATGATAACTTCAGTATTTTTAAAATTTTCTATTAAATTTCTTTTGTTAAAATTTGAATTTAGACATTTTCCAAATTAATAAAAATCAAAAGTTGTTAATTTACTCAAGATCAAAGATCTTTCTCTGCACATAAGAGGTTTTCTATTGGTGGTGACAATGGTTGGCAAAGTGGATCATGAGATACAGCTCCAGCTTTTAAAGAAAGAAAATTCAAGCTCCAAGACTCTCTTTTTAGTTATATACCATTTTTTTTATATCTTTATGATTAAGCTTCTTTATAAAAAGTAAAATATATCCAAAAAAAAATTAAAAGACCAATCATATAATAATTAGTTGTAAAAAATATATTTTTTTAAAAATTATACATTTATCATATTTTAATTAAAAAATTACACATTTATTTATATTTTCCTTCAAGCAAGGTTCATCACAAACACTTATTATTTAGATTCTTTATCAAAAATAAAATGTGGAAAATTTTTTTAAAAAAATAATTATGCAATAATTAATTATCAAAAAATATACAATTGTTTTTTTAAAAATTATGCACTTATTATATTTTCTTTCAAGGAAGGTTCATGGCTAACCTTCAAAATCAATCCAATTATGGACAAAAAAATAAAGATTATTTAGGTTTAAGTCAAAGCATGACCCAACTCAACTTGAGAATAAATACAGTCCACAGCGGGTTTTAAGGAATACTAGTAAGTCATTGTGGATTAATGTATGGACCAAAAAAAACTTGGAAAAAAGAAAAGAAAAATGTCGATTCATGCAGAAACGAAAAAGTTGCTTGAACTAATTTATTTAATATGAGGGTATTGTTTCTTTCTTTCCACTTGTTGATTTTTCAATTTCAGAATCAAACCGGTTAAGAAAGCGATTCGATTTAGATCAATGAATTGGTCAGTGTTTTTTTTTTAAATTTTTTGAATTTTTGAATTTTTACTGAATATTATTTTATATTTTTAAAAAATCTCTAAAAATTTAAACTATTAAAAAAATATCTAAGACTAATATATATATATATATATATATATATATATATATCTGTAACGTATCTAGAATATTTTGATATTTTAATATTTGTAACATATATATTAATTTTGATTAAAATTTGACCATTGACATTTAAACCGGTACTTCAAATGGTTTAATTTTTTGAACTTTGTGATTTTCAAGATCAAATTTTCAAAATTACGATTTTGTTTTTTAAAATTTTGTTTCTTAAATAATTCATATTTAATCTTGAATCATTGATTTTGAAGACCAATAATTTGGAATCGGCTAGCCTCATGTGCGATTGTGATCCAACGCCTCCCATTGATTCTCTTTTTTTAAAAAAATTATAATTATTATTATATATTTATTATTGTATTTATAATTATTATTAAATCTGTTAATACTTATAAAAAAATATTAAATAAATAAAAATTATTAGATCGATGTAATAACTCCAAACTTACTTGCATCCTGTTCCAATTTTGGCTAATATTGCCCTCGTCCAAAGTGAAATAATTGGTATTTAGAATAAAAAATTAAAAATTAAAAAAAAAACAGCAACTAACGCGAAATTTCCAGTTTTCGCTTTTTTTTCTGTCACCTTTTTTTTTTGTCGTTTCTCAGATCAACGATACATGCGTTGAAGAAGTCCAAGTCTTCTGAAATATAAAATTCTTTTGGACAATGACTCTGCTTTTTTTTTTTAATTATTAATTCTTTTTTTAATTAATTCTTTTTGTTTTGGTCGAATAATTAATTCTAAAAACAGGTCGCTTTAGTTCGAAGTCTCCTTGGACCTTGGGTGAGAAGATTCCCAAGCAACTTCATGGTTGTTGGGTATTTGTCCCAAAATCAAAAATGGTTGTTGGGTGCTTTGAATATCTGTCGTGCAACACGGTTGATTTTTATAATATATATATTACAAATTTAAAATATAATATTTTAATATATATATATATATATATATGTGTGTGTGTGTGTGTGTGTGTGTGTGTGTGTGTGTGTGTGTGTGTGTGTGTGTGTGTGTGTGTGTGTCAATCACATGTCATTTAACGTGTGTAAACCAATTTGTAACAACCACATATTTATAAATGCCAATACTTGTAAACAACTTTCAGCAACGGTTTTGCTATAAGTTTTGTAAAAAAAATGTCACGATTAAAATTTATAGCAACAAGTTTATTGTTGCTGCAACTTGTAGCAACGGTTTTTACCGTTGCTACAAGTAGGGAAGGTGGATCCCGCTTCGTTTGAATTGGATCAATTTAATTTCGTTGATGATTGATCAAATAATTTAATCTAATTGGATAAGAAAAAATTCACCCAATCAATCCAATGCTTTTACATAAATCGAAACCAATCCAATCTAACAACAAATTAATTTGGATTTGATTAGATAGTTAATTTTTTTAAAAGTGTTAAAAAAGTGAACACTAATTTTTTATTTGTTAAATCTCAATAAAAATAAAAATTTCTAACAATAAAAAAGTTCTTTTTAATTTTTAGTGTCTTATGAAAATTAAAAAATATTGCAGATATATTATTTATAAAAATATATAATATATTATTTATTATTTAATATATTAATAAATTAAGAAATCGGTTAGTTGTTTTGGACCATTCAAAAACCAATTAAATTGATTTTTCAAAATTTCATACAATTGAGCTAATTAATTCCTCAATTTTAACTGATTTTGGTCAGATTGGATTAGACCAATTCAATTGGAATTGAATTTAATTGGATTTATATATATATATATATATAGTAACATCTTAAGTTTATATGTAAAACGTTATATATTAAAAAAAATATTTATGTCTTTTAAACAATTGAAACATAACAATCAGTAACATCATAATTATGAAGAATTTTCAAACTCTAGAATTGGTCTTGTATTATAACTTGCTTTAGACCTCACTAATAATAGATTTTTCTAGTAAAAGAAAATAATGTAAAATAGAAATAATTAATAATTTTTTATTAAGTGAACAAAAATCAGATGGAATGACCTTATATGCAGTTCCTTATATACGTGTTATCAAGTTATTTACTAAAAATAGAGTACATATAAAAAGTTTTTTAAAAACCTAATCATTCAATTTGAGTTGTAAAAAAAATATAGTTATTTTTAAATATCATATATTTATTATGTTATGATTAGACAAGATAATAAATGAATATGAATAAATGAGTTAATTTAATTACTGATGAAACTGTGACAAATAATTTGATAGCTTAAACAATTGATCCTACCTAATACAATCTAAGTTATTGTATAAAATGGATATACTTAATTATACACATCAATAAACTAAGAGAGGCTGGGTCAAGTAAAAAGAGATATGATAAATCTCGTTAGTTTTCACATTTATTTTAATGAATTTATGTTGTCTCATTGAATAAATATGATAAATTATTTAGTCGAATAAATGAACTAAATTTAAAATTTTGATCCTGCAGTTAATATTAAATTTTTATAAAAGTATAGAAACAGCTTACATTCGCCTGATTATTTGATATAAAATTATGAAAAATTTCTACTATTTGTATTAGAAAGTTTCTAAAAAACACTGTACCCAAATTTTGATGTACCAATTATAATTTTTTATAAATTTATTATTGGATTTTTAGCAAAAATAATATATATATATATATATATGTGTGTGTGTGTGTGTGTGTGTGTGTGTGTGTGTGTGTGTGTGTGTGTGTGTGTGTGTTAAAATAAATTTAAAACATCAATTACATTATTTCAGATTATAAGAATATATTTATTTTTAAAAATTATATACTTATTATATTTGTATTAAAAATGTTAATAATAAAAATACAAAAGAAAAAGATATGAACGCCACTTAATTTGGCGAGACCATATACTGAGAGGGATATGTGACTCCAATGACGTGACTGGAGTTGATAATAGACTTTGAGCCTGAAATGTTATTGAAACAAATTGATCAATAAATTAGGAAAAATTTATGAGGTGGCGACTTTTTCAATACCATATTTTTGGAGTGTGTGCCCTAATAAAAAAAATTATCATCACAAAAACGAGATGTGTGAAGGTGAGAAGTCACCCCTCCGCGCAGATTCTCTGTTTGGAATAAATTTGAGCAGAAATTTGTTTAGTTTTTAGTAATAATTTTTATCGTTGTTAAAAACTTTCAGCAACAGTTTTGTAATAATAAAATGAAAGTTTTTAGCAACGGTAAAAACCGTTGCTAAAAACTGAGCAATAAAAAATAATAACAGAGAATCCGAATCCCTCCGTGACAACACTCAATAAACTATTATTTTTTCTAATGAGATCTTTCATTAAAGGCAAATTTCACTTGTCGAATTGTAAATATAGACATCTCTCCCATTAACCCTTTTGCTAGATCTTAACTATGATAATACTAATAAATTAGTTATAATACGTTATCACAATATACAATTTATACTAATAATTTAGCATGTGTTAAAATATATGTCAATTTTTTATAATATTATTATGATTTAAAATAATAAAAAATAATGACAAGTTACCTACTTCATGCTTCATACTTTCTTATTTATATATATATATATATATGTGTGTGTGTGTGTTAAAATATATGTCAATTTTTTATAATATTATTATGATTTAAAATAATAAAAAATAATGACAAGTTACCTACTTCATGCTTCATACTTTCTTATATATATATATATATATTTTATTTTTATTTATTTTTATATTATTCTTATTTTTATAGATATATATTTTCTTTCAAATTTCACTAATTTTGTCATTTGTAGCAAATTTTAACGATAGATTTCAATTCGTCACAAATATATTAAAACTCTAAAAATTAGTGACAAATTTAAATCCATCATTAAATAAATAGTGATGGATTCCAATTCGTCACTAGATTCGTCATAAAATATGATATTTAGTAATAGATTTTAGTGACGGGCCACATCCATTACTATATCCCCCTTTTTGTGATGGATTCTATCCTTCACTAAATTTCATCAATAATTTAATGATGATTTTTTTTCTGTCACTAAATTCTGTCACAAAATGTGAGATTAGTGACAAATTTTAATGAAGGACCAAATATGTCACTAAGACCAAATTTGTCACTAAATCCCACATTTTGTGATGGATTTTGCTTGTCACTAAAATGCATCACTATTTTCCAAATGAAGCATTCTCAAGCTTAATCCCCCTTCATGTATTTCCATATAAATCAAGGAAATTCACACATCAAAGTCAGAGCTCCACTTACCATTTTCATATTGAGCCTTTTTAATATCCAAGAGGGAATAAAATTGAGCATCAAGGAAGCATAAAATTCCAAAAATTGTGATAAGGTAAGTTCGTTTACTCACTATGACTCTAAGCTATGGAAAATGTCTACCTCTTTGAGTTTTAAGATGGGTAGGGGTCCAAGGGTCCCATGATTAAGCGCCACAAAAGATATGAGAAAAAAAATATTTTAAGGAAGAAACAACCTTGGGTGCCACTACTGTCACCTGAGGCACCAAAGCTTTTGCTTGGGGTGTCTCTTAGCCACCCCAATGCATAGGGCCCAATGTGGCGCTCCCAAATGGACAATTTCCATGCTTGCCTCCCTCTAAGACCATACCCAAGCATTAAACACCATTGAAGAACTAATTGGGGCTCTAAGAACACTTCAAGCATCATAAAAATCATTCTCAAATATCTAGGTTAGATAAACTATAAGAGAACATGAAGAAACCATTTAAATCCATCCCACATGCTTTTATTCAAGAATTTTGCATCTTTGTAAGCTAGGGTTTCAATAGTGTGAAATCCCCATAGGAAAGGAAAAAATTGTTGTCCTACCTTGACTCCATGGTTTCTGGAGTGAAGGAGGGTTGCCAAAGCACTGAAAGGTCATTGGAGATGGGCTTTGAGGGTGAAAGTGGTGGATGTATGGTGGAGGTAGTCGGAGAATTAAGAGAAGGGTGACTTGGTGCTAAAATGACCGAGTGTCATGGGTGAGGGGTATTTATATTAATGGGGGTAAAAATGTAATTTCAACCATGGTTCATATATATGCCTTGACGAGCCCTTAAAACTCTCCAGGGTCATTATCCTAAGCATACATAAGAGGCAAATTTTATTTTCACAATAAACGACAAATTTCTCATCCGTTTCAATTTATTCCTTTATACCTCAAATACTATACAACACATAAAGAACATACACATGCCACCCAAAATAAAATACACAAGCATAACATAACACTCTCGATTTCTCACTTTGTGAAAGGGAGCAGAAGAAATGTGAGATGTGTGAGTCTTTAGAAGCTTCTGATACTAGTAGAAGAAAGAGGAAATAACTTTAGGTTCTCAAAAAGTTCAAATTATATAGCACTTTGGTCCTTTTAACCATTTCATTTCATTATTTTTAGCATTACAGTTTAAAATTTCTGGCTTGCCTATTTATTTTATTTATTAGCTTCTATGAAATTCGCACAAATTTATTTACTTAATCATCTTAAGAAAAGAGCAAAATTTTTGGGGGTATTACAGTCTAATGGGAAAACCAAAGCTTATAAGCTTCCTTAATAGAGTATAAACCAATAGGGAAGCTTCTCTAGATAATTTGGTCTTTTATGCTAGTAGTAGAGATTTGGATTTTGCACATCTATTTAATAGTGTCCCATTCATATAGTCGATCAAGCTTTTGTTTGTCACAACATTTTCCATTAACCAGTAGATCTTTGACAATAGAGTATCTCGGGTTGGGTTTGGAAGGTTTGAACTAGAATTGGGAGTTAAGATTGACTTTTTCTCCCATCCCAATTTGTCACCATAGGTTTTTTTTAATAGAATTCATGATCGAGAAAAGGTTTTTTGAGATCTTTGACAAGTTTCTAAGGAGTTTGAAATGCCATTCTCCTTTTTTCCTCATATTTCATTGTCTTGCCATGCTTGATAAGGATTCATTTTCTAGATGATTCTTATAACTTGTTTGCCAAGTAGCACCTTGTTCATGGTTTGCATGTCTTTCAGCCTTAGGCCTCCTTGTTTTGGTTGGCAAATTTTCCTCCATATTATCATCAAAGGGATTTATTGTTCTTGTATCTCCATAGGAAGTTTTTCATGATTCTATCACATTTTCTATCTTCCTTGAAGAGATGATGATAGTATAACTAGTCTAGGGGGTTTGAGTATGCAAGAATTGAATATGGGTGACTCTTATAGCTCATAAGAGTATTTTTCGCTTTCCAACCTTGAAGTTTCTTTTCAAGATATTCGAAGATTACTAGAAGAACTTTCTTGCTTTTTGGACCTTCATAAATGTAGCTTTCAAAATATTTCCCAAGTTTTCTAACTACTTTACAATTCTCCAAGATTTTACTCATCATTTTTGAAAATCAAGGGGAGGGGGGTATTGAGATAAATCTAGTTTTCGATTTCTAAGAATTAACTTTAAGACTAGAGAATTAACCAAACGTTTCTAGGAGGAATTGAATTTCTCTACATGATTTCAAATTTGCTTTAGAGAAAAGGAGGAGATCATTTGCATATAGGAGATAGTTAATCCTCGATCCACTTCTCCTACTTTCATACCTTGAATTTTCTTGCTCTAATTAAGAGTGATGAAGTGATGTGACATGACATTCATGGATAGAATGAAAGGATATGTGGGGAAGAGGGTCTCCTTGACTAAGGCCTAAACTGGGAGGTGAAAAAACCAGAGTAGTCTCCATTGATGAGAATTATAAAGGATATAAAAGTGACAAACTCTATAACTATAGGCTACTAATAGTTAGGAAAGTTTATTTTCTCAAGAACAACTTTGAGAAAATGCCACGCGACCTTATCAAAAGCTTTGTGGAGGTCAATTTTTAGCACAATCGAGAACTTTGTTTTGTTTCTTTGGCTCATAAATACAATGCAAGATCTCTCCCACTAGGATAATATATTTCTATCTTTGATGAAGGCATTTTGGGATTGATAGATTATATCAAGCATGATGTGTCTCAGTCCATTAGCTAGTGTTTTTTAGATGACTTTGTAAGCCACGTTTTAAATGTTAATAGGTCATTCTCTTTGAATGTCTCTAGATTATCAAATTTTAGGAATAAAGCTATGTTTTAACTTTCACAAAAGATGTCCTCGCTGAAGGGATGAAGCCACCATTTGGATTAGGTCTATACTAACTAGATCCCAATAATGATAATAGAAATAGGTAGGGAGGACATCCAACCTTGAGGCACTTTCACTTCTTAATTGAAGCAAAGCTGTTTTGATTTCCAGATACATGAAAGGCTTGATCAAATGTTGCTTATGTTGTTCAAATAGAGGAATCATGTGTGCTCATCAATAAAGTTTGAAATCTTTTTGGAGGGGGAGGGGGAGACAATGTTTCATAAAAGAGTGCATGAGCCAAAGATAAAGTGTTCTAATAAAACAAATACGATGAAGATAGCATCTTCTAAAAGAATTCATAAAGTAGAAACAATATCTTCTGAACAAACGCTTAAAGTAAAGACAATGTCTCCAAAGGAAAAAAATTGACTAAAGACAGAGTTTCCTAAAGGAATCCAAGAAGAGATAGTATCTCCTTAATGAACATATAAAGTGGAGAGACCATCTCCTAACAGAACAAACTATGCAGAGACAACACTAGCCCATGATTAGATTTAACTATAAAATCATGAATTTATCAACACACATGGGACTTCCTGATGTGATTTCTGGAGGGAAAACAGTTAATCGATTTTATGGATAGGTTGAAAGAAACAAACAAAGTAAACCAAATCACTCAATTAATAAGCCAAAGGGTGCCACAACTAAGAGAAATGGGTTGATCTGCCACACTCAAGAAAGAAGAACGTGAGTGATAAGAAATCTAGCTGCTCTCGCCACTAACGCAAGTTAGATAAGAGAAAGAACTCAAGAATCCTCTTGAAAGCAAAAAAATGCCAATATCTCATATATGATTCAAGAATAGTTTACAACATATGGCAAAGACCCTTTTTATAGAGGGTCTCCAAAACAAAAGACAAAAGACTCCAACTAATGCATTAAATGCATCAACTAAAAGTCAAGTAGTGTAGGCTAAATGTCAAAGACAATAAATGCATAGGTAGCTAAATGTCAAAGACAATAAATGCATAGGTAGCTAAATGTCAAAGACAATAAATGCATAGGTAGCTAAATGTCAAAGACAATAAATGCATAGGTAATAGACTACAACTATATTCAACAAATGCAACCATCCCACATGCAATCTTATTCATACTTCTTCTACTTTCAACAATGTGGTTAAGCCCAATCCAAGTCATTTAGCCCTTGAATGAGTTAGAGGCCCAATTGAAGTGTTCTCCCTTTCTTGGGCTGTAATTAGTCCAAGCTCTTCAACCCTTGAACGAGTTAGAGGCCCAATTGAAGTGTTCTCCCTCTCTTTGGCTGCAATGGGGTTGATTACATCATCCTCCCCTGATTGAAATGGATTTGTTCTCAAATCCAAGTCCTCTTTATCTTCTAAGTACGGGGAAAGATCCCTCACATTGAAAGTAGTAGAAACAGCATAGTCTTCAGGCAAATCAATTTTGTATGCATTATCATTTACCTTGTCTATGATACGGAAAGGACCATCTGCCCTTGGCATTAATTTGGACTTTCTTTGGTTTGAAAATCTTTCTTTTCGAAGATGAACCCACACTAAATCTCCAGGAGTGAATTGAACAAATTTTCTTCTCTTGTTGGCAGTCTTCTTATAGATGGAGTTCTTCTTTTCAATTTGCTGTTTAATATTTTCATGTAACTTCTTTATCATGTCACGCTTCATTTTTCCATCTATGCATTCTCGAGCTTCAAGTGGTAATGGTACTAAATCAAGTGGGCTTAATGGATTAAATCCATAAACTACTTTAAAAGGAGAGTGTTTAGTAGTACCATGTACACTTCTATTGTAAGCAAATTTAGCATAGGACAAGCATTCATCCCAACTTTTCAAGTTTTTGCCAATGATAGTTCTTAGCAAAGTAGAAAGCGTTCGGTTCACCACTTCAGTTTACCCATCAGTTTGTGGGTGACAGGCAGTACTAAAGAGCAACTTTGTTCCCAACTTCCTCCATAAAGTCTTCCAAAAGTAGCTAAGAAATTTGGCATCACGATCCGACACAATACTCTTTGGGATGCCATGAAGTCTTACAATTTCTTTTAAAAATAAATTGGCAATGTGCACAGCATCATCGGTCTTATGGCATAGAATAAAATGAGACATTTTTGAAAAACGATCAACAACAACCATGACCGAATCTTTACCTCTTTGTGTCCTTGGTAAGCCTAGCACGAAATCCATGCTAACATCAGTCCAAGGTTGATCTGGAACAGGTAGAGGTGTATAAAGTCTATGGGCTGCTTCCTTGCTCTTGGCTTTTTTTGCAAACAATACACCTTTCAATCACATGATGCACATCTCTAATCATGTTAGGCCAATAAAAATGCTTTTTCAGCATCTCCAATGTCTTGGTTTCACCAAAATGCCCAGCCAATCCTCCTTCGTGAGCTTCTCGTGTAAGTAATTCCCTTAGAGAATAGTTTGGAATTACAAGCCTCCCTAAGCGAAATAAAAAACCTTCAGATCTATAAAATCCCTTATATACTATTTTCTCACAAGTAAGATAAATTTCAGCAAGTGTCGAATCTTCCATGTAATGATCTTTAATAGATTCAAATCCTAACAATTTAGCATTCATCATGGAAATTAAGGCATATCTCCTTGATAAGGCATCTGCAACAATGTTGGTTTCTCCCTTCTTATACTTCAACACATAAGGAAAAGCTTCAAGAAATTTCATCCACTTTGCATGTCTTCTATTCAGCTTGCTCTGACCTTTCAAGTGTTTGAGTGATTCATGGTCTGTGTGAATTACAAATTCTTTTGGTAACAAGTAGTGCTGCCATGTCTCAAGAGCTCTAATTAAATAGTAGAACTCCTTATCATAGGTAGAGTAGTTAAGACTGGCTTCACTCAACTTCTCACTAAAATAAGCTATGGGACGCCTTTCTTGAAGAAATACTGCTCCAATTCCCACTCCACTAGCATCACATTCAATCTCAAAAGTCTTAGAAAAATCAAGCAAAGCCAATATGGGTGCATTGCATAATTTTTCTTTGACAAGCTCAAAGCTTCTTTGGGCTGCATCATTCCATTTGAACTCATTTCCTCCTTTAATACATTTAGTTATAGGTGCTAAGATAGTGCTAAAATCCCTTACAAATCTTCTATAAAATGAGGCAAGCCCATGAAAACTTCTTACTTCAGATATGGTTCTTGGAATGGGCCATTCTTTGATAGCTTTCACCTTTTCTTCATCAACTCCCACTCCTTGTTGAGATACTATAAAGCCAAGAAAAATCACATGGTTTTGACAAAAGTAGCATTTTTTCAGATTAGCATAGAGTTTCTCCTTTCGCAACACTTCTAAGACTTCCTTCAAATATTGCTCATGCTCCTCATAACTTTGACTAAAGATCAAAATATCATCGAAATATGCCACAACAAATCTTCCAATGAAAGATTTAAGCACATGATTCATCAATCGCATAAATGTGCTAGGGGCATTAGATAGCCCAAATGGCATTACCATCCATTCATAAAGTCCATGCTTTGTCTTGAAAGCTGTCTTCCACTCATCTCCCTCTTTCATTCGGATTTGGTGATAGCTACTCTTCAAGTCAATTTTTGAAAACACCTTGGAACCATTCAGCTCATCCAACATGTCATCCAATCTTGGAATTAGATAGCGGTATTTGATGGTAATCTTATTTATAGCACGACTGTCCACACACATTCTCATAGAGCCATCCTTTTTAGGGACTAATAATGTAGGCACAGAACAAGGGCTCATGGATTCTCTTACGTAACCCTTTTCAATCAACTCATCAACTTGCCTTTTTAGCTCCTTAGCCTCCTTTGGATTCATTCCATATACTGGCTTATTTGGTAAGGCAGCACCAGGCACCAAATCAATTTGATGCTCAATTCCTGTTAAGGGTGGCAATCCCTTAGGTAGCTCATTCGGAAAGACATCCATAAATTCTTTTATCAACTCCCTCACAAGCTTAGGAAGCTTTTCTGCAAGTTCTAGATTCAGCTCCTTGAGAATTAGCAATAATACAAAGTCATCCCTTTTTATTACCTTCTTTAGCTCATTCTTAGAAGCAAAACAACTAGGCTTCTTCTTCTCGATTACATCTTCCTTCGACTGTACTTGTATTGGCTTTAAGGGTGCCAACACAATCTTCTTTCCATCCTTCTCAAAAGCGTAGGTATTTTTGAAGCCATCATATAGTGCTCTTCTATCAAATTGCCACGGCCTCCCAAGTAGAAGATGACTAGCATCCATAGGGACTATGTCACACAACACCTCATCTTTGTAATTCTTCCCTATAGAGAAAGGTACCTTTACTTGTTTGGTGACCTTTATCTCGCCATGATTATTCAACCATTGCACCTTGTATGGACGGGGATGATTGATGATAGGTAGCTTCAATTTGCCAACCAAGGTGGTTGAAGCAACGTTAGTGCAGCTCCCACTATCAATTATCACGTTACAAACTTTGCCTCCGATAGTGCACCTTATTTGAAAAATATTCTCCCTTTGTTCTTATTCTACCTTGGCTTCTAAGAAGACATAATTTTGTAACTCTACTAAGTCAGCAACTTCTCTGTTCAAACCACCAAAAATCGAGCTATGGTTTGCTCTTGGGATTCATTCAGCTCATACCAAATCATAAAAGTTTCAAATTCTTTAACATAATCTTCAACACATATACCTCCTTGCCTCAAGCTTTGAAGCTTAAAATAAAGCTCTTGCTTGTAGTAATCAGGTACAAAACGCCTCTGCATGAGTCTTTTCATCAATCTCCAATTTCGAACTTCTTCCTCTCCATCCCTTCTTCGTTGATTCTTCAAATTTTCCCACCATAGATTCACATAATCAGTGAATTCAAGGGCTGCAAGTCAGCATTTGGTAGCTTCTGAATATTCTTGATATTCAAAAATCTTCTCTACTCGTTACACCCACTCCAAGTATTCTTCAGGAGAACTTGTTCCCTTAAATGGAGGAATCTTCATTTTGATGTTGTCATCACGTTCCCTCTGCTGCCTTCTTTGCCTAGGTTGTTCACCTTCTTCAGCTTCAGATTCTTCTCCATGGTGTTCAACATAAGCTCTTCTTCTTGGTTGTTGTTGTTGTAGCTCCATAAATCTAGCCATTTGAGTGGTTAGTTGAGCTATTTGTTCCATCATTTCTTCTTGACCTCTTTGTAGGCCAACAATTTGAGCTTGTTGTAGGCTAAGCCCAAAAGGAACTTCAGAACTATTTTCTCCTGTCATAGTGATTTGTAATTTGTTGGTTTGAGTTTGGTGAAGGGTAGGTTCACTCTCTAAGTGTTTACACTCGGATTAACAATGAACAGTAACGATGAACAATGAACAGTAACGATGAATTTTTTTAATAAAAAAGCTGGAATAAAATAGAACAACACAAGAATAGAAATAAAGATAAAGATGAACAGACCAGAAAATTAGCCTTCCATGTAAGTGGCAGATTACAAAATAAGGAAAACTAAACCTTCCATATAGGTGGCAGAATAAAAAATAAGGAAAACTAAGCTTTCCATGTAGGTGGCAAAACACAGAATAAAATGCAATAAAATTAAGCTTTCCACGAAGGGGCAAAACACAAAACAAATAATAGAACCTGAATTGAAGTGGCTTTGATACCAATATGATGTGATTTATGGAGGGAAAACAGTTAATCGATTTTCTGGATAGGTTGAAAGAAACAAAAAAAAAGAAAACCAAATCACTCAATTGATAAGCCAAAAGGGCGCCACAACTAAGAGAAATGGGTTGATCTGCCACACTCAAGAAAGAACAACGTGAGTGATAAGAAATCTAGCTACTCTCGCCACTAACGCAAGTTAGATAAGAGAAAGAACTCAAGAATCCTCTTGAAAGCAAAAAAATGCCAATATCTCATATATGATTCAAGGATGGTTTACAACATATGGCAATGACCCTTTTTATAGAGGGTCTCCAAAACAAAAGACAAAAGACTCCAATTAATGCATTAAATGCATCAACTAAAAGTCAAGTAGTGTTGGCTAAATGTCAAAGACAATAAATGCATAGGTAGCTAAATGTCAAAGACAATAAATGCATAGGTAATAGACTACAACTATATTCAACAAATGCAACCATCCCACATGCAATCTTATTCACACTTCTTTCACTTTCAACAATGTGGTTAAGCCCAATCCAAGCCCTTTAGCCCTTGAACGAGTTAGAGGCCCAATTGAAGTGTTCTCCTTTTCTTGGGCTGCAATTAGTCCAAGCTCTTCAACCCTTGAACGAGTTAGAGGCCCAATTGAAGTGTTCTCCCTTTCTTGGGCTGCAATGGAGTTATCCTTGATTACATCACTTCCCATATTAAAGGGATACTAGGAAGAGTTAGGAAGTTAAACATGCTCAATGATTCAGAGTAATAAGCGCCAGGCTGAAAGGATAACCATGATGTGGTGCTATAAAATGGAAAGATGCCCCATGCCCTAAACTTATAGAATATTTTCATCATTTAATCAATTTGAACACTACAGAAAAAATGTAAAATCTAAGATGAAATTTTAACTATCTTAAACTACTACAATTCCATCTCAAATATAGCACAACTAGAAAAAAGTGATCTAGTGAAGGATTTTTCCATCACTAAATCACAAAATCTGCCATCACTAAATTACAAAATCCATCACTAAAATTGATATCCATCACAAATCCATCACTAAAAATAGCATCAATAAATAATAGTGACGAATTTGCTTCTATCACAAATTAGTGACAAAATCTTTTTTTAAGTGATGGATTTTCCATAACTAATCTAAGCGGCTAGTGGCGAATGAGCTGGTGGGCGTGCTTAACATTTTATTATTGTTAATGGCTTGTCTCAAATCCTTGACCTCAATATTATTGTCAATGCTCCTTGTCGTTGATCGAATTGAAATCTACAATCTTTATCAATAAATTAATATATATGTGTGTATATATATACACACATATATAAGGACTGTTACTACAAAGAGTACTACACCCTTGATCGTGAAATGTCAATTGCTTATTGAACACTGTGAATTGTGTGAAAGTAGGATACTCCAACTTATGGAGTCCAAGAGTTTCATAAAATGCTTTTGATGGAGAAAAAAATGTGAATTAAAGATCCCACTGAATTGAATTGGGTCCATGAATCTAAGAAATAGTGAGAATCTTTGGTCTTTCTCAATTCGAAAATCTAGGATTGAATTGATGTCCTTTCATTGAGTCCTCCTAAATTGCATTGATTTATCCTGAAGATTTCATTTCAATTGAAATATGGTTATTCACCATGTACGAGAATCCTCGCTAAGCATCCATGGCTGAATGGTTAAAGTGCACAACTCATAATTGGTGAATTCGTAGGTTTAATTCCTACTTGATGCACACCAATAGGACCCTCCAATAAGTCTATTGAAATTGGCTCTATATCAATGAAATCTTATCATCCATACATAACGAATTGGTGTGGTATTCATATTATAACATATGAACAGTAAGAACTAACATTATTATTGAGACTAGAACTATATATTTATATATTGTGTAACATTACTCTAACAAATTTTCTAATTTTGTGAGGGATTTGTGATGAAAATTTCGTCATAAATTTAGTGTAGAATTTCGTGACAGCTTGAAATCCATCACATTTTAGTGATAGATGTGATGGCTTTCAAGCTATCACTAAAATTTGTCACAAATGACAGAATTAGTGATGATTTTAAATTCCTCACTAATTTTCTTTCAAATAGTGTAGTCTCTATTTTTTCAAAAAAAATTAAAATTAAAATTTGAGAAGGAATTTGAAAGGGAATTTTTTTTGTCTATTACACAATTGCACTCCCACTGATAGGGACTTGTCTACTAATATTTGGCCATTGTTGGCCGATCCTTGCTAACCTTAAATTCTGTCTCATATTTGAGATGAAATTATTTTTTTTTCGTCGAATCAAATAAGTAACACTGGTTTTAGAGATAAAATTGTTCCTCTCAGATAAATCTAATAGAATTTTTTTAGATTTGAGACGGATTTTTCCGTCTCAGATTTTTTTTATTGTAGTAAAAAAAATTTACACATGACATGCTATAAATTAGTATTATGTTTGTCACCAAATGTCACATCCCAAAAATTGAGCATGTGAAAAGATACTACTCATTTGATAAAATTCTCAAACATACGTTATTTACATGTATTCTGTAAGGTTTTACATTCAACCTTAATCATTCATTCCACACTACAGAATTATATTCATCTGATAAGCAAATATAGACATACATAGTCTGATATTTTTATCTTATCGCAAGCCTAGGAAACCTATAGTAAGTACAGAGCGTTCCTAGTATCCACATTAATAAGTACTGGTATCCCACCAGACAGAAATAGAGAATAATCCCAAGGGGCTTCTAATCTTCAAACGGATACTCTTATTCTTTATTTTCTGTATCTGAAAAAAAATAATCATAGGGAGTGTGAGTTTATTTAAAAACTCAGTAAGTAAATAACTGTACTATATAAAATATCAAAAGTACAAATACCACATTTACTCATATAATTAATTGTCTTATACATCGAGTAGTATGGGACTCTAACCCTTTCAAACTCATGAATAAGATTTCATAGATATACACCGAGTAGTATGAGACTCTAACCCTTTCAAACTCGTGAATAAGATCTCATAGGTATATACCGAATAGTATGGGACTTTAACCCTTTCAACTCGTGTATAGATTTCATAGATATGCACTGAGTAGTATGGGACTCTAACCCTTTCAAACTCGTGTATAAGATTTCTTAAATATACACCGAGTAGTATGGGACTTTAACCCTTTCACACTCGTGTATTAGATCCCGTAGATCTTTACTCATTAATAAGATAGTGAGAATTCATCACATAGTACAATTGTCATGAAATAAATAATTTCTACATACTCTTATTTCTATTGATCATCATATACTCCCATATAAAAAATTAATTGCTTATTATCCAAATAATATTGTAAATGGGACTTATATTGTACTTTGACTAGTAATATCAAATTAGCTGAGCAAGGTTATTCACTCACCTTGATGTTTGTCCAAGTTTACCTTGTTCCACACTAGAATTTGTGTAGGAAAATTTCCTAGTAAAATATATTACAAGGAATCATAAGAAAGGAAACAAAATCACGAAAATACGTAAAATTTTCTGACTGCTACAATAACGGGTTGCTACAGAACGGTTTGCTACAGTAACGGTTTGCTACAGTGTCGGTTCGCTACAGTAACGGTTCGCTACAGTACGTTGACTGCTACAGTATCGTTGACTGCCGACACTACAGTACTGCTACAGTACCCGAAGAAAATTTTCCAGATTTTGTTTCGAAATTTCTGGTCGCTACAGTAACTCGGTTTTGCAGAAGTTTTTGCAGAAATTTCTCACAAATTCATCCTTTCCTTTCTTGTTTCAAAACCAGAATTTCAACTCTTTTAACCGATTATAACTCAAATATAACTTCTAAAACAACTGAGATTCACGAATTATCATCAAAATCTTCAAGAACAAAACTTGCTCTAATCTTCCATATAAACTTAGATTTAAGGAAAATAACGAGATTAAAGCTTACCTTTGATCCTTACAAAGCTTTTGAACCGAACAAATAATCGAACTTCTGAAGATCAAGGAAAGGATTTGAGAAGAAAATGAAGAACTGATAGAGAAAATGAAGTTACTGTTCCTTTTGCTTCGCTTCAGAATCGAATTATGAGAAGTTACTATTGAAGTTTTATATTAAATATTTCTAATGGGTTATTCAATAACCCATGGGTATCCATAACCCAACATCCAAACCCATCCAGTCAATTTACAATAAATGGATTAATTGACCATTCTGAAACCACTTTTCCATGAATTTCACCATTCTTAGAATATATCCCTCATTGTGCAAATATTTAGTCCAGTCATTTAACTCAATTTTCATAAATAATATTCAAAGAGAACAATTAAATATGAAAATTAAAAATGACCAAAATAAATAACTAAAGTAACGTTGTAGAATTCTAAAATACTCTTAAGCGAATTATATTCTGAAATTAACGGGTATTACACCAAAATTTGTACTTTTTTTTGTGGGGTACATACTAATTGTTTATATTTATTTTAGTAAAATTTATGCAACTTACATCAATATGAAGAAACTGAGATTGAAGTTGATAATCAGGAAGTAGTCATGCTCATAAATAGAGATGAAATTGATCTTCATCCCTTTGTTGTCTTAATTTTCAATTGCAGGTATTTTTTGCCCAGCTTTGAAGAAGACAATATCACCAGAATTACCAGGGAACAAAATCATTGTGTTGACATCCTTGTAAGAGAAGCTACAAAGACTCACCTTTCTCTCAAGACCTACTATAACCTACTATACTGCTCCTATTTTTGTTCAGCAAGCTTATAGCAAGATCTTTCAAATTGTTAAATGAACTCCATGATATCTTTGTCTTTCTGTTTACTAGCATACTTACTTTTGCTTACCTTGATATTTTGGAATTTTCCCTTAATAGGGACCTTTGGACATCTGTATTTGTCTTAGTAATTTAATATTACATTCCATATTTACCAAAAAAATTATGCAACTTAAAGCATCTCTAGTGGTGATTGCTAAAGAGTTTTTAACTTTAGGAATCGATTCTTATTTTAGTTTGTCACTGGAGCCCACCACGCTAGTTGTCAGGTGTAAAAACGTTTTTTATATAAAAATCGATTCTTATACAAAAAGTAATAATAAAATAATCAACTCACAATAAATGTTAGTGGAAAGTAATAAATGTTAAAATAGTGAAAAATTGACTGTGGAACCTATTTGTGAGTTTTTAATAGATTTACCATTGGAGTAGAAAATTGCTTAAAGTAGTAAAAAATTACTTAAATTGATGTTGTATTGTGTGACCCACAATAAGAATTCAAGAGATGTTCACCATTGAAGATGGTCTTACATAACTCATTTTCAGTTTTGTGTTCACACCGTATTAATTTTCACTAAAATATTATTTTGATAAACTTGGTACCAATTACATCACTCATTTTAATAGGATTGGGGAAAAAACTTGACTTATTAACTTTTAATCATGGAATGCATTAACAACAATTAATAATAATATTTTATTACTATATGACACTACAAGAAAAACATAAAATAAAGACGAAATTTTTTTGTCTCAGATTCTCTCATATCTATTTCAAATTTTGTCCATGATTTAAAATTGGAATACAGGTAATCAAAGATAGATTCTAGTATAAAAATTTTTCAACTTTGATTAAATTTACGTCCCTAATATTATAGATAAATTTTTCACATATAAAAAAACTATCCCTAATTTTTTTAAATTTTAAAAATTAAAAACAAATTTTTTCTGTACCTAAATTTCGTCTCTAAGTGTTTTATTTCAATAACATCATATTAATATTAAAGATAAAATTTTTTGTGTCAAAATTCTGTATCTAATCATCTACTATTTGGCCTACCTTATTTTTCTATGAATTTTGCTATTGAGAGAGTGACATCTATGGAAGTCAACCCTCCTTTAATTATATGCATTGAAATGCGTAATGATCTTTTTTTAATTAGTCATAATTCTTGAAAAAATTTTACAATAAAAAAATTAACCTTCAAATAAGTTAGCTACTTCGTATCTTTGTTGAGATTGGACCATCTTTTTTTTTTGTTTTTCTCTTTACTTTTTTTTAGTAACGCTTTTTCACTTTTAACAACAGTTAAATTGTTGCTAAAAATATTATTAAAAAGACAATAATTTTAATTGTTACTAAAAATTAAAAAAAAGTTACTTAAAAAAAAGCATAAAGAAAAATAGAAAAAAAAATAAAAGCAGAGGATCCAGGGACCATTTTCCTTGTCCTATACACACATTTTCTTGATAGTTTACAACTACCCAGGTCCATATCATTGCCCTTTTCCTATACCCATTTTCTACAACAACCAGGTCCAGTCAGTGGTCGATGTCAACTGAACATTGATAAAGGAGGATCCTAGAAATTCCCGTGAAAATGCAATGCAATTACCCTGTTGCCGTCATTTCCAGACTGTCATATTCTCATAACATTCAACGAAAAATAACTTTCCACCAACGTAATAAATATGAATCTGGAATCAGTGTTAGACTCATAAAGATCGATATCATAGGGTTTTGATTAGACCTTCATTTATTTTATAAAGTAATTTTGGAGGCATCTATTTTTTTTTAAATTAAGATGTTTTTAATATATATATATATATATATATATATATATATATTAAGAGAAATTTACCAATACCAATTTATCTGATTTTAGAGTTTTCAAGTGTGTATATATATATATATATATATAACAAACATGTGAAAATTAAAGAATGGCAAGTTAATTAATTTTCACTGCTTTTTTCTTTAAAAAAAATAAAAACTATTATCATTTAAATTAAAAATATATGTGAAAGTGGAACAATGAAAAGTTAAAGAACTTCTCACTACCATGGTAATAGTCAATTATGATGCTTTAAAAAAAATGATTTTTATGAAATGAAATTAATGCAAATTATATACAGTGAATTTGAGGTCATCAATTTTAGAACGAAAATTAATTTTTTTTATATTGGAGGGATCGTAAGAAAACTTGAGAAAGTGAACATAAATGATAAATGAAAGGCTGAAAGGATAGCCACATATTATGGTATTTTCATCAATAATTTACATATGATCATGCTATATTTTCACTACAACTTTATTATTTTAATAAACTTGGTATCAATTACTGATAATTTCTGTAGTGCAAAAGACCAACATGAATGGAAAGAAAAGAAACAAATTAAGTAGATGATGACTAATTTAATGATTTATCGCTTCTTTCGTAACGTATATATAGTATTTTTGTAATACCCGTTAGTTTCGTAATATAATTCGCTTAAGAGTATTTTAGAATTTTACAACGTTACTTTAGTTATTTATTTTGATCATTTTTAATTTTCATATTTAATTGTTCTCTTTGAATATTATTTATGAAAATTGAGTTAAATGACTGCACTGAATATTTACATCATGTGGGATATATTCTAAGAATGGTGAAATTCATGGAAAAGTAGTTTAAAAATGGTCAATTAGTCCATTTAATGTAAATTGACTGGATGAGTTTGGATGTTGGGTTATGGATACCCATTGCGTTACCCACCTAACCCACCACATTTTAACTCTCTCTCTCCCTTCTAGCTTCATTTTCTCCCGTATCTTCTTCATTCACTCTCTCACAAGTCTCTCAACCTTCAACCTTCCCTCTCAACTCTCCTATAGATTTGGTGTTGTTTTTGAGAATTGTTCGGTTCAAAAGCTTGGTAGAAATCAAAGGTAAGCTTTAATCTCATTATTTTCCTTAAATTTCAGTTTATGTAGAAGATCAGAGCAGGTTTTGTTCTTGAAGATTTTGATGATAATTCATGAATCATAGTAGTTTTAGAAGTTATATTTGAGTTATAATCGGTTAAAAGAGTTGAGATTCTGGTTTTGAAACAAGAAAGGAAAGGATGAATTTTTGAAAGATTTTTCTGCAAAAATTCGAGTTACTGTAGCGACCAGAGATTTCGGAAAAATTCTGGAAAATTTCTTCGAGTACTGTAGCAGTACTGTAGTGTCGGCAGTCAACGGTACTCTAGCAGTCAACGTTACTATATCGAACTGACACTGTAGCGAACCGTTACTGTAGCGACCGTTACTGTAGCAAACCGTTACTGTAGCAATCAGAAAATTTTACGTATTTTCGTGATTTTGTTTCCTTTCTTATGTTTCCTTGTAATATATTTTAATAGGAAATTTTCCTACACAAATTCTAGTGTGGAACAAGGTAAACTTGGACAAAAATCAAGGTGAGTGAATAACCTTACTAAGCTAATTTGATATTACTAGTCAAAGTACAATATAAGTCCCATTTACAATATTATTGGGATAATAAGCAATCAATTTTTCATATGGGAGTATAAGATGATCGGTAGAAATAAGAGTATGTAGAAATTATTTTATTTCATGGCAATTGTACTATGTGATAAATTCTCTCTATCTTATTAATGAGTAAAGATCTACGGGATCTAATACATGAGTATGAAAGGGTTAAAGTCCCATACTACTCAGTGCATATCTATGAAACCTATACACGAGTTGAAAGGGTTAGAGTCCCATACTACTCGGTGTATACCTATGAGATTTTATTCACGAGTTGAAAGGGTTAGAGTCCCATACTACTCGGTGTATACCTGTGAGATCTTATTCACGAGTTTGAAAGGGTTAGAGTCCCATACTACTCGGTGTATATCTAAGAAATCTTATTCATGAGTTTGAAAGGGTTAGAGTCCCATACTACTCTATGTATAAGACAATTAATTATATGAGTAAATGTGGTATTTGTACTTTTGATATTTTATATAGTACAGTTATTTACTTACTGAGTTTTTAAATAAACTCACACTCCCTATGATTATTTTTCAGATACAGAAAACAAAGAAGAAGAGTATCCGTTGGAAGATTAGAAGCCCCTTGGGATTATTCTCTATTTCTGTCTGGTGGGATACCAGTACTTATTAATGTGGATACTAGAAACGCTCTGTACTTTCTATAGGTCTCCTAGGCTTGCGATGAGATAGAAATATCAGACTATGTATGTCTATATTTGCTTATCAGATGAATATAATTCTGTAGTGTGGAATGAATTATTAAGGTTGAATGTAAAACCTTACAGAATATATGTAAATGACGTATGTTTGAGAATTTTATTTAATAAGTAGTATCTTTTCACATGTTCAATTTTTGGGATGTGACAAATTTGATATCAGAGGATAGGTTTTATAGGTCCCCTATAGAGTACAGAGCAAAGTGATCTTTGTGGGCCCTTCCCTATTGTCATGAGCCGCGGTATGACCATAGGATTAGGTTCCATAAAAGACCTTGTAGAGTATAACGTCATTTTATAGATAACTTCTCAGTGGGGCTAGTAAGTGATATTTTGTTTATGTCTGAAAATTGTTTGTTATGTGTGTAGATCTGTGACAAATCAATGTCAGAAGGATCTTCTAATAATAATGAGCATATGGGTCAAGAAGGGCCATAAATCCATCAGTACATGTGCAAGATGATCCTAACCGTGGTGATAGTTTACATGCTCAAAGTACTGAGGGCGCAACTAGTGACCAAGCAAGAAGAGTCGAACCTGATGCTCACATTGGTAATGCAACTATTGCACATGTGATTAATTTGATGAATGAACGATTTGACCGATTTGAGGCTGAAATGAGAGGTCGAGCTGCACAAGCTAACCTGCCAGTGGATCCTCCTATTGTTGAAGCTGAAATTGTACCACCAGCTCCGTTAGCGGGAGGAGTTAATGTAAGGGAGGTAAGAATGTCTGAATTCCAGAAAATGAGGCCTCCTACTTTTTCAGGGGAAGATCCCAAAGAGGACCCACAATGTTTCCTTGAAGATTGTGAAGCAATATGTGATGCTATAGGGTGTTCTCTTACTCAAAAGGTAGAATTCACTTCCTTTCAGTTAAAGGGTAGGGCTGGTAAATGGTGGAGGAACTGGAAGAAAGCTAGAATTCAAGGCGCACCGCCAGTTATGTGGACAGAATTTTACAGATTGGTTATGGATGAATTTCTTCCGGCAAGTGAATGATCATCTAGGGCCAGGGATTTTCTGTATCTACGACAGGGAACCATGACTGTTGATGAATATTCAGCTCAGTTTGTTAAATTATCTGAATATGCCCCTGAAATCATTCCTTCTCAAAGGAAGAAAATAGAAAAGTTTGTGGAAGGGCTTCGTGATGCCTTATATGATCAAGTGGGTTCTAATATGAATGATTACTCTTCGTACTCAGAAGCTGTTGATGTGGCCCGAAGAATGGAAAGGAGGTCAAAGAATAAAGAAGAATATCGTCAAAAGAAGAAGGCCAGAAATAGGAGATCTTTTGATCAAGGGGAAGACTCAGGGACTTTTATTGCATCACAACATGCTCCAGCCACTCCTACTAAGTCATCTTATTCTACAGCCAGTGTGGCTAAGCCTCGTTCAGAGAACAGGGGTGGTTTTAGCTCTTCTAGTAGAGGAGGTACTCAAGGTAGAAGGGAAAAACCTCAATGTCCTGAATGTGGAAAGTTTCACTTCGGAGAATGCAGGTTAAACACTGTTGGTACAGGCTGTTTTCACTGTGGACAAAAAGGACATTTTATAAGGGAGTGCCCTCAGCTCATGACAAGACCAAGTCAAGGGTCTACTTTGCCACCTCGACCACAGTCTATTTCTGCTTCTATTACTCGAACACCAACCCCTTCAATAGGGGGTAGTATGGGAAGAGGTTCTGGAAGAGGCCAAGGTGACCGTGGAAAACAAGCTGCTGGCAGAGGAAATGCAAGAGTATATGCTCTAACCCGACAGGATGCTCAAACATCCAATGCTGTAGTTACAGGTATATTATCTGTTAATACTTTTGCTGCACGTATTTTGTTTGACCCCGGTTCTACTCACTCATATGTGTCACCCCTATTTGCCAAGAGATTTGCAATTGATTCGATTATTCTTAAAGAACCATTCTTGGTTTCCACACCGATCAGAGAGACTTTGATGGTTAAAACATGTTATCGTTCTTGTAAAATAATCGTTGGAGGCATGGAAACTGAGATAGATCTTATGATTCTCAATATGTTAGATTTTGATGTGATTTTAGGAATGGACTGGCTATCTTCTTGTCATACTACTATAAATTGTCGTGATAAAGTTATTTCCTTTAATATGCCGGGGAGGAGTAATTTTGTATTTCAAGGAGATCGAAGTGATATACCTTGCAACATGATATCTATGTTAAGTGCCAGGCGTATGTTGTGAAAGGGATGTCAGGGATTTCTAGCTTTTATGAAAGATTTAGAAAAGAAAGAACAGAAGTTAGAAGACATATATGTGGTTAATGAATTTCCAGATGTGTTCCCAGAAGATTTACCTGGATTACCGCCAGAAAGAGATATTGAGTTCAGTATTGATTTGGTCCCAGACACATGACCAATTTCTATTCCACCTTATCGTATGGCTCCTGTTGAGCTAAAAGAACTCAAAGAACAATTGGAAGATTTGTTAAACAAAGGGTTCATTCACCCAAGTTTTTCACCTTGGGGTGCTCCTGTTCTTTTTGTGAAAAAGAAAGATGGTTCTATGAGATTATGTATAGATTATCGTCAGCTGAATAAAGTCACAGTGAAGAATAAGTATCCTTTACCAAGGATAGATGATTTGTTTGATCAGCTTCAAGGAGCAAAATACTTCTCAAAGATTGATCTAAGGTCTGGATATCATCAGTTACGAATTAAGAGTGATGATATACCTAAGACTGCTTTTCGTACACGGTATGGACATTATGAGTTTCTTGTGATGTCTTTTGGGTTGACAAATGCACCAGCAACATTTATGGATTTAATGAACAGAGTGTTCAAATCATTCCTTGATAAGTTTGTAATTGTATTTATTGATGATATTTTGGTATATTCAAAGAGTCATGAAGAACATACTGAACATTTGAGAATAGTGCTTCAGACTTTGAGAGAGCATCAGTTGTACGCAAAGCTCTCAAATGTGAATTCTGGATGAGTCATGTAACATTTTGGGACATGTTATTTCCCAAGAAGGTATTCATGTAGATCCAAGTAAAATTGAAGCAGTAAAACAATGGCCTAGACCAACAACTGTGTCGGAAGTACGTAGTTTTCTTGGCTTAGCAGGGTATTATCGTCGCTTTGTCAAAGATTTCTCTAAGACGGCTCTCCCATTAAATAAGTTAACCCGAAAGAATGTTAAATACATTTGGGATGATTCATGTGAGCAAAGTTTCACCCAATTGAAAGAGTGTTTAACTTCTGCACCAGTTTTAATCCTACCATCAGGACCAGGGGGTTACTCTGTATTCTGTGATGCCTCAAAGATAGGCTTAGGATGTGTGTTGATGCAACATGGTAAAGTCATAGCTTATGGCTCACGTCAGCTTAAAAAGCATGAATTGAATTACCCCACTCATGATTTGGAAATGGCAGCTGTAGTGTTTGCCCTAAAGATTTGGAGACATTACTTGTATGGGGAGACTTGTCAAATTTTTACAGATCACAAAAGCCTTAAGTACATTTTTGAGCAGAGAGATCTCAATCTAAGGAAACGAAGGTGGATGGAACTTCTGAAAGATTATGATTGTACCATCCTTTACCATCCAGGTAAAGCAAATGTAGTGGCTGATGCTCTAAGTCGAAAGTCTATGGGAAGTTTAGCTCACATTGCCATTATAAGGAGGTCTCTAATTGTAATATCCCAAGAATTTTTATGAATATTTAAAGTCTGATTTGAAGTTTAGTGAAAAATTTAATTATGTGGAAAATTTTCTTTTTGAATTAGTGAAGAAAATGTGGAAATAGAAATTTTTATTTTTAATTTAGGAAATTTTTACAAATTCTCAAGGACTAAAGTGAAAAGAAAAGAAAGTATAGAGGACTTTTGAGAAATGACCAAGTAGGAACCCGAGAAGAAGAATAGAGCTTATGGGAATGAATTATGAGTCCGGTACCGAAAAGATGATGGATTCGAGGTTAAAGTGGAGTTTGAGATATTGAGAGGGACTAAAGTGAATAAGGAAATTTGTGGGGCACCGAGGATTTAGAAACACCTGAGGTGAGATTTTATGAATTTGCTTTTGCTAGTCTTGACTGAGGGTCAATTGCAGAGCAAGTGATAATTTCACCCCGGGCGAGTATATAGGTGGCCTCACCTATTTTTTATTCATTTTTCTCCTTTCCTCTCTCTCTCTTCACTTTCTCTCCTCTCCTTCTCTCTTTCTTCTCTCTAATTTCTCTCTCTACTCTCCAACTCTACAACCGGGCTTTGAAGGGCGGATCTCGGGCTACAGGGCGAGCCTCTAGGAGCCAAACAACGTAGGGAAAGCAAGGAATCGAGGTAGAAATTTCTATTTATTAAGCTTTTCCCTATTTTCTAGTTTTAAGAGTGTTTGAGGAAAAATCGAGATTCCGGCTTTGTTTCTCGATTAAAATTGGTGATTTTGGTGTCTAAATGCTCCTTAGACATTAAGGGTGAGATCCTATGGAAGAAATCATGAAAAACGGTGAAGATTTGGCCAGATTCGGGCCAAAACCGAGAGAAAGTCGCGAAGGGTCGCGATCGTGGCGCCCAGGCGCCATGTGTGGCGCCTAGGCGCCAAGGACATGTGGGAAGAGAAAGGCATGGCGCCCAGGCGCCACGTGGGGCGCCTAGGCGCCGGGCATGGGTGGCGCCCAGGCGCCATAGGTGGCGCCCAGGCGCCAGGTGTGTCGGAAAACCTTAGCTCATTTTCAATCGGCCATAACTTCTTCATCCGGACTCCGTTTTGGGCAAACTTTATATCGTTGGAAAGCTCTTTGAGTCTAGTTTCCAATGGTATAAGTTTCATTTAGATATTCATTACCGATTAGGAGTTATGACTTAAGATGTGAGTAAAGGTCGAGAGTAGTGGTAGGAAATTTCTCTATTTCGTAACCCTAATGGTTTTTGTCTGGTTACAATAGGAATGGTCAAGGTGCAAAGTGGGAGTGCCGAGAGCGTGAAATCCAGGTGAGTGGGTTAATACTTGCTATGATTAAATATCTGTTATTGACTTTTTGCATCATAGTGGAAATATGTTGTATATCCAAGTTTGAAGAGGATGATGTGGAACGATGAAGCATAAACAATTGTGGAACGTGTCTGGTAATGTATATAATTATATTTTCTTATTTTCCCATGAATGGAGGTTATATAATGGATTGTGAATGGCATGTGAACTGAGTTGAATAATTGTTCTATATTATGGGTTATGTTGTATACATGCTATGTTGTTGGAACCACATTTATTATGTTGTGGCTTGAATTGTAAATGACTGAGTTGTGTATGTGGCTCAAGATTATGATTGAGGATGTTTTTATATATGATTGTGATTGTGTTTGACTGGAAAGGAAAGGCATGGTGGTGCACCCCATGGAGAAATTTATGTGAAGTTATAAGGGTGGAGATTATAAATGGAGCGATAAGGGTGGATGCGGCAGGGGCCGCGGGCAACGATCCAGAGGTATTCTGGACGACCCGGTTGGTACGGGAAATTTGTGTGAAATTGATTTCACCGATTGTTGTTGTGAACTTTTGAATTATGTTGAAATGTATTTGATTTATTTGGATATTGTCGTGAAGTACTACGAATAATATCATATCATATGATGATCGATTTACGTATGATTGCTGCATGTTATCATTATGATGTATGATATTTTTTTGTCATAATGTTGTGTTATCTACTCACTGGGCACGTGGTTTGCTCATACCCCTCTTATTGATATTTTTTTTCAGAGTTGACAGCTGAAGGTAAATATCGGAACAAGGAATTATGGATCCTTAGTCCATGATTACCTTTTCATTTGTTCAGGATAAAGGTATAATAGTTAAGTTTTATTCTAAGTTGTATAAATCTAGAAATCTCTGTAATCGGGTAGGTTCATTCACTGATGTAATGTGAGTAATTGTAGTATGTATAAAGAACTCGTTTTGGTTGCATGAAAAAGAATTGTATGATTTTTAAGAGAAAGATAGGCTTACGGAGGTGAAATGAAATTCACTTTCCGTGCCGGTCACGTGCTCAAATTTTGGGACGTGACAAGTTGGTATCAGAGCTTTGGGATTAGGTCTCCTACCGATTACAGAGTAAGGTAACCTTAGTGGGATCTCCTCTATCGTGGTGAACCCGGGCACGACTATAGAGAGATGGCTCCACTGAAGGTCCTGTAGGATGTTTTCATTTCCTTTTCCTCCAAGACTTGTCTTTTCTTATGAATTATGTTTTTAGTTTTAGTTTTAGAGAGTTATGGCTATACTTTTGAACTCGGTAAGGGAAAGGTTATTATTTGTTTTGATTCCGTTGCTGTCGGATCAAATTGTATGTATGGGGCTATATATGTTAAATTCATGATTGATTTTGTGTGACTGATTTATTTTATCTTTCTTAATTTTATTATTACTATTTTTGGAGTACCATCCCATAAAAGAAACCACTGGCATTAAAAGCAGAAGGATTACATTGCAAAAAAAAAAAACAATTACTCATGCATGAGTAATCTAAAAGCGAGGTGGTCTCGGATTAGGAGGGTTGTACTGTATCATCACCCCTCGACCATTCCTTGGAGCGAGAGACAGAGCAATATCGCGGAGGGTAGTGTAAATCCCATTCATACAATCAACACTTCTTTGTTGTTGATTGCAGAAGCACTGGGTAGACCAATAGAAGAACCTGTCTATTCTTGAAGTCATTTCTGCATGATTGCGTTTAGTTAACTTCTCTAGGTTTTCTATCATCTTTTTCAGATTTTTGACCTCCTGCTCTAGACAGGCGATTTTGTCCTCCGAGGTATGGCCCGTGCTAGTCTCCTCAGCTTCCTCGATCTTCTTCATTTTCTTCTCCTTCTGCTTCTCTGGAGACCCCTCAAAAGGTCTTTTGCCCTTGTCTTTGCCCAGACTTAAGTTTAAGTCGAGCTCTTCTCTCCTGGCATCCACTGTGAGATCAATGTACTTCCTTGTGGCCATGATTTGGAAAATTTAGAAATTTATGTCGAAGTATGAGAAGAGAGGAATGCTGAGAAGTTGTAGGCTTAGAGATGATTACTCTTTGTGGTGTGGTAACTGAGAACGTTGGGATAGTTCTTATAGAGGAAAAATTTGAACTCAGAGACAAAGAAGATATCTCTTCGCCGCACCCTATACGCTTAACCTATGGATTTCTGCAAGCTGGAAGCTAGGAGTCTAGGGTAGGCATGCACACCAACAACGCGTCGCATTAATGGCAAAACCACGAAAGTCAATATTCGGTGGATTTGCGGCCGATTTACACTTGGTTTTTCCATTTCTCTCGTTGGCATTTTCTGAAATTGAAGGAAGTCGACAATGTAGCCATTACAGAGTGTCTTGGATGTTTTCACGATGAACTAAAATGTATTTCTATGCTTTCTTGTATTGTTCTTGAAAGCCTTCAGTTAAGTATAATATACATGATTGATTGAATTATACTGTGATTATATGTATCTAAATACATATGATATGTATGTATGTTATTCATGCATAGAGAGTGAAGGTTATTTGTTATGGCCAGGAATAATATGTAATGATTCTACATACATTCAGAGAATGAGAAGTCTGAAATTTAAAAGAACTTGAATAGATGAAAATATATATAGATAATGATGTATCTCTATGTTTATACATATATACATATATGCTCGTAGAGGCAAGTGAAAGGTAAAATTTTTCTCTCACTTTATGGAACGCTTGATGTGTAGATGTGAGAAGTTTTTATTTTAATATGTATGTTTGAAAATGTGTAAGCTTAGGGCAAAGCCACGGATTAGAAACCTAGATAAGGCTAGTATGAAGCTACCCGTTCATGGAGTAATATCTCGATTTAGAATTATTGGATAAGACAAATACAGAGTTAAGAAGCCATAAATTGAAGCGGCGATTAGTTTAATAATTTGAGCAAGAGTCAAAAGTTAGCCGAAATTTTTGAGGAAATCTTTTGTATTAGATTATATTTTGTTATTTTCTGGCATGCTTATTTGAGACCGTTGGCATTGCGTCGGATAAGGTCTGTAGGTCATCTTTAGAGTATGATGTAAAGGTTTTGTAGCCCTAAATTTCGTCTATATATAATGGATGCCCCATTACGCTGCTCACTACACTAAGAGTTTATATCTATAAGCTTTCTAGCATCAAACTTCTCCTTCTGTACAACCTTTATAGCTCAGAAAAATATGGCCGGCAATAAATCTTTCAATTTAAATTTTGAGGCTGGCAAGGTAGAGCTGGATCTAAATCTTAGCCTGGAGAATTATAAGAATAAGAGATCCATGGAAGAGTCACCAGAGGCTAAGAAAAGAAAAAGGGATGTAGTAGAGTTAGAGGATGTTAGCACAGCAACATCTTCTAATAATGAGCTTGCGCTTATGAGACAAAAGATGGAGGACTTGGAAAGACTGATAAACCGCCACTTTGAGGACCAGGGGAGATTGATAAATCGTCTCTTTACAGAACAAGAGAAGCTTTTGAACCGTCATTTTAGGGAATTGGCGAATAGAGTTGATAGACATTCGATGTTTGCAACTCAAAATTTTCGTGACCAACAAGCGAGATGTATTGACTGTATGAATGGAGTGACTTCTGCACTTCGCCAAATTTCCCAGACGTTTCCTCCAGAAACTCTTTCTAGGCTGCAACGATTAACTTCCTCCTTAAGGTCTGAAGCACCTTCTTCTTCTAGACCTGGAGCATCTTCTGCATTTCAAAAGCCTCCTCGTTCTTAATTTATCTTTTCTTTTGTTTGTACCTAAAGCTGATGTTTGATCTAATGTTTAAGTATTAAAATTATCTGTTTTGTAAATCAAGTTCAGCTTGTTGCCTGTAACTTATGTATTAGAAATAAAAATATGTTGAACTTGTTATATTTTGTACTTGATTGTGAAAATTCTAAGAGAGAGAATGAGATATAAACAAAATATTGGCATTTGCTTCAATCTTGAGGTAAGTTTTGAATTCGGAGGACCGAATTCTTTTAAGGGGGAAGAATGTAATATCCCAAGAATTTTTATGAATATTTAAAGTCTGATTTGAAGTTTAGTGAAAAATTTAATTATGTGGAAAATTTTCTTTTTGAATTAGTGAAGAAAATGTGGAAATGGAAATTTTTATTTTTAATTTAGGAAATTTTTACAAATTCTCAAGGACTAAAGTGAAAAGAAAAGAAAGTATAGAGGACTTTTGAGAAATGACCAAGTAGGAACCCGAGAAGAAGAATAGAGCTTATGGGAATGAATTATGAGTCCGGTACCGAAAAGATGATGGATTCGAGGTTAAAGTGGAGTTTGAGATATTGAGAGGGACTAAAGTGAATAAGGAAATTTGTGGGGCACCGAGGATCTAGAAACACCTGAGGTGAGATTTTATGAATTTGCTTTTGCTAGTCTTGACTGAGGGTCAATTGCAGAGCAAGTGATAATTTCACCCCGGGCGAGTATATAGGTGGCCTCACCTATTTTTTATTCATTTTTCTCCTTTCCTCTCTCTCTCTTCACTTTCTCTCCTCTCCTTCTCTCTTTCTTCTCTCTAATTTCTCTCTCTACTCTCCAAATCTACAACCGGGCTTTGAAGGGCGGATCTCGGGCTACAGGGCGAGCCTCTAGGAGCCAAGCAACGTAGGGAAAGCAAGGAATCGAGGTAGAAATTTCTATTTATTAAGCTTTTCCCTATTTTCTAGTTTTAAGAGTGTTTGAGGAAAAATCGAGATTCCGGCTTCGTTTCTCGATTAAAATTGGTGATTTTGGTGTCTAAATGCTCCTTAGACATTAAGGGTGAGATCCTATGGAAGAAATCATGAAAAACGGTGAAAATTTGGCCAGATTCGGGCCAAAACCGAGAGAAAGTCGCGAAGGGTCGCGATCGTGGCGCCCAGGCGCCATGTGTGGCGCCTAGGCGCCAAGGACATGTGGGAAGAGAAAGGCATGGCGCCCAGGCGCCACGTGGGGCGCCTAGGCGCCGGGCATGGGTGGCGCCCAGGCGCCATAGGTGGCGCTCAGGCGCCAGGTGTGTCGGAAAACCTTAGCTCATTTTCAATCGGCCATAACTTCTTCATCCGGACTCCGTTTTGGGCAAACTTTATATCGTTGGAAAGCTCTTTGAGTCTAGTTTCCAATGGTATAAGTTTCATTTAGATATTCATTACCGATTAGGAGTTATGACTTAAGATGTGAGTAAAGGTCGAGAGTAGTGGTAGGAAATTTCTCTATTTCGTAACCCTAATGGTTTTTGTCTGGTTACAATAGGAATGGTCAAGGTGCAAAGTGGGAGTGCCGAGAGCGTGAAATCCAGGTGAGTGGGTTAATACTTGCTATGATTAAATATCTGTTATTGACTTTTTGCATCATAGTGGAAATATGTTGTATATCCAAGTTTGAAGAGGATGATGTGGAACGATGAAGCATAAACAATTGTGGAACGTGTCTGGTAATGTATATAATTATATTTTCTTATTTTCCCATGAATGGAGGTTATATAATGGATTGTGAATGGCATGTGAACTGAGTTGAATAATTGTTCTATATTATGGGTTATGTTGTATACATGCTATGTTGCTGGAACCACATTTATTATGTTGTGGCTTGAATTGTAAATGACTGAGTTGTGTATGTGGCTCAAGATTATGATTGAGGATGTTTTTATATATGATTGTGATTGTGTTTGACTGGAAAGGAAAGGCATGGTGGTGCACCCCATGGAGAAATTTATGTGAAGTTATAAGGGTGGAGATTATAAATGGAGCGATAAGGGTGGATGCGGCAGGGGCCGCGGGCAACGATCCAGAGGTATTCTGGACGACCCGGTTGGTACGGGAAATTTGTGTGAAATTGATTTCACCGATTGTTGTTGTGAACTTTTGAATTATGTTGAAATGTATTTGATTTATTTGGATATTGTCGTGAAGTACTACGAATAATATCATATCATATGATGATCGATTTACGTATGATTGCTGCATGTTATCATTATGATGTATGATATTTTTTTGTCATAATGTTGTGTTATCTACTCACTGGGCACGTGGTTTGCTCATACCCCTGTTGACCCTAAGGCTATATGTCATAAGTTTTGATGATGACAAATGTATTTGAATAGTAGCATTGATATATATAAAGATTAATTATCATATATATGCTACAAATACTTAAGCATGATTATGTTATTTAATATGTATGTTGCATATATTGAATCATGCTATTGAACTAACCATTGGGTTTGCAAGTAAGACATATTTTATAGGTTGGTTCAAAACAAGAAGAGTGAGCATTGTATTAAAGAACAAGGAAAAGCAATATCATGCTTCACTCAAGGAAAACAACATGCAAGGATGAAGCTCCAAGAAATGAAGAATTAGAAGATTTGAAGTCTTGGAAGCTTGGATGCATCAAGATAGCCTATGTGTTTACATTAGGTATATTTTATATAGGCTAGTATACTTGTGCAACTCAATGATTTAGATTTGCATACATTGGCTCAATTATTTTGAACAAAAAGATAGTGAGATATAAAGTTTTACAAAAGTTAGTTTTTGACCTTTGGTCACTCTTTATATCATATCTCATAAATGAAAAATCAGTTTTTCAAGTATCTTAATCTCATTTGATAGTAGACTCAAAGATCTTTCTAACGGTATATTATTTATTGAAAACGGAGTCCAAATGAGAAATATATGACTATTTAAAATATAGTTTGAAAAACTGAAAGTTGATTTTATTGTAATAAAAAATTATTCTGTTCTGACCTATAGTCAGTATTTTGATTATATCTTTTAAAAGAAAAATAATTTTTGAGTAAAACTTGGCTCATTTGAAACTAGACTCCAAGAGCTTTCCAACGGTATATTATTTGTTTAAAACGGAGTTCAAATGAGGGAGTTATGAATTTTTAAAGAAAGCTCAAAATCTGGACTGCACTGTAACGGCTATATAACGGCTATATAACGGCTAGTTTTGCAAAATCTTATATATATGACCTTAGATACACGATTTTTAGCAAGAACAAAGTGCTACAATGTGATATTAACTTCTTCTATCATCTTTGAGAGAAAGAAAAGCATTCTTGAGCCAAATCTTGCATATTCTCTATCATTAGAGTTATTAGAGCTTCATTTGTATTCATCTACTCTTTAGAGAGAGTTTCTTTGTATTGTTGATTTTGATCAACACCAATATTATTCTGAGTTGAGGTTTGCAAGTACCGGTATTGGAAGAACTTGCTTTGGGTTGAGGAGGAGCCCGGATTCATAAATTCTCCATTGTGGTTTCGCAAATAGCCGGATCGAATTTGCGTGGTTGTAGTGGTTTGCAAGTACCCGGATTAAACTTGCAATTATAGTGGAAATACTCAAGTGGTCTCTTGAGGACTGGATGTAGGCTTGGATTAGCCGAACCAGTATAAATCTCCGAGTTTGCTTTCTCTATCCCTTACTCTTTAATTTATGCATATTGATATCTATTCTTTAATTCCTTGATCTTTATAATTATTTATCTTGACAGCACATTGATTTTCTGTATTGTATTTATTATCCTAAGCATTGTACTTTTACAGAAAATCATTTTAACTTCCAATTAATTCTTGTGAAAAATTTATAAAACCCAATTCACCCCCCTCTTGGGTTCCAACCATTACTTTCAATTGGTATCAGAGCTTGGGCTCTTGATTTGAGACTTAACCGTCTAAGAGTAAACATGGTTGGATTTAGTGATTGGTTTATGTCTAAAAATTATTCTTTCACAGAACCTCCAATTTTTGATGCTAATCATTTTCAATATTGGAAGTATGAAATGAAAATGTTTTTAATTTCAGTAGACCATAAACTCTGGGAAGTTATAGAAAATGAATTTTATATGCCTGTCAAGGAAGAACAAGGAAAATGCATTCCAAAACCCAAGAGTGAATGGAATGATACTGAAAGAAGTTTAGTGCAACTCAATGCTAAGGCAAAATTAATTATTTCTTGTGCATTGAGTCAAGATGAATTTTTCAGAATTTCCAATTGTGCAACTGCAAAAGAAATGTGGGAAACTCTTGAAGTTGCATATGAGGAAGATCTTATTGCTGAGGAATTAAAGTATAGAAGTTTCATTAATGAACTTGAAATTGCTCAAATGAAAAATTATGAAACCATTAATGAGATACAACTTGTGCTTAATCAGTTGCAAGCTCTTGGTGTTGAACTTACAGGAAAATCTCAAATCACCAAGGTGGCAGACGAAGAAGAAAAAGGAGAAGAAGAGAAACCACAACCAAAAGCAGAATCATCAAAGAAAGCTTACATATCTTCCATTTGGGGAAATAGCAATTCTGATAAGCAGAATACAAATGAAGAAGCCAACACTTGTCTTGTGGCCAGAGATAAAGATGAGGTAAATTCATTTGACTACTCTTTTGAAGAATTACAAGATGCCTTTGATGATTTACATGAAGAATCTCTTATACTTGCAAAGAAACTAAATGTTTCAAAACAGAAAAACTCTTCTCTTGAAAATGAGTTGGAAATATTGAAAAATGAATTTTCTATTTCCAAGGAAGAGAATTTTGTTTTTGAAAATCAAAACAAAACTTTGCAAGAAGAGAATTTGATTTTAAAAACAAATATCTCTACCAACAAAAATTGCTTTTGTACCAAGTGTGATTTTTTGAAAAAAGAAAATGATAATCTTAAAAACACACTTGCAAAACTCTCTCAAGGTAGAGAAATTTTAAATACCTCAGTTTTGAAACAAAGAAGAATTAACAAAGTTGGTATTGTTTCTAAAAAGAAATCAAACCAAAAGCAGTTTAAAAACTTCTTTGTTTCTGAAAAGATGTCCAATAGTCCAACTTGCACTTGTTTCTATTGTGGACTGAAAGGACACAAATCTTACTCCTGTTTTTATAAGAAAAATCTTGTTCATGGAGTAAAAATGAAATGGGTTCAAAAAGGAACTCATGACCCAGGCAAACCCAAAGAAATTTGGGTACCAAAGATAAATGAATAATTTGTAGATTTGCCTCGAAGCAAGGAGCGGAAATGACTTTTCAATGGCTACATCATTCAAACTCCACTCTCTTGCATCAAAAGGAGGCAATGGATAAGTAAACATATAAGCTGGAATGCATTGTAAGAATTTTGACTGATATGTTTACTGCTCTCTAATGCTTTTGTCTGTTATCTAATATGCCTTACATCTATCCTTGATATTCATGCATGCTATATCTGAAAACAATTGTTAGGTGTGCAGATTATAGATTCAAATTTTGTTTTGATCTAAAATCTTTCTTCCAAATTTTGCTCAAACTATCCTTTTTACTGCATCATGAAAACTTGCTTCCATTACACGCACATTTTTCTTGTCTTCACAACAATAAGATTCCTCCTACCTATAGTATTTATCCTTGCTGTAATCTTATTTAAATATTTTCAATGAAATCAAATATTTTGCAAAATTGCATTTCATGAAAGCATAGCACTTTTATTAATATGGTATATCTTGAAAAAATGTTGCTCCTAGTACTCGAGATTTATTTGAACATTACTGATTTGAACATCAAAGTGCTCCACCAAAAGTGTTTTGCAGGAGTTAGTCCTCAAATCTATCCTCTAAGCTCATTCGTAATGATCGACCAATGCTTGACAGTGATCTTATGAGAGATTGTTTTCAAGAGGATCTTGCAAATAATCAATCAATTAAGTTCATTAAAATTGCAAGAAGATAGAATCAAAAGAAGAGCAATGAGCAAAACAAGAATATCAAAATCTTGAGGAGGAACTTCAAGAAGCAATAAGAGTTTGCCAAAATTGATGAGTATCTCTATTCTTTACCACTTTAATATTTAATTGAGTGATACTCCCTGATCATAATTGGCTATGTTGGCAATTTTTTTTTTACTGACATACTTTCATTACAATGATATATTGTTCTCTAATATCTTACATATTTGATCATATCATTGTATATAAAGATATTGTCTTTATACCATTCATCATGGTTTGATCATTATACATGTCATATCCTTTGTATAAAATATAGCTTATGAACGATTGTTTATGGATTCTAGTTTATATCTGATTATATCTTACTAATCCATATTACCTCAATTATTGTACTACATACTCAAGTTATAATATGTTTTATCTTGATAAGTATGTAACTTGCTTTTGCTTTGAAATGATGATATATATGTCCATGTCAGAAAATTCTTTCCATCTTTAAAATGGATATATATTTTTCAATATATATATATATACTGTGCTGAATTTGTGTAGCTGATTTATTTTATCTTTCTTTATTATTATTTTTTTGTACCGTCAAATAAAAGAAACCACTTGCATTAAAAAAAACCGAAGGATTACATTGCATAATTAAAAAAAAAAAGGGAAAGTTTGCTCATGCATGAGCAATCTACAGGCGAGGTGGTCTTGGATTAGGAGGCCCGTATTGTATCATCACCCCTCGGCCATTCCTTGGAGCAAGAGACTGAGCAATGTCACGGAGGGTAGTGTAAATCCCATTCATACAATCAACACTTCTTTGTTGTTGATTGCAGAAGCATTGGGTAGACCAATAGAAGAACCTATCTATTCTTGAAGTCAGTGCCGCATTGTTGCGTTTAGCTAACTTCTCCTGGTCCTCTATCATCTTCTTGAGTTTCTTCACCTCCTGCTCCAGACAAGCAATTTTGTCTTCTGACGTATGGCCTGTACTAATCTCTTCAGCTTCTTCGATCTTCATCTTCTTCTTTCGATTCTCCTGAGATCCCTCCAAAGGCCTTTTACCCTTGTCCCTGCCTAGACTCAAGTTTAAGTCGAGCTCTTCCTCCCTGGCCTCTACTGTGAGATCAATGAACTTTCTTGCTGCCATGGTTTAAAATTTTTTTTTGGAGTATGAAGAGAGAGGAATGTCAGAAAGTTGTAGGCTCAGAGATGAATACTCTTTGTGGTGTGATAATTGACAACTCTGGGGCAGTTTTTATAGAGAGAAAATTATGACTTAGAGCCAACGAAGATATCTCTTCGCCGCACCCCTACACGCTCATCCTATGGATTTTGCAAGCTGGAAGCCAGAAGTCTAGGGTACGCATGCACACCGATAACGCGTCACATTAATGGCAAAACCACGAAAGTCAATTTTCGGTGGATTTGCGGCTGATTTAATTTGTTTTTATTAGAAATTTTAAGGATTAATAAAATGGTGATATTCAGAACCGTATTTTTCTGCTTCGTTGTGTTGTTCTTGAGAGCTTTAGTATAATATACATGATTGATTGCATCATGCTATGATCACATGTATCTAAGAACATATGTTGTGTATGCAATTCATGCATCATGAGCGAAGGCTATGGCTAAGAATAATATTTCATGATTCCACATGCACTCATACAAAATGAGCTGTCAAAATTTTTACATGTACTCATCCTCAAGATACATATATAAATTCATTTTGAATGGGTATATAAATTGCTTCCTTTGTGATGAAATTTATCTTATCCTTTATGAAGCAAATTTGTTTTGAAAAAGGACTTTAAAAATGCTTCTGTTATGTTAATATGTTTTATCATATGAAGCAACATTCTTTTTGAAAAAGAAAAGATTTTAAAGATCTCTTTTGTTGTAGATAACAAAAGGGATGAAAAATATTGATGTTTCATATATGGATTATGAACTATATGCTTGAATATATCTTATTACACTAATCCATATATATTGCTTCCTTAGATGAAACGTTTCTAAATTCCTTCGAAGCAAAATGTTTTTGAAAAATATCGTGAATCTCTTGAATTGCTTCCACAATGCTGAAATTGCTTTACCATATTGAAGCATTATCTGTTTTGAAAAGAAAAAGATTTGAGTATCCTTATTTTAAATTACTTTTGCTATATGTTAAAATAATTTTATGCATATATGCAGAAATTGTTTTTCAGAAATCTTGAAAAATATTATTATTCGATTTATGGATTATGATTAATATTCTTGTTTATATCATGCTTTGCTAATCCATATATCATACTTCTGCTGTGTGCTGTAAATATTTCTATCATATGACAGCAAATGATGTTTTTTTTTTTTCAAAGAGTTTAATTTTTCTGCTATTTACTAAAAATGCCTCTTCATAAACAAGCAGAAATCATTTTCAATGAAAATATTGCAGAAATTTCTTCAAAAATCTTACTTCAAAATTCTGCAATCAAAAACTGAATTTCCTTTATAATGATTTGGACAATCTTTTTCAAAGGAAAAATGTTATGAAATTCAGGGGGAGCTTTGTCTCACTTGAATGTATTTTTTTTTGAAAAAGAATATATCTTGAAAAATTGGATATTCATTATTCATTATTCTTTTTCAAATTATGCAAGGTTTAAGGGGGAGCCTAAAACTCTTTCAAGTTTTATCTTTTGGCTCATTTCATTTGACATGAGAAAAATTTTTCTAAAATTTTCTTTTTACATGTCAATGAAACCAATGATAAGTTTTGATGTATCCTTACCCCATACTATATTGACATCTTTTGACATCCTGACTTAAAGAAGGTATGTGCTTTAACTTCTATATATTGTGTTCCTTACACCTTTTTGTTGATGTCAAATAGGGGGAGAAGAAACAATAGAAAAATATGTGTACGTGCTTATAACATTGCATTCATTATCTTGTGATACATATTTTTCTGTGGTGATTTGTCATCATCAAAAAGGGGGAGATTGTTGACCCTAAGGCTATATGTCATAAGTTTTGATGATGACAAATGTATTTGAATAGTAGCATTGATATATATAAAGATTAATTATCATATATATGCTACAAATACTTAAGCATGATTATGTTATTTAATATGTATGTTGCATATATTGAATCATGCTATTGAACTAACCATTGGGTTTGCAAGTAAGACATATTTTATAGGTTGGTTCAAAACAAGAAGAGTGAGCATTGTATTAAAGAACAAGGAAAAGCAATATCATGCTTCACTCAAGGAAAACAACATGCAAGGATGAAGCTCCAAGAAATGAAGAATTAGAAGATTTGAAGTCTTGGAAGCTTGGATGCATCAAGATAGCCTATGTGTTTACATTAGGTATATTTTATATAGGCTAGTATACTTGTGCAACTCAATGATTTAGATTTGCATACATTGGCTCAATTATTTTGAACAAAAAGATAGTGAGATATAAAGTTTTACAAAAGTTAGTTTTTGACCTTTGGTCACTCTTTATATCATATCTCATAAATTAAAAATCAGTTTTTCAAGTATCTTAATCTCATTTGATAGTAGACTCAAAGATCTTTCCAACGGTATATTATTTATTGAAAACGGAGTCCAAATGAGAAATATATGACTATTTAAAATATAGTTTGAAAAACTGAAAGTTGATTTTATTGTAATAAAAAATTATTCTGTTCTGACCTATAGTCAGTATTTTGATTATATCTTTTAAAAGAAAAATAATTTTTGAGTAAAACTTAGCTCATTTGAAACTAGACTCCAAGAGCTTTCCAACGGTATATTATTTGTTTAAAACGGAGTTCAAATGAGGGAGTTATGAATTTTTAAAGAAAGCTCAAAATCTGGACTGCACTGTAATGGCTATATAACGGCTATATAACGGCTAGTTTTGCAAAATCTTATATATATGACCTTAGATACACGATTTTTAGCAAGAACAAAGTGCTACAATGTGATATTAACTTCTTCTATCATCTTTGAGAGAAAGAAAAGCATTCTTGAGCCAAATCTTGCATATTCTCTATCATTAGAGTTATTAGAGCTTCATTTGTATTCATCTACTCTTTAGAGAGAGTTTCTTTGTATTGTTGATTTTGATCAACACCAATATTATTCTGAGTTGAGGTTTGCAAGTACCGGTATTGGAAGAACTTGCTTTGGGTTGAGGAGGAGCCCGGATTCATAAATTCTCCATTGTGGTTTCGCAAATAGCCGGATCGAATTTGCGTGGCTGTAGTGGTTTGCAAGTACCCGGATTAAACTTGCAATTATAGTGGAAATACTCAAGTGGTCTCTTGAGGACTGGATGTAGGCTTGGATTAGCCGAACCAGTATAAATCTCCGAGTTTGCTTTCTCTATCCCTTACTCTTTAATTTATGCATATTGATATCTATTCTTTAATTCCTTGATCTTTATAATTATTTATCTTGACAGCACATTGATTTTCTGTATTGTATTTATTATCCTAAGCATTGTACTTTTACAGAAAATCATTTTAACTTCCAATTAATTCTTGTGAAAAATTTATAAAACCCAATTCACCCCCCTCTTGGGTTCCAACCATTACTTTCAACCCCTCTTATTGATATTTTTTTTCAGAGTTGACAGCTGAAGGTAAATATCGGAACAAGGAATTATGGATCCTTAGTCCATGATTACCTTTTCATTTGTTCAGGATAAAGGTATAATAGTTAAGTTTTATTCTAAGTTGTATAAATCTAGAAATCTCTGTAATCGGGTAGGTTCATTCACTGATGTAATGTGAGTAATTGTAGTATGTATAAAGAACTCGTTTTGGTTGCATGAAAAAGAATTGTATGATTTTTAAGAGAAAGATAGGCTTACGGAGGTGAAATGAAATTCACTTTCCGTGCCGGTCACGTGCTCAAATTTTGGGACGTGACACTAATACATGAACTACAAGAATTGGAAGCTGATGGAGTATTCTTCGAGATCACTGAGTCAGGTACATTTCTGGCTCATTTAACAGTAAGATCATCCCTTGTTGAAAAAGTAAAAGCAACTTTAGAAAATGACATTGATATGGTCAAAATCAGAGATAAGGCAAGGCAAGGTCTAGCACCAAGTTTCTTGGTAGATGAAGAAGGAGTCTTATGGTTTAATGGGAGACTTTGTGTCCCCAACATTGAATCTTTGAAACATGAAATCTTAATGGAAGCTCATGGTTCACCCTACGTTGTACATCCTGGTGCTGTGAAAATGTATCAGGACTTGAAACAAGTTTACTGGTGGAAGGGCATGAAGCGAGATGTGACTGACTTTGTAGCTCGATGTTTGACTTGTCAGCAAGTTAAAGCTGAACATCGACGACCACCTGGTTTGATGCAAAAATTAGATATTCCCGAGTGGAAGTGGGAGAGGATCACTATGGATTTTGTAGTAGGTTTACCTCGGTCAACAAAAGGAAATGACTCAATATGGGTCATAGTGGATCGACTTACTAAGTTAGCACATTTTCTTCCTGTTCATACCACTTTCAGTGTAGCAAAACTTGCTCGACTTTATGTTAAAGAAATAGTGAAACTTCATGGTGTACCAATATCCATTATATCAGACCGAGGACCTTAGTTTACTTCTCGGTTCTGGAAAGTCTTTCAAGAGGCTTTGGGTACCAAAGTGAATCTTAGCACAGCATTCCATCTTCAGACTGATGGACAGTCCGAAAGGACAATTCAGACTTTAGAGGATATGCTAAGAGCTTGTGTGATGGATTTCAGTGGAAGTTGGGAAGATCATTTGTCTCTCATTGAATTTGCTTATAATAACAGTTACCAAGCCAGTATTCAGATGACACCTTTTGAGGCTTTATATGGGAGACGGTGTCTATCTCTTATAGGTTGGTTTGAACTTGGTGAAACCAAAATATTTGGACCTGAGATTATTCAGGAAGATATAAATAAAGTTAAACTGATCAGAGAGAAGTTGTTAACTGCTCAGAGTAGACAGAAGTCTTATGCGGACAACCGACGACGTGACCTTGAATTTGCAATAGGTGATATGGTTTTCTTACGAATCTCACCTATGAAGGGAGTAATGAGATTCGGGAAGAAAGGCAAGCTTAGTCCGAGGTATGTTGGCCCATATGAGGTTGTTGACAGAGTGGGTAATGTGGCATATCGCTTAGACCTACCTTCCGACCTAGAAGGAGTTCATCCGATATTTCATGTGTCCATGCTACGGAAGTATCTTCCTGATCCTTCTCATGTCATTCAACCCCAAGAAGTTCATTTTGATGAAACTCTCACCTACGAAGAGGTACCAGTAGCTATCATTGATAGAAAAGTCAAGAAATTGCGTACTAAAGAAATTCCTACTGTCAAGGTTCTTTGGAGAAATCATTCTCGCGAGGAAGCTACGTGGGAGGCAGAAGATGAAATGTGGAAAAACTATCCATATTTATTTGAAACTTGAGCTAAAATTTTAATTTGGAGGACCGAATTCTTTTAAGGGGGGTAGAATGTAATACCCGTTAGTTTCGGAATATAATTCGCTTAAGAGTATTTTAGAATTTTACAACGTTACTTTAGTTATTTATTTTGGTCATTTTTAATTTTCATATTTAATTGTTCTCTTTGAATATTATTTATGAAAATTGAGTTAAATGACTGGACTGAATATTTGCATCATGTGGGATATATTCTAAGAATGGTGAAATTCATGCAAAAGTGGTTTAAGAATGGTCAATTAGTCCATTTAATGTAAATTGACTGGATGGGTTTGGATGTTGGGTTATAGATACCCATTGGGTTACCCACCTAACCCACCACATTTTAACTCTCTCTCTCCCTTCTAGCTTCATTTTCTCCCGTATCTTCTTCATTCACTCTCTCACAAGTCTCTCAACCTTCAACCTTCCCTCTCAACTCTCCTATAGATTTGGTGTTGTTTTTGAGAATTGTTCGGTTCAAAAGCTTGGTAGAGATCAAAGGTAAGCTTTAATCTCATTATTTTCCTTAAATTTCAGTTTATGTAGAAGATCAGAGGAGGTTTTGTTCTTGAAGATTTTGATGATAATTCATGAATCTTAGTAGTTTTAGAAGTTATATTTGAGTTATAATCGGTTAAAAAAGTTGAAATTCTGGTTTTGAAACAAGAAAGGAAAGGATGAATTTTTGAAAGATTTTTCTGCAAAAATTCGAGTTACTGTAGCAATCAGAAAATTTTACGTATTTTGATTTTGTTTCCTTTCTTATGTTTCCTTGTAATATATTTTACTAGGAAATTTTCCTACACAAATTCTAGTGTGTAACAAGGTAAACTTGGACAAACATTAAGGTGAGTGAATAACCTTACTAAGCTAATTTGATATTACTAGTCAAAGTACAATATAAGTCCCATTTACAATATTATTGGGATAATAAGCAATCAATTTTTCATATGGGAGTATAAGATGATCGGTAGAAATAAGAGTATGTAGAAATTATTTTATTTCATGACAATTGTACTATGTGATAAATTCTCTCTATCTTATTAATGAGTAAAGATCTACGGGATCTAATACATGAGTATGAAAGGGTTAAAGTCCCATACTACTCAGTGCATATCTATGAAACCTATACACGAGTTGAAAGGGTTAGAGTCCCATACTACTCGGTGTATACCTGTGAGATCTTATTCACGAGTTTGAAAGGGTTAGAGTCCCATACTACTCGGTGTATATATAAGAAATCTTATTCATGAGTTTGAAAGGGTTAGAGTCTCATACTACTCGATGTATAAGACAATTAATTATATGAGTAATTGTGGTATTTGTACTTTTGATATTTTATATAGTACAGTTATTTACTTACTGAGTTTTTAAATAAACTCACACTCCATATGATTATTTTTCAGATACAGAAAACAAAGAAAAAGAGTATCCGTTGGAAGATTAGAAGCCCCTTGGGATTATTCTCTATTTCTGTCTGGTGGGATACCAGTACTTATTAATGTGGATACTAGAAACGCTCTGTACTTTCTATAGGTCTCCTAGGCTTGCGATGAGATAGAAATATCAGACTATGTATGTCTATATTTGCTTATCAGATGAATATAATTCTGTAGTGTGGAATGAATGATTAAGGTTGAATGTAAAACCTTACAGAATATATGTAAATGACGTATGTTTGAGAATTTTATTTAATAAGTAGTATCTTTTCACATGTTCAATTTTTGGGATGTGACAATTTTTTTTTTGATAATGTTCAATAAGCCTCAAACTAGATTATATTAAGAAAAAATAGAAGTCTGTATTGGTCAAATGTAACAAGGCTCCCTAAAAACTAAAATAAAAAAATAAAAAAGAGGATAATTGCTCAAAAAAACTTTGAAGCCTATCAAGAGATTTAAAGAAAAAGTATACAATAAATTACCAACTAAAGAAGGTAAATCAAAATATATCATTAGAACTTTTGGAGTCATTTCATCTATCCATCCTTGAATCATATCGACAAGTGTTTGCATGTGTTGACTAATCATGAGTTTCAATTTCTCTAAAAATACAGGCAAATCCGAAATTCTCTTAAAGAATTGACCCTCAAACAACATCAACTCAAAATACGGCAAATTAAACAAAAAACTTACAAAGAGATCAGATCTGAACACAAATCTAAAAACAAAACACTGAAAACAAAATAACTTACAAAAAAACTAGATTTGAAAACAAAAACAAATATACGATTATTTCTACAATAAGAAAATGAAATCTCTTATAAAGAGGAGACTAAATTCCCAAAGGAAGAGAGTTCTTTCCTTATAATTCTCCCTCCTTAGTCCATCTATACCCTTAGATAAATGGGACCCATAAATCCAATGTGAGCTAGAGGGTTCTCTAAAGAGAGAACTACAGTCCCCCACAAAACAATCTATTTGCCAACTTATATTTTACAATTATGCCACTCGATTTAGCCAAAAACTTGAATTTCAATCATTAAATGCGACAAAAGTAGTTTGTAAAGAATATTTTAGTACTACATATAAATTGTAATAGATATGAAGAAAATCGAACTTTAATTGCCTTGAACTGCATTATTATTATTATTATTAATTATGAATAATCTCACTTTAATCTTTAAATTTTAAAATTATTACACAAATCAATCACTTCATTCACTGTCGTGACAGAAAGATCATTAACGGAGAAATCATTCAATGTACCGACTTCAAAATCAAATGATTAAAATTGTCACTGTATTGCCATGAAGATGAAAAAATATTGGATTTAGTCTATTATTAGTGCTCTATACACGTGTATCACAACAAGGCAGGTCAAGCCAGAGGTTTATGTCAATAATGCAATGCAAAGCAATTATTTGTGTGGCAAGTGTCAGACGGATAAGGATCAACAATGCAAGGTTTTGATTGGACCTTCACTTATTCTATAAAATAATTTACTTTTTTTAAATATGAATTTAAATATATTTATAATATACATGATTATTTACGTTCTCTAATTTTAATTAAATAATTTGATTACGACAACACTATAAAAAAGTAAATATTTGAAGATGAATTTGATCACTTCTAAGGTTTACAAATTAATAAAATCTACTATTATATATACTTTTTTGAAGTTTTCTAATCAAAAAGAAAATACAATACACATGTGAAAGGGGAAAAAAATGGAAACTTCCTTTTACTTCTTTGTTATTATGTTGAAAAAGGAATCAAAACCATCAGTATTTAAATCAGACCATATGAGAGAGTGGAAGAATAAAAGCTTAAATAATTTTTCACTACTTCTTTTTATTATTCTAAAATTATAATAAAAAGTACATCAATTTATTATCTTTATATTAAAAACATTTGAAATTTTTTTATAAAATTGACATGCACTTTATAATGCATGTGATGCAACTAGTTGTTTTTTTAATTATAATTAGTATTTAATTCAATATTGGTAGATATTTTTACTTTATTTACATTAGATTAATAGAAGCATTAAAGTTATTCAACAAACAAATTACAGATAGAACGGACACTATGTTTTGGGGTCCGGATTATGACTTTTCAGTTTTTAGCAACGGTTTTTACCGTTGCTCAAAACTTTCAGCAACAGTTTTTCTATTGTTAAACTATTGCTAAAGGTTTTTAGCAACGGTAAAAACCGTTGCTAAAAACTGAACAGACCTCTATTCAAATTTTTTCCAAGTAGAGTATCCGTCCGCTATGTTTTGAATTAAAATTACAGGAAATTTTTTTTTTGTGTTTGGACTAATGTTTTCTAGAATAAAATAAAATGACTAAAAGCATAATTAAATTTAGTATAAAATCAGAGATATGTTAAAATAGTAAAAAATTTTGTCATAAATTAAAATTTGTAGACTCTCAAGGGCTCTTTTAATATAATTTTATAGGAAAAAAATCTATAAATTATTTATCCATATGTGTAGTACATACTGAACAAAATTCAACTTCAAACTAAGTCGTTAAACCCATTTTTAAAACAAGGTTTCTAAGATCGCTTAGTTTTACCTATTTAAAATTGGATACTTATTGTTGTCTAAAAAAATAGTCTAAACAGCCTCAAAAATTATGAAATTTTGTAGATAACATAATAGAGCTCTGTTCGATATCTCATAAAAATTTCAAGGCAATCCAAGATCATTAGATACATTATGACTGTTCGGAATCATTTTTGTTTCTATAGGTTTCCTACTATTTGGCAAATGTTTGAAGACATTAACCAGCCCAAAAAAATTACGAAATTTGATAGATATAGTTCTTTACATATTTTCTATTTTGTCACCAAAATTCACCTCATTTGGAGGTTATTTACAAAACTAACTTGTAGCAAACAATTCAATGCTAGAATTTAGTTTTGTTATAGGCTTTACTACGAACCTTGGCATACATCATTCATAACAAAAATCCTAGATTTTTCAACTGTTACAGAAATACAATTTTCCAACACTTAGACCACAAAATATGACTCCAATTACAATTATGAAAACCACAAAAAAAAAAACCTCATAAGGACTAATTTCTTGCTACCAACTAGATTTTCACTTGGACTAAATTCTAGCCTACTAACTAGACTAATTTGGCTCACGTCCTTCCTCTTGGGTACTTGGAAATTTGTTAGAAAATAACACATCAGTGAGAAATAAATCTCAAGAACTAGCAAGGCATATATAAAACATGAGCATATTATCATAATTTCATTGAAGTAGGCATCATTCACTTAAATAAATTTTTAATTAAATACTATGTAATGAAGTCCATCATTCACTTAAATAAATTTTTAATTAAATACTATGTAATGAAGTCTCTACTAGGACCAATTTGGCATGCTTCTCCATTGTATATACATTGACGTAAGTTTGTCATCCCCAATAATGTCTTATATTTGCCAAGGAGGTAATCTTGTCATTCTTAATATTATCTCATACTAACAAAGGAGATAATTTATAGTAAATGGCCAGTAATTCATGGGAAAGAACTCCTCTAGGCTCTTAACCCATGCTCATTCTAATGGTAAGAACTCAACTTGGCTCAATACTCATCTCATTCTCTTTGCATGTCATACCAAATTTTTACATAGCAAGAAAATAAATAAAGCCAACATTCAGTGGAGAACAATTTAACTAAAAAATTTGGTACTTATACTTTATTAAAAATATGCTATCTACCTTGTTCAAGAGTTTGATTTCTTCTTCCTCACACCCAAAGCAAATAGCAACAAGCAAGAAGTAAGCTCAAAACTTGAATTTTCACAAAGAAAAACCGTCACAAGGAAGCTCAAGAAATTTTTCCTACAACTTTATCTTCTAGACCAAGAGGAGAAAATGAAGGGAACTACTTCATGCAAAGGGTTCTCCTTCTTCCTCCATGAGTTTTGTCCTTCTTCTCTTCTCAAACTTTCTAACTTCTTTTCTCTATTTTGCCCTCTCTCCACTCACAGCAAGTGTGTGCGTGAGTGGCCAAGAGAACAAAATAAGCAATGTAGAAGTCATTACTTCTCTTAGAGTGGTTGGGTGACACATGTAAAGTGGTAAATAGAAGACTTTCTTCTTTATTTGTTTACATACTACTGTAAGGGAGGCAAGAAAGTGAGTTAGTAGAGGGAAAAAAGGAAAGACCATGCCATATGGATCAATGACAGGTGGGATTTAAAATTTGACTTGGTTTTTTTTTTTAACAAAGCCCTCAATTAACTAATTAAATGTCCTTACTTAATATTATTTTATTTATCCTTAATTTAATTCCCTTAATAATATTTTGTGATACTAATAATACTTATTTTATTTTTTTGGGGGGGGGGGGTAATCGTTGCAAAATTCATAGGAAAAAATGAGCAAAAGTAATATTGGGTAATTCTAGATTATTCCTTTATCGTTTCCTAGCTAGTAATCACAATAACAACAACAGCCACAATAATAATAATAATAATAATAATAATAATAATAATAATAATAATAATAATAATAATAATAATAATAATAATAATGGAGAGAGAGTAGAAAGGGAAAGTTGAGGGAGAAAGGGGAGAAAAGAAGACAAAATTTAAGAGATAAAATAACAATTTTATTCGTGTATAATCACATGCCTGTCATGTGTACAACTAATGGGATACATTGTCAGTAACTTGTCCCATGGAAGAGTTCATATAGGCTTTTTCAATCTATTATATTGCTGACAGTAGTCAAAAAGACAAAATTGAAACAAATTAAAAATATGTAAGACAAAATCAGCAAAAAAAATTTAGAAAGGAAATTGAAACTTGAATTGTTATGGACAAAATATAAAATTTTGCCCATCCTTAATTAAAAGATCATTCAATAAAATTTTAGATGCGTTGATATTTCCTGGTTTGTCCTAAATTATTTGGGTTAGAAACTAATTAGAACTCTATTAAAATAAGACAAAAGTATATGTCATATCCCCAATGTTTACCGCAATTTTCACTCATGCCCCTAATTTTTTTTTTGGTCAAATATGTCTCATATGTTCCAAAATTTTGAAAATATACCATTTTTTGTCACTTCGTTAATTTGAGTGATAGAAAATGCTGACTGGACACATGATGTGGCTAAAATATCAACTACATCATGTGTCATGTGTATTAGTGCCTAAAAAATGTCCAAAATACCCCAGCCTCCTAATCTTCAAATCCACCCAAATTAGCTTTCAGAACTGGACAAATTTCATTGACGTTGCTAGATGGCAAGTGCGTATGATCATCTTCAGTGCAATGCTAGACGGTGGTTGATATCATCACCAGCAACGAGGCTGTCGTTGAAGTTGACAGAGGACGAAGGCTACTTTGACAAGGTGCCTTCCTTCTTCTATATCCCTTATCTCTGCCCTAACTACCTTGTAGCCCCATTTCTGCTAGTTCGTGCCCTAACTGGTGGTTGATTGTAGATTGAAACACTTATATTCTAATCGTGAATTGGTTGATTGTTGGTTGATTGTGTTGGAAAATTTCTAATTGTGGTTGGAAAATTTGATTGTTAATTTGTTCATGTTCTTTCTTGTGAAATGTTGCTGGGTATCTATTTATACACATAATGGTTAATAGTAAACTGTGCATTTTCTTGATGTAAGTATGTTTAAGTTATCATGATAAATTTAAGCATCATCACATATTAAGATAAATGAAATTATAATTCACAACAAAATTTCAATTAAAAATTCAATAAAAGATTGATTGTAGATTGTTTTTAAATTATGTTGAGAGTAAGCAGCATTAATTTGGAAATTTGAACACTTTTTTTTGGGGGGCAGAATGGAAAAATATTTAAACTTATATGTATGTGTGTGTGTCTCTGTGTGTGTGTATACAATTATTTTTCCTATCACTAAAATGTGTTTGATTGACTGAATGTAAGTAAGTATGCCAGCGTGGTACCTTATATTTGGATTAATTTAAGAAAATTATAATTTGAATTATTTGCAAGTCTAATAAATTAATTTAGTCCAATGAATATAGTGAAATGTCATCATAGTTCATTATGGTATCTAAAAAATTGGACTTCATTATGCAAACTGCATCACCAATGGAGTCCCAAGCTTCAAGTTATAGTGTCTGTGATTGCAATGAGTATGCTCGACTAGCGATTTCATGCACACAAGAAAATCCAGGTCGAAGGTTTTGAAGGTGCAAAAATTATGCGGTAGGATATGCAATACAATTAAAGAGTGAATATTTTTGTGTTTTGGTTGATGTTAAATATACAAGTTGAGTATTATTGATGTTAAACATGCAGGATGAAGGAGATTGTGATTTTTTTGTTAGGTCAGATTCTCCAATTGAAGATAATTCATTGGCCATGTATCGTCTCAAGAAGAAGATTAATACTCTTGAAGATAAATTGAAGGAAGAGAAGAGAAGGAAGAAATTTATAGTCTTAGTTATGATATTATCTTTGATTTTGAATGTATGGTTTGTAAGTTGATTAAGTTCTGAGGAGAATTAGTGTATTTTATGAAATTTATGGTTTGTAAACTAACTTAGTCCTTAGTCTTATAGCTATGACTTTTTCTTTGATCATGTAATCTAAATTATGTATTATGAACTATGTCCTATGAATGATATGTCTTTTCTAAGTTGATCAGTCATATTTGACTTAATAAGATTAATAAAAAGAAAAGGAATATAAATTAATTAAATCTTTTTAATTTCCTTCTTTTCAGTTATAAATTGTTTTCTTCAATTTTGACAAATTAGAAAATGCAATTGGTAAATTAATCAAAGCTTTTTTGTTTACTTCCCTTTGTTCATAATCTAGTATCCAAAATACAAAATAGTGCCCAACAACATAAATACAAAAAGATGCCAATTCTATAAGTGCTAAAAAAAGGTTCTCTAATCTAAACATCATGGTGCACTATACTGTGATGGTTGGCTTAAGTTCCCTCTTACTTGGGTCTTGTATCTTGTTCTAGTGCTCGGTGAACCACCATGTTGAGCTTATGAATCTCGCAAAAATCGCATTTAGAGGTCTTACAATTGAAAAATTAAATTGAAAGACGCAATTGAGAAAGTATAGAGCGAAGCCATAAAACAACATAGCCAGTTGTATACCTGTTGGTGAGTATGAGATGGAGTGGATGATTGTGAAGTTGTTGGTGCTGTAGCTAGAAGAGGAGCAACTGATGTCGATGGTAAGCTATGCCTTCGGATACACTTGGTCGAGCTCTATGCTGCAGTGGAGAAGTTTATTACAATGTTTACAAGATTGAGTATGCTAAAACAACATAACTAATTAAATTAGACTTATACCTGTTGGTGAGTATGGGATTGAGTGGATGGCTAAGAAATCATTGGTGGAGTAACTGGAGGACGAGTAATCGAGGTCGATGACTATGAGCTATGGCTCCGAAGTACCCTTGGTTGCGCTCGTTGCTACAGTGAAAAATTGTCCAACCACAATTAATCAGATAAGTGAAGCATTTAAGAGGAACTAAGCTAGAGTTCAGGAGGTAAGTGCTTAATTACCATAGATACAGGCTGAGGTGGTGGTGCCCTGGTGCTGGGAAGTCTTATTGCCATCTTTTGTCTTCATGGGTGCTACAAGTTGGAAAGATTAAATGTTTAGTATTAATGTGGGGTATGAATTGTACCAAATAGTTAATTAGAATGTTTATAGAAGTCAATACAATTATCTGATGTTGTGATAGTTGCATAGAAGATGTCGATGTCTGTTGTCCTGGCAATTTACAGGCCCTCTTATTGTAATCGAAGCTGCCACAATTACCACATCGTTGTGCATACCCCCTATGAGACAACTACTGTGTGTTTTTTGTTGTAAAACTTGGATACCAACACGAAAACAATCTGAGTCGCGTCTTTATAATAGACACTGTCCTTAAGGAATTTATTCCGCGACCACAACTAAAAATCTGCGTCTACAGAACTCCCTCCAGGATTAAACAGATTCTTCTGAGAAAAGTTCTCAGGCCACAGAACAGCAGAAATTTTGAAGAGCGTAACCCAAAGAGTTTGAGAGAGGGAAGAGAGAAGAGCACAACAGTTTGTTGTGTGAGTGTGTAAAATGAGGAGAATAAGTCCTCCTTTTATAGCTGCTGAACATTAATGAGGCAGAAAAGAATTTTAATACAATTAAAATTCGGTTTCAAATATTAATGGATAGTTACAAAAATTAATGGGGATTTTCAGAAAATTAATGGGCAGTTTCAAAATAATTAATTATATTTAAAACAAATAAAACAAAACTGTCAGCCCTTAATTTTCTGACATTAATCCAAATTAATTTCATAATAATAAAATTTGCCTCTGTTCAGGTAAGCTATTAAAAAGATATTTTGAAATACAAAGCCTTTAAAAGGCTATTTTTCCAACAATCCCCCACATATTTCAAAAGATATTTTTGAAAAAAAACTTTTGGGTTACATATATGGGTGTAGACGCATTAATCCATTGTCTCTTTTTAGACTATGAACCAAACCTAGACCGATAAGATTTATCTTACAGAGTAGTCAGTGAAGCATATAGCTTCTATGAACCAACATACTCTTAGTCGTAAGATAGTGACCTTAAGAGTCTCATCTCACCCCCCACATTTCTGCTGTTAACACCGTTGTGCACGTTATTTCGGCCGTGCGCGTGCCTGGAATTCATGAGTGCTCTAGAGACTTTGCCACGATCTCATGGGAGCGGCCCCACTCCACACTCATATAGGTGACTTCATCAAGTGTATCTGCAATGAATACACCACCCTTAATGTAGGGCTATATAGATCATAAAGAGCTTATGCTCAACCCACAAGTCAATGCATTCTAGCACTTTCACACTTAACACCATAGGAAATGGACTGAGAATATAGTACTAGCAGAATTAACAGACGACTTGTTATTACCTATATGAACCTTCTTCATGGGATCTCCAATCACAAAGGTTGGGTTCCTGCCGCTGTTAATTTCATATTGGGTTAAGTCCAATTCCCCTCGATGTGTGAAGGACTAATTTTCTTCTTACATGCATGTTTAGTCAGTGAATTGGCCAAATTCACTTTTGACTTTACAGAACCGATCAGTATACTTCAAATTTCATATTTTAGCAATTGCTTGATAACTTTGTATCTCAACACAAGTGTCTACTCTTACCATTAAAAGTTTGTTCTTTACAATGGCTATTGCCAGTTTGCAATCACAAAACATAGACACTGACATCATTGGGCTCTTACCCAATTAAAAATTTTGCTAAGTAGTTTTTCTGCTACTTAGTCTAATTTTCAGCCAACTCCAGAGCACTAAACTCTAATTTTATAGTGAACCTATAAATTTGTATAGCTGCTCTCTCCAAAATAACGTCTCACCACCCAGGGTGAGCTTTTAACCACTAGTGGACTTTTTCTCATCTGAATCAAAGACTCAGTTAACATCATTGTATTTTTCTAATACAATGGAAAATCCACTCTATATGATATCGTAAATTACGATACCTCTCAACTCTTTTATTGGAATTGTGTACATATAAACACTCATCTGACACATAACACATGATATGTCAGGTTAGGTAAAGTTTATTAAATACAACAAAGACTCTTCTCTGTTTTCATTAACTGAGTGTTAAAATCATAAGGAGTTTTTCACTAGTTTGTCATCTTGATGATCAAACTTTTAAGACAATTTTGAACATAAAGTTCTTGTGATAGTAAAATGCCATCACCTTTCCTTATGGTTTTAATCCCAAAATCACATTTACTTCACCCATGTCTTTCGTGTCAACACTAGATGTAAAGGAATATTTGACGTTATGTAACTTCTACGTCACACATATACAGACAAATAATCATCCTTACCATCTATCACTTCCACATATATACATATCCATCTTTAATTAAAAGAGATATTTTCACTAATCACAAAGAGAAAATTAACAACATAATAACTAAGGTTTTATAGTTAATTTATTTTTCTCATAGTTGTGTAACATAAACTTTGCAAAATACCCCCACATTTTTAAATTTATCAGAGTATGATTACACAACTCATATGAAACATCATACAAAACCTTATAATTATTATAGATAGGCATCAAACGCATAACATATATGCGCATCTAAATTCATCCATCATATAATATTATTTTTCAAGAAAATAATTTCACAGAATTATTTTGGAACTTTTCAATCTCATTTGTGACCAATAACTCAACAACATTGTACCTCTATGTACAATTGAAGAGTTTTCATGGATTGGCATTAGAAAATGCTAATTCCAATTTATATATATATGGCATATCATCATCTCAATGAGATGGTTTCCTCAACTTGGAAATTGACAACATATCATCATCTCAATGGGATGGTTTTCTTAATTTCTAAATTGGCCCAAAATTTATATGCTAATAGCTTCAAATTTGGTCATAAATCCACAAAAAAATATGTTCCAAAATAAAACTCTCAAAAGCTTAAGATGAAACTATTTTGAATTCTTAAATTAAAACCCACACACATATGTTAATTTCAAGAATTCCACATAAATAATATTCTCAAAATAGAGAAATTTTAAAATAGTTCACATGTAAGCTTTAAGAAAGCCTTTTCATCCTATCAATAATTAGTCAATAGAAATTTATGGGACACAAATATAATAAACCCATAATTTCCATTAAACCACAGTATCATTATAACAACACTCATCCCCCACTTGTTGTTATAAAAATATTATCCAAAAATATTTTTCTCTTGTCCCCACTATTAATATAAATTCTCAAAAAAAGAAAGATTAAAATAGTGTAACATATCTCATGATGTAGCGAGAAGAAATCACCATTGCACAAATTTGCTTCATGAGCAAAATTGATCACTTCATGATCACTCAGAACTCAAAAATTATAAGTTATGTTCATAAAATGATAGTAAATAATAATTTCATTCAATGTATATGATATTTAATAGTGGATCAAATCAATATGTATTTGTTCCACATAACACAAATGCTATATATATATATATGCACAATCTACTTTAAAAGAATTTTTCCAAACCAAGTTAAAAGAACTTGTAAAATATTGTAGATACAAAAGACAATATATAACCAAAACTAAAGTCTTGTATCAACACAACTCATCATATGTATCTCATATAATGAAAAATTCTTTTAAATAAAGTGTCAAAAATATCATATACTTAAATTCCAAAAACATCATACAAAAGTGTATATAAAATATATATATATATATATACATCAATTGTTCCCAACGTCTATATACACCATCTTCCCTTATAAAAGGCCATAATTATACATATATCATTAACTCCCACGGCTATATATATATATATATAAAAATGCACCCACAGTTATGAATAATCAATCCAAAGTGGTTATATATATATCATATACGTAAAAGCTATTAAAAGCCAATGGTAAAAGGACTTAATGGACCACCATGAAAGAAAAGAAAAAACAAAGTCCATTAAGTAAGGTAAATAACATTGATACACCTCTAAATGATTGAAAACCGTAAAGGCCAATGTATGAAACAGAATTTGCTATATATAAAGGCATTAATCACAATCATAGACATTAATATAATGTCTTTCAATTCTAATTTAATATAATGGCATAAAAGCATGCACGAAATTGCAACGTAATTTTTATAAAACAAATTTTTATTTAATATTTTAAGATAATATTTTTCAACACAAGCTTCATCATACCTTTAGCGAGTATATACATCAAAGTAAATAATAAGATATTACCTCCTTGAATTTGAGTTGTACACTCTCTCGGAGTTACGATTGTGGCAGAGTTGGTATGGTAAATTCCTTAAGATTGTTGTAAAACTTGGATACCAACACGAAAACAATCTGAGTCGCGTCTTTATAATAGACACTGTCCTTAAGGAATTTATTCTGCGACCACAGCTAAAAATCTGCGTCTACAGAACTCCCTCCAGGATTAAACAGATTCTTCTGAGAAAAGTTCTCAGGCCACAGAACAGCAGAAATTTTGAAGAGCGTAACCCAAAGAGTTTGAGAGAGGGAAGAGAGAAGAGCACAACAGTTTGTTGTGTGAGTGTGTAAAATGAGGGGAATAAGTCCTCCTTTTATAGCTGCTGAACATTAATGAGGCAGATAAGAATTTTAATACAATTAAAATTCAGTTCAAATATTAATGGACAGTTACGAAAATTAATGGGCAGTTTCAAAATAATTAATTATATTTAAAACAAATAAAACAAAACTGTCAGCCCTTAATTTTCTGACATTAATCCAAATTAATTTCATAATAATAAAATTTGCCTCTGTTCAGGTAAGCTATTAAAAAGATATTTTGAAATACAAAGCCTTTAAAAGGCTATTTTTCCAACAATTTTAAGCTCTTCATCAACATACTTTCTTTTTTTTTTCTTCTTTGGACACCCCGATAAGTTCCCTATATGGAGGAGGCATGACATCATCATATGAGGTAGATAGTCACATATTGGTGCCATTCATCGAGTGCACCATGTATTGAAAGCATGTCTGGTACTGCTCCTTCCTGAAAAATAGTGAAATGAAGTCTTCAGGTCTTTCTCCCATGTGGTTGATGTAGCTGATCGCATGAGGCCAAAGAATGTCCGTAAGGATCCAGTGTCTGCACAAACAGTTCTTGATCTCAAGGTCAACCAAAAACTTCTTCTCCAGACACATCACCTCATACTTCTTCTCCTCGACCCATGTTGGAAACCACTTGCCATTTTCCCTGTAATTTAGATCAAGCAATCCCTTACTTTTTGGGAGCACCGCTCCATCAAGAACCTTTTGAATGTCCTTCCTATTTTTAGCCTACATCTCCATCACCCACAGTCTGATTTCCTCTATCATAGACACCATAGGCCTTTCCCTTACATCGATAATTACAGGTTGAACGTCTCACACATGTTGTTAAGTAGCACATCACACTTCGTATCTACCCTAAAAAATGCCTTGCTCTAATGGCTTGGAGAAATCTATTTCAAATGTAGATATGCTTTCTCATCATGTCTTCGGATTTCAAGCATCACTTTCTCCCATGCCTGTGGGTAGGTGGACCTTGCAGCTTTCCATACTAGCTTCTTCAAATGGGCTCTTAGGATTTTTTTTTTAAATTGCAATAGAGGTGACATACACAAAATTGGCGATCAACTCCTAGTATCACTGCATCAAGGGCAATATCCAATCCCTGTACACAACCAAGCAAAATTAGATGACCAACGATTAAAAATCAATGTACACAACCAAACAATAACAATCATGTATCAATATTGACTACTATACTGTTACTTAGTTTGTATATATTCTAGGAACTAACTTTAATTGATATTTCTTTCTCTATTTGCTTAGTTTGCATATATTTCTCTTTCTTGGTAGGTCCTTTCATTAAACAATCTCTAATAAATTGCATTGCACCCACTATCTCGGTAATCACATGTTTATTTAGATGAAACACTACTACCTAAAGGACATACAGTTCTGCTTAAATAAACGAGACCATAAGAAGAAGCTCTTCATCAATTAATTGGTCTACAACTACAACTGAATATTTTAACTATTTTGAACCTCCACACTTGTTACCAACAATTTTACCAACTTTTCCAAGTATAAAAAAATGGGCAAAAATCAAGGATTAGGGCACGTATCGATAGGAGAATGGAAATTGTTTTGTAATTTTGAACGATTGGGGAATGAGTTGCTTACCTTCTCGACGTCGAAGTCCTCTGTCACTGTCCACGACATCCTCGCAGCCGGCGTCGAGGTCGGCCGTCAAGCACTATCAAGTAGAGGTCAAATGACATTGTTTGGGATAGGGAAGTGGGGTTCACGCAGTAGAATAGGAGAAATGGATAAGAAGGTCAACCTATGTGCCTTTGTGTAGAAGATTCGGAGGTTAGGGTATTTTGGACATTTCTCAGGCACTAATAGATGTGGCACATGACGTGGCTGATGATTTCAACCACTTCATGTGCCTAGTCAGCATTTTCTATCACTCAAATTAACGGAGTGACAAAAAAGGGTATATTTGCAAAAATTTAAAACATATAAAACATATTTGACAAAAAAAGTTATGGGCATAAGTGAAAATCAAGGTAAACATTGAGAACAAGATATATACTTTTACCTTAAAATAAATATATCAATTACATTGATAAATTTATAAATACATTAAATGCACGATAAGATTAAAAGTCATAATTATGTTGACCTATTATACTGTATAGTCATGCAATAAAATTGTATAGTCATGCCATAAATTATGTTGACTTAGTTTATAGTGTATAGTCATGCCATAAATTAAATACATGATAAGATTTAAGTAAATTATTTAATTATGTGTTTGTTATTGTCACACTCCAAAATTCGAATACTTGACTGGCACGATAGATTAGCTTTACATCACCACCGTAAGCCTAGTTCTGTACCTTTTTAATACACATTTAAATATATATGTTATCTCAGATTATGGAGTACAATTTCCCTTTTTTTTTGGTATAGAAAGAGACAACATATATTTCAAATATATTTATTTATTCATTAATAAGTAGCATTATCAAGCAAACATTATTTGTCCAAGACTTACCTACTTAAATTACAGAGCTACTACTTTACATAATAACGAAAATTTACCCCGATTAATGGGGTTGAGCACTCGAACGAATAGCGAGATGTGCCTCTACTTCTTCTTGATAATCTGTGAGGGGAGAAAAGACATGAGTATATTTTAACTCAGTGAGGAAATATACGATTCTATCACATTAACATAAGAAATAATTCATATGAAATCACAAAACACATCACATAGTTCCAAATTAAGTTCACAGACATTTTTCGGGTCTCGTCCACATAAGGTGATCGTTGCCTCGCGGCCCCACCGCATCCTCCCTTATTGCTCCATTTACAAATGCTTCCCTTATTTCACCCCATTTTCAATACTTTTTGTAGTGAAATAAATTTTTTTTAACATGATTTGCCACTCTTATTATCTACTACTCCTCCCTTTTTACTCCTACACGGAGACCCATTCTCGTAACATCTTCCATCAATCACCAACATGATTCAGATAGTAATAAATCAACCTTACACATGAACACTACACATGTATATGACATCGTTCATATATATGGGAATATATATGGTACTATTCATATATATTATACTATTCATATGTTTGGTACTATTCATATATGCAGTACTGTTTACATATATCATACAATTATACATATAAGTACTATTCATACATATGAGTATTATTTATATATAAAAATACTATTCATATATATGACACTGTATATATATATATGATACTATTTATATGTATGGTATTATTCATATATAAGGTACTATTTATATGTATGATACTATTCATATAAACGATAATCAGAAATAATTTTTAAATAACTGAGGATAATTCTTTTCTGATGTGGAAGATCGGCTAAGACCTCAACAACAGAGCATACTAATAATTTATCTGTAATACCCATGAAAAATAAAATATAAATATTTGTTTACAAACTACTGTTACTATTTTAGTATATGGTACTATTTACCGGTATAATACTATTTACGTATATGGTACTGTTCATTTATACAATCGAAATGTCAAGTACTAGATGTTGTTTGGTTATAAGAGAAAACTAGAAAGAAGTTTGTAGGAGAAAATGACGTTTTATGTGTAAAAATACCCTCAGGGACTAAATTGAAAGGATTGAATTGAAAAGAAACTTAAAGGTTTAAGGTGAAAGGATAGTTTTCCCTTAAGTTTTCAATAGTAATAAAAGAAAAATATTTCAGCCGTCTGCCGCGTTTTACACAGTAAATTGTATTATTAGAAATGTCATTTTCATGAATAGTAAGTTGAATATTTTATTAGTGTATAGTATCAAATAGTACCTTTGACTTTTGATATAAATAAACCCTTTTATTTCACTTATAAACTCACACCTTCAACTTCTCTTCTTCTCTCCTTAAGTTTCTCTTACTCCAATGCTAGGCATTTGAGATTTTGAGCATTTCCTTTTCAGCTTAGGTAAGGATACTATGCCCTTTCTATGTCTTTCAAATTTTAGAAGTTATTTTCTCAAGTATGCTCTATGGTTGCGGCTTTGGCTGATCTTCCACATCAGAAAAACTGTTCTTAGCTGTTTATATGTTATTTTAATTCTCTGATTATCAAAATAGGATGTAAACTGTGAAAAATACATGTCTAGGAAAGTTATGGCTAAGGAAAGACCTGATTTTTAAGTGTGTCCATTGTGACCCTTCACTCTTTCCTGGGAACTTACCTGGTGTACTCTTTTACAGATTGTATTCTCTATTTTTGGTATAAACAATAACTGTACATATGAATAGTACCGTATGTATGAACAGTATCTGTATGAAAACAATCCTAACTTATTTTCTCTAATCTTTCATGAAAATCTCTGTAGCGGAATACTGAAATTCATCTGTGTACTCTTGTCTGTAACGACTTAGAGAAGCGATATTTGTACGGAATCCAGGTGAGTGAAACGACCCCGTTTTAATAGAGTTTTAGCGTTACTGGTGATAAAAAGTATGTTGTAGGACACTCCCAAGATTCATAGGGGGAAATTGGATTCAAAATGACGAATCTAATGAGATAATTAATCCAGAAGTATGGATAAGACGAAACAAGTATTTCACGATGATGTGAAGTTTGAATCTTTTCAAAAATAGATTAATTGTTATCTTGATTTGTGGTTTATAAATCTATAATATAGTTATATACTATACCTGTTATATGGATGAATATTATATTGTGCTTCTGATTATGATATGAAATACTGTACTATTGATTGTGATTGAGCGGGACAGTACCCCCTCTCACGGCAAGGCGAAAAACCTGGTTGAAAGGGTGTCTTGACCAATGAGTGTGAAAACAACGATTCCCTCAGTAGGGATGTAGCCCAGATTGGTGATAAATCCGTGAGGCGCCCTAGCTAAGAGGATGAGGTTGTGCGTTATGGCAGAAATATACAGAATTGGTGAGCTGGCCTGTGTGCGCTCTCCGGGATATATTGCCATTGATGAGTACTAGTAACGTTTGTTGAATTGGATGAATTTTAGAATTGGTGAGCTGGCCTGTGTGCGCTCTCCGAGATATATTGCCATTGATGAGTACTAGTAACATTTGTTAAATTGGATGAATTTTAGAATTGGTGAGCTGGCCTGTGTGCGCTCTCCGGGATATATTGTCATTGATGAGTACTAGTAACGTTTGTTGAATTGGATGAATTTTTATCTTCTTATATGTAATTTCTAACTATGTCTATTGGTTGAGTATGAGCCTTCGGATATGCTTGCATGACTGGTAATGTATTTGAATTTTATTAACGCGAGCCCGATTTGCTCACTGAGTTTAAAAGCTCACATTGTTTGTACAACCTTTTTGTTCAGATCAGGTTGCCAGCGAAGAATATCTGCTAGAGAAGTAGATCACTTTGGACCTTCCCGTTGTCGGGTAGACCCCTCTATTGTTATAGATTATGTTGCTTTGTAATCGTCTAGGACATCTAGGTCAGGGGTTTGGCATTTGGCTTGTATGTCAGCATAATAATGTATTTTATATTGAGAATCTATTATTATGTGCAAATCATCTCTATGAATTTCAAATAAGAAAATTTGATATATTTTCTTCAGGAATGGTTATTTTGATAATATAGAGATAATGACTAATAATTTAACTCATGGGTAGAATTTATCGGAAGGCTTACAGTGATGGGATATTCATCATTGTGCTGGTCATGTGCCCAGAAAACGGGTCGTGACAAAGTTGGTATCAAAGCAATGGTTGTTATGTCTCCTAGTGATTACAGAGCAAGGTAACCTTAGTGGGACCTCCTCTATCGTTGTGAACCCGGGCACAACTATAGAGAGACGGCTCTACTGAAGGTCCTGTAGGATGTTTCCATTTCCTTTCCCTCCGAGACTTATCTCTTCTTAGGAATTATGTTCTCAATTTTAGTTTTAGACAGATGTGACTACACTTTTGAACTTAGTAAAGGAAAGGTTATTACTTGTTTGATTCCATTGCTGTCGGATCAAATTTTTATATGGTGGATTTTATAAAGCTGAATTCATGATTGAATTTGTGAAGCTATATTATTTTAGGGTACCAGCCAATAAAAGAAACCACTTGCATTAAAAACAAAAAAAACTAAAGGATTACATTGAAAAAAAAAGGAGAAGTTTACTCATGCATGAGTAATCTAAAAGCGAGGTGGTCTTGGATTAGGAGGATTGTATTGTATCATCACCCCTCAACCATTCCTTGGAGCAAGAGACATAGCAATGTCGCGGAGGGTAGTATAAATTCCATTCATACAATCAACACTTCTTTGCTGTTGATTGCAGAAGCACTGGGTGGACCAATAGAAGAACCTATCTATTCTCGAAGTCATTGCCGCGTTATTGCGTTTGGTTAACTTCTCCAGATCCTCTATCATCTTCTTGAGGTTTATATATATATATTTAAATATATATTATGTGAAAATCCAAAATAAAAACACCGATTAGAATATAAGATAAGGTTAATATGAGACTACCCGATCATAGAGTGATATCGTGATCTGGGATTATAGGATAAGACAAGTTTAGAGGGAGAAAATCTCAGACTGAAGAGCGTAGTTAGTCAAAATTTTGAGAAAGGTCAAGATTTACCAAAATTTTTTTTTTTGAGGAAATCTTTGACTTATGTTAAATTATATTTACTATTTACTTGCATGTCCGACATTAATTGCTGGCATTGCGACGTATGCGATCTGTAAACCTCCTAGCGAGTGGCGTATAGGTTGTGGTGGCTTTAGCTCCAGGGGCTTCGGGTTGTCTATAAATCTTGTACGCCCGTTACCCCACTCATCACACCAAACGAACTTCTTTCATTACATACCTATTCCTCAATCTTTATTCCTTTCTCGTTTCAACTTCTTTCTGAAATCCCTAGAGCAATGGCCGATAATAAGCCTTTCAACTTGAATTTTGAGACTGGCAACGTAGAACTTGATTTAAATCTAAGTCTCGGAGACAACAAAGGGAAGAGACTTGTAGATACGTCACCAGAAATTAAGAAGAGAAAGAGGGATGTAATAGAGTTGGAGGAGGACAGCACTGCAACATCCTCAGAAAATAAGCTTACACGCCTCGAGCGTAAGATAGAAAACCTGGAGCGTAAGATAGAGAGCCTGGAATACAAGACAGAGGACCAGAAGCGACTAATAAATCGTCTCTTTGAAAACCAAGAGAAACTGATAAACCGTCGTTTCGGGGAACTAGCTAATCGAGTTGATAGACATTCAATGTTTGCAACTCAAAATTTTCGTGACCAACAAGCAAGGTGTATTGACTGTATGAATGGAGTAACTTCTGCTCTTCACCAAATTTTCCAGGCGCTTCCTCCAGAAACCCTTTCTAGGCTGCAACGATTAGCTTCCTCCTTAAGGTCTGAAGCACCTTCCTCTTCTAGACCTGGAGCACCTTTTACATTTCAAAAGCCTCCTCGTCCTTAATTTATTCTTTCTTTTGTTGGTACCTAAAGCTATATTTGGTCTAAGCTTCACGTATCTATGTACTAGAAATAAAATTTAAGTTAGTATTTAGATCTTCTTTGTTGAAGTAATTTCTTAAAGAACTTGAGTAATGAGAAGATGTTGGACTTGTTATATTTCATACTTGATTATGGAAATTCTAAGGCAGAGTATGATAATATCATTTTGACTGAACATAGTTACTAAAATGATATTTCATTACATTTCTGAGCTATGGAGGAATGCTAAATAAGTATTTTATGAACCTATATATAGAGAACTATGGGTTTGCCCTAATCATTGAAGGGATACGACTCTATATGAGTCATTGAGATGAGAGAAATTTCCATATATATTTATTTTACGATTATACGTGAGGAGTATGTTATTTACTTATCACATTTTCTAGGATTGTTCTTCCTAGAGATTTATGTAATAATTTCATGTGATTTTCCTTTTATATGACGCATTCAGCTGAGAGTATCGCCTTAAGGTAGAAGGATCACCTTCGGGCAAGAGTATTGCCTATGGCCAAAATGATGTCTTCAGGTAAGGTGCTTGTATTCGTAAAAGTTGTAACCTATGTGTATGGTAACATGTGTTCTGATATTCAGTATGAACTGGAAAGACCACGTGCCACTTTTGAAGACGACATCTATTTGAGGTTTTATATGGATATCTGATTAAATGATTTAAGTTTGGTATAAACAGTAACCATACATATGAATAGTACCGTATGTATGAACAGTATCTGTATGAAAACAATCCTAACTTATTTTCTCTAATCTTTCATGAAAATCTCTGTAGCGGAATACTGAAATTCATCTGTGTACTCTTGTCTGTAACGACTTAGAGAAGCGATATTTGTACGGAATCCAGGTGAGTGAAACGACCCCGTTTTAATAGAGTTTTAGCGTTACTGGTGATAAAAAGTATGTTGTAGGACACTCCCAAGATTCATAGGGGGAAATTGGATTCAAAATGACGAATCTAATGAGATAATTAATCCAGAAGTATGGATAAGACAAAACAAGTATTTCACGATGATGTGAAGTTTGAATCTTTTCAAAAATAGATTAATTGTTATCTTGATTTGTTGTTTATAAATCTATAATATAGTTATATACTATACCTATTATATGGATGAATATTATATTGTGCTTCTGATTATGATATGAAATACTGTACTATTGATTGTGATTGAGCGGGACAGTACCCCCTCTCACGGCAAGGCGGAAAACCCGGTTGAAAGGGTGTCTTGACCAATGAGTGTGGAGACAACGATTCCCTCAGTAGGGATATAGCCCGGATTGGTGATAAATCCGTGAGGTGCCCTAGCTAAGAGGATGAGGTTGTGCGTCATGGCGGAAATATACAGAATTGGTGAGCTGGCGTGTGTGCGCTCTCCGGGATATATTGCCATTGATGAGTACTAGTAACGTTTGTTGAATTGGATGAATTTTAGAATTGGTGAGCTGGCATGTGTGCGCTCTCCGGGATATATTGTCATTGATGAGTACTAGTAACGTTTGTTGAATTGGATGAATTTTTATCTTCTTGTATGTAATTTCTAACTATGTTTATTGGTTGAGTATGAGCCTTCGGATATGCTTGCATGACTGGTAATGTATTTGAATTTTATTATCGCGAGGCCGATTTGCTCACTGAGTTTAAAAGCTCACATTGTTTGTACAACATTTTTGTTCAGATCAGGTTGCCAGTGAAGAATATCTGCTAGAGGAGTAGATCATTTTGGACCTTCCCGTTGTCGGGTAGACCCCTTTATTGTTATAGATTATGTTATTCTGTAATCGTCTAAGACATCTAGGTCAGGGGTTTGGCATTTGGCTTGTATGTCAGCATAATAATGTATTTTATATTGAAAATCTATTATTATGTGCAAATCATCTTTATGAATTTCAAATAAGAAAATTTGATATATTTTCTTCAAGAATGGTTATTTTGATAATATAGAGATAATGACTAATAATTTAACTCATGGGTAGAATTTATCGGAAGGCTTACAATGATGGGATATTTATCATTGTGCCGGTCATGTGCCCAGAAAACGGGTCGTGACATTATCATACAGTTACTTGTAAAAAAAAAAGTATAGTATCCTCAGTATTTTAATAATCAATAATAATTCTTAAGCAATCGAGGTTAATTCTTCTCTCATATGGTAGATCAGCCTAACTGCGACCATAAAGTAAATGAGAATTAACCTCTAAATTATTGCAAGAATTTAAAAGAATACAGTAGGATATTCTCTCACCTTGAATCGAAGCTATAGAGGAGGGCTTTTATGATAACCTAGAATCTTAGCATTAGAGTCAGAGAAATTAAAGGAGAGGAGAGAAGAAAAGCTGAATGTGTGAGTGAATAAGTGAAATAGAGGGGCCTATTTATAGGGAATTTTAGGTTACTATTTAGGATACTATACATCAATAAAATATTCAATTTACTATATGCTAATAATTCAATTTAGTAATATGCACTAATAAAATATTTAATTTCCTATACGCAAATAATTTATTTTGCACTATACATATTACTGTTCATTCACGGACAGTAAATAGCGACTAATCTTACTATTTGGAAACTAAAGAAAAAAATTATCCTTTCTCCTAAAGTTTTAAATTTTATTTCAATTTAGTCATTTCATTTTAATCCCTAAAGAGATTTTCTCACATACAACGCCATTTTACTCTAGCCACCCAAGATTTAAGTTATCCAAATAGTATTTATTACATTTTATTTTATTAAATACTCATTTACCATATATATATATATATATATATATATATATTTACACATACAAATTTTTAGGGATATTAGAGCTATAAAAAAATTTCATTCATAATATAGTCTAATCCTTATTAAAAAAAATCTTCATTTGTTATTTTGTTTTTTATTCAAGAGTTATTAAAAAAATTATTTAAAAAAATTGTGATGGTACAAGGCGCGCGCACACACACACATATATATATATATATATATATATATATATATATATATATATATATATATGTTTTAAAAGTCCGCTTCAATTATACAGAATACTGCCTAGTGCATGTAAATTCAATGCATGATAAGATTTGAGTGAATTATTTAATTATGTGTCTGTTATCAAAAGTTTCAATCAACACATTTTTGAAGTAAGCAAATTATTTAATTTAAAATTATAAAAATAAAACAATTAGGTATAGTTTATTAATTATGTAGTCTTCTGCCTACAATGCATCCAAAAGGAACAGCACATGATATGTGCGGCTTTGGTTTGTGTACCATCAATTTCTTAAAAGAGATTTACATGATACACTACTTTTTCTTTAGATATTTATACAATTTATATCTCTCTCCTCCCACATGTGGTGAACTAACTACAGTAGATCCAATCCTATTGGCGCTATAAATTGTGTGTGTAAAAAAAGGAGTAGCAATATTTAACCAAGAAGCTAATTTGTAGTATGTTTATCTTTTTATATATTGTTAGATTTCAGATTCAATTTCCTTATTTTAGTATCTTTATTTTTTTAATAAAAAAGATAAATCATCATTTAAAATATATGTATTGGATATGAGTAGCTGTTCTAACTTTCACACAAAGTAATAAACTAATGTTTGAATTTTGCTAGAAAAAAATGCCCAAACATATAATTAATGTCTTATAGTGTTTTGAACAAGATTACGTTTAATAAAAAAAGAGAACAGATATTCTACTTGTCTTTATAAAATAAGTACTATATTTGTCTTCTCATAATAGATCCAACGACCACCATGAGGCTGGTAGTTTTGGAAAAAAAATAGTAAGCCTCACATGTGTCATATGGTGGCTGTTAGATCATATATCTAATGATTGTAAGAGGACAAGCATGATGTTTATCTTTGACAAACAAGTATAAGATTACTCAAAAAAAAATCTGATTAAAAAATAAAAGAGAAGGAGATCCCCTAGGAATTGGGAACACTGTTGGATCAATTTGATCCAATAATTGTCATTTATTTTGTATTCTTTTTTTTTACAAAACTTTATTTAAAAATTTTTAAGTATTAATTGATCTAATAATGATTGTAAACACAAAAATATACATAAAATAATAATTTTAATTTTTTTAAAAATAAAAAATAAATAGATAAATAAAAAAATATTTCCAACCCCTCATGCGAAGAGTACTCTCTTTTTGAATTAAGATCCTCTCCAATACTCAAAAGTATTGAAAAATCTCATATTCTTATTTAGTCCATTAAATTGAATCACAAACGGTCCAGATCGCACAAAAAGATTAACAAGGACCTATATGAAGTTAAATATAATATTAAATTAAATAAAAAAATAAAAAAAATCTTAAATAAAAATTTCATCTAAATTTTTATTAACCTTAATTTAATAAACTAAATGAAAGTATGAAACTATTCAATATTTTTAAATATTATAAAGGTCTCAATCCCCTGTTTCCACAAAAAAGGATAGCACCTCGGGACCACCCATTCAGCATCGGCCTCTATAAATTAAAGGACAATACAATCCAACAACACTTCACTAAAACTACAAGCCTACGATCTGACCATACTCTTACATTACACACGGCTATCTCTTCATGAGCTTTATATCATACCTTTGTCGCCTTTTTCGCTAAGTTCACTGTAGAATCGGTTGTTATCAGCTTTATATCTGTGTACCTAGCAATCTCTGAGTCCTTTTCTTCTCATAATGGCGGCCTCTCTATCATTCACAGTGCGGCGGCGTCCGGCGGAGCTGGTGGCTCCGGCTCGGCCGACGCCGCGCGAGGTGAAGCTACTGTCGGACATCGACGACCAGGAGGGTCTCCGGTTTCAAATCCCGGTGATACAGTTCTATCGCCGTGATGCAGCCATGGGAGGGAGGGACCCTGTGGAGGTGATCAGAAAGGCGTTAGGTGAGACCTTGGTGTTTTACTACCCTTTTGCCGGTCGGCTCAGGGAGGGGCCCAACCGGAAGCTCATGGTAGATTGCACTGGAGACGGCGTCGTTTTCATCGAGGCTGATGCCGACGTGGCACTCGTTGAATTCGGTGACGCCCTTCAGCCTCCGTTTCCATGCTTGGAAGAGCTTCTTTGGGACGTTCCTGGCACTACATCAGTTCTTAATACCCCCCTCCTACTCATACAGGTATGATATAGATGTAATTCATTACTCACCTGAAATTATAATTTTGATCCCATAGTTTATTCACCAAAATTATAAATTGGTTCATATATTTTGTTTTCATGTAAAATGATTCATATAATTTTTTATCCATATAAGTTAACCTCTGTCAATTTGATTAATTTTGTTGTTAAAATCGTTTTACATGACAGTTAATATGTATATTTATGAACATTTCATTAATTTTTGCACAATTTGTAATCGTCACAAAATTCTCATTTTATCCTTAATCCTACACTAGGTCAGGAAATTAAAAATAAGGGCAAAATAAGAATTTTTTTGACATAAAGGTTAGATTGTGTAAAAATTAATAACAAGACATACTAATATGTTTATAAATATATACATAAGTTACCATGTATAATCATTTAACAATAAAGTTAAATATATTGATGACACGAACTAACTTACATGGATAAAAAAATTATAAAGACCATTTTACATGAAAATAAAGTATAATGATCAATTTATAATTTTGATAAAATTATATATATTAAAATTATACTTTAACCAATTTTCAAATTAGGTAAGTCTAGGGACAATTAATTTTTTATTTTTTTTTACTTTGAGATTTGTGTAAAATATTTTATTATTATACACATCTCAACTTGAGATATAACAATGGAAAAACTCTTGGGAAAAACTCAGTCTCAAAAGATGTATTTGACATACAAATCAGTCTAATTTTTCAACTTTGCTTCAAGTTTTACTTTAGTCATTTAACGTAATTTTATTTTAATTTATTTTTATTTCTTTACCTTAAATTTCACTTGAATCTCTTAATTTTCTTTTGTTCAAAAGTAGTCCCTAACTTTATCTTAGATTTTTTTATGGCTTATAATTTTATTTTGTTTTAATTTAGTCCTTTTAACTAATAACACCAAGATGCTCAATTGTAAGATATGTAGATTATGTATCATAACCTTACAAAATGTTGAGCATTTTGGTGGTACTAAAAACATTTGAATGACTTTTATAAGTTAAATGACTAAATTAAAACAAAACAAAATTGGTTTTAAATTTTTTTATTTAACTTGAGAACATGATAATTCATGACGTTGTGTGACGTCCCTCTAACATGTTGGTATACACTGATTTTTAAGTTTTCCAGTTAGTTTACTAGTTTTTTTTTTTAATAAAGAAAACATCTATTGTGTCTTATTCACTCGTAAAAAGGCCTAAAAAACTAAGAAAATTCAAAACTCTCAATTTCAAACTTTCAATTATTGTTACTACTTAAAATTCCCAAAATATTTAATTCTTATATTAAAATTTAATCGTAGTAACAATAATTCTTAATTTACTGGGTTGTTTTTCATAAACAAAAGATCTATTGTGTCTCATTCGATCGTAAAAAGGCCTAAAAAATAAAAAAAAATTCAAAACTCAAATTCAAAACTTTCAATTATTGTTACTACTTAAAATTTTCAAAATATTTAATTCTTATATTAAAATTTAATCGCAGCAACAATAATTCTTAAACATTAAATGAGTTATCAGTTTGTTACATTCTTATCCGCATAAAGTCATTTAAAGTGTCTTTATCTTTGCGAGTCTACAATGAGTTAATTCATTAATTAATTAGTAAAAAAGAAAAGACTTTTTGTTTTTTATTGAAAAGTTTATAAAGGATAATTATTGAAGTTTTCTTGTCGCCATTTGCTATATATCGTTTTCACCATGGTTCCTGGTCCACTAAAAACTGACTTTTTTGTGGCAAGTTGGTAGTGGTATACGTACACCAGCAATATGGCTAATTTCTTGTTAATTTTTTTATATCATTTTTAATTGTAATTTGTAAAAAAAAAATTAATTAAGATTGGTTAGCTAGGTCATAGATATGACTGTCAGTGTCACACACATTGACATTATATATGCTGTTTAAAAAAGATATAGGGAGGTGAATCTTTTTAGAGGTAATTTTTCTTATGCTTAATTTTTTTGTGAAACTCAATTTTTAAAAAATAAATTTTTTTTAATCAACACGTAAATGAATGCATACTAATCTAAGCAGAAAGTTGACATCTGTGGTATCCTACCCTATGTTTTAGATTTGTTGATTAGTAACTACCATAAAGAAACCATCGTGTGTATTTACTTTTAAAATATAACGAATTATAAATTTTCAAAACAAAAAAAAAGATATAAATAACGAACGACAAGATTTTATGTCGCAAATTATAATTTTTAAGTTGTTGTTTTTGCCAAAAAAAAAAATAGCTTAGATTACTTTCCGTCTCTTGAATAACATGCAAATTATATGACCATTTATTTGAAAAAATATATAGAAATTTATAACAAAAAAAAAAGCCCTTCAAGAATAATATTGATCTTGATTTACTAAAAAATTATAACAAAAAAAAAGTATTTTTCAGATTTTTGTTTCAACCTTATTTATACTGTGTTAAAAATGTTAAGTATTATTTATTCTAAAATTTTATTAAATTTATCGTTAATATCACATTATTATTTGTAAATTGGTTAATCCAAAACAATTATTAATATATTCTTCAATTTTTAAACATAAATTTGTATTACAATCTTTTAAATTAGTTGTCCTAAAGAACCAAATTGAAAAGAATGTAATTTTTTAAGAATTCAATGTTTCAAAAATCAAATTAAGATAAAAGTAATTTTTTAGAGACAAAATTAACAATTGTCATCTTAATATGTTCCTTAATGTTTGGTTCGTTTAATTTATAAGGCAAATATAAGATATTAAATCCAACTATCTATATTTTAAATAATAATTTTTATTTTAAAAATATTAAAATCTAGACCATTAATTATGAAATTCAACAATTCAGATAAGATAAATATTATACTTATTTTTATAGGATAAACATGAGATCCGTTTTTGATCTGTTTACCTTAATATGAGAATTTGATGAACAAATTACAGGTAACACGGCTCAAATGTGGTGGTTTTATTTTTGCCCTTCGCCTGAATCACACAATGAGTGATGCAGCTGGATTGGTTCAATTCATGAGCGCGTTGGCAGAAATCGCTCGCGGTGCGCGTGAGCCTTCGACTCCACCAGTGTGGCGTAGGGAGCTTATGAACGCTAGAGACCCACCACGCGTGACATGCACGCATCGTGAATACGACGTCGTTCCTGATACCAAGGGAACCATCATCCCTCTGGACGACATGGTCCATCGTTCTTTCTTCTTCGGACCAAACGAAGTAGCTGCAATTCGCAAATCCATTCCACATCACCTGAATCAATGTTCCGATTTTGAAATCATCACTGCGTATCTTTGGCGTTGCCGTACGATGGCGTTACAACCAGACTCTAACGAAGAAGTTCGCATAATTTGCATTGTTAACGCACGTGCCAAATTTAACCCTCCGTTACCGAATGGTTATTACGGCAACGCCTTTGCGTTTCCTGTGGCTGTGACGACTGCCGGGAGATTATGTGGAAGGCCATTGGAATATGCTTTGGAGTTGGTGAAGAAAGCAAAAGGTGATGTGACTGAAGAATACATGCAATCTCTAGCTGATCTAATGGTGATTAAGGGAAGGCCTCACTTCACTGTGGTGAGGTCATACCTCGTGTCGGACGTGACACGTGCCGGATTCGGAGAGGTGGATTTTGGGTGGGGGAAGGCTGTGTATGGAGGGCCAGCCAAGGGAGGAGTGGGAGCCATTCCTGGGGTTGCCAGCTTTTATATACCATTCAAGAATGCCAAAGGAGAAGAAGGGTTAGTGATACCTGTTTGTTTACCAGGTGAAGCGATGGGGAGGTTTGTGAAGGAGTTGGATAACATGCTCAAAAGCCAAGCTCAAAATACTTCAAAGGGTGGTCCTCCATATTCTAAATTTATCATCACTTCTTCATTGTAACTAGATTGCTGAGATGAAATATATAGAGGACTAGCTAAAAAGTTCAATAACCAACTACGGGTTACTGCTTGAATCCTTCATGTTAGATTGATATTTTGTGTGTTTTGTAAATTGGTTTATCTTTTAAAAAAAAATAATTAGCTTTTATTCATCGTTAGTTATCATTTTCTCTTGTTTTACCCAGTTTCATTCGTATGTAAACTTTGTTCTTTTTTTTTTTTCATAGAAATCATATATATATATATATATGTCTGTATGTATGTATTATCATAAGTTTTGTATCAGATACAATATTAAGAATAAAAACTCTCCAAAAATATAAACAAGCTAAGAAATGAAGAATCAAAATAATGTTTGCCGCACTTGAAAATACGACACACCCAAGATGTCTTTTTTTAAAAAATAAGGTAAAAATCAAGACTCTATTGTGTGTGAATGTTAGTGTAATAACCGAGGACCTAAGTGAAATTTGGTAATAACTGAGGTTGACAATATTTTGAAAATAAAAATATTTGAAAAACAAAAATTTGTTGTAAAAATTAAATTTAAAGTATACATTTTAAAAGAGTATTATCAAATACTATATTGATTAGAATTAAAAGGATGAGATCATATATATATATATATATATATATATATATATATATATATATATATATATATACACACGTGAGTGTGATAATATGTTTATAAAGAAGGGATTTGGTTTTACTTTTTTAAAATAAAAAAAATCTAATTTATTTGATTAGATTTTGTACTTATCTGAAAAAGGATCAGTTTCAAATGTGATTTTATTTATTTCTAATTTTTAGGATTTTTAAATTAATTTATTTTTAAATAATTAATTGTGCTCCTTATTTTAACAGACTATTTGGTTTGTTATTTTTTATTGACCACTTATGAAGCTGACCGTAATCTGATTCCATATATTTTAATTATTTGTTTTTGAGTACACAATGTCTCCCACTTTTTCATTATGATGTGAATAATTGATCCGGATCCTCTGCTGTTTTTAGCAACGGTTTTTACCGTTGTTAAAAACTTTCAGCAACAGTTTTTTTGTTACTAAACTGTTGCTAAAGATTTTTAGCAACGCTCCAAACCGTTGCTAAAAACTGAGCAGACCTCTGCTTAATTTTTCTCCAAGCAGAGAATCCGTGCGCGTGAATAATATCTTTTTGAAAAAACAGATCAGATCCCACTCTCCGTGATTCGCGTCATCCATATCTCCCACTCTTTCCATTATTCACATTTTGAATATATCCCATTTTTTCTATTTTTATTTATGTCGTGAATGTCACCGTGAAGAGACTGCGAGTTTTGTTCTTGATTTGCTGCAAAAAAAGGAAAAGATTAACTTTCACGGTTCGCAAAAATTCTGGGTTATTTTTATTCTTAATTTTTCTGTTTTTTTGTCTGCTGATCAATATCAGAAGGACTTGTTTTACTGCTATCAAATCTTTTTTTAAAGGCAAATATTCTTCAATAACATGATTCAAGCCATTGTTCGTTGGCAAATTTATTCAACAGAATTAAGAAAGGATGAAAAAAAATTCCAATTATTATAGGTTTGGGGCAAATTAGAATTTTCCCAAGTTACTATGGACCTTGATGAAAGGAAAAGAATTTCAAGAGTACTTCTTATTAGTTTAACCAAACTGTGTCTTGGTGGCAACATACTGAAGTCAGACGTGTATCCCACTTTCTTCTTCCCACTTTGGCCAAGAAGATTGACGAGCCAATAAGAAAATTTAGGCACTTTCAGCATTGTTCTTTGTAGAACTCTCTACTCTCTACTGCCGTGAGTCAAATTGGAGCATTCCCATATAAATCGTCGAGTTTCTTCGGTGTGAATCATAGTAATTTCTTCTCGGTGAAGCTGGTTTTAGTTCGAAGAAAACTGTAGCAGAAAATTTTCTGGTTTTAAGGTGTTTCACCACTGTTCATTTTGAGAAAAAGCTCGAAACAGGTCAGTAGCTTAAATTTGGATTTGAGACTAGATCCTTACTTGCATGTGCGTTGGGTTGAAACAATCCTTCCTTGAACTAGTTTCTTTGGGCTGTGACGAGAGTACACCAGACAATGTCATGAAAATAATTCATCTTAGTCGAAACTTGGAATAACAGTGGACGAAGGAGGTCTGGATGATGATTCATGGCGGGTTGCATAGCAGAAACGTGGAGGAAGAATGGTGAAGCAGAAACGTGGAACAAGGAGGTTCTGTCGTTTCAAACCAAATGTACTTCTTGGTGGTAAATATTTTGTTGTGCTGTGAGATAAGGAAATCTGCTAAAGTAAAATCTAAGGAAGATGATTTAAAACCATTAGAATTTAGTTTGTGGCTGAGACTAAGATTTCTATTACTGGGTAAGATATATAACACAGCAAATTAAAGCTGCTAAACCGTGGTGTTACGACTGCATAATCTGGTCCCTTGTAAATTACTGCAGTTGTGTTACTCAGCAATAAAATTTATCTAGTTTAAGTTGGTGTGTTTGCTTCTAGATTTTTTTTTTTGAGCCAACTATTCTTGTTAGGTGAATATTTTCTTCGTTGGGCATTCTTAATTTGCTGCTTGGTATGATTGTCTTGGCTGTGAAAATCTGGTTCTGAAGTGCAATCAAAGAATCAAGCTTGGCTGGAAAAAGGCTAGAGACTATGAGCTCAAAAGAGGGTAAAAGCCTAAAATTGATTGAAACACGAGTGGAGCGATTACTAATAGAAGGAAGCAAGTTAGAGAATGTGTGAGGTTTCTTTTCACAATGTTTATTGTTTTGCAGAATTTTTCATCGTCTCTCACAAAGGTAGTGAAGATAAGAATGCTGACCTATCGTTGAGGTTTAAAAATATACTACGAAAATTCGAACAAATGGAGAAAAGGATGAGAGATTGGTTGGATAGGCAAAATGACCACATGCCTAATTTGCAAAGGAGAGAATTTGAAAATACATTTGACTGGCGAATGTTAGTAATTTGGTAAGCACACCAGTCGCACAAGTAATATAGTGATTTAAAGAGTAAAAGTATCGTTTCTTTGAAGACTAAGTAGCTAACTACCCAATAAATTTAACATAATTAGTTAGATGAAAATGTTGGATTGAAGACAACTCTAGTCAAGAACTGACAAAGGAAAAAGCAAATGATAGTAAATTTTTATAAAATTTTCTTAATTGACAAAAAACAAACACACAAGTTGATTGAAATTCATCTAATTAAAAGCCTAGAGTTACTAATGCCTCTTTTCCGTCATAAAAATTGAAAACCTCTCTCACGTACTTACAACTCTATCAATCGCATAAGTTAATCCTAAGTTAATCTAATAACTTAAAAGAATTCTCTCGAATCTCAATTAAGATACTTAACGCCTACTTAATTCCTTAAGTGAGTTAAGTCTATACTAACCAACCTAGTTTTAATTAAATGAGATTAACTAATATTCCTATTAGCTAACAAGTAGAAACACTTAAGGTAAGGTTTACGCACTCGTTCTTCTTATTAGGAGTTTTACTTTCACCTCCCTCTCCCAAGATCGATGACAGTAACAAGCAGAAATATAGATTGATTAGATCCATATAAAGCAACAGTAAAATGAATAAGAAGACATATATTAGCTGAATTAGAGTTGCAAATATATGAAAGAGGACAAAATCTAATCTAAAGTTGAGTTCATAGTAACCCTAGAGGAAAAATTTATCTACTCATGGAAAATAAAGAATAGCAAATAGAAATAGGGATAGAGGAAGCCATGAATATGAAATCGGATGATGGATTTGAGCTTCCAAGCCTTGAAAGTCGAGTCTCCCCTTCTATTCTCAACAAAAAACGGCGTTCTCCCTTCCTCTCTGGATCAGAATAACCCTCATAAAATTTCTCTCCAGCTATTTAAACTCTATCTGATGTGGCAGGATTTTAGTCCTACCACTGCAGCGGTACGTCTTCACCACTGCAACGGTGGAACATAGCAAAGTAGACCTAATTAATAGCTTCAGTGTGGTGTTGGGTGATGTAGTGAGGTACTCACTTTGCAGCGGTGCAAACTCACCACTCAATGGTGAGTGGCAGAACTAATTCCTAGAGCTTGCTAGGTGGCGCTGTAGCGGTGAACACATACTGCTGCAGCGATGGACTGTAGTATGAGATACTCTACTTCTGTCTTTTGGTGCTGGGCTGTTTCTTCCATTATTCTTCTAATTCCTTGCTCCCAATGTGGTTTCCTTTCCTCAATTTGGTGGTTCTTCTATGTATCCTGAAATACAAGATAAAACAACAATTAGTAACATAAAAATAAAGGTAAATAAAGAAGATAACAATGAGCTTAGGGAATTCTGAATCATAAAATCTTGAGGCCAAAAGGTAATAAATCAGTAACAATCAAGCAATAGTAGGGTTCAGTTGCCAAGAAAAAGGGCACATAAATCATGTTAATTTGACAATTAACACTCTCCTTGTAATATTCCAAGAATTTATACGAATATTTAAAAATCTATTCGAAATTTATTGAAAAATTTAATTACATGAAAAATGTTCTTTTTAAATTAGTGAAAGAAATTTGGGAATAGAAATTGTAAAATTTTAATTTAGGAAATTTTTACAAATTCTCAAGGACTAAAGTGAAAAGAAAAGAAAATATGGAGTACTTTTGAGAAATGACCAAATAGGAACCCAAGAAAAAGAATAGAGCTTATGAGAATGAATTATGAGTCTGGTACCAAAAGCATAATGGATTCGAGGTTAAAGTGGAGTCTGAGACATCAAGAGGGACTAAAGTGAAATAAGGAAAACTGTGGGGCACCTAGAATTTAGAAACACACAAGGTGAGATTTTACGGATTTGCTTTTACCAGTCTTGACAGAAGGTCAACTAAAGGGCAAGTGGTAATTTAACCCCGGGCAAGTATATATAAGTGGCCTCACTTTTTTTCTTCATTTTCTCCTTTCTTCTCTCTCTCTCTCCACCTTCTCTTCTTTCTTTTTCTCTTTCTTCTCTCTACTTTCTCTCTCTACACTCCAACTCCACAACTGAGCTTTGGAGGGCAGATCTCGTGTGACAGGGTGAGCCTCTAGGAGCCAAGCAACGTAGGTAAAGTGAGGAATCGAGGTAGGAATTCCTATTTCTCAACCTTTTTCCTATTTTCTAGTTTTAAGGGTATTTGGGATAAAATTGAGATTCTGGCTTCGTGTCATGGTTAAAATTGGTGCTTTTGGTGTGTCGATACTCCTTAGACATCAATGGTGAGATTTCATGGAAGAAATCATGGAAAACGATGGAGATTTGGCCAGATCTAGGCCAAATTCGAGAGAAATCACGGAAGGTCGTGATCGTGGTGCACAGGTGCCAAGGTTCAGAGGGTTTTGAGGAGGAAGAAGGGCTTGGCGCCTAGGCGCTAGGCTTATAGTGAGCACCCAGACGCCATGTGTGGTGCCTAGGAGTCAGGTGTGCCAAGAAACCTTGGCCTATTTTCAATCGGCCATAACTCCTTCATCCGGACTCCTTTTTGTGTGAACTTTATATCGTTGGAAAGCTCTTTGAATCTAGTTTCCAATGGTATAAGTTTCATTTAGATATTCATTACCAACTAGGAGTTATGACTTAAGATGTAGGTGAAGGTCAGGAGTTATGGTAGGAAATTTCTCTATTTCGTAACCTTGATGGTTTTTACCTGGTTACAATAGGGATGGTCGAGGAGCAAGGTGGGAGTGCTGAGAGCGTGGAATCCAGGTGAGTAGGCAACCTTACAAAATTAATTTACTAAATTAGTCAAAGCACAATATAAGTCTCATTTACAATATTATTGAAATGTTAAACAATCAATCTTTCAATTGATAATATATGATGATTCCTATGATTGATGATAGAAATTCAAAGGAATAAAAATATGTATAAATTAATTTATTTCATGATAATTGTACTGTGATAAATTCTCACTATTTTATTGATGAATAAAGATCTAGGGGATCTAATACATGAGTTTGAAAGGGTTAGAGTCCCATTCTACTCTGTGTATAACTATGAAAATGTGCAAAGATCTACGGGATCTAATACATGAGTTTGAAAGGGTTAGAGTCCCATACTACTCAGTGTATAACTATGAAAACCTGCAAAGATCTACGAGATCTAATGCATGAGTTTGAAAGGGTTAGAGTCCCATACTACTCAGTGTATAATTGTGAAAACCTATGCACAAAGAGTTTGAGGGTTAAATTCCCAGGTCACTCAGTGCAAGTATCTATGGCACATAATGCAAAGTGATTGAGGTATTGATCACCCAAAATCATACGCAAATTCAGACAAATGTAATACTATAATTATTTAAAATGAATGATAGATTGATTGTATTAGTAAATGTGGTATTTGTGCTTGTGATATTTTCATGTATAGTTGTTTACTCGCTGAGTTTTGATTAACTCACATTCTCTATGATTATCTTTTTAGATATAGTGGTTGAGGAGGAGAATTTATAGCCTTTAAGGTTATACTCCACTTTTGTTTATTGCACTTTTGGATGTAATTTTGGTAAAGGATTAGGACATGCTCTGTAATCTAGTAGGTCATCTAGACTTGGGAGGTTGTATAGTACTGTATAGTGTATGAATGTTGAACATTTTCTAAATATGTATGCAAAATATCTTTCTTGAAAAATTTATGATTCACATAGTTATGGATATTAAGAATGTTCATAGAGATTAAGGGGTACCACGGAGGTATACCCTAGGTATTTTATGTTTATCTCACATGTAAGTTTTGGAATGTGACAAATTGGTATCAGAAGTGGTTTTTAGATCCCCTATAGATTACAGAGCAAAGTGTTTTTTGTAAGCCCTTTCCCATTGTCATGAACCACAACATGACTATGGGATTAGGTTCCATAAAAGACCTTATAAAGTTGAGTGTTCTTTTTGTACCTTACCATTCGATGGAGTTAGTTAGAGATAATTTTGTTACAATAAGAAGTAATTGATTTCATGTGTAGAACTTTAGATCTTGTTGGAGGCATGATCCTTATACCGATGGAAGAGGTATGACCTCTGTGTTAAATTTTTCTTTTTTTTTTTGGAGAAATTGGGAACATAACTCTGTAGTGTACTCTTGAAGCTGAGGATCAGTAGTTGCTAGAATATGGCTTGAGGGCTGGGCCAAGAGTGATGTACCAGAGGGGTAAAGTTGATTATGAGGCATGGGCTAGAGTTCAAGAAAGATTTTCCCAAAGTATATAGCACAGATTACTGATGTAGGAATGAGAAAGAACCCTTGAGGGGCAGATCAAAGATTTGGTTTTGATAGATGCCAGAAAGATATGATTTAGGCTGTAAGCGCCTAAACAATATGTTCCTTGATAGAAGCTTAGTTGAGAAAATCGATGTGGGCTATGTAGTTTTTCCTAAGGGAGACACTACGGTAAAATGGGACCCATCATAAGAGATGTCGGGGTAAGCTATAAGTCTTCTCTAGGGGCGACTTGCCTAAGTTGCACTTGTTTAGTTAAGGATTGACATGATGGTACTATGTGATAGAAGTGTTTCAAAAAAAAAAATATAGAAGTTTTGTAACATTGGAACAATTGAGGCATGTTATAGGTGGACTGTTGGCGTATGAACATTCATAATTGCTAAACATGATGTATGATTGGAATGGTTTAGAAAGACATTCTTATAGTAGTTCATGCCTCAGAGCGTTAATTTAAGGAAGGCTTGTGAGTTCGAGGCTCTCAAGAAAGAGTTCATGATAATTCGAGGGTATAATATCGAGTTTAATTGATTTACACAGGATGCCTTTGTCTACTCCCGTACGATAAGAGGGAAGACAACAAGACTTGTATAGAACTTTTGTTTGTCTTTGTGTCAGCTTATAGGGTCACTAATTTTTTTTTTATGTGATTGGCTTTATAAGCTGAATTCATGATTGATTTTGTATGGCTGATTTCCTTTATCTTTCTTTATTTTATTATTATTATTATTATTATTACTATTTAGAGTACCATCTAATAAAAGAAAACCATTGACATTAAAAAAAACTGAAGGATTACATATCCAAAAAAAAAAGTTTACTCATTCATGAGTAATCTACAAGCGTGGTGGTCTTGGATTAAGATGGTTGTATTGTATCATCACCCCTCGACCATTCCTTGGAGCGAGAGACAGAGCAATGTCACAGAAGGTAGTGTAAATTCCATTCATACAATCAACACTTCTTTGTTGTTGATTGTAGAAGCATTGGGTAGACCAATAGAAGAACCTATCTATTCTTGAAGTCATTGCCACATTATTACGTTTAGTTAATTTCTTCAGGTCCTCTATCATCTTCTTCAGATTTTTCAGCTCCTGCTCTAAACAAGTGATTTTGTCTTTTGACGTATGGCCCGTGCTAATCTCCTCAGCTTCCTCATTCTTTATCTTCTTCTTCTTTTGATTCTCTTGAGACCCCTCAAAAGGTCTTTTGCCCTTGTCCTTGCCTAAACTCAAGTTTAAGTCAAGCTCTTCTTCCTTGGCCTTCACTGTGAGATTAATGAACTTCCTTGTGGCCATGGTTTGAAAAATTTAGAAGTTTTTGCAGGAGTATAAGGAGAGAGGAATGCTGGGAAATTGTAGGCTTAGAGATGATTACTCTTTGTGGTGTGGTAACTGAGAACTCTGAGACAATTTTTATAGAGAAAATTTAGACTTAGAGCCAAAGAAGATATCTCTTCGCTACACCCCTACACGCTCAACCTATGGATTTCTGCAAGCTGGAAGCCAGAGGTCTAGGGTAGGCATGCACACCAACAGTGTGTTGAATTAATGCAAAAACCATGAAAGTCAATATTTGGTGGATTTGAGACCGATTTATACTTGGTTTTCCATTTCTCCTATTGGCATTTTCTGAAATTCAAAGAAGTTGACAATGTAGCCATTAAAGATTGCCTTGGATGCTTTTATGATGAACTGAAATGTATTTTTCTACTTTATTGTATTGTTCTTGAAAGCCTTCAGTTGAGTATAATATACATGATTGATTGAATCATGCTATGATTACATGTATCTAAAAACATATGATATGTATGCTATTCATGCATGGTGAGTGAAAGCTATTTGTTATGATCAGGAATAATATGTAATGATTCCACATGCATTCAGAGAATGAGAAGTCAAAAATTTAAAAGGACTTGAATAGATGAAAATATATAGATGATGATGTATCTCCATGTTTATACATACATACATATATGCTCGTAAGGGCAAGTGAAAGGTAAAAATTTTTCTCACTTTATGGTAATGTTTGATATGTGTGAATGTAAGAAATTTTTTTTATTTTAATATGTATTTTTGAAAATGTGTAAGCCTAGAGCAAAGCCACGGATTAGAAACCTAGATAAGGCTAGTATGAAGCTACCCATTCATGGAGTAATATCGCGATCTAGGATTATTGGATAAGACAAATACAGAGTAAGGAAGTCATAGATTGAAGCGGCGATTAGTTGAATAATTTGAGCAAGAGTCAAAAGTTAGCCGAAATTTTTGAGGAAATCTTTTGCATTAGATTATATTTATTATTTTTTGGCATGCCTGTCATAGACCATTGGCATTGCGATAGATAAGGTCTGTGGGCCATCTTTAGAGTATGATGCAAAGGTTTTTGTAGCCCTAGATTTCTTCTGTAAATAATGGATGCCCTATTACACTACTCACTACACTAAAAGTTCATTACCTATAAGCTTTCTAGCATCAAACTTCTCCTTCCGTACAACCTTTGTAGCTCAGAAAATATGGCTGACAATAAATCTTTCAATTTAAACTTTGAGGCTGGCAAGGTAAGCTAGATCTAAATCTTAACTTAGAGAACTATAAGAATAAGAGATCTATGGAAGAGTCACAAGAGGCTAAGAAAAGAAAAAGGGATGTAGTAGAGCTAGAGGATGTTAGTACAGCAACATCTTCTAATAATGAGCTTGCGCTTATGAGACAAAAGATGGAGGACTTGGAAAGGTTGATAAACCGCCACTTTGAGGACCAGGGGAGGTTGATAAATCGTCTCTTTGCAGAACAAGAGAAGCTCTTGAATCGTTATTCAAGGGAATTGGCGAATAGAGTTAATAGACATTCGATGTTTGTAACTCAAAATTTTCATGACCAACAAGCGAGGTGTATTGACTGTATGAATAGAGTGACTTCTGCTCTTCGCCAAATTTCCCAGACGCTTCCTCTAGAAACCCTTTCTAGGCTGCAACAATTAGCTTCCTCCTTAAGATCTGAAACAACTTCCTCTTTTAGACCTGGAGCACCTTCTACATTTTATAAGCCTACTCGTTCTTAATTTATCATTTCTTTTATTTGTACCTAAAGCTGATATTTGATCTAAGCTTCACGTATTAAAATTATCTTTTTTTTTTTGTAAATTGAGTCAAGCTTGTTGCCTGTAACTTATGTATTAGAAATAAAATTTTAGTATTTGATTTTTTTTGTTGAGGTAATTCTTTTACTGAAGGAACTTGAGAAATGAAAATATGTTGGACTTGTTATATTTTGTACTTGATTGTGAAAATTCTAAAACAGAGAATGAGATATAGATGAAATATTTGCATTTGTTTCAATCTTGAGGTGAGTTTTGAATTTGGAGGACCGAATTCTATTAAGGGGGGAAGAATGTAATATCCCAAGAATTTATACGAATATTTAAAAATCTATTCGAAGTTTATTGGAAAATTTAATTACATGAAAAATGTTGTTTTTGAATTAGTGAAGGAAATTTGGGAATAAAAATTTCAAAATTTTAATTTGGGAAATTTTTACAAATTCTCAAGGACTAAAGTGAAAAGAAAAGAAATTATGGAGTACTTTTGAGAAATGACCAAATAGGAACCCGAGAAGAAGAATAGAGCTTATGAGAATGAATTATAAGTTCGGTACTGAAAGCATAATGGATTCGAGGTTAAAGTGGAGTCTGAGACATCAAGAGGGACTAAAGTAAAATAAAGAAAACTGTGGGGCACCTATAATTTAGAAACACCCGAGGTGAAATTTTATGGATTTTCTTTTACCAGTCTTGACAGAGGGTCAACTGGATGACAAGTGGTAATTTCACCCCAGGCGAGTATATATAGGTGGCCTCACCTTTTTTCTCACTTTCTCCTTTCTTCTCTCTCTCTCCACCTTCTCTCATCTCTTTTTCTCTTTCTTCTCTCTACTTTCTCTCTCTACACTCCAACTCCATAACCAAGCTTTAGAGGATGGATCTCAGGTGATGGGGTGAGCCTCTAGGAGCCAAGCAATGTAGGGAAAATGAGGAATCGAGGTAAGAATTCTTATTTCTCAAGTTTTTCCCTATTTTCTAGTTTTAAGGGTATTTAGGGTAAAATCGAGATTCTGGCTTCGTGTCACGATTAAAATTGGTGCTCTTGGTGTCTAAATGCTCCTTAAACATCAAGGGTGAGATCTTATGGAAGAAATCATGAAAAACAGTGAAGATTTGGCCAGATCTGGGCCAAATCCGAGAAGAATTGCGGAAGGTCGTGGATCGTGGCGCCTAGGCGCCAGCTGTAACATCCCAGATTTTCTGCTATTAGAATTATATTGTCTTTATTAAGTTGGAGATGATATTAAAAAATTAGTAAAATATACTTTTAGGGATGCCTAGAAACAAGTTATCAAGAAAAGGCATGAGAAATTGGGATAAATGAGCTAAGAATACAAGAAAAATGAAGTTTTGAGGGAATCAGTCGACTAATGCAATAAATCAATCAACTGATAACATCAGAAACAGACTAGATTGCTGATATCTGCAATCAGTCGACTGATTAGGAGAGATCAGTCGACTAATGATTCTCTGTTATGCTGAAATTTTGGGTCCAGGAGCAATCAGTCGACTAATAGATTGAATCAGTCGACTAGTTTCAAATCAGTCGACTAATCATGAGAAATCAGTCGACTAATTGCCTGCAGGAGTGCGAAAGTAAGTTGGTTTCAACTGAAAAATCAGTGAGAAATTGACTAGAATGCCCCTAATATGTCAATGAAGCTTAGAAACATGAGAATAAGGGTAAAAGAGGGTATTCCATGGAAAGAAAACTCCTTAGACTCCTTTTAAAGCACAAGAGAGAGAGAAAAATAAGTTTTCTGAAATTTTAGAGAGGAGAGAGAGAGAGAGAGAAACGTGGAGAAGAAGAAGAAGAGAGAGAAGGGACTCCTAGTTGGGTTTCTAACAAGGAAATCACCAAAGGTAAGCTTCCTAACTTGATAAAGGAAAGGGAAGAAGAAAATAAAGGAAAGGGAAATTTGAAAGTTGAGGAAGTAAATGGAGCTAAAGAGAAACTAGGAGAGAATCCACAAGTTCAGCTATTAGGAAGAATCCAAGGTAGCTAGTTATTCATAAAAGCATTTTAATTTCAGTTATTTATCATGCTTGTGTATGATATGTTATTGTTTATGGTATAGCTATCCATGAATATTTGAGAACATGTTTTCTTATGAATATGGGACTTGACTCCTCATGGGATGTAATAATTCCTCATAGGATGAAGAGTTCTCTTCATAAGAGGGCTAGAAAGCAAGATAATTTAATTATTTATCATATTGTCTATGATTTAGAAATTATAGATATGTGGAAGTTCTCCATGAGAACATAGAGTTAACTTTCTCTTGAAAAGTAGAGATTATGTCCTTATGGGATGACATAACCAGAAATTCCTCATGAGATGACAGAAATACCTCATAGGATGTAAAAATCCTTATGGGAAGACAGAGCCCTAGAAATTTCCTCGTGGGATGACAGAAATTCCTCATGGGATATTGAGTACTTTTCCTGAGAAAGTAACTAGAATAGTTAAAATAGCTAGAGTAGCTGAAGTAGCTAAAGTAACAAAAGTAGACAAAGAATAGTGTACTATATTGAGAAAGAAACTAAGATACAAGTTATGTGCTAGTATGCTAGTTATATTTCATGGAATGAGTTTTCTATTGAGATTGCTTTTATAATAGTTCTTTTATGTTCACAGAAGTCTGAATTAGTTACTAAGAATTGCTTTTATGACTGAAATGGTTCTTGAAATGATTTCTTTAAATAAACTAGCTATTGAGATTATATATCTCATGTTTTATGTTTTAACTAACCATTTCAGGATTTGAAGAAGCAAAAGATAGCAAGAGATAAGCTAGCATAGTTGCTAGGTAGTTATACATAGAAAAGGAATATAAACTTAACTTCTTATGTAACCTTTAGAAACCTATGCACAATTTGTATGTATGTATGGAGGTATGAGTTATATGTAAGCTCATTGTACTTTAGCTTCATTCTAGAAGAGAAATTGTAAAGAAAAGTTAAAGAAGTGTTGTAAATCATATGCATAATGAAACTAGTTGATTTTAGCATGTTTTCAAGTTAATATCTTCTGAAATCTGATGTTCAGGGCACATCAGTCGACCGATCTCTATGAATCAGTCGACTGATACCTCTCGATTTTAGATATATGCAACTTTGAAGATTATCAGTCGACCGATAACCTTAGATCAGTCGACCGATCGTCCTCTACCAGTTTAAAATTATAAATTGAATAATGTTTCAAAGTTTTCCTATTTTTATACAATCAGATATTTTTTCAAGCTTTCTAGAAAAGTCTTATGGTTTTAACCATAAATTTTATAAAATCTTTACTACAATTTTTTTAAATTGTATAAAATTAGTCTTATTTTAGCAGACGTTACACCAGCTCTGGCACCCAGGTGCCAAGGTTCAGAGGGTTTTGAGGAGGAAGAAGGGCTTAGTGCCCAGGCGCTAAGCTTGTGGTAGGTGCCCAGACGCCATGTGTGGCGCTTAGGCGCCAGGTGTGCCAAGAAACCTTGGCCTATTTTCAATCGGCCATAACTCCTTCATCCGGACTCCGTTTTGTGTGAACTTTATATCGTTGGAAATCTCTTTGAATCTAATTTTAAATGGTATAAGTTTTATTTAGATATTCATTACTGGCTAGGAGTTATGACTTTAGATGTGGGTGAAGGTCAGGAGTTATGGTAGGAAATTTCTCTATTTCGTAACCTTGATGGTTTTTACCTGGTTACAATAGGGATGGTCGAGGCATAAGGTGGGAGCGCCGAGAGCATGAAATCCAGGTGAGTAGGTAACCTTGTAAAATTAATTTACTAAATTAGTCAAAGCACAATACAAGTCCCATTTACAATATTATTGAAATGTTAAACAATCAATCTTTCAATTGATAATATATGATGATTGCTATGATTGATGATAGAAATTCAAATGAATAAAAGTATGTATAAATTAATTTATTTCATGGTAACTGTACTGTGATAAATTCTCACTATTTTATTGATGAATAAAGATCTACGAGATCTAATACATTAGTTTGAAAGGGTTAGAGTCCCATACTACTCAGTGTATAATAATGAAAACCTGCAAAGATCTACGTGATCTAATACATGAGTTTGAAAAGGTTAGAGTCCCATACTACTCAGTGTATAACTATGTAAACCTGCAAAGATCTACGGGATCTAATGCATGAGTTTGAAAGGGTTAGAGTTCCATACTACTCAGTGTATAATTGTGAAAACTTATGCACAAAGAGTTTGAGGGTTAAATTCCTAGGTCACTCGGTGTAAGTATCTATGGCACATAATGCAAAGTGATTGAGGGATTGATCACCCAAGAAATCATATACAAATTCAGACAAATGTAATACTATAATTATTTAAAATGAATGATAGATTGATTATGTTAGTAAATGTGGTATTTGTACTTGTGATATTTTCATGTACAGTTGTTTACTCACTGAGTTTTGATTAACGCACACTCTCTATGATTATCTTTTCAGATATAGTGGTTGAGGAAGAGAATTTATAGCCTTTAAGATTATACTCCATTTTTGTTTGTTGCACTTTTGGATGTAATTTTGGTAAAGGATTAGGACATGCTCTGTAATCTAGTAGATCACCTAGGCTTGGGAGGTTGTATAGTACCATGTAGTGTATGAATGTTGAACATTTTCTGAATACATATGCAAAATATCTTTCTTGGAAAATTTATGATTCACATAGTTATGGATATTAAGAATGTTCATAGAGATTAAAGGGTAGCACGGAGGTATACCCTAGGTATTTTATGTTTATTTCACATGTAAGTTTTGGGATGTGACACGCCTAAACTTGAACCCTTGCTTTCCCTCAAGCAAAAACTTCCTATGAGAAAAATTCTAATTTGAGTATGTGCAACCAGGAGGATAATAGATCTGAAAATATGTAAATTAATGCAAGCCAAACCTTATCAAACCATTACTTGTAAGATTAAACTCAAGGGTTTGCAATCTTAAGGATTTCAATAAGTGTTAACTAAACCACAAGAAAACTTGAATTACATGGTTAAAAAAAATAATCAAAGCTTCACTTCTTTGAATAGTTTATAGTACCAAATTCAAAAATTCCAAAACTAAATCGCTTCTTTGTTCTCAAGGGTATCATTTTATTTTGATTCTCAAGGGTTTTGCTGTTTTGTTTTCAAGGGCATTGCTTCCTCAATTTTCTTATTTCCTTTTGGAATTTTTTTATTATTTTTTGCAAATTACTTATTTTGTGTTAATTATAGGAGCCTATTCCTTATTGAAACTTTCAGCTATCCCCTTATTGAACCCTTTTTTCACTAGCCCCTTATTGAACTTCCTCTTTTTTTGAATAAGAACTATAAACTATTCACAAAGAGAAATGAACACTGAACACCTTTTTTGTTATTTTGAAGTGGTTGGACTAATACTCATATATATATATATATATATATAACTTAAAGATTTGCAACTCAAGAATTTCCAAATTTTCAGATTTTAAAATTTTCAAAAATTTTCCTCCTTACACATAGGAATGTGGACAGCACAAGATAAATAAGAATTTTCTCATTGAAGGAACCCACACAACTCACATAAATGCTAAAACTCTCCCCCAATCCTAAACCTAACATTGTCCTCAATGGAAGAAAAGGTAAATGAAGAAAAGAACACATCAAATTTCACATATAAAGAACCTAGACACCATGTAAAATTATTGCATTCATGTCGCAAAATAGCAAACAACTAAAAAGTTATAATTTCATCCACAATGTTCAAGATTCATCACATTAAAACAAAACACAGAGAGCAAGTGTATCAACAATCTACAACAGAGTTAAAGCACAATAGAAAATATTAAAAACCACACAACTAAAGCAGTAAAAATCAAATATAGAACAAGTTGAAAGAAAAAAAAATAATCGTCCATGTCATCATTTCCTGCATCAGCATCTTGTCCTATATCTTCTCTAGATCCCTAGCCTGAACTCTGACCTACAGTAAAAGATGGAAGCTTAGATGCATCCAAGTCCAGCTTTTCAACTAATAGCCCTTCTAGAGTGGAGAGGTAGACAATTTACTGATGGACTTCACTCTTGAGGTCTGTCTTGATTTCTACTAATCAATTTGCATGTTGACCATACTTTCTTCCATTCTAATTAATCTTACATTCATGTCTTCCTAGTCAACTCTTCTTGCAGCTCTTCTTCTTGGCTGGGGTTGATCCATAGGGCTAGGTGCCTGATTCCCTTCTGTAATTAACCCATTAATGTAGTTTCCGATGATAGGGTCTAAAGCTCTTATCCTTTCCCTAAAATCTACAGGAATATCTGTTTTGTCAGACTTGAATTTCTCCATTATTAATCTTGTAATTATTAAAAGATATCCTATGAGTTCAGGGTTAGTTTGGGCTAGCTTTTCCATGTTTTCAGCAATGATCCTTCCCACATCCACCTCAATTCCTTTCATAATACAGAATATCAAGAGTGCTCTTTTTGCAATAACGTCAAATGTGTTGGAGGAAGGTAGGAGTATGTGCTGAATGGAAGCATACCAAACTTTGGGGATAGGCAACAGATCAGTCTTGAATAGCTTTTGGGGTGCACCCTTGGAATCCAGTTCCCATTTAGCTTATGGGTGACACAATGTTCTCGAAACTTCATCCAGATCCCATGTCCCTTCCTCCTCCAACTGGTGATAATCTATGTCCATTTTGTAGTATTCACAGCCCAGGATCTTTTCTATTGCTTCGTTTCCAAAGTAGATTTTCTTACCCTTCACTCATGTGAAATACTCTTTGAGTTTGTCTGATCTTACTCTGAAGTTGTTTGCATAAAATTCATGAGCTAATGTTATGTAGGAATGTGTCTAAGGTTGGCATTGTCCTTCCCATCCTCTTTTTTTTTATTTGCTCCTGAATTTCAAGATGTTCACCTTCCTTTAACATAATTCCTTTCTCCTTCACTATTTGTTTGCAATTCACCACTCTAAGTAATCATTGGGAATGTTCCCCAGATCGAAATTTATCCATAGATGAGCTACTTGAAACCTTAGCCACATTTTTCTCTTTGCTGTCAATTTCTTCCTCTTTCGTTGTGGAGGGGCCATGAGTGTGGCAAGAACAATTAGAAATCTTGCAATTAGAAAATTCCAGCAACAACCCCAATACATTCAAGATTAGCCATTCAACCAATAATGATGTTATGCTTCCTAAGATGCACAATGCATAGATAAAGGTAACTATCCCTCCCTCAAACAAAACTAGAACACTAAAAGTTACCAAAAATTGTAAAATCCTAATCTAATGGGAACTAACTCACTAAGAAAACAAAAATGAAATTTAAGGAATAAAGCCTAAAATGCTAAAATTCTAACCTAGAAAAATAAAAGATTATCCAACTAAGGTCTAAGTAAAAGACTAAACTAATTCTAACTACAAAAACTAAACAGTAAAATCAAAATAAAGGTAAAAGACACAAACTAAAGAACGAAAACAGAGAATACTACCTCTAGCCTATGGCCAAATTGCTAAAAGAGAACTAAAGTGACAAAATTTTCAAACTATGAAGAAATTCTAAAAACAAAAGGAAGGAGGGAACTTATCTAACCTTGTTGAGAATTGAGGAGAGCACAAACAACAAATATTCCATCACACACCTAAACACGAGGGCAATTAGAGAAATTTAAGGGCTTAATAGAGGATTTGGGAGAAGGGAATGGCTGGAGAGATCAGGGGGATGTAGTCGACTAGGGGGTTGCACGACCACAAGGAAGAGAGTGTGTGAAATTAGGGCAGAAGTGGGGGGAAATTTGGGGATTTTCCTTAAATAGGGCATCCCTCATTGCAGCGGTACACATTCCCACTACAGCCCTACTCTCTTATTTTTTTTGAACAGACACCCATCGTTGAAGTGGTATAAGTTTACCGCTGCAGCGAGCCAATGTAAAACCCATGAACCCTATCTTCTGAACCTCTAACCATTGTAGTGTGATCAAACAGAGAGTTACCTCTTTAATTCCCCAAATATCACTACAGCGGAAAATTCCCACCACTGCAGCATGGCCTCTAATCCCTACCTTTCACTGTAGTGGTAATAAGCCACTGCTGTAGTGTACTCACACAGAACAAAAATTTAGCATCTATACCTTAAACTCTATTCTCATTATTACAGCATCCCATTACACTTCAAGTATCAGTTTCCCAAGCAACCATTTACAAAGCATGTCAAAAAATTCAAAACAACCAAATTTTCAGAACCCAAGCACCAAACAAAGCAACCATTGTCACTCATCAAAGCAGCCCTTAATCACCTAAAAATTAAGGTACCAGATCAGATCCTAGAAAAATCAATAAACAAGGCTTATCAATCAAAACTAGTAATCACACACAGTTCACCACTTAGGAATTCAACAACAACATCACACTCAACACAAAAGGTAAACAAATAAAGCTTAAAATCATAAATCTAAGCTAGAAATAAACTTCAAAACATCAAAACTTTGGGTTACCTTCCAAGAGCGCTAAGTTTATAGCCTTCAGCCAGACTTTACTAGGACGCCTAAGCAGTTGGTGAAGTGAGAGCAAGTGAGGTCCCCTCCTTTTCACTTTTATGTCCTAGATAATGCTTTAACCGCTGATCATTAACTTTGAAGCTTCGTGCACCCTCCAAATCAGTAATTTCCATTGCTCTATTTGCAAATGCCTCTTTGACTACAAAAGGCCCCAACCATCGAGATTTCAGCTTCCCAAGGAATAATTTCAGTCTTGAGTTATAAAGTAAGACCTTTTTGACCTGCAACAAAGGATCTACAATAATCTTTTGGTCATGCCATCTCTTGACTCTCTTTATACACACAAAAACTCTCATAAGCTTGGAGACGAAGGTCATCCAGCTCATTTAGTTGTAAGAGTCTCTTTTCCCCAGCCTTCTTCACATTGAAATTCAAGAATTTAACAGCCCAAAAAGCTTTATGCTCAAGTTCAACTGAAAGATGGCATCCCTTGCCATAAACCATCCAAAATGGTGAAGTCCTAATTGGGGTCTTGAATGCAATACGGTAAGCCCACAACACATCATCTAGTTTAGTTGCCCGATCCTTCCTTGAAGTACTAACCGTCTTTTCTAAAATTCTTTTTAGTTCCCGATTAGAAACCTCCACTTGGCCACTAGTTTGGGGATGGTATGGAGTGGTTATCCAGTGTTTGACTCCATATCTGGTCAGAAGAGTTTTCGAACTCTTGTTACAAAAGTGTGACCCTCCATCACTGATCAAGGGTCTTGGCACTTCAAATTGAGAGAAGATATTCTTTTTCAAGAACTTCAGCACTACTTTTGCATCGTTAGTAGGTGTTAGGATTGCCTCCACCCACTTAGACATGTAATCAACGGCCACCAAGATATATTGGTTGGTGAATGATGGAGGAAATGGTCCTATAAAATCAATTTCCCACACATCGAACACCTTTTACTTCCAACATAATATTCAGAGGCATTTTCATCCATTCGTGATACATTTCTACTCCTTTGGCACCGGTCACACCTCTTTACAAACTTCCTTACATCTTTGAATAGTGAGGGCCAATAGAATCCACTTTCTAACACTTTAGCAACTGTACGGACATTGCTATAATGCCCAGCATACTCTAACCCATGACAATGCCATAATATGCTATTCATTTCCTCTTTCGGGACACAACGCCGAAACACATTATCAGCACATTGATGAAATAAAAAGGGTTCATCCTAGAAATAAGATTTAACATCATGGATGAACCTTTTCTTCTGTTGGTAATTACAGTCAGGAGGAAACAAACCACATACTAATAAACTAACATAATTAGCGCACCAAGGTGTCATTGCTTTTTCAACAAAAAACAATATCTCATTTGGGAAATTTTCATTAATTTGGGGCATACCTTCCTCTTGAACTTTAGTCCTCAAGCGAGATAGGTGATCCACCACCTAATTCTCTGACCGCTTACAATCCACGATGCGCAAATCAAATTCTTGCGATAGTAAAATCCACCTTATGAGCCTTGGTTTTGAATCCTTTTTACTTATCAAATATTTAATTGCTGAGTAGTCCATAAATAATGTTGAACCCATTGCATTTAAAGCAATACTTGATTTTGATGAATGACAAAGTAGATTAAAATAGTATATCATAAACGAGTATTAAATAAATGCTGAAACCTTGTTTTCATAGACTTTTGAATTCTGGTCGACTATCGGACTCTAGAAGCAAAAGACTTTGCTATAGAAAGACACTGGTCAACAATCTTCCTTGAACTGGTCGACCAACGAGCTCCAATAAACAAAGTATTTGAAGACATCAAAGTACTGGTCAACCATTCTATCTACACTGGTTGACCAACGAGATCCAGTAAGCAGAAGTTTTTGAAGATATCAAATGACTAGTCGACCATTGTGTTCCAGTAGCAAAAGGTCTTTGAAGTTTTGAAGACTAGTCGACTACCATCCTTCCACTGATCGACCACCCATCTCCAGAAGCTATATCTCTTAAAGGAAAGCAAGTAACTGATTGACTACTATAATGCAACTAGTCAACCATCATGGTTCAATTGGTCGACCACCAACACTTGCTCGTGCATTCTAATAGCTATTTCTTGCTGACATCATGCAGATCAGTTTAGGATTTGCTTCCAACGGCACTATTCCCTTTAGGTCTTTAAATATCAGCCTTAAGGAATGTCAAAGTATTAAGTAGAACATTCTTTGTGCTTTAGATTTTCAGAAAATCAATCCAGTAAAATCATTTATCTTTAGAGAGCATATCAGTGTTTTATCTACTCTAGTTTGAGAGTTTCTTCGATACATCCATCATTATCTGAGTGTATTGATCAAGGAAGTTTTCCTTGAGTTTATTTTGGAGAGTAATCCTACTGTGAGGGGGAGAGACACCCTTGAGAAATAAAAAGATCTTTGTTGTAATGGCTCACAAGTGCCCTATTGCATAAACTTGTGGTTTATAGTGAAATACTCAAGAAGTCATCTTGAGGACTGGATGTAGGCTTGGTTTAAGTTGAACTATCTCTGTTTATTTCTTCTTCCCTTATCTCTTTAATTGCTTATAAGATTTATCTTTGATTACTTGTAGTCTATTTCTATTCATCTTGGCTTTGCTCTTTCTTTTAATTATTATTCATATTTTGCTTGCTTCAGAAACTTTTTAAACTTCCAACAAGTTTGAAAGAATTTTTTAACCCAATTTACCTCCTTTTGGGAACTAGCCATTTATATCAAATACCACCACACTTGTGCCCACCAAATATGCTCTGAATTTATCAAAAGCATATACCACTGCTAGAAGCTCTTTTTTTGTGGTAGTATAGTTCATCTAGGCATTAGTCAAAGTTTTACTTGCATAGTAAATAGGATGAAAGAGCTTCCTATATCGTTGGCCCAAAACTGCACTTATGACATGATCACTCACATTATACATTAAATCAAATGATTTTTCCCAATACAATTACTAATTTCTGCTTTAACTCCTCAAAAGCTTTGTTACACACTTCTGTGAAGTCAAATGGCACATATTTTTCTAATAATTTACAAAGAGGTTTGGAAACCTTGGAGAAATCTTTGATAAATCACTGGTAGAACTCGGCATGCCCGAGAAAGCTTCTAACTCCTTTAACAGATAAGGGGGAGGTAGTTGCTCTATTACTGTAATCTTCGCTTAATCAACCTCCAAGCCTTTCCTTGACACTTTATGCCCCAATACTATGCCCTTTTGAACCATGAAATGACATTTTTCCCAGTTAAGCACAAGGTTTGTATCTTTACACCTTTTCAAAACTTTTTCCAGATTTTTCAAACAGTCTTCAAATGAGAGCCCAAACACTGAAAAGTCATCCATGAAGACTTCTAAACATTGCTCGACCATGAAATATAGCCATCATGCACCTTTGAAAAGTTGCGGGTGCATTACATAATCCAAATGGCATTCTGCAAAAGGCGAAAGTTCCATAAGGGCATGTAAAAGTTGTTTTTTCTTGATCATTCGAGGCTATTGCAATTTGGTTATACCCTGAATACCCATCAAGAAAATAGAAAAATTCTTTTCCAACTAGACGATCCAACATTTGGTCATTGAATGGCAATGGGAAGTGGTCTTTTCTAGTGGCATTATTTAGCTTTCTGTAATCCATACAGACTGGCCACCCAGTTACGGTTCTAGTTAAAATTAGCTCATTTCGAGTGTTAGCCACTATAGTCATGCTTCCCTTCTTAGAGATACACTAAACTAGGCTTACCTAAGAGTTAACAGAAATAGGATAAATAATCCCTACATCTAACTACTTCAGAATTTCTTTCTTGACCACCTCTTTTATTATGGGATTCAGTCTTCTTTGGTGCTCTACAAATGGCTTGTTATCTTTTTCTAGATTAATCTTATGCATACACATAGATGGACTGATACCCTTAATGTTAGTTATGGACCATCCAGTAGCTCTTTTGTGATCTTTTAAAACTTCTACCAATTTCCTTTCCTGATCATCAGTCAAAATAAAAGAGATGATGACTGGTAGTGTTTCTGATTCCCCAAGGTATGTATACTTCAAATATGCTGGTAGGGGCTTTAGCTCAAGTACTAGGGGTTCTTCCACTGAAGGATTAAGTGCAGATGTGATTCTAGGGGCTATATCCAATGCTTCGAATTAGTGTTTAGGATTGTAAAATGGTTCTGGAGCATCCAATAAGCTCATCACTTCTTTTACTTCCTCTGTTTCATTTTCTTTCCCCAAAGTTAAAAATGCCTCCAGAAATTCTATACTCATAGAATCTTGAAAATACTTGTAAGACTCTTCATCTATCTTCTTCAAGAAATAACATTCCTCTAGGTCATCAGGTGATTTCAATGCCTTATTCATAGTGAATGTTACCTCTTGATCATTGACCCTCATGGTCAACTCCCCTTTATGAACATCAATCAATGTCTTTCCTATTGCAAGAAAAGGTTTTCCCAAAATGATCAGGATCTCATTGTCTTCCTCATAGTCCATGATAATAAAATCAGCCAAAAAAATCAACTTGTCCACCTTGACAAGTATATCATCAATGATTTATCAGCTAGCTGAAGTGTCACTATGGTAGACCTAGCCTCTCCCTAGCCCAATTTCTTGAAAATAGAGAGTGGCATCAGGTTTACACTTGCTCCTAGATCGCATAATGCTTTTCTGGCAAAATTTTTCCAATGTTGCATGGAATTACAAAGCTACCCCTATCTTGCATTTTGGTAGGCAACTTCTTTTTGAAGAATGGCACTGCATTCTTGAGTTAAAGTTACAGTTTCAAACTCCCCCAATTGCTTTTTTCTTGATAGAACATCTTTCATGAACTTAGCATAACTAGGCATTTGTTCCAATGCTTCCACAAATGGGATCTTGATATGAAGTTGCTTCAAAATCTATAAGAACTTCTTATATTGCCAGTCTAAGTTTTGCTTTTTGTACCTTTGAGGAAAAAGAATGGGAGGGATGATTTTTGAAGAGGAAGAGGATGAAGGTGTGCAGATTTTCCCCCTTTAGAATTCTCTTTCGTTGTTGTTTCTTCTTTGTCATTGACCTTTGGAACCTTATACTCATCTATATTCACTCTTTGTTGCAATTTTTCTTCAACTCTCACTTGATCATCAAGAATGTTATCTTGCTTCTGAATATTTGGAGTGGAAGCTTTAGGAAGTTACTTCCCACTTTGAAAAGTTATCACCTTGCAATATTCCTTCCCATCCTTCCTGGAATTATTTTCTATGTCACTAGGAAGGTTACATTGCACCTTTTTGTTTAGAATAGTTACCAATTGGCCCATTTGAGTTTCCAGGTTTTTAATGGCTGCACTCTAAGTTCGGCTTATCACCTTATTTCTCTCCATAAATTTCATGAACATCTCTTCCATAAAGGACTTCTTTTCCATATGAGGTGGTGGAGCTCTATTCTAAAGAAGATAATTACTCTGATTGTTAAAGCCAGGAGGGTGAGATAGCTTACCAGAAGATGAAGCTAATGGATTAAAGCAGTGATCATTACTCAAAGAGAAATTAGGATGATTTCTCAAGCTCAGATGATAAGTGTTGGAATACTAGTTGTTTTGGTTCCTTTGCACAATATTCATGTAATTTAATTGTTCCACTGAAGCAAATTCTTCACAATAACCATTGACGTGAGCTCATCCACAGAAATCACAATTTGCTTCTGGCATTGCTATTGCATTCATTTTTGTCGATTTTTTTTGCCTTATACATAGCATATCAACTTTCTTGGTTAATGCTTCATTCTGAGCTAACAAAGTATTCAGGGTGTCTAGTTCTATGACTCCCCTCCTTGAAGCATCTTTGGCTCAGCTAGATGCATTTTGACTTGCTCCCATGGTCTTTATTATCTCTTTTACTTGAACAATTGATCTCGCCATCAAAGCACTGCCAACTGCAGTGTTCAGTTTATCTCAAGTCTCATATATGAGACCACTATGAAAGATGGTAAGCTGTTGCCACTCTGGAAGATCATGATTAGGACACTTCATCAGTAAGTCCTTGAACCGTTCCCAAGCCTTATATAGGCTTTCACCTTTGTGCTGATAAAAGGCAATGATCTCATTCCTCAATTTGATTGACCTTGATAGAGGAAAGAATTTACCCAGAAATCTTTTCTATAGCTCATCCCAAGTCGTGATACTTCCTCTTCTTGGTTGAGCATTCAACCAGCTCTTAGTTATATCCCTCAAGGAAAAGGGAAACAGACAGGGACATATGGCATCGTCACTGGCTTTATGAACTTTAACATTGTTATAATTATCCAAAAATTTTGTGATTTGGTTATTCGGGTCTTCCATGAGACTTCCTCCATATTGACTCTGTTGAACTAAATTTAGCAATACAACCTTAATTTCGAAGTTGTTAGCACTGAGCGGAGGTTTTACTATATTGGAAGCATGTCCAACATTATTGGATGAGGCATAGTCCTACACAGCTCTATTTTCATCTTGTTGGAAATTTGCTACTCCATTTCTCCCATTATTTTCAGTGCCTCCTAGATTCACATTATCCTCTGCCATTTCCTCTAGAGAAACTTCCCCATTTTGGGTTCTTTTTGCTCTAGCTTCTTTTCAAGTTCTCCTTGTAAGCCTCTAGATTTTGGGGTCAAAAAGAAAATCAGCTTGATTAATAGTACCTCACATGCATAGAAGGGAGATACCCATTAGCAATACAAAACGTAGTAGCACAATTCAATACAAGAAAAACTAAAATGACTAAATAATCAAATAGAACAAAAAAAGAAAGAAAATAAAACTAAGCAAAACAAAAATACAAAGCAAAGAAGGGTCTAAAACTACAAAAAAAAAGCGTCTAACACTACAAAAAAAAGACTTTTTGGTGGTGACTAGTCTAAAAGTTGCCACCAAAAGCCTTTTGGCGACTAAAGGAGTTGCCACCAAAAGCCTTTTGGCGACTAAAGGAGTTGCCACCAAAAGTCTAATTTTTTTTTAAAATTTTATTTAAAAAAAATTAGACTTTTGGTGGCGGCTCTCAATAGTCGCTACAAAAAGTCTGACTTTCAGTGGTGACTATGGGAGTCGCCACCAAAAATCTGACTTTCAGTGATGATTATTGGGGTCGCCACCAAAATTTTAATTTTTATAATTTTATTTAAAAATAATTGACTTTTTATGGTGACTGTGGGAGTCACCACCAAAAGTCCGACTTTCAGTGGCGACTATCATGGTCACCACCAAAAGTCTATTTTTTTAATTTTATTTAAAAAATAGACTTTTGGTGCGACTCCCAAAAGTCGCCACCAAAAGTCTGACTTTTAGTGGCGACTATAGGGGTCACCACCAAAAGCCTAATTTTTTATTTAAAAAAAATTAGGCTTTTGGTAGTGACTTTTGACTCTCAAAAGTCGTTACCAAAAATCTGACTTTTAGTGGTGACTATCGGGGTTGCCACAAAAAGTCTAATTTTTTAAAATAAAATTAAGAATAATTGACATGGTGGCAACTCTCAAAAGTCACCACCAAAAGTCTGACTTTCAATGGTGACTATAGGGTTTGTCACCAAAAGTCTAATTTTTTTAATTTTATTTAAAAAAAATTAGACTTTTAGTGGTGACTCTCAAAAGTCATCACTGAAAGTCAGTTTTTTTGTAGTGTAAGCTAGCATTTTTAAATTTCTTTGAATATTAGCACAACCCTTAATCTCCGACAACGGCGCCAAAAACTTGTTAACAATTTGGCAAGCATACTAGTTATATAAGTAATATGGTGATTTAAAGAGTAAAAGTATCGTTCCCTTGAGAATTAAGTGGCTAACTACCCAAGAAATTTAACCGAATTAATTAGATGAAAACGTTGGATTGAAAATAGCTCTAGTTAAGAACTGACAGAGTAAAAAGCAAATGACAGTAAATTTTTATAAAATTTTCTTAATTGACAACAAAAAAATACACAGGTTGATTGAAATTAGTATAATTAAAAGCCTAGAACTACTAATCCCTCTCCTCCTTCCTAGAAATTGAAAACCTCTCTCACGCACTTACAACTCTATAAATCACATAAGTTAATCCTAGATTAATCTAATAACTTAAAAGAATTCTCCCAAATCTCAATTAAGATATTTAACACATACTCAATTCATTAAGTGAGTTAAGTCTATACTAACCAGCCTAGCTTTGATTAAATAAGATTAACTAATATTCCTATTAGCTAACAGGTGAAAACACTTAAGTTAAGGCTTATGCACTCGTTCTTCCTATTAAGAGTTCTACTTTCACCTCCCTCTCCTAAGATCGATGACAGCAACAAGCAGAAATATAGATTGATCAGATCCACATAACACAACATTAAAATGAATAAGAAGACATATATTAACTGAATTGGAGTTTCAAATACATGAAAGAGGATAAAATCTAATCTGAAGTTAAGTTCATAGTAACCCTAAAGGAAAAATTTAGCTACTCATGGAAAAAAAAGAATAGCAAACAGAAATAGGGATAGAGGAAGCCATGAATCTGAAATCGAATGATGAATTTGAGCTCCCAAGCCTTGAAAGTCGAGTTCCCCCTTCTATTCTCATAAAAAATGGCGTTCTCCCTTACTCTCTAGATTAGAATAACCCTCATAAATTTTTTCTCTAGCTATTTAAACTCTATCTGATGTGGCCAGATTTTAGTCTCGCTGCTACAATGGTATGTCTTCATCTCTACAGCGGTGAAACACAGCAAAGCAAAGCTAATTAATAGCTTTAGTATGGCACTGGGTGATGCCACGAGGCACTCATGTTGCAGCGGTGCAAACTCACCGCTGTAGCAGTGAGTTACAGAACTAATTCTTGAAGATTGCTAGGTGGTACTGCAGCAGTGAACACATACCATTACAGCAGTGGACTGCAATATAAGACACTCTACTTCTATATTTTGGTGCTGGGCTGTTTCTTCCATTATTCTTCTAATTCCTTGCTCTCAATGTGGTTTCCTTTCCTTAGGTTGGTGGTTTTCCTATGTATCTTGAAATAAAGATAAAACACCAATTACTAACATAAAAATAAAGGTAAATTAAGAAGATAACAATGAGCTTAGGGAATTTTCAATTAGAAAATCTTAAGGCCAAAAGGTAATAAATCAGTAACAATCAAGCGATAGTAGGGTTCAGTTGCCAAGAAAAAGGGCACATAAATCATCTTAATTTGTCAATTAACAACGAGAACACCAAAGAGAAGAGGAAGATATAAATATGAGGAGCATTAAACTATCAATTCCACCTCTTCTAGGAAAGAATAATCCTAATGTGAAGATTGAATAGGAAAGAAAGGTGACTTTTGCGCCCTTGATGCCTAGTGATCATATTCAAAATAAACATTTCATTGGTGAGGTAAGTGAGGTAGATGCTGAAAAACAAAAGAAAAATGAGAGCTTGAATGTGAAATGTGAGAAAGAAATTAATGAGAGTGGAAACACTAAAAAAGAGTGAGGAAGTAGTTGAGAGTCAAAAGAAAATAACAATTAAGAGTGAAAAAAAAAGAGTTCTAAGAAATATGAAGGAGAAAATGGTAAGAAGGAAAAAAAAGAGAGTTCAACCATAGTGAAGAAAAATGAAAATAGTCAAAAGAAAATAACAATTGAGAGTAAAAGAAAAGAGAGTTTTGAGAAAGATGAAAGAGAAAATGGTGAGAAGAAAAAACAAGAGAGTTCAACCATAGGGGAGAAAAGTGAAAATTAATTATGCTTTTATGCAAAAGAAAGAGAGGATAAGAGTGCATATAATTCCAATAGGCCAATGATATTGTTCCTATGCAAAGAGGCTAATTTTTCAATTTCTAGCATTGCACCTTCTTTGCAAAGTTGTGTTGTTTCTCTTTTGCAAGATTTCTTACCAACCATCTTCAATATATGAGGATGAATCTTCTTCTATAACAAAGCATTGTATGTAGTAGTTCTGACGCATATTGTTTTTGATGATTACCTAATGTCAAGGGAGTTTGTCATTAACACTGAACATGAGTCCCTCAAGCATCTGAAGGGACAAGATTTGAGGACGAATCCTTTTGAGGAGGGAGAAAATGATGTGAGCAAGGATCACCATGGAAACGGGCTTGGAGGAGGAAGGCCACGGAAGGATGAGGACCTTACACTTTAGTTGGGCCAATACAAGGTCATAGGCCAAGAGCCTCAAAGCTGCCTTGCAAAGCTATGTAGACTGCATTATGAATGAAAGCTTTCATGGGTTGTTTTTTTGAAACTGATTTTGGATTATCCAAAAGAGTTGGAGAGACAACTAACCTAATTTCTTTATGCCAAGCATGTGGACCTTCGTTGGAGTAAAACAAATTTTAAGAAAATCTAGCCCAGGTTTTTGATAATGGACATACTTGTGTTTGGGCCCAAAATACACCTCAAAACATTGAATCCCAATTTCTATTTTACATATGCATATTTTCTATCCTCTCTTTCTATCATTAGCCTAATATTTATCTGACTTGTCTATACCTCTGTGCTCTCAGTCACATCACTTATGTTGTATGAAAAGAATAAAGCTGGCAATGAAAATGGACTACCAGATGTTGGAAAATGTGAATGTGTACCATTGAAGCCCCTCACCATTCTTTCTACTGCATCCTTCTTCATGAAGCATTTCTGGAGTTTTAATGAGATTGAAGCAAAGCATTTAATGCCTTTTCTCGTTAGAGAATTCAAGTAAAAAATTAAAGGGCCTTCCTATGTGTTTTTCAAGCTTGTCAAACAGCTACCTTCCCTCATTCTCTATTTCAGTTAGATGCAGCTTCTTGGATCATTAACTACTACAACACTCAAAAAATTATTGTAAGAATGTTCTCTACATATACTTCTTTCTCTTCTCTTAAAGTTCATTAAGTGAACGACTTCTTGTATCATTAACTACTACAGCACTTGAAAAATTTCTTGCAAGAAAGTTCTCTTCATCTACTTTATTCTCTTCTCATAAAGTTCATTAAGTGCTCTATGTGAGTTAGCTTTGAGTTTAAGAGAGAAATAGTTAAAAGAGTGTTAGAAAGTATGAAAAAACAAGAAAGAGGGTTGAATTGTGTTTTAAGAAATATTTCCTTTCTTTTTTGTTTTTATCAAATTTAAAGTTTATACTTAGGATGATAAAGCAGACAAAATGATAGATTCATAAGAAGAAGATGAGGCAAAAGCACACAAGGTTTAAAGAGGTTTATATCCCTTTCCTCAAGGATCCTATGTCCTCTTCTTCAGCACAAGGCTGAGATTTTCTTATAAAAATATTGAGATTTACAAAACAACCCTTTCAAGGACAAGCCTCCTGGCTTTTACACGAGAACCCATTTTAGGGACAAGCCATCTGGCTTTTACATGAAAACCATTTTAAAGACAAGCCTCTTGGCTTTTACACGAGACCCTTTTTAGGGACAACACTCTAAACTCAAAAACCAACATACACTAAAACAAGGGAATTATAACTTTCAAAAAGGCTCAGCACAATAACTACTTTTAGAACCCTTTCTTCACAAAGAGAAAAATAGATAAAATAATGAAACTATGAACAAAGCCTCTTAATCACTCTATCTCTTACAATGGAAACTCACACAGAGCACTCAATGGAGTTTCAAAGAAGAAAATATGGTAGATGAAGAGATATTTCTTGCAATAACTTATGTACTTTGTGAGCTTTAAAATCATGGATCTTCAACTTTACATAGAGGAAGGATGAAGGAGCTATAACTGGATTTTCAAAATGCCAATGGATAGAGCATTTATTGTGTTGAAACATCTTTCATCTTCATAAATGAGGGGCAAGCTGAGAGAGAGAAACATAGGACATAGGGAGGAAGAAGGAAGCATTTTAAAATGTTCGTGATTTCTCCAAGGTTTGACAATATACTCTTTTGCTCCCTGAACATTATATAATCATAGCCACCTTGCATAAAAAGCAAAGAGGAAGGTTAAACATGGATAAAAGAAACACGTGGGGCAAAGAATGAGAGAATGGGCTATAGGATTTTAGAGATCATTGAAAGTAACAGAATTTAAAACTTTTTCTCTAAAGCCCATTTACCAACAGACCAACCTGTATTACCATTACATTAACCATAAAAATAAGACGAAGAGAAATACCTCTTGTAGTGCAGCAACCTTTCCAAGCAAAAGCAAGTATCCAAAGTGGGATACCTCTAATGGTAATCCAAGTGAAATTACGCTAAGGAAAAACCTCTTCCAGTAATGGGATTCCTTCTCGTTCTTATGCTAGCAAGCACAAAAAAGCTATAAAGAAAACCTTCCTAGATGAAGGAGAAGAAAACAAGAGTGTTTCCTAAACAAGATTCTAAACCATTAAGAGGGCATATGGCTTTCACTATCACTCTTTAAGTTATAGGTGCTACAACAATCCCTAAAATCCTAATTCCCTTAGTGGGTGTCGTTCCCTTATTGAGCTTCTTAAGATCGCACCTTAAGAAGCCTAATCTCTTTGAGATAGGGGCAGCCAAGAGGTGTTCTCATTTGGGCTTTTCCTTGTTTAGGTAGGAATAGAAACATATTCCTATTCGTTTTATTCTCTTATCTCCTTTTAAATTAATTCTTCAATTAAGGATCAAATCTTCAAGCTCATTTCACATTCCTAGTGAATTTTTATACGTGTGACCTATTAAGTTTTCTGCTATGTTGGCTATTCACAATTAACACTTGATTATAAATAGATCACGAGTAATATCTAGAAACAAATTGTGACCCCAATTGTTTGGAAAAGCAGTTGTTTGACTTTAAACCTTTCTGTAGCTAAAGCGTCTCTATGTAATGTGTCCTTTCACCATCTTATACCTACTTGGTTCAGAGTATGGCCTATGTGTCAACTCTCACTAAGATTGGTTACTTCATGTCTAGCCCAAGTAGTTAGTTCCTTGTCCTGTGGGATCATTCACTTTAAACTATGTCACTGAAGACCATCTTTATGACAAGTCTGCTTTGGTCAAATACTTCTTAGTGATTATCTCAACAAGTGGCCATGGGTATACTTCCTTCTATCAGGAGTGGTGAATCCTCTATTGACTACTCAAATATCTTCGAATACTTCACGCTGTGCCCAATCACCATCCTAAGAGCGACCCATGGTGGGTAACCAGGAATGGAGTCAAAACATAAGATCCATATCCAAGATAACTTGAGTTCCTCAAGTCCAAGGATACTTGCATTGTTAGTTGCTATGAGAACTATCACTGACATTTGAATAGGTATCTATGTGATTTCTCATACAGGTCATCTAATGTACTTGTTACCTTTAACAAGCATTCACATGTTTACTCAAAACATCTCATGCTTACAGCTTATGAGGACAACCGCTTGATCAAATTAAGAAGCATAACATTTGCTAATCTATTCAGATCACTAATGTCCAGTCTCAGGTGATCCTATGACTAGGAATAGTTAGATACATACATAATTACACATGATAAAAATCTCACATTATGATCGCCATCATAATTTCCTTCATGCTATGTTTTATGTCATGGACTTCATTACTTATATTACGATCTAATTTTGAGTTTATGAATATGAATATAAATAATGAAAAAAGACTTCTTTAAATTAAGAACTGAGTTTGTACATGTGATGCTAAAGGTGATTGTCTTTAGAGCACCTTTCTAACATAGGCTACTTAGAAGAAAATTGATTCAGGCCCAAACGTGATATATCCAATTCCATTATCAAAAATACTTTTGGGCTTTGTAAAAATTCTCCAACATTCTCCCTTTTTTTTATAATGGCAATCAGTTAAGTAATTTCATACTCCCCTGAATAATCTTTTTTTTAACAAGAAAACTCCCCCTGAAACATAGCTCTCCTTCAACATGTGAAATCTCTTTGATGAGCAAGAACATAGATCCAACAATCTGAAAAAATAAAGATACATATGCCGTGCAATATTTTATTTTATACATAGTTCAATATGTACCACGGCAATTTGACATGATTAATTAAATCTACCTCAAAAAAATTGTAACAATAATAAGCATAATAATTATAATAAGCATATTACCACATATTACCACGATACCATAAAAACACAATATCATAATAAATAGTATCATACGTACTCTCCCCCTTTGACATTATCAAAAAGAACCATGGAGAGCAACAAAAAAACATTAGAAGATGTTTAAAAATGTGAATCTAGGCACATGAAATAAAAGAAAATTAAACATAAAGGTTAAAATATCATAAGGGAAACTTTAGAAGGATCGAGGAGGATGGCTAGAAGGGTACACTAGTATGTTCCTCAGCTTCTGGAATTTTAGGCTCACGATCATCTTCCTTTTCATGCTTAAGGGGCAATGTTCTTGTAGTTTGTATAGGACTTGGCAGGTTCGATTGGAAAAGAATATTTGAACCAGGTCCAAGTACACAAGCTCCTTTCAAGCTAGAGACAAGGGACATAGAAAAAAATATTGCTCATAACGTTGCTTTGCTTCAGGTCCATTAAATCTTTTAGGTTGACCAGAACTACGATGTGAGGTCATAGATGCTTCAAAAAGTTTTTACTTAAGAGAGATTTGAGAGATCATGATTTCCAGGCAGTAATGTCTTCCAGGAACAATGTTCGTTAAACATAAAAAATCTCACAGCAAAGATATATTAATAGAGCATGCATTTAACATTTCCAATTCTCTTCTAATATAGGAAAAAGCTATCTTCAGGCAAGGGCTTTGTAAAAATATCAACCAATTGATTTTCAGTTGAAATGAATTCAAAGACAATATTTCTCTTTTGTACATGGTTCCTTAGAAAATGGTGTCAGATTTCAACGTGTTTCGTTCTTGAATGTTGGATGGGGTTTTTTGATATGTTCATAGCACTTGTATTATCACACTTTATATGGACATGACCAAATTTTAGGCCATAAATTTGTAGCTGTTGCTTCATCTGCAGAATCTATGTACAACAACTTCCTGCTACAACATATTCTGCTTCAACAGTTGAAAGGCAACAACACTTTGTTTTTTTTTTCACCATGAAACAAGGTTATGCCCATAAATTGACATGTGCCACTTGTACATTTACAACCAGTTTTACAACTCCCAAAGTCAGCATCAGAGAACCCCATTAAATCACAAACATTAGACTTAGGATACCATAGTCCTAAGGAAGATGTCTCCTTGAGGAATCTAAAAAATCCTTTTTAAAGCAATCAGATGTGATTCTTTTAGGTTGGATTGAAAACATGCACATAAACACACACTAAATACAATGTCAAGTCTACTTGTAGTGAGATAGAGAAGGGAACCAATCATACCTCGATATCCCTTTTGGTCAATTGACTTATCTTTTGGGTCCTGATCAAGCTTTAATGAATTAGTCATAAGTGTCATGATTCCCTTTCCATTATCCATTTTGTATTTCTTTAGAAGCTCTTGAATATAATCATTGTTCTTTATTTAAAGGCCCAGGAAGAATGATAATTCTCCCATCATACTCATTTCAAATTCATTAGTCATGAGCTTAGCAAAATCCTTACACAGAGATTCATTAGTGGCACCAAAAATAATATCATCCACATAAAATTGAATAATCAAAATATTAGTGGCATAATTTTTAATAAATAGAGTTGTATCTGTTATGCCCGTGTAAAAACCATTTTGGATCAAAAATTTACTAAGTCATTCATACCAAGCTCTAAGAGCTTGTTTTAGACAATAAAAGGCTTTTGATAGTTTGAAAAAATGGTCAAGATGTTCAAGATCTTTAAAACCATTAGTTTGTTTAACATAAACTTCCTTGCTAAGATATCTATTAAGAAATTCACTTTAACATTTATTTGAAAAAGTTTGAAACATATTATGCAAGCAAATGCAAGAAACATACGAATAGATTCTAACTTGGCCATAGAAGCAAAAGTTTCTTTGAAATCTATACCTTCTTGTTGATTATATCCTTGTGCCACTAATTGTGCCTTATTTCTAATCACATTACCTTCTTCATCAAGTTTGTTTTTGAAAACCCATTTAGTTTCAATGACTAGTTTCCAAACATTGCTTTCTCAAACTAATTATATTCTTCCTGTATTGCATTTATCCAGGAGCTATCTTCTGATGTTTCTTGGACATTCGTAGGTTCCACTTGAGACATAAAAGCCATATGTTTTATGCTTTTAACTCATAATCATTTTTTTTCCTTCTGTTAAGTCTCCAATGAGAAAATTGTCTGGATAATGCTTCGCCTCTCCATTCTCTAGGCTATTGGCTCTTATCTTTGGTGTCAGGAATATTATTACTTGAGGATGATGGACCATCTATCTCAAGAGCATTTCTTTCAGAAGATGGGGTAGGAATGTTCGTTGTGAAGATTTTTTCTTCATCTTCATTTCCTGAACCTTTCTTGGTAGAGGATAATTTTGAACAAAAACAACATAAATAACAACATATTTTTGTTTATCGAAGACTCTATAGGCTTTGTTATTTGTAGAATAACCCAAGAATATTCCTTCATCATATTTAGAATCTAGTTTTCCCAAATTTTCTCAATCATTTAGAATGAACCATTTGCATCTAAAATCATGAAAGTAGCTTATGTTAGGTTTTCTTCCTTTCCAAAGCTCATAAGATATTTTGTTTAAACAAGGTTTGATTTGACACCGGTTAAGGATGTAATATGACATACTAACAATTTCTGCCTAAAAACTTCTGGGATGAGTATTTTCACATAGATGGGTTCTAGTCATTTCTAGGATAATACGATTCTTCCTTTCTACAATACCATCTTGTTGGGGAGTTTAGGAACTGAAAAATTATATTAAATGCCTTGTTGGTTACAGTATTCATCAAACTCTTTATTTTCAAATTCAATACCATAGTCACTTTGAATTGATACAATGAATGAATTATTCTCATTCTATACTTTACACAAGAAAAATTTAAGAGTTTCAAAACATTCTCCTTCATGAATTAGGAAGAATACCCATGTGTATCTAGAAAAGTCATCAACAATTACAAAACTATAATACTTTCCCCAAAGACTCCGAGTTTGAATTGGACTAAACAGATCCATGTCCAATGTTTCAAGAGGTCTATCTAAAGAAATGTGATCTTTTTACATAAATGATATTTTAGTTTGTTTTCCTCTTTGACGTGCCTCACATATATGATCATTTTCATATTTTACTTGGGAAAGCCCGATGACTAGATCCTTTTTGGACAGTTTTGATACGAGCCTCATGTTTACATACCTTAACCTCTTATGCCATAGCCAATTCTGATCACTTGTAGATGACAAACAATTATATTTCTTAGGATGACAGTTTATAACAAGTTTATAAATATTTTCATGTCGTTGTCCATAAATCAAAACATCCTCTAATAATTTCTTATATATTATGCATTTTGAAGATTCAAAAACTACCTTATGCCCTTTGTCACATAATTGACTAATACTCAAAAGATTATATTTCAAACATTTCATAAAATATGTATAATCAATAAAAGAGAGGAAGTTATACCCACTTTTCCTATAACTCTCATTTTTCCTTTACCATTATCTCCAAAGGTGATGTTCCCCATTTCTTTAGAGGTAAAAGTGAGAAAGTTGTTGTGATCCCCTGTGAGCATCTTGAGACCAGGAATCAATGTCCTTTCTTTCTTTTTATCTTAGGAGTAACTTGTTGGAGGGATGACGGTTTAGGTATACAGGACCTTTGCGGTCACGAAAGATGTAGATCCTTCCTTTTTTATTCCTTTAGGAACCTAAACTTGTTTAAGTTTGACAGGCTTTCCCCTGTAATTGCAAGCTAGATGCCCTTTTGTTCGATAGTTCTAGCAAGTTCTGACTTTCATAAGATAAGGAGGATTAGTTTCAAAATAATTCTTAAATGCATGTTTTCTTTGTAGTATCCAAGACTAGCTTTATCAAGAGAATGTTTCTGTGTTCCTAATAGCACATTAAGGTTTTCTTGACCTTTAACAAATCCTGCAAGATCTAGTGTTAGAAGATCTATTTTTTCTTTCAAGGATCTATTTTCAAACATTAACGAAGGAAGATAGTTACTACTTTCTAATTCTCTTTTCATTTATTAGAAGATTAAGACTTTTTTAAAATCTGATGATGAGCTCTTTCCAAATCATTATATTTATTCATCAAAGTTTTTGAATATTCTAAAACGGTGTCAAAAGCATTAAGTAATTCATCATAGGTAAAAGGTGTATCTCTTACCTCAAGATCATCTTCTTCTAAGCTATCCTCTTCCTCTGCTATCAAGCATAAATTAGTTGTTTCAAGATCATCATCAAAGTCTTTAAGTAGTTCATAATCACTTCAGGTAGCATTTGTAACCATAGTTTTCTTGTTACTTTTGTACCTTAGTTGTGGGAAAGCTACTTTTATATATCCTAGTTTTTGGCATTCATATCATATTATAGGATAGTTTTTGGCATTCATAGCATATTATAGGATCTTTAGGAGGATCATACCTTGAGAAGCTCTCTCTTGCTCCTCTTCTATTTTGTTGTCCTTTTTAAAGTATGAGTACATTCTTCTGATGATTAATGTCATCTCCTTGTTGTAACATCCCAAAAGTTCTCCTCTAAGTTATATTTTTAAATAAGGTACAAAGCCATGAGGAAAGAGCCCAAAAGTGGAAGAAAACTCAATTCTAAGGGGACCAGTTGACTTCTACTACCCAACAGTTAACCGATTGCAAAAAATTGAGAAAAACATTATTTGATATCTGTAGACAGTCAATTAATGGCAGGGTATTAGTTGACTGGCAGCTCTCTATAAGCTAGAAATATAAAGCCTAGAAGCAACCAATCGATTATCGACTCCCAAACAGTCGACTGGCAGCTCTCTGAGATGCGAGATAAACATCACCAAGGTAATCCTTCTAGCTTGTTTCCTCTAGTTTAGATTAACTATAGAATCAAAAAATTGATGGAATAATAAATTTCAGACTAAGAAAAGAGAGAGAGAAACAAGAAGAAGTCTGACACTTGAGGAACAAGAGGAAACTAAAGGAGAGCTCACAACCTTCAACTCTAAAAGAAGTAAAGGTAGCTAGTTTTTCATAAAAGTAATTATTTATAAGAATATATGCTTTATGGTGATTCTATGATAAATCTATTTTTAGCTATAGACTTATCTTGAACTATGAAAGATAAGATGATATTTCATGATGAGTTATGACAAGTTCCTGATGACTATGTGGAAAAGTGTTTTAAGAAAATATTGCATGGCAAACCCATATGTTGGGTAGACATATAGTGCATTAAGAACCCTTGTGATGGGTAGACTTTTAGTGCATTATAAACCCACATGTTAGTTGGGTAGACTTATGGTGCAACATGAACCCTTATGAAGGGTAAACTCATATTTCATTATAAACCCGTATGAAATGAGTAGACTTGCTATGCATTAAAAGAGGAGTAAGAATGAATGATATGTTCTATGATAATGTTTACACTCAAAGAAAGAGTTTTAATGTTTTATATTACTTTATAACTGAGATGGTTATTCATATGTCTACATGATTCACTAACTACTGAGATTTTTATGCATCTCATATTGTTATGTTATGACTAACCATTTCAAGTGATGAAAGTCGTAAGAAAGGAAAGGAGAAAGCTTAAATGTTCTCTATATATCTAGCAAGTGGATTGTCATATGTAAACTTCACTTACATAGTTAAGATCCTTAGTGTAATGTATCTGTTAAGAAATATGTTATATATATTGCAGTGCATAATGGTAGTTATAAGATAAATGAGTATGTGTAGAACTCATGTAAGTTTACTTGACTAAGGAAAGTTATCAAAAAAGTTACAACAAAAGACTGTTTTTCTTATGCATTAAAAGAAGTCTGTAGGAGCTCTATACTTCAAGCATTCAACTGGCACTTCATTGGGTAGCAGAAATTGAGGACAGCAATCTATCAGTCAACTGTCACAGGTTTAGAAGTTGAATGATAACTCACTATTCGCCATGAGATTTTTATGTTTTTACTTCTCTACAATTTTTCTAAATATCTGTTAAATGATATTTTAAAAGAATTTTGTAAAGCTCACTACAGAAAGCATCCAGATTTTCCTATTCAAATTAAATTATAAATTGTTTTAACTTATGATTAGAATAGACGTTACACTTGTCATTTGGATGATTTTCCTGAGGCTTAACTTCCATAGAAGGATGTTTTTCTTCAACTTTCAGTGTTATTTCAGGTTGGTTCTTTTTTACTTCTATCTCTTCTTTTCAAGAAGGTGTTTTCATAGGCAATAAGATTTCCCCTAAGGTGATCCAAGGTTAGTATAGCAAATTTAGGATTTTCAATAATAGTAGTTACCTTGGATTTCTAAGGATCTGTGAAGCTCATAACGATCTTTTCTACAGTATCTTCCTCTATTAGTGTTTTCCTAAAGCATCTAGATCATTCATAATCTTCCCAAATATCTTAAATGTAAAGAATAGGTTCTCCTTTCTACTGGTGAAAAAGTCCAAATTCTTTTGACAAAGCAGTAATACGTGTTCTTCTTACATCTTGTGTTTTTTCCCACATCTCCCTGGCTGTTGTGCATTGAACTAGTCTCTTAAACTCTTTTGAGTGTACTGCACAATAAAGGATGCTGATAGCCTTATAATTAAACTCATCTTTCTGATGATCTTCCTCATTTCATTCTACTTCAGGCTTGAGATTTTCACTGCCACCTTCTTCCTTTTTGGTAAGGATGAGTAGACCTTTCTCAATGACTTGCCATATCCTTTTATTAGTGGCTTGAACAAATACTCTCATTCGAGCCTTCCAATGAGTAATTTATTCCATCAAAGAATAGTGGCACAGCGATAGATTGTCCCTTTAGTCCAAGAACAATGTTCATCTTTTGAGGATCTTTTCTCAAGGTAATGATACCTACAAGTACAAAGAACAACCCTTTGATACCAAATGTTAGACAATATGAAAACACAAGATGGGGGTTGTATTATGTTTTAGGAAATATTTCCCTTCTTTTTTGTTTTTATCAAATTTGAAGTTTATACTCAGGACGATAAAGCAGACAAGATGACAGATTCATAAGAGGAAGATAAGACAAAAGCACACAAGGTTTAAAAAGGTTCATATCCTTTTCCTCAAGGATCCTATGTCCTCTTCCTTAGCACAAGGCTAAGGTTTTCTTATAAAAATATTGAGATTTACAAGACAAGCCTCATGGCTTTTACATGAGAACCCTTTTCAAGGACATGCCTCCTAGCTTTTACACGAAAACCCTTTTAGGGACGAGCCTCTTAGCTTTTACATGAAAACCCTTTTAGGGATAAGCCTCCTAGATTTTACACTCTGAACTCAAAAACCAATATACAGTAAAACAAGGGAATTAAAACCTTACAAAAGGCTGAGTACAACAACTACTTTTACAACCCTTTCTTCACAAGGAGAAAACTTAAACAATTAAAATAATGAAGCTATGAACGAAGACTCTTAATCACTCTATCTCTCATAATGCCAACTGATACAAAGCACTCAATGAAGTTTTGGAGAAGATAACATGGTAGATGATGAGATATTTCTTGCAATAACTTCTTTACTTAGTTAGCTTTAAAATGGTAGATTTTGAACTTTAAATAAAGGGTGGATGAAGGAGCCGTTACTGGATTTTCAAAATGCCAATGGATGGAGCATTCATTATATTGAAACATCTTTTTCCATTTTTATAAATGTAGGGCAAGTAGATAGAGAAAAACATAAGATGTAGGGAGGAAGAATGAAGCATTTTAAAGTGTTGGTGATTTCTCCAAGATCTGACAATATACTCTTTTGCTCCCTAAACATTCTTATCACAACCACGTTGCATAAAGAGCAAAGAAAAGGGTCAAACATGAATAAAGGAAACACGTAGGGCAAAGAATGAGAGAATGGGCTACCTAGAAGAAAATTAATTCAGGCACAAATATGATATATCTAATTCCATTATCAAAAATAATTTTAGGCTTTTGGGCTTTGTAAAAATTACTCCAACAAAGAGCATTCCTTCATTTATTCTTTCTTGAATTACTTTGTTATCTCTATTAGTAAGAGGAATCTGTGAAGTCGTGTTTGTTGAAAGATCTTATAAAAGGTTATTTTTAAAGTCTGTATTATCATGAGTAAAGAGTGTAAAAGCTTAGAGGCTTGTCCTTAGAAGGGTTATTGTACAAAAGCCAGAAAGTGTGTCCCTCAGAGGATTATCTTGTAAATCTCATTACTATTTATGTTAGTCCTTGGCTATGAGCTTAGGAAGAGGACATAGGATCTTTAACCAAGTAGGATCTAAACCTCTTTAAACTTTAAGTGTTATCATCTTCCTTCTCCCTACTACTTATATTATTTTAAATAGCCTTGTTTCAAAAACAAAAAAAATTGAGCAATTTAGAAGAAGGCAAATAATTTTCAAACACAATTCAACCTCCTTCTTGTGTTTACATTTTAACTAACATCTAGTATCAGAGCTTTGGTCTCTGTGTCTACAAGTTCACTGCCTAGAGAAAAGATCTTGAAAAATGAATATTGCTCTTGGACTAGAGGGATAATTCATCTCCAGACCACCATTCTTTGATAGAATGAGTTATTCATACTGGAAGGCTCGAATGAAAATATTCATATAAGCCACTGACAAAGGAACATGGCAAGTCATTGAGAATGGACCATTTATTCCTATGAAAAAGAAAGAGGATGGCAACGAAGCTCCTAAGCCTGAAGATGAGTGGGAAGAGGAAGATCATCAAAAAGATGAGCTTAGTTATAAAGCTATTAACATCCTCTATTGTGCTGTGAACTCAGAAGAATTCAAAAGACATATCTGGTGTACAACAGCTAAAGAGATGTGGGAAAAGTTGAAGCTAACCTATGAAGGAACTAAAGATGTAAGAAGAGCACATATTGCAGCCCTATCAAAAGAATTTGGCCTCTTCCATCAGAAGGAGGGAGAACCTATTCTAGAGACATTCAACATATTCAAAAAAATTATTAATGATCTAGATGCTCTGGGAAAACACTACATAGAGGAAGATATGGTAGAAAAAATTATTATGAGTCTAACAACTCCCTAGAAATCTATGATAACTGCTATTATAGAAAATCCTAAATTTTCTCCACTAACCTTAGATTAGCTCAGGGGAAATCCTATCGCTTATGAAAGCACCTTCCTGAAAGAAGAAATAAAAGTCAACAAAAAGTAACCTGAGATAGCTCTTAATGTTGAAGAGAACCCTCCTAAAGAAGGTAAATCTCAGGAAGACCATCTAAATGACAAAGATATGACATTAATCACTAAAGAATGTAGACATATTTTAAAAGAAGACAACAAAACAAAAGGGGAGCCAGGGAAAGGTTTTCAAGGTATGACTCTCTTAGAGACCCAATCTATGTTTGATAGTAAAAGAAGATAGCTCTGAGCTAGAAAGATGCAAGGTAAGAGATTTTCCTTTCACTTATGATGAACTATTAAATGCTTTTGAGTCTCGTCTTAAAGATTTAAAAATTTTGGTGAATAAGTACAATGATTTAAAATGATCTCATCTTAAAATCTTAAAGAGTTTCAATCTTATTGTAAATGAAAAGAAAGTTATGGAAAATAAAATTACTCTTTTTGGAAGTACTAACTATCTTCCTTCATTAATGTTTGAAAACAAATCCTTAAAAGAAAAAATAGATATTCCGACTCAAGATCTCAAAGGATTTGTTAGAGGTTAAGAAAATCTGAATATGCTGTCAGGAACTCAAAAACATTCACTTGATAAAGGCAGTATCAGATACAACAAAGAAAAATGTACTTTTAAGAATTGTTTTGAAAATAACTCTTCCTATCTTAAGGAAACCAGAACTTGCTATAATTGTAGAACAAAAGGTCATCTAGCTCATAATTATAAGAGAAAGCCTGTTAAGCTTAAGCAAGTTTGGGTTCCTAAAGAGATGAAAAAGGAAGAACATACTATTTTTGTAACCACAAAGGTCATATATACCTAAAACAACATCTCTCCAGTAGGTTCCTCCTACAAAAAAGAGAAAGAAAGGATATTGGTTCCTGGACTCAGGATGCTCAAAGCATATGATAGGGAATCACAACAACTTTCTCACCTTCACTGCTAAAGAAATGGGGAACGCAACCTTTGGATATAATGTTAAAGGAAAAATAATGGTTGATGATATGTATTTATGAAGAATCTCAAATATAATCTTTTGAGCATTAGTCAATTATGTAACAAAGGTCATAAGGTAGTTTTTGAAGCTTCAAAATGCATAATATATAAGAAATATTAAGAAGATACTTTGATTTATGGTCAAAGGCATGAAAATGTTTACAAACTTGTTATTAACTACCATCCTAAGGAACATAAATGTCTAGCATCTACTAGTGATCTAAATTGGCTGTGGCATCAAAGATTAGGGCCATGTAAACATGAAGCTCATCTCAAAACTTGCTAAAAAGGATATTGTAATTGGACTTCCCCAAGTAAAATTTGAAAAAGATCATATATGTAAAGCTTGTCAAAGAGGTAAACAAACAAAAACATCCTTTGTGTCAAAAGATCATATTTCCACAAATAGACCTCTTGAAATACTGCACATGGATCCATTTGTCCAATCTGAACCGGGAATCTTGGAGGAAAGTATTATGGATTTGTCATTTTTGATGACTTTTCTAGATATGCAGGGGTATTCTTCTTAACACATAAAGGAGAATGCTTTGAAATATTTTAATCCTTTTCTTATAAAGTACAAAATGAAAAGAATTTATCCATTGTATCCATTCGAAGTCATCATGGTACTGAATTCCAAAATAAGGAATTTGATGAGCTTTGTAACCAGTAAGGGATCTCACATAATGTTTCAACTCCTAAAACTCCCAAAAAAAATAGGGTTATAGAAAGGAAGAATCGTACTATTCTTGAAATGACAAGAACTCTTTTATGAGAACATACCCTTCCTAAAAGTTTTTAGGCAGAAGCTATTAGCACATCATTTTACATTCTAAATTGCTACCAAATGAGACCTAGTTTAGAAAAGACATCCTATGAGATATGGAAAAGAAGATAGCCAAATATAAGTTATTTTTATGTTTTTGGTTGTAAATGTCTTATTTTAAATGATAGAGTAAATTTGGGAAAGTTAGACTCCAAATGTGATGAAGAAATATTCTTGGGATATTCACTAAATAGTAAAGCCTATATAATCTTTAATAAACAAAAATCGATTGTTATGGAATCCATTCATGTTGTTTTCTATGAGATTAATTCCTCTTCTAAGAAAAGTTTAGGAAATGAAGATGAAGAAGAAATTATACTTAGAAACCATCCTTCCTTATCTACTGTGTAATACCCAAGGTCATTGGGTATTAGTGAAATTGGTTTTTCGGTCAAGTAGTTAGATGTGGAGTGAAATTTTTTGTTTTCAAATAAGGAAATCCATGGTTGAAGTGTGGCTTTGTGTGTGAAGTGGTAAATAGTCGAGGTATATGGGGGTGCACGTACCATATAAAAGGCAAATGGATAATGGGACCATGAAAGGACTAGGGTGAAATAAAAATATTTAAGAAAACACTTTCGTATGAAAATGGAAAATAAGGATAGTGATGTGTTAAGAGTTGAGAAATTGGGCTTGGAAATGTGTAGTGCCTTTTGTGTGATGAAGAGTACTAGAATTTGAGAAATTATGATTTTGCCATTGCTTATTTGATCGGGATTGGACCAAAAGGGGAAAAAATGGTAATTTCCCTAAGATGACTATATAAGCCCCACATGTATACATTTTTTAGCCATTTCCTTTCCTCCTCACATAGACCACATTTTTCTCAAACCCTAGCTCTCACTTCTCTCCATCCCCTTCACCCAAGAGCATCACCCAAGCCTCCGGCCATCGGCCTCTGGTGAAAGTTCAAGTCTCCAACAACCAACCATCACCGAAGGGAGGAGAAAACAAGGTAAGCCTTCCACTTATTCCTCTTCTACTAAATTTTTGTGTATATGAGTATTAAGGGTGAGAATAAGTATTCTTTAAGGGTTTTAAGCTGGATTAATGATCTAGAACTCTTCTTGGATGATTGTTGAATATTTTGGACCAAGAAGCTTGTGAAATCCTTGGATTAAAACTTAGAAATTGTGAGTTTGATTGTTTGACAGAAAAACAATGGAAGTTAGGGTTCTTGAAGAAAGATTGATGAAGTTGAGCCTTGATTCTTGGATTTAATTTAAGATTTAAGTGTGTAGATGTTTTCTAACTATTCCTATAGCAAAACCATGGAAAGAATCTTTAGTTTTGGTAGAAAATTGGTCTATGTTGAAGGAAAAACTGAAAGGGACTCAAAATCACAAAAATAGAGTAAAAACTCTATCATCCACCCTCAAAGGAGGCAAAGCAGGTAGAGCAGGCAAATTTCCCGCTAGGTGCACAAGTGGCAAAAGGCTCCTATAGTTTTTGGCTAATTTTCAAATGGTCATAACTCTCTCATCTGACCTCTATTTTTAGCAAATTTTGTATCGTTGGAAAGCTCTTTGAGTCTAGTTTCTAAAGAGATAAGATTCAATTGAAAATTTTCTTACCATTTAGGAGTTATGACCAAAAGAGTGATCAAAGGTTAGAATTAGTGATAAGGGGTTTCCCATTTTGTGACCTTAACATGTTATTACATAATTACCTTATAGGGATGGATTCTTTGAGGCATCTTCCACATCTTTTGAGGAGAATTAGTTAGCTTAGGGTTGAGGTGTAGGTTCTAGCCTTGCCTTATTTGTGTTCTTTTCAAAGAAACTATTTTCTGAGCATGTTTATATTATGATAACATGTTATTATTTAATGAGATGGCTGGCATACTTAGATCTCTACATGACTAGAAAAGGAATGGACACTTGTGTGTGATTGTTGACTTGAGTTGTGTAATTTTTATGAATAATTAGTAAACTCTAAGAGTTTGTATAATGGCTTGCACATAGCTTGCTTATGTATAGTTGGTGCCTAATTGGGAATGTATGAATACTCAAAGGGAAACATACGTAAAACCACAAAGGTGAGATAAATGCATTATGGGATTCATGGGAACCTAGGGTGGGTATTTCATGATGAAATAACACTTCGAATTCTTATGAAACACGAAGATACCTACCTGTGTGATTATAACCTTGTATTTTCTTTTCTTGATAGATCATCATTGGTATACTTGTATATATTGTAGAAACATGGTATGAGGTGTGTTGGCCTCTTTTGAAGCATGATACCTTGAATGAAAAGATTGTTTTAATTGTTACTGTACCTACTTATTCAAGACAACTAAATGAATTATGTATCATGCATTACATTATTATTAAGTAGTGTGTTATAGGTTGCATAATGTGGATGAACGATTTGTTGTTATGTTAGAATAGAATATTTTATTACCGATATATGAGTTATGTTCCCTCTTGTGTATATGTACTACTTATTGACTAAGCCAAATTGTATAAGTGTAGTATCTAAAGGAATTGCCTCAGTAGCTCTTTGGATAGCGATGGATTAGTGGTAGTACGAAGAGCCCTGTAGTTCTTTAGCACTATAACATCCCGGTACCCTGAGCTGTTACTTACATCATACCCGATGTATGTTCATGGGAGGAGCAATAACTTTTCTTTTATGGTGAGGATTTTTCGACGCAATGGTGTGGCTTTGCTTTAGGCTTGAGGAAATTTAGGCATGCAGTGGGTTACAAGTATTGTTAGGAAGCCTGCTTATGTGTCAAAACCATGGAGGGACTAAATGAAAGAGGAATGATTGGTATGGTTTTATGTTAAAGTGAGTAGACTAAAAAGGGTTAACTATGGAAATAATCTTAAGAGATCTAATATGTGAAAACTTGGTTAAATATAAATTATTATTGTGAGTATGGGTGAGAAATAGGAATATGGAAACTTTATTTGGATATTTATATATATAACATGTGTAGTCTTCACACACATTCAACATCCTCTCCCTTACTATGTGTGATTCTCACCTAAATCCTCTCATATCCTCTCTCCCATGGAGCTCACTCGATCCATCTTCACCTTGGAACTACGGTGTGAGACTCGTCGTCAGTGACCTTCTCTCATCGAAAAACTCAAGATGGTGGTAAAGAATCACACTATCCCTATTTTCTCTTTGTTTTTCCTTGGAATTTCGCATATTCAAAACCCTAAGCTGAGTTATTGGTGAATCAATATGGTGGATGGATAGGTTGAGTTTCTTTACCTCCCTACAAGTGCTTTGAACTATTTGAAGTGTGATTTTAGAAAGAACTGAGACAAAAATGTAGGTTTGGGTTGAAAACAACTTAGTGTAGAAAATTGGGGTTTTTAGGGCTCTTATGCTTGTGAAAGGAAATTTGAGATGTCTTTTATGGATTGTGATTAGTTCCCAGGGTAGATGGGACACATTCTAAGTGACAAACATGATTTGGGAGAGTTTTGGGAGGCTAAGGATGATTTGGAGGGTCCCTGGGTGTCAAAATTGCAAGAAGTGATTTCAAATACTATCATTCGCCTACTTAGACATGCAAGTGATAGAAGCTCTAACAGTTTTTGGCCAATTTTTAAATGGTCATAACTCTCTCATCCATTACCATTGAATAGATATGATCAAAAGAGTGACTAAAGGTCAGGGTAGGAGGTAAGAGTTTCCCCATCTTTTGATTTTTACATATTTTTACATGGTTTTCTCTTAGGAATTGAAATCTATAATGCTTTTTCCACATTTTTCGAGGCTAGCTAAGGTAGATAAGCATGGAATCGAGGTAAGGGGGATCTATAAAGTACCTTGGATGTATTTTCTATATATATACATATATGCATAATCTTATTATGTTGATATGAAACCGAAATTGGGAAGACTCTTATGTGTGCTATTGAATATAAGAACAATGCATATGAGTGAAGTGTATGATGGTGATTGATACAATTATGTGATTAAATGGATGATTGATAGAGATTTTTGGCCAATGATATATATGTATAGTAGAGAAGAATCAATTCTTTAAATTGATTTACTTATGTGGTTGTGGAATGAATAGAACTTCATGTGTAAGCACATATATCCCTATGTATATGTCCATACCAAATTAAGGATAGAACAATTTAAAGGAGTGGGTGTGTGAGTATACAAAACTCCCTACCTTCCAAATTGTATACATGGAAAATATGACACGCATATATACAAGCTTAAACATATAAATATACACTATAGAGAATGCAAGGGTTATACTTAAGTGAGTATATCTCTAACCAATGAAGGTATTTGTGAATAGACCTTCATTGTATAAATGAGTATATCTAACTTAGCTAGCCTCAAGAAAGCAAGGGTTGTACTTTAGAGATCCCCCTTACCTCGAATTATAAACTTGTAATTAACGAGAATGCAAGGGTTGTACTTATACAATGAAGGTCTATTCCCATTGGCTACCATAATCCTAGCACCATAACATGTATACAACATAATCCATGACAACATAGCATCATTCACAGTTCTATACAAAATATCAAGCATTAAATTTCACAACACAAGTTACCATCAGTCTAACTCTTCAAGCACAAATCCTATGGTTTCATAAATCATGGGGAGTTACAAAATGAATGCCATTCATAATGGCTTCCATGCACCCACATTGACGAGAGTAAGAGTTAGGTACTATCTCTACTTTATATATATATATATATATCCACATACTTATGTGCCAAACCTAAGTTTCATAATTAAAAAAATTGAATAACATGGGTGGGTGTATGTGTACACACACTTTTGTAAGAGGAATTTAGGATTGGCACATCCATATGCAAAAATACCTTTAAGTACAACCCTTGCATTCTCTATAGTGTATATTTATATGTTTAAGTTTGTATATGTGTGTGTCATATTTTCCATGTATACAATTTAGAAGGTAGGGAGTTTTGTATACTCACACATCCACTCCTTTAAATTGTTCTATCCTCAATTTGGTATGGACATATACATAGGGATATATGTGCATACACATGGAGTTCTATTCATTCCATAACCACACAAGTAAATCAATTTAAAGAATTGAATCTACTCTACTATACACATATATCATTGGCCAAAAATCTCTATCAATCATCCATTTAATCACATAATTGTATCAATCACCATCATACACTTTACTCATATGCATTTTTCTTATATTCAATAACACACATAAGAGTCTTCCTAATTTCGGTTTCATATCAACATAATAAGATTATGCATATATGTATATATATAGAAAATACATCCAAGGTACTTTAGAGATCCCCCATACCTCGATTCCATGCTTATCTACCTTAGCTAGCCTCGAATAATGTGGTAAAAGCATTATAGAGTCCAATTCCTAAGAGATTGTGTTATCACCTTGGGTTCTTTGTGAATAGACCTTCATTGTATAAGTGAGTATATCTCTAACCATAGTTATGATCATATTTATACTTCTTCATATGTATTTGAATTACGTTTCCATGTGGAAGTAGAATAAGGTTTTCTTCACTGGGTCAGCAAGACTCATACCTCAACTTTTTTAGGTACAAAGGAAGCGTAGTAGTGGTAACGATTTGTGTCTAGCTCCCCTTTTTTGAAGTAAGGGTACGGTTCTATTTCTCTCTTCTTCTTCTGTATTCTAGATGCTTCTGTAATCATGTAGGCTAACTAGGTTTTAGGTTTTGATTAAAATTCTAAGGTCTATCTCAATTTGGGAAATAATTGTCCTGTAGCCTTCATTTGGATGTTCAAAATAAAACTTGACAAGATGGCTATGAAATTAATAAGAAGAAGAAGAAGAAGAAGAAGAAGAAGAAGAAGAAGAATGTTAAATGTCATTGTGGGTTTCAAGTAGAGGTAAGCCTCTCGAAGTGGTGGTGAATCCTTCTCCATGACGGTCATAGCCTGATCCTTGGGATGTGACAAGCACTGTGACTAATCACCTGATGTAGAAAGTCTATGTGGCTTATTGGCATGGCTAGATTAGTGGTAGTACGAAGAGCCTCACAACTCTCTCGCACTATGACTAAGCATGTGATGTGGAGAGCCTATGTAAGGCTTTCCCTACTATGGAAAAAGGAAGAACAAAATGGGAAACCTCTGTGGCCCTCTCAGATTGAGACCTATGTGCATATGGTAATTATTAAAAACCTAGTGAGAAGTCTGTGTGGCCCCATTATGGTATATGAGAATTGTCATGCCCCAAAATCTAAGCTTGACCGGCATAGAAGGTGAATTTCACCTCACTTCCGTAAGCCTATTTTTCTCTTAAACACAATACTAATCCTTATTTTGGTTATTAATTTAAATTGCACAATTTAAGAATTAAAATAGGTGAACTATTTCTTTCTCACAAAAATAAAGTGTGGCTAAACTGAGTTTCTCATACACGCTACAATCATACACATTATATCGTAGAACTAACCTACCCAATTACAGAGCTTTTCTAAATTTATGCAACCTAAGCATTATGCTTTTACCTTGAACAATTGGAAAGGTAATCTTGGCATATACGTCATCGAACTAGAAAATCCTCTATACCTGAAACTGAAGACATCTTCTACTTGAGAGAATCCTACCACATTTACGCACAATATAGCTATATATATACATGCAGATATACATAATTGATCTAATAGTACAATCATCTAAGTTTTGGTGCACAAGATATTTATCAAGACACATACATTGAAATCATCTTGCAATTATTAACAAACACATTCAAGATCAAGCCAAATCACATTTCAAACAATTTAAACAATTCATACAATTCTAATTTAAGTTCTCAGATATTTTTCGGGTCTTGTTCACATAAAGTGGCCGTTGCCCCATGGCCCTCGTCACATCCTCCCTTATTTCACCCCTGCCCTTAAAGGGATGAATCTATAATCCAACCTTATTTCACCCCGCCCTTAAAGGGATGAATATCATATTTAATACCATGTGGCCATAGTGGTTTCATTCCACCCTTATTTCATCCTTGTCCTTAAAGGGATAAATCTGTAATTAACCCTTATTTCATTCTATGGGATCCCATAACTCCATTTCCATTTCTTTCAAGATCAAATACAATCACATTACACAAACATAGGCAACCATATGCATTCCATTTCAGGAAAAGTTCACAATAGTCTCACACTTGTACATTTCAATGGATAACATGAATGCATCAACTTCATGTCATATGTACATATTTATAGTACACCTTTAATATATACATAAAAATAAGCAAACAAGGTAAAGTAGGATCTCTCACCCCGATTCCAAGCTAAAATTCTACACTTCAAATCAAAGAATAAATGCCAAGGAACTCATCAAAGGCCTAAAGAACAAGCCATGCAAAGAGATAATACCAAATCAAAACATAGGCTATCAATCATCTAGCTTTGTTCTGTTTTGAGGCTAAAATCAGAACCAAACTTTAGAAAGATTCTAGTATTAATCCATAACTCCAAAAATTATGAAATTTGATCCAAAGTCTTATTAGTACGTTGACATAGTCGAATAAAAATTTCATAATTTGATTCTATCGTTACACCTACTAAAGACCTTATTAGTGGCTAAAGATCAAAGTTGTCTAAATTTTGAACAGGTAATGTATTATGCATTTTATACTTAGTTAACCATGTCCAAATGCCATGAAATTTTTGTAGATCATTAGTTTTATGTCTTACTAAGTTCCATAGAAATTGCAGATCAAAAAGAGGTCTTCAGCTATTAAAACCAAATTAATTTCTGAAACTGCCCAGATTGTTCTACACTAAATAAAGTGTTATTCCCATAATTATTTGACCAATCCAACCAATTTTGATGAGCTTGAAACTTTCTAGATTAGATTAATAACATGTTAGTAGCTCCCTATAAAAATTTCATGCTTTTAGGAATTGATTTGGTCATCCAAAAACACATAAAATCAGTAGCATGACAAATTAGTCTTATGCCCTTTACAAATTTCAGTCATTATTTTAGGTATATTTGGGGTTCCAAACCAACCCAAAAAATTCTGAAATAATTTAAGTATATTCTTGGACACCATTTTTAGTTGTATATCAAATTTCATGACCATTAGAGTTCATTTCATTTTGCAAAAAGTCCAAAACTTATAAAGTAGTAAATGAGAGCAAAATTATAATCTAAGTTGAGTTTTTGAAACTTGCTATTCTCAAAAGCATATACAACCTCAAGATGTCTATATACATATCTGAGACCACAACTAGTTCAGTAGTTTAGTTATTAATCTAGTTTAAATTTAGTCACAATCAAAACAAGCTCTAAAATAGTTCATGAAATATGTAGAAAAATCCTCCAAATCGAACCACTCTTCTCTATCTTGTGATGCAGAATTTAATTAGCGTAACACCCTTTATATATCATGCAAATCCGAAATCAATCCCCAAATGCATAGAAAACTTAGATAAGGCAAGAGATTAAGGCTTAATTCAAAGTCATAAACTTTTCTCTCCTATAACGCTAAGGTTCACGTTTGCACTATGGAAAGGAAGAGATGAGAGAATTTCTACTTAATGATGATGAATCTGGCCAAGGACAGTGGCGCACAAAGGAAGATCATGGAGGTACGTCACCACATTTAGCTTGTCTTTCTCTGTCCCTTGATTTTTGTTTCTAATCTCTTCTCTCTCTCTCTCTCTCTCTCCCCCCCTTTGCTCCATATTCTCCGTGAATATGCCTCTCTTCCACTCTCTCTAGCTGAAGGTTCAAGAAGTCAATCTCTCTCTCTCTTTTTTCTTTTTCTTTTCTTTCTTTTTCTCTTTGGCTAGACTCACGACAAGGGATAACAACAAGGAGTGGGATACACATATTTGTCTGCCACTAATATTTCATTTAGTTGAAATGTTAGAATACCCTCCCTAAACTTTTTGCTTTTTTTCAATAAGGTCCATAGTCTAATTGGTAAAATTATATTTATACCTAAAAAATTATTGCTAACCATCTCTTTATGTTTTATCATATATATATAAATAATTCCTCACATTTCCATTTCTTTTAATTCTCTCTTTTTTTAAAAAAATTCATGTAATAAAATTTCCCAATAAATTTTTAACTATTTCTTTTTTTGAATAAATCCTCGGGGTATTACAAGAATATTAAAGGAAGCCTATGTGGCTCTCTCTCTCTCTCTCTCTCTCTCTCTCTCTCTCTCTCTCTCTCTCTATTATGATTCATGAGAGTATTAAAGGAAGTATGTGTGGCTCTCTCTTTATTATGATTCATGAGAGTATTAAAGAAGCTTGTGTGGCCCTTCTATCTACAATTTAAGGTGAAAAACTTATACGGATGCCCATGAGGCAAAGTTCAAATTTATGTGTTGCTATTTTTTTATATATTGTATTTCCTATGGTTGATGGCTTAATTTCATTGTTATTTTGATGGTGTTGTGTCATGGACCCTACCCATCGGTGTGTTGGTCATGTGTATGCGGATATGTATCTATGTGATGGAAATATGGTGACTATGGATTTTGTGTTATGCGCATAATGTTGTTTATCTGTTATTTGGAGATTTGAGCATGTTGTTATTATTTTTCTCGTTTGGACATGATTTGAGTTTATACTTATATTTGCATTTGCATATTTGGTTGGCATGCATTATTGCATATCTTTGGTAAGCTAGACTGTTTATGGTAAGTTGGTGGACAAGACTCATCCCCTCACAATTTCAGATGAAGAAGAGCCTACCGATTAAGGACGTACGTGCTGAGAATACCTCTCCTCTTGTTCGGGGTATGGTAATATTAACTTCATGTATTTGAGTAGAATATTTTAGAAAGCTCTGTAATCAAATAGGTCATATTTTGTTGTGATAGTTGGATAGTTGTGGTGTGTATGGGGAACATTGGAAATATAACCGACAATTGAGAATATGAAATTTAATTTATATGAAAGATTAATTCGTGTATGTGTTTATGAGAAGAGAATTGATTCTCTTGTGTTATTGAATTATTTATGTATAAAGAATTAATTTGCTTTAACACATTGTTATAATAAGCTAATGTGAATATATGGGCTGAGGGAAAGATAGGCTTGCAACAGTGTCGGTTAGGCACTGTCTGCACCAGTCACGTGCTCGAACTTGGGGTGTGACATACTGAAAGAAAGGATCCTGAGGTTCATGTCTCTCCAACACAAAATAACAATGTTCCTGAAACCTTAGAAAGGAACAAACTTCCTATAGAGTAGAGAGGTGAAGTATCATATCCAGAGAGCTTTCTTATTGGTGACTTAACAGAAGGAAGAAAAACTTGATCATCAATGACAAGTATGATTCACATGGCATTCATGTCTCAAATAGAACCAAAAAATATCTTTGAAGCTCTTGAAGATAGCTATTGGATCATTGTTATGCAAGAAGAGATGAATCAGTTTGATCAAAATGCTGTATGGGAACTAGTTCTTGCTTCAATGAATAAATCTATGATTGGAACTAAATAGGTTTATAAAAACAAACATGTTGAAGGAGGAAACATGATTAGGAACAAAGCTAGTCTTGTGGCATAAGGATATAATCAACATGAAGGTATAGATTTCGAAGAAACCTTTGCTTCTGTAGCTAGATTAGAATTCATCTGTATGTTCCTTGCTTTTGCTTGCATTAAAGGTTTTAAACTCTTTCAAATGGATGTTAAAAGTGCTTTTATTAATGGTTTTATCAATGAAGAGGTATATGTTAAATAACCCCCAAGTTTTGAAGATCCTGAACATCCTGATTATGTTTTCAAACTATCAAAAGCTCTCTGTGGCCTGATGCAAGCTCCTAGAGCTTAGTATGAAAGATTTAGCAAATTTCTAATCCAAAATGGTTTTAACAGAGGCATAACTAACACAACCCTTTTTATTAAAAACTCAGTATCAAATATTTTGATTATTCAAATTTATGTAGATGATATTGTGTTTGGAGCCAATAATGAATCTCTATGTAAGAATTTTGCAAAATTCATGATTGATGAATTTGAGATAATAATGATGGAAGAGTTATCATTCTTCCTAGATTTTCAAATAAAACAACACAAAGATGGAATTTTAATTTCTCAATCCAAATATATTCGAGAGCTCCTAAAGAAATGCAAAATGGATGATGCAAAGGGCATTGGAACACCTATAAGTACCTCGACAAAATTAGATCAAGATACAGGAGGTAAGTTTGTTGACCAACAGAAATATTGAGGTATGATTGGTTCACTTCTTTACCTTACTGCTAGTAAACCTGATATTGTATTTAGTGTATGTTTATGTGCACACTTTCAATATAATCCAAAAGAATCAAATCTAACAGCAGTAAAAAGGATCTTTAGATACCTTAAGGAATCATCATCCTAAGGACTATGGTATCCTTAAACTTATACCTGTGATCTGTTGGGCTTCTCTGATGCTGAATTTAGGGATTGCAAAACTGATCACAAGAGTACTAATGGCGCATGTCAATTTTTAAGGCATAACCTAGTACCATGACACAACAAAAAATAAAATATTGTTGCTCTTTGTACATCGACTCTTAGGGGTGTCACATCCCCAAACAGGGTGTCTAACTGGCACGGTAATGGAACACCTTCATACCGTAAGCCTGACTCAACCACCTAGATTTAACATTCTGATCTTAGAAACACAATTACCATTTTACATATAAAATCAATTTAGATATAGCACTATAATAAATTCTAGATTCTTACATTGATCATACATTACAAATTGATAAATCAATATTCAAAATCAACTACCAATACAATGATCACACTAGGTGACTCACGTGATCACATAGTGAGTTCTAGAATGCTAAGATAAAACAATAAAATAGATCTTTTATGAGAGATCAACCCCATGAACATAGGACGATCAATGAGTTCGATTCTAAACAATGACCTAGGGAGCAAAGTGAATAATTAATTACTCAGTGAGGGTGTACAACAAAAAAAAACACTAATAAGGAATATAAATGTGTACATAAAAATATAAACCTTAAGAAGTTAAATACAAAGTTTCACAACATATTTATGGAAGTTAGCAATTTCTATACCTTAGCTGAGTGAATAAAAATCACTAATTTATTATCTAATTACAAATATGGACATACCATCTCACACAACTATTCACACGAGGAAATTGACACTCAGCAATTGTTTATAACCATATACACGTACTATTCCTAAATCAACCACCGTTAACATTACGTGCCAAGAAACATACGGTAAGAAGTATATGTAAATTAGTAGAAGTAAATAAGTAGTCGTACGCTTATGTCACCCAAGACAAAATAAAGAAAATAAAAAGGACCACTACCCGTAAGAATTCATTTTAAACCATTAACTATATTTAATGAACAATATCTTACCATTTCAAACTTTTATCTACATTTATGTATTTCCAAGCACCCAACAATAACCATTTATGAACACAAGATACCATGTACATTGACATATGGGTAAATCAAAAGACAAGATATAATATATGTATAAGTAATTGTAAATAAAGAAAATCCCAATCCTTATGTCTCAAGAATATAATAAAATCCCCATCCTTATATCTCCTTTTGGCTTAAATACCAAAGATATTCATATATCTCATATGTATACCTAACTTCATCCTTATGCCTCCATAAGCCTCCAGAGGTGCCACAACACCGGCACAATATCCAAGCCAGAGTATATTAAATTTCCAATAGCCAAAGAATCATGAACATCACTAACCTATTGTTATTAACAATAAAACCATAATAATTAACCAACATCACCCTTGGGAAGTATAACTCTAGTACCATAGTATGCACACAACCAATTGATAACATAACAAAACACAAATGGCAAACTTTATAGTACACAAGCTAAATACACAACCATAATTTACTCGCATTCATTACCCAAATATTAAACACATGTATTACAATTAATGACTTATTCGTGACAAGGATTAAGGAGAATAATCCCAATATCATAATGACTTCCAACATAAATAGCCATAACAAGTAAATTTACAAATTTGAAAATAATTACATTTTCAAAGGGGAAGATGCCACACAATTACCCAATATATTAACTATAGCAGTAATTTCGTATTAGAAGACATATCGGTCCCTTTGATTAGATCCTTAACTCTTAGCTCTCAAAAGTTGCAATGAATATATTCACTTCATAAATTTGAACAAGATTATAATCAAAAGGACAACAATTTGCTTCAAACTCCATTTTAGGATGATGTCACCATTGACATAAATTGAAGAATATATATATATATATATATATATACCTATATTGAATAATTATACAATAACTTTTGAACCTAGAATGAAGATAACCATCTTGTTTGTAAAAGTAAGGTTCAAGAGAAGTCATGGGGAGTCTAGTAATTTTATCCTTACATCACAATGCCAATTATCTTTAAAATTCATCAAGGCATAAAAATAGTAATTTCAAATTTTAGCAATTATGTTAGATCAACCTGACCCAAGTAGTTTCACTATCACATATATATTTAAGGACTTAACCTTTTTCATATAACCAATTTAGGTATTCTTCATTGAATTAGCATGCTTGTTCTATTAATCATAAGGGAGTGTAAACAATTGTGAGAGGTAAGAATTTCATTCTCACTCACGTTAGAGTAGCCTAATTTACCTTAGTATCCTCCAAGGAGTTGTGAGAAATACTGGAAATGAGATCCCTAGGAACAAGAAAATCACACACGAGCAAGAGAAAATTTTATAGAGATTGAATACCAACATCGGGCTTCTACAACAGAAAGGAATGGCTCTCTGGCCCTTACCCCTTTGGCAGGCAATTGTTGCCACTTGTGTACACGCGCTGCAACGCACTATAGTATCAACAGCCCCAACTAGTAATTTTTTGAGCCCTTTCCTCTATTTGTTGCCTCTCAACCATCCCTCATCATGTGTTATAATTTTATCCAAGTCATATACTTATATAGACAGCAAAAGAAGCCATAACGTTCAGCAAAATAAATCACAAACCCAAAATGAACTATGTTCTTTTCCAAAATGCAAGGAGTTTCATCTTGTTTTCTAATTAAGTGGAAACCAGCCCAAGAACTTAGACTTCTAACCAAATTTCTATCTCTATACATACTTTAATTTGCTTGAGGTCAAAGAAAATGGGTTGATTAACACAAACCTCCTTCAAATTCCAATTTCCATACCACCCATCACCAAGCTCTCAATTTTTGATAGAAAAAGAGGAAAAAGGGGAAATGGAAAGAAAAGGGAAGAGAAGGGTTAGTCCTACTTGAGAAGATGGAGTCGCCAGCAGTGGCGATGGCAGCAATCAATGGTCTTCTGAGCTCCTTCTGTGTGGAAAATGAAATGTGTCTGTTATGAGTGTGTCTAGAGTCTTCAAGAGTTATAATAAGAAGGGTAGGACACTTGGCACAATCTTGTGAAAGGGCTAGACACATGGCAACATCTCCTTATGCCATCTACTATCCATTTGCTAAAATAGCATAAGGCTAGTTTCCTCAAGTTAAATGTTCATCTAAGTCCTTATGTTTTGTTTAAAAAAAATTAAATTCCACCCAACATTCAAAATTTATAACTTCCACCATTCCTTAACTCTTTTTCCTTCCACATAGCTCTCCCAAAATTTGAGAAAATTTTCAAGTAGGCCCTCAAAAACTATTTTATTTTACAAGACATTTCCCAATAATATTCTGGGATATTACAAGGCGTCTAGTAATTCTGTAAGTGTTTTGCGTGATAACTGTGGTACCAAAATTTGTGTTGAGATTACTAAATTATTTGTACTTGATATGTTTGGTGTGAATGTAATCCCATTATATGTGATATTATGAGCTTGGGAGTTGCTGAGTAATCGATATAAACCATTGGAATAATGTGTGGTGTGGTACCTTAATTAAATCTTGCTAAGTGTTGGGATTGTTGATCTGAGTTTTGTTGTTCAAAGGGACATGGAAGGGATTTTGGGTTTTCTATACTCTCTTATATTTTCCTTCCTGAAGCATTCATGCCAAACACACACACTTATTCTCATTCATCTATCTTCTCATCTCATCTCTCTCTTTAGTACACTCTCCTTCCCAGCCTATCTCTAAAATTCTATTTGTTCTTCGCCGGGCTTACTTCCTAGCCCCAGTGGGAGTAGTGACTAGTGTTATAGGTTGTTGGACAGCCGAAAGGTTGCCACGAGTAAGTCAGTTTTAGGGGACTTCCCTTGGTGGATTTTTAAGATCATGTAAGTGTTCTTCCCACCTTTCCTCTCATTTTTGCAGAATAGAAACCCTAGGAGTGGGTCGGGTTAATTTCTAACTTTGAGGACTTAGATATAGTTTGGCATTGTTCTATTGTTGTTATTTGAACCTTGGGAGATAATGTTATGGAGGGAATTGCTAATAAACTTGGGTTTTGGGTAGATTCATAATTAAATTAGAATATTTAGGAAGGTTGGAATATTCTTGACTATTAACCCTTGAGTAGGAATTCTTTTAGCTTTGAGTATGCATTTTTTGTTGTTTGGGTTGAGTATCATGATTGGGTTTGGATTTGAGTTAGGAAGATTTTGGAAGGGATGCAGAGGTGTTACAGTGTTTTTCTTTTGAATATATTGGCTATCGATCGACCATCGTGTGGGTAATGATCGAATGGTTGCATTTAATGTTGTGCCCAGTTTTGACAGAAGCACACTCTGTTTTGCCATTTTCAACGGTACGTTGAGCCCTATAGCGTCAAGGTAACTTCTAAAACTTGGTTTTTTATGCCCTTTCTCATATGTATGCTATAGTAAATGTTTAGGATACCACACATCAAGAAATGAAGGAGAATGGCAATCTTTGCTCAAATCCCAGGTAAGTAGTTAACTCTACTTAAGTTAGCATAAGGTGTTAGTAAATTATGTTATATTGAGAATTTGCTATATGTGATTGACACTATCCCGTGCTAGTAATGAAAACTCTTAAATGAGATTAGTTAACGTTGTCTGTGATGTGTATAGTAGTACCATGTAAAACAACTTACATAACTATGTAATGACCCCTCAAAAGAGAATGTGTATAGAGTAAGATGAAAGGGTGGGGTAAACTCCCTCTTAGTAATTTAAGACCAGTACTCTAGAGAATGGTATTTTAGCATGAGGAATATACATATACCATGATCAGAATCATACTTTTATATTTTGTTAAAAGAAAGCGATAATGTAAGATACGTGCAAGTAGCATAACGTATACCGTCACTATTAGCGAGTTAAGTAGGAGTATTACACTAGAGAGCTTTGGCAGGTAGGATATCCTTGTTCATATTGCTTAAGACTTGAGAACTAGATAACTATATCTATGTGTAGGTAATACAACATGGAAGGTATGTTGCTCAAAATTAATGCCTAGATAAAGAAGATTATTTTCAAGTTTGGCAATGTGGAAACAAAATTCCTATAGTTAGAAACCTACTTAGGTATGTCCTTGACAAGGAGGGAGCACATCCTTGTAAAGTAATATGAAATGTTACACGTATGCATAGGAGAAGTAGGTGTTACGTATAGACCTTTTTGTTTGACTAGAAATCTCAAGACCAATTAACCCTAGAGCAAGGGTGTGGCCAAGAGCTCAAACTAGCAAGATCATGTAACCAAGAGACCCAAGAGTAAGGGTGTGGTCAAGAGCTAGAGCTAGTAAGAGCGTGAGGCCAAGAACAAGGATACGGTCTAAAGTATCTATTCTAGGAACATAGGACCGTAAGGCCCAAGGACCATAGTACGGCCTAGGGACACAATGTATGAGCTTAAGACCATATAGTGAATATGGTCCAATTTGGGGTAACTGATTCACCAAGTGTGTATGAATGTATAAGTTATGTATGAGATAAATGTCTAAGATTGATGTTATCACATATATGTTATGCTTATATGGCGATGTGCACCGTGTCCAAGATTTTAAGTATGAGGTTTGGTGGTCCCGGTAGCTTAATGCTCCAACACCATAGAAACCAATGATGCTTAGTTATCCATAGAGACCCACGAGATTTGATGGATTAGAAGGTTGACACATCACTATCCATAAAGGCCAAGAGGTTCGATGGCATTAATGATTGAGGTGGCCAGTTGAGCCATAGAGGCCAGGAGGCTTGATGAATCCCAGTTACCATAAAGACTCTTCGATTCATAGAGACCTATGAGGTTCGGTGAATCCTATAAGTGTAGAAGTCTGATGACACATAAGGGTCATGAGGCTCAGTGTATCTCATAGACCTAGATTTTGAGATTTATTGAATCTATGCCACCCTTGGGTTAAGGATTAATAAAGACCTAGGTGTATTAATGAGTATACATTAGATTAAATGTGTGAATGGTTTGTGTAGATGAAGCATATGATTGAGAGGTCTGTTGAACCATATGAACCGAGATATGGTAGGGGTTCATGGAGGCCTAAGTGAATGCATGTGTTATTATTAACACATTAAATACACATATATGTGTTGTGCAGACAAGCATAATATTTTTACAGTATTGTCGTGTAAGGATTTATTTATCCTAGTTCTCAAATCTATCTTGAACATCGATATGTATGTAAGTATGCATGTATGTTATGTGATGAAAGGCTAGATGACACCATCTAGCTAAGTAAATTCATGACCACCGATACCCTAAGTAGGATAGGGCCAGACATTGTATCCTGAGTGTGAAGATATAACCCGGCATGGTGGTTGATCCTATAGTGTGTTGGGTAGGAAGTCAATGGAAATATGCTATCGAAACCCAAGCTAGAATACGCGAGCCTATGAGAAATAGTCATGAAGCATATGAAGTGGCCTATATTACTTCATATGTGCATGTTGTCATTAGTGTTAACCACTATGCCTAAAATACATACATGGTCAAAATTGATGTTATCTACTTATTGAGTTTTATGCTCACCCAGTAGATATGTTTCCCTTTGCAACTCAAAAAAGGAGTAATCATGCGAGGAGTGGTAGAGGTTCAGTGATGCCTTCTCGTTGGTAAGTTACTAGCTTTCCTATTTAGTGTGTAAGTATGCCCTGTAGTCGTATAGGTCACCTAGGTCCTAATGTTTGTGATTACATATAAAGTTATTTGGTAATAAAAGATCATAGATGCTAGTAGGTAGAGCATAGTAGGCTTACAACCTAGGAAGGGCATATCCCTAGTACTGTGTCAGTTATGTACCTGGGAATCTAGGGCATGACACCTTGGTTGTAAGCTAAGGAAGAGGACGTAGGATCAAGGAAGTAGGATCTAAACCTCTTTAAACTTTAAGTGTTATCATCTTCCTTCTATCTACTAATATTATCTTAAATAGCCTTGTTTCAGGAAAAAAAAAAGATTTAAGCAATTTAGAAGAAGCAAATAATTTTTAAACACAATCCAACCCTCATTCTTGTGTTTACATTTTGACTAACACCTTTGGTAACATGAAGCCCAAAATCATGTGTAGAGTCCATACACTTAAAATTAATTAAGATTGCTTGTAATATTATTGGACTTGGGTTGGGCTTTATTTTATTAAGTTATACTTTTTTAATATTTTAGAATACTATTTCAATTAGGATTAGGATGATTTTAGTATTATTATTTCGAGAATTCTACTTCGATTCATCTTGACTAATTTCTAAATTCAAATAGTGTGTTAGGTTTCGGGATCTATTCATCCTTGGGGGTTTTGCGTCACCCTAACATGCAAATTCCAGTCACTACAAAATAAAACAAATTTAGAGACGAAATAAATTTCATCTATGAAATGTTAGAAATTTCTATGAAAATCGTCTATGAAATGTTAGAAATTTATCCTAAAATCTAGTCTAAAAATCTAAGACAGAATTTGAGAAGGAATATATTTCATCTCTAAATTCTAGTTTAAAAATCTGAGACGAAATTAGATTTTGTCTCAGATTTTGTTAGTCTCATATTGTTCAGATCAAAAAATGACCCGCCCACCTTTTCTTATATATAGTGCTACCTTCCACCTTTCCCTATATAGAGTGCTTCATTGAACACTCTTGTCTTGAGAAGGCTAATGAATGATTGAGCCTTCCTATATAGTATTATTTAATGTGGCTAAAATTTTTTTGGGTGGCCAAATTTGACCAATTGAACAATCCACTGGTTCTTAGGCATGTTCAAAAATTTTGAGACTTAATTAAGGATTGAAAAATCCGTCTCTAATTCTGAGATGGAATCTCTTTTCCATCTCAAGTTTATTTGCTACGTCAAGATTAAAAATGAAATAAATTTCGTCTCTAAGCTATCAGAGACGAATTTTTACTTAATCTGCCTTTGATCTTTGATTTTCCTGTAGTGTTGGAGCTTGAGAATGTTTTGTATATGCATGATTATTACATAAGCGTATGCATAAATTTTTTGTTTAAGGTGATAATTCATGGTGGAAGACTTAAGTCTATATGATAGGACCTTATGTTTATATACATGTTTATATCTATTCCATTTTTGTTGTATGTTGGAAAAGCTTTGGGATTATGTTCTTGGATGTACACCCCTACAGGGTGGACCTTAGAATCTATTTACCAATCAATTTATGTTATTAAACTGGATTCATGGTTTTTGTCACGACCCAGATTGGGGCCCATGATCAGAGCGGATAGTGCCTAACCCACACCATTACAAGCCTATCCTTACCTTAACCCATTTATTTACATTAGCTCATTAAGTCGTTGCTTTAAAAAAATTAATTTATTTTACACCAATAATTGAATAACATGAGAGAATTAATCATTTTCTCATAACACACATAAACATGAATCATTTTTCATAAAATCTCAAGTTTCACAAATCACAAATGTGTGTTACATTTCCAAAATTTCCATACACTTTACAGCCATCCACCTAACGCAACAGAACATGACCTATCCGATTACAAAGCTTTCTAAAATTCCTACTCAAATACACAAAGCTAAAAATTACTATACCACGAACAAAAAGGGAGGTATTTCTTGGCATGCACGTCCTTGAACGATAAGCTCCTCTTCACTTGAAACTGTGAGAGGATGAGTCCGATCCACTTGATGCATTATAAACAGCATAACCTAACAAGAATATAACAATGCATGCCAATAGAAAGTAAAGATAATATGCATTTAACTCTATATGTATGTATACCATGATCATGAGTGTATAATCTTTCTTCACATAAATATTAAAAAAAAAAAAAGAGAGAGAGAGACATCTACAAGTCTATGCACAGCTGTCTCAATAATGTTTGTTTCATGAACTCAGAATAATAAGTGAAATTACTAATTACATAGTCACAAGGATCCACACTCCCTATGTTGCCATCACTCATAACAATACACAGCAAATAGAGCTCCAGCTCATAACTCAAACTTTCCATTCAATAAATTATAAGCATGGAACACTACACTAGCATTCTTCATATGAAAGACACATACTTGACAATCATCTTGTCAATATCTCAAAACATTAAATTCAACAACATGCATTCGACATTTATAGTTCTCTACAAGCAAGACCATGCAATCAACACAAGTTTGCCAAATAATATTCATCATACATAGCTTACTAGTTTGGTGGTAAAGGAGATTTGTCCAAGCGTTACACATCGCCATCCCCAGGTTCTCCCTCGGCCAAGTTCTCATCTTACTGGGCATTATGATTTTGTCGTCCCAAGCTGTATGGGCGTTACACACCACTGTCCCTATACATATTTCCTATCAGTATATGGGATGTTACGCACCACTATCCCACACTGCCATCCCCAAACATCTTTCTTTTCAAGCACAAGCACAGACTCATTCATATTTCATAGCAAAAGCACTTACTTATTTATTTTTCATAAGACAAGGCATGTGCTCAAACATCATATAACTTAGCACCAAATAAAATAAAAGACGGCAGAAGCATATCATAGAGCACCCAAAGAATCATCACAATATAAAATGAAAATTCAACAACACAATTTCACATCATGTATTCATACATAATTATATCTTCAAGTATTATTTAATTCAATCATCTCAACATGGTACAATCCACAATTCATTTTGCACGACCCATTTTCCACATGTACATATCAAAAGTTGAAAGAAAATCTTATATAGTACGAGTTAAGTCACCAAGTATCTCTTGCTCATATTTTATTTTTTTTCCTATCTACATCTCACCACAAGAAGATTTCGAAACTACCTTTCAAACGATGACTTATATCTTGTAATTCTTTTGAAGCCATACATATACATTTATGTATGTTATTCACTAAGTAATTACAAAGTTACAATGTAGTTACATATAAACATGTGTGTATAATCAAACATGGGATACTCACCATAGATCCCCATGACTCTCTAATTTAGTTATCACACCTTCTTGGTGTTATACATATGTTCATTAGTGAGTTCATGCATCTACCTTTGCACCTCTATTAATCCTAGGCAAGCTATGCATAAGTCACTCTACAAGCTTTAATATATATATATCTACACACACACATATGCTCCATGACAAATGTTGTAATGCATATATAATATTCTCATGTAAAACCTTTTTAAATAACCACATATGCTTCATGTGTATGTATGCTGATCATTCCATTAAATAACCACATAAATTATAAAGTAATCATGCTAGGAAAGTAGTTTCCTTATAGAAGAAAACCAATTAGACAAGGCTAGATCCCTCACTTGGAGTCCAAGCTAGATTTCTACACTTTATACACAAATAGAGATGCCAAGAGCCTCATCATAAACCTATAAATTAAATCAAGCAAATAACAACACCAATTTAGAACATAGGCTATCAATCATTTAACTTTGTTCTATTTTGGGGCTAAATTTGGATCCAACTTTAAAAAAAAAATCTGGTATTAATCCATAGCTCCAATATAAAATTTGATGCATAGGCTTATTAGTATGTTGACATACTAGGATAAAAATTTCAAATTAAAACTTCCTCATTTGACCCCTCAAATGTTCACATTAGTGATCATATATCAGAACTACCTACTTCTGCTATAAGTACTATTTTTTCATTTGACAGACCATCCTAACCATATCCAAATGCAATGAAACTTTTCAAATCATTACTTTCATGTCGTAGCTAAGTACCATAAAACATTTAGATCAAAACGAGGTCTTTAGCTACTAAAACCAAATCAATTTCCTAAACTACTCAGACTTTCTCTGTATTGAACAAAGTATTGTTCTCATGTTTACTTGACCAAGGAAACCAATTTTAATGAGCTTAAAACTTTCCAGATTAGATTGACACTATATCAAGAACCTCTCACAAAAATTTTATGATTTTAGAAATTGATTTGGTCATCCAAAAATACTAAAACCAAAAGCATGACAGATCAGTCGTGTTCTACCTATCTCAAATTTCAAATGTTGTTCTAAGGATATTAAGGGTACCAAACTAGCCCACAAAAATTTGAAATAATTTAGACACATACTTGGACATCATATCTAATTACATACCAAAAAAATTTTCATTCCCAAATGTTGTACTATAGGTATTAGAGTGGATCGAAGGCCTACTTGATTTATTGTCAATTTTTCTTAAATCAGAAAATTTCAAAGTATCAAATAGACTTGAAAACACCCATAGGGTCAAAGCTGTATATTCCCAATTTATAATGTAAATAGAAATTCATCATGAACATACGTTTGAATTACTTCAATTCAACAAATAGGGTTCAAGAGGTTAAATCCAAAATCAACATTATGACAGAACACTTTTAATACCAGAATCATTCCAAGTGACAATTATTAGTTCATTCCTGGCCTTTAACAATCATCCAACAAAATCTCATTTGTTCTTTCTTAGTCAACATCCCATACAGCAAAGATTCAAATTAGAAGGTTCCATTATTCTAAAATTAAGTACCCAAGAAAGAAAAATATTGTGTTGGACATTTTACCTCACCAATTGTGCTCTATTTCCATTGTTGAGCTTCCCTGAGGTTATCAAAATTGAAACTCAGCCCTTACTCCATTGAAGCTCCTTGGATAGTCTCTCATTCTCCTTCTTGCCATCACTGATTCACACAGAAGCAGATAAAGGAGGGAAAGAGGTAGAGTAAGGTGGTGACAACACTCCTTCTCTATGCATGCTATCAATTACGACGACAGTGAAGTATGCCCTTGCTCCCTAGTTCAAGTATGCTAGGGCTTAGGTTTGATGGACATCCAAAGGCACCAATGTGTGTGTGTCTCTCCTTTCTCTTTTTTTTTTTTGTTTAAACCTAGAGTATCCCCAAGTCACTTTAGACTTGGACCTAATCCATGTTCGGACCGGGAGCATTAAGGTTAAAGGCTTCCCAAAAGTGCAGTTCCTGGGATTTGAACTTGTGTCTCTCCCTTTTTCTTTCGTGAATCAGAGGACCAAAAATATTAGTATCAAATGTTGGTTGCCCTTCATCCAAAGGTGGAGAAAAGAACATACAGCAAGCTCTTCTTTTGCCACTTAGTACTATTTCTTAGCTTAAATTACATAAAGCCATCCTGACATAGTTAATTGTTCACTTGGGTCCCCGTAATTTATTTTGTTTCCCTTTATCTTTTACCCAAAAAAAAGATTCAACTTCACACAACTTAATAAAATTTTGAAATAAGTCCTTTATAATTTATTATCATTTTATTTCTAATCTCAACATAGTCCTTCTTGATTTTTATTAAAATTTCTAAATTATATTCTCCCCTCCAAATATTTCCCATCCTTTATATCCTATCTTGTGACAAATTATAAATCTCTATGAAACTTAATAAAATTTCACTGTAGTCCTTAAATGTTCTTCCTATACTTATCACATGTGTTTTTTTTTTGTAAATTTTACTTGATCAAGAGCAAGCCTTAGTCCTTATTAAACTTTAGGATTCCTCATTCCTCTAGAAAGAACTCCTTAACTCATGAAAAATTTTCGCCTTCACAGATTTAGATTTTTTTTAACTACACCGTAATATCTGGGGTATTACAGTTTTGATTTGTCAATTTGAATTCTTGGATGAATAGGGTATTTTGGAATATAAGTTGAATGTGGGTCTTTCCTTTTTGCTTTAATGTCATTTGCATATATATGGATTACTGGAATGTTGAACTATGTTGACATTGACCTTGATTTGATGCATTGAATGTAAATGTTGATTGTTGGATTGGAATGGAATTATTCCCATCTATGTCATGATTATGTGCCTGTATTTGTGATTGTGATAAGAGGATGAAGGCATGGGTGAGTCCTATGGGGTGAAGTCAATAAGGGAGGAAACATATATATATATATATATATATATATGGAAACAATGGTCATCGTGATGCCTACAGGTGGATAATATAGCTTTCAAGCGAATATGAAGTCAATAAGGGTGGACATATGAATTGGTTAGATAAGGAAAGATGCAGTTGGGGCTACAGGCAACAAACACAATAATGTGGAAGATCTCAAAAATGTTAAGGGAATGTACTATCACATCCCCTAACATAGCATGTGACTGACACGGTAATAAGGTTACCCTCACACTGTAAGCCTAAGTGTAATACCCGTATTTTTGGGTATTATTTAAAACTTAATTATCATGGAATAATTCGGGCGGGGAAAATTTTTCATTGTGTAGTAAGGAAAATATGAGTTTAGAAGTGGCAAGGTGTGTGGAAAATTGAGTGGTAGAGAAATGAGGAGAGTATTCGTGGCATCGAGGGAGTTAGGAGACTAGTTTAGTCTAAGGAAGGGCTAAAGTGAAATAAGGAAAACTATGAGGCACCTAGGATTTAGAAATACCTGAGGTGGGGATATTACAGATTTGCTTTTATCAATCTTAACCAGGGGTCGACTGGAGGGCAAAGTAGTAATTTTATCATGGGGGAGTATATATAGGTGGCCCCATCCTGTTTTCCTCATTTTCTCTTTTCCTCTCTCTCTCTCTCTTCACCCTCCCTCCTCTCTTTCTCTCTACCCTCTCTCCACCCAAATCCATCCACTAAGTTCTAAAGAGCATTCTCTAGAGACCAACCAATGTAGGAAAAGTAAGGAATCGAGGGATTGTCGAGGCACAAAGTGAGAGCCAAGAGAGCGTGGAATCCAGGTGAAGGATCTAGCTTTCTTATATATAGATATGTACATATATGTATGTATATTTATATTTTAGGATTTATTTCCCTAAATTGTTTTATATACATTTAATTGTTAAATGTATTATACGTGGTGTGTATAGGGGGTTATTTAGGAATTGTGGATTATGTTGTGTTTGTGAATGATGAGTGGATTAGTAGTTATTGTATGCATTACATTTTATCATGTTAATGCATCGCATATAAAAAGGAATTGTCTAGGAATGTGGACCCACGAGTGGGAACAAAGGGGTGGACTTCTGAAATAAACCCATTGAGTATTAATAGTCTGAGGGAAAAAATTTGGATTGGGTCTCAATGTGGTAAGTGTGGAAAAGTACGGGATAAACATTGCATATTATTGTTTGCATATTCATACCATGAGAGGGAACCGGCTAGTAACCCAAGGATGTGGATATTCCTTTAGTGAATGTCGGAGAGTAGGAATAGAGGGGTGGACCTCTAAAATAAACTCATTGGGAAATAACAGTCTGAGAAGAAAATTCTAGACTAAGTCTTAATATGGTAAGTGCGGGAGGATGTGGAAATACATAACATTTGATTGTTGCATAATGTATTGTGTGTGGTTGCTTGTATTGTTTTATGTATGGGATACATGTTATAGTTGAAGGTATGACCCGAGAGGCCAGACACATGTTATAGTTAGGGATATAACGCCTACAGGCCTAGATATCGTCTACTGGTAAGGATTTCTTAAGTGATAATCTGTGAGAACATAGACCTATATTGATAAAGCTCTTGAGATGTGACCCCTGAGTAGGGATGTGTGCATTTAATATGTGTAGTGTATGTGTATGACTGGGGGAAAATATGACGGGACATGATACCATATACATGCCTTTGGGTGGCTTGGTATCACGCGGGATGAATTCCTGAGTGGACTTTAATATATATATATATATATATTGCATATATGTGTAGAGTAGGGCTAACATAGGTGAGTCTGTGGTTTAGACTCACCCCCTCACAGTTGCAAGTATAGAAGAACAAGCAGACTGAGGGCTCATAGATCTAGGATGCCTCTCTATTATTCGAGGCAAGGTAATTTATTTTAAATTAATTCTATAATATGCTCTGAAATCATATAAGCCACCTAGGATAATAGGAGAAATTAATTGGTAACACATTGTTCGCGCTAGTCACGAATTTTGTTTTTTAAGAATGGTAAAACTCCTAGCCCTAGTTTTGGATCGTGACAAAATGGTATCAGAGGGAAAGTTAGGTCTCCTATCGATTACAAAGCAGGGTAACCTTAGTAGGTTCTCCTCTATCACTGTGAACCATGGCATAACTATAGAGAGACAGCTCCACCAAAGGCACTATAAGGTGTATCTCCCTTTCTTTTGTATCGGGTTCATTCTAAAGGACGTGTTTGAGTTCTTGAGCAACTTAAACGTCCACTTTTACTGCGTATATGTTTGAGAAGCATCCCAAGTGATGTGAGGCATGAGTATTTCAAGGCCACGTGGGGAGACGTGGTGGGATAATGGGATGGATATGAGGAAAGTAAAGGTTCGTAGGTATGCTCCCTGGTAATAAAAGAAATAAGTCACAGTGGTGACTGGAAAGAAAGGAGGTGCTATTGACAAGTTGTGGGAATGGTAGTAGTGAGGTCCCTAGTAGGAGATGAGATGAGTCAGGGAAATGATGGGGAAAGAATAAAGAGGCTTGAAAAGCAGTAAAAACAGTGAGGACAAAATTCCATGGAGGAATCAAAGTGGTAAGTACGGGAGGATGTGGAAATACATAGCATTTGATTGTTACATAATGTCTTGTGTATGGTTGCTTGTATTGCTTTGTGTGTGGGATACATGTTAGGGCTGAGGTTATAACCCAAGAGGCCAAACACATGTTATAGTTAGGGATATAACACCTATGAGTAAGGATTTCTTGAGTAATAATCTGTGGGAACGTAGACCCACATTGATAAAGCTCTTGAGATGTGACCCTTGAGTACGGATTTGTGCATTTAATGTGTGTAGTGTATGTGTATGACTGTGAGAAAATATGACGGGACATGATATCATATTCATGCTTTCGAGTGGCTTGATATCACGTGGGATAAATTCCCAAGTGGACTTTAATATATATATATATATATATATATATATATATTGCATATCTGTGTAGAGTAGGGCTAACATAGGTGAATCTGTGGTTTAGACTCACCCCCCACAGTTGCAAGTACAGAAGAATGAGTAAACCAAGGGCTCGTAGATCGAGGATGCCTCCTAATTGTTCAGGGCAAGGTAATTTATTTTAAATTAATTCTATAGCAAGCTCTAAAATCAAATAGGTCACCTAGGATAATAGGAGAAATTTAAGCTTGCGACAGTGTTGGTAACAAATTGTCTACGCCAGTCATGAATTCGATTTTGGAAATGGTAAAACTCCTAGCCCTAGTTTCTGGTCATGACACTAAGTATCTCAACCTAATAACCAAACTTATCCATAATTATGGACTCATATCAACATCAAATTTCAAACTCGAAAATTAATTCCCTTTCAAAAGTGTTTAAGTGTTGATAAATGCACTTTCTCATTTTATTCATGGCGTCATAAAGTTTATACAAAAGAATGATTAATAACTCAAAAATATTTCCAAAATAATAAGTCATCATCAAGAGTCAATATACAAAATACATCCACATCATCCTAGATGGCCTATGTGATCACAGACTAACGCTAGAGAGTTCAAAAATATAAGAGCAGTTAAATAGGACCAACCCAAGGAACAAAAAGGTCCTCGAGAAGATCACCCACCTCAGCTACCGACTCTGAAAAGTTTAAACAAATAGGGTGAGTAAATTACTTACTCAATGAGTAGCAACATTATCAAGAAAATAATAATCATCAGCAACAAGTTACATCAAATGAATTTTTTACCTACAATCTTATCACATAACCAACCAACTCTGAAAAGTTTAAACAAATAGGGTGAGTAAATTACTTACTCAATGAGTAGGCAACATTATCAAGAAAATAATAATCATCAGCAACAAGTTACATCAAATGAATTTTTTACCTACAATCTTATCACATAACCAATTGCACATATATAATCACATGGAAAGCAATAGACCTGAGGTATATATATATACATACATATATATATATATGCCTATTCCCCATCCTTATAACACCAAGAGATAATCCCCATCCTTATCACTCCTATGGCATACAGCCATATGATATATATATATATATATATATCTAATGCCCATCCTTATTTCTCCTAAATTGTCTCCACGAAATTCCACCATAAGTTCCCCCCTTTCACAAACCAATTCCATAACCACAATGTAACATCACATTCATCACATGAGGAAATGTTCATACTATAACATAAAATATGCAAACAAGGATCTTCATAATTACCCAATATCTATCCATCAATCCAAATAACTTTAGCAAGAATATTTCCACTATCACTAGTTTCAATGACATACCCGTTTGGAAAGCATGTAAATAAACCCTTACATTATGACTGAGATGTTCTTCAGCATGATATTTGAAGTTAAGACTTGAATACAATTTTAAATAGATAAGGTTGTCCCACTCACCTTAGCTGAAGTCCAAAGTTACCTTAGTTTTCCCTTTTAAGAAGTGAGATATGTGAAGGGAAAGGACCCTAGAGAAAAAGATCACAAAACATGAGAAAAAAGGAGAAATTTTTAAGAAGGACTCTAGCATGCCATGGCAAGCTGGAAGGCCAGCTCTTGGCCAGGCACGTGCCATGGCAAGTGGATTGCCTACCCTGGCGGGTTAAGAAGTCGGCCTCACTACTAGGAACCTGCCCTGGCGAGCTGGGAGCCCAGCCCTCTGCCAAGCACGTGCCATGCAAGCAAGTGGCAGAACCAGCCACCCTGTTCTACGTGAAAATTCTCCCAATGCCTTATTTAATGAACCCCTAACCACCCCAACTCTCAAATGATGCAAAAACCCAACCTTAAACCTTCCATAGTTTCAATGACATACCAGTTTGGAATACATGTAAATAAACCCTTTACATTATGATTGAGATGTTCTTCACCATGATACTTGAAGGTAAGATTTGAATACAATTTTAAATAGATAAGGTTGTCCCACTCACCTTAGTTGAAGTCCAAAGTTACCTTAGATTGCCCTTTTAAAAAGTGAGATATATGAAGGGAGGGGACCTTAGAGAAAAAGATCACAAAACATGAGAAGAAAGGAGAAATTTTTAAGAAAGGAATAGAACCCTAGCACTCCATGGCGGGCTGGAAGGCCAGCTCTTGGCTAGGTACGCCCCATGGTAGGTGAATTTACCACCCTGATAGGCTAAGAAGTTGGCCTCATTGCCAAGCGCACGCCTTGGCAAGTTGGGAGGCCATCCCTCTACCAAGCGCGGGCCATGGCGAGCGAGTAGTAGAACCAACCACCCTGTTTTGTTTGAAAACGCCCCCAATTCCTCACTTAATGAATCCCCAACCACCCCCCTCCCAAATAATGCAAAAAACCCAACCTTAAACCTTCCTTATCTCAAAAAATGCACCCCCAAAGCCAGGGAAAACCACAACACTTGGAATATTTGTCAAGAAGATCCTAATTCCCCCACTTTTTTATTTAATCTAAGATTCATCCAAATCTATAGTTTGCCGACAATTTGCTCTACAACAACCCTTCTCAAGTCTCAAGCAACAATAATAAATTAGTTCCAACTCATGCCCATCCCTTCATATGTAGAAATCAGCCCAACCCACACCTAGGGTTTCACCTATGCGAAAAACAAGGAAAAGATGAAGAAGAACACTTACTTGTTTCTAAAAGCTCACTGAGGGGGAGGGGAGTGTCACCAAAAGGAAGACTTGAAGAAAAGAATGGGGAGTGGCTGGGAGAGGGAGCACCAGTCATGAGAGGAAGGAGAAGGAATGAAGAAGAGGGAATGTGTGTGTGGCGTGAGACCATCGTGAGAGAAATTTTAAGAGATAGACAATTGAACAATTCTCTCCACATCCTTTGACTCTCTTCCCAAAATTCCACATTTTCCAAACTTAGGCAAAAATAAGGATGCAACCACAAGACATAAAATTTTTCCAAAAGACACAATCTCACACATTATTCTCAACATAGTAATTGATTCCAGCTACATACTTTTAAATAACCTCAACTGTACATGAAAATTCAATGCAAAAGATTCCATCCAAATATCAGATAACCCAACACAAACCAAATTAAGAACAATAATCACAAAGGTTCAACTGACATAAAAAAAAATCTACTGACTAACAAGTAAGCATGCAAGCACCACCCACCTCTAGGACTCGGATGTTACATGTACCATTAGATGTTTATATACCATGCGTGATGATAATACCATGTCTTATTCTTTTGTATGCTTCTTTTTACTACTTTCATGAAACTATGTTTTTATATGATGTACTTTTTTTATTATATGGTAGTATAGTAGATTCATTTGCTCACTAAGCTTGTGAAGTTCATCCATTTCTTTAACTTAGAGATTAGCAGTGAAGTCTAGTTTCTGATAGCTCCGAGCGGCACAGGTCTTGGTGAGAGTCCCTCGTATTGGTCCATGACAATTTGTATGTAATATTGTTTAAGAATTGATGTTTGAACTCTAGATGTCACTCCTTGAACCACGGACAGGGTCCTTAGTCTATTAGAAGTAGATTTGTGTATACTCTGACGTGGGGTGACTCATGCTTATGTTGTATGTTGATCTGATGAGAGCGACACTCTCTTTGTTGTATTTACTAGTATTCTGGACTATTGTATATGTAAAACTTAAATGGACTTAAGTAAAGTAGCCCAATTAAGGGGCCCAAGTGACATTGGTGTTTAAATTTGTTAAATAAATAATATTAATTATGCTGATTTCTAATTGGTTAAATAAGAAGGTGGTTTCCTAAAAATTTCTAACCACTTGATGAGAGTGGTCTCCTAAAATTACTCAACCACTTAATGAGAGTGGTTGGTATTTAATTTGTAAATAAAGGAAGTTAACAAGAAACTGGTCCTTATCTCTGCCAATAAACTTTTACACTATCTAGCCATCCCTAAAGTGATTGTAAGTGAAAGTAAAAGTGTGGTCAAGAGATAAAACAAAGTTTTCTTTTTGGGTATCGAGAATTGTAATGATTCTGACAATTGACACAGATGGATAACGGTATGAAGTTCATCCCAATTAGTTTTAAATTAATGTTTATATTGTGAGAATTATGTAGTTCTAAGATCCTTGCTTATTTGATTAAATGGTTTACTATTTATGATATGTTGGTAAACATAAATGCTATTAGTATAAATTTAGGGAGGTCCCTCTTTTAGGGGAAGCTTTATTGAAATTTCATTTATAAAATTAGCTTTTGAAATATATATATATATATATATATGCATGTATGTATGTATGTATAATCATGGTATTCTTGATGAGTATTGAATTTGGTATTGAATAAACTTCTAGGAACTTTTTTGGTTAGTTGCATGTAAGTTTAAGTTGTTTAGCTATGGAGGCTTACGGAGTTGGATATGTTTCGCCCCTCTGTATATCGGTCACATTCCTTAGTCCAGGGTGTGACATAACCTATTAACATTCCCATAAGAGGGTTGGGTTCCTTAGACGTTGGCTCATATACAAAACGAGCCAAGCTTGCTTGGCCCTTTTTTCAATAGCCCATGGTAGGCTTACCTGAAAGGAGCGAGTTTGCTGTTTTGCCACTTCTAATAGAGGGGCATGGAATTTGTGCTAGATATTATTTCTTTGAAATATTGTGCTTTATGATTAATATATTCCTTTTGATAAATGGGCTTTGTGCTAAATGTCATTTTCTTTTAAAAAATATTTCCCTTCACTATATAGACGTTCTCATGTTACGTGTTTCTTTATTTTCATCCTTAATTTGAATTCTATGTGAAGCATAATGTTTTGAATAGAGAACTCTATTTCTCTTGTATGGTTTGCCTGGACTTGGGTTTTGACACTAATATTGAAGAGAAGTTACATTTTTTGGACAAAGGTTTAAAAAGGATGCTTTGTTACTTGCTTGAATCTTCCTGTTAAAAATGTGTTGAAGTTGTTGTGTTAGGGTGAAGCCCTAAATGGCCGTATTTGTAGTGCAAGAAGCAGTTTGGGTTCTGATGGCGCCATGCTGAATAAAAGATTTAAATTCAGCATTTTTGCAAGTTGTTCAAAAAATGAAATGATATAAAAACCTTTTCTTTTTTAAGTCAAGTTCTTATATAGCAAATGTTGCTTTGAAAAATTACAAAAACTTCCAAAAAGAAAAATGGAAAGAGCTCTGATCAGAATAACTTGTTTTTATAAATCTAAGCACAAATATCGAATTTTCTGTCCAAGATTCCTTCTCATTAGGTGGTTAGATCCAGAGTGATTAGGTCTTAGATTTTTCCTGTTTCTGTGCTTCTTAATTATAATTTTCTGTCCAAGATTCCTCCTCATTAGGAATAGCAAATGAGTAGCTTGGGTTGAATTTAGGTTGGGTAAAAAAGTGATTGAGCCAAATATTGGTTATATAACCATTTATGACTCATTTATATTTTTCCTTCTCTTTAAAGGTTTAATAGTTTAGATTTTAGTATTTTTTTAAAAAAATTATCATTTGAAATTTGGACCGTTAGATCTTAGATCTAACAGTCCACAGAGAGACAAATATACTGCTTGTCTTTGGAGACAAGCATGCAAATTCAATCTGATGATCTATTTTCTAAAGTAAAAACCAACCAAACTATTAACTCATATCTCTCTCTCTTCTGCAAACTTTATATATTTTAGTTTAATAATATTTCTTTGTAGTAATTAATACTTCACATCAATTGTTTAACTACCTAAAATATAGCCTTATAATTTTTTTCTATAAATGTAATATGAAAAAATACATAAATTCTTGAAAACCACTATTTCAATTATGAAGTTTTACTATATTAATGTTGATTTTATAAAAATTTTACAAACTACTGTTAGCCTTCTTTTCTTCCTCTCTTCACTTACCTTCTTGTCATTTTTTTCATCTTCTATTTTCATTTTTTACTAGGATATTTATATTTGTAAAATTTTATAAAAAAAAGAATAACTAATTTAGTTCAAATATTATTTTATAATTCAACTATATATATATATAAACGAATAAAATTAATAAAACATATTTCAGTAATTTTAATAGGAAAATACAAAAATTTCTCTTAAATTTTACATTATTTGCAATTATCTTTTTTATTTTTTTAATTTAGGAGATTTTTTTTTGTTATTTTTTCTTGACGATGATACTTCCTACGATTCATTAAACTCTTTCATGATTTTGACGTAACAAGCTTTATTATCTCCAATATTTTCATCATATATATCCTGTTCAGGGATTATATTTATACAGGAGTTTGAAAGTGCATATAAGGTTGATATTGAGAATAAAATACACATAATGATCTATTTGAATTATTAAATTTACGATATCTAATTTTTTATTTTGAAAATTTTAAAGATTATTTATCAGTATTCCACTTTTTTTTCTTTGCAATGTTCCTAATTTCTATACAATAAAGTCTTCCATTCAGGAAATTTTATTTCTTTTAATTCAGTCTTTTAACTTACAAAAACCTACCATCAAGAGTGTAATACTCATGCTATTACGGCATCGTTGGAAAGCACAAGTTCAAACATGTGAAAAATCTTTTATGAATGAGATAGGTACTATGAAAGTTTTTGACGTAATCGTCATTGAAAGGCTTAATTTATTAAGCTACGTGAAAGGCTGAGGCGAACAGATGTGCTAGTTATTTATATTTATTTATAGATTAGTGGTAATATAAATTTGGAGAACTGAACTTTTTGACAGGGATAATTATGTAATACTCGTTTGGAGTAATTTTAAATTTTATTTTGCTCATCTTTGTTTCATTTTTTTGTTTGAGTTGGTTTGCTTCAATTTCGTTCTTAGTATTGTCGCTCATGAGGCCCGGAGGAGAGATAGAAAAGTATAATGAACCTATAGCTGCAAACAAAGAAAATTTATAATGAGGGAAGCCTAGTTAGGAATAGGCCCAAGAGGATATTTAGTATAATAATAAATAATAAAAAGAATCAAGGAAAAGAATCAAGTAAATAAAATAAATAATAGTAATAATATTGTTTGATATATATATATAGGCGCTGAAATTAATATGAAGATAATAAATAAGTAGTAATAATAGTAAAATATAAAACATTGACTAACAATAATAAACAACACTAAATGAATTAATAGTAACAAACAATATAAAAGATTAGATTCTAGATAAATCCCCTAAAATTTGTTTTGAAATAAAATCTAAACAAAGATTGAATAAGTAAGATCATAACTAAATAATTAAATTCAAAAGTAAATAAATCAAATCCAAATAAAAAGAAAATAAATTTTATTCTGCCTAAGTAGTTGACTCTCTCTCTACAATTTTTGAAATTGGGATTAATATATAATGAATAAATAATACATATTAATTAATACTTTGCTCTTGACCGTTTTAAAATTTAAACCAAACTAAAACTAAGAGATGACCAATTAATAAACAAATAGCTGAAATTAAATAGATTGCTATCCTAATCTAACTAGCGTACCTGTTGAATCAAACCTACACCAACAATACATTGAGCCGAAAGCAAACAATTAAGCGCCACTGCCACCTCTTTCTCTCTCTCTCTCTCTCTCTCTCTCTCTCTCTCTCTCTCTCTCTCTCTCTCTCTCTCTCTCTCTCTCTCTCTCTCTCTCTCTCTCCATAATTGTACAATCAACTTACCAAACACATTCTCTTGACCAATCCCTAATCCTTTTGAACCTAATCCACCTCCACGGATGCAACCATTCACGCCACCCAAGAAATCCCCCACTAGTTGGCTGCCACTTCTTTAGCCATCAAAGAACTATACCAACCTTCGGCCACTATCTCCAATTACACACCAAATATCAAGAAAGCCAATATATAATATACATACATACATATATATATATATATATATATATATATATATATATATATATATAAGATGAGAGTTTATTTTAACTCTACCCCTCTCGATTTCTTAAAACAACAAGGTGATCATCCAAAGAATTTTGTTCGGGTACAATAAAGGCTAAGCAAGAAATTTGGGTGAGTGGTTTTGACAATTCCCTAGCCCTACCTTAACTTTGTAAATTAGATATCATGTGAATAGGTTATGTTCAGTGGAAAACATGGAGACAACATATGGATGGATGAATGATTGATGTTCGTATGTGAATACGGAATAATGTTGGATTGCATCATATATTGACTGTTGGGTTTGGAGAGAATTCCATGCACGATCTTCCCTAGAAGGGAACTTGCATGCATAATAATTGTATTGTGATTATTCAATGTTTGATTATTGGTTTGTGCTATTGATACCCTCCTCTGAAATGGGAAGAAGTAGGGATTGAACCGAGTTGAACAGAGCTCCCAAGGGTTGACTTGTTGAAGTAAGAGTGACAAACATATCTTATGGTAGTATGGATGAGACCGGCTTGAGTAGGGATCCCGAAGGTCGTCTCACCGTTAAGATGAATTGTGCGTCAATAGGTGGAAGGAGGAGGAGGCCTGGGTTGGGCAAGGCTCAAACAAGTACCACGTGTGTATATGATAATTTTGAGATTAAATGATGAGTTTGATTTGTTGTGCTATGTGTTTTCATGTTTAACTATGGCCTTCAGGCATGTGTTTAATTTGCAAAGTATTTGGATTCGAATATGATTTCGCCATGTCACTTACTAATTTAAAAAAAAAAAATAAACTCAAATCCTTCGTATACATTTTTTGCACTAATCATCCGATTACTGAGGAACTTCCTTCCGAGGAGTAACGGAGAGCATCATCGCTCTTCCCGTTGTGGGGTCGGCCTTCTATTGGTTTTTATGTCCTTTTATTTTAGTTATTAATTAGGAAGCTCTATAGTGTCAGTCACTTAGAAAATCCATTTGAAATATTATATTTCGTTTCTGTTAATTGATTTTTACAGTAAAGAGTTTATGAATCGATGTTATGTTTTTATCTGAATTATTGATTAGAATTAGATAGAAGAATGAACTTTTATTTCCTTATTACTATGTCTTTACTTCAAGGATGTTCAATAAAGTAAAATATATGATATTAATAATAATACTGAGACAATCATAAAATGAAATAATAGAAAACACAAATGAAAAATAGATATAAGTATTCATATATATATATATATATATACATACACACGCGCGTAGGCATCAAAGACACATGGACATGCATAAGGAAACATAATATAATAATTGTAATGATGATAAGGAAGTCTAGATAATAACAAAAATAAAGAAAATAGTTTTTGAATAATATACTATAATAAAGAAAATATAATATAAGTAGGAGTAAATATAATATTAATATAGGATAAGTAGAGGATATTAAATAAAGAAATTAGATTTTAAATAAGTTGGTAACCAGATTAGATTTCTAAATAAACCTCTTAGAGTTACTTTTAAAATAAGATCCAAATAAGGAAGATAGATAGTAACTATCATAATAACAGTAAGCAAAAGATAGAGATAATGCAGAAAGAAATAAGATAATAAGAATATTTTAAAAAATTACATGTTATATTAAAATAACCGTAAATGAGAATATGAAAAAGAAAACACTGTATATATATACATATATACATGTGGCATTCATAATAAGTATATGCAACATGATAATAATAAAATATATAATAAACAAGACAACGAAACAAATATCAATGGGATAAATAATAAAGGTAAACAATAGTAATGGTAAGATAAGGAAGAAAGAACCAAATTTAATGAGGAAATAGGACAAATAATAATCTGACAATTCAAATCAAGCTAAAAAAAGTTACGTTCAACTCATAAAATATTTTCAAAATGAGTAGGGAAACCACGGTTTTTTAGGCGAACAATTTAGGTTTACAGTGACGTAAGGATTCATCACTTTGCTAGTTCCGTACCCGGTGTTGGATCGTGACAAAGAGTGTTAACCAAAAAAAAAAATTATTGGGCTACAAGAGTTAAGCAAAAAATGAAAAAAAAATCTAATAATCATTTTGGTTATGTTTAGCTGAGAACAATTGAGTACTTTTTGTTAGCTAAAGGACTTAATTGAAACAAAATAAAATTAAAGGACTAATGAGAAATATATGATAAAATTAATATAACTTGGTGATGTGATGATGGAAGGAAGAGCCTCTGAGAGTTTGAGTTAAATAGGTTAAATGAGTACCCACGGGCTAGCCTATATATATTCAAAAAAAGATGGGTTAGATTTTGATCCAAGTCAAATATAGTTGTCACATATAGGTCAAAAGATAGTTGAGCTAGGTTAGGTAAATATATTTGGGTCATTTTTGCCATCCTTCTCATCAAATTTTTTTGGTTCTTGTATTATCGAAACTTGTTTTTTAAAGCAATAAAAAATTGTTTTAAAAATATAAAACTAAAAACAAAATCAAGCATGTCGTTAATTTCTATTCCAAACTACATAAACTTTAATTTCAGTCACTACTTAGGTAAACTAAGCTCCAATCCTAGTTAGTTTCCCCTTATGATTATTGTGTTTTACTTATCATCTCCTTTTGTATGTGTTGAAAGGGTAATTTAAATAACTTAAAGGATTATAACACCTTATACATAATTGACCCCCAAAATTCATTTGCTTTTTGCAAGACCAAGCTTTATCTTTTGAAAGGGTTTTCCAAAATTTTTATCCTTTTAAAATTAATTTTCATAGACGCTCTTATAAAATTATTTTCACAATTTTTTTTTATAAAACATAGAGCCAAATGTTTCAAATAGGCCTGATATGATATTAGAACTATTAAAGTAGGTCAACCTAGCCTAACCTACTTTTTAAACGGGCTACTATTTTCACTAGTCCAACGTTCTTATGACGAGTTAAACGGGTCAACTCGCCAGTCTTTTTTTTTTCCAAGCAAAGAGATAGAGACGGAGCAGGAGGAGAAAGACAAAGCCATAGAAATAGACAGAGAGTCAGAGATGAGAGAGGAGGAGAAACTTCTTACTTTTTCACAAACGAAAATGAAGCTGGAACGAGCAGTGACAACCGTCGTTGCACGAGCAATGATTGCCGCTATGTTGGCCTAGATTTGGGACGAACTGAAGACGAGACAAGCAATGTGGGCCGAGATTTGGGGATCAAGGTTCAGACGAAGATGGAAGACGAGAGGAGAGACAATGGTGATGTAGATGATGCTGAATCAAATTGAAATGAAGACAAGAGATGAGAGACAAGAGACGATGCAGATGAAAATGGAAGACAAGACGATGATGAAGGCAGTGCTGGTGTGTGCCACGAATGATGCTTGAAATCCTGAATCTGAATGTTGATATATAATTTTAAAAAAAGAAAAGAAAAAAGGTAACCCGCAGACTGGGTCAAATAGACCCTATTTTTTACGAGCCAGCAGAATACCAACCCAACCCACCTAAAAAGTGAGCTCTATGTGAGATGCTTAATTATATATTTCCAAAAGTTTTACTATCTTTCTTTTGAGTTATGACTAAACTTACCCGCCTTGCCTAATACAAATAGAATATTATGTTATTCAAATAGCCAATTTCCGTGACAGCCTAATTATAAATTACACTAAAGTTGGAGCTAAAACTCATTCAAGAGGCATGAACATGAGTTGGTGAAGAAGCAGCATCTTTGCATGTGTACGTACATAACAAAAACTTGGTCCTTTTTCTTAGAATCTTGGGTGCCCTTTCTCTTGATAAAACCAACACATACAAGAGACTCAAGAGTAATCAAACAACTAGCACAACTTAACCTCAAAAATGGCCATCAACATCGCCTTCTTGGTGTTCACTACAAAAAAAAAATACTTTTGATGGTGACTTTTTAAAGTCTAAAAGTTGCCACCAAAAGGTCTTTGGTGGCGACTTTTAATGGTGATTAAGTTGTTGTTAAGAGTTCGCGACTGAAAGGTTTTTGGTGGTGACTAAAGGAGTTGCCACCAAAAATTACCATTTAGTGACGACTTTAGTTGCCATCAAAAGTCATTTTTTGCAAAAAAAAAAATTCGTGTGAAAAAATAATTTTTTATTACCTTTAGTGGCAGCTTTAAATGTCGCCACTAAAAGACCTTTGGTGGCGACTAAAAGTCGTCATCAAAAGTCAATAGTAATTTTTTTAGACACGGATTGGTCCGACGGGTCAACCCGAGACCCATTTGACCTGTGCAGATCGTAGCCGGTCCACTAACTCGCTGTCCCAAGGTGACTCGATTTTTTTTGTACAATATTAGAGTTTATTTGAAATTAAACCAAACATATGCATACATAAGTAGCTTGCTTGCAACCATGTGTGTCTTACCATTACGCCACTACTTTATTTATGTTATGTACGAGCAAAATATTATATATATATATATATAATCTATTAATATTATTTTAAGCCAAAAACATCATAGCACTAAAATGAAACAACATCTAACTTGATAAAAAGAAAATATATTATTATTAATAGATTAAGGGATAAAAAATAATTATATATAAATAAAATAAATTGACTTTTGGCGGCGACTATGAGAGTCGCCACTAAAAGTCTCGCTTTCAGTAGCGACTCTCAAAAATCACTACCAATAGTGAATTTATTTTTAAATAAAAATGAAAAAAATTTAGACTTTTGGTGACGACTCTCAAACTTGCCATCAAAAGTCAATTTATTTTTAAAGGCAATTTTGAGAGTCGTTACCAAAAGTCTAATTTTTTTATTTTTAAATAAAAATAAAAAAAAATTAGACTTTTGGTAACGACTCTCAAAATTGCCACCAAAAGTCTCCTTTAGTGGCTACTATAGTCATCACCGAAAGTAATTTTAAAAAAAAATGTCAAAAAAAAATTTTTGATTACTTTTGGTGGCAACTTTTTTTGCCACAAATAATGTTTTCGTGGTGACTTTTGGTTGCCACCAATAGTATTTTAGTGGCGACTTTTGAGAGTTGCCACCAAAAGTTAATTTATTTTTAAATAAAAATAAAAAATTTAGACTTTTGTGGCAACACTCAGAGTTGCCACCAAAGTCACTTTTAGTAGCGACTATAGTTGCCACCGAAAGTAATTTAAAAAAATATATATCAAAAAACGATTTTTGGTCACTTTTGGTGGCGATTTTTGTCGCCACAAATAATATTTTGGTAGCGACCAAAAGTCTAACTTTCAGTGGCAATTATCATAGTCGCCACCAAAAGTCTAAAATTTTTTAAATTTTATTTTGAAAAATTAGACTTTTGATGGCGACTCTCAAAAGTCACCACCAAATGTCCCTCTTTCAATGGCAACTCTCAAAAACTACCACCAAAGTCGCCACCAAAAGTCAGACTATAGTCGCCACTGAAAGTCAATTTTTTTGTAATGGTTATTCCTGTGCATGAATGTGATTAAGCTTTCTTCAGCCACCCCAGAAAACCAAGACCTAATTGCAACCACTCAAGAAATGCAGAGAGCTAATTACTTCACCTTTGTGATGCTCATCAACATGTTTCCCCCTGACACAAGACTCGAAAGCAACCTCACTTTCTTAATGCCCAACGATCGAATGCTTGCGAAACTGGCGTTGCAGGTGGTAGTATTTTTTCTTGGTTAAATTATAATTTTGATTCATATAATTTCACCAAAATTGTAAATTAATCCCTATACTTATTTCTATGTAAAATAATTCCTGTAATTTTTTCATCCATGTAAGTTAGTCTCTATTATCATAATGGTTAACTTTACTGTTAAAATAGTTTTATACAGCAAATAATGCATACATTTGCGAACATGTTAATATGTTTAATTATTAATTTTTGTACAACTTAGCTACCATATCAATAAAATTCATATTTTGTCCTTAAAATGTAGACCTAGGTCAAGAAAATTGAGAATTAAAGACAAAATAAGAATTTTGTAAACAAAGTAGCTAAGTTAGGTAATTAGCTCTCATATAAGACTATTTTAACAGTAAATTTAATTATACTAACGGTAGGAACTAATTTATATGAATAGAAAAATTATATGAACCATTTAATATAAAAATAAAGTATAGAGACCAATTTATAATTTTAGTAAAATTACATAAACTAAAATTATAGTTTAACCCTTTTATATGGACTTGCATATTTAACTATCTGTGCATGAACTGCTACAAGATATAGTATATGGGTCAAGTTATATGATCTTAATAAAGTATAAATTATTGGGTTAAATATCTCAATAAGAAGTTTGGGCCTTTATTTGTAGAAGCCCAATTTAGTATTCATCATTGTTGATTGAGCAATGGTGATGAGCTAACCCTAAATTTCTCATGGGCTTGAGTTTCCCATGGCATGCTAGTAGGGTTAACTTCTCGCTCTCATTTTCCTTCTAGGTGAGAAATTCTCAGACAGTCATCCAAACTTAGAAGAACCCTACCTAGTAGGTTCGACCAAATCTAATTAGATCCAATTTCAACCAAACCAATTCAATTTAATTCAACCAGCCCAAGTAATCTGATTTAAACCGACCAACTAATTACATAATACATTAAATATAGTATATATTATATATTTTACAATTTATAAATAATATTTGTTTAATATACTTTTTTATTTTTAATAGAACACTAAGTGTTAAAAAACCACTTTTTTATTGTTGGTTTGCAAATAAAAAATTTTATGTTCAATTTTAAATTTTTTTGAACACTTCTTTTTTTAAAAAAATAATAATAATCCCATACAATCCAAACTTATTATAGTAATTGGATTGGATTTATATAAACAAAAACTAGGCCCTTTTTCTTAGAATCTCGGGTGCCCTTTCTCTCGATAAAACCAACACATACAAGAGACTCGAGTAATCAAACAACTTATTAATACTTTGCTCTTGACCGTTTTAAAATTTAAACCAAACTAAAACTAAGAGATGACCAATTAATAAACAAATAGCTGAAATTAAATAGATTGCTATCCTAATCTAACTAGCGTACCTGTTGAATCAAACCTACACCAACAATACATTGAGCCGAAAGCAAACAATTAAGCGCCACTGCCACCTCTTTCTCTCTCTCTCTCTCTCTCTCTCTCTCTCTCTCTCTCCATAATTGTACAATCAACTTACCAAACACATTCTCTTGACCAATCCCTAATCCTTTTGAACCTAATCCACCTCCACGGATGCAACCATTCACGCCACCCAAGAAATCCCCCACTAGTTGGCTACCGCTCCTTTAGGTGAAAAGTCTATCAGTCGACTACTTGTTTTATATTCTCAAATTTTGCTGATAGTTTAGCTTGTCAGTCAACTATTATTCATCTATTGGTCGACTGGAATCTCTTTGTTTTAAATCTAGTTTATTTTGCTAATGTAGCCAGTCAACTACTAACTCTGCACAGGTCGACTAGTTTGCACTAAACATAATATTTGTTACATTTTAGGCCTATCAATCGATTGTTCTAATGCTAACAGTCGGCAGTCAGGTTTTTGATCTAACTTTTCTTACTTTTGATCATCTTTTCCTAGTCTAATTTTCTTAGGGACCTTCAAAGATTTTCCACAATTTTATTCTAGAAGAATATGAAAATTTGGAATGTTACAGTTTTCATGTTTAACTATGACCTTCGGGTATGTGTTTAATTTGCAAAGTATTTAGCTTCGGCTATGGTTTTCACCATGCTGCTTACTGAGTTTTGTTTTTTTTAAAAAAAAACTCATACCCTCTGTACAGATTGTCTAGTTACTGAGAAGCTCCCGTCTGAGAAGTAATAGAGAGTATCATCGCCCTTCCTGTTGTAGGGTCGGCCTTCTGTTTGTTTTTGTGTCCTTTTATTTCAATTCATTAATTAAGATACTCTATAGTGTCATAGGTCACCTAAAAGATCCATTTGAAATATTATATTTCGTTTCTGTTAATTGATTTTTACAGTAAAGAGTTTATGAATTGATGTTATGATTTTATTTGAATTATTGATTAGAATTAGATAGAAGAATGAATTTTTATTTCCTTCTTAATATGTCTTTACTTCAAGGATGTTCAATAAAGTAAAATATATGATATTACTAATAATACTGAGACAATCATAAAATGAAATAATAGAAAAAAAAATGAAAAATAGATATAAGTGTATATATATATATATGCACACACAGGCATCAAAGACAAATGGACATGCATAAGGAAACATAATATGATAATTGTAATGATGATAAGGAAGTCTAGATAATAACAAAAATAAAGAAAATTGTTTTTGAATAATATAATATAATATAATAAAGAAAATATAATATAAGTAGAAGTAAATATAATATTAATATAGGATAAATAGAGGATATTAAATAAAGAAATTAGATTTTAAATAAGTTGGTAACCAGATTAGATTTCTAAATAAACCTCGTAGAGTTATTTTTAAAATAAGATCCAAATATGGTAGATAGATAGTAACTATCATAATAACAGTAAGCAAAAGATAGAGATAATGGAGAAAGAAATAAGATAACAAGAGTATTTTAAAAAATTACATATTATATTAAAATAACCGTAATTGAGAATATGAAAAAGAAAACACTATATATATACATATATACATGTGGCATTCATAATAAGTATATGCAACATGATAATAATAAAATATATAATAAACAAGACAATGAAACAAATATCAATGGGATAAATAATAAGGATAAACAATAGTAATGGCAAGATAAGGAAGAAAGAACCAAATTTAATGAGGAAATAGGACAAATAATAATCTAACAATTCAAATCAAGCTAAATAAAATCACGTTCAACTCATAAAAAATTTCCATACTAAGTAGAGAAACCACAGTTTTTTAGACGAATAGTTTAGGCATACAGTGACATAGGAATATGTCATTGTGCTGGTTACATACCAGGAGTTGAGTCGTAACAAAGTTGATATTAGAAGCTGGTTGTTAGGTCCCCTATGAACTACAGAGCTACGCGTCTTTTGTGGGACTTCTCTTTATTGTTATGAACAGCGGCACGACCGTATGGTGAAGGTTTACAGGAGGCCCTATTGTCTTCAACGTCTTTCTTTCGTGTCATATTCCTCAATAATAGTTGTATAGGCTTCTCTCTATCCTAAGTAGAGTACTCGTAGAGCGAAAACATTGTCATTTCCTATAACACACTAGAGGCATCCGTTATGGGTAAGAATGTACCCTGTAAGGAAACATCTACGTGGCCCCCATTGCGCCATTGAACAAGCGACTTAGTTAGGGCTTGGATGAGATTACACCAAATGGGAAGAATAGGTGAGGATTAATTTAATACAAATAAGGTGAGGTTTTAAGGTTAATTAAATATTTAAAATGAAAGAAAACTAAATGTAGGGAAAATGAAGAAAAGAATCCTTTTAGTTAAATATAGTTTAAGGAAAATTAAATAATAAGAAAAATAATGCAATAAATAAAATATATATATAATAATAATAATAATTTTTTTATCTAAGTTAGGTAACTTGTGGATGTTAGAGCCTTAGTTGGATTAGAAAAGCCCTTAGCAAGAAGGAGAGGGAAACTCAACAAAAATAAATAAGTGATGGCTTAGGTAAGATTAAGATAAATTAAACTTAATTTTAAACAAAGTGATTTTTAATTTTAAGAAGGGTAGGCGTGTAGAGATTAAGGATAAGAATAGTTAATTCAATTAGGAGAAATTAATTGAAGGTTTAAATAAAAGTTTTAATTCAAAGGATTAAAGGAAAGTAGGCATAAGAAATAATTGTACTTATAGAATAGGGATAATAACAAGATAAGGATTAAATTTAAAATAGGTATCTAGATTTCAATAGGGATAGTATAAGCTTTCGAGCTTCGTGCTCACAGTCTAAGATATTGTCGCCTTCAGCGGAAATGGAAGGTCATCAAATGTGGGATGAGGAACCCACTATGCGTAGCGGAGTTTGATCCTTTAAGGGAGAAGTCCCTGAGGGGACATGCATGAACCATTTAAGAGCTCTAGTAGTAAACCACCAATAAGAGAATGAGTGATAGTTAAAATTCAATGACCGAATTCCTTTAAGAAAGAAGTAATGTAATATCCCTAGTATTACGATATTGTAGGAAAAGCACAAGTTCAAACATGTAGAAAGACTTTCATAAATAAAACACGTACTATAAAAATTTTTGTCGTAATCGAAATTGAGAAGGTTAGTTTCATAGGCCACATGAGAGACCGAAGTAAACTGACATGCTAGTTATCCATACTTATTTAAAGATTAGAGGTAACATAAATTTAGAAGACCAAATTTTCTGAAAGGGGTAATTATTAATACCCATTTGGGAAAATTTTCAAATTTTATTTTGCTTATCTAATTATTTGCTTCAATTTTGTTCTTAATATTGTTGCGCGTGAGGCCCGGAGGGAAGAAAGAAAAGCAAAATAAACCTTTAGTTGCAAACAAAATATAATAATGATGAGGGAAACCCAGCTAAGAATAGGCCCAAGAAGATATTTAGTATAATAATAAATAATAAAAATAATCAAGGAAAAGAATAAAGTAAATAAAATAAATAATAATAATTATATTGTTCGATAAATATATATATATATATATATAGGCGCTGAAATTAATATGAAGATAATAAATAAGTAGTAATAATAGTAAAATATAAAACGTTGACTAACAATAATAAACAACACTAAATTAATTAATAGTAACAAACAATATAAAAGATTAGATTCTAGATAAATCCCCTAAAATTTGTTTTGAAATAAAATCTAAACAAAGATTGAATAAGTAAGATCATAACTAAATAATTAAATTCAAAAGTAACTAAATCAAATCCAAATAAAAAGAAAATAAATTTTATTCTGCATAAGTAGTTGACGCTCTCTCTACAATTTTTGAAATTGGGATTAATATATAATGAATAAATAATACATATTAATTAATACTTTGCTTTTGACCGTTTTAAAATTTAAACCAAACTAAAACTAAGGGATGACCAATTAATAAACAAATAGCTGAAATTAAATAGATTTCTACCCTAATCTAACTAGCATACCTGTTGAATCAAAACTACATCAACAATACATTCGGCCGAGAGCAAACAATTAAGCACCACTGCCACCTCTTTCTCTCTCTCTCTCTCTCTCTCCATAATTGTACAATCAATTTACCATACACTTGACCAAGCACAATCTCTTGACCAATCCCAAATCCTTTTGAACCTAACCCACCTGCACGGATGCAACCTTTCACGCCACCCAAGAAATCCCCCACTAGTTGGCTGCCACTCCTTTAGCCATCAAAGAACTATCCCAACCTTCGGCCACCATCTCCAATTACACACCAAAAATCAAGAAAGCCATATATATATATAAAAGATGAGAGCTTATTTTAACTCTACTCTTCTCTATTTCTTAAAACAACAAGGTGATCATAATATTCGTCATATAAAGAATTTTGTTAGGGTACGATAAAGGCTAAGCGAAAAATTTGGGTGAGTAGTTTTGATAATTTCTTATCCCTACCTTAGCTTTGTAAATTAGATATCATGTGGATAGGTTATGTTGAGTGGAAAACATGGTAACAACATAGGGACAGATGAATGATTGATGTTCATATGTGAATATGGAATAATGTTGAATTGCATCACATATTGACTGTTGGGTTTGGCGAGAATTCCATGCATGACCTTCCCAAGAAGGGAACTTGCATGCATAATAATTGTATTGTGATTATTAGTTTGTGTTATTGATACCCTCCCCTAAAATGCCAACAAATAGGGATCGAACCGGGTTGAGCAGAGTTCTCAAGGGTCGCCTTGTTGAAGGAAGGGTGACGGACATATCTTACGGTAGTATGGATGGGACTGGCTTGAACAGGGCTCCTGAGGATCGCCTCTCCGTTAAGATGAATTGTGCATCAATAGGTGGAAGGAGGATGAAGCCCGAGTTGAGCAAAGCTCAGACAAGTATCACGTGTATATATGATGATGTTCAAGATTAAATGATGAGTTTGATTTGTTGTGCTATGTGTTTCATATTTAACTATAGCTTTCAAGTAAATGTTTAATTTGCAAAGTATTTGGGTTCGGTTATGATTTCGCCATGCTGTTTATTGATTTTTTTTTTGAAAAAAAAAACTCAAACCCTTCATATACATTTTTTGAACAGATCATCTGGTTACTGAAGAACTTCCTTCGGAGGAGTAACGAAGAACATCATCGTCCTTTCCATTGTGGGGTCGGCCTTCTGTTGGTTTTTATGTCCTTTAATTTTAGTTCATAAATTATGATCCTCTGTAGTGTCATAGGTCACATAGAAGATCCATTTGAAATATTATGTTTCGTTTCTATTAATTGATTTTTATAGTAAAGAATTTTATGAATCAATGTTATGTTTTTATCTGAATTATTCATTGGAATTAGATAGAAGAATGAATTTTTTTTCCTTGTTAATATGTCTTTACTTCAAGGATGTTCAATAAAGTAAAATATATGGTATTAATAATAATACTGAGACAATCATAAAATGAAATAATAAAAAACACAAATGAAAAATAGATATAAGTATATATATATATATATATATATACATGCGCGCGCATGCGTCAAAGACATATGGACATGCATAAGAAAACATAATATGATAATTGTAATGATGATAAGGAAGTCTAGATAATAACAAAAATAAAGAAAATAATTTTTGAATAATATAATATAATAAATAAAATATAATATAAGTAGGAATAAATATAATATTAATATAGGATAAGTAGAGGATATTAAATAAAGAAATTAGATTTTAAATAAGTTGGTAACCAGATTTCTAAATAAACCTCTTAGTTATTTTTAAAATAAGATCCAAATAAGATAGATAGATAATAACTATCATAATAATAGTAAGCAAAAGATAGAGATAATGCCGAAAGAAATAAGATAATAAGAATATTTTAAAAAATTACATATTATATTAAAATAACCGTAATTGAGAATATGAAAAAGAAAACACTACATATATATACATATATACATGTGGCATTCATAAGTATATGCAACATGATAATAATAAAAAGATATATAATAAACAAGACAATGAAACAAATATCAATGGGATAAATAATAAGGATAAACAATAGTAATGGTCAGATAAGGAAGAAAGAACCAAATTTAATGAGAAAATAAGACAAATAATAATCTAACAATTCAAATTAAACTAAATAAAATTACGTTCAACTCATAAAATATTTTTAAAATGAATAGGGTAACCACTGTCTCTTGGGCAAACAATCTAAGCTTACAATGATGTAAGGATTCATCACTATGCCAGTCTTGTACTCGATGTTGGGTTGTGACAAAGAGCGTTAACCAAACAAAAATATTATTTGGCTACAAGAGTTAAGCAAGAAACGAAATAAAAATTTAATAATCATTTTGGTTATTGTAAGCTGAGAACAATTGAGTACTGTTTGTTAGCTAAAGGACTTAATTGAAACAAAATAAAATTAAAGGACTAATGAGAAATATATGATAAAATTAATATAACTTGATGATGTGATGATGGAACGAAGAGGCTCTGAGAGTTTGAGTTAAATAGGTTAAATGAGTACCATGGGCTAGCCTATATAAATTCAAAAAATATGGGTTGGATTTTGACCCAAGTCAAATATAGTTGAGTCAAATATGGGTCAAAAGATAGTTGAGCTAGGTTAGGTAAATATATTTGGTTCATTTTTGCCATCCTTCTCATCAAATTTTAAAACAAATGACTCAACCATTTTTTTTTTGTTCTTTTATTATCGGAACTTGTTTTTTAAAGCAATAAAAAATTGTTTTAAAAATATAAAAACTAAGAACAAAATCAAGCATGTCGTTAATTTCTATTCCAAACTACATAAACTCTAATTTCAATCATTACTTAGGTCAACTAAGCTCCAATCCTAGTTAGCTTTGCCCTTGTGATTATTGTGTTTTACTTCTCATCTCCTTTTGTATGTGTTGAAAGAGTAATTTAAATAACTTAAAGGATTATAACACCTTATACATACTTGACCCCCCAAATTCATTTGCTTTTTGCAAGACCAAGCTTCATCTTTTGAAAGGGTTTTCCAAAATTTTTATCCTTTTAAAATTAATTTTCATAGACACTCTTATAAAATTATTTTCACAATTTTTTTTTATAAAACATAGTGCCTAGCATTTCGAATAGGGCTAATGTGACATTAAAGCTATTAAAGTAAGTCAACTCGACCTAGCTTATTTTTTAAACAGGCCACTATTTTCACTAGTCTAACCCTCTTATAACAGGCTAATTGGGCGAACCTGCCAATCCTTTTTTTTTTTTTTCACAGACAAAGTTAGAGACGAGGGAGGAGGAGAAAGACAGAACCACAGAAATAGACAGAGAGTTAGAGATGAGGGAGGAGGAGAAATTTCTTACTTTTTCACAAATGAAAATGAAGCTGGAATAAGCAGTGACAATCGCCATTGCACAAGCAATGACCACTGCTATATTGGCCGAGATTTGGGACGAACGAAAGATGAGATGAGCAGTGTTGGTCGAGATTTGGGGATTCGGGTTCAAACGAAGATGAATAACTAGACGAGAGACGATGGTGATGCAGACGAAGATGGAAGACGAGATGATGATGAAGGTAGTGCTTGTATGTGTGTCGTGAATGAAGCCTAGAATCCTGAATCTAAATGTTGATATATAATTTTAATTTTTAAAAAATGGCAACCGACAGACAGGGCCAAATAGGCCCTATTTTTTACAGACCAACAAAATACCAACCCAACCCATCCAAAAAGTAGGCTCTATGTGACATGCTCAATTATATATTTCCAAAAGTTTTACTATCTTTCTTTTGAGTTTTGACTAAACTTACCCACCTTGCCTAATACAAATAGAATATTATATTATTCAAATAGCCAAGTTCCGTGACAGCCTAATTATAAATTATGCTAAAGTTGGAGCTAAAACTCATTCAGGAGGCATGAACATGTGTTGGTGAAGCAGCATCTTTGCATGTGTACGTACATAACAAAAACTAGGTCCTTTTTCTTAGAATCTTGGGTGCCCTTTCTCTTGATAAAACCAACACATACAAGAGACTCAAGAGTAATCAAACAACTAGCACAACTCAACCTCAAAAATGGCCAGCAACATCGCCTTCTTGGCGTTATTCCTGTACATGAATGTGATGCAGCTTTCTTCAGCCACCCCAGAAAACCAAGATCTAATTGCAGCCACTCAAGAAATGCAGAGAGCTAATTACTTCACATTTGTGATGCTCATCAACATGTCTCCCCCCGACACAAGACTCCAAAGCAACCTCACTTTCTTGATGCCCAACGATCGAATGCTAGCGAAACTGGTGTTGCAGGTGGTAGTATTTTTTCTTGGTTAAATTATAATTTTAATTCCTATAGTTTCACTAAAATTGTAAATTAGTCCTTGTACTTACTTCTATGTAAACTAGTCCATATAGTTTCTCCATCTATGTAAGTTAATCCCTATCGTCATAATGATTAACTTTACTATTAAAATAGTTTTACACGATAGATAATGCGTACATTTGCGAACATGTTAACATGTCTAATTATTAATTTTTGTACAAATTAGCTACCATATTAATAAAATTCACATTTTGTCCTTAAAATGTAGACCTAGGTCAAGAAAATTTAAAATTAAGGACAAAATAAAAATTTTGTAAAATAGTAGCTAAATTGGGCAACCAACTCTCATGTAAGACTAAATAGCAAATTTAACTATACTAACGGTAGAAACTAATTTATATGGATAGAAAAACTATAAGAACCATTTAATATAAAAATAAAATATAAAAACTAATTTAAACGAAACTATGTAAACTACAATTATAGTTTAACCCTTCTTCTTTATATGAACTTGCATATTTAATTTTCTGTGCATGAACTGCTATAAGATATAGTATATGGCTCAAGTTATATGATCTTAATAAAGTATAAATTATTGGGTTGAATATCTCAATAAGAAGTTTGGGCCTTTATGTGTAGAAGCCCAATTTAGCATTCATCAATGGTGATGAGCTAACCCTAAATTTCACATGGGCTTGAGTTTCCCATGGCATGCTAGAAGTGTTAACTTGTCGCTCTCATTTTCTTTCTAGGTGAGAAATTCTCAGACAGTCATCCAAACGCGTCCGAATCTTCTGCTTGAAAAAAATCTAAGCAGAGGCCTGTTCAGTTTTTAGCAACGGTTTTTACCGTTGCTAAAAACCTTTAGCAACAATTTAACAACCAAAAACTGTTGCTGAAAGTTTTTAACAACGGTAAAAACCGTTGCTAAAAACTGAGCATGAAACATTCACAGCAGAGGATCGATCCCATCCAAACTTGAAGAACCCTAGTTTGATCAAATCTAATTAGATCTAATTTCAACAAAACAAATTCAATTTAATTCAACCAACCAACTAATTACATAATATATTAAATATAGTATATATTATATATTTGACAATTTATAAATAATATTTATTTAATATACTTTTTATTTTTAATAAAACACTAAAGGGTAAAAAAAACACTTTTTATTGTTGGTTTGCAAATAAAAAAATTTATGTTCAATTTTAAGATTTTTTGAACACTTCTTTTTTAAATAATAATAATAATAATAATCACATACAATCCAAACTTATTATAGTTAGACTGGATTGGATTGGATTCATATAAAATGAACACCCATACTATTTACCTTCTTTGAGTTGCTTTCAAATGGATCAAGGCACTAACTGGATTCCGTGGTCAACCTCTACTTTAGAGTTTGGATTCTCTATTTCGAGTTGTCATACTTGGAGTTTTAACAACAGTTAAAATCGTTGCTAAAACTTCAAGTATGTGTCTACTTGTTTGTTAAACACGCAGAGGATGCAGAGGATCTGCACTTTCTGCTTTCTAATCTTCTGAAAATGGTCTCGGTATATTCTGAGTCATAGATTATTGATTCTTGTTTTAATTTGAGTTTTTGAAATCTATGTGATTTGTTTTCCGTCAGCAGGAGAGATCTGTTTCGAGTTTCTTACTTCAGCATTCGATTCCTTCGCCTTTGCTCTTCGGCACATTGGAGAAATTCCCCACAGGGACGACTATTCCCAGTTCACTGCCAAACTACATGCTTAGGATCACCAACAATGGAAGGAAGAATTTTCTTCTCAATAATGTGAAAATCATCAGCCCCAATATCTGCGTCTTGGGATCTTCCATTCGATGCCATGGCATAGATGGGGTTTTATCACAAGTAGATATATATGTACATAACTCCAGTTTTACTATTCCACCATCTTCTTCATGTCCTAACAGCACAGAGACAGAGGCTTCGTGTACTGCTAATTCTTCACCTCCATCTTCTTCATCTTCATCACCTCCTCCTGATGAAAACCTCAGGCCTCCTATAATGGCTGCCCCAACACCCACTGAGGCACATTCTGGCCTGCAAAAATCACCATCTTCTTCCCATTGCCTTTCTTACCATCCATTGCTCAACTTTGCCGCCAGTTTAATGTTGACTCTAGCAGGGATCTATTTGTAATCAGATTGTACTACCTGAGCTCTCAATATTATTGAGTAAATTACACTCTCCCGCCTGTAAATTTTTAAAGAGTTAATTACATTCTCCTCCCCTATAATTTCAAAATTACACTAAGCCCTCATGTTTCAAAAAACGCACTCTTTTTCCCTATAACTATGAAATTGCTACACTACGCCTTATGTTTAAAAAATGCACTCCTTTTTTCTATAAGGGTGCATTTGGAAGAAATTATTTTAAACTTATCTGACTTATTTTATAGTATAAGCATTTATATACGTGTTTGAAAGAGTTTATCAAAATAACTTATGGCATGCCCATAAATTATTTTCGGCTTATTTTCATAAGCTCTCCAAGATAACTTATGAAAATAAAATGAAAATAGCTTATATAAAATTTATCTTCATAAACTCTTCAATTATAAAAATAACTTATATATAGACGCTTATATAATAAGCGCTTATTATATAAACATTTAAGTAAATTGTTTATCCAAACAAGGCCTAAGTCTATAACCATGATATTTTTAAAGAGTTAATTACATTCTCCTCACCTATAATTTCAAAATTACACGACGCCCTCTATGTTTAAAAAATACACTCCTTTTTCCTATAACTATGAAATTGCTACACTTTTATACTTTCTGTCTAAAGAAGTCAGTTAGTGTCTAGTTTTTATGTTTGGTAACCCAACATCACATATTTTTGCCAACTACAGTACCATCCATTAAGCTAAGTACACATTGGATGCTATTTTTTACAAGAAAATTGAATAGTTGTGACATATTTTTATGGACTAACAACCAAAAAAGGTCTCACAATGAGTTTAAATTCTTCTTGTTAATTAGGTATATAGAAGATATTTTAGTCAAAAGATAAGTGGCATCAAATTATTGAATGTTAAAAAAATATATTGTAACATATTTCTCTGGATAATATAAAATTTCACTAAAGTGTGGCAATTTCATAATTATAGGGGAGGGGAGTGATGATGTGATCACAAAGGCTGTCCTTGAAGAACAAGAGGCTGAATCTATACTTTGGCCAATAACACGTTCAAGGGCCAAGAAGCATCAAATGGGATTGACTTGGGTTTCTTTACTTGTGTGCAATGATGGGCTGGGCCAAATCAGAAGCTTCGACTTTGAAGAATAAAAGAACTACAGATTTTTCTTATTTTTAATAATTTTCGTGCATGAGTTTTTGGGATATAAAATCTGATGTAATTTAATGTTTTCAGAGTTGTTGTAGTGTCATTTAGCTTTCCAAGTGGTTGTAGTTGTTGTTGTTGTTGCATTAATGAGGTGGTTATAGGGTGGCTGTAGTTGTTATAGGCTAGGCTCATTAATGAGGTGGCTGTAGGTTGACTATAGTTGTTGTAGGCTCATTAATGAGGTGGCTATAGGTTGACTATAGTTGTTGTAGGCTCATTAATGAGGTGGCTATGGTTGCATTAATGAGGCAGCTGACTTTTGTTATCTATAAAAGGGAACTTGCCCCCTTGTGGCAAGATAATCAGATTTGAGTGAATTATATTTCAGATTACTTTGTGCACATCTATCTTCTCTTATCTAACAATTGTGTTAGTGTGACGAGAAAATCTCAGAATTTTTATCACTCTCATTCCGTTCTCTAATCTAGGGTGTGGCGAATTCAACCCATCTTAGCTTGATTGTGGGGCCATAGGCTTATCAATTTAGTTGAGTTGGTTTCTTCTCTTTATTTTCCTTGTGGTACAGATTGTGTCCTCTTTTAGGCACATCATATTGGTATCAAAGCAGTGGTTTCGTGTGGGAAAACTCTTGTAACTTGAGAGTAGAACACTTAGAGAGAGAGATATCATGTCTGGAGATAACAGTTCTGAACTTCCAATTCCAATGGGGCTTACTTTAGAGCAAGCTCAAATTCTGAAGTTGGAAAGGTCTCAAAGTCAAATGGAGAGATCTCAACAACAAATGATGGAGCGGTTGGATCGTTTGGTAGAACAAATGGAGAGGCTAAACCGTCAACCAAGGCATGGGCAGCGAAGAAATAGAAATGAAGAGCAATCGGACCAAGAAAGCAATACAGAAGATGAAAGGTCTCCAAGGCCAAGGAGGCAACAAAAAGAGCAAGAATTGAAGATTAAGATGAAGGTCCCTACTTTCAAGGGAAGTAGCTCTCCAGAGGAATTTTTAGAGTGGGTGCAGCGTGTAGAGAAGGTCTTTGAGTGCCATGAGTATTCGGAGGCAACCAAATGTCATCTTGCAGCCCTTGAATTCACAGATTACGCCAATTTATGGTGGGAGAATTTGAAGAACCAACGGAGGAGAGATGGTGAGGAAGAGGTAAAAAATTGGAGGCTAATGAAGAGACTTATGCAAAGAAGATTTGTGCCAGAATATTACAAGCAAGAGCTCTTCTTCAAATTTCAATCCTTGAGACAAGGAGGTATATGTGTAGAAGACTATGTGAAAGAGTTTAAGATGCTAATGATTCGATGTGAACTGAATGAACCTCAAGAGCAAACAATTGCAAGGTTCATTGGTGGTTTGCATAGGGAGATTGGTGATTTGGTGGAACTACAAAATTATGTAACCTTAGAGGATGTTATTAAATTTGCAATTAAGGTGGAGAGACAAAGGAAGAGAGTTTCTAGTAAGCAAATGTCACAACCAGCTAGAAACAAAATCACAAATTTCTCTACAACACCATCATGGGTTGCATCTAAAGGAGAAGAAAAAAAGGTGGAGAAGAGGGAGTCTTCAAAACTTCCATCAAGTTCATCAAAAGGGAAAGAAAAGGGAGCTGATTCAGAACCTCCTAAAAGGAGTAGAGATGTAAAGTGCTTCAAATGTCTTGGTCATGGGCATTACGCATCTGAATGTCCAAACCGTAGGGTAATGATCATCCAAGACACGCATGGAGAAGTGGTAAGCGAAGATGAGGCTGTCATTGAAGGAGTTATGGAAGAATGTTCTGATAAGAAAAACATGGAGTATGCTGATGAGGGAGAACTCCTTGTCATATGGCGTGCTCTAAATTTGCAAGCTAAGCCTAGTGATGAGCAAAGGGAGAACATTTTTCACACAAGGTGTACTGTTGAAAAGAAAGTTTGTGGTGTAATTATAGATGGAGGGAGCTGCACAAATGTGGCTTCTACTACTTTGGTGGAGAAGTTGAATTTAGCCACAACTGAACACCCTCATCCTTACAAATTGCAGTGGCTAAATGAAGATGGAGTTGTGAAAGTCACTAAACAGGTTGTTGTGCCATTTTCTATTGGAAAAAATTACAAAGATAAGGTACTATGTGATGTTGTTCCAATGAGAGCTAGTTATTTGCTCTTGGGAAGACCATGGCAGTATGATAGAAGAGCTTTGCATGATGGGTTTAAAAACACATATTCCTTTGAGAAAGATGGAAGGAAGATTGTGTTAGCACCATTGAGTCCTCAACAAGTGAAGACGCATCAACAAGAAGCTGAAAGGAAAGGTAATTTACTTGCCAACAAAGGAGACATTGAGAGAGCTTTATCTAGCTCTAATTTAGTTCTTTTATTGCATTTGAAGGAGATAGTACCAGAAATTGTGGGATCACTTCCACCACAAATTCAAAGGCTCTTGGAAGAATTTCGTGATGTATTTCCAGAAGAACTACCAAAGGAATTACCACCAATTCGTGGTATTGAACACCAAATTGATCTTGTACTAGGAGCTGCCTTACCAAATAGGCCAGCTTATAGAATGAATCCGGAGGAGGCAAAGGAGTTGCAACGTCAAGTAAATGAGTTGCTGGAAAGAGGATATGTGCAGCAGTCCATAAGTCCTTGTTCAGTACCAGCCTTGTTGGTGCCAAAGAAAGATGGGACCATGAGGATGTGTGTGGATAGCAGAGCAATCAACAAGATTACAGTCAAGTATCGTTATCCCATTCTAAGGTTAGATGACATGCTTGATGAATTAGATGGCTCCAAAGTGTTTTCAAAGATAGACTTGAAGAGTGGTTATCACCAAATTCGTATGAAGGAAGGAGATGAATGGAAGACAGCCTTTAAGACAAAACATGGGCTGTATGAATGGAAGGTCATGCCATTTGGATTATCCAATGCCCCAAGCACCTTTATGAGGCTAATGAACCATGTGCTTCATTTATTGGTATGTTTGTTGTCGTTTATTTTGATGACATTTTGGTTTATAGTAAAAATTCTGAAGAGCATGAAGAGCATTTGAGGCAAATATTTGAAGTATTACGAGAACAAAAGCTATTTGGCAATTTCAAGAAGTGCCAATTCTGTCAAGACCAAGTTATTTTCCTTGGTTATGTTGTCTCTCAACATGGGGTGCACGTGGATGAGGAGAAAATAAAAGCAATCAAGGAGTGGCCAATTCCTAAAAGTATTTCTGAGGTACGAAGTTTTCATGGCCTTGCTTCTTTTTATAGACGATTTGTGAAGAATTTTAGCACTATTCTTGCACCATTAACTGCATGCATCAAAAAAAATTGTGAGTTTAAATGGACCGAAGCTACACAAAAGAGTTTTGACTTAATCAAGGAGAAATTGTGTTCAGCACCTATTCTAGCTCTTCCAGATTTTTCAAAGGTATTTGAGATTGAATGTGATGCATCTGGAGTAGGGATTGGAGCTGTCTTAATGCAAGATAAGTGTCCCATTGCTTATTTTAGTGAGAAGCTTGGTGGAGCAAGTCCGAATTACTCAATCTATGATAAAGAGTTCTTTGCACTAATTCGAGCTCTTGAGACATGGTAGCATTATTTATTACCAAAGGAGTTCATCATTCACACTGATCATGAGTCCCTAAAGCATTTGAAGGAGCAAGGGAAGCTGAATCGAAGACATGCCAAATGGGTGGAGTATTTGGAAGCTTTCCCCTATGTAATCAAATACAAAAAGGGAGAGACGAATGTGGTGGCTAATGCATTATCTCGGAGGTATGCTTTGATTTCTCTTTTGAACACTAAACTGTTGGGCTTTGAACTTATTAAGGAACAATACTTGCTTGATCCTATGCTGGCTAAAATCTATTCAGCTTGTTAGAAAATGGCCATTAAAGGGTTTTTTAGGCATGATGGTTATATGTTCAAATTTGGGAAACTTGTGATTCCTAATTGTTCTATTAGGGAATTGCTTGTTAGAGAATCACATGCAGGTGGGCTAGTTGGACATTCTGGTGAAAAGAAGACATTTGAAATGTTGAAAGAGCATTTCTATTGGCCAAATATGATGAAGGATGTGCATCGGATTGTAGAAAGATGTGTTGCTTGTAAGAAAGCGAAGAGCAATGAGGCTGCACATGGCTTGTACATGCCATTGCCTGTTCCAGATCAACCATGGATGGATCTAAGCATGGATTTTGTGCTTGGATTACCCAGAACACAAAGGGGAAAAGATTCAGTTGTGGTGGTTGTTGATAGGTTCTCCAAAATGTCTCATTTTATTTCATGTCACAAAACTGATGATGCTTCTCATATTGCTGATTTATTCTTCAAGGAAGTTGTGAGATTGCATGGCATTCCAAGGAGTATTGTTTCTGATCGTGATGCCAAATTCTTGAGCTATTTTTGGAAGACATTATGGATGAAGCTTGGAACAAAGCTGTTATTTAGCACAACCTGTCATCCTCAAACTGATGGGCAAACCGAAGTGGTAAATAGATCTCTTTCCACTTTGCTTAGAAGTGTTGTTAGTAAAAACTTGAAGAATTGGGATGAGTACTTGCCGCATATTGAATTTGCTTATAATCGAAGTGTTCATAGTACTACAAAGAAATCTCCATTTGAGGTTGTGTATGGATTTAATCCTAACACACCAGCAGATTTGGCACATCTTCCAATTAATGAAAAACTTAGCTTGGATGGCAAAAGTAAAGCTGAATTCATGAAGAAAATGCATGAAGCAGTAAAAAAGCAAATTGAGAAGAAGAATGCTGCCTATAAAAAGTCAGTAGACAAGAGGAGAAAGCATGTTCAATTTAGCCCAGGAGATCTTGTTTGGATTCACCTACGCAAAGAGAGATTTCCAAACAAAAGGAAGTCTAAACTTATGCCATGAGCTGATGGTCCTTTTCGAGTACTAGAAAAGATAAATGACAATGCGTATAAAATTGATCTCCCACGAGATTATAGTGTTTCAGCAACACTCAATATAAGGGACATAACCCCTTATTTGGAAGATAACATGGAGCTGGATTTAAGGGCAAATCCTTGTCAACCGGGGGAAGATGATGTGATCACAAAGGCTGTCCTTGAAGAACAAGAGGCTGAATCTATACTTGGGCCAATAACACGTTCAAGGGCCAAGAAGCATCAAATGGAATTGACTTGGGTTTCTTTACTTGTGTGCAATGATCGGCTGGGCCAAATCAGAAGCTTCGACTTTGAAGAATAAAAGAACTACAGATTTTTTTTATTTTTAATAATTTTCGTGCATGACTTTTTGGGATATAAAATCTGATGTAATTTAATGTTTTCAGAGTTGTTGTAGTGTTATTTAGCTTTCCAAGTGGTTGTAGTTGTTGTTATTGTATTAATGAGGTAGTTATAGGGTGGTTGTAGTTGTTATAGGCTAGGCTCATTAATGAGGTGGCTGTAGGTTGACTATAGTTGTTGTAGGCTCATTAATGAGGTGGCTATAGGGAGGCTGTAGTTGTTGTAGGCTCATTAATGAAGTGGCTATAAGTTGACTATAGTTGTTGTAGGCTCATTAATGAGGTGGCTATAGGTTGACTATAGTTGTTGTAGGCTCATTAATGAGGTGGCTATGGTTGCATTAATGAGGCAACTGTCTTTTGTTATCTATAAAAGGGAACTTGCCCCCTTGTAGCAAGATAATCAGATTTGAGTAAATTATATTTCAGATTGCTTTGTACACATCTATCTTCTTTTATCTAACAATTGTGTTAGTGTGGCGAGAAAATCTCAGAATTTTTATCACTCTCATTCCGTTCTCTAATATGGGGTGTGGCGAATTCAACCCATCTTAGCTTGATTGTGGCGGCATAGGCTTATCAATTTAGTTGAGTTGATTTCTTCTCTTTATTTTCCTTGTGATACAGATTGTGTCATCTTTTAGGCACATCAGGAGTGTATTGTAAATTTTGAAAACTCGCAAGGGAAGGGAGTGTAATTACTCATGTTTTAAATTACGGATCCCTTTATTTTTAAAATATACACTCTCCTCTCTTATAATTATGAAATTGCTACACTTTTATTCAATTTTATATTTTCGGTTTACAGAGATATGTTGCATCCTATTTTTTTATATTTAGTAATCTAATACTACATTTTTTTTACTAATTGTATTTTCTATTAACCTAAGTACATATTGGTTACTTTTTTTTTTTGCAAGAAACTAGAATATTTATGATATATTATTTTGCATTAACAACAGAACAATAAAAGATATAACAATATGTAAAGACTGATGTCATTAGAGTAATAAAAGGTATTTTACACTATAAGAAAAATAGAAATCTGAGTTAGAAAAATTCATCGCAAAAAACTAAAAAATCTGTCTCAAATAAATTTGACACAAAATAAGACTGTCTCCAAAGTTGTCATTGCTGACCTCTGCAACAGAAAAAACTTTGTCGCTAAAGTTAGTGATGGACGATTTTTTGTTTCAAATTTGGAAATCAGTTGCACAGATTAAAAAAAAAAAAGGTATGGAATGGGTGAATTTCGTGTCAGAATCAATCTCAAAATTTGAGACGGATTTTTAGATTATCATTTTGTAACATCATAACATCATGCTAAGTTACCTTATTTTTTGGGTAAGTTACCTTCCTAGATTCTAAAAATAGAAATTCAGACGTATGTAGTTGAGAAATGATCTAGATTATATAAATAATTAAAAAATATTTATCTGAAACTTAAAAAGAAAAATTATAATACAAATGACCAAGAAATAACCTAGTTTATGAAATAAATATTTATTAAGTAGGGGAGATAAATTTAATTTGTTAAAAATTTGAATTAATTTGGGCATTTGAAATGAAAATGGGTTAACCTTGAAGTGTTTTGGGCCTTAGAAAAAAAAAAAGCAAAAGTGGGCCTTGGATGATTCAAGAATGGCCCAAATCTTTAAGTTTTCCTCATAAGCCTCTCTCTCCAAAATTTCAGCTCAAAACTCTACCTTTTCACTCTTCTAATGGTCACATTAGTGACCACATATCAGAAAGGTCCAACTTTCTCATAGGCTCAGTCTTTTGTTTGGTATACCAGTCAAAACATGTGCAAATATGATAAAATTTGGTAATAGTCCTCATTAATATGTTAACTATCTACAGTAAAAATTTCAAGGGATAATTCCATCGTTTGACCCATAAAGAAACCACTTTAGCAACTAGATATTTGTTCTGTCTCAATTTCACATAGGCTTAGGAAATCACGTCATTAACCCATTAAATCAAATTCAAATGCCGTCAAATTTGGTAGGGAGTTATCTTGATGAAATAAAAATTTCTGGACACAATATGATCATTTGGGCAGTGAAAAGGAATTTATTCAAACTAGGTACTGTTTGTATCATACTTGACAAGACAAAACACTTCTAAATATTCTAAAACCTTCCATTTTAGATTAGTAACATGTCAGAAACTAACCATAAAAATTTCAAGATTTTTGGTCTTCATTTGACCATCACTAATACAGAATCAATCAGCAAACAAAATTAAGTTTACTTCAACTAATTTCAAGTCACTAAGTTTCACAATTATCTATAGCAACCAAGTGTAAACAGATCATAAATTCTACAGCAAGAATTAATTTAACATTTCTCTAAACACTTTCACGTTCTCAATTCAACTCATAATCCACTCTTAGGAATGATTAAAACAATACACAGCAGCAACGAGGAAATTAGATTTACTCCCTCTAATTTTTTTCAGTCAGTAAATCCTCACTTTAGTAGACATAGTTCAGCTAAACCTTATTCTTTCATGAGTTCCTCAAACCAAATGAACAACCCAGAATTTTACATTTACTTCACAATCCATAAACCCGTGTCTACCTCATTCCAACATTTCACTCGAACCAAATCAGATATCCAGCAATATACAGCTAGTAATAACATTACTTATCCAAACTTAGCAGAATACAACTAAAGGATTTGCAGAAAAGTCCATTTCCTCGTCTACAATTTTGACGGTTTCAAACACAATATTATCCTAGCATTATTCTGATCAGCCCGAGAAACTTCATCTAGTATTTAACATAATTTAACATTAGCATTATTTATTTGAATTACAGCAGATATGAAGGAGAAAATTGCAGCAGAAAAATCCCATTAATCAACAATTTAACCCATGGTTGCACACAGTTTTCTTCCGTCAGAATTTTCATTCAATTACAGAACATTTTTAGCTCTTAATTACAGTACCAGACCTTAATTCCTTTCTGAAATCCACTCATAATTTCATCTTAACGAAGCACATTCACATGCAGAACGAAAAAGAAAGTATTTAACTCAGCATCGAAAATTTCTTAACTTACCCGACGCCATTCGTTCTCTGTTATGCACTCAATGTTTTCTTCCCATTTCAATCTTCCATTTTCTGTTTTCTAGCTTTGATTTCGGCCAAAACCTTCCATAAATCCTATATACCAGCAGTTGGGACAAATAACCAAAGCGAAGAAGAGTTCTCGGCCAGAATTTCGGAAGCTAAATCCTTATCTCTTGTTGAAGGTACTTTTTTTTCGCTTCTCTCTACTCTCGGCCACTGTCTACAATCGTCATGATCACTTTCAATCTCTGGTTGTCCTCTTCTCCGCCCAAAAAAATCAGATTGGATAAAGAAATTAGCTTCCTTTTTCCCTTTCGAACACACTTGCACGAAAGGTGGCGGAAAGGTTTCGAAACAGGACAAAAATTAACTCTTAATGGTGCTGCGTGCTTCCTCTACCGTGAACCTCGAGACGGGCGACACACCCATGCCAGGAGAACACCCATGCAGTCGGTGGCGACTCCGAGAGGACAATCGAAGCTAAACTTGACCAAAGAGGAAAATGTATTAGACCAAAATTATCCAGAGTCTTCCTGGATGTGCTGGAGCAGGGGTGAAATGACACGTGTTCCTCTAAATTGAGTCTGATTGTAAATTTCTTAGCGTAAAATTCTCTAAACTCCTCCCTCCAAAATTCTTTATTACGAGTCCCTGTAAGTCTTGTAAAATTCTATTTCACCCCAAGGTCTCATGATTCCAAAATTTATTGCCCTTGCTTACTTTTCCTTGTTACTAGTAGTACCTGAAAAAAAGTGTAAATACTCGTCTTGGGTTGATTATTTTGAGTCCATTTAAAAACGGGCTTAAACGAGCCGCTTGTGTTTTTCCCCTAAAATTGCCAAAACCAGCAGGGCCACGGCAGCACAGCACCCCTCATCACATTCAGAATTTCATATCAGTATTCTTCTTTGCACTCGCACAACTCAATTGCACCTAAGCACCTCACTCTCAATCTCTCGAGTTCTCCATGTCTCTGTCTACTCTAGTCTCCCTGGTTGCCTCTCAATCTCAGCTCTCACTCAAGAGTCTCAGAACCTCAATTTCTCTCAGGCTCTCAATGAAGTAATCAGAGATTTAGAGCTTTGAAGCTTTGCCTCTCTCCATCTCTTGTCATCAGAAGTTCTGCCTTTCTCGTTCTCGTTGACCATCGACCACACTCTCTTCTCGAATCTCTACTACTCATCCGGCCTCAGCATCCTCCATCGTCTTCATCTCTCGCAGCGAAGTCATCAAAAGGTCAGAAGTTCTGCCTTTCTCCATCTCTCGTCATCAGAAGCTCTGCCTCTCTCGTTCCCATCGACCATCATCCTCGTCTCTCGTCTCATATCTTTGCTATTCGTCTAGCCTCAGCATCCTCCATCATCTTCATCTCTCAAACTCGGCATTATCTCTGAGTCAATATCTTCTTTGATCTCTTTGATCTCTCTAGTCTCTAATCTCTCATCAATCTAACCCTAATTCCACCCCTCACTTCCCATTTCTCTTCTCTCTCTTCATATTCTCAAATCCCATTATCTCAAACTCTTCCCTCTTTTCTTTCTGCTACTTAATTGATTAATTCCCACACCAATGTCCTCTACAACATACGACAACATCTCCGCCACTGCTCCACCTAATTCCACTAGCACCTCAAGGGTTGAATTTTTTTTTTATTTTTCGCTGAAGCTAAAAAAAATGACTGCAAGCTGGACCGTTTATCCACGGTCTAACCATGGGCGATCATGGTTTTTCAAAAGGAAGACCATTTATAAACAGGCCGACCCGTTTAAAGTGCTAGTTCAGAGGTCTTTGTTTTCTCCCAAATTTTCCATAACCTTAAAAATTTATTCTTCACATATTAGTCCTTATGAAACCGAAGAAAGACTTCATATGGGTCCCCTTTGAATTTCAAAAAAAATTAATTAATTTCTGAAGTTTTAAATTTGTCCCAAAAGTTCTCTATCGTCACCTTAGGGACTCCCAACGATTCTTAGGTACAACAACTGGGGTATTACATTCCTGACACATCGCATGTGATACAACAGCTCGAAGTGCACCTTGATGAGACCCTAACATATGAGGAGATTCCAGTGGCTATCCTAGATAGATAGGTGAAGATACTTCATTTCAAGGAGATTCCTTTGGTGAGAGTATTATGCAGAAACCATTCCCATGAAGAAGTCACGTGTGAAGTCGAGGAGGAGATGCAGGCCAAATATCCCTAATTATTTGAACCATAAGAGGTCATTTGTGTATTGAAATTCGGAGGACCAAATTTCTTAAGGGGGGACTGTAATATCAGTGGGAGTTATTTCACTTGTGTCTGTTATGTTGGATATGTATATGTATGTATTTGATAACTAATAGTAATGAATAAATGATTTTCATAATATATTTGATGTCCTTGTATGTGTATTGGAGCTGGTATAATGGGTGTTAATTTTAAAATTAAAATTTTTCAAATAAACCCTTGATGAGGGACTAAACTAAAATTAGGGAGGAAATTATGCATTTGTTGTGAAAATGCGACATGGAGTTGTTTATATGTGTTGTGAACTCTATTTTGTGCGGTGGTTTGAGTTGGGTGGGTGCCTGGAGTATAAATAATTTATTTTTACTAGAATCTCCATATTGCCCTTGAGAACTATAGAGGAGGAGCTTGGTATTGAAGAGCAAAGGAGTAATTTGGCCCCATGAACTCACCCACACATAAACCCATGATGCCGACATTAAAAAATATACACACATACTCATGTTGGTCTCGTCCCTCTCATTGTCTTCATCTCTTCCACCCTTCAATCCACCATAAACCACCCAAAGCTTGCTACCACCTTGTTCCTCAGTGAGTCCTTGACCTCTAGCGACTTCTTATTACAACGGAATCTGGCCACATTCAAGGTAAATTCAAAACCCTCCTTGTTTGTTCCATTTTTAGACTTAGCGAGGCCTAGTGTGGGAAATTGGGTGGAAATGGGTTGTTGAGAGTGAATCTTGTTCTTCAACCTTCCTTGGATTTTATTGGGATGTTCTAGGGCTTGATTATGTTATGAGTGGGAGAAATTTGGAGATTTGGGCCTAAATGTTAGGATAGGAAAAGTTAAGGAGGGAGATGAGAAAACCATAAAATTTTTGTGTTTAATGGTCTATTTATGTTCAAATCAATCTTGTAGTGTGTAATATGAGGTTTAGGTGAAGGAAAATAGTCTAAGGAAGGAGAAAAATGTCGCATGGGGAAGCTTAGGAGACTTTGGAGTGAAGGGAGTGACTTGGGATGCAAAGCAGGCATGGTTGCCCAACAACAGAGATTCTACTGCTGTCTACCATTGTCAAGACCCGATACCCGGGTATGTGACCGGCACAGTAACTATATTTCCCATTACTTGTCATGCCTTAAACCCGGATATGTGACTGGCAAAGACAGTGTGTTACTAGCACTGCCGCAAGCCTAGAATTAATATCGCAGGATCATAAGTGGTGGCCTATTTAATTATAGAGAATACTAGAGTAATATAAATAAATAAATATAAATATAAATTACATTACCTGAACAATAGGAAGGCATCCTCGATCCACGAGCCCTCACGTTGTTGTCCTACCATACGTGTAATTGTGAGGGGGTGAGTCTAAACCACAGACTCACTGCTGCCAACCCAATCTACAAAGATATACAGAATATATATATATATATATATATATATACCACACAAAATATGTGATATCCCAAATTTAATTACTTTAGAAAATGAGGCTAAATAAATAAATGAGCAAGAAAATCAGGATAAAATAGTTATTAAGAAATTTTTGAGAGATATAAATAGAATTTTATCCATTGAGTAGGGACCTATTTGTATAGAATAAAAAGATTTGAGGGTTTTTATCAATTTTAAACCAAAAGAAAAAGTGTGAAAGTGACGTGTGTGAGGTGTGCGGAGGAGAAAATGAGGAAGGAAAAAAAAAGAAAAAAAAAGAAGGGAGATGTGAAGTTTGATTAATTAAATAATATATATATATATATATATATATATATATATATATATATATGGTGTGAGTCACGGGGAAAGGAAGAAAGAAAGAGAAAAGAGGAAAGAAAGAAAGAGAAGAGAGAAAGAGAGAGAGAGAGAAAGAAAAGAGAGAGAAGGACGAAATAGAAAAGAAGAAGGAGGAGAAGAGAGAAAACTAGAAATAAGGGATTTAAGGCTCGTTCTTCATAAGGTAGTTAGTCTTCCATAAAAGTGTGATTAGTTATGATTATTTATGATTTATGATATCTGTGTTCATAATCAATTTTTACAGAATTTTATTTATAATTCTTGTTCTACATAGTGAACAAGAGAAATTTAATTGTTATCAGTGTGATGTTGTGCTTTTATGGCTAAAATGATCTCCTCATGTGTTTACATGTTTTTAAGAAAGTGACTAGCTACTGAGATATTTTATATCTCACTTTTAGAAAATTGATCATTTCAGGAAAAAGGGCAAAATGGAAGGCTTGGTGATATTAATGATGAGATTGAAGTGTAGAAATATATTTTATAGTAGTTTTTGATACAAAGATGTAAAGATAATAATAAATATTATGTAAATTATTTTTATATGTATTCAAGCTCAAATATAATTAATGAGAATCTTGTAAATTTTCTGCAAGGTTACTATTCACATTAATAGTAAAATTCGTGAATAATGAAATCTATAATTATTTGAAAGAAAATTATTCAGAAAATTATCCAGTGAACCAGTTTAGAGAAAAATTATTATTTTTAAAGGAAATAAAAAGTCGAGGTGTTACAAAATGGTATCAGAGGGAAAGGTTCTGCCATCTTTTGGAGAGGAAAATATTTACATGTAATTGTTTGATTTTTTAAAAGTATTATTTTTATGATGTTTGTGTTTGAGTTGCTGTGAATGTTTGTTATGATTACGTGAGATTTCGAAAAGTATTTGAGTAAAAAAAAAAACAAGTCATATAGAGAATTGATTAAATATGAATAAAGGCATACGAGGTATCTTTTGATGAATAAAGAAAATAATGGAGTCTTATTTGTAACGTATGCCTGTCCAGTATATTTTACATGTAAGAAATCATTATAGCATAAATTCATAAAAAGAAAAGGTATGCCGAAGTTGAATTAGAATTTACTTTGAGTGTGATAATTTAGATAAAAAAATATTAGAGATATTTATCTCTATAAAATTAAGTACCTAGTGAAGTGTACATTGAATTATAGATAAAGCTTATATTTCCTATGATCATATGAATTATCCATGTGTTTGTTCTCTCTCTAAAAGTATTCTTGAAGATGGAATTCTTAATTCTGTAGAAGAATTTGAGTTAGAAGAAAGTATGTATGATTATGAGGTATTATGAAACAAGTGAAGATATGTTTCATAATAGAAATTAAATTCTATAAGAAAATAAAATTAGAAAAAAAAAAAAGAAAATTGCCTTGGATGCTTTTGTGATGTATTTTCCATTATCTTACACATTTTCAAGGATGATTCAAGGTAAAATTGAGCAAAAGTCAAGGTAAGTGAATAACCTTGCTAAGCTAGTTTGATGTTATTAGTCAAAGTACAATATAAGTCCCATTTACAATATTATTTGGATATTAAGCAATTAATCTTTCAGATGACAGTATATGATGATTGGTATATTTTTAGAAATTCAAAGGAATAAAAGTATGTACAAATTAATTTATTTCATGGTAATTGTACTGTGATAAATTTTTACTTGTTTATTGATGAGTAAAGATTTATGAGATTTAATACATGAGTTTGAAAGGGTTAGAGTCTCATACTACTCAGTGTATAACTATGAAAACCTGAAAAGATCTACGTGATCTAATACATGAGTTTGAAAGGGTTAGAGTCCCATACTACTCAGTGTATAACTATGAAAACCTATGCACAAAGAGTTTGAGGCTTAAATTCCCAAGTCACTCGGTGCAAGTATCTACGGCACATAATGCAAAGTGATTGAGGGATTGATCACCCAAGAAATCATACGCAAATCTATAGTACTAATGCAAAATGATTGAGGGTTTGATCACCCAAGAAATCATACGCAAATTTATGGTACAAATGCAAAGTGATTGAGGGTTTGATCACCCAAGAAATCATACGCAAATCTACGGTACAAATGCAAAGTGATTGAGGGTTTGATCACCCAAGAAATCGTACGCAAATCAAGCAAATATAATACTACAGTTGTGTAAAATGAATGATAGATTGACTATGTTAATAAGTGTGATGTTTGTATTTGGAAAATTTTTATGCACGTAGTTGCAATTTTTATATGTGTATATATGCATTAGTTTGAATTTTGGGGACAAAATTCATTTAAGGAGGGAAGAATGTGATATCCTAAATTTAATTACTTTAGAAAATGAGGCTAAATAAATAAATGAGTAAGAAAATCAGGATAAAATAGTTATTAAGAAATTTTTGAAAGATATAAATAGAATTTTATCCATTGAGTAGGGACCTATTTGTATAGAATAAAAAGATTTGAGGGTTTTTATCAATTTTAAACCAAAAGAAAAAGTGTGAAAGTGACGTGTGTGAGGTGTGCGGAGGAGAAAATGAGGAAGGAAAAAAAAAGAAAAGAAAAAAAAAGAAGGGAGATGTGAAGTTTGATTAATTAAATAATATATATATATATATATATATGGTGTGAGTCACGGGGAAAGGAAGAAAGAAAGAGAAAAGAGGAAAGAAAGAAAGAGAAGAGAGAAAGAGAGAGAGAGAGAAAGAAAAGAGAGAGAAGGACGAAATAGAAAAGAAGAAGGAGGAGAAGAGAGAAGACTAGAAATAAGGGATTTAAGGCTCGTTTTTCATAAGGTAGTTAGTCTTCCATAAAAGTGTGATTAGTTATGATTATTTATGATTTATGATATCTGTGTTCATAATCAATTTTTACATAATTTTATTTATAATTCTTGTTCTACATAGTGAACAAGAGAAATTTAATTGTTATCAGTGTAATGTTGTGCTTTTATGGCTGAAATGATCTCCTCATGTGTTTACATGTTTTTAAGAAAGTGACTAGCTACTGAGATATTTTATATCTCACTTTTAGAAAATTAATCATTTCAGGAAAAAGGGCAAAATGGAAGGCTTGGTGATATTAATGATGAGATTGAAGTGTAGAAATATATTTTATAGTAGTTTTTGATACAAAGATGTAAAGATAATAATAAATATTATGTAAATTATTTTTATATGTATTCAAGCTCAGATATAATTAATGAGAATCTTGTAAATTTTCTGCAAGGTTACTATTCACATTAATAGTAAAATTCGTGAATAATGAAATCTATAATTATTTGAAAGAAAATTATTCAGAAAATTATCCAGTGAACCAGTTTAGAGAAAAATTATTATTTTTAAAGGAAATAAAAAGTCGGGGTGTTACAAAATAAATGTACATAACCCTTACACAAGGGTCCATGCTCCCATACCACATTTCTAAAGTATAATCAACGTGGGTTTACATTTTCACATATTATCACTCAAGAAATCTCTCTATGTATCTGGCCTAATGGGTCATATCTATATCCATAACGTGTATATGGTTTCTTGAGTTATACCCTTAGCCATAACATACATTAGGTTTCTCAGATTAGATCCCTAGCCATAACATATACCCCATCCACAAACAATATAGCCACAACCACATAAACATATAAATATGCAGATGAATAAGATGCAATGCATATCTCGCTCTTTTCCACACCACATTGAAGACCAACCCTCAATGTGCATGCATACCCATGACACCACTCAGTAGAATCACACATGGGTAGCTTCCCGCTCTATTCCCACATCTTTTCATAAAATAAATATGAAAATGAATATGATGCAATGCATTTACACAATCCACACCATTCCACACATAATACATTTAACGAGTAAATATATATAAAACAATTTAGGAGAATAACTCCTAAAATATAAACACATAATATACATACATATATGCATATCTGTATATAGGAGAGCTAGATAGATTCCCTCACCTAGATTCCATGCCCTCGACGTTCCCACCTTGCGCCTCGACCATCCCTATTGTAACTAGGTAAAAACCATCGGGGTTACGAAATAGAGAAATTTCTCTACACTAATATCAACCTTCACCCACTTCTCTAGTCATAACTCCTAATCAGTAATGAATCTCCTAATGAAACTTATACCATTGGAAACTAGACTCAAAGAGCTTTCCAACGATATAAAGTTCACCCAAAAGGAAGTCTGGATGAAGGAGTTATGGCCGATTGAAAATGGACCAAGGTCTTTCGGAACACCTGGCGTCTGGGCGCCCACCACATGCGCCTAAGTGCCAAGCCCTTCTTCTTCCCTAAAATCCTATGAAGCTTGGCGCCGGGCACCATGATCGTGACATTTCGCAATTCCTCTCGGATTTGGCCCAGATTTGGTCAAATCTCCACTGTTTTCCACGGTTCCTTCCATGGGATCTCACATTTGATGTCTAAGGAGCATTTAGACACCAAAAGCACCAATTTTAATTGAGAAACAAAGCCAGAATCTCGATTTTATCCCAAAGGGAAAAGCTTAAGAAATAAGAATTCCTACCTTGATTTATTGCTTTCTCTATGTTGCTTGGCTCCTAGAGGCCTGCCCCGTCACCCGAGATCCGCCCTCCAAAGCTCGGTTGTAGAGTTGGAGTGTAGAAAGAGAAAGTAGGGAGAAGGAAGAGAGGAAAGAAGGTGAAGAGAGAGACAGAGGAAATGAGGAAATGAGGAAAAAGAGGTGAGGCCACCTATATATACTCGCTTGGGGTGAAATTACCACTTGCCCTCCAGTTGACCCTTAGTCAAGATTGGTAAAAGTAAATCCGTAAAATCTCATCTCGGGTGTTTCTAAATCCTAGGTACCCCATAGTTTTCTTTATTTCACTTTAGTCTCTCTTTGTATTTAGCCAGTCTCCTAACTCCCTTAATGCCCTTGGTTCCACCAATACACTTCTCGACTCTCAACCACTCAATATTCCACAACTTTGCCATGCCCAAACCTCATATCCTCCTACATATACTACAAGAAAAATATCTTCAACCCAAAATACTCCACAAAATTAGCTTTACGTAATACCCAAAAATCACAGATTTTTTGGGTATTACATTCTTTCCCCCTTTTTTGAATATCCTGTTTGATATTATCATTCATCCACCAAAGCTTCAAACATGATAATATCAAATAGATATTCATCACCACTAGTTCGTTGTGCAGTTGCTGTCCCATTCACTACACAAGAACATATCTCCAACCAAGGCATCAATCCAAAAGGATAGGACATCACCACTCCTGCCACCTCCGACACATCTTCTCTCGCCTTGAAAAAAGGGAAGCGAAGTTCTCACAGAACTGCCCTCCTTTTTGGCTTTGAGCCACACTCAAGGCACAATCCCACTCACCCTACTCACCACGCTTCTGCTGCCCACTCTGAAACGACCAGGGATTTTCTCTATCAGATATTTTCCTATCTCGTATTCTGGATCACTTCACTTACCATCTAGGTGCATTCAAAAAATATAACCTCAAACCCATACTGAGTATCAACCCACTGGCCAACCTCCAAGGATGATTGACTTAATAATATCCACTATCATGCATCGATCCACTCTAATGCATCCCACACATATCAAATCCACAAAACACAAAAAACCATGTGATCTTAATCGTATACCACATAGAGGTCATGAGGATTCACCTAAAGTACAAGTGTCGGTGTTCTTCGAATACAATATCCAATCTCTCAAGAACTGTGTCAAGAACTTCTTCCTAAACTGTTCCCATCCCTCAGGTGAGAATTTGGGATCCTGCCATTACCATCAACTCGTCCTTTCCCAACGGGGCAAAGCTGATCTGCCACGCATTTTAATTCATGTTTTGTGTAGTCTTCATACTCTGGGAACACAATTCCTACACTTACCAACCCACTTCCTACTACTTGTCAGCCTCTATATTCTTCTTCCATCTTCTTCTTGGCTCAACTAAGCTTTTCCCAGGGAGCATGCCCACGAGGCTCTACTTCTTCAAGATTATCATCACTTCTCCAGGCCGCTGCCCCGCCAAGTCTACTCCCAAGCTCAATGCGTCCTTAGAAAGGAACCGATAGAAAAGAAAGGAAGACACATCCTATAAGGCCTTTGGTGGAGCCGTCACTCTATAGTTATGCCATGACACACAACGATAGAGAAGGACCCACTAAGGTTACCTTGCTCTGTAATCAATAGGAGACCTACACCCTAACCATAAACTACCCTATAATACCATCTTTGGTATCAGAAAAATTAACCTAACAATCCTCTGATACCATCTTTGGTATCAGACAAATTAACCTAACAATCCTCTAATACCATCTTTGTCATGCCCCGAACCCAAACCTGTGACCGGCATAGACAGTGTGTTACCAGCATTGCTGCAAGCCTAGAATTAGTATCGCAGGATCATAAGTGGTGGCCTATTTGATTATAAAAAACACTAGAGTACTATAAATAAATAAATATAAATATAAATTACCTTACCTGAACAATGGGAAGGCATTGTCGATCCATGAGCCCTCACGTTGTCGTCCTACCACACCGTAATTGTGAGGGGGTGAGTCTAAACCACGGACTCACCGCTACCAGCCCTATCTACATAGATATATAGAATATATATATATATATATATATATGTATATATATATATATATATATATATATATATACCACACAAAATAAATGCATATAACTGTAATACCCATGAAAAATAAAATAAAAATGTGTGTTTTCAAACTACTATTACTATTTCAGTATACGGTACTATTCACCAGTATAATACTATTTATGCATACGGTACTGTTCACTTATACAATCGAAATGTCAAGTAATAGATGAGGTTTGGTCATAAGAGAAAACTAGAAAGAAGTTCGAAGGAGAAAATGATGTCTTATGTGTGAAAATACCCTCAGGGACTAAAGTGAAAAGACTGAATTTAAAAGAAACTTAAAGGTTTAAGGTGAAAGGATAATGTTCCCCTTAAGTTTTTAATAGTAAGCCGCCTGTGACTTTTCTGTGATTGCACAGTAACTGTAAATGATTAACGCGTTGAATTATTTTATTAGAAATGTCATTTTCATGAATAGTAAATTGAATATTTTATTAGCGCATAGTATCAAATAGAACCCTTGACTTTTCCTATAAATAAGTCCTTCCATTTCACTTCTAAACTCACATATTCAATTTCTTTTCTTCTCTCCTTAAGTTTCTCTTGTTCTAACACTAGGCCTCTGAGATTTTGGGCCTTTCCTTTTCAGCTTAGGTAAGGATACTATGCCCTTTCTATGTCTTTTAAATTTTAGAAGTTATTTTCTTAAGTATACTCTGTGGTTGCGGCTTTGGCTAATCTTCCACATCAGAAAAACTATCCTTAGCTGCATATATATTATTTTGATTCTCTTATTACCAAAAATAGAATGTAAACTGTGAAAAATATATGTCTAGGAAAGTTTTGGCTAAGGAAAGACCTGTTTTTAAGTGTGTCCATTGCGACATTTCACTTTTTCCTGAGAACTTACCTGGTGTACTCTTTTACAGATTGTATTCTCTATTTCTGATATGAATAGTATCTGTATGTATGAATAGTATTCGTATGTATGAATAGTAACATTATATATGAATAGTAATCATACATATAAATAGTAACCATATGTATGAATAGTATCGATACGAAAACAATCCTAACTTGTTTTCTCAAATCTTTCATGAAAATCTCCATAGCAGAACACTGAAATTCACCTGTGTACTCTTGCCCGTAACGACTTAGAAAAGTGATACTCGTACGGAATCTAGGTAAGTGAAATGACCCCGTTTTAATAGATTTTTAGAATTACTGGTGATAAAAAGTATGTCGTTGGACACTCCTAAGATTCATAGGGGTAAACTGGATTCAAAGTGGTAAATCTAGGAAGATAATTAATCCAGAATTATGGATAAGACGAAATAAGTATTTCATGTGATGATATGAAGTTTGAATCTTTTCAAAAATAGTTTAATTGTTATCTTGATTTGTGGTTTATAAACTTATAATATAGTTATATAATATACCTATTATATGAATGAATATTACACTGTACTTCTGATTATGATATGAAATATTGTACTATTGATTGTGATTGAGCGGGACAGTACTCCCTCTCGTGGCAAAGCAGAAAACTCGATTTAAATAGTGTCTTGACCAATGAGTGTGGAGACAACGATTCCCTCAGTAGAGATATAGCCCAGATCGGTAACAGATCCGTGAGGCGCCCTAACTAAGAAGATGAGGTTGTGCGTCACGGCAAAAATATACAAAATTGGTGAGCCGGCCTATGTGCGCTCTCCGAGGTATATTGCCATTGATGAGTACTAGTAATGTTTGTTGAATTGGATGAATTTTTATCTTATAGTATGTAATTTCTGACTATGTCTTTTGGTTGAGTTTGAGCCTTCGGGTATATTTGCATGACTAGTGATGTATTTGAATTTTATTAACGCGAGGCCGATTCGCTCACTGAGTTTAAAAGCTCACACTCTCTGTAAAATCTTTTTGTTCAGATCAGGTTGCCGGTGAAGAATATCCGCTAGAGGAGTAGATCACTTTGGACCTTTCCGCTGTCGAGTAGGCCCCTCTTTTGTTGTAGATTATATTGCTCTGTAATCGTCTAGGATATCCAGGTCAGGAATTTGGTATTTGACGTGTATTTCAGTATGATAATGTATTTTATATTGATGATCTATTATTATATGCAACTCATTTCTCTATTATTTTCTAATAAGAAAATTTGATATATTTTTTTCATATTTATTTAGGAATGGTTATGTTGATAACATAGAGATAATAACTAAATAACTTAACTCGTGGGTAGAATTTATTGGAAGACTTACAGTGATGGAAGCTTCATCATTGTTCCTGTCATGTGCCCAAAAAACGGGTCGTAACAATAACCCTTACACAAGGGTCCATGCTCCCATACCACATTTCTAGAGTATAATCAACGTGGGTTTACATTTCTATAGATTATCACTCAAGAAATCCCTCTATGTATCTAGCCTAATGGGTCATATCTATATCCATAATGTGTGTATGGTTTCTTAGGTTATACCCTTAGGCATAACATACATTAGGTTTCTCAGATTAGATCCCTAGCCATAACATATACCTCACCCACAAACAAAACAGCCACAACTACATAAACATATAAATACTCAAATGAATGAGATGCAATGCATATCCCGCTCTTTTCCACACCACATTGAAGACCAACCCTCAATGTGCATGCATACCCATGACACCACTCGGCGGAATCACACATGCGCAGCTTTTCGCTCTATTCCCACATCTTTTCATAAAATAAATATGAAAATGAATATGATGCAATGCATCCACACAATTCACACTATTCTACACATAATACATTTAACGAGTAAATGTATATAAAACAATTTAGGAGAATAACTCCTAAAATATAAACACATAATATACATACATATATGCATATCCACATATAGGAGAGCTAGATAGATTCCCTTACCTAGATTCCATGCTCTCGGCACTCCCACCTTGTGCCTCGACCATCCCTATTGTAACCAAGTAAAAACCATCAGGGTTACGAAATAGAGAAATTCCTCTACACTAATTCCAACCTTCACCCACATCTCTAGTCATAACTCCTAACTGGTAATGAATCTCCCAACAAAACTTATACCATTGGAAATTAGACTCAAAGAGCTTTCCAACGATATAAAGTTCACCTAAAAAGGAGTCCGGATGAAGGATTTATAGCCGATTGAAAATGGACCAAGGTCTCCCGACACACCTGGCATCTGGGCACCCACCATATGCCTAGCACCTAGGCGCCACATCTGGCGCCTAGGTGCCAAGCCCTTCTTCTTCCCTAAAACCCTCTAAACCTTGGCACCTGGGCATTGAAGCGCTACTATTGTGACCTTCTGCGATTCCTCTCGAATTTGGCCCAGATCTGGCCAAATCTCGATCGTTTTCCATGGTTCCTTCTATGGAATCTCATCTTTGATGTCTGAGGAGCATTTAGACACTAAAAGCACCAATTTTAATTGAGAAACAAAGCTGAAATCTCGATTTTACCCCAAACACCCTTAAAACTATAAAATAAGGAAAAGCTTGAGAAATAAGAATTCCTACATCAATTTCTTGCTTTCCCTATGTTGCTTGGCTCCTAAAGGCTCACCTCGTCACCCGAGATCCGCCCTTCAAAGCTTGGTTGTGGAGTTGGAGTGTAGAGAGAGAAAGTAGAGAGAATGAAGAGAGAAAGAGAGGAGAAAAGGAAGAGAGAAAGAGAGGAGAGAAGGTGAAGAGAGAGAGAGGAAAGGAGGAAATGAGGAAAAAGAGGCGATGCCACCTATATATACTCGCCCGGGGTAAAATTACCACTTGCCCTCCAGTTGACCTTCAGTCAAGACTGGTAAAAGCAAATCTGTAAAATCCTACCTCGGGTGTTTCTAAATCCTAGGTGCCCCATATTTTTCCTTATTTCACTTTAGTCCCTCTTTGCATTCAACCAGTCTCCCAACTCCCTTAATGCCCTGGGTTCTACCAATACACTTCTCGACTCTCAACCACTCAATATTCCATAACTTTGCCGCCTAAACCTCATATCCCCTTGCATACACCATAAGAAAAATATCTTCAACCCAAAATACTCCACAAAATTAGCTTTACGTAATACCCAAAAATCACAGATTTTTCGGGGTATTACATTACTGTAAGCCTAAACATGTTCTAATCTACCCTATCGTTTTAGATAGTCAAAATATAATTCTCACACATTAGATAAATATTCAAAACACCCAAAATTCAAAAGTAAATAAAATATCATATCCATGATGGGTCTTAACGCAACATATCATAAGCAAAATATCAATATCTAAATAATGGACAAATGGAGTAAAATAAGTAGCTATCCCAAAATCTCACCTAAGTGACTATAGAGCGATCCTAATACATAATTGTAAACACAAGATGGGCCTACTCGACAACAAGAAGATCACCCCAAAAGCCCTCTAGTCCTCTGACAAGCACTCTTCGACAACAACTAGATTTAGAAAAAAAATGTAAAAATGAGTGCCCTTCTAGCTTCTAGCCTCCCTCTAGCTTCATCTTCTTCCCTTAGAAATTGATTCCTAGCTCTTCCATAGTAGAATTTCTAGAGAGAGATTGAGATAGTAAGAAGAGCTTTAGAGAGAGAAAAAGTCATAGAAATATGACAAAAGCTTAAAGGTAAGTGTTTCTACCTAGAATTTTCTCTCTAGTTTCATATTCTTCATATGGTAATCTTTCTATCTCCTTGTATGGTTAGAAATTCTAGACAAAGAATGAGGAGAACCCTAGGGAGAGAGAGTAGTAGATACTTGAGGAAAGCATGAAGAAGAGACCTTCCAAGAGAAAACAAAGGAAACATGAGAAAGGTAATTAGCTAGATTTATAAAAGTGTGGTTTTGTATTATCATTAAAAAAATTGTATTTAGCGGTTTTTTTGTGCATTTATCAGCGGTTAAAACTACCGATTAAAAAATTGTTGTCGTTGCATGCGTTGGCATGCATTTGCCAACAATTATTTTTTCATCGCCATTAACAATTAGCAACGGTTTTGTTTGCAAGATGTGGCAGTTTTGTTTTGAAAATTAGATTTTTCAAAAAACAGCGCTAATTGTCAATATTGCGTCGATTTTACTAACCACTGCTATTTGCCCATTTAGCGATGGTGTAATAACCATCACTTAATGGAACGAGGTTTGTTTTTCTAGCAGTTCTTTAAACTGCAGCTATTTAATGGATGTGTAATTTAGCAATGGTTTCTTAACCGCCACTAATGATTGGATTTTTAAAAAAAAATTAAAATGATTTAATTTGTATCATTTCTAAGTTTTATTATATTCATATTTAAATTATCACAATCAAAAGTAAAAAAGTGCAAATATTATATTTTATAATGAAATAAATGTCATACATATTTAGTATAACTAACATAAAGCGAAAAAGTCATACATATTCTCAAAGTTATACAAACTAAATATATTTTATATAACAATGGATGTTCATTAATGGCTTTTGAACCACCACTAAACACTTTTTTTTTTGTAGTGGCGTAATGGAAGGATGATTTTTATATATATATATATATATATATATATATATATATATTCAACAATGTTCAAAAGGATTTGCAAGCAAATCCATCTCATGCTAAAGGTCATGACACATTGCTAGATGTCACTCATGATCTATAGGGTTTTGGAATCATGGCACATGGTTTATGAATTAGAAGGAGTTCTAATTAAGGGGAAGTCAAAAGGAAATTTGAATATGAGTAAAAAGTTATTACTTACTACTAGCATGAAATGGACCTAAGGGGTTTATGGAGGCCTAAGGATTAGTGGGCCTAGGCACCACGCAATCTTCAAACCCATAGGATGATAAGGCATTCTATAAAAGAACATGGAGGGACGACATAATCTCTCCTTACAATCTTTCTCTCTCTCTCTCTCTCTCCCCCCTCCCTCCTTGTGTACACCTTGAGGTGTCCTAAAGGATCTCTCCTCTCCCCTAGTGACTTTGCCTTGGTGTGGATACACTTAGAGGTAAGGTATTTGTGTTGCTCTTCCATGAGTCTCTTGAACTTTTCATCTCTCAAGGTTTGAGCCTCACAATGAAGGAAGCTTTTGGAGATCCACCTTGGACATTCTCTCTCTCCCTCAAATGCTTGCTCTTCCTCTTCTCCTCCCTTTGGACTATGGTGCAGCCCTTTCTTAGAGGTGTTCATGGTTTGAAAGAGCTTCCTACCCCTTTCTATTGATTAGTTTTTGCTTCTAGGTGATCGGTGACAAAGGTGGTGACCTTTCTTGGAAAACCAGCATCTTTCTTGGTGAGTGCTACCTTCTCTTCCTTCTTGGATGTGTTTGGTGGATGACTTTGAAGAATCTAAGGGCATCTAACATTTTTTTCTTCTTTTCTCTAGAACATTTATGAAAAACAAAGGTGATCTAGTTGATTAAATTGCATTTTTTGTTCATTTGCTTTTGTTGCATGATCAAGAAGGTAATCTTGATATTTTTCAAAGCCAAAAACTCTTTTCTTTCACACAAAGCCCTAAAATTTTATCCAATTGTTTTTACTTCAAAAACATTCCACATAACATATGATGTCAATATTCATTGGCAAAGGGAGGTGGTCTATGGGTGGCCATGCCCACCCCACCCTTAGGACACAGATCCCGTGGACAGCCACAATTTGAGACAAGCACTTAATATTCATGGTCGTTGGATCTGTTTGATCCAATGGCCAAGATCTTTTTTTTTTGGATTACACAGGTACTTTTTTTTGCTAAAATAATAGAGGGACACTTCTTTTAAACTTTTATTTCATCTAAGTCCATAGTATCTTAGAAAAATTCTTCTTGTGTAATAAAAATTGAGAATTTTATTTCCTCTTTCCTTAGATCTCCCTTTTTAATTGTTTTCATAATTGACCACATCTTTGCTTCAAAATTATTTTTTTAAATATCACCCACATCGTTTCTTTAAAATTTCACTTAAGTCCTTGTGTTTTACAATAAGAGTTTTCAAAGATTTTTTTTACAATAAAAGAATGATTATTAGTTAACTAGGATAATCATAAATCTAGAGTGTGATACCCGTAGTTAGAATTTGTTATGTCTGTTAGATTTTTTCCATTTGCCTATGAATTTTTGTCTAGGTGTGCATGTGAAAAGCATGAGTTACACATTTAATTGCATAAATTGTGTAGTCAATGTGATGCTTACCCTAAGAATGAAAAGTAAGTCAGGATAGAGGGACTAAAATGAAAAATAAAACTTTGTTAGGGGTTGGACAAAATTACATCACATGGGACCAATAGGTACGGATTAATTTAATAAAAAAATGTGAGACTTTAAATCTTCGAAAACTCTTATTGTAACACACAAGGACTTAAGTGAAATTTTAAAGAAACGATGTGAGTGATATTTAAAAAATAATTTTGAAGCAAAGATGTGGTCAATTATGAAAACAATTAAAAAGGGAGAATTAAGGAAAGAGGAAATAAAATTCCCAATTTTTATTGTAGAAGAAGAATTTTTCTAAGATACTGTGGACTGATGAAATAAAAGTTTAAAAGAAGTGTCCCTCTATTATTTCAGCAAAATAAAAAAAGTACATGTGTAATCCCAAAGAAAAAGGGATCCTGGCCATTGGATCAAATGGCCAAGGATATTAAGTGCTTGTCTCAAATCGTGACCGTTCGATTTGAGACAAGCACCCCTTCCCAAACTCTCTCTCTCTCTCTCTCTCTCTCTCTCTCTCTCTCTCTCTCTCTCTCTCTCTCTCTCTCTCTCTCTCTCTCTCTCTCTCTCTCTCTCTCTCTCTCTCTCTCTCTCTCTCTCTCTCTCTCTCTCTCTCTCTCTCTCTGATAAATAAGATTTTTAATATGACCCTCTACAAAAATTTACATACAATTTTTTCAAAAATATTTTTATGAATTAAAAATATATAAATAATGTAACTAATATTTATTTATATAAATGATTGAAGAATTGCATATTATGTCATAAGTCTTTAAAATTTCATAAAATTAAGAAAACTTACAAGGAAAGTATCTTATTCTTACAATTCTATTCTTTTTTTTTAAAACAAAAAAAAAGAATGAAAATCACTATTACTCTCAATATTCAAATTATTTTTTATTTTTTAATTATTCACTTTTTTATTTTTTTTTCAAAGATTTTTCTCTTTTTTTTTGGTTTAATATTTTTCATTTTACTCTTACAATTTCCTTGTCTTTTAAACTCTCTAATTTTTTTATTACCTATAGATTTGGTAATTACTTCACTTTATCATTGTTATCAAATTATAGACGGATCTTTTTATTTTTTATTTACTTAAAATTAGTCATAAAGCCAAACAAAGTTAACTAATGATCAAAGGAATCATATTATTTGAAAATTATGCTTTTATTCATGTATGTCTCATGTCATAAGATTTTACAAATAATTGTAACAATACATGCCATAACAGCTATATATTAATTCCTTTAATTTTAATACAAGTAGAATTTCTTTTCTTAGATGGTATAAATAATTTAGAGAATGTATAATTTTTTTTATAAGAATCATTTAATATTATACTACGTGATATTTTCCTCCCTATTAAATTTTTTTTTCCATTCGGCTATCTATATTTTCAATTTCTCCCAAACAGCAATTGGGGTTGGGGACATGTGTATATAATTAATAACTTGGAAAATGGATTGGCTCGGGAGCTGTTGCATTTTGATTCAGCGGTTTCTATTTATATAGTGTTTTTATTTTTTTAAATAAAAATTTATAAATATTAACTAATCCAATGATAATTGTAAGTACAATAATAAATATAAAATGATAATTATAATTTTTTTAAAAAATACTGAATAAATAAGAACCACTGGACCAAACGGCTCCTTTGCATGCAGAAATAATCCCATTTCAAATCACAAATAAATAAAGTGACCACTTAACATATAGATTTAGTGTGTTTGGGAGGGCGTTGCGGCAAAAGTAAACCACATTTGATTTCCTTCAATGCAGTTTGAAGGAAATTCAGGATGTTTGGTTCCACGTTCGAAACTGTCACCGCCAATGCAATGGACTCTCAACCACATTAATGCCAAAGCTAGGATTTCTTACTTCTACGAATAATCAACATGGTTTGATGATTTTCTTTTCTTTTTTTTACATTCCACAAAATGCCCCAAGTGGTGGTCATCAATATTCTTTTGTGTTGCTACCATGGATACTTTGTTTTTGGCAATCTATGCGTCAAGGAACCACTGTGAGCAACAACAATCCCCACCGAGCAATCTTCCACGCTTCCTTCTACCACCATGAGACCCATTACTGTGATCCCCTTTTTCTGCCACTGTGAACCACCATCTCGCCGACCCAAATGAAGGAGAAATCTCTAGCTGCCGACAGCATTGAGAGAGTGTGTGTGAGTGAGAGAAAGTCGAGATGGTCTGGGGCACTAGGTGTTTCCATATGTGCTCTTTTCTCCCTTTTATTTTGAGAGAGAGAGAGGAAGGAAGTTGAGATGATTAGGGGCACTGGGTGTTTCCATATGTGGTCTGTTCTCCCATGTGTTTTACACCAAGAAGAGAGGAACCTTTTGAGAATTTTGAAAACTTAGTTTTAATTCATTGTTTGTCTTGCTTTGGGATAAAAATGATCGAACATGTCCTAAAATCATCTAAGAAGAAGTTCTGGGCAGGTTGGAAATCAAACACATGAGAAAAGAATGTAACTTGCATGATAGGGACTAAAGTGAAAAAAATAAAAAATTTACAGGGGTTGATTTAATTTTGGAAAAAAAATATATTCTAGATCTTTGGACCTAGATGAAGCTAAGTATAATCTTAAATCATACAAAAGACAAAATGAAAATTTAGAATAAGGACTTAAGTGAATAAATAAAAATATTCTTAACAAAAAAATGAAATTTAAAATAAAATCTGATCTTAACTGAAATTATGGACTGTATGGAAAAGCACCAAACTGAAATTTAATTTCATATGAATATATCAAGTAAAAAGTAATTTATTTTGATGAAATTGGTTATTTAATTTATTATATTTTATTCACTTTAATCCCTAACATGCATGCATATGTCCAACACCATGTTTTTTTATTCACCTTGCTTCATGGCTCTCCTATGTTTTTTTTTATTCACCTTGCTTCATGGCTCTCCTAGAACCATGAAGCAAGGTGAATAACGAAACATAGGAGAGCCATGAAGCAAGGTGAATTAAAAAACATGGTATTGGACATATGCATGCATGTTAGGGACTAAAGTAAATAAAATTAAAAGTTTGTAGAAGTAACTATAATTTTAGAACAAAATATATTTGTGACCTATAGATTTAGATGAAACAAAATGTTGTTTTAGAACATAAAAAAGATAAAGGAAAAATTATTACCAAGAACTTAAGTGAATAAAATGAGAAGTTGGAGGGAGAGAGTAAAATTTCTGAACACATCCAGATTTAGTATAAATGAAATTTTAATTAGGATTTTATGGAATTAACCAAATTTTGAAGTTTATTAGTGATAACATAATTTCTTTTATTATGAGAACAAACCTAATTTATGCAATTAAACTTAATTACGTCATAATTTATATAATTACTTTAAAAAATTAATTTACACAATTAAACATCCTAATTATTTTGTTTAACTAATTAAAGAATTAATTTAATTATATCATTATGCAATTAAGGACACAATTCCTTTTATTATGAGAATGAATATCTAAATTTCTTTTATGCAATTAAGTTTTTTTTGTATGATTTACATATTGGTCATCACTAATATCTAATATTTTCTTTTCTATAAGTAATTATTAACACCTTAATTATAATTATACTTAGTTCATATTATTAAAAATATTCTCATAAGTAATTAGTGAAATAGTATGAGACAAATAAACAAAACCAAAAATACCTTTTATTAAAACATTGATATAAGGCCACCCTGATTTGACTTGTCTAAAAATGTTACACGTCATTTAAAAATTCAATTTCTTTTATTACTAAAAAGAATACCCCTTCAATTTCTTTTGTCAGTTGACCAAGTACGACATTTGCAACTTGCAAGTTTCGTTTTGCGCTGAAATTGGGAGATATTCAAATTAGTTTGATTTACTAAAATTTAAATTAATAAAACATTAAAAAAATATGAAAATATTATAGTAAAATTCATGAAAAAGTATGTTAATATGTTTATATATTATTTATTTTTATATTAATTATTATCTATCCTTCATAAATGACGTTATCTTTAAAATTTTCTAGTTAGCTGCGCTAATTTTTTAGATAAATTATAATTTGTAAAAATAACGAAATCAATAACAAACTATGTTTTTATAATAATGTTTTACTTTTAATATTTATTTGTTATTACTGATTTCATATATAATAACAAACTATGTAACTAATCTTTGTGATAAATATTTTTTTGCCCAAGATTGGGATAAATATTTTGCTATAAATACTATAAAAACCTTTTTTTTTGGACTGAATATAAAAATTTAGATCAGACGAATTCGTTCAACCAAAAACTTAATAAATTAGTCCATTATTTGGTCCAAAGTGAATTGGAATCAGTGCCTCAAAAAACTTAAGCTTCCATAAATAATTAAAACAAATCCTTGAAGAGTTCCATTTTTTTTTTATAAGATTGAGTTTTTTAGGGTGGGATCATATTAAAATTTATGTAAAATATATTATTATTATTTACTGAAATTTTAAAATAATACCTGGTAGTTGGTACCAAAACCATCAGTCTAGCTTGAACCCATATTTTGCAACATATGCTTCATGTGGAATAAAACCTGCACCATAGGAATGAGAGAGCATTAGTTATAATAGCCATCTACCACATCCATCTACCACATGCTCTTTACTTATCTTGTAACCTTTTGCAAGGGATTACGATCCCTCCAATAAAGGACTTTTTCATGGCGACCTAAAGTCGTTGTCAAGGACTCTCTCTTGTTGGGAGAGAGCCCTGGTCCTTGTGAGAGAGGAAGACAAAGCAATTTTTGTTCAAAAATTTTTTAACTAAATTCTATATATTTTTATTTTTAAAATACTCAAAATATCCCTACTATGTCAGTGTCCATGTGAAGGGATTCGGATTTGCTGCTGATCAGTAATACTGCTGATGCTGCTTTTCACTTTCAGCAACGGTTTTTACCGTTGCTGAAAGTTTTGGCAACAACAAAACTGCTGCCATAACTTTTAGCAACGGTAAAAATCGTTGCTAAAAGTGAAAAACAGCAAAAGAATCAGCAGCAAATCCGGATCCCCATGTGAAGTAATTTTATGTGACTTGGGCATTATTTTTATTGATGTTATTGTTAACTAATAGTTTGACTAATGACTTTATTAACAATGAGGTTTTTTGTACATCTCCAAAAGTTTACGGGGGTATTTTGTTAAGTTTTGAGGGAGATAAAATACACAAACCTTAAAGTTCATGGGGATTTTGTGCATTTTACCTAAATATCAACTATCTTATTGTGTTTGTTTTAATTTTATTCATTTATTTGTTAAAATGACTTTTGGTAAGAAAAATGACTAAATTAAGACACTAATTAGGGCCTAATTAGATGTGTTTTTATTTTTTTGTTTTGAAAATTTGTTTTGTAAAATTGTTTTAGAAAATTGCTTTGAAAATAAGAAAAAAAATCGTTTGGAAAACAATTTTTAAACTTGAAAAACAGAAAAAAGTTGAACTGTAATTGAGTTTTTTTAAAAAAAAATTGTAATTACATAAATACTATTAATAAACCTATTTATTTACAATAATATATACCCTCACCTTTTTTTTAGAATATTGTTTTAAAAAATATGTATAAAACACGTTCTAGTTTTTTTCCCCCTTTTTGTTTAAAGAACAAATTTTAAAAACAAATTCATAAAAAATAATACACTTGCTTTTTTATTTTTTAAAAACAAAAAATTACTTTTGAAAACAATAACCAAACAGCCAGTCAATCTTTAATAACTAATTTTTGTAAGAATTTAATAATTGGTTTAGTGTAGATTAAATCAAGGTACACTCTTCTAGTTAAAAAAGGTGACCTGTAGATCATGACAGACAATCTTAAACATTTAATTTGATGACCGTTTGACACTGTTACTTTCTAGTGTTATCAATAATCACACCCCAAGAGGTTGGTGGAGGTGTCGCTTCTCTAGATAAGGCGTGCAGCTCAAAGAGAGTCAATTTCCAAATAAACATAAGAAGTGTGAAGCTCGCAAGCAACTAGTGGTCCATCTCTCAGTCTCATCGTGCGCAAGACTTCTTGGTATCTCAACAACTTTTGTAATGAAAAAGTTGTTAAGTACTTGAAAAATGGAATTTAAGTATTAACATAGAATGTGAATCTTAAAGTTTATATACGTATACTGTAATTATGTTATAGATAAGAAAAATTAAATGTATTTTTTGTCAGATCTTGTTTATTCAATATGATTATTGCCAAAGACAAGAATTTGGAGGTGATGGTGCATGATGTTACCGTATTTAAAAGGAAGACCGTTTATAAACGGTCCGATTCGTGACTGACCCGTTTACCTCCAGCTCATTTAAAGTGCTAGTTCAAAGGTTTTCGTTTTCTCCCAAATTTTTCAATTTAACTTTAAAAATTTATTCTTCACATATTAGTCCTTATGAGACCCAAGAAAGACTTCATATGGGTCCCCTTAGAATTTCAAAAAAATTTAATTAATTTCTGAAATTTTAAATTTGTCCCAAAAGTTCTTTGTTGTCACTTTAGGGACTCACTAACAATTCTTAAATACAACAACTGGGGTATTACATTCCGAACCATCACATGTAATACAGTTGCCCAAGGTGCACCTTGATAAGACCTTCACTTATGAGGAGATTCCAGTGGCTATCATAGATAGACAAGTGAAGATACTTCATTTCAAAGAGATTCCATTTGTGAGAATATTATGGAGAAACCATTCCCATGAAGGAGCCACATGGGAAGCCAAGAAGGAGATGCGGGCCAAATATCCCTAACTATTTGAACCATAGGAAGTCATTTGTGTATTGAAATTCGGTGGACCAAATTTCTTAAGGGGGGAGACTATAATACCAGTGGCAGTTATGTCATTTGTGCATGTTATGATGGATATGTGTATGTATATGTATATGTATATGTATGTATTTGATAATTGGTAGTAATGAATAAATGTTTTTCATAATATATTTGATATGCTTGGATGTGTTTTGGAGCTGGTATAATAGGTGTTAATTTTTAAAATAGAATTTTTCAAATAAACCCTTGATGAGGAACTAAACCAAAATTAGGGACGAAATTATGCATCTGTTGTGAAAATGTGACATGGAGTTGTTTATATGTGTTGTGAACTCTATTTTGTGCGGTGGTTTGAGTTGGGTAGGTGCTTGGAGTATAAATAATTTATTTTTACTAGAATCCCCATGTTGCCTTTGAGAACTATAGAGGAGGAGCCTAGTATTGAAGAGTAAAGGAGTAATTTGCCCCTTGAACTCACCCACACTTAAACCCATGACACCCACATCAGAAAATATACACACACACTTATGTTGGTCTCGTCGCTCTCATTATCTTCGTCTCTTCCACATTCAATCCACCAAAATCCACTTGCTACCACCTTGTTCCTCAGTGAGTCCTTGACCTCCAGTGACTTCTTATTACAACGTAATCCAGCCACATTCAAGATAAATTCAAAACCCTCCTTGTTTGTTCCATTTTTAGACTTAGCGAGCCCTAGGGAAATTGGGTGGAAATAGATTGTTGAGACTGAATCTTGTTCCTAAACCTTCCTTGGAGTCCATTGGGATGTTCTAGGGCTTGATTATGTTAAATGAGTGGGACCAATTTGGAGATTTGGGGCTAAATGTGTGGAGAAGAGAAGTTAAGGAGGGAGATGGAGAAAACCATAAAAAAATTTTGTGTTTAACGGTCTATTTATGTTCAAATCAACCTTGCAGTGTGTAATAGGAGGTTTGATAGTAATAGTTGGCTTCTAAGATGGAGGTGAATTGGGTATATAAAAATTTCTTTAAAGCTTTTTGGAAGTTTAAGAAGTTTTGAAATCAAAGCCAAAATATTCAAGACAGTAAAACAGAGTAATGCCAAGATAAAAGAAAGAAGAGTGCAAATAATCAAAGATAAGATAATAAACAATTAAAAGGATAAGGGAAAGAGAAGTTGACACAAGTGATTATACTGATTCAACTTAAATCAAGCCTACATCCAGTCCTTAAGATAACTTCTTGAGTTTTTCACTATCAACCACAAGTTTAAGTTAATGGGCACTTGTGAGCCACTACAACAGAGAACTTTTGTTTCCCAAGGGTGTCTCTTCCCCTCACACTATGATTTCACTCAAAACAACCTCAAGGAAACCTTCTTTGATCCATACATTTAAAAAAATAAGATGAACAGAAGCAACTCTCTAAAACAGAATAGATATAAAAAAGATAAGCTCTCTAAAGGCAAATGATTGGCAAGAGATTGATTTAAGAAAATTTAGAGTCAAATGGAATGTATTCTTGTTGATTTGACAACTTCTGAAGTCAATATATATAGCCCAAGAAGTGAGAAATCTGTTGGAAGAGGATTCATGATGATATCAGCTAAAATCTTCAGAAAATAGTCATTGATACTAATGTCATCATATAGGCAGTTGACTGATAGAACCATGACAGTCGACTGCTGCACTTTAATGAGATACCAATCGGCCAGTAGAGGTCTATCAGTCGATTGATGACTCTTTGTTTTGAATTTGAAATTGTTTCAGAATTGATCAGTCGACCGATACAATTGAATCAGTCGACTGATGGGTATTGGAGGTCATTTTTTATTTTTAGACAAAGACCAATGAGTTGACTACTTGATGCCAATTAGTCGATTGATAGGAAATTTATCCTTAGCTGAAATTCAACCAAAGAGTGATCAGTCGACTATTACAAGTGCATCAGTCGACTGATAGCTCCTGAATATGATTTTTCAAAAAACTTTACATCTTCTAAGTGTCAATAACCTATTTCCACCATTTTCTAACTTAGCTAAAACATTTTAAAAGGTTCTCTTGCCTTTCAAAAGCTTTCACATTAATTCCTAAGAGAAAATTAAAAAGACTTCTTTTAAGCTTTTCAACTCCTTTTGTCTTGGAAAGATAGTCCTGAAAATATGGACATTGATATACAGAGGAGTATATCATTTTACATAGTTTGTTAATCATCAAAATCCAAATATTGCTTTGAATGCAATGGTTTAGGTGAAGGAAAATAGTCTAAGGAAGGAGAAAAATGTTGCACGGGGAAGCTTGGGAGACTTTGGAGCGAAGGGAGTGACTTGGGAAGCAAAGCAAGCATGGTTTCCCAACAACGGAGGTTCTACTACTATCTACCATTGTCACGACTTGATACTCAAGCACGTAATCGATACAATAACGATACTTCTCATTACTATAAGCCTAAACCTTTTCTAATCTACCCCATCTTTTTAGATAGTCAAAATATAATTCTCACAACATTAATAAATATTCGAAACACCCAAAATTCAAAAGTAAATAAAATACCATATCCATGATGGGAGTTAACGCAATATACCATAAGTAAAATATCAATATTTGAATAATGGAAAATGGAGTAAAATAAATAGCCATACCAAAATCCCACTTAAGTGTCCTAAGTGACTACTAAGCGGTCCTAATACGTAATTGTAAACACAAGATGAGCCTAATCGGCAACGGGAAGATCGCCCAAAAGCTTGCTACTCCTCTGACGGGTACTATTGGACAACAACCAAATCTGGAGAAAAAAATGGAACAACGAGTTCACTTTTAGCTTCTAGCCTCCCTTTAGCTTCATCTTCTTCCCTTAGAAATTGATTCCTAGCTCTTCCATGGTAGAATTTCTAGAGGGAGATCGAGATAGTAAGAAGAGCTTTAGAGAGAGAAAGTCATAGAAATATGACAAAAGCTTAAAGGTAAGTGTTTCTACCTACAATTTTCTCTCTAGTTTCATATTCTTCGTATGGTAATCTTTCTTTCTCCTTGTATGGTTAGAAATTCTAGAGAGAGAATGAGGAGAACCCTAGGGAGAGAAAGTAGTAGATACTTGAGGAAAGCATGAAGAAGAGATCTTCCAAGAGAAAACAAAGGAAACATGAGAAAGGTAACTCGCTAGATTCATAAAAGTGTGGTTTTATATTATCACTAAAAAAAATTTGTATTTAGCAATTTTTTTTGCATTTATTGACGGTTAAAACCACCGGTTAAAAAATCACTGTCGTTGCATGTGTTGGCACGCATTTTCCAGCAGTTATTTTTCACCACCATTAACAATTAGCAGCGGTTTTGTTTGCATGATGTGGCTTTTTTTTAAATCAAATTTTTCAAAATACCTCGCTAATTGTCAACATAGAGTCAGTTTTACTAAATGCCGCTATTTGCCCATTTAGTGGCGGTGTGATAACTGTCACTGAATAGAACGTGGTTTGTTTTTCCGACGATTCTTTAAACTGTCGTTATTTAATGGATGTACAATTTAGCGATAGTTTCTTAACTGCCGCTAACGATAGGATTTTTTAATTAAAATTAAAATGATTTAATTTGTACCATTTCTAAATTTTATTAATATACATTTAAATTATCACAATCAAAAGTAAAAAGTGAAAATATTATATTTTATAATTATTGAAATAAATGTCATATATATTTAGTGTAACTAATATAAGTGAAAAAGTCATACATATTCTCAAAGTTATACAAACTGAATATATTTTATAAGTAAAAGGTGTCTTTGTGTCCTTAAGATTTGCTCCTGATTACATTTATGCACCAAAGGTTTTTTCAGCTCACTTATATCTCATGTTTCAAATTGTATCACATATGCTCTTGTTTTATGACACTGTTAGTCAACTTAACAAAATGTTGACTGGGCTGCTGACGTGGCAGCCACATTGAATATCACAAAAAAAATTTATCTATCCACATGGCAATCCACGTGGATTGCTACATGGACAACAAATTTTTTTATCTTTTATTTTTTAAAAATTTTTATTTTTTTAAAAAAAGTTTTAGTTTATTCACTTTGGTCCTTGGTCAAAATGTTTCTCTTGTCCAATTTTTGATATAAACTCAACTTTTACTTCATCTAGGTCCCTAGTTTAAGAATCTATTTTTTTTTCTTTGTCAAAATCATCCCCTATAAACCTTTTAGTTTGTTCACTTTAGTCCCTATTCTTTACTTTTATGTTTCGTTCTCATGGTGTGGTCCTCCAAATCAGTCTATAATTTTATTTTTAGTCATAATATGATTAAATCTATCATTTTCACCCAAAAATGACTCAAAAAATGAATTAAAATTCAAAGTTTTAAAGGTTACATCAAATTAAATTTTAAATTAATTAAATTTCATTATTGAATTTTAATTCATTTCTTGAGTTATTTTTGAGTAGAAATGATAGATTTAGTCATATTATAACTAAAAATGAAATTATGGACTGATTTGGAGGACCAAACAGTGAGAAAAAGCATGAAAGTGAAGAACAGAGACTAAAGTGAACAAAGTAAAAAGTTTATAGGGCATATTTTGACAAAGAAAATATATATTCTTAAACTAGGGACCTAAATGAAGTGAAAGATGAGTTTATACAAAAATTGGACAAGAGAAAAATTTTGACCAAGGACCAAAGTTAATAAACTGAAACTTTTTTAAAAAAATGAAAATTTAAAAAAAAATTAAAAATTTTAAAAATAAAAAAATTTTAAAAATTTGTCCATGTGGTAGTCCACGTAGACCGCCATGTGGATAGCCAAAAAAATTTTGATATTCCACGTGGCTATCAATTAGTAGTCCAGTCAACATTCCGTTAAGTTGACTAATGGTGTTACAAAAAAAAAAGGCATATGTGATACAATCTAAAACATATGGGATATAAGTGAGTCAAAAAAACTTTTGGAGCATAAATGTAACTAAGTGCAAACCTTAGAGACATAAGGTACCTTTTGCCTATTTTCTATAAACATGAATGTTCATTAGTGGCTTTTGAACCGCCACTAAACACTTTTATTTTATAGTGACGTAATGAAAGGATGATATATATATATATATATATTCAACAAGGTTAAAAAGGATTTGCCAAAAAATCCATCTCATGCTAGGTGTCATGACACATTGCTAGATGTTACTCATGTTTTGTAGGATTTTGGAATCATGGCACATGATTTATGAATTAGAAGGAGTTCTAATTAAGGGAAATTCAAAAGGAAATTTGACTATGAGTAAAAGATTACTACTTACTACTAGCATGAAATGGACCTAAGGGGTTTATGGAGGCCTAACGATTAGTAGTCCTAAGCACCACATAATCTTTAAGCTCGTAGGATGGGTAAGGCATTCTAATAAAAGACATGGAGGGATGACATAATCTCTCCTTACAACCTCTCTCGCTTACTCATACACTTAGCTCTCTCTCTCTCTCTCTCTCCCCTTGTGTGTGCTTTGAGGTGTCCTAAAGGATCTTTCCTCTCCCCTAATGATTTTGTCTTGGTATGGATATATTTAGGGGCATGGCATTTGTATTGCTCTTCTGCGAGTCTCTTAAACCTTTCATCTTTCAAGGTTTGAGCCTCACAATGATGGAAGCTTTTAGAGATCCACCTTAGATGTTCTCTCTCTCCCTCAACAGCATGTTCATCTTCTTCTCCTTTAGACGATGGTGCAACCCATTTTTAGAGGTGTTCATGGTTTGAAAGAGCTTCCTACCCTTTCCATCGATTGCTTTTTGCTTCTTGGTGACTAGTGACAAAGGTAGTGACCTTTCTTGGAGAACCATCATCTTTCTTGGTTAGTGCAGCCTTTTCTTCCTTCTTGGACGTGTTTGGTGGCTGACTTTGAAGAATCTAAGAGCATCTAACTACCACGAACCGCAGCTCGTGACCGATGCAGACAGTGTGTTACTAATACTTGTGCAAGCCTAATCGTAGGTGGCCTATATGATTAAAGAGAACACTAGATAAATATAATAAAATATAAATATATTACCTTTCCCCGAACAATGAGAAGGTATCCTCGATCTGCGAGCCCTCATCTTGACCACCCTGCATACCTGTAACTGTGAGGGGGTGAGTCTAAACCACAGACTCACCAATGTTAACCCTACACTACACAGATATACGAAATATATATATATATATACAAACCCATTTAGGAATATATCCCGTATGACACCAAGCTGTCTGTAGGCACGCATATGGTATCACGTCCCATCATACTCTCCCCCAAACACCACATATTAAATGCACATAACCCTACACAAGGGTCCATGCTTTCATACCACATTTCAAAAGCTTAACCAATGTGAGTTTACATTCCCACAGATTATCACTCAAGAAATCCCATTAAGTATTGGGTCTATTAGATCATATCCATAACCATAATATGTGTATAGTCTCTTGGATTATGCCTTTAGCCAGTACACACACACACACACACACACACACACATATATATCCCACACACCACATCATAGCCACAACAATATAAATTATGCAAATGAATGAGATGCAATGCATATCCAACTCTTTTCCATACCACATTGGGGACTAGCTCTCAATGCGTATGCATATCCATTGACACCACTCAGCGGTATTACACAATGGTAGCTTCCCACTTTTATTTCCCTCTCATTTCATAATATAAATATGCAAATGAATATGCAATGTACCCACATGATTACCACACAACCACCAATCCATACAATAATACATTTAATAAATATATATATATATATATATATATATATAACAATATAAACATACAAATACATACATATATGCATATCTGCATATAGGAGAGCTAGATAGATCCCTCATCTAGATTTCACGCTCTCGGTGCTCCCACCTTGCGCCTCGACCATCCCTATTGTAACCAGACAAAAATCAATCAAGATTACAAAATAGAGAAATTCCCCTATTACTAATCTCAACCTTTACCCACTTCTTCAAACATAACTCTCAACTATAGTGAATCTCTGAATGAAACTTATACCATTAGAAACTAGACTCAAAGAGCTTTTGAGCGATATAAAGTTTGACCAAAACGGAGTTCAAATGAGAGAGTTATGGCCGATTGAAGATCAGTCAGGGCTTCTTGCAATGGTTGGCGCTTGGGGCACCACGTCTATGTACCGGTGACTCTGCCTCGGTTTTGGCCCAGATCCAGCCGATTCTCTACTATTTTCCATGATTTCTTTCATGGAATCTCTTCCTTGATGTCTAAATCTTTTCCTTGATGTCTAAGGAGCATTTAGACACCAAAAGCCGCAATTTTCATCGAGAAACGAAGCCAAAATCTCGATTTTACGTCAAATACCCTTAAAACAATAAAATAGGGAAAAACTTGAGAAATAGGAATTTCTACCTCGATTCCTTGCTTTCCCTACGTTACTTGGCTCCTAAAGGCTTACCTCATTGCTCGAGATCTATTCCCTGAAGCTTAGTTGTTGGAGTTAAGTAGAGAGAAAGAGAGGAGAGAGAAGGTGAAGAGAGAGAGAGATAGGAAAGAAAGAAATGAGGAAAAAGGAGCAGTGCCACCTATATGTACTCGCTCAGGGTGAAATTACTATGTTGCCCTCCAGTTGACCCTTAGTCAAAACTGGTAAAAGCAAATCTATAAAAACTCACCTCAGGTGTATCTAAATCCTAGGTACTCCATACTTTTCCTTATTTCACTTTAGTCCCTCCTTGTATCCAACCTATCTTTTAACTCCATCGGTGCCCTCGGTTCCACCAGTACATTTCTCAGCTCTCTACCACTCAATATTCCACAACCTTGCCACTTATAAGCCTTATATTTTCCTTCTTACACCATGAAAAATATTTCCTCCATCCAAAATATTCTATAAAATTAGCTTTACATAATACCTGAAAATCACAAATTTTCTGAGATATTACACTAACATTAAGTTTTTTTTCTTCTTTTCTATAGAACATTCATGAAAAATAAAGGTGATCTAGCCGATTAAATTGCATTTTTTGTTCATTTGCTTTTGTTGCATGATCAAGAATGTAATACCCCAATAATTTTTATAAATATTCAAAATCTATTTTGAAGTTTATTGAAAAAAAAAATTAATTACGTGGAAAATATTCTTTTGAATTAGTGAAGGAAATTTGGGAATAGAAATTTTAAAATTTTAATTTAGGAAATTTTTACAAATTCTCAAGGATACAAATCTTATAAGTTAGAGTGGCAATGAGTAAATTTATCCAAGAAAATTAGTAAGGCCAGTTACTATTCCAGTATACGGTACTGTTCGTATATACTATCGAAATGTCAAATACCAAATGTGGTTTGATCATAAGAGAAAACTAGAAAGAAACTGAAAAAAAAATGACATTTTATATGAGAGAATTTCCTGAGGGACTAAATTGAAAGGAAACTAAATTAGCAAATTGATTATACTAGTAGATGAGACTAGTAAGTGAAACTAGTAGATGAGACTAGTAAGTGATACTAGTAGATGAGATTAGTAAGTGAAACTAGTAGATAAGACTAGTAAGTGAAACTAGTAGATGAGACTAGTAAGTGATACTAGTAGATGAGATTAGTAAGTGAAACTAGTAGATGAGACTAGTGAGTGAAACTAGTAGATGAGACTAGTAAGTGAAATTGGTAGGTGAGACGGGGTAGATGGAATAGTACCCTTAAATTTTCCTATAAATAGACACTTCCATTTCACTTTCAAAATCACACCTTCAACTTCTCTTCTTCTCTCTTTAAGATTTCTTGGTCCAACGCTAGACCTCTGAGATTTTGGATCTTTCCTTTTCAGCTTAGGTAAGGATACTATACCCTTTTTATGTCTTACAAATCTTAGAAGTTATTTTCTTAAGTATGCTCTGTGGTTGCAGCTTTGGCTGATCTTCCACATCAGAAAAACTGTCCTTAGCTGTTTATATGTTATTTTGATTCTCTGATTACCGAAATAGAATGTAAACTGTGAAGAATACATGTCTAGGAAAGTTCTGGCTAAGGAAAGACCTGGTTTTTAAGTGTGTCCAGTGTGACCCTCCACTCTTTCCTGGGAACTTACCTGGTGTACTCTTTTACAGATTGTATTCTCTATTTCTGGTATGAATAGTACCCGTACGTATGAATAGTAACCGTATGAATAGTAACTATACATATGAATAGTATTCGTACGTAAAAATAGTATTCATACGTATGAATAGTGACCATATGTACGAATATTATCCATATGTATAAATAGTATCTGTATGTATGAATAGTGACCATATATATGAATAGTGACCATATATATGAATAGTACCGTATGTATGAACAGTATCTGTATGAAAACAATCCTAACTTGTTTTCTCTAATCTTTCATGAAAATCTCCGTAGCGGAATACTGAAATTCATCTGTGTACTCTTGTCTGTAATGACTTAGAGAAGCGATATTCGTACGGAATCCACGTGAGTGAAACGACCCCGTTTTAATAGAGTTTTAGCATTACTGGTGATAAAAAGTATGTCGTAGGACACTCCCAAGATTCATAGGGGGAAGTTGGATTCAGAATGGCTAATATAATGAGATAATTAATCCAGAAGTATGGATAAGAAAAAGCAAGTATCTCATGATGATGTGAAGATTGAATCTCTTGAATTGTGGTTTATAAAGCTATAATATAGTTATATACTATACCTGTTATATGGATGAATATTATATTAAGCTTCTGATTATGATATGAAATGCTATTAATTGTGATTGAGCGGGACAGTACCCCCTCTCACGGCAAGGCGGAAAACCCGGTTGACATGGTGTCTTGACCAATGAGTGTGGAGACAACGATTCCCTCAGTAGGGATATAGCCCGGATTGGTGATAAATCCGTGAGGTGCCCTAGCTAAGAGGATGAGGTTGTGCGTCATGGCGGAAATATACATAATTGGTGAGCCGGCCTGTGTGCGCTCTCCGGGAAATATTGCCATTGACGAGTACTAGTAACGTTTGTTGAATTGGATGAATTTTTATCTTCTTGTATGTAAAAGGATGATGTTGTGCGTCATGGAGGAAATATACATAATTGGTGAGCCGGCCTGTGTGCGCTCTCTGGGATATATTGCCATTAACGAGTACTAGTAACGTTTGTTGAATTGGATGAATTTTTATCTTCTGTCTATTGGTTGAGTATGAGCCTTTGGATATGCTTGCATGACTGGTAATGTATTTAAATTTTATTAACGCGAGGCCGATTCGCTTATTGAGTTTAAAAGCTCACACTGTTTGTACAACCTTTTTGTTCAGATCAGGTTGCCAGCGAAGAATATCTGCTAGAGGAGTAGATCACTTTGGACCTTCCCGTTGTCGGGTAGACCCCTCTTTTGTTATAGATTATGTTGCTCTGTAATCGTCTAGGACATCTAGGTCAGGGGTTCGACATTTGGCTTGTATGTCAGTATAATAATGTATTTTAAATTGATAATATATTATTACATGCAAATCATCTCTATGATTTTCAGATAAGAAAATTTGATATTTTTATCGGAAGGCTTACAGTGATGAGAGATTAATCATTGTGCCGGTCATGTGCCCAGAAAACGGGTCGTGACAAAGAAGGTATTCTTGATATTTTTCAAAGCCAAAAACTATCTTTTCTTTCACACGAAGCCCTAAAATTTTACCCAATTGTTTTTACTTCAGAAACATTCCACATAAAATATGTGTCAATATTCAATGGCAAAAGGAGGTGGTCTGCAGGTGACCATGCCCCCCTTCAAAAATTCTTCTCTCTCTCTCTCTCTCTCTCTCTCTCTCTCTCTCTCTCTCTCTCTCTCTCTCTCTCTCTCTCTCTCTCTCTCTCTCTCTCTCTCTCTCTCTCTCTCTCTCTCTCTCTCTCTCTCTCTCTCTCTCTCTCTCTCTCTCTCTCTCTCTCTCTCTCTCTCTCTCTCTCTCTCTCTCTCTCTCTCTCTCTCTCTCATATAAATAAGATTTTTAATATGACCTTCTACAAAAATGTACATACAATTTTCTCAAAAATGTTTATATGAATTAAAAATATACTATAATATAACTAATAATTATTTATATAAATGATTGACGAATTGAATATTATGTCATAAGTCTTTAAAATTTCTTAAAATTAAGGGCAAAAAAAAAGAGAAAACTTACAAGAAAAGTATCTTATTCTTACAATTCTATGCTTTTTTTAGAACCAAAAAAAAAAGAATGAAAATCACTATTATCTTTCAATATTCAAATTATTTTTATATTTTAATTATTCACTTTTTATTTTTTTAAAAGATTTTTCTCCTATTTTTTTGTTTAAAATTTTTCATTTTACTCTTACAATTTCCTTGTCTTTGAAACTCTCTAATTTTTTATTACCTATAGATTTGGTAAATTAATTCACTTTATCATTGTTGTCAAATTATGAACGGATCTTTTTTTTTTAACTTCAAATTAGTCATAAAGCCATAAAAAGTTAACTTATAATCAAAGGAATCATATTATTTCAAAATTATGCTTTTATTCATGCATGTCTCATGTCATAAGATTTTACAAATAATTCTAACAATACATGCCATAACAGCTATATATTAATTCCTTTAATTTTAATACAAGAAGAATTTCTTTTCTTATACTATAATTTAGAGAAATTATAATTTTTTTATAAGAATCATTTAATATTATAATATGTGATATTTTCAATTTCTCCCAAACAACAATTGTGGTTGTGGACATGTGTACAGAACTAATTAACCCAGAAAATGGATTAGATTTTGATTCAGCAACTTTCATTTATTTAGTGTGTTTTTTTTATATAAAAATTTATAAGTATTAACTGATTTAATGATAATTATAAAAATAATAATAAATATAAAATAATAATTATAATTTTTTAAAAATTATTAAATAAATAAAAATCATTAAATCAAATAAGTCACCTACACACAGAGTATAATCCTATTTCAACTACTCGTGCCTAAGGTTTCATAAATAAATAAAGTGATTTGAAAGTCAAAGGCCACTGTGATTTGACTTGTATAAAAATGTTGCATGTCATTTGAAACTCCAATTTCTTTTATTACTAAAAAAGAATAACCCTTCAATTTCTGTTGTCAGTTGACCAAGTGCAACCTGTGCAAGTTTCATTGTGTGCTGAAATTGGGAGATATTCAAATTAAATTGATTTACTAAAAATTAAATTAATAAAACATTGACTATGAAAATATTATAGTAAAATTCATGAAAAAGTATGTTAATATGTTTATATATTATTTATTTTTATATTAATTAATTTATCTATCTTTTATAAATGACGTTATCTTTAAAATTTTCGAGTTAGCTGCACTAATGTTAAAAATAACGAAATCAATAACAAATTATGTTTTTATAATAATATTTTACTTTTAATATTTTTTTGTTATTACTGATTTCATATATAATAACAAACTATGTAACTCATCTTTGTGATAAATACTTTTTGTGGCCAAGACTGGGATAAATATTTTGCTATAAACAAAAAATATTATTATTTACCACTATAAAAACCTATGTTTTTTTTTGAACTGAATATAAAAACAAATGTTTAGAGATTTAGATCTGACGAATTCGTTCAACGAGAAAAATCAATAAATTAGTTTATTATTGGGTCCAAAGTGAGTTGGAATCAGTGCCTCAAAAAATTTAAGCTTCCATAAATAATTAAAACAAATCCTTGAAGAGTTCAAATTTTTTATAAGATTAAATTTTTTAGCTTATTATTATTATTATATACACAAATTTTAAAATAATTTAATAATGATAAAAAGCAAAAACTAAGTTTGATCGGGTAGTTGGTACCAGAATGTCTGGGGCGCCACACACATCTTGGCACCTGGGGGCGCCACGGCTGTATACTCGCGACTCCTCCTTGGTTTTGACTCAGATTCAGTTGATTCTCCACCGTTTTTCATGATTTCTTTCATGGAATCTTTTACTTGATGTCTAAGGAGCATTTAGACACCAAAACTCTTATTTTCATTAAGAAACGAAGCCGAAATCTTGATTTTACACCAAATATCCTTAAAACTATAAAATAAAGAAAAACTTGAGAAATGAAAATTTTTACCTCGATTCCTTGCTTTCCATACGTTGCTTGGCTCCTAGAGTCGCGCTTCATTGCTCGAGATCCGTCCCCCAAAACTTGGTTATTGGAGTTGAGTGGAGAGAGAGAGAAGGAAGATAGAAAGAGAGAAGAGAGAGAGAGGAAAGGAAGAAATGAGAAAAAAAAAAAGGGCGGAGCTACCTATATATACTCCGTCCAGGATTAAATTACTACGTTGTCCTCCAGTTGACCCTCAGTCAAAACTGGTAAAAGCAAATCTGTAAAATCTCACCTCGAGTGTTTCTAAATCCTAGGTGCTCCACACTTTTTTTTATTTCACTTTAGTCCCTCTTTGTATCCAACCTATCTCTTAACTCTTTTGGTACCTTCGGTTCTACCAATACATTCCTCCGCTATCTACCACTCAATATTCCATAACCTTGCCATTTCAAGGACTCATATTTTCCTTCTTACATCACGAACATATTTCCTCCATCCAAAATATTCTATAAAATTAGCTTTACATAATACCTGAAAATCACATATTTTTTGGGGTATTACACTAACATTAAGTTTTTTTTTTCTTCTTCTCTATAGAACATTCATGAAAAATAAAGGTGATCTAGCCGATTAAATTGCATTTTTTGTTCATTTACTTTTGTTGCATGATCAAGAAGGTATTCTTGATATTTTTCAAAGCCAAAAACTATCTTTTCTTTCACACGAAGCCCTAAAATTTTACCCGATTGTTTTTACTTCAGAAACATTCCACATAAAATATGATGTCAATATTCATTGGCAAAAGGAGGTGGTTTGTGGGTGGCCATGCCCCCCTTTCAAAAACTCTCTCTCTCTCTCACACACACACACACATATAAATAAGATTTTTAATATGACCCTCCACAAAAATGTACATACAATTTTCTCAAAAATATTTATATGAATTAAAAATATATAATAATATAACTAATAATTATTTATATAAATGATTGAAGAATTGAATATTATATGATAAGTCTTTATATTTTCTTATAATTAAGAAAAAAAAACTTACAAGAAAAGTATCTTATTCTTACAATTCTATGCTTTTTTTAGAACCCAAAAAAAAAAGAATGAAAATCACTATTATCTTTCAATATTCAAATTATTTTTATATTTTAATTATTCACTTTTTATTTTTTTTCAAAGATTTTTCTCCTATTTTTTGTTTAATATTTTTCATTTTACTCTTACAATTTCCTTGTCTTCGAAACTCTCGAATTTTTTATTAACTATAGATTTGGTAAATTACTTCACTTTATCATTGTTCTTAAATTATGAACGGATCTTTTTTTTTTTAAACTTAAAATTAGTCATAAAGCCATAAAAAGTTAACTTATAATCAAAGGAATCATATTATTTCAAAATTATGCTTTTATTCATGCATGTCTCATGTCATAAGATTTTACAAATAATTCTAACAATACATGCCATAACAGCTATACATTAATTCCTTTAATTTTAATACAAGAAGAATTTCTTTTCTTATACTATAATTTAGAGAAATTATAATTTTTTTATAAGAATCATTTAATATTATAATATGTGATATTTTCCTCCCTATTAAAATTTTTTTCCATTCTGCCGTCTATATTTTCAATTTCTCCCAAACAACAATTGTGGTTGTGGACATGTGTACAGAACTAATTAACCCAGAAAATGGATTAGATTTTGATTCAGCTACTTTCATTTATTTAGTGTGTTTTTTTTATATAAAAATTTATAAGTATTAGCTGATTTAATGATAATTATAAAAATAATAATAAATATAAAATAATAATTATAATTTTTTAAAAATTATTAAATAAATAAAAATCATTAAATCAAATAAGTCACCTACACACAGAGTATAATCCTATTTCAACTACTCGTGCCTAAGGTTTCATAAATAAATAAAGTGATTTGAAAGTCAAAGGCCACTGTGATTTGACTTGTATAAAAATGTTGCATGTCATTTGAAACTCCAATTTCTTTTATTACTAAAAAAGAATAACCCTTCAATTTCTGTTGTCAGTTGACCAAGTGCAACCTGTGCAAGTTTCATTGTGTGCTGAAATTGGGAGATATTCAAATTAAATTGATTTACTAAAAATTAAATTAATAAAACATTGAAAAAACTATGAAAATATTATAGTAAAATTCATGAAAAAGTATGTTAATATGTTTATATATTATTTATTTTTATATTAATTAATTTATCTATCTTTTATAAATGACGTTATCTATAAAATTTTTTAGTTAGCTGCACTAATGTTAAAAATAACGAAATCAATAACAAATTATGTTTTTATAATAATATTTTACTTTTAATATTTTTTTGTTATTACTGATTTCACATATAACAACAAACTATGTAACTAATTTTTGTGATAAATATTTTTTGGCCAAGATGGGGATAAATATTTTGCTATAAACAAAAAATATTATTATTTACAACTATAAAAAACCAATTTTTTTTTGAACTGAATATAAAAACCAATGTTAAGAGATTTAGATCAGACGAATTCGTTCAATCAAAAAATCAAAATTAGTTCATTATTGGGTCCAAAGTGAGTTGGAATCAGTGCCTCAAAAAATTTAAGTTTCTTAAAACAAATCCTTGAAGAGTTCAAATTTTTTAGCTTATTATTATTATTATATACACAAATTTTAAAATAATTTAATAATGATAAAAAGCAAAAATTAAGTTTGATCGGGTAGTTGGTACCAGAATGCTTGGGGCGCCACACACATCTTGGCACCTGGGGGCGCCATAGCTATATACTCGCGACTCTTCCTTGGTTTTGGCGCAAATTCAGTTGATTTTCTATCGTTTTTCATGATTTCTTTAACGGAATCTTTTACTTGATGTCTAATGAGCATTTAGACACCAAAACTCTTATTTTCATTAATAAACGAAGCTGAAATCTTGATTTTACTCCAAATATCCTTAAAACTATAAAATAGGGAAAAACTTGAGAAATGAAAATTTTTATCTCGATTCCTTGCTTTCCCTATGTTGCTTGGCTCCTAGAGGCGCTCTTATTGCTCGAGATCTGTCCCCCAAAACTTGGTTGTTGGAGTTGAGTCGCGAGAGAGAGAAGGAAGATAGAAAGAGAGGAGAGAGAGAGAGAGGAAAGGAAGAAATGAGAAAAAAAAAAAAGGGCGGAGCTACCTATATATACTCCGTCCAGGATTAAATTACTACGTTGTCCTCCAGTTGACCCTCAGTCAAAACTGGTAAAAACACATCTGTAAAATCTCACCTCGAGTGTTTCTAAATGCTAGGTGCTCCACACTTTTTTTTATTTCACTTTAGTCCCTCTTTGTATCCAACCTATCTCTTAACTCCTTTGGTACCCTCGGTTCCACCAATACATTCCTCGGCTCTCTACCACTCAATATTCCATAATCTTGCCACTTCTAGGCCTCACATTTTTCTTCTTACATCACGAAAATATTTTCTCTATCCAAAATATTCTTTAAAATTAGCTTTACATAATACCTGAAAAATCACAGATTTTCTGAGTATTACACTAACATTAAGTTTCTTTTTTCTTCTCTATAGAACATTCATGAAAAATAAAGGTGATCTAGCCGATTAAATTGCATTTTTTGTTCATTTACTTTTGTTGCATGATCAAGAAGGTATTCTTGATATTTTTCAAAGCCAAAAACTATATTTTCTTTCACACGAAGCCCTAAAATTTTACCCGATTGTTTTTACTTCAGAAACATTCCACATAAAATATGATGTCAATATTCATTGGCAAAAGGAGGTGGTCTGTGGGTGGCCATGCCCCCCTTTCAAAAACTCTCTCTCTCTCTCTCACACACACACACATATAAATAAGATTTTTAATATGACCCTCCACAAAAATGTACATACAATTTTCTCAAAAATATTTATATGAATTAAAAATATATAATAATATAACTAATAATTATTTATATAAATGATTGAAGAATTGAATATTATATGATAAGTCTTTAAATTTTCTTATAATTAAGAAAAAAAAACTTACAAGAAAAGTATCTTATTCTTACAATTCTATGCTTTTTTTAGAACCAAAAAAAAAAAAGAATGAAAATCACTATTATCTTTCAATATTCAAATTATTTTTATATTTTAATTATTCACTTTTTATTTTTTTTCAAAGATTTTTCTCCTATTTTTTGTTTAATATTTTTCATTTTACTCTTACAATTTCCTTGTCTTCGAAACTCTCGAATTTTTTGTTAACTATAGATTTGCTAAATTACTTCACTTTATCATTGTTGTTAAATTATGAACGGATCTTTTTTTTTAAAACTTAAAATTAGTTATAAAGCCATAAAAAGTTAACTTATAATCAAAGGAATCATATTATTTCAAAATTATGCTTTTATTCATGCATGTCTCATGTCATAAGATTTTACAAATAATTCTAACAATACATGCCATAACAGCTATACATTAATTCCTTTAATTTTAATACAAGAAGAATTTCTTTTCTTATACTATAATTTAGAGAAATTATAATTTTTTTATAAAAATCATTTAATATTATAATATGTGATATCGTCGTCCTTATTAAAATTTTTTTCCATTTGGCCGTTTATATTTTCAATTTCTCCCAAACAACAATTGAGGTTGTAGACATGTGTATATAACTAATTAACCCAGACAATGGATTAGTTTTTGATTCAGCAGTTTTTATTTATTTAACGTGTTTTTTTATATAAAAATTTATAAGTATTAATTGATTCAATGATAATAATTATAATTTTTTAATAAAATATTAAATAAATAAAAATTATTAAATTAAATGAGTCACCTACACAGAAAGTATAACCCTATTTCAACTACTCGTGCCCAAGGTTTCATAAATAAATAAAGTGATTTGAAAGTCAAAGGCCACTGTAGTTTGACTTGTTTAAAAATGTTGCATGTCATTTGAAACTCCAATTTCTTTTATTACTAAAAAAGAATAACCCTTCAATTTCTGTTGTCAGTTGACCAAGTGCAACCTGTGCAAGTTTCATTGTGTGCTGAAATTGGGAGATATTCAAATTAAATTGATTTACTAAAAATTAAATTAATAAAACATTGAAAAAACTATGAAAATATTATAGTAAAATTCATGAAATAGTATGTTAATATGTTTATATATTATTTATTTTTATATTAATTAATTTATCTATCTTTTATAAATGACATTATCTATAAAATTTTCTAGTTAGCTGCACTAATGTTAAAAATAACGAAATCAATAACAAATTATGTTTTTATAATAATATTTTACTTTTAATATTTTTTTGTTATTACTGATTTCATATATAATAACAAACTATGTAACTCATCTTTGTGATAAATACTTTTTTCGGCCAAGATTGGGATAAATATTTTGCTATAAACAAAAAATATTATTATTTACCACTATAAAAACCTATGTTTTTTTTTGAACTGAATATAAAAACAAATGTTAAGAGATTTAGATCTGACGAATTCGTTCAACCAGAAAAATCAATAAATTAGTTTATTATTGGGTCCAAAGTGAGTTGGAATCAGTGCCTCAAAAAATTTAAGCTTCCATAAATAATTAAAACAAATCCTTGAAGAGTTCAAATTTTTTATATGATTAAATTTTTTAGCTTATTATTATTATTATATACACAAATTTTAAAATAATTTAATAATGATAAAAAGCAAAAATTAAGTTTGATCGGGTAGTTGGTACCAGAATGCTTGGGGCGCCACACACATGTTGGCACCTGGGGGCGCCACGGCTATATACTCGCGACTCTTCCTTGGTTTTGGCTCAAATTCAGTTGATTTTCTATCGTTTTTCATGATTTCTTTAACGGAATTTTTTACTTGATGTCTAATGAGCATTTAGACACCAAAACTCTTATTTTCATTAATAAACGAAGCTGAAATCTTGATTTTACTCCAAATATCCTTAAAACTATAAAATAGGGAAAAACTTGAGAAATGAAAATTTTTATCCCAATTCCTTGCTTTCCCTATGTTGCTTGGCTCCTAGAGGCGCTCTTCATTGCTCGAGATCCGTCCCCCAAAACTTGGTTGTTGGAGTTGAGTCGCGAGAGAGAGAAGGAAGATAGAAAGAGAGGAGAGAGAGAGAGAGAGGAAAGGAAGAAATGAGAAAAAAAAAAAAGGGCGGAGCTACCTATATATACTCCGTCCAGGATTAAATTACTATGTTGTCCTCCAGTTGACCCTCAGTCAAAACTGGTAAAAACAAATCTGTAAAATCTCACCTCGAGTGTTTCTAAATCCTAGGTGCTCCACACTTTTTTTTATTTCACTTTAGTCCCTCTTTGTATCCAACCTATCTCTTAACTCCTTTGGTACCCTCGGTTCCACCAATACATTACTCGGCTCTCTACCACTCAATATTCCATAATCTTGCCACTTCTAGGCCTCACATTTTTCTTCTTACATCACGAAAATATTTTCTCTATCCAAAATATTCTATAAAATTAGCTTTACATAATACCTGAAAATCACAGATTTTCTGAGTATTACACTAACATTAAGTTTCTTTTTTCTTCTCTATAGAACATTCATGAAAAATAAAGGTGATCTAGCCGATTAAATTGCATTTTTTGTTCATTTACTTTTGTTGCATGATCAAGAAGGTGTTCTTGATATTTTTCAAAGCCAAAAACTATCTTTTTTTTCACACGAAGTCCTAAAATTTTACCCGATTGTTTTTACTTCAGAAACATTCCACATAAAATATGATGTCAATATTCATTGGCAAAAGGAGGTGGTCTGTGGGTGGTCATGCCCCCCTTTCAAATACTCTCTCTCTCTCTCTCTCTCTCTCTCTCTCTCTCTCTCTCTCTCTCTCTCTCTCTCTCTCTCTCTCTCTCTCTCTCTCTCTCTCTCTCTCTCTCTCTCTCTCTCTCTCTCTCTCTCTCTCTCTCTCTCTCTCTCTCTCTCTCTCTCATATAAATAAGATTTTTAATATGACCCTCTACAAAAATGTACATACAATTTTCTCAAAAATATTTATATGAATTAAAAATATATAATAATATTACTAATAATTATTTATATAAATGATTGAAGAATTGAATATTATATCATAAGTCTTTAAATTTTCTTATAATTAAGAAAAAAAAAAAGAAAACTTACAGGAAAGTTATCTTATTCTTACAATTCTATGCTTTTTTTAGAACCCAAAAAAAAAAGAATGAAAATCACTATTATCTTTCAATATTCAAATTATTTTTATATTTTAATTATTCACTTTTTTTTTTTCAAAGATTTTTCTCCTATTTTTTTGTTTAATATTTTTCATTTTACTCTTACAATTTCCTTGTCTTCGAAACTCTCTAATTTTTTATTACCTATAGATTTGGTAAATTACTTCACTTTATCATTGTTGTCAAATTATGAACGGATCTTTTTTTTTTAACTTAAAATTAGTCATAAAGCCATAAAAAGTTAACTTATAATCAAAGGAATCATATTATTTCAAAATTATGCTTTTATTCATGCATGTCTCATGTCATAAGATTTTACAAATAATTCTAACAATACATGCGATAACAGCTATACATTAATTCCTTTAATTTTAATACAAGAAGAATTTCTTTTCTTATACTATAATTTAGAGAAATTATAATTTTTTTATAAAAATCATTTAATATTATAATATGTGATATCGTCGTCCCTATTAAAAATTTTTTCCATTTGGCCGTTTATATTTTCAATTTCTCCCAAACAACAATTGAGGTTGTAGACATGTGTATATAACTAATTAACCCAGACAATGGATTAGTTTTTGATTCAGCAGTTTTTATTTATTGAACGTGTTTTTTTATATAAAAATTTATAAGTATTAATTGATTCAATGATAATTAGAAGTATAATAATAAATATAAATTAATAATTATAATTTTTTAAAAAATATTAAATAAATAAAAATTATTAAATCAAATGAGTCACCTACACACAGTATAATCTTATTTCAACTACTCGTGCCCAAGGTTTCTTAAATAAATAAAGTGATTTGAAAGTCAAAGGCCTCTGTAGTTTGACTTGTTTAAAAATGTTGCATGTCATTTGAAACTCCAATTTCTTTTATTACTAAAAAAGAATAACCCTTCAATTTCTGTTGTCAGTTGACCAAGTGCAACCTGTGCAAGTTTCATTGTGTGCTGAAATTGGGAGATATTCAAATTAAATTGATTTACTAAAAATTAAATTAATAAAACATTGAAAAAACTATGAAAATATTATAGTAAAATTCATGAAAAAGTATGTTAATATGTTTATATATTATTTATTTTTATATTAATTAATTTATCTATCTTTTATAAATGACGTTATCTATAAAATTTTCTAGTTAGCTGCACTAATGTTAAAAATAACGAAATCAATAACAAATTATGTTTTTATAATAATATTTTACTTTTAATATTTTTTTGTTATTACTGATTTCACATATAACAACAAACTATGTAACTAATTTTTGTGATAAATATTTTTTGGCCAAGATGGGGATAAATATTTTGCTATAAACAAAAAATATTATTATTTACAACTATAAAAAACCAATTTTTTTTGAACTGAATATAAAAACCAATGTTAAGAGATTTAGATCAGACGAATTCGTTCAATCAAAATTAGTTCATTATTGGGTCCAAAGTGAGTTGGAATCAGTGCCTCAAAAAATTTAAGTTTCTTAAAACAAATCCTTGAAGAGTTCAAATTTTTTATAAGATTAAATTTTTTAGCTTATTATTATTATTATATACATAAATTTTAAAATAATTTAATAAGGATAAAAAGTAAAAACTAAGTTTGATCGGGTAGTTGGTATCAAAATATTGTTTTGCAATAAGTGCCTCATGTAGAATAAAATCTGTATTACAGGAATGAGAGAGCACTAATTATGAGTGTGGATCCTCTGCTTGAAAAAAAAAAATAATAAATGGATGCTTGGAGTTTTAACAACGATTTTAACTGTTGTTAAAACTTTCAATAACAATTAAAATAGTTGGACTTTTGTTGATAATTTTAATAACAGTTAAAATTATTGTTAAAACTCCACCCGTAGTTATATCATCAATCTAGCACATGCTCTTTACTTATCTAGCAACCTTGTGGGGTCTTTGGTACATAACACTGTAGCATCATGGGAAGAAGAGTGTTTTTTTTTTTTTTTTCATTAAGCCAATTTGATAGGATGTGGCTACAATGTGAAGAATACCAACAATGGAGACCAATGATGGAATCTTTCTCTCCAACCTATATGGATTTTTTTCTTCAAAATTTGGAAGGAAAACCAGTTTTGTTTACTAAAAACAGTAATTTATCTAATTTTTTTTTCCAAAATTGCCCTATACCTTATTCGTGAATGTCGATCTTGTTCTCGGTGAAACCCTTCAAGCATTTGTTTTTGTTGGTGAGTCCAACATGCATTGTTCTTGTCCTCGCTGCATCTGTGATTCCTGGATGCTTGAGTCTTGTTGTTTGGTCTATGCTAAAAGGTTCAAAGATGAGAGGGCGACAAGATGAAGATGTGAGAGAGAAAGATTAATTTACACTAAACCAATCATTAAATTCTTAAAAGAAATTAGTTTTTAAAGATTAATTGACTCTTTGGTTATTGTTTATAAAAGTAATTTTTTGTTTTAAAAAATAAAAAATTACTTTTGTAAACAATAACCAAAGAGTCAATTAATTTTTAAAAACTAATTTCTTTTAAGAATTTAATGATTGGTTTAGTGTAAATTAAATCAAGGTACACTGATCTAGCTAAAAGAAGTTGGGGTTAGTCAAGAAGATGAATGTTTCTATTTGGATAATTTTTTTTTATTATTATACACACAAAAGAAGCAGATTCTTTTCTATGCTTAAAAAGTATTGGAGGCTTCTACTTTAACGTGGACTGCTGGATATGCATCTAACATTCTATATTTTCCTTCTGTTTTCTTTTTTTTTTAATTTTTAAAATTGTATTGAACATTGATTAAGGCCATATTTGAGTAAATAACTTATTTAAGTACTTATAGAATAAACTCTTATCATATAAGTACTTATATATAAATTATTTTTACAATTGAAGAGTTTATGAGGACAAACTTCACATAAACTGTTTTTAGTTTATTTTCTAAGCTTTTTAGTTTATTTTCATAAGTTATTCTAGAGAGCTTGTGAAAATAAGCTAAAAACAGCTTATTGACATGTCATAAGCTATTTATATAAACTCTTCCAAACACTTACAAAAGCGCTTATACCATAAGATAAACTCAAAATAAACTCTTTTAAATAGGCCCTAATTTGATAATCGTTAGCCAATATCAGATGATTAGTAAAATTTTTTAAAAAAACAAAATAATACAAAAAAAATAGATCATTATATGTGATGCATCTAATAATTCATATTAGAGTAAGAACCTCTTATGCTTTTTAACCAATAAAAAAAAATCTGCTTCCACGCAACAAATATTGAGATAATACAAAATAGGAACATTCAAAGTTAAACATGATTAGAGGTACATTCATCCAATATGATAATAAAGTCTAATAAGAGCAGGGAAGTACGAATAATTCCTCGAATTAGATATACATCATATTGTATTCAAATCTTTGATGAGGGCGACACAGAGGAAAGGACAAGAAAGGGGGTAGGTCGAAAGTAAGAGCCGCATGAGGGCGAGCCGCTCTTGAAGAACGCTTGGTTTTGAATGGGAGACTTGGCGTGACCCGAGCCTTCCACTCTCCTAGCTCCACCTACTTCCCTCTCAGCGTCTCACATCTCTCTATCTGCCTCGTTCTACCTAACTCTATCTCATCGTCTTTTGTTTGCCTTATATTACTCCATTTCTTCTTCTCTTCGCTATCATTCTCTACTCCCTTCCACCCCTCTCCCTGATTTTCGTTACTGATTCGTCAGGGTTTGCATTTATCACTTGCCTTCCCTACACACAAAAAACCATGACGTCAGTGGCTCCTTCCGTTGAAGCCCAGCATAATTCTGAATTATCAGCGCTGGCTCCTCCAAAAGTTAGCAAAGAGGAAACTAATTCGGTTAATTCTCCCCAGAATGACTTCATCTTCAGGTCAAAATTACCAGACATACCCCTCTCCAACCACCTTCCCCTCCACGCCTTCTGCTTCGAGAAACTCCCTAAATTCGCCGACCGCCAATGCCTCATCATCGGCTCCACCGGTAGGATCTACACCTACGCCGAAACGCACCTAATCTCGCGGAAGGTCGCCACCGGATTGTCCAATCTCGGGATCAAGAAAGGCGATGTTATCATGATCTTGCTCCAGAACTCCGCTGAATTCGTGTTCTCTTTCATGGCCGCCTCCATGATCGGCGCCGTCGCCACCACTGCCAACCCGTTCTACACCGCCGCGGAGGTCTCCAAGCAGCTCAAGGTCTCCAAAACCAAGCTCGTCATCACGCAATCAATGTACGTCGGCAAGATCCGCGAACACGAGGACACAGCCGGAGACGGCGAGGAGATTCAGGTGATCACCATCGACGACCCGCCGGAGAAATGCCTGCATTTCTCGGTCTTATCGGAAGCTGACGAGAGCGAGCTGCAGGAGGTGGACATCGATCCGGAAGATCCGATGGCGCTGCCGTTCTCCTCCGGCACCACCGGGCTGCCGAAGGGCGTGATTCTGACGCACAGGAGTTTAACCTCCAGCGTGTGTCAGCAAGTGGACGGAGAGAATCCGAATCTGTACCTGAGGCCAGAGGACGTGCTGTTGTGCGTGCTTCCGTTGTTTCACATATTTTCGCTCAACAGCGTGCTGTTGAATGCGCTGAGGTCGGGGAGTGCGGTGTTGCTAATGCAGAAGTTCGAGATTGGGGCGTTGTTGGAGTTGACGCAGCGGCACAAGGTGTCGGTGGCGATGGTGGTGCCGCCGCTGGTTCTGGCGCTGACGAAGAATCCGATGGCGAAGGACTTTGATCTGAGCTCTATAAGACTGGTGCTCTCAGGGGCAGCCCCGCTGGGGAAGGAGCTGGAGGAGGCTCTGAGCAGCAGGTTGCCTCAGGCAATTCTGGGACAGGTATACGTAATTATCAACTAAGTGCTGCCTCACTAATTCTCAGCCACATTTTCTGGTTCGCTTGCCGATTTTGTTTGAGCATTTTTTATTTTAATTTTCATTGAAGATAGAAAATAGGTTTAAAAATATGTTTAATTGAATTAATTTTAAAAATATTTTAAAAATATTTTTTAAAATAGACCTAAATTTAAAAACACTAAAAATATATTTTCAGTATTTTAAAAAATAAAGACTGAAATGAAAATAAAAAATATTTTCATAAATCAAATAGGAAGGATAGGGGCCAACTGGTAAAAAAATACAATATTATTAATTTAGGCTTAAAATATTACAATTATTTTAATTTAGATATTTAGACTTTCAATTTAATTTATAAAAAATTAATTTATTTTATTATTTTGACAAATAACAAAACTAAATTGAAACAAATACAAGTTTTTTAAGAATAAATTAAAAAATTATAATTTTTTAAAAATCAAATCAAATATAAAGTGGAATTATTATAAGTATACAGTTATAAGGAAAAATTTGGGACAGGTACATAATAATTAAAATTCACTATTAAGTGAATTATACGTATTTTATATATTTCTCTTTTTTTTTTTCTGAACTTAACACTCAAATCAGATTTGCTCAAGTCTAAAAGAAAAAGTGAGGGCATTTTCGTCATTTACATGAGATTTTTCCTTTTCCTGTACTATTCTTTAAAAAAATTTGAAATACTTGTTATTCTTGATTTGTTCCTTAATTTCCTCTATTTGTGAATGTCTTCCTAGATTTAACTTACTGAAACTCCCTTCGAAGACATTGGAGATAAATTTGAAACCTTTGTTCACTAATTAATCTCTAAAAATGTGGTAAACTTTTCTTGTTTTCTCTTGCAATTAATTTTATTCAACCCTTAATTGATAAATTAATTACATTTATATCATAGTGGAATATAAATAAATAAAAGAAAGTTAGTTGGGAAAATTAGGTAGGAAGATAATAAAACCCTGTGCGGTGGCCATTCATTAGGAGCTTATTCTTATCTGTTTGAGAACCACCAAAAAAAGAAAGTGCATAATCAATGTGATGAGAGTAACAGCTAATAATGTGTACAAATCTCATTGATTCCCCATCTTGAAAGATGCCAATATCATATTCAGTGTTTAAGTGGGTTGACTTAGTTGTTGGACCAAATCCAGTCAAGAATAGGCTGGTCAAAGTAAGTTTTGAGCACTTAGAAGTTGAATCCAATATGTATGGACCAAGTCAATAAATAATTCATTGACCACTTTTAATATGTTACCTTATTAAAAAGCTGCACGTACGGTCATCAATTTAATTTGTGAATTTTTATAATGGCGGTCGTAATACCGAATTTGATTAGTCATGTTTCATATTTGATAATACATTAGGAAAATAAACTTACGTATTATGGTGGCTGTAGATGTCATATATATATATATATATATATATATATATATACGTAACAGGATTGAATTCTTGACATGAAATTCGCAATTTACCTATGACTTGTATTGCTATGTTTACTTTTTCAAAATTTACTATGAATTTTAAATTAACTTCTAAGACTTTGATCAGATCATTTTGATTTTTTTTTTTTATGAAATTCAGCGTACCAATTTTGAAGACAAATAAATTAAAAGTGACCAGTTTCGCATTCTGTCTATTATTTTTTAAAACGAACATTTAGTTATTGAAAGATAACATGTATTTATTTTATTTTTATAACTAAAAGGTTGAAACCCTACCCTCTAATCTATAATAGGATAATACTCTAATTTCATATTATTTGAATTATAAAAAAATTGATGATAATATATATATATATATATATATATATATATATTTAGTTAAGTACTGTTAAAACAGGTCAAAACTTGCGAGCTGGTCTTATTTAAATGAGTTTTGACTCATGTTTTTTGACCTATTTAAAAATGAGTCGACCCATTTTTTTAAAATTTTTTTTACATAATTATATTATTTAGTATATAAATAATCTCACTTTATTATGTTTTTATATTTTATAACATTATATTCAATAATTATAAAAAATTTAGATATGAAAATTATTTAAATATAATTAAAAAAAGTCTAGACCGCATTTCGCTGGATTTGACAGTGCTAATTTAGTTATAATAGAAAAGTAAAACATTTAAATACAAAATTTTGAAATTATATATTTGAATATGTGATTTTGGTTATGAAAGGAGTAAATTAATAACTGTGAAATGTGAAATGTAATAGGGATACGGAATGACGGAGGCAGGGCCGGTTCTCGCGATGACCCTGGGGTTCGCAAAGGAGGCATTCCCAACGAAGTCAGGGTCATGTGGCACTGTGGTCCGAAACTCAGAGCTCAAAGTGGTTGACCCTGAAACCGGTTGCTCCCTTGGCTATAACCAACCCGGTGAGCTTTACATCCGAGGCCAACAAATCATGAAAGGTATCCATACCATAACGCTCCTCTCCTCTTAATATACTCATTATTAAAATAATAATAGCCATACAATTTGGTCCCTTTAAAATCTATTTTTTATTATTTAATTTTTGAAAGTTTAGGATTAAAATCCTATTTTGGTCCCTGACTAATGCCTTTTTTTTTTAATTTGGTCCTTTATAAATTTTTATTCTCAATTTAGTCCCTTACAGATTGATATATTACCAATTCGGTCGCTAAAAAATTTTTATTCTCAAATTGGTCTCTCATAATTCACTTATTTTTATTCTCAATTTGATTCATCACAAATTGATATATTATTAATTTTGATCCTTTTTGGCTGACCATAACTTTTAATGACCACAAATTTTGATAAATGGACTAAATTGATAATATATCAATTTATGAGGGAACATATTGAGAATAAAAATATATAAGAGACTAAATTGATAACATATCAATCTAGAAAAGACTAAATTAAAAATGAAAATTTGGAGGTACTAACTTGAGAAAAACAAAACTTTTGTAAGGGACCAAAATGATGTTTTGGCCAAAAGTTTAGTGTTGAACGAGTTAGTTCCTATAAGTTACAAACTTAGTAGAAATTAGACTTTTAGCAAGACTAAATTATATACTTATTATTCAGAGACTGACTTACTAGTGGTATTTGTTACATTTATTGACTAAATTTTGTAGAGTTAAGCTTTTAGGGATTATGCAATCAATTCATACGACCTTGAAAGACCAAATTGTTAGTATAGTCAATAAAATAAGATTAAATTATTAATCTTAAAAGATTATAATTTATTTAGTTTAGCCATTAAAAGATTAAGAGTCTTTATTTAGTCACTAAAAAATTATATTTATTTTAATTTAGTTCTTGTTGTCAAAATAACATTTAACAATAAAAATTTTGAGATTAAAAAACCAGGAATTTTGTGATGCTAAATTGAGCAAATATAATCTTTTGATAATTAGATTGACACATTGATCTTTTAAAAATCAAACTAAAAAACTGTAATTTTTGAACAGTAAATTAGTAATATACTCATAAAATAATACTCACACTAGCCATTACAAATTGCTAGGATATCTGAATGATGAGAAGGCCACAGCGGAAACACTTGATGCAGAGGGTTGGCTTCACACAGGTGACATTGGCTACGTAGATGACGACGACGAGATATTCATTGTTGATAGGGTTAAGGAACTCATCAAATTTAAAGGCTTCCAGGTTTGAATTTCTCTTTTTTTGGTGCTCACACTTTTCCCGCCAAAATAAGTTATTTTAATTTCCTCAAGAGAAAAAAAAAATTATATTAGCTTCTTAGAAAAATTCAAGGTCCAGAAAATTAGACTGATTTAATTTTATATTAGTTTCTTAGAAAAATCCAAGGTTTAGAATATTGGATCGGTCGAGGTACCAATTCAAGGGTAAATGATCAGACTGTGTTCAAATTGCAGTCAAATCAGTAGTACATAAAATATTAAAATATATAATATGTAATATTAAAATATTTTAGGCATGTTACAAATATATATTTATATCAATTTTAGATCTTCTCCTAATAGTTTAAATTTTTGGAGATTTTTTAAAAATACATAATAATATTCAATAAAAATTTAAAAAATTCAAAAAATCAAAAAATAAATTGAACCAATTAAACCGGTTGGTTGTATCGGTTCGATTGGTTTTTCACTTGTTCAAATATTCACTGATTCATTAATCCAAACTGAACCGATTCCCTGACCAATTCTCTGGTTTTGGTTGAACTGACCGGTTCGATTCAATTCTCTGAATACTGAAAAAATCAATTTGTCATAATGAAAGACTAAATTATTAATTTAGTTATTGAAATATTACTTTTATCTCAATTTAGTACTTAAAAGGTTAAATATCTTAATTCAATTTTTGAAGATTGCAATTATTTTAATTTTGATAATTTTTGTTGCTAAATCTCTAGCTTGGCTTAAATGAGATTATTTTAATTCCAATAAATTTTTAAATACTAGTGATTTAAAACAAAAACAAAATTCTCAAATTTTGTTTCTAAAAGTTACTTGGACTAATAGAGGGCCCAAATTAAAATACATAATTTTTTAAAAATTAAATTAAAATACTTGATCTTTTAATATTAAACTCTTTCCGGGACCAAATAAAATTAATCTTATTCTTTGTTCCTTCAGGTGCCACCAGCTGAACTTGAAGACCTTCTTATAAGTCACCCTTCCATTGCAGACGCAGCTGTTGTCCCGTAAGTATTATTAAAAACTTTTTTAATTAGGATCATTAAAAATATAATACGGTGGTTCAACGAACATTTTGAATAATTAACTAACTTAATCCTGTTTCTTGGGAGAAATTAACGTTATCGAAATTAATAAACATCTGAACAGGCAAAAGGATGTCGTTGCTGGTGAAGTTCCAGTTGCTTTCGTCGTCAGGTCAAATGGCTTTGATCTTACTGAGGAAGCTGTAAAGGAATTCATAGCTAAACAGGTATACATGTGCACTGCTATTTTGGTTATATAGTTTGATAAAAAAGCATTAGCATTTTAGTTATTCATAATCAATTGTTTAATTATATACTCTTTGATTGTAAAAATGTATTTGCATTTTGGAACAGGTAGTGTTTTACAAAAGACTACACAAGGTGTACTTTGTTCATGCAATTCCAAGGTCTCCATCTGGAAAGATATTAAGAAAGGATCTCAGAGCAAAGCTAGAGAACGCCCCCGAAACGGCTTGAAAATTTTTTGGCATTTTCTCGTTTAATTATTTATTATTACTACTATGTTTCTTTTCTGAAAAAAATAAACTTAGGTTTCTGTGTAATCTATGCTACAAAACTTCATGGCTCAAGCCAACTCCAGAAGAAGTTGCTCCTGATTCGTTGAAGAGAAGACCATTGTTCTTTTATTAGATTTTACTCTGTCCTCTCTTGTACATTGCACGTACCTTGTAATGGGATTTGAAATATATATATTTTTTTAATAACACTTTGGTGTCTTATGTTTCCATAGTCCCAAATTAAAGGACTCTATATTTAGTTTTGGGAGGGTTGAGTGATGCACCACGCTTAAGAATGACAACATAGTGGGGCGGGATAAGGAGTGCCTCCTTGCTCTCTGTCCTTAGCTTTGATATTTGTCATGAAAAAAAAAATTGTCTCTCATCCCTGCTCCCTGACTCCTAGTGGAGATAATAAATAACTTTTGAAAATATAAAAAAAATCAATAATATATATATAACATATAAGATTAGGCATTCAACACCTCCTGGAGAGAAAATTGAGCTCGATAAGCCATCTACAAAGTAATGACTCAATCTTACAATCAAACACCTTAAACGTGGCCTATATTCCTAAGAATCTCAAAGCTAATCATCAAGTTGAAGGAAAAACACATAAGAATTACACAAAGAAAAAGGAAAAATTGAAGTCATGGGGTAAGAGTGTAAGACTCACTCGAGCAGTGTTTGGGCGACCAAGTTTAAGCAGACAGAGACAATAATATGACAGAGATAATAGCACGAGCATTTGGGTTGACGAAGACAATGGACCCAATGTGTGGGGTGACAGAGACAACGACCCGAGTGTCTAGGGCAACTGCGAGAGTGAAGACGAAGATGAATAATGTTTGGGGCAATCAAATTACTAAAATACCCCTATACAAGAATGCACGAATCGATCTCTTTTCATAGAAGAATGCACGATGTCACATCCCAAAAATTGAGCATGTGAAAAGATACTACTCATTTGATATAATTCTCAAACATACGTTATATACATATATTCTGTAAGGTTTTACATTCAACCTTAATCATTCATTCCACACTACAGAATTATATTCATCTGATAAGCAAATATAGACATACATAGTCTGATATTTCTATCTCATCGCAAGCCTAGGAGACCTATAGAAAGTACAGAGCGTTTCTAATATCCACATTAATAAGTACTGGTGTCCCACCAGACAGAAATAGAGAATAATCCCAAGGGGCTTCTAATCTTCAAACAGATTCTCTTCTTCTTTGTTTTCTGTATCTGAAAAAAATAATCATAGGGAGTGTGAGTTTATTTAAAAACTCAGTAAGTAAATAACTGTACTATATAAAATATCAAAAGTACAAATACCACATTTACTCATATAATTAATTGTCTTATACATCGAGTAGTATGGGACTCTAACCCTTTCAAACTCATGAATAAGATTTCATAGATATACACCGAGTAGTATGGGACTCTAACCCTTTCAAACTCGTGAATAAGATCTCATAGGTATACGCCGAGTAGTATGGGACTTTAACCCTTTCAACTCGTGTATAGGTTTCATAGATATGCACTGAGTAGTATGGGACTTTAACCCTTTCAAACTCGTGTATAAGATTTCTTAGATATACACCGAGTAGTATGGGACTTTAACCCTTTCACACTCGTGTATTAGATTTCTTAGATATACACCGAGTAGTATGGGACTTTAACCCTTTCACACTCGTGTATTAGATCCCGTAGATATTTACTCATTAATAAAATAGTGAGAATTCATCACACAGTACAATTGTCATGAAATAAATAATTTCTTCATACTCTTATTTCTACTGATCATCATATACTCCCATATGAAAAATTAATTGCTTATTATCCAAATAATATTGTAAATGAGACTTATATTGTACTTTGACTAGTAATATCAAATTAGCTGAGCAAGGTTATTCACTCACCTTGATGTTTGTCCAAGTTTACCTTGTTCCACACTAGAATTTGTGTAGGAAAATTTCCTAGTAAAATATATTACAAGGAATCATAAGAAAGGAAACAAAATCACGAAAATACGTAAAATTTTCTGACTGCTACAGTAACGGTTGCTACAGTAACGGTTTGCTACAGTGTCGGTTTGCTACAGTGTCGGTTTGCTACAGTAACAGTTCGCTACAGTAACGTTGACTGCTACAGTACCGTTGACTGCCGACACTACAGTACTGCTACAGTAACCTGAAGAAAATTTTCCAGATTTTGTTTCGAAATCCTTGGTCGCTACAGTAACTCGGTTTTTGCAGAAATTTCTAACAATTTCATCCTTTCCCTTTCTTGTTTCAAAACCAGAATTTCAACTCTTTTAACCGATTATAACTCAAATATAACTTCTAAAACAAATGAGATTCACGAATTATCATCAAAATCTTCAAGAACAAAACCTCCTCTAATCTTCCATATAAACTTAGATTTAAGGAAAATAACGAGATTAAAGCTTACCTTTGATCCTTACAAAGCTTTTGAACCGAACAGATAATCGAAATTCTGAAGATCAAGGAAAGGATTTGAGAAGAAAATGAAGAACTGAGAGAGAAATGCTTTTCTGCTTCCTTCGGCTGAGTGAAAAAAAATGAGGGGTACTATTGAAACTTTATATTAAATATTTCTAATGGGTTATTCAATAACCCATGGGTATCCATAACCCAACATCCAAACCCATCCAGTCAATTTACAATAAATGGATTAATTGACCATTCTGAAACCACTTTTCCATGAATTTCACCATTCTTAGAATATATCCCTCATTGTGCAAATATTTAGTCCAGTCATTTAACTCAATTTTCATAAATAATATTCAAAGAGAATAATTAAATATGAAAATTAAAAATGACCAAAATAAATAACTAAAGTAACGTTGTAGAATTCTAAAATACTCTTAAGCGAATTATATTCTGAAATTAACGGGTATTACACACGAATCCTCCCAAAGCCAAGAATTTGGCACATGATCGGAGATAGAGACGAAGATTATTGATCAAAAAAGCCTGAAGACAAGACGTTGTGACCAGCTTTCAGAACCCCCGAAAAGAACAAAAAACGTAGATTGACGGGCAGCAAGGGGCAAGAATCCCAAAAATTGAGAACGGGAGACTAGTCGGAGATCAAGAATCCTCAAGAACCCATGACGGTACAAAAAAAGAAAAAAAAAAGAAGAACACCACTGGGGATATCCTGCCATCCATGCCACAATAGATACAAAGAAGATGAAATTAGTTGTATCAATGGGGAAGAGAATTGGTCAGGGAAAAATAATCGTCCAACAAGGATCACGATAAGGATGGGAGTTGATTTCTAATCAACCAAAATCAAGGGGACGCTTTTTGTAATCGAAGAGATGAGGAAGCTAAAAAGGAAATCAGAACAAGATGAAGGAGATAGATTCCTAATCTCATACCATTATAAAATTATGAAAAATATATTAAAGAGAGATAATCCAAGAAGGGAAGAAGAGAGAAAATGAAAAATACAGAATATCACTCTCTAATTATTGAATCATTAATCCAATACAATACAATGGTATTTATAGATAATTAAAAGAAAAATTAACAGTAGCTAACTACAATTTCAACAATCACCATTATGCTTCTTCTAGTGTAACCAGTGGAAGTCAAAATGGTGAAGTTTTTGGTCTGATGCTTGGATTTGCAGGGAAGAAAATGATGTAGTTTCATTTTCATATAATATTTAGATCAAACTAGATGAAAGTAATTTTCTACTTTGGAAACAGTAAATTCTTGCAACCATTCATGGTTATGGATTAGAGAAATATGTAGCAGGAGCATATCAATTCCTCCTGTGTTTAAGAGTCCACAAGACGATGCAAATGAGGTGTTTAATCTTGAATTTGTTAAATTAGAGGTGTTAGGATAAGCTCTTTATGTCTTGGATTCTAACATATATGGTAGAAGGTATGCTTGCTTACCCGGCTAGTTGGTTGCAATTTCACATTTGAGGGTTGGGAGAATATTAGAATTTCCTTTAAGTCACACAATTGTGAAATACTAAGAAAGGATCACTGAAGATAAGTGAGTACTTGCTCTAGATTAAAGAAGCAATGGATTCTTTAGTAGCTATACACAATCAAATCTCTATTAATGATCGCATTGAGTTAATTTTTTATGGTCTTCCAATTGAATATGATTCTTTTACCACGTCAGTTATGTCTAGAACATATTTTTACTCTATTGGTGAAATTGAGGCATTGCTGTTATCTCAAGAGAACATATTTGAGAAGAAAATGCAGGTGATTGAAAACGTTGCTACTAAGTTTGAAGGAAGTGATATTGTGACATCTAATATGGAGGTTTTACTAATAATAAAGGTGGAGGACAGAGAGGAAATGGTACTTACAAAGGTGGTAGAAGAAGAGGAAGAAATTTACAGAATGTTTAGAATTTTCAAAGGTCGCATATAGTGTGTCAATTGTGTGGTAAAAGTGATCATTCTGTTCGAAATTGTTTTATCCTTTATAGTTTGGCAGTAATACAAGACAAAATTACAACAATGGCAACTCAAATTTCAATCATAAGTCTCAGGGATAGATCTTAGCAAACATAGTAGCTCTTGAAACAATCTATGACTTGAGTTGGCACCCAAATTCAGGTGCATCAAACCATCTTACACCTGACACCCAAAATTTAATGACAGAGAGATTACAATGGCCAAGAATTAGTCCATATGGGCAACGGCGCAGGTCTACCAATCAATTTTACAAGCAATAATTTTATTCAAACTCAAAATTCAGACCTTTTCATACTTCATCATCTTTTACACATTCCTAAGATAACAAAAAAAAATAGTGAGTGCCTCTAAATTTTGTCCAGATAATTCTTCTTTTTTCTCCACTACATCAAATCATAGGTTACCAATCAAACTCTTTTGGAAGGGAAGGTCAAAGATGGTTATGCACATTTAACAAGCTAAATCTATCTCATCTTGAGTCTACTCTAGCATTTTATGTTTCTTCAAAAAATTCTATTTTCATTTCTCATGTTTCTTCAAATTGTACTTTGAAATTGTGGCACCAAAGATTAGGTCACCCGAGTGCCAAAATTATCTCTTTTATACTACAATCTTGGAATATCTAAACATCAAATACGGGTCCTTCATTTTGTAATGCTTGTTGCTATGGGAAGTCTCATAAATTGCCCTTTCCTATTTTATTAAATATTCTAAACCTTTAAAACTTGTCCATATTGACCTTTGTGGGACTACACCTACACAATCTATTGATGGTCATGCCTATTATATCACCATTGTTGATGCCTTTTCCAAGTTCACTTGGATTTATATGCTAAAGAATAAATTTGAGGCATTATCAACATTCCTCAAGTTCAAAGCAATGGTGGAGTTTCAACTTGATACTAGGACCAAAGACATTCAATATGACTAGGGAAGAGAATACACAGTTTTTACATATTGAAAATAATCATACTTCCTATTTTCTTTCTTTACAATAGAACGCATGTATGTCAAAGTTGAAAATGTAGTAGTATCACTACTAATAGAACCACTCCTCCTATTCTTAACTTGATATTCATCAACTAAAGCTTGACATAATGTTTTCTCCCTTTGCAATTCACTTAAAGCATTACTTCTATATATAAGGGGAAAGGAACAATTCAACAATGTCACTTTATATTAGTGTCTAAAACAATATTTTTTGCCATAACTTCATTAATTGATATCCAATACTTGTCAAACTTGGAAATCATACTTGTCATTTTTTTTATGGTGTCACTAGAACAAGTAAGCTGATTTCTCAAAAATAATATAATTTCACAAACTCTCAAAATAAATATTTGATGTTAGATACTAGTTACTTGAAAACAATTCAATGACACTAGAGAACAATCCCAACTTAGCATGAATATCACTTAGCATTTTCCAATCTTATTCACTTGGCAAACACTTATATTGAGAATCAAGTTGTTTTAAACATTTGAAAACATCTTGATATGATAATATAGAAGCAAACATTAAATAAGTGAAATTCCATCTAGTTCTACAATAAAGAGAAAGCTTCTTTGAATAATTTATTTTCAATTGACAGCAAACACTTATTGTTAAGAATCACGTTGTTTTAAACATTTGAAAACATCTCGATATAGTAATACCGAAGCAAGCATTAAATAAGTGAAATTCCATTTAGTTCTACAATAAAGAGCAAATTTCTTTGAATAATTTATTTTCAATTAGCAGTAAGTATCTCCAAATTTCTCATCCCTCTTTGGTGTTGCAACCCATGTTACAACCCCAAAAGCAACACATCCCCTAATTTTCTCAATAACATCACTAATTATTGACAACCCATCTTTTACTATTAAATTTAATATATGAGCACAATAACATAAGTGGAATATTTCTCCTCCTAATACAAATGAAGAATGCGGATCATATCAAACAAACATTCGATCATGGAATCATAAGTACTACGATTATCAACGGCTAAAGTTGACAACTTTCAATCAAGATTCCCAATCCAACAACTGTTCAACCAAAACATTGCAAAGAACCTCATCAATATATGGTGCAAGTAGACAAATGAACTTGAAACAAATCATAATAAATATCAAAAAATGGTAAAACAAAGAAAGCTTAAAAGTAAAGAATTAAAAGAATGGAAATAACAAGAGTAAAATATTAAAGTGGTCACCTCACAATTTGAATGTTGAAAGTCCCATTAACAATATAATGGACTAAAATAGACATGTACCATTTATTTTGATTGCTAAAGATGTACATAGCAGTTGTCATTGCAATATGGCTTGTATTATTCTAATTTAATATCATTACTTTAGCATATGTGAGAGATTACTTTGAATAAATACTGGAGAGTATTGCTATTCCTTTTAAAACCTACACAATCAACCAATGTAGGAGGATACTCATGCAATATAATCATTGTTGGAAGTTCCCTTCTTGCAATATCTTGATTAAATATATAAGTACTGACTACAAGTGATTCACCCCTATTTCTTATTGAACTTGAGGATTGTTGCATAGTTTTGATTATTGATTGCTCTGGACCTCTCAAAAGTACAAAGCTTTCAAGATCTAATGTGGTCATATAAGTGTTTAGTACCTTGTCTAATGTCTCCACCTAGTTTCCTATCATGATATTTTCATATTGCTTTGCACTTATTATCTATCTTCTCTTTGTTAAAGTGCATCCAAGCTCTTGAAGTTAATTGTCTTTTATTAGGATGTGCACTCATTGACATCTTGTATTTTCATAGTTTCTTGACTTGCTTCATTAAGAGGAGAGTTTGAATTTCTTGGGTTTCATCTAAAGTTTGTGCAAGTGGAATTTAATTGCTCTCCATAAGAGTATTGGATGATTTATCCTCAATTTCGTACAACTATGCCCTAACTTATGAATCTTCAAAAACTTGCGTCCCTTGATCCAAATGTTTGCTGGCAATTTGGAAAATGTACTTTTCGCACCAGTAATATAGTGAAAAATGAGTAAAAATATCGTTTCCACATTGATTAAAGTGCCAAGTACCCGTAAAGCTAAAGTAAAATACTATCTAGACAATCCATCAAATTAAAGAAGCTTTAAATGTAAACTTTAAAAAAAAGTGTAATTCTAAAAACTAGACAAAGTGAATTAATCCTATTAACAAAGACCTAGGGTCAAATTAATTCTAATAACACAAGCTTAAGATTGCTGGGATTGACTTCACTTGACTTGTAATCTAACTAATTCATAGACAAATTAATCTTTGAGTTGTTAAAGAATGAATTACTCCAATTACAAGTCCTTTTGATATTTGTTAAGTTCTCAAAATTGTTTGAACCTAATTCCTTGAAGAAATAAACCTACTAACCTAAATGATTGTCTAATTCCTTATTCCAATCATTCAAGTAGATGATTAAGATTAAGAACTAATTAAAAACCACATAAATAAGATTATCTATCCCTAGATTAATTTGATTTATGGTAGAAGTTACAAGGTCAGCATCATATCAAGTTATCCCTAGCATAGATACAAAATCCAAATCTCATTGAATGGTAGCTAATCATTCAAAAGGCATTAAAATTAGTAAAGTCTACTCCAACAAGAAGGAATTGAATTAAAATGAATTATTCAATAACAAAACTTTATAAAAAGTCAAGTAATGTCAACCTCCAAACCTTTTATTATTTATAAGTTTCACTATCATTCTCTCACTCTTGATCTCACCGACTGTACATAAGGAATAAAAATTCTCAGGAGTTTTTCAAACCTCAACTAAGATAATAACCCAAATCTTTATGTGAAAATCAAGTTAAATTTAATGAACAAGCCTTAATATGATTATATGAGGCTAATTTTTATATTCCTATAACATTAACAAATCAATCTCCTTACTTTTTAAAGTTCAAGAACCCATACTATTCATCAATTAGCCTAGTTGTTACTTCCCTTTCCCAAGTTCAACAAAAACACCATAACATCCCAATAATTGGCCAAATTAAAGGAAGACATTAAGATTAGAATGAATAAACATGCATTAATCAACCTGCGATTTCAAGAGTTCGAGAAATAATATGAAATCTATTCCAAATTCGAATTCATAACAACCCTAGAAATAAAGACTAACTACTTAAACCAGCAAAAATAGAAATTACATCATAAAATAAAGAGTTCATGGTGGAAATAGAGTGAAAAGTGCAAGAAGGATGGTTAATTCCAAGTGAAAAGGCATCTTTCTCCCCCAAACCATCTCTAGACTTCATCGCTCTGTGTTGGCTACAAAGAGATCTGAAGATATTTAGGCCAGAAAGTGAAAGAATGCTTAAATATTGCAACAAACAATGCAACACACATGGTTGAACTAATGCCAACACTGAGCACTGTGAAGCCTACGCTTAACACTAGACTCCTTAACCGAAAACCAATTTGCTAACCCATCGTTGAGTAGAAAAAAATTATTTTCATTGAGAAGCTGGGCACTGGAAGACTAGTGCTTATATGAAATAGCTTCTTTCCAAGGCTTGAACTCCCAAGTTAACACCAAAGAAGAATCAAAAACCACAAAAATAAGCCAAAACAAGAGAAAAATCTAAACAATTATCAATATTCTAAAAATGCTAGAAATAAGATTAAACTAACAATTATTCAAGCAAAATAACTCAAGAACTAGATAAAAGGAATAACTTTAGAGCCATAATAATTCTATTTTATAAAATTATCAATGTTTTTTCCTTGATCCTTAGCATTTGGTTGATTAAATGAATGGAAAAAACTTGATTTTGGTGGTGGGATTTAAGCTTGAAAGCTGAAGCACGAAATCAAAAATAGGAAAGGGGAAAAGTGGTTTATATCTTGAAACCCAAGTTGTAATGAAAGTTTTAATGTGTTTTTGGATGATGAAAGCTCAATTTTAATGGCCCCAAAGCTGAGGAAGAAGATTGGAATGGTTTGGAGTTGATAGGGACTGATTTGGAAGCAAGAATAGAGAAATCTGGGTTGCTTAGTGTTTTGCTGCATGTGGCCATTTCTGCAGTGACAAAAAAAATTGCTACAAAAATAAGCACCAGTAGCAAGACACCTCTTGGTCATTGCAGTGATAGATGTGGTTGCTACAGCAACAACCCACAGAGGTAACTTCATTTATGGACGTTTGTGCTACTATAGCAGTGGGAAAACCGCTGCAACAATAGATCTTGCACCTTTTCCATGTTTTTAACTTTCTTTTTGCCCTCTTTTCTCAATGGAATCAATAGGGATTGCCTTTACATCATTGTAGTACAATATTTCCTTCTGATTATCACATGAAAACATGGTAAATTTAGCTTAGAGTTGAGTGAAAGGGTGACCTTGCTTTACTTATTTTTCTTGGAAGAAACATTATGCATGCATACTTGTAAAGATCCTTGAGATCTATAAAAATGGGTAATAGAGCATTTATGGAATGAATTGTTAAGGGTAATCATGTTTATGTGAATGCTACATGTGTGTGGAAATGCATGGTTTAGGGATGTGATGAATCTTGCCTCTTCTACACTATGTTTACTCTTAGGATGGGTCGTGATATTGATTTTGGATTGTTTGGTCTTAATTGTACAACCTAGTGGTCAAAGGCTAGTATATGTTGGTGGGAGTGCATAAGACAAAACCCGACAAGTTGTACTTAGGGACATGATTTGGTGCTTACTGGTGGGAGTACATGAACCACATTTGAGGAAAGCCGCAAATGGCACGATAATGACTCGTATGATTGTATGTTTGGGGATGATTTCATATTATTTCACATGCTATAATAATATTGAATATAATAATATTGAACCTGGTGCGATGTGATTTTTTCATCTGGTAGGATAACCAAATATTATTGGCCTTAGGGTGTGCAATCATGATGTTGCTATTACTTGATTTATTTTTAGTACAATTATCTGCTCACTAAGTTGTAATTAACTCACACCCTTTGTGGTTTAACAATTTCAGATTCGATTGTTGAGGAGAAGTACCCACCTAAGGAGTAGCAGTACTTCGTGAGCAACCCTTCGCCATTGTTCAGGTGGGTCTTGTTTGTTCTTTCTAGGAATGAATTGTATATTTTTTATAAAGTATAGGTGTTGACTGATTTGTTTTATTTTGTTGTAAACTTATGTTCCCTAATATTTCAACCCCTTTTTGTGTTGTAAGGGATAGTTTGGAACATGGTGACTCAATTATGTTATATGGATGTTTTCCATTTTACTTGAAATCAATGAAATATTTTTTGTATGATTTGTTGAATTGTATGTTGGTTGGGTGTTTATTGGCTTAGGCTTACAGTCTTTGAGAAGAGTGCTCCCTTATATTGTGTCGGTTACATAGCCGGAGTTTTGGGACATGACAAATTGATGGATTGATCTTGAATGTATTTGTTGCCCATGCTTTCTTTAATCATGTATGGACATGACTTGCTATTATGGTATGTCTGACAAGCACTTAAGATTGTGAATTGTAGCAATGAATATATGTATGATTGATAGAAATGTGTGTCATGAGTGATGTGCCAACGATGATATGTGTTGAATGATTTGAGCGATTAGTGCATTGGATACCGCGAATGTGTGATGTAATAATGTCCTAAGTATATTATTATGTTGCAAACATCCATTGATGTGTCATTATAATGTTAAGCATAATTATGAGTATGCAAGCAATTATATATATATATATATATATATATATATATATTATGTATGGTTGTGGTTGGGTATAGTTTTTCTCTCATTGGGTCAATGGACTCACCTTAAACTTTTCCCCATAGGTACTGAAGAATATATAGAATAGTGTTTCATGTGCCAAGGTCACTTCCTCATTGTTCGGGGTAAGGCATTTAGAATTATTTTCTCTACTCTAAAACTGCTCTATTATCAGGTAGGCGGTTCTTAAGGTGATGTGTGTAATTGTATGATAGATTACATTGGATGTTTGCTGAAACAGTTGTCAATCACATGAACTCATGCGTATGCTATTAACATTGAATATTGTAAATATTTTCTTAAGAGAAGAATAATATGAACAATTTCTATATTTTCAGAATTTGCTAAAAAGTTTTATTGAAAAATGAAATTGTGATAAGAATATATTTGGGGTAGTTTGTCACGCCCTAAATCTAGGCCCGTGACCGGCGCGGACGATGTCTAAACTCACACCACCGCAAGCCTAACTTTCCATTTAACTTATTACTCTTTCCTTAATCCAATTATTCCTTTAAATATAATTGTTTTAAATTACATAATGAAGAAGTAAAACAAGAGAATGTTTTCATATTTAACCATCCTGTACAACAATACATGACCTACCCAATTACAGAGCTTTCTAAAATTACTAAAACAACATAATTAAGTCTGTTACCGTACCCCGAACAAAGGGGAGGCATCATCGACACGTTCATCCTTGAAGTTAAAGGGCCTTTTTTACCTGAAACTATGAGGGGGTGAGTCTTATCCACTTGACTCACCATAAAATAGCCTTACCGCACATATAATCAATTATGCATGCCAAAAGTACATATAATCATGTATGAACATGTGAAAAACTCACAACATTAATAATTCATGACATAAATGTAAGTCAAGAGGAATTCATCATAAGAATGTTTGTAAATAATCACATGCACCTCGTCCGAAAGCATTATCCCACTTGTAGATGTCATCCCGCCCGAAGGCGTGTTATGCCCGTAGGTAATATTTCTGCTTAAAGATATATTCATGTCTACAACTATTACATGCATTGATATCTTGGGAAATCAAACCCTCAACCATTCCATGTGTATAATTCCATGCATTGGTATCTTGGGTCAAGCCCTCAACCATTCCATGTGTATAATTCCATGCATTGGTATCTTGGGTCAAGCCCTCAACCATTCCCTTTGTATAATTTCATGCATTGGTATCTTGGGTCAAGCCCTCAACCATTCCCTTTGCATAATTTCATGCATTGGTATCTTAGGTCAAGCCCTCAACCATTCTATGTATATTATATACTCAATTCATAATTCTCATCAATATAATCTTAAATCAACAATAAATTTCATTATCTAGCAATCATCATTAAATATAGAATCTAACTGCGATATGAGATGGAATTTATATTGTATCTTGGAGGGATGAATCCCTCAACTATTCCATGTGTATAATTATATACATTGAATATCTTATGTCAAGCCCTTAAAAGGACGTCAAGCAATTCAACCTTATTTCACCCCTGTCCTCAAAGGACGCAAAAGTGTTCGAAATCTCTGTTTCTTTCAAATACAATCAATTGCACAATCAAGAGCATTCATATGCACATCATGAACTTTAATAAATCCATGTCATTCATAATCATCAATCATTCACATGATTTCCTTTGCAAGCTCTATCCCAATATATAGAAAATATATTCATTCCTTAATTTATTATATCTTCTAACAAACAAATTTTTAAAAATAAATCAAACAAGACAAGGATAGATCAATCCTTCAACTGAGCTCAAATTTTCAAAATTCAGGTATAGTATAAAGTTCTATATTCCTTCATCCACATATAGTTTGCAAGCTCAAATTATATGCATGTGGTACCTTACATCATGTATGTCAAACACATAATCATCTTATCACATGATATCATTTTACAAAACTTTAGAAAGTACAATCCTAGAAAATAAAATCATACAAGGTATAGCTAGATCCCTCACCTCGAGTCCGAGCTAGATTTCTACATCTTATATCAATCAAAGGATGTCCAAAATCTCATTGAAAGCTCAAAGCTAAACATGCATCTCCATTGGGATGCACTGTTCTCTCCTTTTCCTTCGACTCTTGTAATATTCAAAAATACGTATAATTAATATTTACATGTATAGACACTATTCATACATACATTCACTATTCATATGTATGGATACTATTCATATGTACGGTCACTATTCATATATATATATACTATTCATACGTACGGATATTATTCATATGTATATATACTATTTATATGTACGGTTACTATTCATATGTACAAATACTATTCATACATATAGATACTATTTATACATATAGATACTATTCATAAATACGGTATAAATACATATGATCATTATTCGTACTAGGAAAAGTTCTTTTCTGGTGTGGAGGATCAGCTAAAGCCGCAACTACAAAATATACTGAAGAATTTAACTTGTATAATTATAAGAAAGGGTATAGTATTCTCACCTTGGATCTAAGCTGAAAGAAAAATGCCTAAAATCTCAGAGACCTAGTGCCGGGTAAGAGAAGTTTGAGAAGAGGAAAGAAGAGAAACTGAAGGTGTGAGTTTAGAAGTGAAATAGAAGGGCCTATTTATAGGGAAATCAAAGGTACTATTTGATACTATTCCATCTACCGTTCTTCTATACTATTCCATCTATTGTTCTTCTATACTATTCCATCTACTGTTCTCCTATACTATTCCATCTACCAGTTTCACTTACTAGTCTCACTTACTAGTCTCACTTACCAGTCTCACTTACCATTTCACTTACTAGTCTCACCTACCAATTTTACTTATAAGTCTCATCTACCAGTTCTACTTATCGGTCTCATCTATCAGTATAATCAATTTACTATTTAAGTTTCCTTTCTATTTAGTCCCTACGGGAGATTTTCTTATATAAAACGTCATTTTTTCTCCTAATTTCTTTCTAGTTTCCTCTTATGCCCAATCCACATCTTACCCGTGGGATCATTGCCACATCCCACAATTTATACAATATTGTGAAAATCTGTATTTTCATCAACATACACATATAAGATAACAAGATTCACATAAGCATATGGGAAATTAAATAGACAGAGAGATCATTTTCTCCATTGAATTATTCCAAATCAAAATTAGCACTCATTCATGATAACCATATACGTGAACAGTTCTGTATACGTGAATAGTGCTATATAGGTAAATAGTATCATATACTGAAATTTTTTTTACGGGTATTACATAGTTAGTCAAAATAGGCTTACGGTGGTGAGGAATGGCTCACTGTTCGTGTTGGTTACGTGCTCCATTCAAGGGCATGACATTTGGTCACACTTGCAAGTTAATGTACATATGTGCACTGGATTGTTTATTGACTAATGTTATGAGTTTAATTAAAGAATGATTTTTTAGAGATCAAGTTAATGAGATTCTACAAGCTGTTACTCAAGAGGTCTAATACAATTCTAATATTATATTTGTAATATACCTTTACATTTGTAATATAACTTTATATCTAAAAGATTTATTAATAGAATGTTTATTTGTTGTCTTGTATACAAGTTTCAACTAATGGTACTAGTACCTCCAATGGCAATCTAAGATGTTCAAGTTCAAGCAATCTTAATGAAAATTAAGATGGTATATCTATTTAACATTTTGTGAATTAAAGTTGTTGTCTTGTAAATTTGTTATGTTGCATTTTACTAAGTATTACCATTTTTAAAGTTGAACTTAGTAACTTGCAAATGAATATTAAGAACAACCCATTTCAAGCATTCAAATTGGACAACTTTTATAAGAGTTTTTTTTTGGTCAATGTAATAGGATTATGCTTTTAAGCACTTACATGACTGACTTAGCATTCATTTTGGTTTCTCTTATTTGATTGTTATATGTTTTGGAAGAGTATTATTGTATAGAAGTTACTAAATAGACTCCTTATGAAGATTATTAGAATTTCAATATAAAAATGAATTTACAGTCACAAAATTACTTGTATATTTTTTTATTATTTATTTTGTTTTATGAGAAGTGATTTATTGAGAACTAAAATAATAGGAAACGACAAATAATAATCAATAAAACCTGTCACTATAGGCTTTAGTGACACCAAATTTTCTATCATTATATGTTTTACTTACACAAAAAATCCGTCACTATAGGCCTCTGAGATAGCAAAAATCTTACCACTACAAAATTTAGTGACACTAACAAATCTGTCACTACAACCTTTAGTAACAATAAAATATCCGTAGGTAAATGGTCCACAACTATTCTAACAGTTTACACAACTGTGGATATAAGTTATACTGTCAGTAAAAAATTCTTGGCTTTGTTAGTAAAAGTGAAGAATTTTTTTTTACTGAGTATAGGTCACTTTGGGTTATACCCATGGATTTATATCTTTGACAAACAAATTATTTTCATCACTATATGGCTAATTCCTTGTAGTATTTCAAGAAAATTTCCAACAAAAAGTATGCGATATAAATGCAAATTTAAACATGAGAGGCGAAAATAAAAGAAATGAAATGCCATAGGAATACTTCTTTGAAAAAGTTAAATGGAGTAGTGCATGACAAAATCTCCAACAAGCTTTGGATCTTCACTAGGTATGATGAAAATAACCATATAAAACACTTCTAATAATGGGAAGATAATGCAAATACTTAGTGCCCTTTTCGAATTCATTCCAATGCATAATACTAGGACTCGAGTGGTGACTTTCTAGTCACAATCAAACTCCTTCCATTAGTAATTTCAATAAATCACTCTTCCTTAGTACTCCCATAAGATATTCACAAGTGGAATTCAAGTTGAACTAGGCAAAGAAAGGTGGCAGGGAGGACGTTTAATAGGCCACAGTCTAAGAAGATTTTTTACATTAATTCCTTAAATAGCTCAGAGTTGGTCACATTGAAGTTGGAACCTAGGTTAGACCAATCTAATTGTTCGTCGAGATTCTTAACTCTTCAAATGCGTTGCTCTATCTAGCATGGAGTAGGTGTCACTTGAAGAGGTCACAACTGATATGATGTATCCTTATCAATTTGATGAACAAATACATGGTCAGTAGGTATATGCTTGTAGAATGAAGCATAAGACTAATGAGATGTCGCTTCATCACGTACGACTAGTTTCACCCTAATTTTTCTTACATTTCCATTCTTCATTCTTGCGCACATTAACATCTATTAGGTTTATCAACTTTGAAGGTGAACAGATTTACACAAGACAAAAGAATATTCATGATCTTTATTCAAGAAAGAATAGATGTACAAAGAACTACTTTTCTCACTGGTTTACTCAATTCATTTATAACTAAAAGGGAGAACTGACAGCCTAAATGCATAAATGCCTTAACGATTAGATTCGCTAAACAAAAGGACCCATTGCTAAGCATTGCAGTTGCATCACTCAGCATTTAAGCCAAAGTCCCAGGGTGTTGTAGTCAATGTTCAGCTTTGTAAATCAGCACTTAGCCTCAACTCATAACTCTAGGCATTTCGGACCAACACTCAGCTTTCACTCTAGCACTCGGCTTCGTAGTCATAGTGCTTAGTGCTGGTATTGAGAAATAATTTACACATTCTCCTTCCAATAATTTTATACAATATTTTACACTCCCCCTTCAAGTTGGGAATTGACGAACATCACGCATTCCCAACTTAGACAACAGAGCTTGAAATTGAGGTTTGACTAAAGCCTTGGTGAAGACATCTACTAGTTGTAGCCGTGTAGAAACATATTGTGGTTGTATCAAATCTTGCTGATATTTCTCATGGACAAAATAACAGTTAACTCCACATGCTTAGTGTGTTCATGGAAAACTAGGTTTGTAACAATATGCAATGTGGCTTTATTGTCACACCATAGGTCAATCGAAGGCTTGAAGACTATGCGAAAGTCTCGCAGTAAGAAAGTTAAGCATTGAACTTCACACACAACTGAAGCCATGCTTCGATACTCTGCTTCTGCTGAAGATTGTGACATCATGTTCAGCTTCTTCGTTCTTCAACCTACCAGCTCTGCTCCTAGTGACAGAAACTTGTGAGTGAATGCTAAGTATCTGCACATGACACCCGTCCTACATCACAAAAGACAACTAGTTGTAAGTCATTATTTATTGGATAAAAGAGCCCTTTGGATGAACTCTCTTTTAAGTAACATAGAACGTGTAAAGCTAAATCCTAATGCTGTGTGCAAGGTGAGCCCACAAATTGGCTTAACTGTGAACAACAAATGTAACATTTGGTAGAGTAAAGTTAAAGTACAACCCATTGAGCTTCTGTACTTGTTTGGATCTTGCAAAGGCTCCTCTTATTTTGAGACTAATTTAACTCTTTTTGGTAAAAGATTTAAAGCTAGTTTTGCCCCCAAGAGACTTGTATCCCCAAGAATATCTAATATGTATTTTCATTGATTAATGAAAATTTCATCTACTCAACATGTAATTTCAAGGCCCAAAAAGTACTTGACATAACCCATGTCTTTAATGCTAAAAGTTTTATGTAAGAAGTGCTTTACTTCTTCTATCGCTTTCTCACATGCTTCGGTGATCAAGACATCATCTACAATACTAGAATAACTATAAAACTCTTTGCAATGTTCTTTATAAAGAGGCAGTAGTCAGAGGTAGACTGTGTGAACCCATAACTCTATAGTTTGTAACAAAACTCGATGTTTCATTTATGCCCTACTTACTTTAATCCATATAGTGACTGAATAAGTCTATAGACTTGACCATGCTTTGCCTTATCGTAGCCTTCCAAAGGGTACATATATACTTCTTCTTCAAGCATTTCATGAAGGAATACAATATTAATATCCATTTGATGAATGGGCCACCCTCTGGCTGTTGCTATGGCTATAAACACATGTACGGTTACTAACTTCACTACAAGTAAAAAGGATTCAGCATAATCTACTCCCTCTATCTGGTAATAACCCTTTGCGACTAATCTCACTTTGTGATGGTCTTTACTACCATCAATGTATCTTTTTATTTTGAAGACCCGTTTACTTCCAATGGCCTTTTTTTCCCTCGGGGAGCTGTGTAAGTTCCTAAGTTTTTTATTCTAATCTAGAGCTTTTAACTCTTAATTTATGGCTTGGATCCATGTAGGAGAGATAACATATGGATAAATGTTTGGAGTGTATCCAGTGCGTGTTTTATCTATGTGTAAATCAATAGGTGAAGCAGAATAATTATTTGAAATGCAAGAGTTAATAACATAATATTCTAACCAACGTGGCGCTTTTCTCTATCTCGTGTTGTGTCTCTGAATTAGATTACCATCAAATTCAGGTTGCACTTCATTTGGTTGCTCTGTTTTTATTATGTCTTCAATTTCTTCTATATAATTATAAATTTCATTTGAGACATCTACTTCTGTCATAGGCAAAGGGTGCTAAATTTCTGCATCATATTTTGACCCTTTAATTTTGAAAGGAAAAACATATTCATAAAATATAACATAGTGTGAGACCATTATCTGCTTTGTATCTAAATTATAAGTTCATATGCTTTTTGTCCATGTGAATATCCTATAAAACCACATTTAAAAGCCCTATTTCAAATTTCCTTTTATGTTAGTTACATATCCTAGGCATCCAAAAATTCCTAAGGAAGAGTAATCTAATTACCTATTGAACAAGATTTCATAGGGGGTTTTCAAGTTTAAAACAAGGGTAGGGATCCTATTTATAATGTGAGTTACCATGAGAGGAGAATAAGGCCAGAAATCGTCTGGCATGGATCCCTCAAGCATGAGGGACCTTGCAACTTGCAAGATATGTCTATGCTTCTTTTCAACAACCCCATTTTCCTGAGGAGTGTAATAAGTGGTTTTTTGGTAAAGGATTCCATTTTTGCTTAGGATCCTCTGAAAGTCACCACTAAGGAATTCCCCCCGATTGTTGTTAAGTTCTTAACTTAGCACTATTTTGGTGCTATTTACCTTTTCTTTTGATATCTATCTTGCCTATTCTTGCAATTCTTGACTCATGTTTTGGTTAGTTTAGATTAGTTAGGTTTTCTTAGAGCTTCTAATAAATTGAGTAATTTCATGATTCTTTCTTGCTGTTTAATGGTGTTATTTGTTCTAGGTTAAGTTGGTGAGAAGTTTGTGTAAGAAGATAGAATGTTAAGAGCTATAATTCTGAAGATGCTAAGAGATGGTTGTCTCCCACAACTATATCGGTGGATTCCACTGCTATAGTGGTGGCTGCTGGAAGTGAAGATTTTGAAGTTGTCTTCACTGCCTTCCACCATTATAGCGATGGGCATTCACCGCTATAGCGGTGGCTCTTGTGCCAAAGTGTTTTCAAGCCCAAAACTCTACCTTCCACCACTATAACGGTGTGTTGCATTCTACATTGTCAGATTCTGGTTTAAATAGTGTTAGAACAAGTTTTTTAGGGTATCCTGCTGTTTAATGGTGTTATTTGCAAAGGGAAGAGGAGGAATCCCATTTCGAAGCTTTCCAGACCCGATTTCCACCAACCCAACCTCGAATTCATGGAATTTTCTCTATCTTTTACTATTTTCTGTAGTTTTAAGGCCATGTGTGGCTAATTTTCTCCTTTTAGAGTTACTAAGAACCCAATTTCAAATTAGGGATTGTGATCTCTTTGTATTTATGATTTATTTTAAATTAATACATGTCTTTTCATTCATCTATGTTGAACTTGCTATGAACTTGATCACTTTATAGTTTGTTTGTTACTTTTACTGATCTCGGGAGAAGGAGGTGAGAGTAGAACTCTGAATTGGAAGGGATAAGTGCGTGATCTTAACCTAAGGGATTTTACTTGTTAACTAATGGGGTATTAGTTAATCTCGTTTAATCAAAGTTAGGTTGGTTGTATTAGGCTTAACCTACACAAAGAGTTGCGTAGGTGTTAAGTAGCTTAATCTAGGTTTAGGAGAATTATTTTAAGCCTTAAGTTAACTTAAGATTAACATGATTAATTATTTAAAATGACAAATGTAGAGAGAGTTTAGCAATTCCTAGGATGAAAGAGGGGGACTAGTGACTCTAGGCTTTTACATTGATTAATTTAGTCGAATCTTTTGTTGGTCGTCATTAATTGCATTTTACTTTTTTGATTTCATTTTTTTCCAATACTTTAATTAGAGTTGTCTTTAATCTAATCTTGATTGTCTGACTAATGTAATTGAATTTCGTGAGTAATTAGTAAGTTAGTCCTCGTGGGAATGATATCTTACTCACTCTTTATTACTTGTGCAACTGGTTCACTTGCCAAATTGCTTAACAAGTTTTTGGTGTTGTTGGTGGTGACTAGTAGTTTTTAGCTAATATTCTAAGAAATTTAAGGGTGCTAGATTAGACATTTTTTCTATTTTGTTTCATTTTGTTTAAGTTTCTTATTTTTTTTATTTTCATTTAAGTAGACATTTTTGCTTTTAGAATTGTTTTTCCTAATTTCCTTTTGTCACTTCTGATTGGTGTTTCTTATTGTGTATGTGAGGTACCCTTGATCCTTTTGATCTTCTTTTCGAGAATAAGATTGAAAGATTCGAAAGAAGAACTAGGAAGGAAGCGAGAGCTAGAAAACTCAAGTGAGCCAAGTTACACAAGAAGAAATGATTGAAGATAACCAAAATGATCAAGGTGTAGAAGTTAATGTTGGTAATGGGGCTAGCAATGAGCCTCAAGAAGAACATAGAGCAATTTGGGACTGTGCTTCGTCACACAACGCTAGAAACACTTCGAGCATAGTAAAGCCTGTTATCGATGCTAATAACTTTAAGATGAAGGCTATGATGCTAAACCTTGTCCAGTTGAATTAGTTTGCGAGAAGCCCTATGGAGGATCCAAACAATCATATCATGAATTTTCTTGATATTTGTAATATGGTCAAGCTAAATGGAGTTACTGATGATGTAATTCGCCTCCAGCTATTTCTTTTCTCCTTAAGGGATAGTGCATAGAACTGGCTAATGACTCAACCTCTAGGGAGCATCACTACATAGGATGAGCTCCAAAAAGAAATTTCTAGATAAATTCTTCCCTCCTTTAAGGTCAGTGAAATTGAGGAATAAGATTACAACTTTTTATCAAGAAGAGGGTAAAAGTTTATATGCTCTTTCAGAGCGATTTAAGGAGATGCTAAGAAGATGCCCCAACCATGGTATTTAGGAGTGGTAACAAATTTTGATCTTCTACAATGGATTGACATGTGAAACTGGGGATAGACTGGACACTGCAGTTAGTGGTGCATTGATGGCAAGATCCATTGAACAAGCTCAGGAAATAATTAAAACAATGGGAGCTAGTCAAAATGCTTCCATCTGAGCAAGAAGCGGTGTAAAGAAAAGGGTATTGGAATTGGATACCCTTAATACTCTTTTGGCTCAAAATGAAGCATTGACTAAGAAGATTGATATGTTGTGCTCGAGGCAACAAGAACTTACAAGAGTAAATATTGTAATCACTCCGGGGCTAAATGCGTTTTTTTGTGGTGGGGTTCATGGTAATGGTTATTGTGAGGAATTTGCTTCACTGGAGCAGTTAAATTATATAGGTAGTCAACAAGGGAATCAAAATAACCCATATCCTAATAACTACCATCCAAGCTCGAGAAATCATCCAAACTTCTCCTGGAGTAGTAATCATTGCCTAAACCCTACTTCTACATCTTCATCTTCTTGTTGGCCTTCTCAACCTCTTGGATTTAGCAGCCAGAGTAATTACACTCTTCAAAATAGAGCTCCACCTCCTCAAGTGGAAAAGAAACCATCAATGGAGGAGATGTTTATAAAGTTCATGGAAAGAAATGAGTCAATGTTTCAGACTTAGAATGTGGCCATTAAAAACTTAAGAGACTCATATGGGTCAATTTGCTCTGAACAACAAACCAAAAGGTAATCTCCATATTGATACTAAAAATAACCCAAGAATGGAGGGGAAAGAGCAATGTAATGCCATTACCTTAAGGAGTGGCAAGGAGCTTCTTGAGGTTGTCAAACAACATGATCAGACGCAAGGGGTGGTCACTGAAGAAGATAATGAAAAAGTTGTTGAGCCTCAAGAGAAAGTAGCTAATGTAATACCCGTTAATTTCGGAATATAATTCGCTTAAGAGTATTTTAGAATTTTACAACGTTACTTTAGTTATTTATTTTGGTCATATTTAATTGTTTTCTTTGAATATTATTTATGAAAATTGAGTTAAATGACTGGACTAAATATTTGCACAATGTGGGATATATTCTAAGAATGGTGAAATTCATGGAAAAGTGGTTTCAGAATGGTCAATTAGTCCATTTATTGTAAATTGACTGGATGGGTTTGGATGTTGGGTTATGGATACCCATGGGTTATTGAATAACCCATTAGAAATATTTAATATAAAGTTTCAATAGTACCCCCTCATTTTTCACTCAGCCGAAGGAAGGCAGAAAAGCGTTTTCTCTCTTCTTCATCCTCTTTTCAAATCCTTTCCTTGATCTTCAGAGTTTTGATTGTTTGTTCAGTTCAAAAGCTTTGTAAGGATCAAAGGTAAGCTTTAATCTCATTATTTTCCTTAAATCTAAGTTTATATGGAAGATTACAGGAGGTTTTGTTCTTGAAGATTTTGATGATAATTCGTGAATCTTAGTTGTTTTAGAAGTTATATTTGAGTTATAATCGGTTAAAAGAGTTGAGATTCTGGTTTTGAATCAAAAGAAAGGAAAGGATGAATTTTTTGAAAGATTTTCTGCAAAATTCGAAGTACTGTAGCAACTGGAAATCTGGAATTTTTCTTCGAGTTATTGTAGCGACCAGAAATTTCGGAAAAAATCTGGAAAATTTTCTTCGGTACTGTAACAGTACTGTAATGTCGGCAGTCAATGTTACTGTAGCAGTCAACGTTACTGTAGCGAACCGGCACTGTAGCGAACCGTTACTGTAGCAATCAGAAAATTTTGCGTATTTTCGTGATTTTGTTTCCTTTCTTATGTTTCCTTGTAATATATTTTACTAGAAAATTTTCCTACACAAATTCTAGTGTGGAACAAGGTAAACTTGAACAAACATCAAGGTGAGTGAATAACCTTGCTCAGCTAATTTGATATTACTAGTCAAAGTACAATATAAGTCCTATTTATAATATTATTTGGATAATAAGCAATCAATTTTCATATGGGAGTATATGATGATCGGTAGAAATAAGAGTATGTAGAAATTATTTTATTTCATGACAATTGTGCTATGTGATAAATTCTCACTATCTTGTCAATGAGTAAAGATCTACGGGATCTAATACACGAGTTTGAAAGGGTTAAAGTCCCATACTACTCAGTGCATATCTATGAAACCTATACATGAGTTGAAAGGGTTAAAGTCCCATACTACTCGGTGTATATCTAAGAAAGCTTATACACGAGTTTGAAAGGGTTAAAGTCCCATACTACTCAGTGCATATCTATGAAACCTATACACGAGTTGAAAGGGTTAGAGTCTCATACTACTTGGTGTATACCGATGAGATCTTATTCACGAGTTTGAAAGGGTTAGAGTCCCATACTACTCGTTGTATATCTAAAAAATCTTATTCATGAGTTTGAAAGGGTTAGAGTCTCATACTACTTGATGTATAAGACAATTAATTATATGAGTAAATGTGGTATTTGTACTTTTGATATTCTATATAGTACAGTTATTTACTTACTGAGTTTTTAAATAAACTCACACTCCCTATGATTATTTTTCAGATACAGAAAACAAAGAAGAAGAGTATCCGTTGGAAGATTAGAAGCCCCTTGAGATTACTCTCTATTTCTGTCTAGTGGGATACCAGTACTTATTAATGTGGATACTAGAAACGCTCTGTACTTTCTATAGGTCTCCTAGGCTTGCGATGAGATAGAAATATCAGACTATGTATGTCTATATTTGCTTATCAGTTGAATATAACTCTGTAGTGTGGAATGAATGATTAAGGTTGAATGTAAAACCTTACAGAATATATGTAAATAACGTATGTTTGAGAATTTTATCAAATGAGTAGTATCTTTTCACATGCTCAATTTTTGGGATGTGACAATTTGGTATCAGAGGATAGGTTTGATAGGTCCCCTATAGAGTACAGAGCAAAGTGATCTTTGTGGGCCCTTCCCTATTGTCATGAGCCGCGGCATGACCATAGGATTAGGTTCCATAAAAGACCTTGTAGAGTATAACGTCATTTTATAGATAACTTCTCAGTGGGGCTAGTAAGTGATATTTTGTTTATGTCTGAAAATTGTTTGTTATGTGTGTAGATCTGTGACAGATCAATGTCAGAAGGATCTTCTAATAATAATGAGCATATGGGTCCAAGGAGGGCCATAAATCCACCAGTACATGTGCAAGATGATCCTAACCGTGGTGATAGTTTACATGCTCAAAGTACTGAGGGCGCAACTAGTGAGCAAGCAAGGAGAGTCGAACCTGATGCTCACATTGGTAATGCAACTATTGCACATGTGATTAATTTGATGAATGAACGATTTGACCGATTTGAGGCTGAAATGAGAGGTCGAGCTGCACAAGCTAACCTACCAGTGGATCCTCCTATTGTCGAATTTGAAATTGTACCACCAGCTCAGTTAGCTGGAGGAGATAACGTAAGGGAGGTAAGAATGTCTGAATTCCAGAAAATGAGGCCTCCTACTTTTTCAGGGGAAGATCCCAAAGAGGACCCACAATGTTTCCTTGAAGATTGTGAAGCAATCTGTGATGCTATAGGGTGTTCTCCTACTCAAAAGGTAGAATTCACTTCCTTTCAGTTAAAAGGTAGGGCTGGTAAATGGTGGAGGAACTGGAAGAAAGCTAGAATTCAAGGCGCACCGCCAGTTATGTGGACAGAATTTTACAGATTGGTTATGGATGAATTTCTTCCGGTAAGTGAACGATCATCTAGGGCCAGGGATTTTCTGTATCTACGACAGGGAACCATGACTGTTGATGAATATTCAGCTCAGTTTGTTAAATTATCTGAATATGCCCCTGAAATCATTCCTTCTGAAAGGAAGAAAATAGAAAAGTTTGTGGAAGGGCTTCGTGATGCCTTATATGATCAAGTAGGTTCTAATATGAACGATTACTCTTCGTACTCAGAGGCTGTTGATGTGGCCCGAAGAATGGAAAAGAGGTCAAAGAATAAAGAAGAATATCGTCAAAAGAAGAAAGCTAGATATAGAAGATCTTTTGATCAAGGGGAAGACTCAGGGACTTTGAAACCCTTTACTACATCACAAAATGCTCCAGCCACTCCTACTAAGTCAACTTATTCTACAGCCAGTGTGGCTAAGCCTCGTTCAGAGAGCAGGGGTGGTTTTAGCTCTTCTAGTAGAGGAGGTACTCAAGGTAGAAGGGAAAAACCTCAATGTCCTGAATGTGGAAAGTTTCACTTCGGAGAATACAGGTTAAACACTGTTGGTACAGGTTGTTTTAACTGTGGACAAAAAGGACATTTTATAAGGGAGTGCCCTCAGCTCATGACAAGACCAGGTTAAGAGTCTACTTTGCCACCTCGACCACAATCTATTACTCAAACACCAACCCCTTCAATAGGGGGTAGTATGGGAAGAGGTTCTGGAAGAGGCCAAGGTGACCGTGGAAAACAAGCTGCTGGCAGAGGAAATGCAAGAGTATATGCTCTAACTCGACAGGATGCTTAAACATCCAATGTTGTAGTTACAGGTATATTATCTGTTAATACTTTTGCTGCACGTATTTTGTTTGACCCCGGTTCTACTCACTCATATGTGTCACCCCTATTTGCCAAGAGATTTGCAATTGATTCGATTATTCTTAAAGAACCATTCTTGGTTTCCACACCGATGAAAGAGACTTTGATGGTTAAAACATGTTATCGTTCTTGTAAAATAATCGTTGGAGGCATGGAAACTGAGATAGATCTTATGATTCTCAATATGTTATATTTTGATGTAATTTTAGGAATGGACTGGCTATCTTCTTGTCATGCTACTATAAATTGTCGTGATAAAGTTATTTCCTTTAATATGCCGGGGAGGAGTAATTTTGTGTTTCAAGGAGATCGAAGTGATGTACCTTGCAACATGATATCTATGTTAAGTGCCCGGCGTATGTTGCGAAAGGGATGTCAGGGATTTTTAGCTTTTATCAAAGATTTAGAAAAGAAAGAACAGAAGTTAGAAGACATACATGTGGTTAATGAATTCCCAGATGTGTTCCCAGAAGATTTACCTGGATTACCGCCAGAAAGAGATATTGAGTTCAGTATTGATTTGGTCCCAGACACACGACCAATTTCTATTCCACCTTACCGTATGGCTCCTGTTGAGCTAAAAGAACTCAAAGAACAATTGGAAGTTTTGTTAAACAAAGGGTTCATTCGCCCAAGTTTTTCACCTTGGGGTGCTCCTGTTCTTTTTGTGAAAAAGAAAGATGGTTCTATGAGACTATGTATAGATTATCGTCAGCTGAATAAAGTCACAGTGAAGAATAAGTATCCTTTACCAAGGATAGATGATTTGTTTGATCAGCTTCAAAGAGCAAAATACTTCTCAAAGATTGATCTAAGGTCTGGATATCATCAGTTACGAATTAAGAGTGATGATATACCTAAGACTGCTTTTCGTACATGGTATGGACATTATGAGTTTCTTGTGATGTCTTTTGGGTTGACAAATGCACCAGCAACATTTATGGATTTAATGAACAGAGTGTTCAAATCATTCCTTGATAAGTTTGTAATTGTATTTATTGATGATATTTTGGTGTATTCAAAGAGTCATGAAGAACATACTAAACATTTGAGAATAGTGCTTCAGACCTTGAGAGAGCATCAGTTGTACGCAAAGCTCTGAAAATGTGAATTATGGATGAGTCATGTAACGTTTTTGGGACATGTTATTTCCCAAGAAGGTATTCATGTTGATCCAAGTAAAATTGAAGCAGTAAAACAATGGCCTAGACCACCAACAGTGTCTGAAGTACGTAGTTTTCTTGGCTTAGCAGGGTATTACCGTCGCTTTGTCAAAGATTTCTCTAAGACGGCTCTCCCATTAAATAAGTTAACCCGAAAGAATGTTAAATACATTTGGGATGATTCATGTGAGCAAAGTTTCACCCAATTGAAAGAGTGTTTAACTTCTGCACCAGTCTTAATCCTACCATCAGGACCAGGGGGTTACTCTGTATTCTGTGATGCCTCAAAGATAGGCTTAGGATGTGTATTGATGCAACATGGTAAAGTCATAGCTTATGGCTCACGTCAGCTTAAAAAGCATGAATTGAATTACCCCACTCATGATTTGGAAATGGCAGCTGTAGTGTTTGCCCTAAAGATTTGGAGACATTACTTGTATGGGGAGACTTGTCAAATTTTTACAGATCACAAAAGCCTTAAGTACATTTTTGAGCAGAGAGATCTCAATCTAAGGCAACGAAGGTGGATGGAACTTCTGAAAGATTATGATTGTACCATCCTTTACCATCCAGGTAAAGCAAATGTAGTGGCTGATGCTCTAAGTCGAAATTCTATGGGAAGTTTAGCTCACATTGCCACTATAAGGAGGTCTCTAATACATGAACTACAAGAATTGGAAGCTGATGGAGTATTCTTCGAGATCACTGAGTCAGGTACATTTCTGGCTCATTTAACAGTTAGATTATCTCTTGTTGAAAAAGTAAAAGCAACTTTAGAAAATGACATTGATATGGTCAAAATCAGAGATAAGGCAAGGCAAGGTCTAGCACCAAGTTTCTTGGTAGATGAAGAAGGAGTCTTATGGTTTAATGGGAGACTCTGTGTCCCCAACATTGAATCTTTGAAACATGAAATCTTAATGGAAGCTCATGGTTCGCCCTACGTTGTACATCCTGGTGCTGTGAAAATGTATCAGGACTTGAAACAAGTTTACTGGTGGGAGGGCATAAAGCGAGACGTGACTGACTTTGTAGCTCGATGTTTGACTTGTCAGCAAGTTAAAGCTGAACATCGACGACCACCTGATTTGATGCAAAAACTAGATATTCCTGAGTGGAAGTGGGAAAGGATCACTATGGATTTTGTGGTAGGTTTACCTCGGTCAACAAAAGGAAATGACTCAATATGGGTCATAGTGGATCGACTTACTAAGTCAGCACATTTTCTTCCTGTTCATACCACTTTCAGTGTAGCAAAGCTTGCTCGACTTTATGTTAAAGAAATAGTGAAACTTCATGATATACCAATATCCATTATATCAGACCGAGGACCTCAGTTTACTTCTCGGTTCTGGAAAGTCTTTCAAGAGGCTTTGGGTACCAAAGTGAATCTTAGCACAGCATTCCATCCTCAGACTGATGGACAGTCCGAAAGGACAATTCAGACTTTAGAGGATATGCTAAGAGCTTGTGTGATGGATTTCAGTGGAAGTTGGGAAGATCATTTGTCTCTTATTGAATTTGCTTATAATAACAGTTACCAAGCCAGTATTCAGATGGCACCTTTTGAGGCTTTATATGGGAGACGGTGTCGATCTCCTATAGGTTGGTTTGAACTTGGTGAAACCAAAATATTTGGACCTGAGATGATACAGGAAGATATAAATAAAGTTAAACTGATAAGAGAGAAGTTGTTAACTGCTCAGAGTAGACAGAAGTCTTATGCGGACAACCGACGACGTGACCTTGAATTTGCAATAGGTGATATGGTTTTCTTACGAATCTCACCTATGAAGGGAGTAATGAGATTCGGGAAGAAAGGCAAGCTTAGTCCGAGGTATGTTGGCCCATATGAGGTTGTAGACAGAGTGGGTAATATGTCATATCGCCTAGACCTACCTTCCGACCTAGAGGGAGTTCATCCAATATTTCATGTGTCCATGCTACGGAAGTATCTTCCTAATCCTTCTCATGTCATTCAACCCCAAGAAGTTCATTTTGATGAAACTCTCACCTACGAAGAGGTACCAGTAGCTATCCTTGATAGAAAAGTCAAGAAATTGCGTACTAAAGAAATTCCTACTGTCAAGGTTCTTTGGAGAAATCATTCTCGCGAAGAAGCTACGTGGGAGGCAGAAGATGAAATGTGGAAAAACTATCCATATTTATTTGAAACTTGAGGTAAGATTTTAATTCGAAGGACCGAATTCTTTTAAGGGGGGTAGAATGTAATACCCGTTAATTTCGGAATATAATTCGCTTAAGAGTATTTTAGAATTTTACAGCGTTACTTTAGTTATTTATTTTGGTCATATTTAATTTTCATATTTAATTGTTCTCTTTGAATATTATTTATGAAAATTGAGTTAAATGACTGGACTAAATATTTGCACAATGTGGGATATATTCTAAGAATGGTGAAATTCATGGAAAAGTGGTTTCAGAATGGTCAATTAGTCCATTTATTGTAAATTGACTGGATGGGTTTGGATGTTGGGTTATGGATACCCATGGGTTATTGAATAACCCATTAGAAATATTTAATATAAAGTTTCAATAGTACCCCCTCATTTTTCACTCAGCCGAAGGAAGGCAGAAAAGCGTTTTCTCTCTTCTTCATCCTCTTTTCAAATCCTTTCCTTGATCTTCAGAGTTTTGATTGTTTGTTCGGTTCAAAAGCTTTGTAAGGATCAAAGGTAAGCTTTAATCTCATTATTTTCCTTAAATATAAGTTTATATGAAAGATTAGAGGAGGTTTTGTTCTTGAAGATTTTGATGATAATTCGTGAATCTCAGTTGTTTTAGAAGTTATATTTGAGTTATAATCAGTTAAAAGAGTTGAGATTCTGGTTTTGAATCAAAAGAAAGGAAAGGATGAATTTTTTGAAAGATTTTCTGCAAAATTCGAAGCACTGTAGCAACTGGAAATCTGGAATTTTTCTTCAAGTTACTGTAGCAACCAGAAATTTCGGAAAAAATCTGGAAAATTTTCTTCGGTACTGTAGCAGTACTGTAGTGTCGGCAGTCAACGTTACTGTAGCGAACCGGCACTGTAGCGAACCGTTACTGTAGCAATCAGAAAATTTTGCGTATTTTCGTGATTTTGTTTCCTTTCTTATGTTTCCTTGTAATATATTTTACTAGAAAATTTTCCTACACAAATTCTAGTGTGGAACAAGGTAAACTTGGACAAACATCAAGGTGAGTGAATAACCTTGCTCAGCTAATTTGATATTACTAGTCAAAGTACAATATAAGTCCCATTTATAATATTATTTGGATAATAAGCAATCAATTTTCATATGGGAGTATATGATGATCGGTAGAAATAAGAGTATGTAGAAATTATTTTATTTCATGACAATTGTGCTATGTGATAAATTCTCACTATCTTGTCAATGAGTAAAGATCTACGGGATCTAATACACGAGTTTGAAAGGGTTAAAGTCTCATACTACTCAGTGCATATCTATGAAACCTATACATGAGTTGAAAGGGTTAAAGTCTCATACTACTCGGTGTATATCTAAGAAAGCTTATATACGAGTTTGAAAGGGTTAAAGTCCCATACTACTCAGTGCATATCTATGAAAACTATACATGAGTTGAAAGGGTTAGAGTCTCATACTACTTGGTGTATACCGATGAGATCTTATTCACGAGTTTGAAAGGGTTAGAGTCCCATACTACTCGTTGTATATCTAAGAAATCTTATTCATGAGTTTGAAAGGGTTAGAGTCCCATACTACTCGATTTATAAGACAATTAATTATATGAGTAAATGTGGTATTTGTACTTTTGATATTCTATATAGTACAGTTATTTACTTACTGAGTTTTTAAATAAACTCACACTCCCTATGATTATTTTTCAGATACAGAAAACAAAGAAGAAGAGTATCCGTTGGAAGATTAGAAGCCCCTTGGGATTACTCTCTATTTCTGTCTGGTGGGATACCAGTACTTATTAATGTGGATACTAGAAACGCTCTGTACTTTCTATAGGTCTCCTAGGCTTGCGATGAGATAGAAATATCAGACTATGTATGTCTATATTTGCTTATCAGATGAATATAACTCTGTAGTGTGGAATGAATGATTAAGGTTGAATGTAAAACCTTACAGAATATATGTAAATAACGTATGTTTGAGAATTTTATCAAATGAGTAGTATCTTTTCACATGCTCAATTTTTGGGATGTGACAGCTAACAAGGTTGATGCTTCAGAGGCCAAAGGTAAAATGGGAAATGCGATAAAAGATGTGAGGGCTGAGAATTTTGTCCCATCAATCCTTATACTATGAGGCATAAAAAGTTTAATCTGGACTAGTAATATAAAAAATTCTAGGAGATCTTGAAACAACTTCATATCAATATCCCATTCGTGGAGGCGTTAGAATAAATACCCAATTATGCAAAGTTCATGAAGGATGTTCTGTCAATAAAAAGGCACTTAGGTGAGTTTGAAACTGTTGCTATAACTCAAGAATGCGGCGCCATTCTCCAAAAGAAGTTGCCTAGCAAAATGAAATATCCTGGTAGCTTTGTGATCCAATGCAACATTGAGAGCAATTTTTCTGGAAAAGCATTATGTGATCTGGAAGCAAGTGTGAATTTGATGCCGCTCTCTATTCTCAAGAAACTGGGTTTGGGAAATGCTCGACCCATCATAGTAACTCTTGAACTAGCTAACCGTTTATTATGCTATCCGAACAAAGTTATTGAGGATGTACTTGTCAAGGTGGACAAGTTAATCTTTTCGGTTGATTTTATTGTCATGGACTATAAGGAAGACAAGGAGATCCCAATCATTTTGGGAAGACCTTTTCTATCTACTGGGAGGACTATAATTGATGTTTATAAATGTGAATTAACTATGCAGGGCAGCAATCCAGAGATTACATTTAACATGAACAAGGTAAAGAAAGCTTCCGATGACCCAGAGGAATGCTACTCTTTGAAGATGATTAATGACGATTCTCATGAGTATCTCTATGTTGAGATGTATAAAGATTGCTTGAAGGATATTGAACACGTAGGAAAAAGAACAAGGGAAATTCTGGGAATTTCATAGGCTTATGCCAAGTTTTGTAATGATCCCATTAAATTCAAACCTCTTGACATTACGAATAGTGTTGTTAGTCAGTTGAAAGCAATTAAGAAGAGGCAAATTTGGAAGATCCACCTTGAACATAGATGCCCTGGTAAAGTTTGGCTGAAGACTATAAACTTAGCGCTCTTAGGAGGCAACCCAATTTTTCTTTTTCTTTTTCGTAGTTTTTATTATTTTGTTCTTGTTTTGATTATTTTATCTGTGGTGTTTCTCTTTCTTGGTTGTTGTATTGTTGGTATGCTCCTTTTCCTTTGTTATACTAATTTGAGAAGTGAGGATACTGTCAACTTTAAGTTTGGGGAGAGGCGGTTTGTATCTTGTGCTTTTTTTGTCTGTTAGTGTGTTTTGTGTGTAAAACATAGTTCAGATATGTCAGGTTTTCAAAAAAAATTTAAAATTTTTGTTGTGATTAAATCTTTGTAAGAGAAAGAGCTAAAAATGTTTTTGTTAAATTAGAAAGATTTGGTGAAATTAAGATCTTGGAATTGTTTTTAATAAAGAGTTAGCCTTGTTTTTAATAATAATAGGAGATTTATTTTAAAATTCATTTTAAGCTTTTTAGAGTTTTGAAACTCTTAGAACAATTACTTTAGCTTGAATTAAGCTTTCCTAAAATCAAATGTAAGCTCAATAAAGGGTGTACATTCCAGATTCCAAAAATTAAAAAAAAAAAGAAAGAGAAAAAGATTGGTGTTCCATTTTTACAAACAAGAATAATGAACTAGTTGAAGGGAATGGTTTATGTTGATGCAGTGCTATATGGATTAGGCGCACGAGCACTTTTTCATCCAATAAACTTTACTTTCAATTAGTTTGAGAGAATGAATGAGTAGGGAAGTGTTGTGTGGATTAGGCGCACATACACTTTTCTCACTTTGAATTTCTCTCCTTAGGTATGAAGGGGGAGGAAGAGTTGTGTGGATTGGGTGTGTAGACTTTGCTTCCAACTGGCTACATCCTTCTTATTCAAGTTTTTGATTAATCCAATTGGAATTTTGGAATGAAAACCCTTGAGAGTGTAAAAATATAAAAAGGAAAGATTAATTCAAGTGATGGTATTTTGCTTTAAGAAGTTTATGAGGTATCAAGGTATTTATTTGAGCTTTGAATTAAATCTCCAAGTTATTATTACAAGTATGGTTGTTCTCTAGTGAAAGTACTTCCTAAATCTAATTTTAGTATATAGTTCTAATTTTTCTTTGCATATTCCACTCTTTTCCCTTGCTCAGTTTAATCATTTTCTGAGCTTGATTGTAAACCTGTGTATTTAACTTTTGCTTTACACCGTCGTTTGTGTGAGGTTTGATTTGCTTGAGGGCAAGCAAAAGTTCAAATTTGGGGGAGTGTTAAGTTCTTAACTTAACACTATTTTGGTGCTATTTACCTTTTTTTTATATCTATCTTGCCTATTCTTGTAATTCTTGACTCATGTTTTGGTTAGTTTAGATTAGTTAGGTTTTCTTAGAGCTTCTAATAAATTGAGTGATTTCATGATTCTTTCCTGCTGTTTAATGGTGTTATTTGTTATTTTTGTTGTAAGTTGAGTTGGTGAGAAGTTTGTGCAAGAAGATAGAATGTTAGAGCTGTAATTCTGAGATGCTAGAGAGATGGCTATTTCCCATAGCTACAGCAGTGGATTCCACAACTATAGCGGTGGCTGCTGGAAGTGAAGATTTTGAAGTTATCTTATAGAGGTGGTTATTCATTGCTATAGCAGTAACTCCTGCAGCAAAGTGTTTTAAGCTCAAAACTCTGCCTTCCACCGCTATAGCTGTGGGTCGCATTCTACAGCGTCAGATTTTGGTTTAAATAGCACCAGAATTGGTTTTTAGGGTATTCTGAGTTCGGGGGAAGCCAGAGAACACCATTTTTACAAAGGGAAGAGGAGGAATCCCATTTTGAAGCTTTTCGAGTCCGATCTTCGCTAACCCAACCTCAGATTCATGGAATTTTCCCTATCTTTTACTACTTTTTGTAGTTTTAAGGCCATGTGTGGCTAATTTTCTCCTTCTATAGTTACTATGAAACCCAATTTCATATTAGGGATTGTGATCACTTTGTATTTAGATTTATTTTGAATTAATACATGTCTTTTCATTCATCTATGTTGAACTTGCTATGAACTTGATCACTTTATAGTTTGTTTGTTACTTTTACTGATCTCGAGAGAGGAAGGTGAGAGCATAACTCTGAATTGCAAGGGACGAGTGCGTGACCTTAACCTAAGGGATTTCACTTGTTAAATGATAGGGACATTATTTAATCTCATTTAATCAAAGTTAGGTTAGTTGTATTAAGCTTAACCCACACCCTTGCGTAGGTGTTGAGTAGCTTAATCTAGATTCAAGAGAATTATTTTAAGCCATAAGTTAACCTAAGATTAACATGATTAACTATTTAGAATCACAAATGCAGAGAGAGTTTAGCAATTCCTAGGACAAAAAAGGGAGATTAGTGACTCAAGGCTCTTACATTGATTAATTTAGTCGAATCTTTTGTTGCACATTGTTAATTGCATTTTACTTTTTTGATTTCATTTCTTTCCAGTACTTTAATTAGAGTTGCCTTTAATCCAATCTTGATTGTTTGACTAATGCAATTGAATTTCTTGAATAATTAACAGGTTAGTCCTCATGGAAATGATATCTTACTCACTCTTTATTATTTGTATGACTGGTATGCTTGCCAAATTACTTACCAGTTGTCTAATCTGACATTCCTAATTTTGGTCTCAAAGTATGTTTGTACCATACTTATGAAGCTTGAAAAAATTGAAGATACTTCAGTTTTATGTTTAAGCAGATATATCTAAGTAGCACAACTATAACCATCTACTAAAGTAAGCATATAACTAGTATTAGTCATTGAGGATTGTGAGTATGGCCCCCTAGGTCCATGTGGCTAAGGTCAAAGGCCTTAGAGCTTTTGCTGCTGCTAACCGAAAAAGGTAGGCATGTTTGCTTAGCCTTATGACATGCTTCACAATTCTAGAGATCAACTCCTTTGTTATTGATTAGATTCATAAGGTTTGGCAGGTTTGTATGTTGCAGGGCATTGCTAGTTGCATGTGCAAGTATTTTATGCCAAAGGTGTAAGGGACAATATAAAGTTTTTGTCCACTTACAATCCAACCCATTTGAAATGCCACTGTCACAAACAACACTTTTATTAATCAAACCAATACAATTGGAATTATTTGAAATACTACTATCACAATTACTAGTCTTATTACAATTCAAAATGGTAGAAATGCCATTACAATTGGAAACATTACAATTGGAAATCTCAATATTCAATTCATCAACACAATTTTGACCATTAACAACTATATTGTTGATATAAGTGCCAATTTTATCACTGGAAAAATGCATATAATTAAGAACATATTGACTGCCCACGTTTTTCCCTTTCATAAGAACCTTGTCAATCCTCAGGTTCTGTAAAAGGCAGTAGGCAAAAAAGAAAGTGAATTTCACATTTGACGAATTAGAAAGCTTACTGACTAAAATTAGATTAAAACTAAAGTTGGACATATAAAGCACTTTATGTAGAGTTAAAGTTGGGGTCATGATAATGTCCCTAGATTGGGCAACATGCTTAATACTCCCATATGGTAGGTTAACCAGTATGGGATAGGGTGTATGCATGAGTATAATAAACTGTGCTGAATCAGCACACATGTGGTTCGTGGCATCGATATCGATAATCCACATACCAGATTTTATTCTAATAGTTTTACTTTTAACATATAAATTAGTAGTTAAGAGAGTACCTACAATTCATTCAGTTCGTTTATCTGTGCAAAATTGACTATATGATTTTCATTCTATACCTTTTCCTTTATCTTGTCTAGTTCTTGTTGTAGACTTTGCAAAAGGTTAGCAACAAAGTCTTGTTTTGTCCTCGTGTTATCCAGAGATTCAAAGCGGGAGTTGCTAAACTCATCCTTTGCCATATTCGAGCTTTCGTTTTAGGTCTTGTATTGTTGAGACCACTTAGGGTATCCATTTAACTGGAAGCAATTCTTTTTGGTGTGTTCCGGGATATTGCAGTAATCACAATGCCTTGAATTTTTGTCATTTCTGCTGCCTTTTCTTAGGCTTGAACTTCTTCCTCGGTTTTGGTTATTTGCTCCCAAGCGTTGTTATCTTGTCTGCCAAGATTGGCTAAATTTACTTATCTCTATTTTTCAACCCGTAGGATCATTGATTATGCTCTGTTTATGTTTGGTAGAGGTTCCATAAGCAAGATTTGTCCTCTGGTGTGGTCATATGTATCACTGAGGCCCATCAAGAATTATATCAATTTGTTTGCTTCAAATGTATCTTGTATTGCCTTTGATGCCTCGCAAGAACATTTAAGAATTGGATTTAAGCAAGGCAATTTGTCCTAATTCTTCTTAAGCTTTGTATAGTACTGTGTGACGGTTAAGTTTCCCTGAGTTACAATAGAGACATCCATTTGTATTTGGTATAGCAATGGCCCATTACATTTGCCAAATCTTTCTTTGAGTTCATCCCACAATTCTTTCACCTTATTCACGTAGAGGAATTCTTCGACGATGTCTTTGGCTATAGAGTTTAAGATCCAAGAACAGACTATACAATCTGCCTCAAGCCACTGGTCCTACTTTGTGTTGTTTTCATCTGGTCGTTTGTACCTTCCATCCACAAATCCCAATTTCGTCTTCGCTCCCAAGGCAATTTTCATAAAACGGCTCCATGTGAGGTAGTTGTTTCCGATCAGCTTAGATGAAATAAGGATCATACCAGGGTGATCCGAATTTTGGAGTAGCATCAGATCATCTCTCATGTTAGCTACAACATTGGCTATTGGTTCTTGGTTTGCCATGATCAAAAAGATAAGGTAACGTTTCTAGGATTATAAAATTTGCTCTGATATGAACAAATTTACACAAGATAGAAAAGAATATTCATGATCTCCATTCAAGAAAGAATAGATGTACACTGAACTACTTTTCTCACAAGTTTACTCAATTAATTTATAACTAAATAAGAGAGAGAGCTAACAGCCTATGTGCATAACTGCCTTAACGGTCAGATTCACTAAACAAAAGAACCCAATCCGCTCAGTGTTCACGCCAAAGTCCTAGGGTGCTGTAGTCAGTGTTTGACTTTGTGAATCAGTGCTTAGCCTCAACTCATAATGCTAGGCATTCCAGACTAATGCTCAGCTTTCACTTTAGTACTCGGCTTTGTAGTCATAGCACTCAGCGTTGGTACTGAGAAATAATTTACTCTCCTTCCAATAATCTTATACAATATTTTACAGAGGGTTTCTCAAAACATTAACCTGATTGACCTTTTAAGGGTTAAATTTAGCATTAGGAAATGTGATTTTCCTTTTCTTCGCGCCACTCTATTTGGTATTCAAAAGGAATCTATAGTTCTCTATTAGGTGCTTCATAGCTCCAATGTGAAATTCACCACTTTCATTTGGATTAAACCAATCGAGTATGATGGTTGAAGTAGGTGACCCTTCTTAGGAATGATCTAGCGTAGTAGAGGATTATGACCAATTCTACCTTTGATCCATGAAAATCAAGAAGCAAATATATAGCTTGTTGAAGTAATTCTTATCTCCACGATGTTGAGCTTACGATAGAGACTGTAAGGCTATGAGAGCTTTGGAGTTGGCACTATGAGCATGACAAGGTTCATAGCAGGTGGGAAGCTTGATCAACATTTTTGAAACTATTGTTTTAATTTTCTTACACCATAAATTCCCCAAAAGTCATCCTTAGTCCCTCCATTGAATGCCTATTATATCATTTTTTTCATCTTCCTTAGTGTTGGGATAGGGAAGCTATGACAAGGATCATAATTAGTAATATTTTGTATGTGTACCCCATGAAATACATTTCCTTGGTTATTAAGGAACTGGATCACCTCTAGCGTCGGGTGCTGGAAGGATGTGGATCCCCTCCAGCTCCATGTTTTGCTGTGCTAGAACCTTCACTTCCAAACCCAAATCAACCCCTTCATGAATCTTTCTCACTACATTTGGATCTGACCTGCTCCGCCGCTTTCTTCTTCTTCTTCTTCTTCTTCTGTCTTTCTTCTCTATTTCATATTCAACAATCTTGCACTCGTTTTGGGGACTCATAATCAATGGGGAATTGGGTATCTCTGACTCACAGGAAGAGTAATGAGTCAAAGTAGGTACAGGGCGATGTTAAGTCAAGATGTTGGTGTATAACCACAGAGAGTCAAGGCTCTGTGTGTCCTTTCGGACGTGATTTGGGGTTGGAATTGAAGGTTCTGGCACAACAAAACATGGAGCTGGAGGGGATCTGCATCTGCACTGGAGACTCCAATTTCGATTTTTTTTAAATGTATTTTCATATTTTTGTTGTATTTTTATTATATTTTTAAAATTAAATTCTTTTTATATTATATTTTTTTTTGTTATTTTAGCCTTTAGGGTTTAGGGTTTATTTGAGTTTGTTCTCTATTTTTTTTCCTATTTGAATCATTAGTAATCATATTCAACTAGAATTTAATTTATAAAAAAATTAAAATAACAAAAAATTTTGAATTTAATTTTTTCTTTGTTATTTTAGGGTTTAGGGTTTTTATTTAATCTTCTTCTCTAATTTTTTTTCCTATCTAAGTCATTGGTAATCAGATCCAATTAAAATTTAATTTATAAAAATTTAAAATGATAAAAAAATTAGAATTTCTTTTGTTATTTAGAGTTTAGAGTTTATTTAATCTTGTCCTCTATTTTTTTTTGACTATCTGAGTCATTGGTAATCAAGTCCAACTAGAATTTAATTTATAAAAATTTAAAATAATAGCAAAAGTTGTGATAGGTGCTATTTGATTTTATACAAAATGAATTCAATTTTAAAAATATAATAAAAATACAATAAAAATATTGTATGTATTTGTGATAAGAGTTATTTTGTTTTCATTTTAGTCCCTATGTAAATGAAAAAGGAAAGAAAGAAAGCCATCACAGTCCAAAAATAGAGATGGGTCATTTGGAAAAATTATAACTTTTGACTTGTTAAAATTAAAGATTTAAGGTCCAAATTTTTTAAAATTACATTTTGACTCCAAATTTTTTATTTGATTTTCATTTTAGTTAGAACTGGAGCCTTTAGCGCCTCTAGCGCCTCTGGATCCGGTGTTTAGATCCTAGAGTGGGAGTTTCCTGTGTCTTTAATCCAAAACTTTCTATCACACTTGAATCATGACAGAAATGATGTTTTAAAATAAACATGAATTTTTTAAAAATATCATTCAAAAATTAATGTAAATGGACCCGTTACTAAAATTTATTTCAAAGGAAAAATTTTTTAAAAAATTCTTTTAGAAAAACAAAAGAAGAACTTCAAACCAAAGCGGGCTCGAGTACCACCAAGAGGTCACATTGTGAGACTCTTATTTATGCTTAAGGAAGAGAAGGCAGACCATACGACATAGGGGGTCGATTAGCTTCTCTGTTCCCATAACAAATATTAGTGCCTTAGACTAATCTAGCGGTGCAAACAAAATTCCTAAATGTATGAATTACATAATTTAATTCACAATAATCCCAAAAAGATAAAATTAAAACCTAGAAATAAAGTTTAATAATAATAATAATAATAATAAAATGACAAAGGGAAAATTGGGCTCCGAGTGCCAGCTTCCTCATGTTTTTCCTCACTTGTACCATAGATACTCCTGTGAGTGCCACATGCCCAAGAAGAAAATTCACTTTATTTTCTAACCATTAAGTTAATTCAAGACACAAAGCAAATGAGCATTAAAAAATGTTAAATTGCTTACCTAAATCATATATACATGCCTTGCGTGATTCAAGAAAGGTACTACCGCAACGTCCCATTTCATTATTAGAAAGTGTCAAAGTGCTCCCCAAAGCCACATTTTTTACATGATAATTTAGCACTTACACTTCTCCTTATAAACAAGTCAAATGAATAGCCACAAGCTTGTTGTATTTGCAAATAAAGTGCATGACAGCTCATAATTCCACTTCAATTGGAAACAAAGCAAGCAAATCCCAACTTATAAATCTCACGGTTCAAAAGGGTCCCCAAATACAATTCATGTTGAGTACATTACACTCAAGTAATGCTTGGGCTGAAAGGACATGGACCCTTTAATGATTTAGATCTCTTCATGCGGCGCGGTACGTTTAGCAAGGTGCTGGTCCCTGATTGAATAGTGTTGGTGTCCAACACCCTGCTAGGCATACGGTATCTAGCAAAAGAGCCAAACTCGAAATATACTGAAAGTGTCAGTGTAAGGATCAATCCCAAAAGCTATCACATGACCAGAAAACTAAGTGCAAATTTTGATATATTAAAAAGAAGAAGAAGAAGACCAAAACTTGGGTTTTAAGTTGAGACCACGATCTTCTAACGTAGAGATGATTCTACGTCACTTAATGTGAATTTTAGAACCAATGACATCGCGACATGTGACACAAATTTTGGAAGAAAAATCATCCCAGTTCCATTAGAGTGGATTCAAACCTATGACAGAGGAAACTGAAGACCACTCCTGCCTTCCAACTAAGTACTAATTGTTACCTTACATACTCAACATTTAATATATAAAGAGATTCTATTAATATAAACAAAACTCAAAACAATATATACAAATTATTATATATATTATAAAATAATAACAAATCTTATAATAGAATAATTTGTTATTCTTTTACATAACTCATTTTAGATTATATAAAAGTTTAAAATTTTAATAACAAATCTTATAATATAAATTTAATTATTATTAAAAATATACTAGGCATATTAAAATTATTTTCTATAATATGTTAATTTAATTAGTTCGACTACAGTTTAACTATTGAACCGTGAATCTCTAAGTAGGTGAGGTCCCAATAGAGCCCTAATAGACGTCCAACACTAAGTGATTCATAATTTAATAGTCAAAACATGATCCAAAAAAACTTATAGAAAAAAAAAATTCAACAGATACCATAAATTAAACCAGAAACAAAATATTTTTTTAAAAAAAATACCAGACACTAGAAAAACCATGAATAAAAAAAATTTTAAGCAAAAAATGGAAGAGAATATGAAATTGGATTCAAACCTTCAAAGAGGTGCGAAGAACCTATGTTGAAGGTGACTGCAAACACGTGGTGGCAGAGCTAGAAGAAATGAATGTAAGTTTTTATTCTAAATGTGATGAGAAAAAAATCCAGAGGAAGGGTGAGAGAGAGAGAAGAGTACCGGAGGAAACATGTGGTGGCAAAGCTGGCGGACGGTGACAGACGATGGTGGAGGAGACGAGCTCGCGACAGGCAACATGGTAGAAGCAAAAGTGGAAATTAGGGAAATGGAGCTAGGTTAACAACAATAGAAAACGACATTGTAAGGCAAAAAGACATTAGAGACAGAATTTTGAGACGAAATTTTCCATCTCTAAAGTAAGTACGGCGTCGTTTTGCATTTACAGGATTAGAGACGGATTTTTGACATGGAAATTTCTGTCTCAAATTATTTTATTCTAATAATTTAATTCATTAAAAAATTACGGACAGAAATTCATTTAGAATGGAAATTTTTAATCCTAGATTTCGTCTCTAATTTATTGAATTTCACTTCAAGGACGGAATATATTTTGTCTCCAATTTCCATCCCTAATAATGAATTTCCAAAAAGTATACTTAAATTAAAAATCATGGATAAAATTCAGACACGAAAATCAGAGATGGAAAACTTTTGTCCAGGATTCTATCTCAATTAATTTAAATAATTTTTCATTAGATTCCAAACAAATTGAGACAAATTCTGAGATAACTTAAATCCGTCTCAAAGAGAAACAATATTTAGGGATGAAAATTGACACGAAAAAACCCGTTTCTACATAAAATCGGGGAAAAAAACTAAAAACAAATATGAATAATATATTAGAGATGAGAATTCTCAAATTTTCATACTAGATTTTGAAGCGGATTTCCAACATTTTAGAGAAAGAATTTGAGACGGAATAAAACCGTCTCTAATTTTGCTTTTTCTTGTAGTGATCTAAGTTTAAATACTCATCAAGAGAGGTGTCCACATCTAATGCCCAAAGGTGTATTAAGCATAATTGTCTCCAAAGAAAAATACATGTAAGAAATCATAAAGAAAAAAAATTACTTAAGCTTTTAAATCAGTTTTCACTAATGCCCATTTAGTTTTTAATAGGACAAGTTTATCCTTAAAATAGTTATTTTTAAAATCTTAAAATCATAACTTTTAATTTTTTTTTATTGTTGAAAGTTTATTTTAAGATTTTTTTTATTTTCAATTTGATATCTTAAATAGATGTCAATCAATACACTAAATAACAAAAATGATGACGTTTGAAAGTAATATAATAACATCATTATTATATAAATAATAAATAATAAATAAGTGTAACTAATATTTGTTATTAAACGTTAAGATTTTTAAAAATAATTGGTTTGAGGATAAAATTATTATATTAAAAAAAAGATACTAATGAAAACTAATTCAAAAAGTTGAATAATCATTTAGTTTTAAACACTTTTATTATTTTTGAATAATAAATGTTACTTAACCAATGCAGAAAGTACTGGTCAGCAAACCCCTTCAAGCCATCAAATTGATTTCGCAGATTTAATATGAAGCATGTAGGCTACTTGATATTTTGTGAGAATAGAGGACTAACATACAAGCCACCATAAATTGCATATATTTGTTACCATATGTTAAACAAGGCAAGCAAAAACATTCCCTTAAATAAAAATCCTTAATTCCCAACGATAACTAATTTGGTGCTGAGATTAAAAGCATGTTTGGTACCCTTTCCCTCGACAAAAAGGAAGAAGGAAATTTATCACTGTTCTCCTTTCTTCTGTTTGGTACAGCATATATACAGTGTAGGCAAAGAAATATAGCTTTACCTTTTTCATTTTAATGGTACAAATATTTTTCTTTCTTTGATCTGTCACGACCCAAGATGGATAAGTGACCGGCATAGTTAAAGGCCATCCCTTGATTGTAAGCCTAAGTTTGATAACATAAATCAACCAATAAATTAAGTACATTCACACATGAATGCGCTTCATCAGATAGAACTGTCTCATTAATATACCTATCAAATCAATCTATGTTTCCAAACTTTTCTCCCAATCACAAAACAAGGTGAGAAAAGTATCAAAACATAGTCCATTCATATTCATTGAATTCAAAAGAATAGACAGTTCCAAAATAACATACATACAAGACCTAAGAGTCCTAATGACTACAGAGCGATAATCCCAACATAAAAGACCAAAAGAAGCAATCACCAATGATGAGCAAGTCCTGGTGATGTGAGACCCCGCTACTCCTCCCGCGGAGACTCGTCAGCAACAACAGATCTGCAAAAAGGGGCACACACACGGGAGTGAGTAAGATACTCAGTGAGATAAACACAAAACAAATTTACCACTTACTCCCTTCCAAAAATGATCACCAAAACCGTGAAGATGTTTATCATCTACTCCACTTATTCAAATATAAGGAACAAAATATGCCCGCATTAACATACATAATCACAAATTCAATACAAGTATTCATGAATGACGACCAATCTATGTATTTTTCCCCATTTTGCAGAAATAAATAATTCAAAGTATTTATAGTGCCAATTTACTTGAGTACACCTTGTCCACCGTTCCAAGACATAAAGAAAATATAGTTAAGTAATTAGAGTCTTGTCTACCATTCCAAGACAAAAGCCATGATAAAAATAGAGTCACGTCCACTGTTCCAAGACAGAGACCATGATTAATAATTAGAGTCTCGTCCATCGTTTTAGGATAGAGACCATGATTAATAAATAGAATCTCGTCCATTGTTCTAGGATAGAGACCATGATTAGTAAATGGAGTCTTGTCCACCATTCCAGGACAGAGACTGGAATTAATAAATAGAGTCTTGTCCACCATTCTAGAACAGAAACCATAAAAATAGAGTAAAATCATATATCAAGAGTTTACTTTGACCAAAAACAGAAAGTTAATCCTTAAAAAAGGGAGATTCCAAGGCTTTTCTCCTAAACACTAGCATCATAAAGAATCTAATTCAATTCAATGTGAAAATATTAATAACTTTATATGATTCATAAGCCTAATCCCTCCAAGAGTAAAAGTGAAATACACATACCCTCAAATGAAGTTTGTATATACAATATTAGTTTCACCACACAAATTTAATTAGCTTCATCACCTAAGATCGAGTGGTAGCAGATGAAGTGTAAGCGCGAGAGACAATTGGGTAACGATGAAAACACCTAGGAAAGAAAAGGTACAGATTTGAGGTTTAGAAACTAGAAGGAAGCGTCAGGGGGTGGCGCCACAACTCACCCATGGTCACTCAGTTGTCCAGGTGCAGGGCGCCCTATGGCCCTACACCTTAGACTCTCTGCCTAAGATTGTTGCTGGTCACCCAAGGCGCCCTGGGTGGCACCTACAGGCGCCAAGTCCAGAACTCTCTACTTACCCCAGTTTGCTGGGTGCCCGAGGTGCCACGCCTAGCGCCTAGGCTCCCCGACGTCAGCACAACAGGGCTTGTGATTTTTCTCCCTAAAACATACTCCTTGGATCCAAGAGCTCCCATGGTAAATTAATAAACTTGCCTAGGTGTTTAGGATCTCATATAAGCTACATTAGACACTATCTAGAAATGGAGAGTAAGGTTGTGTCACCTACATCCAAATTTTTCCACATTTGTCCAAATCACTTCCTCAATAATGGCACAACAACCTTTCTCTCTTCCATAAGTGCATCCTCAACTACCCAAGGCATACCAAAAATGTTTAAACCAAGAGAAATCACTGCGGAGGCCACTTGGAGACCCATTGTTACTCGGAACCTCAGAAAACATACAAAACATATCCTAGGGTTTGAAGGTTTTGAAAATCATAGGAGGAAAAGGAAGAAAGGGATTGATACTCACTTGAGTCTCCTTCTTAACTTAGTAGTAGCAGATCTCTCCCTCCCCAATACCCATCTTTGGCCAGCACACAGGAATGGATGCGAGAGAGAGAAAGATGGAAAGTATCGAGGGGAATACACACACATACACACCTACGAGAGAGAAAAAGGAAAAGGGAGAGAGGGTTCAAGAGTGGTAGGGCCCACCATACTAGCCTCCTATGGATAAATTAATATCTTAATTAGTTCCTTCTAATTCCATTTCTCCACTTAGCACAAAAATTTCACCACAAAAATGAAAGAATTCACAATATCCAAAAATACAAATGTCAAGAAGAAAGTTCACTAGATAGATTAAAGAGAGAATTAAATCAACCACGAGATATACTATCAATAAACTTCAAGTGCAAAAATTCTAGGAAATAAAAGAAAAGAAAAGAAAAGAGAGAATTTTACGGGTGCTACATGAGCAATGGAAAACTACAAAATGGAAAGGAAAAGTGCAGTTTCAATTCAGTGTTGCTTTCTTTGCCCTCGTGTTCCTTGTATTCTTCCGAAATGTGTCCTTGGTTTCCTTCCTCTCCTTTGTTTTCCACCATCTATGTCAAACAAAAAGTTAGGTGGGGGTGAGTGCTTAAGTTCCAAGTCAGAGAGGGAGTGGGGAATGGAGAAGGAGAGAATAAAGAGACCGAGATTAAGAACGAACAAAGAAACAGAGGAAGACGAGATCTCTCCTCTCCTCTATTTTCCACCGTCAACATTGCATGGTTTTGCTTTTCTTTTCTTTCTTCAAAAACGAATTTTAAATCAAGGGTATTTGAGTAAATTTACTCCACATATTCCTTTTTCTTTTCCTTAAAAAATGCTTACAAGACAAAATAATACCTCTTTTTTTATGTTCTTTTCAATTCCATATGAAACAATTTTTTTCCTTTTCCCTCTCCCTTTTTATTTTCCATCTCTCTTTTCCTTTCTATAAAAATTTTTTTCCGCGTACCAAATGCACTATAAGATCCAATACAAAAGTCCACATACCACTAGAATTATTTTTGAGGAAAACTGTTGGTCTACTTGACTCGAAAGACCTAGATCAATATTTTATAAATAAGCCCAAATAAAAAACCAAAACAATATGGGTTGGGCTTAAACTTTTTTCAAACCTAGTCTAAGTTGGATGAGCTTTAAATTAAATATATATATATATATACATATAATAAAAAAATAAATTACATTTTTGAATGATAAAATATTATATATATGATAGAAAATATAAATCATAATATTTAAAGTATTCTATATGCATATGTGATATTAAATTGTACAATTTATATAATATATATCTTTTATTAATATATAATATATAAATAATTTCTATTTGACTTGATGTTTTACCTTTAATTGTTTATCATGTATTTCATGTTATAATTGTATAATATTATTATTGAGATCCTTTATTTAATACAAAAGTAAAATTCATTTATAAATTATAAAAACTAACATGTATTATGAGTTTGAGTAAAAACTTGATTCGTTTTTTTTAAAACAAAAATTCAACTCATTTTTAAACAAACTTGACCCATGGTCACATCTTTTAAGACCAGAATAGCAAAAGAAGTGTTCAACCCACCAATTATGGCACGCGTTATTAATTAGATAAGTAATATCTGGCATTAAGACACATGCTAAGGTTTCTACACAACACCTTAATTTTTGCCAATGCAAGATTTAAAGCCAATATGAAAAGAAATCATAATAAAACTTTTACCAATTCCCTTCGTCAAATAATGAAATAATACTGACAAAAAATAATCATTTCAATAACCTATGTTTTTTCCTTTTACTGCTACGCCTCTATTTATATCCAATCCATAGAGACTTTCAGAAACATACACAATTAGAAACACGTGTAAAAATGTGCCACAAATTCTAACAACTGAGGGACCATTGTGGCAGGTGTGGATCCTTAGCTTGGAATTTTTGGAGTTTTAGCAACTGTTGCTAAAATTTTCAGCAATAAAAAATTGTTGCTGAAAATTTTAGCAACAGTTAAAACTATTGCTAAAACTCCAAGCATTTTTTCCAAGCAGAGGATCTACACCCCATTGTGGCAATGATTTGAGGGAAAGAAAAGTAAAAAAATCCATATAAATGGGGAGGAGATGCTTTCAAGAATAACTTCATTATATTTGATAGCAAAAAATACAGAATGAATTTAAAATTTTAGTTGTTTAATTATTAAAGAGATGATTATGATTGAATGAATAAAAAAAAGAATTATATCTTTAACTTCATCTATTTAATCTTAATCGTCTATTTAATGATTAAATAGTTGAAATTTTAATTTTACTGTATCTTTTTTACAACTAAATGTAGAAGGGCCATTTTTGATGCTTTTATCATGGGGAAAGAGGCTGAATAGGCAGTTTTTTTTAAAACTTTTTTTTTAATTAGGCTTCTTGGGTTTATTAATATTTTTCACTGCCTAATAAGAAAATGAACTGACAGACTCTAGTAGCATGACCCAATCCTTTGAACAAACTCCTAATCCTAAAACAAATTAAATTAATAACAGTGTTTTAAAAGTTGGATGAATCATTGAATCAGGTGAGTGATTTAAAATTTAATAATTGAAATGTGATTAAATTGATTGAGTTAAAATATTATAAAATTATTTTGAAATATATTTATAATATAATATTTTATATTAATAAAGTAAGTAATAAAAATACAAACAATTTATTTTTAAATATTTGATTGTTAGCATTTTAAGATTTATTGTTAATATTTTCATTTGTTAACAATTTAAAATTATTTTATAGTAACATAATTTAATGTAAGACGTCGCCTATTATTTATTGATATAAGTCTTGGATTTTGAAGCATGAGTTTTGTATTAATATTTATATAAAACATTGCTTAATATAAGCAAAGGAGGTTTTCGTGGCCTCTCAACGTCACTCTCAGTGTAGGTTTTTAGTCTTTGAGGATGCAATTTTGCAATAATAAATTGAAGCAAATAAATTAGATAAGTTCAAACTTTAACTGAGTTTAAACTCAAAACAGTTTGTCAAACTTGATTTTTGACTAAATTTAATTAATTTTTCTGCTTTTAGTTCCTCGATTTACCGGTTCAACTAATTAAATTAGTTGATCTAGTATGGTTCTATAATCATTTATTAATATAACATGAAAAAGTCTAAAATTTAAATTTAAAAGAAAAAATGGAAAGGAAAAACTTTTTTTATTTGTTTTATTTTTAATGTTTTCAAGATAGATCCAGACAAAATGACTCAAAATTAAAACTTCTAAATCCTATTAAAATGACCTTGCAATAAAAATTTAAATTTTATTAAAAGAAATAAATATTAAAGGTCAAATTGGATAGACTCAAAGATGAACAAAATTACAAAATTTTTGGACCTAAAATCTCAAAATTGGATTTTTTTTGTTTTAATTTTGAAAACAAGTTTTTCAAATTTGTTTTATAAACTACTTTTGACAATTTAAAAAAAAAACTGCTAGAATAATTTATTTTGAAAACAATTATAAAACTTCATAAAACAAAAAAAAAGGTGCTTGGGAAATTTGTTCTTAAAAACAATATTTAAGAAATTATTTGAAACAAATTTTTTTACGTAATATTGTGATAAATTCAATATAATGAAATGATTATTAACAATGTTTTAAAAAGAGAATAGAAATAAATACAAGTTAAATATATTAATTATTATAACACAACCTATATTTTAATAAACTAGTTAAATCTATTATCTAACTATATAACTTATTAAGTTACACAATAACTTTAAAAAATTATAGATTTAATAAGATAAAATGAATTGATACAAATTAGTGAAAAATATCTATAAATTAAAATAAAAAATATATCAAAAGCGATAATTTCCCATAAATTATATAGAAAGCATAAGTCTTTCTGTAGAAATTAGAAGGTTAAAAAAAATAACCAAAATGATATTTTATATCCCTAACGTTTGCACTAAGTTTTATTTAATGCCTCTAACATTTTTTTTGGCCCGATTATGTCATTTATATTTCAATTTTTGTCATAAATACCTTTTTTTGTAACTCCATCAATTAAGTTAACAGAAATGCTGATTGGGTTGTCATGTGACAAAAAACATTTGCTACATATACTCCTTAATAATAATAAAAAAATATTCCAATTTATTCAATTAAGTCCTTGGTAAAAAATTTCCTTTTGCCTTTTGCTTGATATAAACTCGTCTTTTACTTTGTTTAGATCCTTAGTTTAAAAGTATATTTTGTTCTTTATCAAAATCATCCCCTACAAAACTTTTTAGTTTGTTCATTGTAGCCCTTATTATTCACTTTTATGCTTTTTTCTCACTATTTGATCATCCAAATTAGTCCATAATTTCATTTTTAGTCATAATATGATTCAATATATCATTTTCATCTAAGAACAATACAAGAAATGAATTAAAATTCAAAGTTTCAAAAGTTATATATCTCTCCCTCTCATAAAAGGTAAGCATGCAACATTTGAAACTTGAATTTTAATTCAGTTCTTATATTGTTCTTGGGTAGAAATGATAGATTGAATTATATTATGACTAAAAAAAAATTATGGATTGATTTGGAGGACCAAATCGTGAGAAGAAAACATGACAATGAAGAACAAGGACTAAAGTGAACAAATTAAAAAGGTTTGTAGGAGATATTTTGACAAAAAACAAAGTATATCCTTAAACTAGAGATCTAGGTGAAGTAGAAGAAGAGTTTATATTAAGTAAAAGACAAAAAAAAAAAGATTTTGACTAAGGATCTAAGTGAATAAATTGAAATATTTTTTTAAAAAATTATTAGATAGTACACGTGACAGATTTTTTTGTTACGTGGTAGGTCAGTCAACATATTTATTAACTTAATTGACAAAGTTACAAAAAAGAATATATATAACAAAAATTGAAATATGTAAAATATAAATGGGCCAAAAAAATTAAAATCATAAACAAGACTTAGGGCAACTATGAAAGATATAAAATACGTTTTTGTCAAAAAATTAAAATTACTGTTGGTTTTAACCATTTCAATGAAGGCAGAATTTTTTAAAATTTTGCAACCGTTAGAGTTTTTTGTTTCAGTAAATTATATTTATGTAATTGCGATTAATGAATTTACATATTCACTATTTTGCCGCTACATTTTTGGCTTGTATTTTAGAACAATGTTTTTCAAAACATATAAAACATTTTTTTCTTTTATTCTATTTTAAAAAGAAAATTGGTTTTGAAACATATTATTCTAAAATAATTTATCAAAAAAATTTTATTTTTCTATTTTTTAAAAAATTGTTTTGAAAAATAGAAAACAAATAGACTCTTACTTTTTGTTATTTTCATTTTAAAATCTTATTATGTTTTATTTTATTATGACCGAAACAAAATACAATGTCCACAAGATTTTCTGCAAAAGTAGAAAAAGTTTTCCTTCTAATTAGTAATTACATGGTCTCCAAAAAGTGATCCACTGATGATGAGTATTCTCAAAAACATAAAGGGATCACTAGAGATTCTCAAGAATGTTTTGCAGTGCCATCCAACTTTTGTTTGTATAAATAACTTATTTAAACGCTTATAAAATAAGTATTTATATATAAGTTATTTTTAGAATTGAAGAGTTTATGATAGCAAACTTCACATAGTCTATTTTTAACTTATTTGCATAAGTTATTATGAAAAATTTATAAAAATAAGTTAAAAACAATTTATAGACATGCCATGAGCTCTTTTTATAAACTCTCTCAAATACGTGTATAATCGCTTATATCATAAAATAAATTAAATAATCTCAAAATAAACACTTTCAAATACACGCAATTCAGTATCTCATGTCTTTGACTGTGAATAATATTCCACAATTGTTTATGATAGAGTAGGTCAATACACACATTTTTAGTTTGTTTTTTAACGCTTTATATATATATATATAAATATATATTATAAGTTATAAAAATTTAATATATAAATTGCAATATATTATTTATAATAATAAAAACTTATATAATATAAATTTGATAAATTTAAAATTTTTATTAGATGAATATTGGGTATTTGGATACCTAATAACAAATTTAAGGCATTCAATATTCATTATACAATACTTTTTTAGATATTTTGAGTATTCTAAATGTTTCAAATATTAAGTATTTCAGGTACAAATATTAAAAAATAATTTTTTATATTCAGATAAAATACAAATATTGAATATTATAAACGAATACATATTTAGATATTAAAAAAATAACCAAATATCCTCTCATTGTTATTTTCAATTGGACATCAAATTGAATAATTACATACAAAATAAAAGAGTGAATTAGTTGATGTAGCATTCCACCTACTCCCAATTAAAGTAAATATGGTTTCTTCGGTCATAATTTGTGGGCTTTTTACTATTATTATAATAATTGTTATTGTTATTTTACAATATCACAATTCACAAACTCACCTATCCCCAACAACACCGGAAACAAAGGGGTCCCCACCATTTCATTACCAACCCCTCACCAACCACTCAAATTTTGAGAATGAAAAACGTATAATAAAAATAAAAAAAAATCTTGACTAGATTCAATTTTTCATTTTGTTTTTGAGAATAACTTTATCTTTTTGCTTTAATAAAAATAAAAATAATTAGTTTTCTATATAAAAAACAAGAAAAAAAACAATAAACATAAAAATATTCCACAGATCGAGTTAAAAAATTAAAATTATACGACGGGAAACTGAGCTGAATGATGCATGCCAATCTTAGATCGATCTTTGGCTATAAATAAAGAACCCGCGTCTCACTCCTTCCACCTTGCCCTGTGCTCTCTGTTTCAATCTCAGAATCAAAGGTACGTCAGATCCTTATTTCTCTCTCCTTCTTTAATTTTCAAGCTTCATGATCGTCTCTTATAGTCTATTGAAGTCTCCCATTTCGCTTCCCGTCTTTCCCCCCTCTTCGATTTCATAGCCTGTACTTACAGTTGAAGATGTTCATAAATCTGATCTAGACCCTACATGACTTTGAGAATTCTTCAAAATTCTACCTAATTGTTTCCCTTTTTTTATTTTAACTTTTTCGACTGAGATCTGTTCTGGTAAATCTGCATTTACCTGAATGCTTACATGAGAATAATGATCTTATATTTTTCTTTTTGCGTGTGTGTACTACTAAGTGAATGTGCATTTTCGATCGACATTAAGTGTTGGCTGCATGATTTGCATTTGGGATTATATTCAGTGTATCTAAGCTTTTAATCCATAAATCCATAAATTCATAAAACCGAAGTTTGTACACTAAGTGATGGAGCATGATTGAAACATTCCCTGTCTGGAAGTTCTTTAAAAGGTAAGGATGAAAAAGAGGGACTTTAACCGACTCCCTGAAATCTTTTGATGTTCTCAAATATTCATGCTTCTCCATTACCCAATTTGAGGGTTTTTTAGAATATAAATTAAGTAATTTACTATCATTTCTTTTGGCTATAGAATAATTTACTAACATGCACGCTCTGAAATTTCAATGTGAAGACACTAATAATTTTAGTAAGCAGTGAATTTTTTATATAACTCGATTATAATAATTTATTTTATTTCATTTAGCTATGGGTTCCTTTTCCTTGTTTATTTTAATCATCCAAACAAGTGAAAGAAACTTTTCGTTTGGTATTAGAGTAAGAGTTTCCTTAGCTTTTGCTCAAACATATTGTGATTGGGATTCATAACTTAGCAACCAATTACTAATTTATGTTCTCAAACATATTCATTAGATACTTATTAGTATCCATTCATAACTCAGTAACCAATTATTAATTAATGTTCTCTTCTAGATAGACTGATTAGTATCTCATTCTGTATAGGAACAACATATTGTGACCGGGGGTTAAAGTGCACCAAAATAGTTACTTCTATTTCAAATATTTTGCTATATCTATAATTGGTGTTTTCTTTCTCCTATGTCTTTCAATCTAGTCATTGACGAATTTGTACTATTAGTTAATGAGTATCTTGAATTTACTTTCTTTTGATGGGATGGATGGCTAAATTGACCACATATATCCAATGTATAGATTTCTTACTTTAAGATTAATGAGCTATCTTTATTCTATTTTTTTGAAAATTTATAGCTGCTTCTAATGGATCTACTACTTTATTTAGTTGCTGGCCTTAGAATACAACGAAAATAATGAAGGTCATAGAGAAAATACAGACTGCAGCAGCGGCTGATCCAGATAGGGTGGTGTTCTCGTTTGAGTTCTTTCCACCCAAGACTGAAGATGGGGTGGACAACCTGTTTGAGAGGATGGACCGGATGGTGGCCCATAATCCTTCATTTTGTGATATCACTTGGGGTGCAGGAGGGTCAACAGCAGATCTAACATTGGAAATTGCCAACAAGATGCAAAACATGATATGTGTGGAAACCATGATGCACCTTACCTGCACCAATATGCCCGTTGAGAAAATTGACCATGCTCTCCAAACCATCAAGGCCAATGGCCTACAGAATGTGCTTGCCCTTCGTGGTGATCCCCCTCATGGTCAAGACAAATTCGTCCAGATCGAAGGTGGCTTTGCATGTGCACGGGACCTGGTATAGCATCTCCTTCTTTCCTTTCACTTTCATCTTCAATTTTATTCTCTATCAAAATAATAGGTCTTAATTGTGCTGACAATTCTTATCTTCTTCAAGGGAGGAATAATGCATTATCATATGATATCTGATCTCAACATATCCTCTATATTAATATTGACTAATCTTCTGGATTATTATAGAAAAAGTTGGATTTATAGAAACCTCAACTCGTAAACTCTTTAGTTTGAGGGAAAATTTGCATGATTGTGAAAAATAATTTTAATAGATGACAGTTTCTTGGAAAATATTTACAATTGAATTCATTGGAAACTCTTTGATTTATGTGTTTTCAATTGTAAATATATTGTCTGAATGAATGTAGAAAAAGGCTTCTTATAATTTTGTAGTTTCTGAATCAATTGGAAAATGGCTTAGGAAAAAGAGAGGCCATTTTTTTTCTTACTAGAGATGGTTTTAATTGTATCTAAAAGGTATTCCGTTGATCGCTATGCTCAACAAAGAAAAATTAACAGCACCACATAATGGAATAAGAAAGTTATACGCCTTTTGCACCGAACACTAGAATGTGTAGTAAACACTTTCTGGCAAGTTTTGTCACCATATTTTGCATTATCACCGCTGATCCAACTTAATTCTTATATTCACAAAATGTTTTAATTTTTGATTACCCAACTAGCTGTTAATCTTTAAGTCTAACTGCAGATTTTGTTGTTTTCACAGGTGAAACATATCAGAGCCAAATATGGTGACTATTTTGGCATTACAATTGCTGGTTATCCAGGTATCTTGCCTGTGATTATTTTAAACTTCATTTTTGTTAGTTTCTTCCATCTGCTTTTCACTCTTTGCCACCATAATTTGCTCATACAGTTTGTTATCTTTCTTCTCAGAAGGACATCCCGATGTGATAGGAAACGATGGTTTGGCTACACCCGAAAGTTACCAAAAAGATCTTGCTTATCTGAAGAGCAAGGTTACATCACTTATTAATTCAGAATACTGCTCCATCCATCTCATCTCTTTAAAATTTCTTTCTTTATTAGATTCAGATGTACAATTCTACTAAGTACTCATTTGAAATTGTGACTTGGATACTTGAAATGGTCTTTTTTTTTTGGGGGGGGGGGGGAGTTGATGAAAAATGTTGCATTATTATTTGTTGTTGTTGTGTGTCATCCTTGCACAGGGCAATGTTGCATTATTTGTGAAAGGTGAAAATTCTTCATTTTCTCTTTTATAACTAAATGAAAAGAAAACTGGGGGTAGAGAGAGTTTAATCTGCAGAGTTGCTATCTTTTTTGACACTGCATTTTCTTATTATCTTCACCTTTCTTTTACGAGTTCATGTTCTGTTTATAGGTTGATGCTGGAGCTGATCTGATTATCACCCAACTATTTTATGACACTGATAATTTCCTCAAATTTGTGAATGACTGTCGCCAAATTGGAATAACTTGTCCCATTGTGCCAGGAATTATGCCCATAAATAACTACAAGGGCTTTCTTCGCATGACTGGTTTTTGTAAAACAAAGGTAAGCAATATTTTATATACAGATCTTAATTCATTATCTTATGTTGTTTAATGCCAAGGGGTGTTTCAAAGAAACAAAGTCCTTTAGATGTTATTATAAATGTATGAAATATTGAAGTCTTTATTTCTGTGTTAGAGGAATAGTATCTGATGTGTCTTCACTTTTGGAAGTTGAACCCTGTACTGTCAATAACACTTCAACAACTGTTGTCCAAAAGTGTATAAATTAAACTGCCAGGTTAAGTACTTTTTTTTTTTTTGAAAAAACCCGCTAGGTTAAGATTGACTTCCAACTGGTTGGGTAATCTACATTCAAGTAGGCTGTCACAGATGCTTTAGTGTTTTAACATCTAGAAGTGTCTAGTTGGATAAAATTAATTGAGAATTCATTGCTACTACTTTTTTAAATATTTAATTTAAATATTTAAATGTTCATGTTCAAACTTAACAATGAATGTCAGTCAAGTTTATGATTTGTATGGGGCTCTGCTTTTAAGAAATTCATCATACTTATGCTAATTATATGTTCACCCTCTACCTTTTGTTGTGTTAGGAAAGTGCTATGAGTTCTGATACAATGTTTTCTTTTTTTTTATGAAATATTCTAGATACCCGCTGAGATTACTGCTGCATTAGAGCCTATCAAGGACAATGAAGAAGCAGTCAAGTCCTATGGAATTCACCTGGGAACTGAAATGTGCAGAAAGATTTTGGCTCATGGAATCAAGACATTGCATCTTTATACGCTCAATATGGAGAAATCAGCTTTAGGCATACTAATGGTTGTCTCTTTTTCTATATGATATACTTGGCTTGTGATGTGCATACTTTTAATTTTATAATTCAGCGATTTTCATGTAATTTCTGTGTCTAATTATATTAATGGTGGCAGAATCTTGGCTTGATTGAAGAGTCCAAAATTTTTAGGACCTTACCTTGGAGACGTCCGACAAATGTTTACCGTGTCAAAGAGGATGTTCGCCCAATCTTTTGGTACATTATGTTTAGAATTGCTATTTTTGGTGCCAAAATATGAGTTGTGTTTCTCTGTTGAAAGACTTCTCAGTTTCTTTAACGAACTATAATAGGGCCAACCGTCCAAAAAGCTACATATCAAGGACCATAGGATGGGATCAGTACCCACATGGACGCTGGGCTGATTCTTGCAATCCATCATATGGGGCATTGAGTGATTATCAGGTGCGCTTGATTGCTTAACAACTTAAATTGGTAGACCTAGAAATCTTATTTTCTTTCATAATTTTGAGCTTTAATTTCATGCATGCTACATCCCAGATACATTTATTTGGATATGTATTTTCTGCAATATGTATGTGAATTCTGCTGTTTATTCATGTTACTGAAATCATACTTTACACTATTTGTTTGCCATATTAATGACTGTGTAAAGATAAATTTTTCTCATAGTATTGTCTAATGGATAAGTTTTGTTTAAGCATGAATGACCCAAAATTAGTATATGGGAAGATAACACACATTCAGAAAGTGATAAAATACAAGAGGAATATTGTTTAAAAGAACCCAGTGCAGTCGGATATAACAGTTGAATGTGTGATTATATAGTAGATGCGATAGAAAAAGAAATTATTACTGTTTGTTAAATTGTTTGTACTTCAGTCAATTTCCCGTAGACAATTAATTGTATGACAACCCTGTAGAGGTACATGATTGCATCTTCTTAAGTTTTTCCTTGATAAAAAAACATACATTAATTTCAATTCTTTGCAATGAACAAAATTTGTCCCTTGTGACTCAATTAGATATGATTGTAGATAGTCCACCAATAAGATATAAAACCTAGTCTGCATACTGTCCAAATGTAACGAATAAACTCAAAATTACTTTTAGTGGAACCCTGAAATCTATCCTTCAAGAACAGGAAGATGTGTTAACTACACTTGTCATGCTCTTAGCATGAATGCATTGATATACATGCTCTTCGCCAATTTTGCCTGGGTTCTTTTGACGTGAGGGGTTTTAAAATATTTATGATATTATTGTAACGATTATTATTTGCTGTGTCGAGTACAATGAGGAATTGGGATATTGTTTGCAACCTAATAACTACATGAAAGCTGCACAAAGAAAAAGTAAGACAATGAAGGGGGAAAAAACTATTAGATTTTGAACCACAGCTACATGAATAACATATCCGGTACTTCTACTGCTATAATTGCTACACAATTTATTACCTTGTCATAGTTCATGCGGCCACGAGCTCGTGATAAGAAGCTAATTGAAGAATGGGCTGTTCCCTTGAAAAATGTTGAAGATATTCATGAGGTAGAGACAATGTACTGGACTATACTTACATTTCTCATCAACACTTTAAAATTGACTAATTTGTGTTTACTGTTACATATCAGAGATTTAGGCTATTCTGCCTTGGAAAATTGAGAAGTAGTCCTTGGACAGAACTAGATGGTCTTCAGCCAGAGACGAGGATCATAAATGATCAGCTTGAGAAGATAAACGTAAAGGGCTTCCTCACCATTAATAGCCAGCCAGCTGTCAACGGGGAAAAATCTGATTCTCCTACTGTTGGTGGGTAAAAAAAGTGCAGATTTGTATCCATGCATGATTTCTGATGAATTCAATGTCATAACATCTTATTATATGATATTAGGTGGCTAGATAATTCCCAAAAATTAAGCTACACACACAAACCAAACCACATATAGCATACATAAAAATAACAGAAAAGATAACAGAGAAACCTGGCAACTTGTGGAGCCAACAACCTCCCAGCCGAAGCTTATTCCAAAATCCTCCCTTGCCTCCCAGTAGCTGACAGCCTTTCTATTCCCTTTCCCTAACAGTTTGACATCTCAGCTCTCCCCAAGGCTGCCACCTGTCCGATGTGACTCATCCGCAGAATTCCTTTTACTTGAGCCAAATATCATGTGTATTAATTAGTGTGATGCAACCTACCTAATTATCTTACACTCTTAATTGGGGCCTAACATTATATTATACACATGATAAAGTTTTAGATAGAAATTTAGATTATTCTATTGGTCAGTATTTCAGAATTGAGTTAGAAGCAGAAGAAGCGGCATTTATATAAAAAACTGCATGGAAGCCTAAGTTCCATACTCATACCTTGGAAGAGGTGAAATGCAACCCGTGATATTAATTTTTTTTTTGGGTTTTCTTAAGAAATTAGTAATCTAGACCATTTGCATGTCTTCAACCTTAATAATGGTGAATTACTTGCCATGATTTCAATTCTTTCTTCACAAATCTAGCTTGATAAATTTTACTACATGGTCAAACTATTACAACCAAATTCAAAGAGGTGAAAGTTGTGGCAACTGCTCTTCCATTCTCACTTTCTATGGCCTTTTTATTTTTCCTTTTATCTCAAAGGAAAATTAACAAATCTGAATATTAAAGAAAAAAAAGAGTTTCTGGCTATGAGATGCACTTAAGTCTTCATTTTTGATGTAATGCCCAGGTTGGGGTGGACCAGGTGGATATGTTTATCAAAAGGCATATGTAGAGTTCTTCTGCTCCAAGGAAAAGCTGGATGCACTTGTTAATAAATGCAAGAACCGACCATCTCTGACTTATATGGCCGTGAACAAAGAAGGGAGATGGATATCTAATGTGGGCCAAACCAGCGTGAATGCTGTGACATGGGGCGTCTTCCCAGCTAAGGAGATCATCCAACCAACCATTGTTGATCCTCTCAGCTTTAAGGTATGGAAAGATGAAGCATTTGAAATATGGTCCAGAGGATGGGCTTACCTGTATCCAGAGGGTGATGCATCCAAGAAATTGCTTGAAGAGGTTAGCTTCTAATTGCATTTACCTCTTGAATCTCTCTGTTTGTTTGTTTGTTTTTAAATTAAAAGGTCTAAATTTGAATACATATCTGAATATTAAAATATTATCTATAAATCTGATTACTAAATAATTAAGATTATGTTTTTTTTAACATTTGTACACATTAAATACATATAAGTGAAGAATGTATCTAGAGCTATTAATGTCTGAAAATTTTTCAGACTTTTTGAGATATTGAATAAAATGTATTCAAAATTATTAAGTATTTAATAAAAATAAAAAAATAAATACGCTTAATGATCTGAAATATGAATGAATTTAGACTCCCATTAAATGCAAACAAATGCCCCTTGAGCACCTTTGTTAAACTGCAATTCTATCCAGTGATGGCTGTAATGTGATCATTCTTCTGAATCGCATTGCAGGTGCGAGACAAGTACTTCTTGGTGAGCTTGGTGGACAATGATTACATCAATGGCGATAATTTTGCTGTGTTTGCAGACCTCTGAAAAGAGCTTTGGATATTAGCTTGCCCTTAAATATGCCGCTTGCTTGCCATGCTTTTACTTTTCCTTTTCTTTATTCTTATCACGTGAATCAAAGCTATATTATATGACTGCTGTGAGATTGATTTATTTAGTCCTTCAGCATTTTTTTTTTTTTACTTCAATGGGATAATTCAAATTGGAGTGGCAATGAAGTTTCGGGAAAATATATTACAAATTAGTATTGCATCTTTGCTAGGTACGATGATGTTGATGTAATGTATAAATGAATAATAATACTAATAATAATTACACAAAGAAATCTTGATATAGCAATTCTTCTGTTTTCCTACAATTGAATTGTAATACAGTATAATTTTCTTCTATATTTTCATGTATGAATACAATGAAAATTAATTAGTAAATCCTATGAATATTTAAATGTATACGTAATGTGAAATATATTTAGTGAGGAAGTAAATTAGTAAATTAAAACAAATAATGGGATGCTTTTTTTTTTTAATCCACAATTTTGGCAGTGTTTTCCATGGATTAACATACTATCAAGTATTAACATGTCTATCCATTAGTACGTCTATATTGTTACATATAATTTTCTCTAATTGAATACTTGACTTCACAAATAACAACTACGTTTGAAAGCAATTGACTTTGACCGTTATTATTAGGCCTAAGAAATTATACGGCCACAGAAGTTGTCTTTATCTATGTATTAAAGGTAATTTGGCATATAGTATATATAAAAAATAATAAAAATAGGTAATTTGGTATACTGTCTTAAAGGTTATAATTTTCGAGCCAATGTTAATGCCTGAGATATCTTTTCCTCTACCACGTGCTTTTCTGATTGATTTATGATTAATTTCGTTTCATAACAAACTCAACGATTCGTCAATATATTAGTAACATAACTGGAGCACTAGCCTTCAACTTTAACATACAATTAGGAAGGTCTGACATTTCTATGTAACCTAAGAATTTGGCGGTATACGAATCGTATGATAGTTGTGATTTTTCTCTAGTTTTAGAGTTTTCCCTATTAATACTTGTGTTGTGATTGTTTTTTGTTCCATTTTATTTTTCTGGTTTATTAGGACAAGAAATTCTCAAGGGGAAATGGATTATTTCCTAGTAGTTCTTCAACTCGTTATTTGTCAGTTATAAAGCTATCAATTTATTTTAAAAAAACTCAACATTCATAATTCAAAAAGATTTAAAAGCTAGATATGTAAATGTTAAAATATTTAAAAGAAGTGTTAATAGCCGACAATAACTATCACATATTCACATTTGAGCAACGACCTTTGTTTATGCAAAATGTTGTTTGACAATAGTATCTCATTCAAGTAACATTATTGTTTTAATTCTTTTCATCGCATGTTCATAAACGTTGGTTATGTTGATTGTAAATACGTTTGACCAAATTGTTTAGTCCTTTTAACTAAGGAATGGTAATGGACACACATCCACTCATTTTTTCACAGTCTGTATTTGAATCGGTCCGAAATGTCTAATATTTAAACCCTATTTGAAACTGAAAATAGAAAGTTGCTTTCTTAGTATTTGCTATTAACTAAAGAAGATAAAGGAGAAATAAAGAACAAGGTAGAGAAAGAATAAAACACTTATATTATTCATTGAATAAAGACAATATAGGGATGCCTATATATATATATATATATATACATGTATTATAATACCTGTGAAAGATGAAACTATAAAGTATGTTTACAAACTACGGTTACTATTCTAGTATACAATACTATTCACCTGCATAATACTATTCATGTATATAGTACTGTTCACATATACAATTGAAATGTCGATAATAGATGTAGTTTGGTCATAAGAGAAAACTAGAAAGAAGTTCGTAGGAGAAAATGACGTTTTATGTGAGAAAATACCCTCAGATACTAAAATGAAAGGACTGAATTGAAAAGAAACTTAAAGGTTTAAGTTGAAAGGATAGTTGTTCCTTTAAGTTCCCAATTGTAAAGAGGCACTAAATGATTAATATGCACAGTAAGTTAAATTATTTTATTAAAAATGTCATTTTCATAAATAGTAAATTGAATATTTTATTAGCGCATAGTTTTAAATAGTATTTTTGACTTTTCCTATAAATAAGCCCTTCCATTTCACTTGTAAACTCACACCTTCAACTTCTCTTCTTCTATCCTTAAGTTTTCTTGCTCCGACGTTAGACTTATGAGATTTTGGGCCTTTTTTTTATTAGATTAGGTGAAGATACTATGCCCTTTCTATGTCTTTCAAATTTTAAAAGTTATTTTCTTGAGTATGCTCTGTGGTTGCGGCTTTGGCTGATCTTCCACATCAGAAAAACTGTCCTTAGTTGCCTATATGTTATTTGATTCTCTGATTACCAAAATAGAATATAAATTGTGAAGAATACATGTCTAGAAAAATTTTGGCTAAAGAAAAAATTGGTACTTAAGTGTGTCCATTGGGACCTTCCACTCTTTTTTGGAAACTTACATGGTGTACTCTTTTACAGATTGTATTCTCTATTTTTAGTATGAATAGTGCATGTACATATGAATAGTAACTGTATGTATAAATAGTATCTATACAAAAACAACCCTAACTTGTTTTCTCTAATCTTTCATGAAAATCTTCGTAACAGAACACTAAAATTCACCTGTGTACTCTTGTCCGTAATGACTTAGAGAAGTGATACTTGTACGGGATCCAAGTAAGTGAAATGACCCCGTTTTAATAGGATTTTAGTATTACTGATTATAAAAAATATGTCATAGGACACTTTCAAAATTCATAGCGGTAAACTGGATTCAAAGTGGCAAATCTAAGGAGATAATGCAAATTAATCCAGAAGCATGGATAAGACGAAATAAGTATTTCATAATGATGTGAAGTTTGAATCTTTCCAAAAACAACTTAATTGTTATCTTGATTTGTGGTTTATAAACTTATAATATAGTTATATACAATACCTGTTATATGAATGAATATTACATTGTACTTCTGATTATGATATGAAATACTGTACTATTGATTGTGATTGAGCGGGATAGTACCCATTCTCACGGCAAGGTGGAAAACCCGATTTAAAGGGTGTCTTGACCAACGAGTGTGGAGACAGCGATTCCCTCAGTAGGGATATAGTCCGGTAACAAATCTGTGAAGCGCCCTAGCTGAGAGGATGAGGTTGTGCGTCATGACAGAAATAAACACATTTAGTGAGCCAGCCCATGTGCGCTCTCCGGGATATATTACCATTGATGAGTACTAGTATCGTTGGTTGAATTGGATGAATTAACTATGTCTATTGGTTGAGTTTGAGCCTTTGGGTATACTTACATGACTAGTGATGTATTTGAATTTTATTAATGCGAGGCCAATTCGCTCACTGAGTTTTAAAGCTCACACTCTCTATAAAATCTTTTTATTTAGATCAGATTGTCGGTAAAGAATATCCGC